>CM066733.1:133164420-135664420 GCA_033961575.1 Aselliscus stoliczkanus | reverse complement strand
GGTCCAGCTAACTCTGAGGATACCTCAACATAGACTTGGGGACCAGGCCACACTGGCCACCTTGCAGTGAAACCAGAGGACAGCACAAGGACTCCAGCCTGCAGATTTGAGGCCCCTTCTCTCTCACAGTCAAGAAATCATGTAAGCTGTCTCCACCCGCCACCCCAATAACCCCCCCACCCAATGACATCTGGAAAAAGATTAGGGTCAAGAGGAAGAAATATGAAAGGGTGAGCATTTAAATGAGAGACTGATTTTTTTTTTTTTTTTTTGAGGACAGTGTCTGTCACTGGCCCTCATATGTGGGACCCGAACCGGGGCTGCTGGCTTCCCAAGCCAGCGCTTAACCACCGCGCTACTTGGCCGTCCTGAGACTGAATTTCTTAAATGATTACACACTTTCACAGAAAGATCCTACGATAATTTATAAAATTAAGTTCAACCCCATGCTGCAGTTGAAGAAGATTGTATTCATTAGAGAAAATTAAAAAGCCACTTATAGTGTTTAAAATGTTTTTGATCCCACTACTTATGTACTTGTATTGAAATAATTATTTTTTAAAAAGAAGTAAGTTGATTTTAAGCACTAAATGTACCCAAATCACTAGACACAGGTCAGGCTTTCTTTGTCTAGACAGTTTAAAGTATAGTAACAACATAAAGACTAGGAGGAAATGGATGTGATATCTGATAATGACATGTTTAAAATAATTATTTATAACTTAAAGGATATCTTCCTTGGTTGTTTGAATTATTTGAATAAAGAGCAAGAACAAATATAAACAATCTAGATTTTAATTGATCATGTTTGTCATTGATAATAGCTTCCAGTTGTTAAACACCAATTATATAGCAGCTTTTTACATTCATTATTCATCTTCTCTTGTTCTTATACTGGCCAAATAAAGCATCCCCTTTTACAGAAGAGGGCACGGAACCTGAGAGGTTAAACTTGACCTAGATTACCCAGCTAATAATTGCCAGAATCAGGCTTCAAACTGAAGTGTATTTGACCTCAAATTCGGACTATTCTGTTTCCATTACAACTTGATACCTCTCTATCCTATAGCTATTAAGATTTATATTCATTGTTACTTTTCACATGTTTTAGATTTTAAGATCACACAGAGATAACTAGCCTCTAAGCATCCTTGGAAAATGAAATATTGACAACAGCAAAGCATGACATAGGATTAAAATAGAAAAATACTTCACAAAGCAGAAAACCTCTAGCTCTTAAGCACCATAAAAGTTTATGGAACCCTAATACTGCAAAATATTTTCATGGCTGGGTGATGGGGAGGTAACAGACACTAGTGAATGTTGTACAGTTAGAATAAAAGACAAATTACTTTGTTTTATTTCTGTTAAATTAGTAGTTTAAAAAGTTGAAGTGTTTGGAGACAACCTTGCCCAAGTGCAGTTTTTGTTTTAAAAAAATACTACTAATAGGGCCGGCCGAGTGGCGCATTGGTTAAGCGCTGGTTTTGGGATGCCAGCGGCCCCGGTTCGGATCCCACATGAGGGCCAGTGACACTGCCCTCTACAGCTAACAACAGCTCCACCTGGAGCTGGGCTGTGCGAGCCCTGGCGATGATGTAGGCTGCAGCCCTGCTGCAGTGGGCTGCCATAGGCTATAGTGAGTGGCCCGCAGCCAGCGTGAGCGGCTGGCAGCCAAGCGTGAGCTGCCAATAGCCGCGGTGAGCGACATCCAGAGGCCAGCGACCGATCTGCCTCATCCGGGAAGAGCGCAATGACGATACCAACAGTGAAGCAACATCCTCCGCAACTAAACTGAAGAACAAAAAGACAGCAACTTGTCTGTTCCCCTTCCCCGATTCCCCAACGCTGTTCCCCTCCACCAATTCCCCAATAAAATCTTAAAAAAAAAAATAAATAAATAATAATAGAACTACCAAAATAAAAAAAAAAAAATACTACTAATAGCAAACAATGTGCATTTAGCATTTTTTCCAACTATCTCTGCATGTTTCAGTATAATAAAGAATAGGTAGGGCCGCCCGAGTGGCGCATTGGTTAAGAGCTGGTTTGGGGATGCCAGCAGCCCCGGTTCGGATCCCACATATGAGGGCCAGTGACACTGCCCTCTACAGCTAACAACAGCTCCACCTGGAGCTGGGCTGTGTGAGCCTCAGCAATGGTGTAGGCTGCAGCCCCTGCTGCAGTGGGCTGCCATAGGCTACAGTGAGTGGCCTGCAGCCAGCGTGAGCGGCTGGCAGCCAGCGTGAGCTACCAATAGCCACTATGAGAGACCATCCAGAGGCCGGCGACCGATTTGCCTCATCCGGGAAGAGCACAATGACGATACCAACATGGGCCAGTGAAGCAACGTCCTTGGCAACTAGACTGAAGAACAAAAAGACAGCAACTTGTCTGTTCCCCTTCCCCGATTCCCCAACGCTGTTCCCCTCCCCCAATTCTCCAATAAAATCTTTTTAAAAAGCCACAAACAAACAAGAATAGGTAAATCATTTGACTTTTTCCATGTTAAAAAATTCAGAATATTGAAAGCACACTAAATTGAGAATGTTTACAAAGGCAAATTAGAGGAAAAACTGCCTTGCATACTGTAAGCAATGAGTATTTGTTGGTTTGATTTTTTTTTTTTAGAGAATAGTGCTTTTCATTTTGGTTAATTCTCTCTTGAGAATTCTATTTATATAAAGAGTTGATTTACTTTTGTTATGCAAACAATTTGTTTAGATTTCTATGCCTTTGCCCTGAGGAACATCATGCTATTTTATGAGATCTTAAATTTACCTAGCATTTTCTGTTTCATTATTAAACCACTGATTTACAACTGCAACATCCACTAAAAGAATAATTTTGTGATTCTTTCTGAGTTAGGTAATGAAAATAGGTCCTATTGGAAATATAGTATAAGATTGCCTTATATGACTTCTGGAAGATACATTTTTTTAAAATTAATCTGATTATATCATTTATGATGACTCCAAAAGAGGAAAAGAAATAAGATTCATATTAAGGTGCATATTTGGAAGTTGCTAAGAAAATAGATCTTAAAAGTTCTCATCGCAAGAAAAATATTTTGGAACCATGTATGGTGACAGATGTTAACTAGATTTATCATGGTGATCATTTTGCAATATATACAAATGTCAAATTATTATGTTGTATATCTGAAACTAAAATAATGCCATAAGACAACAAAAAAAAGTTTTTAAATAAAAAAACACAATTCCTTTACAAGTACAATCTATAGTCGAGTGAAAAATACCTGCTACAAAAGATATTACAAAGGAATATGTATACAATAGCAAATAAATAGATAGAATATATATATGTCAGTATATATAACATATATACTGTATATAAAATGTAGTAATATGTATATAAAATGTAGTAATATATATATAATACGTAGTAATATATGTAGTACATTCATTTATTTGATATATTTGATATGATATGTAGTAATTTATATATAATATATAATGTAATCTGTGTATATATGTAAGTGTGTGTGTGTGTGTGTGTGTGTGTTTGTATGTATGTATACCATCCCTTTATTTGATATCATATGCCTATTCTTTGGTGTATTTTAAACAAATTATATCAGAAGAATATTCACCAAAATGTTAATAGAGGTTGCTGTGGCTGGCAGGATTCCAGGTAATTTTAATTTTTTTCTTTATTCTTTTCTGAGTTATTTTGTGTTTTTACAATGAGTGTATATATTTTTTTTAAAAAATAATAGAGATCTCTCAAAAAAAAAAACAAACAGAAATTTTGATCACAGATAATATACTCCATTCCAAACTCTACATCAATCAATCAAGGAGCACACAGTGAATACCATGTTGCTTTTTCTAACTCCAAGTGTTGCTTCATGAATTCCATAGCTAATTCAACAGCAACCTCTCTAAGCAATTTGCCATTATCATGTCTCCCCAAGGCATCATTCTTGGTTTCCATAAAACAAAAACCCTCTTTCTGTTTTCATAATTAATTTATTTATGTAACATTTAATCCAATTATAACAATTGCAGTAAGTACAACACATTGGTAAGCACTAACTCAACTTAATAGGAGCAGAAGGGTGTGGGTGGTGGAGGTTGGGTTCTCCAGGAAACACATGGAAGTGAAGATTTGGGTACAGGAAGTTCATAGATAACTATTGTCAGAAACAACACACATAGGGAAGTGAAGAAAGACCATAATTGGGCAGAGGGAGAATTACAATATGGTAAAAACAGAGGCCCCAACCAATCCCTGGGAAAGCTCTGGAGCTGAGATGGCTCTTCAAAGCTGTCCCAGAACAATGCTAAGGCCTTCAGACTCCTATATCCACTGACTAGTCATTGGATTTAGGCTGTCCCTTGGGCAGGGATGTAGTGTACTCTTAGGTGAGGCAACTTCCTTTTCCCAAGGGCAATTCCTTGGCAACTTCTTTCTCCCAAGGAGGAATTCAGCTGTGAGCCCCTGACTGAATTTCAACATTTCTAATAGCTGAAAGAATGGGTGCCTCAGGCCTGGAGTTTGAGGGTGGTAATTCAGGTAGCGTACCACAATAACCACCATATCCATACTCGATACACTTCCTTCATTTATTTACCTGAGGGTTCTGATGGGTCTCATTTTCTAGAAAATCATACAAGAGGACAGTTAGTGGACGAACTGTGAGTTGTAAGTCATTTCAAGGTCACATCTAATATTCATTGTGTCCTTTCTAGTAGAATGAAAAGTAGAGAGGAAGAATGACAAGTAGGATGTCCGCTTACCCTCAGCTAACAGCTCTGCTGCTCCTAGGGGCTTACCTTGTGAGCAACACAGACCCTCATCCCTGAGTGCTGTGAGTCCCTTGTCCCCATGCCCTCTCAGACCGTGTTAGTTATACTTGTCCATTTCCCATCAAAACTGAACAGGGAAGAACCAAGTGACACTCCCATGGAGCTTTGGGATGTGAAACATTCTTTCCTGCCTCAACTGTGCAAGTTAAATACTATTTCCTCCTGATCAATAGGTTCAATTACCTTCCAGCACATTCTTTTGTTTTGTGGATTCTTTTGTTTTCTACTAATCCATTGGCACTGGAGCCCTAAAGGATAGAACAGCATTTGTAGCTTAGTTTAATAAGCATTTTAGTGGAAGCACTCCCTTTTGAGAACCAGGACCTCCAAATACTCAAAACCTAGAATTGAGGGTACAGGAAGTGCAAACTCCCCCAAATGGGTCGCTGAGGGCAAAGCCAGTTTTACTTCCTTCCCTTGGTTTCCTGTCCTATATACTCTATTTACTGGGGACACAGTCGTATATAGGGTCGTTACTTTAGGATGCATACTGCATCCTGGAGTATAGTGTCCCATATGCATAGACTATCATCTTCAAGCTGACACATCAGCTGCACCTTCAAAAGGCCACTCTATGAGGTCAGTGGCTTCTGGATGATGTGGTATGAGAGAGGCCCAGTGGATCACACGGTCATGTGTCCACTAAGGCACATGCTATTGCTGTAAAGTGGGTCTCTTGGTCTGAAGTGATATTATGCAGATTCCAGGTTAGTGATAAAATTGTTCTTAGACCCTCAGATAGTGGTGTTGGCTGAGGTCCTGTGGAGAAGAAAGCAAACTTACGCCCAGAATATGTTTGTTTCCAGTAAAGATAAATCAACTTATCACCATTGGTCTCCTAGAGGGATGATGCTGCATCAGAATCTCAATATGGTGTTGAGCTGACACCAGCTGTGTTGAGCTGACACCAGCTAAGTTGAGCTGAACTCAACTGTTGCTGGCAGGTTGGACATTTGGCCTTGGTACATGGAAACTCATAATGTGGGGCACATGCACACCTTTCATTTCTGCCACAATATCTATTCAGTTCCTGACCCGATGTGCCAACCCTGGGGAGGCTGATTGCAGAGGCTGCCTAGCATCAACTGGCCGGGTCATTTTGTCTTTTTGGTTGTCTTGTGCTTCCTCCATAGTGGTTGCTTTCTGGTAGATGTCAACGCTGAATATAAAGATATTCATAGTTCATACCCCTTCCCATAGGCTTGATCACATCTTTCCTCCAGAACTCCTTCTCCTGATTTTTACAACTGCCCCCTTCCAAGCCCCTGACCTACCAGCACAACTGTTTGTTATTCTCCATGAGTTTAATGTCTATTCTTATCCTGGGCCACCTCTCTTACACAAATAGAATGACCAGATGCACTAACTGAAACTTTTTCCAATGGATTTCCCCTCACCAACATCTTCTAAGGCTACCTCTGAGTTGGACTTAATCCACATTTTAACAATTCTGTTCTGCAAAAGATACTGCTAAGTGAATAAAAAGGCAAGCCACCGTCTGCAGAAAATACCTGCAAATCATGTTTCTGACAAGGGCTTGTATCACAAAATGCATAAAGACGTTTTGAAACTCCACAATAAAAAAATAAATGACCCAATAAAAAATGAGAAAAGTTTTGAATAGACAATTCACCAAAGAAGATAGGCAGATGGCAAACATGTACATGAAAAGATGCCCCCTACCATTTGTCATTGGGGAAATACAAATTAATCACAAGGAGATACCACTACACACCCATGACAATGACATCAGAATGGTTTGTGAGGATGTGGAGAAACCATTGCCGATGGGAATGCAAAATGGTACAGCCATTTTAGAAAACAGTTTGGCAGTTTCTTTCAAACTTAAATATATACTTATCGTATGACCCAACAATCTCTCTCCTAGATATTTATCACCCCACACACACACCAAATGAAGACTTGGTTCAAACAAAAACCTGTACATGTGTTTATAGTGTCTTTATTAATAATCACCCCAAATTGGAAGCAACCCAAATGTCCTTCAACTAGTGAATGGATGAACAAGCTCTCATCGTCCATATAATAAAATATTATTTAGTGATAAAAATGAATGACTGTACAAGCAAGAACATGGAGGAATCTCATATGCATTATGCTATATTAAAATAATCCAGATTCCAAAGGCTACATACCACATGATTCCATTTACGTAACATTCTGGAAAAGGCGAAAGTATAGAAACAAAACAAACCAGAGGTTGCCAGGGGCTGAGAGTAGAAAGCAGAGTTAGTACAAAGGGGGAGCATAAAGGAATTTGGGGTTCACAGAATGGTTCTGCATCTTGATTTTGGTGGTGGTTATGTGACTATGCATGTCAAAACTCATAGAACTGTATACCAGAAACAATACATTTTACCGTATGCAATTTATTTTAAAAACTTAGAGATTTCCAATTAAAAAACAGTTGTTCTTTGCTGGCAGTAACCACCTATTTGATCTTACCTGAAAATCATCATCTTTAAATGTGTAGCCATATACTATCAAACATCTGTTTTCAAATAGCTTTTTATGATGTCACTTTTTAAAATTGATATGTCTAGAAATGTAAAGGAAAAAAAATAGGCTTGACCTCAAAGAGCTCATGTGTTAAATCATTTCTTTCCCTTCATACCTGGAAATATAAATTTAAGTGACAGATATGGAGGAAAATCTCTTTCACTTGTGAAACTGTCAAACCCTCCAGCACCAAGCCCACCTAGTATCCAGCTGGGGGCCAAGAAGATCTCCGCATCACGCGGCCTTCCCTGATTTTTTTGCGCTCCCTCCTCCATGGGAGTGTGTGTTTGTTTGGAGGGGCTGTCACACAGAGGCACTGTGCTCCTCACAAGCACTGCCATTCCCAGCCCTGGGGAGTGGGTCTGCCCAGCTGAGACAGTACTTACTGGCTAGAGGACAAATATTGTTTCTTCTTAGTAAGCCCTTAGGGGAAGGTGTCTGGCTTTATTTTCTTTAGAACTTGCGGTACTGGTTGAGTTTTTCCTCTCCACTTTGTCTTGGTCGTCAACAAGAAAACTTCTACTCCATGTCCTATTCTGTTAGGAAGACCTCACAGAGCAATAGGATCACAGGAAGAGTCCCTGTCAACGTCCTGTAACACTCATGTTGTGGCCAATACGGTGTTAGCACTGGGCAAGGGTTAGGGGGAAGAACAATGCATGAAGGAATCCAGGGTGCTGCAGAGCATTCTTGGCATGGCTGACAATAAAGTCCCTACGGTGAGTGATCTCTGAGGAGAAGCTCATGCTGTTTGCTTTACATTGGCACAGGAGGCTCAAAGTGTGCTTTTAAAAAAAAAAAAAAAAATATTTTATTGAGGAATTGGGGAAGGGGAACAGCCAAGCTATTGTCCTTCAGTCTTAGTTGTGGAGGGCGCAGCTAGCCCAGCTCCAAGTCTAGTCACCATCCAGCCACCCATCAGCAACTCAGGGCACCTCAGCTCAAGGTGCCGTGTTCAGTTTTAGTTATGGGAAATTGAACAGGCAACCTTGTTGTTAGGAGCATGTGCTCTCACCAGCTGAGCCATCCCACCACCTGTTGGCAGTTGAGGGGCAACTCATGTAGGGAGCATCTCATTGTCCCATGTGGGAATCGAACCGGCAACTCTGTTGCTCAGAGCTTGTACTCTTAATCAACTGAGCCACCCCACCAATCCTCAAAATGTATTTTTGAATACATAAAATATGTGTTGAGAAAGGAGAAACTGAAGGTTACAATGAGCAGGCTAGTTTGAGGAATGGGAGACTAGAATAAAAGGATACCTCATTATGGACTGACATGGAAATGTCAGAACCCTAGAACTTGGAAGTGAAGCAATTCTATAATGATTTTAGGTCACTATGGAGGAGTAGAGCTGGAGGTCGCTTAAGTTAAGGGAGCCAAAGTAGGAGATTACGGTATTGTTCACATCATTTGTTCATTTATTCATTCAACAAAAAATTCTTAATGAGCCCTTGGAGCTATGGCAATTACATATTTTGTGGGAAATGCAGGATGGTAGCTGGGGGGACTTAACAAACAAGTAAGAAAAGCACTATAGATAGTGATTTTGGAATTGAGACTGTCTGGATTTTGAATCCCAGATCCAGGAATTTAATAATAATGTGACTGATAAGTTATTTAACCCATTTGTGCCTCAGTTTCCTCATCTGTCAAATAAAAATACTAATAGTGCCTACTTGGTAGAGTTGTTGAAATTAATGTGGTAATTAGTGTAAAGTTTTAGAACAGTGCCTAAAACAGTAAGTACTCAATAATTATTAGCTATTAACAAATATAAATGAATATATACTTTAACGTCAGGTAGTAAAACGTGTTATAAAGAAAATAATTCGGATAAGGGGATAGAGTGCGATGGTAGGGCTATTTGACATAAGGTGTTGCGGGAAGGTTTCTCTGAGGAGTGATATATGAACAAGGACCTGAATGGTGTGAGCGGGCAAGCCTAGGAAAGGGGTGGAGAAAACGATGTTGAAGGCAATTGTGAGCCAATCCCTACCCACCTCCCCCCCCCACACACACACACACTGTGCTCTGCCCATTGACAGGGACAGAAGAGAGACCGTTGGTGGGGCTCTGATCACCTACCGCAGGTGCCCTGTTAAGGGAATGTGAGGTGTCTTCTGGCAAATTCAAAGTTTCAGAGAGGGGAATTTGAGCTTAATTGCATGTTACATTTGCTTCTATATAAAATGTTACTATTCAAGTTAGAAAATGTTTACACCTCCACTGTACCTCATCTTTTTCAAAAAATAGAAAAGTAATACGATGTCTATAACTATGTATCTATTACCATCCTATTAAGCCCTGGAGTACAATGAATAAATATTGACACTAAGTGGCATATATAGACTATAACTAAATAGCCTCAAGTGAGTTAAGATTTTGCTTGCAAATGAGAAAGAAAGGTCTGGTTTTGCTGCCAAGGTGTTACAAAAGAAAAAAAAAAGCTGTTGTTTTTCAGTGCTCTTTGAATTTTGTAATTCCACATAAAGGATTGTGAACTGTAATAATTTGCTCCCATGGGTCATTTGTAGGCTCAACACTCTGGGACGCAACAGGTAGAAGACAACATAAAAACCAAAGATGAGCAATCTGTATCATTCTGCCTTAGCTACTGGTTTTTGAAATACTTCCTATTTGTCTCACATAAACTCAAGATATTCTGCTCGAGCTATCTTTAGAATACCCTTTCTCGGTGTAGATTAGGACAGTGCCGCTCCATGACTTTCATACAGGGAGAAACCAGAGGTGGCAGGGGCCCTGGGATCGGCCTACACAGGTTTGTAGAGTTGATGGTGTAAAGGTGTAGCACCAAGTTCCCGGTGACCAGAACGACCTTGTACAACGAAGAACACTTGCCCGTGTTTCCGTCTACTCAGCACATTTTGTTTCTCAGGTAAACATGGTTTGGAACAAGAGTGGGAGTTAGGTCTCGGTGTCAGTGTCTATAGGAGGCGAGTCCCCAAAGCGTTTGGGTATTCAAAGCCCTTCAGAGCACAGAGAAGTGCTGAATTTATTCTCAGAAACATCTAACATCCACAAGGTACCCAGGGATACATTCATAACCTGCACAATGCTCCCTCTCAATCAAATGTTTATTCAACGCTTAGTGCCAGACGCTGCGAAAGCATGTCAGCTGCAACCCATATCTGCTCGTTCTCTTGGTCTGAATGGGCTGTCCTGCGGGTCCCCCTGGTCCTGGCTTCTGCAGCAGCGGGGGTCCCAGCTTTTGCAGCCCCAGCCCTGCGCTGCGGGCCGCTCGGCCAGCCCCCCCGCGGGGCTCCGGCCACCAGGTGGCGCTGCGGCCCTCCGTCTCCCGGGAGCGGCGGAGCCAGCCCGGTGGGTGTTGCTCTCTCCCTCTCGCGCTCTCTCTCCTCCCGGCCTCACATCCGGGTCTGGAGCGCGGCCGCCGCCGCTGTCAGTGTCGGTGCGGGAGCGTCGGGGGCCGGGCCGGGGCGCAGTCAATGGCGGCGGAGGGAGGCGGAGCGGCGGCCGCGCTCAGCTCAGCGCCCCCGAAACTTTAGACTCGAAGCCCCCCACAACTTTCCGGGAAGTGCTGCCGCTCCGGGGGGGGCGGGGGTGGGGGGCGTGAACGGAAGGGGAAGCCGAGGCGGAAAGTCTCGGGGGGACAGCGGCGGGGGCGCCGGGGAGACTCGAACCCGCGGCGGGGGCGGTGGCCGCGTCCCCCCCACCCCCCCGGGCCTCGCGCCGCCGCGGCCCCCGCCTCCCTCCCCGCGGCCTCGCGCCGCGCCGCGCCCGGGACTGCGCGCGGGGCCTGGCCAGCGGCGGCGCGCCGAGCGCAGCGCGGCCCCCTCCTCGCGACCGCCGGGCCCTGTTGCTGCGGCGCCCCCCGCGCGCGCGCGCGAGGCCGGGGCTGGGGGGTCGGGGGGGAGCGGCGAGAAGCCCCCGCTGACCCGTGGCGCCGGCCGCGTCCTGCGTGGTGCATGCGGGGCCAGAGCCGGAGGCGAAGATGGAAGGCTTAACGCTGAGCGATGCGGAGCAGAAATACTACTCGGATCTCTTCTCCTACTGCGACATCGAGAGCACCAAGAAGGTGGCGGCCCACGGGCGGGTGCTGGAGCTGTTCCGGGCCGCGCAGCTGCCCAGCGAGGTGGTCCTGCAGGTAACGCTCCGCCGGCCTCCGGGGGGCCCCGGCCCGGCCGCTCGGGCCTCCAGCCGCCCGCCCGCCTCCACAGCGGGGAGTGGGCGCCGTTTGCAGCAGGGCCGGCGCTCGGCAGGTCCCCCCCGGCTGCGCGGCGCTCGGCTGGGGCCGCAGGTGCCCGGGCGGCCCGCACAGGCGCCGCGGGCGCGGGGCAGGGGGTCGCCCGCTCCTGGAGGACAAAAGTCGTGCATGGATAGCACAGTGGGGGCGGAGAGCTGTTTATTATTGCCGAAGACACTAAGTCCTGTATCTCTCGGCTATACCGCTCCGAGTCGGTATTTGGCAACATTGGAAGAGCAGCAACTTCAGAATCGGGGATGGTTCTTGTAACATGGCTTTTGATGCCTCGTCCTGTTCTCTAGACGTAGCTCTTCGGGTCCTGCAGCGTAATAAAGTTATCAGTGTAGGTAAAATCTGTTTTTGTTTTTTTTTAATGCTTGAATTAACCAGGAGACGCGATGAAGGGGGCTTTCTACGTTTAGGTAATGAAGAAGCAGTTTTGTTTTGTTTTTTTAAAGGAAGCTACATGCTTAGGGAGGTTAAACCATTTGAACTAATAGCGAGTAGTTGGCAAGAAGATCTGAAAAGAACTTGTAATTAACCGTAGAACGTGTGTGTGTGTGTGGCTGATGTAAACCGCACAGTTTTGATCCCATTTGGTGAGACGTGGATTTAGGCTGGGAGATAAGTAACTGGACAGCTGGGAATCAGGCGCACGTTTGCCTGAATCTGTAGCACACAGGAAGTTTTAAACTTTCTCGGTCACATCTGTTTCGAAAATCGAAGGTTTCCTCGTTTTTCTTATCTAACGTATGTTGTGGGCATTAATGTTACTCCGTTTAATGACGCGTAGCTGCTGGTAAGAGTCTGGCTAAATACAGACCAAAACAGGTTTTAAGCTTTCACCTTTATGATGATCGAAGCTGGTTATCCAAACCTCCAAAACTTAAAGCCAGATGCCTAATTGTGATGAACCATAGTGCAGAGAGCACTGGATCAGGAGTTTTGAGGCCTGGGGTCTTTGACCCCAGTCTGTTGTTAACTAACACTGTGACTTTGGGCCAGGCACTTTCACTCTTTCAGCCTAAGTTGTGCTCATCTACAGAATGAGAGTCAAGTTCTTCCTAACAAAAATTCTGTGAAGTACTGTATACAAATGTCCACAGACGTCTCTGTTTTAGACGTTACCTGTGCAGTAACTACGACTAAGTTAAAGGAGCTCTGTCTTTTTGCATAATCTTGTACGTTTTATATTGCTTTTTCAAAACCTTGGGAGGAGAGGTGGGTGTCTTACATACCAACAACAAGGAGTCTCAAATTCATGCTGCTGAACAGAGACAATTTTAGGCTTTGTCCTCCACATACAGTCTCTGTTGCATATTCTTCTTTGTTTTTACAACCCTTTAAAAGTGTAAAAACCATTCTTAGCTCAGGGGCATACAAAACAGGGCCTGTAGCACGCTAACTCGGCTGAAGAACGGTGGTGGCCCTGTGGGGTACTATACTCTCCTCACATGACTTTAGTCTGGGCAGAGCACACTCTTTTTATAGAAATAACAAAATACAGAGTCAAGTCATTTAGGAACATAAAATTAAGGAGAAGCCTTCCATGTTCTGTTTTGGTTTATGTCTTTGGGGTGGGGGAAAATAAACTGACTTTCATTTTTTAATGATACACAAAGACTTTAGGACTTTAAATGTGTTATTTAGGGTAGACAAATTAGCATTAATTAACCTTTGTTTGAAATATGTTTCATCCATTCCAAGTTGTTTTCATGTTTTGCTCAATTTTATTAACACTCAAATTTCTATTGCCTTTTTGTATAAAGAGAGAGCTTAAATAACAGATATTCAGGATTCAGTTACAAGTTGGAAGCTGTGGGAACTCCCCGAAGCAGAACTCTTACAGTAATATATACTAAATAGCTTTTTGGGTATCTTGAAGGCAGTTTACTTCAAAATTGGCGTAAGGTATAAAATGCGAGACAGAAGGGGAACGAGGCCCTAATTCACTTTAAGGGAGTTTGCGATTGTCTGAAAACACAGCCCTCCATTGCTTCCTAAGTGGGAAACATTTGGGGAAACTCATACGTAATGTTGAATTATCTGTCTAGCACTGGACTAAGTATTGCAGGGCATCAAAAGAGGAGTAAGACGGTCTCAGGGACCTTGTAAACTACAGGAATACCTGTGTGTACCAAAGCGGAATATGAATGCTATAGGAGAGGTACAAAGGAGGAGGAGCATCAGCAAAGAATTCTTGATCTAATTCAGATAGACTTTCAATTAGTGTGGAGGCAGGGCAGTGGGGTGACGAGGACCTCCAGGCAGAGAGAAAACAAGACCAAAGGTGGAAAGTGTAGAAGAACAGGTGGAAGATTGCATATTTCAGTAGGCAACTGGAGACTCATTGATAGTTTTTGACTTGAAGGAGGAAGAGAGTAGAGGCTGGGGAAGGAGGCTCATGCAATGGTCTGGAATGGGCGCTAGATAATGGGCATCCAAAACAAGGTGACAGCAGTAGAATTGAAAAGGAGGGGCTGGATGAACAGGTCTTTGTTATTTGTGGGATAATGTTTAATTGAAGCTAGAATATCAAGGTTGGGTGGAGAGCGTTGAACTAATTGTGAAGGTAACAGGGAGTTGTGGATATAAGAGAAATGACTCATGAAAACAGTGCTTTAGGAAGCCTTTAGATCAGTAGAACAAGAATTAGAGGGAAGAAACTGGAGACGAATTTAGGAACTGATTCTCTAAGTGCATATATGAAGTGGTGAGGAATTGAGCCATGATACTCAAATGGAGGAGGGGGCAATGGAGAGGGTGATTATTTTGTCCCCCAGGGGGCATTTTTGGCTTTGTCTGAAGACAGTTTTGGTTGTCATAACTGGGTAGAGGGAGCAGTTCTGGCATCTGGTGGATAAAGGCTAGAGATGCTGCCAAAACATCCTACAATGCACAGGACAACCCCTACAGCAAAGAATTTATCTGGCCTAAAATGTCAATAGTGCTGAGATTGAGAAATCCTACCCTGGAATCTGGAAAATGTGGCAGAGGGTCAGAAAATGAGGCTAGAGAACAGAGATTATGAAGGTAGACTTGATGGGCCTTGGTTAGCTGGTGGTATTTAGGTGAGGAGGAATAGGACAAGGATCATTCTCTGTTGGACCTCATTTACAGTTAGAAAAGGGGCCCGGAGAGGGCTTTGTATTTAGAGAGATAATGATGAGTTTGATTTCAGACATTTTGAGATAGCAATGCAAATCTCCAGGAGATAGTTGGAAACAGGTGGAGATTTGTGCACCAGCAGGTGTTTGGGGCCTCTTCCTCTGCCTTCCTCACCTAAATGTCTTGGGGATGGGACGGACAGGTTCTCACACCGTGAGCATGCATCTACACACATCAGGGCTTTGATTGATGTAGTAGTACTCAGAATTTGTTAATAAAAGTCATGAGAAGGCTTAGTCATTCCAGGGAATGAGGGTAGAGAACGAAGGACAGGGCTCAGAACTGAAGGAAGAAGGAACTCGCTGGCATTTTTTGAGTGCCTATTGTATTCCTTTTACTGGGCAAGTAATTTTCATGCAAGAATTCATTTGATGCTTGCAACAACTCTGTGAAATGGATATTATTATTATTATTAGCTAGGAACTTGATAGGCGGAGAACTTAAATAACTTGTTAGTGACGAGTCCCTTACCCTTATTCCTTGCCGCCTCTCTCAGCTCTTTTTTCTTTTTCTTTTTATTGTTGTTCTTTTGTTTTTTATCTTTATTTCTTTTTTTCTTTCTTCTCTGTCAGCCCTTTCACAGTTCATGTGATTGTATTGCCAATAGTTCTTAGGAAGAGTAAATATTTTAAATTATTTGATTTTGAGTAACATACGGATTTTCTCCTTCACATAGTAAATAGTTTTATGTATGATGGTGTCTTGCAACACAGCCACCTAAGAGAAATAGGAAGATTTTTGTAGTTGGTATCCTTGGCACATAAACACATAATTTTATATTACTACAACTGTCAAACATCTTAAATTATGTTCATTATATTTGTTTTGGAATAGCAGTGTAAATCCTGTTTTGAGTTTTAAGGGTTTGTTTTTGGAGACAGTATGTTAATAGACAAAGTGAATAGCTAAAACTTTATAGAATTGTGCTCCACACCAGAAAATAGGACTAGGAGGAGAAAATTCTGGCGTATAGGATTTAATTGTGAAGAGTTTTGCTGTCTGCTCAGCAAGAAAATACTAGTGGTTTAAAAACCATTTTTTCCAGGGGTGACTGGTTAACCCAGTTGGTTAGAGCATGGTGCTAATAACACCAAGGTTGCCAGTTCGATCCCCTCATGGGCCACTGTAAGCTGCGCCCTCCTTGAAAGAATCAACTATGACATTGTAACATGAAAGCAATGTGCAACCAGTGACCATGGCTGTTCCCCAATAAAATTTTTTTTTTTAAATAATTTTTTCCAGAAGTAATTATTTTAGTTTTTAAAGATTAGGGAAGGTGTACTATTTACCACACTAATACATATGTTTTCTTAGCTTTTACTTAACACCTCTATTTTGGGAAATGTTTTACAACTTCATACAGACTTTGAATGCATAATAGCTTGATAAAAGGTTCCAGTACTAACTGTTCTTTTATTGAAGGTTAGAAGCAATATACCCTTTTATGAGGCTGAAAAAAATCTTTTAGATCATTTGTGTTGATATTCTGTCTATTGATATCTTGGTAGAATATTTGAATAACATTAATTTAATGGGGGAAGAGTGACAGCAGTGAAACATAAACCGTTTTGTCTTTCTCTTAAAAATGTGTTCAATTATAAGAAGTAATCATTAGTGATAGCATTAAAATAGGGAAGCAGAGCCTCATTTATGCATTAAAAGTTATAAACTTAATGCAAATAAATGTCAGGTTTGTTATTCTGGAGTAGTGATTTTTTTTTCATTTGTAATTTCTGAATCACTAAAATAATTATAAGAAACTGAAAGTAATTTTGCCTTAATTGGACATTTTCCTATACACAGCTGAAAAACATACTGTTTGTGAAAGAAGTCACAATGACTTTCTGTAGTCGTATTTACTTTAAAAATTTCGCTTTTTTATATCGTGCTAGTTTTGGTCTTCTATTATTTTTTTAAATTACTGTCCCACAGTTAGAGTCTTCATATTTGGGGAATTCATGCTAAACATTTTAACAGAGCTATAAAAGAGCACCACAGGTTGATAAAAGGAGCACTAAACATGAGAAGCAAGTTCCAGTTGTGTCTTTACCTAGCTTTGTGACCTTGAATAGATCATTTAATGTCTGGATTTTAGCTCTCACCACATGAAGTGATTGGATTTTTAAATCAACAGTGTCATCTAGAGATGGCCCCTCTATCCAACCATAAGCTTAAGAACGTAGTGCACAAACTTGAAATTAGTTGCTTCATTTTGACACTGGAATTGATTTCTTTTACATTCTTCGGGAGATTGAAGAGGAGAATCTCGGCCTAGAATTCTGAGGTGACTATACAAGAGGGAACTTATAAAAGGGTTGGGAGGCCCATAGTTCCTCAAGGTATCTGGCCAGTGAGAATTTGAAATGAGTGATAAGACTTGACATTTCTGATTTTTTTCTCTCATATGTGTTTCATTTTCTGCAGTCTTTCTGACATAGATGCATCTTTATTCGTGTTTTCCTTCTATGTAAGGAATCTATGCATATAGGCGTGACATTAAAATCAGGATGTAATAAGAAGTCTGGCTCAGAAATATTTAAGTTCATTCCACATATCAAATTTCATTAGGATTTGATGAATTATAGGACTTAGGCTTTTAAAAAAATTTTTCTACATCTTTTCATTTTGTTTCAAGAATTGACTATATGTTGGTTTCAGTCTATCTTAAGTGATGAAGCCAGAATTTATTAGATTGTATATCTCCTCCTAACCTCTTTTGGGTTGTGGATTGCTTTGAGAGTTTGCACACATACTGGACATCTGCTTAGAAGACGTAGTTACACAAAATTTTGCATATAATTTGAGGTTGCCAGCCTTCCCCCAATCTAGTAAAGCTCATCCTAGGGACCTCTGTCTATATTAAGAGAGTTTTAAGGAAGAACAGGCAGACCTGTGAAATGTGAATGAATACAGGTCTTTCTTTAAGTCAGTTTTGTATATTTTCAATAAATATTTCTTCATGGTTACTGTTTATACTTGGGGTGTATATGCAGTGATGAAAAATCAGAAATTTCCTTGCTTTTATGGATTATAACTTGTGCTAATCTTGAAAAGGAAAAGAACTGTGTGCAGTTAATAGAGAATCCTGGGAGACTCATGGGGACCTTCTTAAGTGTAAAGGAAGGCCTGTTTGGGAGACATGGACAGAGATCTTTCACAGGGAACAGCAGGGGAAGAACCACAGGGGTGAGGAGCTGAGTGTGTTTGAGGAAATGGAAGGCTGGGGCATTATGAGCCTGAGCGGAGAATGACAGGGACCACGTATTGCAGGGCCTTGGACATGGTGATAAGGAGTTTGGACTTGAAAATACTAAAAGCTTTTGTTCAGGGGGTAGCATCATCTGAATCATTTTTCTTAAAAGATTACTTTGCCATGTAGAGAAGGGAGTACTGGGGCAAGCCGAAACAGATTGGCCAGTGGCCATGCAGTAGTTCAGTTAGGAGACAATGGCTACATTAGGGAGGGGGCAGTGGGATGGAAAGGAGTGGACACATGTCAGAGGTTTTCAGGTGGTAGAAAAACAGGAGGACATGGTAATGGATGGGATGTGGAACATAAGGGAGAGGGAAGAACTCAGGGATGTTGCTGGAAGTTGCCATTATTGGGTGGCTGGGAGAGGCATGGGTTTTTTGAGGTTTTGTTTGTTTGTTTTGTTCCGGTGGAGGAGTAATGGTAATTCAGGAGTTTCCTTTTGTCAATCTTACGTTCTCAGAAGCCTGTGAGATTGTCAAGTAGACCTTACCAGAGAGGTTCAATGAGTCTTGAGGAACTCAGAGATATTCGGCTTGGAGATGTCAATTTGAAGATTGTCAGTGTGTTTGTGATATTTAAAGTCATGAAAAGGTAAAGACTGCGGAGAGTAAGGAATGATTGGCTGGAAGTAGAACCTTGAGGAACACTGCACATTTGTAAGTTGTATAAACTGGAATCCTTTAGGAAGGAGGTTAAGAAAGACAGCCAGAGTGGTTATAGGGAAAGAGGAATGCGTATGGGATCACGGCATGGCTGCTAAGTAATGCAACTATTTCTAGAAAAGGATAGTTAACTGGATTGAGTTTGGCTGAGAAGTTGAGAAGACGTGGACAGAAATATGTCCATTGGATTTGGTAACTTAGATGTCATCAGTAAATTTGATGAGCCAGTTTCATGGACTAATAAAGATGGAAGCCAGATTTAAGTGACTTGAGGGATACGTGAACTAGAAATAGGGTATATGGATAGCTTTTTAAAGAAGTTTGCAAAAGGAAACAGATATGGGTTAGAAGCTGGAGGTGTATGAGGATATAAAGGAAGTGTTTGTTTTTTGAGTATAAGAAGTAATGCCACATGATTTTAGGGAAGGATTAAAAAGGGAAGGAAGACAGAAGAGGTGGCAAGTTCTCAAGAAAACAAGGTCAGGATCCTCACTGCACAGAGGAGCGGGTCTTTGATAGGAAATGGGTCGTCCTTAATTTTAAAAGCAGGGAAGAAGGAAGAACACAAACGTAGAGGCAAGTAGGCATTAGATTTGGTGTGCATGTTAGCCTAGTGGCTTCTAGTTTTTCTACAGACTGAGGCAAGACTAAGTTTAGTAATGAGTAAAAATCTGAATATGACAGTAAGAAAAAATATTGATTCACAGTGGCATCAAAAGGAATAGAATATTTAGGAGTAAGTTTAACAAAAGGTGCACCAAGATGTTTATACTACAGAACATTGCTTAGAGAAATTAAAGATTTAAATAAATGGAGAGACAGTCTGTTTCAAAGATTAGAAGATTGAATACTCTTAAAATGGCAGTTGTCCTCAAATTGATCTACAGATTCAACAAAATCACAGTAGACTTTTTTTGTATAAATTGTTGAGTCAATCCTAAAATTTATAAAGAAATGCAAAGGACCTAGAATAGCAAAAAACAAACAAACAAACAAAAAAAAACAATTGAAAAATGAACAAAATAGGAGACTTATGCTACCTAATTTTTAAATTTAACTGTAATCTAAAGTAATCAGGAACATGTCATTGGCATAAGAATAAGCATGTAGATCAGTGGGATAGAATTGAGAATCCAGACATGAACCCTTGAATTTATGATCACTTAGTTTTTGAAAAAAGTGCCAAGACAGTTCAATGGGGAAAGAATAGTCTTTTCAACAAAAGGTGTTAAGACAATTAGATACCTGTATATTTTTAAAAAAATGGACTTAGACATAGTGTATGTATTTCACACCATACACAAAAATTATCTGAAAGTAGATCACAAACTTAATTATCAAATCTAAAACTATAAAAATTTTAGTTGATAACATAAGGAAAATCTTTGTGACCTATGTTAGGCAGAATTCTAAGATATGACACCAAAAGCATGAATCATAAGAGAAAAAATTGATAAATTTGATTCCATTAAAAATTTTAAAAACTTGTATACTTCAGAGGATACTTAAGAAAGTAAAAAGATAAGTCACAGACTAGCAGAAAATATCTGCATATTAGAAATGTGGTAAAGATCTTTAGACTATCTAAAGGAATCTTATAACTCAATTATAAAGAAAAAGCTTAGTTAAAAAGTGGGCAAACACTTTAATAGGTATTTCACCAAAGGAGATAATATGGCTAATAAGCATATGAAAAGACATGCAACATCGTTTGTTATTAAGAAAGTGCAAAGTAAACCCCAGTGATATGCCATCACACACTCACTTGAGTGGCTGTAATGGAAAAGACTGACATGACGCAGTCTTGGTATTGTGGAGAAACTAGAATCCTTATACACTGCTCTTGGAAGTGTAAATAGTACAGCCATTTTTAGAAATATAATAGTGTGGCTGTTTCTTAAAAAGTTAACCATATGCTTAGCATGTGAACCCAGCAATTGCACTCTCAGGAAGCTACCAAGAGAAATGAAAACGTGTGTACACAAAGCAGGGTAAATGTCTGTTAGCAGCATTATTCACAGTAGTCAGAAACTAACAGCAATCCAAATGTCCATCAAATGGTGAGTGGATAAACAAAATATGGTATATCCATACAACAGAATACTGTTCTGTAATAAAAAGGAATAATTACTGATAGATGCTACAGGAAAGATGAATGTCACAAACATAAGTGACAGAAGCCAGACACGAAAGTGTACAGATTGTGTGGTTGCTCTCATAATGAGCTTTTTTTCTGTATTCAGAATTTGCAAACTAACCCATTTTTATAGTCCTTTGTTTTCCTTCATAATTTTTATCCCAGGTATAATATTTATCTAAATAATCTGAATCATCAACAAATATATAAGGTTTTACTGTGTACTGTCTTTCATGGAATTCGAAGGGTATTTGAAATAGTAACTCAAAAACTATAAAATACCACTCATGTTTGGTTTGTTTCGCATCCTTCTTCTTCCTTGCACTTTTCCCTAATCATCTCAACCAGATAATCCTCCTGTAATTTTCTCGTCTGTTCTATATGTTTGCATTTGTATACAACTTATACTTTTAGCCTTCTGTTTGTGTGTATGTTTCCTTGATAGGTGACCAGCAACTTGAAGTCAACTGTTAGCCTATCTTTGTTTTCTTCATGCCACTGTGTTCATGATAGGCACCTAAAACATATTGGGCTAATTACTTGGCACTTCAGGGCTTCACTTCTCATCAGTGCATTGAGGAATCCTAACCTAACCTCCTCATTTTGAAAATTCCAAATGCCAGTGAAGGAGCCTTTTTGAACAATAATGAAACTTCTGAGACCAGATTCAGAGACCAGTAGATCTTTCTGTTAGACTGCATGTTAGCTGATACTTTTGAAGTTGTTCAGGTAACTACAGTCAGATAGAGTCAGCATGCATATTAATAACTTTTCTTTAAGGTACTGTACCTCAAGGCTATTCTCTTAATTTTTTAAAAGATACTATGGTTCATTTTAGTAGTAAACTCACATGAGTTTCTCTGCCCTTCACAAGTATAATTTCCAGTTTTTGAACTTGACAATGAACAAATAATGATAGGTAATTTAAATAAGGAAATAAACAGTTTCTCATTTAATTTAGTTGACTCTCTTGGAGGGAAAGCATAGTATTCTCAAAATGCATGACAATAGGGAGAGCATATCAAATCTGAGGAGTGATGCCTACCCAGCCTTAAAAGTTATCGACCAACTCACCCCCATCTCATAATCTCTCTCCTAATTATTCTTCTACCATGGCCTTGTGCTCCCACCCAGCAAACCTGGTTTCCTTTTCTCGGTTACTTTTCCTCATGCTTCTTTCTTCATTGACATTACCCTCCCACAACTTCCGGGCTTGTTCTTCCCCACTTTCAAACTGTGACTTAGCTTTTGTAGGCTAATTGAACAGCCTCACCTTCACTCTGACACTTGCATTTGCCCATCCTTTTGTATGTCCTTTGCTTTTTGTTCATTTATGTCATTGCTTAACTGCTTTTTCAGTATATTTACATCCCAAGAGTATGGTAAGCAAACTGAGTAACATTCAGGTTTTGTTTTATTTTTTTCTTTCATGACCTCAGGATATCTGGAGTAGCAAAAACACATCGTAGTGTTTAGAAAACATTCCCAACTTTTTAGGGCCAGCCACTTGCTCAGCCCTGCAGTGCTTTCAGAGACGTGATTGGGATCACGAATAAGACAATTCTGGGCTGCTCACCCAGGGCGGTAAAAAGTGAGGGTGGTGAAGCTTGCAGCCTTGGCTGTGCCACTGCTACCACTATGGGCACTCCGTCCCCACCCAGTCAGCATTCTGGGCATGAGAAGATGGCTGTAAGAACAGGAACAGATAGTGCAAAAGTCTGCTTTGCTGACTGACATTGTCAGTTCCCCTCCTTCCCTTTCAGAACCTTTTTTTCCCCTAGAGTGACTGTAAGAAGTTTAAAAAGAAACAAAACTAGGACTTTATTGCAACTAAAGAAATAAAGTGTGGTAGAATCTGGATATCTTGGCACTAGAGCATATTGTTTTATAAAATGTAATAAAGCACAACTTCCGTCAGGTGCCAGTGTCCCTGGCTGAAAGCAGAAGATCACAAATCCCATGTGGAGATGAGGGTACTGGGCACATTCCTGTGATGTCTGCCACACAGGGATGGCACATTGCCCAGCACAGGCCATCGAGGCGTGTGCCACGTCAGAATTACAGCTTACACTGCTTGTCATGGTCCATATCAATCTCACAGGAATAGTAAAAACTAGAGATGGTAAACCTTTGAAATGTCAGAGCCTACTATATTCTGTGCCTGCCTTCAAAAAGGTAAGGATTTACTAGCCAGAGGAGGGGAGTTTGGTTGGATTTTCTATCACTACCCACAGTTTTGAACCCCTAGAGACAGAACTCTTTCTTTTCGAATCACTGTTGTGCCTAAGGCTCGATTCCGGAGTGAATGCAAACTTCGTTTCTCACTTGCACCTAACAAATGGCAAAAAGGGAATCGCCATAGTTACTAATTGTATTGTATCCTGGTTATTTTCTCCATAGTGTTCCCTCTTGCTTCCTGTGTTATTCATTTGACCCTGCACACCCATGCGTTGCCTTCCTATTTTTCATCTTCCTTTTACTGCCAAATAACAAGACCCAGATTTCTTCTCTACTGCCTATACCCTGCCTACTCTCCTTAAGCCCCACTAATTTTTTATTCCCACACCTCCACCCCCACCTTTTAAACAAAGATATAATTAAAGTTCACTTTTATCCTAGTCAGCAAACCCAGTAACTTTTTCTTAGGTCTCACTCTGTTTTACCACCTCCCTTGCATTTGACACTGAACTACTGCTTACTGGATCGTATCTCTTTTTTGTTCCCCATGATGGAAAATTATGGTATTACATGTCTTTAGCACCCTGTCTTCCCATCCTGTGCCTTTCTCTTGTTCAGAGTCAGCTCTGATTCCTCCTTTCCTTATATTCAGCCTACGAAGTCTTTCAGACTTTTCGTTCTTTGGAAGGTCTCAGCTAATCCTTTCTGGCCTTTGTGTTACTCATCCAAGCTTTGACCACCTCGTTACTAAACTACTGCAGCAGTCTCCTAAACCTTAATTAACTTTTCTGTAATTGCTAAAGAGCTGGCAAGTGAATTTCTAAAAAATTATGTGACACTCTTAAGAAACGCTCAGTAAAGATAAGTCTGGCATCTAGAGCCCACCGTGTAGCTTTGTCCAGATCACTACCCAGCCACACTACAAACTCTGCTTTGACTTGGTGGTGGTGTCCCCCGCCCCCAACCCCACACGCAGTCTGTGTCCATCTTGTTTTGACTTACCAAAAACCTGCCCCTTTTTTTAAGGCTCAGATCAGGCTTCACCTCCCCCATATATTTATTTCCAACCCATAGTAGCTTCTCTTTAATTCTTACAGTAACAAGTACTAATTATACAGCACCTATTATGGGCTGAGCATTGAACAATTTGATATACATTTATTTTAAATATTGGAGTAGTTATTATTTCCATTTTACTGCTGAGAATCCTGGGGCTCCAGAGGCTGCAGATGCTTGACATGAGCTGTGATTCAAATCCAGCTCCATCTGATGGGAAAAAAATTAGTGTTCAATCAAGACATCAGTCATTTTGATGTGTAAGATTACAGCCTGATATCATGGCTTATCTTCTTCAGTTGTATGTTATGTTTACAACTAGTTGGAAGTTCCTTGAGAACAGGGGATGTGTGTTAGAACTTTGTGTGCCTACGAGGGCCCTCTATGTGCTTTGAACACTGAGTTCTTAAGAGAACATCTTGATGAAACGTCCCATGCAGTGTTAATTATAATAACAACTCCCTCGTTTTTGTGTTAGAGCATTCTCAAAACTCTTGTGATACAAGAAGGATTACCGACATGGCTGCATACATGAATTAAGGGGAGGCAGTGGAGCAGCCTTATGATTTGTTTACCAAGGTGTGGGATATGTGCCCAACAAGATGTGAAAGCACATGAGAGCTATTACTCCCTTTTCAATTGTTTTTCAGATCTTAGGAAGGAGAAAGTTTCAGTTTGGTGCATTTAAGTTTTTAACACCTTTCCAACCCAGGTTGCTCTTTTATACAGAAGAGATAGGCCTTGGTATAGCCATAATCATATTTTGCAGACAGTGGCATTGGCTGAAATTAAATAACAGTTTTGTTTTCATTCAATTTATTATTATCTTCTGTTTATTTCAAGTGATAGAAGTTCCTTTTAAAATACATTCAACTTTTTTAAAAGTCTTGATCTAAAGAATACTTACTAAGAACATAGTAGCACAAGTTCTATTCTCTGACCTTGGGCGAGAACTTTCTCTCTCCCTCACTATTATGATTTGTAAAGTCAATATAAAATGCTTACTTTTGAGAGTTGTTTGACGATTGTCTTAAATAAATACTAGTATACCACTTGATAGATGGTAGCTTTTTCATCATTATCAATTTTGTTATTTGTTTATTGTTTATTTCCTTATTTAGTCAACTAAAAATCTTTGGTAGAATTTTAAAGATGCAGCTTCATTCGTAGGATTTCTTACCCTCAAGCAAGTACTGCACTGGCCTGGCTTAGTTTCCGTGGGCATTAGTATTTTCATCTGCATGTTGGGATATTACAGAATTGGCCTCATATAATTGCTTTGAGGACTAAATTAATTCATGTAATACCTGGAATAGTGCCTGGTACTTGGAGCAGTGCTGTATCGCCGTTAGCTATCACTATTATTATTTCCTTAGAGGATGTAGCTTTTTGTAAGATCCTGAGGCTTTTTTTCTTTTTTCTTATCGTCCAAGTTGGGGACGGAGGGTGTTCTGTGATATTTGTATGTGCTCATTAAAGCATCTATGAGTGTAAAGTATCATTGTATTGGGGTCATGGTAAACTGGCAACGGCGGATAAGGAGGTCTTCAGCAAAACCGCTCCGGGCTCCTGGTCCCCTAACATTATTGCGTCGTGCAGTTAAAGAGGCTCAGAGTATCGAGGGGACCGATGGCGAATTACTGTGAACTTCTGTCCATTGTAGCATTTTCTGATTGAGTAAAAGCCCACGGAACATTTGACATTCATATATATAATTTAATAGCATTTCTTTCAGGTAATATCATGGGTTTATATTAGTTTCATAGTAATATTTACCACTATTTTCTTTAATTTTTATCTATTTTGTAAGGTACACCTGGTTTTAGGAAAAATAGTGTTTTTCTGTGGGTTATGTTTCTAAAATTTAGTTATAAAATAAATATGGTAAGCCAAATTATTTCCCTGTTTTTCTTGAAAAATTAAATTGGCACTGTTTCCACAGAGGGGAAAATTGACCCTACGACATAATAAAAAACTAGAGTACAGAAAGTTTTCCTTATCAAGTATGTAATACGAAAATATGATTAAGATACAGAATAAAAGTAAGTACTGATGCTTGAATTTCACACCAGCTATTGTTCTTTTGGAGATAGATTTACAGGACAAGGTTTAGCAAATGACTTAATTATTCTCACTTAAATCCCCAGCACAGTGAAGTTAACTCCTTATATTTTCGTTCATTTTAACAATTCATATTTAAATATATATGTCATTTTTTAAAGGGGCCACACAGTAATCTATGTCTGATACGTTGGCACAAATAGTTTTCAGAGGGTAGTTTGTGTTATAATTACATATAATACATAATAGACTTAATATGAAATTTACATTCAGAGAAATAATATTTGCTTTAGAAAAGATCTTAGAGCTAGAATCCAGCCCTTTCATTTTGTTTAGGAAACTTGAGGCATATGACTTACCTGTATTCACATGGCAAGCAGTTATCGAAACTTGATTCTGTGGCCTGCCCACCAAGCAACTCTTGTTTCATGATATAACATAGTAGAACTCTTTTATAATACAATTTATTATATGAATTTACCTCTGGGAAAATATGATTCCTTATTAAATAAAGTAGTTGTTAAAGAGCATGGGTTTCAATGCAGTCTGTTACTTGCGGCGGGCCCTTGAGCGAGCTTACCAGCATGTCAGTTTCCTCATCTATGAAACAGTACCTAGCACTTAGGCCTGTTAGGATGATTATGTTAGTTAATATGTTACTGAGCTTGGAACAGTACCAAGGTACCTGGTGTGTATATGCCACTTATGTTAAATATTATCATTATCCTCACCCTGTAATTACCTGCAACAACCTATAGCATAGATTAGAGCATTATCATAGTAACAGTGGAGTAAATGGGTTTCTCTTTATCACAAATAATAGAAATTACCCTGGCCTGTGTTTGCTGCCTCCTGACCACTGGTAAAGAAGATACACCAGAAATTATATCACAGGTGCTTAAACCTGTTCATTCTGATTCTACTCACTGACTGCAGACACTTCAGAGCTGCACTCTGTTCTGTGTGTTTATGAAAATTGTGGGCTGCCAGTCCTCCCCCTAAAGGAAGAGTAGCGGTGATACAGTCAATAGGTCAGCACACATCCTGGAATCCTCAGCTTCCCCATCTGCTTTGACCATGGATGGCGTACTTGTCTGTGCTTTAGTTGTCTCACCTGTAAAATTGGGATAAAAAAGTCCCTATCTTTCAGGAAGGATAGTTCTTGCTGTGAAGACTGAATGAGTTAATTTATAGAGTACTCACAAGGATGTCTGGCCCACAGTGTTTAAATTTTAAATGTTTAACTTTTATTATTAAAAAAAATTTTTTTTGATTAAGTAGGAATGTCTGTGGCTCTAAAATTGTCAATTAGGTCTCCAAGGAAGAAAATGGGTTTGATTACTGGGAACTGGTTCCTGAAAAATATTAATAGTACTCCTTAATCAAAAATTAATATATAGTATGGCATATTGTAAAGGAACAGATTGTAAATGTTGGCTTTTCATGTTACCTTATGCATCTTATTGGTTAAATGGGATCACTTAATTTGAAATCTGTTTCAGAAGGGAAGTTACAAGTCTGGATTTGCTAGAGACAATCCTCCCTTGCACCTCTTGTGTAGGCTTAATTATAAATTCCTTTCACTGGTGCAGATATCCTGGGTTAGATGTTAATTTTATGGTCATCCTAAGTATGGTTTACTGGCCAGAGTTATTTTACTAGACTATCCCTATGCTCCAATAATATTTTCTAAAGGTAAATGCTACTATTTTAAGCTAAAGCTTTAGATAGGTTGTGGTATTTTTCAAACCATTTTTGCATTTTTTGTTGTTTTTCTCCTTAACCTTTTGTCTGTATTTCAGTCTTTTTAAAAAACTTTTTTTTGTTGTTGTTAATGTAGATAATACAAAAAAATATTTTAATTGGGAATTTCGGGCATGAATTAACCTACCAATAAAACATTATACGCAGTCATATCATTTTTCATATCATTTTGAGGCTATCAGAAGTATTTTATTTGTTTAGATAACTAATGACTGTGATACCGATTATAAGCAGTAAAATATTTATTGGCCTATATATATACTCTTATCATAGTAGACTGTCAACAGGAGTTTATATTGCCCAAAGCAAGTAAAATTTATAGTTTAAAAAATTAGGAGTTAGATATTGCTAAGAGTAATCTCTTTAATTACCTATATGATCCAGAAATTTAAGTCAAGAACTTCATAAACTTTTTTTTTTTTTTTTTTTTTTTTTTTTGAGGGCAGTGTTACTGGCCCTCACATGTGGGACTCAAACTGGGGCCGCCAGCTTCCCAAGCCAGCGCTTAACCACCGCGCCACTTGGCTGGCCCAAGAACTTCATAAACTTTTAAAGTCTACTTTGGTCCTCTTTTATGTTGATTATTTATTTTTTTTTTTTTAAAGATTTTATTGGGGAATTGGCGGAGGGGAACAGCGTTGGGGAATTGGGGAAGGGGAACAGACAAGTTGCTGTCTTTTTGTTCTTCAGTCTAGTTGCGGAGGACGTTGCTTCACTGTTGGTATCGTCATTGCGCTCTTCCCGGATGAAGCAGATCGGTCGCTGGCCTCTGGATGTCGCTCACCGCGGCTATTGGCAGCTCACGCTTGGCTGCCAGCCGCTCACGCTGGCTGTGGGCCACTCACTGCAGCCTATGGCAGCCCACTGCAGCAGGGGCTGCAGCCCACACCATCACCGGGGCTTGCACAGCCCAGCTCCAGGTGGAGCTGTTGTTAGCTGTAGAGGGCAGTGTCACTGGTCCTCATGTGGGATCCGAACCGGGGCCGCTGGCATCCCAAAACCAGTGCTTAACGAATGCGCCACTCGGCCGGCCCAATGTTGATTATTTAATTCAACACATTCCTTATGGTTCCTTTTTTTAGCAGATAGAATAAAATCTTCCTTCCAAATATTAATGAAGCTTCTAGGTTCTCAAGCAGTAATCTGTACTGTTATAGTGTGTTCGTTGATAAATTTCTATGATAGTATTAGTAGGAGAAAAATATGTATATTTGAACTTTATCTGATGAAAAGGTTTATAAGAGACATTTGTAGGGTTTTTCTTTGTGTGTGTTGAAAAGATACCTTTTACAAATACTTGTAGTGTAGAAAGGTGATTAATACTTATCCAATATTTACATAATATTTTAATGCCTAATATATAGTAAGGGCTCAAGAAAAGTCTGATGTTGCTATTTAGCTGTAGTAGTTATGACAAATTTTATACATTACTTATTTTTAAGGAGGTCTGTAAGTTAATGTGTGCCATTTGTCAACAATGTATACAATTTATTTTACCTAAGGATACTGTTGGTGAAAGACTTGGAGAACTCATCCTTAACTGAGATAGGACAGTAGTTGAAGTGAAGGTTATACATGAGGGTATGACTGAAAGGAAGAAAAGAACCAAGAGAATGCCCATTATTTTTATGTTAAGTGTTAAGTTTTGTTTTGTTTTGTTTTTGTTTTTGAGGGCAGTGTCACTGGCCCTCACATGTGGAACCGAACCGGGGCCTCTGGCTTCCCAAGCCAGCGCTTAACCGCTGTGCCACTCCGCTGGCCCTATGTTAAGTGTTAAGATCAAATCATAGCAAGGAGAAGGCAAAGAAGCAATGTGGTCTTGAACTGCATACTTGAAATCAAAGGTCATTTGAGTTGTCTGCACAAAGCAATAAGTGTTAATGGTTTTGGAAAAGAAAGTCATGTAGTGAAAGTGAGTTGAGACATTTGCTTTAGTACAATTCCTTAATATCTTGAAAGGGTTGGTAACACAGTGTTTCACTTTAGACCTGAATTTAGTAGAAATTGGCAGTGAAGTTGGTTACTAAAGTGATAGCTAAAGTCACTTGGGAATGCAAACACTCTTCATGAGTGTAGAAATGGATATGAGTTACCTTGTTTGTTGAACTGTGCTAAGTATTTAAATTACATTGTTTTTGTAGCAAAGGAAAATGCTAAAGATTAGTGTGTCCACATAGCTTGTAAACAAGCTAAACATACTTTGTGTTGACAGCAGTGTTTGAAAGAAAATAAAGTCACGTTGGAATACTGGGCCTTGATGTATCCCCCTGTCTTATTTGCCATTGACTTTTTTTTCTTGACCTTTTCTCCTTGCCACGGTGTACTCAGTGGTGAACGGTCTGCAAGTGTGTGTGGATCATATATAATCTACATCACCTTGGACAAAGCAAACAATGTTTATTATTAGAAAATATTTAAAGAAATGGTAAAAATGATCATTCCAAGTAAGAAAGATTTCATTCAAATGAAACCTGTCTAACAGAAGGAATTTGGTAAACCCAGAGAGGGCGGGCAGCATGGTCGGGGACAAGGGGATTCTTTTCAGCGCTAAGTGCCTGTCTTGTGCAAAGTACAGTGCCCAGCCTTGCAGGGGATGGATTCTAGGGTGATTAAGTCATAGTCTCTGTCCCAGAGGAGCTTAGTGGAGGGACAGGGTATACGGAGTGTGTGGTGTGGTTAACGTAATTGCACCGATTACTCAAATAACTCAAACGGTGGAAGCTGGAGTACTACAAAGAAAGAAAAATTCCTTTGCTTATGGGGTACAAAGGATAGAAAATGTTACAGGAAGGGTTGTGGTGGGTTGTGAAGGAAGGGTGTAATTTTAATAGGCAGACCGAGGTTAGTTAGAGAGGAACTTGATGAGAGAGTAAAGCAAAAGTATGGAGATAGGAGAGATGTCTAGGTTGGCCAGAGTAAGACCAGGAAGGAAGTTTGGTGCTATGCTATGGAGAGCCTTGATTGCTAGACTTAGAAGTTCGTTTTTTAAAATGTAGTAAACATTATTTGGAGCTGTACTTCAAGATGATTAATCTGGTAGTCTTTGTGTAAGAGTGGAAAGAGACTGCAGTAAAGTTGATTCAAAAATATTCATTCATTCGGCCAATAAACATTGATACTATGCATCAGGCTGTTCTAGGTGCTGGGAATACATGCCATCTTCCTTGTTCTCTGGAGTCTCATTGTTTTGGGAGATGTTGACAATAAATAGGTAAATGGTAGGGTGCTCAAGGAAGGTTTCTGAGATCAGCACACTAGAGCTGAGACTTGGATGACAGAAGAGGCCAGCCAAGCAAAGATCTGAGGAGAATGCACATACTTGAGGATATAGCATACCTGAAGCAGGAGTGATCTTGACTTTTTGAAGGAAAAAAGGAAGAGGTGTTTTAGAATCCTTGTATTATTTACACTGTGGGGATGAGTATTGTAAGGAGTGTATCTGACACACCAGTCAAGGAAGAGATACTGCGTTTTCTTTGGATTAATTTCCTTGTTTACTCTTCAGTTGTCTCAGTACCTTGAGGCACTTTGCCAGAGCAGATCTTATATATCTATATAAAGCCCTTATATAATGATTCATTGATGGACTGATGGACCCTTTTTCTGGACGTCCAGAATCGTATACAGCTGAAACACTCGGGAACCATTATAGAAGTAGGACAGGTTAATATGTAATAATGCCTGGGTATGTGGTGGTCTTTCCTGAAGCTTGGCCTCTCCTTTTCCTACCCTGCTTGCTAGGGAATGTGAAGGGGCAGTATTGCAGTTCATGCCATTTACTATTGTATTGCCATTTTTCTAGTATTAACTATAGAACACCCCCTGGACAGAATGTATAGGTAGGTGGTCTGAGGGTTTTAGTTTGTCTGTATATTTTTTTAAAATTATCGCGAGTCCGTAGTAACATGTAAAACTGAGAACATAGCATAAAAAAATCCAGACTTCAGCCTTTAGAAAAATCTGAAGATGGCGTCACTGGCAGGTGTTATGTAGCAGCTGCACCCTTCATACCTGCTCTCTGTAGTTGACTGTGTTTCCCCATCTGGCCAGTGTCACTAATTTATGTTACTTGCTTGTACCTGTGGACATTGTGTTTTCAGTGTCTGCTCTGGGGCAGGGAGCATAGAGCTAGGTAGCATCAAAGCAAGAGGTCCTCCTATTACTAAGTCTGTTTTTACTGTGGAAAAAGAGGGTGTGCTCTAGAATAGCATTTCTCAAAGTTTGGTCTACAGACCCCTGATCTGTGAGGTCAAAGTTATTTTCATAATAGTAAACTGTTATTTGCCTCTTTTGTTTCTTTTCTTTCTTTTTCCCTGTGTTGACATTTGCATTGATAGTGCAAAAATAGTGGTAAAACTGTTGGTTCCTTAGCACAAATCAATGCAATGTTACTGAACCATACAAGTATTCTTTACTGCTGTGCAGTTAACAAGCCAGTTTCATTTAAGAATGTTCTATGTGTAGAAAAAAAAATTATGTATTCACCTTTGAGCACATGTCTTTTTAGTATTTTGTGTGATAATATGGGAAGTATGTATAAAAACACTTGTGCATTCTGAAGTATGGTGATTGTCTTGAGGAAAAGTACTTCTTGTTTGGGTTGTGATCTCTATCTATTTTTCTTATGAAGCACCATTTTTCTTGAAGGAATAGCTTGCTTGGATATCGGGAAGATAACTTTCTTGAAAACTGAAGAGAGTGTGCCTGGCTCTTAAAGGAAAATAACAGTTATTTGTTACTAATGGTACAATTCAAGCTTTCTGGCAGATTAGGATTTTGGAAAATATTAATCACTTTTCTGATGAGATCAGTAGTGATATTAGCAATGTGATTTTTAAATATTTTATGAATAAAATGTGTCAACATTTGGAAGGTCTACATAACTCAGTGAAACAGTAGTTTAGAGATGCCCAGTGCAGGGTGCAGTATGCCAAATACACCTGTGTCAATATGCAGAAAACTTATTGCTGTGGTTTCAGATTCCATATTGCAGCTAACCATTACTTGTTGCATTTTGTTGTAGTATCACCAAATAATATCAGAATTATCTGAGAAGACTATATATATAGTCTGCAGTATTCCAACACATATCTGTGTGAAGTGAGAGTGTCCAAGCAACATATTTCAATACATCAAAAAGATGCAGTTATGAGAACCTTCTCCTAAGCTGGACATTAAGAAAATTTGCATATATGTAAAATACTCTACTAACTTGATTTTTTTTTTAATTTTGGAAAGTAGTTTTCATAAAATTTTATGTTACATGTAATAGGATTATTGTTTTTAAATGAATACATAGATGAATGTTTAAAACTTTTTCCCAGTTTAAATTCTAATATAATAAATATCAATAAATATAACCCATAAAAGCAAAAGCTTTTGGGAGAGTCCTCAGTTTTTTTAAGCATTTATAAAGGATCCTGAGACCAAAGAGTTTGAGACTTACTACCCTAGAGTCTAAACATTGATTCCCAAAATGTGTTGTTATACAGAGCATCTGATCTGTGGATCACTAGTTCTGAAACATTTTAATGGGTAACTAAACCATAGAAGGGTTCCTTTCTAGACTGTAGGATTTTTTTAGTGTCTCTTATGGGCTAAAAATGCAACATGAAATCTCCAAGGGGGTTATAATATATCTCAGCTTATTTGAGTACAGAAACTTTAATTTGACTGATACTCCTTGGAATACATTTTGGAACTCCATGAGCATGCCAACATTACACGTTCTGGGTAGCTGTCCCCTGGAGGCAGCTGGGAACAGAGAAGCTTTGGACTCATACTGACTTGGCTATGAATCCTGGCTCTGCCACTTGTTAGCCTCAGTTTCCTTTTCTATAAACTGGGTGTAATGGTAGCAAACGTTAGAGGATTGTTGTGAGCATTAAATGGGATAACGAGTAAATAGCCTTCCTAGTAATAGGGACTCAGTATAATTAATTACTCCCTACTTCTAATTTCTGTCCATTACAAGTATTCCTGTGTTAGTAAGCTAGTGAGTCACAGAGAGGTGTAGGGACCAGTCTAACAAGTTAGCGGAACAATAGAAGTCATATTGCCTGGCTATCCATTGTTGTACACACAGGTAGACCAAACTGCCCGGATTTTAAGCCATCAAAAAAAAATGCAGTCAGCCTGTCCACTGACCCAGTCCCACGTAAAGGATATTAATAAAAATGAATGTAGTCGAGTTGCCTCATTTTTACCCTGATAATGACTATACAGGGAAGATCTACACATATTATATTATACTTATAAAAATGTTCCTTTTGGAGAGAATTTTGACAGTTTATTGGGTGATTCTCAGTATTATGTATATTTTCAATATATCCCTCATTTTTTTCTTTTCTTATATTTGTGATTTAGCTCATGGGTTCAAGCTCAGTTACATAATTTGACATCTACTTTACTTTGGTCTTTTCTTTTCTTTTTTTTTTTTTTGTTTTTTGAGGGCAGTGTCACTGGTCCTATTAATGTGGGATCCGAACTGGGGCTGCTGGCGTCCCAGGGCAGCGCTTAACCACCATGCCACTCAGCCGGCCCAACTTTGGTCTTAACTCAAATATGAAATAACTTCCATACACTTTTATTGTAGTTAGCATTCCCTGTACCCTCACATTCTGAGCATAGGATTAAAGAGCCTTCTTAACGCATTTCTGTCACATGGACTGGGCCCTCTGAAGTAACAGACATGCTTCAGGATTTACTGAGGATACTTGGCCTGGAGGAAGCCGACATTTTCCTGGGAAAAGGACAGTGTGCAGCAAGTGTGTCTTTGGGAGAAGAAGAGGCGTAAATTTGAATTATAGCTCTGTACTTTGTTGGGTTACTTGGCCAGCCTCTCTTTTCTTCCTCTGTAAAATGATAATAATACCAGTTCTGCCCCATTATTTTTAAGGATTTGATGGGAACACCTTGAGTGTTTAGTGCTGTGCTTAGCAATGTGTATGTTAATAAATGTTACCCCCCACCCCCCCCACCACTAATCGTATTTGTATACCCAGAAGTAAGAAATGACACTTGTGTACTTTGCTTATTGGAGAACTGTGATTTATTATTAAAGAATGATTTATTCTGGTCTTACACAGTTTTAGAACAAGAATAAATGGTTCTATTTCTAAGCCATGGCATACAAGTCAGAAGGGCAACAACAGGAAAGACTGCCAATAGAGCAAGGAATGAGAACTTGGAAACAAGGAAAAAGTCACAAATCATTAAAAAGAACAGAGCAAAACAAAAACTTTGTTAAATAGTATTATTCCATTAGGAGAAAGGAAAATATTCCACTTTTTCTTAAACACCCTACGTACATAATTACAATGTAGGACAGTGTACTAATTTGTTTACAAAATCTCCATTATTGAAAATGTATGAATCTGTGTTTAGTATACCTTTTAAGTATATGCTTTTGGTTATCATCATCATAATACCTGCACATGACTAAAAATTCAAAGAGATTGTAAGGGCTTATATAAAAAGCAAGTTTCCTTTCCTCCCTCTTTCCTCTATGCTTAGTGTTGTGTCTTTGAACTTATTCAACTATTTCTTTGATGGTTACTTGTATACTCCTAAAAATCCCCATTTTATCTTGGTTTATCAATTTTAGACATTATCCTGCTGTAGTAAATAAGGATTTCACTTATTATTATTTCTCTCCATTGCTCTCTTTGCCAAAATTTTTAGTTTCTCACTTATCTTTGAATTTTTATTTGCTTATTTCTTGTCCTATGAACTTCAGTTGAGAATATGAGCCCATGCCTTTTTTTAAAAAAAAAACAACTTTATTTAGCAGAGCAGTTTAACATTCACAGCAAAACTGAGCTGAAGGTGTAGAGATTTCCCATGTACCTCTGCCCTCTACTCCCCATACATGGATAGCCTCTATCAGAGTGGTTCATTGACACATCATAATCACCCGAAGTCCATAGTTTACTTTAGGGTTCACTTTTAGTGTTGTATATTCTGTGGGTTTTGACGAATATATAACAACATGTATCCTACAGAGTATTTTCATTGCTCTAAAGATCACCTGTGCTCCAGTTATTCATCTCCCCACCCCACCCCCACCCCCCAAACCCCTGGCAGCTACTGATCTTTTCACCATCTCCATAGTTTTGCCTTTTCCAGACTGTCACATAATTGGAATCATGCAGTGGGTAGCCTTTTCAGATTGGATTATTTCATTTAGTAATATGCATTTAAAGTTCCTCATTATGGCCATTTCATGGTTTGATAGCTCATTTTTTTGTTAGTTCCAAATAACGTTCCATTGTGTGACTGTACCAGTTTGTTTTTCTGTTCACCTACTGAAAGATAGCCTGATTTCTTCCAAGTATTGGTAACTAGGAATAAAGCTGCAATAAACGTGTGTCTTTTAGGAGCGTGATTGCTATATGGTATGTTAAGAGTATGTTCAGTTTTGTAAGAAATCACCAAACTGGCTGTACAATTTTGTATTCCCACTAGCAATAATGAGAGTTTCTCTTGCTCCATATCCTTACCAGCACTTGATGTTGTCAGTGTTATGGATTTGGGCAATTCTGATAGGTTCATAGTGGTATCTCATTGTTGTTTTAATTTACATTTCACTGATGACATTTGATGTGGGCCATCTTTTCATATTCTTATTTTCCATTTATATATCTTTGGTGAAGTGTCTGTTAAGGTCTTTGGCCCATATTTTAATGGGGTTGTTAGTTTTCATATTGTTGAGTTTTAAGTGTTCTTTGTTTAGATAACAGTCTTTTATCAGGTAAGTCTTTTCCAAATGTTTTCTCTTGTTCTGTGACTTGTCTTCTCATTCACTTGACCTTATCTTTCGTAGAACAGAAATCCAGCTTATCAAGTATTTCTTTCATGGATTATAGTTTTGCTGATGTATCTAAAGAGTCATTGCCATATTCAGGCCATCTAGGCTTTCTTCTGTTACCTTCTGAGAGTTTTATAGTTTCTGCATTTTATATTTAGTCCTGTGATCTATTTTGAGTTAATTTTTGTAAGGAGGCCTAGGTGTACTTTTTGGGCATTTGTCCTGCCTGCTTTGTGTTATTTTATTAGTTTCCTGCATCCATGGTTCAGTTTCTGGCATTAATTTGGGGAAATTCTCAGTCATCATTGTTTCAAATATTTCTTTTCTCTTCTCCTTGTCTTCTCATTACATATATGCTATACCATTTGTAGTTGTATCACAGTTGATGAATATTATCCAATCTTTTTTCCTCCTTGGTTTTCAGAGGTTACTATTGCGATATTCTCAAGCTCAGAGATTCTTTCCTCAGCCATCTCCAGTCTACCAGTAAGCCTATCAAAGGCATTCTTCATTTCTTTGACAGTGTTCTTGATATCTAGCGTTAATTTGCTTCTTTCCTAAAATTTCCATCTCTGCCTACATTGCCTGTTTGTTCTTGCACGCCATCTACATTACCCATTAGAGTCCTTCATATATTAATCATATGAGGTCTGACTTTTAAGTTTGTGAACTTGTTGCAACAATGTTGCTAACCTTTTTTTGATATCAGAGGGATTATTCATTATGAATTTGAACTAACTGGACAGTTAACCAGGTTTACTATTTGGAAGTGCTGAAAAGGCTGCATGGAAAAGTTAGACAACCTGAACTTTTCACCAACAATTCATGGCCCTTGCATCACGACAGTGTACCAGCTCACATGGCACTGTCTGTGAGGGAGTTTTTAGCCAGTGAACAAATAACTGTATTGGAACACCCTCCCTACTCACCTGATCTGGCCCCCAGTGACTTCTTTTTTTACCCGAAGATAAAGGAAATATTAAAGGGAAGACATTTTGATGACATTCAGGACATCAAGGGTAATATGACAACAGCTCTGATGGCCATTCCAGAAAAAGGGTTCCAAAATTGCTTTGAAGGGTGGACTAGGCACTAGTGTCAGTGCATAGCTTCCTAAGGGGAGTATTTCAAAGGTGACCATAGTGATATTCAGCAATGAGGTATGTAGTACTTTTTCCAGGATGAGTTTGCAAACTTAATCGTCTGCTCTCTTGGTTTTTAACTCCTGGTCTGATAATTCCAACATCCTTACCATATCTGAGAGTGCTTCTAATCCTTGCTCTATCTCTTCAAAGTGTGGGGTTTTGGGGGTTGTTTTGTTTTGTTTTGCCTTTTACTATGTCTTGTAATTTTTTTTCCTTGATAGCAGGACATGATCTACTAGATTAATGAAATATTGTAAATAGGCTTTTAGAAATGTGATGGTAAGGTGTATGTGGGTGGGGAAGAAGCACTCAGTAGTTGATTATGTCTCAGTCTTTTAGTGAACCAGTGCCTCTGGACTATGAACTTCACAATTGCTTCTCAGCCCTGGCCATCTCCCCTCCTTTAGGTGGCACAGGATAGGTAGAATGGGCTGTGTTGGGTGTTTCTCTTCCCCAGGTCAGTTAAGCTCTGATAAAACCCCCAGGTCAGTTAAGCTCTGATAAAACGTGGGCAGGTTAGGCTCTGTTTAAATAGTTTTTCCTGGCCAGCCAAATGGCTCAGTTGGTTAAGAGAGCGGGCTCTGAGCAACAGGGTCTCTGGTTCAATTCCCTCATGGGCCATTGAACTGCACCCTGGCTGAGCTGCCAACAGGTGGCAGGATGGCTCAGCGGTGAGAGCATGCATTCCTAACAAGGTTTCCGGTTCGACTCCTGCAAGGGATGGTGGGCTATCCCCACCCGCAACTAAGATTGAACATGGCACCTTGAGCTGAGGTGCCTGAACGGCTGATGGGTGGCTGGATGGCGACCGGACTTGGAGCTGAGTTAGCTGCGTCCTCCACAGCTAAGATTGAGGGACAGCAACTTGACTGTTCCCCTTTCCCAGTTCCCCCACACTGTTCCCCTTCCCCAATAAAATTTTTAAAATGATAGATAGATAGATAGATAGATAGATAGATAGATAGATAGATAGTTAGTTTTTGCTGAGGGCAGGCCTTGTTAAGAACAGAATGCTCTGGTGTGTTTCAGAACAGTTCCTGCTAAAAGCACAAGGGTTCACTAGAACTGGTAGAGTTCCTGGAGTAAATAAATCTCCCAGTATTGTGGGGCCCCTGTGACTAGGTCCTCTTTTAGTTGTATCTCTTACTTATACACTCTGAGCCTACAGCAGTTTGTCAGTTACAGCTTTGTCGTCTTCCCTTTCCTGGCACTGGTTTTGAGAAGGCTTATGCTGTTAACCTAAAAATAAAAGGCCAAAGTGTGAGGCCACAGTGTTTATTTGCGATCCAAAAGAATAGCTATTTGGGAAACACTGATTCAAGCAGAAACCCAAATAGGGTTTCAATTAGGAGGTGAAGGCAAGGGGTGTTTATGAGAAAGGGAGGGGAATAATTACTTGAACAGAAGGAATTTCTAGGGGTGTTAATAAGCTAGGGAAGGAATTTCTATAGGTGCAGATAAACTAGCCTAGGGATGCTAATCCTAAAGAATGTCTTTAAATTAATCAGTTCAGTAGTCATAAGAAACAGTGGTTTGGAATACAGTGCTGCTTTAAGCCCAGTCAAAAAGTTATGTTGCCCAGTTTTAACATTCCAAAGATTTGAGGAGTAAGACATGCAAGGCAGTTTCTCTGTGATGGCAGCCCTAACTCTCTTCTGAAGTGTCTGCATTTATATTATTTTTCACAGTGCTGACGGGTTTTTCCTCCGGTATGTTGTGATTCTCTGTATTTGCTTTCTGTTGGTCTCCAATTTGGGGGCAGTCATAGTTTGCTCAATGGACTCAATTCTCTTACGGATCTAAAGAGTTCTTGATTTTTCAGTTTGTTCACTTTTTACTGGTTAGGACAGACTGTCCACTTCCAAGCTTTGTATGTGTTAGACCAGAAACCAGATGCCCATGTCTTTTTCTCTTCATCTTCCTGATCCTTCTCTCTTTCAACTTGTTAGCTACACTTTAACATATTTAATATTGATAACATTCGTATCTTTTTCTTGCTTTACGGCATAATTCCTTGTTATTTAATATGTTTAGATTTATTTTTATTTTTTATTTTTATTTTGTTTAGCCGATCCATACTGCCACCTGTTGGCAGCTCAGCAGCAGCTCAGCTTGGGCTGGGAATTGAACCGGTGACCCATTTGCTCAGAGCTCGCACTCTTGAGTGAGCTCCTAACCAACTGAGCCACTCGGCCGGCCTAAATTTGTTATTTAATTTGTTTTAGACCTTAGATTGAATCTAAAAGTTGAAAATTAAAAAGTACTTACATTATGATGATTTAAATATTTTACTGCAGATTCAGGTGTTGTACTTTAATTATATTCTAATAACAGCTGTCCTCCCCCTAGAATTTCTCAATTGCCTTTCTTTTTTTCTTTTACTGTTGCCTTCATATATCCATGCCTGCCCTTTATTTTTTCTGAAATCTTTTTTTTTTTTTTTTAAGATTTTATTGGGGGAATTGGGGGAGGGGAACAGACAAGTTGCTGTCTTTTTTGTTCTTCAGTCTAGTTGCGGAGGATGTTGCTTCACTGGCCCATGTTGGTATCATCATTGCGCTCTTCACGGATGATGCAGATCGGTCGCCGGCCTCTGGATGTCGCTCACCGCAGCTATTGGCAGCTCACACTGGCTGTCAGCCGCTCACACTGGCTGTCAGCCGCTCACACTGGCTGCCGGCCACTCACTGTAGCCTATGGCAGCCCACTGCAGCAGGGGCTGCAGCCCACACCATCGCCAGGGCTCGCACAGCCCAGCTCCAGGTGGAGCTGTTGTTAGCTGTAGAGGGCAGTGTCACTGGCCCTCATATGGGATCCGAACCGGGGCCGCTGGCATCCCAAAACCAGCTCTTAACCAATGAGCCACTCGGCCGGCCCTTTTTCTGAAATCTTAACTCCTGGCACCTTCTGCTGTGTCACTCAAATCTGACCTAGTTGCTGTCTAGGCCAGTTCCATCGCTGTGTCAGCATAAGAATGTCCAAACCTAAGAAGAATTTTATAAGTTTATTAGAGTTCATTTGAGCCAAACTGAGGACATTCCTAGAAGCAAGCTCTTAATAGATTTAGAAAATGCTCTGGAGATTGGCAGTTTTGCAATTATTTTATGTATTTCGAACCAAAGGAGAAAACATAAGGAAGAGTACATGAAGTCCACTGATAGTAGATTAAAGAAGCAGGAGAAATCAAAGTGGCGGGTAGTGTGGATCTCTGGGATTGGATAAAAAGCAAAATGGAGAGATACGTACTTCTTTTATTTTACATTGGTGGGTACAGGATATTTAACATTTACAGTAAATAGAGATGGTATTCGGGCACCAAGTTAACAATGAGGATTCCAGTGCATGTGCTCTGGTGAGGATGGTTACACCTCCAAGGGGTCTGGAAAAGAAGATTACTCTGATATTTCAAAGGTCCGTTAACCTAGATGCATACGAAAAAGGGACAGGGCTGGCTTAAGGCAAAGACAAACCTTCTTATAAGGCCTGGGGGTGTGACTCACCACCATTACCTGCCCAGTTAGGAATTTATGATCAGATCACCTTATGTGGTTACTCCCTGTCGCTGAGCTTGTCAGGCCTGCCATGTGGCCCCTTGAGCTTGTCAGGTTTACTACACAGCCCCCTTTTCGTTCACAGCTGTCATCCTGCAACTCGATTTCCCCACTTTCTTGTTGTGTATCTACTTTTTCCTAGATGCCCTGTCTCCAAGTTTTGCTGAATAACACCTTTGAATATTTTCCCAAGAAAGAGTTAAAAGAATATATACTTTTTTTTATTTTTGTATTTATGAAAGTGTCTGTTCTTTCCATTATCTTGATGCTAGTTCAGATACAGAATTCTAGGTTGAAAATAATTTTTCCTGAGAACTTTTAGGATGTTGCTTCATTATTTTCTGATATTCAGTGTTACTGATGAGAAGTGTGATTCCAGTTCAGTGAATATTTCTTCTTAAGAGTTCATTGCCTTTCCCCTCATCCTCCTCCCATAAGCCTATTCTCAGTGCTCTTAGGATCTTTCTTAATCCTTGCTATTGTGAAATTCAACAAAAATGTGTTTAGAATTCTTTAGCCCATTGTGTTGAACACTCATTATACTCTTTTAATCTGAAAAACTTGTGTCCTTTAGCTTTAGGGAATTCTTTTATTCTTTAATTATTACTCTCCTATTTTCTCTGCATTCTTTGTAGACTTCATTTTAATTAAAAATTGATCCTTCCCATTCCTACTTTTGGAGAAAATTTTCTTTATTTTATCTTCTAGTATTTATACTGATCTTTGTATATTTCCATACAAACATTATTCTCTCATTGTCCCTTTTTCATAGTCTCCTGTTCTTGTTTTATGAGTGCAATATTGCCTGAAATTCGTTGGAGGATACTTATTAGAGTATTTTTAAGTGTTTTCATTCCTGAATCATGTTTTTTCCTCAGAGTTTTTTCTTCGTAATTGTAAAATTAGCAGTTCTCTTTCATTTTGTAGGCTTTGCTCAGTTGCTTGTTGACCTTTGGTGACCCGTTTGTATTTAATGAGGCAATAGAAGAACCGAGTTCTGTGTGTTTGGGCATAGCTCCTCAAAAGGCGGCCTCACTTTAGGACTGAGTTGGTGCTGACTCTCAAACTGGGTTACTAAATGCTAGAAACAAGCTTTCTCTCTGGGGTAACAACCCCGTCTATAGCAACCATCATAGCACTTCCCTGAAATTTCATTTCTTAGAGCTATAACTTCCAGATTTGTGTGTGTGGTTTTTGCTTGAAGGGTACAGCCTGGTTGCTAGTATTCTGTGAGCAACTGTAGAGAGAGGGCTCTTTCCTTCCATCCCAGTCTCACCCATAGCCATACCTAGCTTTTCTGGGTGAGTCTCTGGATTTTGCAGAGCATATTGATTTTTTCCTTGGGTGTTCTGGACACTGATTCCTTCCACTTACTGCATTAGGTATGACTCCATCTGCTTAGGTATTAAAACGAACTACAACCTAGTTTATCTTTTCTTCTTAGATGTTGGTGACTTTTTGATAAATATTATGGAACAGTGCACTCAGAAAAGAAATCAGTACTGACTTAATTAGGGCTGATAATTCCTTTATTGTGAAGCCAATAAAGTTAATGGAATCTTTGACCTTTCTCTCATTCAGACCTGGCAGCCAGAATTCTGTGCTGGTCATTGAGATGTTACAGTCATTCAGAATTTGTAGTATTTGATTATGTTCCATTTTAAAGCATATTCCATTTCCAGAAACTTGTTCTACATTTGTACAAGTGCACAGGACTGTTTATGGCATTATTTGTAATGCTATATAAAAAAAAAGAAAGACGTGCATACGATATAAAGACTTTTGAGTAACGTGAAAAAAATCACACGTATATTTGTAAAAAGTAAGTATTACATATCTGTCTGTGCTCATGTGTTTGTATACATATAGAAAAAAATTGGAAGAAATATGAAAGGAATTGTTTTTTTCTGATGAGAATTGTAGGAACTTTTAATTCTGTATCCTTAAGTACATTTTATTTTACCATGAGCATGTCAATTTTATAATGTTAAGGAAATAAAGCGTAACAGCTTTCAGTAACTATCAGCAGTATATCAACCACCACTAGCTGGCCTTGCGTATCATAGGTGAGTTAGAATCTAATGGCAGGGGTCTGGGAATCTGTATCCTAACAAGGGCTTCTCCCTGCTAGAGAGTGAGTGTGTGCGCAAATATCCATAATTTAGATTAAGGGGCCATTATCATAGAGAGGCAATTAAAAGAAAGAGACTGCCTTGAATAATGCTAAATAATAAATTTCAAAATTTGGAAGTGATAAATGCGTTTCTAGGAAATTATCAAATATTTTGAATGTAGAAAACCTAGCTAAATAAACTGGAATAACATGGAGACACATGTCAGAGATACCGCCTGCCCAGTATTATAGGTGAATTCCACATCTTTAAGGAACATTAATTCCTAATCTAGTTGAAGTATGTCAGACCAGACAGAAAAAAAACAAAGTTTGCTAGTTGTGTTTACAAAGTCAATGCAATACAATTCCAAACTTTTCAGATATTGTTTTTTAATTTTTAATTTTAAAGCTTAATCATTTTGTTACAGAAATAAAGGAGCGTCATTTTGCCTGTGCTCATCAAAGATAAATGAGACATGGAACAGGGGTTTGCAGCAAAGAAAGTAAAGGTTTATTTAAGGAAATGGCACCAAGCCCCGGGGACACAGGTGAAATAGTGCTAAAAGACCTGGCTGCCGGTGGCCTCTGGGTGATAGGTTACATAGGGGAAAGATCATTAGTCACAGTAGCTTAAGGAGTTGGGGTTGTGGGCTCCACTAATTGGTCAGAGCTAGGGCAGGAGGCAGATGATCATTGCATCAAGTCCTGGTGGCAGCTGTGGCGTCATTCTGTCCGCTTTCAAGGGGATGCGACAGGGTCCTTCCACCCTCATGGGCTTGGCGCTGAAATACACGGGTGTCAAGATGTTTAGTTTGACTGAAATTGTTTTTGTGGTCAGCAGACCTGAGGCTTTGTTCCTTAGGCTGATGCTGACCTAATAAGGGCTTGGTGATTAGGGGGGTGGTAGTTCAGTATGTGCACAGCTGGAAGGATAAGGAAGGAAAAGAAGCAAGTGACTCATGGTGCTATTAGACTAGACCACGCCAGTCTGAATCAAGGACAAAGAGAAAAAGTCATTTTAAAGAAGTGAAGTTTTTGCACAGTTACAATTTTAAGTTTGTGGTTAAAATTTTATAATACTATTTTTTAAAGTAATACACCATGACTAAGTGGAATTCATTCCAGGATGAAAGGATGGTTCAATGTTAGGATTCTATTAATAGAATTATTAATATTAATAGACCAAAGAAAAATTATGATCTTTTAGTTTTCTGCCCTAAAATGTACACAATAAAATCAGCCTCTATTTGTGATTTTTGAAAATATAAACCTCAAAACAAAACTGTTAGATGAGTGGAGCAAGCTGAACAGTTTCTTAACATAGCAGAGGTGTTGCAGAGTGTTAGCCAGTGATAGAATGATAATGATGATAGAATGCTTATAAAGTGTATTTGGAAGAATAATATGAGAATAGCCCAGAAAAAAATTGAGGGCTGAGATAACCCTATCAATCTTTAATTATGATAAAGCTAAAGTAATTACAAAACAGGCCCAGGATTAGCTGTACAGACCATGTAACTGGGAGCCAGAGATAATACATGTAAGTGTGTGAGTGGTTTTTCAAGAGATGAGATGAGAAAAGATGAGAAATGCACTCGAAACGCACACATGCATTTGCATATCGACAATGGGAGAATAAATTTCAATAACCTTTTTGAAAGGCAGTTGACCATAGCTAATACATTGTTACATTATGTATACTTTGGTCCAGCAGTTTTGATTTTAGGAATTTGTTCCAAATATTTCTTTTTCTTTCCTTTTTTTTTTTTTTGGTCAGATTTATTTATGTATTAGCAATTGAAGCATTAAATGATGACAGTTCTCAATCTTTAATAACAATAATATATTCATTATACTTGAGATCATGTAGCTTTTCCATGGAGGGAAAAACCTAAACATAAGCCTTTATACTATCCACCTACTATTCTGCAACACAATTTTAATAAACAAGTTTTACTGATAATCGGACAATTTATATGATGCGGGCAGAGAAATATCAAGAGTGATTATAAAGTGGCCAGTCTTGTGAATCAAGAGCTATTTTCAATATCTGATTGGTATTACCCTCTTGGTCAGGGGTCGGCCAACTTTTGAGACTGAAGAGCCAATCCTGCCCCTCACAACAACTTAAAAATTATTTGAGAGCCATAAAATTAATGAAATCATTATGTGAATAATATCCTTTAAAAATTTTATAAATGAAACCATTATAGTTTTATTTTCATTTTCAGTTTTACTTCAGAGCCACATGTACATACCCAAAGCGCTGCACGTGGCTCGCGGGCCGCAGGTTGCCGACCCCTGCGCTAGGTCTCCTGGTTTATTGCTGGCAGCTGATGCACTATTTCTTCCTTATAGGAGGCTAATGCTTCTTCATAAAGAACTTGAAAATTTTCACACTGAATATTATCTTTCAGTTTCTTCTCATTATAACCCCTTGTTTCAAGTCTTTTGTACAATACACTGTTACCTGATTTCAGCACAAAAACTATGAGAAACCAGCATTCAGGGAAGAAATCAAAACCATGGCAGTCAACCATAACTCCACCTTCCCTCATTTGGTTTTCTGACTCACCAGCTACTCTGTCTTCATCTAGAATGGGACAGTCACACTCTTCATCGTAGCCATTGCATAACTGCCCTTCTCGAGTTAAATACCACCATTAGGGTACTTCAGTCCTGAACTTGCAAGTTCTTTACCTAATGTGGTTTTCCAAACCCCTGGCGTACAGTGAGCAGGATGGTTCGAACTGACATCAGTCCTCACCGCAGCGGCTCTGGGAGCCTCTCCAAATATTTTGGTAGAGACAAATTTTGTCAAATTTACAGGACTGTGATGATAAATCAGACTTATTGATACTGTTTCATGGGAAATTATTTTTGTAAATTGTATCTCACAGCGCCTCCCCTCTTCAGCTTTCAAGGGCTTGTATCCTCTCCAATTGGAGAGATACCCAGTGACACTTTCTGGTGGCCGTTCTTCCACTGACTAGCTCTGAGACTTAGGGTGACACAAAATTACCCATCTAAACTTTCTTTCAGAGTCAAGCATCTTAACCTGTTTAGTACCTGTCTTTCCACTTAAATTCTATTGTTTATTCCTTAACCCATTGCAAATTAGATTTTATGCTACCACATCTCTTCAAGTACTCAAGCAACAAAAACCTACTAATTACAAAATACAGAGTGCGTTTTTCTCCCTTTTTTATTTTATTTTTATTTTATTATTATTTTTTAACGATTTCATTGGGGAATTGGGGGAGGGGAACAGTGTTGGCGAATTGGGGAAGGGGACCAGCCAGTTGTTCAACCTTCGTTGTGGAGCGTGCCAGTTGCCATCTGACTGCCCGTCGGCAGCTCATGGCCTCTAAGCTGAAGGTGCTGTATTACAATCTTAGTTGTGGATGGGCGTAGCCACCATCCCATGTGGGAGTCTAACCAGCAGCCTTGTTGTTAAGAGCCCATGCCCTATCCACTGAGTCATCCAGGCGGCCGCTCAGCTCAAGGTGCCGAGTTCAGTCTTAGTTGTGGGTGGGCATAGCCCACCATTGTACAAGCAGCCTTGTTGTTACACCAGCTGAGCCATCCTGCCACCTGTTGGCAGATCAGCAACAGCTCAGCTCGGGTGCAGCGTCATTGACCCATGTGGGAATTGAACCGGCGGCCATGCTGCTCAGAGCTTGCACTCTTAAGCAAACTCTTAACCAACTGAGTCACTTGGTGCGCCCTACATTGTTTTCAAATTTGTGTTTATGTGGTTAAAATTATGTGTCCTCATTTTTTCCACTTACTATGTCATTTTATGATTATTACTTTAAATGGCTGCATAATAATCCATTAGTTACATGGCTCTATTGTGTGCACAGTATTTTTGAAGAAGAATGGATGGTACATTGTTTCTAAAAAACATGACTTGAGAAAAACTAGTGATTCTAATAAAATTGCTTATCATGAGGATTTTAATAAGCAGATCAATAGCCTTCTTGTAAGGTCAGTGTCTTTTTATTTGCAAACATATAAATCTGAAACTTGAAGTTGGTTGTCAGTTGAGAGTAATATACTATATGTCAACTATGTATTTTAGAAAAGTTATCAACAATAGTTAGATAGTTGCTTATTTAGAGAATTATTAACATAAATCTTAATGTTACATTGTGTTCTTTTACAGATTATGGAGCTTTGTGGTGCAACAAGACTTGGTTATTTTGGAAGGAGTCAGTTCTATATTGCTTTGAAACTTGTAGCTGTTGCCCAGTCTGGTTTCCCTTTAAGAGTAGAAAGTATTAATACAGGTAAATATGGAATACATTAGTAACTGAAATGAAAATAGATTTGTAATCACAAGTGAAGTAAAGCGAGGAGAACTGTTGAGTCTTTCTGATATTACAGTGCCATTTGTGACCTTGAGTAAAGTGTCATAACTTTATTCTCTCCATGCTTTCTTTGTGAATATTAAAAATATATCTATCTTAAATGTTTTGGCAGATATGTACTTCATGCATATTTGATGATATAAAAACAATATGGTGACTTTTTTGGAATAATTCACTAAGAATTACTTAAAATTTAGGTGAATAATTTTATCCAAGTAAATGATGAATTGTAGTGACCATCTTTATATATGCCTTCTTTATAGTCTTTTCTACTAAGTATAAAACAGCATTATACTTTGTTTTGTTTGAGAATGCTATAAAAGTGCCATATAAAATTAGAAAGTATTAGTTAACCAAAGTTTTCTGATTGATCGAGACAATATTAAAATATTGACTAAAACCTAGTTACAGACTTCGGACTGCCTTAGAAGTGTCACCTAGAATAATTAGTTTTTCTGTTACTTGGAGGATTTTTGATGTTGAAATAGATGAAAATTCTATAAGGTAGGCACTTAAATTCAGAGAGTTCAGTGGTTTTCATTAGGAAACAGGGAAAGAGAAACCTTGAGGTTTTTTGTAATGCTAGAATTCGAAGACAGTAGTTTTAAGTACCAGCTCAGTTTATTCATCAGCTGGCGGTTTTCATTGTAGACCTCTAGCTTGCCACATATCACTCATCAAGAATTGGAAGTTTATATTCTTTTCAGATAGTGTTGAATGCTTCCATACAAACACCGAATGAGCTAGTATTCTCCCTGCTTAGTGTGGAGAGCCTAAGGAGAGAGGCAGGTAACCGTAGTGCAGGGAAGTGTACTTTCTTCTAAAAATGATCTGCTGCTGTATCCTGGTCTAGACGGATGAGTTACTGCAAAGAAGCTCAGTCTTTTATTTTTCTTCTCTATTTAAAATTGATTGTAGAGTATCTGCCTGTAGGAGTGAAATAAACCAGACTAAAGTGGATAGATTGAACATCTTGTACTGTGTCCTTGGTAGGTGAACAGTAAGATATTTTTAGGAGTTTCTGCCATGAAAGTGTCTACATTAATCTAATCTCAAACTTACTGGCATATTCTGGGCTTTACTTAGAACTCTAACATCTTACTTTAGTGAATCTAAGCAGAAATGGCCTAGGCTTTGGGGTCAGACTGACCTGGGTTTAGAGCCTCTCAGTTACTAAACTAAGGTATCTCAGTGCCTCAGTTTCCTTGTTTGTAAAATAGGGACTTTGCAGGATTGATATGGTTATGAGATGAGATCAGTGTAAAGTGCAAGCATAGGACCCAGTCATGTAGCAATGGGCATGTACTACAGCTATTGTCATGGATCCTTAGAAAGACAATTCAGTGTTACTACTTCTTCCTAGGTTAGAGTCTCCCTTCACAATCTAAAGGAGATGAAGGTCTAAATTTCATAGTGATAGACATTTTGTGTTTATCAGTTTTTGCAAAAATTTTTTCAAGTATCCAATTCATCTTATTTCAGTTACTAATGTGTATGTCCTTTTTTATTTTGAAGTAATAACTATTTTTTTGGTTAACAGTAAAGGACCTCCCTCTGCCGAGATTTGTTGCTTCAAAGAATGAACAGGAATCTCGTCCTGCAGCCTCATATTCTTCAGATTCTGAAAATCAAGGGTCTTATTCTGGTGTAATTCCCCCACCACCTGGCAGGGGACAAGTGAAAAAAGGATCCACAAGCCATGACACTGTCCAGCCTCGTACATCTGCGGATCCACAGGTAGTCTCGTGCATGTCCATATTTTCAGTTGATGTCCTGTGTAGATGTTTACACTGAAACATGTACTGAGTGCCTTAATAATGCAAATGTTGCCTTCAAATTTAAATTTAAAAATAAAAATATTCTTCCTAGGAACCTGCATCTCCAGTGGTTTCACCACAGCAGTCCCCACCAACTTCTCCACACACATGGAGGAAGCACAACCGTCACCCCAGTGGAGGAAGTAGCGAGAGGCCTCTTACGGGACCAGGGCCGTTTTGGTCTCCCTTTGGTGAAACACAGTCAGGTATTTAGAAGTTTTTCAGAAGTAACATTCATTTTATGAGAGGTTGTGACTTGAGGGACACTTGATAACATTCCTTTAGAGTTGCCTCCAAGACAACTTTTAGTTATAAATTAAAAGGAAGCAAAAACCAACTATGAAAATCTGTAAGTAGATATATCACTTTGAACAGTGGTAATTGCATTTACTTAATATCTGTGACGCTTAGACAAAAGTTTACAGATACCAGATTCTCTGAGGTTAAAATGAATAAATGAGGGCCGGCCAAGTGGCGCAGTGGTCAAGCCAGCGGCCCCGGTTCAGGTCCCACATATGAGGACCAGTGACACTGCCCTCAAAAAAAAAAATAAAAATAAATGAATAAATGATTATTTCCCAGAGTATTGGTTATATCTTAGTTTAGTATTGACAAGGAAACTACAACAATAATTTAAAGATTTAAATGAGATATAATTTTAAACTGACAGAAAATATTCCATTATGAAAATTAATTTTCTTCGAAGTTCGGAGGTTGAAAGAAAGCTTTTATACGATGTGTGTAGTGAATTGTTACAATAATGGTAACTTAATTATTTTCTTCAGAAGTAAGTCAGCGCATTTACCCTTCTGCTTTTAGGCTCTTCTGCCGATGATGCGGTGTGGTCAGGGCATTCTCCACCTCCACCTCAAGAAAACTGGGTCAGTTTTGCAGATACTCCACCAACCAGTACTCTTTTAACCATGCATCCTGCTTCTGTCCAGGTGTGACATTTTATTGGTATTGCGTTTTTATTTGCTTCATCCAGAGTATTGCTGCTGCGCATTTTATAGATGCAAGTTCACTCTTTTATGTGTATATTTTTTGAAAACTCTGCCTTTTCTTCAAGTCTGTTATCATTGGAATGTTTCACTAATCGTTTTGGCTGATTTTCTTTCTGATTCCTTAGTGAACTTTTGAAAGGCTTCAGCATTTAGGAATATATTTGCTTGGCTTTCTTAGCACATTTTCATAACTTTCTGTTGCTTACATTTCGCTGTCATTCTACACATTTAAATAATCATGGTCCAAAAACATTCAATAACCTGGTTATAAATATGCAGTTTGCTGATGAGTTTGTGAAGACTTCTTATATTTTAAATATCCACAAAAAGTAAGTTTTACTTTCAAAGATAAGTAACCTAGCCAGCTTGGTCCATATAATCATATAGATAGATACTGTACTGAGGAAAAAATGTTTCATTACAGGACCAGACAACAGTCCGAACTGTAGCATCAGCTACAACTGCCAATGAAATTCGTAGGCAATCCAGTAGTTATGATGATCCCTGGAAAATAACAGATGAACAAAGACAGTATTATGTAAATCAGTTTAAAACCATTCAGCCTGATCTAAACGGATTTATTCCAGGTGAGTTGTTAAAAACAAATTCTTCTTAATGGGACAGTTCAAAGTCTCGATTTCATAATCTCAAAAGACATGGTTTTATGGGTCAGAGATTATAAAAGATAATGTTCAAATTGTTTGTCTAAAAAGAGTTTATAATCAGAGACCAAAAACGTGATATATACACGTTAAGGTTATCTTTTTTTCAGTGAAAAGAGTCTTAAGACTCTTAGGACATTTTGTTCTTGGATCTGTGCATTCAGAATAGCACTAAACAGCACTGTTTTAATATTTCAGGATCTGCAGCTAAAGAGTTTTTTACAAAATCAAAGCTTCCTATTCTTGAACTTTCTCATATTTGGTAAGTGTGGCATATTATTAGTTGGGTAATGTGAGTTGTGTCAAAGGAGTTTTCAGCAGGTAGATTTTTAAAAAGCAAACTATTAGAGTAACCTTTTCAGGAATGTTGTTAAAAACTCAGTATTGCCTTACAGTAGTTAGAGAGGGAGACCACACTCTCTAGAAAAGAATTAAGTGGTACTGATAGAGTAATTCTTTAAAAGGTGCTAAAATTCTTTTAGCTGTATCAGCTGTTTCTTTTGCTCCTACGTAGTTATGTTTATCCCATTTGGTTTTAAACAAGTTTAGTAAGTCCTATAGGAGCCTTGAGCTTAAGAACAGTGCTTCTCACTCATTTAAATACAGACTAAGCCTCAGGACAGTTGTGATGTAATTGGAATTAGCCATTAAAATTCAAATTACAATTACAAATTTTCTGAAGGAATTATCAGATAAACATAAACAATATAAATATAAACTTTATATCAACTGATTTCTCTATCCTAAATTTTGTTAATATGGTGTGTTTAGTAGTATAGTGTGCTGTAGTATAATGCATAAAACTGAACAATGAAGAACTTGCAATATATACAGGCTATTTGTACTTTAGGTGATAAATACAAAAAATGGTGCTCCTGCATCTAGGAAATGGACGGATGGCAAGGGTGGGGCTTGTAATTCTGTTGGCTGCTTTAAAGTACATACATGTAGACCTTTAATAACAATAAAAACAAAGTTTTTAAAAATTTCAGTGATTTATTAAATAAACCTAACTTTAAATCCTGTTAATAAAAATATATGGATTCAAGGCCTTTTTTTTTTTTTTTGGTGACCTTATTTTGGGGTGCTCTTTTTCAGCATTTTATCATGAAAACTTTAAACGTATAGAAAAGTTTAAAGAATTGTGTCCTGAACCCCCCAAATGCCCACCTCCTAGATTCAACAGTTAAATAGTTTTGCCATATTTGCTTTGTTACACATCTTCCCAGCAATGGAGTTTTTAAAATTATTGATGGTTTACACTTTTTCTGAGAAAGCATTTCTCTTCTTTTTGAGACATAAAGGGATCCAAAGCAAAATATGGTTATATTCATAATAAGTTTGTCTTCTAGGGAACTCTCAGACTTTGACAAAGATGGAGCATTGACACTGGATGAGTTTTGTGCTGCTTTTCATCTGGTAGTTGCTAGGAAAAATGGTTATGACTTACCAGAAAAACTCCCTGAAAGTCTAATGCCGAAACTGATTGATTTGGAAGATTCAACAGGTAAGAGCAGGGGCTTGAAGAGACCTGATTGCATGCTTTGGTAAAGAACACTTTGTTCTTAAAGCAAAGTCAAGATAGGTGTTAAAACTTAGCTTAAGAGCATAGACATTTCAAGATCATGTAGATTTGCCATCATAATAAGATGTAGAGGCTGAACTTGGATTAATGGTTTATCTTATTTAGTCAACTTTAAACAAAGAGATCAAGAATACTCATATATGTCACTATTTTACTTTACACTGTGACTTGCTGAGATTTGAAGAGCATTTCATGGTGTCTTGTTATTTTGCCATCCTTTAATTGCATTTTATATTGTCTGATGTGGGTAAACAGCCTGTCTTCATTATCAGCATTTTTCCTTTTAATGTATCTTAATTTGTTGAAGGGAAATGCCTGGTTTATCATTCGGCCTCTGCAGTCCATGAGCATTTTCCTTTACAAAGCCAATTTCTTCAGACTCGAAAGAAATCGGAAATTTTGTGTTTGGTGTAGATAATGCTAACTTGTTATCATGTTTACAAGAATGCTTCTGTAAGTGCTTGTATTACCTGGTAGTTTTATTTTAAAGGAAACAAGAATATAAGGAGTAAAACACAAGTATGGCTTTCTTAAATTCTGAATGAATGAAAAGAAATCTAATGTTAGATTAATGACCCTAATTAAAACTAAATTATTGTCTTTTGTTTTTCTATCTAAATTCTCTTTTGGATATTGTGATGGAAGGAATTTCATACTTTTAAAAGAAAAGTTAAAACAGAATTTGGCTCTCAAAATGGCATTCACTCTTTAGGCAATATCTGCTTAACCCAGAAATGCATATCATCTGACCTTATTGCCTAAATTACACAGGAATTATATGCATATTGTTATCATTACATATTATTACAAAGATAACAGTTTCCTTGGAGTCAAGAATCTGAGTGTACTTCTAGTTTTGCTAATTACTCCTGTGACCCTGGGCAAGTTCTAACCATTTAACTCTATTTTTTTCTTTGTTTCTCCACCTGAAATGTGGATTCAATGCCATTCATGTTTCAGGACCTGAATTGTACACCGACCTTTTATCAACTAATAGGTTGATTTAAAAATTCAGCATTGGTTATCGTTTTTTAGAAACATCCTATGAGAATCCTAGGATTTTCCTGACCGTGTCAGGCATCAGTCAACCTCTAACTTGAGCTGAAAGCTAAATGTTTTTGCTGGGTAGTTTTGCTTTCAAAGTACAGTACTTTGATTTACTAATTTAGAAATAAACAAGAAGAACTTCGTTTAGCTTATTTGCTAGTAGTCAGAAGGGAAGAAATTGTAATAGCTACAGACTTCCTGTATCATTGATTTAAAAATTAAGCCTTGTATCTTAAGTTTTCTATGCCTTTAATCCTTTGAAAACTGGTAGCACAGTAATACAAGAAAATAATTTAAGTCACGCTTATTCTGTTGTCATTTGTCATTTTCTAGAGATGTGTCTGATTCTGTTACCTGTTGCATTCAGATTGGTGAATCTGGCTTTTGCATGTAGTCTGGCTTTTTTGTTTTCTTTTTTCTTTTATTTAATTTAAATAAGATCTGGTTCTTTGTAAACTTGATCTACTGCCTGAATTTTAAGGCTGATAATTCAAATAGAAGTTCTTTTCTGGGCATTTGTCTTTTTACACTTGTTAGATCAGTTTAGCAAAGAGTCACACTGATTTTTTTGTCTGCACATATCTGTACATTAATTCTCTCACTGATTTTAAAGGTATCAAAGACTCAGATAGTTTTTTTCCCATTTCAACATAATCTATGTGGTTTTCTAATGAAATTTATTGCAAACATGTGACTACACGATATTAGATTCAAATCTGCTTTGCCTACTTAGAGATAATAAATTTGGAGTTTTGTTAATTTTGAGATGGGAGAACTGATTGATATTTTTTCTCCCAGCTATTATAAGCCTGAAGTTAGTATCACACGAAGTCTTTTGAATATAGAAATTATCATGTGACACTGTGGATCTATCAGTACCTTTAAAAATTCCTTTAAATAGCTGTGTTTTTAGAAGTCCACAGTTGAAGGGAAACACCCAGTTTTTTTTGGCTGACCTAAAAATTTATAATAAGTATCCTCTCTGTGGAGCCTTTCTGACTTACAGACAAAGGTGGGGTCTGTCTTCTCTGATCTGTCACAGCATCTCCTATGTGCCGTTAATTCTATCCATCACACTGAATCCTGGTTTTTTTCCTGCTTTCTGCCACATTTCTGCACTCTGAAATGTGTCGTGTTCATTGTCATATCCTCAGGCTCTAGTACTTTCTCAGGCATGGACTAAGTTGTTCAGTAAATAATTACTGAGTGAATTAATGCTAAATGTGTGCCATATTCGAAGTAAGACTATTTTTCTTGACATATTTCTATTTTTGAAAATAGAGTCTTTTGCTATGTTTGTGATGTGGGGGCCTACTAAAATATTAGTTCCACAAGTATTCTGTATTTACAACTTAAATAACTCTTATAGAAAAATAGATGGTAAATAGTGGTGACTCGAGTTACAGTTGCTTAGAGTAACAAGCTCAGCTTAATCGTTTCAACAGGTTTATGGGATTAAATAGCAGATAAAACAAAATAGTGAAGGATCATAGGTCCACTTATGTGGACCTGAATTCAAATACTTCATATTTAACATCAGCACTCAATTTGGCAGCTAAAATAATTTAAAAGGGAAACTTGGTTTTTGTTGTTTTAGAAAAATTCATCTGTGGAAACAACTTTCTGAAGCTGAATTCAAGAAAGGGCATTCATCTCTAAGAATGGTTATCTTCTTTAGAAACAAAACAGATTAAGGTGACCTGCTAGCCTACCACAAGACTGTATCTTAAAAGAAAGAAAAAAACATGTTGAGATGCTCTGCATCTTAACCTCAAACTCCACAGAACCTTCTTTGTAGCACAGTTGCAATTTTACATATGTTGTCTTTTAGGCAATTATTTGGAAATCATCTCTTCTAAATTAGACTAGCAGCTCCTGGGCGGGCAGTAACGGGATCAGTCTTGTTCGTTAGATCTCGGCACCTGGCAGGGTGCACATTGAGCACATAAGTAGATGTTTACACTTTTTTAAATGACTCAGTGGCTGAACCACTTGTTTTTCAAACTGTTCTGTCTTCACACCACACTGCTTACATGCGCATCTCCGTAATACCTGGTGGCCACACTCACAGAGGGAAAGGACTGCGCTCCCATTCTGCCTCCTCCTCCATAGTCACTGCTTTATACAGTAAATTTGAGAAAGTTTTCATTGTTGATCTGGTGCATAACATAGATCCCTAAACTCCTAGAAGTACTTCTAACATGAATGTTTTAAAAAACTAGAGACTTTTTAGGAGTAGTTTACTAACACTTTATAGCTGAGACCAGCTCACTGTTGAGTTTCACTGTACTCATCCAGAAAATGTTAACATATAAAAGCTTACACAAGTTAACACATGCAGATATGTTTTTATACAACTGCATTCATACCATACATCTTTGATTATTTTTCTTATAATGTTGGAAATTTTTGCACTTTGTTTCTTTTTTTTTTTTTCTTTTTTTCTTTTTTTTTTTGAAGGCAGTGTCACTGGTCCTCATATCCGGGACCCAAACCCGGGCTGCTGGCTTCCCAAGCCAGCGCTTAACCACTGCGCCACTCGGCCAGCCGTGCACTTTGTTATTACATTCTTTTTTTTTTTTTAAAGATTTTATTGGGGAATTGGTGGAGGGGAACAGCGTTGGGGAATCGGGGAAGGGGAACAGACAAGTTGCCGTCTTCTTGTTCTTCAGTTTAGTTGCGGAGGATGTTGCTTCATTGTTGGTATCGTCATTGCGCTCTTCCCAGATGAGGCAGATCGGTCGCTGGCCTCTGGATGTCGCTCATCGCGGCTATTGGCAGCTCACGCTTGGCTGCCAGCCGCTCACGCTGGCTGCGGGCCACTCACTGCAGCCTATGGCAGCCCACTGCAGCAGGGGCTGCAGCCCACACCATCACCGGGGCTCGCACAGCCCAGCTCCAGGTGGAGCTGTTGTTAGCTGTAGAGGGCAGTGTCACTGCCCTCATGTGGGATCCGAACCGGGGCCGCTGGCATCCCAAAACCAGCGCTTAACCGATGCGCCACTCGGCCGGCCCTGTTATTACATTCTTTATCATACAAGGTATTCCATAATATGAACGTACCTTAATTTAACAAGTCTCTTATTAATGGATCTTGAGATAGTTTCTTGACTTTACATTTAAAACAGTGCCATGGTAGACATGCTTCTTCATTGATCTTTGTTTTGTACAAAGAACCCAGAATCTTTGTTTCTAAAAATTCACTCTCTAAGTGCCCTTAGTTGCAAAGGAAAATTATTAAAATATGCACTAATGATTAACTTTCTAATAAAGGAATTGTTTCTCAAGCGACCCCTCCACACACAGACACACAGACATACAATCTTAACAGTAGAATCATTTCTCTCCAAATAGTTGAGGATTATAGCTGACAAATCAGCACAATTGCAAATATTGGCAAAGATGCACCATTTAATGAAATTGGTCAAAATAATTAGAACTCAAATTCCTGGCAAAGACATTGACAAACAGGGCTAGATAATACTTGAGAAAATCTTTAGAAGGTGATACACTAGGGGCTTTAAAAAAAATGTCAGTGGATTAGTAAGAGTCCTTGGAATAATTAATGACAACTTTAATTATTTTTTTTCAGAAATGACCTTTTTTTCTTTATTATTGTTCTGTAAAAGTCAAAAGTAAAGTGAAGGATGTCTGTCTTCCTCTGTTAGAAAAAAAATTCCATGGAAGTGGGAGCCTTTTCTTGCTCAGTACTGTAATCTTTATATATAGGCCCTCAGTAAATGTTCACTGACTGAATTCATGCCTTGATTAATTTTGTCACCAAATTGCATGCACATAATGTAACATCTTTCATTCTTTGTTCTTTATACTCATTTTCAAAATTTCCTGTGTAAATTTGAAGACAAAGTCGCAATTAAATTTCTTTTTCTCTTCATTAAATTTTAGTCTCTATTTTAAGCGGATTAACTTTAAATGGGCTTTTTCCATTTTTAGCTATCCTTGGATAATGAGAACCTCCTGTATATCTGTAGATGGTGTTCTTTGAATTATAATAATTGTGTCAAATAGTAGAGTAGTAGTAGCTCTATAAAGTGTTGCTTGTACTACCACAAAATATTCAGCCAGCACAGTTTTATTAATATTTCGGGTGAATGCTTTCACCCAAGCCTGTTTCATTTCAAACCTCGTTGGACACATTTTTACATTGTTTTTTTTTAATCTTTTATTTAAAACTGATAGATTTCTACGTAGACCTTTTTAGGGTCTGCTTACTGAGTAAGTTTCCATTTTGTGGAGTATTGGGAGAAGTGGAATTAATTTTGGAAATAGAATATAGTTTTTTGATGCATATAATATCAAAACAAAGCATATCTTAAATTAAGGCTTTAATTTCTTTCTGCATACGCATTGATTATCCCTGACTTTTAAGTATAAATGAAAAAGGTACCATTTCTAGTTTTCCTTAAAATGTATTGAAACCTGTTTATTCATTTTAAATATTTTTTTCTTGTAAGAATAACCTTGGCATTTCGAATAAGTAAAAATATATAGTTATTTCTGCTTTGATGAAACTATTAAATGAGATTGGAATCTTGAACCTTTATGATCAAAGAATTCTTTCTACATGCTTTGCTACTTGTAAACAAAATAAGCTTTAAACCATAAGACTTTAGGGAGTATACATATTTCTATAAGATTAATAATTGCTGGCAGTCATTTTTTGAAACGGTTTTTAGTGTACTGAGTATATTACTGAGAAAATAAGAAAAGTTTAGAGTGGTAGGTTTTGTAAAAAGATTTTTATCAAAAAGATAGCTATCATGCAATATTATATTAGTTTCAGGTATACACAATAGTTATTCAACATTCATATACCTAAAGAAGCAATCACTATAAGTCCACGAACCATCTGACACTGTATGACGCTATCACAATATTATTAACTATATTCCCTATGCTGTACATTAAGTCCCCAAGACTTATTTTATACCTGGAGATTTGACTTCTTACTCCACTTCACCTTCCCCCCACACTTTTCTTTTTTTTTAAGCGGAGCCATCCTCCTACCTATTGGCAGTTCAGCAGCTGCTCAGCTTGGGCTCGGCATCGAACTGCTGTTGCTCAGAGCTCTTAACCAACTGAGCCACTCGGCCGGCCCAGCCCGCCCCCCCCCCTCGCTTTTTAATAATGTTTCAGTTACAGTTGACATTCAGTATTATTTTATATTAATTTCAGGTATACAGCATAGTGGTTAGGCGTTTATAAATTTAAGAAGTGATCCCCCTGACTAGTGTAGTACCCACCTGGCACTATACTTAGTTATTACCATATTATTGACTATATGTTCTATGTTATACTTTACATCCTGATGACAATTTTGTAACTACCAATTTGTACTTCTTAATCCCTTCACCTTTTCACCCTGTCCCCCAACGCCCTCCCATCTATCACCCCAACAAATCTAGTACGCATCTAGTAACCATACATAGTTACTACAATATTATTGGCTATATTGCTTATATTATACCCTACATCACCATAACTGCTTTGTAACAACCAATTTGTACTTCTTAACCCCTTATTCTTTTTCCCACCTACACTTCCAACCCCGCTCCCATTTGACAACTATCAAAATGTTTTCTGTACCTGTGAGTTTGTTTTGGTTTTGTTTGTTCATTTTGTTCTTTAGAGTCCACATATGAGTGAAATCATATTACATCTGTCTCGCTCTGTCTGACACTCCACTCAGCACAACACCCTCCAGGTCCATCCATGCCAATGGCAAGAATCCATTCCCTTCCATGAAAAATCAGTATTCCGCTGTATATATATCCCACCTCCTCTTTATCCAATCATCCATTGACAGACATCCAGGCTGCCTCCACCTCTTGGCCATGGTAAACAGTGCTGTAATAAACATATGGATATATATGTCCTCTCAAAGTAGCATTTTGGGTTTCTTCGGATAAATACCTTGAAGTGGGATTAACTGAGTCCTTCTTTGTCTCTTGTTATAGCCTTTGTTTTAAAGTCTGTTTTATCTGGTATAAGTGTTGCTACCCCAGCTTAAATTGTTTTAAAGTCTGTTTTATCTGGTATAAGTGTTGCTACCCCAGCTTAAAAAAATTTTTTTTGTTTCCATTTTTATGAAATATCTTTTTCCACCCCTTTACTTTTCATCTCTGTGTGTCTCTCAATCTGAAGTGGCGTCCCCTTTACTTTTCATCTCTGTGTGTGTCTCTCAATCTGAAGTGACACTTTTGTGGGTAGCATATGTAAGGGTTTTGTATTCTTATCCAGTCAGCCCTCCTATGTCTTTTGATTGGAGCATTTAATCCATTTACACTGGAAATAATTGTGGATATGTAGCTGTTGCCATTTTATTATTCAAATTTTGATGTGTGGTTTCTCCCCCCATCCACCAATCCCCCACCCCCATCTTAAGCAAGTCTCTCTAACATTCCTTGTAATACTGGTTTGGTGGTGATGAATTCCTGTAGCCTTTTCTTGTCTGGGAAGCTCTTTATCTGTCTTTCAATTTTTAAATGATAGCCTTGCTGAGTAGGGAACCCGTGGTTTTAGGTACTTCTTATCATGTTAAATATTTTGTCCCAATCCCTTTGGCCTGCAAAGTTTCTGTTGAGAAATCAGCTGACAAATCTTATGGGAGCTCCCTTATAAGTTACTAGTTGCCTTTCTCTTGCTGCTTTTAGGATTCTCTCTTTGACTTTAACCTTTGCCATTTTAATTCTGTGTCTTGGTGTGGTTCTATTTCGGTTCATCTTGTTTGGGACTCTGTGCTTCCTGGACTTGTATTTCTATTGCCTTCACCAGATTAGGGAAGTTTTCAGTCATTATTTCTTCAAATAGATTCTCAATCCCTTGCTTTCTCTATTCTCCTTCTGGTACCCCTATGATGAGAATGTGGGTATGCTTGATGTTATCCTAGAGGTCTCTTAAACTGTCCTAATTTTCGGGGGGTTCTTCTTTCTTTTTGCTGTTCCAATTGGGTGTTCTCTGCTACCTTGTCTTCCAAATTGCTGATTTGATCCTCTACTTCATCTAGTCTGCTGGTGATGCTTTCTAGTACACTTTTCATTTCAGTTACTGTATTCTTCACTTCTGACTGTTTTCACAGTCGGAAGTTCCCTGAGCATCCTTAATAACCCGTGTTTTGAACTCTTGTCTCTGGTAGGTTGCTTGTCTCCATTTCACTGAATTCTTTTTCTGTAGTTTTCTCCTGTTCTTTGATTTGGGATGTATTTCTATGTCTCCCAGTCTTGCTGGGTGGCTGGACATAGTAGGTATCATGTGGGGCCCAGTGGCACAGTCTCCCTGGTCACCTGCTTCAGGTGCTCCAGGAATGTCCCCCTTGTGTTGATTGTGTGTGCCCTCCTGTTATGGTTGAGCCTTGATAGTTATTGGCAGTCAGTGGGTGGGATTGACCTTCAGTGGGGCTGATTGGTTATGGAGTTTGGCCATGACCACAGCTTATGGGCTCCTATTCGGGGGGCTTACCCCTCTGAATGGGATATGCCCCAGCAGGCTCTGGTGCCTATTGAAACTGACCTTTGTTGGTGTGTGTTTGTGAGGCTAATTGCATGGTACTCTGCTGTGATCTTAAGCCAACTTCCAATTATGTTAGTTCTTCTTGAGAGGGACTCCGGTGCAGGCCCAGGTCACCCACTACTTGTGACCTGTCGGGGACTACTTTGTAGGAGCTGAAAAGTGATTTATGGTTGTTTGCTGCCTGTGCTGTACCTGGAAGTACGTGGGAGAAGCCATGCTGTGAACCGAGGACATCTGCCACCAGTACCAGGCCTGGGGTAGCTCTGCAAAAAGCCAGGACACCCCAAGGCCTGCTGTCACCTGCTGACTCTCTTAAGGTTTAGCCCCCAATAAAGACATGCAGTACACAAGTTGGCTAAGGCAGGGTCTCAGGGAGTCATTACAGTGTGAAGAGTTGTGGTCATCAGGTTAACATAAATCTGGTTTGGTGCCCATGCTGAGCCTGAACCTACTCAGCAAAAGTCTCAGAGCACACTGAGACCAGTCACCACCCACCTGGGCCCAGGGATTACAATAGTTTTCTAAGAAAGAATGTAGTGCTGACAGGGCTAGCTGCTCTTGGAGAAAGTGCCCCTGGTGTTGGGAGAGTTGGATGGGGCAGGGCCCCAGTGAATCAGCAGGGCGGAGTAAGTGGAGCTCACCAGACCAGTCAGATTCCGATTTGACCTGTGGGAAGGACTCAACACAGGAAAGACAGCAGCTGCCTGCTGGCTGCACGGGAGGAGTCCCCCTCCCAGGGAAAATGGCAACTGTCCTCCAGCCCTCATTTGAAGCCACACACCTCAGTCTGCCCTCCCACACACACCACCATTACCCCCATATGTCTCTGATGCCCCCACAGCCACCATCTCTCCACTGGGGCCCAGGGTGAGTCTCTGTGAGAGTGTAAGTCTGTCTGCACAGGCCCTGTGAGAGGACATCTGGGTTTCCCGCAGCCTTGTGTCTGTCAGAATCCCCGCTGTTTTTCAAGCCAGATATTGGGGGGGGCTCCTCTTCTCATGACCAGTACTCCAGGCTGGGGAGCCCCATGTGGAGCTCGTGCCCTTCACTCCTCTGGGGGAAACCTCTGTGGCTGAGACATCCCTCCAGACTCTCAGCCACCACGCGGAGGTTTGGGGCTGGCCCGTTTTGCATCTCCGTCCTTCCTACCAGTGTTGATGTCTCCTCTTATTTATATCCTTAGTTATAAAACTCCTGTTCAGCTAGACTTCAGATGATTCTCCAGGTTAATTGTTCTGTAATTTAGTTGTAATTTTAATGTGTTCACAGAAGGAAGCAGGCAGAGTGTTTGTTTACGCGCCATTTTGGATCTCTAGAATGGTATGTTTTAAGACTAGATAAAAACTGAAGCTCTTTAAGCAAGGTTGTTGAGCAGATACACTGTACTGCAATCAATATATGGACTTTTCAGAGTCTTTGGAGGCTAGAAGGATGAAAACTATGGACAGTGTTTATATTTTCTAGTGCAATCCTGAATATATGGTTTGCACTCATTTAGTTTGTACTCAATACTAACTTGTAAATGGAGACTGACAGTCTGACAGTACATCAGTATGATCACGTAGGGTTGTGTCTTCCAGACACGCTTTTATACATGGAAATACTTTTTGAATAAAAGTCCTTTCGGGGGTGACTTTAAACAAATAATTTAGGCTCATGCTCTTCTTTTTCAGCCCTGATGCTCTGATGATGTCAGGGGCAGAGCAGAACCCTCAGGAGGGAGGCAGGGTTGACACAGTGTTCCAGCAGGAGGCTAGGTTGGAACACTGCATCAGGTAAGAGTAAAACTACACCCCTGCCTCCGTGAGGATACAGACTTAAAGACTAACTTTTGTGGGCGGGCATGAAGCTCTTTGTTGGAGTATTTATAGGAAGCCAAGTTGAAGGAGGTATGATTTATTTACAGACCTAATGCTCATGACTCTTAGTTTCTAGAACATGGGTAATTTGGTCTTTTTCGACTGCCATTTGTTGTTGTTCTACATGTGAAGTAGGGAAGAAGCATTGTGTAATTTTGCTAATTTATTCCAGAAATAATTTTTCGCCTTTCTAGGACAGTGATTTTTCAAACTTTTTAGTCTTAGAGCTCCTTTACATTCTTAAAATTATTATGGACCCGATAGAGCCTCTGTTTATGTATCTTAGGTTGTTCAATAGTTGCCCTGTTAAAAATTAAAACTGAAAAATTTTAAACGTATTTATAGCTATTTTAAAATAATAATAACCCTCTTAAATATTAACATACATGAATTTAAGAAAATAACTATATTCTCCAAACCAAAACAAAACATATATGAAAAGAGTGGCATTGTTTTACATTTTTACAAATCTCATTTTAATATCTATTTTAGTAGAAGACAGCTAGATTCTCATATTTGCTTCTACATTCAAGCTGTTGGATGTGTTATTTTGTTTGAGGTATATCAGGGATCAGCAAACTAAGCCTGAGGGCCAAATCCAGTATGCTGACTGTTTTTGTATAGCCCACAAGCAAAAGGTGTCATTTTCCTTTTAATCGTTGGGGGTGGGGGTGGGGGTGAGGGTGAGGGGTTGGAGTGGGGGAACAATATTTTATGACATGTGAAAATTATATGAAATTCAAATTTCAGTATCTGTTAATAAAACTTTATTGGAGCACAAGCTAGGCTCATTCCCTTATGAATTATCATGGCTGCTTTTGCACTACAACAGCGGAGTTGAATAGGAGCAACAACGACAGTATAGCCTGCACAGCCTAAAATATTTACTGTCTGGCCCTCTGTAGGAAAAGGTTGCCATTCCCTAATATATGAAAAAAATCTGGCCTCACATAGTGAAAGGAAGGACTATTTTTTGATAATTATGGATAATCTCTGGTACTACACCAAGTCAACAAATGGTAATTTCTTAAAGGTCAATTGCAGTGCAAAAGCTGAAACCATATTAATGAATTGTTTTTACTGTTACATTAAAATCCATAGATCTGTCTTGCACTTTGAATATACTTTGAGTGAATTTTTTACCCATGCATGGTTTTATAATATAATGCATTGATTGATGATATTTGTAAAATATTATTTCATTGACTTATACAAATAGTAGGACATTTTATTATAAAATATCAAAAAAGCATATTGTTAATATTACAACTTATCAAAGAAGTCTTTCAGTACTGGGAAGCTCACGAACTTGGGGGTATGTGTACACATTTTTCAAAATTCTAATTTTCTTTTATAAGCTCAGAGTTTGACATTAGTAACAAATACTCAAGACAGTTGTTTTCCTAGAAGTCACAGGCTCACTTAATTCATTTTGAGAAAATGCCTAATACCCAAGTCCAAATAATGATCAGTTTATCAGCTGTTCTTTAAAGAAAAATTGTGTTCCATGAAAAAATGGCATGTTCAGCTGACAGCTGAATCACACATGTATTACTTTTCCTTGAGGAAATCATTGTATTTTGCTGTGGAACAGAAGTATAGATAGATAGATAGATAGATAGATAGATAGATAGATAGATAGATAATATATGATAGGTAGGTAGGTAGCTAGATAGCACCTCCCCATTACTTGGAAAAACTCGATTATATAAATTTGGAAATACATTTCCTGTATTGCCACACAGAGTATTAAAAAGATGTGTTTTGGGGTCTGAGATTTAATGAAAATGATTCTTACCACTTAATTGTGAACACTCTTCAATGACATGGCTATGCCTCTTTGTTTATTTTAACTGGAGTGCATGGGGATGACGAACACAATGACTGGTATATTTTGGTACCATTACCTTGATTCTTGCTGATAAGCCTGCAGTTTTTCCCACCATCCCTTTTGCATCATCAGTTGAAATGCCAGCACAGGAAAAGAAGCATTATTATTACAAAAACCTTTTTGACTTGTCAGATTCCCTGAGAGTCAGGATTTCCAGGAGTCCATGATCCACGGTTTGAGAACTGCTACTCTAGGAAAATAACTGTATAGAAATAATTAAGAAGTATAATTATTTGGGTGAATAATGTTTCGGTTCTCAGCCTCAAGAGGCTGAACCCACTGCAGCTTTGTATCAGTGAGTCACTGAGGTTCCCAGAATCTATCCCAAATTATAACTGGGGGTGAGGTATAGTCTAGCCCCAAATATGTCATTAGAAGACTGACAAGATGAGAATGGAGGTCTAGAAAGTTGGCCGAACCAGGCCCCAGTTTGCCCTAAGATGACATTTGTCTGCTTTTAAATAAGTTCTTTTGAAAATTAGTGAACTTATAGCTAATACTATTTTAATTCTGTTTATTTCTCTTTAACACCTGCTCTGGGGATCTCTTAAAGACACTTCTTCATTCATCCTCCTGACAGAGTTTCCACTTTCAGTATACTGTCAAATTTATAGTCATTATTCATTCTCCTTTCCTTAACTTCTTTTCCCTTTGTTATCGTAGAAAAAAAAAAGTCCATAATTTTTGTTCACGTTAAAAACCACAAGCATACCATGAGGGATTTGCTGCTACTATTCATCATAAATATTTTTTTCATTAGTTTTTCTCTAAGAGCTTTGAGTTAAGAGGTCTTCATAGAACCTTATATGAAGCCTTTCTGCCTCTTACTTGTTCTAACTACTCTGACGCTTTCACTGAGAAAGGGATAGGATTAAGAAAGAAATAGCTGCAGATCCTGATTTTAGAAAACTAAAATTTATCAAACAAAATATAATGCTGGCCTGCAAATTAGAACTTGGAGTATAAGATGTGACTATAAAGAAATAATATCAGGGTAATTAAAAAGCAGGTATTTTGAGATAGTTATATAACAGAAGAAGGTGAAGAGAAATTTTGAGAACTTTTTCAAAATATCAGTAGTTAGTTTTGGTTCTAGGAAAATAACAAAGGAGAATGAATTTAAATGAAGACGAACACAAAAAGCAACTCATTCAATAAATATATGTATGCCTAGCATATATTAAGTCCTATGTTGGGAACTAAAATGTGAAGAATTTACTTATGAATAGATTGAAAGGTAAAATCTATATGTTGATCTGTTTTATTTGGCTGTATGTCTCTTTAGGAATTTGAAGTACAGTGCTAACATCTAATGGCAAATGTCTTTCTTTCCTTTGGAGAAACTCAGGTGTTGTTTTATTCAACTTGCCCATGGTCAAACAGTGAGATATAGTGACAGATATTAGAATCATATTTTAATTCAGGTTCTAAATAGATGAGGTACTCCCCATTAATTTGGCAATGAATGTGATTTTCAGACTGGGTTTATATTCAAAGCCATGTAAAACTTGGGAAAATTGGAATGGGAATTTAGTTACCATTGAAATTCCTTCTGTTTTTAAAGTGGAATTTAAGAAATATTTTAAATTAAGGCTTAACTAATTTAAATTAGAATATACTACCTCATAGTACTTTAAAAACCACTTTGAAATTGTGTCATGGATTTGTAGCTTTCTCGGTGAAGTCTGTATGTGCCATTGAGCCTAATGATAGGTTCGTTTCATGTGGGCTCACTGACTTTGCTTCTTGCTCCTCCCGGGGACTTGCCTCTTCTTTTCCTGTCTGCCCTGCAAAATATGTGCTGCTCTTTGGTAACAGGGGAGACTTGTGGAGAACATGTGAGTGATTTGGTATAAATTAGCAGTTCCCAAAATATAGTCCAAGGGGATATTTTGAGGGATTTTATTTGATAAAAAACATTTCTGTTTGGGAACTGATTTAAATAGTTTATTTGCTCTAGGACATTACAAGTCCTTGATATATGGAAGTGTGCATGGGGATGCTCCAACAGGGAATTATAGTATCCCCAAATTTATTGGAACAGGAAACCTGATTTTTTAAAAGCACCTTACTGATTAATATTCCATGAAATACACTTTGGGAACTGGTACAAATCCATCCCTATTATCAGAAAATGATTATGTGCCCAACTGTATTATTATTATGTATAACACTCTTTTTTCTATTTATTTCGAAGTAGAATTTATTTCATGGAAAGCTATGGTTTTGGGTAGACAATAAATAGCAGGAATAGATACTGCCTGATGGTCAAAATGTTTATTTAATTTAAAAAAAATTTTTGTTTTTGAATTACAGTTGACATGCAATATAAAATGTTTATTTTGGGAACATGAGGAAAGGAAATTAGAGTAAATTACTACTTGTAAAACTCTGTAGTTAGGTTTTCTATAAGTAAATATTCCTAAATGAAAATAGATTATTTATAGAGAATCTCTCTCTTTAAATTGCAGATGTCGGGGATCAGACAGGTGAGGTAGGTTATTCAGGCTCTCCTGCAGAAGCGCCTCCAAGCAAGTCGCCGTCAATGCCATCACTAAACCAGACGTGGCCGGAGATGAATCAGAGCAGTGAGGTTAGCAAAGCTTCCCTTATTTTCATTAACTATGTTAAGGTAAGACTTTCCAAACAGAGGAATTTCAGCATCTAGCAATTCCAGCATGTACGCACAGTTAGGAGAACAGATCAAGTATGACTATGATAAATGTTTATGATTATGTGAGTCCGAGGTTTTCAAAGTACTTTTTCTCAAATATGCTGTCATTTGGTTTCCACCACTCATTTCTGCTGAAACTCTGTGTATTAGACAGGGCAGACTCATGCAGTTAACAGTCAAAAGGGTGAATGTCTTGGCCAAGATAGCTCCTAGCCATTGAGGACAAGTGCTAAGATGTGAACACAAGTCATTTGAGTCAGCTACGCTGTCTTCTCATTCCCGTAAGCAAGGTATGGGTAATATATTTGGAATCTTAGCAGTGGAGTGATAGGAGAAGTCACTAAGCAAGCTTTCCACATGAAAAAAGTATTTTCTTCAACCCAAGCTATTTATAATAATTTAGTTTTATTTAATACAAAATGGAATGATTTAACCCTATTAAATGCATGGGTTAAAGGTGTTTTATATTTAAGACCAAACACAATATGCAAAACAGAAATTGAGACAAATGCACTCCCCCCCTCCTCCTCAAACTGTGGAATTCCATCATATAATCACTAAAACACTGAGCAGAATACGGGAGAGGGAGTCCTGCCCCCCCAGCAGCCCCTGTGCTAAACCTTAGTGCTCTGTAGAACTCTAGTTAAAAATCGCTGTTCTACCCTGATAAAGAAGTTTTCTTTGTGAACAAGTTACAGTTTTTTCTTACAGTTTTTTGTACTTAGTGCTACAAATATAAAAGTTTGTTGACTTTAAGGGAAAAATTGTAAACTTCTGTACTTTCCATGTCTTTTAAAGCCAGAAATGTACTGAATTAAAGAGACGCCAGTTATTTTAGAACAGTTGAAAAACAGAAGTAACTGGCAAGTTTAAAGTATTTGCTGCTGCTTTATGACATAATCGCAGACACTTTGTGCCTGAGACATAACATACCACCTGTCATACGTCAGATACAAAGCCATTTATTTAAGTTTTTTTCTAGAGGGAGGAATTAAGGCTTGAAAGAATTTACTAGTTAAGAGGCTTTATAGAGAGTCATTGTTCTTGAAACGACTATTTTTGCTCATTTTTTTAAAAAGTAATACCAGATTAAAAGTATTTTTTCCATTGATATCAGCTCATACATAAAAGCAACTCTTTCTAAATATCCCAATTCTAAAAGCCCATCTTCATTCTAAATAAAATCATGTATGATCATTAAAGACTAGGAATAGAAGTCCCTTCCATATTCTGATTTAAGTAGTTGCATTTTCCTTTTTAAATATTCCTAGCCAGTTTCATTTTGTAGTATATGGTAATAAGGTTATGATTGTCATAATTATTTTTCTTTTTATTCTGTGTGGAAAATCAAAATGTCAATAAAACTAACATTGATTTTGAGACAATTTAATAATTTTCTACTACAAAGCAATAATTCTTTCAATAAATATTTATTCACCACCTCTGAGTATGGATGAGGTACTGTAGAGAGTAACACTAATAATAATAACAGTGGCACCAATAATAATCCCTAACATTTATTGAGCACTTTTGATGTATCAGTTCTGTTTAAAAACTCTTGACATATATTTACTTCTTCATAACAATCCTATGACATAGGTATTATTATTCTCATGTTACAGATGGTGTTACTGAAGCACACACAGAGAGGTTAAATAACTTGCCTAAGGTTGTACAGCATAACTAGGATTCCAGTAGTCTGGTTCTAGAGCCTGTGGTTTTAATCATTATACTAAAGCTTTGAAGATAAGAGTGTCTCGCTGATCTCTAGCTAGCTTACATGTAGTTCTGTGAAACCAAGTAAAACTTCATGCCACCAAATAGGTAAATAAATATCTTCTTTTTGGCAAAAATCGACTTCTAAGCTTTTCTCCATAGTTAGATAATTAGGATTTTTAAAATTCCTTCTGTACACATGCAACAATAATTATTGAAGAAACTGTAACACACATCGGTAAGTCACTTCCCTGAAGTGATGTTCCATGATGAAAATGAACACTTGTTCTTTGAATGCATCAGTATACCTTAGTATATCTTAATTTCATGATTTAGAAAGTAATTTGTAGACATAGTTAATGAATGATATTAGCCTTTTTTTATATAATTTTCATCAGTGTATTAATTTGCTAATATTAAATTTCTACAGCTTTTCTCACATTGAGTTTCGTTATTTTAAACAATAAGTAGAACTTTGAAGCATAAAAATGTATACTTTTCCATACTGAATTATATAAAGAGGATTTTGGTTAATGGGGTAGGCATGTCTGTGTGTAAACATTCGTTTGTATATATTGTGCATGTGTAGATGTTTTTCCCTCTTCAGAGTACAACTGATAAATCAATCAAATTTTAATGATAATTTTAATATAAAAGTCTTATACTGTTTTATTACTAAGAACTTTGAAAACAAGTGGAATTTTCTAAAATTAATATTGGCTTATCACTCCACCTATTTTAAGAGGTGTATTTGTGTACCTCTTTTAGAAGCGTAGTGTCAAAATACATCTTCTATATATAACACATACTCAGATGCTTGATTTACTCTCATTGTGTCCGCATTCTGATTTTTCTAGCATGGGGGGGCGGGGGGGGGGGCGGGTGCCTGATTGGCAGTTCTGTCTTTTGGTCTGGCATGGTCCTGTTCGTAGTGCTGATTGCAGGGGTTGACTTGCTACAGATTGCAGATTGACATAAGCTCAAACATATATTAATTCCAGAATTCTTTGCATTTTATCTCAATTATATTTTACCAAATATACATATGTACAAAATATGTGCACGTACATAATAGAATCATCTTTCAGGGGTCGCACTGGCAAGTCAGACTGACTTGCTTTGTTTTGACCAAAAGTTTGGTACTCAAGATTCACTAACATCACCAAATCAGTACATTAACATTTAAATTTTAAAAGGGTGATTTGAAGTTATTCTTTCCCTGGTCAAGACAAACCCCTTTACATTTTTACTTTGTTGCCATTTATACTACTTAGACTCTGTTTCAATATTGTGTTTTGAGGTTGAATTCTGTAAAACTTTGAATCTCTTCCATAGAGATTGCAATACATTGTTATTATACATTTGATTGTGAAGCTGTTCACCTTACATTACAAGTGGACTCAGCATAGATGAGTATAAAATGTTTATGGAAAAATAGAAATTCTATAATGTGGTCAGGCCTATGAAACACAACTTGCAGTGCAACCTCTGAATTACTTTGCTAAATCTCTCCAGTGATCTTTGACTCCATCTTTCTCATCATGCTGACTTGTCTCTCCTCTGTCTGTTCAGCAGTGGGAGACATTTAGTGAACGCTCTTCAAGCTCACAAACTCTGACCCAATTTGATTCTAACATTGCACCAGCTGATCCTGTAAGTCAATCACTTAGCTTGCTTGTTTGAAATTAATTTTATTAACCCAAATTTCCATTCATTGTGGTTTTTAGCTGATATGCATGATTCAGTGTGGAGTGCTTAGAGGGAAATGGTGGCAGGCTTTTCAATTTTTGTGTGCTTAATGGTGGAAAGAACGTGTTTTTACCATTGTTTGTATTTTCTAGTTATTTTGGTGAGAGAAAACTATGTTTTAAATCTGGTACATGTGTGTAAAGAAGCATTTTGTGACAATGATTTAGTTGAACCTTGTTTTCATTTGCTAATTGAGTGTATGTTTTACTAAACATATACTGTTTATTTCAGTGTAGTGACACTTAGTAAATACTATTTTATTTGTATGCTTACACATCATGCAGTACGTACTATGTATGTAAATACGCAGTGTCATCTTTTATTTTAATAGTCCAGATGGTATGGCTTTGACTTAAATAGTATGTTGAGCTCTGTTACCAGAGAAGCCAGATCAGCAAAACAATACAGAGTTGTTAGTCAAGATTCCCATTGTGCAAAGGAGCTCTGTCTTGTCTTCCTGTGGTTGTGTTGCTTTGAAAATGCTACAAAGTTCACATCCTGATTTCAAAAATAAATTCTATTCCCAGACTTAATATCATATATGCCCCACCTATCCCTCAAGTTATTTGAAAACTTCAAAACCTTTGCTATTAATCATTCTCAATATTCACTGCTTTTTCTTTTATTTATTTTTTTCTTTTAAAGAGAAGGACATGCTAATAAGCATTTTTTAAAAAGAAAAGAGGAAGGAAAGAAGAGTGTAAAGGTTACTGAACTCTTTAAAATGAGTTCAGTGGAAATATATTCAGAAAGTGACACAAAGCATTCTTTTTAGATGTTTCTGATCAAAGATAGCCAGCATTTATTAATTAAATGTAAAAATGATCTTGTTATTTAATGTGGACTTGGGAGAAGTGGCATTTAAAGACACTAGTACATCAACAGTTTAAAATTAATGGATCTTTGGTGTGTTTTGTAATTTTAAAGAATTTATATCTAATTGAAATATAGAGGATGCTGTTCTAATGAATTTAAACAAATAATGAATGGAAAGTTTTTAAGTCTGTTTTATAATTTATTACTTAGGAATCAATTAATATGTAGATAGTCTATCTTTTGCTACTTTGAGGGCATTTTTTAATCTTTGATTTTAATCTCTGAAAAACAAATGAAAAATAAAAATACAACGCAATTTTTGCTGTTTCTTAGCAGCTATAATTCTTGGGAAGTGACAGGTGCTGTAAGCTAAAAGAAAGAAGTACCTTAGCTCTGTTTCTTTTCTGTTATTCTTATCTCCTACTCAGTCAAGTTAGTTTTATTTAAAGTACTTAAGAAAAGTACTTTATTTGGGAAGGAAGGTTTGATGTAGCAATAAAAAACTTTATTCTCTAACCTCCTTAAAAAATAGTGAAAATAATTATTCATAGTATTATGATTCTTTGTCAGGACAGGAAAGAACATTACATGTAAAAACCCAGAACTCAGAGGCAAAATAAACTGACTAATGACTGGCAGGAAATAAGGAGTAACAGTGAAGTTCTTGTAACTTCTTGGAAATAATATCAAAATTTATGAATCCCAGCTCTAGTGTTTAAAATGATATGGCTCAGTACTTTCTTTTGTTGTCTCTAGTATGTCACAGGAGGCCCTAGAAAAATTAAAAATGCTTAAATGACATTTTAAACTTGAATTTAGACCTCTAAATTTGATAAAGTTGGCTGTCTGAACTACTTATAACCTGGTACCTAGAAATATCTTTTTTCTTTTATGGTGGCAAACTTAAACCTGAGCTCTGTTCCCCAACTAGTAATTTCTCTTTAAACTTTCAGTGGGGAGAATGCCCTGTTCTGAGGGTCTGAGTTTCTTAACCTTCATTTAATATATACATGACATATTGCCTGTCTGCAGAATCCAGCCAGTAGCCTCAGTCGCAAATGATTCTTTCCAAGGTTTATGTAAATGAGGATTATGTAAGTAAATAAGGGCCATTCAGAGGAGAGCAGAATCACCCAGGAGAAAAAAACCACTGCAGTTCTAATATGAATTTGACATACATGACAGTGTTGGAAATATTTAATGGAATATTTTTTAAAAGCTAACATTTGATAATTAGCCATTTGCTCAATAAAGTGGAAGTCTCTGAAAAGCTCCAGACACTCTGTAGTACTTAGTTAGACATAGCTACCAGTCACACAGTGCAGTGACCCCACATGCACACTGAGATGGTTAATAATTAGGCTCCCAGAATTGTGATGTAATGGAGTTTCTGATATCTCATTTCCAGAAGCTTGATTACTTTTGTTGAACTGCCTGGTATTTAATAGCTAGACTCTGGTATTGTAGAATCTGCTTCTGCAAGGAAATTCTAGACTAACGAGAAGTGTCGTGCTCTAGTCCTTGCGTGATTTATGCCAACTCACCTGGTTTGTCGGAGCCCCTTTTAGGTGTTTGTGATATTTTCTAGGAATACAAAGATGTCAAAACCAGAATTCCAATCTTAAGTAGACCACAGTTTAATTATTATATGCTTGATGATTGTGATAATTACCATACATGGCCATGAGCAATACTGTGGGCAGAGAACCGTGGGCCAACTCAGCCCCGTATTTTGGGAAGATTTCTGCAAAAGAACTTGTGTTTGTGTGCTGAGATTTGAATGCAACTGTAATTGGCAGAAGTAGACAAGGGCATTCCAAGCAGAGAGTATCATGAGTGGGATCCGTTCAGTGTGGTGAGAGTGTAGCACAGACGTGTGTATAGGGGAATGATGGGCCTAAAGAATGTGGTTGGAAACAGACTGGGAAGATCGCTGTGTGCTCGACCAAGGACCTGAACTTAATGTCATAGACACTATTGGGTGATAAAGCGGGGTGAGGAGGAGGTGTTTGGGGAGATGACTCGGGCAGTAATGTGTAGAACTGATGGGATCAAAAAAGAGACAATGAGCCCGTGAACTAAGTTAGTGACATAGGAACAGACAGTAGGCAGGGCTGGATTCAGGCAGACAGGATAATACGATTCAGAGCAAATGGAAAATACAGGTACGTGAGCATATTAAATAAGGTGCTAAATCTGGTGCCCACATATATGATACAAATGTGCCATGAGTGATGAGGAATGGGTGATGAGACTTCGGGTGATTTGAATAGGTAGAAGAAAGTGAGCAGAGTCTGCCAGTCAGTCTTATACTTTATTCTCTTTTTAAATTTGGGGGTGCTAGTTTGAAGCAGAAAACGTGTTACTTTGGCATCTTGTGACTCAGGACTCAGAGACTTTCCTAGGCATTCATTTGGATGTTGAAATGCTTATAGTCAAAGCACATCCTGCTTTACATCACAGTCACAAGTGAAGCTTCTGATTACTGGTTAGTCTGTGGTTACGTCTGGTCTTCAAGAAGTCCCCTTGTCCTGCTGGTAACCGGGTCCACTGGACTAAAGCTATTGCATGCTCATAGCAACCAATAGTTGTATGACTAAAGTATGCAACACAAAATTGCTTTGCTGGTACAGAAACTTACGCAAATTATTTGGAGAATGAATAGAACATTCATGGTTTTCTTGGAATCATTATTGTACTTCCATTTATTGTACTAGAACTATATGAAAAGACCAATTAATAATCCAGCTGTTACCAGCTTTATAAATTTGTTTTTATACATAGATGCGTACACACAAAATATATATTAGATGAATATAGTGAGTTAAAACATCTAATAAATTTTCCTTGCTTATTTTTTCCTGGTTTTGGGGGCTGTTGGAATGAGAACTTAATTGTATCACAAACTATCATTTCTTTCTCCTTTAATCTTGCCTTATAATACTGAATTCTGATTCTCATAGCACTTATTTCTGCTATTAAAATTGTAAGTTAAGAAAATACTAGTTATAAAAAGAAAAAAAAAGAAAATAGTAGTTGTTCCTAAAGCCATGTTTTTTATAACAATAACAACATCTTAAGTGTATTGTTACATTTTCCTGAGAGTGACTCTATTCTGTGCGAAATCTAAACTTTTATCCATCAGTAATGTTCATCTTCCTAACTATAATTTTAGAATCGTAGGGAAATAGTTCAGGTCGAGTGGCTAATACATGAGCAGGGTCCAGAGTCTCACTGGTGTAGGGGCAGGAACTGACTATGAATGGATTTATCAGTGTAATTGTAGTAAAGACCTCATTTATTATAAGTTGTTTGAATTTAGAGATTCTAAGAAAGCCAAGGAGAACTGTCAGACAAGAGATGGTATGCTGAAATTGAACTTCCTCTAGCAGAGGCTTGGTGGTACTCAGTACCATTACCAAAACGGTGTCCTGCTTAAACTGAAGGTCATTACCCTTCACACTAAATTATAAGCCTAAATCATTACTAGATATTCGAAATTTAAGGCTCTCGTGTTCAGCTCACACAAAATATAAATGGACTCCTAGAAAGAGCTGAGCCCCCTTGGCAGTGGTTTTCAGCTGGTCTGTTGCTATTAACCCAAATGCTTGATTCTATTCTGGCTCCTCTCCTAGGGGTGGGGGAGTTCTCAGCTCTCGGAGTCAGTCTTACCTGTGGACCCAGATGTACCTTTCTCTTTCCTTTCTGAGAAGCTACCGTTTATTTGTCTTCACCCTCTCTTCCTTGCCTTACTCCTTTCATTCTTCTCAAAAGTCTATTCTTAACTCCTCTAACTAGACTTGCCACTTATGAAGTTTAGGAATGAATACCAGATAATATATTATAGTCCTGAAAAGGTTTAAGAAAAGTATTGAGAGTTTTAGAGTAGGAGTCTTTCTGATCCCTCTTAAAAAAATGGATCCCTTTGTGGAAGTTTTATGCTAAATTTTAAACAGTTCTATAGAACTAATTTGTAGAAAGAATGTATTGTGCTTACTGTTACCATATAGCAGATATCTCATTAACTTTATATATAAAAAAGAAAGGTGTCAAATTTTCTTGAGCAGTTTCCTGAAAATGAGTTCAGTATGTTACTTAGTTTTTGGATTCTCATGAAATCATTCACTTTAATCTGAGAGGTTCCAATTTATATGATTTCGTTAGATTATTTGACACTGCCTTTCAGTACTGTCCTGAACTATATTTTTATAAGATCATTTTTTCACTCAAATCTTTAATCACTCAAAACTTAAAGTGTATTTTTTTATAAAATAAATCAGATTATTAGGAATGTATAATGAACTTGATTTTAAAAAAATATAATTCTAGAACTTCTAATTTAAAAATTAATTTTCATGCTTGCCTTAGTGTGAATGAGAAAGTTTATCCACCAGTTTTTAAAGTCTGGTTAATTTTAATTATTTCATGGTATCAGCTTGACATTTTTAATACAAATTCTGTATTTCCTCTCGTTTGTCTCTAGGATACTGCTATTGTTCATCCAGTTCCTATTCGGATGACTCCAAGCAAAATCCACATGCAGGAAATGGAACTTAAAAGAACTGGCAGTGGTAAGGCAGCTGTGGCTGGGCTGTGTTTGAGTTTAGTGGGTTGTGTTTTTCGATTAGCATTCAAGCTAAAATACACAAGTAATTATTCTGTCAGGGTTCAGATTTCTTTCACAATTGCTTATTTTTTAACATAGTACTTTCTGCAATTATACATATATGTGTGTGCTTATATATTTTTTTTAATTTGTTAGCTTTAAAAAGGAAATTATTAAATTTAAATTATGAAGTTTTTAAATAAGAGCATTTGGAAAATGACTTTTCTGATACTCTGGATTTTTATGATCACTTATGAATTTGAATTCAAAATATGTTCAAATTTTAACTTAAGATGTATATGTTAAAATAAATATTGTCTTGGAAATTGTATGTTTGGCCTAAACTCTTGAATTTTCTCCTACATTAAATGTTTTAGTTAGTTTTTCTCAAAGGTAGATTTATTTTCTATATAAGTCAACATCATAAATTACGTATTTTACAGCCATTTGTGTGTTGTTTTATTTAAGAATTGCCCTCCATGGATAAAACTAACAAAGTATGAACATGCACATTGACTTTTTTTATTATAAAATATCTCCTATTATGGCAGAAAACAAATTTGTACATAAACAGTTTTATATTTATTTTTATTAAAAATATTATTTTGTCTTATATGCTGTGGATTTACCTGCAACTTCTTTGGAATATCTAAATGAAGTCTTATTGTGTACTCTGAGGTTTATAAACTTATTTATTCAAATACCTATATCTTGTATTTTTACCTGTTAATTCTCTACTAGATCATACTAATCCCACTAGCCCATTACTTGTGAAAACATCTGACCTTTCAGAAGAAAATAAGATAAATTCATCGGTGAAATTTGCTTCTGGAAATACTGTAGGTAAGTGAAAGATAGCATTACACCTTCCATTTGAAGTTTATTAAGTCTGGATTTAGAGCCTGCATAATGCAAATTTATAGGTGTTTAATAATATCTTCACTGAATACATTAGAGAACAGCCAACCCTTTTGAATACCCCACCCTCTTTATTAATGAGTGGTTGCCCATTGCCACCTGACCCAGCTTCACAACAGGCCTTCTGTTTGCCTTTGCTCTCAGTTAGCCAGATGTATTCCATTGGCTCTTTCCCACTAGCTCCTTTCTCTCTCTCACACAAGAAATGGTATGTATAGTCATTCATTCAGCCAATGTTAGTTGAATATTATGTGCCAGGCTCTGTTCTAGACATTAGGGATTCAGCAGTAAACAAAACAAAACAAAAGATCTTCGCCTTTATAGAGTTTATATTCTATAAAGGAGATAAGAGAAATATGGGGGTGGGGTGGGGGGGAGTTGTATGCTAGGAGGTAGTTAACACCCTAGATAAAAATAAAGCTGGGAAAGGGGAAGAGGGAGTAACTTTAAATTTGGTGGTCAGAGATGGCCTTACCAGAAGATGACATTTGAGGTAAAACTTGAAGGAGCGGAGGGATTCGGCTGTGTGTATATCTGAAGGCTGGACATTTCAGGCACAGGAATAGCAAACGCGAAGCCCTGATTTAGGAACCATGCCTTACTTCTGCTGGGATCAGCAAGCAAACACCTGGAACAGAACTAGTTAGCAAATTTGGCAAGCAGAGGTAGCAAGTGGTAGAATAGTAGCCCAGGAGCAGGGTAAGACTGACTCTAACCGACTGAGGTGAAAGGCCATTAGAAAGTTTTGAATGGAGAAGTGACATGGTCTGACCTTCGTTTTTTAAACAGGATCACTCTGGTTGCAATTGGGTTGTCGGAAAAGTCATGACATTTTTTTTCTATGTTTTTTGTTGCAAAAATGCGTCATGACTTTTCCAACAACCCAATATATTGGTAACAGGCCAGAAAGCAAGAGTCAACACGGGAAAAAACACCTAGGAGACAGTTATAATACAGGCAAGAGGAGATGATGGCTTGCACCAGTGGTAGCTGTAGAAGTGCTGAGAAATGGTCAGATTCTGGCTATGTTTTTGTAGGAAGAGACACAGGATTTGCTTACCTACGTGATGCTGGATGAGAGAGAAGAGTCATGGGTGATTGCAAGGAATTTTGTCCTGAGCAACTGGGAATTGAGGAAGACTGTGGTAGGACTAGGTTTGTGGGGTGAGAATACAGTTCAGTTTTGTACATCTTCAGTTTGAAATGCCTATTAGAACATCCAAATGGAAATATCTTAGCTTTAGCATTATTCTTGTACCAATTAAATAATTCAGTGATTTGACAAGAAAAAGGAAAGGGACATTTGGAAATGAAATTAAACCAAATAAATCAGTCCCTTCAGATTATAACTCTTGAAAATATGTAGAAGTATTCCTTTATATTATCCTTAGAATTTCTGCTTTAAAATTTCTTTATTATGTTACAACTGTTAGTCTACTTCTGGGATCCTCTGCTCCTTCATAAGAGTTTGAGGAAATTGAAAGTGTGATTTCCTCAGGTGAAAATTTGGGAACCTCTGGCTAATTTCAACAATTTTATTATTGTCTAAATAGATTTTATTCCCTTGGAAAATTTTTAATTTTTCACATTAACGATTTTTAAATGTTTTCTTTATTTAAAATATTTGTAATTCTTTAAAAATGACAAAAGTAATTTTTCATTACAAAAGTAATTCATACTTATTGTAGAAATGTAATAAAAATAAGAAAAATTTTTCATAATTTCACTATTTCACAAATGACTGTGATTAACATTCATTGTCTCCGTTCATCTTCATTCTGTGCATATGCTTTTCTTTTATATAAAGTGAAACGGCCCCAGTTCAGGTCTCACATAAAAGGGCCAGTGACACTGCCCTCAAAAAAAAAAAAATGTTCTATATAAAGTGAAATTGTAATGTATGTACTGTTTGTGACTCCTTCCATGGAACTTATTTTGAATACTCTGTCATTAAATGTTAACTTTTCTAGATTGTAACTTACTCTCTGTATGCGTATTTTGTTGTATAACTTTATTTGATTTATATTTAATTTTTTGCAGCTAATAATACTGGGATGAACTGTTAACCTGTTAGCTGATCTTTGAATATCTCTGATTGGAAACAGTCATCCAGTTATACTTGTTTGGGACATATAGAGTAAAAGTGAAGAAATAATTATTATTAATTAGGATATATTCCGTTTATCAGCAGATGGCTACAGTAGTTCAGACTCTTTCACTTCAGACCCAGAACAGATCGGGAACAATGTAACTCATCAAAGGTCAGTATTTCTGTCAATAAAAGTCAGATTAAAATATCTTGTTACATTTTAATATTTAAAATTATTTAGGACCAAGTGTAAATAGGTGTTTTTTTCTGTTTAGTGCTTCACTTCTCTGAAGGCTATTAGGTTACCTATTGATTTTTGTAAAAGGGAAGTGATTTTGATTCTTTCCAACTTGAATAGGAAAACAAATGGAACGCTTTTGTCTTCATGGTATTCTGTGGAAGTTTTTAAGAAGGGATGATAACTCCCGGCAGTAACAGTTTTAATATAGTCCTTCTTTGTAGGTAAACAAAGTCCATTTAAGTAAAAATACGCAGGTTTCCTTTTAGAGCCTTAGGGCAAGTACCAAAAGAATTGTGTTTTAAAATGTCACCCAGAGTCACAAGCCCTTGGTGAGCTTCCCGTTCACCCTGAAAATCTGCATTTCGTATAACTTTTCAGGCACAAACTAAAAGGTGTGGCATAGGGTGAGGGTGGCAAGGGATTTGTCTGCAAGAGTTTTATTGTCCACCAAACCTTGTGCAAGGCAGAAGCGTCTTCCTCCTCTCACTTGTATGTGGTAAGGATCCTTTTGCCACACGCCTGGAGGATAGAGAGACTAGTAATATAAAACCTCCAGGGCTTACAGAGTCAAAAGGCTGCTTCCTCCCATAGTTCTCCTTGTGTTTCTTAGAATTCTCAGCCTTCTTGGATTTTATTCTCCTTTTTATCCCTGTAAGTGAAGATCAGATTGCCAGAGTCCTTGAGACTCTTTTCAGAATATAGAAAATTTGGGTGGCAAATAAGAGCATCTTAATTGAGCATGTGTATAGTCACCTCTAAAATGGTAACACAGGAATGGGAACTCAAATCATTGAGCCTGGTTACAAACTCCCAATTTTAAATAAGTTGAAAGCTAACCATATCTGAAAGGAGAGTTCCTCTTTTTTGAAAATCAATAGTATTTCAGACTGATACTACCTTTAATTAAATGGGAAAACATTACACTAGTTTTGCAGTCTACCTTAAATTGTTAATAACTAACTAACTAACTTTCTTTTCAAATTTTTTAGAAATTTTATTTAATATATAATTAGACTTTATTAAAAGGATTATTTGCCACATTAACCACTTGTTTAGTACACATCATATATAATACTGTATTCATTGTAATACTTGTATAACTACTTGAGAAAATGTTACACCAATAATATACTTTGCCACTTAGCCAAGTTTGAATGCTTAAAATACAAAAAGCTCCAATATCAGTAACATGATCAATTGTAATGGTGTGAATTTTGCAGGTCACATTCAGGAACGTCACCTGATAACACTGCACCACCACCTCCCCCTCCAAGGCCACAGCCCTCTCATTCTAGATCATCATCTTTAGATATGAATCGGACTTTTGCAGTCACCACAGGTAGGGTTTAGAGAGAACCTTAATGAAAAGCACATTTCATTGTATTTTCTCTTAATCTTGTATTTATTTGAAGAAAAAAATTAATTTAAAAGGTATTAGATGAGAGGGAATTTGTGTTCCTAATGTCTACCTAAAATGGTTTTTTGTTTGTTTGTTTTTAAGATTTTATTGGGGCATTGGGGAAGGGGAACAGCCAAGTTGTTGACCTTCAATCTTAGTTGTGGAGGGCGCAGCTAGCTCAGCTCCAAGTCCAGTCACCCTCTGGCCACCCGTCAGAAGCTTGTGGCCACTCAGCTCAACATGCCGTGTTCACTCTTGGTTGTGGGTGGGCGTAGCCACCATCCCATGCAGGAGTCGAACAGGATACCTTGTTGTTAGGAGCATGCACTCTCACCAGCTGAGCCATCCTGCCGCCTTTTGGCAGCTCAGGTCAGGCACAGCTCACTGGCCCATGTGAGAATTGAACTGGCGACACTGTTGCTCAGAGCTCATGCTCTTAACGTACTGAGCCACTTGACCGGCCCTAAAATGTTTTTGAATTCAAATGCTAAAGCTGGGAACCTGTGAAATGCCACAGAGATTTTAAAAGAACGATGTGGAGATCTCAAGAAGGAACAGCTAGTAAGTCTTAAGTTAGCCAACAGCTTACTCCAAGGTTTTAATTTTTATGTAACTGGTCATTGTTATTATGTGATCAAAATAGAAAAGCTAGGACAGTGGGTGATGATGTCCTGTTTAGACAATATGAGTTTGGAATAATGAGGATAAGGAGAAATGATCCACAAGCCACTGGACTTGTGAGTTAAGAAAGATTGATGTATTATTTGAGAATCATTTACCTAGAAATGATAGAGTGAAATATTAATTAAAAGAGAAATCTTGGAAACCCTCATATTTAATAGCTAAAGAGCAGTCAGAAATATGGGGGAAAAACCAAGAATGCATAGTATTATGGAAACGAGGCACCAAATGAGGCAAAGTGCCTTGTGCAGTAAAACAAGAGAAATGAGGGCTGAGAAAAGGCCATGGAATTTGGCCATTAGGTCACGTAGGCAGTCACACAAGATAATCTATGCCTTCCTGTACTTACATTCTTAGAAGTCTGTATCATTTGATCATATTCTTTCAACCTCTTCCAGTAGCAAAGTAATTACATGTTTACTAAAAAGGAGACTTGTGTGTTTACGCAGGACAACAACAGGCTGGAGTTGTTGCCCATCCTCCTGCAGTGCCTCCCAGACCGCAGCCCTCCCAGGTAATCCTCAGACACGCTCATTGCTAAGCTCCAGTCAGTACGGTCTTCAGGATCAACTTGTCTCTTAGCTATTTGATTCTAGTCTAGAATTATTTCGAAGATCGGAAATTAGCTAATTGTCATTCGTAATGAGCATTTAATTCAGGGAAGATAAGTCGTATTTTGGAAGATAAGCATTCCAATATCTTGACAAGGTTGGTTTAGTGGAAAGAACAATGGATCAGGAGACAGAAGATGCCCCTTATGTCCTGCAACTAGCAGTGACTCAGCGACCTCACGGCATGTGTCTGGATCAGTGTTAGCGCAGCAGTAAGGAAGTGTTAGGTGACCTCTGCATTCCTGCCAGGTTGAAATTGTTTTGATCTGCACAAAACTGTTTGTTCCAGGACAAATTCTGGATTATAGCTGTTTGTTGTATGTGACTGACTGATCACCTTTTACATAAATGAATTTGGTTGATTTTTTTTCTGAGTTAGATTTATAAAGTGAAGTTGGGTATAAACAGTTTACAGATGGTTTCTTAATCAAATAAAAGATACTGAAATTTAAATATTCCGGTATTTATTGTATCTAAAGTGCCAGCCAAAATACTCTTAGTGCGGTGAAGCTGTGAAACCCAATGAATTGGTCTTTCAACTCAAGAAACGTCTGTGGGGAAGACAGACCTGTAAACAACAATTATAATACAGTAGATGTATTTATGAAATGCTGTCGTACCTTTACTAGGTAGGAAAATCAGGGATCACATGGAAAAATGTGTAAATAAAATGAAGAAAGTAAGACGTAAGCAGAGACTTGAAAGATAAAGTTATATTTCTTTGGGAGAGGGCATTCCAGCCAGACTTGGAATGGCATCCACAAAGCCACAGAGATGTGAGGTAAGCCTGGCGTGTCCTCCAAGGAAAAACGAAGATGTTCGGTACAACTGGAATGATGGGAAAGGAAACTAAAGAGGAGGGGAAGGCTCAGAGTATCTCCTATATCCTTCTAAGAAGGATAGAATTTTTCTTAAAGGAGATGGAAAATGTTTAAAGAGTAAACAGGGAAGAGACTTCAGGTTTATTCCTATAGCATCTTGTGCTTTGTCATACAACTTCTCACACTGTTTTAATTCCTTGTTAACTTCTCTCTCATCTTGAGGTAGACTGTCAACCTAATTAGGACATGGACCTTATTTGTTTCGTTCACTGTGGCTAAAAGTAGATACTCAATAAATGTATTTTTTGATTGAAGATTTTAGAAGGATTGGTCTGACAAAGGAGAGGAAGACAAATTGATGGAAGTGCACTGAAGTGTTAGGAGAATAGTTAGAACACTGTTTTTCACACTTTAAAAATAACAACCTTTTTAAAAACATAATGAAGCATTTTTTTAAATAATTTGTTGAAAAAACAAACTATTGTGTGGTAGCCCATTTAAGAAAAAAATTAGACCCAAGTACAGAATCAGAGAGTAGGGCCAGACCCTCCCCTGTCCTTATGTACTTTTTTGCAGTAAGAATTTTGTAAAAGTATCTTTTTTATTGAGGGTTTATCATTTTAATTTTTTTGTGTCTTGGTGTTTCATTTATGTTTTGTTTTTAAAGCTAAATGTTACTGGAGCTCACCTCCCTGAATTTACATATAATAGAACAGAACATGTTTATAATAATATTTTCAAAACAAAAGAGGCCACTTTGTAACACTTATACAAGATCTGTGTCCCTCTCTCTCGAACCATTGTCCAGGCTCCTGGTTCCGTTGTGCATCGCCCAGTGGATGCCGATGGCCTGATTACTCACACTAGTACCTCACCGCAGCAGATACCAGAGCAACCAAACTTTGCAGATTTCAGCCAATTTGAAGTATTTGCTGCATCAAATGTAAATGAAGAACAAGATGATGAAGCTGAGAAACATCCAGAGGTCTTGCCGGTCAGTTAAGGGGTTACCTAATTTTCTGGGGTGAATCTCTTTTCATATCATGCATAGCCTCTGTGTAAATAGTAACCCCTAAAAGATCAGGTATTACAGAGCAGGCATCAGTGAGCAAAATATGTGCTGTTGCTGCTTTTAGAGGATTTATATTCCCTAGTTCAGTGCTTTTCACTTTTTTCACTGTCTTCAGACACCTGCTGTTGCCATGTAATGCTTAATAAGAATCAGCATCTGTGTGGGAGGAGCCATTGTGTGAAAAGACACAACCGTCTGGTCCAGGCTAGAACACTGCTCTGGGGGTTGCATTTGAATGCTGAGCATCTGATTATGTGATTTGGTGAAGATTTCCGTGGAGCAACAGGCTGTGGTTACCATAGCTACTACACTGTGTATGAGAGGAAGTCACTTTAGTTAGACAGATTTCCAGATCACAGGATGCCAAAATTTAATCTTTCCGGACCTTGTTCTGGGAGACTGTTCAGTCCTAGTGGCAAGAGGAATCCCTGACCTCAGTAAATATAAAGGGTGGAATTGGAGGGACCAGAGAAATTCTAAATTCTTGGTTCTGATTTGTCTCAACCCATACTGAACCTTTCTGACAGATCCAGAAATCCATGTTTATTTGACTGGCATAATTTAGATAAAGGTATAGACCTGACATATGGAAAACTTTCCCCTAGCCCCTTCTTCAGACATAATTTTCTACCTCACGTGGGGCCACTAAGGGTGTGGACTGCACCTCCACTAAGGCCACGGAGGCCCTGAGGGGGGTACAGGTGTGCACAGGATACTGGCACTCATGCCCCTGGGTGGATGCACCCCCTCCGCAAACCCTGGAACTTCCCAAACAGTGCTGCGGTGCGTCCTCAGTCCCCTCATGCCTGCAGACCTATTACCTTCCCTCGTCTCTGCCCTGCCGTAGTCGAGAGTGGTCATTTTACAGGGTTTTCTCAGATTCTTTCTCATCTTCATCTCAGATTCCTTATTGTCAGAATGAATATTTTCCAAACATTTTATTCTGATTCATAACATATATATTTATGCATAACTGTATATTACTTTTATATAATTAGTAATAATATATTCATCTCTAGGTTGAAAAAGCTTCTGATCCTGCAAGTTCTCTTCGAGTTGCCAAAACAGAGAGTAAAATTGAAGAAAAGACAGCTGCTAGTGCTCCCGCCAATGTGGTATGTAAAAAGTCTTCTATAATATTGATCATTTTTACATATAAAAAGTTATATGAGATCATTTATACTTTATAAGGCTTTAAAGATGACAAAAATAATAGAATGAAAGTTAGCGGTCATCTAACCCATCCCACTGCCTTTAACTGTAATATAATTTGGCTCAGAACAAGATCTGCCTATTAAAAATTCAAGGAGATGATAATCTATATTAGTTAATGCCATGGGTTCTCAAAGTGGATGTGGCTTTACAGTCTTCCAAGTACATAACATAGAACTTCTTTATTGGCCAAAGTCAGTTCTTTTATAAGCAGAATAGGGAAAAATTATTGACTCTTTAAGGTTGATATTATACTCTGTGCTCTTTTTCTTTAACTGTTTTAGGGATAAGTTTTTCTCTAACATTTTATGAAAATTTTTAAACATGCAGAAAAGGTCAAAGGATTTTACATTTTACATCAATAAACCCATACCTTAATTTTACCGTTAATAATATTTTACCATTCTTGCTTTATCACATATCTCTCCCTTCTATCTATATCAATCCTTCTTATCTGTTGTTTGCATTTTCAAGTAAATTATAGATATCAGTATACTTCCCCCTTGCGAGAACAATTTGGGTAATTTTTTTTTTTCTGTTTTCATCCAAACATTCCTAATAGTTATTAAAATAGCATGTGTTTCTGAAAGTGCTTAAATTCTAGTTTCTGGGCACTTTATTTTTACTACGTTAGTAGTTCTATGGAGTTTTTTAATAGTTAATTTTATTTTTGTCAGCTCATGGCAACAAATTAAAAATAACACTTAACCCAAGAGATGGCCGTTAAGTCTTTTCCTTTATTAACTGGTCAAATCAGCTTATGGTATATACCAAAATACGGTATCTGTTCCTGTTGAAGGCAGATTCACAGTTTCCAACAAAATGTCCACTTATTTTCAAGAGTTAAAATTATTGTGCATCTTAGTGAAGGGTTTTTAAAGAATTATTTAGCTTCTTACTTCTATATAAATTGCTTTAATCATGAAGATGATGTATTGTAGTATTTTTGAGTAGAAATTCTTTGGTGATCATGGGTGCATCTTTCTGGAGACTGCCTTTTATATTTATTGAACCAGTATATATTGAGCATGTATCACGATTATGTTAATTCTGTTAATCTTATCGTCTTGAGCCAGATTCAAGGCCACAAGTAGCTGTTGTTACTCTTTTAAATAAATTGCTTAGTAAGTACATTCACAATTGTGATGTCAACTGGGGACATCCTTTCCTGTTGTGATTTAAGTTAGCTGTTGCTACAAATTATAAATCCTTTTAAAGTAGGACAAGTGACTTTAAATTTTTGGAGAGTAAGTGGCTTAAGGAAAGCAAATGATGTCGGCAGAGTGCTAACTAACCATGAATGTCTTCAAGAAATGCTTGTTGTTGATGGAAATCTTGTCTTCCAGAGCAAAGGTACGACACCTCTTGCTCCCCCTCCTAAACCTTTTCGGAGAAGATTAAAATCAGAAGATGAATTAAGGCCAGAAGCTGAGGAACATACACAAAAGACAGGCGTCTTAGCTGCTGTTCTTGCATCACAGCCTTCTATTCCTAGGTAATCAAAGCTATTCCTAAACACATTTAATTACTAGGAACAAAGAGCACAGCAATTAAAAACATCAAACGGAAAGAAATTATAGTTGGACTAGTTTTTTAGTTGAACGAAGATTCTTAGTTGTTACTCTTGGAGAGTTTTCTCACTTATGGGTACGCAGAATATTCTTCCCACTTTTTTCCTTCTGTTATTAAGTTCAATTCCAATTTCATTTTAATACCCTATTGCAAACCCTGGGGCAGACTTTTAAAAAGTTAATAGTGTAGAGTAGAGTAACTTTGATATTTTAACTATAGTTGGTCTAGACCAGGAATCAGCAGATTAGGGCTCATGGGCCAAATTCAGCCCGTGGCCTGTTTTTATAAGTCCCATGAGCTATGGCTTTTACATTTTTGTAAAAAAAGAGGAGAGACTGAGAAAAAGTGGAAGAGAAAAAGAGAGAAAAAAATAAAAAAAAAATAATATGCAGCAGAAACTGTATGGCCTTCAAAGCATGAAGTATTTATTTACTTTCTGGCTGTTCACAGAAAAAGTTTGCCAATGCATGCCCTAGACTCACTTAAACTACAGTGATTCTACAGAAAAAGAATAATTAAAACAATTACAACAATAATTATGCTCCTGATGCTTAGATACTTCTGATTGACCCTTAAAACTGAGCAAGTGATATGAAGCTATGCTAATAAAGCAAAAGATGCTTCCTCTGCTTCCTAGTTTAGAGAGAGATCAGGAAAGAATGGAGAGAATTTAAAGAAATGAAGGTGATTATCATTATTATTATTATTTTTGCCCTCTTTATCTTCTCAGGTCTGTTGGGAAAGATAAGAAAGCTATTCAGGCATCAATTAGACGCAATAAGGAAACCAACACAGTTTTGGCCAGATTGAATAGTGAATTGCAGCAACAATTAAAGGTAACGTAATTTGTGGATATTTGGGCAGTTCCATGGATGGAGAGCATCTCAGAGTTCAACTGGAACTTAGAGTTCTTATGCTAGTGTGAAACTGTCCATGTTTCAAGAGAAACATGTATCTAAAACATTTATGTGCCTTTGAATTTTTTAATATTAAAAGGAATTTTTATGCTCAATTCTAACATGATTGCCCTATTCTACATATATAAAAGGCACCGTTTCTATAATGTTCCGTAACTTTCATAATGAAACCCAAGAGAGGAAATACTGTGACCTTAGGTACCTCTGAGATCACATACATGGCTGTCTACACTCTGTTTAATTCTAAGATGATTTAAGTATTATTGACTTACTCTTTTATCAAAGATAACACCGATTCTATTAAAGGGACTTAAACTGGTCTAAAGAAGCAGAGGGATGGAGGCAAGTTCGATCACCTTGTTTGTGGAAGACAATCCTTACAAAGAAGCTGTGCCTATGGCCAGTGTGTACTCCTGTCATCTATACTTGAGAGCAATGGATTTGTTTTTCTTACTTGCTATAGCCATGACTTCTTTTAATCCCTATGAATAAAAATTAACAGCCAGAATCACTGATGGTTCAACATTATTAAGCACTCATGCCTTAGAAAACCAGTGGTTCTCAAATCTTAATGTGAATACAGTTAACCTGGGGTCATGTTAACCATGCAAATTCTGATTCATATTTGGTATGGAGTGGACCCTGAGAATTCTGTATTTCTAATAAGCTTCCAGGAGTTGGACATGCTGCTGGACTGTTGGCCCCACTTTGAGTGGCAAGGTTGTAAACCACAAAGATGAGAAAAGAGTCTGTGGAAATGTAAAATGAATAGAGTTCATTCCCATAACAATTTGTTCATATCCCTCATCTAGCATGTATCACATTGCCCTGGAATTATTTTCTATGGCACATTGGTCTCTGTACTACTAAATTGAACTCATTGAGGGTAAATCATAATCATTTCTGTGTAGGGTTACCATGTAATTTATTGTCCAAACCAAGATACCTTTGAGTAAAAAAAAAGAAGAAGGTATGTGTTAATATTTAGTCCAGGACATCAGACGTAAACTGGAACTGGCCTAGATAAGCTTGTGACTGTTTTGTCTCTGTTCCTCAAACCTAGCATCTGTTAAGTCTTTAGGGTTCCAAGATCCAATTCCAATGTTGGGAGGAGCCCCCCACACACACACCCCAATAAACAATTCTCAGACGTCTTATCAGCAGGGTGTCCGAGAATTCAACTCGATTCTGACCCTGTCTACCTAGAGATAGCAGTAGATTCCACAGGTTCAGAGTTCAGTCTACAAGGCTGTCCCCCTACCACACATACACACTCTTCAGTTGCCAGGCTCTTCCTGTGCTTCTGACCAACTGGCTGTAAATCAGAGGTTCCTACAACACCCTCCTTGGGTTTGATTAATTTGCTAAAAAGGCTCACAGAACTCAAAGAAGTATGTTGCTTACCACATCACTGGTTTATAAGAGTTTATAATTCAGGAACATGTGTAGGGCAAGGTAAGTGGGAAGGGACACAGGGCTTCCCCACCCTCTCGGAGACACTACTCTCCCCACATTGCCACATAGTCATCATTCGGAAAACTCGCTAAATCCTGTGCTTTGGGGTTTTTACAGAAGCTTCCTTACATCGACATGATTGATTCAGTCATTGGCTGTTGATTCAATGTTCAGCCTCTCTCCTCCCTAGGTAGGGGGATGGGACTGAACAGTCCAAACCTGTAATCACTTGGCTGGTCCTTCCGGTGACCAGCTTTCCATCCTTAGGTGCTTCCAAAAGTGACTTCATTAACATAACAAAAGACCCCTCCTGCAAATTCCAGGGTTTTTGAGCTGTGAGCCAGGAACTGTGAAGACCAAATACCAGACAACTATAGTTTGGTCATCTGAATAACCAAGTGTATATTTCTTAGAAATCACAATCTCACATTATTCAACATTTGATAAATGTCTGTTGAATAAACAATATTCTTGTATATAACTCTGATCAAAGAAGTTACTTGTAGCTGTTCTTTGATTATAAATTTGCTTGGTTTTAAAAGAATGTAAAATTACGGACAAGCTTGCTAATACCATACTGAAGATGAAAATTTTGTTAATGCGTGTTTTTCTGAAGAACTAAAGAAAACCATAGAAACGTGTATAGGACCTATTTTTAGAATCACTTTTCTCATTATTTCTGAGAACAGAAAATGGGAAGTATGGCACCAAATAGGAAGAGGTAGAACTGGTTAAAGCTCGATAGAGAAAAAGGGAATAAAAAGGAAAGTAGATAAATTAGAATTTGCTGGCTATCTGAAAAGACTGCTCAAAATCAACAGTAGTTAGAAATTGTGATTGCAAAGTAAACTTATTCTTTGTGACACCGAAACTCAAAATGAGTTTCAGGAGTTGGCTGTGACTAGATATAATCACCAGGGGAAAGAATCCATGTTAACTGACTCATCTACTGCAGGGGGTATGCGTCATACAAAATTCATGCATTAATAGCCATCATTTGCAAATATTGGCTTTTCTAATAAGTAAACAAAAGAACATTTTATTACCCTGATTTATATAAGAAAAATATTTCAGTTAATACCATATTTTAATATTACATACATGTAATCGCAGTTCTAAAGTGAACTGTCTAGGGCCGGCCGAGTGGCGCATTGGTTAAGCGCTGGTTTTGGGATGCCAGCGGCCCCGGTTCGGATCCCACATGAGGGCCAGTGACACTGCCCTCTACAGCTAACAACATCTCCACCTGGAGCTGGGCTGTGCGAGCCCCAGTGATGGTGTGGGCTGCAGCCCCTGCTGCAGTGGGCTGCCATAGGCTACAGTGAGTGGCCCGCAGCCAGCGTGAGCGGCTGGCAGCCAAGCGTGAGCTGCCAATAGCCGCGATGAGCGACATCCAGAGGCCAGCGACCGATCTGCCTCATCCGGGAAGAGCGCAATGACGATACCAACAGTGAAGCACCATCCTCCGCAACTAAACTGAAGAACAAGAAGACAGCAACTTGTCTCAAGTTCCCCTTCCCCGATTCCCCAACGCTGTTCCCCTCCACCAAATCCCCAATAAAATCTTTAAAAAAAAAAAAAAAAAAAAAAAAAACAAAAAAAAGTGAACTGTCTAAAATATGAACAGCTGTCCCTGTGTCTTAACAAATTTAAACTGTTTTCTTGATGCAGAGCTGTTGTTAGATGTGCCTTCACTTTTATATACATTAAACGTAACTTGGCTTTGCATCTTTTTCAGGATGTTCTTGAGGAGAGAATTGCCCTGGAAGTTCAACTGGAACAACTTCGACCATTCTCTCACCTATAAGCCAATTGCCGTTAACTGTGAACATACCCATTTTTAAGCAGTTTTGGGTTCAGGCCAATTTGGAGACCCAAACGTTCAGCTCACTGCTTAATTCAACATTGAATTTTATGATGCTGTTTTGCCCTATATGTTCACCATTGTATTTAAGTATCTTTTATTTTTTAATTTCAACAATAAAAGGGTCAGGATGACTTTTTCTGGAGGGTATATTGTGTTTGTTGCCATAGCCCACCCTTGTTATTCCAACCATCAAGAATACATAACATGGGTCCATTAGACTTAGGTGGCCAAAACTTCACACTGATCTGACACAGAAGCGAGCTCCTCTTTGTGTCTCAAGCACCGACTCAGAAATATTTGCAGGAGACAAAATTAAGTAAACTCAGTTTGTCTTTTAGGTTAAATGTTTCACATAAAGCATATTTTTTGTGTGTGAAAATCTTTCAAATGAGTTTCCTATTTAATTTTTGATTTGACAACTATATTGGGTTAGACTCTCTTTAACCATAAGCTCTGTAGTAATCGGCATTCTTCTGGGGTCACGTGGTACTTTCAGATTTTTCCATGTCCACTTGGGGTCAGAGCCTATATTTTCCATATGAAAAATTGATCAGTTTCACCAGGGACTTAACATTTGTGTGTGTGAGATTTTAATTCAGCAGCAGTCAAACATGTGAAATAGCAATGAAGACAGACTTTCTTAATTATATCCTGAAAGTGAAGGGCAAGTATTGAAACCACAGACAATATAAGTGCCATCCACTTGCAAATATCACCGTTTTTTGCTTGAATATGCACTTAACTCTCAATTAAAAGCTTATACTCATCAATCTCTACAGAGATTATTTCAAAACTTCTGAGTACATTAGTCACAGAATAAATGGAAATTCCTTAGGATTTCTAGTTTATTTTACCTTCAGCTATTTCGTCACTCATCCTTTTGCCATAGACATGGTTTTCTCATTAACAAAGAGTTTCTGAAATGTGTCCTGTTCAGGATGGTATACTGTCTTCGGATTTGTTTTATAACATATGATATATACATTTCGATCACATTTGTAAATTTAGATTCATTGCTTACTAATAGCTGATGCTCCCTTTAATGGTTTATTGTGTCTGTAGGATCTTAAATGTTAAGCTTCATGGATATATCATAACAAAATCAAAAGTATGATTAAAACAGCACAATATTTTGAAAGTTTTGTACAGTTTTTAACATGAATTTAAATTTTTAAAGAATATTTTCATTGTTAAAAAAAAGAAAATGTTTAAAATAGCCTAGTTCACAATCCTAGACTGTACTAATAGATTTTATTACCTTAAAGGAGAATATGAAGCAAAAGGGAAACTGACATCAGAAAAGTTCTGATATTAATGTAACTTCTATCTACCGTTAACTACATAAAAATATTTCTACATACATCAGCTGAAGTTACCAAGTGGCTAACAGGTTATGGCTTCAGTTTGTTAAATAATTAAATGAAGGCGTTAAAGGCCCAGAAAACTACTCAACACCTATTTTGCTGTTTCTCTGTTTTGAAACAGATTTGTCATAATTTCTTCATTTTTATTTAACTAAATTTCATTACAGGCAACTTTTGCTAGGCTTCCATTTATTTTTGTTTTTTAAAGGATTTTTTTTTTTTCCCCAACAGCCTTCTAATTTAACAATGTCACAAATTTTTAAAGTTTATTTGGAAGGTCTAAGTATTTAATTTTGCAACCAAAGAACATTTCAAAATTACAGAAAACTTTTTATTACTTTATAGTGATATATTTTTAATGCTCTCTGGAAAAGTACATTCATATTAAAGATATATGTGACAAGTTTTTGAGTATATTGCCATTTATATTTTTTATACATATTTTTTAATCAATAATTATTGCAGGAAAATGTTAAAGATGATTGGTAAATTACCAAAATATTAAAATGTTTCTCTAGACTAATCACTTAAGCAACCTTTTCGTTTTGATTTCATGTTTTATTTGATCATAAAACAAAACTTTAAATATACAGCATCCTTGTTCTGTCTTAGGTTTTGTCAGTTAATATGTAATACTGTCAATGAAAACTAACTACCAAAAGAAGGTGGCTCAAAATCTTGGATTCAGGTTGTTCTTGTTGTACATTTGACATAATTGAACATAGATGATAAAGTTTAGAAGGTGATAAAGAAGAAACATTGGTTATCCCAGTTCATCCTCCCATCATCCATGGCAGATAACCCTCTGGAACAGAAAACATGTCGCCTATCCTTGCCAGGGAGAATTGGCACCCCGATGTTGCCATTCAAGTCCAGCCTCACTTCTGCATGGCACTGCATATTGCATTTTGGAGCACTGACAACCATAGGAACTTATCATCCTCAGCTTCTGTAGCACAAGTCCACCGACGTTTTGGACCTTGAAGAATAAATGCATTCTTGATATCTGTAAAAATATTTGAGGTACACGGATTAATCTTTGCAGGTAACCATCAGAAGGAGAAAATGTTTTAAAATTCAAGAATTGACCAAATCAATCAATTTTTTGAATACTAAAAAGGAATTCAAACATATAAATCCAGTTTCAAATATAACTTCCAAAAATTACTGAATAATTCAAATATGTTATAACCTAAAGTAATCTTGTCTTTATATTATAATTAATTTTACTTGGCAATTGTATTGAAAAAGAAGTGATATGTACTATAGTGTTCTTTAATTCCTTGTCTTAGCCACTCCAGAAGGAGCTGGAACCAGTAAAGGTTTTTACTAAGAATTGTAGACAGAGATGCTGAGAACTAAATCTGGACAACCTTGGTATGAGGGCAAGTGATAGAATTAAACCAGTTATTTAGCTGAGTGCCACTATATTAGGTTACAAAATGATGTTTTGACATAGGGCATAGCTGATTAAGGGGAGATGAAAAGAGACTTGTCATATACTTTTTAAATAGACCAGTGGTTATAGGTAACCCATTTTGTCTGAGTTTGTCTTCTAGATGGAAACATTTATTCCCACACTTGGTATTCATTTTTTCTCAGGTTCAGATTTAAAATGGAGCTGAAGCTAGTGAGAAGCAGTCCTTTTTGGATTAATACCTTCCCTGAGATCTTGGTTCCTGCTTTAACCTTAAGCCCTACCTTCACATGCAATAGAAAATACCAGAATGAGAGTGCTATATTCAGGTTGTCTGGCCTAACAAATATAGGAAAGAGATGGATTATTTTATTTTTTTAGAGGGCAGTGTCACTGGCCTTCATATGTGGGATTTGAACCGGGGCCCCTGGCGTCCCAGCCATCGCTTAACCACTGCACCACCCGGCCGGCCCAAGAGGTGAATTCTTTTAAGCTTAAGAAATAGAGTATAGGCACCATACGTTTAGGAATTTTTTTGTAACGATATTTCTATTGAGGTTATGAATGAAATGTTATTACTAAACATCCTTTCTCCTTTATTCTCAAATTGAGCTTAGGGAGGAAAAGGTAGAGCAAATCTGTAATAACCACTTAACCGAGTAGAATAGAAGCATAATACATAGAAGTCTAAAGTTGTAATATATACAGGCAGGATAGAGTAGTGGTTAAGGGCTCCAGCTTCCCGGGGAACGGCTTCAAAGAATCCCTCATCATGGGGGCCGGGGGGAGGGTCATGTCTCCCTTTGTGAATTTTGAAAACTTTTCCTACTGTCCAGGGTGTATGATAATGCCAGCATTCCTTCCTTCTGCTGTTTAAGTAAATGAAAGCTTAATGAAATCCTAAAAGTATGTAGGGAATTAATTTGCAAACAGCAATGTATAATTCTAGTCCTTTTCCTACTTTTCTATTTTAATAGTTAATGAGCTTTACACAATATAGGTCTCAAAAGGTATTTAATTCTTGGAAGGAAAAAAAAATGCATACATTTGGAATCTGGAATATCTTCTACGAGTAACCTAGGCAGGGCCACTGATGCGACGAACTGGTAGGTTGACTTTGAAGTCCTTTCAAATGGTGTGTGAGATGTGCCCCGACTGGAAACAAGCAGTGCATCGTTGAAGAGGAAAAGACTGAGATCGCGGGTGTGTTCATAGAACCTGCAGGATGGAGAAGCTGCGGTTTCCCGAGGGTTACCTACCCGTGCATGTGTGCTGGGTCACAGTTCACCACCCAGCCAGTGGTCCAGGCTTTTGCTCTGCTGCAGCCCTTTCGAATGTCTTATTGAAGTTGTCTGGTTTTCCTCCTGGGGTGAGGAGTCCCTCACCTGTCTCAGACCAATATGATGGGTGGGGTGTGCCTCGGGATTCCTGGTAGAGAGGCTTGAACTTCCCACTAGACAAGCATTCAGCCAATGTGGGGAAAGGGAACGTTGAACTTTCCCTCCTTTATGACACGATCATGCTAAAGCTTTATGTTTAAACTTGTCAAGTTTGGTATTTTGTGCTTGATATTTGGGCAATCGGGGGAAAATAAGGCTTTGTTTGGTTTTACCTTTAAGGATAACAGGTTGGGGTAGAGAAAAGCATGAGAACCAATGTGGCACTAGATGTCTAAAGTAGAAAGCAGAGGAAAGAAAAGCATTTACTAGGTAGGCAGTAGAAATGTCTAATTTTAATTGGAGGGAGATTGATGTGTAACTTAGTATACACCATCAGTATGAAAGGTTAGAATTAAATAGCTCTTCATTTTCACTGACGCTGCTACCATGATTAAATATAGGCTTATTTATCAGCAGGCAAAACGTGGTGTCCTCAACCCCCATCTATTATCCTCTTTGCTGTTCTCTTGGAGCCAGGTCAAGGTGTTTGGTAGGTTCTGTTGCGTGAGGACTCCACAGAGATTCTCATGCCAGGGAGGAGCTTGGAGGAGCTCTGCCCCACTCGGAGCGGCTAAGGGAAGCAAGCTCAATGTAAACAAAAAATTATTTTCTTTTAGAAGCATCAAGCAGCTCTCATTTACTCCAAAGAGAGTCAATTTACTGGCTTGTTCAGAAGCCTCTTATTTTTTATCTTCACCATTTTTGTTTCATTTTTACATTGTCAATTTAGATCCACAAAGAGTTTTAATACATGCTAAAGTCACATCAGTCCATGCTACTGAGGTTTTTTCAGCGTACATTTTGTTTCACTTTTTCCTTTTTGCTTGGCTCACTCCTCCCTCTGCTCAGGTCACCCAAGTTACCAAACTAGTACGTATCTTTCCAGTTCTTTTTGTCTGCTGATATAATTACACACATGTACATATATACACATGTATTTACAGGTAGGTGCCATTATTTTACAAAAATTATAATAGTCACTTTTTCCTGTTTTTCTCACTCAGCAATGGAAATCATTTCAAGTTAGCTGGTATGGCTTTAATTCATTATTTTTAATAGCTAAGTAATAATTCTTGGTGTGAATGGGCCATCATTCAGCTCTTCCTTTTTTGATGGGCATTTCGCTTCATTTATAGGCTTAGGTCTCTTTCCTCCTTTTCTCCCTCATTTTCGCTTTTTCTTTCTTTATTGCCACTATGAGCAATGTTGGAATAAACTAATCTTTCTGTATAAACAAATTCCTTCCATGTGCTGTTATTTCTATCGTAGGATTCCTAAGGATAGAATTGACTTGTCAAAAGGTTTATGGATTTTTATCCAAGATTTCCAGTTCTCCATAAAAGCTGCTATATTTAATATTAGAGTCTACTTTATATGGCCACAGCTCTGACTTATACATACTACAAACTTTAATGTGCACATCTGAATTACCTGGAGATTTTGTTAAAATGCAAATTGATTTAGCAGAGCTAGAGTAGTGAGATACTGCATTTCTAGCAGCTCCCTGGGGATGCTGATATGTCAGCCACCCCTCTGAGCTGAAGAAAGGACTGAATCAGAGAGTTCAACTTTTCTAAGGAGTCCTATGGACTCCAGGTTCAGGTATTGGAGAGCTTTAGGAAGTACAGGTCGCATTGGGTGTTGGGTGTGTGGATCGATGGAAATGATGACCCAACCACTAGAGCCAGTTCTTTTCACATATTTCCTTTCTGTCTCTGTGGTTTTGATTCAGGCTGGATGGAGTGGGATGCTGTATATACAGTGATATCTTACCAGAAATAGTGTTCTAGATCAAGTTGATACGTTATTCTGACAATACTGGAGCAAACAGAACTAAGGATGAGGAAGAAAGAAAGCAAGAAAGGCCAGAGGAGGCAGTTCAAGTCTGTGTGTGACGGGCTGTATGTGGTGAGTGAACTCTTTAAATAAGCAAAGGGACACCACCCATATTGCCCTTTTTGGTAATATTTTTATCATTGATAATTATATCAATTTAGAAAAATTTAAAGCTGTAATAAAACTTTGCTGTTTTTATATGAATTATTAATATCAGAGAATCTGCCTATAAGGGTGCGTTGAGGAAGTGGCTTTGAAATGAGTGTTTGCCTCGGTAAATAATTGTTCTGTGTTTTTTCCTTTCGAAGGGACAACACTGAGAGTGGAGGTAAAGAGAATCCCAGTTCTGTGACCCATTTGGACTGGGGTGGGGGAGGAGCCCACACATTAACCTGAGTTTGAGTTGAGGCCACTTATAGTCTGAGGACATTAGCAGGGAAAGATAAACCCACAAAGAAGTTTTTGTTATTTCAATCTGATTATGAGAGTACTATTTAAATATATATATATAAATCTGAGTTTGATCTAGAAAAAAAGCTTTTCAAAGCCATTTACTAATTAGGCCCCCCAAGGTCTCCAACCATTGTCATCCACAGACAAAAAAAATCAGAACCTTTAAAAAACAAAACAAAATTCTCTACATATACAAACGCAAATAATTTCACAGTTCATATTGACATAACAGAGCAGCTGTAGTGGAAACTATGGATCCTGCTAGGGTTTCAGAAAACTGCTCACATTCAAAAGAACCAGCTCTAAAGGTAGGGTATTTTCCCTGAACTTGAATAGGATTTTTTTGATTATTATTCAAAAATAGGTTCAATGACTCAGCAAAATGGAACAGGTCTACTATAATTTAAATATTTAATACCATTCTAGAAATGTTTTATTGTTGCTCAACTATTGTATTAGCCAGCCTGAGAGAGGAAGTACCCTATTCCTACAAATCCATAAAACTTTAAAAGGAATTTTCAGAACATAACCTGTGGCATGGACAACAGCAGACCATGGTGCTGTGAGCTAACCTGAGCCAAAAATCTAGCCCCCATCATCCACTCTCAGGTATTTGTGGATCATAGTGGCTCTTGGGTTTCCAGGATGAGTTATTTCAGAGCCAGAGTCCAGTATCCCTGAGAAGTCTCGGTTTTTCTTTCCCCTCTCCATTGTTTCCCTGGTAAATGACTGTACGACCCTTTGGATGAAGCTAAATGGAAAATTATGCATTTGTGGCATTGGAGGGTATTTTCAGCAAGAGGACTCTGGGTCTGAGAAGTGGATGCTGCATTTGGCGATTCAAGGCTCTGTTCAGCCCTAAAAGACCCCACTTTTGTACCTTTGGGGAGATCCCTTTGGAAGGGAAAAAAAGCAACCTTAAATCAGTGAGCTTAAGTCACATAAATGAAAATCAGTGTTTCTGAAAATACAAAAATATTAAAGTTCCAAGGTACATAATGTATTCTAAAAGCTTAAAATACCCCAAACTTCGTGGGCTTTATCCACAGAGGGACAAAGACCTCCAAATTCCCTGGCTCTAAAATGAATCTATGATCTCATCCCTACCCCCAAGCAAACCTACATCTATAGTGAAAATTGTTTCTGTGTCACAGTTCTTGCTTATTAGTAATTTGTTTGTTTAGCAATTCCTACTATGTTGATGAGTTTGTTGTGAGGAAGGCTCAGTTCAGCTTTCCTCCTGCTGGTCTAGTCAGTGGTTAGAGCGCTGAAACCTGATTTTGAAGAATTTTAAACTAGCACTTGTTCTGTGACCTTAGACAACTTACTTAAGTACAGGCTCCCCATCTGTAACATGGGTCCAGCCCTACCTTCCTCACCAAGTGATTTTAAAGATTATATCAAATGAGGGAAGTTTAAATAGGTGGTAAACTGTAAAGCCTTATACTCATGTGAGTTGGTATTGTATGTATAAATAGAAGCAGAGTTTCCTCCAAGTAGAAATCTCTGATGGAAGTCATGGGGATGGCATTTTGGGGGTTTTATGTGATTTTTCTAAAATGACTGAAAACAAGGTTGTGGACAACTTGTGATATTTTTTGTAATACAAACCTGTTTTGCATTTACTTAATTTCAAATATTAATGTAAAATCACATTTATATTTATTGCTTGGCAAATCACTGTTCCTATTTAATATTGTGCCTATTTAAATATAAATGTACCCCATAATTAGAGTGTAAAATAATTTGTATTCTCCCACTATCCTCAAATTCTTAAATGTACTCTCAGTTGTTGAAACATTGAAGACAGACCTCAAAGTTCTAATTGAGACTTCTAGTGTCTGGTTGGACATGTAAAGAGCTTGGAAGTCATCACTTCCATCCTCACAACAAAACAAGCTGAAAAACTCAAAGAACAACTCTCCTTAGATCTGTAAACAAAAATGTGGAGATACATTTTTGAAGAAATTTAAAGAGAGTTCCCTGGGGTAACGATTTGCAAATGGGGAAATGTAGTCATCAGTATGAGCCAAGAATATGTTCCAAAATGGAGAGGATTGAGCAGCGTTTATAAAGGCAAAAGTTGCAAGGCGCTGATGATCAAAGAAATGGGTTGCTAGGGGAAATACAATCATAAACTTACATGATTTGTTTTCTGATTGGTAGGAGCAGCTGAATTTTCAATGGTTGGCTGATTCAGTGATCAAGCAAGTGGGGTTGTAAGGTAAAAACAATGGGTAATATATGATCAAGCATTTATCAAGTCCTAGATTCAGCCCAGGCCTATAGAATAAAAAAGCTATCTTTGATCACACAATTATAGTACAGGGAGTATATTTAACAACGATGTAAGGGAGTACAATTTATAAAACAGTACAATCAGCATGGGGTTGGGGGTGGGGGGTGGCAGCTGCTGGCTCTGCAGGCAGTTCCAGAGCCCAAAAAAAGCAAAGTTATGCTCTGCAAGCAGCTTCAGAACTCAAGATGCAAAATCCAAATTTAGGGACAAAACTTATGATATTAAAGTTCTCATTAGTCCTCAGATCCATTAGAGAGTTGAGGTCACAAGATAAACCATTGCCCTAAAAGCTGGAGAGACAGGTGGACAGAGAATCACAGCTTATTGGAAGCAGAAACCACATACTGGAGCCAGTATCAGGTAAGAATATTTAAAGGGTAATTGACTAATTGCTAGAGACTGAACTAATTAAGCAATTACAAACTCCTGGACATTTAGCTTTAGAGGGATCCCCTTCTCAGTTGCATGAGTTTTACCTCCAGGAGCCACGTCACCCCCCAAGTTCTTACTGTGGAGATCTAAGAAAAATCCTCTCACTCTTGTCCATGGGGAGGGGAAAAGTAACCATTTTGAAATATGCCCAGAGAGTTCTATTCTTTAAAAAGGGCTGCCCTCAAAAGAAACTATTGTACTAGAACCTAGATAACATGGGGGAAGGGAAATGCCCAAATCCAGCTCTCACTAGCCTTCCTGTCTTGTCTTAGAGGTGAAAAAAATAAAAAAGAAAAGCTGAGCAGCATTTGTTAAGGTCATAGCCCAGGGGCACAGGCTCACTAAAAAAACTGTGACATCGTGGAACTATAAAATTCTTATCCCTCCCTTCATTTCTTACTACCACGCCAATAAGATTCCTTATAACACTGGATTACAACTGAAAAGAATGGTACGCCTTACTATTTAAGGGATCTCTAAAAAGCCCAATGACAACAGGAGACAAAAACAGCTGCAACCACAGCTACAACAAATAGTAAACACACACTGACATCTAGTCAGGTAAACATAAATCCTTACATAAAAGTGTATTTACCTCATTTCCTTTTACCCAATATATGATATCTGCTTTCAACAAAAAATTACAAGGCATGCTAAGGGTCAAGAAAGAGTTCGATAAGACAGGGCAAGCCTCAAAGCCAGACACAGATATGGTAGAGTTTGGAACTATCTGACCAGGAATTTAAAATAAGTGTTGAATAAGGACTCTAATGGAAAAAGTGGACAGTGTGCAAAACAAATGGGTAATACAAATATAGAGATAGAAACTAAGAATAAAAGGAAATTCTAGAAATCAGAAACACTGAAACAGATGAATAATGCCTTTTTGATAGGCTCATCAATAGACTGGATATAACCAAGGAAAGAATCAGTGAGCCTGAAGGTATGTCAATAGAAACTTACCAAACTGAAAAGCAAAGAGAAAAAGAAAACTAAAAATGAAAGGAACAAAATATTCAAGAAATGTGGGACAATTACAAAAGGTGTCACATATATCTAAAAGGGATATCAAATGGAGAAGTGTTGGTAAAAAGAATGCCCAGACCTATAGAAGAATCTTACAAGAATCTATTTGAGTCAAATTTTGAAAACAGTTGAGATCCGGAAGCAGGATCTCAAAGGATCGAGAAAATGATCTGGAGAATGGCAGTTTTGCAGTTCTTTTTATGCATTCAGAATCAAAGGGGAGAACATACGGAAGGTTCTCCTTTCATACATGAAATCCATTGGTGGTAGATTAAGGGGGTGGGAGAAAGCAAAGCAGAGAAATCTCTAGGATTGGATGAAAAGGAGTGCTACATACTTCTTTTACACTGGTAGGTAGAGGACAGTTGACATTTAACATTAACAGTAAATCGAGATAGTTTACAGGCAACAAGATAACAATGAGGCATTTGGTGCGTGTTGTGAGAATTACACCTCTGAGGAGGCTGTAAAAGATTACTCTGACTTGCAAAGATGTATAATATCCTAGATGCACAAGAACAATGAACAGGGCTCATGTAAGGCAAACACTGAACTTACTGAGGAGGCTATAGACGTGGGGCTGACTACCCACCATGACCTGCCCCATTAGAAATATATGGTCAGATCATCCTGTGTGGCTACCTTTGGTCACTGAGCTTGTCAGGTTTGCTATAGTCCCTTTTTCATTCACAGAACAAAGAGGAACAGAAGAAACAGTTGAAATAATAATGGCTGAGAATTTTCCAAAATTACTGACAGATACCAAACCACAGGTCCAGGAAGCTTAGAAAACCCCAAGGAAGATAAATATTTTTAAATTTACCCTGAGTCATATCATATTCAAACTCCAGATAATCAAAAACAAAGATGAAATTTTAAAAGAACTCAGAGAATAATAAAATGTTCTACCAATAGAAGAACAAGGAGAAGGTTTACTGGGTTTCTCTTCCAAAACCATGAGAGCAAGAAGAGAGTGGAGTGAATTAGGTACTGAAAGAAAGAGCCCACCAACCTAGAATTCTGCAGCCAGCAAAATTATTCTTCAAAAGTGAAGGAGAAATAGACTTTCTCACACAAACAAAAATTCAAGGAATTCATTGTCAGTAGGCCTACCTGACGAGAAATACTAGAAGCTCTTCAGAGAGAAGGAAAATTATATAGGTCAGAAATTCAGACTTACGTAAAGAAAGAAAGAGCATTGAAGAAGGAATACAGAAAGATAAAAGAAATTCTAATCAACAACTGAAGGTAAAATAGATTCTAATAATCAAAAACTAGCAATTTCTAGCATATGTCGTACTATACCATATGCTGGTTTGGTAGCTATTGGGTGGTCGGAAAAGTCATGACACAGTTTTGCAACAGATGGTGCTAGCATTTTTGGAAGTACTAGAGTCATTCGCATCCATGTTATTGCTATGTCATTTCGCAGCTGACAGTTCTAGCTTCATTCTAAAAAAAAAAAAAAATGAGCGATTTGGTTGAGTTTTGGAGATTTTACAAGTTGAAGATGGAAGACCAAACTGCATTTTCACCACATTTTACTGTTTTACTTCTGTAAGGAAAGAACGCATGTCAATCTTGTGAAAAGTTGCATAAAGTTAACGGTGACAATGCTCTACAAGAACGTCAGTGCCAACAATGGTTCACAAAATTCTGTGCTGGTGATTTTGATCTCAAGGATGCTCCTCAGTCAGGGAGGCCCACTGAGGTTGATGACGACAAAAGGCATTGATCAAGTCAAACCCACATTACATGACACGAAAGATTGCAGAAACATTGAATAGCTATCCTTCAAGTGTTCATGACCACCTGAAGAAGCTGGGATAGGTAAGCGAGCTTGATATTTGGGTTCCGCATGAACTCAAAGAAGTTCATTTGATGGCGCATATAAACATCTGCAATATGCTCATTAAACATGAGGAAAACAATCCTTTTCTGAAGCGACTGATAACTAACTGGTGATGAGAAGTGGATTGCTTACAAGAATGTGGTGCACAAATGGTCTTGGTCCCAATGTGATGATTCACCTCAAACGACATCGAAAGCAGACATTAATCAGAGGAAGGTTATGTTCTCAGTGTGGTGGGATTTTAAAGGTGTCATGTTTTTCGAGTTCCTACCAAGGAACTAAATAATCAGTTCGAATGTGTACTGTCGGCAATTGGACAGTGAACGAATCCATCATCCAGAAACGTCGAGAGCTTGTTATTGTGAAGGAGTTGTGTTCCATCGTGATAACGTGAGACTACACACAAGTTTGATCACCCGTCAAACATTATTGGAGCTTGGATGGGATGTGTCGCCACACCCACCATACTCGCCTGACTGCACCGTCAGACTTCCACTTGTTTCACTCTCTTCAAAACTCCTTGCGTGGTATAACGCTCAATTCAGATGAGGCCCTAAATCAACACCTTGTTCAGTTTTTCTCCAATAAAGACAGGTGCTTTGTGAATGAGGAATTATGAAGCTTACTGAAAGATGGCAAAAGGTTATCGAACAAAACGGGCAATATATCATTGATTGATCTTTGTTCTTTATATAAGTAAATGACCTTTGAAAAACAGACAAACTATGTCATGACTTTTCCGACAGCCCTACATTTTAGCTCTTTTCTATTGCCACTAACCAAAAACAACAAAACAAAGCACTGTGACAATGAGAAAAGTGAAACAATTGTGTGATTTGGTTTTCATGTAAGATTAAATCTAGGTCGGGATAGAGATGAGGGGACTGATTTCTTCCAACTTCCCCACCCCCTACCATGTGTATTTGGGAGATATTCACTGAAATATTCATTGAAATAACAGACAGACCAATTTTTATTTCTTTCATTGGAGTTAAACAAATTAAAGGAATTTTTCCTCTCTTATTTGGTTGCCATTTGTTGAGCCATCATCTTTGTCATTAATACTGAGAACACACTTTGGCAAGCAATTTTCTAAGGCAGAGACCAGCAAACTGGCTCCACCATGTGTTTTATAAATAGAGTTTTATTGGAACACAGCTACACTCATTCATTCATGCCCTGAATTGTTTCTAAAGATTGTATTATTTGTTATGTATTATATCAGTTATACAGCTGCTTTTGTGCTGCAATGGCAAAGTGAGGTAGCTGCCACAGAGATCATTTGAGCAGAAAGACCTAGAGTGTTTACTGTCTGGCCCTTTACAGAGCAGGTTGCCCACCTTTGTGCTAATGGAGGAAAGTGGATGCTAGCTTATGGAAATTGGCACCCATTCCCATCTTTTGTTCTTAGACTGTTGTGAGCACTGTGCAAACTAGATAGTGAGACCTCAATATAATGGTGGTCTTATGGTGACACCTTTTAAATACCTCAATAGCTAGCTATCTGAGGATAATAAACTGGTCTTTTCTCTTTCTTATAGTGGAGCAGACCTTTGGTGTACTATCCCACAACACTTGGATCTCCTCTCAGTAGGAAAGTGACCAACCTTTAGAATTTATCCTCCTGTGGAGTTTGTGATCCTGGTAGAGAAAATGTATTTTGTTTCCCATTCTACCCAGTAGCTGCTTGGAATGCAAGGAAGGTGATAAAGCATCTTACCATATCTCAGAGTTGGGGTGTAACTTTTCAGTTTAACACGAGGCTTACCCTAAACTTACAATACGTCAGACATTGTCCTGGGTGCTAGGTACAAGATGAGTGAGACACCATCACAGCGTTAGGAGAGTTAATGTTTACCTTAAAGAGAAGCTTATTTCCTCATCACAGCAGTGAAGTTGGGCTACATCCTGGACCCTAATCAGATATCTGTTTGCTTCTGATAGAGTCTATGAAGTCAAAAACAAAATTAGAAACGTACATACATTTTTAGAAAATGGAAAGTCCCACTACTACAGAACCATTTTATATCCCAGAATATATATGTTGAGTAGAACTCAGTTCAATTATGAAAAAGCAAATGTCTTTTAATATTTATAAAATAGTTTTTCTTTGGAAAGACCACAGCATTGACAATGAAAATTACATTTTTGGGTGTTTTCTAATTGTTTTATACTACTGAAATTGTTTTATTTATAAACACTTTCCTAGTATCAAAAATAAAGCGGGGATGAAATAAGTAAGAAGCAAACTTCCAAGAAAAGGAAGTGAATGAATTGTTACCAAGCAATCAGTCAGGCCCTTGTGCTAATGTAACCATGGAGATGATCACTTGGCGTAAACAGGGATCCAAAGGTTAAATCCAGTGGACTCTGTGAGTTCCGAGATTTTGGATTTTTTGTAATCCAGTCAACCTCACTTCTCTTTCCCTACCAAAATGTGCAGATCTAAATTATGACAAAACAACGCTTTCTTGCTTCCCCATTTTAACCAAATAAAAATAGTATCTCCAATCAACTGATACTTTAATTCAATATAATTCATATATTGTCCTCCTATTATATGCCAAACACTAGAAGACAAATAAATCACAGCTCACACCTGATAGAGTTCCCAGTCTTGCGAATAAAGGATTGCAATAAAATGTGACAGATGGTCGGGTTGCTGCAGAATACCTAGGCAGGGGCGATTCATGGCTGGAAATGTTGGGGAAGCTACAAGGAAGATGTTGATTGAGCTGGGTTTTTAAAGGGTGAATAGGAGTTTATCTAGCAGAGTAGGAAAGAAAGGTAATTTTTGAGAAGGAAGAGAACGGGCAAAGCACAAACGTATGAAGAGAGGCTACCATAACTGGAGAACTGGGAGCAGATCTGTGTGGTTTTATCATAAGGCAGTAGGTGAGGCAGTAAGGTTGAATGGAACCAGATGATATTCTGTAGGTAACTGGTAGCCAACAGAGGATATCTAAAGGTTTTTTCAGGTATCCTCAGTGTGCAAAATCGTACACCAGGGACCATGCGTGGGGAGATATAAAACAACAGAAGACATGGCCCCTTTCCCCAATGCAGGTCACAATCACATTAGTACTGAACAAGGATCTAAGACTACAGAAAGGTTACAGACTGGGGTCAAGCTCACTGGGCCTCTTCTCATCTAGCATCCTTGCAGATAACAAGGATGTGAAATGTGAGAGCTTGGCAGCACCAGGCATTCAATAGGTGTTAGCTGATTTGAAATATGTATGTCTTCTTTTGCCAATGACATAAGGTTTTATTTATGAACATGAGCTGTAGCAAGTACATCAGAATACATACAGGGCACCCCCAGATGATTCTCTGGATGTCCAACAGCTGATCTCTCATACTGATGTTTTGCTTCAGCTAGAAAACAAAGTGATTATAGGTAAAATAAAATTGTGAAATTGTTATACATAAAAATTACATTTAAAATATTTTATGGTATTTTAAATAGGGTGTGGTGTTTTCATAAACTATAACAATCTCGATTTCATGTACCCAATATTTTCAAACAAAGAGGCAAATGAGAAGACTATTCAAAAAGCATCTTCTGGGCTTAATGTGTTATCAGTTTACATTCAGCCTGGACACGCATGCAGTATGCACATCACAACAATATTTTCCGAATGATAGTACCATGGTCCAAGGTGCTCAATTCCTGCAGAGCATAATTATGACTGCAGTAGTTACTCAGGCAGGAAATCTAATACATTAAGAAGTACTTTCAGAAACAAAGGATTTTACTTTTTTTTTTTTAGTTATCTAGAAAAATCAATCCAAATACCCCATTCTTCAAACTTCCATATGAATTAATGATTTATTAAACTTGTATGGTTATCTGAAAACATTCTGGTCTCATCTCATTTTGTTTGGCTTGGAATAGATGCTGTTCACGCTCAAGTTCTCCAAACACAACGATTTCACATTAAAAGGATGAAAGACTTTGAAAAATACCACAGGAGGATAAGGTATTTCAGGATCTTTGAGTTAGAGTACCACAAAAGACCTGTCACATTTTTAAAGGACATAGACTCTTATCAGCAACGAACCTGATCTATATAACCTTTATATGTTTTGATTTGGTCAATTGCAGCGGTCAAGTCCGCACGGTCAACATGTCCTGCAGGAGTATGAAGCCTCAGGGCGTAGAGAAGATGAACGTATTCTCCAAATCTTTGGGATGGGTACAAGAGCAGCTCCTGCAGGCTGTGTGGGGTACAGAGAAGGGAACCCCAGTCTCTTTCTGAAGGTCAAACAGTGCCCTGTCCTCGGGGTGTCCCAGCTGTGCTCTCCCTCAGAACTTACCTCAGCATTTTGGTAACTGTGGTCTTATCATGCCGCTTCAGGAAAGCACGGAATGCTGGTATCATTTCTTTGCACTAAAGGTGAGCATTATATTGTCAAAACTTTCCTGTATTTGACAGTCATAAAGTGGTGTGTTCCACCATGCAAATGTGATCGATCAATGAAGCCCTCAAAGCAAGAGGGCAACGTCTATAGCTAATCAAAGTATTATTGTACTATTGGTGCTTACTGATATATGAAGTATAGTCTAGTAGTTATACCAGACCTAACCCTATTCTTTGAACATAATCAGCCAGCATAGACAAATGAAAATGGGTTTGGCAACCGGGTAGGCTTGGATTAGAATTAGAATTCCAATTTAATTCTATGTGATCTTGTCAAGTTACTTCTCAGAATCTCAGTTTTCTCATGGATATCATCTTGTGGTGAAGGAAGAAAAAAATCCTTTCATAAAGTGCCTGTCATGCAGTGAACAGGAGTTCCTTATAGTAAGAGACTATTAATGGTATTCACCTATAAGGCCGCTGTTGATCATGTGTAACACTGTGTTGAACATCTATCTGTCTTAAAATGTATTCATTCATCATCATTGGAGTACCCAGAAAGTTACCTCATTTTCTCAATTGGTACATGCCTAAAAGATGCCACTAATACTAGTTTCTAGAAATGAAGTATTCGCTGATTTCAGAAATATTAATAGCTAACAATTATTGAATACTTACTTATATGCACATCCTATGCTAGTAAACAGGTATCACTATTATCCATCACTATACAAATTTTGGCACCCATTGGTTTCTGATAGTATGTGATACTCTTGTCCTCAAGGTCACTTCTATGAAATTGCCTTATTCATGCAATTGTCATATAAGCAAGTTGTCCAGCAGTGGTCAGCTCTCTGGGTGGGGATGAGAGGAGTTCTATGAAAAGAGAAGTCAGGAATTGTCCAGATGCCTCCCAGCCCGCAGGCCTTTCCTTCAGGGCCTCAGTGCAGGCAGGGGACATGACCAAATGGGACACAGTGGACAATGGCAGAAGTGTACCACCATGTCCCAAGGTAGCCTCCTCTGCTACACTTTTGATACAAACGGAGAAGTGAAGGAAGAGGGAAGAAAGAAAAGATCCCAGCAAGAGCAGCAAGTGATGCAACGAGAACCGAGTATTCCCGCGTAGCTTCCATGTGGCATAAGTCACAACAGGGGAAGCTGTTTATCCTGAACTCTCCATGGAATGTAAGACAAAGAAATCCCTTATTCAAAGTCAGATGTCACAAATTCAGTATCCTTGTTCCAGAAAACACATGGATTATTAATTCCCTTTCTTTATCAGAGAGCTGAGCTTGTCAAGGTCACACAGGACTGCAGTGGCAGAGTGGATTCGGAGCTCACAGTCTTGCTTCTACCTACTCATTAAACATTTTCCTGCACCCGAGCCACAGCGTACCTGTGGCAGGTGGAAGATGCAGTTTGCATGAAGATTACTTCAGCCCAACAACCAGTTCCTGGACCTGCTGTGTCAAGCACTGTGCTAGCTGCTAGTAACACAAAAATTCAATAAGTCAGGGTCCCCTTCCACAGTAAACCAGAGGAGGAGATCTGAGAGTGAAGAATAAGGAAGAAGTCTTTCCTATTAATTCTGGTCCTTTGAATGATACACAAAACTTCCTTTCAAGCTCAGAAGGTCTGATAAATGCCTGGATGGTAACTGAATCATTTACCTTCTCAATTGTTTTCAGAACAACAGGGTAGTTGTTGAAGAAATTGGTATATATGTCCAACTGGCTTCCAAACTTGATGAATATTTCTCCCACACAGTGAGCTGGGCCCCAGTCCTGCAGCCTGACTCTCAGGTTATCTAGAAACTGCCTGTAGTAGGAGAAAAGCATGACCATGAAATATTGGCCAGTGACCACCTGTAAGCTTCAAAAATAGATTAGCGGTCATTAGTACAGCCTGTTTCAGCCTAGTCAGTTATGGCAGGACTTTTGTCAAATACTTCTGTTTTGATAATAGCGGTACAGATTTGACAGGAAAGGAGGAGCTGGGAAGAGAGGAAGTGGGTTCCCCTTAAACCCTTGAACCAGAACTGCAGGCTAGCGTCCACAGGCTGCCCTCACTGTCCCAGGCCCACCTGGCCAGGCAGGCAGGCAGGGGTAGGTTTCTTATAGTCCTCAGAGCAGAGTGCTCAGCTCACTTTCAATGTCATAACCTTCCCTTGGCCCATTTCTCCCTGGATCTAAGGTTATCTCTCATTCAGCCATCCTAGGCCTTGAAAGCTGCAAAAGGCCTAGTTCGGCCACTTCGTTGGGTGGGGGTGGGGCCTACGGAGGGAAAGGAACTTGTTCCATGTTGTCTAGAGAGTTACTGGCCAAGAAGCACAAGCTTAGTTCATCTTACTTTACCACTGATGCAAATGATCACTTTCCTCTGTGTATGATTACATACTTGAAACATGCGCTGTTATTAAGCTGACCCCCAGCCTTGGGTTTTCTAAGCAAACTATCCTAGTGACTCAACCCCATTAAATGCTTTGGTTCCTTTCCCATGACAATACAGCAGTGTTTGACAAACACTGCTGTCTTGTCATTTGCATGAACAGTGTATTGAACTCCAGTCCTTGCACCATGGCTTTGAACTGGGGTGGGGATAAGGCCCTAAGAATCATCTCGGTGGCAAGAAGCCTCTCTCTTCTGAGAGATGATCAGGGTCCCCAAGAGGGACAGGGAATGATTGAGCCTCTGTACAGCTTTTGAAACTGTTGAGTGTGGGTTCCTCCCACTGCATAATGAGGATTTCAGAAAATCCCTACTCACGGATTACCTGTTGAGACCTAAAATCCGCAGGATATCCGAGAAAATGATCTGGGTATTTGCAGCGCTCAGGATTGCTCTGTTTGATGACAGTGCTGCTTTCAGTGGCATTGCATAAACATCTCTGACAACTTCCAGCATCTGCACATATCTTCTCTCACTCTGTAAGAGTTCCCTGACAACTCTAGTTCGCTTTGCTGCAGAGTCCATCTGGAGCTTTCTTTCCTGTAGAGGAGCATTAAGAACTCATAGGGAAACCATGAAAGTCATGATGACAACCTCAACAAGCCTGAAAGTCGAAGGAGACAGAAATGGAGGCACTGAGCAGTCAGGCAGTCACTCTGAGATCCCCCTTTCTGGGTTGTGACATACAGGATTGAAGGGAGCTTTGATGGAGGACTATGGAGGACCCTGCTGACCATCGCTTGTATTATCAAGGAGCCCCTCATGTCAGGTCAGCGTGATGCCAGAGCAGAGATGGGACTTTTACCTTGGGTCCTAACCAGGGCAGACTGAGATTTACTGTGTAGAGCATATATAATATATGATATATGTTGTATTGAGGTTTGCAAACCAAGTTGTTTACTAGTAGGGACACAAGCTATGCCGTACATGTGTGAGACTGATAAGAGGAAGTGAAAAACATGTTTTTGTGTGAAACTGAACATAACAAAATTGAGTGGTAAACACGTTCACCAAAACAACTTCTGGTTATCACCTAAGAGGTAAACAAGTCTAAGGAAAAGACGATAAAAGTAGAGGTCAAGAGCAGTGCCATGAGCAGTCTGACTGGGCGCTCCAGCTAAGATCCCCGTGAGGTATATAAGCCATGATACTCCGGGACTCTCCAAAGTCCTTCCTTGCAAGAGCAGCTTGGCTCAGGCCCTTTGTGGGCCCAGTGGTCTCTCCCGGACCAGGGACCTTCTCCATCTTGATTGACTCTGGGACTTGGTTCGTTATTAAAGTCTATTTTATCTTGTATAATTCTTGGAGCATCGGCCTCTGGAGGGACATTGGTTCCCAAATAAAGCTGCGTTACTCTATCTGACCCTGTGTTTCAGGACTTTGTTCCCCACTCGCGTCACGAGTACCACGTTTAAATGTAGGATCCTGCCAAGGGGTTAATGTCCCCTTGACTTGTAGGAAGAGACTGAAATGTGGCAACTGCCCTTCCAGGCACTCGTGACATTAACTTTTATCCATTTGCCCATCTGAATACATGTTCAGTGTCATGTGTTAGTCGCTGGCTGTATAAGATGAAAGGACAGAGTCAGTCCGCCTTCATGGAGGTGAAGCTGTGGTGAGGAAGGCTTGAGGTGGCCCACTCTTGTTTGTTTTCCTATTTCTTTTTCCTGGTAGTGTTTTATTGATTATCCTGTGGACAGAAGAGCTGAAGTGAGCTAGCCCTCTCATTATTAGCTAACTTGCTTCCCACAGGCGTATTTCCTTCTTTCAGTATTTAGGAAAAAGTACCTAACTTGGGAACTCTGAACCCATCACTCCTGGATAGCTACATTTTCTATATTTCAAAGTCCTGTTTTATTTTTTAATGCAGAGAGAAAAATCACACACTGGTGTATAGAAACTCCACACCCTCTTATTATGTGTGTGATGTTTATGTTTGGAGAAATTAATTTTCACCACTGGGACTTGGTGATTCTTTTTCTTTTATCTGTACTTTCCAAAGTTATAAAATGAGCATCTTTACAATAGAAAACAATTATAATATTTAAATTTCTAAAATGTAATGGCCTTGTATTTGAGCCTAGAACTATTACTCTTAGAACACAATTTGCTTTTCCCTCCAACCCTAAGTATGCCCCATACTACCCCAAAGAAAATTTATGACAATAGTAAAGTGTAATGTCATGTAATGTTCACCCAAAATAAGTCAACCAGAAGTTCATAAACCAAAATTAAAACGTGAAAGTAATTTAAGAGAAAACAATTGAAAACTCACTCTGTTTGAAATACTGTTCATACTAAGTTTTATCTCTCAAACACATGGTCTGTATATAATGCCTATTTAGATATAGCTAATGAGTTAAAAAAAAATACATCTGTGGTCCACTTGGCAGTTGGCTTGCAGCCCATATTATATATTTTTATGTGTATTTACATACTTTTAAAAAATATTGGAGTTATCCAACATGTATAATCATTTCGACTTAAGGTTTCAGTAGTCAAAACTTTTGTTGTCCTCCAACCCTTGTCAGGTATTATTACCCACAGTCAGATGAGATACGGTCATATTCACTGCACTGTGTTATTCCTGGGGATGGGTAAGTGACGCTGGTGCCCAAAGACTGTGGTTTGCACTGTCTGCAGTGCATGGATTCACCCAGGGTCTTGTCCATGGGGCTGAGGTCAGGGCCACAGGAGTCAAGTTTCTTTCTGACAGTTGTCTTATCTTGGAGAAGTCATTTAAGGTTGCTAACTTTACTTCCTCATCTACAAAATGTGGTTACTAACACCTACCCTACAGGATTCTGAGAATGAAATATGATAACAAATGTGGATATGCGTTGAAGAAATGCAAAACAGCGTGCATATACCGTGTATTAGGGTCGACCAGGACCAAGCCTGCGCGTGTACTGCAGCCTTCGTGCACTACCCTTTCAGAATGGAAAGACGGAGCCCTAAATGCTATATTGAGTATTCTCAACGTTTGAAGTCAGACCATAAGTTGGTGGTCTATGAACCTTTTTATGTGCATGTGCCATTTCTTTAAATGCCATCCCGGTGTCATATTAAAAATCATGGAATTGCAGAGATTGTGCTCCCAAGATGTCACACCCCCATCCTCTTGGCTCAACTTCTCTTCAGACCAGGACATATTCAAAAGAAAAATATACTGGGCTGGCCGAGTGGCTCGGTGGTTACATGCTGGCTTGGGAAGCCAGCGGCCCCGGTTCGGTCCCATATATGAGGGCCAGTGACACTGCCCTCAAAGAACAATAAAAATTAAAAAAAGTAAAAGAAAAATATACTGACGGGATTCCCCATCATTACATTTGGGAGTTTCTTTTTCCCCTAAGGGAAACTTTCAAGAAAAAAGAAGACCTAACCAAAATGAAGGCTGAAGTGGGGTTTTTTGGTTGTTGTTTGTTTGGTTGGTTGGTTTGGGTCAGAGAAAAACAAATGGAAAATCCTTATTACATGATGTTTGGCTTACCAGCTGAACCAGCACCTCAAAGTTTGGATCATTTTTGCTGAGACTCGACTTTTTGTCCTGAGGATTGTCTTCCAAAATGTTTCTTTCCTGAGGATTGAATGTAGATTTGATTATTTGGATGCAGGCCTCAGGGTGTCTTACCTGAGTGCCCAGCCTGTGCCCACAGGAGCCTTTCGCTGGCTCTGCCTTCGGCCCTAACACAGCGTTCCCTGGATCCCATGCTTAAGCACTCCACAAAGTTAGTGCCTCTCTTAAATTACATTTTATGTTAAAACAAAATAAACAAAAAAACCTTTCACTTCCTTTGAACTGCATGATAATTGAGAAACTCAGTTCAGGGCAGCTCCCTTTTACCCTGGAAGCCAGAGGGGTGATTCTGCTCTTCAGCGGCTCCTCACGGCCTGAAGGAACCCCGCACAGCCTGGGTCCAGGCCTGTGCCCGGCTCTGCTGAGGACAAACAGGCTATCTTACTTTGAAGATGCCAGGGAAAAAGAGCTCACAGCACTTTGTAAAATTTACTTTTTTTTACCTAATGAAAGTATGTCAGAAACCATTTACTTGCCCTTTGTAGACCTGTCTGTTTCCACTTGTAAATATTGCTTCTTCTCTCATCACTTCACTGTGTGAATGGGTCTTGTGGCTTTCTTATAAATCAGCAGTTAAAAAAATAAAGTCGCACCTGCTGCAGTTCACTCTAGCAATGGGACAATGGTCCCACATTTGTGCTGAGAGCTAATGAGGATTAATGGTCAATTACTGCTGCCTTTCCTAGTCAAAGGCGAAACTATCCATGGTAACCCCTTGATAGCCAAGGGTGAGACTGGAAGGAAAACATCTATTTGTAAGGAAGTCTCCATTTGGCTCACTCAGGCAAAACCAACATTTTCTTTTGTATCTGCAGCCATTCCTTCTGGCCACCTGCAGGCTTTGTATCAGGTCCTGGCCTGCAGCCAGCAGCTTCTCCCTGGTCAGCAGGAGGCCCCACCTGAGCCAGGTGCTTTGTGTCTGCTCCAGAGTCCTTCCATCGTCTCTGCGTCTTCCCCACCTGTGGCCATCCCTTATCAGCCCACCAGGTATTTTTATATTTAGGCCTGGGGGGGGCGGGCAGGATCTACTTCGAGTTTTATACAAAATACTTCTATGCATGGGACCCTGTCTTTCGAAATAAATAATAGTGCTGATTATTTATATAGAGAAATGATAACGTCTCAATCTGTCAGTAGTGATACCAATTGCCATGCAGGTAGATGTGGTTGCAGACACAAAATGAAAATTAAACTCAAACTGTCTGGCCATGATTAAGAGACCCCAAACAGCCTGGAATCATACCGTGGCCCTCACAGATAAAGGAGGCGCCCTTCTCTGGGTTATCGCCCTGTTGTGATGCTCATATGAGTGCTTATGCATTAAAACTCAGGCCTTGGCACGGACCCCCAGACCCCCTGGTTACTTCAGAGGGGCTTGTTCACACTGGGCCTTGGTTTCATCTCTGCCTCAGCAGCAGCTATTCTTATTACATATAAAGTGTTCCTTGTGGGGAGGAAAGCGATTTTGCACAGTAATTTTCAATTTTGATTGAACCTGAAACCAGCAAGTTCTCACATTATATATTAGACATCTAATTATTAGGATTTCTAAAGACTATTTTTATATTAAGATGCCATTCCTTATTCAGGGGAAGTAACAAGAGCACATTTATAAGAAAACAATTTTTGGAGGTGGTGGGCATTTGCCCACGACATATACGGGAGACCTGTGATCATTTGGTAGGAATCATTTTCTAGGTGGGAGCAGGCGCAGGCACTGCACTTGCCAGAGACATCCTAGGTTTTGCTGGTGCTTCTCCTAGAAAACCCTTGGCTGCCTAGATTAGGGGCCAGGGATAGTTGTGACAATGACAGGTGGAGCTCAGGAACAACTAAGATTCTGGCTGTGACCTATCGCCATGGTTGTATGGTGTCAGTGTAAATACTGCAGGGACACAAAACTCAGGAGTCACTATTGATTGGGCAGCCAGATGATAATAGATAGGTGATACATAGATGATAGATAAATATTGTAGATAGATAGATAGATGATAGATAGATGATAGATAGATAGATAGATAGTATATAGACGATAGATGATAGATAGATACATAGATAGATACATAGATGATAGATACATAGATAGAAAGGTACATAGGTAGATACAAAGACAGATAGATAGATAGATAGATAGATACATAGATAGATACATAGATGATAGATACATAGAAAGGTACATAGGTAGATAGATAGATAGATAGATAGATAGATAGATAGATAGATAGATAGATGATAGATAGATGTGTGTGTGTGTGTGTGTGTGTGTGTGTGTGTGTGTGTGTGTGTGTCTAGTCCTGGATTTAGCAGACAAGCCTTCTTACATTAGCCCCTATGAAAGGCTCTTGAAAACAATTATCTCAGCAAAAGCCATTACTTTCCACTCCTAAAGCTGTGAGGTTTGCGTGCTCTTCTGGACAAATATCTATAGCTTTGAAAATTAAACCCTAATGTGTGGAGTAGTAACTCAGTTTCTCTATTTTATCCTAGTTCAGCTGTGGTTTGTCTCCCCTTGGGGGTCCCCAACTTTGTTTTATGGGCTTGGTGCACAAGCTCTTAATTGTTAAATAGAAAATAACATATTTTTTTCTAATTTGATTTTAAAAAGCTATATCAGTTTAAGAAAATGAAAAATATATCAATGGGATTTCTAGGCATTAAGGAGTTTCACATTTCTGTAGTTTTATAAAAGTAGTTGATATAATAATACTAGCAGGCCTGATTCCCAGCACTGAGGCAACTTTAAGCTCAAATCACTGCATTATTTTATTACAGTGATTACATGTTTGGGTCAACAGTAAGTTGAAAAGACTTGACTCAGTGCGGATTTTATTTGGCAGAGGGAAGAGTGAAAGTGTCTGAGAGGAAAGGCGCCAAGTGCCCATACTTTTAGGGGTCAGAGAATCTCACCAACAGTAAGTTCTTTCCAACATAAAATGCACACTTCCGAGGAGGAAGCACTATAGTTTTGTCCCTATTTCTTTCTTCAAGTGTTCTTGCTCCAAAGAGGGACATTTCTGGGCTCTGTATGTCTGGGGCTGGGGGCTGACAGCTTCGCCCTTGAATAAAGGTGGACGGAAGAACTCTAATAAGGTTTCCAGGGAGTCAGGAATGACCAGATGTTGTAAGGACTTTGGGAGGATTTGGAACCTGTGCAATGTGTTTACATTTGATTATTCCCTTTAGTGAACCAAGGGAAAATGAGTGGTATTAGAGCCCTGGATGCTATTTTTCAAAAGCTTTCACAGGCTGAAGGATGGGGATGATAGCTACCGTTTGGGGAGAATAATCCCCAAGAATCTCAGAGATTTGGGGTGGCTAGCCACTAGTGGTCTTCCTTGTCTGCCCTTCCCAGGACTGAACTATCCTCTGAAGAACTGTTGACAGTCTTCCAGAATATCAGGTTAATCGGACAACAAGTGAGTTGCCTGCCGTATCAGGGCAAAAGACCTCTGTGAAGCAGAAAGGGAACCTGGGTTAAATGCCTGCCCTGTGTCCCATCCGGTCCTGTGCCTTCTGTGAACAGGCACCGATCATGCTGCATCATCAATCTATTTATGGTTTTATCCATCTTGAAGAGCAGGGACTAGGCCTTATTTGGCTGTCTATTCCCAGGGTCTAGCACAGTGCCTAACACATGGTTGATTCTTGCCAATATTTGGGGAACTGAATGGAGAAGATGGGGGGCTGGCCTTCACCTGAGAAGTGGCCTGTTATGATTAATTTTATATGTCGCCTTGACTGGAGTAAGCAAACATTTGGTCAAATATTATTCTGGGTGTGTCTGTGAGGGCATTTTTAGATGAGATTATCATCTAAATGGTAGACTGAGTAAAGCAGATCACGCTTCCAAATGTGGGTGGGCCTCGTTCAATCAGGTGACGGCCCATAAAACCAAAACGCTGGTGCTCACCTGAGTAAGAGAGAATTCTTCTTGTCTTGTGGCCTTCAAACTAAGACACTGGCTTATTCCTGATTTGGGGCTTGAACTGAAACACCAGCTCTTCCTGGGTCTTGAGCCTGGCAGCCTTCAGGCTAGAACTGCACCATTGACTCTCCTGAGTCTGCCTCCCCCTGCAGATCTCAGCCTCCATTACTGTGTAAGCCAATTCCTTATAATAAAGTTCTTCATATATATTTCTGTTTACACACACACACACACACACACACACACACACACTCTCTCTCTCTCTCTCTCTCTCTCTCTCTCTCTCTCTCTCTATTGGTTCTTTTTCTCCAGAGAACCCTAACTAATACATGGGCTGTGAGCATTTCCTGAAAAGACAGATTAAGGGGTGGGGCAGCAAGAAAGCAGGGCTTGGACTTATAAAGGGCATAGATGTCCCTGGAAATGGTTTATCCTCGTCTCAGGGAGGATGCTTGTGGTTGGGAAGAATAAGCCATTTTGAGGAGATGAACATTAAACTAAGGGGTGGGTCTGGTAACAGCAGGGAGGTGGGTCTGTATAACTGCCGGCCTTTCATTTAGCTGAGCAAGGTTGGGGCGGCTTGGCAGAGGGGGTGCTGCCACCACCTGTCCTCCCTGTCTGCTCTTCCCAGCACTTCACTACCTTCTAAGGAAGTGTCAACAAAGACTTCCAGAACCTCAGGTTAATAGGGCAACAGGTGATGTGTCTGCTAAAGGAACTCACAAGTCTATTCCTACTACTACGCTATATGGTGAATTTGTGTTGGGGGTGGTATCCCAATCCTGTGATCATCAGGGACATGCAGGCAATTTTTCTATGGGCATAAAATGGTTCCAAAATGACAATTTCATAGAAATAAGCTCTCTGAATGACAATGTAATTTTCAGTGTTTCCTGAATCCTGTTTATTTCACGTAATCAAGAATGTATGGATTCTAAATATAGTACTGTCAAAATGATTATTTTTTGCTTGAACAATTAGCTTCAAACCCACTTTTTCTTCTTTTATGAATTTGAATCTTTACTAAGAAAAGAAAAATTTTTAGTTCAAAAAAAAATGTCCTGGGCTATGAATGAAAAAAAAAAATCTTTTTAGGTTATCTCAGGATTCAACTGAGAAAGATGTAAAATGCAAATGTCCACCTTTTCCTCTGTGACCCAAAGAGCGTTAGTCCGGTGAACACGGCACAGCTTATGCCTATAAGTGACTTAAATGTCATTTAGAATACTACAAAACACCTTTTTTAAAAAATAATAATCCAAAAAAATGAAATTCTTTGGAGAAATGACCAGTTGGAAGCTTTCCAGGTAGAATTATTATTGTATGTGAATTTCTTAAGCCTATGTGTCTAACTCCACAGTGAAGCAATGGCATAAAAATGCAACAATAACTTTACCTTCATGAATAAATTGAATGCTGCCTTTGGGTCACATTTTGTCAGAATAACATTTCCTTCAAAGTCCATGTTCTTTTCACTACATTTCGTCAGCAGAAAATAGGACAAAAATTCCAGAGGTTTGTCCTGAAAAAGCCACACCCATGTAAACTTCCCATGTAAAACAGTCATCTGCAACATAGGTCAACAAATGTGCAGTAGAAAAGACAGACACATTTTTTTGGTAGAGTTTTCAGCTTTTTACCTAATTCATTTCTAAATCCAGACAACAAAGTAATGATTATTCAATTCAAGTCAGTAAATGGGACTCAGTTGTGAGTCCATATTCCAGTGACCACATGCACTCTTACTCTTGGCTCTCAACTGATTGTCACAATTCAGTTAGGTGCCAAGGTCTTATGGGAGATTGTCAAGATCTTCGGAACCTGAGGAGCCCTCACTGGCCCTCTGGCCAGAAGAGAAAGGGGACAGGCGGGATCTTGTCTTTCAGCAGAAAGAAGGCCTGAGAGAGAAGCTACAGCAGCCAAATCACTGGGAAAAACACCGTGAGAAGCTCCCAGGTTTGGGTCCATCTCAGGCTATGGTTTGGAGCACTGTAGAAATTATATCATACAAGAGTATTTTTAAATAATGAGGTGGCAGTATGTACACTGAACCTACACCAAACATATTTAGAAAACCTGTTTTCTAAACAGGTTTTAGAAACCTGTTTCAGGAGACAGTGCAGGGCCTTCCAAGGCCTCAGGGTCATCCTGAGGACATCCCTAATCACTTTATCAGCACAGCTGCCCAGGCCTTCATCACTGGGCGGCTCCAGGGTGGGCCAGAGTGCTCAGAGCCGAGTCTTCAGAGAAGGCAGATCATGGTTCAGTGCAGCTTCTCAGACTCCACTGCGGACACCCAACCCTGGAGATGGCTGGTGCTTGCCCGGGAAGCCAAGTTGAAACCAAAGCAGACACGTGATGCAAAGACAATGTTAAATTCACTCACAAGTAGAATTGACTACAGTGGAAGGGAAAGATTTGAGAATCTCTCTTCGGAAAACTAAAGACCTTAGCACGGCGTACGTTAATATCCCTTCTCCTATCCTAGTCTCTTCTTCCCAAGACGGAGAGCTGCATTTTTCATTTTCTTATAGCCTTTTTTTTTTTTTTTTTTTTGAGGGCAGTGTCACTGGCCCTCACATGTGGGACCTGAACCGGGGCTGCTGGCTTCCGAAGCCAGCGCTTAACCACCGCGCCACTCAGCCGGCCCTCATTTTCTTATAGCTTTGCTATGGTGTTGGGGGCAAGGGTATGATCTGCTGACTTTTCTGGGAGAGTATCCAAGATTTGTTTCTATGGAAACACTTCATGCTTACCCCATGCTTGCCCCCAACCAAACTGCTGATTTGCTTATTTCTGTTCTTTTGTATTCGCTTTCCCTTCCTCTTTCATTTAGACTTCTTTGCCCTTAGTCTTTGTATATCTGCTTTCACACCTCTTTTCTGTCATACTATTATATTAATTGTTTTAACTGTTGAGTAATGTTTATGTGAAATATAAAGCCACTAACATGCTTTTTAAAGATGTCACTTCTTATTGAAATTAATCACAGGACAGAAAACCATGCACAATGTTTGAAATAAGTCCACTTTGAAATAATCTAGAAGGTTTTCCTACTTGTCTGTTTTGTATACCTAATAGATCTTGGGCCCAGCATCTCTCAGTGGCTATTTTTACAAACTGATGTAATTTTTCAGAGGAATTGTGCCCCTGAAGGGATAAACTGGCTTAGAAAAAAAAAAAAGGAGAGAGAGAAAGAAAACTCAACAAATGCAAACTAAAAATGTCTTTAAGTGTTGGGGTTGTATAGTGTGCTTTCTTCAAAAAAATACTTACAGTATTTTCTTTTGAAAGCTCCATCAATCCCTCTGCCAGAGCTTGTGCAATTTCTTGGTTGTTCAGAATGTTAGTCATACTCATGGTGTCAAACATAAACTGACCTGTAAATATAAGGCCATGTGTCTTTTAATTGATTTATGTAAGAGATGTGATCAAGGAGCTCAGCTCTCACAGTTACTTTTTCATGGATAAAAATGCAAAGAATAAAAATAAAAATTCTAGTATGCCATGAGGATTATCTCCCATGATAAAATATAAAATGAGCAAAAGCAATTAAGTGTGCAGCATTCAAAAAGCACCCACTCTTGCAAAACTGGTATTGAATAAAATCTATAAATACGACAATAAGAAGAGAACATATGAAAGCAAAACTTCTTAATTTAATTTTAGATTCTCAATCCCACCAAAGATTCCTTCACATTCCCTTTTATCTTTGTGCTCAAATACATAAATAATTTAAGACCCCACAAAAAAATAACATACAAATATACATACACAGGCATCTTTTACATTTAAAAAATATTTTTGACAACATGCATTTAGATGAACAGAGTTTTCTTCCATTTGACCTCTCAATGCTTATATATATAATCCAAAAATACTCTGGTCCTCAAAAAGCTAATCTTTCCACTGTCCTCTTTAGTTCTTACTCTCTAAGAAAGAACCAGAAAAAATAATTTCTCCCTGTTTATAACTTCGTAGCTATTTTTAAATATTAGTAGTTAAAAGCAAAAAGACAGTTTTGGAAACATTTATGTAAAGAAATGTACAAGATACAATGACATAAAATACCTCCATGCATACTTATGTGTTATGGCTCTTGTGTTGTCAGTAACCGTGTAAACAGATGTTAAATAGGAGCAGGGCAGGGGAAGGGAAGAAAGGAAGTAAAGCATTTATAGGGTGTTTTATTTAGTCAGATGGGAAAAGTTAGGGAAAATTTGAATAGGTAGTTAAGGTGAATGGAAAATCCATTTCCCCAGATGGTAAAAAGTAAAAGCAAAAAAAATGTATTTTAAAGAAAGAACTAATTTAGGTGAAGAACCAGTTGACACAGGATATTGTTTCCCAAAGCCTCTATTGTGAAAATTTGATCATGGGTATGGAGTATAAATAAGAAAATAGATTCAATAATGTCTAGTAGGCTCAGCAGAGGATCATGGAGCCCATCACCAAATAATATATTTTAGGTAGAGACAGAACACAAATGTAGAATTTACATAATGGATGCTGGGGTTTAGGAGGTGCTGAACTTTTAGAGCAAATTACAGTGGGAAAAGGACAGAGCTCTCTGGCTTAGCAAACACTTAGCAAATTTTGATTAGGTAAATAATTGACTGACATAGGATTAATAGGATCATAAAATATGAAACCAGGAACTAGCTTCAGCATTTTGAAGATGAATATATTTATTCACCTTTGTATTTATTTAATATTTGCTAAATAATATTTAATATTTCTTCTTAGTGGATATTCATCATGCTTGAAAGGAGATATGAAAAACAAAGGGAACAGTTTTACTGAAGATGTCAACTTTTTTTACTTAAGAGTCAACTTTTACTTATGCATTCTTACACTTGTTTACACTCTGGAAATGAAACAAATTTCACAAATATTCTGCAACAGGCGGATCAACAGTTCTTACCTATCATCCTGCCACTGATGGTTGTCTGCAGTCCCTTGAAGAGAGGCCTTAACTGTTTCCTTACTGATTTCAAGGTGTCTTCCAGGGAGTCCGTGAGGCCGGACCATGTCTGTAGCTTTGATTCGCTGAAGTAGATGGACGGGGGAGCCCTTTCCTGCCGTTGTCCCAACCAGTCACTAAGAACTGACATTATTTTCTCCTTTTATTTTTGCAGACATAAGCTCAGATGAAAGAACTCTACTTCTTGTTTACAGTACAAAAAAAAAAACTTAGTTGTGTTTATATCAGGTTTATTACCCTTTCTCATTAGGAGACTAAGATAAATACCCATAGCCTGCTTTCAAAGGTAAATTAGAAATTCAAAAAGCACACAGTGAATAATTTCAAATGCCTATCTACTCTTTGGTAGATAAGGTTCACACATTATATTTGAAATAAAAAATGCAACAGCTGCTGGATTTGTGCATCGGGAAGTGGAGCAGATATCTAAGTAAGAATATACTGTTTTACATTTATGAAAATACAAGAAAACCCCACTCGACCTTATTTCCCCATCATGCCATCCAAAGTCATCCCTGTCATAGCTAACCGTGTATCTTCCTTACATTAGGTCAAGCTGCTATCTCTTTCTACAAATATCCCTACGACCCTAGTGGGTGCTTAAGCAAGTTTCTCTCCTTGAAAATCAATTACTGAACGATACAGTGCCATTTATATTTTATTCTGTCCTGAATGGATAGATAGACTTGTTTGATTCTCCTCCCCATCTTGTTTATTGCTAAATATGTGAAAGTCTTTATAACTGTTCTAGGAGGAGAATAAGAAGAAGCGTGGGGAAAGGAGGATGAACAGGAGGAAGAGGAAACAGAAGAGGAGAAAAAAAAAGAAAACCTACTCCATAGACAAAAGGGCCTGTGCCCTGCTATGCTCTGCCAGGCCGATTCTGCTGTCCACAGAGCCAAACATGCTATCATTTAGTGATGTTGCCATATAAACTAAAATTAACAAGTGACTTCTGTTGCAATCTGTATTAAGTCAATGTGCTTTTCGTTATATCATTTTCTTTACAAGTTTCCCAATCATGCCAGCTTCCCCCAGGCTTGAAAGGCCCTTGATAATGGGGATTAGAGAACTAATGCTTTATATAGTTTCTACATCACTCCAAGCCCTGTTTGATAAGAGGGTAGGGAGCCTTAGAGGTGGAAATGATGAGCGTTACTATAACAAAACAATTTGGTTCTCTTGTTGGTCAGCCAAGGTTACATTTTGATTCAGTATCTAGAGCTGTGTATCTAAATGAAGTTTTGCTTTCAGGCATATTTTATCGTTGACTGCTTTCCTCTCAGATGATGCTACTGAAAGGAAACGTGGGAAAGCTTCTTCACCATCTCTTTATAGCTGCAATTCATTTTTTCAAACGAAACCATATTGATTATATTTGACAAGAAAAATTAGTCTTTGTACTTGTTATCTCTGTAGGTCAGCAACGATACATCTTTGTTTAACTGTTAAAGATGATGTTTTCAACTGAGTTTGTGCAAATGATGGTTTGAAGCAAATATTTGCAATAACTAATCTCATTCTAAGTAAATGGCTGAGTGATGGGAAATGACAGTTTCAGAGAAGGAATGAAAGACAAGAATTGACAGCAGCTGGAACCAGCACTGTTAACTGTGCTTTGTCTTTTGGTGATCCTGGAGTTGGTGAGTGTGATTGGGCATGGTGGTGAGTCCCCAGAGATACTTACTGTGTTGGTAAGAGCCAGTTGCAATCCCAGTGGGGGCCGTAAATAATGTGCCAGTCAGTTGAGACAGCTGAGAAAGAACTTCTATTCCTGCCTCTGCACAGGCAAAAATACTTTTATTAGTTCATGCAATTCATGCACAGGTTTTGTAGTGGAACAGTTAAGCATTACTGAGGAGCACTAATGAGTTGGCCGCAAAAGGCCACTGGCATTTCTTGCCTTCAATTCAAACCCTTCATGGAATAGCCTATCAACACTTCGCAGCTGATCCCCAAGCGCTGAAGTCCAAACACTTAACTTACAAGGACTGGACAACAACGAGGAGAAAGAAGCCATGTAGTATGACCTGGTGCTTATTTTCAAATTTGGATACTCAAGCCAAAGACAGATAAAAGGCTACATATGTTGTCTAAAACTTGTCTGACTCAAGGGGGAAGTCTCATTGTAAAAGGAAAGATTGAAAACTGTTAAACACAGAATGGAATACAATGGTCAACATTTAGCATGGCATTAATTTCATCTCTTCTTGAGTGACACAGTGTATATGTACCATTTATGGTATGCCAATTGCACCTTCATAAAACTGTTTACATTTTTTAACATGATGCTCCCAAAAAGATGAATTTTAGGTTTTTGACTTATGAAGTCACTAGGTGAATGATGATAGCTTCACTGAGGAATCCTGGGGAGAGGTCGGTTTGGGCCTGCGAAGGCACGAAGAGTTTGTTTTAGATGTGTTAACTTTGAGATGCTGTTCGACATGCAAACTAAACGCCTATAAGAAGATGTCAAGTAGGAGCTAGATATGAGTCTGCAGCTCAGAAGTATCAGAGCCAGAAGCATCAATTTGAGAGTGGCCAGCATATAGACTGAGTTTAGAGTCTTAGGAATGCATGCGACTGCCTGGGGGGAAAGAGCAGTCATGGAAAAGGAGAGAGCCCAGGCTCAAGCCCTGGGCACATTTAAGGGGCCTGCTGCCGAGGAGAAGGAGCCAGCCAAAGAGACGATAAGAAACAGCCACAAAGGTAAGAGGAAAACAAGGAACATGTGGAATGAGGGAAAACAAGGGGAGGAGAGTTTAAAGGAATGTTCTCCACATCAAACGCTGCTTAGAAGTCAAAGCAAAGTGAGGATGGAGAAGGGACCACTGGGTTTGGGCACTTATAGTCTCCAAAAGCAATTTCAGTTGCGATAAAGAAACCACCTGTAGGAGCTTGAGGAGTGACTGACAGCTGAGGAAGGTAGAGGCAGTTAACATAGCCCAATGGTTCTTGAAATGTGGCACCTGGATCAGCAGTGGCAGCATCACCTGGGAACATGTTAGAAATGAAAATTCTGAGCTCCTTCCCAGACCTACTCAGCCAGAGGCTCTTGGGTGGGCCCAGCAGTGTGTCTTTCAACAAGACCTCTAGGTGAGTCGAATACACTATAAAGTTTGAGAACCACTGGTATAGTCGACTGAAAATGTGGTGAAGAAAAGTTTATGGTCTCTCTTTTTTCTTTATGTTGGACAGAAGCTACCACAGTTGTTCCTGATTTGATATAAATGACTCAATAAGGAGAAAGAGAATTGAGGCGACAGGAGAGGATTTGAGCGTAGGAATGAAGTTGAGAAGGTGAAAGGCGACGGGGCTACAGGGTCTAAGTGGAATAGCTGGTCTTTGATTTGAGCAGGGGTGCTTCTGCCATCGTAACAGAAGGGAAGACAGAGAATGAAGGTAAGAGGTGGGGTAGGTGGTGGGTTTGGTGGTGGGAGGGAAATTGGGGCATTTTCTTAGGGAAGTAAAAGGTCCACAGCTGAGAGAGTGTTATTGAAAGACTGGCTAAAGAGGAGAAGGGATGAAACAGTCATCTCAAAGAGTGGGGAAAATGAACTTATCAAGGAAATGTGGTAGGCTTGCTTATCAGTGCTGCAATCCCGCTTAATATTTGTACCAGTAAAGTCAGATCTGTAAGAATAGTTGTTTTATTTTTTCCAACAATCTTCAGTTGTTTTAGTGCAGGCAGGCACAGATTATGAAGATGGTGGTGTTTTGATCACTGGCATTTAGCCAAATGAGTTGAGATTCAGCCCAGAGAAAGAGGGACAAAGAAGTTCAGATTCTTTGCAAGATGGTAGTGATAATGATAAACCATTAAATGCAAGTTTAACAAGGAAGGAACCAAGGATGAGGGAGGGCATGGTGATAGAGAGTGTAAAAGTGGGAGCATGTGGATCAGAGGTCTTCAGACAAAGAACAGATCGAGTGGAAATATTGAGTACATGATTTTGAAGTGGTACTCAGAGAGACAAATGCTTGAGATCAATATTGAGAGGTGATAAGCTACTAGGGTGACAAGTTCATGAGTGATGCCTGAGGTGGTGGACAACAGGTTTTGGGACTGAGAAGCCAGGGTCTTCTGACTGAACTGAGGTCTTGACGGTTCATCCATGTGGAACTTACATTTGACAAGACATTCACAGATGGTTTTAGGGCCCAAAATGTGGTAGAAAATCTATTGTTTGAGTGCCATTAAGTTTCACCTGAGACAATTTTTATGTCACCAAATCAATTGTTCTTTTGCTTTCATTATCTGCCTGTCAGTACTTTACTTTCCCGTATCTTTTCTTTTTCTTCTACTTCAATTAAAAAATTTGCTTTGCTCTCATTATAAAAGTAATACTAGTTTATTACAGAAGGTAGAGGCAAATAAGATAAAATAAAAAAATAAGTGATATTTCATTCCTTTTATGTATCATCTTATCCAACTATTGTTAATACCTTGGATACCTTCTTTCAGACCCTTTTCTATATATACATCACCACCCTCCCCACACATACACAGGTTTCAAACATTGGGATCACACCACCCATATTCTCTATAACCTACTCTTTTAAAACTGATTTTCAAAAGTAGAAAATTTGAAAAACACACTTAGAGAGAGATTTTGTTAATATTTTGCTTTATTTCCTCATAGATTTTTATGTAATTTCTACATAGTTGAGATTATATCATTGTAATAACTGTAAAAAAAATTTTTTACAATAATTTGTATTTCATTTTCTTTTAACTCCTTTCCCATCATTTTGTTTTTATCCTTTTCCCCTGGTTGAAGCTTGCCAGGGGCATGCTTTACATGGATTGAATAGTGGAATTTGAAAATTAAGAACTTTAAAACTCACAGTTCCCTAAGGAAGGGGAACAAGAAACAGTTTGAGAAAATTTAATGTCACACTCCCCCTCTCCCTTTCCTGCTTGGTAAAAACAAAAGAAACAAACAATCAAAAAACCCAAACCCATACATAACCCATGAAAGTAGAGCTTTCATTTAACAGGTGTCTAAATAGTGAATTTGATTGGTTTCCAAAATTTCCCTTCAAGTACTGAAATCAACTTTGAATTATAGTGGCTGGTACTAGTCGAGTAGGCACTTAAAATTATATCAGCAACCTCAGTGATCATCCACTCTCACCTTTACAAAGCACTTCACTGTCTTCACTGTTCCGATATTATTTATATTTTCATTTATTTGTATTACTTAAGTCTTTATCTTATTTTGATATTCACAAGTCCTGTAAGGTAAGGTACTAATATCCTGACTTTCATATGAGGAAATGGAGGTCCACAAACTTGCCGGAAGCCACACAGCTCAAGTGGCATAAGTAGGATTCAAGTCCAGATCCTTAGTCACCAAGTTCACGCTCACCCATCCCAGGTTCAGAACACAGCAGGAAATTTTCCTCAGCTTGACCAGCTATGGTTTCGATGCTGGTCAGGCACTTTCCCCTGTGGAGGCTGATTTTACTGTGTTTTCCAGAAGAAACAGACATAATGCTCTTTGCTGGCTTTTACCACCAGTGACTTTATTTCTGCAGGGACACTTTACTCTGACTATTAACCCCAGTGCCCTTTCCCCCTAAACACCTGAGGATATGAGATATAAAGCAAAAAAAAGAAAGAGTAAATGTGATTGAATCCATTTGAACTGAGAGCATTTCACAAATTCACAAAATATCATGATAAAGTCGATGTCACCACTAACGTTCAAAACTCACCTGATGCTCCAAGTGGTACAAAGAGGTCCACGTGACCCCCTTCTTCTTCAGGGGCCACATAGCTTCCTAATTTCTCCCAGAAGTCTCTCACTTCAGGCCTCAATACATTTTTAATACCAATTTTATAGCCTGAGGAAAAAAATCAAAATGTCATATTCACTTGTAATCTTATCATGAACAGAAACTCTCAGCAGTTTGTGAAAATAAAACCACAATTCAAAACGCCTCCATCTGCTCCTAAGACCAAGCTCTGTAGGGCACCTCGGCTTCAAGGCCGTACCATGTTAGGGCCACAGAGGTATCACTGGACTCTCTCATGGAGGACGTACCACGGTCTCCTCCATATTCTGGATTTATTGGGCACTGTGTACGTGGTTTAGGACGTGTTTCTGCCTCCACTGATCAGCACTGTGAGTTACCAGGCTCACAGCAGGGCTGAGGGTGGATGGTCAGGCAAGTCCTGGGATTTTTGCAACCAAGTTCCAAAGTAGAAATGTTTCCCACAATTGTCAATCAAAAAATAAGTTTTTCAGAGCAGAAGTAAGGCTCCCAGAGATGGTAAACATCACTGGAACTCTCACTTCCTGGGAATTGTGTGAGATGACTCAGCTCTCCTGCATGCGTCTGGGCCCATTTCTGAGGGAGTCCTGACTTGGCATTGCTAAGCCCCAGAAATGAAATGAAAACAGTCAGGCACACGAGTCTTGACGGGGTCACCCCTTTGCATCAATAGGTCTAGATACACAATGGAAGGACCTCTTCAGGTGACTCCAATGAGAGATTTCATTATGTTGTTTTTACGCATAAGGCGAAAACTTTCGGGAAAACACCACAATTATATAAAAGGAAACTTGAGTTTTCTGAGGCATTTTTGTTATTGTTACTATTGCTTTAAAAAAAAAAAAAAAAAAAGAAAGAAAAGAAAAAAAGGAAAAGGCAGGGTTTTGAAATTTTCTCATCTGGAGAACAAAAAGGCTGAGATCTGGAAACCCTGACAGGCTCATCTATTCCCTATGAGGCAAACCTACTACAACAGTATAAACTTGCACTTGATGCTTCTCCACCATTTTGAGAAGGGCCACCATGTAATTAATCATAAATTTAAATCATAAATAGCAGCTCTGCTTTACTTTTGGGGGGATATATAAATTGAATGTGGAAAACAACTTCCTCTGGGCACAGGTAAACTAACCACAAAAAGCCAAAAATAAGGCAAAGCTGAACCCAAAGCAGTTAGCTTGTGCTAATAATGAAATTCTCTAAAACTATTCCAAGACTGCTGAGTTCCAGCCACAGAGATGGCAGTTTGATGGGTGATTCAGGCACTCACTCTGCTATTGTGTGAGTTCCCTGCCAGTTGGACCCTAGACCATCTATTCCCTCTCTTACCTCATCCCACAAAAATGGGTGATTTCTTATTAGCAAAACTTAAAAACAATTCTATTTTAGGTATAAGCCAGGAAGGATGAAAATTATACTATGAGGAAATACAGAAACTGAAAGTTTGTTTTTAACACATTTATCACCTCCTTCCCCGCAAAAATGGTAACCATTGAAATTTTTAAAAGATGGCCCATAATCAGTAAATTATATCAGCCAATCCTTTCCTTTGTGGTATAGCCACTTGGAAATATAACAAATGTTGTTAGTGCACACCAATTTATAAATCTTGATATTTGCTACTATTAAAATTGCTTCACTTTCATCAAACTTGAAATATTTGCTGCATCAAAGGACATAATCAACAGAGTGAAAAGCAACCTACACAATGGGAGAAAATATTTGCAAATCATATATATCTGATAAGGGGTTAATATCCAGACTATATAAAGAATGTCAACAGCTCAATAACAAAAAATCAAATAACCCAATTAAAAAATGAGCAAAGTACATGAATAGAGACATTTCTCTAAAGAAGATATACAAATGGCCAACAAGCATATAAAAAGGTTCTCTGCATCACTAATCACCAGAGAAATGGAAATCAAAGTCATAATAGATATCACCTCATATCCATTAGGATAGCTTCTAAGTAAAAAAATACAAAATAACCCACAAAATAACAAGTAGTGGTGAGGATGTGAAGAAATTGCAACCCTTGTGCACTGTTGGTGGGATTTTTAAACTGGTACAGCCACTATGGAAAATGGTATGGCGTTTCCTCAAAAACTTAAAAATAGAATTACCATGTGTTCTAGCAATTCCACTTCTGAGTATCTACCCAAAGGAATTAAAAGCAGGGTCTTAAAGATATATTTGCATGCTTATATTCATAACAGCATTATTCACAATAGCCCAGAGGTGGAAGCAACCCAAATGTTCACCAGTGAATGGATAAACAAAGTGTGGTCTATGCATACAATAGAATATTAGTCAGCCTTAAAAAAGGAAGGAACTCTTGTTACCTGCTACAACGCTGGTGAACCTTGAGGGCATTCTATTAAATGAAATATAAGCCAGCCACAAAATGTCAAACAGGATATGATTCCAGTTTTATCAGGTGTCTAAAGCAGTCAAATTTAGATAGAACAGATAGTAGAGCAGTAGTTCCTAGGGGCTTGGGGGAGGGGGAGAAGGGGGATTATTGTTTAATGGTGCGATGGTGAATTTTAAGTGTCAACTTTACTGGGCCAGGGGTGCTCAGAAATTTGGTCAAATACTATTCTGGATGTGCCTGCGAGGGTATTTGGGGATGACATTAACCCTTGAGTAGGTAGACTGAGTAAAGCAAGATTGTCTTCCCTAACAGTGGTGGGCCTCATTCAATCAGGTGAAGGCCTGAACAGAACAAAAAGGCTGCCCTTCCCTTGAATAAGAGGGAGCCTCTCCGGCCTGATTGCTTTGATCTGGAATATCAACCTTCTTAACAAACTGGAACTTAAATAGTATTCTAAAGGTCATATATGTGGACAATCATTACATCAGTGCAAAGTTACTTGTTCTTTCCAATCCCATCTTACCTTGGAGTAAATTGATTTCCCTGCTATCTCCATCACTAAATATTCCCATACTCTGTGCCTTCTGCCCATCCAGAGCTTTTTCTGTGAGATAAAGCAGGCTCTCCAAAGTTATGCCACTGTGGTCGTACACCACAGAAACGACACCTGCCCTAACACTGTTCACCACCATCTAGAAAATGAAAGCAAAGCTGTAGGATCCAAAGCCCATTATTTTAGACTATTAATAAAATTAATAAATATGTAATCTGTGATTTTTAAAGATTGTTTTTTGCACCCGGAAATTATGGAAAGAGGAAGATAAGCGTTCTCTTCACTGGCCTTTTAAAAAAGTAATTCTTTTCTAATTGTAAGAGGAGAAAATTAAATACATCTGCAACTCCATCACTTAGAGATAAATACTAGGTTATTTTTTTCCAGCCTTTTTATCTTTGTACTCACCCATGCACAGAGACATATACACAACATTTAAAAAATAATAAAATTGAGATCATTTGATTTTGCAATAAACTTCTTAAATAGATTTAGTTTTCCCATTAATTATGAATTTTTAAATTATAAATATTGATTGATAAGTATTTTCCATTTAAATAAAAATTAAAACCACTGTTCTTTGAATTCAATCACCAAATAAAGTTTTCTTTGTGATAAAGTTAATTCATTAGTAGGAGACAGGTTAGAAAGTCATTGAAATCACTGATTTTTTTCCAAAATCTCATGCCACTTTCTGGCAGTCACAGTTCAACTGAATAGAGAGCTACCACATGGTTATACCCTACTTCTTACCCCAATTCCCATCACGTTCATCATCAAATATGTAATTATGACATAATTTTATATATAGAAAACAAGTAGGAGAATGGACTTATTTTATACCAGTTTATTCACTCATACTCTGTCATCAGCATGATGCATTTTTAAATATTAGGGAAACTATTTAGGAGAGATCAAAACTCTTATCTTGCATTCATGTGGATCCACTAAGCTAGCCATTGTAAATGATCTAGGTCAATTCCTAGATGCCCAGAAAGAGAATTGATTTCATATCTTGAAAGCAATTATTGTGTTACAAATAGGAATTTTTTTTTTTTGGAAAACTTTTTAAGTAGGCCAATGAATATAGCCTACTAAATGCTATCCCTTACCTATGTCCTTATATGTGTATATTAATGTATGTGTATACATTAATATACACATACATAAATACATGCTTCCTATGTCTTCTTTGTACTTCCTTTATTTTTCTTATTATTCATATTAACATGAACGTATGCAACTTCATTATACAAAGAGCATATTTTAATTTAACGGCATTTTCATTTAATAGATCACAAAATAGAATTTCTGACATTCATTCTTCTTTTGAGAGATGGTGGTTACATAACATTATTAAAAGTCATGGGTATTCCAAAAAAGTTTTAAAATGATCTGTAATCACCTTGCTCTTTTGTGGATCAAGTGCAACAAATTGAACAAGAATTTGTTGCACACCTGCTAAATGCAAGGCAATTTGGGTGCTTTAGTGCTTTCTCAAAAATAATTTTGATTTATGGTTATCTTTATTGCTTCTCATTTTTAAAACTGTTTTGTGTCTGTACACTTCCGCGTAGATCAGACCAGTTTTGTTTTAGGAGCTGAATCACATTCATACATAGTGGCCAAAAGATTGCCATACACCTAGTGTAGATGAAAAAACTGATTCCAAATAAGCTGGGCTTCTTAGCACACTCTGTACCTCGTAGGCAGGGATCCGAGATGATATTAATATGAAGTGTGGCTGGAAAGCATATGAAAGGCTGTCATCATTTGTATTAACTCCACACCAATTTTTCTTTGATAATAGAGGATAGGAATGGCTTCCAGAAACATTGCTTCTATAGGAGAAAAGGGGGAGTAAGTGAAGTTCTCCTTCTCTCTTAATTTGACTTTGATAAGTGAGCACCAATACGTATGTTCTCTGGGCATCAGTTATACTGTACACAAGGCAGGTGGCCTCAGTATCTCAGTCTCCCTCTGTGATTTGGGGACAGTGGCAAATGGAGCTCCGTCCTACGTCGGGGTGAGGCCAAAGCTGCCCTAGGCCTCTCCTTTCCATGTGTAGGATGCCAGAAAGGTTTCTTGGAACTTAGCTTTTGTGGGGTGCTTAAAACAAATGTAGTGACAAACTTAGGGGTTCAAAATGACATTTTGAAAAGGAGCAGCCAAGAGATTTTAAATTTCCTTAATCATCTAGGCTTCATAGTTTTCTGAGTAATGTCCCCATTCTCTCCACGGACACCCCACCCCCATATTACCATTTGGATATGCTTGCTCCATTAAAAAAAAATTTCTGGAAAATTGGTATTATTGCTCTGTAGCTTTACATGGAAACTATACTAGAGCCTCTTTGCAGAGCTAAGAATATTTGAAATGTAAATTTTAAATGTTATATATTTCCCTCTTCAGAAAGCATGTTCAAAGACCACTGTTCTTGCTATTTCATAGGATAAAAGCCATATAATTACGTGAGATCCCTGCATGTCAGCTAAATTATTCTAGAATGAATTCTTGGTATCAGGGGGATAGTCCTGAGCCTTCAGTGGACAGGGGTTTGCTTACCTCTTAGGCAAAGCTTCTAGGGATGCCAAAACAAGCTGCTTCTCCAAAGCTTCATGTAATCCCAGCCGATCCCTCCCGGCCTGGGAGAGACGTGGTTGGCATTTGGATTTTAACAATCTAGAGCAGCATGTTCCGCTCACCCAAGGGGGTCTAACTCTGAATAACTCTTCTGAAAAACAAACAGCAGCCGTTTGGCTGTTTCCTTCATGCGTCTCCCCGCCAAGTCTCCATAGATAAAGGCATCAAAAATAAAGCTGTACCAGGGCAATATTCCAAATGGCAATCACGATAGCCATTTTTCCAGGCTCTGTTTGGATTTGTTATCCTCTCAGCACAGGGGCTGCAAGGCCCCAGTCATTTCAGGTCAAGAAACAAAGCTCAGAGAACAAGCAACTCTTTTCTTGTGGAAACCACTTACTCAATTTGTAGACTTCACATCTATTTCTGCCCTTTCTCTTGGCTTCAAGTAATTTCCCATTTGTTACAATCTCACAGAGGGTGAGTCAGTTAAAAAAAGAAAAAGATGGGAGAACTCAGATCAGTTTTGTTGATTCCTTTTACACACTGTGCAAGTCAGATGGCTTAGCTGAAAGCATGTCTCGTCCCTAACCCCTTTCCCCTTTCCACATACCATTCTTCCTGCTTTTGTTCTCATTTTCACTTCTCCTTTTTCACCAATCCCAATTCTTCTGAATTGTTCTGAACCTATTTATTTGTTTTTGCCTGTGTTTGTACTTCTCTCACCTAATCTTTGGTCTTATAAACCTGAGAGGAACTACTAGGTATTTGACAGTGTATATTTCACCTGAAATCTTTTTTTTTCTTATTAATTAACTTGAAATATACAGTGAAAAAAAAAAAAAGAAAAAGGGAGGTTGTTCCAATCATACTTCAGAGAATGTCAGTATTCCAGAAACACAGCACTGTTCTCCTCTGTGGAAATTTGTATGTAAATCCATTGCTTTCTACAATGCTTGGTTAAGATACAAAGTTTTAAAATGCCACTCACTCTTACGTAGTGCAATTTTCTCCCAAATTATTTTCCTTAGGCACTTTTCTCTTTGTCTTTCTTGTAGCTCCTCATCGGCTGTTTTGGGTTCATTCAGGGTCCCATAAATAGCAGCAGCTTCCCTAGGTGTCAGCCAGTCTAAGCTGGACACACAAGCCAAGTAGTGGTGCTTCCAAGCCCCATACTCATGATCTGTTGGCGTATAGGGCAGAAACCATCCAAATTTGATGCACTTGGGCATCCATAAGCAATCCTTCAGAAAAAGAAATGAGAAAGACGAGTGGCAAATTTTTTAAAGGATAATTTCCTACTAATAATGTTTTCAGGCACACAGATAATTCCTTTTTTTATTACTTAGAGATTTCTAGTGCAGTTAAACTGCCATCTAAATTTGACTATGAGAAATAAGAAACATACCTTATTCCATAGGAATAATACCCTTTGATGAACATAAACATTATATATGAATAGATGTATTAGTCATCTTTGAATACTTATCCAGCATTTGGTTACTCTAACTCTAGACCCTGAGAGCTTCTAACAGTGGTGTTGTAGTTGGTCTCAGACCAGCCCTCGCACTGACAACAACTTTGAACTATATGATATTGTCCACATGCAACCAGTTTTGATATATGAAAACAGCAAGGTTTAATTAAATAACTAGACAAAATATTATAAAACAATTACTTGAAGTCATTGTGGAGCTACCAATGCAGTAAGGACCTGTGTAGACAAGACCCCAGAGAGAAGGGAAATCCAGGGAGCTAAGTCTGATAGTTGGCATCTCTTTCGCTTCAGGGAATCCGACAGTTACAAAGTAAAGCTTAGGATGAGAAGTGGAACAGAAGGTTATGGCTGGAAGACTTAGAAGCTATCAAGACTTCCAGGCATTCTCACAGGGAAGAGAAAAAACAAATAGAAATTCAGGGCCCACGAAGGGGAAGAGCCCTGGTAACCACGCCAGGCTTTCAGTAAGGATGATAAGGATGGATAAACTATCACCAGGACTGAAGATAGCTTTGAAATGTCTCATTCTCTGATTGGATTTAAGGGATCTGTTCCTAGCCATACAAAATGCCAGAAGCAAAAGCAATTTCTTTCTGGAGGAAGATAGCATCCAGAGACATAAATTATCACACTAATTCCTTATAAACATATCTGGTACGCAATGAAAATTACCAAGCACACAAAAATACAAGAATTGTTGTTGTTTTTTTGTTTTGTCTTTTAGTAAATAGAGAGAGACCCTCAGGAGATCCAGATATTGAAATGATCAGACATGAACTTTGAAAAAAAATCTATAATTAATAGAGAGAGTGCCAAATAAATATATACACATTTTAAGAAATAAAAAACCTGTATTAAAATTGTAATACTCAATATATACTGATAACAAAAGATGAACACAAGTCACGTTTGACTTCTGCAATTACAAGAGATGCTCAAAGTGGTTATCATCATGATAATTTTAATAAAGTTTTTTTCCTTTCTTAAAATGCGCATACATTTTTTTTGGCACCCTCTGTATGTCTAAGAAGTTAAATGGCTAGGTGGAAATTTTGGCAAAATAAATCAACATTCTAGAACTGAAAAATATAATAACTGAAATTTAGAACTCAGTGGGCCAATTTAAGAACAAATTAGAATCTAGCTAAAGAGATAATTAGTAAACTGAAATGCCAGCCAGAAGAAAAGTCCAGATTGAAACATTGAAGGCAAAAAGGATAGAAAAGATTTATGAGAAAATATGAAATTTATGGGGTTTGGTGAATCAGACTAAGGTACAAGTTTTGGAATCCCAGAAGAAAACAGAAAAAAATGGGACAGAAACAATATATGAAGAGACAGCATCTGAGAACTTTTCAAAATGGATAAAGGACATTAAACCTCAAATTCAAAAATCACTGCAAAACACAAAACAGGATAAACACATACACACGGACACACCCTTCTAGGTACATCATGATACAACTGCAGAAAATAAGAGAGAGAGAGAGAAATATCCTAATAGCAGCTAGAGAAAATAGAAATATTACCTTTAAAGGAAAAACAATAAACTTCCTACTTTTCAAAAAAAAAAAGCTATGGAAGCCAGAGAACAGTTGGAAAATTTTCAATGTTCTATAAAAAGATTAACTGCCAACCTAGAGTTCAAATTTCCAGTAACAATAGCCTTCAAATATGAAGGTGAAATACATTTGCCAACAAAAACTAAGAGATTTGTCAGCAACAAGCTGCATTAAAAGAAATATTAAATCCAGAAGGAAAATAATCCCAAAGGGAAACTCAGAGATGCAGAAAGGTATGGAGAGCAAGAGAAAAAGTAAAGATGTGGTTACTTATAAATAAATATTGATTCTCTAAAACAATAGTGTGTATATATATATATATATATATCTCACAAGACTTTATATATATATATATATATATATAAATGTGTGTATTTTATATATATAATTAAATGTATATAAAATTAAAATATTTGACAACAAAAGCACAGAAATGGAGGGTGGTGGAGTGATGGAGTTAAAGTGTTCTAAGCTTTTTATATTATCTCAGAAGTGGTAAAATAACCCTAGGATGAGTGTAGTAATCTCTATAGTAGCCATGAATAACTGCTAAAGAATTTATATTAACAATCTAAAAATTATTTAAGTACTCCAAAAGAAGACAAGGAGAGAAATAAAATGTAAAACACAGGGAACAAACGAAAAATAAATAGTAAAACAGTGGACTTAAGCCCCAATATATCAGTATTTACATAAACGAAAACAGATTGAATTACTCCAGCTAAAGTCAAAGATTACCAAATGTTCACCACCACCACCACCACCACCACCACCACCACCACCACCACCATATTGCTTACAATACATATTCCTTACATAGAAGGACACATAAAGTTTGAAAGTAAAAAGACAGAAAACAATATATCAGGCCAACACCAAGCCTGAATTCTTAAATGCTCCAAATTTAGGGCTCACAGTTGGCTTTTGCACGTGGCCCCACCATAGAGAGGGAGGTATTCTCTGAGATCAGAATCTCAAGTCCACCCTGGAAAGTATGTACAAGTTAAAGAAGTAAATTATTGACTTATATTTAAAGTATTATCTACCATTACATTTTATTAAATCTTTTCAAAGAAAATGAGGAGACCATAGGCCAGAGGCAGAATTAATGGCAGAAGACATTGAAAATCTAGATTTATGTTCTTCAACAGATGCTAACCAAAGAGAGATCAATTGAAGTTGTGGTTATATAGCAATTTTTGAGGTGAGCTATCACGGATAAGATATTATCAAAGAAACACCAAAGCTTAAATAATTTTTTCATGGAAAAACTTGGACTCCTTTAGCCAAGATAAAATGTTTTCTAAATAATGGAGTATTTAAAGATCATTAAAAATACATGAATTATTAGAAGAGTGTATATATATCCCCTTACTTACAAAATATACTATATTTAAATTATCCCCATATTTTTCCTCTTAAGAGTAAGTTAGTATGGTTCAGATATCCTCCTTTATTATCCTCAGGGAAGAAAGCTACCCCATTTGCCTCATTACAGATTATTGTTGTATTTGGGCCCTAACACTAGAAAGTGACAAGTAGTAAACCTGTTCAGTTAAAAATTTCCAGGGCCAGCTGACTTGTGCAGCTGCACATAAATCTTTCGGATTCAGAAAGGAAAAGATATGGAGAGAAATGAAGCGTGGTAACACTGTAGAGAAATCCACTTTGGTCACTTGCATTCTTTCTGAAAACCAGTCTTGGACAAACCTAAAAAGAGATACATAAATTTAGTTCAAAACACCAATATCTAAAATTGACTAAAATTCCAATATAAATATTAGTCATTATTCTTTCTCTAATGTTCTACCTATTTAAAAAAACACACACTTAAATCCTAAATAACGTAAGACTAGATTTTTAAAAAATACTGTATCTACTTTTAATGATCCTTTCTAAAGAAGATAAATACGAAAAATATCTCAACTCCACAGGAAAAAAAAAATCTGACATAAACCTAGTTGTTTAAACTATAACTCTGGTTGTTGACTTTCCCCCCCATTTTCTGCTTTACCTCAAATTCAATAACTCAGCAAATCCTGTCAGCTCTACCTACAAAATGTAGCCCCCAATCCAACCACTTCTCTCCATCTCTACTGCTGTCACTTTGGTCTAGAGCACCTCCACTTCTCCCCAGCACTATTGCAAAAGCCTCTTGGTTGTTCCCTGTTCCACTCTAGACTTCCTAGAGCCCATTCTCCACACAGCAGCCCTTTGTGGTTTCTTAACTTGCAACTTAGATAATGTCACCCATGCAAGTAAAACCTTACAATGGCTTCCCAATGCCATTAGAATACAAATGTCTGGCTAAATCACAGTGGTGAAATATTAAAGGCCTTCCCCCTAACATCAGGAACAAAATAAGAATGTCCACTCTCTCACTATTTCAATTTAATACGTATTGGCCATCCTAGCCAGTTCAATAAGACAAGAAAAAAAAATAAGTAAAAGGCATACATATTGGAAAAGAAGCAGTAAAACTGTCTCAATTCATGTATCATGTAGGTAGAATCTACAAAACAACAATTACAAACAACTATGGAACCTACAAAACAACTATTATTGAACTTAAATTGTTGAACTTATTAGTCTAAAATGATAATTTTCTTTCTAATGTTTATAGAATCTATAGCAGTAGCCCCTTTTTTCATTCCTGATATTTGTTAGTATTTTCTCTCTTTTTTTCCTTTGTTGCTCTTGATAGAAGTTTATCATTTTATTACTGTTTTCAAAAAACAGCTTTTGTTTGCATAGATTTTCTCTATTGTTTATCCATTTTCTATTTTATTCTACTATTTATTATTTCTACTTAATCTGTAATTTGCCATTTTTTCTTCTTAGGGCAGAAATTTAGATAATTAATTGTAAACCCTTTTTTCTTCTCTAATAGAAGCATTTAAATGATGTATTTCCCTCTAAGATGTGCTTTTAGCTGCATCCCACACACTTAGATATATTGTATTTTCATTGCCATTCAATTAGATTTATTTTCTAATTTCCCTTGTGATTTCTTCTTTGACCACAGGTTATTTATAAGTGAGTTAATTTTTGAATAGTTGGGGATTTTAAAAGATATTTTAATCTCAAATTTATTACATTGTTATTAAAGAACTTAAGATTTCAATTTTGAGATGTAGTGAGTCTGATTTTGTGGAACAGGAAATGATGTATCTTGGTGAATGTTATTTTGCTCCTAAAAAGAACATATATTTGCAGATTGTTGGTTTTCTGTAAATATTAGGTCAGGGTGGTTGAGAAAGTTGCTCAGTTTTTCTATATTTTTTGTTTAGTTGTTCTATTATTAATTCAGCCAGTTTTTGTTTTGTGTAATTTGAAACTGATATTTGGTACATGCATGTTTATAATTGTTATGACTTCTTAATGAATTGATCATTTTCTCATTATAAAATATCCCTTTCTATCTCTCTGACAATATTCTTTTGTCTTTAAGCCTATTTTGTCTGATATTAATATTGTCATCCTACTTTTATATGCTTACCATTTGCATGGAATATTTTTTCCTATCCTTTTACTTTTATCCAATCAGTGTCTTTATATTTAAAGCAAATCCCTCGTAGTCAGGATACAGGATACTTATTATTATTGTTGATTTTTTTTTTTTAGTTCATTAGACAACAATTGCCTTTTTTGAGAGTGTATCTCCCTTATATTTAATACAGTTATTGATATGATTGAATTTAAGTCTCAATTTTGTTATTTGCTGTTTGGCTGTCTTGATTTCTCCTCTTCTGCCTGGGTTTGAATTAATAAATTTTTTGTGTATCCCATTTTAATTGCTTTATGGGTATTTTAGGATACCTCTGGCTTTACTCTTTTAAACTGTTGCTAGGAAGTACAATATGCATCTTTAAATTTTTATAGTCTACTTAGAGTTACTATTCAGGTAAAATTAAAGAACAGTACAACACTATAGTTCTCACCATCCTTTGTGCTTTTGTTGTCATATATGTTACATCTACTTATGTTATAAACCCCACAATACATTGTTTTGCTTTAACAGTCATGTGTCTTTAAAGTGATTTAAAATTTTTTACTTTCCCACACATTTACCATTTCCTGTGCTCCTCATTCCTGCTTATAAAACCAAGTTTCCATCTGGCATCAATTTCCTTAGCCTGAATGCAATTTCTTTAGCATTTCTTTACTGCAGGTCTCCTGACAACAAATTCCTTTCAGTTTCCTTTTATCTGAAAATGTCTTTATTTCACCTTAATATCTGTAGTACTATTATGACCCCATTAATTAATTTAAATAATTATCATCTTGTAGCCAATCTGGTTTCTGCTTTCTCTTCCTCCTCCTCTTCTTCTTCCCCTACTTCCACATTATTTTAAAGTAAGTCCAAGACAGCATATCATTTCATCTATAAACATTTCAGTGTGTACGACTAAAACAATAAAACATAAAAAATTATACTTTAATGCCATCATCATACCTAAATAAATTAAACAATAATTTCTTAATGTGACATGCATAAAGAAAACTTTTCCACATGCTGTCCATCAGGAAAAGTTCTTATGTTGCATTTCAAGCCCCCTAAGTAAGGTGGATCTTGAATGAATACAAAATCCAAGGCCCTACCAAAGTGGTCATCTTGAGGGGTTATATTGGCCTTAGACCAAAAAGACATTTCCTAGCCCAGGGGTCGGCTAACTGCGGCTTGCGAGCCACATTCTGGCTCAAAAGCTTGCAGACCCCTGGAAGAGCCAATCCTGTCCCTCACAACAATTTAAAAATTATTTGAGAGCCATAAATACATTTTTACATAGTCACCATTATGTGAATAATATCCTTTAAAAATGTTATAAATGAAAGTAAGATAGTTTTATTTTCATTTTCAATTTTACTTCAGAGCCTGTGGCTCGCGAGCCACAGTTTGCTGATTTCCATCTCAAAAGTTTGCCGACCCCTGTCCTAGCCCTTGAAAGATGTACGCTGGCCCTGCAGGTACAAAAAACTTCAAAACTAACACAAAATTAAAATAGATATTTAATACCTGATTGTCCTCTTTAGGTATTTTCAATAAACACCTGCTGTAGTACCAGTCTACCAGATAGGTGGTCACAGTTGAATAACAATCACTAAAACAACCAAGTTTAGAAGTAATCCGGGTATCCGTAAATCAAACTCTTTCCTGGAAGCCCTAATCTCCTCCAAATTTAATGGAATGATAGACATTTGTGACCAATCTCACAGCTGATTGGAAACTTTTGCAATAAGAACCCACCAGAACTAATTTATCTGCGACTACAGACCTTTTTCTCCTTGCTAAGGGGCTACTGCTGCCCTGTTAGTGGGTCCTAATGGACACAGACGAACTTGTTGAAAGAAAAGAAATGACTGAACAGATTTCATCCTACAGTGGGTCTTCTCTGACTGAAATTCCCATAGCGTGGGTCAAGCCTCAGAATGTTCCAATGTGAAGTGAAAATAGCTCTCCAATTAGTGACAAAAAAAACCTTCGTTACCTTGATGAACAGGTTACTGAACATCCATCAGACCCAGACAGTCTTGACCATGAATTTACCCAAACTGCTGGGCTAACTGGAGCCTCAGCTGCAAGTCTTGGGAGAAGGGAAAGCTCTAGCTTGCAGCAGAACACCAACTAATACATGTAGAAAGAATTTAGAAATTAGAAAATCACCACTTCGTGTAGTATTAATTGCTTCAGATAAGAATCATTAATGGATGCTAAAGCGAGTAGGTGAAAGTTTGATGAGAAACGGGATATTTGCATAGATTTTAGTATTTTTAATTGATTTAAAGCTAATCCCTCAAATAATTTTGTAGTCACTTATTAATGAATAAGTACAAAATACTTAATAATTACCTATCAACTCAGTGGTAAAGTCAACATCACAAGCAATGGGACAACTTGATATAGGAGACCCCCAATGTGATCCACTGAGAAGAACTCAGCATTGCTTCTATGTTGATCCTGCCAAGCATATAAAACCTGAATGTAATCTTGAGGAAATAACCAGCCAACCATAAACTGAAGGTCATTCAATAAAGTAGCAGATCTGTCCTTTTCAAAGTGTCAAGTGAGAAAAGACAAGGAAAAACCGAGCAATTGTTCCACATCGAAGGTGGACAGAGACATGGAAACTAGATACAATAGGTGACCCTGAACTGGATTCTGGACTCAGAAAGAAAGGAAAATGATGAAGGACATGTTGGAACAATCAGGAGTACTGAATGGAGTCGATGGGCTAGATGCTGTATCAGTGCTGATTTCCTGATATTGGAGGCTACACTTTGATTTTTCAATAGAGTGTCCTTATTTTTTAGGACACACTGAAATACTCATGTTTATAACTTACTCTCAAATGATTCAGGATAATAAGGCAATTGTGGTAAAATGGTAACAACTGAGGAGGAATCCAGGTGAAAACTATAAAGGAATTATTCATACTATTTTTGCAACTTTTCTGGAAGTTAGAAATTATTGCAAAAGAAAAGGTTGCATTTTTTGTTTGTCTGTTTATTTATTTATTTTAAAGAAGAGACTACCTGCTTCAGTTCCAAGGTTTAATAATTGCTTATTATGTTATGTGTTCCTACTGCCCTGGCTTTATTTTAAATCACTGCTCTTTCTTCATCCCGGTCCATGCAGCTTTGTCACAACCTGAGACAGAATAGATTGGCCTAAAATGAACCTGTTGGCATGTCAGCGTGGGAAAGTCTGTGTGTGTGTATGTGTGTGTGTGTGTGTGTGTGTGTGTGTGTGTGTAACATAAGCGGGAAGGTAGAGATGAGGCTGTGCATGTACTGGCAGCATACAGTATCCACCGACAAAAAGTGTCACTTTGCGGTCTTAGTATTGGAGATTAACATTCCAGCTGATTGAGACTTGAATGGAACAACACCAAGAAGAGTGAATCCCAATGGATCCTGGCCCTAACTCCTCACTGTCTGAGGGAGGCTTCACAGTCCTTTCACTGGCCCTTGACAGACAACTTGCTCTCATTTGGAATTATAAAACAGATCAATAAAACAAGATGCAAAACAGAAGTATTTTCAGCCTCCTTTTCAAATATGAGTCTCAGTATCTTCCAAGTTTTCGTCCCCATCCCCTTTCCCACCCCATAGCAGCTTCTGTTCCATCCCAGCAGAGCAAAAAAGAACTGCATCTGAATTCCTTTTTAAATATTTGTTCCTAGTCTGTGCTGCTACAAGGACACACTCAAGTACAATGACTCTTAAACAAGCAAGAAAGAAAACGCTTCAGTCACATTAAAAAAAATCAGTACATTAAAGAGCAGAACTAGGGTAGTTTTCATTAATGACTGCGGTTCATTTCATTGTAGTTAAGGTTGCAAAGTAAGAAATTTGTGAAGAGAAATAGCAACATGCAAGGAGACAATGAACATAATGTGCTTTGCTCGTTTGTTGTGACAAGGATAGATTCATTTAAATAATTCATGATAATGCTGTGCCGTGTGCTACTGAATGTACAATGTGTACTTTGCAAAAATAACAAGGCCCAGGAATATGGGACTTGAATCTAATTCTCTGCTCTTATGTTTCTGATAAGAAGTGGAAAGAAGCTACCAAAATTGTGATGAAAATGATAGAACAGCTTGGAGAGGTGGCCTAGAGAGGGGCGAGTGGCTTTGGCTGAGGTCCTTGTTTTCTAGTTGCCTAGATAGCACCCCTTAGTCTGGTCTGGTGGCCTCACAAATGCTCTGTGGCATGATAATGGCTTGGACTAGGTGGGTTTCCACATGCATGCCATTGTCACGCAGAATAATGACTGGGATTTGAGTATAAAGGAAATGGAGGACCAGGCCCTAAAGTTTTCAGTGAGTAAGAGAGAAAGGTGGGCATGGGTAAAGTCATTATGAAGGGTGATTGAAAAGTTTTATAAACATATTTTAAAATATTTGTATATTCAGATTCATAGTGATATGGATGCACACACTCACAAAAGCTCAGAGGGGTAGATCTGGGTGGTGGGATTATGAGTGATTGGTATTTTCCTCTTTTTTTGTTTCTCCCCATTTTCTGACCCTTCTACAAAATCCTGGTATTACTTACTATTGAACAGACAGAAAGGCCCAAGGCTTTCATACATGTCCCCTCCAGGACACACATCCTCCAAGTCTGCCTGTCTCACTCCGACTCTGTCTGCAAACTCCAGAATAAAAGTCAAATTATCAGGGAAGGCTCCCTAATGCCCTGGATGAGACGAGGTTCCTGTTATTGTTCCTTAGTCACTTAGCAAAGTCATAGCTCTTTATTTGATACCTACTGAGCTGGCCGGGCCTGTCTTGGATTGTGGAAAATGGAGAATGATGCATGCACGCAGACGTGTCATTATTTATAACTTTCCCAGTTATTCTATAACTGTGGCCAAGGAAGCATCATGGTGCCGGAGAAGAAGCAAGGAACTTTATCTGGAACCAGCATGGTAGATACAAGTCATGTGGCTAGTAAAAAGCTATTTTTGCAACAGTATAGATAACTATATAAGATGGTGATAGAGGATTTAGGGTGATATTTCTGGGGTACTGCCAGAACCCCCCACTCCCTATCAGGGTGACCATTCTTCCTGCCCAAACACTTCCCTATGGGAGGCTACTGTCACTCCCTACTTAATGCCATCTCATAGCCTTGTTGAAACCTGTATCCTTTATACTTGATGAGCACCGTAGTGTAGTGTCAGCACTATTTTTGTGTTTCCATTCTTGCTGACCCTCAAACTCAGTCCTTTTGTGGACTCTCTCACCATTTAATGTCCATCTCCTCCACTGGACTATACGCCCCATAAAAGACAGCGTGGTGTCTGTCTTACCTGCTGCTTTGTTCCAGCACACAGTACAGGGGCTAAATAAATGTGTGTTAAGTAGAATACAGAGGGAAAAAACAATAGAAGTTGAACATATAAAGAGAAAAATTGCTGCTTGTATTAATTTCCTGTTATCACTATAACAAATCACCTCCAACTTAATGGTTTAAAGCAACATGAATTTATTCTCTTAAAGTTCGGTGGGTCGGAAGTCTGAAATCAGTTTCACCTGGCTGCAGTCAGGGTGTTGCCAGGGCTGGTTCCTTCCAGAGGCTTTGATGGGGGGAACTGTTTCCTCGCCTTTTTTGGTTTCTAGTAGCTGCCTATATTCCCTGGCTCATGGAGCCTTCCTCCATCTTCAAAGCCAGCAGCACTGGATCTTCAAATCTCTCTGTCTCTTCCCCTGCTTCATCATCATATCATCTTCTCTTCTGACTCTGATGTCTTTTACATCCCTTGTAAGGACCACTGGGATTATGTTTAGTCCCGATAATTCAGGACAATCCCCCCATCTCAAAATCCTTAATCATATCTGCATGGTTCCTTTGCCTCATGAGGTAACTTTCACAGGTTCCAGGGACTGCCGCATGGACATAGTTGTATATGGAGGCCATTATGCAATAACCACACTGCTCTAACTTCTGAGACATGGAAAACATTCCAAAATATTTACAGTGGTGCTAAGTTGTACTGTCAAATATACAATGAGAGGCATGGACATTCCCCTTTTTTTATTTTATGACAAGTTTTAGTCTACTAAAATATGAACTTCAGAGGGCAGGAACACTTTATACTCCAGATTGAATCCCATGCACCCAAAACTGTGCTTGGCACACAGTAGGCACTCAGTAAATAATTAGTGAATGATAAATGAATAGACTGTAGCTTTTGCCATGATCATTTATTTCCTCTTCTTCGGATAAAATAATCTCCATTTCTGTTTGGTGGTCCATGTGGTTCTATGGAAGCTAACTCCATCTCTGCCTCCACAAAGCACAGTCAATGTTAAGTCAATTTCTGTGGGTTAATCCCCTGGCCACAGCCATTAGTCAGAAGTGGGCATGAACCTAAACTTAGTCCAAGTAGAGTGAAACCCAAGCAAAGAAATTCTTTTTCCTTCAGAACACAATGGGGGAAATGTCATAATGAAGCCATGACCGCCAAAGGCAGAACAGAGGGACAGAAGGAAAAAGGCTATTGGTTTTACTACTGAACCTCTGGATCAAGCTTCAACTGCAGCCAAACTTCCTTATGGATTTTTCAGGTATATGGGAATAAAATATTTCCATTATTATGGGTGTAAAGTTTAGGGTTACTTACAACAAAACACATTCTAAAACCATTAAATAGCATTACAAGGAAAGATGAAAAAGGCACCTACAGAACCTGAACCAATAATTTTGTTTCACTGCATTGAGAATGGAAGTGATGGGACACTCATGTGGTCTGTGTTTCTGCTTCCAAGGGGGGAGTAGAATCAAGAGGTGGGAGAAGCCTTGGGGCCTTCAGACCACCCGGGCCCTGTGCCTTACACTTGGCCGTGTACCACATCACCTAGGGAACTTGGAAAAGCACCTGCCTCAGCCCCATCCCAGGTGTGCTGAGCCAAAATCTCTATGGGGTGAAACTCATAGTCTGTGTTTTTACAAAGTCCAAGTGATTCTGATGGTCCTACCCCTTCTCAACATTGGTGAACTTGACTTCCCACTGGTAGAAGAGGCAGCTTAAGTGATGCTGATGCTAAAGTCAAGGACAAAGGGTTGAATGAATGTGTGTGGTCTTAGGAGTATGTATAACTCCCTTTGAAACCCTGAATTCTTCACATACTTAGATTCTGCACGAGGGTCTGAAAGGCGCTCTCTTACGTGTAGAGGACATCCATTTGAGTGCTAAACACTTTTTTTGTTTTTCTAAATCTAGCTGGTTCTCAGCTAGATTCCGGGGAGTTGAGATGACTAGAGAAGGGACAAGTAGATAAATGGACTTTTATGGACCACTTTTTAAACCTGTTTATCTTCCTTTCACTTTTCTTAAACAATAAGGAAAATCATGGCAGCTCCAGGGCTAGTACATTGCACAGGCTCAGTGATGTCACCAGGTTCAAGGTTTGTCCACATTTTCACGTTACCTGCTCAACAGTTTGCTTTGGTCCTCAGGCAGGGTTTATCCCCTGAGGTGGTTCCCAAATAACTACCTATTGTGAGCAGCGACCCTCACACAACAGAGGCCACAGTCCAGGAGGTTGGAAGGGGGCATGTCCCTATTTAAGTCCCCCTTGAGAATGAAGAAAATGCTTCTAGAAGCTCTTTAGCCGCCACTCTCTGAGGTCTCCATAGGCAAAATTAATATCTACACGCTCTTTCCTGAACCAGACACCACCAAAGGAAATGAAATTATTATGATTCTATCCAATCCTGAGTCACCCTTGGTGATACCTGGAGAAAACAGGGCTTCTCTCAGGAAGGAGGAGAGAAAAGGGGGAATGGTGTGGGCACACAGGTCATCAACAGTGTCCAGACCACGAAACAGGACTTGAAGAAAGAGAGGAAAGATCAATCCAGCTGGCTAAGCATCTGAGAAAGCCAACCTTTGTAGATGCCGGCCCCTTTCTTTCAGAGCCCTTATCTCAGTCCTTGCTTGTCTTTACATTTAAGCTACTACTTCGGGGTATTTTTTTTAAGGTTATTTTCTTTTTTATAGTAAGTCTGAATATATTTTTAAATTTTTTTATTAAGGTATAGTTGGCATACAATATTGTGTTGGTTTGAGGTGTATAACATAGTGATTCAATATTTCTATACCTTACAATGTGATCAGCATAAGTCTATTAATCACCTATCAAAATGCAAAGTTATTACAATATTACTAACTATATTCCCTGTATTGTACACTACATCCCCGTGGCTTCCTAATTTTATAACTGGAAATGTGTACTTTTTCTTCCCCACCACGTTTTTCACCGATCCCCCCATTCCTCTCCTCTGGCAACCGTAAGTTTGTTCTTTGTATCTGAGCCTGTTTCTGTTTTGTTTGTTTGTTTTGGTGGGTTTTTTTTTTTAGATTCCACATATAAGTGAAATCATATGGTATTTGTTTTTCTCTGTCTGACTTATTTTACTTAACATAAACTCCTCTAGGTCCATCCATGTTGTCACAAATGGCAAGATTTCATTCTTTTATATTGCTGAATAACATTCTATTGAATATATATACCACATCTTTTTACCCATTCATCGATTGATGGGCACCTAGGTTGCTTCCGTATCTTGGGTATTGTAAATAGTGCTGCAAAAAATATAGGGGTACATATAATATATCTTTTTAAACCAGTGTTTTTGTTTTCTTCAGATAAATACCCAGATGTGGAATTGCTGGGTTATAGGGGCTTTTTTTTTTAATCGATAAAAGTAGTTTTATTATCTGGTAATGCAATTCTTACTCATTTTTTTTTTAACATTTAAAATTTCTTTTAGTTATTGTTGTCCATTTTCTTTTCTGGATTAACTTTACAATCAGTTTCTCAAGGTCCTTAAGAAAAATCCTATTTGGGGACTTGTACTGAGATTGAATTGAACTTGAAGATTAATTTGGAGAAAACTGGCATCTTTAAACATGGCACATCGATCTATTTATATTATGCAGGATATTTTCATTTACTATTCTTTAATACAAATTTATAATTTCTTAATGATCTTGCACTTATCTTTTTCATTTTATGCAACACATGTAGGGAAGCTGAGCTGTGAGAAGGGAGGGAGGAGATAGAGAGAGACAGAGACAGATAGAGAGACAGACAGAGAGACAGAGACAGAGAGAGACAGAGACAGAGAGACAGAGACAGAGAGAGAGAGAGAGAGAGAGAAAAACACTTTGGTAACATAGTTTGAATCCAACGATTTAGCTTAGCCTGAAGCTAGACAAATCTTGAAAGTCAATAAATTCCCATTTCTTCTTAAACTGGTTTGAATCCCATTTCTGTTATTTGCAATGGAAAACATTCTGACCATGAAATTGAATAAATGCATAGAGTAAGAGGAATGATGACAAACATTCACGGAATGCTTCCTGTGTACTATGGGCATGTTGCTTTTGCTTCTAAGACTTGCTGGGCCATTTAGGTCTCATGGGCAGCCACTTCCACACGTGCTCTGCTGTAACCTTCCAGGACATTTCCTAACATGATTCTTAAATATAGAATACAGACAAATAGTCTCTTAACACTTTGTCTTCATTTTCCCATGAATTATCTGAATTTGACTCTTCCTGTTCAGAGAGTAAAAGGCCACTTGGTATATCTGGAAGCTAATATCATGTACTTTATAAATAGCTGGTAGTATCATCAGGGCTGCTGCATTTGGGAAGTTGTGCAATGAACTTCTAGAGGTGCCATTCACACAGATGACAGCGTGAAATGGCATCCCCAGAAATTGTGTGGCATGGCACCCTTGGGTATTATTACTGAGCATAATTTTGGATTGCTTTATAGAGGTCTTGAATTAAATAATGAAGTCTTGAATAAAGCAAAGTATTAGTAATTGCCTCTATTCAAAAACTTGTAATATCTTGAAAGGTTCTTTCCTCCTGAGAACTATCAAATGAAAAAAAAAATTTCTGATTATGTTTTTGTTATTGATGTAATTAGGAGTCTTTTAGACATCTTCATTTAACACGCATTTATTGAGTGGCTATGTGCCTGGTATTGCTTACGTGTCAGGGACAGAGAGTGTCACCAGAAAAAGTTCTTGCCCTCAAGGAGCTACATTCCAGTGGAGTAGGCAGACCATACAGAAACCACCAAGCATACAACATGATGTCAGGTGGTGCTTAGAGCTACAGAGATAAGTTAAACATTATTAAGGAAGAGTGGCACAATTTATAAAATGGGAACGTCAAGTGCATGGGTTTACTTAATATAGCTGGTGACCACCCCGGTCCCCACTGTCTCTCTGGCACCATCCCCACCCAATACAATAGCGTTGGGTTTCCCATTTCTCCTTTTCTTTTAAACTCAAGGATTTTCTTTCTTAGCTTCACCCATCCCTAAAAACCACCCCAACAACAAATGCTAATATATTATATGCCCATTACCTATGCCCATCTGGTCTATGTGAAAGGATAGGAACACATCCAGAACACAGGCTGAGGGGAGGGAGGAGTCAGGATGACCCAAACTTCAAGACCGTGTTAGATATTTATTAATAGAACCTCAGTGTGTCTCTGAAGACCCTCTCCTCCTGTCCACTACCTCCACACAGAAATATTCTTTCAAATGGACATTCAGTAATTCACAGTGATATATTGGGTTGTTGGAAAAGTCATGATGGCATTTTTGCAACGAAAAACATAGAGGGCCGACCGAGTGGCACATTGGTTAAGAGTTGGCTTGGGATACCAGCTCTGAGCAGCAGGGCCCCGGTTCAGATCCCACATGGAGACCCAGTGACGCTGCACCCTCTACAGCTAAGGTGATGAACAACAGCTCGACCTGGAACTGGGCTGCCATAAGTCACCAGCAGCATAGGCTGCAGCCCCTGCTACAGTGGGCTGCCATTACCCTGAATGGCTGGCAGCCAGCATGAGCGGCCTGCAGCCAGCATGAGCTGCCGTGAGCTGCTGTGAGTGGCCGTACAATGGCCGGTGAGTGACTGCCTTACCAGGGAAGAGCTCAATGACGATACCATCATGGGCCAGTTAAGTGACATCCTCTACGACTAGACTGAAAAACAAAAGAACAGCAACTTGTCTGTTCCCCTTCCCCGATTCCCCAACGCTGTTCTCCTCCCCCAATTCCCCAATAAAAATCTTAAAAAAAAAAAAAATAGAAAAAATACCTCATGACTTTTCTGACAACCCAATAGTTGTTCTCTAGCAGTTCTCCATTCAAAATGAACCTACAAGTATGCTGTTTCTGAAAAATTTATATATAAGATTTCTTCACAGTTCACAACTGAGATACACAGCTTCACTGAGCCCTCCCAGGGGCTGCTGGGAAAGAGCAGTGGATATAGTGAAATGGGATTTGGGCCGTGTGCTTTCTTAACTGTATATTGGCCTGTACAGTTTTCTTCCCTTCAAACACATTTCCAGTCAGCTCTAAGAGAGACAAATAATGATCGCTGATCCTTCACTGTTCATTCTCTCTCTCTCTCTCTCTCTCTCTCTCTCTCTCTCTCTCTCTCTCTCACACACACACACACACACACACACACACACACACACACACAAAATCTATCCATCTCTTGGGAATGAATTTGCATGAATGCTGCCCCACCCACCAGGGAAAGCTACAAGTTTGAACTGCTCCAGCCCTGGAATGAAAGGCCTTTGTGTAGGGTGTTATCCAGTAAAGACAGAGGCAATTTGAAACCGGTCTCACCAGTGTGGCTAGGAGACTCATGCAAACTTCTCATGGGTTCCTTGAAGTGTGACAGACACAAACAGCTCAGTTTTCTTTAAGGAGTCACAGGAAAGGTCAGCCTAATCCAATGGCTGGGGGAAGACACCACTGGAAACCATTAGACATGTGGCCATATAAGCATAATGCATTGGGGGAAATGCCATGATAGAGGTTTGTAAAAATTGCTGGGAGTGAAAGATGAGCAGAGAAGGCTTCCCAGGAAAGGTGACACTTAAGCTGAGGTGAGAGGGAGAATTTGCCAGAGGGATGGTTTAAGAAGCTGAACCTTTGAAAACTATGTTAAATATCATAAAAACTCCATTTAAGAAATCTTCTTAAATCTTAATAATATGGACTATTTATTAGGACAGAAGAGAAACATCTTAGATATTTGAATATATCTCTTAGAGATTAACAAGAAACTTTTAAAGAAAATTGTGACAACATTTCTGACCAATACTGCAATACCTTGTTTAAGCTTTATAGCAGTAACTGCCTGAAATGAAACAATATTTTTCAGAAATTATAGAACAAAACATCTAAAACAATGGCTTCTCTGCCTTGGAAACAAAATTAGCCTAGCTTCAGTATAAAGATTTCAGGCATTCAAACAATGATAAATTCTCTAATGTATTTACAAAGTTATTCACAGTTATGGGGGAACAAGGACTATGGGAATAAATATGATTCAAAAGAAATGCTTAAAAATTAAAAGTTGATTGCTCTGTCATCATTTAATCCAGCAATTCCATTCCTAGGTATGTACCTAAAAGAAATAAAGACAACCATATGGAAAAACTTGTACACAGATGTTCATAGCAGCGTTAGTCATAATATCCAAAATGTGTAAATAATCCAAATGCCCATTAACTGCTGAGTGGATAAAATATGGCATATCCATACAATGGAATATTATCTGGCAATAAAAAGAAAAGACATGCTGATACATGCCTTCAAAAAAATGGATGAACCTTGAGAACCCTATAATACATGACAGTAGCCAATCACAGAAGAACACATATTGTATGATTCCATTTATATGAGAAGTCCAGAAAAGGCAAACTTATAGAAACAGAAGGTAGATTAGTGGTTGCCCAGTGCTGGGAGATGGGGATGAAGAGGGACTGCTAATGGGTCAAGGGTTTCTTTTTGGGATGATGGAAATCTTTTAAACTCAGATTGTGGTGATGGTGGCACAACTCTGTGAGTTTATTGGGTTGTCGGAAAAGTCATAACGCATTTTTGCAATGAAAAACAGAAAAAATATGTCATGACTTTTCCAACAAACCATTATTAAAGCCGTTGAATTGTATTCTTTAAATGGATGAATTTTAATATCTGTGAATTATATCTCAACAAAGATGTTAGAAAGTTGATTGTACTAACTTTAATCTAAAAAATAAAATAAGTTGGGCCGGCCGAGTGGTGCGGTGGTTAAGCGCTGGTTAAGCCAACAGCCCCGGTTTGGGTCTCACATAGGAGGGCCAGTGACACTGCCCTCAAAAAAATAATAAATAAATAAAATAAAATAAGTTGGGCTTTTAGATTTAATTAAAATTGAACACAGTTCAAATTGGATTAGACTATCAGCACGTGTGATCTGCAGACTTTGGTAGGCAAGAAATGGCTGACTGAAAGACATGGGGAGGAAGTAGTATAAGGAAGACTTAATCCAGACTTTGGGGAGTGAACTGATTGGTGTTCAACAACAAAAACCACCACCACAAGTTAAAGATGAGTGCAGAATGCCAAATCTAGAGACCAGAAATTGACATACAACTTCCCCTGAAATCAGCATCTCAGACTATGTCATAACAGCTTTGTGGGACTATGAACTACATACAGCTCTCTGCAGAAACACAGCTGCTGTTAAACAAAGCAAAGCAATTTCATTGAACAGATTAGTTTCATATCTTTGTCACATAGAAAGAAGAATTCAGGTACCAGACAAAGAACGCAGTTTCCATTGACAAAATGTCAGGCTTAATGTTAATAAGCCTCAAAGCATACCATAAGATCTCTAGTGACCTCTAGTGGTTACAACTAAAATTGCTTGGTTTATGATACATGAGACCACACCACAAAGCAATTATGGATGTGAGGTTTGGTCTATTATATTCTTATCTTGAAAGCTGTAAAGTTGCAGGAAAAGGAAACCTAGACAATGACTACAATAAAAAGTTCGCTTCCCTGATTTTTAAGCATTGGCTGAAGAGCCTATTTTTCTGTGGCTTGTCTTTACAGTCATAGGTGTCCTGTCACTCAGTGGCTTCAATAGGGACAACTATGCACCCACGGATACAGGAGAAAGGTGACAACGGAGAAGGTGAGTGAGTAGGTAGGAGAGATGAAATGGCTGATTGCAAGAAATGGGCAGGAAACATGCAAGAAAAAGAGGGAGGCAGGTATTGCAAAGTAAAATAAGCCAATTTGGTCTTGTACAGCTTATGGGTACTTTTTGATAGCTACCTATGAGGTTCAATCATTAACCTCTCCCAACAACCTCATCACCAAGTCATTAAGACCAAATCGTGCCACACCTAGACTTTCAGTAAGCAAACGTTAGTAAAAAAGCCCAAACTACTCCACACAGTCTCTCCTCTGTAAGCTTGATGAAGTCCTAGCTCTCTATCCTTTGGGTGAAAGTTTCACTCAATTGAGAAAGGACAAGAAACAGGACAAGTTCCAGAAACAGGTTTTTATCAGTGCCCTTATTGTTGGTCTCAGGCTACCAGAAGTCCCCGCGCTGACAAGGCCATTTATTTTGTGGGGAATCCCGGGAAACCATTCTTACCAGCACCTCCCCCGCCTGGCTGGATTCTTCAAGTCGAGGCATGCTGGAGGGCTCTCTCGAACATTTCCGTCTATCCCACATCTGAATACCTTTAATTTCACCATAGAGAGTGCATTTCTAACATGCATCTGGCAAGTTAACAAGCCACCAGTTGCTCTTGTAGTAACTAGAATGTCTGATATTTGCTATGCTAATTAGCGAAGTATCTGATAGTAGCTGAGACTGTGACCTTTCCAATACAATGCTAGCTACCTCTAGAGTATTCATTCCTGATCAAAAGACTAGCTACCCCTGGTACTTCAACTAACCCCGTCAAACAGTAGGACTCTGCTGGAGTATTTCAAAGTAAATTACAGACCTAACAGGAAGACAGGGTAAGAATAATAACAAGGACCTAGTGGCAATCAGTGATCACTGCTGTACAAGTTTTGCCCTTGTTTCTAAATATTGCTTCCATGGTCACTTGTCAGACATTTTTCAGATCCGTCCATTCACGTAACAGATATTTACGGAGTGTTTACCTATGTACCAGATATCTACTTGAAATATCTTACCTGTCTGATAGTTCCACGGAGAATTTAATATACTATGAATGTTAAATACTGCGAATATTAAAAATTCACTGGCTGCAGCTATTTACAAGTTTTTGCAAAAACTAAACCCCCACTGTGGTAGGAAGATATTGAAACCCCCCAAGGTTCCGTTTCACGCTCAAGGAGGAAGCAGCACTAGAAGAGTATGTTTATAAACCTTAAAATATCAATTGCTCTATTTGTTTTTCCTAGGGGAAAAAAAACGCTTAAAGGTTATAGAAACGTTTTACTATATTTTCTTTTCTTTAAGAACCAATGATAGTGACATCACTAGGCTACATTTACCTTAATTGTGATTTAGTGCATCGTAAAAATATCGTGAATAAGAATTCTTGACGTTGCTTGTTAGTCCAGAGGTCGAACCAATGACTTATAAGAGCAACTCTTTCCAGAAAGAGCTATAAAGAGGGGAGAAAAAAAATGACATTTTCCTGTAGAGTTTAATATATTCTTAGTTGCTAAGCAATCCTTAGGAGATCTAACAACCTCTCAGCTAATATTTGCATAGCACATTACAGTTCACAAGGCACTTTCACATATGCAGCAGGGGTCGCTCCCTTTGGCTTAGGCTGCTTTCATTCAGGGCTACAGACAAGCCCAGGCTTGCTGGGTGGGCTGGTGGAAAAGGCTGAGGTGATATAATTACAGAGCGGCCCAAGGAGGCATCTTTCACAACAAAGAGATAACCCTGGCTCTTGTTTTTACCTAAGCTCATGTGGCCTGGGGAAACAGATTCCAAATATTTCATCTTGAAAACACAAACAGGCTACGCTTGTGTAATTGGGAAAACAAGGCAATTCAAAGTAGGTATGATTTCACTAACCCACAGTCCTATATCGTCATAGCAGCCATCAAAATGAAAGTTAATAAATATTGCTAAATAGCCATTGTACCTCCAGGGAAGACATACACCCAGAACCAGTGTTCCCCCAAACCTGGGTTTCAGGCCACTTTTGCTCAGATGGCATATATGTACTCACTGGCTTTATTAATTGGTCAGGCTTTGGCCCCAGTCTGTCTAGTTTCCTTCCCTTGTGAATGGGCCTGAACGACGCATGAGCTGTGAGGACCCAGAAAACCTTCACTAAGGTCTGACAGAGCCATTCGATGACTACTTCTTGCACTACCTTTCAAAGAGGGCATTCCCAGGCCATCAAACCATGCAGCTGGCCCAGGAGGGATGAGAGGATGAAAGAAATACACAGAGAGATACATATTAACACTCTCCACTCCAAAATGCCACCAAAACGCCACCTTTTTTCTCCTCCATTACAGCAAACTGTGTGGTGTTCTGGAGATTTCTATTTTGTCCCTGGAGGTACAAGGAAAGGGGCAGACAGATCTTGAGCTTCCTACAAAGTGAGACTTGAGGACTTGGGTGAGAAGAGACCATGTTTGGTGCAGACAAATGTGGGTTTATTTTTGCTTAAAGTAACTAAAAAACTAAATTCTTTAGAGGTTTTCTTAAAAAAAAAAATATGGTAACATGAGACCTAAAATATCATAGTAAAATTAGTCTTATAAATTAAACTTGTTTTACTCTAGAGTATGTAACTCACCTGTCTATTTAATGACTTGTTGCTAAATGGTGTCCAGGCACTGAATCTTGTGTGGAAGCTCTCCATTTCCAGGGATTTCCTGGAAGAATCCCCAGCTGCCATCTCAGCAAATTATTTTCTTCCAGTCCTAGAAACTATAGGTTCATTTCAATAGATGTTTACTTAAGATCACCTAGAAACATCCAGTGTATTGTTGTCCTTATAAAAATTATATAATTACAGCAATTTATTTACATACATATAATTACTGATATATATATATATATATATATATATATATATATATATATATATATATATATAATCTCCATGGAAGAGAATCCATACAAATATACACAGGGAGTTCATGCATGCCAAATTATTGTAATTTATTCTGTCCTCATCTACTTGCACCCAAATGTGAATCTAAACTAGAGTTGTTTTTTCACTTTTCTGGGAGAATGACTCAGAAATTGGAATGATTCTTTATCAGCCAAGAATACTGATTTTCTCTTTCCTTGAAAAGCAAGAATGTGAAGGGCTCACCTCCCTATCTTTTGAGGACACAAATCAAAGAGGATGTAGAAAAAAAAATAGGCTAATGTATAGTTATCCATTGCTGCATAACAAATTATCCCAAAATATAACAGCTAAAAACCACACTCCCTTATTAACTCAAAGTTTGTGTAGGTCAGGAATGTAGGCTCAGTTTAGTGGAGCACTTCATAATCTCAGTGCACTTGGGCTGCCATAAAGAAACGCCACAGACTGGGTGGCATGAACAACAACATTTTGTTTTCTCACAGCTCTGGACTCTAGAAGTCCAAGATCAAGGTGCTGTCAGGGATGGTTTCTGGTGAGAACTCTCTTCCTGGCTTCTATGCAGCCACCTTCACACAATGTCCTCCCAAGGCCTCTCTTCTGTGTGTGCGCGCACACCCCCCCACACACCCACCCCTCTGGTGTCTCTTCCTCTCCTTATAAGGACACCAGTCCTCTTGGATTAAGGACCCACCCTGACAGCCTCATTTAACTTTTATTACCTCTTTATAGGTTCTGTGTCCAAATATAGTCACCTTGGCGATTAGGGCTTCAACATATGAATTTGGGGGGATATAATTAAGTCCATAATAGGTACCTTTGCTTCAAGGTCTCTCATAAGGCTGCAGTCAAGGTATTGGCCAGGACTCGTCTCATCTGAAGGATCTGAAGCTCATTCATGTGGTTGTTGGCAGGATTCCGTTGCTTATGGGCGCTTGGACTGGAGGCCTCAGTTCTCACTGGCTGTTGGCTGGAAGTCACCCTTGCCTTCCTGGCCATATGGGCCTCTCCAGAGGGCAGTTCAGATGGCAGCAGGCTTTCATCAGAATGAACAAATGAAAAAGCAAGAGAAGGCACACAAGAGAAAAGCCACAGAGAATTTGTAACTTAATCTCAGAAGCAATATCCCATCATGTTTGCTCTATTAGTTACAAGCAAGTTACTAGGTCCAGCCCACACTCAAGGGGAGATGATTATACAAGAGCATAAACAGTAATACAATCCATCAGAGTTCACTCTTTAGGTCATTTCCTTCTTTTTTCACATGCAGAATACATTTATCCATTTCCTAAGAAACACACCCAAAGTTCCATTTCATCAATAGGTTTAGCTTAGGTCCCAGGAGATACAAATGATTCATAACAGTCTCCGCAAATCCAAATAGAGGTCTTCCTGATCTAGAGATCTCTGAACTAATAAGCTAAGTTATCTGGCCCTAGCCTCATATATATGTGTGTGTGTGTGTGTGTGTGTGTGTGTATATATATATATATATATATATATATATATATATATATATATATATATATAATGGTAGGACAGGGAAAGGATAACCTCAGCAAATATTCCCACTTGTAAAGGAGAAGTCTGACATAAAAAACAGTTAATACCTTGCAATTCGGTGATTCTTTTGACAAAACCACATGTTTAAAATCTAAAGTTATTTGATTCTAGGCAGTGCTACACACCACAGATTTTTTTAGATTTCTCTCTCTCTCTCTCTCTCTCTCTCTCTCTCTCTCTCAATTTAATTGCAAGTATTTTGAGACTATCAGGCTTCCTTAGGAAACTCAAACCCTAAGTCTCCCTTCTCTGAGATATTTTTCCAACTGAAAGTATTGGCGGGAGACTGCCTTGTTCCATTCAGAGATGCTAATGATAATGTGACAGCCATACCCTTGACTTGGTCCTTGCTGCTAGGCAGAGTTTTAAACAGTATTTGTTGCTCAAAGGCCTTCTCGGCCATTGTTTTACTCGTTGAAGTTGTGAATCAATTATACCTTCCAACCTTGCAAGTACCTGAGTTTTTTGGCTATCTCTGAATTCCTTTATATTCCTACTTGCACACCAGCCAAATATGTTCTGGGTGCTTCTATTTCTTGTAGCACCTTGACAAATGCAGCCATTAGTAATGAACTTGTTCTAATAGCATCAATGTTCTGCCTCTTTGCATAAAGTACAAAGCTCATTAGGTTTAGAATATGCCCTTTACCCTATTCAAGACTACAGTTTTACAAATTTTTTTACACTGCATAACATGGATTTACGTCTTTCCAAGTGTCCAATAACAATTTCAATAACAATTTCATGATGCCAGACATGAATGTTAATGCCACATAATTTGAAATTTGTTGCTGTTATTATGGCAGCACCTTGCTCCTGGAACCAGTATTAGTATCTACCAAGCATTTAAGGAAGAAATAACTGTAAACTTACACAAAATCTTCAAGAGAATAGGAAAAGTTGGAATTATTCCCAAGTCCTTTTATAGAATCAGCATAACCTTGATACCAAACCCCAAAAAGAACATTACAAGAAAGGAATATTATAGATTTATTATTTTAAACAGAGATGTAAAATTCCTGACCAAAATATTAGAACACCAAACCTAGCAATATATAAAAAAGATACTATATCACCACCAAGTTGGATTTATTTTTGGATTTATATTTGTTTAATATTACAAAATCAATGTACTTATCACTAACAAAACAAAGGAGAAAAATTATATGGTAACCTCAGAAGATACAAAAAAAAGTGCATGTTTTCTAAGCTTTAACACTCATTCATAACAAAAAAAATCTTAAACTAAGACTCGAACAGAACTTCCTAACCCACATAAAGACATATGAAACATAGCAAACATTAAATTTATAGGAAATGTTGAAACTTTCCCTTTGATACTACTTACACCCTTATTCAGCATTGTTCTGTCCAATGTAAAATGCAATAAAATGAAATATAAAGCAATTGAAAATGAAAAAATAAAATTTTCACTGTTTCATTGATGGCAAATTGTATGTAGAAAATACTTAGCAACCTACAGATTTAATGCCTAAGCTTAGCAAGCTTGCTGCCCATAGGGCAACATTTAAAAAAATCTGTATTCCTGTATACTAACAACAAATCTTTATCAAACAACAATATATCATTCGTAAAAAAAATTTTTTTTAATCCAATTTAAGGAGTGACAAGTTAGCTCAGTTGGTTAGAGCGTGGTGCTGATAACACTGAGGTTGCTGGTTCAATCCCCGTATGGGCTACTGTGAGCTGTGCCCTCTTTAAAAAGAGTCAACTATGCCATTGTAGCATGAAAGAAATGTGTAACCAATGACCATCGCTGTTTCCCAATTAAAACAAACAAAACAAAAAACAACAACAAACCCCTCCCTTTAAAAAAAATACAATTTAAATCAAAGAGGACCAAGTATTCCACATAGAATACTAAAAATATTTTTATCAAGAAAAAACTTTAAAGATTTAAATAAGATTATACATCTGTATAGATGCTGGTTCTACCAAACTAATCTATTACTCAATACAATCTCAATCGAAACCCAGCAGTTATGGGTGTGTGTGTGTGTGTGTGTGTGTGTGTGTGTGTGTGTGTGTGTGACAAATTCGTTATAAAATGTGTTTGGAAATGCAAAGGGTCAAGAACAGCAAAGGCAACTTCAGAAAAGAACAACGTGGTAAGACTTACTCTACATGATATCAGGACTTATTTCCTATAAAGCTGGTGTCAATGAGAGCGTGAGATATTGGCGCAAGAATAGACAAATAAATCAATAGGACAGATCAACTGAGTCCAGAAACAGACTCACATATGTATGGCAGTTGACTTATGACAAAGGGGGGCTTTGTAGAGCAGTGGGAAAAGAAAGATTCTAGTGAGCAGTGCGTGGAGAAGAACAACTGTGCAATTGGGCCCAGCTGGACCTCAGGTTCATGAGAAAATAAATGATTATTGCTTTACACCATAAATTTTGGGGTGGTCTGGTATTCAGCAATAATAACTGATACAAAAATTGGTACCTGGAAGTAGAGTTATGCCATAGCATAACTTAAAGCACATGACATTGACTTTGGGAGAGAGCAGCAGGTGGAAACTGGAAGGGTGATGGGAAGACTGTTAGAGACTAGAAGAGCGGTGAGGTTCCTATGAAAGGCTGGAAAAAGAGTGACCTGTATTATGTAGCAGTGGAATGTTCAGCAACACCAGTGCCTGCATGAATATGGACAATAGAAAATGTAGCAAGGATTATGTACACGTGGCTAGAGAGATTCCAAGCAGCACATAGAAAATGCCGACTAGCTTCTTTATCTGCATATGATATAGTAAGAGGGACATGATGTTACCTGAAAGACCTATTGAAATTTTGAATAGAATTTAGTAGAAATAAAGACATCTAATATCTTCAGCCTGCAAAAAGTCTCAAAGTAATTAATGGCCTCATTTCAAAGACCTCTTTAATAAGGTCTTTGAAGTTTGGGTGGTACCTCAGAGACCCTCTCATTTAGAAAATCAAAGAGTTTCTCAGAATCTTAAAAATCTGTCCCACAGCATAAGGTAGAGAAGGGCCTGTCTCAAAGAAATTTATGGATATAGCTTTGTTCCAATAGAATTGATTATAATTAGATACATAGAAAGTCCATAAAAATGTCAAGAAGACCATTCTGGTGAAAGCATGGCCAGCTTGGAATAAAATGGACCAAGAAGGTCTGAAATAGGCTCTGAGCCTCCGACTTTGTCTAGGCAAGAAGCAGGCTGAGAAAGCCATGTAACTGCAACCACAAAGCCTTTCTGATTGAAAAGGATGGGGGACAGAGGACAGAGCCAAGAGAAACTGAGAACAATGGATTCAAACCATAATCAAGGAATAGTCAGGGTAACAGGCCTGGCTGGATGTCAGAACTGCTATGTACCAGCAACTGCCGTATGCCTCTGTCTCCTGCCTTTGTGAATAGGAAAAACTATTGTAGCTTTCCCTTTGTGTTTCACCAGTGTAAGCTAGGCTCTGGGAGCAGCTGGGTTCACAGGTCTCTAGGTCAAGAGGAGCCAATGACAAGGAACCTCATTTGCAATTGGATCTGATGCGCAGCACAAGAGATTGAACTCCAAACCTGATACCATAATCGGATGAGACTTTGGATGTCTTGGGATAGGGGTAATTGTATTCTGCGTGTGAATTGCTGTGGCCAGAGGGCAGAACATGGTATATTGTCTATATGTATAGCCACGAAAAATTGCTCCCATCCCTGTACCTAAATACCAGTTCTCCCATCAAGAGGTGGAGTCTATTGCCCTCCCACCTTTGGATCTACACTAGCACTGTGTTGTTTTAACCAGTAGGATGTTGTTGAAGTGAAGATGTGTGACTTCTGGGTCTAGGCCTTCAAAAGATTTGCAGTTGCTATTTCTGTACCCCTGAGATTTAGCTGCCATATAAATAAGCTTGGCTAGATTGCTGAATGATGAGAGACCACATGGAGAGAGAGAGGTCGAGCCAGCCCACCCCAGCGAAAGCACCAAATGCATGAAAGAAGCCGTCTTGGGTATTACATCCTAGCTGACCTCCCAGGTGAATGCAACCACATCAGTGAGCCCAGGCTATCATAGCACACAGAACTGTCCAGGTGAGGCCAGCCAGCCAGCAGAACTGTGAAAAATAATAACTCCTGTTTCAAGCTACCACATTTTGAGATGGTTTGTTATCCAGCACAGACTGACAAAGCCATGTGTTGCTGTGCATCTACTATAGAACACTCACTGGTGAAAGTGTAAATTGGTATAAGCACTTTGAATGACTGTTCGGCATTATTTCCTAAAGTTGAACACGGGCATACCCTTGATCCAACAACAACATGAATATGTGGACCAAATATATTCACAGAATATTCATAGCTGCATCAGGTAGCTCCAAACTGGAAACAGCCCAAACATTCGTCCATGGTCGAATGGATAACTCCATTTTCATATATTCATGAAAGAGAATGCTACACAACAATGAGCAATCTGCTGCTACACAACAATACGTAGGAATCACACACACACAACATCGAACAAAACAAGCTGGAAACAAAACAATGCATTTTGTATGGTTTAATTTATGCCAAGTTCTACACTACAGTGTTAGAAGTTGGGATGGTGGATACCGTTGGGGAGGAAGGAGAGGATAATGGCATGGAGGGACGTGAGAGAGGATTCTGGGATGCTGATACTGATTTGTGGTGGGAGCCCAGTGGTTCACTTTATAATGCATCAAATTCTACACTTAACAATTTGCATATTTTCTGTATCTTTTATTTCAATCCAGATGTTTTACAATAAGATTATTTATAATAATATTAAACATTATTAAGTACCTAGAAAAAATAAAAGTACAAACTTTATGAAAGAAATTATAAAACTGTATTGCAAAACATTTTTAAAGACCTAAATAAATGAAGAGATATGTTTCATGAATTAGAGACTCAGAAGAATGAAGAGATTAATTCTCTCAAATTGATCTACAGATTCAATGCAATCTCAGTAAATAATCCCAAGAGATATTGTGGTGTGTGTGTGTGTGTGTGTGTGTGTGTGTGTGTAACTTGTGAAGCTGATTCTAAAACATTTATGGAAGTTTAAAGGGCGAAAAAATGGTCAAGACAAGACAGGCTGGAAGAACAAGGGAAGGAGACATGTTTCTAGATATCAAGGAAGTTGGAGGAATAGGATGATATGGTATTTAACATGGAGACAGACATCTAAACAAGGGGAATAAAAGAGAAAGTCCAAATAGACTCATGTGCACATGAGCACTGATTAGATGACACATCAGAGGAAAAGATGGATTTTCCATCTATAGAAAACAGTATCTATTTTTTTTAAAAGAGAGAAAAGAAATAGGACTCCTTCCTCACACTACACACACACACACACACACACACACACACACACACACACACAATCAATTCTCTGAAGGCTTTCTTTATAGAAAATCAATTACACAGGGTTTGTGAATCCCCAGAAGACAAAGTTAAGAACCATGGATGGTGTCAGAGAGACAGATTTTGGGTCGACCTAAGTGGGAAAAACACCACATCAGCTGCTTTAGCTGTCTCAGGAGATTATGTCCGTTACTGGAGATATTAAAATACAAATTCACTGACCAGTCGTCAGTGAAATTCTAGCTGGGATTCAAGCATCAGAAATGTCTAAGTTTCTAAGCAACTGTCTGTTGCTATAAATTCCAACAAGGAGAGAACAACAGGGCTGGGAGTAGCTGAAGGAACTCTACTGGAGAGCCAAAAGATTCGAGAATAAGATAAACACTTGCAGTGCCTCTACTCTTACTACACTTCAATAAGATAAAAGCACATTTTAAAAATGATTATATTGGATAGGCATGCACCATATTAGGAACAATTTTAGAAATATTACAAGGGCAGCATGACAGCATCAAATTTGGATCCCTGCTCACCTCCCCTCCCCCAAATTGAAGTTTTACAAGTAATGTACCCTCTGAGCCTCAGTTTTCTCATGGGTAAAGCAAGGCAGTGATGTGTCTTGACAAACTATAGTACACTAATGTGTTGTTTAGATAAAAACCGCATGGCAATGTGGGAAATTGAATACCTTCTTCTGAATCAACATTAAATTTTTAAAAATCCTTAGTTTCATAAGATGCCCAGCTGTTGTTATGTGAAATCCCTCCAAGGGCCAACATAAGGGATTTTTATTTAGCAAGTTCTCAAAGTTGTTGTTATCCCTGGGTGTTAAGGGATTACTGAGTTACATAAAAAGCAGAACATTACAGAAGGAATAGTCACTCTGTCGGCTGGTGGGCTTACATACATGAGTACAGTACATCATAGATATAGATATAGACATAAATATAAATGTAAATATAGATATGGATAGAGATATAGCTTTCCATGGGATTATATTCATTGTCTAAGATGTCAACTTTACTGAATAGTTATGCAACTCAGGGAGAAATGGCATGCTAGCAATCACTACCTCTTTTACTGGAATGATTATTTTTGATATTGCAGCATTTTATATTTCTCCAAAGATAATGCTCCATAAGATATTAATAGGTAATTCCCAGAAAATCAGGGTCTGTGGTTAAATATGCTTGGGAAATACCTAATTGAACAAAATTAAACGTTTCTTTTGGAAAGATGTGTTGAAATCCTTAAAATGCTGATGTTCACACTGACTCTCCAAGAGGAGGAAATACTATGCAACATTTCCCTTGTTCATTGTATAGGAGCCTATCGTAGTGTGTATTGGTTATCTAATGCTGTGTAACAAATAGTCCCATTTAGTGGCTTAGAAAAACAGATGTTTACCATCTCACAGTTTCCATTAGGAGTCAAGGCATGGCTTAGCTGGGTCCTTGGGTTTAGGCTGTCTCATAATCCAGTTGTCATCTGGGGCTGTAGTCATCCCAAAGCTGGACTGGGGAATGATCCGCTTCCAAGCTCATGTAAGTGGCTGCTGGCAAATTCTGTTCCTCACAGACTATTAGAACAAGGGCTTTAGTTCCTTGCTGGCTGTTGGCTGGAGTCCCCCTCCCACGTGGGCTTCTCCATAGCTTAGCTTGCAAAATGGCATCTGGCCAAGTGAACAAGCAAGAGAGCAAGAGAAGGTGGGGGGCAAGATGGAAGCCAGAGTCTTTGTGTAACGTAACCAGAAGTGATATACCATCACTTTTTTGATTAGTCAGAACAGGGATCAACAAACACCGTCAGCCAGCCATATGCTTGCCATCCATTTTTGTAAACCAAGTTTTATTGGAACACAGCTAACCACACAACTACCACAGCAGAACTGAGAGAGAGAGAGAGAGAGAGAGAGAGAGAGAGAGAGAGAGAGAGAGAGAGAGAGAGAGACCATCTGGCTGACAAAGCCAAAAATATGTACTACTTGATCCTTCACAGGAAAAGTTAGGCACCCCTCATTAGAATCATGTCCAGCCCACACTTGAGAGGAGATTCACAAGGGCATGAGTGCCAGGCAGCTGGGGTTACTGGGAGCCATTTTAGAAGCTGCCTATCACATTAGTGCCTGCCAGCGAGTAGGCATTTGGCAGGTATTGAGTAAAGGAATAATTGTTCACATCTACCAATTTTGCAAATTCTAGGGCTGAGAAACAAGTTACTGGCTAAGAAAAAGCCAAATTCCTTCATTCATTATTAGGATTTCACAACTGTGTCATAACTGTGACAATTTATCAACTTGTGTAACCCTATTAGTAATTTCTATCATTATATAAAATAAGTTATATGGTAAAATAAACTTAGAATTGAATTAATAGGTAGATCTGACAGATTATTCTTTCACGATGGTAGCAAATTAGAAGAAAGGGAAGTATTTTAGGGTACTTACTTAAGATTTCACTCTGAGGGTCGGCCAAGTGGCGCAGTGGTTAAGCACTGGCTTGGGAAGCCAGCGGCCCCGGTTCGGGTCCCACATATGAGGGCCAATGACACTGCCCTCAAAAAAAAAAAAATTCACTCTGAGGCAAGATACTTATTGTAAATTATGTTTACACCCTGGTAGTCACCAATATCTTCTAATATCTTTAGAAATATGCACCTGGCATTTCTTCCTTGAGAAACTTAGATTCCAGACATTGGAAAAAAATCTATAGCAAGTCTTCCTCCTAAAGCATGAAGAAGGAATAAACTACTAGGAGTGGAAAAAAAATTTAATCCCTTAAATATGTCTTCCAAGAGATTATCTTGTTTTAAAGATTGTCTAATAGAAAAGAATGAGAATACAAGAAAAGTGCATGTGATTGGTGAAAAAACAGAAATGCAAGACTATTCCGTTTAAATGCAATGTCCTATATCCAGGGCATATAAAAACATGATTTATTTTGAATGTAAACCAGTATATAATTTTTATGAAATACACAGATAGACAAAGGATAATGAAAGTGATGGCATAACCATGGAAATAACCTGCACTTTTGATAGCACAGGAGGTGATACGAAATGCCAAACTTGTGAGCCCAAACTGGGCATAATCGAGCGCTGGATTTACTCAGCTGAAAGCTATAAAATTAAAGCTATAAGCAGCAGCAACTGCAGTATTTAAATTTCAGGAAAAATAACCAGTTATGTTGCTCTAAAAGTTTCAAGTCCCTACTACTCACTTTCTCCCACTGGGAGAATTGTAGGGCATGATTTCTGAGTTTCCGGAGGTACACAAATGTCAAGATGGGCCTGAAGGCCATGACCTGGGTTGTGCTGAACTTTAATACAGATGATGTCAGAATATTCAGCTCTGATACTAATGGCAGGGTTTATTAATAAGCACAGTATAAGTACTTTTAAAAAAGATAAATATTTGTAAGTACCAAGGTTTAATTATTTGTCCTATTCATGAAATCGGAGCATATTAACCCAGAGCTGTACGATTATAACCATGAATTGTATTTCTGTAGGTTCTTTGTATTTCGCCTTTCCTACCGTCCCAGGCAGGGCACTGGGCTCTCACCACGGCCTTGGAGAACCCGAGCAGCTTCATAGTTACCTAAAAGACTGAAGTGGCGCTGGGGAGAAACAAAGCAAGTCCTAGGTAGGGTCAGGTTTGAGCTGAGCTGTGAAGAGTAAACGTTTACCTCCTCCAAACACTCATTTGGGAGAGAGAAAAAAATCACAGGGCACAGTGGAAAACGCTGATTTTCATAAGACTCCAAACTGGCGTACACTAATAGACTTCCTCCATCTGCCAGTTCCCACCCTCTTTCCTAGCATGGAGTCCAAAACTGGGGAGTGGGGTGTGGAGGGGAGGGTATCCCCCCATCTCTATCCCACATGAGTGCTCCCATGGAGATAAGAGTTTGTTAGTCGCAGCCCAAAACACATCTGACTCTATGCAAAGATTGTTTTGTTTCTTCCCCGTGCCACTTCCGTCTTCCGGATAATTTGGAAGCTGCTCAGGTTCCCCCTGGGTCATCGAAGGTGAGCCAGGTGCCCTGCCTCAGTGCTGCTTAGGCTCATCCCGAGGCTGCATGGGGAAACCAAACCGGCCCGGGCGCTGTGCCAATGGCATCCCAAGCAAAAGATGAGCGGCCCCAAATCCAAGGGCTTTACCTTCGGGAGGCTGCTTCCTCTTTGAACCACGTAGTGAAAAGCGCGAGCAAAACTTCGGGTCTCTGCTCAGAGTAGGCAGCAGGTTGCTGTCTCCATAGCGAACCGACAAGGCCCAGCGCCCCGCCCCCGCCCCACCCCCTTACCCCATCCCATCCGTGTGCAATTCACAAGCGCTAGGGCCAGGGCTGGGCGACGCGGCAGGGCCTTCCTGGCCTGAGAGCCCAAAAGCCAGGCTCAGACGCTAGGCTGTGAGACTCCAGAAGGAGACCTGGACACCGAAACCAACCTTTGCTTGGTCTCAAAGGAAGCCAGCAATTTTAAGGCTGTGTGATGGGAAAGGTGGGGTTTCTTATCTTGGGCAATTCCTCAGAAATATTTTAATACTTATAGTCAATGTTAGCATTATACAGAAGGCACCAAAACCAAACAAACAACAAAAACCCCACCTTTTTTCATTGGTTTCTAATGGTTCTGGTCAAAATGCCTTTAAGCAGTTATTGTGAAGCCTTTAAGTTGTTTTCAATGTCGGTGAATAGTTATCATGGAAAGATGGTCACAATATGAGAAGCAGGTTAGAAAACCATATGAATAGTATGATCTAATTTTTGTAAATAAATTTTAGAAGTCTGGGAGTATGTACATCAATATGGTAAATGGTTTGCTCTGGTAGTATTTTAAAAAATCATCTGTAATTAAAATTTGTCGACAAGGAATATACAGTATCTATACAATAAATAAATACATTATAAACCAGGCATCTTATTTTTTTCCCTGTTGTCTTTAACATGTTTAAGTTTTGTAAAAGGATATAAATGAGATAAGCTAAAATTTTGTTACCTGGGACCCATGTGGGGTCCCCTGACACAAAGGACAAATGAATCAACAAGGTCTGCTGCTGTCACTAATCCACCGGAAACAGCTGGTGCCTTCCTCTCAGGCCCCATCCAAGAAAAATATGTCACATGGCAGTTTCCTCAAATTCTGTCAGACCCTAGAGTGTTATTTCCCTCCCTTGAATCGCTATTCTCTCAACCTAAAAGAAACGTTTCCCAGGTTGCATGAATGATCCTTGAAAACATTATGCTGAGTAAAAGAAACCAGTCACAAAAGACAATGTATTATATGATTCCATTTATAGAAAATGTCCAAATAGGCAAATCCAGAGAGACAGGAAGTAGATTATTGGTTACAAGTGCTGGAGAGTTTGGGAGATGGGGAGTGACCGCTATTGGGTTTCTTTTTGGGGTGACAAAAATCTTCTTGAATTAGACTATGGTGATGGGTGTACAACTCTCGGAATCTACTAAAAACTGCTGAATTGTACACTTGAAAATGGTCAGTTTTATGATGTATGGATTACTTCAGCAAAGCTGTTTGAAAAAGGAGGTGAAGCTATGTTTGCTGCACATTACTGGTGTCAGCTATTGTGCTAATCATCTTATAAGCACCTTTTTACTTCCTCGTAACAACCCCTGCAGGTTGGTTATTAACCTCTTTTTCTAGATAAAAACAAAACCAAAACTTAAAGAAACTGAGTAAATGTACATGAACACAAAGGTAAGGGGCAGAATGGGGAATCCAATCAAGGTCTAACTTTAAAGTCCATGCTCTTTTCATTATACCAATATTGAAATGTGCACAAGGTGCAAAATTTGCAAGGAAGTTCCAGAACTTCAAATTTTATGGACCCAGTTTCCTCTTGAGAATTGAACTCTTGTATTCCTGGGTTGAAGACTATGGGTTTCTACAAAACAGATGATAGAGACCAATTTAAAACAATCACTTTATTTAAAAATAGCAAATTTCACAAATAATTATTTAACAATTTGTTGTCACTGGCCATTGGAACACACATCAGCACTGTGTACTGATTGTCTAACGTAAACTGAAGCTGGGCTGCCACAAAAAGCCTGTGCGTCATCAACTTTGATCAACAGTGGAATCAGTTTGGTGAGCTCAGGAAGGATAAATCCTTCAGCCCTTTCAACAACATTTAGCACAATTCATTTCAAGTATAACCCCATAAGGCAACAATACAAAGCATAGCAGCACAAACTCTGTATCACATTTCCTGGTTAGGCCTTCGACAAGGCCTTCAGTTATGGTGAATTATGGCAAGTCAAATTTACTAAAAGCAGTATGTGAAAATAATCATCGCACTGGCACTTTTGTTACTTTAATTCATTATTGTGGAAGATGATTCAGCTACTGGATTCAGCTGGAAAAGTAAAGAATGTTGTTTTTCTTCAAACCACAAGAAAGCAACTGCATTTCATTTTAGCTGGTGGAAGTGTTTGGAACATCTTGTGCATCTGCCAAGTGGAGTTTTTGTCTGAATTCATCAGTTAAGAAGACTTTCATCCTATAATAATTAGTTCTTTTAAATTTCAGGAAATTACACTCAGGGGCTAAGAGAAGGAGGTATTATAAAAAAGAAATACGTTTAAAGGGAAAGTGCCAATATTGCTATTGAGAAACTTGAAAGTGGTAAGACAACTTTTAAATGTAGTGAAGTAATTATACTATGCCTATAATTTGAAGACTTCAAAAAAAAAAAATCACTGAATCAAGACTACATTCCAGGTTCTAACAGAATACAGAATAACTTTAATGAAGTAAGAATCATTTTCATGGTAACAAGCTGATTAGAGGCAAATATAATTTATTGGACTAAAAAAAATTCATTTGAGAAGACAACACCAGTTTATCATCCTTCAGAAAACAATTTCTTTGTAAAAGTCTAAAAAATAAGATAAAATCTTCACAGCTCTAAAACCTTCCCTATAATTCTCTAAATGATTCTTCAAGAATGGAAATAGCTGGAATTTCTATAGATATAAGTCCCTTATCATCACTGCCTTTTCATTTTCACTCTTTCATCTATATGATCTACTGCTACCTATTTTTCAAGATCCAATTCAAACAATGATATGGATACATTGAGAACTAAATGCTAGCAATACATGTACGGCAGAGGTTGCCAAGGGTTACAAAAATATACAGACATGAGTGCTGCCATCAAAGACATTCTCGTCCAATTGGAATGCTGAGATTTAATACATATAAAAATGAACAGATAATGAAGAAAAGGCAGAATGCTAGTTTGAGGTACAAACAAAATGCTGTTGGCAGTGACCAGCTTCAGTGTTATTTAATAAGGAGGAGCGGGAGGCCAGAGCAACTCCAGGTACGAAGTGCAACCTGAGCAAAGGCATTAAGGTGAACATGAAGGGCTCCTGGGCACCCAGAGAACCAACTTGGTGGGAATATAAACATAACAGGATATACAGGTGATTAAATTATTGAGACCCTTTAGAAAGACGGACATGCTAAAAATCTTGATAAGAAATAGGAATGGCAAGATGAAAGTGAATGTTTTAGGAAGAATAATTTAGTAGCAATATCTAAAGTCTACAGTAGCACTGCCCAATAGAAATATAATGCAAGCCACAGATATAATTTTTTAAAATATATTTTATTTACACTAATATATCAAAAATTATCATTTCTATATGTAATAATAAAAAACACTGAGAAACTTTACATTCTTTTTTTGTACTCTTTGAAATCAGAAGTGCATATTACACTTATATCACGTTTTAATCCAGATTAGTCACATTTCACGGGCGTAATAGCTATATGGCTAGCAGTTGCCATATTGGACAGTGCAGCTCTAGAGCTGGAATAGAAATTTGAAAGGTTATGGAATCAGGTGAGGAGGGTAAAGAATGAAGCGTAACAGGCAACACTAATGATGCGTGACAGCTAACTGTAATTAAGAGATGACAAAAAATTTCATGTCCATGTCCAGGCTCAATGGCAGAAAGTGCCATGATTGATTAGCAATATCTGCTATGGTCATAGAGGGTTTTAAAATAATCTTGGAGACTGAAATAACTGAGGCACTGATGACAGAGAGGGAAATTAGGAGGGGAAAATTTGAGGAAACTAGGGTGGCCAGACTTTGTTCAAGGTTACACAGCTGCTTACCAAGCTCTGAAACCAAGCAACCCAAAGCCCATGCTCTTATAGTCTACCATGCTGCCTTGTTTAACTGTGGTGGGTGAATCGAGAAAAGTGTTGAATCTAAATGTTTAGCAAAAATTCAGATAAGAGGGTAAGGGATATGTAAATGTCATAAGTATAGAAAGAATATAAAGCTTGGAACAAGTATAAAGAACAAAGAACCAGGAACTAGTTCTAAGGAAAGTCCTATAATTAACTCATATCTTACTCCATCTTTCTTAAAATGATGATGATACCTTACATTAATACCTCCCCACAGTTTACGTGGTTTCTCAAAATCTTCTGTAAAATGGGGAGTATAACACCACCTACTTCCAGGGGTAGCCCAAATGAGATGATGTGTGTTAAATCCTTCATATAATACTTGGCAAATTGTAATTATTCAATAAAAATTAGCTATTAATTGCTATTAATGGGTTTGTATGTATCTCCCTATTTCTTCATTGTTGTTACTGCCAATTTAGCAATTAATAACAGTGTTATGGTAATAATAGTAATATATATAAACATACATATACACACACACTCAATGTAGTTTGGAAAATTTCACATACATATCATTATAGGTAGCAATTACACCATATTACAGAGGACACTGAGATGTTCACCAATTTCCTCAAGGTGACATTATAAAAAAGTGGAACCAAACTTCAAAATTCAAATCTCTTGACTCTCTGACCAGTATCCTTTCTAGTATCTCAGTAGTATTTGGATCAAAGGGGATGTCTTACCTCTCATATGGAATTATTTTATTATTCTTATGTACTTCACATTATGCCTATCACTATGTAAAAAAAAATACATTTTGAAAAGTTTCTGAAATAATTGCTCTAAATTGAAATGTCAAAACCTGAATATTTTACATGTGCCTTGGTAATTTTCTTTAAGCTAATCCTATGATACCCTCTGTGCACTTAATTATGAAAATGTCTTACACTAGCTATGTAAGCATTCCTTGGAGGCTGAATTTTAATGATGTGTAATTTTCAATTTTATGCATTTAAAATATTTATGTAATACTATTAAATTAAGCATAGTATATATGGATCTCCACTGCCATTTAGCCTCAGAATCTAAGATTCAAAATAATTTATATGACAACTAGCCTAATCCTCAATTCTCTTGACTAAAAAAATTTTTTGTTTTAAAAATACAAAAACAATACAAAGCAAAGCAGAACAAACCAGAACAAACAGAATTTCTGCATACAAAACAACTATAAAATTTCATTTAGAAAGCAAGGGGGAAGAGAGATGGCCCCAGTATATAATACTAGGTGTCTTTGTCCACTATATCTAAAAACACATCTTTCTAAAACTTGATTGGGACTATTCACCAGGAATGATAATTTGTAGACTTGTCACTGTTGATATTAGGCAAAGGATACATGGAAGAATTCAATTCTTCTAACTGTAACGCAAAGAAACACATTTAATTTTAATTTTTTCTGTTTCAATCCACAAACACTTATTGGTTCTGACATTCCAGACAAAACATTGTTCAAAGTACTGTTTCAATTTTAGTATATGTGCTGCCGAAGCAAACACTAATTTTAATTTTTATAAGATAAATATCATAAGTAAATAATTGTTAACTATACATTTTTAAATAAATTATTTTTCATTTAAGCTTTCTTTAAATGAAAAAGCAAAATATTAAACAGAAAACCTTTTCAAACATTTTCAGGCTGGGAAATTCACTTATGTAAAATAATTATAAAGTATCTTTAGCATATATTAAACAAGAATATGAGAAAAGAATTAAACCAAATGATAAAAACTGGAATTTTATAAGTAGACTTAAAATCATACATAATTATAATAAAGCTATGATTATAATAATATAATTGTTACAATTACAATATCTCCAATAATAATTTTTAAAAGAAAAAAGTTGACACTATAATGATGAAAATCTTTATAACCTTAATGGATTACAAAAAGATTTCATGTGACATTCAGTTTTCAGTATGAGGAAGAATTAATCACCCCTAGAGAGAAAAATCTGAGTTACAGATATGTTCAGTTGCTCAAATTTACAAATGCAGACCCTGGACTAAACAAAGTCTTTCTGGTTTTACCATACCACAGTCACTCTCCTAAATGTATCACAAATTAAGCTTATATTTGTTAAGAGGAACTGATAAAAGGAAACAGTTGCAACACTGAACATAGTAGACTTGAAATAAAAAGTAGAGGCTTGAAAATTTCAAAGTATAGGCATATAAATTCTCTCATGTTTACTTATTCAAAAGATAGAGAAAAACATAAAATTTCATTGAATTCTATGAAAGTATACTGAATTCGAAAGTATACTGAATTCAATTTTTATTTATGTTTGTGCCAAAAAAGATTTAAGGAGGCAAATTTAATTGACCCTTCTCAGTATAAGAATCATAAATAGTGTTATGGGCTAAATTATGTCCTCCCAAAACTCATGTTTTAGTCCTAACCCCTAGTACCTCAGAATGTGAGTGTATTTGGAGGTGGGTCTTTAAAGAGGTAATGAAGTTAAAATGAGGTTATTAGGGTGGGCCCTAATCCAAAATGACTGGTGTCCTTAATAAAATGATGAAATGTAGACACAGGTACCCCTGCACACAGGGAGAATTCCATGTGAACATGAAGATGGCCATCTCCAAGCAAAGAAGCCTCAGAAGAAGCCAACCCTGTCAACACTTGGTCTTCAACTTTGAGCCTCCAGCACCGTGAGAAAACACATTTCTGTGTGTTAAGTCACCCAGTCTACGTACTTTGTTAAGACAGCTCTAGCAATCTAGTACACACAGAAATGTATTAAATTACCATAAATACTAAACACAATTTTGAATTTACAAATAAGTAACCATCCTGAGTAAATAATGCAATTGTACATTAATCATGTTATCCTCTACATCTGAAGACCTTATCATATATGTACAGAAACTAATATTTCACTTTAAGAATTGCCAGCATTCTCAGAATATATGCATATATTTCTTTGGAAAAAAAAGCACAACATGGTAAAACCTGAAAACATTACACTAAGTGAAAGAATCCAGACAAAAGGCCACATATTATATGATTCCACTTATATGAAATGTCCAGAATAGGCAAATCCGTTGAGGCAAAAAGTAGATTAGTGGTTGCCAGTGGATGGGGAGAAGGGAGAAATGAGAGTTACAGGGTTTCTTTTTCTGGAGTGATGAAAATGTTCTGGAATTAGTTGTGAGGTCTCACAACATTGTGAATATACTAAAAACCACTAAATTGTGTATTTTAAAATGGTTAAAACAGTGAATTTTATCTCAATAAAAATATTTACTAAGAAAAGAATAAAGACAAAGAACTATACTCACATCAGACAGGAGCCTATCCAGATTAGAATCACTGGCTGTTTTTCTCTTATCCTCAGGAAGTTCTTCTAACTCCCCATAAAGCTCCAAATTCAAGCGAGCTAATTTCTCCTGCATTCCCCGAACATGTTCCATCTGTTCAATGGAACATTCATTTCCTGGGGGAACATTCCAGAACATTAATAAAGATTAGGATAGTTCAAACTGTCTTGAGTAAATACTTTCAAATTCTAGGTGCTGCAAAAGGAATTCGTTACTCTTTTATAATTACTTTGTTAATGATTGCATATTTTCTGGATATAATTACAAATCAAATTTCTGACAATGAAAACAATGACTATCTAAGAAAGGACCACGGATATTAAACAAATATGACAGGAAAGACTTTTTAAAACATTATCTCTTAGGTAAAGAAGATATTTTTTCAATAGTAATATCGTATATAAAAGTGATAGCATAATCCAATTATCTCCAATTTGACAACTGTCATTTGACTCAAACGATACAATGTTTTATAATAATCTGAGTGAAATTATGAGTGGTACTAAAGATTTCAACCATGAATCATTTTGCCAACCAATTATGTACTCATCATTTAAGAAATATTTATGAAACATGTAGAACATTATGAAGCATGAGAAACACAATGTAATATTTTCAATTGTATACACAGTAATACAAGAAACTTAATTGCTAAATGAAATCTAAGATGATTGCATTTTATGCCTCTGCACTATTTTTTTAACAAACAAAAAAGACACTTTTAAAAAGAATTGCAAAACACCTCAGAAAATAGGCTGTAAACATCTTGAAAATAAAAATGGTAAACACAAACATTTATTGCTTACCAAATGCTTGAAGTTTTCCAGAGTGGAAATCATTCAAAAGACTGAGAAGCCCCCTCTCCATCTCCTGAACATCTGAGACATCAGTGAGAAAGGAATGCTGGATCGGAGTTGACTGAGCACCTTTTCCTTCTCCACCATGAGATTTGGTCTTTTCCTTCATCACCCTGCAAAGCAGATGCAATGAAAAAATTAATTGCAGGATCTAAGATGGCAAAGTAGATAAGTGCTGTGATTGCTTCGTCCTGTGAACATATTAGAATTACAACTAAATTATAGAAGAATCAACCTGGAGAACTATCTGAAGTCTAGCTGAACATAAGTTTTGTAACAAAGGACATAAAGAAGCCACGCTGAGACTGGTAGGAGGAGTGGAAAAGCAGAAAGGGCTGGCCACACACTCTGTGTGGCAACAGGGAATCGGGAAGGACATCTCGGCCATGAAAGTTTCCCCTGGAGGAGTGAGGGGGCCTAGCCCCACACCAGGCTCCCCAGCTGGGAGTACTTGTGCCAGGAAGGGGAGCCACCACAATATCTGACTGTGAAAAACAGTGGGAATTCTGACCATCAGAAGGCTGTAGGAAACCCAGATGTCCTCTTAAAGGACCCACGAACAGACTCACTCACTCGTAGGCAGTAGGCAATCACCTTGGGTTTTTGCAGAGAGACAGTGATTGGGGGGGGGGGGTGTTGGAGACGTACGGGGAGAGATTGGGTTGTGTGGCTTTGGGGAAAGGACTGGAGGTACAGTTGCCATTTTCCCTGTGTGAGGTCCTCCTCCCAAGCAGTTGGCAGGTGGACAGCATCTTTCCTGTGTTGAGGCCCCATACCCACATCCATGGTCAAATCTGAACCTGAATTGGTCTGGTGAGCTCTGCTTGCTCCACTGTGGTGACTCACTGAGAACCCACCTCACATCTGGGATAAGAAGAAGAAAAAGCAAGGAATTGAGACCCTATTTGAAGAAATAATGACTGAAAACTTTCCTAATCTGGCGAAAGAAATAGACACAAGCCCAGGAAGTGCAGAGACTCCCAAACAAGTTGAACCCAAACAGTCCCACACCAAGTCACATTGTAATTAAAATGTCAAAGGTTAAAGACAAAGAGAGAATCCTAAAAGCAGCAAGAGAAAGACAACTAGTTATTTATACGGGCGCTCCCACAAGACTGCCAGCTGATTTCCCAACAGAAACTTTGCAGGCCAGAAGGTATTGGCACAGAATATTCAGTGATGAAAGGCAAGGACCTACAACCAAGAGTATTTTACCCAGCAAGACTATCATTTAAAATCCAAGCACAGATAAAGAGCTTCCCAAATAAGAAAATGCTAAAGGAGTTCATCACTGCCAAACTGGTATTACAAGAAATGTTAGAGGGACTTCTTTAAGATGAAAGAAAAAAGATAAATATGAATAATAAAATGGCAATAACTGCATACCTATCAACAATTATTTTAAATGTAAATGGATAAATGCTCCAATCAAAAGACAGAGTGGCTGAATGCATAAGAAAACAAGACCCTTACATATGCTGCCTACAAGGGACTCACTTCAGATTGAAAGATACACACAGACTGAAGTAAAGGGATGGAAAAAGTTATTTCATGAAAGTGGAAACAAACAAACAAACAAACAAAAAGCTGGGGTAGCAATACTTATACCAAACAATACAGACTTTAAAACAAAGGCTATAACAAGAGACAAAGAAGGATCCATTATCCCACTTCTGGGTATTTACCTAAAGAAACCCAAAATACTACTTTGAGGGGACATGTGCATCCATATGTTCATTGCAGCATTTTTACAATGGCCAAGATGTGGAAGAAACCTGGGTGTCGTTGATGGATGAATGGTTATAGAGGAGGTACATATATACAATGGAATATTGCTTAGCCAGGGAAGGGAATGGGTTTGTGCCATCTACAGCAGCATGGATGGACCTGGAGGGTACTGTGCTGAGTTGAGTGTCAGACAGATAAAGACATTTGAAACGTGATTTCACTTATATGTGGAATCTAAAGAACAAAACAAACAAACAAACAAAATAGAAACAAACTTATAGATACAGAGAACATTTTCATGGTTGCCAGACAGGAGGAGTAGTTTTGGGTGTGTGGCTGAAAAAGAGAAGGGAATAAGAAGTACAGATTGGTTGTTACAAAGTAGTCATGGGGATGTAGGGTATAGCATAAGGGATGTAGTCAATAATATTATAATAACTATGTATGGTGTCAGATGGGTACTAGATATGTTGGGGTGATAGATGGGAGGGGGTTGGGAGACAGGGTGAAAAAGGTGAAGGGATTAAGAAGTACAGATTGTTAATTATGAAATAATAATGGGGATGTAAAGCATAGGAAATATAGTCAAAAATATAGTAATAACTATGTATAGTGCCAGGTGGGTACTAGAATAGTCAGGGAGATCACTTCTTAAATTATATAACTGTCTAACTACTATGCTGTACCCCTGAAATATAAAATAATACTGAACATCAACTGTAAATGAAAAATTTTAAGTGGGGAGAAAAAGGTGAAGGGGAGTAAGGGGTTCAAATTTCCACATAGAAAACAAGGAAGTCATGGGGATGCATGTAATGTATAGCATAGGGAATAGAGTCAATAATATTGTGATAGCATGGTATGGTGTCATGGTGTCAGATGGTTGCTGGACTTAGCACAGTGATCACTTCTTTAGGTATATAAATGTTGAATAGCTATTGTGTATACCTGAAACTAATATGATATTTATGTTCATTATATTTTAGTAAAAATCTTTAAAAAATTTAAATAAATACCCAAAAAATTAATTGCGCAAAACTGCCTTTAAAAAGAGAAGATTATTTATTTTCAGATTGTTCTGGGCTAAGCAAAATTCATGAACTGAATTTCCCTCAAAAATAAGAAATTAGAACAAATTCAATACTAATTAAAACCAGTAGTTTCAATCCAGAAACCAAAAGACAAGGTTGTGAAAAACCTCAAACAAATATATCAAATATAACAAGGTATATAAAAAGTTTGATTAATATTCATATAATATGCTAATTCTTTGGACTACAAAACACTGAAGAGAATTAGTATTTTTCCTATCCTATGATTCGTATTTCATTTCTCAGTAAAATATATTACATCTTTCCCTTCTAAACTTTATCCTATTTTTTTTTTTTGAACTATCAGTCATCCAACAAGTCATTATGCTGATGCTATGCCAGATACTGGATATATAAAGAAGCACATGATGACATCAGTCATTGCATGGAAGGGTGCCCAGTCTAAGGACAAAGGAAGATATATAAATTCATAATCGCATATGATGGAGTGCTAAAAACCTGTTATTAACCTTGACTCCTCCAACTTCCTAAGGCCCCCACAGGTAGTCATGAAGTCCTTTTGATTAATACCCATAAATATATCTCTAATCTCTCCAGCTCTCTCCTCTCCACTGCCACTACCCTATCTCTTGACCGAACTACTCCAACACCTTCCCAACTGGTCGTCTTGTCTCTATGTGTTGTCTCTGATACCCCTTCCCTCCCCACAGAGCAGCCAAATCAATTTTTGAAAAGTAAAATCAGATCATATAATTTACTTAATTCAAACCCTTCAGTAGCTTTGCAATGCCTGCTGGATAAAGCCCCATGTCCTTAAGAAACGCTATCCTCCCCTGTCTAGCTATGCTCTAGACATCCTGAATCTCTTTTGCTTCCTAGAAATCCATTCTCTTATCTACTTACATGCTAATCCTCTGCCTACATTAGCATCCTTCTTACTGCCATGTTTGCCAGGCTACCTCCACACATCCTTCAAGTGTCAGTTTAAATGCTATTTCTTCAGGAAGGCCTTTTTAGAACTCCTAGGCTAGAGTAGTCCTTATTACACGTCTAGCATATACCAGGCTCTCAAACACTTGAGTGACGGTGCTGTACACAATGTGATATGGGAAGAGAGAAAGGGCAGTGTACCCAATCTAGGAGCAGCCAGAGAGAACTTCCTAAAGATGTTATGTGAGTGAAGCCTTGAGGAATGAATAGGAGTTCACCAGGCAAAAAAGGGAGAAGGGGTTATGTGTTCTCTGTATAACCCCACCACTTATTACAGATCCTGCTATACACATATATATTCAGTACTCAATTAAGTTCTTCATAATAATGTGTGATGATACCTTTCCCACAAGTGCACTCGCCACCATAAGGATAAGGTGAATAGGGAATAGGGCGGGTGCAGGGGAGCAGGTAGCAAGGAAGAAAATCCTCTTTACAAGAAATCAACTTAGAACACACAGGCTGTTGACAATAGTTAAGTAACAGTTCTTCACAAAGGTAGATCTGTACCTTATATACATTAATTAATATCATTATTGAACGATATTAAATAATGCTATTCAATTGTCGTCCAAAACCCATAGCATCAGCATCACCTATGAGCTTATCAGAAGCCCGATCCCAGGTTAACTGATTCGGAATCTGCATTTTAAAAATATCCCTGAGAGACCCATAGTCACATTAAAATCTGAGACAAGCTGCTACAGACTATAAGGTTTTAGTATATATGGCAAATGTATACCTTTTCTTCCAAATCCAAGTTGCATCCAAGTAAGTGTTTTGCATTAGTTCACCATTTAGTAACCCTCTTCAAGAAAGAAAAGCATCTGTCTATTCTTACTTCAGTGTTTTTGATCTTGTTACACTGTCTCACTTTATATTAAAATAATTCAACAATAAAAAAAGCACTGGAAATTATACCAAGTGCAAAGCCCCACTGTTAAGTACTGTCTTACACATAAGGATGATCAATATAGCCCCAGCTCTCAGGCAGCCTGCATTCTAAAAGAACAAGATAGAAAATGACAATACGGTATAAAGAAACCACTGTAAGAATTTTAGAAATGGAATGATTACCTTTACAATCTCTTGGCTTTTTTTTTAAAAATAATTTTATTGGGGAACATAGAGCTATGGTCACTGGTTACACATTGTTTTCATGCTACATTGGCATAGCTGACTTTTAGGAAGAGTGCAGCTCACAGTGGCCCATGCAGGGATTGAATCAGCAACCTTGGTATTATCAGCAACACATGGTCACCCCTTGGCTTTTTTGTCACCAACCATAACCATATTAAAAATTTGACTCTTAAGTTAAACTCCCCCACGAAAACCCCTTTCCAATCCGATAATTTATTCAAAGGAACCTCATAACTCTTGTTGTTTATCATTTAGTCCTTATTGGAAATTTCTTTTCCAAGTGTCTTTGGCTATGTCCCTTTTCTTTTCTCAATGAGGGTGTGAGATCATCAAGGCAGGAATCTTGTTTTTTTTTGTGTAAACCCAATAGGTATAGAATGCTACAAGCATTACTTCCTTAAATGACTCTCCATGATGAGCTTGCAATTCAAAGATTTATTTGATAATAACTAGACAAACGACTGAGATCATGAAAGGCATTTTCTCTAAAGATGTTATCTTGCTTTCCAAATATTTAATACTATGAAATATTCACATATATGTGGCAGTGATATTAACTTTTTTTTTTTCGATTTTAATGTGTTCTTTCCACTTTATTGGAATCATCAGTATCCCTGATGCATTTACCATGTTAAAACACCGACATAATGCTCACAAAAGGTGATGTTCACTTTAATCCTATTTGCCTTCACGCCACTGTCGTGAGCCTTCATTCCAGGCCACATAGACAAAGAGGGCCAGTACCATGTGGACGGCGACCACTGCAACAATGGCAGCATAAAAATAGCTGTCCCTAGTGGACATCTCAAAGGCGCCTTCAAAAACATAAGACTTCGTGGTGAAATATAAGCCAATGGGTACAGTGATCATTAAAGCTGTGAAGAACAGGAGCATCTTCAGGGTAGATGCTAATGAGCTTTCATTTCTGACAACGGGCGGCTGCAGCGCGTTCAGCGCCGCTTTATCAAGGCGCTCCATGGCGTCGCCGCCCGAAGCAGGTCCTCGGAGGCGGGCTGGCTTGGGCGACCACGCTCAGTTGGCTGGACCGGGGACCGATCGAGGCAGGCCACGCCGGAAATGCAGACAAACTCCGGCGAACGCCTGGCGATCAACACTTTTAAATTTATTACTTCTGTTTCCTTTAGAGCCTGAAGACAAAGGATGTTTACCAAATATTAATGATTACTTCTAGGGGGTGGGATTTTAGTGTTTTCAATTTCTGCTTTGAATTCTTCCTGTGGTTGAATGTTTACAATAAATACAAATCATTTCTATAAAAACAGTAAAGCTGCTCTCTTTAAAAAATAAAAACTACCAGGGGCTGGCCGAGTGGCGTGGCAGTTAAGCACTGGCTTAGGAAGCCAGTGGCCCCGGTTCGGTCCCACATGTGAGGGCCAGTGACACTGCCCTCTAAAAATAAAAAAATAAAAAAAAATAAAAACTACCAAAGCATAAACGCTCAGTTTAGTTATATACATAAATGAATGAATGAATGAATAAATAAATAAATAAATACCTGGGCCAGGTGAGTAGTGCGTTGGTTAGGAGCTGGCTTGGGGCGCCAGCACTGAGCAGCAGGGCCCTGGTTCGGATCCCACATATGAGGGCCAGTGACACTGCCCTCTACAGCTAATATGGTGAACAACAGCTCCACCTGGAGCTGGGCTGCTGTGAGTCCCGGTGATGGTGTGGGCTGCAGCCCCTGCTGCAGTGGGCTGTCACAAGCTACAGTGAGTGGCCAGCAGCAAGTGTGAGAGACTGGCTGCCAAGAGCCGCCTTGAGCGGCCGTCCAGAGGCCAGTGACTGATCTGCCTCACCCGAGAAGAGCACAATGACGATACCAACAGTGAAAAAATGTCCTCCACAACTAGACTGAAGAACAAAAGGACACCAACTTGTCTGTTCCCCTTCCCTGATTCCCCAACGCTGTTCCCCTCCCCCAATTCCTCAATAAAATCTTTTTTTAAAAAAACCTGTATATCTTTTATCCCATTTCTGGCTAGCTCATCAACTTTGCCTACAAGTTTTCCTGATCTGTATACTTTCATATGGGACAAAGTAAGGGCCTTCATATCATTTATTTTGCCTTTTCTAATCTCTATACATACACTACAACCTTCATAATTTTTTTTCTAAATTACATATAATATGTGCCGCAACTGTTTTAAAAGTCAAGAAAAGACAAGAAAATGTTAGAAAAATTACAGGATTTAGTATTTACTCTAAGAGCATTTTGCTGCGACAGCAAGAAAGAAAAACATTCACCTTTTTAATTTTGGTCGCTGTGATGTTGACTGTGATGCAGGATTTGAAAACCCCGTGCTTTTACTAACTGGAATGGCATTTTTTTTGGAATTCGCAACCTGAGTAGAGTGGGCATTAAAAGACTTGGGACTTCTCCTCTTCACTTTCCGCTCCTCCATTGTTTTAAGTTCTTTACTGCACCAAGGCCAGCTTCTTATGACCTAAGGAAATACAGCAAAATTATACATGTATGCTGTAATATGCCAAAATGAAAGAGGTTCAAAGATCCACTTCATAGGCTAAAAGGATCAAGAGAAAGTTAAAGGATGTCTTAAATTTAATCTACTGTACTAGGTACACAGAAGACCTCAGCAAGCTGTCCACAACATTTTCTTTCACTATTTTCTTTAGCCACTCATCCCATAAATGTTAACTCTCTTCCACTTGCCAGGCACTATTCTGGGTATTGGGGAGATGGTACTGAACAAGTCAAAGTCCCTGCCCTCAAAAAGCCTAATTAGGGGGGTAACAATACACACAAAAATCAACAAAACAGCTATGTGATATTCCCAGATTGACTCAAGCTTCAGGTTGCCTTTAGGTCTCCCTTCTAAATGTATTCTTAGAAGAACCGACTAGATTCAAACAGATGTCTAATTGATAGGAGTATCTGTATTTTAACTAGCGACTAGAAACTATCAAGCAGAAACTCAGAATTAGTATTACTCTAGTTCTTTGATCAAGTGAAGTTCTGTAAAATTAAACGTGTTCCATGACTTTTCTATATACTTTCTCTACTTATTTCCATGGAAATATGAAACTTTGTTATATATGGTTAGTTTTGCTAATATCAAAAAACTTACATATGACGTTACAGCTGGGCCTTTCATAGAGAAATTATGTACAGCCTTCTGTTTACCGAGTCCTTTCCCCTTACTTTATGTATTAACCAGCTTTATTTTCCTAACAGTCATCCAGTTAAAATTTTCCTTTTAGTTTGTGCATATAAAATTCTTCTTAGTTATATTGTTTCATGTATAATGAAAATTTTATATGGCTATGTACATCATCAGATTGTAAAGTTCTTAGCACTAGGTCTTTTTTTGTACGTTGTGTTGGATTTAATCATGCTATGACCATTCAAAAAGATTCACATCCATTGATATCACTCCTAAAATAATTACTCGAGAATTTTCATGAAAACGTAAGTTTTGCTATTGTCTGGAATCGGTGCCACTAAGCACTGGGATTTAAACCCTTCAGCTTTGCTGGCTCAGGCTGACTCTCGACAATCAGAACTGGAGCTATGACGCCTCCAAAGCAGCAAAGGTTTTTAAAGGAAAGGCTCTCATGCCCAGTTTCTAATCCCCAAAACCAAGTGTATCCCCCTTATATCTTGGCTGACAATTTTTCCTTTACGAAGCATTTTTACTAATAGAACAGGCATTCTGGGGTTGTTTCAGCATGCAACACAAACTAAATGGAACTTGAAAAACTGAATAGAGACGAGGGGATATCAGCTCTCCAGGAAGCAAGGATCTGTGTACATTTATGATACACATAAACACACTGGCCTTCGCATTTAATGCTGATACAAGAAAAAGGGGAAAAAAATGTAGGATGTAAAGCAATGCAAATAAATAGTGGTCTAAACTAAGATGTTCTGAGGGGCTCGAAATTCATGTTTTGTGAAGGGAGCATCTGTCACAAATGCACTGAGATCCTTCCTTGTACACCAAGCAGCACGGAACCGTTTAGGGAAGGCCTTCGTAAGCGGCTCGTCGTTTACTCCTACACCGGTTTTCAGAGCCAGGAACCCACGCCTCCAAGCAGGCCCACTGGGACCCTCCTGACTTCACCTCATTCCCCTTCGCCAATCAGCTGACCCTTCCCCGCATGGAGTCCAGCACCGGCCACCGTGGGTGGGGCATGGGGGACCGCGGAGGTGCCTTTGCTTACACTTCATACCTGAGGAAGGAGGAGATCGGTGTCCTCTTCCTCAACCTGCAAAGGGTTCGGGGTCTCCGAAGCCACCGGCTCCGCTGCAGCCGCTGACGCTACTGCAGCAGTTTGAGCCGGGGTCACATGCCGAACCCCCCGCCTCCGCAGCTCCCTGTGTTTACGGATATGACGTAAGGAGGTGGTGCCTCCATGATTCCGGCGGGAGCCCCGCCTGTTCCGGCTCCCCCAGTGCCGGGCGGGTCTGCGCCCTTTGCACCGCATCGCTTCTCCTGACCTGCTTTCAGTTGTGCTTTCGGCGGGCGTGGTAAGAAGCACCCCCTCCCCTAACTGGGATTTTATTTGGGGTCTGTGGCCCCAAAACAGAAAAGGATAAAGGGTAGCAGTGGAAGCAGTCACAAGAAATACAGTAACCTTTCCGGAAGTGCCCCGCCCCCTCGGTGAGTGTCAGCGCCCTACGCACTACAATTCCCAGCGTGCCATGCAAGCAAGCCCGGAGGCGGAACCAGAGTGTTGCCATAACAACCATTCTGGATTGTTTCCTCTACAGCGCCTGGATTTTGCAAGGTAAACCCACTTTGGCTTGGAAGGCAGTGTGAAAAACCGTGCTTCTGTGTAGGGACCCCAATGCTGAGCCTCATTAGAATCCAAGTGCGGTTCTAGTACTATTAATAACTACTCTGTTCAGGTGCTAGTTACCTCTCCAGCTAACGACAATTTTGTGAAGTAGGTGTTATAATCTTCGTTTTGGTTAAAAGGAATCTAACACTCAGAAAGGTTAATACACCCACGGCTCTTGGTTGCCAAGACAGCTCTTTCACTACACATGTTGCATCTGGAGAAGGAACAGATTGAGAGAGATGGAACTACCCTAAGCGATAGGAGAAATCCACCTTTTATCCCCTAGTTTGCATGGTCTTCTCTGTGTGGGGGTTGGGAGTGGGCAGGGTTTAGATGGGCCGTGAGGTTGTAGAAGCTCCGGAGAGCACCACACATTCCTCCCGCATTTGCTGACGAGGACACGGGAAACCGAAGCTAGAGATTATATCAATGCCGGAGAGGCAGAGCAAAGACGAACCAATTATCCTGGCTTCTAGTAGGGGGCGTTCGTCCACCACCGCCACCCTCCATGTTTCAAAAGTCTGAAATGTTTTAAAAAGAAAAACAGAGTAAACATTCATGTACCCACTGTGCAGACTGAATAGATGTTACATTCTGTCATTTTATTTTTAGAAGAAAGAAATAGAACGTTGCAGGTAAAGTAGGTGCCACCTATTCCCAGGGACACTCTACTTCCCTTCGGAGATGCAACTACTCTCTTAAATTTGACATGCAGCTTGCTAATCTAGGTTTAGTATACTTTCACTATTGCTATGTATTTATAAGCAATACATAGAATGACTTTGGGCTTTTGAATTTTTACATGAATGCTATTATATTTTGTGTATCGATCTACAACTTTTTCACCCAATTCGATGTTTTTGAGATCCACATTGATACATATGGATAGACTTCATGTTTTAATTCTATAGTAGTCTATCAAATAAGTTTGCCACAGATTATTTGGGAATTCCCACAGTGATGGATATCTAGGTTGTTTCCCATTTTTCACCATTACAAACTGTGCAATAGGGTATCACATCTTGTCTCTTAACTGATCTCTGAATTGGCTTATCATTATGAGCAGAGCTTGCAAAATGGTGATTCACATGCTATGTTAATCATTTCAAATTGGTTGTTAACAGTTGAAATTAAAGGAATAAAAAAAATGGATGCCATCCATCCATTTGGCATCGCAATAATAATGGGAAGCTCAGACCAACTAGATCTGCACTGTAGCCAGGCAACAATAGTTCCTGCTGAAGAGCAGCTGCCTCCTCTATATTAGTTCAAGTGGTCTCTAGTTTTTCTCTAATTCCCTATGTCTTTAGTACCCATATGAACTCTGTGGTATATGCATTTGCAACCACCAGTATAATTTAGGAACACAAGAAGGTTCCCTTCAAAATGTACATATTTCAGGTATTCAAAGTTCTGTATTGAGTCCCTATTTTTTTTTTTAAAGATTTTATTGCGGGGGCCGGCAGAGTGGCACAGTGGTTAAGTGCTTGCTTGGGAAGCCAGTGGCCCCGGTTCGGGTCCCACATATGAGGGCCAGTGACATTGCCCTCAAAAAAAAAGAGAGAAAAAAACCCAAAAGATTTTACTGGGGAATTGGGGAAGGGGAACAGACAAGTTGCTGTCCTTTTGTTCTTCAGTCTAGTTGTGGAGGATGTTGCTTCACTGGCCCATGTTGGTATCATCATTGCACTCTTCTCAGGTGAGGCAGATCAGTCGCCAGCCTCTGGATGGCCGCACACAGCAGCTGCCAGCTGCTTACGCTGGCTGCCAGCCACTCATTGTAGCCTGTGGCAGCCCACTGCAGCAGGGGCTGCAGCTATGCCGTCCTGGTGACTCACAGCAGCCTAGCTCCAGGTGGAGCTGTTGTTAGCTGTAGAGGGCAATGTCACTGGCCCTCATATGTGGGATCCGAACCAAGGTCCCTGGTGGCCCAAGCCAGCTCTTAACCAACGCGCCACTTTGCCGACCCTGAGTCCCTATTTTGACCAGACACTGCCCCCAGACACTGTTCAGGGGGCATCCATGAACAAGATAGACAAAAGCCTTATAGTCAGAGATCTTACATTTTTGATAAAGACAATAGATTAGTAAACAAATAAGACAGTTTCAGTGATAGGTGCTCTGAAATAACAGCTTAGGGTCATAGGACATCATTGTAAGGGGTGGGGTCCAGAAGAGGCAGTGTCAGGGAAGGCCCTTCCTGAAAAGGCCACTTTGGGGGTTGAGATATGAATGAAAGACAGGAGCTAACCATGAAATAATCTGGGGGAAGAGCTTCCTTGGGCAAAGCATGGCTAAACCAAAGGTCTTTAGGTTCAAAAAAATGAACTTTGCATGTTTGAGGAAGCAAAGGGTTGGTGTGACTGGATCAGACTGACTTAGGGACAGAGTGACGTGAGGTAGAGTCACAGAGGCACATTTTAAATGTGATTATTTCTTTTTTTATTAGTTTCAGGTGTACAAAGCAATGTAATAGACATTTACACCACTTACAAAGTAATAACACCCCCTCCCCAATTTACTACCCCTCTGACATCATATATAGCTGTTACAATACCATTGACTATATTCCCTATGCTGTACTTTACACCCCATGAATGTGTGTATATATATTAGGTTGTCGGAAAAGTCATGATGCATTTTTGCAACAAAAAACAGAAAAAATACTTTATGACTTTTCCAACAACCCAGTACACACACACACACACACACACACACACACACACACGGTGCCAAAAAATATATATACACATTTTAAGGAAGAAAAAAACTATATTAAAATTACACTGATGGTAACCACTTTGAGCACCTCATCTTTTGTTATGGGTATATATTGAGTATTACAATTTTAATAACAGTTTTTTTCTTTCTTAAAATGTGTATATATTTTTTTGGCACCCTCTGTATATGTGTGTGTGTGTGTGTGTGTGTGTGTAATTATTGTTGACATTCAATATTATTCTACTTCAGCTTCAGGTGTACAGTGCAGTGGTCAGGCATTTACACTGAGTTTGATTTCTTTTATTGAAATCTGGAGTTCCTTCCTGAAAGAAATTTTGTTCTTTGAGGTTTACTAGATTTTTCTTTAACTGTGAAATCGTTCCTTTGGATTGACTGTTAAATGCATAGCTTGTATAAATTACTCTGATCAGATACTTTCTTCTTAAGGATGATGTTTAGAAGATGAGAGCTTTGATCAACAAGACGCCCGCCCCCAACAGTAATGTACCCTGCAGCACAGGCAGGCAAGGAGAGCACTGATGGTGAATCTCCTGGTGGTGATGGTGATGCAAACGTCAGATTCATAGGCTTTAGACCTACTGAGCCAGAATCTCTTGGAGACCCAGGAATCTCTATGTTTTAAAAAATAGTTTGGGTAATTTCTTATGGGTAATTTCATACATATGTGAAAGAAGACGGAATAGTATAATGAACCCTCATGTTCCCATCATCTACCTATTGACTTATGCCAATCTTGTTTCACTTAAACCCCTCTCTGCACACTTCCCCCTGTCCAGTATTGTATCAAATTCCAGACATCATTTAATCTATAATAATTCAGTGTAGATCTCTAAGATAAAAAAATTAACTGCAATATCATTATTATTCCTAAAACATCAATAATTACTTAATGTTATTAAATTATTCAGTCAGTGTGCAAATTTCAAATAGTGTCATCATTTTCTTCCACATTTCATTTGAATCAGTCATATTTTTCTGTAAGGTCCTCAGATGATGCGTGGGAAACCACTCATTTATTGAGTTACAGCATCCTCATTTGTTGAGTCACACACATGCATATACCTTCCCCGTGAGAAGGTTACACTCTAAAGGAAAGGTTTGTCAGCCCAAAGCAATGTCTGGAACAGAACCATCCCCTAGTTTTCATTTGTCCTTCTTATAGGGAAGAGACTTCAGTTTTTGTTTCTTTAATGTGGAAATCTATACCTCATTTGCTAAGTGTTTTTCTACCTCCTTTTCCTCCCAGACCAGAATGCCTAGGCCATGATAAGACAGGCTCAATGCTTCTTTGCATGCCTAACCCAGGAAACAGCTAGTAAAAAAGCCTTAGAGCATAGATGAGCTTGGCATATTCATGACTGGCAGAATGCAGTGTGCTGGTCTAGACTTCTGGTCTACTCTAAGATGTACATTTAAAGCATTAGTGAAGGGCTCAAAAATAGGCACGGAGACCATTATAATTGTATTTTACTGCTCACTGCTTTGGAAAAACAGGATAAACAACAGACTTGAAAACTTACCACGACTTAGACATTTACAAAATTCTTACATATATGGCCTTTGATAAATTTGTCTTCTTCTTTAGGCTCTATGTTCCCTGAGAGCAGATATCATGTTTTATTTTATTTTGTATCTTAAGCACATTGCATAGAACAAGACATAAGGCAGGTGCTCAATAAATGAATGATGAGTGAATGACGTTCTCTGATTTTATTTCTGAAAGTGAAGTGATTCACACAATCCCCCTTTAAACCCCAAAGTCCAAAGATAAAGGCATGGTCACAGTGTCAATCAGCTGGCATCACTAATGCCCACATGAGGGCCCTTTTATTTAGCTGGGCAATTTGTGTCTGGGTACACCTGCCTTCATACCAACAGGATTATGAAGGAATTGACTCTAAAGCTTAGGGATATTGTTGACTGAATGATTCTTTTTAAACTTAGTATTTGGGATCGTTTCCGTTTATGATTCTACAAAATTTATGTTTTAATCCAATTTCACGTTCACACTTCCCTTTTTGTGGCCAAGAGTAGTTAACAGGATTATGGAGTGATTATCAGCAAGATATGAGGATGATTCATCCTTCCAATAATATCCTTTTTCCAATTCTCGTTATAGGAACACTCCAGCTCCAGATAAAAGCATGTGTCATAGGCTTAACTAGAAAACAAAGTGTACCATGTGGGCCAGCAAATTAGTTACACTGAATTACAACCCTTAAATTTGAGTTCAAGTTCAGCAGTTTTAGCATGGAGTACAAGACTGCTAAGAAATGCTTCTATTATAGCAGAGAAAGCAGGAGGGGCGGGAAGGAGGGACAGGTAGGAAGGGCCCTCATGATACTTTGTTTATATCTCTGTCTAACAAGGAAATTAAACAAATTTTTTTTTTAAGATTTTTATTGGGGAGTTGGGGGAGGGGAATAGCGTTGGGGAACCGGGGAAGGGGAACAAACAAGTTGCTGTCCTTTTGTTCTTCAGTCTAGTTGTGGAGGACGTTGCTTCACTGGCCCATGTTGGTATCGTCATTGCACTCTTCCCGGATGAGGCAGATCGGTAGCCGGCCTCTGGACGGCCACTCACAGTGGCTCTTGGCAGCTCACACCGGCTGCCGGCCGCTCATGCTGGCTGCCGGACACTCACTATAGCCTATGGCAGCCCACTGCAGCAGGGGCTGCAGCCTACACTGTCGCCGGGACTCGTGCAGCCCAGCTCCAGATGGAACTGTTGTTAGCTGTAGAGGACTGTGTCACTGGCCCTCATATGTGGGATCCAAACCATGGCCACTGGCGTCCCAAGGCAGCTCTTAACCAATGCACCACTCAACTGACCCTAAAATGTTATTTAAAACTTAAACTGTTACCATTCTGTCTTTTAGGGGTTTGCCATAATTCCTGTCAGTGGAGAAATACATCTTTATTCAGGGGCAAGAAAAGGGATGAGACTGGGCTCTAGGTAGATGGCCCATTGTGTGTCGTAATACAACAATGAGAGTTGAACATACACATGCGGCCAGGAGGCTGAGTTTGGGGGTGTGACATTGAGAAAGTTGAATTGTTTTGTCTAATAAAGTGGGAAGAATTGTTCACTGTGGTAGAGGGTAGTTGTTGGGAAAAAAGCAAAAAAAAAAAAAAAAAAAGGGAGCAGAGGGAGAAAGAGTCAAAATGATAGGAAGGATTTGAAAAAGAGCAATGAAGTGTATTATTGAATTTGTAATTGTGTTACTCTACACACACACACACACACACCGTCCGTGCTTCCACACATCAAGATAAATCCCCTACAAGCTCAAAGTTTTGTGTGAATTAATCATGGAAATCAAGGGAAAAAGTTGTATTCAACAAGTATGGCAGATTTAGTGGCAAACAAGGGCAATATGTATGTAACAAAATAGTCCATAAAAGACACTATGTCAGATGAAGCAGGTGGAGCTTAGAGTCCAAAGTGAATGGGAAAATTACAAACCACAGTCTACCCTATGAATACTGGGGTTATATTTGATTTCACTTTACTCTTAAAGGACAAGGCTACCTGGGATGACACCTGGTAACCTGCTGGTCACTCCCACTAGCTTGTTAACAAAGGGAGGAACTAGGTTGTATATATCTTTATATCCCCAAAGTCTAGCATTGTCTGGCATACAATAGAAACTTAGAAAATGTTAATTAAATGAATGAATAAATTAAGGAAAAATTAAACTCTTGATGGCAAGTGGCAGAATGGCATTATTAATTAGATCTAGTGTCATAACTCATGTTTTATTCAGGACTTAGAAATTAGGTTGATTCTTAGTCATACCCGCCTCTGATCTTTAGGTGGCAGTATTATCTCATGTTAAATTGATTTGAGACCAGTTTCCATTCAATTTTTGAGAACATAAATGAATTAAAATAAAAACTCAATTATGTAGCTTATTTCTAGAACTGTACAGAGCCAACTGAGAAGTAAAATTAATTTTATGAGATTATGGATTTCTTGCCCACTTTCAACACAAATGAGAATACTTCATTCATCTAAGTCCCATGTAATATTTGGGACATACTTTTACTAAAAAAAGTGTTCTTCACATATCTGGAAATCATATTCAACTGACATCCTGTTTTCTTTTTGTTTTGTTTTGTCTTTACTAAATCTGGCAGTCTTACCAACAAATATTTTGTTGTTCATTCCAAAATAAACAGAACTTCACCCAGTCTGAAGAGCACAGTGAACTTTCCTTATTTGGAGAGATAAAAAGGAAGTAGCTGGTAGCGTCGGCTTCCTCCTCCTAAGTCTAACTTACTGTTCTTTGTACCATTCCCCTGCAGATCAGAGTTCCTCAGTTGAATAACTTATCTTCAGGAAACTGACTACTTGGGCAGGGATGGATCATACAGCCTAAAACAGTTATTTTATGCAGACTTGGTGTTTTAGGACACTTGTGACTCTAGTTGGCAAAAGCCCAGCTCTGTGAGTAAGTGAGGAACTGTACCCCTTCACCTCTTACTTATACTTTTCAGAGGTACCTGGTCCATACCAGCTATGTCAATAAAAATAGATGATGAATTGCTTATGAAATAAGTGCTATTTCAAAACAGTAAAGAATTTTCTGGTAAGTCATATGTTATAGTTTTATATACATTTTTCATATAAGCACGTTCTACCTTCCAGATAAAATGTGCTTCAAAATTTCATTTGGAAAACATTTCTGAAATCAAAATAATCTTTCCATAGAAACAATATTGTAAGGGGTAGTCAGATCTTTAGGTTACCCAGGAAGAGTATATTTAGTTGATCATGTGACTGAAACAGTGTATTTGTAATTAAAAATGATCTTTTTAGGAAAGGTTGTTGTAATAATAGTATTTTAAAAAGTAAGAAATAGGCCGTCCGAGTGGCGTGGTGGTTAAGCGCTGGCTTGGGAAGCCAGCGGCCCCGGTTCGGTCCCACATATGAGGGCCAGTGACACTGCCCTCAAAAAAAAAAAAAAAGTAAGAAATAGAGGGGAAAAAGTTTAAATATTGAATATTCATATTTGAAGAAATATCAGTAACCCATGCGTATTTTGCTCTTGCTTTGTGGCAGAAGCCATTCTCAGTGCTTTAGATAAATTAACCCATTTAATCCTCATAATAACCCTAGGAGATCGCTTCCATTATGATACCACTTCATAGATGAGGAAACTGGGCCAAAAAAAGTTAAGTAGCTACCCAAAGTTGTACAGTTTCTAAGTAGTAGAATGGGGATTTGAGCCAGCCCACAGCTGCATTAACCACTGTAACCCACAGCTACCCTCGTTTAGAATAAAGAGGGAAGTGAACAGCCTGAGAAGCTTCTGAAGGGACATCGGATTACTGTCTAGGGTAGTAGATTGTATGTTCACTGAACCTAGTACAGCTCCAAGTGAATGGTTGGCTTTTCCTTAATTTAGCTGTATTGTGAATACTTCTTTTGTGCTTCCCAACCAGAATGGAGCTATTTTGGGAGTTTATAAATGGAACAAAGGATGTCACAAAGAGGGAGAGATTTACCTGAGGTAACTGGAGAAGAGCTCATGGAAGGTGGCCGTGGATTAGAGAGTGTGTGCATGTGGGGTATGAGGAAGAGATTTCTGGGGTGGAAATAGCTGAGCTGAAACCTGAATAGAAAAATCAAGGAGAGAAGAATTTGACTTTGCATAATTATCTACATAACTAGGAAAGGAAAAGTGGGAGACAGATTGCCCCCGTTACTGTGAATTCTGTCCTGTATTTGTAATAACCTGAGGCTCACATACCACCCAGTCAGGCAGCAGTGGGCTTCCCAAAGGCCCCTGCTGAAGGCCATAGTCTCCCTGTGCTTAACGGGAGTCAAACTTCAGTCCCCGATTAGTTGTCTTCAGACACTCTGTCCACCCTGTATCCTCTCTCAGAGACAGGAGGCAGTGAGGGCGGAGGGAAAAGAATCCTGGACTTATTGTTTGGGGAACAGAGCTCTGACCTTGCTACCTAATTAGTCCTCTGACCCTTGGCCCCTGTTTCCTAAGCTGTGAAAACAGAGATGTTATCACGCACTTTGTGATGTAAGCACCCAGCAAACATTAGCTCTGATCCCATTGATCGCAACTCTGTGAGGTGTCCTTCCCATTTTACAGGTTGGAAAAGGAGGCTCAGAGAGGCGGAGATGCTTGTGCGAAAGCACATAAGGGCTGATATCACGGTGGAGATAGGCTCCCTGACCATGTAGCCCCAGTGCTGTGGATCTTCCCTCCGCAGTGCTGCCTGCAGTCACTGAAATAAAATGGTTTACTTTTTTTTTTCCATAGTGAAAAATTTAAATGGTCTTTTGCTACTCCAGTTCTGATCAATAGGAAAAAAAGATATGTAAAACCCAGAAATATAGTTTTCCAAGATAACAAAAATGGAAAGTTTTTTTAAAGCAAAATATTCTGTTTGAAAACATTTTTAAAAAGCCTCAAATTATGAATAAGTAGATACTTGTAGCATTCATTCATTATAGTGATTTTTATTCTTTATTCTTTATTTCATGAATCATTCTTTGTTACACAAACAATACAAGCTTATTTAGTCAACATGTGTTTATTGAGCATCTGTATTTTCTAGGCTTAGTGAAAAATACAGACAAAAATCCCTGTTCTCATGGAGCTTGTATTCAGATGTGAACATGGCACATTATAAAAAAAATTACAATAACCAAATAATTTCCATAGAACAGAAAGTGATATGTACTCTGGGGAAAATAGTGTTGGGAAAGAGGGACGAGGTTGTGGGTGGGTAGCTGCAATTTTAGATCCAGTGGTACAGGGAGGCCTAATGGAGCAGGTGGGTTTTAAGCCAAGACTCAAGGAAGGGAGGGGATGAATCACGAGAATTAAAAGCAGAGGAAGAAACAGCAGAATGGCGTAAGGAGGGAGCATGTCTGGTGTGTATAGACGAGTGGGAGGTTAGGCTGGCTCAAGAGGGATGAGTGTGGGAGAGGCAAGAAGTGATAAGGTAGGAGAGGCAAGGCCTGCGGCTGGAAGGGTGGGCAGGGGCGAGTGGATTACGTGGGACCTTGTAGGCCATGTTGTTTGGGGCTTTCTTCTTTTGAGAAGTGGAAGCATCTGGAGAGTTTTGAATAGAGGAGTGACATGATCAAGCCTGCGTTTTGATAGGTCACCCCCTCAGGCTGCTGTTGGGAAGAGACCGTTAGAGGGTAAAGGGGAGAAGCAGGAAGACCAATTTGGAGACCATTGAGGTATTCCATGTGAGAAATGATGGTGCCTGTGAAGGAGAAGAGAAGTAGTCAAAACCTAGATCCATTTGAAGGTAAAACCAACAAGGTTTACTAAGACTGGATGTGGAGTGTGAGAAAATGAGACAAGAGTTACTCCCAAGTTCAGGCCAGCTGCAAGGACGGATTTTCCGCAGACTAAGATGAGAGCACTTGTGTGTTGGAAGTCGAGGGCAGGAAGTTCACTTTGGGATATGTTATGTTTGAGACGATGTTTAGATGTCCATGTGGAGATGTTGAGTAAACAGTTGTATATTTAATTAAGTCTGGAGCTCAGATCCAGCCTGGATATATATATTTGTTCAGCATACAGTTGATATTTAAAGCCATGAGATGTGATGAGATCACCAAGAGAATGTGGAGAAAGAAAACTAAGGACTGAGCCATGGGAAAAGAAGAGGAACCAACAAAACTAGAAAACTGAGACAGAACAAAACTAGAAAAGTAGAAAATAAAAAAACACCCACAAACAATGGCTATACCATTCCCATTTTGGTATATATCATTCCAGACCTTTTTCTTCCTTGAATACATATGGCTTCCTTTTTTAGAGTTAATTTTAGAAATGTAATCTAAAATTTCACTTTATAGGTTTTCTTAAAAATAAATTTTGAGTAAATCAATTCATTTATGTGTTCTTAAAGTAAGAGATGCTAAAAGTTTTATAGTGAAAAGGGACAAACTCTTGCAGAGACAACCTGTGTTACTGTTTCGCCTTGTGCAGGTGCAATATATGCAGGTATGTGTGTACATATGTGTATACATGTGTTCTCCACACACACTTAGTATATGCACATTGTTCTGCAACTTTTCTTTTCTCACTTAACAATACAGAGGGTTCCAAAATGTATACACATTTTAAGAAAGAAAAAAACTGTATTAAAAGTGTAATACTCAGTATATCCTGATAACAAAAGATATGAGTAGAAGTCACATTTGACTTCTGCAATTACAAGAGGTGCCCAAAATGGTTACCATCAGTGTGATTTTAATACAGGTTTTTTATTTTCTTAAAATGTGTATGCATTTTTTTTTGCCACCTTCTGTATATCTTCGATTTTGTCCCATGTTACCATGTACAGCTGTCACTTTCTAAATATAGTGGTATAACAAGAGTTGATTGGCAGGAGAGCTACTCAAACTATTCTAGTCAAAACTGTCAAGTGAGCTTGCGCGGCGAGGCCCCTTTCACCACGTGTGCCAGCGCTTTGGGTCTCTCTCTCCTTTCATCCTGCTTTTCCTTCTCATCATTCCATTCTTGGTTTCTTTTTTTTCTCTACCATGGGATGGATCCCCTCACAGTTTCCCTTTTTTACTGTTTCATCCTGCGAAAATGTAGATATTCACTCACTGAATGTATTTATTAAGTATTTTTTTACCTCTGTGGAATACAGTGCAAGGTAGGGACAGAGTCTACAGGAGTTCCTGTCTAACTGGAGATGCAGGCTTGTAAACAAGTGATTACAATGCCATGTTACAAATGCAGTAACAGAGATAGGAATGGAATGCATTGGAAGCTTGCGGAGGGGGATGGCGGAAGGCGGAGACTGACCTGTCATAAAAGGTGAAGCTACTGGATGAAAGATACCAGAACTATGATATATATATATAGCGTGTGTGTGCACCAATATATATATATACACACACAAATATGAAAATATATGTGTATACACACACACATCTATTACAAACAAAAGTATATATGGCATATCTGTTACAAACAAAACAGTTTCTCTCCTAGGGCCTCAGAATAAGGAGCAAACTCCCTGGCTTGGCTGAGCAGGTTCTTCCGGACCTGACTCTGGGCTATCCACCCCACCTTCCCTCTGCCCCGACTTGCTGTTCTCTGTCCTCTGCTCTCACACATACTGTTCCCTTGGCTTAGAATGCTCTTCCACGTACGGAACACCTCTCGAGAGCTCAATAGTGATAGCCATATCATAAAAATGAGAATGGCCAAATAAATGATGCAAATAATTTTAGTAACTAACATGTATTATGCACAAATTTACCTGCAGTCTCATCTAATCCTTTTAACAACCATATGAGACAGGTACTATTTTAACCCTATTTTTATTTGTTTTATTTATTTTTTTTTTTTTGAGGGCAGTGTCACTGGCCTTTATATGTGGGACCCGAACCAGGGCCGCTGGCTTTCCAAGCCAGCGCTTAACCACCATGCCACTTGGTCGGCCCTTAACCCTATTTTTAAAATGAGGATATTGAGAGGGCCGGCTGAGTGGCGCGGTGGTTAAGAGCTGGCCTTGGAAGCCAGCAGCCCCAGTTCAGTCCCACATATGAGGGCCAATGACACTGCCCTCAAAAAAAAAAAAAATGAGGATATTGAGAGTAAAAGATATTAAGTAGCCTTCCCAAAGTCACTCAACTAGTCAGTAGCACAGCTGGGAGTTTGCTTAGCTCTAGCTAATCCTAGAAGCCACTGCTTAACTGCTGCTGCCTCTTAAAATGAACTCATTAGTAAAATAATTCTACAACTGAAATATCTTAAGCAAAAATGTCCTCATATGTACTTCAATAGCTTTATCTCCTCACTTATTAGTATAATACTCATTACAATTACTTTTATTTTTCTAAATTAATGTTTAGAATGTTTATTTTAGAAAATTCATGTGTTTATTTTAGAAATTCAAATGTTTATTTTAGAAAATTCAAAAATAGAGATAAGCAAGATAACAAGAATAAGGAAATTATTATCCATAGTCCCACATTCAGAGGAAAAAAACAATTTTAATCAACAGAGCACATCTCATATGATTCCATGTATCTGGCATATTGGGAAAGGCGAAAACTATAGGGAAAGAAAACAGTGGTTGTCAGAGGCTGGGCTACAGAGGGCACTAGAGCTGATGGAGTGTTCTATATCTTGGTTGTGGTGGTGGTGGTTACACAACTGTATGTATTTATCAAAACCGAGAACTCTATCCTAAAAAATGTACATTTTACTGAATATAAATTAGACCTCAATAAACCTGACTGAAAAAAGTTTAGCACTTTGTTGTATATCCTTCCACACTTGTTTCTTTGCACATATATTGTAAATATATATTTTAAAATAGTTTATGCTATACTTTATTTTTAGAACATTACAAGATTTACAAGAAAATTGCAAAGTTACTACAGAGTTCCCCTTCCACCCTCCCTCACATTAACATCTTACATTAGTATGATACATTTATTTTAGTGAATGAGCCAATATTGACACAGTAACTAAAACCCATGAATTATTCATATTTCCTTAGTTTTACCTAGTATCTTTTTTCTGTTCCAGGGTGGCATCAAGGATACCACATTACTTTTATTTGTCATGTCACTTTAGGCTCCTCTTGGTTAATAGTTTCTCAGACTTTCCTTATTTTGATGACCTTGACAGTTTTGAAGTTCTGGTCAGGGATATTGTAGGATGCCTCACTATTGGGATTTCTCTGATGTTTTTCCCATGGTTAGACTAGGGCTATAGATTTTGGGGGAGGAAGATCACAGAGGTGAAGTGCCATTTTCATCACTTCCATATTATGCTTTTATAACCTGCTATTCATTCAAAAGTGCATCAATAGTGCATCTCTGTTTTCTACTTACTGCATATAAATCTATGGCCTTCTTAATGGTAATGATAGTATTCTGTTGTATGGAGGTAGCAAAATTCAATTAAGCAATCACCTATTATTGAGCACTATAATGTTTTCACTATTACAACAAATGCTACAATATATTTGCAAACATCTTTGCAAATTTGACTGATGATTTGCTTAGGATAAATCCTGAGCTGCAGAGCTGCTGAGGCAAACTGTATTCACTTTTTTTTTTCTTTTAAAGACTTTGGTATGTAGTAGCAAAATGACCCCAGAAAACTTGTTACTAATTTGAGCTTCTAGCAACAGTGTTTCAGTGCTCTGTTTCCTCCCATTCTATTAGCTAATGCTACATATTATTCTTTTCAACATTTGTGAATTGTAGTAGAAAAATGTATCATGTTACATTGTATTTGTTTCCCTATTGGTATCTTCCGCCAGAGAGTGAGCTCCTAAAGGAAAAAACTGTCCTATTCATTTTTCCGACATCCAGAGTCTTAGTTACTGCCTGAAAGAAATAGGCACTCCAAAGGAGGAGGAAGGGCCTGAATCCATCAGTGATTGTGATCCCATCAGGGAACCCATGCTAAGGAGAGGAAGGGTTTCACCATCACTGGGTGCAATTGTGTCCTCTGGGCCAGTGCCCCATATGCATTATGTAATCTACAGGTGTGGCTCTAATAGTGTGAGCTTCAGACCAGGGAGGAGAGAAAGCCACACTAGACCGAAAGCCAGTAAACAGGATCTTGCTGTTTTCTTCAAATAACAAGCACAATGGGATTTATTTTACCAACTCTGAAAAGGAGAATCACCTGATAGTTCCATTAATATAGTCCCATATGACTTCTTGAAACAATAAGAAATATTTGTGATTTCCAGATCTTTTTCTTTCAGTCAACACCATCTTATATTTGTCAGTCATAGTTGACAACATTTTAATTTTTTTCCTGCACATTTTTCCAGTATTTTATTTATATTCTTTCTTATAAAACATTGACTTTCTCCTCTTTCTGATACTTTCCTCTTCCTAAATCTTGGTGTCATTTGTAAATGTATTATATAACCATGATGATAAATGTTATTGTTTCAATTAGTCACTGGAAGAGGGCACTGCAGAAAAAGAAAAGAATCTGTGTCTTCATATTGAGTATTTTTGGTTTTCTTGTTTTGCAAGATTGACTCATTTAGTAGGATCTAAAAGAAAAAACAACAACTTGTTTTTGAGGCCTAATGGTAATTCAGCAGACTTCTAAGATTATTAAATTTTTCAATTTTCAGTGGGAGATTTTCTTGAAATGATGCCATTTACAGTATGCGTTTTATCTAAGAATTTCCATATGTTCTTCACAGAGACTTCCCCATCCCTTCCAGTCCTCTTAACCTCTCTCTGGGGTGCATTCTTCCAATCTAGGCTGACAAAGACTAGGCCCCAAGTTGTAAGATAGGATAAGAGAGGAAGGAGTGGGGGAGGGGTGGGGAAGGGCTATCAAAACATATGTTAGGACTTGATGAAGAGAAATTCAAAGATCTAGACAAGTTCCTGATGTAAGTAGTGCTGCAGTATCAAAAGTAACTTTACAATTTGAATCTTTTTATGATCTGCAACGAGTCTCTTAGTAGCTAAATCTATCAGCAGAGGAAACTAATTGATACTATTTTATTACATAAATGAAAAGGGCTTACAAGTACAAGGTGGTGATTAAATATTAAAACAAGTATTTTATACTGAAACAAACCAAACCACTGCTCTTGTTTGCTTATTAGTTAATTTATCATAAAATTATTGTCTCTTTATATACATGTGGAGCTATAGGCATTTAAGTTGAATTCTTTAAAATTATGCCTTCAGTTTTATCTCACGTCCTTAGTAATTTCTCATATTGATTGTGTTGGTTTATTACTTAGAAATTATTCAGTAAACTCCTTTAATTAAAATATTATCAATAATTATGATATTTAGTATAAAGGTAATAGTCTCTATTTAAGTGAAATTAATTTATGTTTTAATAACATAATTTTGTTGTTATGAATAAGTTATATTTATTATTCAGCTAACAATGCCTAGGCAGCCTTTTCTATTAACTCCATTAATCTACAACTTACAATTGTGTTAAAATGAATAAAGCCAAAAGCATAGAAGGTGGGTTAACAATGAGGAAATGAAACATCATTTAAATTATCAACGTTGTCCACCTGAGACTGTAATTGAGAGAAGGAAGAGGATCAGAATTGAGTTACAAGCAGGAGCTTCTTACTATTTCTATCTCTAAAGGATCAAACTTGATAAGGACTCAAGAATGTTTCCTTGACAATCAGAGGAAAGGAACTTTGGGCTTAAAGTCTCCTCTGTTATACTAGAGTTTAGACATTTAATGATCAATTGATAGCTATGAGGTGTGATCAAACAATACAGTGAATGTTTAAATTTTAAAAATTCATTATAGTAAAAGACACATTGCCATTAATCCCCCTCAAAGTACTTCCTCTCGCTTCGAACACACTTATCCCATCATTCTCGCCACTTTCTGAAGCAGTTCTGGAAGTCCTCTTTCCCGAGTGTCTATAGTTGCGCTGTCGTGGCTGCCTTGATGTGCTGAATCATTTTGACTTTGGGGAGAGCCAGAAGTTGCACAGTTGCAGATCCAGTGAATAAGGTGGATGTTTTTATTTGACTGTAATGTTTTTATTTGACAGAATTTGCTATACCAGAAGCTGTGTGTGACAGAGAACATTGTCATGATGGAGGATGATTTACAGCACATTTTAAAACATACCTTCTCAACCGTAGCCTTCACCTGACTGACTGCACTAAACAAGTTGAAACTTGTCATACACTGTTACTAAGGTTCGACACTCTGCTTGTGGTATTGAAGATTCCTGCCTTTCACCAGATTTTGTGATCACAGCAGAAAGGCTCTGTGTCATGCATAGCTTCTGATATGCCAATTCCTGTCAAATAAAAACATTACGGTATATCCTCATCTACCTTATTCACTGAATCTGGCACTGTGCGACTTCTGGCTTTTCCCCAAAGTCAAAAATGACAGTGAAAGGTAAACATTTTGAATTGATTCAAGACATCAAGGCAGCCATGACAGCACAACTAAAGACACTCACAAAAGAGGACTTCCAGAACTGCTTCAGAAAGTGGCAAGAATGATGGGATAAGTGTGTTCAAAGTGAGGGGGAGTATTTTGAGAGGGATAAATTGCAATGTGTCTTTTACTGTAATAATTTTTTGTTGTGGTTTAAACATTCACCATATTGTTTGATCTCACCTCATATTAGTCATTTAGGTAAACTAAAATGAACGTATCTTTCTGAATCCCATCACTTCAATTCCAGAATATTAAATATTTTAGAATAGCCAGACTGTTACAGCTACATTAAACCTTTCATAGAGGAAGTTAGGCACATAGAATTCCCAACAATGTATTGGGTCGTCTGAAAAGTCACGACGCATTTTTGCAATGAAAAACATAGAAAAAAATACGTCATGACTTTTCCAACAATCCAATGTTTCAGAAAAGATGTTTCCCAGGCCTGTAATAGCCTGTTGGCAGAGAAGCATGCAGAATTCTGTCTGCCTGGTCAAATGCTTTGATAAAATGCGACCTTGAATTGGAATGATAAATTTAGCCATTGGATGAATCAGTCAAGATTTTTTGAACAACACTGTACACTTAAGATGGCAGAGGCAAACTTTCCCACATAAAACAATTAAGGGACCAGTAAGTAGTGTTTTCCGTTCCTATACTCTGTTCCCATCATGTCTCTATCATACTCAGAAGCCTCCCATCCTTCCCTGTTTCTTAGAAGAGCGTCTCCCCAAATCTGTGCCATGGAACACTGGTATTCTATAGATAGTTGTAGATCTTGCTGAAAAATAGATGCTTGTGGAAAAATACTTTTCTAAAATGTATTTTTAAATCTACATATGTAAGAAAAATTCTAAATACCTTTAAGAAATTATTAACATGGGATAACTGACCTTTGAGAAATGGAATGCCAAGTTCTTTGCATCAAAAATCACTTTTAAATAGTTAAAAGATACTAGAGACTGGAGAAGCTACATGCTACACATATAATTGACAAAAGACTGAGATCCAGAATATATTTAAAATGTGGGCAAAAGATATGAATAAGTAATTCATGAGGAGAAAATCAAAATGATCAATAAACACATGAAAAGATGTTCAGATTCACTAGTAATCAAGTGAATGCAAATTAAAACTAAAATAGCATTTCATACTCAGATTGGCAAAAGGCCTAAAAAGCCTGACAATATGGAGTGCGTAAAGAACATGAAACAGGCGTCTCATGCACTGCACCTGGAATGTGAATAAGCTCCGCTTTGCTGAGTTGAGTGGCGATAGCTAGTAAATGAAAGATGTGCTTAACTCATGACCTAGTAGTTCTCCTAGGTGCACTCACGTGTGCACAAGGAAATAGACACGAAATTGTTCATTGCAACATTTTAACAGCAAGAACTGGAAGCGATATACATGTCTAAATATGCCTAAATGGGAGAATGGGTATGCTACTGGGAAATAATCATTCCTTGATTCAACAAAATTTTATTGAGTGTAGTATGCCAGTGCTGCTCTGGGTATTGGGGATATGTTCAGTGTGAAAACAAAAATATCCGCTTTCAGGGGGTTTACATTTTATTGAGAGGGAGGGTGTGGGATGAGGAGAAATACGAGAGAGAGAGAGAGAGAAAGAGAGAGAGAGAGAGAGAGAGAGAGAGAGAGAGAGAGAGAGAACACCTATAACTATAAGAGATGATGAGATGTGCTATGGAGAAAAATAAAGCAGAGGAGGAGGGGGGAAGAAGGGAGCTTTTGGGTGGGCAGGTAGATCCCACTGGGCAGTGCCATCGAGCGAGCCCTGGAGTGGTGAGGGAGTGATCCATGCAGACATCCTGGGAGGAACACGGAGGCACCTGAGGCCATAAGCATGAACACGCTGATGCAGGATTCCTGACCTGTTTGAGAAACTGCATCGGGGCAGTTGGGGGTGGGGGTGGGGCCGATGCCTGGAGACAGGCATGCCAGAGCCCACTTTGAAGACCACTGCTCTGATCTATGGGGGCAAGCATTTACTGAGCACTCACAATGATGCCTGGTACCATTTTAAGCTTTACACATATTTTGTTAATCTAACACAGTTGTCTTAAGTCTTCTTAAGGTATTTAGCCCCAGTTCATAGAGGAGGAAACAAAGAGGATGACTCACTCATCCTGGTTCAGTAAATTGCTGTATGCTAATTCAAACCCAACACAACTAACAGTCTCTGTTAGCTACTAGGTGGGCTGCCTCCTGCATTTGTCCTCTCAGGAGTTTTCCTTCTAGTGCCATGTGTCTTTCCCACCATTCCAGGCTAGGCCTTGTGTTGCCTTCTGGCCTCATCACCGTATCACCTCGACTCTTTGGTAACCTCTGGAATCTGGAAGAAAGAAGGTTGGACAGTTCCTCTCTGTCCCGGCCTCCTCCTGTTTTCCATCACTCTAGGTGTAGGACATTAGCCTGTACAGGTCTAAGCAAATTTCCTTAGTGAAGAGTTGGGGCCATTTCACAAGGGAATGTCAAAAATCGGACTTTCGCTTGAGTCTCAAAAGGGAAGGCAAATTCATAAGACGGAGGCCCTTATAAGAAGAAGGTGTCCGCTTAACACGTCTGCTGTTTGTAACCTGGCTCCTCTAGCCTCCTCTTTTTAAATGGAATGTTGGATATTTTCTTTATAGTCTGGCAAGAGCTTCAGACTAGATTACATCCTAATCACTCATTTTGTTCTGATTTGTTTGTGGTGGTGGTGGTTTCCTCTTCCATCTGCCACACATATTTACGATGTTACTTCATTTCTTTTATACATTAAACTTTCCTAACCATACTCATTCCTCATGAGTCTAAGGCTGAAAGAAGCCAATTAAAAAAAAAAAAAGCCATCTTGGGTTTCTCACACTTTCTGAATCCAAAAGCAAATCTCTGAATACTTCAAAGTGAAGCTGAGCAAGGGCACCAGCAGTATCGAAAAAGCTGGGTGGTAAGGGCCAAAAGCAAGGCCCAGAGCAGCGCACATGAAGTGTGCTACCATTGGGGCGTCAAGAGACTCTGCGAGGACACTCGAGACTGAGAGCCGTGCTTGTGTCTGGGGAGGCGAACCAGGGATGCGCAGCCCGAGTATGGAAGCCACCTTCTGTCACCCTTGGTTTGTGAGGGTTTTTTTTTTTTTTACTGTACATAATACATTTTAAAAATAATAAAAATTGAAATGAGCGATCTGGAGGTAAACTAGTGAAAATATTATAGTGATATTTTTGGGAACAGCCTGTTTCAAATGTACTTGGCTATTGCAATATGTGTAATATTCCCTTTGCTGTAATGCACCTTGTGAAATGTGACTTTCGTATTATACAACAGTGAAAACGAAAGACTAGACTTGATGCAGCGCCTGATGTGAGGACCCGACCTGCAACATTAGTCTTAACATTTTCGCTGTGACATTCGTCTATCGTCAAATGATATTTCTGTGCCGCTGATGGCGGCGTTCGACTTTATCCCATGAGCTCAGTGTTCCAGGAAGGAAGTTTAGGAAAACAGATGGACACTTTTCTATACGTATTTTTCTGTTTTTCAAGAATGAATAACAAAAGGAAATGTTTATACTTTAAAGCAATCATTTATTTTAATAAAATGTAGCACCTTAACTATGTTTACTTAAAAATATTAATACTGTGATTATTTGCTGTGAGTTTTTGACACATTTTGGAGAACAAGCGTGAAATCAGTTAACACGGTGAAAAGGTTAACATCAACTAGCCACCTAATGGGCAAAAATAATCGCTGTCTCATTTAAAAATATTTTTACATGTTATTGTGTATAATAAAAATGTAAAATGAGAGCTATTAACACTAGATGTCATTTATTTATTTATTTATTTATTTATTTATTTATTTATTTATCAGCTGAGCCATCCTGCCACCTGTTGGCAGCTTAGCGGCAGCTCAGCTCAGGCTGGGCATCGAACTGCTGTTGCACAGAGCTCAGCTCTCTCTCTTGAGCGAGCTCTTAACCAACTGAGCCACTCGGCCGGCCCCAGGTATCATTTATTCTTAATAAAATGTGTTGAGTTTTCTGTGGGTGAGTCTGTTAAAAATGGAGGAAAATTCCATTTTGATCATTTCTTGCTGTTCACCTGAGCGGACATTTTTGGCTGCCTACTTTAATTTCTGCAGCACCATATTTGCTGATGTTCTGATGCTATTTTGAGATGCTGTTCTATTAAAAAGCATTTAACTCCTGATGGTCATCCATGAATACATTCTAATGTTAAAGGCACGCTGGGGTCAGTTAGCTTGAGAAACGGATAAACATGAAACTCCTCAGCCTTTTTTGTTCTGGTTCCTTCTCTTCTTCTTCCCCCTTGTGAACCTTTCCTTTAGCCAAAATATTCTACCTTTTGTCCCTGGTTCCACTTCATTTCTTACATTTTCTAGAACTTATTCTTATTCCTTCTCTCATCTGGACTCCCCTCCCCACACACTTTTAACACTATGCTTTAAGGAGAGAATAAATCGACCTTTTCCTTTAAGCTTTCCCTGACTATCCCCAGCTGCCATGACATTAAAGCCCACCAGATTCTTATCACATGCCATTTCTTTACCTCACGTGGCCGTTATCATTGACTGGGTGCAGTAGGCAGAGTACTGACCCCACCAAGATGTCTGTGTCTGAAACCCCAGAACCTAGGATTACATTAGGTTACGTGGTAAAAAGAAATGAAGGTTGCAAATGGAATTAATGTTGTAAATCAGGTGATCTTAAAGTAGGAAGATTATCTGGGGTTATCCAGATGGGCTCAATGTAATCCTAGGGGCCCTTCAGCATGGAAGAGGGAGTCAGAATGAGGCGGCCTGAGGACTCAGGCTGACATTGCTGGCTTTGTAAGGTGCCGTGAGTCAGGGAGTGTGGATGGCCTCTAGAAGCTGGAAGAGACAAGGAAACAGATACTCCCACTAGCGCCTTCAGAAAGAATGTGGCTGCCTTGCTGATGCCTTGATTGTAGCCCAGGGAGATTTACTTCACTCTTCTGACCTCCAAACTGTACGTTTTTAAATTTGTATTGTTTAAGCCACTACATTTGTGGTAATTTGTTAGCAGCAGCAATACAAAAGCAATATACTGTGATTACTTTGTTATATTTTTAGATATTTTGACATCATCCTCTTAAGTGATTTTAAGTTCTATGAAGATGAGTACCAAGCCTTATATATTTTTATAGGCCAACATCATAATAGTGTATCGAACATAGAAAATGTTATAATCTGATTCTAAAGATTCAGGAAGAAGGGGCAAGTGTTCACCTACTAAAAATCTATATACTGATTTTTAGATGTCATGTCTGCACACATAGGCTCTATTCAGCAGGGTCTTCATATCTATCAGCCTTAATAGCTCTGACAGTGGCCATCAGTACATACAGTCACGTGTCACATAAGGATGTTTTAGTCAATGGCCCACATATACCATAGTGGTCCCGTAAGACTGTAACGGAGCTGAAGAACTCCTGTCACCTAATAACATCGTAGCTGTCTTAATGTCATAACACAATGCATTACATGTTTGTGGTGATGCTGGTGTAAACAAACCTACTGTGCTGCCAGTTGTATAAAAGTATAACACATATGGTTATGTACAGTACATAATACTTGATAATAAATGACTATGTTACTGGTTTATGTGTTTACTATTTATTGTTATTTTAGAGTGTGCTCTTTCTACTTATGAAAAAACAAAGTCCCATTGGTCCCCTGAAAGTTTCACTGAAGTAGCAGGCCTTTGAATCTCGGTAGTGTATATCTCCCACCCCCTAGCATACAAGCGTCACTTTCTATTCACCAAGTCTATTTAGCATGATGTCATGGTGGGCTAGCTTGGTTTTCTGGAGAATGTCAAGATGATCAAGAATTTTGCAGACAATATTCTGAAGAAAGCTGGAGTTTATATAGCCCTGAGTCAAGACTGTAAAATGTACTGCTGTCTTTCTTATGTAAAGGTATAATTTTTGATCCTCCTTATTGTTGGGTAGTGAAAAGAATGTGTTTGTAAGATCAAGCTATATACCTTATGCTAGAGCTTCTGTTGGTGTTTTCTATTAAAGATATTACATTCAGTTCATCATCTGCAGTTGGAGCTACCAAGTGTTAAGTTTAATCTATCACCATTCACCAACATGATCCGTCTGGGTTTTGCAGGGGCCATACAGGTAAATTAAACAGAGATATCATGGAAACCAATGCTTCAGCATCTTTTAAAATTTGAGAGTTGTGTGAATTCCTGAAATTCCTCTTAGGGTGTGTTTGATTTACTATCTTGGCACTTTGATTGTGGCGAGGGTGGAGGAGAGAGATCTTCATAGCCCTTTTTACCATGATAACTTTTACCCAGTAGGCCAGAGAGTGTGAAAATTCTGCCAAATGATAAGCTTGTCCATTCAGATTTCATGCTTGGGAACTGGGGAAGTAACCTCAGACTAGGTTACTTCCTGTCTTCTGGATTCTATTCTGCAGAACGTGGGGCCTCACAGTAACATGGACGTGGGCCAGGACTGCACTGATCACCGGCCTCCGGAGATAAGTCCTTCCTCCACCCAGTGGGCTGTGATGGCATTTGGGGTTTGCTTGTTTCAGTGTTACTCCAGATGATGTCCTGTAACAAAACGTCTGTGAAGACTCCTTTCTCCAGTGTACAGTTTCTATGGTAAATGGCTGCAGGAGCTTTGGGGGAATGATTGTGGGAGTATGTATTGTGCATACTTAAGGGGGTATTCCTCAAGAATACTCATACTCCCCTTTGATCATGGGCTCTCGTCTATAAAGGGGCTTAAAACTGGATGAGATGGAGTAGCCGGTTAGCTCAGTTGGTTAGAGCTTGGTGCTGATAACACCAAGGTGGCTGGTTCAATCCTCGCATGGACCACTGTGAGCTGCGCCCTCTTAAAAACAAAACCAAACAAACAAACTAAAAAACTGGATGAGAGGCCACAGTGTTTTTTTCAGTTTTGCAGCTCATGTCTGTCTTTGCATCAGTTGTTTTGCTTTTTTGTTTTACAAGGCAAGTACGTCAAGTAACACCTTGATTGGGTATCCGTCTTGATCCCAGGAACATCATACTCTATTGATCATCACCACAGATTTCTCTAGGCCAACACAGTCTGATTGCCATCCCAGCCTGTCCCTATGTATTCTGTCAGTGAGGTGCCACTCCATGGCGTCTGCCTTTCCTGAATCCTGTCACCTCTATTGATACTAGAAGGCCGCTTTCAGGGTAACATCTCATGAACACCTAGAGAAAATTTGTCGTTGATATTCTCTGAGATCCCAATGCAAACCTCTTGTGCATTCCTTCTTCCCTTAGTGAAGCCAATGTCCTCTAGGGCTTGCCGGGGACATTCAGGTAGTAGCTGCTCGGATCATATGTAATAAGTACAATACAACTGTTTTAACATTTTCAATTTCCTGAACCTTATGGTCCCTTTCTCAATATTCTACCAAAGTAAGAACTATAATACTTTGGCATCTCAACCTCATTTACAGAAGAACACCTACAAAAGGGCAGCATATTAGCACAACTCCAGGTTTCCTTTCCAGTGGGCTGAATCCCACATCACAGGAGATGGCTCCAAGGTCAGCAAGTTCCACTCTGCAGACTTATATTCTGTCCCCTCACCACTTCACTGGTGGAACACTCTCAAGATACACTCCTACACATGTGCTTCCAGTTCTTGCCAGTGCTTATTATTCTGGACTTGTAATCGTTTTGATCATACAAGCTATTTCCTACTGGAGTAAGTAATGTATTTTCTCAGTCGACCCTTGTTACTTCTGAGACAATGTTGATTATCACTGTTGTTCTTGCCGCCCTCTCTCTCTATTCCTTCCCTTTGCTATGAAAATAGCACGTCCCAAATATTGAAGAAGAGACATGTAGCAGGAGAGGAATTGCCACCAACCCATGGCTGATGAGCAACGTGGCTGAGAAATAATCCTTTATGACTAATACACGTGCCACTGACTGTTCATAATCATGTTTTGACTGCAGTTATCAATTGGGTAGATCTGGTTCGGATACATATCTTTTTCTAATAACTTGAAGAAGTTCTTTAACTTGAGTTTTTATAAATATAGCAAAAATATTAACTAAATAACTAGGACCTTACTATGGACATGTGCCATATACATTTTACTGAGCAGTTAAATACAGTAAGATATAAGGCTTTTTAAGTCATAAGTAAAAGAGACACCTTTCAGCAAGGTCTAATAATGATGATAATTATGAAGATATATTTGGGAAAAAGAGAGATAGAAACTCAAGACAATAGATAGCTTCAAAATCTGGAACACGTCCAAGGCAATACAGAGACAATTATATGTGGTTACTCCAGTGCTCTGGTGTTAACATGACTTGGATACTCTTGATCTCATCTCTTAGTGACTTTTCACTTCTCTTTCTGCCACCAACTGGCTTCCTTACAGTCTGTTCTGTACCTTTTCTCTTCCTCATTTTCTTCTGTATCTATGATTTGTGATTTGTTATGCCTTCACCTTGCTCATAAGTTTGGTTTGTTCCTGGCTCCTTCCAGGACACCTTTTAAACTTCAGTTCCCAATACTAGTTGACTCATCTATACTCTACCGTTTCAAATTCCCAAGAGGATGGTTTTGTTTGACCCAGTTATCATTAGTAAAATAATATTTCCTCAAATTCATGTGCACTCAGCACCTCAGAATGTTACTTTATTTGGAATAAGGGTTTTTGCGGGTATAATTCAGGTACGGACAGTAAGGTAAGATCATCATAGAATAGGTGAGCCCTAAATCCAATAATGAGTTTTCTTATAAGAGGCAAAAAAGGAGGAGACATAGAGACACAGAAAAGGTAAGGTCATGTGAAGATGGACACAGATATTAGAGGACAACCACAAGCCAAGGAATGCCAAGGATTGTCAGCCACCAGAAGCGAGGAGAGAGGCATAGAATGGACCCTCCCCATGGAATGGAGCTTCCAGAAGGAACCCCGCCAACACCTTGATTTCAGAGTCCTTGTTTCCAGAAGTGTGAGAATAAATTTCTGTTGTTTTAAGTCATTCGGTTTGTAGGAATTTGTTATGGCAACTACAGTAGTCCCCTCTTATCTGCAGTTTCACTTTGTGCAGTTTCAGTTACAGGCAGCCGTGGTCTGAAAATATTGAACGGAAAATTCCAGAAATAAACAGTTCATAAGTTTTAAATTGTGCACTGTTCTGAGCAGCGTGATGAAATTTCATGGTGTCTCCCTCCACCCTGCCCAGGAAGTGAATCATCCCTTTGTCCAGCATTTCCACGCTGTGTACACTCCCCACCCGTTAGTCACTTAGTAGTAGCCCCCTTGCTTATCAGATCAAATGTCACCATATTGCAGTGCTTATGTTCAGGTCACCCTTTTTTACTTAAGAATGGCCCCAAAACACATGAGCAGTGATGCTGGCAATGCAGATATGCAAAAGAGAAGCCATACAAGGCTTCCTTTACATGAAAAGGTATGTATGCACAGGAAACAGCAGTATATGTAGGGTTTGGTACTATGATCGGTTTCAGGCATCCACTGGAGGTCTTGGGGAACCTGTACGTAAAGGGGAACAACTGTATAGGAAACGAATACTTCCGATTAATCTCTGAGGGCTTTTGTTCATAGGCCATTGGTTGGGCCATAGATTGGCCACTCTGGGGTGAAGTGCTTAGAATTGGATCGATAGGGCTGTGGACAGGGTGATTTCCTTTGAAAAGACAGTGGACGTGAGAAACATACAAGTTGACATGTCTAAAACAATTTAATGCTTTGCTGGCTGCCGGGCATCCCCATTCTCCCACCCTTGGGGATAAAGGGTCTCCTCACCTGATGTCATTCAGCTCTCCCACAAAGCACTGCCTATGTCCACTGACTGAGGTGAATATCTGGAAGTGATGTCACAGAGGTACTTCAGAATGTACTTGTCATTGTGAGAACCCTCATTTTCTGAGCAATGTCCTTTTCTCCTCTGTTTCATTGCAATCCTGCTTGGTGTCACATCTTTGCTATTTAATATCATGTAGGTGGAACTGAAGTTCTTACATTTGAGGGTGATCTACTTTAAAAGGACAAACACTGCTTGAAGACCCTCAGCCTTGACTTAAATCATTTTAATGATGCTACCTTAAGTGTATTAAAATAAAGCTGCAGGTATAACCCTGCAGAGCAGAGGTTGGTGAAGTTTTTCCCAAAGGGTCGGATTCAATGATTTTAGGCTTTGTGGGCCATGTAGGCTCTGTTGTAACTACTGTAGCATGAAAGCAGCTATAGACAGAATATAAACCTCACATTTTATTTGGGGACACTTAAATTTGAATTCCATATAATTTTTACATCACGAAATCTTTTCATTTCCCCCCCACACACAACTATTTAAAAATGTAAAAAATACTCTACTCGTTGGCTGTATTAAAAGAGGCAGTAGAATGTATTTGGCCCATGGGCTATAGTTTGCAGGCCTCTGCCATAGAAGATGCTTGATGTTCTTGTCCACTCAAAGTCACCCCTTATTTTGCTAATAGGGCCCTAAGTTTATCTTGGGAACCTTTCCCCACACCTCCACTCTCTTTGAAAACTGTCGGTGTGTATGTATCGGGCTGTGCTATGGGAGCGTGTGTCCTTGCCTGCAGTGAGTCTTTCAATCGGAGTAAACCCTGCAGTTGCATGGGATCCATGTTTTCTCTTTGCACAGGAACTTGTAGCAACAAGGAAGATGTGAGCCTGGAGATGCCAGAGGCTGCCATGTGAATCTTAAGAATGAATCTGACACAGCAGAAGGCTGAGCCAAGAAACTAAGAGAAACTGAATTTTGATTACATTTTAGGAGCTCCTGGATCAAGCCACTCATGACACTAAACAACCCAAGGCTTTCCCACTACATGAATAAATAACATTTCTTTCTTATTTAAGAGAGTTTGAGTGTGGGTTCTGTGTCACAACAGAATACTCACAGAGGCAAAACTTCTTACCTCAAACGTTTATTATGACTACAAAACACATTTTAAAATTAGATGCCATTGTAACTGCTAACCCAGGAAAGTTCCAATCAACAATGTTGTTTTTTATTTTACTGAAAACTAAATTCCTTCTCCTAATGTGAATATGGCATTGGCAATATGCTGTGGGTTGTTCTGAGTTCTGCATACCTTTGTATCTTGCACATATGGTGTGTTCCATGCAGTGAATCATTTCTTCATTGCTTTTCTCTATTTGAATTACTGCAAACCTCAGCCTTCTCTTGGTACAAATATTGGGTTGTTGGAAAAGTCATGACATATTTTTTCTATGTTTTTTTGCTGCAAAAATGCGTCATGACTTTTCCATCATCCCAGTATTTAATTTATGTAAGCCTACCTCTATTTTCCTTAGTCACTAAAACAAAGAAGAAGATTATTGTGCTTCTCTTTCAAATATTGATACCAAATTAAAATCTCATTTTTTTTAACGATTTTTTTTTTTCAAATTGGGGAATTGGGGGAAGGGAACAGACAAGTTGCTGTCCTTTTTGTTCTTCAGTCTAGTTGTGGAGGACGTCGCTTCACTGGCGGCCCATTGTTGGTATTATGATCAGTGCGCTCTTCCCGGCTGAGGCAGTCGGTTGCTGGCCGTTGGAGAGCTGCTTATGGCGGCTCACGGCAGCTGCCAGCCGCTCACAGTAGCTCCTGGCAGCCCACTGCATCCCTACTGCAGCCTACTCCGTCACAGCCCAGCTCCAGGTCGAGCTGTTGTTCACCCTCTTAGCTGCAGAGGGCGCAGCATTATTGGCCCATGTGGGATCCAAACCGGCAGCCCTGCTGCTGAGAGCTTGTGCTCCCAAGCCAACTCTTAATCAACTGAGCCACTCAGCCAGCCCCAAAGCTCATTTTATTAAACTACTTAAGCCAAAGTCTTTGATCTATGAAAATATGTTTCAATTATTAATTAAAAAGAGAAGCTTTGTGTTTTTAACAGGAGATGAATTCAGCTGTGGTGATTGTGTCAGTTTGCCGTTGGGACATACCAGTTCTCAGTAATTAGGCAAGCCTGTGATGTCTAGACCCACATCATTCACTTTTGGCCCTGCCTATACCTTCCACTGACTCCCACTTGTGTCTCATAATTCCACTCAGTGATGTGGTCTGTTACTTCTGTTAGGGATTTTAAACTAATCGCACAATTTTTTACGGTCTCTTTGTCTGCAATTGCATATAAATTTTTCATACTGTTTTTTAGTTGGAGTACTATAACCTGTACATGTACTGCTTATGTAACCAGGAGTGGTGAATTAGTCACCTATTGCTCCAAAAATCTAGTAGATAGATCTCAAAAGCACTGTGGCTTATAGCAAGAAGCATTTATATTTTTGTTCACAGGTCTCTGCAGGTTAGCAGGGGCAGCTCTGCTTAGGCTGCAGGTCAGCTTGCCTCAGCGCTTGGCTTTAGGTCAAGTGTAGGATGGCCTGTGTTTCTTATTCTGGGGCCCAGGCTGAAGGGCGAGGAGGTAGCTAGCACATGCGCTCTTCATGGCAGTCACGGGAGTGCTGAAGACTGAGCCAAAGGATTGCAAGGACATTTGAGTCCTTTGTGCATGTCATGTTCACTGACATTGACCAGAATAAGTCACATGGTCGAAACATCAATAGAATGGGGGAAATGCACCCATCCACTGTAGTGTGCTGTCGGTTTACATGGCCGAGGGAGAGAGGGAAAAATTGTGAATAACCCAATCTAGTACATATGGCTTCACTTTGTGCAAACTCTGTCTCTGCTCCTCCAACCCTCTGATCTCAATTTCTATTGCTAATATGCCCTGTGGGTGTGAGAGGGCTTTCCATAGATAGTTTGAATTTTAAAGAAAAAGAATGGTTTCCAGATAGAGCTTGATGGTCATAAATCCAGTAGCTGTTGCAGCTGAGTTTCCTTTTTTTTCTCAGTTTTTTTTTTTTTTTTTTAAAGATTTTATTGGGGATTTGGTGGAGGGGAACATCGTTGGGGAATCGGGGAAGGGGAACAGACAAGTTGCTGTCTTCTTGTTTTTCAGTTTAGTTGCGGAGAATGTTGCTTCACTGTTGGTATCGTCATTGCGCTCTTCCCGGATGAGGCAGATCGGTCGCTGGCCTCTGGATGTCGCTCATCGCGGCTATTGGCAGCTCACGCTTGGCTGCCAGCCACTCACGCTGGCTGCGGGCCACTCACTGTAGCCTATGGCAGCCCACTGCAGCAGGAGCTGCAGCCCACACCATCACCGGGGCTCGCACAGCCCAGCTCCAGGTGGAGCTGTTGTTAGCTGTAGAGGGCAGTGTCACTGGCCCTCATGCGGGATCCGAACCGGGGCCGCTGGCATCCCAAAACCAGCGCTTAACCAATGCGCCACTCGGCCGGCCCTGAGTTTCCTTTTTGGCTCAACCTTCTGGCTTCTTTGTTGATTTATTTTTATGATAAAATATTTTAAAATATGCTAAGCTTTAATTTTGTGTTTTAATGCAGTAAAAAAAAAGTGTATATGATTCTATTATTTGGTGTATACTTAAATATACAAAGTAACTGGTAAGAGGTAATGGATCTCATTCACTGCAGGATTTGTGGGACCTAGCATAGTGCTGGGCATATAACATATGCTTAATAAATATTTGTTGATTGAAATATAGTGTTTTCTTATTCACTAATGATTGTTACAGATCCACAATAGTAACTTGTGCTTGAATAGACATTTTCTTTTTTAATGTAATGGTGTTTATATAATCAATATCCCCCAACTTGATTAGTGTCTTTTACCAAAAAGATATGTATAATGTGATGCATAGACAAGTGATAAGTTTGTGTTTGCTGTTTGCAGGACTAATACAAATTGTTGGTTGCTTTTTTTTCTGTTTTTTTTTTTTTTTTTTAAGATTTTACTGGGGAATTGGGGGAGGAGAACAGTATAGGGGAATCGGGGAAGGGGAACAGACAAGTTGCGGTCCTTTTTAGTTCTTCAGTCTAGTTGCGGAGGACATTGTTTCACTGGCACATGTTGGTATCGTCATTGTGTTCTTCTCAGATGAGGCAGATCAGTCGTCGGCCTCTGAAACGGCTGCTCACAGTGGCTCTTGGCAGCTCACACTGGCTGCCATCCACTCACTGTAGCTTATGGCAGCCCACTGCAGCAAGGGCTGCAGCTATGCCGACCAGGGGAATCATAGCAGCCCAGATCCAGGTGGAGCTGTTGTTCACCACCTTAGATGTAGAGGACAGTGTCACTGGCCCTCATATGTGGGATCCATCCTGGGCCCCACTGCTCAGAGCTGGTGTCCCAAGCCAGCTCCTAACCAAAGTGCCATTTGGCCGGCCTTCTGGTTTGTTTTTACAATTATTTATTTACATATCATTTTTATGTATTAACAGTCCTTAGAAGAACATCTAAAGGGATAGTTAGAAATATGTATCAATATAGGCAAAATCTACTAATTTTCAAGTTTATAAATATCAGCCAGTGAAAATGCCATTTAAAATTACTCTTATTTATTTATTTTAAATAATAAATAAAATTACTTTTTAAAACATTAAAAATTAAAATTATGATGTAGATATAAAAGGATCATAATGCACGAGAAAGGTAGTAAAAAGTGTAAGTGCCGTTTGAAAGATTATTTCCTTCTTAGAAGGAACTAAATTCCTAGGGTTGATTTCTGAAAACTGAATATATCATAAAACAAAAAGAACTTAACTGAAAGACAGTTTACTTTATATAATAGGTCATCTACTTAGGAGAAGAGCAAGACTAAAGCAACTAAATGCCTTCTTGAGTTTTTTCAATGATGCTGAAAGTTCAGGATATTTCCTTTGCATTCTTACAGGAAACGTTTATTATAGCTTAAACATGCACTAATGCGTCAAGTTATAATCATCTTGCCAGATATACTTATGGCATAAAGAAAGGAAGGAAACGAACATTCATGAAGTCTTTACTGTATGCTTGGTAAAGTGCTAGAAACAAAGATCTGTTGAGATGAGAAATATTCTCGTTTCAGAAACTAGGCCCACAAAGTTTAAGACTGTTTTTGACTCCAAAATCATGTTCTTTGGCATGAGCCAAAACCCAAGAAAACTGTTCATTTGATAGTGTAGTAAACTGACATGAACTCCTGACATGAACTCCACTTGCAAGTTCAATAATTGCAGTGTAGTAAAACCAAGTTTTATTTAGAGATAAACAAACAACAACTATGTAGATACATTTTGCAATAGATAAATCACAGTGGTCCAAAATCCTACAGTGGGTATTCCCCAATGCCACATAAGTGCCCCCCAGGAACCGTTCAAATATGGATCTACCCACTGAAAGTTCCCCAATCTTGGGCTTGAGTTGACACGTTGACTCCTCCTGAAAGGAATGTCTCCTTGTGGTCATTCCTGCAGTGTTTGCAGCACTGACCTTATCCCTAGCCTCTAAATCCACTTCCTTTTCTAGTGGTGTCTTGTTTTTCTCATGCTTCTAGACCCACTTCCTTGTCTGGTCAAAACTCCAGACTTATTCTTTCATTCTTCTTTCTTTCTTCTCCTTCTCCTTCTCCTTCTTCTTCTTTTCCTTTTCTTCCTTCTCCTCCTTCTCTTCCTCCTTCTTCTTCTTCGTTGTAAACAACTAATATGGAGTTTATTTTTCATTATTGCATTATTGACTTTTTCCTTCCATATGAGCATGTAAAAGGAGCATGTGAAAGGTAGCATTTCATACAGGTTTTAAGTTTTAAAATAAAGTAAGAAATTGTGATGAACGGCTTCTATACTATCAAATTATAAACTTGTACAAAATTACAGGAAACTTATTTTCTTAGAACTGCATATTTTAAATTACCAAAATGATACAGTATATAAAAACTTTTTATTATGGATATTGTCAAATAATCCATAATCCATAAAGTCAGAGAGAATAGTGTAAAGAACTCACATGTACCTGTCATTCAGCTTCAACAATTAGCAATGCTTAGGCATGAAGAACATTTGACAGTGCCATGTAACTGAGAGGTAAAGAACTCCTCCAGTCAGGTTGAGCTGATATATTCTTGTTGTTAAAAGATATCTACATAATACAAAAGCGTGTGAAGTACAAATGGAATACCCTAATATTTTCGATCATTTGTTAATAATCCCTTTAGTAAGGATGCTGCTATCAGTCAGGGTTTATAAAGTCACCGAGTGTTGTAATTTAATGAATGATGGATACAAATTCTGCTCATGTGCTCACTGGTGTTGGTTCTGACAATTCAGTTACATAGAAAAGCTGATCTTTTTGGAGTAAAGCCCTTTTGTTGCCATTCTGTTTTAGATCATCATAACTCATTTTTTGATACAGATTACAAATTTTATAAATTTCTGTAATTATTTTCATGGCCATAGAGGAAATAAAAACATGCATAAATATTTAAAAAAAATGACTCCCTGTATTATGGGATGGTTATATTCTAATGATGCTTCGGGTGAGGGATTACAAATGTGAGCAAAAGAAAGCTCATTATCTCCTGGGTAGGTTTAAGGACATCATCTTTCTAGATGATCGGTGATTCTGGTGTTCACATTTAGCAGCTGTCTTGATTTATAAGAAGGCATCCAAATTCTTTCTAAATTAAGCAGGAGTTATATCTTTCACCAAGTACTTATCCCAAATAAAGAGGGTCTTCCTCTTAATGATTAATTATAAACATTTAGCAAGTGCTTGTTGTCTTTACAATCTGCTTCTTATCTGTCCACCCTGTACTCAGAGAATTTATAATCTACCTAAACAGAAAAGCTGTTCCCATAAAAATAAAAGCTGCCAAATGAGACCTACAGATAAGAATAAGTGTTACAGGACTTCATAGGAGCAAAGGATGAACATGGACTCCGTGGTTCTGAGGGGATTGAGACTAGAGTAGGCCGTGAGAGCCAGTGTTGACCCCAGGTCCTCCACCCCCTCATCTATCATGCATTGACTGGCATTAAAAGACACATGAAAGATGTGAGGCACACAAAGGGGCCACCATTCTTTAGGCACGAAGTCATCAGCATGCTCTTTCTCCTATGCTGAGTCATCTTCCCTGTTCCCTGCGAAATTTCCTTCTTGGTCTGTGACTTCACTCTCAGAGCCCCGAGTTTACAAGAAAAGAGGGCGTAGCTCTGCTCTGCTCTGCCCTAATGGAGAGACATACTTGTGGTTTTTATCTCATTGAGCCCAATGCACAGAGAAGGAGAATAAATATCAGCCAGAAACACTGGTCATAGGAATAAGAAATATGCCCTGTATTGTATTTCTAGAGATCCTATGCTATGCTGAGGCAATATGTATAGCAACTGGAGAAAAAAAAAAAAAAAAGGCTAAGGGCTCAGATTTGGGAATAAAGAAATATTGTCCCTAAAATAATTGTTCCAAGTATAGCAGTAGATGTTGAGAGAGGTTCAGAAGGCTTCCGCAGAGCTAAATGCACAATTTGGAAAAGTATCAGGTTGCTCCAGGATAAGGTGAGCATGCTTGGTGCTCAAGACACCTGGGATCAGAGGTTCTGTGCTTCTCGGTGGTTCACACATGTTCATGGAAACAGAGACCTGGGGATGTGGTCTATTTGTATCAGAGAAGTTGGTTTGCCCACATTTATGACGTGACTGATTAAACACCTGTTAGGATGTGACTATAAGTTCATGGATTGCACTCATTTTTATTTAATGCAATTGAAGAATTAACAACTGAGAGTCCAATGAATAGTTCTGGACTGCTGCCCTGCTCCAACCTACTGGCTCAGCTAACTTTAAATGTGTATGGGGATGTGGATGAGTTAACATCACCCCTCCCTCTCGATTAAAATATTTGCATTTATAACTGGCATTAGGCTATATCTTAATCCACTTATTGCTTTTGAAAGCAATATAAACTTGCTGCAGATGAAAACGCCAAAGATCCTGCAATAGAATTCCCTAAAGCACAGTGGCTCTGGATCAGATGTGATAGTGTGTGGGAGGCGGTAGGCTCACAAGGTCTTTTCTTCCTCCATTTCCTTTTTCCCCAGGGTAGCCCCTGAGCAGCCCCAGTGAAACCCTGTGCCCTAAATAGTACATGTGGTGACAGACCACTAACGTAATCCCAGGGGGATGGGTACTCTGAAGTGGAAGATCTAAAGAAGTCTTCAAGTGTACACCCTACAGGTGGGCCGCCAGCCCTTTCATGGCAGCTACGCCCTTCCTGTAGCTCAGACGTCTTTCCTTTAGAGGAGATTGACCAAATCTAGATAGAAGGAATTTTCTCCAGGTTAAGGTCCAATTATGTCATTCTGATTATAAAAATTAGCAATAGCCAAATGTCTCTAAAATTCACATCATGTCATGGGTAGGGAATTGGAGATGGGAGTGGTTGAGCTGGGATAACTCTACTTGTTTCTAAGAGTTGCCCATATTTACGTACTTCATCTACCCCACCCCAGTCTCAGGATGAAAAACATTATGTAATTGTTTTGTTGTGATAGCTCAACTGAGTCATGGAGAATGTTTTCAACTTCTTTAGAAAAAGAGAACGGAAAAGACTGGCTCTATTCTATGTCCACAACTCAGAATTTCATTGCTATTCTTTAAATTACATATTCATTCTCTATGAAAATAAAGTTTAAAAATGTTTACTTTTTTCATTATGTTGATTTTGGCAATAAGAACAGGGAGGCAAAATTTAGATTAGACATAATATAAATCAAGCTTCTCATGCATTCCTAGTGCAATTTGATAAAATATCTTGTCTTAGGTGCTTTACCATCTCTGGGAAAATACCGGGGGTGCCAAAAAAATGTATACAAGTGGACACTTTGGTCAATGTTGCACAAGCAGTAGTTTGCCATAATCAGAAGTGTCTGTACCACTTTGAGCACTTCTCGTAATTGCAGAAGTCAAATGTGACTAGTATTCATCTTTTATTATTGGTAAATATTGAGTATTACAATTTTAATATGGTTTGCCTTTCTTAAAATGTGTATACTTGTTTTTGGCACTCTCCGTATATTACCAATGTCATAGGGCAATCTATTTTTCCTGACGTATTACTTTTGTAAGTTGTAAATGTGTTTGCCTGCAAGCAACTGAAAATCCAAGAGAGGCTTAAATAAGTAAGAGGTTTATTTGCTTTAAGCAACAAGATATCTGGGGGCAAGATCCCAGAGCTGGGATCGTGGCTTAGCATAGTCTTCATGTGGTTCTCATTTTTGTGGCATCATGTTAGTGTTGGGAAGAAGGAGGAAGAAAGAAGGGCAAAGTGTAAAGGAAAGTGCCTGCCAGGTCTTCAAAAAAGCTTTTCTAGAAGCCTCATGCAGAGACTTGTGTTGACACTGTACTGGCCAAAACTACATCACATGGCCACCCCACTTCCATCCAACGAATCTAGGAAAGCAAGTATCTCACCTTCCAACCTACCTCCCAGTAGAGGAGGCTGGTTGGAAAGGTGGTGAGATGGGTGGTGAGGAAGATAGTTTATAGTATCTGCCAGCACTGACTAGTATTTTGCTCTTACTGATTTCTTGTCATGTGGAATTATTTTCAACAAACAAAAAGTTTTCAGTTCAGAAGCTCTAGTTTAAGAATACAATGTCCTCACCACTTATTTCCTCTTTAAAATGATAGATTTGGGCTGTCTTGTCTCTAAATAGCAGCTTATTGTAGCTTGTGTTTTGGGAGCAGCTATCTAAGATCAAATGACAAAAATGAAGGGAAACATCTTGTGACCTTTTGGGTTTTAGTGATTTGGGATGTGTTTCTTGCCAGGACAGACAGTTCAGTATTTTCAAATATTTTGGTGTTTATTTGTTCAAGACCAAGACAGAACTGTCATGAATAATGAATATGTAAAAAAAAAAGAGCCAAACAATGAGATATACACTTTTGAAATTCACTTGAATCTATTGAACTAAGACAGCTCCAGTTAAAAAACTAGCACCTTTTTCTTTGTGGGCAAAATTTTGTTAATTTACATGGGTGAAGTTTTTAAACTCTACTAAAGATTGCTAAATATTATTGATCATTAATATTTAATTCAAGTAGCATATCCTACTATAATTCTAGTCATCATATTCTTGCAACTCAGAGCTTAAAAAATATTTCTTTTTACAATTAGAATAAAATACTCTCAGAGAAACTTATTAAAATAAGAGATCCCCTCATACATTCACTATTACAGATACTTAACATTTTGATGTATGTTTGTTTATGAATAGGAAATAATAGTAGCCAATGTTAATTGAATATCTCATCTATGCCAATAAGTTTAGGTGTATTATGTAACTTAATTCTCTCAAAAACTCTAGGAGCCAGGTACAGCTTTATCCCATGTTTACAGCTGAAGATAGTTATGTTTAGGTAACTTGCTCAAAGTAACATCGTAAGTAGGTAGCACTGTTAGAATGCAAACTTTCAAAGTCCTCTAAACTTCAAAACTCTCAGGATCTGAACAGGCAATGTTGGGTGTCTAGGAGGTGGGAACAGAAGGACTGCAGGGCTTGCCAATGCTTTTCTGTCTTTGTATCATGGGATTCAAGACTCTGGCTTCCAGGAAAGACTGATGGCTCAGCTGTCCATCAGTAGCCTAGCTCTAAAAGCCACTTTGGTTCTTGCTTTTTCTGGGAGCTGAAGTTTCATGTCTCCATGAAATGTCAATAAATATTGGCCTAATTTCCAGAGTATTTCTAATGCTTCCTATCAAAGAACATTGATACAACAGATGTTTGACTTAACTAGGAAATCTCAACCTTCTTTACCATGTGAAAATGCATTGAGTTTCCAACAAGAAACCTATAGATGAACTTCTTAAAAATAATCCATTGGAAAATCAGATATTGTATTCATAAATAGAAAAAAAATGTTCCTTCAATCCTAATCGACATTTTTAAAAAGGTCTCTTTCTTTGTACTACGTTTTCATTTTATTAAGTTTTGTGCATAGGCTCCTAATATGTTGCCCCTAAAATTGTGTACATTTAGCCATTTCCATTGGGCAGGGATCTTACCTATTTTACATAATAGCTAGTCACTGTTTATACTCAGTAAAAATCCTTCATACTCTTTCGTTTGTTTTAGATAAACAGGTTCTAGTAAGTTTATTCATGTGTAAAAACTTAAAGCAAAACAGACAAAGTGAAAGGCTCCTTTTAACTCCTCCCAAACCCCATCCTCTCTCTAGACAAACTCAATTGTCAGTTGGAGGCGGAACCTTCCAGTTCTTTCTTATATAGTTACTTATATCCATGTCCACATATGGAAATATAGTGTGTTTTTTTGTGTTGCGTTTTATTTTTTAGAGCTTAAATATGCTAATAAATGGAAGTGATTTGCGTGTTTCACATAACACGTCCTAGAGCTCTTTTCCATGTGCGTACAAATGGATCCATTGGATTTTTTGATGCTACTGCCGGGGATTCCACGGTTTGGATCCACAATGGGTTATTAACTACTCCACTTCTGACAGACACTTCGGTTGTTTGTTAACTGTTGACTACTACAATGAAGCCGTGGTGGATATTCTTATCCATTTCTCCTCATGCACATATGCCAGTATTTCTCTGCGATAGATATCCAGCAGTCAGTGTCTTGAGTTGAAATATGTGTGCTTTAAAAATTGTCAGGGGCTGGTCGAGTGGCACAGTGGTTAAGCGCTGGCTTGGGAAGCCAGCGGCCCCGGTTCGGTCCCACATGTGAGGGCCAGTGACACTGCCCTCAAAAAAAAAAAATTGTAATAGTAAAATATGAACTCATAGCCAAGAACATGGTCATGTACCACTAGTTTCTGGTGATCACACCAATCTTGTTTCTCAATCATTACTCTTACAGAAAAACATTTTTACATTCCACGTTCGGTTTCTCTCTCTCATACTTCCATTCCTCTAAAATGACTCTTATTACAGATGTGTTTTTTGGTTGCAAGTAATAGAAAACTTAATTGAACCAGCTTCGACAGAAGGGGTAACTTATTGGCTCATGTAAGCAAACTGTGGGGAAGGTCCCATTTCGCTATTTCTCAGCATAGCCAGCATGTGAGGCCAGAGCACTGCCCAGGCTCATTTTGCTTCTCTATTTCCCCCTTTCACTGAAGGACAACTCTTTCCTTGAGAGTTCTTTATATTTTGATACAAGTCCTTGATTACATACGTGTTTTTCAGATATTTCCTCCCAATTCATGGCTTGTCTTTGAATTCTCTTATCAATATACTTCAAAGAGCAGAAGTTTTAAACTTTCATTAAGTCCAATTTATTAATATTTGTCTTCTATGAATTGTGAATTTGGTGGTGTACCTAGGAAATCTTTGCCTAACCCAAGGTCACAAAGATTTTGTCCTATGTTATATTCAAGAAGGTTTTAGGTTTTAGATTTAGGTCAATGATCAATTTTGAGTCAATTTTTATATAAGGTACAAGGTATGTATAGAAGCTTACTGTGTGTGTGTGTGTGTATGTGTGTGTGTGTCTGTGTGTATTTATTTATTTGTCCAGCACCTTTTGTTAAGAGATGACCCTTTTTCCATTAAATTGCCTTTGCACCTTTGTTGAAAATTAGTTGTCCATTTATGTGTTGGTCTGTATCTGTACTTTCTATTCTGTTCCATTGATTTATTTGTTTTATTTTACTTCAGTACCACACTGTCTTTAACACTGTACCTTTATAGTAAGCATTGAAATCAGGTGGAATTAGCCCTCCAATTTTGTTCTGCTTTTTCAAAATTGCTTTGGATATGTCAGGTCTTTTGCATTTCCATATAAATTTTAGGATCAACTTGTCAATTATGACAAAAACTCTTGTTGGGATTTTTTTAGGTAATTGAAATAAAATTTGCATCACATAAAATTAATCTTTTTAGCCATTCTAAAGTGTATAATTTAGTGGGTTTTAGTATATTCGTGAGCTTGTACAACCATCACCACTGTTTAATTCCAGATCTTTTCATCACCCCGCAAAGAAACTTTGTATCCATCAGCAATCATTTCTCTTCACTCTTCCACCACCTCCTTTCTATAGATTTGTCTCATGTGGACATTTCATATAAGTGAAATCATACAGTATTTGTCCTTTTGTGTCTGTCTTCTTTTACTTGGCATAATGTGTTTAAGTTTCAGCCATGTTGTAACATGTATCACCTGCTGGAATTTTGATTGGGATTGCATTGAATTCATATATCAATTTGGCATCGTAACAAATATTAAGTGTTCAGACCCCTGACAAAATATCTTTTCATTTATTTAGGTCTTCTTTAACTTCTCTCAGCAATGTTTTGTAATTTTTAGTATAGAAGTCTTGCATATATTTTATCAGATCTATCCAAAAATGTTTTATATGTTTTTGATGCTATTGTGATTTTTTTAAATTTCAATATCCAATTGCTCATTGCTAATATATAGAAATACAATTGATTTTTGTATATTAATTTCATTCATTTTTCTCTATTGTTTCTATGCTTTCTATTTTTTTATTTCCTCTCTAATCTTATTTCCTTTCTTCTGTTTACTCTGGTTTTCATTTGTTTTTATTTTTGTAATTTCTTAGGGTGGAAACTGGATGAATGAGTTGATACATTTTATTTTTTCTAATATAGGTGCTTAGTGCTATAAATTTGCCACTAGGCAAAGCTTTTTTAGGCTACACTGCTAAATTGTGGTGTTTTAATTTTCATTCAGTTAAAAATATTTTCCTATTTCCCCTTTGATTACTTCTTTTACCCATTGATTATTTAGAAGTGTGTTATTTTTTTTCCAAATATTTGAGGATTTTGCAGAGATTTTTTTTTGTTACTGATTTCTAATTTAATTCTATTGTGGTTGGAGAACATACTTTGTGTGACTTGAATCCTTTTAAATTTATTGACATTTATTTAGAATATGGTCTGTTTCAGTAAATATTCCATGTGCAATTGAAAAATTATGTTTTCTTCTGGCATTGGGTGAAGTCATCCATAAATGTCAGTTAGATAAAACTGTGATAGTGCTGTTCAATTATTCTGGCTCTTTCTTGATTTTCTGCCTACTTGTATTATCAATTATTAAAAGAAAGATATGGAAATTGCTGACTATAACTGTGGATTTGTTTATTTCTCGATGAAATTCTATCAGTTTTTGCTTTGTGTATTTTGAAGCTCTGTTATTAAGAGCACAGGCACTTAAGATGGCATGTTCTCTTGATCAATTGACCCATTTATCATCATAAAATGACTTTCTTTTTTCCTAGTAATATTTAGCATTTTCTGAGAGGCAGAGTTGGTTCTTGGTGTTTTTTTTTTTGTTTGTTTGTTTTTAAATCCAACCTGACAGTCTCTCCCTATTTTGGGGATTTTTATATTATTGACATTTAAGGTGATTATTGACATGCTTGGTTTAAGTCTATCATCTTGCCACTTATTTTACATTTGTTTCATCTGTTCTCTGTCTCTGTCTCTCTCTCTCTCTCTCTCTCTCTCTCTCTCTCTCTCTCTCTCTAGCTCTCTCTCTCTCTCTCACCATTTTAAAGTTTAATTGAGTATTTCTGTGATTCCATTTTATCCTCATTATTGGCTTGTTAGCTATATCTCTTTGTTTTGTTACTTTTCTGGTTGCTTTTGGGTTTATAGTGTACATTTTTAACTTATCAAGTGATGTATGACTTCACATTTTTAAAGTAACTTAAACATTTCTCCCCTCCCAGCTTTTATGCTATCAGCATTGTACATTTTATTTTATTAAAAAAAAATTTGGGGGGCCGGCCAGGTGGCACATCGGTTAAGAGCTGGCTTGGGACGCCAGCTCTAAGCAGTGGGGCCCCAGTTCAGATCCCACATATGAGGGCCAGTGACACTGCCCTCTACAGCTAAGATGGTGAACAACAGCTGCATCTGGAGCTGGGCTGCCGTGAGTTCCCGGAGATGGCATAGCTGCAGCCCTTGCTGCAGTGGGTTGCCATAGGCTACAGTGAGTGGCCGGCAGCCAGCGTCAGCTGCCAAGAGCCGCTATGAGCAGCCGTCCAGAGGCTGGCGACCAATCTGCCTCACCTGAGAAGAGCACAATGACGATACCAACATGGTCCAGTGAAGCAACATCCTCCACAACTAGACTGAAGAACAAAAAGACAGCAACTTGTCTGTTCCCCTTCCCCGATTCCCCAATGCTGTTCCCCTTCCCCAATTCCCTCAATAAAATCTTTAAAAATAAAAAAAATTTGTGTGTGTGTATCATATGTTTTAATTATACATGTTACTTTTAAAAATTTAATTATAGGGGCCGGCCGAGTGGCTCAGTTGGTTAAGAGCTCGCTTAAGAGTGCGAGCTGAGCTCTGAGCAACAGCTGTTCGAGGCCAGCCCAAGCTAAGTTGCCGTTGAGCTGCCAACAGGTGGCAGGATGGCTCAGCTAAAAAAAAAATAAAAAAAAATTTAATTAACTCAAAAACACAATGTTATTATATTTGTTTAAACCTTAAATTGTGGTTTTAAAAGATTTAAGTAATGACAGAAAAAATTGTATAATTTACACATGTAGTTACCATTTCCAGTGCTCTTTATTTCTTTGTTTAGATCTATATTTCCATCTGGTATCATTTTTCTTCTGCCTGAATGACTTCCTTTAATATTTCTTAAAGCTTGGGTCTGCTGGTGATGAATTCTTTCAGCATTTATATGTCTCAATAACACATGATGTTTGTGTTTAAAATGATTTAGTCTTTTTAGTTTAGTTTTTTAAAATTTAGTCTAAATAGAGTTTATATAGCTCACTTAGTGACAGTGATTATTTTGCCAATCAGGATTAGTTAGACATTTATTATGGGTTTGGATGTGGAGTGTATACTTATGTTTATATTTGTATTTTTCAGCATAATAATGTCTTACTTTTAATTGGAATTATTTTGTTTGCTTTAGTTCCTACAGTGGGCCAGGCTCCATTCCTCTGTAAAAGGCTTATCCCAAAGCACAGATGACACCAGTCCTTGGCCCTTAGGGGGTCCAGAATCCAGCCATGGAATCTCACATTCAATGCTTCCAGCTCCCAATCTCGATTTTCTAATAATTGTGCCTACATTGCCCCAAGATAATATTTTCCTTGTAAATCCTTGGAAACCTTTATGAAATTATTGTTTACTTTTCTCCATTCATTCCCTTCTTGAAATTTGGAATTTTTGAATTACTGTTTCAGTATTCATTTAAACTTTTTTAGGATTCCTAAAGTGAAAAGTTCTTGTGCAAAAAACATAAGCAAAACAGAGAACCATGTCAGTTTCCGCCGCTTTCTGATACGTTGCAGTGATTATGTCATCCAGTTTTTTTTTCATCTGAGCCTTTAGCTGACAGCTTTTAGATCTCCACAGAGCTTTGTTTAGCAGAGCAGCTGATGGTTGTTAATCTGACCTTGTGTCAGAAATTCAGTGTAAAGAGTTTATAGAGCTCACTTAGGGACAGTAACTATTTTGCCAATCGGATTACCCAGTACTAATTTAATAAGGAAAGTTATTTGAAAATGTATACTGAGTAACATTTTTATCCGGTTTGCCCATGTTGCCTATCAGAAGTAAATGTATAGCTTTGTTTTAGCTTTGCTCAGCTAGCAAATATAATTTTTAAAATATTTTATAAAAATATAAAAGCATCAAAAGCTAAGCGTATTATAAAACTTTTTAAAAGGTGTTGCATTAAAAACAGAGATTTTATTTTTAAAGTCCATTGCATTGCTGGATGATGCTTGCCTACGGGTCAGGGCACAAGATAGAGGAGAGCCTTGACCTCAAGTCTGGAAGCCAGAGTGGAAATGCAGGATGGGAATGAATTAAGCCTGGACAAAAGCAACACAGAGTTAAAAGATACAGAACTTTGTAACATTAACAATCAAAATGGAAAAATGGAAAGGGCTGTTCTCTGAAGCCGTGAGTCTCACGAGGTGTGATCAGCAGAATCTGGGCAATACGGAATGTCACAGGATATACCTGCACTAAGGGAATGTGACTTCTCAGATCCCTCCTCGTTTTAAGATTTATTTTATTTTTGTGCTGCTATATAGTATAGCAAAAGCTAGAAATAACACAAATATCCAACATCAAGGAAAAGATTGCACAATGACTTAACGTGTGTTTTAAAATATATAGTTACAAGTCTACAGGCTAAATCATTAATGACAAGTTCTGCACAAATAATTTTTTAAAAGCAACCAAAATCACAAGTTTATATTGATTATAGTAGTATAAAATGTTTATTAAGTATTATTGAAAGAGAATATGGCATAATAAAAATTAATAACTGGGTGAGTTCTTTGATTTTCAATAACATCCTTTAGAGTCTTAGAAATCTCATTTTAAAAGGCAACCTATGTATATTCTTCAATAAACCCTCATTTAGTACTCAGGGGTTAACTCATTAATTCTCACAACAACCCTAAGAAGTATTATTTATTATTATATGTTTTAAATTTTAAAAAAAGCAGGGTAAAGAATGCTACTACTGTTAAAAGAATACAACACAGATATAGACTCGTATGTGCTCTAAAAGAGTAATTTTGTCTCTCATTTTCTTCTCTCTCTGTCTCTGTCTCTCTCTGTCTCTCTCTGTCTCTGTCTCTCTCTCACACACACACACACACACACACACACACACACACACACACACTCATGCCTCTGAAGTAGGGAACCAGTGCTCAAGATGAGTCCATTACCTTTTAGTACTATGTAATTAAAACATGTGCATGCATTACTTTAAAATACTAGATGAAAAAATGAAAAATCTTTGGTTCTAAATTTGAAGTCCAGAAAAAGGGTCCAGTAGCATGACCAGAAGTTGAACCTGAGGTAGGTTAAACTACATACCTGATAATGCTGTGAGGTTCAAATAACGATTGAAGATGCAGATAAGAATGAAACCAGCAACTAGATAATGAAACAGATTAGGACAAAATGGAAGTTTTGAATTAAATGAGAAGTCATAAATCAGGAAGGAGAACAATTTCTAGGTGAATGCCATATCAAAGTCTTACTGGGTGGTCAGACCCAAAGATGGTTAAGAAATTCACAATGAAGAACCACCTGAAGACCAGCTGAACAGAAGTCCTGCAGCTAAGGACATACGGAAGAAGCCACTTGAAGGCTGAACTCTGAAGACAGATTCTAAAATGTACATGTAACTAGAAAGGGTCAAGAATGGAGAAGACACGAGTATGAAGAAGTAAATGGTGAAAACAGTTGCTCCATCAGATGTCAATATTTATAATAAATGGCAGTAATTAGTAATAAATGGCAGAGATAGATAAATAGACCAATGGGCACCATAGAGAGCCTCCCAAAAACCCCACACATACGAACCCTTGATACCTGCCAGAAGTAGCTTGGCATACGAGTGAGGAAGGACAGATTTTTAGATAAATAATGCTGGGAAATAGAGAAGGACGGAGTGGGAGGGAGAAGGAGAGGGGAGAGGGAGATATTCACAACCACCAAAAGAGCAGGGCATCAAAAGGGCTGGAAGTTGATCTACAGAGCAGTTTGTTTGAAAGGAGCAAAAACTTCAGTCCTCAGGTTGCTGCCTAATGGCGACCCAGACAACCTTTGCAGTTTCCTTATGGAGGCAAATGGCCGTCCTCACTTACCAGGCACAAGCCTTGCAGGGGAGACTAAGTCCCAAAACATGTTCACAGGGAAACACTTCTCTCCTTCTCACTCACTCACCCTTTGTCATCCATCCACTCCCCAGATGTGAACTGAGCATCAACTATGCATCATCAACATTGTAATAGGTATAAGCTAACATATTTCAAAATGGAGGGAGAAAAGTGGTATTCCGCCTAACAGGTTTAATAAGCAGTCTGACCCTTGGGTTTCTAGGCAGGTGGTGTAGCTTAGTACCATCTGGCTTACCCTGTCATTTGTGGCCTAGCTAACACCATTGATGAATATATTAGTTTCCTGTTGCCACAAACTTCGTGACTTAATACAGATTTATTCTTTGACAGTCCTGGAGGTCAGAAGTCCAAAGTCAGTTTCAAAGGCTAAAGTCAAGGTGTCCACAGGGCTGTCCCTATGGGAGCCGCTGGGGAGAGTCCACTCCGCTCCTTTGTCTCCTCAGTGGCTGCCCGCATGCCTTGGCTCTGGCTGCATCACCCTGACAGCTGCTTCTGTTCTCCCATCTCCTTCTCTGACCCTTGTGCCTGTCTCTTTTCTCTCATAAGGACCCTGGTGATTACATTGGGTCCGCCCAGAGAATGCAGGATAAGCTCCCTGGCTTAGAATCAAGGAATTATGGGCTTGAGTCACATCTACAAATTACCTTCACAGCAACACCTAGATGAGTGTATGATGGGATAAGAAGGGACAATAGCCTAACTGTAAAGCTGATCATTGCATTTACTTAATATTTTTCTTTAAATATGCTCACTATGTAAGTATATATAATGAAAAAGAAAAAATATTTTTATGACATAATGAAAAACCCCCGTGACATTCCATAAACAAAGTATATGAAAATAAATGACAATACTGTTGAATTCCAGTGGGTTACCACAGGCTGAGGCTGTGTTTGGTTTCATTATTCACACAAGATCAGCCAAGGTTAGAGACGTGTTGACAATTTAGCATCAAACTGAATCTTTCTTGTTCATAGGGAAAGAAGAATTGAAACACCCTCAAAAGAACACGACTTTCTCAATATTTAATGAAGCATCTGTGCACCAAATAAAATACTGTTTGCCAGCGAGTCTGTTTCAGGCCTTGGGGAACATTGGCATAATGTTTTCAAATCCAAGCTCTTGAGTCAGACAGGATGAATTTAAATCCAGTCTCCCCCTTCTGACTAGCTCTTTACTGTTACACCACCTATCTGAACCTGTTTCCTTACCTGTCAAACAGCAGTAGTAATAACCTCATTCACAGGCCTGTTTGTAGATACTGAAATGAGATAATTCACATACAGGCCTTGGCATAATGCCCGGCACGTGGTATGTACCTCAAAAATGTCAGTCACTTTCAAAGCCGGAAGTCAGTATTGTTAACTCCGGCATTAGGACACAGTCTGGTATTTTCGGCTCTCTCCTCTCCCTCCCTCCCCTAAAATTGAGACCCTTGATCTTAACTTAATCTCTTCAATCTCAAGGTGCAAGAACACGCCCCTGGGCCTTCATTCTGATTATGGAATCAGCACCACAGTTCAAGTCTACGCAACTTTCTGGAAGGGGCACAGAAGTTGATGCAGGCGGGGATGATGGGCAGGGTTACCTGAGCACTAGTCAGGCAGTACTGGTTTACCCTCATCATCATGGTACTTTACCTACAGATACTTAGTGCTGAGCACCTACTATGAGGTAGAACCCCATGACAGCCCTGGGTGTATTATGCTCGAGGGCTTTAAGGCTGACTGGCTGCAACATACTCAGAGGGACCATCCCTAAGCTGCATATCCTGCATAGTCGAGCCACTTTACAGCTGAGAGGCACCAGCCACAAGGAATAAAATGATATCTTGTTTAGAACTGTGCTCTATGCATACACTTCCCTTCGACTGCTTGTTTGTTTCTTAGTATAACATGAGGTGTTGAGTATGGACCACAAAAATCTAAGTGGTTTTGGGTACCGAGCTGTCTTATGAATTACCTTTCTCTCTAACTTCCTGGTAGCCAAGAATAGCAAGCATTGTTTAGGATTATAATTGCTGGATTTAAACTACAGAAAGAAAGAGTGCTCTTTGATGAAAGAGGCTCATATTTCTTAAATGTTCTGAATTGATAAAACTGTAGTCTCCTTACCAGCACGTCATAAATGTATATGTAACTTTTTATGATTGTAATAGGGTTTGGTTTTTTTTTTTTTAACTTTGGAAGGGGAATGACTGGGGGAAAAATATTATTTTGACTCTTTATGGGCACAGATTCTTAAATATCTGGTCATGTCTATGAAATCTTAATTGAATGTCGATTTATTGCCAAGCTCTCTTAGTTTATTAGGAAGTGAGTCATGATTATATTATGAATACATGTTAAAAGCTAATAATTGAAATTATACTTGGACTTATTTGAATATTAAAAAGGCCATTTTTTTCCTAATTGTATTTCCATTATGACTTTTAAAATAGCCTCATATAAATGGCCCACATAGGCACACATTCTTTCTCAGTCTTATGCACTTAAAACAGTATCTTACAGAAGAGCGCTGATTTGCTGTAGTTACATTCTCACTTTAGAGAAAAATAAACTGCTAAATTGCTTTTCATTAAGATGAGGCATAGATCCAGGTTTTAGGCAGCCTGAAGCTTATGCAATTTTGGAGTACCTCTTTGAGGAAAAAATATCAAACAAATTTTTGCAAACTTTACAAAAATGTGTGACCCTGGGAACGCGTTGCTAAGTTCCCCTTACAGGGTTTAGGAACAAAAATCAAATGAAGGGCCCTGAAGTTTCAGCTTCATTACCTTCACAGTAAATTCACTTCTGAGTAAGACATATTATTGTGGAAATCTCTGAAAATGCTCCAGTTTCCCAAATTAATGAAAAAGCTCTTTGGTTTTGATCCTTGGAGATGGACAATATTACAAATAATCAATTACCTATATAAGATGATGAATTATTCTGTTATTGACAGCATTCCCTTATTAAGCTTATTTATTGGAGCATGATACAACAATGAAAAATTCTAGCATTTTGTATTTTTCAAATGAAATAGCCAGAATCACAAATATCCCTTTTAAGAGACATGAGAAAAGTGGAAACAAAGGACTATGCATATCTGAAAGCATTTTGTTCCCTCAGTGCAGATTTTTCTCCTAGAGACTTAATAAGTAAGAAAATTATACCTTGCTTGTGTTTACATAATTTTTTGTTTGAAGAATGTTATATACATATATTAGGTTTAACTGGTGGTTGAAAATGAAAAAAATCAAGAGAGTAAATCAAGGAGCCTAAATTTAAAATAACTTCTTCATAACTAGAAAAGAACAATTTTCCTGACCATGTCTAGCTTACATCTCCATGATTAAAAAGAAGTGGACTATTTAGTCGTTTACTATAGGAAATGCAAGCAATCTCTATAGATAATTCTAGAAAAAAAATTTTTTCCCAGAGCTTCCTGAAATAAGAAAGGCATGTCCTTAATTTTCCATTTGGACTATAGAGAATTGGCTTTTGAACTTTTTCTTGTTTCTGGTAGTGCACAATTTTAAAATAGGCTACTATTTGATTATGTTTTCCTCATTTCTTTTTTTTGAAGATGAAGAATGAAATAATTAAGTGTCCAGAAGAGGGAGGAAGGAGAGGAAAGAAACACAGAATTAAGATTCTTAATTGGAAATTGAAGGAAAATAATCTTAATTGATTGAAAATTCGTCTGACCTACCTCATCATCTCATGAATCATGTTTGGAGCGTGGATTCAAACACTGGACAAGAGAAAGGCCTGCTGTTGGGGTCAGATGATTTCACACATGCAGGTGGGGCAGGACTTGCTTGGTCTGTCCAGTCCGGTCAGGTGGTATAATTATTTGATTTTTAACTTTTTATATTCACAACTCCTCCGTGATGCCTTTCACATCTTAGCTAGTTGGCAAGCCCCTCCTCCTAACCCCTACTTGCCCTGCTGACAGCCACTTCTGTTTCTCCTCACTGTTGGTTGTTTCCTGTTTACTATCTACTCCTTCCCCTCATCCTTTATACACCCCAGGAGGCTGATTCCTAGGCAGCATCATTCAGTCTCCGTTGCCAGCTGGCTTCTCATTGGAGGTCCTTGTTCACAAGAGAGAGGGGTCTTCTCTAGAGAACACAGCCGCAGTTCCATTACACTGCAAGCTAAGACTGCGCTCTTGGTTATTTGGGGCTCCTCTTGCCAGTGTGTATTGGCTGCTTACTAAGGGAAATTTGGCTATTGCTACATAAAATAGTCCACGGAAAATTATTGTCCTCAGATCCTGTCCTCAGATCCTACAGGAATGGAGCCTTGGTTCACCCCAACAGGTGCTGACTGAAGAAGGTACAGAGAACACAGAGCGATGGTAGAAAAAGGGAGTTGTGATTGTTGGCTCTGACCCCGGGACTAGTTATAGAGGTGGGTGCATAACTTATGCTAATTGATGTTTCTTCTTTGTCCTCCCACATTCCTGCTACCTTATATGAAGTTCCAGAGGTGGTTAACACTACAATTTAGGTCTGCTGAGAATATGACTGAATTGACAGCAAGCACCCTGTGGCTGACAGTAGCCAGCATGTTGGGGGACAGTTTCTTTTTCTAAGGGAAGAGTAAAAAAAAGGGAAGGGGCAAAACGTGTAGCCTGCTCTGGCCAACCTCCGTTTGTCTCTGGGCCCCTCCTCACCACATCTGTTCTGCTTCCCAGGACTCGGATCCCTGTGGATGAATTACCTCACTCAGTGGCTCCTACTAATGGGAAGTACAGGCAGAGGATCAAAAGGTGGGAGAGGAGAGATTGGGATATTTCTTCCCCACTCCCTCCCTGCTCACGCGTGTTATTTTTGGCAGTCAACATGCTTCGTGTTTATAGGTGACTGTGCCTCCCTCCATGGGCTCCAGCTCTCCTGGTGCTTGGATAACACTTTCTCCCCCTTGGCCCTTTTTCCAAGTTAGGGTCTGTGGGCAACAGACTCTGATCTCCCACCTGTCAGAGGTTTGGGGAGGGCTCTGGGGCCACTACTTGGGGCGGGGAACTGAGGGAAGCAGGACTGGGCAAAGCGAGGCGGAATGGCTCTGCAGACAGTTGTCCCAACTTGGGGCAAGTGGGCGGGGCCTTTATACCTCAGTGTAGACCAGCCATTGGATGCGGTTGCCCTTGGGGAAGGGCATGTCTGCAGTGAGGCGTTTCCCATCAGTGGAGGACAAGAGGTGGATGAGATCAGTTCTGGAGGGAATTGAGGTTGTGCCCCCCTTTCACCCTTTAAACCAAGGGGTCCTAAAGGCTGCCCACTACTGCTAGTGTGTTTCAACACCCATTGTTGGCTCCCTTGACCTGCTCACACTTCTGTATACTGTTGACCCTTGAACAACATGGGTTTGAACTGCACGGGTCCACTTATATGTGCATTTTTTTTTGTCAATAAATACTTGTACTATTTTTGATCTGTGGTTGGAAATCCATAGATGGGGAGGGCCAACTGTGTGCAGATCTACGCCATATTATATAGCGGGCTTGAGCATCTGCGGATTTTGGTATTTGTGGGGGTCCTGGAACCAATCCACCATAGATAATGAGTGAGAACTTCAGTTTTGGGGGAGTGAAAAGTTATATATGGATTTTCAACTGCAGGGGGTGGGGGGCGGTCAAATGTCTCTAAACCCTCGTGTTGTTCAAGGGTCAGGTGTATTGTCTCTGTTAAATTCTCTTAATTGAACCATCTGAGTTGGTCTGTTTCTTTTCAGGGCCCTGACGAATGTAGCTATTAATTTTAAAATCAAATAAATATACAAATGCAAGCTCTCATATATTCAGGAAGGAGCAATACAGCGTCCTATAACAGAGAAACTGGATCTAAGGGCAGGTTTTGTCAGGGAAATATTGGAATGAAAATCTGAAAGGGGTGTCAAATTGTTTATGAAAGAGAGAGAGAGAGAGAGAGAGAGAGAGAGAGAGAGAGAGAGAGAGAGAGAGAGAAATATTTAAGTGAAGAAAATATATAGAGTGTAGTCTGTATGGCCTGCATGTCCAGTGATGGGGAGGGAGGAGGCATGAAATGGGCTGGAGAGAAAGGCAGGGATGCACCCTCCAAGCCTTATGGACCATCAGAAAGGATCATCCTAAAGGTAATGGGAAAAGCTTTAAGGTTTTTGAGCTGAGGAGAAACACAATCATATTTGCATTTGAAGATCTCTCTGGCTAATCGAAGAACTGTGTCATTTTTTTTTTTTTAAAGATTTTATTGGGGAATTGGGGGAGGGGAACAGCATTGGGGAATGGGGGAAGGGGAACAGACAAGTTGCTCTCCTTTTGTTCTTCAGTCTAGTTGCAGAGGATGTTGCTTCACTGGCCCATGTTGGTATCGTCATTGCGCTCTTCCCAGATGAGTTAGATGGGTCCACGGCCTCTGGATGTCGCTCACCGCGGCTATTGGCAGCTCACGCTGGTCAGCCGCTCACGCTGGCTGCCGGCCAATCACTGTAGCCTATGGCAGCCCACTGCAGCAGGGGCTGCAGCCTACACCATCGCCGAGGCTCACAGCCCAGCTCCAGGTGGAGCTGTTGTTAGCTGTAGAGGGCAGTGTCACTGGCCCTCATGTGGGATCCGAACCAGGGCCGCTGGCATCCCCAAACCAGCTCTTAACCAATGCGCCACTCGGCCGGCCCGAACTGTGTCATTTTCATTTGGGAAAAATTACCACTTGTCTGTCAATGCCTATTAAAAGCAGAGAAGACTCTTATTGGTTTATAGAAGTCTCCAGACTGGCTAGACAGAAGTTTCTATCACTTGGCAAATCCTGCATATAAGCTACAGTGTTTCATGAACTGAAGAAAGTTACATTCTATACCCCATAGTACCTGTTGCTTTTTTTTCCTGTCATGATAATTTGTTGCTTTTTCTTTTTTTTCCTCTACTGGGTAAGATAGTGCTAACAATGCACCAGCTATTAGATTTTTAATACAGTAACAATTTGTACTATATATCAAGAAGTTGGGAAATAGTATATACTCTATCAGGACTTATTTTACTTGCCACTTGTTTTTTGAATATATATAAACTTCTACAGCATTGGTCTTGGGCTTGATTTAATAGAATTTCTCTGTATTCTCTCTCCAGGTATGTTAATGATCGTAGGAATAGGATCATCATTCACATACAAGGGTAGCCTCAGATCTCAGGCTCCTCCTTCCTTGCTTTCTCTGTTCTTGATGACTATCGAGCAGAGATTAACAGAGTCACGGGACGGAGCCCAACCACTTCCTGAGTTATGAAATGTGGAAGAGGGCCGACAGCCACACAGGAGCCACCACCAGGAGTGCTGTGACCAGAGCCCAGAACACCGACGCATCCAGCATTCCTATCCCGGCGCCCTGACCTAGCGCTCCGCTGCCTTTCTCAAAAGGGTCCAGAACCAGGGCCGGGGAGGAATGCGCCATTGTTTTTGCCTCCAGTAATCTGGACATGTAGATTCTCTTGATCTTTTAAAAGAATTAATCTAAAAACAGTTTGCTTCTGTCATCTCACTGGGTTGGTGTTAATTGGTTGTATTGGGGTTCCCAAAAGATATGTTGAAGTCCTATCCCCCAGTGCAGCAGAATGTGACCTTATTTAGAACCAAGATCTTGGTGGACTTAGTAAGGTAAGAGGATGTCTTATTGGCGTTCTTATAAGAAGTGGAGAGGCAAGGAGACAGAGATACATGGGGAGAAGATGGCTGTGTGACAATGGAGGCAGAGAATGGAATGATGCATACGTCTATAAGCCAAGAAACAGCAAAGACTGTCTGCAAACACTAGAAGCTCAAGGAGGCAAGGAAGGATTCTCTGCAGGTCTTACAGGGAGCGCGGTCCCGCTGACACCGTGATTTCAGACTTCTGGCTTCCAGAACAGTGAGACGACACATTTCTGTTGTTGAAAGCCACTCAGTTTGCGGTGATTTGTCCTGGTGGACTGAGGCAACTAACACAGTTGGCTTCAATGTATATAACAAGCCCCTGAGGTGAAGGTCCATATCTATTATCATTTAAAGCTTGAGTCTTTTTTTTATTTTTATGATTTACTGAGTGTTATAAGAAAAAAAAAAGATTGAGCACTGTAGAAAATATTCTGTTTCAAATGAAATGGACTATTTTGTTTCTATTAAAGATAGATTTTAATGTTTACCTTTTGGATACTTCTCAAGAATACATAAATGACATATCTTCTGGCTGGTTGATACAGTTTGCTTTCCTTTCTCATTATGATTTTGATTTTTCAACTCACGTAACTAGAAGTCACTGTTCTATCTCTGAGATTACACATTTGGGTCCCCCTTTGCTGATCGCCACATTCTTGCCTGTTTTTTCTTCTATTCCTCTACAGCCACTAAATATTCTCTTGGACCTTCCCAGGACAGCAGGCTTGAAACTGTCCCTCTGTCCTCAGGCCATTGACTCACTTTTGTCCATCACATCCTTTAATCCACCTCATACTCCCTGGTCAGCCTGTTAATGATGATCTTAATCATGACCCTCTGCTCTCTGTTCTGGGGCTTTCAGGGTACAGGAAGAGTTAGGTAAGTGGACATCTGGCACCTTACTCAAGCTGTCCAACTTACTTGAGCCCGCACTCAGTAATTCTTTTATTCACCACTTGTTGAGTAGCTAAGAAACTCCCCAGATGGGGAGTTTCCACTCCAAATAGATGATTTTTGCTCTCCTTTCTCAGGCCTACACCACCTGTGTTCTTGGTCTCATCCTTCCATATTCATTTAATTCCAGAATCTTCATCGCCAACTACTTCTTAGCCTCATAAATTCCTATGTATTTAACTGCAGTGGACAGAAAAGCCCAACCAATATGAATTTAAACTAGTGCTTCTCAAACTGTAAAAATGCATATGAATCAGCTGGGGAGCTTTGTAGAACACAGACCCTCATCGGATAGGTGTGTGTGGGGGGTGGGGTGGGGTGGGAGGGCGGTGCTGAGATCCCGCATTTCTAACAAGCTCCCAGGTGATGCTATTGTTCCCGGATCCCAGACCTCAGCATGTACACCTTGAGAACATGTGGAGTCATCCTTATGGGTGGCTCACATGGTGCTCTGGTTCTCCTGATCCGCTCCTCTTGGTCTTATGATCTTGGTGCAGCTGCAGACATCTCATCCTCACCAGGTACATCCAAAGGCAGGAGACAGGAGTCTGACCAGAGAGACGAGAATGAGAGAGCCTTTCTCCTCCTTCCTCCCCTCAGTGGGGAGGTGAACATTTCTCAGGAGCCTCCTGTGTACCCTTACAATTTCATTGACTCACCTGGGTTACACCTGACCCATCACTGTCAAAACAGGGTGGGATAGATGAGTGAGATGCATCTCAAGAGGCTGGACATGCTGGCAAACATGTTCTGTCAGCAGAAAGAGGGAGGATAGCCCAATAGGGTTGGCAGTTTCAGCCATACTCGGTTTTCAAGCACTGTGTTGAGGAAAAAAAAATATTTTGATAATACAGCCTCACCTAACCAGTTTCTGAGCTGCTTTTTCATGGCAGTTTTCTCTGTGAATGTTCCAGTTCTATTATCTGTATATTGTCTTTGTTCATCAGAAATCTGGCTTCTGCCCCCACTGTCAGAATACAACTGCTTTTTTTTTTTTTTAGAGGGCAGTGTCACTGGCCCTCATATGTGGGATCTGAACTGGGGCCGCTGGCGTCCCAAGCCAGCGCTTAACCACCGCGCCACTTGGCTGGTCCAACAACTGCTCTTTTGAAGGTTGCCAGTGCCCCCTTCGCTGCTTACCTCTATCTGCATCTATCGGTTACTTTCTCCATCTTGAGCCTCTCTAGCCCTGGGATTCGTGAAAGTCACCACTCAAATTTCCTTCTCCTCTGTTTCCTTCAGGGCTCCTTCCTTGTCCTCTTGGCCCCTGGCTGGGGGCTTTCCCTCACTTGGGCCTTAGCTTCATCTATTAGCTCTTAGGACATCTGTTCTCATGGCTTCAAGTATCACATCTGTGGGTCCCAATCCTTTCCTGAATGCCACCCCCAATCTTTACCTGCCCACCAGACCCATCTAACTGCACCACACACACCTCTTCTTTCCCAAACCACTTTCTCTTTCCACTTCCCTTAACTTAGTAGGTGGCATTAAATTCTTCTTGGACTAAGTTAGCATAATGTTTGGCTCTGTTTTATATATTATTTTACAGGACGTTAAATGGGAAGTTGTGACTAATGTACCAAGAAGTGACAGATACCAGGCACCCAAATGAGTTTTGTGATGAAGACTGCAGTGTGGAAGTTTCAGAGTAAATGGTTGAGGACTGGTTAGCTGCTCATTCACACAGAGGTCACAAGAGTCAGGTGATTGTCAGGTGATTTGGGAGGATTTTTAGATAGAGCTGCATTGGAAGCCCTGTTGTCACTCCACAGTGGGCAGCGCACTGGCCTCTAACACCAAGTGGAGTGAGGATGGGTTCTCTAGGACCCCTTTGAGAGTTTGGTGTATGCTGCTGGTGACAGTGGACAATGCCAGACTCCCACCTGAGGAAGGTACTGCAGCCTGTGGCAGCAGAGTGGAGGGCTATCTATGCCTGGGAGGAAATTGTTCTACCTTCCAACCATGCGTTTTTAAAAGGTGTGTAAGTCTCAGAGACCATATGTGAAGCCTACAGTAGGAAAGTCAGCCCTGGATCATTTTAAAAGGGATTCTCCCAAAAAGGTCTCACCTGGAGGGTTGATAGGATCCCCAACAGCAAGAGTTTGTATGCAAGAGTTTGTATGGAGTGGGGAGAAAGAAAGCCCAGGTTGAGGTAGAATAAGCAGTTAGAGAGAATTCATTGCCTGTGTATCAGGAGGTGTGGCCAAACATTCCCAATAAGGGACCACAAAAGTGTTTATGCGAGTCAGCTTCCAATATCCCCAGGTCCAGGGAGTGTGACGCCATTTTACCAGAGTACCAGTCTGGTCCAAACATCCCTGCTGCTCTCTCCCCATACTCTGCTAGCAAACCTTATGGGGGAGGGCGAGTAGAGTAGGACCAAAGTCTTTTGCCTGACTTCTACCACAGAAAGCCTTTGCTGGGGAAGGGGGCAAGGCTTTAATTACAGATGGTCCTGTCGTAACAACTTTCCGACTTGACAATTATTTGAAAGCGATACACGCTCAGTAGAAACCATACTTTGATTTTTGATCTTTTCCCGGGCTAGCAGTAGACAGTAGGATCCATTTTCATAATGCTGGGCATTGACAGCAAGATGTGGCTCTCAGTAAGGCATGCGATCAGGAAGCTAAGCAACCGATACTTACAGTGTGTAGTATTCAATGCACTTTGACTTACGATATTTTCAACTTACGATGGGTTTATAGAGATGTAACCCCATTATATGGTGAGGAGCATCTGTACTACATCTTATCTCTTTAAGTAACAGTAGGGTTTTTTAGCACCTGAGAGAGAGCAAAATAATTATGGGACTGCTTGAGTTGTCATTCTGTGGAAGAGGACAGTAGACAACAAAAATTAAGCTGCTTTTATGGGTACACTCCATGAATCCTGTTTAGTCAATGTTCTAGGTATATAGAGAGTTTAAATTCAGATTCTGGAGCAGTGAAATAATTTCATCAAAAAGCTATTCTCATATCACCCCGGATTACAAATGTACAAAAAGGCCTTGTTCTCCTTATACTGTATTCGTTCATGTGGTTACACCATATTTAGTTTCAGACCAAGAAGACAGTCTCAGGGATGAGAAGGGTTAAGCGCATACACTAAAGAACAATGCTTAACTCCAGCACACAGTTGAAGGCCTTAGTAAATGTTATAGATGATAAAAGACATGTAAACTATATAAAGACCTATTACACCTTAATAATAAAAATAAAATATAATTTAAAAATGGGCAAAGGATCTGAACAGACATTTCTATAGATGTCTGTTATCTTCTTCCAAAGAAGGTAAACAAATAGAAAATAAGTTCATGAAAAGATGCTCAAAATCATTGCTATCAGGGAAATGTAAATCGAAACCACAATTAGATATCATTTTGCGATCATTAGGATAGCAGTAATAAAAAAAGGCAGGTATTAACAAGTATTGGTGGGGACATGGAACAATTGGAGCCCTCGTACATTGCTGGTGGGAATATAAACTGGTACAGCTGCTTTGGAAAACAGGCTGGCGGCTCCTCAGAAAGTTACACAGTGACAATATGATGCCACAATTTTCCTATGTGTACACTCGAGAAAGAAAAATATATGTCTATACAAAAATATGAATGTTCATAATATCAGTATTCCTAATAGACAAAAAGTGGAAACCTAATGTCCACCAACACGAGTGGATAAACAAAAGTGGTATATTCATACAATGGAATATTATTCAGCCATGAAAAGGAATTGAAGTAGTGATTATGGTACAATATGGATGAACCTCATACTAAGTAAAATGAGGCAGATACAACAGGGCACATATTGTATCATCTTTATATGAAATGTCCGGAAGGGGCAGATACATAGAAACAAAATGATAAGTACTAATGAGAACTTTTTTAAAAAAAATTAGGAGTGGGTAGGGGAGGGGACTATTATAATGTGTTAACACTGATTATGGTGATGTTTACATAACATTGTGAATATCCTAAAAAACACTGGGATGTGCCCTTTAAATAGGTGAATTGTGTAGCATATGAATTAAAGATGTTTTATGTAGTCACTAGACTGGGAACCTCATGATGACAGGCATGGAGCCAGCTTTGCACATTAGCTCCAGCCAGTGCCTCACAAACAGGCACGAAACAGATATTTAAGAGAATAGCGCACTTTTATACTGTGCCTGATGTTTATACAGTGCTTCATAAATGTCAAAGCACTTTTTTTTTTTTACTGAGCAGTAGCTCCTTGTGCCTCCTAACAACCCTGAAGGTGGTTAGAGTGATTATGAAACAGATTTTTGCCCATATTGTGAGAAATGATTGGCTGCACAACAGGTTAAAGACCACAAAACATTTGTGTCTACTAATAAATTTTGTCTGGAGACACTGACTCTCTTAGGTCTGCTTGCCTTGCATTTCTCCTGCCTCCCTTCCTGGCAAAATCATCAAGAGTTTTGGGATACCAATCCCAAACTGCCACCCAACAGTGAAGCGGCTCGCATCGGGTGGGGGCAGAAGCCCAAGTACCGAGACTCCATTGCTGATGACGCAGCGATGAGGCCAGTGGGACGTTAGCTTCGAGATATTGGACTCAGTCTCCTCAAATCCTGCTAGCCAGAATATTTGAATTAGTGGGCTGTCCCATGACCTCAACAACAGCATTGAGCTTAACCGTCTTCCAGGCACTGAATTTCAGCGTTCTAGGTATGGGTCCCTCCACCCCAACCCCGCTCACTTGGTTGGGGTAAAAAAAAAAAAAGAAGATTGGGTACATTTCAGCTGGGGCCTCTGCAGCTGGAGGGGGAGGGAACCACTTTGTTAAGAAAAAGTCTCTTGGACAAGCCCCCAACCCCCTCCCACCCCCGCAAACAAAAGGTCCTCAGAGGTTTCTCGGATGGGGACCAGGGCTCCTAGCTGGCTACAGAACCCCTGGCCACCGGGCGGTTTAATGTCCCCTTTTAGGTCCACCGAAGCGGCCCAGAAGTCTTGGCCGGCTTCCAACGCGAGGCTGGGGGAGAGCAGGGGTCCCCCCTGAGGCCCCCGGGCGTTTCCTGCGGGGAGGGCAGCGCCCGACTCGCAGCCGCCGGGGCCGGAGCGCAGGTGAGCAGCCTGGCCTGGCCTCCCGCCGCCGCCCCACCGCCTCCGCGGCGCCCGCGCCCCACCCCTCGCCGCGCCGGGCTCGGGGCAGCCGCCGGGGGGCGTTGGAGGGGCGCAGGGCGGCGACCAGGGAGCCCCCCGAGCTTTGCGGCGGAGCCCGGCCCAGCAGGGCGCGCCGAGGCGCGGGGCCGCCCCCTCCCCGGGAGCGCGGGGCGCGCCGGCTGCGGGAGCCGCAGGTGGCTCCCCGGGCCGGCCCTTTTCTCCTCCCCCTTTCCTTTCTTTCGCCTCCCCTCCCTCTCGCCCGGTGTCGGCGGCACTTCCCCCGCTTCCTCCTCCCTCTCCAATCGGGAGGGAGGGAAGGGGCCGCCGGCTCTTTCCTGCCTCCCTGCCAACTTCAGCGGGACGCGCGTCTCCCGTCGCCGCCGCCGCGGCCAGCGCGCCCCCCGCCCGGGAGCTGCTCCCGGACCGTCTTCCAGCCGCGCGGCCCGCGCACCCCGGCGGGTGGAGGGACGCGGCCCGGCCCGTCGGGAGCCCTTGCCCGCGGCTCCCCGCGCTGCCGCCGGCCCCGCCGCCTCGCCGCCCGCCAGCCCGCGCGCCCGTCGGTCCGTCCTTGCCGGCCAGCTCGCAGCCACCAGGCTGCCCCTGCGCGCCCCGCCGCTGCCCGGGACTTTTCTTTGTGTTGGATGCGGACTCGCGCCCCGCGCCGACGGGGGGCCCCGGCTTGAGCGCTCGGCTGGCTCCGGGCCCGCGCGCCCGCCCCGCGCCATGCCCTTCCACCAGCGGAGCGTGGAGCCCGCGCGGCCGCACCGGCCCGAGGCAGCCGGCGCCGCGGACGCGCCGCTCTTCCGCTCGCTGGAGCAGGTCAGCGCGCACGCCCTGGTCTGCCTGCTGGCACAGCTCGCCGACCTGTCGCGCTGCGCCGGGGACATCTTCGGCGAGCTCCAGGGACAGGCGGCCGCCCTGGGCCGCCGCACCGCCGCGCTGCACCGACGCCTCGACGCCCTGCACGCCGCCGCCGCGCGCCTCGACCACCGCGGAGTGAAAATCCGTGAGTGGCCGGCGGGTCGGGGGAGGGGAGCGAGGCGGGGAGGCGCCAGGCGGGCTGCTCCCTCCCGCCCCCTGGCGGGCTCTCGGGCAGCTGCGCCGAGTCCCGGAGCTTCTGAGCCCGGGCGACCCCCGAGGGGTCAGGCTCTCGCGTGGGGACGGCCTTGACCCGAGACCTGCGCAGGTGGCAGGCGCATGGGGCGCTCTCCAGCTCCCGCAGTCGGGCGCTTCTTGGCCCCCTGGATGGAGTGGGCGCGGGGAGTGGGAATGGGGCTGGCCCGGTCCCTCTGCCTGGTCCTTCTTTCCGCTGGTGTGGGAGGCTGAGAGCAGACCCTGGGGCGCTGTAGACAGAGGAGGAGCCAAGGTCCTGAGCAAAGGGGTCAGGGGAAGGTAGCCTGTTCGAGAAGCCGGGATACCTTGTAGATAAGTGTATATAATGATTACAGTTCTTAAGACTTCTGGAGGATCTGTTTGTAAAAATCCCTGGGAATCTCAGCGAACACGGGGGGCTGCTTGCCACTTCTCTGCCCGCCCACCGGATACCTGTGCTCTTGCCGACAAAGAAAAGTATGCAGACTTTTAGTTCAGGATTTTCTTTTTTGGCGCTAATTTTTGTCTCTCCTCCCCCCTGCTCCCCAGTGACCCACCAGCTCTTTGTGATTCAGAGGGCCTTGACCTTGATCTCAGACTCTGAATCCCATTCATCTTTGTCTGACCTCCTCCAACCCTGAAAATCAAGTCTTGTGTCCTGAGGTAGTGATCTCTCCAAGCACCCAATTTCATTTCAGCAGCTTAACCAGCTCCAGTGAATGAAGTAACTGGAATTTCCCCTGGCCCAAAGCAGAGAAACTTTCAGTGTGATGTTTGTGTGGTTTCTCCCCCATTTAGTACACGGACTTGATCGTAATCCTAAGTGTAAAGAGTACATTGGAGATGGATGATGGGTTGCAGGATGGGAGGGGAGGTGTTGGTGTCACACACGCGGAGATTTCAGCAGCTCTGGATGAAATACTGTCTTTCTTAGAACCACTTCATATACAATCTCGAATAGCTGGTTTTCCACGTTTTTCCCTGCTAGAAAAACTTAGCTATACATTACCTTAAACTGGAAGAGTTCAAGTTTTCAGTACTTTAATACCAGTGAGATTGCTTGCCATGCTATGTCTTTCATCAAGTTGTGAAGTTATCGTGTGATAGTTTTACATTTTACAGTTCGTTTCTTTGATCGTGCTGTCAACACTTCTTTATAAGTTGTGGACAGTTCCCAACAAGGGAGTCACACAGTCCCCAACTCTAACCAAACCAAAAAAAAAAGAAAAAAAAAAGTCATGGGATGGGGAATCAAAGTAGTCTCATAAAGTTGTTGGACACAAACAGAATATATCTGCTTAATATGAATAATGACCTCATGCATCAGGATATACTGCCCAAGTGGATTGTCACGGTCATCTCGGTAATCACTAATTGCTTCTATGCCTTCTTTGTGTAGAGTGTTTGTGTGAGTGGGTGAAGGAGAATTTCACCCTTGAGGAATAGTGTGATTAGGCCAATCTGCAAGGTGAACTGATCTATTGTCGGAATTAAGAAACAAGAAAAAAAAACACACACGAAAAACCCTGAAGGTTTTTTCCTAGTTTTGTTTTATGTTTAAACTTATCACTTTTCTCTCTTTGTATACACATGCACCAATAGACTAACGTTCCTTAGCCCAAATTCCCTAAATTAACTAAGATTGTCCTAATGAGTGCCTGCAATAACTTTTTTTTAAAACTTTTCACAAGTTTTAAAATCTTTTGAATCTTAAATGGCTTTGGTTTTGCACCAGAACACCTGACTCATCCTCTTTTTTTTTTTATGACCGAGAATGAAGGCTTTTACTGAATATAATTATGTCTGAGAATAGAAATGCATGTATAGAGAAGAAAGTTGAACTATAAAGACATTAGTTTTTGTGGTTTTTCACCACCTCACACCTATACATTCATTTTATTTAGCCTCTGTTGGGATTCTTTTTAAACGCTGCATCAAACCTTGATTCTGTGTAAGATCTACATTTTGGAGTCATTTTGGTACCGTTTTAGGCAGGCCTTCAGAAAAGCATTCCATTAGAATGGACATGCAGACTTTTAGACGTGGGATTGACTGTAAATGCCATCTATTTCATTACCTCCTGACAAAAGAGAACATTGAGTCTGAGAGAGTTGAAGTGCTCCACCCCAGGTTATGTAGTGAGCTAATGTCACAGGCAGGCCTGGAGACCAGATTTCTGATCGGCTCACCTGCTGTCCCACTGCATTTGTCCCTTCCTTTAGGATGGCATGGAAATGGGAAACAAAGTTCAAATACTTTCCATAGACAGTTCCAAGGATAGCTATGACCCTTTTCACCCTTCTTGTCACAAACTTTTAATGAGCATCCAAAGGAGCAAGTAATAAAGCTGAGCAGCTCGCAGAAGCTGGAGTGCCGTGGAAGAGTTGCATATTTCATTGTTTGTTGAGTCTCTACCAATAATAAAGGGGGTGAGTGGAGCTATTTCAAAAACCTATAGACTTTATCTTTGCGACACAGAAACAGCATTGAGTCTTGTGGGCCAACCCTGCTGGTTTCAATGACTCTACGATGTATTTCATCAAGTTTGTCATTCCTCTAAATCTTACAGGTAGAAAGTTACCCCCCAATTTTTTTTTTTTTTTTTGTCACAAGCTGGGGAGAATGCACATTACTTTTTTTCTCCTCTTCATCCTTAAAGCTTCGGTTGATGCTTTTCCTGACACCCCAAAGTTGGAGAGAGTGCTCCCATGGCACCCAGGATGGACATCAGATATGTACTTTCATCACTGCATTTACCAGTGTGGACTAAAACTGTGTATTCAGTTCTGCTCCCCTCTGCTAGATAGCAAGCTTCCTGAGGTCAGAGATGACTATGTCTTTGTTTTTCCAAAGCTCACAACAGTGCCTGGAATGTGATACCTCAATAGGTATTTGAGCCAAATGAATATTTAGTTTCTTAGTGGTCAGTGTCAGGAAGAATAACTACAAAAATTTTCAAGAGGGATTACTATACTGACTGCTGCAAATCTAAGTGACCAAGACAATTACTTAAAAAAAATAAAAATAAACATTCTACCTTTTTGAGGTTTTGTACTTAACTACCTTTCCATAAAAGTCAAACTTCATCTATTTTGTTGACACAATAAGTTCTCATTGAAAATACTGACAGCCAGAAATGTGGATAGTCACATCTCTCTCTGTAAACAATCAAAACAGGCTTTGCTATGCAGACATCAGTAGACACCCAACCTAATAGTCCTGTTTTATTTTTAATGCTCGTGTGATTTCTTTTTATAATTAATAATAACACTATACTTATATAGTGCTTTTATGATTGAAAAAATATTTTTCATATTCATTATTTGACACAAAAATCTTGTGAGATAGTAAGGGAAGTTCCGGAACTAGTAAGAGGCACACATACAACAGACATTGAGTCATCCTATATCTAAGCCCAGACTCTTTCCAGTTCACCTTAAAAGTGCTTCTTGGGTGAATATGAAATGTAATTCATTATTTATTTATTTGTTTTTAAAGATTTTATTGGGGAGTTGGGAGAGGGGAACAGATAAGTTGCTGTCCTTTTGTTCTTCAGTCTAGTTGTGGAGGACATTGCGTCACTGGCCCAGGTTGGTATCATCATTGCTCTCTTCTCAAGTGAGGCAAATCAGTCGCCAGCCTCTGAATGGCTGCTCACAGCGGCTATTGTCAGCTCAGTCTGGCTGCTGGCTGCTCACCCTGACTGCTGGCCACTCACTGTAGCTTATGGCAGCCCACTGTAGCAGGGGCTGCAGCCTACACCGTCACTGGGACGCTAGTAGCCCAGCTCCAGGTGGAGCTGTTGTTCATCATCTTAGCTGTAGAGGGCAGTGTCACTGGCCTTCATATATGGGATCCAAACCGGGGCCGCTGGCGTCCCAAGCCAGCTCTTAACCAACGCACCACTTGGCCGGCCCTAATTCCTTATTGAAACAGAAGAAAAGATGACTTGCTGGCTTTTTTCCTTAGAGTTCCAGAAAAGCAGATTCCCATCCCCCCCCCGCCCCACCCCCAGCTTTAGGTTCTAGAGATGTCCCAAGTTTAGGAAGGTTTGTTGAGTTGCACAGCTCTAGGGGGCACCCTTCACACCTTAGGGGTGTTAATGGTGCTCCCACAGAGTTGATGTGGTATTCAGCCTCTGTACCTGTGAAAATTTTTATTGGTGAGATGAATGGTGTTGAAGACAGCTGGTTGGCAGAAAGATTGCATGGGCACTATCTTTGCGTAAACAAGGTAAGAGTTTGTAGTATCTGGGTTAGGTAGACACTATAGCCTAATACTTTCTGGGTAGTGTCCAAGCTGCAATGTTTTACCTCACAAGGGACTGTCCCTTGACCCATCCCGAGGGTTGGCTGGTCTTGATGTCAGAGTATCTTTGCTTGTTCCTCAGAATGAACCTTTTAGGTGAGGAGCTTGTCAAGAGTGCTAAAGGCAGAAAGAGGTTTCAGTGCACTTCTATGAGCAGGTTATGTTTGTTTTTTTTGTGACTGTCTGCCTGCTGATAAATGTTTGTGTTTCTAGTGGAGTTGGCATAAGACTTGCTTTCATTGAAATGTACCACATACTAGGGAGGATGTTGGTGTGGGAATGTGGTCTCCGCCCATCTCTAATCCCTGGAAGGTCCCTACATTGTAGGATCAGAAACTGACAGCTCAGTGGCCAGATGCACTTCAGGTTAAGGAGGTCATGTGAAATGAAGCAGCATTTCCCACACTTGCTTGACCTTAAGAATCACCTGGAACTCGTGTTACAGTTATAGATTCCCAGACTCTTCCAAATCCCTGTTGAGCCAGAGCCTCCAGCCTGGGTAACAAGGGCTGCCACCTTGTTGAGCACTTCAAGTCCATTGACATAGATGGGAAAGCGCGTGGGATGGGACTTGGGAGCCTCGAGCCTGGTTCCACCTCTGTCATTTTCTGATGCAGATTTTGAGTAGTTTAGTCATCACCTTCAGGCCTTAGTTTCCATAGCCGTAAAAAAGAGATTTTGACTAAATTAACCTGTCTTGGTCTTTCCAGTTTGGGCATTTTGTGATTTAATGAGGGGTTACTATTTGATAATAGCAGTAGCTCAGATGACCTTGTAAATATGACTTTGATCAATAATCCTTCTCTGATTCCTATGATTTGGGATTTTAAAAAAAATCTTTGTGTCTGAAATAAACTTCATGACCAGATGGAATCCTGCGACTCACATTTTACTGACATAGAGTGCATGGAGCTTTGTGTCTTCATTTTCCAAACAGATCAGGCAGGCACTTCTTTCAGATTTGTGCATATCCTGCCTACAGTCCATTCATGGATTCCTTGTCATCTTTAAAAAGTGCTAACATCTATGGAAAGAATTATTTAAATTTTTTTTGCCATGGCTTTTGCCATGTGTCAGATTTCCAAAAATTGAGAGTTATCGCTTTAAATTATGAGGGTGTATTGTTTAAGCCAAAATTTCAATTGACTCATTGACTCTTGGACTTCAAAAATATAATTACTTGGTTTAAAAAACTTCCTACATTTAGGTTGAAATAATTAATCTAGCAATAACCTAGTTTTCCTCTATATTAGAGAAAAAGCCAATATTAAAATTTCATATGTATGTATTGTTTTAGGATTGAGACCAGCAAATGAAAAAAAAAAATAACAAGAGAGAAATATTTGAGATTCTTAATGTTTTGGAAGAAAATTCAGAAACAGAAAAATTTTCCCTGGCTATCATTTCACTATCTTTAAAAAAGAAAAATCAAGTTTTAAGTATAAAATAAAGTGGTTTGTACTTAAGTAGGCACCTAGTAGTTGATTTAATGATTTAATTCTGTTTCTACTCAAATTGGTTTGAATGAATGAATTCTGTAGGATTTGAAGTTCAACATCAACCTGTGATGTTTGTTAGCGGTACTTTAGACACATGTAGCGAAAAAGGTAGAACTTCTGTTTTTGAATGAGGGCTCTTCTGAAAAAAGGCCTGGAGATCCCAGCCTCAGTCAAAGCTTTCCTTGTGGATTAAATGACATGTCTGTGAAAGCATTTAGATCCCTCAAACAATGACATTACTGATATCAATATCTAGGCAGCAGCACCATTCCGATATCCGGCATGGGGCTGCCTTTTCGGGAACTTTGTATTGCATGATGTTATGGATCGCTAATGTTGGCACATTTGCTACAGGTTAGATACTTGACTACCTACAACAGCTCTATGAGATGGATACTGTTATTATTTCTGTTTGACAGATGGTACAACTAAGGCACAAATTATTTGTTTGCCCACATTCTCAGCTAGAAAGTGATGGAGCTGGGATGTGAACACAGCCAGGCTTGTTTCCAGAACCTATCTATCTTGACCATTCTATGTTACTGTCACTCTTCAAATTATATACTTAGATAAGGAAAACTCTTGTCAAGAAGAGATGGCCTGTCAACTATCTGAAGGAAAAAAAAATCCCTATGTATTTTGATCGTTTCCCCTTCTCTTTTTGTTTTGAAACCTCTCAAACTACTGGCAGATGGCCAAGAAATTTGAGACATGCATCTAAAGTACTTAGCATAGTACCTGGCACATAACTGTCATTCACTTAACATTTACTATTGTTTAGATGACAGAGAAGGACTAGTTAACATCCCTGTGTACATCGATGTCCATGTATTACCACAGATGGCCCAGTCTGTGTGAGGTTGCTCAACTGAAGCCTGGAAGATGAAAGGTGACCATGTCCATAGGACAGCTGAGTTGGAGATAAACATAAAAACACTTCTGATTTGAAAACCAGAGAGAGTCTTGCCCAGAGAGCCTAAAGTATATACATAAAGTATGTGTAGTTCCTGGAATGCGTAAAGGATGGTTGTTTCTTTCTGCCTCACAGGGGTTTGGCTTGTGGGGTTTGGGGGAGCCAACCCTTCTCTTTCTGTAAGATGTCCTCTTTCTCAAAGCCCTTTTCACCTCCATCTTGTCCTATTGTAGGAACTGCAGACCCAGCTCGGCTCCCACTTCGCTTCCTAGGTTCCCCTTTTACCTCAGTTGCTCGGGGGCTATCAGAGCCTAAACCCTGCTCCTACCTGATTTTATCTTCCCACTCAGAACTTTAGTGGCTCAGTTTGGACCTCTGCTTTTCTTGGGCATCTTGGAACTCAGAGCAGTCATTCATACTCCTTCATTTATCTCGTGTTTCCCACAGTTTCTGAACCATCAGGTGCACTGGGGGTTTATTTAAAAACAGATTCCCAGTGATCCTGGAGATCGTGAGTCAGCAAGTCTGGTGTGAGGCCAGGAACAGGCCTGGCTAACAGATACCTGAAGGCGATCTGATTGGCCACGTTTTGGAAACGCCAGTCTCTGTTGTGTTAGGAGTCTTGTCCATTGAGGGTGGCAGGATATTCTTCCATTCGGGAAGTATATTTCAGGTTACTCTGCTAGTGCTGAGTTGTAAGGATGACAACTGAATGAGACAGGGTCCTTCCTTCAGGTACCTGACAATTTTGGGCGGATGATCAGATATGTAAGTAGATATCAAAGAATAGAATTAACCATATATTATATAACATAAAACATGCTCTGAATTTTAAATTGCCTATTGAAACGAGTTTTAGAAGGTATCTAACTTTTAAGACCTGTCTGTAAATTTGTGGGATAGTGGCGGTTCCACACATATGAAATACTGATTTTAAATGTTTATAGCATATTTTACCTAAAAACCATATTCTAAAAAACAAAGATGTCTAGAATGAGATCCCCCCGCCCCCAGTGGGATGGTGGACATTTCCTTCTGTTACTACTGCTTTATTTTCACTTATTCTTCTGTTTTGTTTTCACAAGAAATTTCCCCCATGTAGAAAAGCAACGTCTTGCTTTGGGAGGACAGGCAGCTGTTTCAGGTTTTTCCTGTAGGGAAATCCTCTATTATGCTTCCTTCTGCGTGCCCCCATCCCCCATCCCCTTGCCTTCTGATGAAAAGCTGGCAAACTTGTTATCAGTAATATGTACAGGATCATGTAATAACTGGCTGATTTAAATTTCAGTGGCACATGGTAAAATATGACAGGGGCTTTCTATCTGACAGTGTTGGCTATCTGCTCAAATGTTCTGAAGACTCCGAGACCCTGATGTGGAGCAAAGGAAATTGAATTAAGCAGGGGCTCTGCTATCTGTGTGTAATCAAATTTTGCCTGATTATGTTGGCATCTGAGAACTACTGTTAAGATCACTGTGGTTTTCCAGCCAATGGTCTGGCTGCTGTGACCATCCTCCAAGCAAGGATGTTGTCCTCCGTCTCTCAGAATACTACAGCTGGCCTCATAGGCTGGTTGGTGGCAGCTCAGAGAGCACCGGGCAGCCTGACTGCACAGCCTGGGGTCTTTTACCTTCACAGTGTGATGTAGCTGAAACAATCTGAGCGTACATTTTCCTTAATTTATTGGATAGGCAATACATTTACCTTGTTGAAAAAATATAGATTTAAAAAAGCTATGGAGAGAAGCCTTACTTCTGCTCTGTCCCCTATTGTGCATCGTCCCCCCCCCGCAGAATAACCATTTTTATTAGTTTCTCCTCATTCTTTCAGAGTTTCTTTGTACAAATATAAAAATATTAACTTATGTTATTTTCCCTCCATTTGTCAGACAATTTCTGGAGTATCCTGTTGCTTTTCTTTATTTGGATATATAATAAAAATAAGATTGGGTAATATTGAAATGGATTGTTCATTTAAGAACTTTCTTAAATTTTATTTTTATTGATCATGCTTTGATTTAGCCAAATTTTACATATGAGCTTCCCAGGGAATGTTTAAGCTTTTTCTGTATTAAGAAAGGAAAAGCAAGGAGGGACTTGTGTTAAATGTCTATAACAACACAGTATAAGTTGAGTTTATTTGAAAGCTGACGTTTTCTGCGTTTTATCTGGACATCCTGCATGCTGAATGCGAATTACTTCCTGACTTGGGAGGGGGCTATAACCTTGACACAGGGCTGCATTTGAATTTTAGTGTGGAATGTTTTACTCTGAGATAGTGACTTCATTAGCTTAAATGAATATATTTGAAGTCAGCTTGGTATTTTAATTTCACTGTGTTATTTCTAACTACCTTGACCATACTACCAGGTATGCCATGACAGTGCAGTGACACTGACAGACAGAACATCATTCTGATTATAAAATTAATGCATAGTCGTCATAATTTTCAAACGTGTACAAAAAATACAAAGAAGAAAAAGTATCATGATCTAGAGAGTGTCCATATCCTCTTTTTACTTTGGTTAATATATTGATATGGATCTATGCACATGTAGGGATAGCAATATAGAGCAATTCTAATGGAATAGCGGACATTGCTCTCTGTATATAAAATTTTGTGTCCTGATTTTTTAAAAACGTAGTTTATAGTGTGAGAATTTCCCACAGGCCACAGACATCCAGAGGCTGTGTTAAATAGGAGAGGCATCAGGTGAATCTCTCTGACAAGCTCTTGTATCGCTTTGACTCCCAAGCGAAGTCCTCTTGCTGTTCTCAGGAGCCTGTGTGTTCGCACAAGAGTTACCAGTGCACAGAAGTTTGTCATTCTGGAGCTTCGTAGGGTTTCTTCTCTGTGTTTAGTTATTCGTGAACCTTTTGATTGTACTCACGAGGTAGTCTAGGAGAAGAGACGTGTTGGGGTTCTGTCAGTCCAGTCGATTGTTAAGTCTTAGATATTATTCCCGTCTCCTGGGAAAATGAGCCATATTTTATATCGAGGATTGTTTACCTAGACAGTTCTCTGTATCTTTATAGCAAACAGATCATTTACTTAAAAGATAGCTGTCTTCTTTCTGCCTTGTTTGTTCTTTAGTTGAGCAATATGCCTATTGTACTAATAAATTGTGTTGCTTTTTTCCCTCTAAAGTTAACAGTTTTTCCCTTAAAACAAACAAACAAATAAACCTTTTGCTTCCCCCTTCATCAAAATGGTAATCAGACATCTGTCTCAAGGTTTGTCACCTTGGCTGGTGTCTGCTCTTGGCAACATATGGGGTCTGTTTAGATTGAGCTCAAGACTTAAAATCAAAGGTCAGTCAGCTATCTCTTGTTGCAACTTTGGTTCTTGTTTTGTGGAAAGATGAGGCTGAAGCTGGTTCCTTTTATTCTAAATGTTGGATGGTTTAATTGAAAAATACATGGTCTATAGAAAAATTGGGGAGACTGGGCAAATTTATTCATGATAGTGGTGGCAGGGAATGAAGGTGTGAAATAGGCTGGGATAAATGTCCATTAGTACTTTTTACATAATCTAAGTATGCTGTTTGCAAATTGCAAGGTGTACTTGATAATAATTTTAATAATAATTTATATGAACATTTATGGGATGTTTATAGCTAACATTATAGGCTACTTACTATGTGCCAGTTTCATTTAATCCTCATAAAAACTGTAAAAGAGAGACATATTATCACCCCCATTTTGCTGATTTTACTGAGTGGCCCAGAGACATAATTTACCCAAGGTAGGTGGCAGAGCAAACTATGATACAGGTGAATTTTGTGTTTAAACACTTTGAATAATTATAATAATGAGCTTTGAAGTTCATTTTAACATTGAAAAATTTCTGAGCTTGGCTAGGGGTTGATAGGTATTTTATACTTTATTCTGGTTATTTTAAATCCTTGTGCCACTAGCCCAATGGTATGGCCTTGTCTGGTTCTCTTAGTTGCACTGATGAAAGCTACTCTAGTCTCCACACACAAAGTCTTTTTGTTAATGCTTCCCATCATTCTGGCCTTTTTTCCTCTAGCAGATATTCACTTCATGGTCCATGTCAGAAGATAGGTGATATATTAACAAATTGAATTTCTGGCTAATTTTTCTTTGATATGTTATGGGAATTTTTTTTTTTTCTTTCCTTTCCCCTCTTGCCCCCAAGTTTGCTGTATTCAAAATACTGTGACAGTGTAAAGTGGTATCTCAAGTCCATAACTCCCGGGCGTTGCTTAGTTAGTGATGGAGGATGAGAAACAGTAATGAGACCAGCTGGCGCATCCTCCACTCTTCTAGTACATTTTTACCTTTATTGACGGCAGATACCTTTAACTACTGGTGCTGGCTGGCAGCAGCTGCCAAAGGAATTGCAACTCATAACCATTACCTTAACCCAGCAGTTCTCTAGGTGTGATTCCTGGGCCAGCTGTGTCAGCATCTTCTGGGAACTTGCTAGAAATGCAAAATCGTGGCCCCACCCCAGACCTACTCAATGGGCCAGTCTGCGTGTCAGCAGCGCTCCGGATGATTCTGATGCTGAGTTTTGAGAACCTCTGTCTGTGGTATCAGCTGGCCTGGGGCCAGAGGAGTGAATCTGCTTAGAGACCTGTAGTCTGTGCTGTGCTTAGGGCCACTGGGGCTGTCAACACTACATTCCCAGGGGGTTCTTTAAAAAAGCTCTGCCTCTGGCCCAGGACAATACAGGCTTATGAATTAATGCTTCATTACCGTGCAACAATGACAGTCGGGCTGTAAGCAGCTCTGAGTCCCAGCCAATTTGTGCTTTGAAGGCACTCTTGCTAGTGGGCCCTTACCGGTTGGAGATTAGTAACCTGGCCTCTGGGATTGTTCATCATCCTCAGGGCTAAGGGCAGCCTCTCTGATTTCCCCTTTCCCAGGAACTTTAACAGCCTCCCCAGAGCAGGGAGGTAACTTACCACAATCATAGGGTAGGGACATACTTCCTAAACAAAAGCGGAGGGGAAAGGATTGTACTTTCTAAATACTGATTACATAAACCCCCCATTTCAATATTTTAGTGCCTCTTCAAGAAATGTAACTTGGAAAACTTGAGGCAGACATGGGAAATTGTACTTGTGAATAGGACATAAACATTTGAAGAAACATGAGAAAAATGTGCAAGCATAAACGTACTGACTAGTTGGTGTTCTGTTGCTGGTAGCAAACTCCTATTTTGCTTTACCCAGTATAATTCAGCTTTTCAATTGATTACTCTCTTCTTTATGTCATCTATCCATACAGTGTAATCCACTCTAATTTGGAGAAGTCAAAGATAATTGAAGCAGTTAAATAAAAGGCAGCAAGGCATAGTGGTTAAATGACAAGATTTATTACCTGTGTGACCTTGAATAAATTACTTGACTTCCGTGCTTAAATTTTCTCCTCTGTAAAATGGACATTAGAACAGTCTGGGAAACTGTTCCAGTCACTATACTCATGGTTGTGCTGATAAAATGAGATATATAGAATAGTGCCAGGCCCATAATAAACACTAAATATTAGTTGATAGATACTTTGGAATGGCTCTTACTATTTTTTAAAAACTATTTTTGCTTTTTTTCCCACCCGACTGTATTTTAAAATCTAAATGTAAATGAAATTAAGACATTGGAATGAAAGATTGGACTTAATCATTTGATTGGACTCTAATAGTGTAAAGTTCCTAATGAGAGTGCTTGTGTCCTGGTTAATTGAGTTTTCTGGATAGCTGATGGTTAGGTTTCATAATTGGGTTTATTGTGGAACTTCAGATTATTGTTTGAAATGTCATGCTAATTCAGTTCAGAAGGTCTAGAATATTGGATTAATTTTATTCAGCATGTTCTTCAAAACATGTTCTCCAAAAACTGTTTTGATTACATCTCTGATATCAGTTTGTTTTGATGTCGTTTTCCTCTTTTCAAATTGAGACCCACTAAAATCAAGTTAGTTATGGGTTTTGGTTTGTTGAGTTCCAGTGAATTGGTTTTATCACACATGGAATCTCATAATTTAGAAACCTGTCCAGTTATAATAGTTCATTTGTAAGTTATGAATTTGTAATACATTTTCTCTTTTAAACCTTGTTTCCAAACCAGGACCAGGCGCAGGGCAGTACCCCAAAGCCTGTCCAACTTGAAATAGAGATACCAGCCCACGAGGGCCACAGAGACTCATCATCATATAAGAATTTTCTGTTGGGAAAAGGCCGATACATGATAACTAGGATACACGATCCCATTTTTCTGTCCTCCCAACCCCTCCCCTAAGCTGTGTGACCCTGGCTTCATCTATAACATGAATGATTGGGATCAGGCCTCCAAATACCTTTTCTTGGGGGGGGGGCGGTGCATGGACTTTATGATTTTATGATAGCAGATGTGTAAAGTAGCTTTGGAAGTAGGGGATAGGATAATCTCAAGGTGTATGAGATGGAGTATTTTAGGCCCTGTGCTCCGCAGAATCTTGGCTGTGGGCGTTCATTACAAGTGAAAGCAGCAGGCCAGGTGAGGAAAGGTGAGTTTCCAGCCACCTGCAGGTTCATGTGGGGCAACTGGCAACTATATGCAGAGGATTTATACCTGTTGGGAAGTAAGGGGGCTGCTCGTAGTGCCTCTTTAAATAGTTTTCTAGGCGAGTTTAAATGGATGAGGGGTAGCAGTTTTGTCAGTTTTAGAAATCCACTTATTATTATTATTGCTTTTACTTACCTCTGTTTTATAGAGGCATGCATTTACATTTGATTTCTGTTGAAAGATTGTAGTTTTTTTTTTAAACAAACAATATGCAAAGCATTAAAGATCCTTCGCACTTCCCCTGTGGGTTCTCTGTAAAAGGATCCGAATTGTTTAGAGACTCCAACAAGCTTTTGGTCAAGTACATGTTTTTAAATCGTGTTGAACATGTAAAGAAAAGACAGACCTGAGCTTGTTAAAAATTATTCCTGTCAAGTCCCATGTAGCTGCGCGTGTCAAACATGACTTGAAAATGTTTTCCCTGAGTGGCCATGTCTTAACAATTTATGTTCTTGAGGGAGTTCCTTGGCAGGAATTAAATTCTGGGAGGTCACATTTTTCTTTCAAGTTCGATTTCCAAAGTGAAAATGAACTTCTGTTTTTAACTTGAACTTTGAAGAGAATTCAATAAAGAGCTTTTAGAACTGTGCAATGATTGTGTTATATGGAACTGGCCTTCCCCATCTCTGTAGCCAGAAATGAATCTTGACAGTTTTCTTTGTAGCTATTAAAATGAAGAGAGAAAGGAAAGAAGAGGTAAAAAATGCTGAGTCTGGGAAACTGTTCCAGCCACTTAAATCTTAACAACATAAATGTCTGTTTATATTAATGGGGCAGGACCAAATAACAGTAGTCTTTTTTTTTTTTTAATACCCCGCACCCCAGGAAATCCCTTTGCAAATTCCTCAGACTTTTCATTGAAAACACATGAATGGCTAAAATTTAATATTTAGTATAATTAGGAAATACACCATTTTTATAGTAAAATTGCAAAGTGGGATATTTGGTTATTCAGCTTTTTCTTGATTATTTGGACTAATGGAGAAGTGATAATAGGAATAATCTAGAAATGATTTGCTGTACTGTCTTTTAAAGGAATACATTTCACATTTTGAGTCATAATGTAGGACTTTAAGTTGAGCCACAGTAAATATCTGCTTCAGAAATGATTGGAAGTGTGTTCTGAATGACCTATTAATGTCCGTTTTGTTCATGTATATGTCGTACCCCATTTCATATTAGAAATAGACTGTATTACCTCTTAGAGGGCATGGTGGGTCTAACCAAGTTGAAGTATTCTTTTTTTTTTTTTTTTAGCTGAGCCATCCTAGCACCTGTTGGCAGCTCAGCGGCTGCTTAGCTTGGGCCGGGAATCCAACCGGCGACCCTGTTGCTCAGAGCTCAGCTCGCACTCTAGAGCGAGCTCTTAACCAACTGAGCCACTCTGCTGGCCCTTGAAGTATTCTTTTAATATATTGCAGTTTTTATTTTCTTGGGTTAGAGATAATACTTAAACACCAAAAATTTTAAGTGTTATTGTTGAGGGATAGGTGGTGAGAGGAAAAACTATAAAGAGGAAAGAAAATCTTTAGGAGGAAGCTGCAATCAAATTCTTTATTGATAATAGTCATTGCAGCACCTTGAAAGGTAATGTATTGTCCTGAACATTCAAAAGTGTAACTACTATGGGACAAGTTAACTACCTGCTTTGAGTTTCCTTTAGTGTCTATGAAGGATTTACAGTGATTCATTTCATGCTATACACATTTTCCTGAGCTGGCTTGATGGCCACGGAAACGAGCAGTGGGGATTGGCTCATGTGAAAAACCTCTGGCTATGGGTAGTTGTTTAAAAGCTTTAACTGATTTTTAAGACATTTACTTCCATGTCTCTAAACATCATGCTGGTTTTGCTATTCATGTTTTGTTTTGTTTTAGTTTTAAGCCATTATGTATTGTCTCCTCACACTGAGGATTTAGCTTTTTTTCCTTCCTTCCATTCACCCCCTCGCTACACGTATACCTCCCACCCCGCATCCCCCTTGTACATTTTTGTTATAGTTTTGTTTAGTTCAGCATTCAGGGTTTACATTATTACAGTGTATACTGTTCAGGGCAGAGCCATACCATCCAACATGATAACTGTATCACACACCTTTTATTTTCCCTGGCATTAATGGTCCTTTTTGGGTACATGTGTGTTTATGTATTGGTTATGATCTTGACTTCAAACTCTGCCCTATTGGTATCTTGTTTTTATTTTAAAATTTCTATCCGTTTCAGTTTTTTTGAGGAAGTTTCTCCCAGAGCTTTCTGATCTATTTTCCTCCAGATTGGCTTTTCTCAGTGGCCGGTGTGGGGCTTTCACTCTGATCTTCCCTGTCATCCTGGAGAATTCCCGTCTTCTCATGCCTGTCTCCTAGAACACCACCTCCTTGACTTACTCCGTTTTGGTGGTGCTCTGCCTCTGGGCTGATTTTAGGGTCTGCTCTTTCACCCCAGAGCTCTGAAATTTTACAGTGATGTCATTCGGCGTGTCTGTGTCTTGTGATGAATATTGTTGGGTGCTTGATGAGTCCTTTGAATCTAGAAACTCTTTTGCTTTAGTTCTGAAAAAAGTTTTTGAGCTAATTCTTAACTTCCTCTCCCTAATTTCCTCTTCCTTGTGATTTCAGATGTTAGATTTTGTGGACTGATCCGTAAACTTGACCTTTCCTCTGTGCTTTTCCATGTCCCTGCTTTGATATTTCTTAGTCTTTCTCTTCCCATCCTTCTATTGAGCTTTTCCCATTTCTGCTGTCAGGTGTTTAGTTCCTAAGAGCTCTTTTTTGGTTGTTGTTGTTCTGAGTGCTTTTTTTTTTTATATAACACTCTGCTCTGAGTTCATCACTGGCTCCTCTCATCTTTTTGAGCACATTAGTAGGTTTTATAAGTTGTCTTTACTGAATAGTGTTTTCTTCCAAGTTGTTCTTTCTGTTTTGGTTTCTGTTTTAGTGATTTTCCTGAGGTGTCTGGTAGTCTTTGGTTGTCTACTATTTTCTAAGTGGGGGAACGAAAAGGCTGATGGGAAGATCTAAGAGTCCGAACTGAGTTTGTTGACTGGATGGGCAGATTTTGTGGAGGGAACCCACAGTTACTGCTGTCAGTAACTTTAGGTCATCGGAGGCTGGCCAGATTCTCCAGAGAAAAACTCTTCTAATCTCTTAGCTGGAGGATAAGTTCTGGCCGTCAGCTTCTTAGGGTTTGTGTGGGAAGACGGCCGGGGGTGGGGGGGGTGTCTGAGCATTCAGAATACAATCTATTAATCCCTCTGCTTTTGGTAGGCTCTCAACCATGCCTTGCATTCTCAAGCCAGAAACCTTGGTTTCACCTCTTCTGAGAATTAACCCCCCCGGCTTCTGCCAGGGCAGGTGAGGGAAGATCCCTCGTGGGTCGGAGAGTAGGGTTGGGGGTTGTAGATTTCAGATTGCTTAAGCAATTTTCACCCAATCCTTATTTTAGCTGTTCTTCCCTTTCCAAGAAAATTAATTTGCGTTTATGCCACAAGTGCTTGTTACTGCCAATGCCTGAGCTTCGAGAACTCTGCAGTGTAAATTGTGTAGGTTCTTAGCCTTCCTGCAAGCTACTTTAAGATTGATTTCTCAGGTCTGCAGGTCTGTTCTGCTAAAGCTTTTTCCTACTCCAGCTTCTAAAAATGTTCTTGTTTCCTCTTCTCCCACTCTCCCCATCTTCTTAAAACAATTCCTTTGTTGCAGTTTTAGTAGCACTTTGAGAGGGTTCTAGATTTGATGCTTGTGTTCAATTCACCCCCTTCGCCTAGAGCTCCTTTTTACGCATATGTCTTACCAAATAGAATGTCCTTCCCCTCGCTTCCTTCACCTTCCCTGTTCTGTCAGGACTTCTTGGAGCCATCAGACCAGAATATAGGGGTCAGCTTTGACTTTTCCTTTGCTTCCCTCGTTACATATCCAACCTGTGAACAATTTCTTCCCGAGCAAGATCTCTCTTATTCTGTAGTATGAGTCACAAAGCCACTATGTCCCCAGAAGGACTAAACAAGGAGCAGAGTGAACAGGGACTGGAGTAGCAGTAAGCCCCAATCCATCCTTACATGAAACACCTTATTTGGAGCGCCCTGTCTGGTCCCAGGCGGAAGGCTGGGAGCTGGCTCTTTAGGTTCTCTCATTTCTTTTTTTTCTTTCAGGGCTGGCTGATGTCTTCCAGGGTGAAGTGGACACTCCATTGAGGCTGATAGAAAGGAGAAAAACTCCTGTTTTTTTGTGGGGTGGGCATTTTGCCATGTTACCACCAAGGCTAGCATACGACTCCCAACATTTCTGAAACCAAATGTGTGGGTTTCCCCTTCACATGAAGCAATTCTGACACTCAGTACCCGGAGCTAGTGAAGACCCCACAGGTGAAGGGCTTAGTCCCTCCAGGCCATCTCTCCACTTGAGATGCCAATTCCAGGCGCCAGGTAGTCACCCGTATTTCCATCCACCTGGCTGTAAATTGAGGGTTCTCACAACTCCCTCCTCAGGTTTGATAATTTGCTCTAAGCTCACAGGATTCAGGGAAATGCTTACTTCACATTTATTAGTCTATTATAAAGGATACATTAATATGATAGAAGATACAGATAAAGAGGAACACCTGGCGAGGTCCAGAGAGTCCTGAGCACAAGAGGTTCTGTCCCTGTGGAGTTGGGCGGTGCCACCCTCCCAGCAGGTGGATATGTTCACCAACCAGAAGCTCTCAGAGCCCCATCATTTTGTGTTTTTAATGGAGGTTTCATTACACTGGCATGGTTGATTAAATCACTGGCAGTTGTTAATTGAACTGAATCTCTAGCTGCTGTGTTTTCCCCAGAGGTTGGGGTGGGGGTGAGAAGAGTGAGGTGGGGCTGAAAGTTCCAATCCTCTGGTAACCAGCCCCATCTCCTAGGGTCACCCCATTACTATAAATTCAGGTATGATTGAAAGGGACTTGCTATGCATAACCAAAGATGCTCTTCTCGAACCTTATCATTCGGGAAATCCCAAGAGTTCTGGAAGCTCTGTGCCAGGAACCCAAACCCAATATATGTATATTTCTTATGTTACAACATCACAACCAGACACAGGTCCTGGTATCATACTTACCCCAGACCTTGTCATTTTGGGGACACGTCATTCCAGTAGTGTTTTAAGAGTTTTCCTTCTTCAATCATTTCTTGGCTTATCAAATTTATTTTGCACTTTGCTTCCCGATGAATGTTCCTAAAACATTCTTCTTTATGTCACTTTCTAAGGTGAAATCTTTTTTTTTTTTTAAATTGGGGAATTGGGGGAGGGGAACAGTGTTGGGGAATTGGGGAAGGGGACCAGCCAAGTTATTGTTCTTCAATCTTCGTTGTGGAGGGCACTAGTCGCCATCTGGCTTCCTGTCGGCAGCTCGTGGCCTCTAAGCTCAAGGTGCTGTGTTCAATCTTAGCTGCAAGTGGGCCTAGCCACCATCCCATGTGGGAGTTGAACCAGCAGCCTTGTTAAGAGTGCACGCCCTATCCACTGAACCATCCGAGTGGCAGCTCAGCTCAAGGTGCTGAGTTCAGTCTTAATTGTGGGTGGGCGTAGCCCACCATCGAACAGGCAGTCTTGTTAGGAGCATGTGCTCTCACCAGCTGAGCCATCCTGCCAAGCTCTGCTGCAGCAACACTGGCCCATGTGGGAATCAAACCGGTGGCCTTGTTGCTCATAGCTCACCCTCTTAAGCTAACCCTTTTTTTTTTTTAATTAGTTTCAGGTGTACAACACAGTGCACTAGTTATACATTTTACCCCTCAAAGTGACAACCCCCCACCCCCAATACACCACCCCACTCCCCCCCCCCATATCATATATATCTATTACTCCTCCTCTGACTCAAGCTAACTCTTAACTAACTGAGCCACTCGGCTGGCCCTCTAAGTTAAAAACTTATTGCCTGCAAAATGAAGTCTAAAGTCTTGACATCAAGGCACTTTCTAATCTGATATATGACAGTTCATGGTGAACAGGCAGACTTCTCAGTTCTGTCCCTTTGCTGACTTTGTGACCTGGGCCCAGTCCTGTCACCTGCCCTGGTTTCCTCCTCTACCACATAGGAAGATTGTAATACCCAGATGTGGCAATGATCAAAACAGATAAATCTTATGAAAAATTTTATGAGCTGAAAGTCTTACAAAGATTATTTTTTATTCATATGAATAAATGCAAGTGTATCTCTTATTTTTCTCTAGCAGTAGCCCCCCCCCACTACTAGGTTAGTTTGTGACAGTTCTCTGACCATGACTTGCCCATTTTTGCCCCATACGTCCTGTTTATGCTCTATTTGGAATCAATGAACAACTGGGTTAGTGATCAGTTGTTTCAGACTGACATCGCTTTGATTGGTCAGGGCCTGAAGCATGGCGTCTGTGCTGAGCATATTGCTGAATGTGAGAATCACGCTCCTGCTTCTCTTCAATGCTAGAATGATCTTCTCTTTCTACTCTCTGTATCCAAAATGGTACCTGTATTTCCGGGCTGAGTTGAAAATCCCTTTAATTCCAAATGTCTTTCTTTTCTACTTAAATATAATAAAAATGAGAAAATGGTTTGCTTTTCATGATATATGTATATCTATATTTCTGTTGCTGAGGTCCAGCTAAAATACACCCACCTCAATAATGTCCTGAAGATTCTGTCTGTGCACGTACTCACCAGTGTGCAAACACAGAGAGAGATCCAAATGCGATGGTGACAATGGATGAAGTTGAAACAAGTGTTAGAATTTTGAAGATTACATTCTAGTGTTTGACACTGTGACACTTGGGCAAGTTATGTCACCTCTCTAGGGCTCTGTTTCCTCATTTGAAGAGTAGGTAAATTAGATTGCATGATCTCTAGAATCCAAAGTTGAAAAAAAAAGGGGTTTTGTTTTGTTGTTTTTAAATTCCTAAGCAGCTATAAAAAATGTGATAGTATGAACTGACCTCAGACAGAATGGATGAATAGGGTAAGACCTGAATTTCTGATGATTTCATTGTACAGTATGACTTTGGTTACTGAATGCAGCTGATATTTCTTTATTTTGCATAGTAAAATGAAGTTATATTTTCCTTGGAATCCTGTTTAGAGACTATCCATGCTGTTTTAATATTCGGCATATGTCCATTTAATGAGTTCTTTCTGAGTGATCCTCAGTTTTTCACATAGTCTGTAGCAAAGAGAATTTTTTTTTCTGATTTCAGAGAAAGAGTTAAATATTAACAGTTAAAACTGTAGAACTGTAGAAGCAATGAACCACGTAGTCCTATTCCACAGATGTAACTTCTATTGGCAGTTGATGTATAACAGAAGGATTTGAAAATCGCAGATGCTTGCCAATTATCAATACCTCATTTGATATTTCCCTTTCTAAATTAATGTTACTGAGTCTGTGGAAGGGATATGAAAGTAGACAAGATAATGAACCAATAAAGATACCTCCCTTGAGCAGGCAGTTAAAGGGTCTGCATTTCTTTCTGTTAGCTGCTCTGCATTTTGACTTACTTGGGATTTGGTGAGTGAATGAAATTCTAGAAGAGAACTGAAAACATCATTGTGGTTGACCAAACACTGACATTTTATCTGCCTTTTCTTTTCCTGTTCTTTAGAATAATGTCTCCAGTACATGCATTTCCATTCAGTCCGTCTTAAGAGAAATAATGTTGTGCTGAGTGATGGTCATGCGGTCTTCCTTAGTATTTTTTGTATATTTTCACACGGATTTTTCTTTTTTTTTGCATTTCTCATATTATAACATGAAAATCCAAAACGTTGGTGTAGCCTAGAAAGCAATTCTTAGTATTGAAGTTTTCTGTTATTTCAGGCTATCTTTGAACAATGCCAAAGGTTGTTTCATTGTTTGTTTGTTTGTTTGTTTGTTTTCCGCTGTTTCCTTCTTTTTACCTCCTATTGACCAGCTGTGGAAAGAAATAGTCTTTAATTCAGTAAGAAGGACATTGTTATATGGCAGAATATATCTTTAAGAGTCCTAGAAAAAGCCTTCAGCTAAAGCATTGACATTGTAAATTGTTATTGGACTTTGAACTCTGAAACAGGCCATGAATGGGCATTTTTAAATTCTGTTTGCGTTCTCTTGTGATGCTCATGCTATGAATTATGTTCAGAGGTGTAACTCTGCTGGCTTGTTCCTGCATTCTGAGCTCTTCAAGTTCTTCACAAGGAATTGCTGTATGAAAGGGATGTGGACAGCAGCTGTGATGAGGGCCCTACATTTTCCCATGGGACACAGTTCTGGAACATTCATAGCGGCAACCAGAAAGATGCAATTTGATATTAAAAAAAGAAAAACGCTGACAAAAATATTATTCTATACATTTCAGGGAAAGCATTCTTTTCGCAATTGTCATGTTGAGAGAGTATGTGTTTAATCCAGTGTTGCTAAAAACATTGTTGAATTTTAAAAAACCTAAATCTGGAATCTGTTACCATGTTGATATTTTTGGTTTGTATTCGTGTATTAGTTGTATGATTAAATTCTCCTTGAAAATATTCCAATGTTACAGAGTTTTGTTCCCCACACTCACTAGTCCTGCTCCCCTCTTCAGAGTTAATGACACTCAAGGTTTTGGTGTCTGTTGTCAGAACCCCCATCACGATCTTTAGTCATCCTCCTATTGATAGACATTTGGGTGGGTTTTCAGTTTTCACTGGTCCCCACCTCACTGTGTAGTAGTATTGAACATATCTGGCATTACTGTAAAGCTGTCCTTTGAGGTGCAAGGACTTGATTTTTGGCAAAGTTTTTTTTTGTTTGTTTGTTTTGTTTTGAGGGCAGTGTCACTGGCCCTCATATGTGGGACCCGAATGGGGCCTCTGGCTTCTCAAGCCAACTCTTAACCACTGCGCCACTCGGCCGGCCCTTGGCAAAGTTTTATACCAAAAAATCTTGTGACAAGGTGTGTGCTCAAGCTCTTTCAATATTCTCATTTTGACACTAGAGTGGGAGTTTCCAGACTTATTCCTACAATAAATGCATCAAGATTATTAATTTGAGAGATAAAATTGATTTAGATATATCTGTTCCTGGTATGTGTGTATATGTGTGTGTGTGTGTGTGTAAAATTCATCTTATTTTATAATCAGGCCGTTACAGTAGATACGGCTTTTGAATTGTGTTTAGTTATAATAGATGATTTTTATGAACCTTTAGCTAAATAAACGTATTTTAATTCCCCATTTTCCTTACTGATCCCCCCCCCATACACACACCCCACCCAAATTATAACTGCTGTTGTTTTCGACTGGATGTGTTTGTAGAAAACAAAACTGTTTCCTACAGTTTGTACTGCTGGCTGAACCGACTGGCTCTTGTAGGGAGGTGGCATTTGAGCTGTGTTATGACGTATTCCGATTCCTTGGTGCCTCACTGCTCTCCCATGTTCTCAAGGGACCCACACCTCTCTATCTCTGAGCATCCATATGTTACGTATGTCCTTACAGATCGAGTGCTTTGAGAGCTGGCATTGTTTGACAGACCATTTCATCCCCAGCTAGACAGGGTGTATGTTAAATATATGACAGAATACGGTAGTGGGGATAACTGCAGAGAGAGTGCCTGGGGCTTACGTTGGCTGGGACTCGGTCCCTAGGTACAAAAGTTTGTGCTGAATTCAATGGGTATGGGAAACTAAAGGTGTTCGAATGAAGGGGTGATAGGGCTGTAGTTCTAATTATTATAAGAAGAGTAAGTGGTGGTAATGTATAGGATGAAATAGAAAACCGAGATGGGAGCTGAAAAGTAAGGATATGGGTAAAGTGGTCTGGCTTGGATTAGTGTAATGATAATAAAAAAGGAAAGGAGACACTATTTTGGAATAGAATTTACCACAGTTGATGACTCATTGGGGTCAACATTCATTTATTCATTCAACGAACTTCGTGCCTAGCACTGAACACATTGGTTTTTGGTGATGACATTATGGCGCTGCGAGGTACTGGTGGTAAGGCGCAAAGGACGAACACAAGCCAAGAGTGCTGATGTTTGGAGAGCAGGCGACCTGCAGAATGTTGATGGCGGCTACAAACACTATAAAACCAGGAAGGAGGAAATAGTTTTGTTAGACAGTTTTGTTAACTTTTGGACTTTTAGAGTTTAAGCTGCCAGGGAATACTCAGCAGAATGTTGGCAGTGGGAGTTCTTCGGAAATAGACTTTGGGTTTAATCTGTGTGGAGGTGATAGTTGAAGCCACCGAAGTGAAAAATCACAAAGAATTAGATTCTGAGTCATTAGAAAGTTAAGTTGATCTGTGTGATGGCATGGCCCAGAAGCCAAGAATATCTGCATGCCTTCTCCCTCTTAACAGGAAGTAAGGTCAGTAGACATGAATTTGTGTGAGACAAAGGGAAGATGGAAAATAGACAAAATGCCGAAGAACTCCTAATTTGATCTCATTTGTCTCTTATTCCACTTTTCCAACTTGGCTTTTGTGATGGTTAATTTCATGTGACAACGTGGCTCTGCTATGGTGCCCAGATCTTTGGTCAAACTCCAGTCTGGATATTGCTGTGAAGGTACTTTTTAAAGATGTGATTAACATTTAAGTCAGTAGGCTTTGAGTTAAGCTGGTTACCCTCCACAATGTGGTGGGAAGGTCTCATCCTGTCAGTTGAAGTTCTTAAGATAAAAAGACTGATGTCCCCTGAGGAAGAGGAAGTCCTGCCTTCCTACCGCCTTCAGACTTGAGCTGTACCCTTGCCTCTTCCCTGGGTCTCCGGCCTGCTGTGCAGATTTCAGACTTGCCAGCCCCCACAGTACAAGGGCCAATTCCTTAAAATAAATGTCTCTCTCTCTCTAGATAGATGGATGGACACACACTCACCCCCCTCCCCCACCCACCCCTATTGGGTCTGCTTCTCTGGAGAACCCTAATACAGATTTCAACATAACTAGAGGCAAGTTGCATTTTCTATCTACCTAGCCTGTTCCTTAGCACTTAGTGCCGTCCAGATTCTTTGAGTTTTTGATAGATAATTCTCCTCTTCCCAGGCAGTGATCTGATTGTACTCTTGCTCAGTAAGTTCCCTGTATGGACCTCTCTTGTGCTATTATATTACCCTAATGGCGTGTGTGCCTGTTTCTCCAATGATTCTTTGAGCTTCCTGCAACCTAGGACTTCCTACTAGTTTGTGTGGCTTGGGTAACCAGCCTGGCTAGCAGGGAGGAATTTGTTACTATGTGTCTGTTGAGTGAAAGAGTTTAGCTCTGACCTGAATGCTGGAAAGAAGTTGAAAAAGTACGAAGTGGACAGTGTGACCCCAAAATGCCAGGACATGTTGGCAGCATCTTTTTAGTCTTGGTTGCCAGGTGTGAAATGTATTGTGGTGGTTTGGACACCACACTGAACCATTATCCAGTGTGTTTGTTTTTAAATTTGTCAAATATTGATTCAGATATGATTTCACCAGTCAAGCCCAGATGAAGCTCGAGTTTAAAGTATTTCATAGAGATATTTTCAGTGAAACACAGATGCATCAAGAACAGAAAAGAAATGCTTGTAACCTCATTACCCACAGTTAACTATGAACATGTTTTTTTGTATAGATCTACCTAAAATTTTTAATATACTCAGTCATATACAATGATAGCATGTCGTATATACTGTTTTATTACTTGCTTTTTTCAAGTAAGCATGTCATGACATCTTTTGCTGTTATTAAGTGCACGTTATTTTTTTGTTTGTTTGTTTGTTTTAAAGAGGGCAGTGTCACTGGCCCTCATATGTGGGATCCGAACCTGGGCTGCTGGCATCCCAAGCCAGTTCTTAACCACCGTGCCACTTGGCCGGCCCCAATTGCACATTATTTTTAATACCACTATTATATTCCATTACAGGGAAATATATACCAGCGGTGCCAAAAACATGTATACACATCATTTGTATTCATCTTTTGTTATTGGTATATATTATTACAATTTTAATACAGTTTTTTTCTTTCTTAAAATGTGTATACATTTTTTTGGCAACCTCTGTATTACTTAGTCAATCCCCTTATTGGACATTTAATATCTCCTTCTTCTTTTTTTTGCTGTTTTAAACATGGGCTCAGTGAACATATTTACACATGTATCTTTGTGTACTTGGCTATTGTTTCCTGAAAATGGAATTGTTAGAAGTAGAATCTCTGGGTCACAGGTAGCCAACTTTATTTATTTATTGTTTAAAGATTTTATTGGGGAATTGGAGGAGGGGAACAGTGTTGGGGAATTGGGGAAGGGGAACATACAAGTTGTTGTTCTTCAATCTTCATTGTGGAGGGCACCAGTCGCCATCTGGCTTCCCGTTGGCAGCTCGTGGCCTCTAAGTTCAAGATGCTGAGTTCAGTTTTAGTTGCAGGTGGGCACAGCCACCATCCCATAGGGGAGTCAAACCAGCAGCCTTGTTGTTAAAAGTGCATGCTCTATCCTCTGAGCCATCCAGGCAGCAACTCAGTTCAAGGTACTGAGTTCAGTCTTAGTTGCAGGTGGGCACAGCCACCATCCCATGCAGGAGTCGAACCAGCAGCCTTGTTGTTAAGAGTGCCCGCCCTATCCACTAAGCCATCTGAGCTGCAGCTTAGCTCAAGGTGCCGAGTTCAGTCTTAGTTGTGGGTGGGCATAGCCCACCATTGAACAGGCAGTCTTGTTGTTACACCAGCTGAGGCATCCTGCTACCTGTTGGCAGCTCAGCGACAGCTCAGCTCGGGTGCAGCGGTCACTGGACCATGTGGGAATCGAACCAGCAGCCCTGTTGTTCAGAGCTCACACTCTAAGTCAACTCTTAACCAACTGAGCCACTCAGCCGGCCCCCAACTTTATTTTTAAAGGAGGTTTCTGCTGTATATTATCTAAGTGCCCTCCAGAAGTGTTTTACCAATATGCATTAATGCCACCAGTGTATGTGAGTTCCATGAAATGTGTTCTTAAAACATGTACAGGTATATGACTGAGTGATTTTTTTTTCTTATAGGCCAGGTTGCTTTTTCTTTAGTTTTGAATATTCTGCATAAGATCTTGTTCAACCTGTTAAACCTATTAGTGATTTTACCAGAATAAATTAATAGTCATCATATATTCATGCTTGTTTGAACAAAATGCAGAAGCATCCAAAATACGAGTAGCCAGTCTTGCAGCATTCATGTGTGACTCACTTGTTTGTTTGAAATGAGAAAGACGGGAGGAGGCAAGTCAAATGACTTTGAACCTTCTTTACAGGAACCATAGTATAGTATGTAAGACCAAAGGAGTAGCCCCAACCTCAGCCTTGGGGGATAGAATATAGCACATCTAATTGTGGTATATTGTCATAAAATCCCAAACTATGACAAATTATATAACCATCAGCTAAAAATAATGGTTTCCCGAGGACCAGGATCATAACATTTTGATTCATACCTTAATGTGTCTCTGACAAGAAATGTTAAAAGAATAATATTGTAGCTTCACACTTAATTTTTCTCATATGGGTTACAATTAAACTACACTTGTAGTATTATTTAATGATAATCCAAGGACCTTTTGAACAGAAAGGAATCTATGAAAGCTATGGCATTTACTTCTGTTTTTTGTTTGTTCATAAAGCTAACTTTATTGAACATAAAGGAGTATCATTTTTGCTAAGATCATTATATTGAAAGACAGGTTTATTGTAGGAATAAATTTGTTTTCTCATTGAAATTATTCAAAACTCTTATTCGACCTAGATTTAATTCATTCTCTATGTAGCTCAGGGACATTCTAGAAACTTAAAATTTCTAGCCAGGAAATGAAGACAAGGTTTCATGGGATCAGTCCTGGTGTTTTGTTTACTGCTATGAACTAAAGGAATAAAAGGTAAATCTGCAATGTGAGAAATGAAATATAAATTTTCTCATGTTTCACCATTTTTATTATTTGGTTAAATATCATTGAACAATTTTATTGGAATTTTGAAAATGTATGGATAAATTCAAAGTAGTTTCCATGGCATCTATAAATTAAAGGGGCATGTGGGACTGAATAAATATGGCTTTCTGTGTCTTTGGTCGCAGTTCTCTATTTTTCTCTCCCAGAGTTCAAGGGAGGAGTACTTTTATGAAAACATTTCTGTGTAATCCAGTTTGTGAGTTTGATTCCTTAAATTAAGACACATGTTAACCTGAAATTTTCTGTTCTCAGACTCAAGTTATACACTGAAACCTTAGGTGTTCCAGGGTAGCCTAATGAAGAGGTAGAGAAAGTGTAAAAAAGAACAAGCGAGTTAGAAACATAGTACCAGTCCTGGGTGAGCTCCTCAGCAGGGGAATTCTATAAGCGTGGTTCCTATTGCCAGTTGCAGTTAAAACTGCTAGGTTAAAAGCCCTGGGGCTCCTGGGTCTTAAAGTGTATATAGACTTTTTACAAAAGATGTAGTATTTTAAATCAGCAAAAAAATAAGAGCAATGTGAGGTGTTGTGTGAAGTGAAGCACATCACACAAGTTATATGTTTTAGAAAGGGTGTGGTAGGGGAAAATAACTCTCCCTCTTGTAATTATTAGCTCGTTACGTTAGCTGCCTGACTTCAGATTATATTCAATTATCATAATAAGTCAAAATGCCATGAAGTATTTTTATTACTGGGTATTTTTATAACTCCCTTGCTCTTCAGTCCTCAATGAAGCAGTTGTTAGACGTTTGAACATCATTCTCTTCACACCAGATCCATAATTTGTCAGTAGATGCCCAGGATTATTTTGGCTTTTCTCTGGTGGTAGAGAAATAGTATAATAATTCTCCTTCACAGCTGCCATTCAGAAATGTCTCAAATTTATTTATACTTTTACTAGAAATCAGAGAACTATGAGAGTGATTTTATAAGGTAAAAGTGAAGAATTATAGAAAATGTTTCAAGTGTATTTGGTATATGGAACTTCCCTGTTCTCTTGCCCTTTGTTAGTATGTGTAAATATTGAGTGGGAAGATGTTCTTTCCAGCCCTGTTTTGGTGTAAGTATAGCTTAGTTTACTAGGCCGTAGACATGATATAGATGGGAGAACCAGGGTACAAACGTAAATTCAAAAGAAACAAAATATTTTCTAAGTTTTTCTTCCTGTCAGCTCCAAGAAACCCCTTCATCATTAGAATGGATTTTGTCAAAATAACTTAAACTTCTTTTAATTCCAATTTAAAGTTAGAAGGACTGGTACAGACCATATCAGAGCTCAGGGACAGCTAACGGCTTCAGTTTTAGGAGATGACTGTATATAACAAAAGATTTTTGCCAAGGTAGTTTTATGATAGCCTCATCAGATATGATTTCTTAAACCATGTGCTCAGGCACTTTTTTCTTTTAACATTTCCAAATATTATATCTTAAATTCCTTTTTTGTTTTTTGCAGTTGTTTTCTTGTTGAAATTCTTTATAGACATTTTCCTTACCTAGATTTAGTTCATTTTTTCCACACAGTTCAGGGACATTCTAGAAAGTTCCAAGGACTACACAGAAATTGAATACATGGTTTCACAGAGAGAGGGTGGATCAGCCCTGGTGTTTTGTTTTGCTTTTTTAATCTCTCTGTATTCCTGTTAACAAATGTAATAAAAGGCTATTCCTGTTAACAAGTGTAATAAAAGGTAAGTCCTTTTATAATACAAATATGAGACATGAAATTTAAATTTTCTCATGTTTGATGATTTATATTATTTTCAAGAATTATGCATTGGTTTTAGTGATGACATTATGCCAGGAATTGTGATCTTCTAAAGACAAGTGGAGTCTTTGGCCCTGAGTTTCTAATGTCATCCAGAACCACTGATAATTGGCTTATAAAACTTTTCTGAAAATGTATGTGAATTAAAAAAAAAGTTATGGGATACATGACTAAAATGTAAATTAAAAACTCAGTAAACCCAATTCTATAAACTCTGGTTTTCCTACAGAACAAAACCTGTATTGATTTTTCAGGGACTGAAAAGTAAGTCATGCAACCTTCTCAAAGAGTGACTCATCAGTGAGTGCATTGACCAGTTGTGCCATGGATATGGTCAGCATGAAAATCCAGTTTGAATAGTAGAAGAACATCAATTGTGAGTTGAAATGTAAGAGAGGCGGGGGGGAGAGAGAGAGAGAGAGAGAGAGAGAGAGCGCATTTATGTTTGTGGGGTGGAGGACAAGGATACAGATTAAAGCAATGGTAAGTCAGGCTGAACTCCCCTATAAATGAGAATTGGTTATTGCAACTGATAAGCGCAGAAATGGGTAATGAAAATGTGGTATGTAAGGAAACCTCAAGTTGTCTTCATAGTTGTCCTGTTAGGATAATTTGTGGTGTTGAGAACCTGCCTCAGGTTTCTTAATAATGTTTGCTTAGCTGGCTAATTAGGAGGTGCTACTGATGTGATCCAAAAGTATTCAGCTCCAAAAGAAGTTGTTGCCAACAGAAGGGGAGCCTAGGTACAGACAAGTCTGGAAATGGAATGCTGATTTTGATTTCAGGGTGAATGGCAAATGTTGGTCATAGGTGTGTCTGCGTGTGTCATCACTATGCGCATTAGCCGCTTTGTCCTCTTCTCGCTTATATGTATGGTTTTGTTCCCTAGATGAGACCTTCCATTTTCCATATTATTCTAGATCCTTTTGAAGTCACAGCAGCAGGATTCAGTGCTGAGTATGGTGGTAACACCCGCCCCCTCCACCCCCAGATAACACATCACTAAGAAGGCTTTTGTCTGCAGCAGAAAACACCTGCACTGTGATAAACAGACATTTATTTTTCTCAAGTAACAGAAGGAGTCTAACAGGTAGGAGTCCAAGGTCATGCAACTGCTCAGCAATGCAGTTAAGCATCAGGCACCTCCTCTTGGGGCCGGGGCCTCCTTGTCATGGAGGTTCCCTGGAGTCACAAGTTGGCTGCTGCTTCTCCAGAACTTACTCACAGCAGAAAGAAGAGGGAAGAGGCAGGGAGAGCTTGCACCTAATGAGGCTTTTTGGGGAGGTGACCTCTTTCTGGTAGTGTCTGACTACCTTCCATTGGTGAGAACTGTGTGTGTTCATCACGGGTGTTTTGTGTTTTTCCCTGGGCCCGTGGTTGCCCCAGAAAGTAACTGGTGTCTGTTAGTAAGAAAGAAGGGGAATGGGTACTGCATGGGCAATGCGTGTGTGTCACAGAATGCTGTTACTATCCTGCTGATTTGATTTGGGTTTAATCCTTTTGAAATAGAATGCTGACATAACATGAAAGTACTTCATGTGGCTCTGCTTAATTCTTTTAGTTTCAAAGTTATCAAAATGCAAAAAACCTTAGTGTTCATTATATTAGAAAGACCCATTGTAATTTTGTAATCATTTTCAACTATTGCGATTGACGATGATTCACTTTTTCTCTGACTCATCTCAACACTGTAAACTAATTAAAACTCATGCCAAGTTAGGTTTTCTTTGTGTGTTTTTTTTTAAACACATCATTCAATAGCCTCTTACTGAGATGCAGTTTTTAGAGGTAGAGTGAAGGGTGATCAGTGGGTGGGATCTGGCTCCTGCCCTCAGAGAGCTTCTAACCTGGTGGGGCAGGCAGGTAGACCAGCTGCTAACAGTGATACGAGGGAGTGTGAAACACACACTGGATATGGAGGTTACAGGTCGTATTTTTACACGTATTGTGGAAAGAGGGTGACAGTGGGGACTTAACACATAAGTAGTAGAGCTGTTTGATTTCCACATTTTAGATTGTCTTTTTATGTATGTTTAATATGTATGTTAAAGAAAGATCTTATCACTTTAATAAGGATGAAAAAGGACTTTTATGACTCAAGCATGTCATTAGAAACATGTTCGTTCCTCTTATTCTCTTTCCCTCTTTGTTTTTATAGCTCTTTCAATAAGCACTGCTCAATCACCATTCTCAAAACAGCCACTTAAGGTTTGTGAATATATTATGGATTTTAGTTTCCCCAAATAAAATAATGTTACCCTCATAAAATGAAACCAATAGTACAGAAAAAAAATCCCCCCCCCCGCCAAATCACACAATACTGGGGCTTACAGAGCAGAACTTGTAAATCACTCTTCACACGCTCTCGAGTTGAGTACATTCCACAAGCACACACACCAGAGTGTGGCTGATTCATTTTCACATAATTACAGTCATACTGTATGTATTGTTCTGCAGCTTGATTTTGAAATTTTTTTGTCACATCTTTTTTTTAAATTGTTTCCTTTACAGTACACATGGGATAGTGGTTTTCTCAATCAAGGATGGTACCACCCTCCCCCAGGGTGTATTTTTAAGTATGTGGGGGCAGTTCGTTTATGAAGTCATATCTTGCTTGGAATGCCAGTAGCATCCCACTGAGAAACAGTGACATAGAAATACCTTGTGTTTTTAACGTTTTTATATATGATTTTTTTTTTTAAAGATTTTATTGGAGAATTGGGGCAGGGGAACAGACAAGTTGCTGTCCTTTTGTTCTTCAGCCTAGTTGTGGAGGACATTGCTTCACTGGTCCATGTTGGTATCATCATAGCGCTTTTCCTGGGTGAGGCAGATCGGTCGCCGGCCTCTGGACGGCCGCTCACAGTGGCTCTTGGCAGCTGACACTGGCAGCCGGTCACTCACGCTGGCTGCCCATCACTCACTGTAGCCCATGGCAGCCCACTGCAGCAGGGGCTGCAGCTATGCCGTCTCCGAGGACTCACGGCAGCCCAGCTCCAGGTGGAGCTGTTGTTCATCGTCTTAGCTGTATAGGGCAGTGTCACTGGCCCTCATATGTGGAATCCAAACCGGGGCCCCACTGCTCAGAGCTGGCGTCCCAAGCCAGCTCTTAACCAACCCGCTACTTGGCCGACCCCTCTATATATGATTTTTTTTTTTTTTTTACTGTGTTGCTCATGTATTTATTGCCTCTGAGCTATACCAATTTTTTTTTTTTTTTTTTTTGAGGGCAGTGTCACTGGCCCTCATATGTAGGACCTGAACCGGGGCTTCTGGCTTCCCAAGCCAGCGCTTAACCACCGCGCCACTCGGCCGGCCCCTATATGATTTTTAAAGAATGTGATTGTACCATAAGTAAATATTTCCTCACTGATAGTTCCTTTCTCTAAACTTATCTCTGCAACTGTTGAAGCCTAGCATAAATTACTAGAGGAATTGCTGAGTCAAAGGATTTGCATGCTTAAAATGTAGTGATATGCTCCCAACTCACTCTCCAAACAGACTGCTCAAAATTACGGTCCTAGTCACATTGCACACATTTTCCCAGATCCTTTTTGTCACTGGATGTTATCAGTTAAATTTTTTTGCCTATATAATAATAAGAAAATGAAGTCTTGTTTAAATTTCTGTTTTCCTGTCCAAAAAAAAATGTTATAAAGTATTTTCAATACAGTGGTAAGTGACCAGTTCACTGTTAGAGATGCTCAGGCACTGGTCACCTGCCCTGGATTCCTGCCACCCTCCCACTCATGTGTCAGAAACAGTCCTACTTCCAAATCGGTCACCTCTTTGCAGGGTTGGTTCAGTCTCATCTGTAGGGAGTGTCAAACCAGGAGGGATTTTATGAAGAACTATGATTGGTATTTATACAGAGGGAGCTGTGTTTTCCCAACTCTGGTTGCTGCCCAATTAGTGGGTTGGTGGAACCCACTTAGGGATCAGGAGCAGCGTAAGAAAAGAAATAGAACAGAGAACATTGGAGCATCTCATACACAGTAAAGGTAAGACATATTTCGTGAAGCTCATTGTATATACATTTTCGTGTGTTTTGAGTACATCTGTGTTTGTGATATATCTGTATATATGCATATATAATGTGTCTGAGTGCTGCACTGTGATGTAAAATATAGCTCTGTGGGTTGAGGGAAGCTGCTCTGGAGGATCTGAGCTTGACAACTTTATTCAAAGCAGAGTTCATTTCTGTCCTAACTGAGGCAGCAGTTTCGCACATGGTTGTGGCATTAAAACAAATAAATTGCCAAGAGTATCAATATTTTGCGAAAGGTTAAAGACTAAGGCTCTTTAAATGCTTCAAGACAGATACCCCCTAATTGGGCTTGGAAGTGTGATGGGTGTGGAAAGCCCACCTGGTTTGAGTGCCGGCTGGAATATTGAGTTACACCCTCCTCAGTGGAATTTCACTGAGCAATGTATTTCGTCGGTGCCCCAGTGCAGTCCCTGCACTTGACTCTGTGGTAGCTGTGTTGCTGCCTGGGGAGGAGACTGCAGGGGAAATCCTGACGCTCAACCGTTTCTCTCTAGGGACAGGCACATGTACAACTGACCCTCCAAGGCGGTGCCTTGACCTGCTTTCGACTGTTTAGCTCCCCTCAGTTCCAATGCTGATCTTAGGTTGCTTAGAAATTACCTGTTGGTGATTATAATAAATGGTGGTAATTAAGAAGAAAGAGCCGTGGAACGCTCTGCATGTGGGTGTATTTAATCACCTGGCAGGTGTTCATATTTCTAGAGTGTGGAACTTATGGGTAAACAATGGCCTTTCTGTTAGAAATTCTATCCATACTTTTGTGTTTCTTCCCTTTTATACTTGGGTATTTTCCGTCACTTAGAGAGCCCTAGTGATAAGTACTCTAATTTGTGCTGTACTGTGTTTTTCTCAAGTGTTTTGTTTTTTTTTCCCCATTTGCTTTCCCTCAACCAATTCTAGTTTTCTTAGTTGAATGATTCTTATTTAATAATTGCATCTTCATAAAAAATAAATGGAAACTTATGATCTTCTAGATTTGTAAGTAGTGATATTAGACATGTGTGCTTTTAAAGTTGTGTGATGTAACCACAAGGGAATTTGTTTCAGATTTTATGAGGTATTACTGATACATCTTTGGCAAATGTAGAAATTAAATAATAAGTATTTCACAGACCAAAGAAGATGGAAGTGAAAGTTCTTTAAAGACTGTTGACCACCACATAATATTATTGGCTACTGTTGTTCTATATTGGTAATATGAGTATACTTATTGCTTTACTTTAAATTTAGGTAAAATCATTTAACCATCCCCAAGTTAGATTTTATATATATTCTTATTCACTCTAATCCTGTCTATGAGACAGCATTCTTGGGTCAGAGCATGAGTTTCTCTACCCATCTCAGTGTTTGCTCAGTGGCACCACGATATCTGACAATCTGTTGTGACTTTGGATCAGCATCTCCTAGCCACGTAACAAAAAGTTTGCTCATGCAAGTGCTTTGAGCTCTTTGCCAATGGGGAATACGATGACTCACTTTTCTATCAAGTGTCTTATGGAACTCCGTTAATTAAGAAGATCCTTCAGATGAGTTTATAGTTATCTCTAGACCAGAGGTCAGCAAACTGTGGCTCGCGAGCCACATGCGGCTCTTTGGGTACATTTCATCTCAAAAGTTTGCCGATCCTGTCCCTCACCACAATTTAAAAATTATTCAAGAGCCATAAATATAGTTTTACATCATCACCATTATGTGGATAATATCCTTTAAAAAGTTTATAAATGTTTTATTTTCATTTTCAGTTTTACTGACAAGCCACAGTTTGCTGACCCATGGCGGCTCTTCCATCTCAAAAGTTTGCCAATCCCTGTTCTAGACCCATTTATTATTACTGTAAACCCCCCCCCCCCTCAGAAAACACTCCTTTCCATTCACCTTTCACCTAATCAGGCTGCAGCCTCAGGAAAGAGAAAGAAAGATTAGAGGATTTCTGAGGGAGTGTTAAAGTTTCTTTGTTTCTACTTAAGCTCTTCTACTTTGTAACCTTGTTCATAATTTACAATGATAGAAATGCTAATTTGACCAATTGGCTGGATGAAAGAACCTTGCATATTGAAGAAAGAAAGCATTATTAGTAGATATTTCCAAATAAAAAGGAAAGCTAATGTTGTAACACCCTATATGCTCCATATATTAAATTGAGGAAAACATATTTTGTGAGTTTCTTTGAATGGAATTATTTATGCTCCTCAGCAACGTTTTTACTTGTTACCTTCTTTTTCTAAGATATGCCCTCTCCAAAGTTAAATAATAGATTAAAAGGAAAGTACTAGTCCACATTTAGAAAAAAAACTAAAGAAATGCCACTGGGGCTGGCCTAGTGGCTCAGTTGGTTAAGAGCTTGCTCAAGAGTGTGAGCTGAGCTCTGAGCAACAGCAGATCGATGCCCAGCCTGAGCTGAGCTGCCAACAGGTGGCAGGATGGCTCAGCTGACTACAACTAAAAGTCAGTTGTAATATATATGTTTATTTTCTTTGAAAATATTAAATATTACAATAAGTTGGTCAACATGTGTCATTGCTCAAGCTTAAAAGATGAATTTTATGGCATGTTCTCAAAATACAAGGCAATTAAAACAACTTTGTTACAAATATAACTTGTCCTAATTATCCAAGACGCACACAAATGCTTTCAGAAATAAAATTCCAGGGTTCCTTCCAATGGCCTACAGAAGGAAATAATGGTCTACCACATATAGGTCTAATTTGTGATAGCTCCATAGAATATTAAGTTTCAGAATGGCTTCATTGACTTGAAGAAGCTGCCAAACAGAAATGGTACATGGACTAAGGGTATTCTCTGCCTTTCCCAGGGAGGGGCGAGAAGAAGCTTACTGAACCCACATGCTCCCAGGGTAGCAGTCAGTGAATTCTGGGTATAAAGGTTGAGCCACCCTTTGCTACTGTCTCCACCCTGATTCTGGTTGCTAGCCTGACAGTCACTCTAATGGCCCAAGAGGGCGTAGTGTATATGCCTTCATGTAGTAACCTGGTGTGTCACTCTCCTTGTTGAACTTCTTGAGAATTACCTGATACATAGTGATACATAGTGAATACTGACTAAGCTTCTATGTGCAACTCCTTTTTAATTTTACCAATAAGCAATGTAACAATTAAAAAACATAACAATATATTTAGGTACAGATGTTTTTACAGCAAATCTGTTCAGTTTTATGCTATTTTTTGGTTGATTATATTCAACTTACCAGTAAGGATTTTCTCCCGGGACCGCTTCTACCACTCTTAACTCTCTTTCAGATATTTTTTGCCTGAAAACTCTTTTTTATTCTTGCCTCTCACATGGTACTAACCCAAAGAAATACAGTATTAAGTTTGGAAGGGGGAATATAAATTGCCCTTGTGGCCTTTTACATTGGGGAGCACCAATAAACTACTCCACCCAGTATTTACACCACTGTATAGGCCCTTCTCCCTGAATGTGGATTCGGTTCAGAGTTGAACTGACAGAATTGGCAGAAATGGCACCTTGCAAGTTCTCAGCCTAAGCCTTGAGAAGTCCAGACATGAAGAAAAATCCTAGGACGACTGTATGGAGAGAGAGGGAGGTGTCCCACTGATCCATGCCAGCTCACTGCAGCCTCGTGATAACCGGCATGATGAGCAGAAGAGAAGAACCATCCGGCTGAGCTTAGCCTAGGCTGAGGAATCATGAGCAAACAAAATAATTGTTTGTGAAGCCACTAAGTTTTAGGATGGTTTGTTATGCAGCAATAGATAAATGAAAACACCAGCAAAAATGCGTTTTCATACCTACTTAGCAATAATTTGAATTTATGGGCTAGAAAAGTAAAATATAAGTCATTGCTAAGTACCTCTTAAAATGGATTTATTAATGTATTATGTGCTATTTACTAATGTCGTTATATCAAGAAGGGAAAAAATAGCCATTGAAGAGATTTGAATGTCATTCAATGCTGTTATTAAATACAAGCTTTGCCATTACAACTTTATAAAGTAGTGATAATTTTGAAAAATTTGGCAACACTTTAGACCACAAAGAAGGAAGAGAAATGCATATAAGATAATTAAAAGTGTTAGTTTTTGATGGGATGAATTTTTTTAAGTTCCTTTTCGCCCCACAAAACTATTTCTTTTTCATTTGACGTTTCCAGCTAAATGCCTCTGTAGGTTGACTGATTACAAATGTTTTCACTCAAGCACACTAGCTTCTAATCTGCCTGTAAGCTGCTTTCTTAAAAAAGTGAATAAGCTTGGGAAATAATTATTCCTGAAAGTACACAAAACTCCCTGGCGAGCTTTGGTTCTGTAGACACATCTGATTCATCAAAAAGCATCAAGATAATTGTCACGATTTAAATTTTTCAAAGAAACCAAGAAGCCTTTGGCTCAAGCATAAAACTTTCTGCTGCTTTCTTGGCATAATGCCTTGAGCTGAATATTTTGTGCTGTAGGTTGCTCCATTTTTTTTTTTTTTTTTTGTATATTTGCCCCTGGGACAGGAAGCTACAAAACAAAATATATCCAATTTGGTAACCAATGCTAGTGCTTTGGTGACTCACTGTTCTTGAGTGACTAGTACAGAAAGGAGAGGCTGACACGTGAATGCTGCTCCCTAGTGGAAACAAATGAGGAGCCAAGTTTTATTCATTCATTTCTGTTATTTTGTTAAAACTCGGAATCACTGCTTTGACAGAAGAACAACTACATTCACATGAAAGTATTCTTCTGTGTCACAAACTATTTCTTTCCTGCGGTAGTGTGCCGCATTTTCATGAAAATTCATCATGGGCTCAGACAGTTTATATTTAAATACACCAGTGTTCCCTGCCTTTTGGGATTGCGCTGTATGATTGTGTGAAAGTAATTTTATTAGAGAAACACTTTCTTACAAGATGGTAAGTGTCATAATGGGCAGAATCAGGTCTTACTGGCTCGAGACTAAAACCCAGAATCTAGGACACATGCTAGCATTAAAAGTCCACGCTCAGATTTCTTTTTTTTTAATTAAAGAAATTTTATTGGGGAACAGTGTGTTTTTCCCGGATCCATCAGCTCCAAGTCAAGTAGTTGTTTCAATCTAGTTGTGGAAGGCACAGCTCAGTGGTCCATGTGGTAATCGAACCGGCAACCTTGGTGTTATGAGCACTGTGCTCTAACCACCTGAGCTAACTGGCGCCCCCTCAGATTATTTTTTGAATTAATGAAAAAAGTTTTTAAATCCCCCTCTACCCCCATGGCTGCTGATTAGATAGAATGTCAGCAATTTCAGTTGTCAGATTATGTTGAGGGGAGTCATGTTTTCCACCTTCTTCCTCAATGGAAAGGCACCCATCTTTTTTTACCCCAATTGCATAAAATATTGATACTAATTTGAATTCAAGTATCTATAATATGCTGAGTCTTTTTCGTATATTATTTCTTGATCCTTACAACAGATTATTTGGAGTTAGGAGTTTAAAATATTGGTATAGCTGGTTTTCTTATAATTCCCTATTGGAAACCTGTATAACAAGGGATTTATGTGGTATGCTAAGAATGTTTAGATGTTTCTGGACTTACTGAGTTGGAAGGTGCTTGAAAAAGAGATAGATTGGAAGTGCTTTTCTATTCCTATAAATATAACGAGAGAAAGTTCGTGGGAACTTGACCAAGATTCTATGGTAACTGCTCCTATTAAATTTTTTCCCACCTGAAAGAATATAAAGAAATTTTGGTTCTAGGTTTAACTTTTTGCTCAGATTTTATCATACTCTATTTTATTCACTAAAAAAAAACCCTAAGTACAGGTTTCCCTCACTGTCTGGAAGTAGAGCATTCCTATAAAGCCTTTTATAAGCCAAAATGGAGTAAAGTGAAGAAGCAATTACCATCAATTTGTGTGGAAAATTTTTGTGTTCCCATGTTCAAAAAGTAACCTCTAAAATAATACGAAATAACACATAAAACCTACAATAACACTAACATGCAGTAAAAACAGTGCCACTCTTGCTGCTCAGGGTGTCGCTACCTCTATAATGCTTACCTGCAAAACAAGTGCTGGACACTATTTTTGTGTTTTGCCTGTTTTTGTAAAAGTACAAAGTTCTCTTTGGATTTCTTTTGGTCAGAGAAAACAGCGCAGTGGTGTAGTGCGAACTTTCGAAAAGCTCTTACCATATATATATATTTTATAAATATATATTTTATATATATATATTTTATTTTATATATATATTTTTTCATATATATATATATTCTCTCTCTCTCTCTCTCTCTCTCTCTCTATATATATATATATATATATATATATATATATATAATGCCTATTTTATGCCAGATGCCTCTTAAATTCTTGAGGTACCTCAGTGAACAAAATGACCCAAATTTCCACTTTGGGGAAGTTTACATTGTAGCATGAGGAACAAACAAACAATAAAAATAACAAAAAGTAGACAGTATAGTAGGTTATAAGGTGAGTTCTATAGAAAAAATAGAGCAGGGTAATGGAAATCAAGGAGAGAGAGTCCGTCGGTTATAATTTGTAATAGGTAGTACAAGCTTCATTAAGAGGGTGACTTCTGAGCAAAGCTGGAGGAGGTGAGGGAGTGTCAGGAAGATAGATGCTTGCAGGGGAGCCTTCCTGGCAGAGGGAAAGAGAGGGGAAGAAGGAGAGGGACAAGGGAGGGCCAGGCCTCTGAGGAATGCTGTCTTTGATGGTTAAACTTGGTCCAGATTGCTGCTAGAAGATCATGCTGGTATTTATGAACCGTATTAGAAATGACCATTGTATATCACTGAATTATAACATCATCAAATTGTAAAATAACACCACCAAGAGAAATTACTAGAATGGAACCACCTAATAAGACATGACCTTGAAGCATTTCTTTTGTCCTTTATGGTTTTGAGGGCCCTATCATACAGTGCCTCAGTGACAGGTAACTGTTATTCTAGAATTTCTGATCAGGCCCAAGATGATGACTTTAGATGCTTAGGGTTCAAAACTATTGACTTTGTATACAAGGTTAGAGACCATATGAATCAGCTAATTAGAATGAAAGGAGTTGGGGCATGCAAAAGTCCTTAAATCTGTGCCTATACAGAGTAAGTACTCTACAACTACTAATTGAATCTCATACCAGAATTTTAAACTAGAAGATAAAATATTTATATCTATGTAGAAAACATGTCAACCTTTTTTTTTTTTTTTTAAAGACTTTATTGGGGAATCAGGGAAGGGGAACAGACAAGTTGCTGTCTTTTTGTTCTTCAGTCTAGTTGCGGAGGACGTTGTTTCACTGGCCCATGTTGGTATCGTCATTGCGCTCTTCCCGGATGAGGCAGATCGGTCGCCGGCCTCTGGATGGTCGCTCACCGTGGCTATTGGCAGGCAGCTCACGCTGGCTGCGGGCCACTCACTGTAGCCCATGGCAGCCCACTGCAGCAGGGGCTGCAGCCCACACCATCACCGGGGCTCGCACAGCCCAGCTCCAGGTGGAGCTGTTGTTAGCTGTAGAGGGTAGTGTCACTGGCCCTCGCATGTGGGATCCGAACTGGTGCTGCTGGCATCCCAAAACCCAGCTCTTAACCAATGTGCCACTCGGCTGGCCCAACATGTTAACTTTTAAGTTAATTTTTTATTTAAAAAGTAATAATTTATCTTTTGTCTCATCTGTTTTCTTCTATCACCTGTTTCCTTATCTCAGAGTCTGTGCTCCTCCAAATCAAAATCAGATTTTGAAATAATCCAAGTAGTAATAATACAGCAATGCCTGTCTCCTTTTTGAAAAGATTGTTTTATTTGTATGTTACATATTTTTCACCTTTTCAATACAGATAGATTTTAAACGGACTCCCTGCTACTTTGGGGAATGGGGGGTGGAATTGCTTTTTATTGAATATTATAACATGAAAGTAAATGTTTTTGAGAAATTTTTTGTCTTCTTAATTTGTGACTCCTTTTTAAAATGACTAATAACATATAACTTGAAAAATAAGTTTTGTCTCTTATTGAAAGTACAAATTTTCTGATTCTGTTAAAATGGCACCTAATTATACCATAATTTTGATGACTAAAACATATTTATGTAGGGCATACTGTGTGCCAGGGATTTTCTAGGGCTAATACAGGCGTACCTTCATCTTATGCAATACATGTAGCTTTAAACATATTTAAATGAATATGGATTTGAATATTGGCCCTACTATAAAGCTGTGCCCTTATTCAGGTTAATAACTTTATTTGGAGAGCCTCAGTTTCCCTATTAATAAAAATAGAACTAATGTCTTCAGAATTGTGAGGAATAAAGATGATGTGTGCAAATGCCTAGCATCTACTTGACACATAGCAAGCCCTTAATATATGGTAGCTGCTGTTAATTTTTAAAAGATCATCTCATAGCTTTTGTTTTGGCTTGATTTCTTTTTCATCTTTGAGCTATCATTTACCTAAAAATTCAAGCTTACTTATCCTTACTCTGTTCTTCAGCCTTTTGAAAATAACCACTTAAGTGTTTGATGCATATGTTTATGAACCAGATCCAATACTTAAAAGAACCTGAGAGTAAAATTCTTTGAGAATGATTACCCTTTAATGATAGTGTCTTTCTTTGAACTCTTTGAGTTTCCTTTTTATCATCTTTTCCCCTCTGTGACCCTTATCTCCTTGTGTTTGGCCTCCTTTTCCATCTCCCCTCTAATTACTACCTCCCTCCCTACTTCTGTTTTACTTTCTACATTGTTGCCAGACTAATGTTTCTAAAATACCATTGTACCCCTTCTTTTATTTCGTTAAAAAATTTTACATTGACCATTTGTGTGTCTTCTTTAGAGAAGAGTCTGTTCAAGCTTTCTGTCCATTTTTATTGGGTTGTCTTCTTATTACCGAATGGTAGGAGTTCTTTATATTTCCTGGGTATAAGTCTTTTGTCAACTATATGATTAGGGATATTAGCTCATATTGGCTTTTTGTTGTTAGCAACTCAGGCAATAATTCTAGAGAGCTGCTGCAGCTTCAGACATTATATCTTTACAGGACTGTGTCAAGGCAGGAATTTGGGGCGAGGGGTGGAGGCCAGGCAGCAAGAGAGAACTTATATCTTCTCTTCTTTTATCTGCTAAGAAATATTTTTCTCTTGCCCAAAAACCCTTGCCCAGAGGCGTCTATGTCCTATTGACAAGAAATGAGTTACTTGACTATTCTTAGCTGCAAGAAAGGTGGGAAAGTGTTTGGGTTTTTTTTGTTTGTTTGTTTTTTAGTATCTATGGTTGTAAATGGATGAGTGAGAAGGGTGTTAAGAATGCTTGTAGTGTGAAATACCTACATGTCAAGGTGTCTCAGGAGAGGAAATAGACCAGGTTCTCAGAGGTGTGAGCGCGTAGCCTGTTCAGGGAAACTGGTGCTATTTTGAGAGAAAAATGAATTTATTGCTTGAAAAACCTTTGTGGGAATTGTGTTGGTAGCCAATAGCCAGAACACCTGAGCTGGGCATTTGATTTAGCAGCAATGGGAGAGTAGATGGTACTTAAAGCTCTGGTGGTGTGGGGATGGCTGAGTGAGAGCTGATAAAGCATGAGAAAAAGGCAGAATGTGGGCTTTGGGGAGAAGTTACTTTTAGGGATATTCAGAGGAAATTATCTCCAATAGTAAACTGAGAACAGCTACCAGAAGAGTAGACAGTGTTAATTAGCCATGGGAGGAGTTTCTGGAAGGAGAGAGTGGTCAGTGGAGGGGGAAGCCCCAGAGAAACCACTGCTTAGGAGTCAAAGATGCCCACATGGATTTGGCAGTTGGAACAGACTGATGTATCTTCTCATGAGCAGTTATTTGGAGTGAAGGTTGAAGGAAAATGGGAGGTGAGAAGGTGATCACAATGAGTTAGACTACTTTACTCAAGAAGCTGAGCTGTAACTCCATTGGAAAAACTTTTTATATGAAAGCTGCATTGAAATGTTTACAGAGGTCGATGATATAGAAGAAAGAGGGGAGGTGATGGCCCCCCTTCCCTGAGAAGGTGGGAGCACAGAGTGAGGCATTCTCTTTTTGGATGGAGTAGGAAGGGGCTGTACTTCTTCACAACCTGGAGGAGTTTGGCAATAAATGAGGGACCCTTCATCTTGGAAGGGTGGAAGGAAGGATGGATACAGATATTCAGGGGAAGGCGGGGATGGGTGGCTTGGGTGGGCACATTGGAAGCAGAAGGCTGTCCCCTCATTGCCACTACTTTCGAATAAGAAGGATGAGAGTGGCCATCAGCTGGGATTCGTTTCAGGTAAATTGGAGAACTGTTTTATTTTCCTTTTGCTTTTCAGTTCTGCTTTTGACCAGGCCTGCAATATTTTGGGAACATTACTTACCAGTTAGTAACATTGCTCATTGATGTCAGCAAAGCTGACGGTTTGAATGTTTGGGGAGTTTAGCCTGATAATTCACATATCCTTCCATGTGCTTGCATGGGCTCAAGATGGAAGGTGGCTTTGATTTTATCAACCAATAAATATTTTTAACATGCCTACTATATGGTAGGCATTTTGGTAGGTGCTGTGAAAATGCTAAGGGATACTTAGAAATTACAGAACAAATTTGGTTATTCTGTAATTCTATTCTATTCTTTAGTTCTGTTTTCTATTCCCTAGCCTAAAAAGTCATAGTACTAGGTTCCTTTCATTTATTAGCTATGCTGCTTTGTAATATAAGGGAACTTTTGGGCCTCAGAATTTCCTTATCTATATAACAGAGGGTGTGGACCAGATAAACACTAAGGCCATAAGTGGTAGAAAACAAAGGACTAATAGGTACTTGATATCAACAATAAGACATACAGACAATAATACAAATTGATAAAGATAGTAGGAGCTGTGGACAGTAAGAAGGGGACAAGTATACAAATGTACATGCTTTACCAGTTTGCACAGTGACACAAAATGTTGGAAGACAGGGCTGTTTACATTTCTCCATCGGATTATAGTCTGTGCAACACAATGAGTCTACTGACGAGAACTTTGAAATGCTGATAGAACTCTATCAGATATTTATGATAAAATAGAGCATTCTGAACAACAAGCTGACTTTCTTCAAAAAAAGGAGATAAAATTCAAAAATTCATTTGTACATAATGATAAGAAGGTTGTACACATCAATAGTGTTTTAAGCCGTTAATGAGTGAAAGTTATTATATGGCAATTATTTGTGGTGAATGATATATACTTATGCCAAATTCTCAAGTTTTTATATAATTTTTTTTTACCCTGAAGATATTTTCAGGGAATATCCTTAATTGAATATCCCAGGAGCAGATGAAGAGAGGTAATTTGACATTTTCCAGATGGCCATTAAAAAATGATAAATTTCCTTCAAGTTCCTGATTACTAACACCATGACTTCAGTTGTAACTCCTTCAGACAAATCAAGTAATTCTGATTAAGTCTGAATCAGCTGTAACCCAGATTTAACTTTATTGAAACAGATGGTACAAAAGAAGAAGAAAGTCTTTTACCATCCCCTATGGGCAAAGCTAAACTTATTTATCCCCATCCAAGGGCAGTTTCTCTCTGTTTTGGCCTGACTTCTGGGAGCCCAGAACTCTTAAAAGATGTTTTCTTGAAATAGTGAGCTCTTTTCTTGTCTGTCCTAGTGTTCTTGGCTGAGCTTCCCATATTCCGGCTGCTTTTACTCATTAATATTCAGCTTGATCCATAGTGACTGAGAGGGCCGCAAAGGGCTGGAAGTTAGTGAAAGGTCCTATGAGGGCTTTCTGAGGAAAGATGCAAATGTCCCCAGGAATAGTGTAACCAAGTTTCATTTTCTGAAGTCAGTTGAATGCTTAAGGCTTTCAACTGATTTAAATAGAAAGTCTGTTTTCTTTGTTTTTTTTTCCCTTTTGATGTAGTTTCAATTAGGACTTAACTTTTTGCCTCCTTTACTGTAAGTATGCTTTTCTTGTTGAAAATAAAATAATGAATCAGGTTAAGATAAGAATAACACATTTCAGAGCTCAAGCATATTTATACAGATGGACAAATATTAAATTGTTTAAGAATTGCTGTCAGCAGTGTGGCTGAGATGAAATTGATTATAAAAGTGGAAGCTGTATAACTTCAGAACGAGTTGTTTTCCTTTCAGCGTATTGAAAAAACACATTTAGCTATTCATCCAACTGTATAATTATTTCTGTCATAGATGGCTTTGAAAAGAGTACTCAACATCTATCGTTTATAAGGTTTTATATTGTAGAATCTTTTAATAGAGATTCTGGTTTGTTTATTTTCAGGCTTTGGTTTGTTTATTATGTTCTATTGAAGAAAAGCTGCAAAATACATAGTGAAAGAGTATGGCCATTATTTCCCCAGATTACCCTAACATTTGTATGAAGCCCGCTTGCATAGAAATCAATTTATTACTATCTATTTGTGTATTAAGGTTTGACACTTCGTATAAGGTTAGAAGGAAATCCTATTACCACAAATCCTTTTGTAACAGTTGCCCCCACAACTGAATCTGTGCATAAAAATAAATAAATAAATAAATTCTGGCAATTGCTTCTTGTAATTTAACGTAATAGTGATAATAGCAATGATTGGGCAACAAATACATTTGATACTTTCAAGTCGTAATGGGATTGGCCTTCTTTGAAGTAATTAGGGATAAAGATGTGCTACGTCGTCTATAGTCTAGGTCTCCAGAACTGTTGTAGCTTCGGGGCAAGGCTGATGGGAGGGATGGAGAAACTATTATCTCCCCCTCGGAGCCTTTTATTCAGTCACTTTATGAAGAGAATATTTCTACTTGCACAGGCAGTGGTGCTTCTTAAGATGATTTCAATATTGAATACTGTTTTCGAAGTTGCAGCCATCCAAGATAACTGTGTTTTTTATCATTACAACTCTGCCAGTGCCTGTCAGAGGCCGATGTGGGATGATGGGAAATGGTTGAGCTCCATAATAATAACGTGTCTAATGCTTTCTTCTCAAACCTGTTAGTGTTTGATAAAATGTTGAGTGTATTCAGCATTCATTTATCCCATAAATATCACTAAGCACCCAATTATGTGCCAGGGACAAAAGTTTCTTGTAGTTATTCGGCTTCTGCAGTAACAGTTTCTGCTAATTCAGGTGGCTTTGAATGACTTCCAGTCTTGGTCACTGGCTACCGTGGAAAAAGAATGGAGGAATAGTCTTTAATTGCACAGAAATAATTCAAAATCAGTAGTTTGAGTTATATATTTAATAATTCTTCTTGGGATAATCGGGAGAAATGAAAACATTGAAATGGGGATTTAGCCTAACAGGGGTAGGATGTAGTGTTACAAAGTGTGAAGACAAAGCTATCTGTCATCAACTCCATACAGAAAATCAAATTTGCCTTGCTCTTTATAATGCCAAACATTAAAATGCTCTCAAAGATATACATATTATGAATGGGGATAGGGAGTTAATATAGATCATAATGAGTGATTGTATAGATGCATGTACGTGTATTTGTATGTGTATATATTTAAAATCTTTAAGCTTTTCTGGGAGAAGTCTTGACAAAAATATTTTAAATAAGTTTCAGAACTCATATAAGTAAATTTCTTTTATCTAGTATACTACTGATATATTCTGATGAATACTATAAAAATTAAGACTGTTTTCCTCTCTGATGAATGAAGAGCTCATTTGGTTTATATATATTGTGTGTGTGTGTGTGTGTGTGTGTGTGTGTGTGTGTGTAGGTGTGAAATTTTATCCTAATACAAAGTCAACTATATTAATTGTCAGAGCACTCCCATATTAGTAGTCTAAGATGTTATGGAATGGGCTGTGTTGGTATAACTTACTGTTATTATCATTAATACTTTTAGTATCTCATGTGTAGGGAAGCCAGAGGAAGCAAATAGAGGGACTATTCTTCTAGACCTCGTTTTCTGTACAAAGGAGAATAGATTCAGCAACGTACCATATAGTAATATTGTTGGTACACATCAAGTGAACTTTCTGTATAATAACTATTCATCCTGAAAATATAGGCCAAAAGAAAGATAATTTTCTTGATTATGTTGACCTACGGAAATTGACAAGCTGTATAGGGAATAGTTTGAGAATTGAATTTTCTGGGTATAGAATTTCATGATCTTGGGAACAGGTTTGATATTAGCTTGGTATTTTTACAGCTAGAAAGGCTGAGTAGAGGACTTTCTCACTGACATCTCATTAATGCTAATATTGCCCTTAGAAGGGAAAGAAATAGCAAGTCTTTCAAATTTCTCTATGGCAAAAGTAGACTTAACATTGTTTTAGGTATTTTGTGCAGCAGAAATTTAGATTTTCAGAAGTATACAGATGGAGTAAGGATATATATGATATACAACAAGGTTTTTGTGTAGCCTTGAATATTAAAAGTGATAGTCACAATTAAAAAAAAACTTTATTTGATTATATAAACAATATTTGCTAATGGTGACAATTTGGAAAATACAGTAACCTGTCACATGAAGTTGGTATATTATGTTATGTTTTGCCTTTTTTCTAATGTTGCTTTAGATTTTGAGGGGTAGTTGAGATTTACATGTGTTATGCATTTATATATAGACTATTATACTTTGATATTCAGAGTTTTATTTCATTTAGGGTTATCATGAACATTTTCTCATCTATTGTTTATTGTAATCATTAATGGAAACCTAGTGTTCCATCATATGTATGCACTATAATTCAATCATTTCCCTATTGGTGAATATGTTTCCTCTAAGTTTTTAGTATTATTAATTTACTGTAGTTTGTCATGACCCTTAGCAAGCACAGTTGCTTAATTCTTTAATAGGAGTATATTTGTTGTATTTGTCTATTATGATAAAGTTTATACATGAAATATGTATATGATTTTTACCATTAATTAATTGACATTTTAATATGGACATATACACACACATACATCTACATATACACACCACACAATTCCTGTATTTTACATTTTTTTTGGAAATTGTGATATTATTCAGAAAAAAAATCCTACTCTGTGCTGAGTGAAGATTGACCATTTAGCATTATTTTATTTAACTGTTTTATTTCTTTAATAGTGTAGCCTTAGATGTGATCATTGTCATCTTTTCACAAAATAAAAGAAAGTTTTACAAATGTCTAATTAGGTAAGTTGCTGAAAGTAGGAGGAGGTAAGTTTTATGGTAAGAATATTGGAAAGGCAAATAGTGTCTGATTAACCCAGAAAATGAAGGAAGCCACTCCTCAATGTTTTCATCCCACTGTTTAGCAATTTTGGAAGTTGGTGGAGGCATAAATTTGAATTGAATATTGAAAACCTGTGTGCCAGTTAAGGAATCTGTAATATGGGGTCTTTAATGCAACGTTCAATTCCAACACGGAACAATTAGCTATGTTTTAAATTCTCCGGTAGGAGCAAGTTATCTCTTTATTCTTCTTCTTATTTCCCCACTGTATACTATTATTATTATTATTTTTACAAAAATCTCTTGCATATCAAATTATTTATTTATTACAAACATTTATTGGACATAATTACCGTGTAGTAATTTTTTAAGTCATTTGCTCCCCCTAGCTATATCATTCCTTTGTAAGAATATGGTTGATCTCTGTGAATTTTTTTCTCTGCTTATTTGTCATGAGAGGGGCAAGCAAAGCATAAATCTAGAGAGGAAATTTGGGATAATGGACTAAGAAGGGCTAGAAAAAGCCCACACATCTCTCCACAGGGGCAGAGATAAAATGTTCATTATTACGTAGTCTTAAATTGCCAAGATGAGGGTAGGAGGTCACACCAGAGCAGGGACACCTCACCGATTTCTGTTGTCTTCTGTGATACTCACAAGCACTAGCAGTCAATCCCCTCCCCTTCCCTCCCTCCCCTTCTCTCTCTCTCTCTCTCTGTCTCTCTCTCTCTCTCTGTCTCGCTCTCTCTCTCTCTCTCTCTCAGAGAGAGACATTTGGAAGGAGTGTGCTCAACATCATCTGGCTGCCCCTCATCCTACCAAGCTTGTCAAGTGCAGTAGGGGAAAAGGGAGTACTTTACTCAAGTGGTTCCTTCCTTGCCGTGGTCACAGAGAAGCTGATACTGGAACTCCAGAGGACAGCTTGTTGCAAAAAAGGACCCAGTTTACCTTTTTAATGTGCCGTCAATCATAAGGGACCTGGAAAGGTGTTTTTATTTTATTTATTTTTTTTATTTTTTTTGAGGGCAGTGTCACTGGCCCTCATATGTGGGACCGAACCGGGGCCGCTGGCTTCCCAAGCCAGCGCTTAACCACCGCGCCACTCGGCCGGCCCCCTTAATTTTTAACGCTTAATTAAAGCCTTGCCTTCATAGGTATGTCTAGTATGTCAGTGATTTAGCAATGGATGACACAATAAACCCATCTACAGATGTCAGTTAAGACCATGACTTTAGCTGTTTGGGGACTTTGCCTTAAGAGGGAAGAGATTCCGGCATTAGCAGCCTACCTAAAAGCTTGTTCTAAACAGTGAGTAAAAAGTCTAGAGATAAATAAAATAAGTGGACCGATCAGGCAGGACTGGATGGTTGTTTCCAGATGTTTCTTTCCCAGATCAACATTGATTTGTTGGCTATAAGTCCACTGGCATAATTTGGATAGCTCAGTGCCAGGGATCATTTGATCCGTTGAAACCAGACTGTGTGGAAACAGCTTCTAACAATGGATTGTTTTAGCCACTAGTGCCTCCCTCGGAGCAGGGACAAGAAGCTGGACTGATGCTGAGGGCAGGGAAAGGCACCCCACAACAGAAATTTTCCACCGAGATAAGCTAAGATACGGAAACAACAATTATTCAACAAATACTTTTGAGCTTCCACTGTGTTCAGTGGCACTGTCTTCTCCAAGACTATGGAGAGAAAGGAAAATCCTACTCTCAAGGATTTCTCAAGAAATCCTACTTTTAAGAGCTACAGAGCAGTTACCTTGGAAGGGGTGATGAGTTCTATGCTGGAAGTGTGAAAAAGACATGAAACTTACCTGGCAGAACTTTAGGAAAACCTGTAATTCTAAGTAGGAGAGACAGGTACCAATGTTTTAGAAATTTGGTTCTGGTGAGTCCTTCCAAGGCCTTGCCCAAGGTTTTGCAAACATCCCTTCTGCTCCCCAGCATGGCGATGGTCGAGATCTTGGTTAATTCACTCAGTCCTCCCAACAACCCCATCAAGTAAGCAACACAGTAAAGCCCCCCGCTTTATTTACACAATTTGAAGGCAACAGGGACTATCATTAACTAGAAGTGGTGGCACATGGCACCCTCACCTTGTTGCTGTTTTTTTTTTTTTAAATGGCCCAAAGTATTTTGTCAGTAGGCATGAGGTTGAGTCTTGGTTTTAAGAGTATGATCATTAGCACTTTTGGACAGACCCTTGCCTCACTGCATCAGTGTTCCTCCGGTGGGGTTTATATTTAGAAAGGCTGATATTTACAGCCTTCTTGCCATCTACTAAGATAAATACTGTGCTATGTGTAGACTCCCCAGTTAATATGAGAAATCATGTTTTTCCTTTTGTAAAAGTCCTATTAAGTTTCTAATTCTAGGTTAGGATTGAATATGACTCATAAATTTTCTCTTTCAACATTTGGGATCAAAATAGTACTTTCTTGGGCTGGCCGAGTGGCGCATTGGTTAAGCGCTGGTTTTGGGATGCCAGCGGCCCCGGTTCGGATCCCACATGAGGGCCAGTGACACTGCCCTCTACAGCTAACAACAGCTCCACCTGGAGCTGGGCTGTGCGAGCCCCGGTGATGGTGTGGGCTGCAGCCCCTGCTGCAGTGGCCTGCCATAGGCTACAGTGAGTGGCCTGCAGCCAGCGTGAGCAGCTGGCAGCCAAGAGTGAGCTGCCAATAGCCGCGGTGAGCGACATCCAGAGGCCAGCGACCGATCTGCCTCATCTGGGAAGAGCACAATGACGATACCAACAGTGAAGCAGCATCCTCCGCAACTAAACTGAAGAACAAAAAGACAGCAACTTGTCCGTTCCCCTTCCCCGATTCCCCAACGCTGTTCCCCTCCGCCAATTCCCCCCCCCAAAAAAATAGTACTTTCTTTTAACATTTCAGCTTTATATATATATATTTTGTGATAATTTATCTATGATAGGTAGAGTGATTATATTAAATGAATTAAATATAGAATGGAATCTGGAAAAGTGTAATTACTGGTGTAATACTAGCACTGACTGTTTGAAATTAGAAATGTAAACACCTGTTGTGTGGTCCCCTTAATTATAAGCTTGATTTCTTTTTTAGAGATTGTCAGGTTTTCCCAGTTAATTCACTTGAATTTTTCTTAAGTGGTGACATTTTCCTAAATTTTGAACTTTCTCTTTTTATATAGATTTTCTTTCCATTTATCAAATTTAGTAATGTATTTCTGATTCACATATATTCAGTTACAGTTTTGCTCCCTTCTTTCTAATTTTATTTTGTTCATTCTTCTTCGTTTGAAAAAAGAACCTGTTAACTTTATGTATTGATTGTTAATTTTCTAAAGAATCATCAACTGTTTTTGATTGTCAGTTTCATTGCATTTCCTTTCTCTGCTATGTTTGTTTCTTTATTGAGTTTGCCTTTTCTAATTTTATTTTGGTTTGTTACTTTGTTCCTTTTCTACATTCTGTAACAAGAGGCTTGGTTTATTATGCTTTTCTTTTTAATTTTGCTACCAATATAATCACTTAACCTTAGAGCAGTAAACTCCCCTCAGTACCGCTTCACAGCTTTTCATCCATTTTGTTATGTTATGTCACCTATTTAAAAATACTTTATTATATTCTAAATTACTTCCCAGGTTCAATCTTTAAGATACTTTGTTTTTTAGTTTGCATATATTTGAACATTATTCAAGACTGATTTTATAAAATTTTGTCATAATAACTGCAAATGAATGACACATTTTTGACTTAGTACATGATCAGTTTTTATAAGTGATTTGGTTAGAATGAAAATAAAGTGCGTTCTTTTGTCTTGTTCATTTATCCCTATATAGCAATTAGGTTTTTCAAGGCTAATTTCATTGGCTCCTTGAGCTGTCATGTTCTGGCAGTGGCCTTTCACATCTTCACTTATGATTGTAGTTCCTTCTGGGCATGTCACCCCAGCCCTCCTACTTACGTTTACATTGCTGTTAGCTTTTCATTTATGTATTTACTTATTTTCTGGTGGACCAGACATTTAAAAGTACGTCTGCTTTAAAACACTTTGGGATTCTTTGTTTGATTCCCTAATAGCTAGCATGTTTTGAGCACCCACTGCACGCTGCAGTGTCACTTTTACGTGCCTTATCTCCTTCAGTCCTCACAGGACCCCTGCAGGTTAGATGGTGTGATTCTCATTTTGCAGAGGAAGAAGCTGAAGCATTCAGAGGCAGGATGAGTTTCCCCAAGTCCCATGCCCAGCAGGAGAAGGACCCAGCAGTCCTAGGGCTGCCCTCTTGCTGGGCTGGCTGCAAAGCATGGCCTTCCTGTGAAAGGTGATTGTTGTTCCTCTGGTTGGTTTTTGTGTACACTGGGTACGTCCCCTAACTTTTAGTGTGCATGCATTTTTTTGGTAGGTACTCAATTACATTTTTAAAAATTCAATGGTGCTCTAAAAAATAGGAAGTTCGTTCTATCTGTATTTTCTTTTGCATTTGAGACATTTCATAAGACAACCTACTAGATATAATTGAGACATTTGTGTGATTCTCCACTGTTCTTAGAGTTTTTGCTTTTGTACTTCTGGGATGGACTTGAGACTTTGAGTTTTCCATGGAATTAAATTGGAAGATAATAGTACGTGCTTATTAATATATAGGCAACTCTAAACTTTCTACATATTTGATTTGTGTACCATTTGCAGTGTAACTAACCCTTGTCAACCATCTTGGGATTCATTCTTAGATGTCTTAACTCTGAGTTGTTGTTTTTTTTGAGGGCAGTGTCACTGGCCCTCATATGTGGGACCGAACCGGGGCCGCTGGCTTCCCAAGCCAGCGCTTAACCACCGCGCCACTCTGCCGGCCCTTAACTCTGAGTTTAATACACCAGCAGTAACTCTAGGGGGAAGCAGCAGAGGTGTGGGGTTGCTTATGTTGGTGCTATTATGGCCTGATCTGCCCGACACTCCCCGCCTGCTCACTGCTCCTTTCTTCTCCGCCCCCGCAAAAAAAAAATAGCTCCTTGGTCTCAGCAAGACATCAAAAGGAAAAAAAACCCAACACATCAAAAGGGCTGCTCCTACAGCTGTTCTCCCCACCCCAGGTATCTCCCAACCAGTCCATCTCTCCTCCCCAGCCCTGATTCGTATGTGGAGCCAAGTGGAACTGTCCTTAATCTCCCGTCTCTGCTCCCCACTTCTGCTCTGGGTACCCAGCACATCAGATGATATTTGAGAATTGGAGACTGGCTCACAGGTCTATGAAGAGGAGGGCACTTGGGAGAGGGCCCTGTTTGTCTCAAGCTTCCATATCTGTCTCCCACCTGAGACACTGGGCACCATTACCATGAACTGCCTGGGCTGACGGAGGCTGTGCTTGCTGGCAAAGTGACCGGGAATATTATCACAGTGTTTTTGGTTCTAGAATGTACTTGTCTCACGATTCAAAAGTGTATTTGTCCTAATGTTAGATGTTTGTGTTTCAACATGCTTTTGGAATAGCATTACAGATCAAAACAAACAAACAAACAAACAAATCCCTTATATTTCCACTTTTCCATTAGCATTTGCAGGAAAATTGTTTAAAGTAGTTCTACCTTTTTATGTTAGCAACCACCCTCTTGACTACTTTTCTGGAACTGATGTCGAGTTTAGCTGTTTTGAGTAAGTCTTATCATCATTACAGTAATGAACTCCTTTGTGAAGTTCTGTTGTTACCCCCCCTCGCTCTTCTCAAAATAGTCTACTGATGTTATCAGCAGTTATAACATTTTGCTAATGTTGAATTCTTGGTCGAAGGGTTGTGAGTGTCTTTCATAAATTCTTGCTACTCTATTTGCCTCTGTTGTGAATTTCTCCAATGTTGGGCTTGTTGATGAATTGTTTCATATCATTTAGGTCACAAAACACTTTCTTCTATCTTCAAAAGAACCTAGGGTTTTGCCTCAATTCTGGGGCTGGGCCGATAATTTCCTTTGTGTAGATTTTCTTTCAAGCTCTTCTTTCTCTTCACTGAAATCTGAAAGATTCTTTTCTTTGCATCTTAAATGTTATCTCATCTTCTTTCTTGGCAGGTACTAAAGAGTATCTTGTGTGTGTGTGTGTGTGTGTGTGTGTGTGTGTTTTAATACACTTTTAAAACTTGACCATTAAGTTATGGAGTCTTTTGTTTGTTTGGGTGGCTTTAACTTAAAGATTGCTTCTTAATCATTTATATACTAGTCCCCTTCAATTCTTACAAATTAAAAATTTTTTTTTCCCTGCAGTTTGGCTCCTATTGTTAAATATCTCAAACTTTTCCAATCTCCGTGTTTTTTTTGTGGCCCATGAATTTATCTTGCATTGTTATCATTCATTTGTGCACATTGTACCAGTATATTTTCAGACCAGTTGATTCTTTGGAGTGGGATATGGTTTCGATTTTGTCAGCTCATTGATACCTCTAGTTCCTTTCTAGAGGAGTAATTCTTAAACTTTCTGGAATAGTGGACTCCTTTTTTGGCTCCAACACAAAGGGGAATACATAACTTTAGAGCTTCATGGGTCACAAGTTTCTACATGTTTCTCTCCTCCTTTTAAAAAACTCCATGGAGGGCCGGCCGAGTGGCGCATTGGTTAAGCGCTGGTTTTGGGATGCCAGCGGCCCCGGTTCGGATCCCACATGAGGGCCAGTGACACTGCCCTCTACAGCTAACAACAGCTCCACCTGGAGCTGGGCTGTGCGAGCCCCGGTGATGGTGTGGGCTGCCATAGGCTATAGTGAGTGGCCCGCAGCCAGCGTGAGCGGCTGGCAGCCAAGAGTGAGCTGCCAATAGCCGCAGTGAGCGACATCCAGAGGCCAGCGACCGATCTGCCTCATCCGGGAAGAGCGCAATGACGATACCAACAGTGAAGCAACATCCTCCGCAACTAAACTGAAGAACAAAAAGACAGCAACTTGTCTGTTCCCCTTCCCCGATTTCCCAACGCTGTTCCCCTCCGCCAATTCCCCAATAAAATCTTTAAAAAAAAAAAAAAAAAAAAAAAAAACACCATGGAGAAGATACTATACTATATACACTAGTTGAACTTGCTTTTTCTCTTAACTGTCTATTGTCTTTGGCAAGTCTTTTAATTAGGCGGGAATGGTGAGTATGAAAAGTAATAGCCAATCAATCCCTCCTATTACTGCTAGCGTCAATGATTTTTGTTCTACTCGTATTTGAATGAGCTTTTAATAATCACAATATTAGTTTCTTTCCTGTATAAATAGGCACTTACCTTGGGGAAATTTTGAAGGACCATTTGGCACCTGCACATTTTCCACTTTATTATTTTCGGTAACTGGTGCCCTCCTTTCTCACTCTCAGACCTGGACAATGCAAAGAGTGGGAGGGGCTGCTGAACAGGTGCAGGGCGCCCTGACTGAGGGCTGAAGCCAGATGACTCAGAGATGGAGAGGGTCACGACCCATGGACACTGGCTTCGAAAAAAATATTCCCCCAGCTCTACTGAGATATCATTTACATATGACATTGTGTCTGTGTATTTTTACTCTCAGGCATTGTAAATTAGATTTAACACACAATTGCTCAACTCCATGCCAGGTGTCAGACAAGCCTCCTGTGTCATCCAGATGTGACTGGAGTGGTACCTCCATACTGGCAGATCACTCTGTGGAGGTCATTATTTCTTTCCTACAGAAATGCTTTAGAAGAGCATAAAATCCTATAGTATAGTTAAATATGCTATTAAAATGATTTCATATTTTCTTATCAAGCTCTTCTATCCATCCCAAGTCATATTAAGCACGCAAGTAGTTTTTCTGCAGTGATCTAAACAAGCTAGTCAGAAAGTATGCTCATGCAGTGCTGTGCCCTCAGCTTGGTCTGTCTGTTATTTGAAAAGTGCTCCCTCTTTTGAATTGGGCAAGACTTGAACACCACTGCTGCTGAGGGTCCTGCAGACTGCCCAGAGTGTTCTCAGGCATTCCAGACCATGGTGTAAAAGCAGGTGTTGGAGCCAGTTGGAGGAACCCTTTCAGAATGTATACACCTGAGCATCGCTCTCATCCTGGTGAATCAGAACCAGGAACTGGGGCCCAGGCATGTAGCATTAGCAGAATGTCCTTCGGTGGCTGATATCTGGTCTTGACTAGGAAATGCTGTTGTAACACATGTTCCTGCTTTAGCTTTACCAAGAATGTCTGCATAGCTTTTCCCTATAGGAAGAAGTCTCTGGTAGAAGTGTCTATAAATGAATGCTTACTCAATAGTGGCATCCACGATCATGTCCATATGAAAGAATCCCCACATCCCTAAGTAATGAATTTGCTAATAGATGTTTCTTATTTTTGAAGCTTCTCCTTGGCTTTGCCTCTGTGTATCTACAGAGTTTTAGTCAAAGCCCAAGAATGAGCACAAAGCTTCACTAGGGGTGCTTAGTGGTCAGAGTCCAAATTTGTGCAGCGGTGATGGCCACCGCTGTGAGTGCGAAGCTGTCATCACCTGCAGTTCACTGCACTCCACTGGGCACAAGGCAGTTTGAACAGCATTGGTCTGTGTTGAGGTCTCATAGGGAGGCAGATGTCTACCTTTTCCTCAGGTGTATTACTCAGCCTGTCCTCCCAGAGTACTGTGAAGGTGATACCTGCAGCTCTGCAGAGCTCCTGACATACTCAGGGCCTCTGCCAGGCTGAGCTGGCAGCTGGTTGTTGGGGTATATATATATCTATATCTATCTGTCTATCTATCTATATCTATCTATCTATCTATCTATCTATCTATCTATCTATCTGCACAGGTATTTACAGAGTGTCCCCCGAAATGTATACACATTTTAAGAAAGGAAAACTGTACTAAAATTGTAATACTCAATATATACCGATAACAAAAGATGAATACAAGTCATGTTTGACTTCTGCAATTACAAGAGGTGCTCCAAGTGGTCACCATCAATGTCCAGATACTTTGGATTATGGCGAACTACTGCTTGAGCAATGTTGACAAGTGTCCACTTGTATACATTTCTTCAGGCACCCCCGGTACACACACACACACACACAGACAGACACACACACACACACTCACACAGTTCTGTTATTCATTCTCTATTTGTTTCACCCGCATGACTTTCTCTTCTTAACTGTCCTCAACATGACAGACCTGTGGCCTAGAGAACAGTGTTTTCTCTAATAACAAATAATGGATGGATGGAGTTGGGGAAGGAGCCAATTAATAGATGGATGAGCAAATGATAGGTGAACTTGATGTCTTCAAATGGAGAGGGTGGCCTGTGGACAGTAGGGATGAAAGAAAGGGTGGGGAGACAATTGACTGATTAGCATTTCCTGTGAGTTTAGGAGTAAGTTTCATTGGGGTGGCCGTTTGCAGTTGGTCTTGTTTCCTGTGGAGCTCTTGTAAGAAGCCATGTCACTAACCTGACTTCATATGCATGTTGCCCGTGCCCCTTCCCACTGCCTTTCAGGCTCTGATTAACCAGCATTTTCCATTATATACAAGTCTCCCCATTGCCATGCGGTCACCCCTTTCCTCTTGAGTCTCTAGTCTTCCTCCTCACCCCTGAGTGACTGTAGTATTGGAGCTGCCCTTCCCATTTTTGCATTTAATTATAATTTCCCTTGTTTATTTCTTGCTTTCTTTCTCCTTGATTTGTTACCTCGTGAGTGAAGTAATTTATCTTCCCAAACAGGTGGTAACCTTACGAAGAGCAGCGCTGAATTTTCGGTCACGTCTGCATCCTTGTTGCACCTAGGAGAGCAGTCCTGGTCCACCTTCTAGGTCCTGCACAGCCCCTCCCTGAGAGCTGTCAGGGCCACTTCCTTTCAGCATGTGCTTGATGGATGGTGGACAGATTCACCTCTGCCCTTCATACTGGATCAGCCCTAAGAACAGGGACTTGTGTGACTTGAATTCATTGTGTTTCTTTGACCTGGTTCTCGCTGACTAGGCTGTTTTCTTAGATAGTTTTGGTGGGAGGAGGGGGAAATAGAGACTGGTTTCAAATTTCTGAAGATCTAGCAGGACCTGTTCTGGGCCCCTCCCCTGGGTTCAGGTTGTTGTTAAGTGGACCCTATAGTCTGGTTAATCCAGACTTGCTGGAGCACCCCTGCACTTGCTTAACATTGACCCAAATACTTGGGGTGGGGTGGGAAGGTACACTAAATGAACTTTCTCCTGTCCTCTGATTTCTCTTTCTGTCTCTCTTTCCCTTACTCCCTGCCCCTTTTCCTCCCTTCTACCCCAATCTCTTTCATTAGAGTTGTAATATCAAGAATTGGCCAGGACTACCCCTACTATCAGTTTTGCTACTCTGTAGAGTGACTATTCTCCTTGAATTAACTGTTGTTCACTGACTAGTATCTTTGTGTTCAAGAAATGTTGGAACTAAGTATCTAATATTTATGAAGTTACACTTGGAGTTTTTAAACCATAAGTAGCAACTGTACAATAGTGATAACAGCGGTGCTACTGTATAGAGTCCGCAGGGTTCTCTTCAGCATGTATTTCAGAAACAATATTGATAAAGAAAACTTGTGTATGAATTTATTTATTTGCTCTGCTTCAAGAAAATAAATCAGACTTTAGGTTTATTATTTATGGGACTTTGTTAAATTTGATTAGAGCAAATATTTTGACATAGTCAGCTCCCACATCAGTGGAGACAGAACCAGGACTCGTAGGTGTTGGCCTAACCTTGGGCATTTCACTTCAAGTCAGTGGACATTAGTTTGAATTTGCATATTCCTTCTCCTCCTCCTCTTATTATTATTTAATTTAAAAAAAATGTTATTATTTTGTTATAGAGCCAGGCTTGCTTGCTTTGGTTATGTCTGTATCAAAGAGTCTTCTTCAGCTGGCCACTTTCATTCATATATAACTTGAATATCTTTTTGTAGCCAAAGATGATTGGGGGTGTGTTTATGAATAGAAACCTCCTTTTCACCAACAAATAGCTGCATTGACAAGAAGGGACTAAAAGGCAACCTTTTAAATGTATAGTAGAAGGACCTTGAACCATGCAACAACACAGGTTTTGTCAGGTAGCTAGCTGCCTGCATGGCATGTGCTGGAAAGCTGGCCTCCTGAGCGGATGGGTTCTGTGACTTGGCTCACAGTGCAGCAGCCTGTGGGGCTGAGGTTTCCATAACACTGGGGGCTGAGAGCTGGGAAGGGCTGGGCTTTCTTGCTCTGTCCCAGAGCCCTGGAGCTATTTTGTCTGAAATTAAATCCCAGCTTTGCCATTTTCTAGGTTTTCGATCTAGGGTATATTATTTAAATTCACTGTGTCTCAGTTTCTTCAGCTGGCATTGGGGATGTGGATAGATAGTAGCTACTCTGTATGGTTATTGAGGGGATTTAGTGAGTCACTTCAGAACCAGTCTTACTATGTTGCAAGCACTGGTTTCATTTAGTCATCACCCAGCTACAAGTAACAGATCCCAAACAATGGCAATTAACATGTGTGAATGTTTATTTTTCTCCTGTAATGAGAAGTTCAGAAGTTCAGTGCTGGTATGGTGTTTTTATGAGGCCATCAGAGTCCAGTATTTCCACTCTGCTATCCTTAGTGTATGTCTTTGCACCTCATAGTCATAACGTGGCTGCCTCGTCTCCAGCATCTTTCTTAGGTTCCAAGCAAGAAGAAGAAGAAGGGCAAAGGACAAAAGGTGGGCACCAGCTGAATTGCCTCATCTTATAAAAAGATTTCTCAGAAGCCTCACCCATCAATTTCCACTCCTATCTTCTTGGCCAAAATTATATCACATGGCCTTTTGTGTAAGGGAGGAAAGGAAATGTCCTTTAAAAAAAAAATTGGCTACATTATCATCCCCAACAATATCAAGGTTGCTATTGGTAGGAAGGAAGAAATAGGAAATGGATATTGGGTAGGTCCACCAGCAGTGTCTGCCACAGCACTCAAGAAAATGTCCTTGTATGTGGCTGACCCTAGAGGTAGGAACATTGGAGGAAGAAGTGGCCAGGATCCTGCTTAGGAATCATGGATATGCAGGCCCTGTGGAGTGACACCGGCGTTCATTTCCAGCCAGCCCCAGATGTGAGCCCTGCACTGACCAATCCTACTTTCTTCTGCTTTCCCAGCCTTGCCCGCCTCCCTCCCCCATAACTTCTTGTGGACTTCAGTGCCCTTATCAGACATTTCCCCTCTATTCTGTTGCCCACAGATTCCAGGGTGCTTTGGGGGAGCCCCTGGGGGCTGCGGCCGGTTGGCCGTCCCACCTGCACTGAAGCTGGGATGCAGGGCAGCTGGTCATCCTCAAGGGGTGGGGAGCAGGCAAGTCGTGTGTCTGCGGAGTTTCCCAGTGTCCAGCTCTCCGCTTGCTGTGCTTTCTCCTCTTCTGATAGAATTCTTAGGCCGACAGACTGCCTCACTTTTATTGGCATTCCATTCCCATGCTGAGTGTTGATGAAATGGAAAAAGAGCCTTTGCCTGAATTTGTCAGCAGGGGGAATACTTGGCTCACGCTCTTGGACCTAAGCATGGTGTTTCCCATCCGTGGTGGCCACCGCTGAAGGGACTTGTTTACAGCACACATCCATCAGTGGCTCTGACTATGAGGGAGGGCAAGAGGCCAGATGTTCTCATCTAAAACTCCACCTCAATCAGAAATAATAAAGTCTCAGCATAGGAGCACCTACTGAAAACATAGGCTTGGGCTTTGTCGTGGGCTGTTTTATTCATTGTCCGTATTTTGGCCTGCATTTCGTTAAAAGCACAACCCCAGTCCACATTTAAGCAGCTTTCCATACCTATTTGTAGCAGTCCCACTTCCCCTCCAAAATTAGTAAACTTCTCATTAAAAAAGGGGGTGGGGCTGGTGTGGTGGTTTCTTAGGATTTGCTTTAAATCTACTTTAATTCCATTCGTCCTCAGTAAAGAGCCAACGCAAATGCAGCTAAGGACAGCTCATTACTAAAGTGTAAATCTGCATTGCAGTCTGGGGGAAACTAAAAGTGCCTTTTTTTTTTTTGAGGGCAGTGTCACTGGCCCTCATATGTGGGACCTGAACCGGGGCCGCTGGCTTCCCAAGCCTGCGTTTAACTACCATGCCACTTGGCCGGCCCCAGTGCCTTCTCTTTTTTTTTTTTTTTTTTTTTTTTTTTTTTAAAGATTTTATTGGGGAATTGGCGGAGGGGAACAGCGTTGGGGAATCGGGGAAGGGGAACAGACAAGTTGCTGTCCTTTTGTTCCTCAGTCTAGTTGCGGAGGATGTTGCTTCACTGTTGGTATCGTCATTGCGTTCTTCCCGGATGAGGCAGATCAGTCGTTGGCCTCTGAATGTCGCTCACCGCGGCTATTGACCGCTCACGCTGGCTGCGGGCCACTCACTGTAGCCCATGGCAGCCCACTGCAGCAGGGGCTGCAGCCCACACCATCACCGGGGCTCACACAGCCCAGCTCCAGGTGGAGCTGTTGTTAGCTGTAGAGGGCAGTGTCACTGGCCCTCATGTGGGATCCGAACCGGGACCGCTGGCATCCCAAAACCAGCGCTTAACCAATGCGCCACTCGGCCGGCCCCAGTGCCTTCTCTTTTAAAAAAAGATTTAAAAAGATTTTTTCCCCATCTCAGTTAAGTGACTTATAAATGCAGTGGATCCCCAAAGGAAGTTAATTTTTCAGAAGTGTATATTTAATTTGTTTAGTGCTGTTTAAATTCTGCAAACCAGCTCATTTAGTTCAGGGAAGATATATTTAAAGCCCATAAGTAAAAGATAAATGCTACTGTGTTGGACTAGTTAAAAAGGAAGATGGTCGAAAGACTAGTATGTCAATTCAACTATAAATATATGTTTTTGTGTTGAAACTTTCTCATAATAAACTGTTCAAACATTACAATTCTCCTTGATCCTACTCCCTCCTCAGAAGCAACGAATACTTTTGCTCTGTCATATATCTTTCCAGATTTTTTTGTATGCATTTATGTTTCGCCATGGAAATTATCCTTAAAATTGCATGTAGCAGTATAGTGTACATTATACAGCCTTCTGCTTTTAACAGAACAACGTATCTTTATTAATTGAAATATATTTGCCATATAACATTGTAAATTTAAGATATATTTGTACATGTTAATTTGATACATTTACATATATGGTAATATCATCACCATTGGAGCAATAATTAGCACCTCTATCATATTACATAATTATCATTTCTTTTTAGTGGTTGGAATAATTAAGTTCCAGTCTCATAGTAAGTTTGACGATGAGAATAATATACCTGGAAGATCATTACATACCAACACATTTATACTAGTCTCATTCTTTTTTATTGCCATGTAGTCTGTATTTTAGATGTACCCTAGTTTCTGTCATTCTCCTGTGGCTGGGCATTTAGGTTGTTGCCAATGTTTTTTATTCTGGCTTTGTATTTTAGGGATGACAGACTATGTATGGTGCAGTTCTTGTATTTGTTTTTCTTCACATATGTGAGTTTTCACCAGGATAGATACTAAGAAGTAAAATATTTGAGGCGTAGAGCTTGTGCATTTAAAATTTTAATAATTCCTTCCAAATTGCCTTCTAAAGTGGTTGTACAACTGTACCCTCCCAGCAGTATATGGTAGTTTCAACGTACTTTATTATGTAGCATTTCTTTTCTGTATTTTTAGGCAGTCTTTAATGTTTAGCTTTTGTGTACATTTTTATTATATGACATGTTCTGGGGCTTTGTTTAGTGCATGTGTGTATTTAATTATGCTTTTCATTTGAAATGATAGTAAATATGGAATCACTGTTCCATTGAAGCAGAAGTACACTGAGAAACTGTCCCTCTAAACTCTCTATACTTTAGTGAAGTATGTATGTATAAAAAATACTTTAAAATGCTACCTATTGATTGCTATGTATAGCTGGCATTGTTAGTTACCTACAAGCATTTATCCACCCTATACTTGTCTTATTAGCAGAACCTCTTTTTCCCCTTTAATCAGAAAAGTGACCTAATTCAAGAGTGAATCATTGAAATTCAGTATTCCTTTCCACCTGAGTTTCGGTGTCAGCATATGATGTAGTTCTAGCCCACAATATAAGGCAATAGACATATTGAAAGATTCCTGAGAAGGATTTCCTTTTTAAAAAAGAAAGACACAGGGAGAGAACTCTTTATTTTGCACGCATTATTTCTCTGTGACACCTATAACAGTTGCTACCATCTTCTGATAAGCACAACACACGGAACCAAGATAGAAATCGGGTCCTTGGTCGGCCAGATTAGTTAGGAAGGCTCGGGGCTGCATGTAACCTCAGCTGTAGTGGTTTAAATAGGAATTGTATTTTTCTCATTTATCTTGGCTCAGCTTCTCAGTGATGTCATCCAGGCTGAGCTTACCTTTCATATGCTGACTTTTCCCCTTATGCTGTTACTTCCTGGTCACAGGTTGGCTGTCTCAACTCCAGGCAGGAGGAGCCCTCATTCAGCAGGAGCAAAAGCCTCTTGGTGGACAGGCTATTCCTGGCATTGCCAGCACTAAGTTAGTGGCTGTCTGTACCCCACACATTAACTGAGAAGTCAGATATCAAGTACAGAGGGAAACAGTTTTCATGATTTGCTTATTAGACTAGTCACAATCTGTCTCCTAGTGCAGCCTTTGCACTAGCCACATAACGAATAAATAATCTTTCTGTTTGAGCTATTTTGGTTGTTTTTTTCCTTCCTTCCTTCCTTCCTTCCTTCCTTCCTTCCTTCCTTCCTTCCTTCCTTCCTTCCTTCCTTCCTTCCACCACTTGTAGCCAAAACAGTTTTAACAGATACCATTAAACAAATGGGAATATAATGCCAAAAATTACTGTGTTGCTTTAAAAAAAATTTTTTTTTTTTAAATTAAATTTTATTGGGGAACAGCCATGGTCATTGCTTTCATGCTGCAGTGGCATAGTTGACTCTTTTAAGGACGGTGCAGCTCACAGTGGCCCATGCGGGGATCGAACCAGCAACCTTGGGGTTATGAGTTAACCAGTCACCCCACTGTGCTGCTTTTTAAAGGCATGAATCCAGTTATGAGTTCCTTTGATGGATAGGTGTTATTTGTACCTTTCTTTATGTTTTCTGTTAATAACACCTTTATTTTCTCTTGGGAGACTTCCTGTCCCATTCCTAGTTTCTGTGGCATTTGTGGCAGTTGAGTAAGTGTGGGTACTTGCCCAGGCCCAGAACAGAATTACCATCTTGGGATCATTGAACCAGCCAGAGTCAGCCTTGGTCTTTGGCTGGAACTAGGAAGAGAGGAGGAAACACAGAGGTAAATGGGGTGGACAGCAGAGTTTGTGATCTCATCTTTCGAGCTGTTTACCCCTGGACACTTCACTTTTTGCGTATGTCTTTAAGTTGTGTTCTAGTATTTTAACCGAAGGCCTAACTAATAGAGCCTTCAGGCCTAACTTTTCTTTTTCCTCAAGTCATAGTTGTCTCAAAATCTTGTTTTGGGCACTTTGGGAGGAGGCATTGGTAGAATCCTGTGGGGGGCAAACAGCCCACCTGTCTCTCATTGTCCAAATTGAAGCAGGTGGACATGGTATGGGGAAGAAAGCTGCGAGCGTCCTGGTGACTCCTCAGGGCACATGGAAGGCAGGAATGTGGCGCGATGCCAGGAGCCTAAGTGCATCATGCCACTATGCACATCTCCCAGGCAGTGGGCATTCCTGCAGGGTGGTGCAGCGGCAGGACAGCAATAGCAATAGTGGTGATAACAGTGATCATTACTGAGCATTACGCTGTGGCAGGTGCTATGCTAAGCATGTTGCACTCATTACCTCAGCATCTTCAGCTGAGGTAGGTGATAACTGTTGTCACCATTTTATAGAGGAAAGTGAAATTAAGAAACTTGGTCAAGCTCACATGGTCAGTGACGGTAGTGGGAACTGAACCTGTGCAGTCTGAGTCTTGGACTGTGTTTAACCCTTGGTGATAGATTTCCAGCTGTCGGAGTGGCCTCCGCTGTGTTCTGTGTTGTTCCTGATACTCTGCCACAGTGTTGGTCCCCAGCTCACCCACCCACCATTCCGGAAGTGCGCCATTTCTATTAGCTTTGGCCTAGGAAACTCTGCCCGCTTGGAGGCCAACAGAAAATCTACTTCCTTGTCTGCCTTTCTTGGTCACGTTATTTGGAAGTAATATATTTGTTGGGAACTCTCCAGCAGGCATTGTCTGTATCAGCGATTCTTCATCTTTTGGGATTGCGTACTCTTCGGGTAAGCTTTGTTGCCCCTACGGAAAAATCCACATAGGCATGTCAATTTGCCTAGTTTCATGGGCTCATCAACATCCTGAAAGCCATTGTTTCTTTTCACATGTCTCACACCTCATAGCCACTGGCAGAGTAGGTGCGCAGTACAGTGGGGTAGAACAAAATGTTCCTGTCATATAAATATCTTTCCTGGGCTTAAGGTTTCTTCCTAACCCCCTGGAAGTCAGGGGTAGTCTCAGTCGTTTACTGAATGTATTTATATATGACGATGTAACTAACACAGTTATTTATCTTACAAATTGCGGAGTTTGTTTATAGTGGCAGTTGAAGGAGACCCTTTGCTTTATTTATTTCCAAATCATCCTTGTTTCAAGTAATAACTGCAGTCTGTAGTCCCTAGTAAGGGATCGGGAATTTTCTTGATGGAAAGTTAGCTGAAATAAGAAAAGATAGTAGGAATAAAACTTTCAGTATAGGTACCAAGTTTTATCAAACCTAATAGGCTCAAAAAATGAGTTTGTCCATCAGACCCAACACATTATAACAATGCCTCTTTTTATAGAGAAAGCAAGAATCTTTGATACATATTGCATTGAAACTTGTATAAAATTTCCATCTTTTACCAGTTGACTTGCAAGAATGGAACTGAAAATGAGTTATAGTTTTTTATATATATATATATATATATATATATATATATATAAAGATTTTATATATTTTTTTAAAGATCAACTGCTAAAATTCTGTTGCATGTATGAATTACAACTTTTGGATTTGGATTTTTAGTGCTCAGATTTAAAAATCTTGAGACTTTTGCTGTTGAAAACTGACTTCCTTTATTTCAGAAATGACTCAGGATGAAAAAAACATATCATTCAAAGTAGTTTTCATGATTTTCTGACAGACATGTTAGGGCCTTTCAAACACACTAAAAGCCTTCATTTCATATGATTTCCGCTCTTGTGAACTAAAATATATGCTTGGACAAAGCAGTACCTTGGTCTAGAATTCTTTTGTGGGGACTCACTGTTGTAGAATAGATTTCCCTGCTGAGCAGCTGCTGCTTTGCCCTGAGGCTGGCTCCTGCATGAGGCTGGCAGGGTTGAAGATCAGCTTGGGGGAGCTGGGGAGGCTGCAGCTCTTGTGTTAGGATGCTCAGGTCAAACCACTGCACCTTCTGAGAGGACCGTAGGGTCCCCCCTTATCTGAGGTTTCACTTTCTGAGGTTTTTAGTTACCGGTGGTCACCGTGGTCTGGAATATTAAATGGAACATTCCAGAAATAAACAATTCATTAGTTTGAAATCCCGCGCCATTCTGAGTAGCGTGATGAAATCTCACGCTGTCCTGCTCTGTCCTGCCCAGGACATTGAATCATCCCCTTTTCCAGTGTCTGCGTGTTTGTTGCAGACGCTCCCTGCTGGTTAGTCACTTTGTCTCGTCACCGTTATCAGATCAGCTGTTGGCAGAATCCCAGTGCTCATGTTCAGGTTACCCTTATTTTACTCAATAATGGTCCCAAAGTGCAAGAGTCATCTTGCTGGCAATCTAGATAGTCCAGAGAGAAGCCGTAAAGTGCTTCCTTTAAGGAAAAAGGTCTGTATATATAGGGAAGACACATAGTGCATGCAGGGTTCCAGTGCTATCTGCAGCTTCAGGCATCCACTAGGGGTCTCGCAACATACTCCCCACAGATGGGGGGGATTACTGTACCGCCTTCTCTTTCAGCCACTTACTATTGGAATCCAAATTGTGGGACTTTTAATTTTGTTTTATGGTAGGTATGAGTTTAAAGCCCTTACAGAGCATCCATTTGGTCTCCGAAGGATGTTCCCTTTGTATGAATTGGCTGTCCTTTAGAAACAGACCTCCCCATTTAACTTAAAGCCAAACGCGATGAAGGGAGGCAGACAAGGACCTCCACTCTGCGGTTATGACCACTGACAGTCCTCACATGTATGAGGCATTTTGTTCGGTGTAAAGCAACTTGTTTTTCTTGAGTTCCCAAAGCTTTCATACACTGAAGAAAAAGCAGAGAGTCAAAAAGTTTTAATCCTGATCGTATTCCATCTTACTTCCAACTCAACTTCAAAGAAGCTTGCACAATTTTCAAGTGTAATATGTACATTGAAAATCATATTGCTGTAAGAATTTTTTTTTTTTTCTTTTTTGATGATGGACCAGATGAAGTGTTTTTGCCTTCTGATCAGTTTCAGGGCGGATGTGTGGGAACACTTTTTCTTTTGGTTGTATCAGATGATGGTATATTTAGAAGTAATGTTCATTACAATGATGTTAGAAACTTAGAAGAAGGAGACTGTGGCTGATTCATCTCCATTCAAAACGTTAACACAGCGGCTGGCATTCAGTGAATAGATGAATTTGTTGCTTGAGTGCTTATAGAGTGTCAGGCATGGTGCAAATTTGTGAAGCACAAAGTTTAATAAGGAACTGCTGTTCTTTATGAGATGGAAGAGAGAGGTAAAGAAGAGGAAATAATTCCAAAACAGTGTGGTGATAATTCCTAAACAGGCAGATGCACAGGATGACAGGGTGTAGGGTAGCACCGGAGAGCATTTTATCCAACTCGGGGGCACCTCTCTGTGAGGAGGTCCCTACCTTAGCTTTAAGGAAGTAGCACAGTTGACGAAGGTGAGCTGGGAGGTTGTGAGTCACAGAACACAGAGGGGCAATAAACAGTATGACTCGTGCCAGGGAATATACATGTTGGGGACACCATGCCAGGTGGCTCCTGGCAAGAGACCTGTGGAGTGGTTGGGTCCCTATCATGGAGGATTTGGTCCAGCCTTATAGAACTGCCGTGAAGTGACAAGGCCAATATGTGGAGTAAGTAGATGACTCTGTTGGCTTGATAAGTGAATAGACCTTGAAACCATCCATCATGGTGGACATTGTAGGACCTGGTATCATTTTGTTGTTCTGAAATTTTATGATGGTAGAAAATCAGTTAATCATAGTCTGTAGCAGATGGGAATGAGACCATGGTAACAGTCCCTTCTCTGCGGAGAATGAAGTATTTTGGTTGCAAGAGAGGCAGGTGGAGGGGGAAGGAAAGGAAGAGGAGGAGGAAGAAGAAGGTACAAAGTGTTTTTTCTCCAGGCCAGAGGGAGGAGCTTGTATAGGTTGTGATCTGTAGATGGGGTGGGGGGCGAGCACAACAGAGGGCCCTGAGAATGTAATAAGGATTTGTATTCATGAAGCGCTGTGCTGCTTTGAAGCCCCTTCCCCTGTATTATTAATTGTGAGCTTGCAAAATCCCTATTCAAAAAGTAGAACACTAATAATTCAGATTGAGTTACATTTGAAGTTAGAGAATTTAAGTGAGATGTTCAAGACTAGGCAATTAGGAATTGAAAGATATGGCAGAAATCCCAAATTTTTGACTCGTCTGCTTTCTGTATTAGCACACTTTTTTCCTGCGTGATTCAGAGTCCCAGCCGTTTTCCTCCCAGCTTTGCAAACAGCTTCCTTCAGCCGAGACGGTGGTATGGACAGACCCTTCACAGTATGTAGAAACTTAATCAGATGAAGATTGGGGCTCACTCTCGGCAGCAGACTCACTTTGGTTATATGATATCTCACGTTGATGGACATTTTGCCTTCGTGGTTGTGCCTAATGTCTTAGAAATACCCTTCAAATCAAATAATGAAGTCATAGTGGGGTGGGCAGGTGAGCAGAACTACAACACTGCTAAGATAACTAATGCTCCTGTCCTTTTTCTGCTCAGAAGCCACTTGCCACATGCTTCTATTAATAGAAAGGGCTGGTAAAAACCTGTTCTGTTTTTGACTGCTGCAGTATTTTATCTGGCAAACTCTTTTGAGGTGAGAATGCGAGTGTTTACATTTTTATTTGTTTGCATACAAAGGTCCCTAGATGAGCATCTGCCAAACAGTGGTGAAATCCAAGTTATGTCTGTGCCATGCCCATGGGTTTCCTGCTCCTGGTCATCTACTATAGTTATGTTAGATCTCACCCTTGGGGGAGGCTGGGTGATGGGTATGGCGATCTCTGTACGAGTTTTGCCAGCTCTTAAATCAGTCTATAGTTATTTAAAAATAAAAATGGTAGAGGGCCGGCCGAGTGGCGCAGTGGTTAAGCGCTGGCTTGGGACGCCAGCGGCCCTAGTTTGGATCCCACATATGAGGGCCAGTGATACTGCCCTCAAAAAAAATAAAAAAAAATAAAAAAAATAAAAATGGTAGAGAAGATGTGTCAGTAAAGTTAATATTAAGTAAATCAGATATTTTTCTTAAGATCGAAACAGTTTGGCACAACCAAATCATAGCACAAATCACATGCTCGTCCTCATTCACCAGCTCGTTCTTGAGTTCTTGACTTAGTATCAAGCACATCCTAGGTGTGGAATGATGGAGATGTGCCTTCTGCAAGAGGTCAGCCAGGAAGAGCTGCAGCCTCTTGGTTTCTGCACAGTAGGACTGGGCTTCTTAACCCTACGTCCATGGGTTTCAGGAGTAACATTTGTGTGTATATGTGCTTTCTGTGAAATGTGTGCTCAGCGTTCATCAGATTTTCACTGTCTTGGATAATTACTTCTCTTGCTTGGGTTCCGAAAAGAAACGTCAGCATATAGGAAAGTCCCGAATGCAGTTAGCCTGCTGATCAGTCGTCTTTGGGGGAACTTCAGCTATGGAAAGGTGTCTGGCAAGCTTCTCTCTATTTCTCTTTAGTTGACTGATGAGGAGCGGAAGGTGTCATATTCTTAGGAAAAGTTTGACTTCCTAAACTGAAATGTTTAGAGCTGTTGAATTGATCAGCAGAACTGTGATTTTGGGGGTGGTCAGCTCATTTGACAAAGCTTACACTAATAATGAAACATCTAAAATATTGCTGAGGGATATTTTGTGTAACCTAATACTGAACATTAGATGGCCCTGAACACGCTGTTCTTGCCCTAACCCTTGCAAGTGGCCAAATAGCCTACACATCTCTGCTGTTCAGAATCTGTGTGGTCTTTTAAATTAGTTCCAGGTAAAGCTTCAAATTCATGATATGTTTTCCATGTTCTCTCTTCTGCATGTGGTGGGTACAGTCATGTGATCTTTTCCTCTCAAAGAAAAATGAAGATTGATCTGGAATTTATATTGAATTATATTGCCCTTCAACCAGTTTTAGCTATGCTCATTGGTAGCATTTAGTGTATATGACATGTTTCCATTTTAAAGGAGTGAGATGTTCTTAGAATAAGAGATTTGAAGTGAGAGCAGGGGATTTTGGACTAAAATAGGTCTGGTTATATCTGTAAGAATTTATAACGGTAACTTATGTGGGCCTCCTGTCTTTAGATGGTGGGTGGCTGGAGGGCGGGGGCCAAACTCATTCGTTTGTTTCTCAGCTCCTTGTATGGGGTTTGGCACACAGTAGGTGTCCAGCAATTGTTTGGTAAAAGACCTTCTCACCTAAGTACTATTTCTACTGTGCATGTGCCACCAACCTTCTGAGTGCTTACCCAGGAACACAGGGAAATCCTTACATTCATCACAGCATCCTGGGGACTAGAGTACTGGGTAGTGCTTTGCTTTTATTTTTTATTTATTAAACTTATTGGTGAGTAAAATTATATAGGTTTCAAGTGTACATTTCTATAATACATCATGTGTATTTGCATGGTGTATTCACCACCCAGAGTCAGTTCTCCTTCCATGACCATATATTTGACGGTGTTTTGTTTTTAAAATGCTCGAAATCCTTAAATGGTTTCCGCTAGAGGTATGTAAATTATTATTCTTCTCTCAGCAAATTATTTCATTTTTAAAGCTTAAAACTAATAGTTACATTTTGGTCAGTTGCTTAAGTAGCTAATTGTGAGAGTGTAAGGAGTCTTTCTTCTTTTCATAAAAGGAAACTGAAGCCATCAAATAACAATGTGAGCTGACTTAAATTTTGTTCATGATGACAATTTCTCTCAGTTTTTTTGGAGGGATTTCTCTGTGGGTGCCTCACATGCTTTACCATGATGATGTCCATTGGAAATTTATGGATTATCTAGGAAGGAATTGTGTTTTAATTTCTTGCAGCACAGCAGTGTCTTAAATGCATGGATTCTTAACACATCTGATGATGAAGGTGTAATTCTAAACATTTTCGTATACTGATAATGAAAAGAACAAAAAAGCATGCTACATTCAGTTCAAGTAGATTCTCTTTGAATTGCTGCATTATCTATGGGAAATGATAAATGCCCCAAATTGTTGGAAAAATCTAAGATTAGATTGAATAAATGTTTTAAAATCTATCAACACAAATCATTTGCGTTTTTATGGAAACTGAAATTTAAAATGCAATGCCCTTATTTGCCCTGAAGAAAATGAAATAAATATAAACATGTACAGTATCTGTATGCTGAAAATTATAAAGTACTGGTGAAAGAAATCAAAGAAGACCTGAATATCTAGAGAGACATACTATGTCCATGTATTGGAAGATTCACCATAATAAAGATGTAAAGGGCTGGCCGAGTGGTGCGTTGGTTAGGACTTGGCTTGGGACGCCAGCTCCGAGCACCAGGGCCCTGGTTCGGATCCTACATATGAGGGCCGGTGATGCTGCACCCTCTACAGTTAACCTGGTGAACAACAGCTCCACCTGGAGGTAGGCTGTCGTGAGTCACCGGTGATGTCATAGGCTGCAGCAGGGCTGGCCAGCAGCGAGTGTGAACTGTCGTGAGCCACCGTGAGCAGTTGTCCAATGGCTGGCGAGGGACTGCCTCACCCGGGAAGAGCGCAATGAGAATACCAACATGGGCCAATGAAACGATGTCCTTCAGTACTAGACTGAAGAACAAAAGGACAGCGACTTGTCTGTTCCCCTCCCCCAATTCCCCAGTAAAATCTTAAAAAAGAAAAATAAAGATGTCAGTTCTCCTCCAAATTGATCTTATATTTAACATAATTTTTATCAAAGTTTCAGCAATTTTTTTTGTAGAAAGAGACAAAACTTATTCTAAATTTCATGTGGATAGGGAAAGGCCATCAAATAGCCAAAACAGCTTTGAAAAAGAAAATAAGATGGGACTAACCACTCTTTCTGAAGTTAAGGCCTACTATATAGCTATAGTAATCAAGACATTGTGGTGCCAAGTATGGGTTGAAACTAGATCAGTGGAACAAAATAGAGAATTCAGAAGTAGATCCATACAAATGTGCTCAATTTCTGACAAAGGAGAAAAGCAATTCAAGGGAGGGGGCATAGTCTTTTTAATAAATGATGCTGGAGCAACTGTATATCCTTAGGCAAAATAATGAACCGTGACCTAAGCCTTACGCCTTATACAAAAATTAACTCAAACTGGATCATAGACTTAACTGTAAAATATAAAACTAAAAAATTTCTAGGAAAAAAACAGAAGAGAAAATCTTTAGGACCTAACACTTGGCAAAGATATGAACAGACATTTCAGTGAATAGGTTATACAGATGACAAATAAGCTTATGAAAAGATGTCCAACATCACTAACCATTAGTAAAATGGAAATTAAAGCCATAGTGAGATACCACGCCATACCACTCAGAATGGCTAAGATAAAAACACTGAGTGCTTGGGCCGGCCGAGTGGCGCAGTGGTTAAGCGCTGGCCCTGGTTTGGGTCCCACATATGAGGGCCACTGACACTGCCCTCAAAAAAAAAAAAATAGAAACACAGAGTGCTAGTGAGGCTAAGGAGCAACTGCATCACTCCTATATTGCTGATCAAACCATTGCGGAAAATAGTTCGGCACTTCCGTTGAAAATTAAAAATGGACTTGCTGTATGACCCAACAGTTGTACTCATAGTCCTGTATCCTAGAGAGATAAAAACTTGTACATGATTGTTAATAGCAGCTTTATTTGTATAATAGTCCAAAGCTAGAAACTATCCAAACAGCCTTCAGTGGTTCAACAAACTATGGTATATCCATACCATGGAATAATACTCAGTAATAAAAGAGAATGAGCTATTGATACACAAAATGAAAATCTTTCCTTGAGGATGAACCTCAAGGAAATTATGTGAAGTTAAAAAAAATTCATGAAATAACATAGTTATAGAGATGGGGAACAGATTAATGGTTGTTAGGGGTTAGGGATTCAGTAGGTGTGGCTATAACGGCGTAGCATGAGGGTGTCTTATGGGATATTATATTGACTGTGGTGGTGGTTCAACAAAGTGATGTGGTAAAATTGCATAGAATTACACACACACACGTACACACCAACTCCATAGATAACTGGTGGAATCTGAATAAAATGTATGGATTGTACCCTTGTCACTCTCCTAGTTTTGATATTATGCTATAGTTATGTAAGATGTTAAGATTAGGAGAGGCTAGGTGAAGGGTTCATGGGGCGTCCCTGTACCTTTCTTTGTACCTTAACAATTGATAATAGCTTCAAAACATGGTTTAAAAAATGAATCTGATGCTTCACCTTCACATCTGTAAAAAATTCCAGTTTAATTCTTAGTTATCACTTTTCAGTGTACGCATGGTGCTGTCTCGTAGTCCTAAGGAACAATGACATATTTATTGTGCTTTAGGGGTTTGTAATCTGATAGATTGTTGCACAGAGACATTAAAGCATATATATTTCCTTATTCTTTAACACTAGTTTTTGTTTCTGTTGTTAAAATAAATGCATTCCTGAGTTTTGATAGTGCATTTGCCTGATTTAAGAAGAGCTCCTATGGTTGGTGTTAGTCATCATTTTACATTTAGCAAATGTAATTTTTTACAGAACGGTGTTCCTGGGCCAGCCGAGTGGCGCGGTGGTTAAGTGCTGACCTGGGAAGCCAGCGGCTCCGGTTCGGGTCCCACATATGAGGGCCAGTGACACGGCCCTCAAAAAAAAAAAAAAAGATAACGAATGGTTTTCCTCATATGCTGTTTTTTCTGCATGACACGTGCAGTTGAGCAATAGCAACATGTGTCCAAGGATGAGACTGAATGCATAACAAAAGGTTAAAGGGTTTTCCAACAGACTACAAAGGGTGTTGTACATTTCCTTGATGACCTAGGTGTTGGCTTAGCTGGAGGCTGGATATACACAAAACTGGAAAATATAACTGAACAGAATTTTAAAGTAACAGTGGATATGGTTGTTGTGTTAGAATAAAAGAATTAAAAGGCAGGCCAAGGAGAATAAACAAAAGATGACTAACAATCCTGGTGAGGTTTACTTTACTGATAGATCAAAGTTACAGAACAAATGGTTTAGATTTAGAGTGGAACCAGATTTTACAGTCATTGTTTTCCAGTTCATATAAATTCAATTGTGTACATTTAATATCTTAAAAGATAAATGAAGACACGTAATATTGGGATAAAATCTTTTGTCTTCTATTGAATTTAATGTTTTCATAATTATCACGACAAAATACTTTCAGATGATTAACAAGCGATTTAGAAATAGAGGCAGCTTTTCCCAAGTAGTGATTCTGTTCTGATGTACAATGATACATGGAGACATATCTCGCTGCAGAGTGCAGTGGCCATTTTTGTGGGTATGAATTTTTTAAAAACATTTTGAAATATTGGAGGTTAGAATTATTGGTAAACACAGTTTTCCCTCTCACAAATTAAACTTGGTCTCTAGAATTGTAAACATATAATTTTAATGAGGACATGATGATATAAGTGTCTGAACGTTCTGTTTACTAAAAACATTAAGAAAAGAAAATTTAAATAAGATTTTGGATTTTTAAAAGCACCAAAAATTATTTTTACATTTCAGTGTACTGTAGTTTAATAAGCAAATGGTCTAAACCCAAAAAAGCATGGATTGGAATTGATTTTGCTTAGTAATATTTTTTTTTTGATTAAAAAGTAAGTTTAAAAACATTTGGAAAGTTCTTAGGTTTTTGTCCTTCAGCAACCTAGAGTTTAATGACCCTTTATGGTGCTGATAAACTATTTTTGTGTAGAATAAGTTTTGCTAATTTTAGTTGAGAGAAGGCAGCAAGAGAACATCAAAACCCCTCTGTATTGCTTCCTTTAAAATTTACTACATGTTCATCTGGGCATCCACGTATTTATCCTGAATTCTTTCAGCACCAATCAACCTGGAAGACATGTAGTTGACACTGGAAAGTTACCTTTTGGTTTCTTCTACAGGTACTACTAACCTAACTCAACCTGAGACCTTGCTTTGAAATCAGATTGGACCAAAGTAAACATCTGTCATTTGATAATCTCAAGGTACCTCAAGCACTCAACGAGAAACTGAAGGTTTCTAGGGTATCGGGGTTACACACTTGGTTAGATAAACCAATTCTAATTTCATTAGCACCATTATGTCTTCATCTATTATACCAGCAAAAAAGACTTGAAAGGAGTTCTAAATCTCTCTCATATGGTACAGGTTACCGTAAAACACCATATTGTATCGAACTTGTTTTGAAAACTATATGACAGAATTCAAAACAATTAGGTAGCTCCAAATGTTTTATTAGGTTACAATGTACGTGTGCCAGTGTTGAGAGGTAAACAAATCTGATCCTAATTTTACAGCTGGATAAACTCAAACACACAGTGAGTAGGTGATCTGCTGATGATCCAACAAAGGATCTGACAGGAAGCTGGACTCTGAGCTCTGAACTTCAACTCCTGTACCTTTCCCAGTCTAATGATTGAAAACACAAGAGTGATCTGAATTTAAAAAGCAATGTGCAAAAGGTCATTTACTGTCATTCCATCTTCATTATAGTGCTTGGGGTATGAGGGTGCTGTCATCCTAGAAGGAACAGAGGCCGGATTCAGCATTCGTGGAATTCTATAGTTTCTCCCAACCTCCCAGGCAAAGCTGCAGTCCTTTCAGTCTGTTCAAAAAAATCTGAACCTGTGAGCATTGTGGGACAAGGGCCCATGCTAGGGACCTTCTTCAGCGGTACTTAGAAGAAAGACAGATATTTAGGAGGGTGGCAGTTTCACCCTGTACTGGCTAGCTCTCTTAGGAATTACCAGCAAGGTTTGGAAGAATAAGCCAGGTGGGCAGCTGCAATGAAGTGTTAGGAAAATGAAGAAATGATGGTCTTTGTTAGAGGATTTTAGGTGCTTGATCAATGATTCACTAGCTCAATAAAATAAACACTTGTTTGTTTCTATACCTGGAGTTGGAAAACTAAGAAATAGGGGATCTTAAGTTTATATTAGATTTTAACATTATTAGAAACGATATCTATTATCCCTTGACTTTTTTGTTTACAAATATGTATTTTTCTTCATTATTTTACTTGTAACTCCAGGTGGTCTATTGGAAATACTAGTAGACACCTTGATATTTAAGTGTAACTTTGTCAAATTGATACTAGGCTGTGCTGTCTGTTACTTAAGAAAACAATGTTATATTTTCTTGATTTCTTTTTAACTTTCACTTGAAAGATAGCATGCATAGAAGGAAGTGCGCTTACTTAATTGCTTTTTGAACTTGTAGTGTTTTTCATCTTTTGAACAGTTTCACAGTAGAGTTGGTCTGTCTGGCTTCTTGCACTAACTATAATGGATCATGATGTTTGTTTCTGAATCTCCCTAATATGCAGCTGCTAAAGGAAGCAAGAAGGGCAATGTTAACATTAAAAATAACAACACACAAAGGGAATGTCATTGATGGAGGGCCTGCCAGAAGTAAGGCCTATTAGTCTTTTGTATTCTACTCAGAATTTGGAGGTTTTAACTTTTTTTATTGCAAGGTGGTAATCCTGTACACTTGAAACTTTCCTTGAGAGATTTTTTTTTTTCTGTAGAACTTAACTCATGCAAGGTAGGAATAATTTGCTGCTGCTGCCTCTGAAAGATATTTTAAAGGGTTATCTCACTGAAGCTTTGAGAACACCCCCGCCCCCCTGCCGCCTTAAATCTGGGACCCTTAGGAGCAGCTCTGCTAACGTAAATTAATGGTAGCAAGCCCCTTGGGATGTTGTTTTCTGGTGCTGTCGATTTTTTCAAGAACTTTGGATACTTTGCCAAATGTATATCACCCCTTTATAACCGTAAGCATTTGAACAAATGAAATATGGTTCAGTTTCTTCACTTGCTTTTAAATATGTTGTGATAGTTCAGCAATCCACATAGTCCATCAAAATCCTTTTTTTTAACTTGTCCACGTAATCCTTTTAGTCTATTTTTAGATTTATTATGTGCCTTTCGTGTAGTTGATGAAAAAGCTTTCATTTAAAAAATTATTTCCACATGACCCTGGAGGCCTCCCATTGTAGTTTAACAATAGTTGGGATGTTGCATTGTTTGTTGGAACTGCAGAGTAGTGTTAATGCTGACATATCAGGGAACCCTAGACTAGAGTGGGAGAGCCCCGGGGTGGTAATTTAACCTCTTCGTTTTACAATTAGATGCCCAAGGTTTCAGCAACTTATCAAGGCTTCCTCCATTGGTCACACAGTGTCCATTCTAAATCCTAGGGCTTGTTCTTTGGCCTCTATCAGATTGCCCCTTGAATACCTTAGACTTGAAGATTTTTGCCAAAGAAATGTCTTTCTACTTGCTTTGCATGACAGCTGCAAAGGAAGAGGTAATTTTGATCTGAATATGTATGGTTTAAGCTTTCAAAGAGAGCTATTGTATATGACCTTATTTTCTTCTTGGGGCTGGGAAGAAGGCAGTGTTAAAGAGGAAAGAGACCCAGAAATGTCAACATGCTATTGATAAGGCCGAGAAAGGTGGATCATATTGGAACTATGTCTGTGTGTCAATTACACAAATCCTATAGCACGGGCTTGTGCAAAGGCTGTGTGGCAGCTAGGAGCCTTGGCAGCCCCTTGATGCCTTGCTTTCTCTTACCCATCATCTCCATTAGGACTTATGGTTTTGTTTCCTAACCATTTGTCAACTCTGTCTCTCTGCTGGAGTGTTCTTACCCAGTCAGTATGCATGGATAGTTACCTTATTTGCTGATTAAAGAAATTCAGAAAAGAAAGAGGGAAAGATTGTTTTTATCATCTATTCCAGGGTCCCCTATTATATTGAAGTTGGTTCTTTAATTTTATATATATATATATATATAAAATTTTCTACCTACCTTCTCTATTCTGACATACTCTGCTTAAGGCCTGTATGTACAAGATAGTTAAGTAAATATAATTTAGGAAGAAAACTGCTGATATAAAAATAAATCACCTTCTATCTCACAGGTAATGAGACCTCCTTATGAGATACCCCACAGAGGCCTACACCCTGTTCTATGTATACACAGTAGTCTTGGCTTTAACACAGTAAACATTTCTGGTTTTGACTTTCTCGGGTGACCTCCAAAGGTTCAATACATGTAATGAAATGTTGAGCCCCAAAGTAGGGTCATATGATGGGTGGGCTCTGTGGGGGGACTGCAGCTTAGCTCATGTGTGAACCAGCAGACCCCCAACTGCAGCCATCTGCATGTGAACAAGCTTTGTGGGGCACCTTTTGTTCTAAGCCCTGTACCTCCCCTCAGTACACATTTGTTTCTTTGTGAAAATGGCTCACGAGAAAAAAAAGCCACCTGCGAATACCGTAGATTAGTCTGTAAACTTGGGACTCATTAAACTCGTGCTTTGTAGCCCTTTCCTTATTAATGTCAATGTGCCTGATTTACGGTACATGTACAATCAATTATTTGTCTATTGACCTCATCTTCCTAGGAAACAGAACAATGGTTTTCAGCTCTGGCAGCTGCTTCTTGGGAATCATGTTGGATTCTGTAGATTTGGCACTGGGCCCAACATCTGTAGAGTTAAGCGCTCCCTAGGTGATTCTGATGTACAGCCATGGTTCAAAACCATGGAAATAGGCTAGAGCATGCAGATCAAAGAGTTCAGGGAAAAGACAGAGTTACTCAGTCTTTCTGCAGGAACAGGTATAGGGGTTGTTTTTGCTTAGAGTTAGCGAGTGATCTTGGAAGCCCAGCGGAACTGGCAGCCCTGTTGGCAATGAGAAATTCAGCTCTTGGGGATTTAGCCCTGTTTAGGCTCCTTTTCCCACTTCCCATTTGATTTAATAGAAACTCCCACCTTATCCTGAAATCACTGTGACTGGGAGTCTAACTGTCCACTGCTACTAAAGAACAGAAATATCGGGTGCTTTTTAGAAAAGCCCTTTCTCCACTCTGTTGTTTGGAAGTGACTGAGCCAGCATAGTGTGTTGCTCGTGTTTTATTCCCAACCCCCCTCCCAGATAATAAGTGTGATCAAATAAACCAAAATTTCCATCCTTGGAAATTTACAGCATCATTAGCATATGAAAGGCTGGGAAAGTCCTGTGGATACCCAAACAAGAAAACCTTTTAAAAACTTCATTTGAGAGTTAAACAAACTTATTTGCATAGGAAGAGACAAGACTTTTTGCTGCCATACCTACAACTGAGCAGTTTTTTCCTTCACACTATTTCGGGAAACACTGGCCAAGTCACTACTTTTTGATTCAGTAATTTTTTTTAGGGTTAATTTCTGACAGCTGAACCTCCTTTTAGAATCCCCTTTGAAGCTGGACTGAATTAACAAATGGAAGGCTTGGCAAAGCAGTTTACTAATTCATAACTGCATCCCTCTGCTTTCTTTGTGTTGCTAAGTACTGTAATCTTTGACCTGAAAGGAAGAATACTGCTAACAAGTAAATATTTAAAAGGCCCCATGAAGTATAATGCACATGGGTTTGTGCCTGGGGAGCCGGTCTGTGGGATGAAAGAAGTGACTCACTTTTCATTTCCTAAATAGGCTGTTGTTTTACAGTAGGTTGAAAGGAAGTATTTTAAGCGCTAAGGTTAGATTTCTTTTATTTTTAGATATAGTTAGCCACGGGCTTCACTGATTTGAAGGTAAGTCATAACTTCTAAGTGTGTCAGTACTCTGTACGAGTGCTGTGAATGAATGAACTCTGCGCTACCAAAAGCCCACTTGGAACAGTTTGAGGAAACGGAAACATGACTCATTGATGTACTTAAAGAGTATCAAGGGGGCCTCAATAACTGCAGAGCCAGCCCTGAAGTGTGGTTGAGCCCGGATGGAGGCCAGGAGACCAGGGTTCTAGTCTTTATGGTGCCACTGACCACCCAGATAGCAGTGGTTTCGTCACCAGACTTCTCTACTGTCTGTGTACAATGGGAGGTGTGAATTATCTGTTGCTAGGGTAACTTCCAGCTTGGAGGTGAAATGAGTCTTTGCATTCTACCAATTATCTGCTCGGTGTGGAAGTGGGTGTGTATGTTTTAATGGCCTTCAGATGGGGTTCATCAAGGCTCCATGAAACGAATCTTTATTTTTAAAATTGGAAGTGAACTGCTATGACAGAGTTTGGGTGAGCCCATAACAGAAAATGAGGAAACAAGTAAACTTTGATTTATAAGGTTGTGGGGAACTGATTTCACGTGGCTGAGGCATTTGGTATTTAAAATGATGCATACGTGATGCTGTTGGAGAAAGGTTCATTATTTACTGGCAAAAGTTTTGCTCTATCTGGACATCTTTTCAAAAGCTATAAAATAGCTCCTAGATACCATGCTTGACATGCTCTATTACGTTTTTAGAAAACATGTAGCTTGCCCCACTGAAATATATCCACAGACATTTTCCCTTAAGAATAGCAACCCACATACCTGATACCTTTCAACTTTTAATTTGTGTACAATCACTATTGTATAAAAATAATCTTGTGTTCCCCTATTTTCTTTCAGTGATCTTCATTCATGCAGGCTGGATTGACAGGTATCTTGAAATATCAGTGCTGTGCCTATTAGAAATTTCCTGTGTATTCTTTAAAGGTGATAACTGGTTTATTTAGTTTAATGTTTTGGGGAGCAGAGAGTAGCACCGTTTTCTTGAGGGTCATGATTAAGTCTCTTTCGTTTTATTATGGCTATGGGGGTACAAAATAATTGTGCAAAAAATTTCCAAAGACATTTTCAAATGGTAACTTTCAACGTTAAATCGTATTTGAAAGTTTCTGTAATTTTACTCTTTTTTTTCTGTGGCTTAAGTCACAGTGGAATATTTACTACCAGTGTTTTTTTTTCTCCTTGAAAAAATGGTAGCAGTAGTCTATTACCTATTTCTTTTTCTAGTTATATTTTGCACGTTCTGGGGTTCAAGAAGATACATCCAACAATAACGATTTTCATTCATTGAGAGTCTCCTACAGTGCTACGGGCTTGACTCATAACCCCACTAGGTGGCGGTATTGCTATTCGTGTGTGTGTGTGTGTGTGTGTGTGTGTGTGTGTGTGTGTGTGTGTGTGTGTGTGTGTGTGTGTGTGTGTGTGTGTGTGTGTGTGTGTGTGTGTGTGTGTGTGTGTGTGTACGAGTTCAGAGAGTCTTGACCAACATCAACTTATCGATAAATACGTGTTGAAATCAAGATTGGAATCCAGATCAGCTTGATTATGATATTTGTGCTTTTCTCTATGTTTTATCAGCCTGTTGTTGTGTGTGTGTGTGCTTTTTTGGGGGGGAGGCCCAGAGAGAGGGGGATGGGGAGGGAGAACAAAATGTTAAAGCCTTTCTTCTTACATTTACTTGGTAAATTTTTACTGAACACTCGCAGAGTTAAAAACTTTCTTCTCAAGGAATTAGTCATCACTGGTGGACAGGAGAATGGATAACGTAGGTGCGTAGACATCCAGCTACCTACTGGCAAGCTAAAGAATCCTCTATGACCAGCTTCATGGTGTCCCGGGAGTTCACAGTGTGGTGGGGATAAGATAAATTAACTTTGGAGAGTCAGAAATGATGCTACAGGGGAAGGGGCCCTGAGATCAGTCTAGACGGGTAGGTTGGACTCTAGTTTGGGAGCTGAGAAACCTGGGTCTGATTATAGGGATGTCTTGACTGGTCTCAGGTTTGTTCAAAGGGAGATTCGTTATCTTTGAGTTTGGATGTGAAGGTGGGCATCAGGGAAAGCCTACAGGTTCAGAACAGCCAGGACGATGTGAAAGATAGAAATATGTAGGAAAACAAGGGCCCAGCCTAGTAGGGGTGGGCAGTCAAGCTTATGGTTAGGCTGTTTTCTCCATTTAGGAGGTGGTTAGGACGAAGCAGAAGCATTAGAGTGAATCAGTTGCAAGAGGCTGAGGAAGAGGGATTGTCCCAGCTCCAGGGTGAGCAAATTCATTCATGCTGCAGACAGCGATCAGGAGGCAGGAAGGAACCAGGAGAGGGAAGCTGGGAGACGTGGGGTACTGAGGTGAAAAGGAGGGGCAGGGGTTCGGGTGGGGCAGCCTTGTAGGACCCCCAGCTTGTGTAAATCTTGGTGGGCAGCAGCGGGACCCCTACCCTATGCTGAGCAGCGAGAGGTTGGCTAGTGCTGCCCAGCGGCTTCTTGCTTACCTAACTGACCAAGTCTCGGGAAGCAATTCCTCACCTGTGGGCAGGTTATGACAGTGCCCATCTCAGGACCACACATCAGGTTGTGGAGCACATGCTGGACCACACGCTGTCTGACAAATGCGCCAGGTGACCGAGTCCCTGGTTCCTTTGCTCAGACATTCTGTGCCTCTGGGGGGCGGGCGGGGGCCCTGGGGTCTGTATTTTAATGAGCATTCCCAGGTCATGTCCATGATCAGGCAAGTTTGGGGCCCATGGATGTGAGTACTCTGGGTGTCCAGAAGGCTGAACCTTGCCCCCTCTGTAATAACTCCTTTAGCTCCTCACCCATGCTGGCCAGCTAAATACAAAAGACACTTCTGAATTTTAACCTGTAGGTATTGCAGTGAGTGGATACTGGACTGTTTTTATTTTGTAAGATAGCTTTCAGGTTCCTTTGCTGGCTCCTGACCCAGTCTTGGCCAGTGTTTGAATACAAACATCCCTTCCAGGTGAATCCATCACCCAGCCTTTCCTGCCTGGGGGTTTTATGGAGGATGAATTGTTCTGTTCTGCCACCTGCTGGTCAACTACAGGCAAACCATGTCGTGTTTCAAGGGTGGCCCTATAGAAGACAAGATTTCACACACAATTTTCAGTGGGGCATAGGTGAGGCAAAATCTCTTATTTCTAATAGAGCCATATGCTCTAAGTTAAACCTTTTACACGTAATGTTGCAGATGTGACGAAGTTAATGTCCTCCTTTCCGGAGCCTTTTTTTTTTTTTCTATCCCAGGTGTTAGAATGTGTTGTAACAACATATTGCGAGATCGGTTTGCCATGTTAATCTCAGAAGGAATGTTTTCTATATGCTACATGTCTGTTCTGTGGATCAGTGATGCTGGGGTTCCGGGCAGCAGTGAAGACAGGTGGGATTCAAGCTCCAGAGAAGAAGCATGACCTTGGAAAACTGCTTTATCTCTCTGAGGATGAATAATTGTTCCGTTAGTTACAGCACATCATCATCTTAATCGTTTTAAACTGTGCCTGGCTCTGGGTCCCAGCTTGGCCAGTCACATAGACCTGAGAATTTCCAAAAATGTTAGGAGTGCCTGTGGGACGCTGAGCCGCACAGTGGTGAACTACTGAGATGTGGCTCCTGCAGCCACGCAGCTAGCATCATAATGTTGCACACTGCCTCTCAGAGTGTTTTCATCTGTGAGAGGAAAGCGTATGACAGGGTCATCCCCCGGGTTCCCTTGGGCCCCAAGCTTCTGGAACTTAAACAGTCAGCACGAAGTGTGGGGCTTCATTTTCCTACTGACTGTGGAAGGCAGTGAGTGTTCTTGGTCCTTGGGATGAGGGCCAGGCTTTCAGACCCCACCTGGGCCCCACCGACACCCAGGTGTTCTACAGAAAGCTTCTGAGGATGCTTCTTTCATACTTTGTGCCTGATGCTCTTTTAAGCATTTTTAAAAATTAGCATTGGAAAAATGACAGGCTTCTTCATTTTCTTTTTCTCTTATGTATTATTGATTGAAACACAGAACTAGTGTTTAACTTAGCTCTATCTATAAACAAAATATAAATAAACATTCTCAAAGATTAGTGGTTTTTAACTGGGGTAGGGGGCATATGCATAGACCATGAAGCTTTTTAAACACACAGGTGGCAAACAAAAAACCCAGAACCCAATCCATGCATGAGTATCGAATAAGAATCTTATATAAAAGATGATTTTGATGTTCATCCATGGTTGAGACTCAAGATACTACTATAGTTTCAGCTGGGCCTGACCTATCCTGTGTCTCTTTGAGCAGTGCTAGGCCACCACACATTGGGGGACTTACAGTGTCCCAGGCACTGTGCTTAACTCTGGACCCTGGATGCCAACAAATGCTTACTGAACATCTCTGTCCCCATCGCTCTCTCCCACCTTTACAAGGCTGATGGCAAAACACTTTTTAAGACTACTGATTTTTCAGTTATACTTTAATAGGAGGCTATCCTTTACATAGGTAAATTAGATTTTGAACTTTCCTCAGACTTCATTATAATTTCATTTTGTAGAGGGCATCTTTCTGGAAATAGCGGAGCATATGCTTACCCATGAATTCTTAAGTGACTTCCGTAGATGAGCTTTAGAAATAGGCACTCTCTCCCTGTCACTTGGCTTGGATGAGCGGAGGTATTGTCCTGCCCCAGTCACATTGGCCGTGACCATGTGACTTGCTTTGGTCAATGGAATGTCAGCAGCTGTGATGCAGAAGAAGTTGTACAGCTGAGCTTTGCTCTTTGATGCCATTGACGTGAGAAAGATTAGCTGGGACTGGCCTGCTGGTGCTAGGACAGGGAAGAGAAATACCAGATGGTCACCAACCTTCCCAGTGTTCCCAGGACGTCTCTCAATTTAAACAAGTTCCAAGTGCTATGAAGTTCCTCAGTGTTGGACATATTGGGACAATCACCCTGGATCATAGCCACCTCAAGCCAAGTCCAGCCTAGACTAATGACCTCCAGATGACCCACAGACTCGTGAGAAATCACAAATGACTTTTGTTTGAAGCCACTGAGTTTTAGGGTGATTTGTTATGTAGCAATAGTTAAGTGATATCATTTCCAATAAATCTTTCTTATTTGAACTGAGACAGCTCCTGGTAGTTTTGAAAGGTGAGCAAAAGTTAAGCAGGTGGAAAGGATGAGAAGTGTTCTGGTAAATGCAGGGGAATGAGTCAAGGGCCCAGAGGGCTTAGCATTTGGTGTGAGCTGGCATGGGAAGGACAGCTTTGGTGGGGTGCACGCCTAACAGCAGGGTAGCCCATTGGCCAAGAACTATAGTAGCTCAGGTGAGAGACCCGACGACTGTGGCTGTCCATGGTGACGGGAAGATGGTCGGGAGTCGGGCAGACCTTTGTTCAAATTTCAGTTCTGCTACCTAATAACTTGGGGACCTTAAGCAAGTTATTTTAGCTCCTTTATCTTCAGTGTCTGTATGTATAAAATATGTATGATAATACTTATCTCATAGGGTGTTTGTTAGAGGGAAGAAATGAATGGGAAAGCCCATGGTTTCTCCCTTTGGACTCTGCATTTATCTCCAAGATGGTGGCAGTAATATGGATAGAAAGTGTAACTGAAATCAAGTTGGGCATTATGACTGTTTGCTCACTGGTTTCAGAAGTTTTCAAAGTTTTCTTCCCCCTACTTTTTTTTTTTTAATGTTTAAATTTCTCATTCGCTTTCACTCAGTTATGCCCCAGGGAAAAAGGGATATGTTAGGCTTGAGGAGATAAAGTACTCTGAAATAACTTCCTATTGCATTCATCTACATAGTCTTAATAACTTAAACATTGCTTTTCAATTTAATGCCATTTTGGCTAAAAAAATTGTAGCACTTTTCATTACGTCATGACCTACCTCACGTAAAACTAAGAATATTTTCATGTGTGGTGACAGGGTTATATGTGAAATCTCTGTATTTTTCTGTTAATTTTGTTGTGAACCTAAAACTGCTCTAAAAAATTAATTCGAGAGAGAGAGAGAGAGAGAGAGAGCGAGAGAGAGAGAGAGAGCTGACAGTAATTTCTAAATTAAAAAAATTTTTTTCAAATGACAAAAGCAGATATCATAGGCTTAAAATTGAATTTTTATACAGTAGGACCTTGAACTTTTAAACATTTGAAGCTTTTTTTCTTATTATGAAAGCAAGGAATGCCAATATGACAAAGACTAAAAGATTAAAAAAGCAAGCGCATAAGGTCATACTGTAAGTCACCAATTCAACGTCAACTACTCAGATACTTGGTATATATACTTCTAGATTCTTATTAGGTTTTTTTGTCTGTCAAATTATTTCTATAAATTGTCAGTTGTTGGTAATTTAGGCTGTTTCAACTAATCCCCAATTAGGCCAAGTTTTCCCAACTTTTGCTTTTATATAAACAACATAGAAAAAAATGCCTGAAAAGGAATTAGAAATTTTGAAAAGGATAAGATTGCAAAACAAAAAAAATCTCAGAAAAATTCTTACAAAATGAATTGAAATGTTTAAAGACTACAAAACTTCCCCTTGATGCCTCCCCTGAATTAATTTCTCGTGGCCACTGTAACAAATGACCATGAATGTTGAAAAATTATTCTCTCACAGTTCTGGAGGCCAGAAGTCTGAAATCAGGGTGTTAGCTGGGCTGCACTCCCTCCAGGTTCTAAGGAAGATTCTGCTCTTTTCTTCTTGCAGCCTCTGATGGCTGCTGATATTCCTTGGCTTATGGCTGCATCACTCTAGTCTCCACTGCTGTGGTCACGTTGCCTTTTCCTCTTCTGTCTGAAATCTCCCCCAGCCTCTCTCTGATAAAGGACATTTATAAGATGCATTTAATGCCCACCCAGCTAATCCAGTATCATCTCCCAACTCAAGACCCTTAATCACATTTCCATTCCTTTTATTCATATAAGGTAATATTTACAGGTTCCTCCCCACCCCCATTATTAATACTGAAAAAATTAGTGATTATCAGGCTATTAACTTCTTACCAAATTATCATGTTTGCCAAATTCAGTGGTATACTGGAGCCAGTATGTACAGGCTGTGAGAACCCATTCTTAAAATTTTACAATTTTAGCAGGTTGCTTGTGAAATTGTTGATAACTTGAAATTGACTTTGGTGGGAGTCTTTACACCATGGGTATATTACAAATTAGGGCTTCCCACACTCCTACCCCCATCCCCAGGGAATTGTTTTACCAAGACACCACTGATGGGCCAAATCCCTGACCTCTACGAAACTCAGCTCAGAGATTTCTCACCTTGAAAAACCCTTCAGAACACTGGGAGCATGGCTCAAGGCCCCACTTCTTTAATTTCCCCTCTTTTGCACTGTCTTGAAAGTAGCTATATGCATATCTGTGTTGTACAACAAATTTTAAACTTCTTGAGGGCAGGGACCTATCTTTTGTGCTTTAGTATCAAGCTGCCTGGTTGACCTCTTGTATCAATAAATATTTGAACTGATCGTGTTATTTGGGCTGTTTCCCACCTGTGGGGAATTGCAATATCTGTCTGTCTGTCTATCTATCTATCTATCTATCTATCTATCTATCTATCTATCTATCTATCTACATACATTTCTGTCTCTTTCCCTGTTTGAGGACATACTTGATTTCAGCTACGGGGTACTGCCAATAAATTAATTTTAAGTACTTTCTGCCCAATCCTGTTTACTCATATCTTTAGATGTAAGATTTTTCTGGTTCAATGGAATCACTGCTGGTACCTGCTATTTTTAACATGTATTCAGCATGGAATAGTAGTGCAATAAAGCTTGTCTGACTTGATGACATGTCTGTTAAAAAAACCAGATATACTCAGTGTGCTCTATAGAGCCATAGTGAATATAGTTTTAAAGAAAGTTAAATAGACTAAACCCTTTGGAAGGCCACTTAAGGTTGACTGAAAAATTCTTTGTCGCAAACATGTACCAGGAATAACTGATGTCAAAAAATTTTTTCACTGCCACAGAGCAACTAAATTCCCGCTGTGTGAAACCCAGAAGGACCCAGCCCATCTATACGGATTACCGGGTGGAATGTGGACTGCTTTTCTGATTTTTGGTTCAGTGTTGATGGCCCTGGGTTCTGGCAGGGTGACTGGGCTGGAGTTTTGGTGGATGGAAGCAATGCACATGTCCTAACTAACTGAGAAAAGCATGTAGCCTAATAGTTAGCAACCCTCTTTCTCCTTAGTGTAAAACAGAACTCTATAAAGAAGGGAATTTTATTATTAACCCTTTTTTTCAGCTTACAAACTTTACTTTTATCTTTTGGAAGTAATTAGCAATAAAGAAGCGATCACTATAAAAGTCTAATTATCCCCTTGTCCAGGAACATGTTAAGATCAAAAGAAAGAGATAACATGGAAATGAGCAGATGGTTCAGTTGTTCAGTCTTTTGACCAACATTTGTTAAATGTTGGTTGTGTGTAAGGTACTGTAGGCACTTGAGGTGAAAAGATGAGATCCCTGCCATTGGGGAGCATTACAGTCCAGTACCGTGCTAACTCAAAGATGGCCTGTGGACCCGGCATCACTTTGGCCCTTTGAGGACTTCAGAATTTCAGGCCATGCCACTGTCTTGAGTCAGACTGCATTTTGATAAGATCTCCTGACTTGTTTGCGTAACAAAGGTTGCAAAAGACTTGTTGAGTAAATAGAAAAAATGATAATTTAAAGAGGATCGCTGGAGAGGATGTAAGAGAGGCATCACACACAAAGGAGGTCATGATTAAAATAATATATATATATATTTTTTTAATTTGGAATTTTATTTCAACCTGAGAGTAAGTTCATCTTGATCTTATTCTATCAGAAGAATCTCAAAGTCAGTGCTCAGTTTTAGGGGACCTTCTCATCTGAACCCCTTGGATGGGGACATTTTCTTGGTTAGGGTTGGGGCAGGGTGTGACTGCTCACCGAGCCTCTGACAGTCCACCACATCCATCAGTGATGGCTTCTGAACCAGGAGGAGCCTTTATCCCCTTGCAGTGGCCTCGCGCCCCAGGGTATTGAGAGCTGCCATATTGCTCCCATATCAAGTGATCCCATGGGAACCATGTGGCTGAGGCTTACAGTGTCGGATCTGTTTAGAAGTCTTTTTCAGACATGAAGACATTGAAAGGTGGGGTTTAGGCTTGTGATGATCCATAAATTCAAATATTTTTATTTCATCTTACCATTTAGGGAAATAACACTCTTAATTCCATCAAAAAGAACCTCTTCTGACTTTTAAAGCTAGAGCTTAATGCAAAGGCAGTGGTTTTCTTTCTTTTGAATAGTGAAGCAGAGGTAGGTGAGGGGAACCCTGTAAATACGCCCTTCTCTGAGTAGGTAATTGGCTGTGTTTTGTCTTCCAGGATTATTTTCTTGAGTCAGTCAGTTGTTTAATTCCTTAGGGGGTGGGAGGAAGTAGGATTTAGTGTACTATGGGAGTGGCTTGCTGTGGCCCTGAGGGTAATATTTTTTTTTGTTGTTGTTGTTGTTTTCTTTTTCTTTTTCTTTTTCTCTTTCAGTTATAAATGTCTGGCTCTAACTGTTTACTTCTGGATGCTGAAATAAGCTTTCATTTTTAGTGTGTACAAATTACCTCAGAGAAAGATTTCCACTTAAACCTACTCTTAAATTATTTATAAGAGATGACAGTTGGAAAACCTACTGTATCCTGTCCTAGAAGCAAAAGGTCCCTGTGGGTCAGCTGGGTGATTCATGTGGTAATCTGATAAGGTGTACACTTCATTGCTCTTACCCGGTCAGGGCTGCTTTAGACCAGGACACAGTTGAGAGTGACTCTCCTCACCAGTGGATATGGCTTTTTTTGTTGTTGTTCTTTTCACCTTCGTCTGTTTCTGAGCATTCCAAACTCCCAGTCACACCAGCCAACCCCACCACCTCCGACTGTATAGCACTGTCCTCCTTCGGTGTCTAACTCCACGATTCTGTCTGTCCTATCCTTCCTTCCAGATTTGAAGGGGAGGGTCAGGGCAGAAAAGGCACACATGGAAATTAAAAGTCAACAGTGTTCATTTGTGACCTTTGAGGCCAAAAAACTGATGGCACTTGAAATTAGTTCCCACTCTTGGCTGGCATTTTACACAGATGGCAGGTGCAGCAATTACATGCCTGAGTGAGCTGAGGGGTTTGTCTAGTCCTATATCCTGTCGTGTTTAGCAATTTTTATTAAATCGAAAATCTTCCATTTAAGCTAAACTCCTTTTTAAGGATGTGGGTATACATTAAAACATGAAATAGTGTGTCTTTTGGTAAGAACCTTCCAAATGTATTCAATCTATCCCTCTGACTCTTCGTAGAAACATAAATAAATCTTTCCAAATTCATGGGCATTTGACTCAGCAATTCCCAAAAAAGATGATTCTAGAACTTCCTTAGTAATATACTCTGGTGCGTCCCAGTTCTTAACAGTGAACTTTTCTTTAATTTATTACTTAAATCATTCCCAAAATAATATACAGTAATTTCTTGTCCTTTTGTCAGTAGCAATGGGTAAGTTTCTCACCACCCTCAAGTGCTAAGAACTTAATATGAAAAAGACAATAAATCGTCAACCTGGTATCAATCCACCTGAGGGGCATTATCCACAGGCGGCTCCTCCAGGCATTTCTATCACTGGATTTCCACCCCACAAGGAACAGGATAAGAGTGCCAGCCAGGACTGGGGTGACAAAGCCTGTCCACGAAAGTTATGTATATCATTCTGTAATCCCTCACCGACTTCCTCTAAACATATAATTTAAGCAAGATTATTTTTCTGATTTCCCGATGCCTGGAGCTCAGATGTGGCAAAGTGGTGGGAAGCAAGCAGTTCCTGGCATACATGATGACAACAGAAGTTTCATTTGACAGTTTGACAGTGAGCGGGGAGATGGGAAAGCACTGCCCGGCAAGGAATGCTGGTAAAAATCTGTTCAGCCTGTCACTTTAAAAGGTCTGGGCAGGGTGCATTCGACTGTAGATTTTCATGGGGAAAATGGTTAAATTAAGATGTTTTATTACATTGAAGATTATAGCCGAAGCTATTTGGAAAAAGAAACCAAAAAACAGATTACACTCTAAAAATGGGGGTTTTCCACTGCAGGGTTACTGTGAAGGTTGGCGACGACACATGCAGTGAAAGGCACAAGTAGCCATGACCCTGCTGCTACGAGGAGTGGATGTGTAGGGCTCTTGGTTTGCTAGTCAGATAATTAAAATGTGTGGTTCATCTTGGTCGCCAAGCAAATACAGTTTGAATGAATGTAATAGCTTTTCAAGGAGCCCACTTAGGATTTCCTAAACTGATTGGAATATAACTCTAACATGGATAGTTAAAATCTAAATGTTTCCTCCAAAGCTGATTTAAACCTTTATGTTCTATCTTGTTCACATAGGAACTCAGATCCAGTTATGACAGTAGTTAATTTATTTAACCTTCTTTTACATAAATGAAGATATTAATAATCATGGCCTGATATAATGGAAACATGGAATAGCTCGCAGATGGAGAATTGGTTATTGTGCAGATGTATTCATAGGTCTTGGGAATAATGGTAAATCCATTAAGTTTTTTTTTGGAAATCCAGCCTAAGTGTATACTTACTTTTAGGGAGAGTCATGAGTCTCATTCCTGAATTGACAGTTATCCTTCTTGGTTGCTTGGCAGTGAATGTCCCTCCAGCTCCTCCCCTCAGCTCTTTCCCAGATGTGCGTAGGAACAGGAGGTGCCAGAGGAAAACACCTATTATTAACGACACTAATCCATCTATGCTATTGTACGCGTGTGTGTGGGTACTCCGAGGAGGCTGAGTTGGGAAACGTATTCAACAGCACTTCCTGTATATAAAGAACAGCACGAGGTTTATTTCAGAGCTTAGATACTTCTAAATTAAAATGGAGCTGCAGCAGGAAGACATCCAGGAGGAGACCAGACCGTTGTGTTCCTTGTTTGGGGAACCGTGGATCCTTGGAGAATGCATAGCATGGATGTTAGGGGCGCGTGAGGAACTTTTGCAATGGTAAGCAGCATTTGAGATGTCTGTGTTTTCTGGCATGATGGTCCTTTTTTACTTGTTTTTATTTTTTATTGGGGAACAGTGAGTTTTTCCAGGACCCATCAGTTCCAAGTAAAGTTGTTGTCTTCACTCTAGATGTGGAGGGTGCATCTCAGTGGCCCATGTGGGGATCGAACTGGCAACCTTGGTGTGTTATGAGCACTGCGCTCTAACCATCTGAGCTAATCCCCCCGCCCCTTTTTTTACTTTTTATATTTTGATTCTCAAAAGTGTCTTTGACTCAGAAAGAATATTTGATGTTTGAAGTTTGATGTTAGCCGTTGGTGCTGTACATAATTTATACTATTTTTGCCCTTCTAAGAGTGATCACAGTGGAGGTAGCATTCCAGTTTAATAGCCGAAGCAGGTCCAGAGTACTTGGCGATGTAGTCAGCATCCCTGGTAAGTGGCGAACCTTCCAGCTCAGTGGTGTCTGACATGACCTGGTTCCATTACTGACTCCTCTGTGACGTTGGGTATGTCACATACTTTCTCTGGGCCTGAATTTCCCCATCTGTAAATTGAAGGGTTTAAACTGTATGATCTTGAGGGCCCTTTTAGTTTTTTGTTTTTTTTTTTAATTAAAATTTACTGGGGTGACAGTGGTCAACAAAACTACATGGGTTTCAAGTGTACAATTCTATAATACGTCACCTACATATTGCACTATGTGTTCACCACCCAGAGTCAGTTCTCCTTCCATCATCATATATTTGACCCCCTTTTAGCTTTTAAACTGAGTCCATCTCTGCTCGACCTGGACCGATGGGTTGCTTCATCCTTGAGTCCTCTGATGTAGTTTCTATGGTAGAATGAACTGTCCATCTGAGGAACACCCTGCAGCCATCCTGTGTCTCTTTACAAATGTTCTGGCCCTGGTAAGTTTGTAGGAGCCCTTTTCTTACAATCTCAGTGAATTGCAGTAGATGTATGATGCAAAATCCTGCTTTTATCATTTTTCATCAACGTTTATTTTCTATTGCAATTCGTCGGTTTTAATATATTACATATGCTCAATGCTGAGCAAAGGGAAGTGAGATGGTCCCAGTTCTCTACTTGTTGCTTATGAGCCTTACTCTGAATAACACTTTGGGGAGGGGAGGCTGATTCCAGTCTCTATGATGGAAAGTTGCAGGGATTTTTAACACCCCTAGGACCATGGAATTACGTTGGCCTTGGATGAAATGCTGCACTCAAATGCATTCCAGCCCTGGGCTGTAGGTATTTTGCATGTCGTGATTAAGGGTTTACATAAGAGCCTGGGTACTAGAACCTGCCACTAATTGCTAAAAGCATAGCTCTCAGATGCTGGTGCTCCCTGATAGGACGGTCATTCAGAACTGGAGGTGGTGGAGTGGGGTGGGGGTCGGAGCTACCAGGGGGCAGAAAGAAGAGCCCCACACTCTGGCTGCTGGTGGAAGACGAGAGGCGCTAACAGGTGCAAGAATGGCTGCATGTCACCTTTGCTGAAAACTGGGAGTAAGGTAATAGCCAGATCAGCTTTATTCTCTTTCAGTGCTTAGGTGATGACATTCCTGAATCCACCTAGGAGTGCTGGGTGTGTGTGTGTGTGTGTGTGTGTGTGTGTGTATGTGTGTGTGTGTGTGTATGTGTGTGTGTGTTATACTCTTTTAAAACACCTTCAAACAATCCCACTTTTAGAAGTGTGGTCTGATAATTAATCAGTTATTATTATTATTATTATTTATTATTATTATTTTAGTATTTATCCTCAGTAGTCTGTATTTTGCACAGACTTTCATTTCTGTAGCTATGCTCAGAGTTCAGAAGTTTGAGCTGCCACTGAAGTATTGACTGTGGAGAGGCGGGGTTTTCGGGCTCCAATGAGGAGCCTTCAGGGTGGGGAAAGCCTCTCGTCTTTCACATTGCTTGTGCTTACTCTGTAATCCAAGCAATAGCCACGCAGCCTGTTTTATTGTTTGTGGAGCCCTGTGGATCTTGAGCGGCTCACAGCCGGGAAAGAGGGCAAGTGGGCGGTTTAGGAATCTGCTGCTGCGACAAGTGAGCTGAACTCTGATTTTTCCCCAAGTCACCTGTTCAGGTGAACTGTAAACTGGGCGCCTGGGTCGGCGCTGAATCTTTCTCCAGCCTGAGGAGTCCCCTCTGCCCTTGCGGGGAAAGATGACTGGGAGAGGAGTAGGATTACAGTTTGGGATGCTAGGTACACACCAGCAAGTCGGAGTGCCTTGGTTCTCTTCTTTGCAAAGTCCTGACAAGTGTTCCTGAAATGAACACCCTGCTTCATTTTTTTAAAAGTGTACTTTTATTTGTTTGTATTTTGTTTGTCGGTGGGCTGTGGCTATCCCTGATCTAGAAACCAAGCACCGCAATGTGGCTAGAATAAAAAAAAAAAAAGAATTTTTTTTTTTTTGATTTCTGAACCTCCCATTCTCCTTTTCTTTGTAATTGGGTGACATAGATGCAATCTTTTTGCATAAAGCCGTGCCTGACTCTCAACATTGTGTGAGTAAGTGGGAAGCAGCAGGCTGTGTAAAGGACCTGGACCAATTTAAAAAACCGAGCTTTTTGTTTGTGGGGCTGTCCTTTGTCTCTAGTGGATTTTGATGTGAAAGAAGATGAAAAAGGAAGGCTCTTCAGGTTCCTTCAGACTCAAGTCAAATTCAGGTTCTCTCTCACGTGCTGTGAGTTGGATAAATTTCTCCTCGTTGTCCAGGCAGACAAAGAGGCTGTTTCGCAGTGACGGAGAGCTCTCGGTTTGTGGGCAGCAGGTGGACGTGGATGATGAAAACTGGACATACCGAACCCAGCCCAGAAAAGGTGACTTGATTTTCTTTTAACCGAAACATTTTTAGAAGTTTGCCATGTATTATAGAATTCTTTGTTCCTAGCACTGATTTCCCTTCTGATTTTTGACCCCATGGGGAGTTTTTGTTGGTTTGTTTTTGCATTGGAATTCAGTGTCATTCATTTGTGTACAGGTCTAAAATAGAAGTGCTTTTGCAGCTAGAGTCAGGTTGGGTTCTGTCCTTTGGAGGAGGACTGACTAGCTGTTATTTGTCTCCAGCGCTCTTTCTCCTCCCCCCCCCCTTTTTGCCCCCCATCGGATCCACACTCTCAGGTGACTTGTGAAAAGTTCAGTGGTAAAACACCATCACAGAAGGGATATTCGTCTCTGAAAACAATTTGAGGTTAGGACATGGAGCTCTTTCCTGGAGCAGTGCGCTGCACAAACTTTGGGAACCTTGGATAGTCCCCTTGCATCTTTCTCTAAGAAGACTGATGAATTATGTAAATGCTTCCATTACACAGGTGTTGGAATAATGTTGAAGAAATGAACATAGGAAGGGTTTGCCCTTGATAGCTTGGCCAAAAGGAGTTTTTGGATTTCTTTCAAGTTCCTTTCCAGACCAATGCTGGTCTCTGTTTTCAGGTTGAACATGTTTTACCTTCCTTATGATGAAGAAAATTATCAATCCTGGTGGGAGAGAAAGAAATAGTCAATATTTCTTAACACACCCCTCTTTTCTATTTAGAATTTCTGAGTTCTTTCCCTTAGAGTGTTTGCTGTGGAGACTGGATTGTTAAGCTCTAAAATGGTTTCTCCATTCTGTGCTGTGGCGAAGCCCAGTAGGGGAGCACTATTTAAGTATTACAAAGGAACCTAGTCCAGACATTCCACGTGATTGTGTTTTCCCTGTTTATCACATTTTTCCCCGTGCCAAAGGCAACCTCACTAGAATATTTCAGGGACCTGCTCTTTCCTTCCTTTGGGGGAAACAAAGCTGCTCAAATGTGAGAGAATAAATTAAGTTAAATATGTACAGTCATTGTATTCCATGAGCTAAGAATTAAACACAGCCCTTCTTCCTGGGTCATGTGTGTTAATCCATTTGTTCTTGTCTATGCAACTGTGGCATAAGAGGGACTAGTTAATGCTCTTTGAAGATGTCAGTTGTTTATTGTGTCAAGGTGGTCACCAGTGGTCTACTGATACTGAGCTCAAACATGCAGGTTTTCAGTACAGATGTTGTATAATTGCCAAGCGTAGACAAGGCATTTGTGTCTTCTGGCTGGAGTTGCGTAGTTTAGTAAGTCATTGAACTTTACTTTTCTAAATCAGGCATAAGCTGTGGTTTTGGTAAATGGAGGGGTTGTAATGTTTGAAGCAAACATGTTTGAAGGGTGGATACAGTAGTGCTGTGGTTATGAGAGGGTGTAGTTTTGATTCCTTTGGTCTTGGCCGAAGGTCATTTTTTTTTATTACTTGTTTTGTTTTAAATCAACTGCTGTCAAGGTTTTGTTTAAGATTGTGTACATGTGAGCATGTGGCTTTAGGATTTCTAACAGAGATGCTTCATCTAAGTTAACATTAACAGGAAAGAGGTTGAATTTGCACGTGTTCATTTTAGTTGGGAAATGAGGCAAATATTGTACACTTGACTTGTGAAAAATAAAGAAGTCATTGTACAGAACAGGGGTGACTTGTGAAAGGAAGGGGGGACTTGTTTATGCAATAATACAAAAGATTGTGCCTTGCATCCTTTAATGTAATAGGGGATACAGTAGCCTCATGAAGATAAATAGAGGCATGCATAATACAGTATGTAGATTTATGTGGTTCTTAGAAATAATTAGGCATGGATAATACGACCATTTTTGACATGGAGTTGGGGGAATACTTAAAAAGCTGCCTATAGATTAAAATTTTCTTTTCACATTTGACTTGCAAGAGAAAGTTGACACCCAATTTTGACATATTGTCTCTGAGGCATGTTATACCAGTTGATCTTTCTTCCACATAATTCTTTCCTTTGGAGAAATACAGAAGTGACATTTGTTTATACTTGTAGATCAAAAGAGGAAAAATGTTTCATAAAAATTATGTAGGATTGAAGTTTTTTTCTCCAGAGCATCAGATAAACTAAAATTGTAGCAAGGATTGGCAGTCAGAGCTAAGAATGCCCAATGGCCATATTAGGATTTGGTTGCAAATAAATATGCATTGAAGACATATTGGTCTGATGGGAATTGTGTGGTATCCTTTTTTCTTTTATATGTCTGCCCAGATTACATGCATCCAAACCCACTTTCCTGTCAGCCTACTACCCAACCCTCATACCTTATATGAACATTTGGTGATTTACGCAAGTTTCTAGAACCTGCTCGTCCTCCTCCCCTCCTCCACACATACTACCTCCCACAGTGACAACTAGAGGTAGGACTGTGTAGCTTAACAAGTCAGCCTCACTTCAGCAGTCGGTCTTCTGTGTGTCGTGTCCCTGGTGTCCCCCGCCTACCCCCGACAATGGGATCTTTCTCCCTCCCAACCTCCCACCCAGCAGCTGCTGCAGGGCCAGGGTGCTTGCCTTCTCCCTGCCCACTGTGTCCAGGTGCTTGGCACAGTTAACCCACTGAATCCCTTGTATGTGTGGACAATATGGTGTAAGATGCACAATCATTTTATAAAACAGTTCTTTCAAGTTTTGTTAAAACTAAAGAAGTTCTTTTCAGAGTGAATCTCCATGCTGGATTGCTCATCACTGATATCAAAACACGGTTTTTAAGTGGTTGCAGTAATGAATATATATCAGTACACAAACCTATAGCTTTACAACTTAATGTTGTTACATGTACTTAAGAAGCTAAGGCTAAAATTACAGTGCTGGAGACTTCTTTGGAGAAACTTTTTATAAGATTAAGATGCCACTAATAGACTTCTTTCCAATTATGCTAATTTTCCTGAGCCTAAAAAGTAACTAGAGGGCTGGCCGAGTGGCGCATTGGTTAAGAGCTGGTTTTGGGATGCCAGCGGCTCTGGTTCGGATCCCACATATGAGGGCCAGTGACACTGCCCTCTACAGCTAACATAGTGAACAGCAACTCCACCTGGAGCTGGGCTGTATGAGCCCCGGCAACGGTGTAGGCTGCAGCCCCTGCTGCAGTGGGCTGCCATAAGCTACAGTGAGTGGTCGGCAGCCAGTGTGAGCGGCTGGCAGCCAGCATGAGCTGCCAATAGCCACAGTGAGCGACTGTCCAGATGCTGGCGACTGATCTGCCTCGTCCGGGAAGAGCGCAGTGACGATACCAACATGGGCCAGTGATGCGACGTCCTCCGCAGCTGGACTGAGGAGCAAGGGAGAGTGGCTTGTCTGTTCCCCTTCCTTGATTCCCCAACGCTGTTCCCCTCCCCAATTCCCCAATAAAATCTTAAAAAAAAAAAAGTAACTAGAAGACACATATTGATATGTGCAAAGCAATCACAAGTAAGCATCTGTCTGTTTTCTTTTGTTCCAGCACGTGACAAGTTTCAAAACACTCTTGTATTGACAGTTTGACTCAGGAAGGTAAAAATGAACTGAGTAACAGTAATGATTGGTTCCTACATTCTTAATGTATAACAACTGATGGTGTTTTGGCTTAATTAGCATAAGAATCAAGGGTGTGAATCAGGGTCCTCTTGAGTATTAAATTTAGTAAATCATGAGCTGTTAGCTGCCTAATAGTATTAATAGTAAAAAGGTGGAAATCAATTATAGATGACGCAGTATGTAGCTTTTCACATGGAGCTGTGAGAGCACATATTGAAGGAATTTTTACTGAGTACTAATACGTGGGGTTCGAAGAAATATAACACAGAGGCTCAGAAGTCATGGATTTCATACTTCAATGGAGAAGCAGATGAGATGTTTAAGGGGGAATTAAAGAGAAAATGTAGGGTAATTGTGAAACATGAGAAGGTGTCGATAAAGATACTGTATCTGGAACATTTTCAAGTTGGGCATTGTCTTCTGGCTGTTAGCATTGGTTTCCACAATATGTAATGAGCTCTGCTTTGTTTCCAGCTCTGTGGAAGGTTTTCAGGGGAAGCTGGTGACTAATCGTATTTATTCTGTACTCCCCCGATCTGGCTCACTTCCCCTTCTCTTGTCAAAGAAAACCAAAAGAGGTGGAATAATAATGGAGTCCTCTCATTGGGCAGCGCATGTTTTGTTGTATTCCCAGGCCTGGGTTCAGCTGGGCAGAGGCATGATTGATGACCCTGGTATTGGCAGGTCAACAGATAGCGAGGATAATTGCCATGCACAGCCTCGATTTAAACAATGCTTCCATTCTCTTTTTCTGGACTATATGACATGTATTTATAACATTACCAAATTTGAATATTTGAATTTCAGTCCCCTCTCTTCCCAAGGACTAAAATGGCCAGAGAATGGCTTTACTAGGCATCAAGGGTAATGGACAATCCATACGTGAGATAATCAATTGTTGAGGGTGGGAGTTAGCTGTATATAAAGTAATTGCTCCCAACGTCCTCACTAATAAAATAGTTGCAGAAAACAAGATCCATGTACATAATTAGATTAACAATGACTTCAGATATTTCAATGGAGAAAAATGGCATGGATGACCAAAAGGAACAAGGTTAAGAACTTGTTTCCTTGTAAATAGCTGTGATTTATTTTTGATTGTAAAAATCTGTAAAATTATGGGATTGAAGAACACTTTCTTCATGGCATTAAAGAAGCCTAAAAAATATTGACAAAATTGTCAAGGTAGCACCTTGAATTTGAGAGTAAAACTAGGTAAAAAAGTAATATTTATTTTGAGGGTCATTGTATACACTGGAAAAATAATAAAAAAGATAAGAAGAATATTCTCCATGCAGTGAATGTAAGTTTTCCTGCTTTCTTCCTACTGAAGCTGGCATTCTGTGAAAGAGACAACAGTGAATGCCATTTAATATTTTATCTGGTTCATTGAGACTGCCCTTTTTTGACCTTTGTTATTTTTTCTTTTTATGTTAGGAATCTCTATTGTCTTATGGCCTTGTTTTATTGCAAAAAATGGTTTTATTTGTTATTAAATTGATGAAGTTCATTGAAATGATGTTTTACGTAATATTCTTAGTTTATTTGCTTATTTTAAAAGGTTTGTGGATTTGTTTTGAGAATTAGACATACTTAGATTGCTAGGAATACTTTAAAGTAATAAAAGAAGTAACTTGTTGTCAGCTTAGTTTTGGAAGTGAGTGACCTGTGTTCTTTTCCATTGAAAATGTCTTTACTGGGTTTTGGAAACATTTTTGAAATTGTTCTTTTCAAACAGTTATTTTAAAAATATTTTTAAAATGCCCTGTGTATTAATTAGGGTTAATTTTTATAAGTCTCTTGCAGCTATTATAGATATGTTCTATTTCCATGTGATTTCAAGGGTTTTTTGTTTAAGTATATCACTTTCTATCAAATTAAAGATTTTTAAACTACAGTATTTTCTACGAAATATTGATTCACTTAACATCAATCTTTTCAGTTTTATCTTCTCAGGGCCCGTTGTGTCTGCACCCACTTGTCCATTGAACCATAGTTCAGGCCCCCTCAGCTCTTATTTCTGAATGGTCTTCTACTCTTTCTTGTTAGCTTCCCTCCAGTTCTGTGAGCCATCCTGGAGTCTACACTGCAATCAGAGTCGTCTTCCTAAAATACAAATGTAATTGAGCCACTCTTCTGTGGTTCCCCATTGTCTACAGAATGAAGCCCATATCACTTAACATAGCATGCAATCCTGCGCCATCTGATCCTTTGTAGCTCCAGAAATAGCAAACGGACCCATTGCTCTTTCAGTACTCTAGAACTTTGCCTCTCCCATCCGCTGCCACTTCCATTCCCTGGGCCAGGATGCTGCATTCCCTTCCTCTGCCTGTTGACTTCCTGTTTAACCCTCTTTAAATAAAGTTCTGTAAAGTTTTCCATAATCCCCAAAGGGCAGAGCTGATTCCTCTCTTCTCTGTGTTATTTCTCTACCTTTTCCGTGTTTCGGTAATTGCTTTTGTCATACACTGGGTTATCCTTATTTGATTAGTTGTCTTCTCTTTAGTTGAACTCTAATAGGACACAGACCAAGTCTTATTTATCTTTTTCATCCCCAAGCCTGAGTGCTGACTGAGTGAGCATAACTCATCCGGGACACTGTTAATAGTACTGTCTGCCCAGCCAACATGCCAAACAAACACTGAATTTGCTCAAAGCATGTGGGTTCTAGGTAGCGCAGTATGCTCACTTTGTCATTTATACTGGTGAATGTAATCTTACAAGCGCTCCCAAGTCTGCGCTGTTTTGAGTGCAGCAAAAGAGAGGGTTCAGTTTGTGGGAACATAATTTTGGTGGCAGGCTGCTCTGTCCTGTCACTCCACTCAAACTGTGCATATGTCAAATACTTTGTAGAAACGTTTGACCGTGACTGTTTTGACCACAGGTGAAGCTGACTTAGTGAACAGAGACGAGGTATGGGGTGATGACGCATGCCTGATGAGGAGAGGCAGCCTGTGCTATTATTGCAATCTTTTCTTAACCGGTTTCCCTGCTTTCACCTCTGCTCCCCCCAAACCCCACCCCCACCCCAAGCCAGGCTAATCTTAACACAGCAGCTTCACTGGTCTTGTAAAACATCCCACATAAGTCGTGTCATGTAACTTCACTGCTTTAAACCCTTCAGAGGCTTTCCTTCTCAGTAGCTCAAGTCTTTACAATGCTCTATAAGGCCCTACGCAATCTGCCTCCTTCACCCCATTGCTTTCCTAACCTCAGTACCTTTGCTTTCCCCTCACTGTCCTCTAAGTCACACTAGGGTCTTTGCTGTTTTTATCACATGCCCTGCAACTTGACCTTGCCCTCTACCTAGAATCCTAGCTGTGCACATGGTTCCCTCCCTGTCTCATTTCGTTCAGACCTTTGGTCAAAAGTCATCTCAGTGATTATTTAAAATTGCCACATCTTACCCTCATCCTGACCTTCCTGTTCCCATCTCTATTTTCCTCCAAAGCTCTTACTGCCATTTAATATACTTATATTCATTATGTGTTTATTTTTGGTACTGCCTATCTCCTCAAACTAGAATTCAACCTCGAAAACAAGAGAGATTTTTTTTTTTATATGTTTCAATAACCGATGTTTCCCCAAGCCTGGCCCATTGTACATTTTAGTTGACAGGGAATGTATGATGCAGAGAGCATTAGGTCAGGAAATCAGAGTGTTTCACTTCTGTCACTTGCTAATTGTGTGACCAGGAACAAGTCAAATGATCTATTTAAGCTCTAGTTTTAATTTCTGTAGAATGGGATAATACCTATTCATCATACATATGGATAGCAGGTACAGCTTATTTATTGAATAAATGAGTATATGTTTTATAGATACTATGTCAGCCTGCAGATTGGCTCTGGGTGTAGTTAATGGAACTGTCTGTGGGGATGGCAGTCTTTTCACCATCAATAGTCAATGGAGCCAATGATGTCTTTATCTTAGTATAAAATATGTTATTCTGTAGAATTTTCAGTACAGAAATAAGTGCCTTTAGAGTAGTACTTTAGTAATCTAGGCAAACCAAGTGGAAGCTATCACTTTTTTTACATATTCCAAGTAGTTTCTACCTCAATTTTTATGTGAAATCCTGAAATGGTTAAAATACCAAACTGTAAGTCATATGTAACTCAGTCATCCCCCCATAACTATTAACAACAGCTAACATTTACTGAATACTTGCCATGGCTATAGACCCTATTAATAACACATTACATGAATTAACTCATTTAATAAATATTGTCTGGATACCATCATAGTCCAATAAAAATAATAGTTGGTTTGATAAGCAAAGAGGAATTAGATCATCAGCAAGAACTGAAAACTAGGCAGAGAAACTTAGATGGGATGAAACAGGGAACCCTGAGTGTAATTCTTCAAAAAAAAGAAATGCCATTTTGGGGTCTTGCTCAATAATTTTTGGTTTAAAGGCAAATGTTCTGCTTTGAGGCTATTTGTGTATGTCCTTCATATCTGTGCTGCAGTGAAGTTCTTTGATGGCTAGTGTGTTATCCAGTGTCTTGTACTTTGCAAAGAGTAAGTAAATGTTTGCTGTTTGAACACATGGTCAAGGCATTGTTGAAGGAAAATGGTTCTGGCTATGGCACGCAGAATGGATTGGAGCATCAGGGACTAGAACCTGGACTAGAACTGAGATGGGGCTGTGGCTGTTGAGAAGGACTAAGTACCGGGCGAAGTGGTTATATAGGCACATGAGAAAAGCAGTTATGAAATTACAGATTTTTCAGCTTAAGCTGTCTTTATTAAAGGAAACCACAGGTTTCAATAATTATTTGTTCCTGTAGCAACAGCACCTGTGATTTTTCAAAGGTATAATTATATTTTTTCTAGCTTTATGAAATGTAGCTAGCCTTCACCTTGTATTTCTAATCCTCCTAATTAAAGGTATTTATGGTGATCACTGTCTTAATGAATGAGATTAGAAAACTTATGTATAATCAACATATATATTGTTCATTATACAGAGATGTGCGTTATGTGCGACTGGGGGAGCCGTAAGCTGGTTACAGTGATTTCGCTGTTTGCTGCTCTTCAATCCTTCTCTATATCTTTTAAATTCAGCATCCCTGAGTGTTCTCTGCCATTTATGACTGACATTTGATGGCGGACTAGTCGTTGGAGACCTTAAACCAACAATTATTGAGTTACTTCTTGCTAGAACCCTTCACTGTGCTGATGCTTCCCATTTTGACTATTTAAACCTGTAGGATACATGGCAAGAGCTTGTCTAGCAGAGCAGTTGTCTGAGACTCTCTCTCTGGGAGGATTTGTTAGCTGAGGTGCCCAGCTGTTGCTCCCCCACTTTTTACTAGCTTCATTCCCGGGATCCGGGTGCATGTTGTGGGTTCTTGTGTTTTGAGAGCTTCTAATGTTATATGAAGCAACACCTTGAGAAAGCCACATGGATGAGCAAGCCCCCCTGAGTCAAGGTGAAAATGGCTTCAACTGGGAGTTGATGGGGAGTGACATGGCACTCAGGGCCTTCCCCAGAGCAGGCACTCATGAAGGGTGGTGGAATGAAGAGTGATTGCGCTGCCTTTGTCATGCCCCACTATTTTTAAAAAAGGCTGTGTTCAGGGTAGTAATGAACGGAAGATAATGGAATAAGGTGGCAGTAGGCTGGAGGAAGAAGAGGGGAGAAAATATAATGGAGAAGAAACAATGATTCTCCATACCTCTCTATTCTGTCTTCCGTTGCTGACATTTTTCTGATCCCATCTCCTAAGGCAATAAAGTAATGATAGTCTACTGGGATTTGGTCACGTTTCTGAATATGCAGCTTGCACAACTAATTGTACACTTGTAATATTTTTGGCTTGTTTGTCTTTAAGACATTGCTAACTAAAGTTCCTTTACATGGTTGGCAAAGGCATGGAGCAAGGATAAAGACCAACCTATTTGCTAGCAAAAATAATTTTACTGGCACAAAAAGTTGTCAGATTTGGGTTCCATACATGTTTATTTTTCTCTAAGGAAAGCCCATTTATAAGCAAAAGCTACAAGCAGTTGAGATTTCAATAAGCCATATCACTTGATTTTTGTCTTTTCAGTAAACTTTAAAAGAGAAAGTGAGAATATATTTTATTGTTGGTACAGTTCCTTTACTTCTATTTCTGAAGGTTCTCTTTCACTTTGTAATTAGAAACGCCTCATCTAAAGTAGAAACTGGGTGTCTGATGTTTCTGGATTACATTTGGAGATAACCCAGAATTCCTACCTGAACAGGTGTGCATTGCTTCAGTCTGGATTGCCTGGGGATACTTTTACAAAGCGTACAAAAGACAACTTGTGAGTGTCTCTTGGTGGGTGGTTGTGGCTAGTTTGGTGCGGTTGCTGTAGTCATCTTGACTGGTAGTTATTTACATAATCTTTTCACCAATAAAAGGTACATAAGAGTGCTTTGACTTCCTGGAAAAAGAACTTTGATTTTTTTTTACTTTAAAGTAATTTTATTGCAGAGTTAATGAATGTCTGAATGTTGTTCTGTCCTAAGGATCTCAGTTCTGTGTGATTTATAAGCAATTTTTGAGATACCTTTTTGCACTTGGGGCATTATCATGTGCTATATGAGGCTGGAGAGGTTGGGATTTCTCGCCTTCAACATTCCTTTGGATTGTCAGACCTTGGTTTCATCCTATATGCTGGGATATGTGTTAGTTGATCCAGTTGATCTGTGTTGTTATGTCATTGTAACCAGGGGAGGGTTATGTAACTGACTTTAGAAATCTTGAAGGTTATGTTTCAGCTTCAACTAATAAAGACTTGAACAAAAATCCATTTAGCAAATTTTCCTCCAGTTTCTGAGAAAGTTGATCTAGGTTTCTCTGCCACAAATGCTTGTTTGGAATGGGAGAAGGAATCTTTTACAGTAGATCTATGGTATGAGTCTTTTGAGCTTTTCAGTGCCAGAGAAATTTAATTATAGTTGTTTTTTTAAGACAGTGACTTTCAAAAGTTTTGCCTGTGTCCAGAGTAATAAATACACTACATTTGTTCCTAGCCCTCCCCCCCACACACACTTATACATATACACACACATATCATATACAGTAAGTCCTCATTTAATGTTGTTGATAGATTCTTGGGAATTGTGAGTTTAAGCAAAACAACATGTAATGAAACCAATTTTACCATTGACTAATTGATAAAAATACTAGTTAAGTTCCTATGGCATATTTCTGGTCACAAAAACATCACCAAACTTCTAAATAAAGACCCAAAACTTTTAATATTAAACATTGAAATAAATATGAGGTGTATATACATTTAAGGAAGATGAGTAAAAACAAGGAAGAGACTAGTTTTCCAACATGCTGATTCCAGTTCAAGGTCATGGTGGCTGGATTCCCCCTGGCAGTTCAGGGTGTGAAGCAGGCACCCACCCTTGACAGGACGCCTTCCATGACAGGGTGCATCACACACACTCGCTCTCTCTCAAACTGGGACAATGTAGACACGTCAGTTCACCTCAGATGCACAGCTTTGGGATAGTGGGGGAAACCCAGGCAGACATGGGGAGACTGTACAAGCTCCACACTGACTGTGGCTCTGGCCAAGAATCTACTTCTTTTTCTCATCAACGTTATAATGAAATGACATTGAACGAAACGGTGTTATTTGAGGACCTGCTATATATAAAATGAAACAAAAGCTCCATGAAAATGCTTACCTTTCCTGCCTGTCTACCGGTGATACTCTATTTTCTCTGCTGTTCTATTCTATTTTAATATACAGAAAATGATTTACAGTCCTGACATACAGAAGCAGTTTTATAACTCCCTCTGAGGGCACAGCCTTTGGTTGGTAAAATGGTGCTTTCAAGCAGACTTCGCTGCTTTCGGTAGGGTTTTGTGATATTGTGTACCAGCTAGCCCCTTCACAATGTTTAGACGTGCCAGACTTGGATGGAGTTTCTGCAGATAGTCTGCTGTCGTATCAATGTTATGGAAAGGTCTCAGACATTCCAGAAGTATCTTGAGAGGCAATGTGGATTAGTGCTGAATCTCAGAACATCATCTGGTCTGAGAACTAAGGACTCTGGTCTGAGCACCTAAAGCATTCATTCACCATAGTCCGGCCTCTTCCAGCTCCCCTCTGTGTTCCTAGTGCAAGGCCCTGTCAGTGACGGAAGGGCAATGCTTGGATATCAGCACACAGGACCAAGTGATGCTCCCTACTGGAGCCCAGTGTCGTACAGCCTTGCTAACTCACCCAAGGGAAAGCTCATGAATAGCAATGTCTGATGGATTTCTGCCTTATTCTGGAGATTTCTCTGTCATTATTCTTATTGGCCTACTGTCCATTCCCCATAGGGGAGAATAAGTTGAGAAGTTCAGTCCATTTAACTTTACTTTTGAAGTCTTGGACTCTATCAGCTATGTATTAGAAATCCTATCTGAGCTGGAAGATGGAAGAATAGCTGCTTTTTCTTTGAAACATAAAGTTATTATAAAAAACTGATGATTTGTTCGAGATTCTTTTCTAAATTGTGATCATATGGATTACATGTTAGCTTATACAAAATGTTAGAAGAATATACCTTTTATTTATTGGTATTTCCATATAACAGAAGCTTTCCTCATTTACCTTTCAGAATTTTAAAACAATTCATTTATTTGCCAGGGGTGCCCAAAAAATGCATACAAGTGGACATTTTGGTCAGCATTGCTCAAGCAGTAGTTCGCTGTAATCAGGAGTGTCTGGATGCTGATGGTAACCACTTTGAGCACCTCTTGTAATTGCAGAAGTCAAACGTGACTTGTATTCATCTTTTGTTATCTGTAGATATTGAGTATTACAATTTTAATTGTTTTTTCCTTTCTTAAAATGTGTATACATTTTTTTGGCACCGTGTGTGTGTGTGTGTGTGTGTGTGTGTGTGTGTGTGTGTCTGTCTGTCTGTCTGTCTGTCTCTATATCTATCTGAGCATATATCTATTTGAAATTATTTATTTATAAAAAGCCTTTCTAAAGTATACTCTTGCAGATAAGAGTCTTTTTGCAGGTCTTGGTTTTACCCTCTACTCACACATGTATGATTCCATTACATTGTTACGACAGTCCTGTGAGATGGGCAGGATAGGTGACATTAACCTCTTCTGTGGTGACAAAGCAGTCCCTGAAAGATTAAGTGACCTGAAGCCATATAGATAATAATGGTATAGAGTGGATTTGAATCCACTTTTTGAGACATAGTCCAACACTCTTTGTTAGGACACTGTATAACATCTCTGCTCAATCCTTAGAGCCCCATTAAATCTTGTTTTGATGCCTTAGTGTCACTGTGAGTAGTCATTGAACCTTATGATAACTGGCGATGGCCTGGTGATGGGAGAGGTTTGTAGGGACCTTTGCTTTGGTACGAAGTGGGTCTCCACCATCTGACACTTATTCCACTTGTGCTGTAAAGCTGTGAGCTTTGTCTTTTGACCTGTGCAGTCATGCCTGCCTCTTGTCGTCCCAACCATTCTCTGATTTAGTGTTTCTAATTGGTTACCTTGTGTGAAGGGTATGGGCAACACAGTTTATTACAACACTATTGACTGGAAGTTTGTAACGAGATTCGGAACTATAATCCTGTGAGTGATGCTATCTGGTCAGAGACCATTTTGACTTCTTGGCCATAGTTTGAGTGGTTGAGTTGTCAGAAAAGTGATCTCTTGATAAGTGGGATGTTACTGTAGTATGTAAATATGTATTTTACATTTTTATCTTCTATTGGCTTTTCTTTTTAGCACAGCTGAATAAAGGACATATTTGTATTAATGTTATGGAATTGTTGACTACATTTGGGCATCCCAGTTCTTTTTGTAAACGTTAATTTTTAAACACTTCTGTTAACACTCTGAGTTTTAAAGTAGGATTACTGCATTGTTTTACTTAATAAGCAAGTATAGCTTCTATGTTTTTGTTTTTTTTTAATATTTTATTGGGGAACTGGGTGAGGAGAACAGTGTTGGGGAATCAGGGAAGGGGAACAGACAAGCTGCTGTCCTTTGCTTCAGTCTAGTTGTGGAGGACATTACTTCACTGGCCCATGTTGGTATCATCATTGTGCTCTTACTGGATGAGGCAGATCAGTCGCCGGCCATTGGACGGCTGCTCACAGTGGCTCATGGCTGCTCATGCTGCCTGCCGGCCATTCACTGTAGCCTATGGCAGCCCACTGCAGCCCCACTGCAGCCTATGCCATCACAGGCAACTCACAGCAGCCCAGCTCCAAGTTGAGCTGTTGTTCACCATCTTAATTGTAGAGGGCACAGCGTCATTGGCCCATGTGCGATCTAAACCAGCACTCCCAAGCCAACTCTTAATGAGCCACTTGGCCGGCCCTCTTTTATGCTTTTCAGCTTTGGTTTCACTATTAACCACTTTCTCTAATAACACTTGGAGCTCTCACTCCTCTTCTCCCTCCCTTCCCTTTCCTCCATCTGATATTTGGACACCAGATATAGTTTTTGTTTTTTCATATGGGTTAAATTGCCTCCTCATATCTTCAATGTCATATCTTTCTTCACATCATCTGTTTATAGAAAAGTCAAAAAATTATGGCGATAAGACATATTTCCCTTAATAATTCATATTATCTGAAACCAATTCTACTCCACTAAATATTTTTGGCCAAACACTTTGAATGACATCTGATCCTCATTAACACAAATGGGAATTATATAAAATGTGACTGGAAAAGCTGATTTGACTCTCTGCCTTTTCTGTGGATTTCTTAAGCCACTATTTATATCCCAATACTCAGAATTAACATGATCTTGTCATATCTGTGTTGAAATGCTACAATCCTTAGTTTGTATCCTAGGAGTACAGTAATTGCTCAGTGAATTCCTTTATTTGTATATCAGAGAACTGGAAAAATGTCTGGGTGCAACTCGAATAAATTGAAAGTAGAGATTTAAAAAAATCTTTTTTTTCTGACTCAAGAAATGAGGCTCAGAGAAAAGCAACAATTTCAAAAAGCATGGTTATCCTTTCTCTCATTCTCCAAACGTTAGAGCATTGATAAAAGATGCTCACTCCTGATATCACAAGCTTTTTACACCCACTCTGTGCTTTGGTTGTAAAATCTGAGAGATGATGATGGTTGTAAAGATGTTATTCTTTTCAGATGAAGTGATATTTCAAAGAATTCTGACTGTTTTGTGTATACCTAATTAGAGAAACGAACTTTAGCAGTTATTTAGTTAGCTTATTGAAACAGTGAACGTATACTGTGGTAGTGCCTTTTGAGAGCATTTGAGTAAACCTTCAGATATAGTCCCTACATTGGATCTGTGAAGGGATCCAAGTAGAGTTGCCTGAACAAAACACGGCTAACTTGTTGGGGCTGGAAGGAATCTCAGAGATCTCTTGTGGGACAGATGAGAAACAAGGATCCCAGGAGGTGAGTTACCTTAAGACCTCACAACCAACAGTGGCCCAGTTAGTTAGCCTGTGCCCTTACATTCCTTTCTCCTCTCTTAAATGGTATTGAGATTGTGTTCCTTTCTATTAGTTTCTTTAATTTTGACATTCCTGACTGCCCTGTGAAGGTCAAGTGACAGATTCCTTTGCTGACCTTTCAGAGCAGGTTTGGGAAGCTTTTCATTCACTCTGTATCACACAGAAGTTTTCTAAATAGACGTTGCCCAAGACAAGCAACTTACTAATGTGAGCACAGGCAAAGTGGACATCAACCCTGAAAACAGGCTCTCTGGTGTCATTTTGATTCCGCTCACAAAAGCAAAATTCATTCAGCTTTCAGAGAATTAAAGGAAAACAAAATAAAACAAAACAACAAAACCCCTAAGCCAAACAGAAAACCCTAAGGGCCCCAGGCTGCAGCCTTTCTTTTGTCTGAACTGCAGCCCTTCAAGACAGTAGAGTAACTTAGTACAGCTGTCAGAAACACACCTGCCTCAGAAGAAGTAAATGCATTTTAAAACTTTGAACTTCGTCTTCTATTTTTGACATACAGCTTTCTTTCCTTTTGAGGGGCTGTAGATTTATTATCGTTAACAGCTGAATTTGCAGAGATGCATTAAATAAAAATAGAACACAAAGTAAATGCCAGCCATTACTATGGACAGAATTGTAGGTGACTTCTGTTGGAACTTAACTGATGTTAATCAAAGGTGTGCGTGTGTGTGTGTGTGTGTGTGTGTGAGAGAGAGAGAGAGAGAGAGAGAGAGAGAGAGAGAGAGAGAGAGAGAGAGAAAGAGAAAGAAGAAGAAGAAGAAGAAGAAGAAGAAGAAGAAGAAGAAGAAGATCAAGAAGTAGTGGTAGTTGCAGAAGAAGAAAGAAGAGAGGAAGAGGTAAAACAAAAATGAAAAAGGAAAGGCCCAGATATGTTTGGCATGGTCAAAGAGGAGGATCAGAAAAGAGCTGTTTCTGTGGGAAGCTCTGTTCTCGGTGGCCCTTGTAACTCTGTGATTATCATGCACCGTGGCAAGACGCCTCCCTGAAATTGGCCTGCCAATTTGAAGAATCATTTTCTTGCTTATTTTTAAGCTCCTAAGAACAGGGAAATAGACTGAATGAGCCTAAATGCTGTGGTTTCCTCAAATCATTATTGTTGTAAATCCTATGGGTCCTGAAATAACTCGCTATTCCTGAAGTTTCAAACTGCCTAGCTGTTCAGAAGACTTGGCAGCTGAAAGGGAAATGCTTAGCTCCTTCCTTTAAGCATTGTCACTGAGGTTTTAGTGGGTCAAAAGTTGGAGAATGCGGTGATTTCAGAAATAAACTGCCTTTTTATAGAAATTTCTAGCTCTTTACAGAGCTCTGAGTTTTTCAAATACAGAGTTGGCTTCAAAGTAAAATCTTTTAAATTTATAAACCTTAAGTAACTTACATATTACAAAAATAAATTATCAGGAGCCCAGACATTTTAACTAGGTATGTCTTCCTTTCAATTTTTTGTTTTGTTTTTGTTTGATGATTCAAAGTAATTATAGTTCAGTTACTCTTTCTGGTTATGGGCTTATGTTTTATTAAACAAGTAAATTGTGGCAGAATTTGTGTTCCTCCTGGTTGGCTTGGTTGTGCTCTTGAATAATTCTGATTTGTAGACTGACTGCTCTTTAGAATGATTTAGGATGGTCATTTTGTGGACAGAAGAGCTGCACCTGTTTCTGTAGTTGAAGGTTGGTTATTATTTTAACTTCCTCAGATTACTAAGATGTTTAGGAGAAAATGATACAGATGACCGCCTTATTTTAGGTCAGTGGTTTTTTTGAGGGGGCGGGTATGTGTGTGTGTGCGCGCGCGCGCGCGCATGTGGAATTGCCATTGATATATGTATTTTAGGAGTCAGTCCCTCAAGGAGCACATTGATGAAATATATGGCATGACAGGATATCAGGTTATTTTTATGTGCTTTAACCTAGACTCTCCAAAATGTAATATACATATCTCAGGCAAACTGACAATCGCAGAGCTTTAAGAGAATTAAATTTAGATTCTAGTGGTTTTGTTTTTCTCTTATAATACATTTCATTATAAGTTCACTAAGGAAGGGGATTTGGGGTCATTATGACATATTTAGTATCCTCCCTCCAGCTGTACACACTGACTACAACATTCTTGTGTGGATATTTCCAGAAAAATGCCTCCCCACCCCCACCATTTTCATCATCCTTCAGACATTTAATTTAGGCTGAATGAGAGTAGGAATAACTGCTTTCTGAATTTGATATGGAGAACTCTCCTTGAGAGAGAATGGTGTCTGTGTTTGTGGGTTTGAAAATGAGGCCTCTTCAGACTCTTAATTTTTTTTTAATGATGTACTTTTATTTTTTTAAAGATTTTTATTGAGGAATTGGGGGAGGGGAATAGTGTTGGGGAACTGGGGAAGGGGAACAGACAAGCTGCTGTCCTTTTGTTCTTCAGTCTAGTTGTGGAGGACGTTGCTTCACTGGCCCATGTTGGTATCATCATTGCACTCTTCCCGGGTGAGGCAGATCGGTCTCCAGCCTCTGGATGGCCGCTCACCGTGGCTATTGGCAGCTCAATCCGGCTGCCAGCCACTCGCGCTGGCTGCCGGCCACTCACTGTAGCCTATGGTAGCCCACTGCAGCAGGGGCTGCACCTGTGCCGTCCCCGGGGACTCACAGCAGGCCAGCTCCAGGTGGAGCTGTTGTTCACCATCTTAGCTGTAGAGGGCAGTGTCACTGGCCCTCATATGTGGGATCCGAACCAGGGCCGCTGGTGTCCCAAGCCAGATCTTAACCAATGTGCCATTCAGCCGGCCCGATGTACTTTTTTATTGAGAAATAATTGACATATTACATTAGCTTCAAGTATACAGCATAATGATTCGATATTTGTATATATTGTGATAGACTATTAATCTTTAAAGAAATGATTTATAAACATTCCACTATAAGTTTATTAATGATCAGTAACTTTTTTTTTTGTTGTTGTTGTTGTTGTTGTTTTTGAGGGCAGTGTCATTGGTCCTCATATGTGGGACTGAACCGGGGCTGCTGGCTTCCCAAGCCAGTGCTTAACCACCGCGCCACTCAGCCGGCCCAATGATCAGTAACTTTTATTGAATAATGAGTTTCCATACAATTTTATGTAGGAAAAAGATAGTATCTATTTATTTAACTTCTAAGGAATTATATTAAATATTATGTCTTTTCATAAGAATCATTATGCTGTTGGATAGATATCTTGTCCAGGTTTTATACACTTTCTATTAACTACTTGCTTTTGGGTAAAATATTAAAATGATATTAATTCTGGTTTTTGTTAAGAACATTGGTCATCTGTTATGTTCCGGGCAACCCACCGGGACTGGAGGTTAAGTATGAAGGAGCAAGTTCCTATTTTGAGGAACTCTTATTTTAGGTAGGCAGACAGAACTGTGACACTATAAAAGCTGCATAAATAAAGTACCATGTCGAGATTCATTCTGCTGGGGGAGAGGAGCATAGTCCAAGGAGGCTTATGAGAAGCTAAAGCCCAGCTGTGGAGTGGGGGCTGCATTCCAGACAAAGGAAATAATCGCCTGATCAAGGACAGCGGAGGTATGAGACCATATGGAGTATGGCACCAAGCCTGCTGATGGGGCCACTGAAGGGGAATATGGCCAGAAAATTTTGGGAAAAGAACTGAGTCCAAGTCCAGAAGGAACTTTATTGCTAAATGGGGAGTTTGGGATTTATCCTCACCTTGTGTTTTTTACATAAGTTGGAAACATGATTTTTTTTTTTTTCTTAAGGGAGAGAATGGAGCAATTGGAGCTCTTTGGAAAAGAAGTAGTATGTATGCGGTGTGACAATTAAGTTTGGGAACTTGTTACAACGATGTTGCTAACTTTTTTTTGATATCAGAGGGATTATTCATTATGAATTTGTATCAGCTAACCAAGTTTACTGTTTGGAAGTGCTGAAAAGGCTGTGTGTAAAAGTTAGATGAAAACGACCTGAACTTTTCGCCAACAATTCATGGCTCTTGCATCACGACAATGCACCAGCTTACAGGGCACTGTCTGTGAGGTAGTTTTTAGCCAGTGAACAAATAACTGTATTGGAACACCCTCCCTAATCACCTGATCTGGCCCCCAATGACTTCTTTCTTTACCTGAAGATAAAGGAAATATTGAGAGGAAGACATTTTGATGATATTCAGGACGTCAAGGTTAATATGACAACTCTGATGGCCATTCCAGAACAAGAGTTCCACAACTGCTTTGAAGGGTGAACTAGGTGCTGGTGTTGGTACATAGCTTCCCAAGAGGAGTTCTTTGAGGTGACCATAGTGATATTCAACAATGAGGTATGTAGCACTTTTTCTAGGAGTTTGCAAACTTAATTGTCAGGCCTCATATGAAGATGGATTAAAAGGTCTGACTTGAAAAGAAAAAGTACTACAAAGGTATAAAGAAGTACTGGAGCTGAAAGAAACCTCTCAGCCATAGGCTTTATATTTTGAAGCTCTGTCAGGGCGGGCTGAATGGAGCTAGGCTGCATAGTGAAGACTGCTCCCTGTTGCCTTTGCTTGTGTGTGTGCTGTGCTCCTCAGCAAGTGGGTGGAGTTATGACTGGAGCCTGGCAGACAGCAATGGAGTCAAAGCAGCTGAGCACATCCTAAGAGAGACCCGCAGAGGGCCGGCCGAGAGGCGCGGTGGTTAAGCGCTGGCTTGGGAAGCCAGCGGCCCCGGTTCGGGTCCCACATATGAGGGCCAGTGACACTGCCCTCAAAACAAACAAACAAACAAAAAACAAGAGAGACCCACAGAGGCTGTGAACTTATCTAAGCCGAGAGCTTAGGTCAACTTGGAAACTCAACATTACATTCCCTGGGAAGGTGGAATCAGAGGGACCAAAGGATTCATTTTTTTTTTTTTTTTTTCACTTTTATTTTTTATTTTTTATTTTTTTAAAGATTTTATTGGGGAATTGGTGGGGGGGAACAGCGTTGGGGAATCGGGGAAGGGGAACAGACAAGTTGCTGTCTTTTTGTTCTTCAGTTTAGTTGCGGAGGATGGTGCTTCACTGTTGGTATCGTCATTGCGCTCTTCCCGGATGAGGCAGATCGGTCGCTGGCCTCTGGATGTCGCTCATCGCGGCTACTGGCAGCTCACTCTTGGCTGCCAGCCGCTCACGCTGGCTGCGGGCCACTCACTGTAGCCTATGGCAGCCCACTGCAGCAGGGGCTGCAGCCCACACCATCACCGGGGCTCGCACAGCCCAGCTCCAGGTGGAGCTGTTGTTAGCTGTAGAGGGCAGTGTCACTGGCCCTCATGTGGGATCCGAACCGGGGCCGCTGGCATCCCAAAACCAGCGCTTAACCAATGCGCCACTCGGCCGGCCCCAAAGGATTCATTTTTAAAAATCAGTTCAGTTGGGTATTGGGAGAACTAATGTGCCTTGAATGAAATTAGGCTCAGATTGCATGATAAGGGGCTAAATGAGGGCTGCTTTCTTGGTAGTGATGTCAAGGAGTCCAAATTTGGCTGCGAAGAAAAGAAAAATTGAAACAACCTGAAGAACTGGCTCAAGAGAGTGTATTTAAAAATAACCAACTAGAACAGAGCTGCCATGTTTCTGGGAGGAAATACAGTGATGGGAATGAGACTATCTGAGGCCAGAAACCATTGAAGAACCCCAGTGAAATATTTGCAGGTTACCTTGGAGCTCCATAGTTGGTTTGTGTCCAGCATAAAACCTGTCTCTCTTTAACAAGCTAGGATTCAGATATCTCGCAAGAGAAGAGTGAGGGCAAACAGGATGAAGGTTGCCCTGGGGTTCCAGTAGATCAGCCCTGCTTCAGAGTGCAGAAAAATCAAACAGGATGCAGGGTCAGGTGATGACAGGAGGAGGAAGTGTCTAGAACAGAGATCTGTGTTCCAGATTTCCCAATGATGAACGAATGCTGCCTACAGAGGTGGCCAGACTGGAGCACCAGAGCTGGGACCAGTTTAAAGTAGCCCAGGAAAGTGAAATTAGCCCATGTAAAGTTATAATGCTATGTTCTTTTTTCTTTCTCTTGCGCCTGTGGTAGTTAAAAATACATAGAAAAACCCAGATTGAGTCTCTCTCTTTTCTGAGAAATCCAGAACATTGGTGAAAACTGAAGTATTCTAGAGCAGTTTAGAAAACTGAAGTATTCTAAAACTTTGGGAAGATGTTCAGATGGTATCAGGCATAAAGGTCTCGGGGGCCAGTTAGCCTTGGCCACCAGACTGGCTTCTTTTCCAGGGAACTGGCTTAACTTGGTCCTTGTAATCTTAGAAGGATCAAGAGATTTCAGCACTTTCAGTCTCTTGCAGTGTAAGGAAAAAGGGAAAGTGGTGACTGGGACTATGTCTTCAGGCTCCTCCGACTTTTAAAGCGTTGAGATGTATGCTCGTAGGTATGAAAAGAGGCCTTGCCTGGTGGAGTACTTTCCTAGTTGATGAGAAACCTACCCTTGCATGAGTATAGAGAGGGATTTTTCCACCTTTGCCTGACTTTTTTGTGAGGAATACGAGGATGCATAGAGAGCAAATATGGCTTGCCTGTTCTTCTTGTATAATTTTGCTTTCTGTTTTGCCAGGAACAATGTAGCATTTTGAGCCCCCCAGACTCACTAATTCTATGCATTATGCACATTAATTCCTAATTTACCCATATCCCCACTATTTTATTGAAACCAAAAAAAAAAAAAAATTGTTTTAGCACACGAATTTCATAGCACTGCAATGGTTTGGAAGACATAAGTATCTAAAAAATTTTGGCTGTCTGTGTGGCTACCACTCCCTCTGGCTGAGATAATAATGTTAAACTTTAACATGATGCTGGATGTTGTAATCCTACAAGGGAGAACAGTGGTTGCCGCTCTAAGGTCATGGTTGGAAGGGTAAGACCTTTGTCCTGTCCAGAGGGCTGTACATTCAGCGACTGTTCATCATCCCTGGCCCGCTGCCTTCACACAGGCTTCCTGGGTATTTATTTTTCAAATTCAGTAGCAATGGCCAGTGGTGGCAGATAGTAACAACTTTAATGGATAATTCTTTTTTCCCTCCCATAGTGAAAAGTGTGCTTTTTCATGTTTTATTTCCCAAATATATTCACACTTGCTTGATAGCGAAAAGCAGGGATTTAAAAAAAAAAAAGATAATCTTATATTTGATACTAGTAAAAGACTATTGTATTTCTACCGCTTGAGTTTAATGCTGTGAAATTTTCCGATGGGGATGCCTGTAATTTCACTAATTTAATAGAAGATGGTATTTGTGATATTTAGGAGTGCTATATTAGAGGAAGATTTCTTTTTTTCATTGAAAAGTTAGCCACAGTAAGTTTAATGGTATGGGAAAAACAGGTTTTAAGCCCAGGTAGTCATAAATTGAAGTTTAAAAAGAAAAGAAAAACATCATGCCCCCTCTCCCATAACTGTTACCTTGCTAAATGTATTAGTTTCGGGGGGCTGCATTAACAAATTAGCACAAATGGGGTGGCTTAAAAGAACAAAAAAGAATTTTCTCACGGTTCAGGAGGCCAGTAGTCTGAAATGAAGGCGTTGATAGGGCCATGCTGGCTCCCAAGGCGCTAGGCGAAGATCCTCTCTTGCCTCTTTCAGGTTCTGATGTCTCCTGGTGCTCCTCGCCTTGTGTGGCTGAAAAACTCCCATCTGTGCCTCCGTTGTCGCAGCCTTCTCCAGGTCTCTGTGTGTCCTCTTCTGCGTCCTATAAGGACACTCGTATTGTCCTTCACACTACCGTAATCCAGTACCATCTCATCTTGATCCTTACCTTAAGTGCATCTGCAAACACTCTGTCTCCAAATAAGGTCATACTCTGAGGTTCTGGGTAGACAGGAATTTGGGGGCCTCTGTCCGACCCATTACATTAAATTATAGAATTTTTTACCCAGTTAGAAGAGCAGCTTAATTAGATGGTAATAGGCAAAAAGCTATTGTTGATCAATATTAATTTTGTGTGTTCTATTATATAGCTTATCACATTGTATTATAGTTGTTTATTTACCCACCTGCCTTTTGCACTGAATCCTGAAAGGCAAAGATGGTCCCTTTTCCTAATTAGGACATAATGCACCTAACAAAATGTTTATATGTATTATATTAATATATATATCAATATATGTCACAGCAAAAAATTAATGGAGTAGGCTAGAAGGATAGAATCTTAGAGTAAATTTAGCCTCTGCATTCAATCCCCACATTTATAGGTCATAAACTGCAATGGAGACCAGCTAGATAGTGCTACAGATGAAGCTACAGTCAGGTTCTCTTTACTTTCCAATTCAGTGTTCTTCCCAGCATGTAAACTGGTCTTCAAACTAGGTTTACCTGTGAGTACTCATAGAGTGCTATTATAAGCACACAACCACCCCAAACTCTGGGTACTAACCTGTGTTCGGAAGTCTTAACTCTCCAAGGTGTAGAGTTTCTCTGTGTGTGTGTAATTTAAAAAGTTGTGTCTAACCCACAAGAATACTTCCAGGAATACCTTTGCAATTCATAAATTGCATTGAAGACCACTACAGGAAAGGACAAGGTATGACGCCAGCCATTCATGAGGAGTGTCACGTGGTGAGAGTGTCATGAGGCTGAGTCAGGTGGTTTGGCTTTGATCTGGATGCAGTCACTAATTAGTGAGCAAATCTCCTCATCTCTGAACCAGATGAAATGAGCTAGAAGGTTCCCTCCAGTTTTGTTCTGAGAGCTAATATCACTGTTTGTCATCACACATGCAGGCTTTTTTTTTTTTTTTAATCCCAATGAGCTGCTGGCTAGGGACCTCTGATATTATTTTGTGATCATAGCCACTAGGACAATGAGTTCCTCCTGGTAGGGAACAAATTAACCAGGCACTGCTGGTGATGTTGGAGGACAAGGAACCCAGTGAGGGTATGCGGCACCGAATGTTGACATCCAAAGTTACAGAGCATCCATGCTATGTAGCGAGGGTTGCCGCCAGCACCCCAGGACGCAGACAGATAGATTGGTTGTGTGAGTCAGTTTCCTGCATCCTGTGGAGTCAAAAGGAAGACCTGCACACAGCAACTGGCCTGTGAACAATGGCCACTTCCTGCGGCCAGAGGACTGGACAGTCCCTGAGGGCTGTGGGGCTACTCACTGTCACACTGTACTTTCGAGCAGGGTGCTCCCGAGCCCACATTTGTAAACCATTTTTCTTTAGATCTGAAATAAAATTCCTTCTGTTGCTCTTTAACCTGTGTTAAAGAGTTTATATTATAAAGTGGTCCTCAACTCGTCCAAGTGACTTTAGCTTTCCAATAGAAGTGGGGGATGTGTCATGATGTGATTATGGCTGCAGTAGAGTTAGAAATGCACATACTCCGTGCCAGCTGAAGGCTACTCAGCTTTGTTTTCTCATCTGAAGACGGGCAGTAACTCGCTTCACAGTTTTATCCTAATGCTCACATTTATTAACAACAGTAGTAATAATAACGAGAGTCAAAACGGCCACAGTGCTTATTCCCATGAACCCAGTACTGTTATGAGCCCTTGGCTTACGTTCACCCATTTATGTCGACCCGGACAGCCGTGCGCAGCTTCATATCAGAATGTGTGGTGCTAATTAGGTACCCAGGAGATGGGGTTTTCCATGTCAGACCAAAAACTATTAGAGAGTGTGTGTAGCGAAGGAATGATGAAGCCAAACTATAGTCATAATTAATAGCAAACAGTTAAACTGAGTCCAGTGATCTCTTTGGGAGTGTGTGTATGCGGTTGATCCCATGAGGTGCTCCATCTGCTGCCATGGAAAAAGCTGCTAGAGAAGGCAAACAAGTGGGCTTGTCCTCACGCCGTTCCCCACTGCACTGTGTGCACACTGACTGCTCACTGCCGCCTCCCTGGCTTTCCAGGATGATCCTGGCTGCTTCTGTGGTGTGACACAATGTATGAGAGATAGGGAGGTGTCAGCAGCTCAGCCCAGAAAGCTGGGGATTGGGCAGTGGCTTCCTGTAACCCCAGGCGCTGGCTGGCTGCCCTGCTCTCTGGCAGTGAGTGCCGGGGAGGTGGGCTGGGAGACAGCTGTGCCTAGCCCTGCAGCCACATCCGACTGCAGAGCCCCAGCCCCTCCATGGAACTGCTTCAGAATGTTCTGCCTGAAAGGTGAGGGGGTTTGGGGGATCCATTTAGGTGGTGGAGTTACAGTTAGGAAAATTGTCATTTAGCATCAGAGTCTAAGTCACAATACTGGTTCTAGTAAAGTCCAAGTTTGAGGGAGTTTTGTTAAGTTTGAAAGTGAAAAAGTCATTGTTCTTTTTGTGTGTGTGTTGTTGCAAACAGGAAGAAAGACCTCCTGCTGGGGAGATGGAATTTTCTTTTAGTCTGAAAGGATCGCTCTCAGTTTGGGTGTGTTTCGTGTGTGTTTTGTCATAGACAAGAGTAGTGAAACATTTGGAATTAAAGGAAACAGTAAAGTAGGAATAGTTTACAGTGTAGTAGGAGTTCTATGAGAGAAGTTTTCGTGTAAAGGATTAGACTGACTTGAAAGGGGGAAACAGTTCTCTTGCTTTAAGCTTTAATGTCTGAATTCAGGAATGAAATTATTTTTACTACAGACCTAGTTCTTGTTCCAGCTATGTATGGATGATAGGGCTTCCCAAGTACTCTAAGATGGTGAATATATGAGTACATGTTGTAATTTTCTGGTATTTTCTCTTTTTAGACAATGATTTTTTCTTCACCTCTGTTTTTCTTCCAACTCTTGTCATAATGTAATTAATTTAGGCATTTGAGACTGTGTTTGCCTATGAGATTACTGGAATGAGGGAGTTAAAATGAATTTCCTTGGAACTGGAGTAGATTATTTTGTTCATTTCTTTCAGTGTATGTCATTCTATTGATGTAAAATTCTTGACAGCTTTTCAGTTTTAGAAAGAAAGTGGTCCTGGCTTGCTTTGTTGATTACGCCTTTGTCCTCAATCTATTAATGAGGTACAGACTCTCTCTAGTCTTCACTTTTACAGTTTTAACCCTAATTCGACACCTTAAAAACCACCAGAGTCTTCAATATTAAATTTTGAGTTTGGGTTATTTGTTTATAGAGTTGGTACAAATTTGATAAAATCGAGGGGGTAAGAACAAAAAAGAACATCCCATTTTTCTCCCCCTAAGAAGTCAATTAATTCACACTATAAAGTGTATCTAGTTGCAGTGGATTTCTAAGGAGCTCCATAAGGCTGAAATGAATTTAAACATTTCTGAAAAATAATTTTCGATGAAATATTATGAACTCTCATGATGCTGTTTCTTAAAAAGTTGTCTCAAGGGCCAGTCGAGTAGCGTGGTGGTGAAGCGCTAGCTTGGGAAGCCAGCGGCCCCGGTTCGGGTCCCACATATGAGGGCCAGTGACACTGCCCTCAAAAAAAAAGTGTCTCAAAAAGAAAGAGTGTCACTATGAAGACATGCAGTGTTACTGGATGAGAGTGCACGCTAATCTAGGGTAACTTCCTCAGTGTAGCTGAAATCACTATGATCTAACACTAACTTAAGGTTTAGGATTTTTAATTGAGTGCAGGTGTGGAGTTGTTGCAGGGTATGACTTTTGCAGCTTCAACATATTTGTCTCCACCCATTCCCATAACAGTAATTTCATTTTATTAAAGAATCTATCAATTTCATGGACTCTTAGTTTCCGTGGCAACTTAGGACTTTTTAGAAAGTCAAGTGAATGGCATGTGATGACAACTGAGGGCTTTTATGCTGAAGTGTGTGTTCTAATCAGGAATTCACAATCCCTTTTAAAGCAAGCATACTTTTTGATCTCCTGGCAGCCGGGACAAATAGTTGACATTTTGCTCTCTTCCTATGATTTATAGCTTCTTGATTTACAGTAATGATTTTTAGGTTGCCCTGTGGGCTACATGTGAGACAACCCCATTCCAAAGTAATGGGGAGTGAGATCCAACACAGGAATATTAAGGACTCCTGTGATACTCTGTGTTCTTACTATGTTTGTGCTTCCCTTTGTTGGAGGCGTTTTCAGAGGTTTCATTAATTGGCCTGTTTCTGTGGCCAACTGAGGACCTAGGGGCTATGGAGTCTCCTTGTGGTTATGACTTTAAAGGAAACACGGTTGTGCCCTTCTTTTGCGTGAAATATACTCCTGTGTATTCCTTTGAATTATGGAAAGAAAACATTAACATCAGACAGCCTCCCACATTGATGCAAGGTTTCCTTTCCTCCATTTAGACTACTTTTGTTTTTCTAAAGTCACGTCTCCTCAGCTTTTGGTTGATTGGATGCTGGAAGAATGCCTTCCTGTAAGGGAGGTGTCGTCTTCATCATTGCTGTCAGCTTTGGTAGCTCCTAGGGTTACAATCACTCTCTACTGTTGCCATTGAAATGGCTCATATACGCCCACTCCACCCAAGTTCGCTTTGCATGAGCAATGTCTGAGCTCCCAGTCTCTGGGAAGATGTTCTCTCAAGTTCTGCCAAGGTCCCTGTGGTTACAAAGCCATGGTGCATTGTTCCTTCACTGTGTAATCAATGAGCCACCACCATCTGGGAAGTGAGTTTCTGGCTAATCAAATAATACAATTAACAGCAAACTACCATGCATATATTGAATACCATTCATGATTACTGCCTTCAAAAAATTAGAATAAAATATTTTTACCCTGAAAACTGCATGGAACCTAATTAAGTTTCTCTAAGACGATTCAGATTGCAAATTTCATAATTGCAGTACACCAGCTTCATCTTTATAAATATTAATTATCTTTGTAGTGCATCTCTTCCTATGAAGACTATTTTTTTCTTTTAATTTGCACTCTATTACAGACAGATACTTTGTAAAACAGAAAAAATCTTGTACTGTGGGATATTGTCACAATGTCAAACAGCTATAAATGTTCTTAAAAATTTAATCTCATCTCCAGTAGTAATCTTGTAGACTGGTGAGCAAAGCATTGGCCAACAAGCACTGGTTAGTAGGCAAATCTATATTAGCTTCCTAGCGCTGCTGTAACAAATTACCACTAAGTGAGTGGCTGAAAACAGAAATTACTTCTCTCACAGTTCTAGAGGTCAGAGTCCGAGATCAAGGTGTTGGAAGGGTCATGCTCTCTCTGAAGTCTTTAGGGGGAGAATCCTTTCTGCCTCTTCCAGTTGCTGGTGGCTTCAGGTGTTTCTTGGCTTGTGGCAGCATCTTTGCCTGTCTTCACATGGCCTTCTTCCCTATGTGTCTCGCTGTATCTCTGTGTGACATGGTTTTCTTATAAGGACACCAGTCATTGGATTTAGGGCCCGATGTAATCCAATATATGATCTCATTTTAACTGATTACATCTGCAAAAATTGTATTTCCTAATAAGGTCACATTCTAAGGTTCCTGGTGGACATGGACTTTTGGGGGACACTTTACCCTATTAGAATGGACCATGTGTAAAATCACATTGATTGAAGGTAGCATAATAGGAAGTGTATTTACTGGAAAGCTGGAAGAATGACTGCCCAGCCTAGCCACTTTGATGCATTTGAAACTTGTGGCAATGCAAGTTTAAGACAAGTTTGTATGAGTATGTGTAGGTTCAAGGGTTGAAAATGCACCCCCTGTGATCAGTCATGCAAAAGAAGAAAATGGTGTCCTTTTTTATTTCCTATAAACAATCCAGTTTCATGAACTCTTATCCTGCTGAGAAGGAGAAAAACAAAAAACAAAATTGAACTCAGTTCACTGCAGTCAACTCAGTGTGAGCCAAAAATTAAACAGTTGCATTAGCTAGCTCAGTCTGTTGGATGACTCAGTCGTTCAGAATTCTCTTATGATCCTGTCTCCAAAGTGGATTGTGTTGCTGAGTCTCCCCCTTATTAATAACAGAAGAGATGCATGCTAAATTACATCCTTTTTAAGATTTAGTTTTGAAAATTGTAAAGCAGGATAGCTCTGTGGACTTGAATCTAAAAAATAAGATATTTTAAAAATGTCATTGCTCTTATGAAAGGATTAATGCACATATCCTTTGGTGCTCTAAGGATAATTTTAGCATGTTTTCTGAGCATCTTGGACCTTAAGTTTCTGACTTGACTATTGGAATTTACCTGATCCACATTCTCTCCAGAGATTTAAACCTGGCTTTGTTGTTAGAGTAGATTCTCTCCCTTTCTCAGCTCTTAGGTGTCGTCCAAGATCTAGAAATCTAGTTTCACGGATTGGAAAAGCGGCGAATTCTGTGGAGTGGGTGTATCCCAGCTGCTTGTATGCTCAGCATGGTAGGGTCCTGTCTCCATCCTTTTCTGCCTCACAAGTTACAGATTTAGGAAAGCCTTTAGGTTGTCTAATAATAGCAAAGAGTTATGTTAGAGATTACAGCTCTGAACTATCTCAGGCATGTGCTGTTGCTCCCATGAGGGCAGTTCATACTGGAAACTCCACTCTCGCCGTCCTCGTAGTGCACCCTGGAGCAGACCACAGGCCTCTTTCCAGTTGTCTCGTGTATGTTGTATAAGTACAAGAATTCCTTAGATTCTTTTCTTGGCAGCATTTGGAAAATAATGTCTGGAATCAGAAACAGATTTGTTATTTCTGTGCTGAAACAAGTGCATTTTTCAAGTGAGCAAGCGGGCAACCATTTGCTCTGGCAGTCCCCCACCCCTTCCGAAATCCAGTAATAAACTGTCAAGTAAGCATTGCACCAAGTTGATGCTATTTTGCTCTTTGACGCTGAGCATCCTTTTAAAAGACTTGAACAATTAAAACGCAAGGCGACCCTGACAATTTTTCATCTGTGTGAATCTGGACATGTTACTATCTATCATACATTCAGGTTTTGAGTTTTACTGGCAGCAGCTTTGAGAACCACAGTCTTACAAATCTTCCCTATTCGTCACCCCTCCTTTCCCTTAAAAATTGCATATAATTGTTAGTCAATAACCTACAGCTACCAAGGGGAATTCACACTTGCTCAATCTGCAATTTAAAGTAGCACTTTTAATAAACACACTGGTGATATCATGCATTTTTCAAACTGGCAGGCAAAGCCCTTGAAATTTAATAAACCACACAAAGCTAACCCTTTATTTCCTTTGTCTTCCCCTTGAAAACTTTGTCATGCTTTCTAGTTCCCTTTCTTCCCCTCCTAATCAAAGTCTTGCTTTTAAATACATTGCAATAGAAGCTAGATCGTCATGCTGAATCGATGATTTAATAGAAGCTAGGAGATGCTATATCCTTAAGGAATGACAGCAGTTGACAGAGCCTTGCTGCCTGCTACACAGAGCTGGGGTCGGCTCCTTTCTGGAGTGTGCTCTGTAAGGATAGTGCGCTGGGTAATTTGGTGAAACCGAATCAAATGACTCGAAATACCAAAAGCCTTGGCAAAGGTTTCAGTGAAATGCTCCATTTTAACATCTCCTGCCCCATTTTTACCTCTTCTTGTTTCCTTTATTTGCTGATTTTTGTGTCTCTCTTTTCTAGTGTTTTGTTCTTTCCCTCTTATCCTCCCTCCTCTGATTGCCTATTGGGGGAGCTGTATCTTACCTAAGCCCGACTGAACTCCCTCTAGTTGCAAAGGTGTGATCAGTAGTCTGCACACGCGTTAGTAAAGGTGATAGTTAATAGATGAAGGCGGATGGATCAGTGTGATGAAAGCAGTATGCCACTCAGGACATCATGCTACCACCAGCAGCCAGGCAGAGAGGTGTGCACGGGTATGTATTTTTCTATTTTAAACATCAGAAGAAAATATTGCTGAAATCAACCAAAGGGTCTTTAAGCAATTAATCGCTTTTGCATGATTAAACAGCTTGACAAGATTTTCGTATTGGGGACTCTGGGTGGGAAGAGGAATATTCTTAAATTGAAAAATATCCATTATTTTATAAAAATCATACATAACATTGAATTTGAAATAGGGAGGTCTTAATTTGACAGGCAGTATAATGACAAACTATTTGTTCTCATGTTAGCAGTATTCTCCTTCACCTGCTGATTATGTGACATTTACCCGGTTTTGTTAACTTAGATTGGGTTTAGAATTTTATTGTTGTTGTTGTCAAAATGTGGCTAATACTGGCAGCCATTGAGACAAATAACCATGCAGGTTTGAGCTAGGGTTTAATTTGTTGAAGGGGGGTATGTGTATGATAAGAAAAATGTGAGCACTCATGACTACTCTTCCTTTGGAATTCTCCTTATAACAAAAAGATATAAATAGCATAAAGCTAGCTTTAGGAACCATGGGTTGAAATGTAATTTAAGTGAATTTATATTTAAGTAGAGAAGGGTTTTCAAAGGTCAGATTATACGAGGTCTGACAATTAAGTTCACAAGCTTGTTGCAAGGATGTTGCTAACCTTTTTTTGATATCAGAAGGATTATTCATTATGAATTTGTACCAACTGGACAAACAGTTAACCAAATTTACCATTTGGAAATGCTGAAAAGCCTGCATGAAAACAACTTGAACTTTTTGCTAACAATTAGTGGCTCTTGCATCACGACAATGCACCAGCTCACACGGCACTGTCTGTGAGGGAGTTTTTTAGCCAGTGAACAAATAACTGTATTGGAACATCCTCTCCACTCACCTGATCTGGCCCCCAATGACTTCTTTCTGTACCTGAAGATAGAGAAAATATTGAAAGGAAGACATTATGATGACATTCATTCAGGACATCGAGGGTAATCAACGACAGCTCTGATGGCCATTCCAGAAAAAGACTTCCAAAATTGCTTTGAAGGGTAGACTAGGCACTGGCATCAGTGCATAGTTTCCCAAGGGGAGTACTTCGAAGGTGACCATAGTGATATTCAGCAATGAGGCATGTAGCACTTTTTCTAGGATGAGTTTGTGAAGGTAATTGTTCAACCTCGTATATGTTTGTTCTTGAGAAATTTTGCCAGACAGCATTTGAAAATGAAAGAGAAATCTGTCTTTTGATGACCAGAAGAGGACATCTGTGTTCTTTATTGTTTTATTTCAGAGTGGAACTGTACGAGGTTGGTTGTTACCGAAGCTTTTAGGATGAAAGTTGGAACAAATGCCTCAGCTCTCCGGAGGGAGCTGATGTTCGGAGTAGGAGTGAGGGAAGGATGGACTTGACTTCTGAGGGGTGTTCTGAGGAAAGGGAGGCAGAGAGCATCCAGATTGGTTAGGGCTGCTTCAGGGGAGAGGCAGGAGTCCAAGAGATTCCTGAGTTGCTAGAAGATCGGCTGGGGAAACTGATTCACACCAGAAGTTAAAAGTAGTGACTTTGCTGTTTTCTAACGGAAAAGATTCCTCAATGAATGAAAAGGGGGCTTCAGAAATGCATTGAGATGAGATGAGATGGCAAGAGAAAATGTAGCACATAGAAGCTTCTAGCACTCAGTGGCACGCCATTGCTCCTTCCTTAGTCGTCTCCTCCAGATTCGGAGTTTTGCTTTATCCTGACCCTTTCCTCATTTAAGAGGACAAAGGAGGCACTGGTCCCCTCTTTTTTCCTGGAAAAGGGTTGCTTTAACAAATACCCAGTTTTATGCAAAAAAGGCCAGTATTATCCCAAGGTGGCTAATTTATATATCTAAATTCATCTAAAATTTGTTGATACTCTAAAATACTTCTGAAGTTCAAATACCTCTGACCAAATATTTGGATAAAATATTGTGTTTATTCATCAGATATCGATGGGCACGCACCATGTGCCAGGCACAGTCCTCATCCCAGGAAAGCCCGGCATTGACCTCAGCTGCTTTCCTGTCCACTTGTGCCCATTTCTGGGGAGGTCCTCATTCCCCAAAATTGACTTGAGAACAAAGCAAAGCCAGAGACTTTTAAGAGCGTTTCCTTGCTAATCATGAACCCAATAACAAAAATGTCTCACAGGTTGGTGAAGAAGATCCAATAAATCCCACCTGTCCGTTAATATAAAAACTTGAGTCGGGATCTCCTTAGCTGTGAGAAGAGAATCTAAAATATCGAGGATTTAAAATAACAATTGACATAAGATGCTGGGCATTTTCTCACGAGTATATAGTAATGCTTTTCAAACTGACCTCTGTAAGTGCTTCATAAAGTTACGGATGAGACTTACCTCTGGCTTGTGAAAGTAAAGACTCATCTGTACCATGATTTGCAAATATGGAGTAGCTATATAGTGATAAAGGCAGATAGACTACTGATTTTTTATCACAGCCTATTTACACCAACTTTTGGAGAGTTTTTTCTTAAATCGCAGTTGTATAAACACACCCAGATGAATACAGTATTGCAAGTCACATAGACTGGCAAATGAGCAATGTAGCAACACAAATATTTTGAAAGCTGTAGAAGCCGGTGAGAGTATCCTGATACTGTTCTAACTGCTCCGACGGAAGTGTTTGCTGCCACAGCAATTGAGACAAAAACTTTACTTTTTGGAAATGTTTCCTGACAGGAAAAATGCTTGATAAAAATGTAAAACATGATTTGGACTTCTCATATGGTGCCTTTTATAAAATTGTTTTATTTCTACGAAATCTCTCCCTGTCTACATGAGAGGAATAGATGGATGGATAATTTTATCCTTATACAGGTAGAAAAGTCCTTACGTCAGGTCGAGTGCTGAGGAATTGGTAACAAGCTCTCGTCTCGCTGTATTCTTTGTATCAGTAATTGGCAGCCCGTTTCCAACCCAGAGAGGACAGATCAGTGAGTGTAAGAGTGGTCCAACTGAATTGTCAGTAGATTACAGTGGAAGTTTGAAAAATGTAGCGAACTCGAGAGGTGACATTGTATGTCTGTCTCACCAAAAATGCAGAGCTCATAAATGCTGAAAGGACTTGAATGCAGATGAGTGAATTTTTGATGACTTTAAGCATGGTTTAACGATAAAACATTAGTTTGATATTTGTCATCACTTTTGGATTTCGGTTTACAAGACTCCTATAGAGACAGCTTCTTATTAGTCACTCATTGAGAACATCTAAAATGTCTAGTGACTTCTCTGATTCCCACAGAAAGTTAATGTTGGTAGGGCAAATATTATAAATATTTATATGCTTCTGGGCTTGTGATAACAAACTTGGCTGAAAATAAGTGAGAGTTGCTTCCCGCCTCTCATTCACCTTCGTGAAATTAATGAATAGATCCATTGTTGGTGTGTTATCTGCAAAAGATAAAGTGTTTGTGAACTGAGGGGAAAAACAGGAGCCCCTAAAATAGATGAGATTCCTTTGGCACATGACATACCGAAGGGTTCCCCCCAACTGCTATTTCGGACTGTGTTTGACTAGATTTTCTTTACTCTCATTTCCCTTTACCTCATTTCCCCATTGGAAAGTGACCTTCCCGCCCTGGGGTGAAGTGCAGCTACCTTTCTCTGTCTCCTGCTTGCTATTTGCCCCGAGCAATTCTGTATGGCGTCTAAAATTAGCTCAGTCTGCATGGACGCCCTGTCGAGAAATGAGAGGACAGGCTTCTCTCTGCCAGAGCAGTGCTTCTCTCACGGCACAGTGAGAATTCTCACTTTAGTTCTCCAGTCAGTATCAAGAGTCCTTTGCTGTTTTCCAGTAAGGAAATCTAATATTTGTGATACACTGATTACTCCTGAATGTCTATTCCCAGCCAAGACCTCTCCCCTAAACTTCAAGTGTGAACATCCTGGTGCCTACGCCACATTGCCAACTGGATGTCTAATAGATTTTATGAACATGTACAGACTGTTTTCAACCCAGTAGCCAGAGTGAACCTTTAAAAAACATAAGTGAGATTGTGCCACTCCTGCTCAAAACTCCATTTCACTCGGAGTGAAAGCTCGTCTTGGCAATTTCTCTTTGTTTTCGGGGTATCAATCACAGGCCAGAACTAAACCTTCGAGAAGATTGTTGTCTCTCAAAGCTACAGACCTTGCAGCTGTCTCAAATCCTTTAGTCCGGCAGAAAAGGAAAAGCCGCCCCTGCGAAACTCCAGCCCCACCTGTTCTGTCTGATGCTCATAGAAAGTATGGCCCTTTCATGAGACTCCTCCATCTTTTCTGTAATGGGAATGAGAAACATTCTACCCTATCTAATTTAATCATTAAAAGCAGCAATCTGTGCTTAATACAGCTACCGCGCGCATGCGCGATGTACCTTTAGTCTTTATTAAGTAAGTTTGAAAGAAGTGTTTCTGTTGGAATTTTGGGAAATGGATTTCCATGGCTCTTTGGATAGGGATTAAATAAGAACAAAACAGTAGGAAGCCAATGCAAATTAGAAAGCTAACCTAAATGTTTAATAAGTAGCTCATTTTTTACTCTTATGCATATATTTGTTTTGCTGAGCTTTGATTGTTATAAGGAATATGAAAAAGTCCTCTCATGGTTAAGCGCAGGATATTTTCCTCCTTTCATAACACCCCAGCCTTTTATTTCATGGCATTATTGAGATGGAGAGCAGGATTTGAGCCCCTCATTTAATGGGATTTTCATGTTCTTGGGGACATTTGCCACCTATTGTGTGTGGTAGCAGTAGGTGCTGCTAGAGTCTAAGCTCCTTGAGGGCTCAGTCCATCAACTTGACCAAGAAGAAATTCCACTCAGTATTTGTGGATTAAAGAAATGAAGTGTAATATTGAACCTAATTCAGGTAAAAAGGACTTGAGCCATCAGCCTCCTTGAAAATACGTTGACTTTTTTGAAGATAGCTTAAAATACAAGAGTGGATTTTTCTACTTTCAAAGGGACGGAAAATATGCAGGCAACACACAGAGCAAGAAAGATTTTAACTTTTGGAGTTTTTATTTTCTATAGCAACTGGATAGAAAAATCTAGTACAATGATTTCAATAATTAATGACTTGTAAGAGGGGAAGCCGATCATAAAGGAGGAAGGTTAATGTGTTTTTAGAAATTCAAACATTCAGAACAATTGAGTCTGGGCTTTGTGGTGACAGAGAGGGAGGGGGTAGGTATGTTTCCCAGGGACCTTCTTAAGAGGGCTTTGAAGTGGCAGATGACCTTCAGGGAAATGGGCCCTGTTGGCTTCCCTCAAGCACCCTTCTCAAGTTTCATTTCTCTTGACTAAAGGATTGAGGATTTACTCACCAAGGAGAAATACACTTTTTAGGCACTTTCCTCCCTCTTGGGTTTTCAATCTCTCTCTCTCTCTCTCTCTCTCTCTCTCTCTCTCTCCAATGCATAGTCTGATGAATGAGCAATTCAGAATATAGACCCAAAAAAAGGTGATAAAAAATTATCTTTAGAAACATGGGATGATTTTCCCTTAGCAAACCATTATTTAATTATGTATTTCTATTTCTATATTTCTGTAGCAATTTTATTTCATTTGGTCTTTCCATCCCTGATTCTAAATTTTCAGATTCACTGGATTATTATCTAGGGTTCTTCTGTATGCATTTCATTCTATTTCCAATGCAACCTTTGTTCCCTGTTTTCTCTGTGCTTATAATTTGGTCACTATGTTTTTCTGTTTGTATTAGATACTGTGAGAACAAGCTGGTTATTGTTTCGGACCTTATGTCAGAGTGTACCTACAGGTGTGCTATTAATACCTGTTGAGTGAGTGAACACTTGACTGCATTAGGGACTTTATTCTCTCCCCTTTATCTCTGTGAACTGTTATAGTTATTAAAAGTTATAAGTTGTCTTTTCAACTCAAAAAAAATGCAAATGGTAGACCCATCATTTAATGACAAGTTGAAGTCTTACTAAAATAAAATGCACATTCAGGACGATGAGCCTGAAACCTTCATGATGTGGCTAACCATGAGTAAAATCTGCATGTGAAGCAGAAAGACCCTTAACCTAGGAATCAGAGAGAGTTTCTGATCCTGGGTCTATCATTTACTAACTCTGAGGAAGCCACTTAACCTCTCTAAGCCATTGTCTCCATCTAATAAATAGCAGTGACTGCCTTGCCTACTTGATGGGGTGATTTTGTGCGAATCAAATAAGATCAGGTACCCCCGGATAGCAGGAAATTGGCAACCCTCTTTCCCTCCTCCTCTCCCATGCTCCTGCACTTCCTGTCAATTCCACCTCTGTACCATGTTCAGGAACCATTTTTCCTCTCCATCCCCTGGGCCAGCACTGCCTTAGTGTGGTGACTATTATTAGCATTTTATGCTTTTCTTGGCTTATCAGCCTCCTAGCTCTCTGATTCCAGGCTTATTGCTCTATAATTCCTTCTCCAAACTCTAACCAGAATGTGAAGAATAGACCTCACCTCCTTTCTTCTCTGGTTAACACTCTCCAGTTGCCCCCCCCCGGCCCCCACCTTCTCATTACCTTTAGGATAAAGTTAATGTCCTTAACAGGAGGTGGAGGAGCCCTTCATGAAAGAATATCTCCCTGACTTCCTCTTCAGCCTCAGTTCCCATTAGCCTTTTCCGCCATTCATACTTGCCACTTCTGCTGGTCTTTCTTTGCATGTGCCCGGACCCTCAGCTTAAAATGTATCTGTTTCTCCCCCGTTTCTTCTACTCAACATTTAGGACTCAGTTCACATGCTCCCTCCTCTTGGAAGCCCTCCATAACACACATTTCAAAGCTGGTTTTGAACCCTTCCTCTGTGCCGCATATCACAGTTTCACACAAGTGGCTGTTTTCTTGTGCTCAGCAGTAAACCCAGAAGGCAGGGAATGTGTATTCTTTATTATCATGATGCCAAGAATCATATAAATGTTGGTTGCATTTTTCATTAATATTTGAAAACCTTTAAAACTAGGAGGGCAAATTCTGGTGTGTCATCCGGCTTATTTAGAGGCAAAATAGGAAGCATTACCGTGCTCTTAATGTAAAGTCATAAACTGTTCACACCCAGAATAGCGTGGCTCATTCCAGCTGTTCTCACTAAATGGTTTCTCACCAGTTGAAATGCACAAAGAATTTCAAGTAAGATTATTTGTCTTGGAAGGAGAAGTAACTGTGTGAAGAAATCCTAAAATAATTCAGATTTTTACCTGGAGAAACTGCATTGGGGATGCAGCACCACAGTATTCTGTAGGAGTAAATGACGTAGATGTTGTCAGCCACAGCCAGGTAATCAGGACTGGGGTGTAGTATGTAGTACCTGGAACAGTGGTGCAAACTTAAAATAGTAACCCGTTGAAGGAGAGCACAGGTAAACAATTTAAAGATTGAGCCATAATTGATTATCAAGGTAAAATGGTCTGCTTGAATCTTCTGGAATTGAGGAATCCAAATAATGGAAAACTGCTTCTGCACCCTGCCAACTGGGATAGTCAAAGTGTGGATCCCATGACTTTCATCCCCTGGTGACACATGCCTGTCAATATGTTACACTGTGTGACAAAAGAACTTTGCAGATCTAATTAAGGTTACTACTTAGTGACTTTAATAAAGGGGATTAGCCTGGATTTTTCAGGTGGGTTTAATATAAGCACACAAACCTTTAGGGGCTGAGATTTCTCCCAGTTGATGGTGAAGATGAAGCCAGAGAGATGTAAGTGTGAAAAGGATTCAGTGCTGGCTTGAGGATGGAGGGAGCCACTAGGAAACCGAGAAGGAACTGAAGTCTGCCAACATCTTGAATAAGCATGGAAGCAGATTTTCCTCCACAGCCTCCAGATAAGAGCCCAGGGTAGCTGACACCTTGATTGAGGCCTGTGAAACCCTAAGCAGAAAACCCAGCCACGCCTGCTGGACTTTGGACGGACCTACACAACTGTGAGATGAGAAATGCGTATTGTTTTAAGATGCCAAATTCATGGTAATTTGTTACAATAGCAGTAGAAAACTATTGCACTAACACAACAAAATAAAAAATGGCATTGGGGTATAGGAACCTTTTGGTCTGGGAACCTTTCTCTTTAGGGAGACTTCGTTTCCAGTGGACCTTAATATTGAATGCACTATGTCTGACAAACACTAAAATTGAGTGCCCTTTCCGACAGCCGTAAAGGGTCTTTATTTCTGGCTGATCGAAGATCTTTCGCTGACCTCTAGAGCATCATAGTTGACCCAAGGCATGCCTCTGCATGTGTCCCAGACTTCTAAGGGCTCCAGTGGAAAAATCAACCAAGGGGATCTTAACATTATTATATGCTGACTTTGTTCAGGAAAGCTTAGCAATAACAAATCGAGGGAATGAAGGTTGTTTTGGTAGTAGAATATCAAAGGCTTATTCTCAATTTTTCCAAGTGGTGTGTAAAAGGGGGACATTTGAGATGTCAACTTCTTTTTAGCACTGTTTTTCTAATGTTGCCTTTATGAGAGCCATTCTCTTTGTCAAAGGCTCACCCTCCGAAGCCCCAAATGCTCAAAATACACTAATCTTTTATTAATGATTTTGACTTTATTTAAGAAGTACCGTATTCTCATATTGCAATTCTAAAAGCCAGTCATTTTAGTTGTGATGTACAGGACAAGCAAAAACTTAAGTCTGGCTTATGCTTTGCCAGTGTGGTGAATTTGTCCATATTAAATATCAAAACAGTTAACTTAGTATCAAAAAAGAGAACAGTGGTGTCTGCCTAGGACAATAGCAGAATCAGACATTAACCGAGTTGATAAAATACTTGATCACTTACTTTTGTAGAAATTGGCTATTGGCTACCCCTTTCTGGAAGACAAGTCATGAATTACATATTTTCCCCCCCTCAGGACACAAAATAACATGCTCATAGATAACTCTTTGTATGACTAGCCAAAGAATGAAAATTAAAAATTTTAGACACACTACTGACTTGATGTACCACCCCTGCCAACAAAGTTTAAACACTTGACAAATGTTCTTTTTGCTTGCTTTGGCTGTTTCATATGTATAATGAGTTTGAGATGTAATCCTCACTTTGGAATTGAAAGTTTTATTCTATTGCATACTCATTTCATCATTCAGATATTGTCTACATTTTCTTGCTTTCCTTAGCCAGTCTCTTTGTCTCAGCATATTTATTTTTTCAAAAGAAACATTTACTTAGTATGAGCAAACCTAGTGCACAGTGGCGTTTCAAAGGCCAGGCTGACTACTAAATTATCACTCTCCCTTTCTTTTCTTCCTTGATCCCGCCACCTGCCTCAATTGTTAATCCCAGTCTGCTCTTGGTTGTTTCCCCTTCTAAATATGTTGTCATCCCTTCCTTCTGAACGGAAACTTTGGCTCTTTACCACTCTCCTTTACTTCTCTACTACTTCAATTATTCTCTGAGTATTAAAAATATATTTTTAAGCTAATAAAAGAAACAAAAATCTTGATTTTTAGGCTTATCATGTAATCATCTGAAATTACATTTATTTCAAAAACCTTATTATTATGCCAAATAACTTGCTTTCTTTTCATAATCCTCTTATCTGGGTCTTACATATACAATTTACCAGTTCCCAGTAAATTACAAACTATGAATTGGAAAATGGCCTAGGTACCTTAGAGGAGGACTATAAGAGGAATAAATGAGGAGAAAGGTTTGGCATCCAGCTCACAGGCGTTTGTGTGGGGCTTTCAAATCACTGATGACTTGGGCGCTGCCAGTGGAACTATATGGCAGTGGGGCAAGCCACGCAGCTGGTCATTCCCTAACTCGTAACGTTTTCATGAACATTCAGTGGGATGATGCATGTAAATCTTGACTGGAACCTGGCTAGATCTGTGAACAGCCGTTTTTCTTTCGGTCACATGTGTGTGTTAAATGCTCCATAGCCTCTGCACATCTAACTGGCATTTGTCATACTGCAGCGTCAAAGAGAGCTTTTCACTTTGGGTTTTCAGTTTCCTAAGTGGATTGGTAAGGGTCATAGTAGGTACCTACTTCTTTCTACTGTTCGTATGTAAATGCTGTCAACCAACGCGGGGACACGGGTAATCCTGCTTCGCTCTGACTGGCGCTATATAAATTCAGCTGCTGGTCACCATCGGAAATGAGGGGATTTGTTTTCATGGTGCCACAAGCCTGATAAGCCTTATTCCTCTTTTGTCACTTCAGATTAAGATTTTTAAAAAGAAACTTTTTTTTTTTTTTTTTTTTTAACTTTCGCCTTTTTTGTTTCAGTGCCCCAGACTGCTGTTTATGAGCAAAATCAGACTGATCCTCTAAATGTCTGTATGGTTTTTGGTGTTTCATAGTGTTGTTGTTGTTTTTTGTAAGTACTTAATTTCAGTTTCCAAAATTTGTAATTGCAGCAGAAATCCTTACCTGAACAAAATCCAGTGTAGCCTCACAGGACGGGTGCGACCTCCTATGTCAATAGGATAAAGAGGAGGAGACAGAGAGAGATGACATGGATTTGTGTGCTGCTTATTCAGCTGGCTCAGTTTGCTTTCTTGTTTAAACACTGCCAAGCAAAGACAAGCTAATGTTATACACGTGACACAATGTATTACCTTTTAAAAGCATATCTAAGAGCAAAGAAGCAAGGATAGATGCTGGGAAAATTTCAAAAATGTACCAAAAACAACCTACTTTTTATGGATACTATCAAGATGGGTTTTATTCAACTTAAGACTGTGTGCCAGGGTATTTGAAAAACCATTTATTGGTATTGCAGCCAGAAAAATAGAAGGAAGGGGAATATTTAACATACTTTTTGCGGGAAACGAGTAAACTCGTCATATAGCTTTTATGCCCGCTTACAAAGTGTTAAATACAAAACCAGACTCTTTAGAAAATAGTGATGCAGAGAAAGTTAAATTTCAAAACTCATGGGATATAGCCAAAACAGAGAAAATTAGTAAACTTACATGTTTTCATTTTTAAACAACAACAACAAAAGAATAAAATCAAGCTTTCAACTCAAGGAAAAGTATAAGGAACATAATTATTGAAAAACTAAAAATAGGGAGAAAATGGGAAACCCACTGGAATGTGTTTCATATACTACAGGTATCCGGGGTAAAAGAAATAAGGACAGGGAAGTGGCATATATAAAAGAAGGGAGAGAAATAGGGGGCTGCATATGGCAAAATATGATGTTTTAACATTACAACTTGGGAATCCAAGAGAACATTTAAAATTGTATTTTTAATTTTGGGATCGTTTTGGCCAAATATTTCAAGTCATTTTTTTTTTTCTAAAAAGCTTCCTTATCAGATCCCCAAATACTTCTCCAACACTTAAGGTGCCCTTAAAATGCCCCTGCATTCCCTCGTGTATCAGCCTAGCTAACCTCAATTCTAGCTCTGGGTGCATCAGACAGTTAGTGTACAGGACTGAATCCTTGCTGTTTCTGACAGGCCAGAAACATCTCCTTTTATCTATATCACATAATTTTGTGCCCAGAATAGAATTTAGAGCTCAACTAGTGTGAGTCTGTCATTACAGGTATGAAAAAACGAAGGTTCCAGGTCTGCCATAGCAAGGTGAGGACTAGAATGTGCAATCCTCTGCCAACAGCTACTCTGTCTCCACCTTAGTTTGTAGCCAGGCCAGTTGCTAGAGGCACCAACTCTTTCAAAACCTTACAATCAATTTTCTCTTTATCTTTTATTACAGGAAGCTTTGATAAACACGGCTTCACTTTTTAGACTCACATTCAGACTCACTTTTTTTTTAGTTTATTTCTTATAGTTAAGAATGGCCTATGATAATTTTTGTGATATCCTTTGCTAGTTCAAAATTCTGTTTTTACTTGAATGCCCACTTGTTGTGGAAGAAAATCTTTAAATCACTCCACTAGTCTTTCCTCTTTGGAAAACTTTTTGACAGGATCTGCTAAAGCTGAATATACACAGGGTGTAAAAAAAATGATGTTATACACATTTTAAGAAAGGGAAAAACTATTATAATTGTAATACTTGATATATACCAATAACAAAAGATGAATACAAGTCATGATTAACTTCTGCAATTACAAGAGGTGCTCAAAGTGGTTATCATCATCGTCCACACATTTTTGATTGCGGCGAACTACTTGCTTGAACAACGCTGACTAAAGTGTCCACTTGTATACATTTTTTTTGGCACCTCTGGTATGTATAACCCATGCAGCAGCAAATTCCCCTTCTAGGAATATACCCAACATAAAGGTATAAATCAGCAAATGACATGTATAAGAATGTTCATAGCTGCATTATTCAGAAGGGCCCTAACTTAGGGGGAAAAAACAACAAAAGTCCATTAATAATGCAATGGATAAGTAATCCTATTACCATAAAGCAATAAGAATAAACAAATTACTGCTACCACATAGATGACCCTCACAAACAAACAATGTTAAATGAAATAAGCCACACAGAAGAGTATAATTCCAATCATAAAAGTAAAAACCAGGCAAAGTTAATCTCAGATGATTGTTATCAGGGTTGTGGTTACCTGTGGGGAGGGGGCCCACAGGGAGTTCTGGGAGCAGGTAACCATCTGCTGGGTGCTGGTTACATGGGTGTTTACTCTGTGGCATTTCATTGAGCTGCACACTTATAATTTGTACACTTTTCTGTACCCAATAAAAAGCATACTTAAAATGCAGGCCAATTTTAGCTTTCAGTTCTGCTTTATGTGAGTGGATGCAGGACTCAGCCCTCACTCTGCTTAGCTCAGTCCTGCTGTGGGTATTGTCAGAGGTCCCGTGGGACGCGGAGTAGTTAGGAGGGAGCCTCCAGCATCCCAGCCCTCGTTTGAATTCACACCTCACCACTTGGCAAGCTATGGGCTTTGAAAATTACTTCGCTTCTTACTGAGTCTCCATTTCCTCAACTTGAAAAATGAGCATAATAACAGCTCAAACACCTCAGGGCTGTGATGTGAGTTAAATGAGATAGTGGATATGAAGTGCTCTTAGTTCAGAGGAAGCGCCATTAACTTCTAGCTATTATTTTTTATTTTGTTTCCCTAAAGACTACTCTGTGCTTATTAAGTACAAAGCAGACTTGCAGGTTGGCACCAAGTGGGACATACAGCATAGACATGGGTTTGGGTTTCCTGTGCTTAAATACTCAGAGAAGATTCCTATGCTCGGTTACTCAACTGTTCCAGCACTTCATATTCATGATGGTGCAGTCAGTAAACCAACCAGGAGTTCCTCTGTCTCAGGCCACTGTTTTCTATTCCTGGAGCTATTTGCTCCAGACTTTTGATCTTAAAACGATTTCATTAATCCACTGCCTCCCTGCCCCGGTTAATTTTTTCCTCATAAATATAACAGAATGCTGGGTGATTTGCAAGACTTTGTGGACCCGACTTCCCCTAACGTCCTTGGTGAACCCAGATGAGTGATTCCTCTCAGAAATGTTTTGGAACCTGAACCTAGCTATTGTTCATTGGTGGGAAGATGATGATTGCAAAAATTATACAGAGAGATGATGAAAGGGTGAAGATGGGAAGCCTTGTTTTTTTCTTTTTTAAAGATTTTATTGTGGAATTGGGGAAGGGGAACAGCGTTGGGGAATCGGGGAAGGGGAACAGACAAGTTGCTGTTTTTTTGTTCTTCAGTCTAGTTGCGGAGGATGTTGCTTCACTGTTGGTATCCTCATTGAGCTCTTCCCGGATGAGGCAAATCGGTCGCTGGCCTCTGGATGTTGCTCACTGTGGCTATTGGCAGCTCACGCTGACCACCGGCCTCTCACTGTAGCCTATGGCAGCCCACTGCAGCAGGGGCTGCAGCCTACACCGTCGCCGGGGCTCACACAGCCCAGCTCCAGGTGGAGCTGTTGTTAGCTGTAGAGGGCAGTGTCACTGGCCCTCATGTGGGATCCGAACCGGGGCGGCTGGCATCCCAAAATCAGCGCTTAACCAATGCGCCACTCGGCCGGCCCTGTTTTTTGTTTTTGATTAATGAAACTCATTAATTCAGGAAACAATTACAAGCCTTTCTGCCTGAAGATTATTGTTATTCATTAACCCCGATTATTGAATCTTGTTTTGTAATGTGAATCTAAAACAGGCTCCTCAGTAACCTGTGTACTCAGAAACAAATTATGAGAGCTTGAAAAGAAACAGACTCCAAGTTTTTTGACAAAGGAAGTTACAATGACCTATTTCAGTTTTTAAAATTACTTTCTTGACCTCACATCTTTTTGGTGCCCACCCATTTTTCTATTTATCTTCAGAGCAAAACATATTAATCCATCAAGGGCTGTACATCTGACATCACCACTTGCTTACTTCCTCTTCACTCTTTTGTCTATCTGAATCTGGATTTCCGGTCCTCCACTGTGCTGTGCATTCCCCTCAGGGGGACCAGCAACTTCCATGTGGCCAGAAAGCAACGCTCACAGTTCTGTCTTTGCCTCCCGTAATTTATGAGGATATTCTGGGGAGCTGACCACCACCGCCCCTCCCACACCCCACCATGAAACAGTTTCTTCTCTTGGATTTCAAGGTGTAACTTCCCAGCTCCTCCTCCTCCTCTTTCTGACCCAGGGCCTTTGTGTTCAGCCCTCTGTTCTCTTTTCTACCTGCCTCCTTCTTTCCCTGTGTACTCTCATTCAGTGTTTTTAAGTTCTTTCTAGTGCTCATTTCCAGGTTATTTTTAATCTCCAGCTCTGGCCTCTCCTCTGAGCTTCAGACTCACATGCAACTGTCCCTTTGAGATTTCCACGTGCGTGTCTTATAGACAGCCCCTATGTAACATGTCTGGATTCTTTTCCCCTCCAACCATTCTTCCTCCAGTGTTCCCCATCTAAGTAAATAGCACCATCAGCCTCCATCGGGGCACCGTAAGCAAAAACAAAACAAAACACAAGCGAAAAAAAACCTGGTTATCTTTGATTCCTCCCTTTCTTTCTGTCTCACATATAATCTTTCTGTTCTATCTCCAAAATATATCTTGAATCTTCCCCTTTCTCTCTCTTTCAACACTAGTTCCAGCCGCCATCATTTCATGCCTAGTTCATGATGATAGCTTTCAACTTCCACGTGCCCATACACAATCCGTTCTCCACACAGTGGTCAAAGAGAGCTGGTTGAAACTCATGCACTTGTTGCAAAAAAATTAACTCAAGGTTTGGAAATGGCCAACTTTTCACTCAGGTTCTGTCATAGGCAGAGATGGCTCTGACATGTTTCTTTAAAAAAGACCGAACATGGGCCTGCCGAGTGCCTCAGTTGGTTGGGAGTTGGCTTGGGAGCGTGAGCTTGGAGTGTCAGGGCCACCGGTTCAATTCCCACATGGGCCAGTGGTGCTGGCCCAAGCTGAGCTGCTGCTGAACTGCCAAGGTGGCAGGATGGCTCAGGGGAAAAAAACAAAACATTTCAGTAATATAAATGTGCAGCAAAGAATTGCTAATCAATGCTACCTGAGTCCTGAAATGGAGAGAATAGGAAATAGGCCAATGTAAGTGTTCTGGATCTTTCTCCAGCTATGCGACTAGAAACCCCCAGCAGTATGTGGAGGACTGTCCTTTCTGAAGTATGAGGGAAAACTAGCATTAGACAACAACTTGCAGACACTGCTTATTTTCAAAGATTGTTTACAAAATATCCCCTTGCTGTCCTGCTGATCTTCTGATAGGGTCTATGTATCATGGACAATTAAAAAAAACACCCTGTACAAAAGTCATATTAGCCTTACAAAATTAAATTATTTATGTATTGAGATAGCAGCAAATTACTTTCTTTATCCTAGATGATAGCTCTGTGACTTTTAGAAAACTGGCTAGGAACGTTAATGTTTCATGCATTTACTATTATAATATTTGGGTGTTTATGAAGAAATAAGTACTTTTGAGTGATGAGATACATAGAAATTCCATTTGATTTACATTTGTTTCTTGATAAAAGTTTTTTAAGGTCAAAAGAAAAATTGGAGGGCAGAATCAAATTTTTTTTGAAGGTTCACTTTCTATTAAATTATTTTCAAAATCCTGCTTTTAAAATATTTTTAAGATATTGCTATATACATAGTAAAACATTTTTTCCCTGCCTCATTCAGAGAAGGTTTATTTATGCAATTGTCCTCAGAAAAATTATATTTTCTCAATAGGTGCTTACCTATGGAGTGTTTTATTCTTCAGTGATACTTTAGACTGTCTAAGTATTAGAATTACTACATCATTGCTTAGATTGTCCTCTGTTTTCTCCATGAGAACACATATAGAAGAGAATTAAGGCCAAACATAAACTTTTCTAGTTTTTTAACCCCAATTTTAATGGAGTATTCTGGTTTTCTGAAAACCATTCCTGTGAACCTTCCACCCTCACCTGTACAGCCACATTTTTCTTATATAATGTGAATTTGAGCATGTATTTACAAAAAACTGCTGTACTTTTTTTAGTTCTCGAGAAAGATAGTGCCTGGAAAGAAATCTCTTCTGTACTATGTTGAGTTGATATATTTAGTAGATGACAGTGAATTCTTGTGGGCCACTGATACAAAAAGAATTCTCTTTCTCAGCTTATGATTCAGGAAGTCCAAATGTAAATAACCATATTTCAGGATTTGAATCAAAACTGAGGTAAGAAGCTACAAATCCCAATTGATTTGGGACCATCTTAGCAATTGTTCTTCCTGAAGAACTTGGCCATAAATCCTGCAGCTGGTTTTGTTGTTGGCTCACTAAACTCTCATCTCACTCCTTGTCTGGACTGACTTCCTCTCCTATCATGTTAGCTAAGCTAATGCCTCCACTTCCTGAGTCCCTTGCAGCTAGAGTGCAAGTATACGACCTAGGCTTTGTCACCACATTGAGTTTGGATGCCAAAGTGAGGAATGTTAGTCAGTAGCTGCATAGGTTGCTTGGATCTAGTACTAAGTCCAGCAGCACTGGCCCCTTGCTCTTGAGGGCTTCTGGACACTTGGCATCCAGACTTGTACATGCCCAGTGATTACCATTGATGGCCAGCAGGTGGCAGCAACAGCAGTGTTTCATAGTCCGGACTGTATGGCGTGTACTGTTATCCTCTGGCCCTTCTGAAGATCCTAAAATCTGCTTAATATGCCTTAATAAATCCTTTTTGCTTAATATAATTAGATTCTATTGCTTGCATCTAAGTGTTCTGGTATGCCTTCATAGCTACTTTAATAAGGTGTTGGCTATATTGTTTCAATCATCTGCTGTTCTTTCCCTAAATACAGAGAATGGTTAGATGGTCTTGGGTGTTCTTTATTAGAATTTATGCAGTATTTCAGAGTCATATGTAATTAAGATTGGGGGAAAGTCAACATTTGAAAAATAAATACAGAGAATATGTTATTTTTCATTTGTGGGCTTTGATCATGACCATACAATTTATACAAACCCCACTCTTAGAAAAAACAACAACAACAGCCTGTCAAAGTAGGAAATAATCAGCAACTAAAATGTTCACTCAGAATTGCCCAATAACATGAAACCAAAAGAGAGCCTGGTGAGACTTGAGGCTAACCTTTGTCAGTAGTGACCGACGGTGTCCTGTGCCCTGGTGTCCCCACCTGGAATAGATACAGCATTCAACAGAAGCAGAAAGCGTTAGGATACAGCCAAAGATTAGCCTGGGGAAATCATGACCATAAGGAGGACAGACTGTCTATCTCCATTCCTTCTTTCATCAACATTAGTTCATCTTGGATTTATAGAATTTGCCTACTTTTTCAATTCAGTTTCCCTTTATCTTTACAATTTTTCTAAAACACAAGATACTATCTTGTATGAAAACTTTTGATGTTTAACCATTACTAACTGAATGAGGTCTAATCCCTTTGACTTGATATGCAAGGTTCCTCATAACTGGTTCTGACTTACTTTCCCAGCCATGCCTCCCAGTGTCACCCCTGCAAACCCCACTTTGTCATCCCATTGGGCCAGCCAGTTGTCTAAGGCAGGTTCAGTTGCAAACAGCGATGTAAGCAAAAGGGGACTTAACACAGGATGTATGGTATTTACAAGATCATTGGAAAAACTTGGGGAATGGGTCCAAGTTGAACTCCCACGAATGACTCACAGAACATTACTCGCCCACCCTTACCCCCCAACACACACGCAGACCTCATCAAGGAAGCCGTTACTTCTGCTGCAGCCAGAAAGCTGGCTCCCCATTTCTGACTCCAAGACTTCAGTGCCTCAGCTGTGTACATTACCAGCAAAATAAATGCCACCTACCCTGCCTACCATTTCCACGAAAGTAGGGACTAGACACTGAGACTTCAGTTACCACTCCTACTGAAATGCCTGAACAGTCAGACTTAGCAGCAGCAAGAGCCGAAGCAGCAGGAGCGTGGAACCAAGTTCTCAGCCAAGTTCACCAGGTGCACCAACTTGCAAATCAGGAAGCCTGGGTGTAAGGGAGTCTGGGAAATGTTTCCAGCTCACAGCCACTCACATGCAGTGTGCTCTACAAGGGGCTGTGAGAAGCAAGGTAAACCATGCATTATACATGTGACTCAGTACTCCCAGCACACAGATGACTTGATTTTTTTCTTTATGCTTTTTCTCCTGCTCTTTTATCTAGTTGGAATGTGTTTCATATCCTTCTCCATCTGGCACAGCCTTATGCACCCATCAGGGTCTAGCTCACATGTCACCTCCTTCATCATGTTTGCTCTGATATTACTTCCTTCTAGCCCCCATTAGAGGGGCACCCTCTATTTTAAAATGTATCTTATTACCATTTGATTGTATGTGTCTTCTTCCATCCAATAGAATTCCTTACGAACGAGCAAGAAATAGAGCGTTTATTCATTCATTTTGTCATCCAGTAAGCCAACTGGCATCTCCAAAGCCAGTAAAGTCACAATGCTGGCAGGGCAGACAGAGGAGCACCATTCTGGGGTGGATGAGCCACAAAGGAGAGGATAGATAGTGGGCCCACCTGGGCGTGGGGGTGGGCACTGGAGACGAAAAGGTCAGGAAGGCTTTCTAAGGGAAGGTTGTCTTGATCTTGGTGTCTCCAGTGCCGGGAGCAGTGCCTTTAACGAACCGGTCAAGGCTGGCAATACATGAAATCGTATTTTGAAATGAAGTTTTGTTTCGAGCTAAAAGCTCCCTATCAGTGCTATGATACTTTAACGTGAGTTTTGTGTTTTTTTAATACCATAGAACAAAACTACATTCTCGAGCGCTTGCTTTGTTTACACTATCTCATTTCTTCCTGTAATTCATTCCTTCAATAAAATAATATTAACTGCATGCTTACTGGGTATCAGATCTGGTGCTCAGCCCTGGGACCCTGTGGATCCAGCCAGCCTCCGCCTCTGTTCTATGGTTGGGATCGTGTTTCTCGGGGGAGATACAGTCACTAAGCAAATAACTACACCAAAACAATTAGTAGTGCTGTGAAAGGAAAGTACGGGTCTCAATGAGAACGAGTAAGAGGAGGTGTAAGCAGAGTCAGGGGTCAGCGAAGGTTTGCTTTCCTGAAGAAATGGCAGTTAACCTGAAACCCAAAGGATGATGGGAAGAGAGCGGATCACATGTAAACCACTGATTCTTCTATCTCCTTTTTTTCATGTAACAACCGTAAGAGAGTTTTTTCCTTTAACTCTTACTTCTCCCTTTGTCCACCATGTCCTGTAATCATTTGATTACCAATATACGTCATATTCAAGAAAATAAATTCCAATTTCAACACACCAGGAAGCTTATTTAAAAAAATAACTTGGATTCATGAGGTTGAAATAGTCATTTTCTGTGTGGAAATTTTTGTTTAGTATTTGCAAGGTATTTCTTAAGGAACACTTTCAAAGATGTTAGACAGTTATGGTACTATAGAACAAATGCTTTTAAATTCTCTTTTTTCGTAAACATGGGTGATTATCCCCTTTCTTTGAATGAGCCTGATACCATCACATTGTGTCAAGTTGCAGAACTACTGACTTTCCTTGGCCACAAAGTTGGCGCTGTGCAAAGTCAACTGCATGGATTTGGCTCTGGCCCTCCAGGAGCTTACAAAACTATCAAAGCAGGGCTTTGCCATGTGTAAAATATACAAAGCATTAAACCAAGCAACTTAAAAAACGTTTTAATCATCCTAAGAATGGATAATGGATGCCAGCGCATGCATAGATTCAGGGTAGGTACTTTTATTAGGAAAGCAAGAAGAAAAATCAATTTCTTGTGGAGAATGGAGGCAACTTTTGGGAAATGCCATCTAGACAGGCAGCCTCAGGGGAATTTGCTGATGCTCCTTTGATCACTGTGGGAATCTTCCGAAACGGGTCTCTCGCTATTTACATAGACCTGAGAAGAATTCGTAGACCGCTGCTGAAAGCAGTCCTCTGCCCCAAGACTTCCAAATGATCCCCTTTGCCACTGTGATGTTTCTTAGGAAATTCTACACATTTGAGTTCTCTCTGAATGAAGCATTCACGTTGCCATTCAACATGTCGAGTTTGGGGTGCATTCTAAGTCAAATTATACAAGAAGCTATTTGTGGCATTCAGCAGCTGCAGAAAGAAGAGGCCATTGGTGGGGGTGGGCGGAGAGGGTGGTGCTGTTAAACACAATTGAATTGAAGACAGAAAATTCAGAATATAGAGTTGTCGTTGTTGATGGGCAGTTGTGATTGTAGCTAAGAAGAGGGAGATTACTGCTTGAAGAGTCCTATTTTGACATGGGATACCCTGCTGAAAGGAGCTCTCCATAGATGCTCTGGGATTTATTTTTTGATAATGAATGTAATATATTGTCTGGAATCTGTGGCCGATTCCTCTATCCAGTGGGGTGCAGTTGGTGAGTATTTCTCTTTAGAAAACAATTATAATAATAATTCAATTCCAGTCAGATGATAACTGATTGTGCATAACATCAAGACAAATATGGGAAAGTATAGGTATTTTTAGGACTACCCTAGATTGCCTAAATGTATACTTAATTAAATACAGTTTGCTAGTGAAAATTGATTGTTTTATCATATAATGATTTGTATGGATTGCCACTCACAAAGAGATAGGTGGTTCAGATAAGGTGGTGAAAATAGTGCTGACTCTTCTGAGAGCTGCTGTAAAATCGGAGAGGTTTGAGGAAACTATTTGACATTGGAAGAACCAATTGGTTTTATTTTCTTATAAATATCCTACTTTTCTTTTTATTCTGGCTCAGGAAAACATTGATTGCCTATGTCTTCATTATCAGTCAAATTCCTATAGTGATTTTTACCCCCTTCACCTTTTTGCTTTAGTGAAAAAAGCAAAAGATATTAAACACTGGACCGAATTATGAAATATTCTCTTGCTTGTCGTTACAATTCCAGCCTTCATATTTTGGGCTGAATGTTAAAAATATTGTTAGGCACATGAAGAAGACTGTTGATCTGAATCCTTCCTAATATTATTTACTAAGATGGGAAGAATTCCACTATTATTTTTTCTGCTTTCTGTTTCAAATCCCCATGATGCTGATGGGGAGGAGCTAAGCATGTCATTTTTTACAATTATTGTTTTGATGCGCATTTGATTTTTCTCAGAGTCTCTGTGGGCCTAATTTTGTAGGCTGTGCAATCGCCATGCCTCCCTTCCCTTCAAGCTGTGCCCTAATTGTGTTGCCCTCTAGTGCCAAGGAATGCCAACAAGCATGGGCACACTCTTGCCCTGTCAGTTCAGAAATCTACATTGTGAAATCCTTGCTTTAGAAAGATTAGGGTGCTAGAATTTAGAGGTACTGAGCAATATGTCTCCATGCAATAATTGATGTTTTCTTTCTTGCCACTTACTCTCTTTTCTTGTTAACTTATTGAAAATATTCTTATCTTTCTGAATTGAAAAAGAAAAATTAATGTTAGAATATGAAAAACTGAGCTTATAGGAAGGTTTTATTCATTTCAGAAGTCTTCAGTTGCCTGATGTTAATGGAAGTTTTGTACTCTAATTCTGAGTATCATTTTATGCCAAGGCTGACCTTCTATGCTCCTGCTGTGTCACCTCCAGCGTAATTAGATAAAACCTTCACAGTACTCATGCTTACTACAGGGCTATGGGCTCTCTGTTTTAAGAATTCTGCTGCTGTTTATTCAATAGTTTAGGACAATGTAACTTTTTTGGAAAAAAACCCAGCACTAATCAGATAAATATTATCCTTGCCTAGCTCAACCTTGACCATTACTAGGAAACCAAATACAGTTGGAGACATTGAACTGTAAGTATTATTGTCAGTTCATCAGCAAACCAAAGCAGTCTATCTTAATTTGTCTGATTACCATTTTGTATGTGATCCAGCTGGCTTCTTAACCAAAGCAAGGGTTCACACAGCTTATTAATTACTATAACATTTATTTTAACCATATGTGAAACAATATAAGAAATCGCAGGAAGGAGAGAAAAGAAAAACTGAATAGTTCATGAGATTATTCCACCGCTTAGAAAATAATGAGCTCAAATGAATCTTTTCTCTAAATGTTTATAGTTATAGATCATTACTTGGAAAGAACTTACGTGGTAATAAATCTGATTTCTCTTTGGTCATTTAACATTAAATAACATGTTTTTTATATTCATGGACAGTATGGTTTCAGAATATCTTCTCCCCAGGTGAAAATACTCCATTGGATTCCCTTATTGTAAAATTTTACCTGTTGGTTGTAAATTGATGTGGACGTCTTTTTTTCTTAGCCTAGTTATTCAATTACATGTAGCTACCCTCCAATTGATTCATAATATTTTATATAACTCAAGTGTGCTTCCTTAACCTGAGCCTGTTTGCAGATCCTAGGTAGTTTATGAATATTCACAAATTTTTCTGGAGGTATGAGATCAACTTTGTCTAAATTGAGGCTCAAAGGGGGCACCGAGATTTATAGAGGATAGACTTTCTTTGGTGGAAGAAGATGAAAACATTCTTTTGAGGCATAATGAGGAATGGGAGTGTGTTACACCAGAGCTCTTTCTTCCAAGTTCTTCTGTAGAGAGACAGCAGCAAGAATCCTTCTCCTGAACCAGCGTTTCATTGAGCGTACAGCGTCTCCCTCTAGGTGGCGCCCTTCTACTTTATTTTGTCAGTGTTTCCCTGGTAGTTTTGATTAGGAAGTCTCCTTTGCCATCAATTTTTTCTAAGTAGGAAATTCTCCTCAAGTATGGATTCCTTGTAGGTTTTGTAGCACCGTCAATCAAGCAGGTTCTTAATATTGTCCAATTTAAAAAGTATGAGAGAGCCCAGAATATAAAGCACTTTAGCTAATCACATGACTCAAATTAGATTTCTAAGATCATCACATTATACTTTGGCTTTTCATTCCACAGTGAGATTTTTTTTTTTCTTCCCTGAAGATTTTTTTAGAAGAAAGGTTACATTAATTCTTTTTCTTTTCAATTTTTAAAATAATTTCCCTTTAAATTATTTTATTTTAAAGGGATCGATTCTGTTAAATTTAAATAGCACAGAAAACATATTTTAAAGTGATTGAAAATTATCCCTTTCTCTAAGATGTGCTACACCCTCAATATGCATTCAGAAAATGTGTTTTGAATGACATCTGAATTGGGAAAGGAAAAGTGAGTTAACTTTACCATTGAACTAATTGATACATAGCTCTATTCATATATGTTACTTCTCTCCTAAAATGAGAGAACTTTCTCTCTATTATTTCTCATCTTTATATATCTACCTAATACAGTCTGAGTAGAATTAATTAGATGAATCAGTACTACTTGGGTGGATTTATTCGGGCTATACAACATGCCATGAAGAAAAATGGGTTCAAGTATAAGAGTTAATGAAATTATTCATTCTCTTTCTGCAAGACAGATATTAGTATATAGTTCACTTTTGAGGAAGTTGTCCTTGAAGTAAAATGACATATATTTTTGAAATAAAAAATTACTAAAGCTCTGTGAGGAATGCTTCTTAAGGAAGGTTAATATTTGAATTATCACTTGAAAAATGAATAGGGGCATGCCAAGTGGGTGTCAGGGGTCAAGTGCACAGGCACCGAGGCAGGAATCAGTGTGCACGGTTGGAGGCCCTGCCCCGCCAGGCCTCTGACAGTGAAGGCAGAGGCAGCACAATGTATTGAAAACTGGAGCACAAGATGCATTAGCTCAGAAGTTGGGTAACTCTGTAACCTACTGCAAGTCACTTATGTTGTTAAAATAAATGAAGTGGATTTGGTACTCCTTAGTACTGTTCTTAGCTGTCATTTTCTAGGAACCTGTGAAATCTCCCCTTTCCCACTTGCCCTTGCTGTATCCCTACTCTCAATTACCGGGGGTGCCAAAAAAAATGTGTAAATGTATACAAGTGGACATTTTGGTCCACTTTGCTCAAGCAGTAGTTCACTGTAATCAGAAGTGTCTGGACACTGATGGTAACCACTTTGAGCACCTCTTGGAATTGCAGAAGTCAAGCGCAATTTGTATTCCTTTTTTGTTACTGGTATATGTTGAGTATTACAATTTTAATACAGTTTTCCTTTCTTAAAATGTGTATACATTGTTTTGGTACCCTCTGTATTCCCAACCTCAGGGTCCATTCCCTTGACAAAGCACTTCGCTGTCAGCCCCACCTCATGTCCATCGTCTCCAGACAGCCTCTGCATTGGCATATTGCCTGCATTGGAGAAAGGGCGCAGGCAGGGTGGAACTTTGAATGCTCTGGCAGCAGGGCCCCCTTTGTGTTTTGTACTTTTGATTGGGGTTTCTCTTTTTCATAGCACTTTTTTTTTTTTTTTGTCTGCCTTGCCTTTCATTTGTTCAACATTTGTCGCATGAATATTGTGGCTTGACTAAACCAGTCACAGTGATAGCAGACGTTTTGATATTGACAGAGCAGATGGTAGCAATGGTTTAGATTAAATTATTAACTAGAAGCCACAGCAGAAGCTTTTAGCTTCAACACATGCAGAGTTAAGGGTGTTTCCTAGCATCAGAATTCACTGGCAAAGAGGATGTCAGATCAAGTTCCTCCTAAAGAATTGATGCATTATCATCCTTTAAGGGTTCTCTTTCTCCCCGCCACTAGGCACGGATGAAGAGAGTGACTTCCATTTGTCTTGTTTTCAATATGCCATTTGATTCATTAGTAAAGGTTAATTCAGAAGCAAAAGAAAGAAAAGATCATTGTACCGTGAAGATCTAGAACGCTGGTGATTTTCAGTGCATTTTGTGAAATTAACATGATTCATGGAGCAGTTAAAATGATTCTTCATGAGCATGTGCTGTGAGACACACGTTTTCATTCTGCGAAGAGTATCTCTACAACATTACCTCTTAAAACCTGTGTGTGTGTGTGTGTGTGTGTGTGTGTTTAAACCTCACTATGCAATTGTGAAAAGCATAAGAATAAAATGACACCTATATATTCAAATTTCCCCACTTGTCTAAAAAAGGCCTTTCTTTATAGTTGGTTTATCCCAAACTGGTATCCTATCCAAGGTCATGCAATGCATCTGGCTGTGATGTGATGTTCCTTAAATCAAATCTCTTTTAATCTGGCTCCACCTCCTCCTCCTCCACATTATTATTATTATTATTATTATTATTATTATTTAATTGACTTATTGGAGAGGCCAGACAGGCAAAATGTTTCACTTTTAGTTTAACCGATTGTTTTCATTTTTTCCTCTAGCTCTTGTATTCTCTGTAAACTGGAAAAATTTAGCTTATCAAAAATGTTTAACTTGAATTTACCATAGATGATATAGATTTTTTTAAATTAAAGTTTATTGGGGTGACAATTATTAGTAACGTTACTTAGGTTTCAGGTGTACAGTTCTGTAACACATCATCTATATATCACATTGTGTGTTTACCACCCAGAGTCAGTTCTCTTTCCATCATCATATATTTGATCCATATCATAGGTGATATTTATACTTGGTATTTCATCACATCGGAGCCACCAGTTGTCCCATTAGTATCTGCTGGATTAGGGAGGTGGCAGACTGGCCCTTTCACTGGGAAATTGCCCTGACATTCCTCTTATGTGTCAGTTATCAGGTAAGTAAATCAAAGAAAAGTAGAAGTTTTAAATGCTTAAGATATTAGACTACTGAGAGATAAATATTAGTAATTCGTAAGAAAAATGTCTGATGTGGAAAAAGATTAACTCTTTAGCAATAAGTGACCAACTTATCTTTTGGTTTGTTTTCTAATTACTTCAATACCAAACAGCAAGAACCTATATCAATTTAATTTGTGTTGAGTAATGTAAAGTATAGTTTTTCATCTGTTGTGTCAAATACTTAAGGCTGTTATTTAAATATCATAAATTACAATTGTATTAAATGAATTTTACTGTAGATTTTTTTAAAATCCCTTAATAGTGAAATTTTGTCTATCTGAAATTCAACTTTATCTGGACATCCTGTATTTTATCTGGTAGCCATGTTTTTAAAATTTAGTCTCTTATTTACACATTTATTGATTGTATTAATTCATCTGCCTGTGCTATTGATTTGCTTTACAGCTTCAATAATGATTGTTATTTTGATATATAAGTATTATAGACTTTATATAATTGCTCTCAATATGAAAGTTTATAAAAACATGAAACTTAATTCTTTCCTCCAAAAGTTAAAATTATGGGAAGACTTTGTTCCTTAATAAACAATGGATAGGCTTAAAAGATAAGTTTCTCTATTACTAAAGCATTATTACAAATGTTTATTAAGTGGATTATGTTGCTAGTTAATGTTTAGAAATTTCTAAAATCTCTTACTGCTAAGTGTGTACATTCGATTTTATAGGACCAGGGGCTTATGTGGGATACTTTCTGCTACGATGTCTCCAATGCTTCAATTAGTCTGAAAAGTACAAGAGATAATGGGTGTGTTTGTGGATTTAAAAATTGCATTTCAAGTATTTTAATCAAGTATTTCAAGCATAAAGATAATGAGTACACCTAAATTAGCTTAGTCATGTGCAGTCTTCTATTTCAGATGTTAAGCTTGATTTTAAAAGCTAGCCTAAAACAAATTGACAGTCAGTAAAAGCACTGTTTCTAGATAATAGTGGGCTGAGAAATTTTCTATTTTTGAAGAGCTAAATTCCTTTGAGAAATATTTAAAATTATCATTTAGTGCATGACCCTAAACAAGAAAAGAACTCCATTATGTCTGATTTTTCTTTCCATTCCTCTGCTTCCAACTTAGAAGACTACAGTGATCTTCATTGATCATATATTCCATTTTCACTTGATCTTGGATTCTATATCGCGTAGTTTTATATATATATATATATATATATATATATATATATATATATATATATGCCTTGTTTCTGCCTATAATTCCTGTGTACCGTATTTGAAAAAGTTCTTTTTTAGAAAATATTATTAATAATTTAGATAATATTTAAATATTATATTGAAGATTTTTAGATTCAAAGTAAAAACTCTGAAAACCCTAACTGCATTTAATGCACCTTGGAGGGCCTGAGGTTTTGTGTAAATGGGCATAGGTAAGGAGAGGGGGGAGGAAAAAAGAGGGGTGGAAGCCCTATTCATGAGTCCTGGGAGCCTTAGACTGCTCTGCTTTTAAGAAGCTTTTAGGTTTAAGCATGTAACGTTTTGTCCTTAATAAAAACAAGCGTATATTTCAAGGTTGTACTACAGATGAAAGCATGAATGGTAACGGAGTCATTTATTTAATAGCTAGGGTTTTACTCTTTAGACTATTATACCTTAAGTAGATAATCGCTCCTGAAACATTACAAACTGTTAAATACAGGCTGATAAAACCAAGGGAGTTATAGAAAAATAACCCTAAATGAGAAGAGATTCTGACCTCCTCACCTTGGAAGTGGATTGCTGCCCCAGTTCCCCATTTTTCTCTCCCTGGCCGCATGCAGCACTGGTGATTTTTTCAAATGCCGCACCTGTCATCCAGCATTCCTTCTTAAACTCTTGGTCACTCCTAGCCTACCAACTAAAGTCCACACCCTATGGCAAGCAGTGCCCTTCAGGGTCTGGCCCCTGCCTCTCTCTCGACCCCCCTTGCCACTTTTGCCCACATCACTGTCCTGTAAGCTTATGCATTTGCAGACCTCCGTGTGTCCTATGACTGTGTTTTACTTAAGAGCCCCCTTTTCTGTTCTCTAACAGCTGTTTGCTTTCTAAATGAGGTGTGTGCCCTTGTCATGGGTCCCAGTAACAACATGGTCTTATCTCTCTCCCTATGCTTATTCATTATTTTATTGTATTTATCTGTTTGGGTGTGACAGCCCCACTGGACTGTGTGACCTTTCTAAGGCCAGAGACTATGTATGGTTTACTTTTAAACCAGTTGCCTAACACAAACCAGCTAGTCAGTGCTCAATGGAAAATGACTGAGTGGTTGCATGGAAGTGCAGTTAACAGTTAAGAATTTCAGAATATGTATTACTTCGCAAAATATTCCTGTACGTCTTTGCTGGCACATTGTATACTTACTCCTGAGAAGTAATCAGATAACTCTAGAAATAATCAGATGATTCCTAGAAGAAAAAATTTTAAATTTGGTTATAAATAAGGTATAATTTCAAGTGATAGGTTAAGCAGAAATGTTGGAACTTTATGAATTAAGGGTGCCAGTATATATACTATAATAATGGACAGGGTACCCGGATTATGCTGATGATGCCGAGCCTATTTTTCTTTCTAATATTTGATAGCATTTTTGGAAAAAATTGATTTACTTTAAATATTGTTATTACTTATGTGTCCCAGCAAGGAGTTTTTGTGTAAGATATATTAACTTGAATGACTGAAGATATCTTTTCAAAACTTATAGCTAACAAAAGAGGGATTAGGACACCCAGATTCTCATCATCTTAGCTCAGACATGCATTGGCTCCTAGATCTCAGTTTTCTCATTTTTAACTGTAGATTACATTTACCTGTCTGGTTCATTGAAAACTTGACTATAGACCTACTAGAAACCAGAAAGTTCTTGATAAGCAGCTAGGGTTTGGGGGGGAATCAAATTGACTTCAATTAGACCTTCAGTTTGAGATAAGGTAAAATTTGAGTAGAGGTTAATGATATGAAACTGGAGGACAGATGAAAGACAATAGATGGAGATGGAGACTGAGCAGGGTGTTTAAAGGTAGAAGCTTAATCCATGAATCAGCAGTCTGTTTCTGTGAAGGTCCAGATAGTAAATATTTTTGGCTTTGCAGATCGTACAGTCTTTGTCACAGCTACTCAGTTTTGCTGTTGCATGCAGCCATAGAGAGCAGCCATAGACAACAGACAAACAAATGGTGTGGTGGTGTTCCATTGCACATTTATTACCAGACACTCAAATTTGAATTTTGTGTGATTTTTTTTACATGTCATGAAATATTCTTCTTTTAATTTTCTTTTCAACCATTTAAAAAGGAGCTAGCAGGATTTGGCCCAAGGGCCTTAATTTGCTGACTCCTGCCTTACAAAATCATTAAGGCTTCAAAGGGGAATAAGTAAATTGCTTAAGATAGAGGTTTAAGGACTAGCTTTTTGAAGTTGTTAGGAGTTTGTCAGAATCCAGAGAAAGAGTGATCAGACCTAGGAAAGGAACTATAGTTGGCCCTTGAACAATGAGGGGGTTAGGGGCGACGGCCCCCGTACAGGTAAAATTTATGTATAACTTTTGACTCCCCCAAAACTGAACTACTTACTAAAGTAGCTTAGTGTTGACCAGGAGCCTTAAACCGAAACAAGCATTCAATTAACACGTTTTGCATGTTACATGTATTATATACTGTATTCTTACAATAGAGTAGCCTAGAGAAAAGAAAATGTTATTAAGAAAGTCGTAAGAAAGAGAAAATACGTTTATAGTATTTATTGAAAAACAAACCACATATAAGTGGACTCATGCCGCTTACATGCGTATTGTTTACGGGTCAGCTGTAGTGTGCTGCAGTGTTGATGAAGAGCTTTAGAACTGGGTCGTTAGCAGTATATGATTAGAAAGATAGAAAGATGAGGTTAGAGAAAAAGACTACTGGCACTAGTTAGAAGTTCACTGGTGACCACTGAGAATTTTTAAAAAATGGTTAAAATGGAATTTTAGGCTGTAGAAAAAAAGATAATATGCATTAAAACTGGAAGTGATAGGTTTAGAGCTGTCATTCATGGAGCCGGTGGTTTAACTCTGAGACAAGTAAAAGACAATTCGGAGGTCTGAGGACTGCCCTTCAGTTCAAGCAGGACTGACCCTTTATTAAACTTTGGGCAGCTCAGCTATCTCTTTAAGATTCTATTAATCTATCTAACAGATACTTATATATGCTTACCACATACCAGGTACTGTTCTAAGAACTTAATAACCTTAGAATATAAGTTCTGTTATTACTTCCATTTTACAGATGAAAAGACCAAGGTGGTCACTCCTTGAGTAAGTGACTAGTATTCTCAGTGGGTGGTTCCAGACTTGGGCTCTTCATTCCTATGCTACATTGTCAAATTTTCCATGTCTGGGATTTTATATTTTCCATGTCTGGGATTTTATTTTTTTATTTTAATTAATCAATTTATTTATTTTTAACTTCTGTTTTTTTTAGCTGAGCCATCCTGCCACCTGTTGTTGGCAGCTCAGCAGCAGCTTAGCTCGAGCCGGGAATAGAACCGGCGACCCTGTTGCTCAGAGCTCGCACTCTTGAGCGAGCTCTTAACCAGCGGAGCCACTTGGCCAGCCCTCATGTTTGGGATTTTAGAATTTGTTTTTTTAACTGTTGATGCTCTTATAGAGCTAACATTGGAATAGGAAGTACCATGGATTTATATATTTTCTGTTGAATGTAGAAACTGAGCTATTAAAGAATACTAGACTTTCCATAAAGACATAGCTCTTCAATAAACTATGACATCAAGGCAATGCAAATTATAAGATGAAAACACTGCCCTGTTTTCATGCTTACATGCAGGATATGAAGAGATGATAAAATTATTGGGGAAATCTTTATAATTAATAAGCTTTTTCAAAACACAACTTAGTATGTTACACAATAAATACCATAATGTATTTGGTTGCTTCCTGAAGATGTGGACTTTGGGCCTGAGTTATGAGGCAGCACGGAATTGCACATAGAGGACAAAGTGCCTGGGATGTCGGGATGGAAGGCTGCTTTCTACCTCTAGACTCACCGCTGACCTGTGGTGTGTAACCGCATAGTGCCATTATCTTTACACAACTGTGGCCACTTGATACCAGGCTTAATGTTGAGTGAGAAAGGAAATTACTCCATGCATACTGTCACTACTGTTCATTTTCTTAGAGCACTTCTTTGACTAGTCCTGGTGGACTGGAAAAGCCTCATTATCTAATGAATAGATCTCCCTCTTTCAAATGGGAGCCCATGAAATTCACTCTACAGATTTTTGTGTTATTGCCATCACCTCCTTCAAGTTTTTACTCAAATCTCACCTTTTCAATGAGCTCTACCCCTGACTTCTACTTAATATTGCGACCTGGCCATCTCCCACCCCCATTGCCCCTTTCATCCTACTCAGCTTCTTCTTTGTCCATTGCATTTACCACCTTCTAATACACCATAGAATTGTAGTTTATTATCAAAATAATGGAAGCCCCATGAGGACAGGGTCTTCACTGATTTATCCCAAATGAGTGGCGCTTAGTATGTATGTGCCCCAAATTTACCTTTTGAATGAATGAATCAGTCTTTGAATGCCATCATTGTATACATGAAAGCTACATGCTGTCTTCAATTATTAGTCTGCCTGGTGACATTTAACTTCAGAAACTTGTAGATTAGGAAAACGAGTGCTTCTTTCCAGAACATGGGGCTACCTGTCTCTAAGGCAGTGAGGTTGAGAGGCAGAGCAAGGCCACTCTTACTTTTAAATTGGTTTTCCTAAGGGGAACTTCTTTCACTAATTTAATGCAGCTATATAATTTGACTTACAGTCTCAGCCCTTTCTCATTTGCCATCTGGCCATATAATGACTTTTTAGTAAAGCTAAGTAGAGAATGAAAGAACACAAATTGGAAATCTGTGATAATGTGTATGAATATGATAATAATGTGTTTTATTTCTTTAGTTGTTGTTGTTTGCTTTGCTTTTGTTGTTCAAAAAATAAGATTAAGAAAGGAAAGGATTTGAGGAGGAATCATTCCAAAATGTTCCCTAAAGGGAGCCCCTCATATAAATTTTATTCTTTGACTAAGAGCTTTTGTTATAAACTAAATGTTTTGAATTAGTGGATTATTACATTTTTCCATTCAGTTATAAGTCTGGCCCAAAGCTATGAAATAAGAGGTTGTCTAATGTGTTTCAAAAACGGTTTTGCCATGAAGTGGACTTGGGGAGAGATGTAAGGAGCATTCTTTTCCTTTGTCCCTGTTTGTGATATTAGCTGATCCGTATTCTCTTCCTTTTTGTCCCTGTTCCTTTACCCTGGGATATATTTTCTAGTACCTGCTTATACTCCATTTCTGATTTTTCTTTTCCCTATTTGTGTTTCCCCAGTTCTCTGAGGTTAATTGTAAATAGACAAAAGAGCCGGAACTCAGTACAGTGTGTATTCACGTTAAAGAGTAACCCTAATTACAGTAGTGGGGAGGGGAGGATTATGGGATTTTGTGTTTTTTTTTAAATCAAGTGCTTAGATGATAATTAAATTTAAAATACAGATTAAAATGATTAGGGTACTTAAATTTCTCCTTTGGAGTGGGGAAGTTGGAGTTTTTTCGGGGAGGAAGGGTTGTGACAGCTAGATATACTAATAAGATCACAGTTTAGAACAGTTACAATGCTGATTCTAAAAAAAAAAAAAAACTGGGTGAGAAGGCAGGGCATACTAATTTGCACAAAAATGCAGCCAAGTCATCACTTAAGCTCCATGGAGATTCATTCTATTGTAAAGTTTTACTGCTTGTAAACGTTTCTTTGTGGGAGGCAGAGCCTGGGGGCGTGGTCGGAAACAATAGTTTGGCTCTTTTTCCCCCCTAAATCAATTCCAAGGCCTGAATTAACAGGAGAGTCAAAGAATCAACCCAGACTTGCTCTAAGACTTGTCGGCTCCAGTCGAAAGATCTGGACGTTCATTGTGGCCTAGTGAAAACGGGGAACACGTTTGCTTCACCTTGACTTTGAGGAGGAACCCTGGACTGTTCTGTGGACTCCAGCTTGAACAAACTTTTGATCTGCTGGAGAGAAAACTGAATAAATGAGCCCTGAAGCGGAAAGACGGATGAGGCTATCATGCAAATAAGAACCGTGATTGGCTTTCTCTTTCTGCACATGTTGTCACTTGGCGGCTCTCAGCCTTAAAGATTAGGTTTCAGTGGGAGATTTTCAGGTTCAAGGACTGTTAATGGTTTGTAACTGCCTGACAATGAGCTCAACGTCCAAGTTACATCAGCCAGGGCAGATGTCTAATGGTTTGAGATCCGAGGAAGAAGTTAGAATCTGAGCAGAAGGATGCAGCTTGCCACCTGCCTGCTGGACTGAGCTTTTCATGTGATTTAAATTTCTAAACCCTGTGTAGGCATCCTGGAAATGGTGGCCTTCATTAATGCAAAGATCAAGTCTTTAATTAAACTTTTTAAGAAGAAAAGTAAGTAGTTTCTCTTCTCCCCACTGTGTGTGTATGTGTGTATGTGTGTGTTTTATGTACTATTTCATCCTTTTGAGTGATGGATTTAGAGTGTGAAACAGCATAATGGGCACAGGTTAAAACTCCAGTCTATACCAGGTTGTTCAAATACCTCACACTTCTGTAACTCTAGGGCATAATTTATGTGATCTCAGCATGTCTTATTTATTTATGGTTGAGATTTTAGGTGAATTCACTTCTTTTGTGGTTCTCAAAAGAAGCCCTTTGAAGAAGGGAGAGGAAAAAAGTCTTGTATTTACTTTATGTGGCCCTGATGTATGTTTCTTTGGCTTACTGTGCTGGGAACCTCCATGTAACATATCACATATTTTTGGTGGGGATGATCCTGTAAAACTCGCTGGCCTTCTCTGATTTGTATTTTAGAGCTAGAGGACAAACTAACTCTGTCTAGACCCATCAGTTATTAAGTACACAGCTTTTGTGGTGTGGCTTCATTGTGTCCTTTCAGTGGTTTAAATTTCTTTAATCCAGGCTCGTCTTCATTCCCTGGGAAGTAGAATTTTTACGAATATATGCTTTTGTTTTTACATAGTTGCTAGTTGCTGGTTTATCAATTTTAGTTTAGTTTTTTCGTTTTGGGACCAATGTATTGAACTGGATAAAGGTGTATGGGTAAGATCTGTTGGTAAAAGAAACTTTGCAGAAAGCAACAAAGAGCTGCACTCTGGGCTCGCTTCCTGCAGATCCGTTGCTCGGAGGCTGGGTTTGGATGGACTGATTAAAATCTGCCCTGGCAAGACTGAGATTTGCCAGGGAAGAGACTGCCAGTCTTTCACAGGAGCCAGTTTGTAGCTGTACAGTGAGTGGGGCCGATGGTGCGATTACACAGCCCTGAATACCATTACTTGGATTTGATTTGTAACTGGCAAATAGGAAGAGTTTCAGTTTTCAGTATTTTCCAGCTATGAAGTGTAGTAACTCAATCTTTCAAATAAACGGACATCAGCACAAAGCATTGTAAATGACTAGGGCTTCTCTTTGGGAGACGTATGGTGAGTGTCTGTCCTCCCCCGCCCCTCACTGTGCACGATTCTCAGATACATAAGTCAGGTCTTTGTGGATTTTATGTATTAAGATTGACAGTTACATGCACCATGCAGAACATTTGTTGAACAGGTAATGTGAAATACCAGGTGCTTAATTTACACGCTGCTTTTGTCAAACTCTAAAAGCAGGAAGCATACAGGACATTTCTGTTTTCAACTTGATGTCTAGTTCTCAGTATTTATTATTTCATTTAGCAATTGATAGAGACAGTAGGTTCATTTAAGAAATGAATTACTTGGAGGCAAGGCTTGTAGAATTCAGTAGCTGTAGAAAAGATGGTCCATGGGGTGAGAGCTAATCTGTGGCTCAGATGCCCAGGGGCACCAAGAAAGGCCAAGCTCCCCCTTCATGATGGTTCTAAACTCAGGGGCTCCTTGACAGTAATTTCACTGCTTCTGCCACAACCATGTTTTACATGAGTTATGCTATGAGTTAAGACTTTACATATATTAGTTCATTTGACCTTGATGTCAAATCCAGTAGCTGTGCTGTAGGGTACATTGAGTTAATTTTAAATATGTTCAAATGGAAAGGTTCAATAGTTCATGCATGCCTGTTGATTTTATTTTGAGAATCTATTTTATGGTCTAGGTACTAGAGACATGGGATGTTGTAGAAATGGATATGCCCAGAGTACATTCGATAGAGTTAGGGAAGAATCGCCTAACTCACAATTCTAGTATCTGCTAGAAAAAGGAAATAGGCAAAAGAGGTCTCAAGCCTGGGTGGCGGGGTGGGAGGAATAAAGGAAAATTATTATAGAGATTTAGTGTCCTCTTATGATTATCTATCTTTTCTTTCTCTAATGTTTTCATCTCCTTTGTGCTGGGAAAATTCAATTGAATTGAATTGGGTTTGGAAAAGTCAGTTACATTGGAATTTTTGAAAAACATTTTAATGTAAAAGTATTCCATGAAAGCAAGAAATACAGAGATAATTTTGTAGCATAAATTGACTTCTACTTCTATTAGATATGCTATTTAAATATATATACATTGACTGTAATGCTTACTTTTTAAAATGTATTGAGTTTTTGCAGTGATGTTTTGAAATAATGCTTTAGATGGGAAAGACTTGGTCTCTACCTCTCGGTAGGAAATCTGTTTCTATCTTGACACTCTGACATTTACTGATGAAGTGGCACTGTACAATTGAATAACAGGTATCTGTCATGGTTGACTTAAGTAGGCATTGGAAGTCTATCAATTTTGTCAGTCATTTTTTAACACTGGGGTAGAAGGAGGGCCTAAAATACTAGGAAGCAATTAACTGATTAAACAGCTCTACCAACGCATTGTGGGGGGGATGGGCAGTTTCACCATTTCCGTTAGAGACAAAACACTGTGGAAAGGACACCTGCCGCCTAAGATTAATTCCGTTCAGAGTTTGCTCCATTTCCACCTTGTGACCCTTACTCACGGATGTGTGAGGCCCCCAAGACCCTATCTGGATGTAATACATTTGGAGCACTTGCAGCTTAACTTGACACCTGAATTTATTCTCTCTCTCTTTCTACAGCGGTTTCCAACCTAGATGAGGAGAGTAGATGGACAGTCCACTACACTGCCCCGTGGCACCAGCAGGAGAATGTGTTCCTTCCCACTACAAGACCCGCCTGCGTAGAGGACCTGCACCGCCAAGCCAAGCTCAACCTCAAATCAGTCCTGAGGGGTAAGAATGCCACCTGTAAGCTTGTTCTTTGGGATTAGTCACCATTAGAATTAAAAGCATTAATTTAATTATTTGCAAAAGCAGACCTATTTATAATCATACAATATGCTATGTCTTTATGAGATATCGTAAATACTCACAACCTAGTACAGGCCTAATATGTTCTATTCTGGTCTCTGTAGAAACTTGCCTATTTACATATATGCAAATCTGTCCTCAAAGAGCCCACCCCTGTTTAGAAACCCTTTAGTGAGTTTAAACCACCAGTACTAATTTAATGCAAATACAGTAAGTATTCAAAGCCAATTTGTTAAAGCTAATACTTTCTAATGGTGTCTTCGGTTTAATTCAAGTTGGGAGGAAATAGGGGACCTTATACATGAACTTTGAAGGAGTACAACTTCATTTAATTTATCTGAACTTGGGTAGCACCCAACTGGGCTCCTATAAGTAGGTTCTGTTGACTGGTGGGAGGAATACCCTGTGGTCAGTAGGAACTATAGGAAGAGTGTCCTATATCTACTTTAAAATTCTCCTTTTTACTTCAATTTATTGTTGTTAAGAGGTGTAAACGTGCAGCAAAGAGGGCTTCCTGAAATTGATTTTAAAAAAAGGGGGGAGGAAGTTCTTTAAAATAGGAAGGAGTGACTTTTAAATATTTCAGAGACTTTTTCTTAAAACCTCAAACCAGTGTTCCTATTCTACCAGATGCTGCTTCTACCAGTTTTCTCCTATGATGTAATGTTGGGACATAGTTATACTAAAAATGTACTTGTTATTTATCTAAAATTTAATTTAACCGGATGTCCTATATTTTATCTAATGGTGAAAGTTTAAAATCTGAGAGAAATACTGCCACTGATTCAAGGAAAACCCAGCATGAGCGCCTCCATAATTTTTATGATAGATTTTACTTGTATGTCATCAGTCATTGATTAAGTAATTCATTAAGTAATGTACTGTTACTGTGATTCGCTATTACTAGCTAGGGTTCATTAAACACTGTATGCTAAATTCCACCAATACTTAACTATATGTCAGATACCATTCTGAGCCCATTCCAGGTATTATCTCATTTAGTCCTCATAATACTCCTATTGCTTACTATTACTATGCCTATTTTATAGATGAAAAAATGGAGATACAAAGATTAGAAACGTTCCTATGCTCTCATAGTTAGTGGTACAACCGGGATTTAAACTTGGACAGTCAGAGGCTGCAGAACTCACATTCTTAACTGCTGGACTATACTGCCTTTAGTAACCATTTGTTAGAAATGTATTCTGGCAGAAGTGCAGAATACAAAGGCAGGGTTTTGTCTCTTGGGAATTTATACTTTTATATAGTGCAAGTAACAATGTGAAAAATTCTCAAGAGATGGGTCAAAAATGGCTGTATGGGAGTTAAAGAAAACAGATAATTTCTGCTTAGAGAGAGAAGGAATAGCTCTCAAAGGACTCAAAATAGGTTTGGTATTCTGAACAGAACTATACAAACATTTTAGATCTTAGTCCTATTTTTTCTTCCTTTAATCTTTTATAACGCTTAAATTATCCAGCGTCTTACAGTTGTGGCATCGGAATGTCCAGAAATGAGGACATTATTGGGCTCCCTTTCTCATTAACCTGAGGAACCTACATATTTGGTGACTGCACGCTTAAATGAGAAGAACGGCTCTTTTGTGTGGCCTTGGATTTGTACTTTGACCTTTGCTTCATGATGTTGGTCACTTAATGTACCTAAATCCAACCAAAATTTTTTGTAGATCTCTTCAGGTCCTAGCGATTATCTTCAGTAGATTTTGTCAAGGAGCTTCTCTACTTATAGTTCACCTTCCTCCCCTCTTATTCTTATAATTAATAAGAATATTAAATGGCACAGGTCCCAGGACAAACCCCTGAGGCGGTGCCATTGTTCACATTTCTTGCAAAGCACTGCGTGGTCTGGCTTGTAGAGAGTGCTTTGGGGAAGGTATGTGTGAGTTTGAATATTCAGGCCCAGGTTTTTTTGGTCCCTCTCCAGGAAATTGCTTCACTGCCTTTTTCATGTATTTTCATGTACCAGATCAGAGCTGCTTTTTCCTTTCTTCCCTTAGAAAATTAAACATCTGTGTATAGATTTTTCTGATTTTCTTTTCTTTTTGACTATTCAGTAGATCCATATGAAATTTCATCACCACTGGTTTTGCCTACACTTGGATTTAATTTTGAAAAGGTAAATGCTTTCTTTAGTAATTGCTTTAATGCCTTAAAATGATTCATCAAAGAGAGTTGCCATTAATAAAATGAGTAACTCTGGAAAGTTCTTTTAAGTGTAGATTTAAATACTCCTTAAGAGGTTTTAGATAAATAATAACTAAAACAGTGGTTGAGAAAGATGAAATAAGAGCGTATTTATTTATTTATATTTTTTGAAATGAGAGCATTTTTTAAATCATATGTATAGAACTTCACATTCCACTCTCCTTACACCATGTTAGCAACCTGAGATAAACAGACATGAGGGCAAAGCTTTCATTGCTTTGTTATCAATGAAGACTAAAAAGAAAAAATTGAGTCACTGAATAGTTGGCACTCTTAGGTATGATGTTATATAAGGTTATCAGTCTAAGTTAATTTTACCTCAACGATCTTTGCTTAAAAATATAAAAAGGTATAGCAAACTATTCACAAAAAATAATCTATTTTGTTCCTTTTCTTCTTACTTGACCTTGTCTGTAATGTAAGGAAGGAATACTACTCTTCAATATTAAACAGGTTGGTGCTTTTTCATGGTCATTTCATACTTGTTGTATGAACTGTTGTGTCAGTTTTTATGGGGAGCTCAGCTCTCCTCTTCAGGATCATAAAATATGGAGGGAAATGATACAGTGAGTACTATAAATTAATACCTAAGTGTTGTAAACATTTGCTTATTAAAGTAATGCAGAAATGATTAGTGGCCAGTAGAATGGTGGAGATAGGCACCAAGCTTACTAAAAAATATTTTTATAAAAAAACTATGTTTGAGTTAAGACATAAAGGAAAATAATAGACATGATTTAATAAGTATTTGTACATCACTTCTGGACTATACCAGGAGTTTTTAAATGAATAGGTAAAAGTTTGTAGGCCCCTACCTTTAAAGAGCTGCCCTTGCTGTCTGATGTCAAGATGGAAGTCAACAGACAATAGTGTATGAGGTACAGTGGGCACAGGGAGAGAGAAGCACTGGGAGACACACCCCTTCCCCCCACCCCCCGCCCTCCCGTGCCCCATTGGAACAGAGATGGGCTTTTACCACGTGAAAAACAGCATGTGGAATGCCTGGAGCGATGTCTCCCGTGTGCAATTTTACTCTATTCTGGTCCAAATAGAGCAGAGCTTTTTTGTATTTGTTGTTGGCTAATCTGGAGAATTCGATAGAATTTGGTGGCCACGGTCTTAGATCAAATGATGTGGTTTTGTTGATTTTATTTTTTTTACTAGAGATTTAGGTCATGATTTACTGCTAATGAGGATATAAATATGTACCATAAGCTCTCACTTAACCTTGTCTATAGGTTCTTGGAACTGTAGCAAAACGACATATAATGAAACCAGTTTTACCATAGGCTAATTGATATAAACAAGAGTTACATTCCTGCTGTATCTCATGAACATTTTAACAAAACAGCATTGAATGAAATGACATTATTGGAGGACATGCTGTACGTAGATTTAAAAATAGTTTTTTTAATATTTGGCTCAACAGGACATCTGGATAGTAATGAATAGTGAATTTCTGAAGATGGACTCCATTATCCATATAGAATTCACTCAGCTTTTCGCTGAATTTCCACAAAAATTCCACCCATTCAATCTCCATAGTTGTTTGAACACTTCATAAACTTCATCAGAGGTAGCTGTGATGATGAGTAAACTTTATCTTGCTAAAGTTTTATCTGGCTCATTTTTAGCTTTATTAAAAGGGCCACAATTTAGTGGGGAAATGGGAATGAGGAATGGGTGTGGGCATGCTCAGGCTCAGTGAGAGGTTCCGATTTAATTTTATTTTTTATAACCTATAGACCTCATTTGAAAATTAAGAGCATATTAAAGACTGAAATAAAGGCATTTTTTTTTCCAGGCTCCATCCCCAAAAAGCCCAACTTGGGAGAAAGATAAACATACTTTCTCACAGTATGTTTAACAGGCAATTTAGTTACTATATCTGTGTACATTCCTGCCTGATTTAGTTCCCAGAGCATCTGTTGTTGGTATCAGAAATGTTCTTTAGTCACAGCTCTCTTTCCTGAAGGAATCCTTTTTAACAGGTCAGCCTGCTCTGTGGTTCTACAATTAGAAGTGTGAGCAGAGGGAGGAATGTTGAATCTGGTCTGTGTTAATTCAAAGTCAGAGGGTTACATTTATTATATCTGGAGGGATGGGAGTTGAGGATTTACAATGTGAAGAAATGACTGTATGTACCAAGTGATTAAAAACAGTAGTTGTGTGTGTGTGTGTGTGTGTGTGTGTGTGTGTGTGTGTACACCAACCTGTTCAATATTAGAGAACAGTACACCCTTCTTAAAATATCGACAAAGCTACCAAGTAGGGTCAGCCAGGTTTCTCTGACAGTTCCTGCCACACAGACTTTATCTTGTGCATACTGCATGTACCTTTCAGTGTCAAGAAAACTCCTAGTTCCCGTTTGACTTAGACACATACTTCTGTTCTAGGAATGGGTGTGGGGTTCTCTGTGGATTTGACGGGGAGCCTTGGCTTAAGGTATTTTATCTATCTGCCTTGGGCACATACGTCCCAAGCTATCCCAGGTGCCCTGTGGGTTTGGCTATAGATTCTCTTGGGGTCCCTGTGGCACTTTTCACAGGACTGCCTGGGAGATGCCTTCTGGGTATGGCCTTGTGGGTGTTGACAGCCCTCTCCTGGAGTGATGCATCTACTCATCACTTCACACAGATTCAAGGGGAACAGCGGCTTTGCCTATCTTATGCTAACAACATTGAATTCTTCATCTTTTTCTTTTCTGCCACGTTTTAAAAATTATGACATATAACATAGACAAGCACATAAACTATGTACTGTTTAACAAATAATTATAAAGGATACATCTAAGGAACCATTACCATTACTGGTCAAAAAATAGAAAATGACCAGGGTGATCACCTTATAAGGTATATATACATGTCTAATCGCTATGTTGTACACCCGAAATTAATATATTATTGTATATCAACTGTAATTGAAAAATAAATTAAAAAAAAAGAAACTATGACATAAACTCCAGAAACCTCCTGCTGTCCTTGCTTTCTAATAGGAAAAGCCCAGGTTTAATGTAAAGTGCATGGGTCACATAGAGGTTCAAATCCTCTCTTATGTACTAAGGATATGTAATTTGAGTTTAATTTTGAGTTTGCTTTTTTCAGTCATTTGAGCTTATTTTCTCATCTACAAAGTAAAGATCATAGTATCTATTTTCATGGGAATAAAATTAACTTATTTATGTAAAGTATCTCAAAGTGGAAGCAGTTAAATGTTTTGGAGGAAGGGTGCATTTTAATTAAAGTACAATGGAATACAGATGCATGTTGTTGTTTTCTTAAAGATTTTTTGGGGAATTGGGGGAGGGGAACAGTGTTGGGGAATTGGGGGAGGGGACCAGCCAAGTTGTTCTTCAGTCTTCATTGTGGAGGGTGCCAGTCGCCATCTGGCTTCCCGTCAGCAGCTCGTGGCCTCTAATCTTAAGGTGCTGTGTTCAGTCTTAGTTGCAGGTGGGCATAGCCACCATCCCATGCGGGAGTCGAACCAGTAACCTTGTTAAGAGCGCACACCCTAGCCACTGAGCCATTAGGGCGGCAGCTCAGCTCAAGGTGCCTAGCTCAATCTTTAGTTGTGGGTGGGCATAGCCCACCACTAAACAGGCGATCTTGTTGTTATACCAGCTGAGCCATCCTGCCACCTGTTGGCAGCTCAGCGACAGCTCAGCTTGGGTGCAGCATTCACTGGCCCATGTGGGAATCGAACTGGCGTCCCTGTTGTTCAGAGCACGTGCTCTAAGCCAACTCTTAACCAACTGAGCCACTCAGCCGGCCCGCAGATGCATTTTTTTAAATACATTTCAGTCCTCTTTCCCAAATGGCTGTCATGAATTAGCTGGTGTTGTCTCTCCCACCCATAATACTCCAGAGATATGCTATGGGCAGGAGGGATAAGAGGAAGAGAATAAGGAACAACCTCTTCAGAGGACAGTGACAGCCACAGACAGTTGACACTGAGGTTCATTTCGTCTATATAAGCAAGGTGCCTTTCTCCCCACTCGCCATCAACCTCTGAAAGATGCCAGGAACGTTAAAGCTGGAAGGGAGCTCCCAGGTTAATAAATCCCCTTTTTATTTGGTAGGTAAATAAACCAGGGCCCATAGAAGTTACGGAATTAGTTTATAGCTACTTCGCAGTTTATAGATGGCCATGTCAGGACTCAGAATCAGGGTCCTTGCTCAGCGCATGGTGGCCCATTTTGATCTCAGACCCTAAAGGCACTGAGAAAGCCTGTCCCTTTGATGTCTCTTCAGCCACTCTCAGCTTTTAAAAAGGTCATAGGCACAGGGCTTACTCTGGGGATCTAAAGGCCTAAGGCAGGTTTGGTTTCTTTAGCCAATTAATTTAGGAAATGCAGAATAGCTGATGGATGCCTAAAGGTGATGGCTTCACACTTGCTCAAGAAATCTCTTCACTCATCCTCATTCCATTAAAATTTAAATAAGTTTAAGAGAAATAAAGGAAGCTTCATCAGGAGGCATCATGTGTGACTATTATCTATAACCATGTATCAGCCTAATGGCATTTAGTGCTTATGTTTAGGGTTATAGTAAGTCATTAGTACCTCAGTGAATGAAAAAGAAAAAAGGCACAGGTTATAGAAGGGACAAGGGAAAGAAAGATAAGTGTTTGGAAATATTAAATACACCAGTGGTTTAGCGCTTACAGCTGAGTTTACCATTTGCTTACTTTATGACTTGTATTCTTCTTGAAGAATCCTTTGGTAAAATTGATTCATGCAAGAAGGTAGAATATCACTGGTTAAAGAGAGATTCTTTTAAATTTTTTGTAAATAAGAAACATTGAATTACTTATACCCATTTATAGAAAATTTGAAGTTATTTTCTTTTTTTTTGAGGGCAGTGTCACTGGCCCTCATATGTGGGACCCGAACCGGGGCCGCTGGCTTCTGAAGCCAGCGCCTAACCACTGAGCCACTCTGCCGGCCCTGAAGTTATTTTCTACTTTAAAGACAGGCATATAATTGTGGGTAGAGGGAGTGGTACATTATTCCGAAAAAGCCACTGAGCAAGCCAGGAAATACAGTTGTCTCATCTTTCCTAAACCACAGCAGCACTGGTATCTTGTTCTGTTGTTATTAACTATTCTGAAGATGAGAAGAGAGACAAGAATTCTGATTCCAGTGCTGCCAGTAGCCTGTGGGACTTTGGAAAATCATATCCCATTTTTTGTACCTGGATTCCTCCTCTGGAAAACCATTTATGATTTCTAAGTTTCCATCTAAGCTCAAAAATTTTGATTGGCCTCTCAGCATTTAACTGCTTAAGGGTGATATATGTGAAGTTTATTGATACAAACGGGTAATCTACTGCTGATAAGCATAAGTCCGGACAAGTTGGGTTGTCTAAAGTCTAAGTTTGTGTGGACATAAAAATTTTCTAAGTACCCCCTACAAGTGAGGTACTGGGCTAGCTATGTAGGTGAGTCAAAGATGAACCACATTGCTGCGCTCATCAGAAGCATAAAGCTAGCCAGGGAGATAAGATGTAAGTATGAGTAACTCATGTACAGATTGATGATGCTGGTATCATTGAGCTTCACCCTGTTCCTGGGTGTTATCTTTAAAACAGAAATCTGATGATGTCTCTGCCTTGTTAAAAAAAAATAAATCTTTACTAGCTCCTCGTCACTGATAGGATGAAACCTAACTTCCTCAGCACCAGGAGAACCTTCATGACCTGACCCATTTGTCTAGCTTCCTCTGCCCAGTCACTCTCTCTCCCCTGTGCTTCTTTATCCCTCCACCCAAGTGCTTTAGCCTGTGTCTTCTCACGTAAGATAAAGTCCTTGGGTTAGAGTGCTAGCATGTCTTGTCCTCGCTTTCCCTCCACTGCATGTTCCAGTTCATTCCTTATCTCTTTAAAACTACAACCTCTCACACCTGGCCAACTCCTGCTCCCCTGTAAGAACTGCCTTGTGGGTGCCCGGGTTTCCACAGAGTTTTCCTGGACTCCCCGGGGCAGACCCTGGCATGCCTTCTACACATTTCCACACATCCCACAGAACCTTACACCCCTCCATTAAACTGTTTATACTAAGCTACGTAGTTGTATTTCCATGTTTATATTCCTACCTGATAGCAAGATCTTTGGGAGCAGGACCTTTTCTTGTCGTTTGATCCCAGCACACAGTCCAGTGCATTATATGTACTATAAATACTTAGGTTTGTGCAGGCCCTGGAAAGGTCATCTAGATCTCAGGAAGAGGGTGAGAGCTGAAGCCACAGAACAACTGGTGACAGTGCAGGAGTGAGATTAGGGCTGGAGAGAGCACTAGATTGAGCCTGGCAGGCTTTCTTTTAGGGGGTTTTGAAGAAGTTGGTAGAAGAGGACATAGTAGGGAAAGAAGAAAGTAAATCTGGATGGGGAGAGAGTCTGAAGAAAGGCCACCGAATTGGTTATTAGGGGCCCATTGGCGACTTTCAAAAGAGCAGTTTCAAGGAAGTCTTTGGATTTAAGAAGCCAGATTTCATGAGATAGGAATTATTTTTATAAGCAGAAAAATAACACAAGTAATGTTTTAAAAAATAAAGAAGTCAAGTAAAAGATGTCAACAAAGCAAAGAGAAAAGGGACAGTATTTTTGAGGCAGTGACAGGGAGTAGAGGTAATGTTGTCGCTTGCTTGAAAAATTACAGCCAGTTAAAACATGGTTGTAGACAAAAAGAGCCCACAGGCGGGGGAAAAGTTTGCAGAAACAAAGAGAATGGCAGATGTTCTCTGAGGAGGTAGGTGGTAGGCAGGGAATTTGGGCAGAGGCAGGTTTCAACCTCCGTGTCCTAGGCAGAAGAATGGTGCGGGGAAAGCACATTTTGAGATGGAGCAAAAGAATGTTCAGGTTGTTCATCAGATAGTGACTTTTCAAAAAAAAATGATTATGGCATTAAAGACTTCATATATATATTTTTAGTATTTCATTAGACTTCTTTCTTTGGGAATTTATGTCCTTATGGAAAGTTGCCCAACCTGATAAAACAGTGGGTTAAATTCTCTATTGAGAAAAGAGAAGAGTAAAGATAAAAGTAAGGAATGGGCAGATTGGAAATGCTGTACAAAAGGGGCTATTTAACATCTCATGCTAGATTTGATGGCTCATGGAATTTTTTTATAATGCTCACTGCTCTAAGCATAGTAACCCTGAAAGAGTAGTTAACCTGTGAGACGGAAGTCAGATGCAAGAGCAAAGGAAAACTGAACAATCATTGCTTTTTCAGTAGGTAGAGAGAGACATGTCTTTTTTTAAATGGTTAGCAACACACAAAGGGTAGACGAGCAAAGACAGTCATTTAAATGATCCCGGTCTTAACAAAGCACTATGGATTGTTTAAACAAAAGCCTTTTTGTTTTGTTTTTGTGTCTGTACCCAGTCTGCTGTTTCAGCAATTCTATTTTAATTCCTGATAAAGTGAGTAACTTGAGTGGCCTCTATATTTCGCTCAGTGCAGCATAAAAATGCTACATTGAAGGTACTGTGGATAAAGTTTGTTATCATTCACTGTACAACTGAAGTCTCTAGTGTTGGCTTAGAATCTTTGCAGGCTATTTGATATTGAGTAACCTTGGTGATGCTCCACTACTGCCAGTGATAGGGCTTTTTCATTCTAAAGTGAAATGAGATCACCTTCAATTTGGCTGCGCTCTGGTGGTGCTCAGCTAGAACTTGCAAATTCTTAGCACACTCAGGTTAATAATCATGGGCACCAGACAGCTTTCACCTTCATTTCAATCAGATTTGGTTCTTCAAGTCTCCTTGAATTAATTTGTGTATGTGAAGAGAAGAAATGTTGAAATTTATTTTCTACAATGGCAAATAACATTTTAAGAGTCCTTCTTCCCATGGTTTGCAATGAAAAATAAAGCTAATAATTTTAATCAACCCCTTAAGCTTTTAATATTTAATTCCTAACTTTTTGGGGAGGTTTTTAATTCCACTCCAAAAGGAATTAGCCAGAGAGGGAGAATATTAATCAAAATAACCTTTTTTTAATTTAACCCTTCTACATAAAATGATATTGCCTTATTGTTTAATATCAATGCCACTGGTCCCAGGCTTTGGTGGGGGCTAGGGGTTGGGGGTGGGTGGGAGGTCTCTTTCCAATGGGTTCATACATTAGCAAATTCATTTCCTGTTTATTGAGCTGATGTCATAATTAATGTGTATTTTTTCTCTGTAATACTCCACTTTCCCCATCCTGATCACTTTATTTCACAAAACACACTATGTAAATTGAATGAGAAGTCGTTTAGAATTGTGCTTAAATAACTTTTAGGCATATAAATTTGTTCATCTGCTTGTTCTTCTTTTTTCCTCCCTTGGCAAAGAAATCTATGTATTTCAAAGGTGGCATGCCATCCTCATCTCTCTTCCACCTTCCTCCTCCCCAAAACTTTTCTGGGAGCCTTCTCTGTAAATGAAACTTTGCTGTGACATCTGTTCTGTCTGAACAGAAATTCTTTTTGGGAGTTTCCCATGATGTAGTTAGTTTTTTAGTGCTGACTTTGGTCAGTTTTCCCTGAAACTCTACTGAGACTAAATTACCTTGGGGAGATGACCTTGCTAGAGCACTAAACATGACCTTCCCTGGCTCTTCTTCCACTGCTCTTCCCTCATCCTCTTTTTTCTGGAACATACGATTTCTCCCAGTAAATTTTGTGTTAATGCTGGTCCCAACCTATAATCCCAAGTTGTGCTTAATAAACACTGATGACATGGCTGATATAATTTGGAGAACCACTACTCTATAAATTGTCACATAAATCGTTTATCAGTCAGCTAAATTTAAGCACCTTGAAAGCTGGAATGTATCCCGTTAGCCACCCCCACCCCGGCTCATTGCAGGCTAGGATTTAAACACACAGCTATTGACTTTCAGAGTTTGAGCTCTTGACTGCTGCCCTTCATCTCCTTGGCTGTTAGCAGGTTAATAGAGCAAACTGAGACTCATTTCCTTTAGTGAGCTTCCTTTTGCTTGACACTTTTTCCTTGACACTTGGGTGATAGCAAATTTTCTGATTGGCCCTCTCTTTCTTTGTTACCCACAGTTAAGCTAATTATACTGTAGGACCTAGGACATTTTGTTTTAGATGCACCATGAAGAGAGGAGATATTTGCTTTCAGAACTTTTAGAGAGGCTTGGACTTAATCATTAAAGCCATACATTTTTCCCTATCCTTCTATGTTTTATGGTGATTTGAATGCTAAGTAGGGGATTTGAAGTGATGATTGATAAGCAGTGGTCTTATGGACTCAAATATGCATTTATTGGAAGATAAATTTGGATTTAATACTTCATATATGCTTTTATATCATTGTAAGTATCTTTGTATAACTACATAAAAACTCTTACTTTAAAGGAGAGAGGAGAAAAGAATGAATCATTAATGTAATACTAAACCAAAAGGGGATATTTATTTAGACTCTGTCATTTTAAATTGCTATCAAATTATCTAGGAAAATATGCATTGAAAAGATCTATGTTAAATCTCTGGAGTCTGTAACATAGCTTTTCAATGCACTTGGTAAGCTTCAGATAACTGAGTAACTTAAAAACCACTTGACCATTTATAGTTTCTTAATTATGTTCTAATTTGTTGATTCTTGAAGGCAGTTTGAATAAATTGAAGTTCAACTGTTTTTTAAGAATTTAGGGAAACTATACATGTAATTTTGGAAAATTAATGTGTGACTAGCAAGGCAGAATCTTAACTATAGTATCAGTGTGATTTCTTTTTCTCTTCCAGCATTGCCAAACTCAATAAATAAATGAACTAGAAGGCAAATCCTCTTTTTTTTAAATGCATTTTGTTTGATTTTCTTTGAGAACATAAGTTCAAATGTTTACAAAGCGTATTATTTGAGTGCAATACATTTTTCCTGTGTGCTTACTTAAAAGCTCAAACTACAATAGATTCTTTGTAATAGCTGATACAGCTGTTGGACTGGAATTGACTTTCTTCTAAATCTATGTGATTGGCATCTCATGTGCCTTCTATCCTCTGGTCCTGAATAAAGATATATAATAGAACTGGCCTTTAACTATTGGTGATAATTTGATGGATAAATAACTGGAATAGAAGTTTAGAAACCTGGGTCTACCAAAAACTTGATACCCGGGTTTCATAATCCATAAGACAGACATACTATCTGCTTTCCCTTGGCCGGAAGCTTTTAACATCATGGAAAGAAACTGCAACAGGAATTGGGCATCAAGAGATGCCCATTTGGCTGCTGAAAAACTGTGCAATTCTGAGCAAGAAGCATCTCCTGTCAGCCACAGGGACTAATCTCTAAGCTCCCTAGAAAAGTGACCCTTTGTAGTGGCGCAAGGCGAGATGTGATAACAACTCTCAGCAGAGGTAACAGTAACTACTGCATATTAATAGCGTTCACTTTGATTAAGGGCTCCCTCTGAATAAGCCACTGTTCTAAGCTCTTTACTTACAGTAAATTATTTGCTCTTCACAATGATCCTATGAGATGGAGATTTTTTTTTAATCCACATTTTACTTAACGAAAACTTTGAGACACAAAAAGACACTTGTCCTTAGAGGTGGCACCAACATTAGAATCCAGGCACTCTGGCCCCAAAGCTGGTATACTTTCCAGAAAGTAACAACTTGCAGACAATGACAGTGCTTATGATGAAAAGCTACCCTCCTCCATAGCTCTGTACCACACTTATCAACATCTAAAATAACACTGGCCTTTATCTAGCAAATCAGTACTTTCAGTTGTGGGGTTTAGTGCCCTTCAACTGTTTCCTAGAAAGAAATGTTGTTACACTAGTTCTATTACAGTTTTTTCTCTACACTTACATTTTCATAAGAAAAAAATATATGTGAGTACAAAATGAAACAAGTAAATGTTCATCTTAAAGAATACTGTTATTTAAGGTCTAGTGAATTAAGATTAGAAAAGGACTATTATCTCGTCCTCAAAGGGAGAGCAGGTCTACAGGTGGAAGCACTATGTATCTCAAAGGGGTAATGAAAACGTTAGCAGACACAGCACTTTAACATGGAAAAGGGAATGCTTTGATCCCGTCTGGAAATTATTTTATAAATTCTTAAATTCATGTTAATTATGCATAATAATGTATACTGTCTGTTACCATCACCAGTTTCCAAGTTCTCTGAAAGACGATGGCAGTGCAGCTCCTACTGGATAACAGAGTCAGCCGTCATGCTTGCAGGGCGCCCAGCTTACTGTACTGCTTCCAGACAGCATAGTCAAAACGCCACCCTCCTTTGAGCTTTGCCTCCAACCCTCTCTTCCACAAAGCCTTCTGTAGTCACTCGAACCCTCCTCTCTAGCCTGAACTCTTCAGTGTTGTAAACCGTATGACGTATTTCCTTAGATCCTCTGCCATGCCTCTCGTATAGAGGTTCAATTGCTGTTTTTAATGAAAGGCTTGCAAAGAAAAGAGTAAGGAGGTACAGTAGCAGCTACTACCAAAGAGGCAGGATCATAGTTACAAGAGAAGTCATTCACCCCTAAAATAATTCTCTTTCCTCTGTTACTTAAGTATTGTGACTCCAGAGCAAAGCTTCCCATCCGATATTTCTCCATTAATTCACAAATATTTATGAAGCATCTACTATCTGCCAAGCACTGTTATAGGCCCAGGAGATTCCCCAGTGAACAGAACAGGCAGAAAGTCCTGTCCTCATAGAGCTTATGTTCTAAGGCGGGCACAGAAAACCAATAGAAACAATAGTCAACTACATGACATGTTAGAAGGTCCTGAGTGAAAATAAAGGTCCTAAGAGAAAAATAAAGTAGGGAAGGGAACAGGGCGTGGTATTGAAGCAGGCCTCACTGAGTGGTGACATCTGAGCGAAGAAAGTGGGTGCCATCACCCTGAGAAAGAGGTGGAGGAAAGTGTGGTTTTGGCTGAATGAAGAGGGAGAAAGGCAGGAGATGTGGTTAGACAGGGAATGCTCGGATAGATCAGGTAGGGGCCTTGTAGGTTACTGTAAGGATTCTGGCTTTTACCAGGAGGCCATGGGTTGGGGAGTAGCTTCTGGAGACTGAACAGAGAAGTAACATAATCTCACTTGCATTTCTCATCTTCTTCCTGCCCACCCCCTCCCCCAAGATGCTAGCACTTAGTTCAAAACTACTCAAAGATAGAATTGACATCTTTGCAATATTGTGTCTTCTGGTGCTTGAACACAGGCTATCTCTTGATTTATTCAGATCTTTCAAAATTTTCTCAGCAGTGTTTCTGTGGTTTCGAGTGTACAAGTCTTACACATCCTTTTTCAGATATATCCCCAAGTAGTTCATATTTTTGCTGCTATTATAAATTATATTACTGGGTTGTCAAAAAAGTCATGATGTATTTTTTCTATGTTTTTCATTGCAAAAATGCGTCATGAATTTTCCAGCAACCCAATACTTTTTAAATTTTAATTTCTGATTGTTTATTGCTGGACTGTAGAAATGCAATTGATTTTTGGATATTGATCTTCTATCATGCCATCTTGCTAAACTCACTAGTTCTAGAAGTTTATTTGTGTATTCCATTCAATTAAAAATATTTCTGTGGGACTTGAAGATACTTATGAATTTCTTCCACATCTTAGCATCTCCTGGTTCCATATTATGTTAATTTCCTAGAGCTGCCATGACAAAGTACCACAAACTGAGTGGCTTAAAACAACAGAAGTTTATTGCCTTAAAGTTCTGGGGGATAGAAGTCCAAAGTCCAGGTGTTGGCAGGGCCACGCTCCCTCCAACCTCTAAGGGAGAAGCTCTCCTTGCCTCCGCCAGCTTCCAGTGATCTCAGGTGCTCTTTGGCCTCTGGCAGCATAACTCCAGTCTCTGCCTCCATTTTCACATGGCCACCTGCCTTCTTTGTCTGTGTGCCTCTGTGTCTTCATATCGTCCTGGTGTCTCTCTTTTCTCTTCTCACAAGGACATCGGTCATGTTGGATTACAGCCCATCCTATTGACCTCATTTGAACATGATTACATCTGGAAAAAACCTTATTTCCAAATAAGTTCACATTCACAGGTACCAGGGGTTAGGACTTCAACATATGTTCTTGGGGTGACACAATTCAACCCCATAACACATACCTTCAGGTAAAAGAAGCTTTATCCTTTCCTTGATTCAGTAGTTACGATATATTAAATATGAGGTGTGATCAAAAGACACGGTGAATGTTTAAATAAAAAAAAATTATTACAGTAAAAGACAGATTGCCATTAATCCCCTTCAAAATACTCCCCTCGCTTTGAACACACTTATCCCATCATTCTCGCCACTTTCTGAAGCAGTTCTGGAAGTCCTCTTTTGTCTCTTTACTTCATCCTTCACCATGACCATGCTCCATGTCACACATCACTTCTGGTATACAGCAATTTCTGTCAAATAAAAACATTACGGTGTGTTTTCATTCACCTTATTCACCGGATCTGGTACCGTGCAACCTCTGGCTTTTCCCCAAAATCAAAATCACCATGAAAGGAAAACATTTTTAATTGATTCAGGACATTGAGGCGCAGCCACAACAGTGCAAGTAAAGACACTCACAAAAGAGAACTTCCAAAACTGCTTCAGAAAGAGGCAAGAATGGTGGGATAAATGTGTTTGAAGCGAGGGAGAGTATTTTGAAGGGGATGAATGGCAATGTGTGTTTTACTGTAAAAAATGTTTTTAATTTAAACATTCACCGTATTGTTTGATCACACCTTGTATATTTACCAAACACCTGGCTGATACTCTTCCTGTGTAAGAATGCCCCTAAGTTATAAGGCTTCAAGTTATGTAAAATTAATTAGGTAATAACTTTCTAAATTCTGCTGTTGGATCAATTGAAATATTTTAGCTCTATTTTGGATTGAGAGGAGTTAGAAATAAACATTCAGGCCATTGACAGTAAGAGAATCCCAGCATGAGTGACATACATACTTAGGAAAAAAAAAATGCAGCCTCATGGTGTTTTTATGAAGATGTAGCCTACAGCTTTGTAAAATGGTAGAATCTTCAAGAATTGTGCAGCCAAACAAATCTTTTATGTATTTAATGTATTTGATAAGTAGAAGAATTTGAGGTAGTTATAGCTTATGTCGTGAATTCTTACAGCAGTGACCATATTTTGAGCACCCGCCACATGGACAGTTCTGTGCAAAGTTCTGGCTAACTTTGCCTGGTCTCTCACCTCAGAGAGCAGAGCACTCAGAAATATCTGTTGAACAATTCGATTCTTACAACAGCTTCCCAGAAGCAGTAATGTCCCAGCGTTAGAGATGGAGTCTGAGTTTCCAGGAGGTTAAAATGCTGTCCCCTAGATCTCATAGGCAGTGAGTGGTGCCAGGCCTGCCTGGATCCCAGACACCTAGCTGCTCCTTCATGGAGGGTCCCTCCCATAGTTAGCCTGTTCCTAAAACACAGAAGGGTAGGTTTTCATTGTTGGTGCAAATTTCACATCAAAAGCCTCTCAGCCTTGTTCAAGAATTAGAAATAAACATTAAATAAGTGTTGGGAAAATGGTAACAAGAATCAGGAAAGTCTTAGATTCAGTGTTGACCCTCTGTTTGGCAAAGTCCTTAGAGCTGTTTTTGGAGATATTCTCATTTTCCCTTTTGCTTTTGAGGTAGGATTGTCCTTTCTTGTCCCCTTTAAAGTTAGGTGTGGCCATGTGGCTTGTTTTATCCATAGAAATGGGAGCAGAAGTAACCCCTGGGTGCTTCTGGCCGAAGTCCCAAGAGCCAGTGTGAAATGTACCAGATTCTTATGCACTGCCCTGAAATGCGTTAGCACCGTGAGGTGGAGGTGCACTCTGCTGGGTCCCTGCTGACTAGTGAGCAGAGCTCCTGCCAGCTCTGCTTGACGAGGAAAATGCCCAGGAATCTTCTGCGTGTGTTAAGCCACTGAGATTTTTGGCACTGTTTTTAACTGCTATATATTCTACCTCATTGTGACTGATATCAACAAATTTAGGACCAAAATATAGCAAGTGGAAATTCATCAAGCATTTCCAGTAGAGAAAATTATTTCTAAGAGAACTCTTTAAAGCTTCTTGCTTTCTCTTACCATGTCTAAAATACTAAAATGACAAGTCTAAAGAATAGCTTTAATGTGTGAAGATTTGGAGGCCAAAGCAATATTAAATTCATGAGATGATTAGATAACCATCTAGTTCTATGATATTATTATTATTATTATTATTATTGGTATTTAAAACTTTAGTGTACTGAGAAATGTTTGTTCTCTGTTCTTGCACTAAAGAAAATAGTTTGACATGAAAGGAAAGAGGAGGAAATTTGTGGTTGGGAAACCAGAGGCTACAACGAACAGTGACACCTTTATCTAAGCAGAACAATAACGGGGTTTTACTCTAAATTTCTGTTGCAAGAGGAGTATGTGTTAAAGACAGATCTTCTATTACATTTAGTATCTTGTTTCTAGCCTGTAGTTGCTGGCATTACCTGGCTTTAAATTATTCTTTGCCTTGCACTTATTCAGTTTAGTGTTTGAAAAGTCTTTGTTTATTCATGATGGCTTGCTCTTACCTATATCCCACTCTACAGACAGTAATCTCAGTTTTTAATGAACAAAGCCATAGTTTTAGACACTAAGAGCTGTTGCAACTGGACAAGAAAAATTTTCCTAGATTTCCCCTGGAGTTGGAATAAATGAAAATGGCTATTGATGAGTTTACTAGATTTCACAAATTTGAGAAGAGTAAAAAAATTGTTCATCTGTCATAAATTTATACGGCCTAATTTAGTGTTAGAGCCAAGCATCATATTTCATTTGATATTCTACTATTTAAACATTTCTGTAACACAAACTTCGTTGTGGAAAAAAGAGGCATTTTCTTTTAAACTAGGAGCAAAAAGTGACACACACTAGATGTGCTAATAATTGCTAGACTTTCATGCTTTTAACACATGGATAATAATTTTGCAATATTTTGACATTTTAATATTTAATACGTATCAAGTAGTTTTAGCTATTTTTAATATTATTGTCAAGGATGACAGAACTAATATCACCTTAAGACTAAGATGTATCTAGTTCAGCAATCCTATTTTCTAGCAAAGGAATCTTTTTCAAATACAATCTGACATGGTACCCAATACGTAAAGCAGATTTTTAAAATTATAAGATTTTTATCATTTCAAACTTATACTTATTATAGAGTCAATTAGTGAGGGGAAAAAGACTATTTTTACCAACACAAAGACTTTGTTTAAAAGGGCCTTGGCCTTCACTTTGTATTTTGTTTTGCTTGGCAAGTATTTGAAAATACTGAATTACATGGTAAGTAGTTGCAAGTGGTAACCGTTTTTATTGGTTTGTTTTACAGGGTTTACCCTGAATCCTTAGGAGACTTTAGTTTTATAGGACCACAGAAAAGTTAATTTAGTAGCACAAGTTAGTGAAATGTAAAACTATTGAGCTTGAGTGCTATTTTTTTAATCCTAGCTTTAAGGTAATTTAAAAAAACTCAAATAAAAAATTTACAGAATCCCCAAACTGCACAGAACAGCTTTTGAAAACTGCTAATCATGCTTGATGTAACAATATCTCTATAAAGAGTATAGATTCTGATTGTATTATTTATTTTTTTAGAGAAATTGTCCCATATTGGAGAAAATTGTCAAATATCTCTCATTGAAAAGGGTTAGAATAACATGAGTAAGACCTCATTAAAAAATAAGTTGTGTTCTGGAAGTGTCAGAATTTTCTTTTTAATTTCCATTTTGCTCAGTATTAAGAGTGGTTGCCAGGCCAGCTCACAAATTATTTAGCCTATAAGTGATTGCAGTAAAAATATTTAGCTCTCTTTTCATTATGTGGGCATATTTAAGTCAGTTTGGCATTCTCAAAGAGCCTCACGACTATTTCCATGGGATTTTTAAAAATTTGATTTGTAGTCCTGGATTGAAAACTTTCTCTATCCACTCCCACTGTGGGGTAGCAAAGGAGAGTGAGGTTTTTTTGTTCCCCAGTTGGAGAATTTTTATCCCTCCACTAAAGCTGCTGCTGGTCTCCTCTTTGAAAAAAAAAAAAAAAATCACAGATCCTAGTGTTATAAAGGAATTCTGAAGATGCCCTACTTTGGTTCTGTGCCTTTAGGTGCACAGTTTTTTAAACCTATGCAAAGAGGAAATTTTCCAAAAGCAAATACAATTTGCAGTCCTTTAGCTAGCTGGATATTTAAAGGAACTCTGTGGTGACTACCGTTGCAAGGCAAATGCTCCTCTAAGGTGGCATCTGGGTAATAGGAAAATTCCTGGGGCTTTAAAAAGCCATTAGAACTCTTTTTGCTGCACTTGCCCCACCCCCACTGATGAGCATAATCAACGCAATGGTTCCTCCTGGAAGACAATCCCTAGTCTGTAAGCAGCCAGTGGCCCCAGTCCCCCTGTGTCCCAGGGCACCATGCCCCCTACTTACCTTCCACTCGGTGCTGCCAGGCATTCCTCTGTGGACTGGTAGGCGTCTCAGACTTCCACCCAACTTCATATTAAATTCCATTCTGATTATAGGCTGTTTGGCATCAAAGTTAAATTGAGACCATAAAAGCGAGAGCATTGTAGTCCATGATTTCTCATGTCATTTCCAACCAATGAGTCTAGGAAACAAGCATAGCATGAGGATTACTTGTGGGTTTTGATGTCAAAATACATAATCAGTTGTTGTGTGTCAAAAATTATAGTATGACCCCGGGTTCAAATTCTGAGTCCACTGCTTACTTGTATAACATTACAGAAGGAATAATTGAATTACCCTCAGCTTGACTCAGGGTTGTTGTGAAGTCTGAAGGTAATCCCTGTAAAGTATATTAACATGGTGTGTAAGTGCATAGTAGGTGCTTTACTAACTTAGTCGTTTTTAATCATCATTTTCATTATTAATATTATTTTGAAGTTCTATTATGCCTAGGGAAATATTACTAGAAAAGGTAGCTAACGTGGAGTACACAGATCCTGGTTTTTAATGCCCTTTCCCGTTCCCTGCCTGTCCCCTCTGCAGAATGTGATAAACTGCGGCGGGATGGCTACCGGAGTTCTCAATACTACTCGCAGGGACCCACCTTTGCAGCCAACTCTAGTCCTCTCTGTGATGAGTATCAAGATGAGGATGAAGAAACAGATCAAAAGGTAAGGCTTCTGAATTGAACATGGGATCCCGGATCCCAGAACAGAGAAAGGACATAAGTGGGAAAATGAAATCAGAACAAAGTCTGTTTTTTAGTTCATAATATTATCCCAAGTTTATGTTTTAGTTTTGAAATGTACCGTGTTATAGTCAAAATTAGGGGAAATTGGGTGAAGGGCGCACAAGGAATTCTCAGTACTATCATTGTAACTTTTCTCTAAGTCTATAATCAGTCTAAAAACAAACAAGGTAAGTTCCTAATGCAAGGAGTTTAGTAAAGGGCCATAATGAGTATATTTGCACATTTGGAGTATTCTCTTTTGGGTGGAAGTAAACGTCTTATTTCTGTTACTTGGTTTTTTCGTATGACCAAGACCCCAGTTAGATTACAAAGAGCTCAAGTATAACAGAAAAAAGCCATCGCCTCACAAGTGGTCAGTGTTTTCACATAGATCAAACATACGCAGTGCTTTTCCTTACTATACCACTGGTCAATTCACTTTTATGATGCTGTTTCATATTTGCATTCCTTTTCCTCATGCCATCTCTTCTGATATGTGCAGATTGCTTTAGACAAATATATTTTCTCAGTACTAAATGCACATGAAAGAATAAAAATGTATGGAGATTTTTAACTTACATAGTTTTATTTTTCATTTTATTAAGTAGCGTTGATTGACACAAATTACTTAAACAAATAAGGTTTAATGAACAGAGTTTGGTTTAGAAACCATTTTAAATTAATCTAAGAAATTTCAGTGAAATTAGGTCAACATATCAATGTCTTATTGTTTGGAGAACATTATTCAGAATGTATTATCTTTCCTCAAATATGTAACATCACAGAAAAAAAGTAGATAACAGTTGATCAAAAATGGGAAATTACTACCTTAAATTTTTGGTGTTCTAATGAGGATTGGACCCAGGTTTTTATTACAAAATGTTTTTCCTATTTCTTTAAAGATATTTTCATGTATTAGGTTAGTCCTTTGAGATTCGAAAATATACAAAGAGAGTCTCTTACTATAATATGAAAAGCAGCTATTTCAAAATTGATCTGGTCTTTAATTTTAAAAATTTATTTTTTCTCTTTTTGGAATGAGTAAGAAAAATAAAAATCAGAAGATGAATTATATAGTGAGGATTTTGTTTTGTTTCGATTTAAAAAGTTTTTCAGCTTTATGAAGTATAATTAACAAATAAAATGTATATATTTAAAGATGATTTGACATATGTATACTTTGTGAAATGATCATCACAATCAGGTTAATTAACACATCCATCACCTCACATAGTTACTGTGTGTGTGTGTGTGTGTGTGTGTGTGTGTGTGTGTGTGTTAAGAACACTTAAGATGCACTCTCGTAGAAAATGTCAGTATTATTAACTGTAGTCACCATGCTGTACATTAGATCCCAGAGAGCTTACTCATCTTAAACGGAAGGCTTGTACCCCAATCGACAGCATCTCTCCATCTCCCTCACCTGTGAGATTTTTTTTTTTTTTAATTCAGATATACTTTCGCCCTTCACCTGATGCTCAGAGAATAAAGAGCATTCGATTTATAGTGAGACCCAGTGAGACAGAGGTGGTTTCTGGGTGCAGCGTGATTATACAAGTTGTGAATATCCAGGAGTATGCAGAGTCCCCTGGTGGCAAATTGGCATTACCAAGACAACATCCTAAGATCTTCTGGAAGATGGAAATGTAGTTTCTAAATTCTCATACAGCTATTTACTTAACCGTGATGCTTAAATCTGAGGCAAGTTACGTCTCTATGGACTAGTTTCTACTCCTATGTTCATTGCCATGGACCCCTCCAGGCAGCCCTCTCCCAAACATGTGAGTGAGTGTGGACACGTCATTAGCCCCGAGAAAACAAGGCTTCTCTCACATTAAAAAAGAGTCAGCAGATAATGACCATATGTAAAGGAATACATCATTTATGTGTCTGTGTGTATATATGTATGTGTGTATGTATATGTATGTATACACGCACATGAATGTCATCCTTTATATGACACGACATGGCATATCTTAGTAAGCACAAGAAGTACCTTAGTATTGTTTGGTAGCATGGAGACCACTCGAGCGGGAACCAGAGATGATTGTGGGACCTTAGACAGATCTCCTCTTGGGGCCACAGGCTCCTTCAGTAGAATGGAGGTGTTGGACTGTGGAGGAGCCTTCCCTGGTGTGTATGCCAGCAGGGAGAACTGTGTCCTGAGCCCCCCAAAGACCCTCTCTGAGTTCCAGGCTCTATCACAGCGGCTGGACTCCTGGCCTTCTTATATTTGGGCCCTCGTGAAAGCACTTAGCTGCTTTCAAATCTTACCTTCCTTCACTGTTATTTATCCTTGGTTGAAAATATTTTGAAATCCTTGGAATATATTGTTAGTGACATTTAATGGAAACTTTTCTTTTTCTTAAGTATATAGAACCAAGTTGAATATATTCAAAAATTTCTAAGTCATTAAATCTGAATGTCTTCTCAAGATAGTTTCTGTTATGAAATTTGTTTCAGAATAAAATAAATATATCATGTAATATATCAGTTAATTATAAAGATTATATATTAATTAAAAATCAACTAGCAAATTATACGTGGTATTACCTCATCATATTAACTTCCTTCCTTCCTTTTCCCTCCCCCCCGCCCCATCCTGCTCAGCTTTCATCTCTGTTGCCCTGCGTCATTCAGTGTTGTATTAACTTCTGCAGTTTCTTGGACCCGGGGAGCAACAAAAAGCCCACTTCCCATTCCACTGTTACATATTGAATTTGATGGTCTTGCAGCACATTCTCCATCTTTTTGTTTATTCATAATTATTGGATTAATTACAGTGCTCTCTACCAGAGAATATGCTTTTTTTCTTCTTCTTAAAATATAAAGTTAACAATACAGTGATGCTTTCAGCGACGAAGGTCCTGAAGTTGGTATGGAAATTAATGTCCTTATGACTTCTCTCCCAGTTCCTATGGCTCCCTCTCCCTAACTAGTGTTCAAGCATCTTGAGGTCAAAATGAAGATTCTTTCGAGTGCACCCCACACAGAGTTTAGTGCATAATTGGCTGCTTAGCTGGCTCATTCATTCAACAGTCCTCTCCCGAACAGTTGCTACTAAGTAAACATTCACTACTAAGTGACCCAGAAGTCGTTATTAATCTTTGTGACCCTCACCACCATTCACCATATCGCGATGTTATGCTGATGCTTCCAAGCTGTGCAGCCTTTGGTGGTAGGAATTTGGGACCAGCCACATTCCTTTATCCCTCCTCAGTATTTTCCTCAACAGAGCTACTTTAAGCACAGGATTATAATTCATTTTTAAAACAAGTATTTATTAAGCACCTCCTTGTGTCAGGGACTATCCTAGGTGCTTGGTATGTAATAAGGAAGCAAACAAAAGGAATCCTTACTCTCAATGGTACTTTGATTTGATGGTGAGACACCAAGAGTAAATCAGCAGTGATGCTGTACTAGAAAGTGATATGTGCTCTGCAGGAAAATAAAGCAGAATAAGACAGAGGGGAGGTTGCAATTTTAAATTAACACATTTTTTGCGGGAAACGAGTAAACTCGTCATATAGTTTTTTATGCCCGCTTACAAAGTGTTAAAAGGGTAGGCCCTCTTGAGCAAAGAGGTGATTGGGATTAAAAGAATGAGCCACACAGAATTCTTGGAGAAAAATATTCCAAGAAGAAGAAGCAGTCAGTGCAACAAATGTTTCTTATGGATATATCCCCGATACTGCAACATGCAAAGTTTAATAAGACACCTGTACTTGCCTGAAGGAACTTACAGTTCTTGAGTAGGGAGAACTAACCAGAAAAAATAGTCAGAAGGCATATTCTTTCACAACCAAACCTACCAAACTGCTTGCATCTGTTCCTATAAACTCCTGACCCTTTCCTTCCATTATAATGGGTGAACAGGCCTTGCTTCTTTGCTGCCTGTTGCATCCCAAGTGCCTAGACTAGGACCTGGCACATAGTAGGCCCTCAGTATTTTTCCAGTGGAATGATTAAGGCCAACCCCTCAAGGACTTCATACCGGTAATTTACCGCCTCTCTCTTTGCCTAATCAATTTTCTCTGTTTATTGCATCATAACCATCATTATATAAACGTGCTATGTTTTCTTTCATCTTGAAGAAAACCCTCCTTTGACCTTTCATCCTCCTCCAAATTCTGACACATTTTTCAACTCCTCTTTATAATAGAACTTCTCCACAGAGCTGTCTAGACTTGTTGTCAACAAAGCCTTTCCTCACGATCTCCTTTGAACCCCCTTCAAACAAACTTTTATCTGCAGCACACTACTGAAACTGTTCTTGTTAAGTCCACCCATCACTTCTACCTTGCCAAATCTAATAGTTAATTTAGGTCTCCTCTTACCCTCTCATTAGCATTTGACATCATTTATTATTCCTTTGCACTTAAAATACTGTCTTTACTTGGCTTTCATGAGACCACACACCCCTGGTTTTCGTCCTCCGTCATTGGCTAGTCATTTGCTTCTCGATCATTTCCTGATGCTCTCCTTCCACATTGGTATAACAGTGTACCTCTGCTTCTCTGAAACAGACTCACCCCTTGGGTGGTTTCATTGAGTCCCATGGTTTTAAATTCCGAAATTTCTATCTCTAGCTCAGACTCATGCATTTACCTTTTTACTATCCATCTCTACTTAAATGTCTTATAGGTATCTTAAAGTTATCCAAACCCAAATATGTGACTCACATCTGGATATGTTCTTTTCATAGTTTCCCTACCTCAGTAAGCCACAACTTCATTCCACCAGATGCTTAAATCAAAAACGTTGGTGCATTCTTGATTCTTTTTTTTTCTCGTAACTTCATCAAATTCTATAGGATTACCAATTACTGTACCATTTCTAAAACTTCAATTTATACATCATGTAATGGTCAAGTCCAGAGTATGTCCCTGAAAATGAGGGCTGAGGCTCTTTGGAGGTGAGGCTGAGAAGGATCAGACTAGGTGTTAGGTGGAAGAGCTCTGGGGCTGTTGAGTTAGCCAAGAGTTCTGACAGGAGTAGCAGGGGAGGGAGGCTGAGGGAGGATCACAGAGGGGCAATGATAACTGAAGGACTTAGCTTTAATTGCAGAGCTAATAGGAAGTCACTAACACATTTTTTTTTTTAAAGATTTTTTTATTGGGAAATTGGCGGAGGGGAACAGCGTTGGGGAATCGGGGAAGGGGAAGAGACAAGTTGCTGTCTTTTTGTTCTTCAGTTTAGTTGTGGAGGATGTTGCTTCACTGTTGGTATCGTCATTGCGCTCTTCCCGGATGAGGCAGATGGGTCGCTGGCCTCTGGATGTCGCTCACCGCGGCTATTGGCAGCTCATGCTTGGCTGCCAGCCACTCACGCTGGCTGCGGGCCACTCACTGTAGCCTATGGCAGCCCACTGCAACAGGGGCTGCAGCCCACACCATCACCGGGGCTCGCACAGCCCAGCTCCAGGTGGAGCTGTTTTCAGCTGTAGAGGGCAGTGTCACTGGCCCTCATGTGGGATCCGAACCGGGGCCGCTGGCATCCCAAAACCAGCGCTTAACCAATGCGCCACTCGGCCGGCCCACTAACACATTTTTTAAGTAGAGGATTTTATGATTAGGAATAAAAATTGTGTATATCATCTTTTGTTAGGTGGAGTTATTTAGATAATGGTGAAACTAATTTTCTAATGTATGTAATATATCAAACCTGACTTCTAGAAAGGCAGTATTTTAACAGACTGATTTCTATTTAAACAAACAGAGACATTTTATCAAAGATCACACCAAATTGACAAAAACATGGTAATTCTGTGAGATGATGTATTAACTAACCTTATTGTGGTAATCATTTAACAAAATATGCATCTATCAAATTATACATTGTGCATCTTAAACTTACACAGTGTTATATGTCAATTATACCTCAATAAAACTGGAAAAAAATGTGAAACAGTAAAATAAATAAATAAATAAACAAACAAACATACCAAAAAAAATTGAGCCAATTTGAAAAAAAACATCAAGCCCAGATGGTTTCACCAAAAGGGCTCTACTAAAGCTTTTAAAGAGTAGGTTAATCCGATGCTTAACTCCCAGAGCAAAAACAGAAGGAAAAGGTGTGGTTGCTTTATTAATAAATTAATTTAACACTGATGCCAAAACCTGATAAAACTGCACAAAACAGAAAATTAACTGGCCAATCTCACTCATGACTATTGGCATTAGAAGTCATTAAATAAAATGTGAGGAAACGTAATCTAGCAGTTTATTATAAGCCAGATACTCCAAATCCACCTGATTTATTTCAGTAGTAATGTAAAGGATGTTCAGTATTAGGTAATCCAATCATATCAATAGTTTTGAAGAGAACAATGAAATCAAAACCATAGATATTGGCAAGGTATTTGATACCACTTAACAGCCATTCTTGATAATAACACTCAACAATATAGGAACAAGGGGATTCTCATAACTTAATAAAATTTATCTTTCTTGTTACCAAATCCAACATAATTTTTAATGGGCCATTCTCATTAAAATAAAGCATAAGAGAGCCAGCCAGGTGGCTTAGTTGATTGTAGCATGAGCTCTGAGCAGCAGGGTTGCTGGTTCGATTCCCACATGGGTCAGTGAGCTGCGCCCAAAATGAGCTGCCGTTGAGCTGCCGACTGAACGGCTCAGCAGGTGAGAGCACGTGCTCCTAACAAGCTTGCCAGTTTGACTCCCGCATGGGGTGGTGGGCTACGCACCCCCACAAGTAGATTGAAAGCAGTGACTGGACCTAGAGCTGAGCTTGGCCCTCCATAACTGCGACTGAAGGACAACAATTTAACTTGGAGCTGATGGGCCCTGGAAAAACACAATACTCCCCTACCCCAGTCCCCCAACACTGGTTGCTTCCCCAATTCCCCAATTAAAAATAAATAAATAAATGAGGTATAAGAGAGAGATTCACTGTTACTATTACTACATTGTGTGGGAAGAACTAACCAGCTCAGTTAGAAAAGCAGTGGAATAAGAGGTTCAAAAATAGGGAAGACTGAGATTATATCATTCTTTGTACACGGTAAGTTTGTATACTTGGTGAATCCAGGAAAATAAAAATTTAACACTACTATCAATAGTGGATTTCAATGACATTGTAAGATACAAAGTTAATATACAGAAACCCATTTTCATACCTACAAAGGCAAGTTGGAAGACATAATAGAAAAATCCATTTAAAAATATTTATAGTTGACAAAGTAACTAGGGATAAATTTAATAAGAAAAGTATAAGATGTATATGACAAACACCTTAAATACTATAGAAGAACACAAATAAGATCTGAATAAATAAAAAAGCACATACTCTTAGATTAGAGGACTCAATATCAAAAAGCTGTCAATTCTGCCCAAGTGAATTTATAAAATTAACCCAATACCAGTAAAAATTTGAGTAGTTTTGTTTAGTTTCGGTTTGGTTTGGAGTTCTTTTGCAGGGTAGGAGGAGGAAGGAGAGAAGTAGAGAATGAATCTGAGGTCCATAAATGGGTAAGCTGTGTGATAGAAAGCTGTGAGGAAGCAGAACTGGCCAGCCACTGAAACAGAGAGAGTCAGGAATCACTCCACTCAGGCCCCGGAACCATTCTCAGACGAGGAGAACAGAAGATTAAAAACAGTATATGGGGGGTCGGCTGAGTGGCGCGGTGGTTAAGCGCTGGCTTGGGAAGCCAGCGGCCCCAGTTCGGGTCCCACCTATGAGGGCCAGTGACACTGCCCTCAAAAACAAACAAACAAATAAACAAACAGTCTATCAAGTCCAGAAATAGAACTAAATTTTCATGGCATTTAGTATATGATCAAGTTGGCATTTGAAGTCAGATGGAAAGGGGCTCCCAGCCAGCAGTTATGGTCTGCATGTTAAGACCAACACCCCTAACTGCAATTCATGGTCTTAAAAAGTCACTCTTAACAGTTGGGGTCATTTTTAAATACAGAGTACATATGTAGAAGTCAGGTTGGAGGGAAAATTCTATTGGGAAAACCTTTTTCTTTGTATTTCCTAGGTAGGAGGTGGAGATGGGGGAAAGGTAAGGAGAGCAGTGGACTACACAGAAAAAGGGACACATGAGTTAAATGCTTAGGAATGCTCAGGCTACAAATGTGCTGACTTCAAAAGAGGTATTTAGAATGAAAAGCATTTCAGTTGCATTCAACAAATATGAAGCGTCTCTTATGTGCTTAGGATAGAAGCACTCTCCTAAAATGAGAGTTGCTCATAAGGCAAAGGTTAAGACATCTAAATTAGAACAGAGAACCCAGGAGACATCTATCAATTCTGGTATTTATTCTAGATAATTACTCTAGAGTAATTATCCTAATGTAAAACATTTACCAAGTAAGACTTGAGTTTACCACATGAAGAAAGGTATTTTGCTAATGATATCCACATATTATCTTTCAATGTGGTGATGTAGTGTGGCAAGAAAAAAATTGTTTGAAATATTTCCAACTCTATATGTTGTGTATATCATCTAAATATTAAACACGCTGCATGAGAAATGCTGTCTGCCAAGGGATTTAGAAGTCCCACAAAATACCTTTTTATTCATCTGTGCAATCAAAAAGTAAGTCATTGCTTTAGTGTTGTTCTAGCCTTGACATTTTTTTGTTTTCAGTTCTCAGTGTGTACCAGGTGCTACCAAAGAGGTTATTCAGGTATTTAAAGGAAGTGCAGTTATAGATGCCAAAATACTTCCTGTGAGTTGATAGGGCATTTCTCCAACAGCCTTTGTTGGAGGTTATAGTTGATGATATGTTCACTGAATCATGGAAACATTCATAGAGGCCCCATTGTCTGAGCAGAAAGGATGTCAGTCATGAGTTAATCTTGTGTGTGAAATTCATCTGCAAACAGATCAGTGAGACTGGGATTATGGCAATAAACGGTTGACTTTAATGGTACTGATAGAAACTGAAATGTTCTTTTCTATTTCATGTTATTCTTTAAACTGGCATCTCGGGGTCTATTTTAGTCTTCATTGATAAGAGATATTTAAATCAAAGGAGGACTTTGCTCTGTAATTAATTGCAAATGTCACACATAGGCTTATATAACAGGACGCTTGAGAGTACCAGACTGTGGTCGCTTTTCCACCTGTTGATGTTGGGTGGCTTTGGGTAAATTGTTTCTCTCTCTGAGCTTCAGTTTCCTCAACTGTAAAGAGTTATAAACCACGTGTTCTGGTTTGCTCAGGACAACGCTGGTTTACAGCTGTTACCCTGTGTAATTATTAATAGCACCTCCTCCATTCTCAAAGGCTTTCTGGTTTTGATAATACATTACATGACTACCTTACCTACCTTGGAGGATGCTGTGAAATTGAAGTGAATTGATGTGTAAAGCCATAACATGGGGCCTGGTACATAGTGTATGCTCAGATAATGATGATTAGTATTAAACTGCTCGCTTTTTTCAAACCAGACTTCAAGGAAAATGACTCAATGGACAATGTCTATTTTTATGAAAATTTGGCCACCCTTCCAAACATTCTAAGACTTTTATTCCACCCACGTAGAATTCCCTACATATAAAGCAATGAATTTGAGAGGCTTTAGCAACACTAAAAAATTTCTGATTGCAGGTCTTCACAGGTTACCTGTATGTCAAACTACCAGCAGTTATACTAATAATAACTTCATAATAATAGTAGAACACCTTAGAATCTTTTCAGAAATTTTTCACAATTGTATTTTGTTTTCCACAAGAACTCCCATGAAATAGATATGTTAATAATTATTACTATCATTTTCACTGGGACATTTAATCTGGAAACTGGGACTCAGAATTATGAAATTACTTTCCCAAGGTCACAACTTACCAGCCCTGGCCCCATCAATGAATGGAGGCTTCTCAGTTTGCATTTCTTTTCTTTTCATTGCACCATGTAGGTTAAATAAAAGAGCAAGATTACTAATTTGCCCAAATTCCTTCTCATTATGCCTGTTTTTATCATTTTTCACTCCATCTTTGACTTGTCCAGTATTCATTCATTCATGACAATTTTTCAAAAACCAGTTAAGTGCTACTCGGTCTTGTCTACGGACAGTCCCTGGTGTAGGGTAGCTGATGGTCTAGAAGACATTTATGATGACTCGAGATGCACTTTTGTTACCAGGTCTCTTTGTGTGAGTAATTTCAGGACACAGTGGAAACACAGACGTGTCAGAACTGCTTGCAATTTGTAGCCCCTTGTTACTCTGTACCATTGCAGGCAAGGATGAGAAGAGGGGGCCTGTCATTTCCAAGCCTTTATGCATTCAAACCAGTGAGGGTGCCTCTAGTGACTTGTTCCAGTTTTTAAATACTGAAATTGGGATCTTTCTCTGTTTTACAACAGAGGTATAATGTACATAAAATAAACACGTATCTAAATTATCCAATTTGATAACTTTTGACATATGTATACACACAGGATCCCACAGCCACAGTCAAGACGGTGAGTGCATCCATCACTTCCAGAAGGAAACCAGGATTTAACCCCAGAACTGATGCCAGAGTCCCAGATTCCCCTCCAACAATGAATACATGGGGAATTGAGCCTTAGCTATCTATAGCCCTTTCCTCCCCACCACTCTCTTATGTGGAGTGTGGGATTGTCAAGATAATGCAAAGAACAGCTTTACAAACCCATTGTCCATCAATAAAAGAATGAATAAATTAAGGTGGTATTGGAATAGAATGTATACCCCAATGAAATCAATGAATTACAGGCTCTCACACCAATATGGATGAGCCTTGGAAACATAATGACAGATAAATAAGTAAATAACACTACAAAGAGAGTGATACCATGTTCTAAACATCAAAGCACGTAATATGTAATCTAGACATATTTATACACACAAGTAACAAAAGTAAGAGAATGATTAACACACAGTTCAGGAGAGTGGTTACCTATGGAAGAAGCAGGAAAGAGCACGGAGGTAAATGCAATTATTGGTAATATTTTAAGCATGGGTTTGGAAGCGAGTTCTTAAATATTCATTATGTTATGTTACATATTTGTTTCCATGATTTATTCTAATCAAAAGATCATTAAAAACAAGAAACTACTACACCATGCTTCAACATTTACACTCTAATGAACGATTTCCATTATTTTGAGGAAAAGATCACTTAATATGGGAATCCAATATGAATCCAAACTATTTGAATTCAATGCATGGTAAAAAAGAAAAAAAGTTTAGAGCCCTTGATAAAGAGTCTAGGTTTGTGGTAAAGGGACTAATGTACTGAATAGGAGAGAAAGAACAATTAGTTATTTGATAATGTGGATATGAAAATCAACCACCTGGCCATCAACATGGAGTTGCTGGGTGGGTGGCCATGAACTGTGTGGACCCATTTCCACCACTCCTGGTTTTCTTTGTTGCTGTTGTTGGGGGCGGGGGGGTGGGGCGGTGGGCAGGGAGGAAGAGAACAAATTCAGTCAGGATTTCTCCTGTCTAAGTATGTTGAAGGTAAAAGCAGCACATAGCCAAAGAAGATAACCGTAGTTTTGAAAACTATGTAGAATCTTGAAAATCAAGAGTCAATCCAAGAGAGATTTAATTCTGAGAGAAAACTCACCAAGGGCTGGATGAGTGTCGTGTCCTGCAGAAAGGACTAGAATGGATGTGGGTTTCCTCTTAAATAGAGCGCTAGGTAGTTTTATCTGTTCTTCGTCTCTTTGTACGTATGTAATACTTGCTACATGAACACCAAGGTTAGTGCTGGTTATACTTACGCTTTCTCATTTTTAAAAGCATAGCAGCTAAACAAACAAAGCCTGGGCTAATCTGTGTTGCATAGTTAAGCCCACTTTTTGGTAGCTTGGCCATTTGCCAAAGAGACCGTATTTCAGGCTCTACTGTCCATCTGGTGGGAGCTTGTCTAATTTCCAGACAGGGCCTACTTGCCTCTGAAATACAGGTCTCACAGCATCCCAACCCTACAAAACAGCTGCTGGTGGTGTGGCAGGTGAGCTCCGTCTCTAAATGAAGTAATTTGACACGAGGAGTTATGGTTTCTTACATTTCACTTGTGACTCTCCTTTTCCTTCCAGGACCAGAGTATGGGCTGTTGACCGATTAATGGGTTTAAAAACTGCATTGAAGTTCTGAAAGCCAGGCAACTTTAAACTCAGTGTATAAAGAAATAATTCACCCTGTGCTGAGGGATTCCATAAACACAAAGCATGGCTGGGCTCCTGGAGTTATTCTGTTCTCAACACAGGAGCCCGGGTTGCTGAAAACCTCCAGCCACTAAGTGACAGAACCAGGCTTCTGATACCATTTTTACCTCCAGGGTGCAGGCGCCACCCACTGCACCGCACTGCTGTCCTTTATGGATTTTCAAAAGGTTTTGTTCTCATTGAGAGATGTAAATGGAGATTTTATTTTTAGATCAGCAAACCCAGTAATGGATTGCAAATACTGCCAAATTGTTATTTTACACTGTTTAACAGAGAAACTTTGGAGTCAGCCCTGGGTTCTAATTCCAGCTGCCCACTTGTGAACTTCCCAAAAGTAACATTACTTGACTCTTTTTCCTTGTTCATAGAACGAAGCTAATGCTGTGCAAATTAAATGAGGTATCAATTCCTATAATGCCTGTAACCCAGAGCAAGGCATTATAGAAATCAGTCACTAGATGGTGACCCCGTTTTTAGCTAAAATTCTGAAATGGCCCTCCATACAATTCTGATTTAAAGCCTCCTGGAACTTACTTTCTTATGGGAAAGACAAACAAGTAACTGAAATATAGGCATAGTAGTGAACTGTACTAAAGAGAAAATAGGCAGATAAGGGGGATATAAAATATTGGGAAGGAGCTGAAATTTTAGATAGGTTGAATAGGTAAGACCTTAGGAAGAATGGGACTGTTGACTGAACACCTGAAAAATAAGAAGGTTCTACGGGATGTCTACGGGAAGAGCATTTCAAGTGGTGGGAGCAGCAATTGCAAAGGCCCTGAGGCAGGAGTGTGCCTGATATGTACAAGGAACTGCATGGAGGATGGTGTGGCTGGGGTAGAATAAACAAGTGATAGAGCAGTAGGAAATGAGGCCTTTGTTATCAGTGGGCCAGTTCGTAGATCATGTAGGGTTTTGTAGATCATAGTAAGAGCGTTGGAGCGTTTGAGCAGAGAAGCAGCATGACCTGACTTACACTTTAAAAAGATCTCTCTGGCTGCTGTGCTGAGAAATACACTGTTGGAAGGGGATGAGTAAGGGAGGGTAGTCAAAAGGGCAGAAGCACGGAGACCAGTTAAGAGGCTAACAGAATAATAATCCAGAGCATTACAATATCTCTTACTGGAGTAATTATGATGTGTTCTGCCATTGAGAAGCAGGGGTTTTCCCCTGTGACTCTAGTTATAAATACTTGGAGGGATGGGAGTCAGATCATCCTGGAAGTCATACCATTCTGTTTTGTTTTTGTTTTTTCCTTGCATAGATTGTGGCACTGTATAACAGTTACTTTGCCTATAACTTTATCTGTGCCCTGCTCGTCTGGGGAATTTTCTTGCAAATGAAGGGAGCACTTTATAAAATAGATGATCTTTGTCAGTTGTCATACTGAAGCTGTCCCTGGTGAGCATCCCATGGCAACGAGGCTAACTAAAGTACTGTTTTGTTGTGATAGTTATCGATTCTGACAACTAAAAGAAAAGTAGGTTACTAGGGCTGACGAGCACCATGGAGACGCATGAAAACTGTAGAACGGTGCTTCTTCATCTCCCTTGGCAGACGTCACCAGGAAAAGGGAACCCTCTCTGCAGGATGTCACGAAATCTATTGATTCTCCTTCCAGCTGATGCTTTGCTTTGCTTTCTTTTAAAACTTTTCAATTAGGGTTTACTTCATATAGCCTTTGAAATTTGTGCCATATTTCAAGGTTGCCTGAAAAATGATTTTTATGTGAATACGTCAGTAAACTGGAGTGATTTTTCAGTTTACTAGGTTGAGATTCAACCTCAACCTTTATGTGACCTTTATACAAATTGTCATGAAATTCTCAAATACAATTAGTTTTATTTAGCGTGTGTGTGTGTGTGTGTGTGTGTGTGTGTGTGTGTGTGTGTAATGTAAGGGTAGAGAATATGTTTTATAAATCAAACTTAATAAGAGTATCACAACTACAAAAGGGGCAGGAAAAATTGATTATGTAAGTATGGCTTAGCTGCTGCTACTGACTCAGAAATTCCTTTGATGGTCTTTCAGGGATTTGTAGGTGTGTAACCAGTATCAGATCAAACATGAATGGATATGGTGTAATTTAATATCATAATAAGTTGTCAGTAACATATGCTCATTATAAATTGAGCATGTTTGTCAGTTTAATTATAGGCATTATTTTATATTTTCCTTTGGTGAAAAAGAAACTAGATCATCATTTTATATGTTTTATGTATTAAGAATATAAAGTCTAAAATACTTAGATTTCTAATTGTATGATTTATTTTATATTTTTACTTCCATGATACCTTTATTATTGTTAGTCTCCTGGTAGCAAAAGAAAAACTGGGTATTTGTTTATTCATGATTTTGCTTTTTTGTTGTTGTTAAGGTTTTTTTTTTTTTAATGGGGAAATGAAGGAAGGGGAACAGAGAAGTTGCTGTCCTATTGTTCTTCAGCCTAGTTGTGGAGGGTGTCGCTTCACTGGCCAATGTTGGTATTGTGATCATCGTGCCCTTCCAGGGTGAGGCAGTTGCTTGCCGGCATTGGACAGCTGCTCAGGGCGGCTCATGGCAGCTCACGAAATTGCGCGCCAGCTGCCGGCCAGCCCCACTGCAGCCTAGGCCATGGCCGGAGACTCACAGCAGCCCAGCTCCAGGTGGAGCTGTTGTTCACCATCTTAGCTGTAGAGGGCACAGTGTCACTGGCCCTCATGTGGGATCCGAACCAGAACCATGCTGCTTGGAGCTGGCATCCCAAGCCAACTCTTAACCAACCGGCCACTCGGCCAGCCCCATGATTTTGCTTTTTTAAAGTCTTTTAAATGTCTGATTTTCATAGATAGTAGTTAAAATGCTTGCAATTTCAAGAGCAGTTCCTGGACATTTATTCTGATTATAAACTGCCATTTCCCAACAAAAGTTAATTACTCTTTTTTGTTGTTCCTGAGCACATTGTTTTTCTGTTCAGTTCTTGGACCTTCCTTATCACAGAGCCCATTGCTGTGGAGTCCTGCTAGTCCATTGTAAGACGCTTTCTTGCTTATACTTTTTAAGATGTTATGGCAAGAAAGGTATGAAAGAAGGCTGTCCATTAGGATGTTAATCTGTATCAACACAGACGCTGCTAGAAATGTTTTCATAGAATTCTGATGAAGCACAGAGCTTTAGTCAGCTTCTTATAATTTAACAATTTCACACTGATTTTTTTCCCACATAAATGGCTTCAGAAGAGCACAAATAGTTCAACAATAGCTCTATCATTTTTGAAATGCTCCTGGAAGTCAGAGTCTAAAGGAAATGAGATTGAGGTTAGAAATGACTTGGAGCAAAACTAAATTTTAATAAAAATGGAAACTGATGGTCACAGCTATGATGTTTCTCTGGGCTTCTAATGTTTAAGTAAATCCATAAGCTTTCTGACCACAGTAAACAGACAGAATTTAAAAGATCTTGGGTCAGCAAAACCTTTTGCAGCTATGGTTTAGAGGCTTAGGCTTCTGCAAATCATATGTATTATTGGTCATGCTCAAGATGATGAGCAGTTTTCTTGCAAACCATTGCTTCTGGTCCTAAATGGGTCTAGGTTTGGGTTGTTTTTGTTTTGTTGTTTTGTTTTTTTGCAGGAGGGGAGCTTGCTTCAAATCATTTTAAATTTAATGAAAGGAAGGGAGAAAAGGATGGAAGGAAGAAATGTATTTTTAAATGTTTGTCAGCTATTTACACACTACTCCTTCTTCCTTTTCCCCGCCTGCAGTGTTCCATCTCTTTGTCAGAAGAGGAAAGACTTACTCCCATCAGGAGATCTAAAACACCAACCTCAAGTGACTTCTCTGACCTTAATACCCAAACGAACTGGACCAAGTCACTTCCCTTGCCAACACCGGAAGAGAAGATGCGACAGCAAGCCCAGACTGTCCAGGCTGATGTGGTGCCTATTAACATAACCGGTATGCTTTCCTATGCAGAGGAGGTTCAAAATGTACTTGGGAGAATGAGTATGGTTTTTTATTTGTTACATGCTCTTAGAATTTCCTTTATGTGTCAAAGGTGAATAGCTGTGGTCTGACTTTTTGATCTTTGTTTAATGAAGGGATACTAATATATATATATATATATATATATATATATATATATATAAAATCTTATATATATAATCTTATATATATAATATATATAATATATATATATTATATTTATATGTTTGTACATGTAAAATATCTATTGCTTTTAAATTAGAAGACTGTATCACCAAAGATTGATGTCAAAGAACTCAGTGGTCCGGCCATTCATCCAAAGTGACTTTTTATGTTTTGTTTTTGTTTTTTTGAGGGCAGTGTCACTGGCCCTCATATGTGGAACCCGAACTGGGGCCACTGGCTTCCCAAGCCAACGCTTAAACACCGCACCACTCAGCCGGCCTTGAAGTGTCTTTTTAAATTGAACTGCTTTTTAAAACTATTTTGGTTATATCGGAAAACTTCTAAATGTGATCTTGCATAAGAAAAAAAAATATGTTCCCCATCTAAAGGGTTATTTTAAGTAATACTTATAGAAGTAAAAAATAATATTTTGATATTTCTTAATGATAGATTTTCTTACCTAAGTAGAAAAAGGGAAAAGTTACTTGAAATAAAAACATCAAGTGAATTAACAATAACTATAAAATATATTTTAAAAAACTCATTAGGATGGTAAAATATTTTGATCTCTATAATTTGAATTCTACAGGCTTCAAATAAAAGTCCATTCCTTCTGATAATAAAAATTTAGAGCATGTTACAATAAGCTGAAATATGAGTATTAAGTACCAAATGTGAAATTCAAATTCTCTTAGAATATTATACTCAGGCTTTAAGCATCTGTGATAATTAAATTTTACAAATAGCAAGGCATATGAAGCTCAAAAGACAGTGTTTCACAACCTTAGATGAGCTGTTAAATAACCAAATTTTCTGCTTTATCACTTCGGTAGCCTGCAAACAGGATACATCAGTGGTTTGGGATGTGTACACAGTGCATTACACAAAATAGATGCGTTAAGAGTTCATAGCTTAAGCCATTGGACTGTGTATTCAACAGAAATAGATTACTGATAGTCATCATTGATAATCAATCCATACTTAATTGACCAATTAAGTATGAGTTTTCGTGAATATTAGGACGACAATCTAAAGCACATTTGCTGTGTTGCTGAGGCTTCTGCTGTTAACTGGTGTTAGAAAGATTTTTGCCATGGCATTGATGAACATTTAAAGGACTAATAACATTTTGATAGTTATTAAAGAATTTTAAAAAACCTTGCAGGACTTTTAAAAATTACATTTAAAACTTTACTTTGAATTTCAGAGAAATTTAATATGTGCATGAATTATTTTAAATCCCATGTGCTTTTTTTCCCACATTTATTGTATGTAAATCCTTAAAGGAATATCATGGCATTTTAGTCCATTTTCTTTGCAAATAACATTGTTAATCTTTCTGAATGTGATTCTTGTTCACTTAGATCATATTTTTAAAGATTATTTTTATAAGTAGCTATGTTTCAGAACAAAGTATAAGGTTTTTGCTCAGTGAAATACATGGGTGCATATTTTCTATAAGAAATGCATTACATTATTTGATTGATTAAATGCAGCAGAAATGTAATTACATTATGTATGATTAAATGCCTCAGGAATAATATTATAAGAAGATTGTGCTATGAAATATGACAATCCTTAATGGAATTAGGATAAAATGCATTATCATGAGATTAGTAAATTTGAAACGGAGTAACTAGAGTCTTAGGAGTACAGAATCATTTGCAATGAAATATATTGTCACAACAGTAGACAGTATCCTTTCTCTGAGCTTTGATTCTCTCCTGTTTGATTACTAAATGGATATGAATAACCGAGTTTCAAAGGAGGACTTCAAAATGCCACACAGAAAAGGTGAATGACAATAAAGAAATAAGCACTAGGAGTTATGTCAAAACACAATTTACTTTTTCATTGAGTGATTAACGTTTTTAGAAATTAAATGTAATACCTAATTATATATTTATTGATCCATTTTCTGGATACATGTGTTCACGTATACACACATATATTTCATAAAGGGAATAGTTTTTCTAACATTCTGGTATAAAGAAGCATTAAATTAGAATTTTTCACTTTTGGTGGTTGAATTGACACAGGTTATACTGCTTCCTACTGCTTAAATGACATATTTCTGAAGCCATAGAAGACTTTTGAGATAAAAATGTAGCTTCCTGTAGGGAATTGTCATGTGTTCATTTATTTGGGTGAATATTGACCCTCTAGTTTGAGTTTCAATAAGGTTCAGCTGAGGGAAAAGTGCCAGCAAATATATTAATTCAAATCTAAAGGGAAGCCCGCCAGGCATAGAGGTAGAACATTAGCACAATGAGCTGCCAACTTGAAAATCAATTTAATCCCTTTAGTCATAGTTCTGTGGGGACTCAGCATGTCCTAAATGTTGAAGAGGAAAAAAAATGTTTAAAATAAAATGTACATATGAGTATGTTCTAATAATCTGTCATGTGGGATAAAAACTCTTTCCACCTGGAAGATAAATAGAGTGGGTAAACATACTTACACAGTTTTTACCGACTGGCTTTGTACTGATGTTTGCGCTAGCTAAGTTTATTTCTAAGTAGTAACCATGTCTGGCTAATGCCGTTTTTCAATGAAAGAGAATGGTTCAATTCCTCTTACTTCAATGGATATTTACTGAGTATTTCGTGTCAGGTATTGAGCTGAATGCCACAGGGGATACTAAGGTACATGAATCATGGTGCCTACTCTCAAGAAATGTGTAGTCCAGCAGGGGAGCCAGTCCTTTTAGGTCACGATGCAAGATGGAGAGTTTGGTACCTTTAATGGTGATGTCCATCCCCATGGTTTGTTTCTTAGTTTCCTTGGAGCTCAGGTGGTTTATCTTTTGTTTCTGTTTAGGAAGCAAAACTGGAGACTACATGCAACTATCTAAGTAATGTTTTTTCCATTCTTAATGCCTTGGTTACAAGGACATTTTTTTCCTCTGCTGTAGGGAACTAACGGACCACTGAAGTCCAGAGCCACTTTCAAACACCATACATGCTGTTGCACATAGTGACCCATTTATTACAGTGATGGAACCTCCCGGTGTTTCGGGGTCTTCTCTCAGTCATTTCGGTCTTCCTCCACTAGGAATGAAGTTGCAAGCATTTTCAAGTTTGCAGGCACTTACCTAAGTTGCTTAGTAGATGAAATGTATTTTGATCATTCAGATATCTTATCCTCTGTTTTGATAACATGAAGTTCTATTTACAACTTACTCCTATTAAAATAAAAGGTACATTGTTCACAACATACCCACTTTGAATGTTTGTCAGTATTGCAAAACAGAGTGAATGTTTTTATACACTTCTTACAACATAAGACTGACGGAAGTATATAACTTGTGTGTATATGTATATATATAGATATAGATGTAGATATAGATTTTTTTAAATCTCTTTTTGAGGAGATAACCATGTGACAAAGTCAGTGCTATAAGACTTTCTTTAATTAAATGGGCAAGTAATTTAAAGCAAACCAATCAAAAACTGCTACTTTATTTTGTAATGTTTTCCCATTGTGTGTCAATCACACCAGCTTACACTCAAGAAAGAAAGAAGAAAGTCCTATGGATGTGGCATTCTGGATATGAAATGTCTGAATTTAGGTCAACTTTGAAAAGCAATTATGAAATAGAGAAGCAATTCAGCTTTAACAACAGCAGTGCTGCTGGGTCTCACTGTGAGAAAAGTATTTTTATTATTATAAGGCTTTTTATTTTTCCTTAGTTATATCTCACACCCTAGCAATTTCTACAGTGTATCCAAATTTTTGGTCTCCTTGATTGAAAGAAAAAGCTCTTCATCCAAGAATTCTTGATTAAGTTATTTGTTTCATCACATAGGATGAGACATTATAATGGTTTCTAGAGTTGACTAAATGATTAAAATATATTATTGCCATCATCACATACACACTGATTGATTGAAAGAGTGATTTTGGCGACCAGAGGCCCTATATGAAACACTTCCAAACTGATCCGTTTTAAAAATAATGCGGAATCACTCTTGCGGTGTGTTATTAACGAATTTGCATTTGCCACTCCAGCTCATTTGAAAATGAGATCCAGGTGCTTCCTTTGGAAGGACACACACATAGAAATTGGAAAACAGCCTTATAATGATAATGTGCTTTCCTTCCCTTTTTTGCCCTTCAGTATTCATTCATCATCATATGACTGGCTAACACCATTATTAATACCTTCTTATCATTTTACAACAAGCTTCTGGAAGAAAGTGCATGGTGTCAGCTTGCTTGAAAATAACATTGCTTTGCTTGTTCTACTACTCTACATTAGGGGAGAATTTCGATCGCCAGGCCAGCCTTCGGCGGTCTCTAATTTACACAGACACTCTGGTAAGACGACCGAAGAAAGTCAAAAGGAGAAAGACTATTACAGGCGTCCCAGACAACATACAGAAGGAGCTAGGTATGGCTCATCAGAACTGTATTCTGTTGCCCCTCATTGCTGCTCAGCATTACTACGCTAACCTCACGTGTGGTGCTTAAGAAAATGATACATACCGATAGCCTTCTGGTGCCCCAAAGGGCCAGCTTCTTTCCTGAAGGAGGCACTGGGTACAAATTTAATGCCCCATGCAGATGATGTATTGCATTTTGGTGAGAAGGTAAGAGGAGAAGCTTATATGAAAATGATTAACTAGGGTAATAGCAATTTGCACTTATCATCTCTATGTACCTTGAAGAGTGGGGATTTCCACAAGTCAGTTTACTTTTCATTTAGATCTGAAGTTTTCGTAAAACTGAAAACTCATTTTACGACTTCAAATTGTGAATCTGGACTTCCATTAGTTATACTGACAATACTGATGGCATTTATCATCAAAGAGAGAACTGTGGGATAGTTACTAAATACCGATATGATAGAGAGCGGTCATTTATGTTGGATAGTGCTTCTGTGTACTTCCAATGAAACAATTTCATAGCTTTTTGATTCAGTATTTTTCAACTGATGATAAAAACAACACCAAAAAAATTTTGGCTAGTAGAGAGGGTTGTTTATTTCATTATTCACTTATTCATTTGTTTCTGCTTCCCTTGGTATATGCTATAAATAATCCCTTCATTCTCTTCTTTCTAGCTTCACTTCCTCTCTCTGGTTTTTAATGGGCCCATTAGGAAGTTCTGCAAAGACAGCATAACATATCAGGAGCAGGGACTCTGGAACTGCTTAGAATTGAATCCCAGCTCTGCCACTAACTCTCTGGGTGTCCTTGAGCTGGTTACTTCACCTCTCTGAGTCTACTTCCTTATTCAAGAAATGGGGTTGGTGATGTTAATAGTACCTCCCTCATCGGATTGTTTGAGGATTTAATGAATTTATACGGGCAAAGCACTTGGTGCCTGGTACTCCTATGAGCATAATAGCTGCTATTATAATTATTGTAGGTAACTTAATGATACCTTTCTTGAAATTTGCCTCTTTCTTTTTGGCCAACCTGTGGAGTTATTTCATTACAGTTACTTTCACCAGGTATTTTTACTTTTATTTAGCATTGAAGATTAGACTCTAGAAACTCACAATCATTATTTCTGAACTTCCTATTATTCTTTTGGTTAAAATGAGTTTAACCTAGCAATAGTGATATATCTGTTATAGCACTTTAAAATTGCATTTCAGCTTTAGGTGCTCTAGACACTAGTTTTTTTGTTTGTTTTTTCGTCAACACCCCTGCTCATTCTCTTTACCAGGCATTTTCTCTTTTATTGCCATCCAATTCTACAGTATGTATGCTTTGCCTTCCAGACTATAGCAACAATCGGACAAGAATAGCAGTGCTTTGCCTCTGTTCTAGGTAGCTCCAGTGACCCAGATGACACATGGGTGCTTGTTTTATCCCTTAACATAGGTGTTTATTAAACAAAGGCAAGATGGCATCCATAGGATTTGTGACATCTGTCTTTGGTTCATGTCCCTACATGCTCTTGCTTTTAGTGGGCCAGTCCTTTTGTAGCCTGTTGTTTCAACTATTTTTTTCTCCTTTAGGTGACTGCTAACTAATTTGAGAAACAAGTATGTATGTGTATGGTCAGTAGATGCTTAATGGGCTAATTTCTTATACCACCCAGGTAACGTTTGTATTTCAACTGATCTTTTAGGAGATGTGCCTTAACCGCAAGGGACTTGAGAGACAGGCCCTTTGTAAGATAAGGCTGATATTTCGAGGTAGAGCCTACATTTTAAGTGGCTTTCCAACCAAAATAGGTAGGTTTGGGATGGCTTTGTTCGAGGAGTGTAAAAATAGTTTGGCCCAGATAAAGATACACACACACATAAGTATTCAATATGAATTATCTATATATGTACATAATGTAAGGTCTAGAACCTCAGAATTATGAACATTTATCACTTTTACTACTGAGCCAACCAGTATGGGGCCAATCATTCAGTTGTCTCTTTGACCTTATTGGAATGACCTGGCCAGCTTGGTAAATCTTATCTTCTGTAATTTTAATATTTTTTAAATGAATGTTTGAATCCCTGGAGCTCACGTTTATTTTTTGCATGTAACACGGAACCACTACTAACACGGATGAAAAGAAAATAGCTTTCCCCATATCATCTGTGATGTGATTATTGCCATATGTGAGACAATTGATGGCATTGCAGTCAATGACATGACCTGGATCGCAGCTGGAGATCACCTGATACAGCTGTATCTAAGTTAGTGCTAGTTTAAAAAAAAAAAAAAAGATAACTACTCTACTTTTATAGAAAGACTAGTTGGAAGGATTGATTAATAGAATAAGGGAAAATGGCATTTGAATACACTAAAATTTAGGAAATCATTTGGATCATATACTTTCCTCATTTATTTTATGACTTCTGGTTGATGTTGACCTATCTCATAATATTTTGTACTTATAAGGCGTGTAGTTTGGAAGCTTTGTGCTATCTAACTATTGAGTACCGAAAATAGATATGTCACATTTTCTTTATAAATTAATCTTCTCTAGATATAAAGCATAGGTTAGTATGGCTAAGTCAAATAAATTAGATTAAAAAAGGAAATGATTATCTGAAGGAAAGACATTCACTAGGAAATATGCACCCTGTCTGCTAGACACTGCCCAAGTTGCCAGGGTTTTCAGTTTTTAAAAATCTAACCACAGGTGTTTCCAGAATTGCAGAGTTATATTATGTTAAAGTATATGTAATTTTTACCTCAAAATCTGTAAATAGTGAACTCTAGAGACTAGCCAATATTCAACACTTTAAAATCAAGGTATGATATTTACTATTTACGCCCAAAGCATATTTGATGACTTATAATTGGTTGCCTTTCATTTAAATGAATCATCCAAAATTCAGATTTTTTTCTCTATTCTTAATATATTAAACATATGTAGAAATATATTTAATATCCTGTTGGGAGGGTTCATCTTCTAGAATCTGATAGGATTATTTTGTGGGTATATAATTGTATTTGACTACTGAATAGTTTGGATATTCCTGGAACATATCTCAATATATGTTCCCCAAGCAGAAAAAGCTTCATTTAAAGGAATACCCTTCTGAATAATTTTTGATAGTTTGTACTAAGAATGTTACTAAAGACCTAACAAGACTTTTAAAAAATTCGTATAATAAGCCTTAATTAAACTAATTTGTAGATTTCTATCTTCCTTGATTATCTGCTTTTTTAAAAATGGAAATCCCTTGTATTATGTAATAACTGAAAGAAAATAATATATAAATATTTCTATACATTATATTTTAAAATCAGATAAATCCCATCAAGATTTTAGCAGCATCTGAGTGGTTTAAATTTGTAGTTTATATTTGTAGTTATTATATTTGTAGTTATCTTTTTTTTTTTTTTTTTTTAGGGCAGTGTCACTGGCCCTCTTATGTGGGACCGAACCGGGCCGCTGGCTTCCCAAGCCAGTGTAGTTTTCTTGTTATAGTCTGTTTTTGTTCTTGAATTCTAATCAAAATAGCATTTATCTGCATCTGTAATATTGTGACACTTTCTATTCTGAAAATATTGGAGCATCTGTTTTAGGAATAGAATTTTGGTGATCCCTGTGTTAAATGACATGAGTTTTTCATGTAATTTTAAAAGTCTTCAGATATGTTTGTTATTTTGTTAAGAAAGTTCTACTGGGCTGTCGATGGTGAAGACATGGCTATATTCCCCTTTTCAGAAGCCTAGAATGTTTCTCATTCAAAATTGTTACCCAAAAAGAATCAGGAGTTTGTTTATGGCACTTAAAGACATAAAAACATACCACTAACCCCATACAAAAAACGGCTACAGTGTTGAAAGAAAAAGATTAACACCCAGTGTTGAATAGAATAAGGTATCTTGAATGTTTGTGTGGGGGACCAGCCTCCGCTGACCAGGGTTTCCCTCAGGTGGAGATGGCGTGGGGGGGCGGAATAAAGAAGGGAGACAGTGGAGACACCTGGGGAGTTAAAGAGAAAAAAGTGTCACCCTTTATTGCCAGAGCATGTTCTTTTTATAGGGACTCTTGACCTTTGCCTCAATCACAGGACTTTGGTGGTTTCTAGTTCCCAGGATTTACTCAGTCTTTACTTCCCTGTAATTGTTCTCTCCAGGGTACACTGGCCTATTCTATGTTAAGGATTCACCTATCTACAGATTGCCTAAAGAGTGGTTACCATGACTACCTAGCCATTATCCCAAATTGCAGTAGCTAGACTCACAGGGCTATACTAGGAGTGGCTGTGTTCAGGATAAAAGCATCTAAAATCTATTCCTATGTAAATACAATACTTAGTAGCTAAAGGAAGTCTTAAAGATCTTTTGTCCTAGAAGGGCTACATATTTACAACAGAGGGTAGCATCTGTTTCTCAGTTAAAGCTTCAGTATCTGTCAAAGAATTTAAACAAAGTTGTTAATTAACATACCCTATGGTCAGCAAGTCACCTCTTACCCGGAACTCTCATGGCCTGAAGACTTTTAATCTTCAAGGAGACCATTCACAACAGGGCCCTTAGGCAAGTGCATCAGCTTTTCACAGGCAGGCTTTTTGGCCTATGTGCTGTGCCTCAGTTTCCAAGGAGTTTGAGTCCACAGTATCTCAGTTCAGGGGTCCCCTCGGGCTGTAGCCTGTTTTAGGGAGTTTCCTTCTCTTTAGGAAATCTTGCCCTATCATTGACTAACACAACCAGCTATCATCAGGGTACCACAGGAACTTGTCACAAAGGCAGTGAATGTATTGTCTCCTATAGGAGGAAAGGCACATGGGTTCATAAAGGCAGGAGATAGTACATGACCAACCATAAGACAGCACTCCAAACGTCCAGTGCTGAGCAGGGCAATGTGACCTTGTCAGACACTGAAAGACTGTCGGCTCCCGGCATGTTTGGAATCAAACTGGTGTAAACTGATATAGCCATACGAGTCAGCCTCCCACCTTAAATATCAAATGGCAAGAACTTTTGTCTTTTGTTTTTCTTTCCTCGAAGTGGATTTTTCTTTCGCTCCTGCCCTTCTGCCTACTTTCCTTATTTCTGAGGGAGAACCTCGTGTGTATATGTGAGAGTGTGTGTGTCTTAAGTGAATGGGTAGTTGGCAGAGGGTTGGGGAAAAGAAATAGACTCCAACCTGGAGATGGCTAAGATATAAGTAGAAAAATGGTTCTCCACATCACAATAAAAGAAAGGGCTTTATGCTGAGGTGCCTTCCTCGCCACAGAGTGATATCTCCTTGCAGTTTGTAACAAGAACATTGCTGCCATGTTAGTAATATGCTTTGTTCTTTGGATGAGCAAAAGGCTTTATATCCAGTCAGGGACAGGTGGCATGCAATGGTTGATCTATGTAAGGTAGGGAGGGAGTTATTTGGGACCCCATCAGCACCAGTGTCTTTGCCAGGTGAACAGTGATGCTGACGGGTGCTCAACCAGCATCACTCAGCGAAGTCCATGCCTGAGATATTTCAGGTCCTTGGATGATAACAATGTAGAAAGAACTGTAGCGTTGCTACCATTTTTCAAGATTCAATTTGTCCTAATCATTAACATGCATGGATTAACTATTTTTCCTCTGTACACTTTGGGTAAGTTCTTGGATTTATGAGTTTTTTTTTAAGCTTCTGTTCTTTCTTAGGTAGCTTGAAATCTAGCTGTTATCTATACTTAAGGTGTTTTCTCATCTACTTCCCTTCCGTTCTCCATTTGGCCTTCCTTGTGCTTTAAAAAAAAGAAAAAAAGAAAAAAAATACTATTCTCAGTTTAGTTGTAAAACTCAAAGAAATGAATAATCCTAATTTGAGGAATTGTTCACTGGATCAGCTCCTGCTGCTTTTTCCCTACCAGAACACAACAGATTGCTGTTGAATTTTGAATGCCACTGACAGACAGATGATAATGGCTTGAGATGGATAATGAAATGCTTGAAACACAGATGGGCCTGTAAATCATTTTTTTTTTCCCTTAGGATTTCCTTCTGACATAAAATTAATGTAATTAACACTGTTTTGCACTAATATCCCTCATACATGACATCTGTGTAGCCCCATTGTTGAACTATCCCATTCACCTGTCTTTGAGAAAGAAAGTCCCTGCCTGGCAGGTGCTCTATGCCATCACCTGGTACATGACAATCTACCTTTACTGAAAGGAGGTTATTTGAAAAGTACCTTCAACAGAGCAGTCAGCCTTGATCTCACAGGGGGTACTGAGAATTCCATATGCTGCACTTAATCCTATAGGAGGATTTGAAGTACTAATTAAGAGAAGTATATGAAATTCATAACAAGAGTTTTTATTTTAGGAGCTCTCAGTAACGATTTGAACTCTCACTTAGATGCCTGCAGAAGAAAAGAAATTTAGATCAAATAGAGACGTTCTTGTTTTGTTTTGATTTTTTTTGAAGTCTAGCAGAGTCTGAAGAAGGTGAGGGTACAGGTGATGAACTAAGATACTGATTTTTATTTGTAGGTAACGAACCCCTTTCTGCTTTATCTCCAGCATCAGGCACGGGCCAAGATGAAGTTGATGGTCACTTAGCGTACACCGCAGACCACTACTCGACGCTTGGAAGGCTTGACAGCTATCGGTCTGCTGGGCAGCGCTCAGAAACCAGGGACTCCAGCTGTCAGACTGAGGAAGTGAAAGTCGTACCACCTTCAATGAGAAGAATCAGGGCGCAGAAGGGGCAAGGCATTGCTGCCCAGATGAGCCACTTCTCAGGCTCCTCTGGGAACATGTCTGTGCTGAGCGACTCGGCGGGCATCGTGTTCCCTTCTCGCCTCAGCAACGATGCCGGTTTCCACAGTCTTCCACGTTCTGGAGCGAGGGCCAACATTCAGTCCCTTGAGCCACGGCTGGGTGCCCTGGGCCCTGCAGAAGACCTGGATGGCACTTGCCTCTACCAGAGGGGGAACGCACAAGTAGATGAACACTTAGGACAGTTTGGAGGTGCTTCAAGGACCGGAACACTTTTGAGGCCCCATTCGCAGGAGCTGAGGCACTTTGAGAGTGAAAATGGAACAAGCCCAGCACGTGTGGTGTCTCCTCATGCTGCCTACTCCACCAGCATCATCCCAAATGCCACCCTGTCCGCCTCCTCGGAGGTGATTGTGATTCACACTGCTCAGAGTTCAGGGCAGCTGGACAGTAAAATCACCAGCCCCTCTTCATACACAAAGATAAGATCCAGAGACCGCCTCCTCTCCAGGCACGCCGGTAAAGATGAGCATCAGTCTCCCAGTGGTAACTGGAACGAGGGTCCCTGTGCCATGGCTTCACAAGCCTTAGTTCCCCATTCCCCCACCGCAACCACACTGTTCTCCCTCTGTGATTCCGCGGTCTCTCTCAATACCCCGGCAAATCGCGAGAATGGGTCCCAGGCTATGACCTATAACTGTAGAAACAACCTGAGCTTCCCAGCGCATCCCCAGGATGTGGATGGCAAGAGTGAGTCCAGTTATTCAGGAAGTAAGGGCCATGGCAGCATGGAGCCTTGGGAATACCATGCACCAGGTAGTGGGCGGGCATCCCCCCTGAAGCCCCATTTGGCAACTCCTGGTTACTCCACCCCTGTGAGTAACACCAGCAGTGGCAGTTTAGAGCAAACGTCCAGCAAAGACGATGCCAGGTCCCTGTATTCAGAGGACCGTGATGGCTGCTACCCATCTATGCACCCCGACTCTGGACACAGATCTGGGAACCTGTGCAGTAGCAGCAATGGCTTTGGGAACCCCAGGCACAGCGTGGTCAACATCTTTGATGGAAGAGCTCAGAAGAACCAAGGGGACCGGTCCAATTACCATGACAAATCCCTTTCGAGAAACATCTCTTTGAAGAAAGCAAAGAAGCCCCCTCTGCCCCCCTCTAGGACGGACTCTCTGCGCAGGATCCCCAAGAAGAATGCCCAGACGAACGGGCAGGTGCTAAACGAGAGCCTGATCGCCTCACTCCAGCACTCACTGCAGCTGAACCTCCCCGGCAAGGGCAGCCTCTCGCCCTCGCAGAGTCCCTGCAGTGACTTGGAAGAGCCCTGGCTGCCTCGCTCCCGCAGCCAGAGCACAGTGAGTGCGGGCAGCAGCATGACTTCCGCCACCACCCCCAACGTCTACAGTCTGGGCGGGGTCACCCCGTCGCAGAGCGACACGAGCAGTGTCAAGTCCGAGTACACAGACCCCTGGGGTTACTACATTGACTACACAGGCCTGCAGGAAGACCCCGGGAACCCTGGCGGGGGCTGTTTAGCCAACAGTGGGGCACCAACTGGCAATGGGCCAGTCCGCCACGTCCAAGAGGGGTCCAGGGCCACCTTGCCCCAAGTGCCCGGCAGCTCAGTCAAACCAAAGATCACCTCCCCGGAGAAGTCACACAGAGTCACTTCTCCATCCAGTGGGTATTCCAGCCAATCGAATACACCCACAGCACTCACCCCCGTGCCTGTGTTTTTAAAATCAATGTCACCAGCAAATGGGAAGGGGAAGAACAAGCCCAGGGTACCAGAAAGGAAGTCCTCTCTGATTTCTTCCGTATCCATCTCCTCATCATCCACATCCCTGTCCTCTAATACGTCTACGGAAGGAAGTGGAACTGTGAAGAAGCAGGATTCCGTGCCAGCCTGTCCCCTTGCGGTGCCTCCTCTCCCGGCCCTTCCGTCTCCATGTCCTGCTGATAGGCCTCCCTTTCTTCCTCCTCCCCCACCTGTAGCAGACTCCCCCGATGGCTCTCCTCTGCCTCGGTCTCCCCTTTTCCCCCCTCCACCACCAGAAGCTCTTACTCCCTTCTGTCCCCCCACCGACGCATGCTGTCCTCCTCCCCCCACTGCACGTAGCCCCCTGCTTCTGGATGCATCTGTCTCCCTGCCACACCCTCTATCGCCTTCACCCTCCTCCTCGGTTCCCCCGCCTGCCCCACCCCTTGACCCGAAGTTGATGAAAGATGCCAGGCCTTCTTTCAAAAAGTCTGGCCAGGCAGACTCCTCCCAGGAGGCCTTTAGACAACCTGCTGCCAAGGAGGAGGGCTGCAGGCGTCCCATGCCCCTGATAACCACGGAAGCGTTGCAGATGGTACAGCTGAGGCCGGTGAAGAAGAACTCAGGAATTGAGGGAGCACTGGTATATGAACAAGCATCTCAGGAAAAACTAACTCCGATTGTGCCCCAGTATCATTTAAAGCCATCTGCTTTCCTGAAATCCCGAAATAGCATAAATGAAATGGAGAGTGAAAGCCAGCCTGCCTCGGTAACAAGCTTGCTTCCGACTCCTGCCAAGACCATGAGTCAGGGTCACCAGGACGGTGCAGCCGAGCGTGGCCGCCTGAGCTACAGCCCGGGCGGCACAGGGGAGGCAGATGCTTGGCCTGGCCCCCGGACCACCCTGCTCCAGGAAACCCCCGGTCCTTCGCCCAGCAGGAAGCCACCCCCTATTTCCAAGAAGCCCAAACTGTTCCTAGTGGTGCCACCTCCGCGGAGAGATTTCACAGCGGAGCCAGCAGAGAATGTGAGCGAAGCGGCGTCCAACCCCGCCAGGGGAGAGGCCAGAGAGAAGTGTGCAGCCGGGACTGGTTCTGATGAGACCGACTCCCGCAGCTCGGTTCTTGAGGGAGGAGCTGCAGGCAGAGTGCCAGCCAATGTCCCCATGGTGCAGCCCGAGGCCTCGCCAGCCCCCAAGCACGAGGAGCCAGGCGCCGAGCAAAGTGTGGACGGTGGAGGCACTGTGGAGGGCTGTCTGTCCCTGCAGGACCCCGGACGTGAGTGCTTTTCTCTCTTCTTCCCCTCGGACCATATGCAGCTGATATGTAAATAGGGCTGGTGCATGGTCACGTTAAAGCCAGCAGCCTGTGGGCTTCCCGTGCTGCCTCACCCTTAGGTTACCAACTTGGCATTTTATGAATTAAAAAAAATAAAAGAAATCTAGATCTAGGGGTAGAACTTACAGAAGGGCAGAAAATAGAGGGGTGGGGTGGTCTGCAGCAGGCTGGGTATTAAATAGCAGTGAATAATCTCCCTTCTGGAATGCTGCAAAGATATGTTACAACACAATTTAAGAGATTCATTAGGAGTTCTAGACTTGAAGAGAAAAGAAAGAGCTTTGCTCACGCTTCCCCACCTTTGTAAAAATGCCCAGTTGCAGACCCCACTGCTTCTCCCTGTGGTTCTCACGTTATCGGGAATGACAGGGGAGTGTACTTGGGAGCTTGGCTAGACACTGAAATTCAAGTCACTTGGATGTCTGATGTTTGCCTGCTTGCTTCTCCATAGCGGCGGTGCTGGACACGGACACAGCCGGCTCTTCCTCAGAGGCCTTTGACTTCCTTAAGGAAGAAGGGAGTGATGAGGTGATGACCCCCAGTAGACCCCGGACCACGGAAGACCTCTTTGCAGCTATTCACAGGTATCCAAAACTCCTTGTATTTTCATGTACTTTATGAGTCCCTCACTTTCAAATGGTTCCTCAGTGTATTTTTCTTTCTTGAGGTTTCTTCTGTCACCCAATTAGATTTCATTCACTTGATTATTGATCTTTTTTTCGTTTTGTTTTGTTTTGTTAGTGTGTTTGTATATTTTTATTTCCTCTGACTCTAATTTCTGTTTTACTTTGTTCCACTGATTTTTATGATGATGTGAGGGACAGAGGCTCAATGTAATACCTTCCAGTCTGCACTGCTCTTGTTGGCAAAATATGCAGTGTTTCAGCGTGTTTATAACCGTTGGGTTAGAGCAGCCATAGGCCAGTCCAGGGTGAGGAATGCCGTCTTCTGTGGACGTACGATGGACAGCTTAGCTCTAAAGGACTCCTTTCTAAGAGTGCATTATTTATTATTATTATTATTATTATTATTATTATTATTATTTTCATTTTATAAGAAGACCAGGATTTTATAGTATAATGTCTTTGATTACTTAAATGTTTCAATGAGAGTACATCTTAGCAAAAGGAATAAATTTGCTTGTTACTGTATGCTGCTAGTGCCATCTACTGGCATAGAAATTACTGGGTTGAAAAAAATACCAGTAAATTTCTCAAAATAACTGCCTGTTACACTTTTTACATGTGGTCACCTTGAAGAGTAAATATGATTTAACACTAAAGTTCTATTTTTTGCCTCATTTTTCTGGTTGTAAATAGACAAGTAGTCTCAAAATAGTGTCATTGTAAAAATTGATAAGATTGTATATGTGCAAGTATTTTAAGCTGTAATTCGATATAAACTCTTCACTTCCTTCCAGACTTCTTTACCACAGTATTTTCACGTATCTCTTATGAATGGCTGATGATTCCAAGGCCTTATATTGCCCCAAATCAAGGTCCCTTTTTCTCCTCCTGGAAAAAAAAAAAAAAAAAGTCCTGTAAAATCATTGACTGTGTGAATAACCTTGTGTCAGAACTGTTTTCCCAATTCTTGGAATTTAACTGGAAAAACCGTTGCATAAGATGAAAAGCAGAGGGCTGTCCCTAACTGAAATTCCTCATGCAACATATAACCATCTAACTTAGGGTGGCGGGGAACCAAGCTGGTGAATTAGGCATTATAGTCAAGAAATGTGTTCTTTACCTCTTGGCTCTAGTTATTGGTATCATATCCCAGAGGCCCCAAAGTCTGCCCCTTTATCATTGTCTGACTGGTCTCTTTGATCTCTTTAGAAATAAAAAAGGTAGCTAGTGATCAAGTTGTTTCTCAAAACAGGGAAATGAAAAAAATGCTGTGTCCTTTGAAACCAACTTTAGTGACATTTCTAGAGGTTTACACAGCTGTTTCTAACTCTTACCATGCTAGACACATATTAAGCACTCAATAAATATTTTATGAATAAAATGAAACCAATTGGTATTTAACTGTTAGGAACTTGCTTCCAAGACTTGACATCTTTCATTTAGTCTGGAATGCGCTGGGCTGCTAAACACACAGGCATATGTATTTCTAATAGCAGTCCACAGAGAAGACATATTGCCTAGTTGTTCTGTATACTACATACTGGTTTCAGTGAGAAACCCAGCTGTTGTGGGGCCAAATTACTACATGCTTTTCCTAAAAGTGTGCTGAAAACCTCTTCTATATTTTGTTTTGGCAACCTTCGCAAAGCACTGAAAAGTGTGTGGTTTCTCCTGCTGGAGTTATAACTCCTGCAGATGTAGAAATCAGTGGTCTGTGTTATTGTGTGTATGCATGATAGCAGTAGAGGCTAGGGAGGGTAGAACTGCAAGGAGTGAGCAAGGACACATGTTTTTTATTTTAGCGTTCATAACATATTAGCAGACATGATAAAAACTCCATCTAAAGTTTGTGATTTTTAGCACTTTATTTTATATCCCCGTCAGTACCAAAGCTAATCATTTAAAATAAAGAATATCTAAATTGAAACACAGCTTTCAAATTTTGTAATGCAAATTAATTCACTTCAAACTTAAAGCCAGATGGAAAATGTAGAACACCAGTTGAGGTGTGAAGTTTTTATATTTATTGAAGTAATTAGTTTTCAAGCCAGTGTTAACTATTTAAGCACTTTTTATAGCCATATTTTTAAAAAATACACACATACACACAATATATATACAAGTACATGCATGTATGTACATACATACATATATACATACATACATAGAATTCAAATGTGTAGATTTAACTCTCATTTTAGGGGGCAGCTGCTCTTGAAAAATAACAATACTTACATAAATTTAATTCTGAGAATCTACATAGCTTTAATCAGTATAGCTGTTCAGCACACCCTCTCCATTGAAAAACCAAACAAGAAATGATATCACAAACCAATACCTGCAAAAGTGAGACAAGTAGAGTGCTTTTGGGGAGCAACCAGTATAAATTGTGAAGCCAGGCACCGTAAGTGGAAAGATACTCCCATCAGCCCTAGTTCTTGTATTCAGCTTCACTTTGTAGACATCAGTTACCTTCTCTGGTCAGACCAAACCATCTAAAGTGTTTTCCAGCTCTAAAATTCTGAGATGTTATAATTTCTGTCGTTTCCCTCACTCACTCATTCACTAAATTAGCTGCTTTTATTGAGAGCTGAGCAGGACCACTGAACCAAAATATCATAGGCCAGATGTGCAGTCCCAAAGAGGCTGGTGCCACATCAGGCCTGGTTACCCTTCAGCCTCTGCATTGAGTCCTTACCACTTCCTGTCTTCCATTTTGGGGGCTTATTTGGGGCCAGAAGCATGGAGAGGACCCTGGGAGCGCCAAGCCCAGGACAGCCATCGTGGCACATCCTCCTGTGTGCCTTGCTTTGCAGCCATGTAAAAACAGCACTGAAGCCTGACCTGGCAGGAAGGGAGAATTACATTTCCCTAAATGACACTCAGGGGTTTGTTATGTGCCCACTCTGTGCCTGACACTTTTTTGGCTGTTATTGCATTCATCTTTATTCATAAACTGAGCTATCTACTGTTTTTCCCCTTTTCCAGACAGGAAATAGGATCAGAAACTTTAAGTTGCCCCAGGTAACCGAGCAAGGACACTTTCGCAGTGGGATTTAACCCAGGTCTGCATGGCTCCAGGGCCTCGTTAGCACATCGAATCCTCACAGACCTGTGAGGTTGAAATCATCATCCCCATTTTATAAGTATGAAAACTGAGGTGCAGTGTAGATGAGTAACTGGTCCAAGGTCACACTGCTAGACATTGGTGGTGCTCAGATTCAACTCTTAATCTGTATGTACAGACAGCATCCCCTCAGCCTTTCCCTGCTGCATATCCTGGAAGCTTACAACAGAAACAGAGGTACACCCACATGTTTATTTTACTAAATGTACCAAGTTTTCTTAAAGCCAGCCCACCTATGTGTCACTAAGAGACTTCTTGCGAACTGAGTTGTTTTTATGAAAAGACCAGCAAGGGACCACTTGGCTCATCGGCTTTATTATCTCTGATTCACTCTCAGTAGAAAACACATTGCACAGGGAGGTTCTTAGAGACTGAGGACAAGAAATACCCCCGGGAAACATTTTGCTTTCCCTGAAGACCCCTCCTCTTGGACACTCTGGTCACATCCCTCACATTTTGCTGATCACCTCGAGGTTCTCTGACGTCAGTCAGGAAATGGGACCTGTTGTGGAAGGGTCACTCTTGTTTTCTGGACAACGGGACTCTTAGGAGTTGACTTCTATGGTCCAGTACAAACCACGGAAGACTGGTTTTACATCAAACTTAAAATGACTGAGAATGTTGTAGGGTTGTTCTAGAACCTGTCTCAATAGAGGGGATATTCTGGGAGTTGGCTTATCTATTAGGCCTGTTCAAGTGACAGCACCAAATGAGAAAAGGAAAAGTAGAAAGAAAGGATGGCCAGCACCGTGTAACCCACTCAGGATCAGTCCAGCATAGGAGAATTACATTTTTAGAATGGCAGTTGTTTGAAACTTTAGAAATTGTCCTATCCAAAGTAAGTTAATATATGGCCTGAGATATGTTTCAAGATAATCCAGTGAGGGTGGAGACAAAAACGGGTAGCCGTAAGTTAATAGTTATCATAGCTGGGTCATGGGCACACATGCCCACACAATGAACTATTCTTTTCGCCTGGGTGTTTGGAAGTTTACATCGTAATAATAATAGATGGTGACCTGAGTATGCAGTAAGAGAAGCAGGGTGGTTGTGGCTGATAGGCAGCAACCCATTGGGAAGTAACTTTTATCTTAATGTTATTAAATCTCAGATCCAAAAGGAAAGTCCTTGGCCGTAAAGATTCAGATGACGATCATACCCGAAACCATTCTCCTTCCCCACCAGTGACACCCACCGGCGCTGCCCCCAGTCTGGCCTCCCCAAAGCAAGTGGGATCCATCCAGAGAAGTGTCCGTAAGAGCAGCACGAGCAGTGACAACTTCAAAGCTCTGCTGCTGAAAAAGGGGAGCCGGTCAGACACCAGTGCCCGCATGTCCGCAGCCGAGATGCTCAAGAACACAGACCCTCGGTTCCAGAGATCAAGGTCAGAGCCTTCGCCAGACGCTCCCGACAGCCCGTCCAGCTGCTCCCCAAGCAAGAACAGAAGGGCCCAGGAGGAGTGGGCCAAGAGCGAAGGCTTGATGCCTCGCAGTCTGTCCTTGTCCGGCCCCAGGTATGGCCGCAGCCGGACGCCGCCTTCTGCAGCCAGCAGTAGGTACAGCTTGAGGAACCGGATCCACAGCAGCCCCATGACCGTCATCTCGGAAGGCGAAGGGGAAGCCACAGAGCCTGTGGACAACCGGGCTCGCTGGGCCCTGGGTGCTGCAAGGGGGTGCACGCTGGATGGACTGGCAGGGGATGAGATGGACGAGGGCAGCCTGCTCTGTGGCAGGGAGCCTGCCGCCTTGCTGCAGGCACAGGCTGCTGACCCCACCGATGGGACAGCAGGTGCCGAGGGCAGGGGTCCACTGGAAGAGTGCAGAGGCCCTCTGAGGGAAGAGAGTTAGGGGCAAGAAGGGGAATCTCCCCAGCACTGTGGAGGAGATGCACAACACATCGCCTAGGAAGCCTGAGGGGCCCCTCTTCCTGCCCTGCCCACGGCGCCCACTCAGTGTTTGTGCTGTGGGCCCAGGTACTGCCAGCCCTGCACTGGAGGAGGCGCTCACTTAGCACTTGCCCTGTGGCTTAAAAACAAGTAGAAGCTTAACTTCTGAAAGTGCTTCCTGGGGAAGATTTTTATTTTTAATTTTTATTTTTTTTGCGGAATTGCGGGGGGGCATGTGGACAGGTGTGTGTGTGTGTGTGCATTTTGAACACTTTCTATGTTAAATAAGATACACACACACAACATGTACAGAAATATGAGGGAAAAAAGTTAAGCTAGGTGGAGTAATGGAGGCTTCTGGACTAGTCGGGGATTGCTTTAAAAGTATGTTGATGGAAACCAGCAAGTTCCCGAAGAGAGAGGACCATTACTCGAAGAAGAGGTGGTCCATTTGCTGGTTCTGAGTGCACAGAACACTTGGGTATATTTGGAGGTGAGCCCAGTCGTGGTTAACCCCAAAAGTTGGGAAAGGGCTAAGTGACTAATTGGTTCAGGTACTTTTTTCTGGAGAAAAAAAGCTTTGTTTCTTTTTTGTAAAAACAACAAAACGTGGACGTAGCAACGCTGTACCTGGGATCCTGCTGCTGAGCAGCCACAGACGCACCACTTTTAGCCTGATTTTTAGACGTGGGTAATTTTTTAATGAATTTCCTCCTTGAGTAAGCAGCAGAGACCTTCTTTGAGAACTGAAATGAGGGTGTGCACATACAGAGAGGGTAAGCGAGATGAGCGAAGGGAAGGGGAGTGAGTGATACACTGCTGGGATTTGTTTCCTGCTTATTGAATAAAGTTATTTTTCAGAATTAAATTTGAAAACTTGCACTACAGAACTGTGGGTGGAGCATTTCCTTTTACAACCGTTTTTACCAGAGTTTAAACTTCCATTGGGCAATTTCTTATCACTTGAAATGTCAACATTTGCTAACTTTTGGATATCATTTTGGTTACACCAAAGAAAAAGTCATGGCTATTTTTCCTTGAACTGCCTGCAGTATCATGTCCTCATTTAGAAAGGTTTATCAAAATCTATTATATATTATCTTACTTTGAAGAAAATGCTGAATAACTCTTGTTAGTCAAACAAACTGATAAACATTGGCAAGACCTGGCTATTAATTAGCCATGGGAAATGAATTTTTAGATTAAAAAGATTTTTTGCATCATTTGGTTTATGCGTTTTTATATTTTTTATAAATAATTGTTAGGTAATTACCTTCTAATCTTCTCTAGTTAGAATTGTAACACTTTTAGACATGGGAAAAAGTATGTAAAGTATTTATTTTTATGTCATATTCTTGTGACTCCTTTCCCCACTTCCTCCCAACTGCCGTGTACTTGATTTATTGGTTAAATAAAATCAGAGCCTTGTCTTCCTCATTAGGAGGACCTAAAATGAGAATACTGAGATTCTGGGATTAAATACAATGCGGGTGCCTATTGTCACCTTTTCTGTTGTAAAAATATCATCTAAAAGTTTGACTGCATCGTATGCCAAATCATTTCAAGGTTTATACAGTAAAACTTCAAGTACCCATTTTAAACACAGCTCTGAGACAAAAACAAAACTAAAGTTTTAAGTCTCCTTCTATTTTCTGAAGAAAACAAAATACTCTTCACACAATGAGAAGTCAAGTCCTGACCTTTGGCCAAAGGCAAAGGACTTTGAACCTTTTGGAGTAATTGTCTACTACATTGGGCACAAGGATTTTTTTCTTCTAAGTTTTAGAAAAGTGACATTGGCTTTTGAATATGAAATCTTCTCATAGCTACATAAAAAAACGAATCGAATGTGCATGGATATCAGAAAACTTTAACATACAAGTCATATATGTTGAAGGTAAGATTAAGTAACATCAAAACTAATTATAAAACTATTTTTAAAAAAACATTTTTAAAGGAAAAATATATTAGGTTTTTAAATTCGCTTTGAATAAAACAGTTGTAAAGTAAATATTTGAAACTTACTTCGTTGTGTTTGTACATGCATAGTTAAATAATGGGGTAGGTCTTCTTGTGCAGAACTGTTGTGTTCTTTGCTGGATGCAAACAGAACAGCAGTGAAGACCAGAAGGTGCCTGTGGGAGGGAGGTGGGACCCAACCGAGAGGAGACAGAACATCACAGACACTGCATGGTACCATCTAAAAGGACATATGGAAAAACAACTCAAACTGATGCCCAGTGGGGTTTTTAATAAAAATGTATTGACGGATAATTTGGATGATGTGACATGGAGAGATGCAAGAACTTTCCCCAGGCATGGATGAAATCTAGGGAACAAGAATCTAGACTCGTTCTTGAACCATATGGCATCTTTAGCTTTGCTACTCTCTTCTTCTATGGGGACTAGATCCTGTTAACAGATCGTATCATATTTAAAAATGTGATGAGGGTAGACTTGATAATGCTTTTTGCAGAAAGGTTGCAAATTCTTTTCTCGAAGCTGTCTTTCAGTGTCACCCCTGAGCGAGCATGTAGTGCAGCTGATGTCCCTCTTCAGCTTGCACCCACATAGTAAGCCAACTCATCCATAACCTGGTTCAAGGTTTTCCCTCTTCAGCTGATTATACAGGGCTTCCAAACAACCATAGGGTGGGAGGAGTGTGGGTGCAGCCATGATGACATGGGGTCTGAGCTACCTGCTCATTCAGCTTGCTTATGCACTCTGGTCCTGCTTGTGATTGCTCCTGGAGGTATATTTCCATCTCAGGATGGACTGCTGTGGTCTTAACCACCTTTATGACTTGGTTCTGACCGGTCCTAGTTAAGATGACCGGTTCTGGCTGTATCATCACTTGGTGTCTCATGATTCCATCCTTACCACGGCTCAGTAGCACACTAGAAGCCATTTTTCCAGAAGCATGTAATTCTCTCTCAGGGACCTGCATTGTGATTTTCCCATTGAGTCTTGTCATGAATTCCACACTGCATTTTTTTTTTTTTTAACCAGTGACGCCTCTAATACCATAGGGTCTGCCGGATCACATGGTCTAAGTTGCTAATTCCTTCATATCTGTTACTTCTGGGGCTGTTTCTAGTGATTGTTTCCCCACCCCTTTATTATGGGCCATAATTTTCTGTTTCTTTGCATATATTTCTGTTTCTTTGCATATTTTTCTAATAGATTTTTATTGGATGTTGGGAATTTTAAAGGTTAGGTTGCTATGGATTTTGTTGTATTCATTTAAGTAGTGTTGGGCTTTATTCTGGTGCACTGCCAAGTTTCTTGGAATTAGTTTGGTTCTCTCAAGGCTTGCTTTTAAGCTTTGTTAGGGGAGGTCCAGAGAAGCTTTGGGCATGCAAACAATTTAGCCTCACTACTAAGGCAGTACCCTTTTGAGGACTGTACCTGATATGTACATTATGAGTCATTTCCACTCTTGCCAGTGGCAACAGAAGCTATTCCCAGCTCATATAAGATCTGTGAGTCATTTGTTCTACTACTTTCCAGTTGTTCATTTCTTGACTTGGGTAGTTTCCTACACCTTCACAGATAAGTGCTCAGCCAAAGACTCAAGGAGACTCACTGCAGATATACAGAGCTCTCTGTGTATGATTCTTCCTCTTTTCCTTTACGCTGCCCAACAAATTCTCCCCACCTTGACCCCTTCTAACATTGATTTCTGTCTCTTCAACTCAGACCACTGGTCTCTGCTGTTTGGCTGTCCCCTCCCTGCCTTGCTACCTAGAAACTGGCTCCAAGCCATAAGCTTGAACAATCATTGAATTTGCCTTTTTTCTTTTCAATGTCTGGTTTCTTTTTTATCATCATGGCCAGCAGTGCATTCCTCTCCACCAATATGCCATTCCATCTAGAGCTTTAATAATTAGACAGCCTTCTTGTGCTAGGAGTTGTTTATGTACTGCCTAGCCACCAGCGATGGGGACCTCATAACCAGCCAGGCACCGAGTGACTCAATCTCAACGTGTTGTCTTGCTGCCCATGATCTTGGGCCACTCTGATGATCTCCCTTGTGCTAATTTGGTGCTGAGGTACAGTTAGGAGCATAAAAGATGTGTAACAAACTTGTACCTCTGGAAGGAAAAGGGAAACACAGGATTTAGGTTTAGGGGGAGGCTGTCAACTGCATTCAGATCTGATAAGGTCTCTGCCAGCCCACTAGGAAGCCCCAGAACAAATACTACTTATTAGAATGGTCCTGAGTCAGGCAGAAATCACTGGGTCCTTGTTCCACTACCTTGCTCAGTCTTTGGCTGGAAGATGCTAGAAAAAAGCATGCTGTCAGCTCCTGTGTGCTTGCTCAGTCATAGGCTATGTACCCCCCTGAGCATAGTGTGTCCTTATCTTGAAATCTGCAGTGGACCCTGAAGAAAGTGACAGCTGGAGACATCAACTAACCACACCTCTCAGAGCTGGGCAGCTAATCCTTTCTTAAAGGTGGATCTGAGTGGCACACTCCCATATGCTTTCCTGTCACAGCTCCAAATCCCAGGGAAGAAATGACTGTTCTTTGGCCACAGTAACAAGTACCAGAAACCATCAATGCCAACTTAGCATCATTAACCTCGCCTCTAAACTAGGCTCCGAAATCATGTTAATTTGTAGTATTCTCACTCTGGTAATCACACCTCCACAACCAAAGCTCAAAATCAATCCCTAAGTGCTTCTGAAAGTCCACTAATCCTTGAACAATATGCTTCCTAAGCCCTGTACAAGGTCAGCAGTTTTCTTTGTCCAGGGAGATTGTGAGAGCTCTGTCTCGCTCAGCAAGCAGTTCACACAGCTTTTTGTCCTGGGTGTTGAACATGGCCTCTTTCTTTGACACTGTCACCTCTGTCCAAGATTCTCCAGCCCCCTACCTCTCTGCCCCTCCTCCCCAGGCCATCATCTGACTGGCTCTTCTGCATTCAAGTTGCAAAGTCTTTTCCCCGGAGAGGCCTTGCCTGCCCTTCCCTATGTGACTTCACCAAGCTCTGCCCCACCACACTCAACCCCATTGCCCCATTTCATATGTATCTGAGCTCTTTCACTCTCTAGAATGGAAACACTGTGAGGTCAGCAGCCTCCTCTGTCATGCTCACTGCTGTATTTTCAGGTGGACGGGTGGATAAACGGAAGAGTGAAAGACATTGGATTTGATGGTTTCAAAGTCACTAACGAGAGCATTTTTGCTCACCACTATATCCCAGTCCCTGGAACATGACTTATTTGAGAATGAATGAAAATAAATGACATTTCAGTTAAATGTTTAGGGTGAAAACAAGATTGTTAGGGTGCTTAAGTGATGACTAGAAAAGAATGAATGAATGCACTGAATTTAAATCAATTGTTTTCAGATCTTTAAAAACATGACCTTATCAAAAACTGACACAGACAAATGTATATGGCTCTGTAGAAAGCACAAAGGTGGGTGGGGCTGCCCACCTTAATTCTTTGTCATGGTCCATGAGGTGCTTCCTTACAACCTAGTGTTCCACGGAAGCCCTTGAACAACTTTTTCCAGAGAAATTGGATGATCAAGGCAATGGGAATTATTGTCCTATATACAGGTCTAGCTGGAACTGGGATGTGATTTTTTGGGGTGGGTGGTGGTCAGGCAGAATCCAAGCCCGTTGTAAACAGAGTGATTGGAGCATGTGGAGAGGGATAGCCTGAAAAGGAAAGGAGAGGAGAGGGGAGGGGAGAGAAGGGAGGGAAGGGGAAGGGAGGGGAGAGGGGAGGGGAGGGGAGGGAAGCGAATTGGTGGAGCAAGAATTAGGCCAACAGGGAAGGTGGAAGATTTAGCCTTAGGAAAGAGTCTAGACATGACTTTCCTAGAGAAAAGAGAAGAAAAATCTCAAAAGTAATGTGGATATAAGGGATATTTTGTAATCAGTGCCAGCCGCATAATTAAAATAACTGATTCAATGCCATGAGAAATACTCTCTGGAATGATCAATTTTGCTCTGAAATATGTTTTAGTTTGTGATTTATGGAAGAGGAGGGGAAAATGGGATCCCTGGACTTGAAAAGTAAAAAATTGATTGTTTCATTGATCATGTTTCATATTACAACTAAATCTTGGTAATTCAAAATATGCTTCTCTCATTTAAAATGGGATTTATTGCATAAGAGATGCCTTGTTAATATAGGACTATAGGGGGAATGTTAGCAATATTTACCTCATACTAATGAGTTTAGTACTGTGGCTCTGATTGGGGGACTAGACATCCTCCAGTTGGTGATGGTAAATGAGCTGAAAAAGAAATTTCATGTCTTTTTTGCAAGCATAGAAATGCAAAGAATCAATAACTGATCAATGTAAGCAGATACCTTTGGAAAATAATTGCCTGGGATTTAAAAATTTATATCCATAATAATAACAAAACCAGAAATCTAGTTTGTTTTATATCAAAAATTACTGTCTAAAAGATACCCCTGAAGTCATAATCATGTTGATTACGCATGTATGATATGCAACTAGAAACCCTCTACACAGCCCTAGCCCACTCTTCAGAGCTGTCTGCCGGGTTGGGAGGAGGGGGTAGTAGTTAACAGCATGGACCCAGGAGTCAGACTGCCTAGGCTTGAATCAGCCTTTGTTCTTAGTTTTATCTAGGACAAGTGACCTCATATCTGTGTGCCTCGCTGTCCTCATCTGTAATGTGGCGATGACAATGCACCACATATTGGGGTGTCGGAAACGTCATGATGTATTTTTCTGTTTTTCGTTGCAAAAATGTGTCATGACGTTTCCGACAACCCAACAGATTTGTTCTGAGGGTTGAATGTGGTCATTCAGGGGAAGCTCTTAGAATGGTGCACTTAGAAGGCAGTCTGTAAGCGTTAGCTATGGAAACCATTCATTACAGGTGTGTTCGTCCATTGTAACCAGGTTAGGGAGATTAAGAGATACTGTATAATGTTGGGGTTGAAGGGGACTTCAACATCATCTGGCCCCATCCTCTCATCCATTGGATGCTCAAATCTATCAAGTGATCCCATGGTCCCTGCTTACACCATGTAATGATGGGAACAGGAAGTGTCATTCACGGGCAGCTTGAATTGTTGGGAAGTTACTGAGCTCCAAACTACTTTTCTCCATCACTCCTACAACCATCATCCTCTAGAGGTCCACAGGAGGTCCTTCCCATGACAGGCTTCCAGGTATCTGAATGTGACTCCATCTTCTCCAGGACAAGAGTTTTACAACATAATTAGGTGCGAATTTCAACCTCCTTGATTTGGCAGTAACTCACTCTTTCCATAACTAGTCATTTTTATATGACCTCCAAAAATACTATATGAAGTAATGTTATAATTCCAGTGAATTTTAAAACTATATGTTTGTATACATTTCTTCAGGAAAAAAAACATGCCTTTACTGAGTATCAAAATAGGAGAGGCAGTTCCTAATTTCATAAATTTACTGTGTCAGGAAACATCAACACTTCTGGGTACTCTGAGAGTTTTTCATGGGTGGTGGGGACAGTGGGCAGATAGGGAAGAGGAATCAATAGAGACTAACAGTGGCAGCCACATGACAGTTTGAATTTTGTGTCCAACTGAACTTTACCAGTCCGGGCCTGACATCCTAGTAGTTCTACACAAGATAAATCTTTGATATTTTTATTGATAATAGCTGGCGGGGATAATATCCAACTGACACAAATCCAAGTAGAAAAAGGTAACAGGACTGTGATACAGTGAAGATGGGGAAGTAACATTACATTTTCCTGGAGCTTCATGGCACTAAAGGTCACCATGGTTATGGCCAATTGACATGTTTATTATAGCGCCCTGTCATATGCGTGTCTAGATGAAGCTTCAAGCATTAAAAAGGCACACTGGATAAAGCTCACTTCATAATAGTACTCTCAGGCAGAAGATACTAGCCATAGATTTTACTTATAGGTAGCATTGATGTCTATATTAAACAGAAGCTTAGACCCTGGCAATGCAACTTCCTTTCGTTTTCTCATTCATTTTCTTCGGAGGGTTCACTTTTCTGAATCAGCCACACTTCATTTTTTTTATTAAGCAAGTTGAAAGGACTGTTGTAGCCTGCAGTGTAGTAAACCTTTTCATCAAAAACTTTGCCTTCCTCCCTCAAAATACTTGCTAATGTCAAAAGTTGTTCTTGATTCTTTTGGGCAGTGGAGAATCCTTCAAAAGACCTGCAGAGGAGAAAGCACATAACCATGAATGATTTTAATACCAAGGCGAATGTCAGCCTGAAGAGGAAAGGGGGAGCTGATACAATGAAGCTGGACAAAGTGCACCAGCAGAGTTCCTTCCTCCTGGGCCCCGAAGCAGTGTCCCCTTCCTCTGGGTCCCAGTCCCAATGTGACCTCTGCATACTGAGGAGAGCCAGGAGCAGGCAGACAGCCCACCAGTTGGCGGGTAGATTTGGAATTTATAGCATCTTGTGCTCTAACTCTGTGCTTCTAAAACTTTCATGTACATAGGAGTCACCTGGGAATCTTGGTAACATGCAGATTCAGGAGGTCTGGGGCAGGGCCTGCGAGTCGGCATTTCTAACAATACAATGCTGCTGCTGCTGGTAGAGCACCACACTGAAACCCCCTTGGAAGCTTCCCTTCTAGGCTTTCAATTTCCTATGGAACATTTCCCCTTTCTTCCTCTTCTTGGGAAGAGTGTAGCACTCATTTACAGATGAATATGACATAGTTTGATCCTATGAATTTAGTCTGACATAAGAGACAAACATTTTGGCCGCTCTCTCTATACAACCTGAGAAGAGATTTCACAGAGACAGGATCAAAATGTGTAGGAATACAGAGGATATGATTAAATCGAGGTAAGGGGTGTCCTCTGAGTTGGGTCTGGGATGGAGGATGGTTTTGCTGGGCAGAGAAAGGCAGGGGGGATAAGAAAAAGAATAGAGGTCCAAAAATGTGAAGCATTTTCATAGTGAGGCATAAAACGAGCTCAGGAAAGTGAGTCAGAACCAGAAGGAAGAACCTTGTAGGTCACCCAAAGGCCTTTTCAGATTCTCAGAATATCTCAGAAGGATGCTGAGCAGAAAAGAACTGGATCAGATCTGGGTGAGACAGATGGAAAATAGATCGGGGGGAAGGATCTAGGTAGGATGTTTGCTATGGGATGGAGAAGAAAAGACAGTCAAAAGATTTAAGTTAAAAGTGGGTAAAGAGGATAAAAGTTCAAGCATAGTTTTTAAAATATATAAACAAAAATATCCTGAGATTAAATCATGACAGGATGCAGACTTAGTTGAGTTGCCAACGTGTAAACACGATGAATTTGATGTTGAAGGTTAAGAATAGGAAATACAGAAAAACAAAAATATTCCTAATATGCTTTCTTTAGCATAGGTTTTATTATAACATGCCAATGGGAAAGGTCAGTCCTGTCCTTCTTCAGATAAGATATACGCTCGCAAGGGTACAAACCATGTCTATTTTATTCAACACTGTCTATCAGGTACTTAAGAGTCATTCTTGGCATGCTGTTTCTTTTAAATCCTTGTTGAATAAGTGTAGGAATCCATGTGCACACATGTGTATAAAATATAACATTGAAGACAAATTGATAAAACTGTTGTATAATTTTCAGAATGATGACTGATAATGATAATTCTGAACCATGTATTAAGAAATATTTGTCTCCCAAATTTATTATTTATTTCCTTAATCACAGCCAGCTCTTGGTAGGTTCTGCCTAAAGGGAATTTGTTTTCAGATCCCACTTCTTCCTTGAAATCAAATCTTGAAGCCCTAATTAGCCTGTCCCCGAAAATAAGCCCTAACCAGAAAATAAGCCCTCGCATGATTTTAAGTGCCAAAATATGGCACCTTGGCCTACTGAATATTCTAAGCTGAAGGAGTTTGTGGAAAAGGCACTCTTCTCCCTGAAACAGGTCGTAAAATCCTTATGTGAGGGGTGCATGCCCTCCGTTTCCTGGAAAAATCAAGCTATGGCTTATTCTCCGGCTAGGTCTTATTTGGGGGGAAACACGGTAGAAGTCATCTTTTGTTCTCTGAATACATATTGTTCTACAATAATCTATCCACAGCTTTATTCAATACACAAACACACTGAGCCTCCCCCCACACACCTGCCTTGCTTGGAGCTGAAGCATATGGACAGAGTAATAGGTTGCTGTATTCTTGAGGAAGCAACAGTCTATAAATAGGTGATCATAATTTAGAGTAACAGAAAGACAGAGTGGCTAGCTGATTGGGAAATTATGGAAGAGATCACAGATGAAGTGCCATTCAATCTAAGTCCTGAAGGACAAAAGTGGGCTCTCCAAAAAGAGAAGAAAGAGAAAGCTGCAACTAGTCATAATACGTGCATGTTCTAAGTATTTTCTGTACATTAACTCATTTAATCTTCATGGCAACCCTATGAGATATGTAGGTACTACAATTATACACATTTTCTGAATAAAGAAATTTTGGTAAGGAAAGTCTGGATAACCTGCCCGATGTCAAAGGTAAAGAGATTTGGAAGAGCGTGGCCTGCTCAGCTAAGTGTGGGAAAGTCAGTGGGGGAAACAGGGTCGGGCCTCGTTATAAAATGCATTGCGTACAATGTGAATAATCTGAACATCACCCTAAAGCAAGAGGAAACCAACAGAGGTTTTTAAACAGAGGAGTAACAGGTTGGGGGTTTGGTTGCTGTTGTTATAAGAAAGATCATGAGTTCCTGTGTGGAGCAAGAGAGGAAGACACTAGTGGGCAGAGAGAAAGTTGGGAGGCTACTGAAGTGGAACAGGCAAGATATGAGGTCAGTAGACACACGAATATCTACTGAATGCCAGCCATTGGATTATACAAAGATGACGTAGTGTGGTCCCCAAGAAGCCCTGAGGAAGTCACAACAGGGATGGAGGGAAGGGAGCAGAATCATGATCATTTCTGAGGGGAATGGGCCAGATCTGGAGACCAGTTCTCAGGAAAGAGTACGCTGATGACAGCCATGGTGGTCCGTGCTGGGAAGGCTTTCTGGCTGATGAGGCCCTTTCCTGAGATAGGCACTGTAAGATCACTGCCCAGATAAAATGAGATTTGGGAGAAGACTCAGTTTTTAGAGCTGTTGTGTTTGATCTCCACCCCTAGCCCACATGGAAATGTCCAACAAATAGGGCAAACAGGCTGGAGACACTAAATTTGAGAATTATTAGATATAGGCATTTGAAACATTGTGAGTCGATTGTCCAGAGCAAATCTGCTAGGACATGAGGGTCGGTAACAGGTGTCAATGACAGGTGTCAATGACAGGTGATGCATTGGGTGCGGAGTGGATGAGGAGCCCGTGGAGGGAGAGAAACAGGAGGAGAGAAACGACAAGGGAGTGACATTCTGAGAGTTATAGGAACAGGTTGGTCAACACACAAAGGCTGCAGGGGACACAGGGGAAAGGACTGCTATCATGTGACAAAGGCAAGGGCACTGCTAGGGTGGCAGGAACTGTTCCAAGGAGATGGTGCACGCTGTACCAGACTGTGGTGGTTTGAGTAGTACGTGGGAGCTGAGAAGATAGATTCCTCTAATAAGTGTGTTGTCATGCAGCAGCACACCTGTCTGCCCCCATGCACCTTCCCCTAAAGACAGATCCTTGTAGAGACGTTGCTTCTATTATGCCTACTCTATTTGTTTTCCTGTTTGGCCCCAGAAGATGGCTGATTAGTCGATGATGGGTAGGATTCCTCAAGGGAGGAAAAAACCTAAAACAGGCACAGTAGCATGGACACCATAGGAGAAATCACGGAGTTGATGAAGGTGGGCACAGACCCCGTTTTAGGAGACGATGTATAGTCTTTATAACAACCTGCTGATGGAATGAACTAATGTGATAACATCTGTCCTTCATGTATTCTTATCAGTGAGTTTCAGCATGAGAAGTTTCTGTCTCTTGGAGAGGTGCATGTACAATAACTAAGAACTTCATGGGACTTTCGGTAATGGCAGCCTGCAGGCACAGGTGATTTGACTCTGAGCTCAGTTCTCTGGTATGATGTATGAGACTTACAGACCATGAAAAAGACAATGCTACTTCCCTGTGTAAATCCTAATAAAAGCCATGCAGTGGCATAGTTCGGGGCTCAGTCCGTGAGACTTGAGTCCCCTGGCACCACATGCTTTTTGCTCTCATTTGTGTCTCTCTTTTTCTTAACCTTTCGCTGTCCCTTCTCGCTCTCCCACTGCTCTGTCGTGAAGTACACGACATAGGTGGGTGGTGATGGGGGAGAGAGAAAGGGAGTAATAGAGGGACTCCAATATAAGACTATTATCATGTACTATGTGTGTTTTTTAAATTTTCAACAGAGAGAATTTAACATAAAGAGTGAGTTAAATAGGCCCCGCCGAATGGCACGGTAGTTAAGAGCTGGCTTGGGACGCCAGCGGCCCTGGTTCGGATCCCACATATGAGGGCCCAGTGACACTGCCCTCAAAAAAAAAAAAAAGAATGAGTTAAACAGGTATTAGAAGTCTGAAAAAGTCAAAAGAAATCAGTAAACTAACAGAGGTAATAACTGCAGGAAACAACAGCCATCCTTTGGGATGGGGAACAAAGGGACGTGTTTGGGTTATCAGAACCTAGAAGTTCCAACTTAACTAGATGGCAGGTAAGAGCAGTCTTATGCTTTGGCAGGGAATGATTTCCATTGTGTCTGATTTGTGGAAGGCATGCAACAGACTCTGCATTAAATGAATTGATTATATCTTGCAACAGACCTTTGGTAACATATATAAAGCTGAGCCAATAGGAAAACACCACAAAATGCATTAGGCCTGCTGTTATGGAAGGGTGAAAAGCCTACTGAAATTGCATAGGAGCTGAACTGCAAGTGGAGGCTAGTGAAACTAGCAGTCAGCAGGGCTATAAATTATCTACCACTTACCGTACAAACACAGTCATTTCAGCTCTGTCTTCAATGAAGACATCCGACTCTGAAGGCCTGGGTGGATCAGATTGCTGCTCAGAGGGGATATACAGGGAAATAGTAATGGTAGACTCGCTAAAAGGGCCTGAACCCGGCTTCACGTAGCTTGTCACTGGAGCTGTCATCTTTATTTTCATCTCTGTGCCATAAAAATATATATTTAAATACAAAGGAGACCGTGAAAGTAGATGTAGGATACTTGTGACTACTTTTTAAACTTCACCTATTTTTTTGTGAGCTGAGCTTCTTGATTTACTTTATGCTATTGGCATCAATATTTACCTTTAAGATAATTTTCATCTTTAAAAAATAAGGCCCAAATGACTCAATTATCTACTGCCCACATTAAACACTTTCTGTACTATTAATATTTTTTAATTACTAAATTCTGTTGTTTTAGAGGAAAACAGGGAAAATTAGAGATCGCATAGTCCAGGCCATTCTTCATTTTTACAGTTAAGAAACTGAGGTACCAACTGGCTAAAGGACCTACTAAAATATAAATCGAGTTAGAACCAGAAGCAGAAGTTATGTCTTGAGACAAGGGATCTTGTGTCCTGGGTACCTTCCTGCCTCCTGAAGTTTCTCACCCTACCACACGATCTCAAAGAGCTAGCCATGAAAAGGACTTAACACTGGTCACAGAGGCCCAGTTCAGACAAGGAGAACAAAGGCTGAAAAGCACTACCCAGGACTACCCTCCTCTAGATGCTGCTAAGGGTCTTGAGCAGAGTCCTTTGCATCCAACATAAGTCTTTGATAAACTGGTTATTTTTCTATTTTAAAGGATATCTCTTTAAAAAGCTGAAACTCAAGAATAAGCCAGTGGACTCTCTCCCTATATATGTTAAATTGCCTTTACCTTTCTCATTTTTGCCTTGAATGTAGCTGTTCAGCCTGGTAAAGCCAGTCTGGATGGCGGAATCCCAGTCCATTGACTCAACCGAGGTGCTGACCCACTTGGCTGGTCCATAGTGTCGGATCTCGTAACTTCCGGGCTAAAATGGAACAGAGAAAACTTGAGGAAGCGACTCTTCAAAAGCAGGACGTGAGATGCCACAGTACAGGTGCCTTGATGTCGGGTCCACTTGGGTCAGGCTCCAGGTTCTGGCTCCTTAGGGCCAGGCAGGGCTTCTCATCCGCAGCTCCAAACCTTGAATTAGAGACCCTGGCGGCCTTGGACCCACAAGTGGAGGCAGCGGGGGGTGGGGGTGGGGGGTGGGGTGGGGGGTCAGTTCGTTTCCGTTAGGAACAAGCATCTCTTACGTCTCCTCGGCCCCGAGGGTCCTGCCGTGGGTTCTGGGACGTGATCGATTTATTTTTAATTCCCCCCGCGCGCGCACACACACACACACACACACACACACACACACACACACAAGAAATTGAGATATGGCCAGTGCCTGGGCTTGTGGCTAACCCCCCGAACTTGCCCGTCTGTGCAGGAATGGAGCTGGGGGCCCAGACCCTTTTTACATTGTACTTTTCACTTAAACCTATGGGACTCCCCGGTCTCATGGCAACTCAGCTCGGAGACAGGCTCCGCTCACCCCCAAGCAGCCCACCTCGGCACCGCCCTTGGCTTCCGCGGAAGGCTCCTACCTGGGGGCCAGCGTCTCCCAGCGCCTTCCAGTCCGGCGTCTCGATGGCTTGGGCCGCCTCGCCCTCGCCTGTACCGGGCTCAGGCTCCAGCACCTCGGCCATTGGAGGCGCCGAGGATCCGGGGATAGGGCCTGGCGAGCGGCTCTGGGAAGGGACCGCACCCGGGCCCCTCGGGGCCGCCCCGCCTGCGTGTGCGCGCGGCACCTGCGCGCCGAGGTCCCCAAGTCGCCTCCCCCGCGCGTCCCGTGCCCGCCAGCGCCCCGCGAACGTGCGTCTGTGCTCCCCGCAGCGCGCTGGCAGCGTCCCGGCCTGGGACCCGCGGGGGCGCTGCGACCGCAAGGGACGCGGATTCCGACCCTAGTCAGCTGCAGCCGGGCCGCGCCCCTGTGCTGCGTCCCCGCCGCAGGGCCGGACAGGATTGCCGGGCCCGATTGGGTCCGGCTTTCTTTGGTGGTCCCTCCAGCCCCCCGCCCTTGTTTTCGAATTAACAGGCACGCAGACGTCTCTACTGTGGGCGCCTGGGGTGGAGACAGGACAGAGCCAGTGGCTGGCGGGGTTTCTGGTGTAACCGGTTGGGGAACCTCTCCTGAGGCCCCACCCGCGCGGGGAGCTGGTTCTGCTGACGGGTGCAGTCCTAGGACTGGCGTGAGCTCGGGCCTTCGCCTCGTGGGTGCACCCAGTGAAAGGCGGGAGGGAGCCTGCGCTCCCCGGGGGAGGATGTGCACGGTCCTGCGCCTCTGAACTTGGTTGTCCCTGCCGGCACCACTGTGGTCCGAGCGCCCCCTGGGAGGGTCGGTTCCCGGGGCCCAGCTGGGGGCAAGTGGCCTTAAAACTAGAATGTGGCCGAGGGCCCCTTCTCGGAAGAGGTGGATGAGGCTACACTCATGCTTGGAGGGAATCTGGAACTGTCCTAGTTTCTTGACCTCCCCCCTTCCAAATAGACCCCAAACCTCTCAGTCATCCTGCCAAGCCTGACATGCCAGGATTTGGGGAATAGAGGGGGCAGGGGACAGGGTGGACAGGAGGGAGGGACAGGGTGGGGACATGGGTGGGACCCTAGTGCTTTTAAGATTTCTTGGCTAGATTTATTCTTTATTTTCTCTAAGAGATTTATTGAGATATAATTCACATGCCATATAAGTCACCCATTTAATGTCTATTGTTCAGTGGTATTTAGTATATTCACACTTGTGCAACCATCACCACAATCCATTTTAGAACACTGTCATCCTCCTGCCCCCTCCCCCCAAGAAATCCCATACACACCCTTTAGCTCTGCATCCCCCAGCCCGAGGCAACTACTAATCTGCCCTCTGTCTCTATAGTTTGCCTATTCTGGACATTTCATATAAATGAAATCACGCAATGTTTGAATCCCTTCGGTCTGCTATAACAAAATACCACAGACTAGTAGCTTATGAACAACAAAAGCTTATTTCCCACAGTTCTGGAGGCTGGAAGTCTAAGATGAGGGTGCCAGCACGGTTAGGTGGGGATTCTTTTCCTGGCAGTAGACTGCTATTGGTACCCTCACATGCTGGAAGCAGCAAGGGAGCTTTCTCTCTGGTCTCTTTCAATAAAGGCACAAACCCCATTCAGGTCCTGGCCACCTAACCATTTCCCAACGGCCCCACCTCCTCATACTGTCACATTGGGAATTAGATTTTCAACCTATGAATTTTGGGAGGGTCACAAACATGCAGACCATAGCATACAACATGCGATCCTTTTTACCAGCTTCTTTACTTAGCAAAATATTTCCAGTTTCATCCATGTTGTAGCATGGATCCGTACTTCATTTCTTTTTATGGCTGAAAACTATTCCATGGGATAAACATTTTGTTTATTCATTCATCCATTGATGGACATTTGAGTTATTTCAAAGTTTTGGCTATAATGAATAATGCTACTACAAACATTCACATACAGGTCCCTGTGCGGACATATGTTTTCGTTTCTCTTGGGTAAATACCCAGGAGTGGTCAAATGGCAACTTTATATTTAACTTTTTGAGGAACTGCCAGACTGTGTTCTAAAGTGGCTGTACCATTTTACACTTTCACCAGCATCGTATGAACATTCTGTTTCTCCTCATCCTTACCAACACTTGTTATTACAAGGGTTTTTGATTATAGCCATCCTGGTGGGTGTGTCTAGTGCTTCAAAAATGTTTTTTTGGGATATAATCCATATAAAATAAAAGTCACCATTTTAAAGTGTACAATTCAGTGGTTTTTAGTATATTCACTATGTTGTCTAACCATCATCATTATCTAATTCCAGGACATTCCATCACTCAAAAACAAACAAATGAAAAGCCTTGTACAGTTTAACGGTCACTCCCAGTCTCTATCACCTCCTAGCCCCTGGCAATCACTAATCTATTTTCTATCTCTGTGGGTTTGTCTATTATGGACATTTCATATAAATGGAATTATATACTATGTGATCTTTTGTGACTGGCTTCTTTCACTTAGTGTAATGTTTTCAAGAGTCATCTGTGTTGTAGCATGGATCAGTACTTTATTCCTTTTTATTGCCAAAGGATATCCCCTTGGATGGTCCTAGTGCTTTTTCTCCCCTTCCCCTGCCCAAATAGTGTTCATGGCCTGCAGACACATGACACTTTCTAGTGTTTATATCCACTCTATTATTATGCAGAGCTAACTTTGAATTATTTAGCAAAGGCTAAATAATGAATTTTGACTTAAAAAATAGCCTGTCTATTTTAACCTAAGTAATAGATGTGGTCCATTGCTTAGGCGACTGAAAAATTCAGAATATAATTTACATTACAGAGTGGTTTCTTTTTTCAAGAGAAAAAGGAAATAACTTACATTATTATTTAAGAACTCTGTTGTTATTTTCCTCTGCAGAGTACATTTTACAGTTATCAATGTTTTTTGGGGGGGCATTTTACTTATAGAAAAACTAAGCCTAAATTTGGACACATTCATTTTATATGGTATGGAATATACAATTAATGAAGATAACAGCAAGTGACTGAGCCACATGATCTATATTTATAAGGTGATAATTAGTTATATAAAAGAACAGAAGGAAGGAAAGAGAAGGATTTATTTCAAAGTAATAGGATTTGAGTTAGAACAAATTTAATTAGAAGGCTGGGGTTTTATTCCCATATGTCAAAATAATCTAGCTAGTTTTCTTGTTGATTAATTATGGTAACATTGTTCTTTCTATTAGCTCATATTTAATCAATGTTTCTGTGACACTATGAAGAAGGTGTTTTATATAAGGTTTACAGTATGTGTGATGGTGCAGTGGGGTGCCACCTGCATGTTCACCCCAGCACAGGAGGACAGGCCCCCAGGGCCCTGCAACAGCAATGACAGGCTGTTCTCGTTATGCACAGCCACTAAGTCCTACAAAGTCACCACAAACATTGAATTAGTGAATGCTGAACTGTTGCTTCTAGAGGAAATACATGGTTAGCTTGCTTTCAGCCTCTGGTCACAACATTTTCATCAACCGATTGATACGTAAGCTTGTTGTATGGGTGTTATTGTATACAGATACCTTATTTAAATATATATTGTTGATTCATTAACCTTGCACTCACAACCCATGACACTGTAACTCATGCTTTAGTGAAGCTTATCTAACACACATATCATCTCCAAAAGGTACAGCACAGCCTTCCTGCACTTTGGCATACTAGACAGCACATCAGCACTATGCGTAGGGCCGTTTTAAACAGCAAAATCACCTCCAAAAAGCACAAAAATGGGGAAAACATCGCACTAAATAGACTTCAAAAGGACACTTTTTTACTATATGAGAGCTAGAACCCAAAGGCAGAGCTTTGCCTTTTTCAACCTCAGCTGGAAATATGTGCATCTGGTGTCTCAAATTTTTCACCCCTCTACGTATGCGCATGTCCACCACCGTGCGCATGTGAGTACTGCTTTGGGAGTTATAAATATATATTAGCAAGTACGTGACTTTGCAAAATACAAAATCTTTGAATACGGAAGATGGCCTGTCAGTACTTCCTGCAATAAGGTTCATAAGTCACTTCCGTCCATTCCATTGACCAAAACAAATCATAGGGCCTTGAGGGTGGGAAAGTGCAACTGCGTTTTCGAAGAAGAACGCAAATAATTGAGAGACGCATTAACATTTATCGCTGATACTGTTTAGCCATTCATTATTTGATACCTGTGGCAGATTTTATTTCCTGAAGATAGTTGCAACATTATCTCCCATCTAACATGCTATTATGTGACTTTGACACACCTCCCGGTGAGATGTGAAAACCTATGAAACTCGCCAGGTTTGTGACTATAATAGAAGTAACACTGTGTCACTTCTGAGGCTAGGTCACTAAATACTTCTGTCAAGTTCTCTTTGGGACACTTACTCTTAAAAATCCAACAACCATGCTGAAGGGAAGCTCAAAGAGCTCCACAGAAAGCTTTGTGTAGGTTCCTAGCTGAGGCCCTGCCTGACAGCTGGTATCAACCACTACGCACATGTGTGACCAAGGGTTCAGACAACTCCAGGCCCCTCGCTACTGAGTTGCCTCCAGATATTCTCCATTCTTCCCAGCTGTGGCCCCAGAGGTCATGGAGCAGACACATGACCCCACAGGGCCCATGAGCATCACAAAATGATTATTTTCTTACTGCCACTAACTTTGGGGTGTTGAGTTTTTCAGGGATAATAACTGAAAGAGCATCTTCTATGGATAGTGCTATAGTAGGTGCTGGTGGGTTTAAGCAATGAAAAAAATTCGGTCCCAGTCTTCACATATTTTTCTATCAAGTCATTGTTTACTCTGGTTATTCTTGCTCCCACAATGTAATTAACTATCTGGTTTTTTGTTGTTGTTGTTTTTTGTTTTGTGTTTTATCATTGCCATTATCTCAGATATGATAACTGTAAAACTGGTAACAACTTGGTATTCTAACAGGAAATGTGATCCTTTCTTTTGACTAGCTTCTCCTTTAGTTTTGGTGAGAATTATAATACTCATCCATTATTGATACACAAAACAACCCGTGAAGCCCCTTTTATACTAAGCATTTTGCTCAGTGCCTGTCACATAATTGCTTGATAAATGTTGAATGAATGCCAGTCAGAATTTATCAGACACATAGATGTGATTGATTGAGTGTTTTTAGGCTCAACTGTGAGCCATTTTTCTCATGGGCTACAAAAAAAAAAAATGAAGGCATTTATTGAATGTGGGGTTGAGCATAAGAAAGCTAAAGTCTAAAGCTGGGAAAGTCTTTAAAAATTAAAACATCAATCCTAATCAATATACGGCCTTGCTATAACTTCTGAGACTGGTGAGTGTTTATAAAAAAGGGGAGACTATCCATACTGATTTTAAAAGGTTCATTCTTTGAAGTACAAGAAGACTACCTACTACCCCACAACCAGACAGCTCACTTTCTCAAAAAGCTCTTAAAAGAAACTAAATCCTTGATGCAACTAAGAGGAAATATTTCTACTAGGTGATTTGATTAAGGACCATTTCCTAAAAACTTAGGGCAGCTAAAATGTTCACTCTTATGTATGGGACTTTTGCTGGTTGCCATAAATTATTACATTATTTGTTGATTAGGACAAATTTAAGAACTGGTAGAAATTGGACTGTGCACCCTAATTACTTTTTTTGTTTTTTTCTCAACTGAGCCATCCTGCCACCTGTTGGCAGCTCAGTGGTAGCTCAACTCAGGCCAGGAATTGAACCAATGACCCTGTTGCTCAGAGCTCACACTCTTGAGCAAGCTCTTAACCAACTGAGCCACTCAGCCGGTCCTCCAAATGAAGGTTTTTAGAACAGAGGTATTATGGGGTTTCAATGCCCCCACTTCTGAGAAGAGGAGCAGCTCTGCCCGGACCTCAAACATGTACCCATGAAGCAGTCAGCTCTCAGCCTGTTTATGGATCCTGCCTTCTGGTGTCCCAGATAATTCTACACCTGAGTCTGTTTGGGTCTGATGTTCATAATGAGTTCCAGGCATGGGAGAGGCCAGTGGTAGATTAATAATTGACTCCAAGATAGAGGAAAAGTTTAGCAGGTATGCCTGGGATGTTTCATTTAGATCAGTGCTTCTCAAGCCTTCTGAAATGGAGGACCCCCTCCCTTCAATTTTTTTTTCTAGTTCATCATAAACTGATATGTGATTCTAATGCCCAAGACTATATGCAGGTCAGAACTTGCTTCTTAACCCACAAATTCAACAGTAACTTAATTGGTCTACATGATGTATGGTGAGATAAATTCACTGATCATGTGTGTGGATTTTGTAAAAATCTTAAATTTCTATGCGGTTTCACTTACTGTCATTTCCTTGACACGTAATGTCAATTTCTCTAAGCATCTTAGCTGAGGCTGGTAAAAGACGTTTGTGAGCCAGCACCACTGTATGGACCCTTCTTTGAAGACCCTTGATTTAAATGACTTTCCCAGTCTCCTGTCCAACTGGAATCTGATTTAGGGCCTCACCCCTATTTTGCCTTGCAATACCTCTGGATTTGACTCTTTGGATAGCTGGTTCATATTTATGCTGAAGGAAGATTATTTGCCTATTATATTATTTTTATTCTATATTCATAAACCTATGTTTATATAAATGTAGGCTTTCTATTACAGTATGTTCATACTTAAATACATTCTGTAAATTTGTGTTTTAGTTTGTTTATTATTTATTTATTTAACATTTAGAAATATGGGGGTTGTTTTTCCAGGTTCATATTTATTGTGCAAATTGAATATTCCATGATGAGTTAACATGAACTTCTCCAGGCATGAGAACGTAATGGATGAGGTACAGACAGGTTGGAACCCATTCATGCAGTGTCCACAGCCAGAGTTCTCTTAGAACTTCACTTGAAGTGCAGGACAATCAAAGCAATGCCTCTGTATGTGGCCAGTACACAATTCATGCTTCTTGTGAGAGCGTAAGAGTTGAATATTTTTTTATCATAATTATTTTAAGTTTCTGGTCTGACAAATTCCAACAACATCCCTACCATATCTGTGTCTGGTTCTGATGCTTGCTTTGTCTCTTCAAACCTTTTTTTTTTTTTTTTTGCGTTTTAGTATGCTTTGCAATTTTTTTTCTTGAAATGTGAACTTGATGTACTGGGTAAAAGACCTTTAATAATGGGGTTGTTAGGTGTGGGGGGAGGAGAAGTGTCTTACAGTCCTATTATTAGGTCTCAGTGTTTTAGTGACTGTATGCTGCTGGGCTGAGAACTTCACAAGTTCTTCTGTGTTTTGTTTTGTTTTCCACCCACTTCAGTGGAACAAGATGGCCAGAGGGACTGAAAATGGGTATTGCCCTTCCTTGGTATGAGCCTAGAGCCAGTAGGGCTGGGCATCTCCTTTCCTTGCAGGTCAGTTAGGCTCTGACAAAACCTGGGCAGGTTAGGCTCTGTTTAAATAGTTTCTCCTGAGGGCAGGCCTTGTTAAGAACAGAGCACGCTGGCGTATTTCAAAATGGTTCCGTTTCCCCTTCTCTTGCAGGAAACACCGGATTTTTCTCAGCTCTTCACTCTGAGAATCTGGTAGGGCTCCTGGAGACAAAACTCACAAAGCAAGGGGAACCTCTGAAGTATTTATTCCCAGGATTTGTCCTCTTTGAGCCTCCAGGAGTCCGTCAGTTACAGTTCAAGTTTCTGTGTCCTGGTCCTGTTTCCTGAAGAGGTTTCTGCTTGTGGATTTCAGCCTCGGTAAGTTGTGATTTTCTGCACCTGCCCATCTGTTTCTCTAAGTTTGGGGGCAGTGGTTTGTCACTTCTGCTCTCTGATGCAGCTAAGGAGAGGTGTTGATTTTTCAGTTTGTTTGGCTTTTTCTTGTTAGGATGGAGTAATGACTTCCAGGCTCCTCACAGGCCAGGCCAGAAATTGGCCTCCTTTTCTTTTTTATTAAATGATGCCTTAATGATATTTCTTTCTGGTCCAGTGTAGAATTCAGTGAAAATGTTCACATTCTAGTCACTGTTACCATTATAGTCCCAGTCTTAATTTTTTCTGGCTACAATTATTTCTTCCACAAATACTTCTTTAATATTAATAGTCCAGTTCTTCCGTTTGTGGATTTTCATTTCCACTCTGTCTTTCTTGGATTGCTAACAACCTGCACTACCTGCGTTTGCCAGTTATGTCAACATTTAAGTAAAGATGTACTGTTTACACTGTAGTTCCTAATATTCTGCTTGCAAATCCTGCTTGGTGCATTGAATTGACTGCAGATGCATGGTAGGCTGATGGCTTCAGGATAGAGTTTACAGAGAATGTTGGGTTATAACATGGTGGTTCATAGCTAGGTTTACAGATCTAGTTTTCCTTAAACCTGTTACCTTGTGTCTGTGGACACTGATGCTCACCTGTATTTTGTGACCCACTTACATTACTTAGAGTAATGGCTTTCATCTTTGCCTCCTTATTAGAATCATTGGGTCTATTTCTGTTTCATTGGTGTAGGTTGGTCCTGGCGTCAGTATTTCTAAACGTCCCTTGAGTAATTCTACCATGCAACTAGGATTGAAATCTACCGATCTATAGCAAGGGTCAGCAAATATTTCTTTAAAGGACCAGATAGTAGATAGTCTCTGTTGCAACTACTCAACTGTGATGGAGCAGCCACAGGCAAGTGGCATGGCTTTATTTGTAGACACCAAATTTTGAATTCATATAATTGTCATGTGTCATGAAACGTTCTTCTTTTGATGTTTTACTCAACTCTTTAAAACTGTAAAAACCGTTCTTATCTCACAGGATGTACAATAACAGATTGCAAGTGAGATCTGGCCCCAGTGGAGCTATAGCTTGGCAACCCTTGGTTGATAGATGATCTCCTTCTTCACTTTAGTTTTGTTCCACAAGAGAAAACATTGCCTTCCTTAGATCACCAAAATCATCTTAAATGAGTCTGAGCATTGAGTACTTATTTTAAATAAGTTTTATCAGGACATTTTTAAACATGGCAATGCATTTCCTTAATAGCCTGAGAAACTGTAGCATGCTTGTGTCTACAAGTAACCAGCCTGGTTTGCATAGCTTAAAACAGTAGGAAAGGTATTCTCATTAAAATATAAACACTTGCAGGGTTAATTGAGCTGCTCTACAATGTCATTAACCTGGGTGTTTTCCATATTTCTTCTCTACTATCCTCAATACTATTCCTGGTTGATGACTTGCCTCATGGTTGCATGATAGCTGCAGCAGCCCCAGACATCACATGCAGACACATAACATCCAGCAAAGGGGTAGAGTATATTTTCTTCCATGTGTTATTTTTTTAAATATGAAGCAACATTTTTTTTTTTTTTTTACAACGCTTCTGTCCTTCTGTGTATATCTCCCCTTAGGTCCCCCAAACCAAATCAGTCCCTGGTGAAGGAATTGAGATCAGCACGAATAACTATCATGATGCGGCTCCTGGCATTGGGAGGAATCTGGTCTGCTTTACCAGGTGACCTCAGGATCCCAGAGCCACAGCAGAGTTCTGTTAAGAAGGAAAAGGAAGAAATGGCAGTTGGGAAAGAAGCAACAGTCTCACTCAGGACTAGATTCTTAGGATTGAAAAAACAAAAAAAAATTCTGAAGAAGGCTGTCTGCTGAGCCTCTTATTTCCATTTGTTTATTTACCTCCCTTAAAAGACCATTAAGGAATTGTTTTGTATAATTTTCCTGTAAGAACTTTTATTTTCACTCAAATAGGTTATATTTTGCTTCAGTCCTCAAAGATATTACTATTTCTATCAGATTCCATTTAAAAAGAAATGTATACTATTTTGGCTTATTTTGTTATTTTCCTAAAACTGTACCACCTTGCATATCTAGTGTAAAAATGTTCACATCAAAAAAACGTGTTTTTTTCTTTAAAAAAAGCAACGCTTGGGCCGGCCGAGTGGTGCGGTGGTTAAGAACTGGCTTGGGACACCAGCGGCCCCTGTTCGGGTTCCACATATGAGGGCCACAAAAAAAAAAAAAAAAAAAAAGCAACCCTTTTTGACTCATTTTGAACCATCAAAATGTTGTCTACTTTTGCATCTTGTATGTGAAAACAATAAAAATAATTTTCCTCCCAAAAATAATAGCATGGAATAAGAGTTTAAGAGCTATACATGTCACTGTCCTGCCACCTCCCCAGCTCCGTGGGCATTCTCATTGGCCTCCCAAGTGACCCACCTTCACCTCCCCATGTGAAAATCAGAGGGACATTTGCATCCAGTCCAAATTGGGCCATCCTCCTATTGGGAGTCCTGACCCCCAGTCAGGAGCACGGGCTGAAATTCCGCATTTGCGGTTTTCTTGGGAAAACGTCTGGCATCAAGGAAGGTGCTCCAGCCCAGGACAGGGGCCCGGCTTTGGATTCCAGTTTTGCCTCTTCTGAGGTATTGGACATCAGGCAAGTCACTTAGCCTCTCAGAGCTCTAGTTTTGACATCTGTAGAGCAAGAGTTTGAACTCTGTGATTTATAAGGTCCTTGTTAGAGCTAATCGATGTTTCTCTTTACCACATGATCCAAAATTTTCACCTTTACTTTCCAGTGCTAAACTGATTGCTCATCTGTTACTGCTGCTTAGTGAAGCCACACCTTCAATCAGAGTGTCCCCTAGGAGAATGTGTTAGAGTAGCAGCTTTTTGTCCTGCCCCAGCGAGACTGCCAAACAGCCCATGATATTCTAGTGCAGGGCAAGCCCATGTAATTACACCAAATCCTTCTCCCATTCTAGGAAGCAAGAGTGACACTAAGAAGGAAATAATTCTGGAGAGCTTTATTATTTTTTTAGACTAAAATGTGTGTAGACATCTGTACTTTCATTATTAATATTTGAACATATTTCACCACTATTTACAACTCAGTCACTGCAGCTCTAGAGGTGTTTTTGCCCACTTCTAGAGCTCCCTAGCCATCTTGATGCCCTCACAAGTGAAACCATGAGGCCCTACAACACTTGTATAGGAAGAAAAGTTTTACTTGGTGGCAAAAACAGTTACCTTTGGCGTATCAGCATTTTCCCGTTTTCTTTCTCTTCAGACCTAGTTCCTATGCTCACTTGTAATTCTAATTTTTTTTTCCTCAACTCACATAGAATTTTCCTTTTTTTCTCAAGAGGGTTATACATTTTAGGAGAGCCCAGTCATCTCTAGAACACGCTAGGGGGATTTTCCTGTAAGGAACCTGAAGATGGGTTAACTAGGCATTTGTCCAGCCTTTCCCCCAGCCTAAGGGGTCCCATACATCCAGGAGTTTGTGAATAGTGGCAACTTTTGGGTCTAGATGCCCTTCTCTGCCTCCCTCTATGCAGGGTTGAGAGCGGTGCTTTCAATGGATTCCAAGAGCAGTTTATTTTGGCTCATTCAGTCCAGATGAAGGCTCTTCACACTGAAGGCCCACACCTGGGTCCTCGTCCTCAGGAGGGTTTCTGGTGGCCTCTTCATAGGAGGGCGGCAGACACACCATGAGGGGGGCCGCCGCCCCCGGCAGAGGGGTGTAGGAGAAGTCCTGTTCACCACTCCAGGGTAAGCCTGGCAGGAAGTCAGTCTCCTCTGCTGCTGGTGGGTGCTCTGAGAGGTCGATGCTGAAAACCTGGCCGTGGGGTTGTGGGGCCTTGCAGAGACGGTACAGGAAAAGCAGCAGAAAGGCCAGGAAGAGCAGGATGGTGGCTGGAAGAAGGATGCACAGGAAGGGCTCCACATCTTCTTTGGCGGAACTTATCTTCTGGGTGCCCTGGAGCCAGGGAATGAAACTGAGTTAGGAGATGGGGGAAAGAAGAACCCCTGCCTTTTGAAGGCCCCTCTTTGTCGTCTTTTATTCTTATCATCATTACTCTAAAAAAAATCACTTAATCATTCATTTATGCCAAGGAGCTTGAGCCTACATGAAATAAAATGAATTTACAAGATAAGGTGTGAATTCAGAATGTCAAAAATACACATTTATGGCATCCTACAGTATTTCCACTAAAGAACAAATATTAAAATAAATTTCAGTTGGGAGGTCTGTCTTTCCATGAGAACTCTCACTATGTATTTATTTTATTTGGAATTAGACCAACAATGTTTTATTGCCACAAAAGAATCATTTGGAACTTGATTAATTTCATTAATTGTGGAATGAAATTTGACAATGTCTGCTTATATCACATGTACATAACATTTGAAACTTGATTTGATAGTTGATTTTATGATGACTGAGATTTTAAAATTCCTTCAATTTGTTCTTAAAATATTTGTAGGATAAATATGAAAAAATTTGAACTCTTTAAAGAAAAAGAATTACACATAAATTCTTAAAAAGCCTAAAAGGTGTCAATTTTGTAGTATTGACTCACAAGATACTGATGAGTCCTGATGGAGTAAATACTATACAGTATATTGTATCACTGGAATTAACCCCTGGTCATTCTCAAAAGGTGAAGGAATTCACAGCCTCAAAAAGTAAGGAACATTTATTCAAGAAGAAAGGCACTGGCATAGAAGTTGCCCAGGCAGACAACTGCACCTAACTTTAGGTTAGCTTTTTCTTATATAGGAAAGGGAAGGTAAATTTCCTTACAGCAGGAGATGTGACGTATAGACTGAGGTCATTTGATTGACATATGTTGGTTATATAACTAGTTTCTTTCTGCGCATGCTCTGACTCCTACTGCATACAGAAAAACCCAAGGGTTGTTGTTGGGGGGGGGAAGCCTTAATGTTCATTTTATTGTAATTGTATTATAATGATGTTAGAGTTCATGTAACAGACAAGTTTCAGCAGTTTGCACAGGCATCAAAACTAGATTACTCCGGTTAGGGTCTTATCTCCTCTTTTTAGGAGTGTTTGGACACCCTTGATTTATTTCTAGGGGATGAGCCTGGGTGGTTCCTGCAGAGGGGATGCAGGCCTGGCGGGTTCCCCTTCAGGCTCACTTTTATTAACCCTTGTTTGCCTCATCACTATATAATAGGCATGAAATGATGCTTCAACAGGAAGGTAGAAAAGCAATGCAAATTGCATACATATTGTTTTAAATAAAGCTCCTAAGAAATAATGAAATATTAAAAAGCTTCTTGAAGAACAAAAAGACAGCAACTTGTCTGTTCCCCTCCCCCAATTTCCCAATAAAATCTTACAAAAAAAAAAGCTTCTCTATTATATAAAGCACAAAGCAACACATGTAAATGTATCCATTACTACAAAGGAAAAGAAAAATTAAAGCCTTATAGTTGTGCAGACAAAGTACTAAGCTCTTTACTTATTTAAAATAAAACATGAAATGATGAGAGCTGGGGTTCTCTCCTCGATTTTGGTGGAAAGGACAACTATTTTGCTTGTCATGTCCTCTTAAAGAGATCTGCTAAGCTCGTGTTGACTGTAAAATCTTTATATTTCCTAGAGGATTTACAAGTATGTGTGTTATTTCGACTCAGAGTTATGTGGTTTATTTAATATTTATACTTCCATATATTTTGTCTTTGGTAAGAGAAGAGTTAAGATATTTTAGTTTAAAGTGCATAAAAATTAAAGGTTTTCTTGGGGAGCAGAATGTTATGTTTGGGTCCAGTGTGACCTTCTGATACCTGTGTGACCATGGACCAGTCACTCCCCCCACCCACCCCAGACCTAGATTTTCTTCTCTATGAAATGAAAATAATAGCATATTTTTGGAGGACTGGCATGAGAATTTAATGAATTATTATGTGTAAAGCACTTGGGGAATAACAGTGTCTCAAATGGTCAAATTAAAATACTAAAAGTAACCAGAAGTCATCTAGAAATGTATTGATAAGGATGAAAAATATAGTTTAGATAACATCTGATACTTCTAAGTTTCTATTTTAATATGTATTTTCAGAAAAATATTTTAGCAATGTTAATATTTTTGTGTGTGATTCTTATATTTCTAAACTACGGATTCTTTGTTTACTGACACATAATCTAGTTTATTATCAGAACTATTCCCTTCAAATCAGTTGTAGTATGGTAAGGGACTGATTATGAAAGCTATAAGCATAGATGAACTCATACATAAATGTACAATTATTAAGAAATTAAGTTGGAGTCAAAAAGCAATTTAACTATGTTTATTTTCTTCCTCTAGATAAATCATTAAAAATGTTAAAGGTGTTATCTCTTTTAGTACTTAAAATAATCACTCTTCAATCTTGATATACATAGACCATTTTGCAAAACTTATTCTTTCTTCATCAATTTTATGGATGCTAATAGTTTCTAAACAGTTGTGAGCATCAAATTTTAAATACTCTATTACACCCTGCAAGTTCAATATGCATAGAATATAAATATACTTAATGTTCTATTTAAAAGGTTTTATGTAACAGACCCTATTGTTCACAATTATGCCACTTATGGTATTATCAATATTAACTGCAACAATTTTTGAAAGGAGAAATGCCACAGTTCCCCTCCTGTAATCGGTAGTTCCATTGGTTGAGTTAAATTTGTCCAAATATCAAATGATACTGCTTACAGAAGATTAATTTCTTGAGATAAAGAATTCTTATTTTCCAGTTAAGGGATGCACAGAGGTATAGGATAAATTTATGATGGCATCTTTAATTTGCTTATTTACTGATTCATGGCATATTGGTTCAAAGTGTTTTGAAAATTTTTTTAAGTGCAGAAAAGATGTCTTTAGTCTTGTAGTCAAATGTTCTAATTTGTTTATTTCCCTCAAAGTGTTTCTTAACATTTAATATTCCTCTGATGTGTATATTGGCTTTCTTCTTCAGGGAATATTCTAAAGAAATACCCTGGTAAAAGCATAACTGCTGAAAAAAATATATCATCATATATACATTTATAATTTTTTTTTCTGTAAATGGTGATTTTGAAGAATTTACATACTAATCCGATCCGCTGATATTCCAGAAAACAAGAAACTGGGTCTGTTTCCCTTTGTCTTGTGGGATGGCAGTATCACTCATTTCCCTGCTGATAATAAAATTAATTCTGAGTTTTTAGGTTTCTACCAATATTTTTCCTTAATGCTGTCTCAGATTGAGATTTCTCTGGTCATTTACCTGACAAAACAAAGCAGCTGCTACATTTCTTAGTAGAGACAAAACCTGCTTAACCCTCTACTACCCTTCCAGAAGTAAGGTAACTTGACTAGCTACTGCCACCTCTTAGAAACAGTGGTCATGAAACAGCCAGAGACCCAAAGGGAGTCTCTTATTTGTGAATATGTAGTCATTGCTTACTGAGCGAAGAACAAAGTGTAAAACCAAGGCATAAAATTTTGTTGACTCCTAACTTCAGGTGTTCCTTGACATATTTGATATATCAGGTGTTCTTAGAAATTATTTGTGGCAAGGTTTACTGGAATTTATCATTGTCAAAACAATACAACTTTGAAGTTACTTCCTTAAACCATACCAATAGTGAAATCATATTTTTGTCATAGCCATAGTGCAAAATGTTGCCAGTCAGTTTTAAGATCCTAAAAATATAGGTATAGTTGGTTTCAAAACTGATAGAGATACTTCAGGGGAAGAAAAAGCATGTCATAGGTACGAACCTGCAGCTGGGTTTCCGGAAGAGGTAGGCTTGGCTCACTAGTTAACCACTCGTATGTCCCCCTGCCAGCATGTCCAAACTTCCTCCAGCTGCTGCCCAGCAGTCCTCGCATGTTTTCATCCGACCGATGCTCCACTCACCCTTCCACCTCACTGCCCAGATTTCAACAATGCTGCTTGCTTGCTCTTGGCCTGGATCCAGCTTGGATGTGCTGGGCTGATGGCTGTTGGTAAACTTGTTCTCTAATGAGTGGCAACAGGGAAAAGAAACCAACCACCGAGAACTCTCAGGACGGACTATACATTTAAACTCAGTGCCTCTGGATTTGTTTCTGTGTCCTTTATCACTGTGAGGGTTGGCATCAGATATCAGATATGAATAGATTTCAGACAGAGGAGTTCTCTGCATTAGCATGATTACGGTGCAACCAATGGTCTCAGCAAATAAACAGCTGTTTATATTTATATGTGAATAGGACCCTCTCCCATTCTTCCCCACATCCCTCTCCAGAGATATGGCGGAGCAAGAAACTCCCCAAGCTGAGTTTCCTTTAATTATTTCTGAATTCTGTAATACAGAGCAAAGGGGTATTTGATAGGGAAGCAAGACTCATTAATAACATTTTAGTGAATTATTTAGATGAAAGATGCTAATGATAAAGTTGTACAGAAGCCAGACAGACAATAGCTCAGACTGTTTGGCTGGAATGTTTGCTGGTTTCAATTTAAAACAAAAAATCAAATTACCAATACCTAAGTAGCCTTCCTTCTGATTATCTTCTGAACTTTATGAAATTATTTGTATCAAGCTTAAAATAAGAAACTTTCAATTGGAAGGTTCGCTGAGGTAACTTTAGGTGGTTGAAGTCTACATATTGGAGAAATTAACATTTAAGACATGGTGGTTGGAGTCTCTTTCCTTAAGTTTCAAACATTTACCGAAACTGTTACAACTCAGCAATGCAACTCCTGGCATCTTGTGTAGGCATAATTTGTGTAAGCATAATTTCCATCCAAGTGTTTGTCATGATGCTAAAATCATATTTCTTAACTGGGATTTTTTTTAAAATTAGGATTCTCAAGTACTAGTCCATGGTGATCTATGGAGAGGTTTCAGTAGGTGGTGAATGCTCAACTTTTCAGATACAGCCACTTTTTTGGGGGGGAATCCATAGTGTTCATTGCCTTTTCACAACAGCTGTTCTTCCCCATACAATTTGGCACTTTGCCAAACTTCTTATTTGTGATAAAAGCTTTCACTGCGTTTTCTAGTGCCTCCATCAGTAGTATCCTAGTGTAGAACTCCTTTGTCATTTCATCCCTTTATTTCTTATTGTGGAGTACGTGGATTTTGGGCTTTTCGATAAAATGTTGCTTTGTTCCATTGATGTGTTCCTATTTATTTTAAGCCAGTCCTATATTCCCACCATTGATATAGCAGAAGCACCTGGCCACCAGTGCACTATTTTGTTTTTGTTTGTTTGTTTTTTGAGTATCTGGGGTTTTGCCAATGCTATGTCCTCAACATGGACCATGCTTCTTCACCTTAACGACTTACTTAAATATCTTCATTCCCTGAGAAGCAAATTGGAAGTCTGGATCAAAAGCATTAAATATGTACCTGTAATGTTGACTCTTCTCCAGCACTGAATGAATAAGACAAAAATTCCTGCTTTTATGGATCTGTTTTTAGGGACCAAGAGAAACAAGTTGTACAAAAAAATATATATCAGAAGGTGATAAACGCTATAGAGAAGGAGCAAAGCAAACGCTGAAGGGAGGGGAGCACTTTTTAAGGGGGAAGTCAGTTGGAGTCAGGGAAAAATCCTGATTGCTTGAAAGGGGAGCAAGAAATGATGCAATAGCTGGACAGAGAAATGAGGCAAGTGTGTTATATACTAAAACAGAGCATGTTTTAGATTATAGAAGAAAGAGAACATCAGCATATGTCAATCCTTAGCAATTCCACTTCTAGAAATTCCTCCCAAGGAAATAACTGCTGAATACTCAAAGATACATATTGTTGAAAGATGTGTGAACGTATCTTAAATGTCTGTAATAACAAATAACTAGAAATAAAAGAATTCACAAAATGGTAATTGGTTGATAAGATATACAACATATAGATTGTCATCTGAAAATATTGGGTTGTCGGAAAAGTCATGACGCGTTTTTGCAACAAAAAACATAGAAAAAATAGGTCATGACTTTTCCGACAACCCAATAAATGCCAGAAAGATGTAAACATGTGTTTCCACATATTCAGAAGAACTTGTCAGAAAATTGCATGTTTATCATAAACTTACACGTCTCTGCATATAGAAACAAGTTGATATTAGCAATGGTATTTTTCCTAAGTGGTGGGATTATGAGTTGTTTTTTATAGGACTATGGCTCTTCTTTTTACTGATCAACGTTTTGTAACTGTTCTGTGAATATGTGTTATATAAACAAGACAAAGACAAAATAGTTTCTAAGTCTTGCCCATCTTGAAGGCCCACATAAAAGCTACATTGTTATAATATTCTGCAATTTTCTGCCCTCTACCCAAATTAGAAATGAATCACAATTTCCTCTGAATTCCCACAGCATGTTTGGTATTCCAGTATTATAACACTTAATTTGAGTCAGCTTTGTATTATTTCAAAAATAAGTAAGGGGACTGTTAGTTGACTTAGAAAAGGACTTATTGAAGAGCATGAAATAATGTTCTCTGGTATGACTTCCAACACACTAGAATGTGCTTAGCCTGTACAGCCAATAGACTGAATGTGCTCTAACTACTTACAGAATCGCTGTAGCATTTCAACTCTAGAAACTTCTACCTGTGTAGATGTTAGTAATCAAAGTCTATTATTTAAGGCTTCCATAGTTTCAATAGTTTTTCCCACACACCTCCATTATTCCCATGGGCTCTTTAGCTAAGATTCTCCTGTTTAGGACTTCTATAACTAGATTTTATTTACAAACACTAATTATAATTAGTCTGAAAATTTGATTAGCTACCTCTGAAACTTCTGTAATTATTTCAGAACCAAGAGAAGAGTTTTATTTAAATTTTCTCCCTCTCTCACTCTTGTTTTTCAAAAATACCAATTTGTCTTCACTCATTTGATTGATCTGTTTTTTCTTAATTCCCTTGAACTTAACATTGTTAACTTGCTATTATAGTTTCAAGAATTACCAAGACTTCTAGGTGTTCTGGTTCTACTGGTTAGTGGATGAGTTGGCCATAGGTAAACTTGACTTTTTGCTCTGTTAAACATTTAATCTCTGAGTCAATAATGGGGAAAAAAACACACACACAAAAAAACAAAACCCTGAAAACTAGTAGTCAGGAAAGATCTTTCAAATGAACTAAAGATGCTGGTAAAATATAGTTGTTTTCCACATGGAATTTCTAAACTAGTAAATACATCTGAATTTCAGCAAACTAGTCAGTCAGAATACTCTCTCGAGAGTATACTGAATTATAAGAATTAAATAAGCTTCTATTTGATTAGGGTAACTGGAAAACTAATCAGAGGACTGGAGGAAGCCCTGTGACAAATCAGAGTTCCATGGAGACCCAGAGGTTCACCGAAGGGTCAGCAGATCTGGTGTCAGTTTTTGTTCAACTTTGGGCCTGATAATCTAGAAGGAAAGAGACATAAACAGTTTGACTAAACTGGCAATATGATCTAAAAGAGGAAGACACTCCAGAATGATTTTGTTTTTTTTTAACTAATGAAGAATGACAATAAAAAAATAAAAATTGTTGATATGAAGTTTACTTTGGAAAAGTATGAACACTTATGGAACTGGAGGTATGAACAGAAGATTGAAAAAAATTTTATGAAGAATAATTCACATAAAATAGAATGGAAAGACCTTATGTGTTCAATTCAATGAATTTTGACGTGTTTTTTTTTCTCCAAGCCTGTAAACTACAATCTAAAATAAGATATCAAACATTTCCATCACTGGAGAAATTTCCCTTCTACTTTTATCAACTTTTTTTTTTTTTTTTAGTTTAGCTACAATGGAGGAGGATTTTTTGTTTAATTTAATTTAATTTAATTTAATTTATTTATTTATTTTTTTTGAGGGCAGTATCACTGGCCCTCATATGTGGGATCCGAACCAGGGCCGCTGGCGTCCCAAGCCAGCGCTTAACCACTGCGCCACTCGGCCGGCCCTGGAGGAGGATTTTTTATAATCTCAATTCTTCAGAAAAATCAGGGAGCAGGATATGAAATGTATAAGTTTATGAGATGTTCTCTGCTTATAAGCTCAGGTATTATCAAACATTTGTCCTTTAGTTTTCTATATCTGAAATCAAGGAAAATCTAGACATATTTAAGATAGAATGATAATTATAAATGTTTGGAAATTAAATTGATATTCTTGAATTTAAAATGAACTAGTAAATAGACATATTTAGATTACAAATCCTCATGTAATTTGTGTATATTTTCTCTAGTCGTGTATGTGACAGGAAGTGGGTCAGATGAGGTAGAGGAACACCTTTATTTAATACCTACATTTTCATATGTTATTATATTGTCTGGGTTTTTTTACAATAATTCTGAGTTATAAGAGTTCTTTCTATTGTGCAGATTAGGAAGTTAGGGCTTGTATTAAACAATCTTGGGGGAAAATTTCCAAGGTTATTCAAGACTATACAACTCTAGGAGGCAAATCTGGATATAACTACATTTCACTGTGAAACCAAGGAAGTATAGATGACAAAGAAGGCTGTTCCTCTTTTAATAGGGGTAGCAGCTTTATGCTTGGTGCAAACATCTGGAGAAGGGAAATGTCATGTGACTATAACTACGGAACCTCATAAGAATTATTGGTTGCCTTAGAGCTCCTATTCTTTTTCTAGCATCATTTATTTTGCAACACTCCTGATCTGCCTCCCGGCCCAGATACAGTCAACTACCACCTTCTTTGGACTGCTCCTAGACCATGTACATCCTTTCATTCGTTCACATGCTATATTTTGTGATGATATCGCCTGAAAGTCTTTCTTCACCTCACTAACAGAAGACAAAGGATTGTCTTTTAAATTACATTCTTTGAAAGCCCAGTCAAGGCCTGACATCTAGGAGGCACTCGAATGCTTTGGGAAGGATGAATAAAGCACTAGAATCTCAATTTATGTGTAATCTGCATTGCTGTTTTGAACATTGTCAGGAAGACAACCTCACCAGAGGATCTTATTGGATTGTGTGTACCTGGAGCATGTCACTGGGCCCTATGGGTTGTCCTGTCAGCTGCTGGAACTACAGCCAGACAGACATGAGGCCTCTTCCCTGCTCTGTGGAGGGCTCTGCTCATTCAGACTCAGCTGTTGCTGGAGCTTGAGTCAGTGGACTTGTACACTGTGCTCCCATTAACTTGAGCTCATCAGAATCCCCCCAAAGACATTTCCAATAAAATACCTTTAAGCAGTGTCACTTAAAATATCCTAAATGCTTCTGGGAAAATTTTAGTCTGAATGAGAAACTGAGCAAGTAGTTTGGAATGGAAAAAATAGTATAACTGCCATATGTTAGGTATATTACAGTTCATGAACAAGCAGTAGCTAATGTAGGACATAGAAAAGAACAAAAGAAATATCCACTAACAATGATTTAAGTACATGTTTCAAAGTCTTGCTTATATTAAGGTCTTCTCCCTCTGATTAGATATAATATAAAAATGCTTGATGGATTTGATTTCATGATGTGAAATGAAAGAAAAATGAATTCTAAATACATCTTGATTGTTTTCATGTGAAGTCTGATAGCAATAAAACCTCTTCCTTCAACAAACAATAAGTTTTGAAACAGTTATATGATGTCACAATTTATAGGTTCCCAATATTCTTTCCCCTGTAGCCATCAATCAATACTTCAGCTTGCCCAAACAAAACAAAAACTAAACTAAACAAACACGCACTACCACCCAACACACATATACTAATGCTAACAGAATAAAATCTTTGGTGGGTTTTTAGTTACAGATAGAATTATGGTAACTCCATTTCAGGGAAAATTAGTTGGAGGCAGCTTTTGGATTGTCTGAGGATTTTATTTATCTTTTACCGCATTTACTTTTTGTGGTTAATTACCCATAGGAATATTCCCATTTTTTTGTCTAATTTTAGGAACTTTTGCATATGAAAAAATAATAGGGGCCATTTGGCAATATTTCCTCACGTATGTATCTAAAATGTTGCCCTATGAATTCTAGACCACGATTCTGCAGGGGCCCTTCTCGCCAAAGATATCCTATACTGAGCATCCTCAGATTTTTGTGTCTATGGGGGTCCTGGAACAAATCTTCCATGGATACTGAGGGACAGCTTGAAGATTTGGGGCAGTCAAGAGTTATTCTTGTGACTTTTCAACTGCAGTGGAGTTGGTATCCTTAATGCCCACATTGTTCAAGGGTCAACTGTAAGTAGAATCATACAGTATGTAGCCTTTTCAGATTGGCTACTCTCACTTAGCAATATGTATTTAAAGCTTCTTCCATGTCTTTTTGTGGCTTGATAGCTCATTTCAGTTCTGTTCTTTTTTAAATCCAAAAATGATACTGTTGGTGTATTAGATATTTCTTGGTTAGAATTATCTATATATTTACTCATTTCTTGGCTTACTGTTCTTCTTGCATCTCAGACCTTTCTTAAGTAATCATTTTCCATTTCCCTTTCATGAAGGAATAATATCACTCTTTAAAAAAAAGAGAAATAGTTTTATTTCACTCATTGTTCAAAATGAGCTTTTTTCTGAGTAAATATTTCTAGGTTGACAGATATTATAATCAGCATTTTGAAGATACACTGCTGTTTCAACTATTATTGAGAACTTAATTATATCTGTAATTACCATAACCTTGTAACTGGTCTCTTCTTCTATCTGGCTGCCTTTAAAGATTTTTCTCTTTTTATTTGATCTTTATAATATTATGAAATCAAAGGTAAAGGTATCACTTTATTTAAATCTTATTATAAGTTGTGTTTCATGCATCTATAGGTTCATGTCTTTCATTAGCTTTTGGAAATTTTGGAATTATTATTCTATTGCCTTTCTTTTATTCCCTTTATTTTGCTGTCATTAAATATATTTTAGACCTTTTTATTCTGTCCTCCATATCTTTTAACTTCTCTTTTCATGTTGCATTTCATTATTTTCAGCTTTATTGAGGTATAATTGACAAAATTTTAAGATATTTAAAGTGTACAGTGTGGTAATTTCATACATGTAAACATTATGAAAGGATTTCTTTTATCTCGTTAATTAGCACATCCATTAACTAATATAATTTATCTTTTTGTGTAGGAGAACATTTAAGTTCTAGTCTCTTAGCATATTTCAATTATATAGTAGTGGTATCAACTAGAGTCACTAGATTATATATTAGAACACCTTTTCATTACCTGTTGGCCATTTGTGTGTTTTTGGAAAAATGTCTATTCAGTTCCTCTGTCCATGTTCCATCTCTTTGACTCTGAGCTGCATTCTGCATTTATCAACTGGTTAGTAATTCTTTCCTCCACCTAGTCTTATCAGCTCTGAAACACCTCTATCAATTTTTAAATTTTAACAATATTTTTCACTTCTAGATGTTTTAGGGTTTTTTCCCCTCAAAAATTGTTGGTAATTTTTAGTCTCTTATTCTTGAAATCCTTTATTTTTTGGGATTCTATTCATTTCTTTAAATATTTCATTTAACTTCATTTCTTTATCTGATCATTTAAATATCTGAATCCTTTAGAGTCAAAGTCTGTTTATTTTGCTTAATCTCTCTCTAGATCTCCCCACCCCCACCCCCAGGATGTTTGGTAACTTAAAATTGGGATTTCAAATTTAGTTGAATCTGATCTTTGAGAACCCTGAGATCAAAATTGAAGATGTTTTCCCTGGAGATGATTTGCACTCAGTACTATTGGGGTCACCACCAACCTGGGATCACTCTAGTCACACTTGGGAATTCAGGATTAAGTGTGAGAGTCACAGATTCAGCTTGTCCCCAGTGTTGGAAGCCTCAGGCTCAATCTTCCAATTCCATGGTGACAGAGGCAACTCATTTTACCGCTCCCTGCTCTGGTTTCAGCTTCACCTTACCCTGCTTGTCAAATTCTTAAGTGTCCTGTTATGCATTGCTATCAGATAGAGCATTTCTTAACCTTATTTGATCTGAAAGTTTCTTCCTTTTTTTTTTCTTGAGGACTAATTTTAAGATCTAGTTTTCCAATGAATATTCCTTGAGCAATACTGTTCTACTTCAATCCCTGCATTTTATAGGCGAGAAAACTGAAGCTATGTACCAGTGTAGTGTTTCACGATGAGCCCATGTTGGAGCCAGGGAAAAATCCTTTACGTCACAAAACCAAGTGTTTTCTAACCCTGGAAAGTTCCATAAGTGGAACATCCATTTCCTTCCCGGTAAAAATGTTCCTGTAGGTGATATGTCTCAGCATTAGATACATTTCTAAGAACTCATTATCTTGGCACAGATATTTGTTAAAATATATAAGTAGAGTCTTACAGTGTTTTGTTTGGGGGAGGGAGAAGTGAGATTGATGTTATTAACAATAAAAGGTATAGATATTGCTCTTGGTTAGGGATATATGCTGTGTAGTTTCCTTGTGTAGTTAGACTAGGTGAGTTAGAAAGATATTTGTATACTCTGGGTATTGCTGTTGAAAAACAGAGGGACAAGGCATTAATAGTAAGTTCATGGCCCAATTTATCCACATGAAAGCCTTTGAATTGAAATGTGCATTATTTAACAGTCCTCTTCTTTGACATACAATTGGGATATTGGTGATTTAATTTAGGTACCTTGGATTTGAAATGCTGTTTTTAATCTGCATTCCCATTTTAAGCCTCATTCCTTAAAAATAAAAGCAGTATTTATAACTCAAAATTTTACTGAATCATGCATTTCAATTTCTTTTCTTCAGATATTTTGCTTAAGCTTTACACATAGTTTTAAGGCTTCTGCTGGTAGTTTTCCCTGCAAATAGATATGTTATTATTGTTATAACATAATAGGCAGTTAGTATTGAACTGAAATTTGAACCTATTTATCCCTCACTCACTGAATTATAGAATATGGAGTTTGGAGGATTCTTAGATTGTGAATTCTAAGTTCATGACCTCAAAATCTGAAATAACCACCAAGCAAGTGATATAGACCCTTTGCTCTTTGGCAATATTTTTGTCATTTATTGAGCAAATATTTTTATGGAGTATTTATGAAGTTCTAGGCATTATGATGTGTACATATAAAACAGCCCCTTCCCCAAAAAGCTTGTAATTGTATGTGAGGCAGACAAGCAAATGAACAATTAGAGGTCAGTGTGAAGCATTTGGGCAACTGTATGTGCAAAGAACAACTGGAACAGTTAGAGATATGTGAGATATGAGAACTGTCTTCTGAAACGACTATACGATCAGCTCTTTTCTCCTTCTAAATAGTCACCCCTCTCTTTAAACTCTTTGCCAATCCATTTTCTTTTTTGTTAGGCTGATTTTGTATTTCTGAAACAACTACAGAGCAAGAACTCTCTTCTATCCTCATTTTTGTCAACTTCCCTCATCTTTTCTCACATACAATGATGGTGGTGGGGGGTTGTGCTGTAAAAGAACTGTCCTTTTTGTCCAAAGCATGTTCTATTTGTCTGGTTCCCCTCCAGCCTATCATACAACCCAGCCTCCTCTCCCACTGGGATCTTGTTCTCTTTCTCCAATACACACACACACACACACACACACACACACACACACACACACACACGTGCTCACTCCATCCTGTCCCCTTCTCTCATACCACAGGATATGGTTCCCTCGTTGACAGAGAGTATGTAACTTCTCTCTTTCAAGTGATTTCCCCTCAGTCCATAAACATTAGATTATCTCCCATTTTGAAATAAACAAAACAGGAACTTTAATCCTTTTCCTTGGCCCTTGTTCCTTCTGTGTTCTTTCTTGCCCTCCTTAACTCCACAATTTAGAAAATGGTCCTTGCTCCTGCTTTCCCTCCTCCCAGTTCTTCTCTCTGAAGTGTGGCTTCTGCTCTTACCCTAACCCTGAAATTAATCTAAAAAAAATCATCACAACCTTCTAATTGACTGTAGATTATTTCCAGTCTTCATCCTACTTGATGGTCTTGCTGAATATATTCTTTTGGAAGTTCTCACTTACTTGATTTTATAATACGCTGACTCTAATTTCATCTTGTCTAACTGGTTGTTGTTTATCAGTCTCTTCTGTGAGAAACTGTTTCTGTTTTTGTCTAGTTGATTGGACCCAGTGATAAGCTCTCTCTAAAAAACTCAACTTTAAATATAAAGATCCAAATAGGTTAAATGGAAAAGAATAGAAAAAATATACCATGTAATAATTAACCAAATGATTAACACAATTAATATTAATATTATATAAATTGGTATCAGTCCAAGGAATATGAACAGTGACTTAAAACAACATTTCACAGTAATAAATGGGTCAATTTGTTAAGATGACATAAGAATCCTAAATATATATGCCTAACAAATAGGACTACAATATGTAAAGCAAAAACAGAAGAAATTAAAAGAAAAAATAGGCAAAAGCATAAGTATTGTTGAAGATTTTAATATTTCCTCTCAGTGTAGTGACCTAATTAATAGTTATAGAACTTGCCATGCAACAGCAGTAGAATATGAATTCTTTTCATGTGTACTTGAGACACTCAACAAAGCATACCATATTGTGGGCCATGAAAATTCTTAATAAACTGAAAAAGGATTGAAATCATATTCTCTGGAATTTAAATTGGAAACCAATAGGAAAATATCTGAAAAATCTCCAAATATTTGGAAATTAAATAATATACTTTTCAATAACGTGAGGATTAAAGAAGAAATCACAAGGAAAGTTTTAAAATATTTTGAACTGAATGCCACCTTAAGAAACTTGAAAATGGAGTAATTAAACACTAAGCAAACATTGGGGAAAAAAATAATAGACAGTAGCAGAAACCAAAGGAATAGAAAATGGACAAAAATAAGGGAAATTAAATTAAAAAGTTGTTATTTGAAAAGAATTGATAAAAGCAATTAACATTTAACAAGATTGATCAACAAAGAGAGAAGGTAAAAATTGCTAACTTCAGGAATGATGGGAGTGTTGCCACAAATATTTTAAAAATAATATGAAAATATTATGAATAACTTCATGGCAATAAATTTGATAAGTTAAATAAAAATAATAATTCCTACCAAAGTTCACTCAAGAAAAAATAGTTATACTATGTGATCTAGCAATTATATTCCTAAGTGTCTATGCAAGATAAATAAAAACTTGTATACAAACCTTATAGCAGCATTATTCATAATAACCAAAAGGTAGGAAAAAACTCAATGTGCATCAATTGATGAGTAATAAAATGTGATATATCCATATAGTGAAATATTATTCAGCCATCAGAAGAAATGAAGCACTGATACATGCTATAATATAAATGAATCTTGAAAATATTATGCTAAGTAAAAGAAATCAGTTATAAAAGACACATATTGTATGATTCCATTTCTATGAAATGTCCAAAACAGGCTAGAGAGACAGAATGTAGATTAGTTGCTTAGAGAGCGGAGTGATAGCTAAAGGATATGGGGTTTCTTTCTGTTTTTTTAAGATTTTATTGGGGAATTGGGGGAGGGGAACAGCGTTGGGGAATTGGGGAAGGGGAACAGACAAGTTGCTGTCTTTTTGTTCTTCAGTCTAGTTGTGGAGAACATTGCTTCACTGGCCCATGTTGGTATCGTCATTGCGCTCTTCCCAGATGAGGCAGATGGGTCGCCGGCCTCTGGATGGTCGCTGACCGCAGCTATTGGCAGCTCGCACTGGCTGCCAGCCACTCACGCTGGCTGCTGGCCTCTCACTGTAGCCTATGGCAACCCACTGCAGCAGGGGCTGCTGCCTACACCGTTGTCGTCACCAGGGCTCGCACAGCCCAGCTCCAGGTGGAGCTGTTGTTAGCTGTAGAGGGCTGTGTCATTGGCCCCCATATGTGGGATCCGAACCGGGGCCGCTGGCATCCCAAAACCAGCTCTTAACCAATGTGCCACTCGGCCGGCCATAGGGTTTCTTTTTGAGGTGATGAAAATGTTCTAAAATTTACTGTGGTGATAGTTGTACCACTTTTTGAATCTATAAACTTCATTGAATTTTACATTTTAAATGGGAGAATAATATGGTATGTCAATTACAGCTCAATAAAGCTGTTATATAAAAAAGGACAAGAAATAGATGACCTGAGTAGCCCATATCTATTAAAGAAATTAAATTCATAGTTTAAAGCATTTCCCAAAGGAAAATTCCAGTCCCAGATATACTCATTGGTAAATTCTACTAAACATTTAAGGAATAAAACCAATTCTACAAAACCCTTCCAGAAAATAGAGAAGGAAGAAACACTTCGCAATCAGTTCTATGAGACTGGCATCATCTTGATTCCACAATCAAAGGCATCATAAGAAAACTACATACCGATATTGCTTATGAATTTAGATGCAAAATTCCTTTAAAAATTTTAGCAAATTCAAACCAGCAATATATGATAAGAACATGACTGTTATGGACTGAATTGTGTCTCCCCCCCATCCCCCACTCAAATTCTGATGTTGAAATTCTGACCCCCAATGTAACTGTAGTTGGAGATAGAGCCTTTAAAGAGATAACTAAGGCTAAATGATGTCATAAAGATGGCCCTCTAATCCTAAAGGATGTCCTCATAAGAAGAGGGAGAGACCAAAGATCTCTTTCTCTCACTCTGCCCATGCACAGAGGAAAGGCTATGTAGAACTCAGCAAGAAGGTGGCTGTCTGCAAGCCAGGAAGAGAGGTTCCACCAAAAACCAACCCTGCTGGTACTTTGATCTTGGACTTCCAGTCTCCAGAACTGTGAGAAAATAAATTCCTGTTGTTTAAGTCAATCAGCCTACAGTATTCTGTTATGGCAGCCCAAGGACACTAATACACTGAGCAAGCAGAGTTTATTCCAGGAGGTAATGCTGGATTAACATTAACTGACTTGTATGTTACTTCTCAGATGACAAGATTGTCTACAAAGAGACCCTATGGAATTTATAAAAAAAGCTAGTAGAAATAAGTGAGTTTATTTAGTAAGGTCAGGTGATATAAAGTCAATATAGAAAAATCAGTTGTACTTCTACATACTAATAAAAACTGTTGGAAATTGAAAAATAAAACAAATTATAATAGCAAAAAACATAAAATACTTAGGGATACATTTAACAAAATATGTGCAAGAAGTGTACACAAAATATGAAATACTGCTGAGAAGAATTTAAAAAGACTTAAAAAAATGGAGAGATATGCTGTATTTATGGATGAGAAGAGTTAATGTTAAGAGGTCAATTTGGATTTGATCTTCAAATCCATTGCAGTCCTAACCCAAATTCCAGCAGGTATTTTTGAGGAAATTGATAAGGTTTTCTAAAATGTGTAGGGAAATGAAAAAAGAGTTAGAATAACCAAAGCAATTTTGGGGGAAAAATTGGATGATTTACATTATGTGATTTCAAGATTTACTCTAAAGGTACAGAAACCATGTTAATGTGGTACAATGTAAGTATAAGCATAAAAAAGAACACTTGAAGAAAATGGAGTCCAGAAAGAAATTCACAATCCATGGTCTACTGATTTTTTGAAAAGGTACCAAGGTGAATCCATAGGGAAAGGAATCTTTTCAACAAATGGTTCTGGAACATTTTGATATCCAAATGCAATAAATAAAACTCAATGCTTACTTCATACTGTATAGAATAAATATGTAACTAAAAATGAATTACTGACCTAGAGCGATAGCTAACAGCTTCTAGAAGAAAGCACAGGACAAATGGTGACCTTAAGTTAGACAAAGATTTCTTAGATACGATACAAAAGTAATGAACCATCAAAAATAGAAGTGGTAAATTTGATTTCATCAAAATTAAAACTTTTGCTTTTCAAACTCTACTGTTAAAAAAATGAAAAGACAGGGTACAGACTGTGATTCACAAAACCTATAACTAATAAAGAACTGTAGGAGCTCTTACTATACGATAAGAAGAAGACAAATAACCTGAGTTTTAATGAGTAAAATGAGTAAAGGGTATGAACAGATATTTCACCAAAGAAGATATAAAAATGAAAAAGTAGCACATGAAAAATTCTCAAGGTAATTAGTTATTAGGGAATTGAAAATCAAAACTACAGTGAGATGTTGCCACATAGCTCCTTAGAATGGAAGGGATTAAAAAGACCTTAATCTCTCTGACAATACAGATGTTGGCAGGGATATGGAGCAACTAGCAACTAGAACTATACTATCTGGTGAGCACACAAAATAATATTGCCACTTTTGGAAAAAGTTGCACCGTTTTTTTTTGTTTTTTTTTTTTAAAGTAAATCCTATATTTATTCTAAGATCCAGCAATGTCAATTCTAAGTATTTACCCAAGAGAGATGACACAAAGATATATTATTGTTCATAGCAATTTTGTTCATAAAAGTCCCTAATTAGAAACAAGACTGTGTACATCAACTAATGAATGACAAGCATGTGTGTTCCATCCAGTGGAACACTCAGCAATTTAAAGAAATGAATTACTGACGCATGCACCAACATGGGTGAATCGCTGAAGCATTAAACTTAGTATAGAAACCAAGCACAAAAGATTATATGTTGTACGATGCCATTTATACAAAATCCTAGAAAAAGAAAACTAAGACACAAGAAGCAAATCAGTGATTGCTAAGGGCCAGATTAGAGATGGATGATTGACTGTGAATGGGCTTGAGGAAATGGTTTGATGATGAAATTTCTATTATTTTGATTGAGGTGTTGGTTATACAGCTTTATATTTGTCACACTTATCAAATTTTACATTGAAAATTGGTATACTTTATTTTATATATATGTAACTTAGTCCTCTATTAAACTAATTTTTTTTAAAAAATGCTGTGAGAATGTACAGTATACGAGATGCACCTGGAATAGTATTGTTTGGTTTGCAGGCTCGAAGGCTTGTAGGAATTGGATTTTGAGAAGCGAAGTTGACTGGGAACTCTGTGAGGAGTCTTTCTTGTGTAACACTGTATATCCAGGCTGTATCACAGTTGCTTAGTAGAAACTTTTGGATTGAATGAGGAATGATAGTCTCCCCAGGAATCACAGAATGAAGATTAGGATCACAGAAGGAGCTGTGTGAATTTCCAGAGTCTGGCAGGATTCGGCCAGGAAAGGAGAAGGAGCGAATTGTGTAAAGACCTGAGTGACACAATTACACATATTAAATTCATGCAAATGACAGCAACATTAGTTATGTTCTGTCAAAAATAAACAGATAACTAAAAAAAAACCCAAAAAACAGATAACTACATAATGTTACTTTAAAGAAGAAAGAAAGACACACAAACAAAATCCTCTGGTATCGGTGTGAATGGAGGTCTGACTGAGAGGATAATCTAGAGTGAGGGAGAGCATTTGAGAGGCTGTTAGGATGCTACGCGTTACAGGAAGGCGCAAATGCTGCGGGAATAAACGTCACCAAGGCCTTGCCGATATCTTTCCTTTCGTGGACTTTTTATTTGTGCCCAGCCTTTTCTTTTTCTGTTTCTTTTTGTTTGTTTGTTTGTTTTTTGTTTTTTGAGGGCAGTGTCACTGGCCCTCACATGTGGGACCTGAACCGGAACCACTGCACCACTCGGCCGGCCCCAAAGCCTTTGCTTTTTAAAGACAATTTTTTTTCTGATTACCAAAGTAATCAGTGAAGAAGAATTAGAAAATTAAACACAGAAGAAAATTCACATGTCTATTCTACCAACTTTGAAATTTTAGTGTAATACTTTTTATCTGTGCGCGTGTTTGTGATTGTATGTGTATATTTTTAAAACAAATATGAAGATTGAATTTACACAATTTTAAAGTTGGGAGAACTTCAGCTTTGGGGGTTTTAAGTAGTTTCTGCTTCCTAGTGGGTCGTCGGGAAAGTTATGACGTCTTTTTCTATGTTTTTCATTGCAAAAATGCGTCATGACTTTCCTGACAACCCAATATATAGACTTTCCCTTTGAATTCGAGGAGATATCCTCCATTCTAGTGCAAGTCCTGAATTGCAGGGAATTTACCCAAGTGGAGAATTTTAGCCTGAGATGTTGTGTTCTGTGTAGTAGAAAATTGGTAATTGGTGTAACGTAATTTGTCCCATTAGACTTGGGCCTATATGCCCACAGACAAAGCAGTGGCTCTGGGGCCAGACTGGTTTTAATCTTACTTCCACCATTTATACAAAAATGACTTTGGGTGGGCTAGGTAATTTCTTTAAGCCTCACATTCTCCCTCTCTAAAATAGGGATAAGGCCTAGCTAAGACCTGTCCTGAGGATTATATGAAATCACACATGTAAAATGCTTTGTACTTAGTAAGCGCTCAGTGTTAGCTACTATGATGATGGGAAATGCTATTTCCATTATTAAAGGAGAAATTTCAAGTTCAACAGAAAGTTAACTGAGAGCTTGTGTGTCGTGATCCTCTTATTCTTGATCTCAACATTTTAGGCAAGACTGTGTTCTAAAGAGAGAGTGGAAACCCATAGACTTTTCCCCTTTTCAAGAGTGATGACAGACCCATGGCGGACTGAGGCACATCTGCTTTAGATTCTGTAGGTTATGCCACTGAATGATATCCAGCTAGCAGGGACCTGAAATGCGGGGTGTCTGGTGTGGTCCTTGCATTGTTAAAAAGAGAATCTGTAGGTATGAATGCTAGTTACATCAGAGAGTTAGTGTGATCACATACTTCTTGAGGAAATAATTGATCTACATGTGATTTATATATTACCTGCTTACATAAAATGTTCATAAATAAAAACAATGTAAAACAAAAGGGCAGGGGGATGGGTGTTATCAGGGAGTGAGGGTGAAACAGTTCACTCCACATAGTTAGAAGAGTTGAATATTGAGTCGACCTGGGCTTTTCTAGCTGGGCAGCTTTAGGAAAGTTATCACGCTTCTTTGCCATAGATGACATGAATTGAAATTGCCTTGTTGAATTGTTGTGACGAGTAAATAAGGCAAGCTAAGGAAAAAAAAAAAAAGCGGTGGGTAGCCTGGCGCCTGTGGTTTGCTCTTCTCTTATTCTTCACCCTTCTCTACATGAGCCTGAATTTTGCTCTGAGTTTCCTGGAAGCTAAGGCAAAAACAAAAATAAGTCCTCACTTAAAAAAAAAAGTCAATATCTAATACAAGATCAAATAATTGTTATCAAAGAGCCTGGCTTTGAATTCTGGAAAAACTGGCCTTATGATTCCATACACACACACACACACACACACACACACACACACACACACAAATGAGTGATGTCATAGGCACCTACTATTAATATAGATTTATAGAAGACAAATTTGGCAGTTTCTCATATCGACCCTCTTTAAAAGCTGAGGGCATAACATTAAATCTTAATTCCATGAAGGCATTTCTAAGGGAAGCTGAGACAATTTGCTCTGAATACACTGCTTAACAGCATCACCTAATGCAGGAATAAAATTAGAAATTCTAAGAAATTGTGGATATTTAAAATGACCTTTAAGTTTGTCTTGAATATTATCTCTCTCAAGTTGTCCTTTGGCAAATGCTAGCCTGTCAGGTTGAATACAAGTGTCAGTTGAATTTCGTGCTGTTTATTCCTGTAGCAGATGGATTTATTCTGGATTTTCCATGGTCATGACATCAGACTGTGTCCCATTGGGAGCAGTAGCATAACACAATTGTTTTGAGAATACAGATTTTAAAAAGGTTTGAATTTAAGTTTGTGGGTGATGTCAACTAATTGAGGTGGGAGATGCTGCCCTGGGCAATGTTCCATCCAGGCTGTTCAGTTCATTTTAATTTTCACCTCAGGGTATCATGTTATAGGGGAGAGAGCGTGGCTTTGTGGTCAGACTGATGTGGGTTTGAATTATGGCTCTGCCAACTGCTAGCTGTGTGACCTTCAGCAACTTATTTCCCCTTTCACTTTTTGGAGACTTTACTTCCTCCAGCTGTTAAAAAAAAAAAAGTGTGATTCTGAGAAACTTAGCTTGCAGCATGTTGGTGAGAATGAGAGGACTTATTATGAGTAAATGGTCTAGCACAGTTCTGAGTACTGAGAATGAGGATGTGGACTTGGGCTTGTTTAGGTTCTCTACACTCAGAGGAAATATTTTCTACGACAGTTTAAACATGGAGGAGCAGAGACTTCTGGTCCTTCGGAAAGTTCTGTCCTCTCAGTATCAACTTTCTTAAGAAAATGCTTACTTCAGTAAATTTATTTTAAAAATGAAAATAGTGAATAAATAAATGATTAAATAATTAACACTGGTTGTCCCATTGTTGGTGTAATAGCTAAAATTGCCCTAGATTTATTTCATAGTCTGTTGGCTAATAGTGTGAAATTGTAATAATTGGATTTGACTGTTTATCTATCAGGTTTCCTTAGTAAAGTCATTGCCAGTGTTAGTTACTGAGTATTTTAGAATAAATATTTAAATTGCTTATTAATTAGGAATCAAATTTGTTCCAGACATCTGAAGGGTTGATGCATTCATTAATAAGGGGCTGAATCTGGGTAAGAATTTAAAATCAATTCTTCTGATTTATGCTTTAGCCATTTCATCTTTAAATATCGTTACTCTATTTTTTATTTTTGAAATATTCCTAACATTCAAACAAAGTTTAAAATTTTACATGAGAACACTCTTTTGGAACTATCCCGACATAAAAACATTGAATTTTTCCAATTTTAAAAATGGGAATGGATGGAATTTTAGGACATTGTATGTTTTTCTTACAGTGCTTTAAAAACTCAAACCAACTGGAATCTTAAAACTGTATGAAATTCATGAATACATATATTTTTAGTAAGCCTTACTATAATATATAACAGGAAGACATTTCTTTCTCAGTAGGAAAAAAATCTTTGCACTGTCCCTCCTTCGAGTGCCTCCAAAGCAAGGGCCTCTGTGGGACTTCAGAGGAGCAGCCTTGCTGTCAGAGCTCTGGTCCAGGAAACTCAATTGTTTATGTTTTAAGGATTGTGGGCATTACTTCCCCAGCCCTGTCACATGGCAGATGAGGGAATGGAAACTCAGAGAGGGAAAGTAATATGTTCACAAACACACCATGTTGATCCTGCTTTTGCTGTGATCACAATAGAATATAAGATGACATGAGAGTGAAAATGTACCTGTTCTAAATGTAATTTGATGAGTTTACCCCAGATTTCTAGCTATCCTTCCTTATAATGATCCTAGGACAGGATTTCTTTAACTGGTTATTATGTCAGGGACTCCTTTGTAGTCTGGGGAGGTCTATGAATTCCTTTTCAGAATCATTTAAAATATTTTAAATAACTTTAAATGAATATGTTAAAATACATTTTATTGCAAAGAAAACTAATGTAGTCATCAAAATACTCAACTTTTGAAGCTACAGTACACGAGGTTGGACAATTAAGTTTGAGCACTCATTCTAGAAAAAGTGCTACATACCTCATTGTTGAATATCACTATGGTCACCTTTGAAGTACTCCCCTTGGGAAGCTAGGCACTGATGCTAGTGCCTAGTCCACTGTTCAAAGCAATTTTGGAACTCTTTTTCTGGAATGGTCATCAGAGCTGTTGTTGTATTACCCTTGATATCCTGAATGCCATCAAAATGTCTTTCTTTCAATATTTCCTTTATCTTCAGGTAATGAAAGAAGTTATTGGGGGCCAGATCAGGTGAGTAGGGAGGGTGTTTCAATACAGTCATTTGTTTACTGGCTAAAAACTCCCTCACAGACAGTGCCATGTAAGCTGGTGCATTATCGTGATATAAGAGCCATGAATTGTTGGTGAAAAGTTCAGGACGTCGGGCCAGCCAAGTGGCACGGTGGTTAAGCGCTGGCTTGGGAAGCCAGTGGCCCCAGTTTGGGTCCCACATATGAGGGCCAGTGACACTGCCCTCAAAAAAAAAAAAAAAAAAAGTTCAGGTCGTCTAACTTTTTTCATGCAGCCTTTTCAGCACTTCCAAGTAGTAAACTTGGTTAACTGTTTGTCCAGTTGGTTCAAATTTATAACGAATAATCCCTTTAATAGCAAAAAAGTTAACAACTGTGGTACAACAAGTTCGCGAACTTGTCAGACCTCGTATACATGTAGTCTTCCTTATTAACACATTAAATAACAATATCTAGTACTGGTTCTAATAGCAACTCCCAGTACGTGAGAATATTAAGGGCCCTGTAATTAGGTAACATCTCACAGGGCCTGCCATCATTATAGTGGTTTGTCGCCTACATTCCAAATTTAAGGAAGGACATGTTAAATTTCAGTTAGAAGTCAATTAAAATAAGGCTCTCATTTTTCCCTTCCCTGTTCATCAACCCCTTAATTCTTTCTGTATCCCAAGTTATAAACCTCTGCTCTAAAGTAAAGTTACCTTGGGAGTTGGATGCTTGGACAACTGCTACCTACTTCTGGGCTTCTGCCTAAACTCTTCTATTTAGGGACAAAACTCCCAGCCTTTTAATTTTAGATCAGATTACATATCAGATCTTAAGAATCAGATCCTTCAAATGCGACTCTAGAACGAAACTTAGCTTCTTAGAATTAGTTTTAAAGAGTGACCTCTGTGTATCACAGTTCATTTGAAAGCTTGTCAAAATGCAGATTCCTGAGTCCTATACCTTCTGTCCTGGGTCAGAATTCCTGACAGTCAATCAAATGGCTCTTGTGTACATAACAATTTGAGACTGTCTAGGTAGCCAAGCTAGCTCAGGTGCATAAGTGAACCGGGGGTGGGGGCGGGTGTTGTATGTAGGTGAGGGGAAGTATATTTTTGACAGAGGCTGTGAGTCACGCAGGAAGCTGTTGTCCTGTTATGGTCTTACTGAAGATTATACAAAGAAACTATTTACAGTTCTAAGGCTGAGTGGCTATAATCCACGTGGAGTGGGAGGTGTTTTGTTCAGGTTAGCTAACATGTGAAGTGGGGGCGATTGAAGCCATGGCAGCAGGGGAGGTGAGGTGCCCAAGTTCACCCAGAAGTAAGTAGAAGGGAGGCTATGGAATCAGGTGGGAACAGATTTGGTCTATCTGCAGTAGCTGGGCTACCCTACTCAGTGGGATGAACTAAACTTCACTGTCAAAACAGTGCACACATCCAAGAGGGAGTTTGGAACCCTAGTAATAGAAGATGACCTAATGAAGCAGCTGGGATCCCAAAGTGGGCAGACACGTTTTTGATGTTGAGAGTCACTGACATTGAACTTGGGAGGTCTTGTCAACTGCCAATACTTGGTACATCCTTGGAAATAATTTTGCTTTTGTAGGGGCAGCTGTCTCCCCTTGCCACTCTCATTGGAATTTTCTTGTAAAACCAGTCATACCGTGATTTTGAGACTATTCACTAAAAAAGCAAGTATAAATCTCAACCCACAACTTCATGTATCACATTTTAATTTTCCTTATTTTTCTCTAACTTAACTGAAAAGTATTCTGAGCTTTCATTGTGCCAGGGGCTGCTCACCCTGCTGCTTCTACACCATGAGCTGAGGTGTGGAGATCTTTCTGCTACCCTGTGCCACGCCTGGGGAGTAGAACTTTTCCCCAGGCTGCCTGGCAAGCCTGCAGCCACGGACACCACAACAGGCCCGCCTTCTCTGAGCTCTTGTAGTCGTGGCAGTGCAGGGGAGCTCCCTGACCTGCAGCCTTTTTGCTATTGAACCTCCTCTCCTCCCAATCCTGGAAATTCAGTTTTGGTAAAAGATGAAGGAATTCTTCCCACTCGTGTTTGAACCCTAGAGATTGTCTACACTCTCCCTTTTCATCGCACTCTTCCCTCAAAAAACCCACAACCCCCCCCCACCCCACACACACACTTGCATACATATATATATAAGCATGTATATGTATGACTTAAGCTTTTGGAATATAAGAGCCAAAGGATGTCACAGGCAATGTTTTGGTTACTCTGTTCTCATCATACCCCTCCCTTGAAACAATGAAACTTTGAGCCAACTATCTGCTTGAATAGGGGAAAAGGTATGGGGAAAATACTGGAAGAAAAAAAGAACATAGATTAATAGCTCAAATATACTTTTCAGCCACAGGAGTCTACTTAATTCCTCAGTACTTAATGTATTACATCATCTATATATCACATTGTGTGTTTACTACCTAGAGTCAGTTGTCCTTCCATCACCATATATTTGATCCTGTTTACCCTTCTGTAACACCCCCATGCTCCCTTACCCTCGGTAACCATGAAACTATTGTCTATGTCTGTGAGTTTTTGTTTCTTATTTGTTACAGAATTGTACACTTGAAACCTCTGTAACTTTACTAACTATTGTCACCCCAATAAACTCTAATTTAAAAAAATAATGTATTGAATAAAGGTGGCCTGGGAGCATTCATTTACCATCTCTGCATCAGGGATCTGGTCCGATAAGTCCATATCTGTGCCCATTCCTGAATATTGGCCAGTCCACAGTTTCAAGAGAGACCCAATCCCAGTTATTCTGATAATTACCGAGTCCTGTGAGTCATTTCAGCGGCAGCCTCTGCAGCAACTCTTTTAGCTTGTTTTTCCATTTGATTTCTTGGAGTAGCATGAGCAGGGAAGGAGGCAATGCAGAGAGGTGCTTAGCTGAGTGTGGGAGAGGGGAGGACTGCTGCCCCGCCAACCATAACTGGGGGCTGACAGAGAGACTTGGCAAGTAGGAGGTGTTATTTTTATCCCTGTGCCCTGCTCTAATCCCCAAAGGTTTTATAGACTTTTACCCCCATAGGAATAAAAGCTAGTTAAATTAGATTTATCAATTTAACAATGTAAAATGTAACTCTCTAAATCTATACTAATGTAAAATCCTGCATGTTTCTCCAGTTAGTTGAGCTTAAAACAGATGTCAAATATGTTCAGTTAGTTTTCCAAGAGGCTTATTTCTAAATGGTTTTGATATGAAAGTTCTGTAATAATATTGGGTTGACGGAAAAGTCATGATGTATTTTTTTCTATGTTTTTTGTTGCAAAAATGCATCATGACTTTTCCGACAACCCAATATATAGCCCTCACACTTGAAAAATAAGTCTATTCTAGGCTTCAGAAGAATGTTATTTTTATAACACATTGTTGTAACAGAAAATCCAAGTATTTACTGATTCGATGGCTGTCATAGGTGCAGATTAGAACTAGCCTTGGAATATTGAACTTTCAACTACAATATAACCAACAGTATCTTTTCCTTTATAATTGGTAAATTAATTTCAATGCACAGTTTTTCAAGTTGAATTATAATGGAGCCTTCTGCATCATAACATTTAAATCAAATTTATTTTCTTTATATTCTCTGTTGGAGACAGTGGCAAAGAATGTTGTTTTACTTCCTCACATCATTTATACTGGTTACGACAATAACTCAATATAGCAATTAATTAATATACAGGCATACCTCATAGATATTGTAGATTCAGTTACAGACCACTGCAATAAAATGAGAACTACCATAATAAAACAAGTTGTAATGTATTTGTTGGTGGTAGGTCTTGCCTTCCATTTGTAAAATTAATGCAACATCTGTGAAGCACAGTAAAGTGAGGCACACTAAAACGAGGTATGCCTGTATTGATATAGGGGAGACTAGGAAACTATATCAAAGTCATCTAAAGTTCAGTATTTGAGTTCCCTGCTCTAAACTGTTGTGAATTTGATCCCTGCCTGTTGAAATAGCCTTTTTGTGTGTGTGATTTGGAAACTGCTTACAAACTTTGCTGGGATCTAATTATACTGTTGCCATCTGAGTTTGGTTGAGATCATTAAACTGGACAGATTCCCTGACAACAAAATGTTTTGTACAACCAGATTAAGTTAATAGGGCAGACTCAAGGCACCAAGGACTAGATGCTGTGACTAGGAATCTATAAATAAAAACAAACAAGGAAGAAATAAAAGGCACTTGTAGAGTGCTCTTGCAAAGGCTTGAATAACAAGGATATTGGTCAATATGTGAAAGCCACAGTCTTGCATTATGCTTCCATTTTATTTTCACTTGCCTATTGAACCTATCTTGAGGTCGGATGGGAAAGTAAATTTTCTAATGAGTGATATGAAATATTTATCAAAGCTGAATTATAATACAAGTTTTGATCACAAGCCAAAAAGTTGAAGTATATCAAGTCTCTTATATAAAGAAATACATATAGGTTTAGGCACATAATGCATTAATTGCTGGATATTAATAATGGAAGAATTGGCTATTGACCTAGAATTTATTTCCAAAATGTTGTGATTAAAGAGATCTGCATCTGAGGTGCCTACCTGCTTATATAAGATTGACATAAAATGTTAAGCTTTCTGTGTTGTAGTACATTCATAGATATGAGTGTCAAGGATATGTGCCCGTTAGATCTCAAGTATAAATCATCTTGCAAAATAGTTGGGCCACTTATGAAATGGGTTATCCTCAAGCACATAGTAGTTTCATTTGTCAGGCATTAGCATTTACAAAGCATTGCAACACTGGGGCTCTAGTGTTATCTTGAAACAAGCCTTTGATTCAGTTTATAGAGCAGGAACCTTGAGCTCTGTACTCAAGTACTGTCCAATTTTTCTGATTTCCAAGAAGGGGGCAAAGCGTGGGATGTGAACTCTGTTTTTCTGGCTATGGCCCAAAGCCTTCTCTATTCTGCCACAGCTGTCCCCATCCATGAACGTGGTTGGTCACTTAAGTGTGTGATATCCTTGTGCAAAGTATGTTATTGTCTATTTTAGTTTCATTTTGTCCGTAAGGTGGAAGTGACCAAGTGTTAGTAATACTAGAGATTACCAGAGTATGTGACAGAGTATAATCATGATTTGCAGTCATATACACAGATTCCATCTCTACGGTGTTCTGTATGCTTTTTATCCTTCTATTAGCTGAACAACAGTTTTCCAGGATTTGGTCCTGGTGATTCATAGGCTTATACTATTAATAATCTTTTGAAATAGTTTTAAAACTGCAGTCCAATAAGATCATAAAGTTAAAAGGGCTGTATTACCTTTTAATAATAATATTCCTATTGATTGAGAGGTTTAGCTATTTATGAACAAAAGGTAACACTTAGTTTTTCAAATGAATAGATTACATCAGTATCTACTGATACTATGCATTTGCGATCCATTCTTACGAAGAAAAAAAATCAATATTGTAAAATAAGCCCTCATTTTTTAAAAAGGGAAACAATGGTGTGCGTGTATATATCTATATCTATATCTATATATCTATATCTATATATATAGATATAGATATATAGATATATTTCTTCAAATGTATTTTCTAGGCATGTACTAAATTGTCAGCAGAGACTATCTCTGTGTTATAGAATTTAGAAGGGGGGCTCTTTATTCAGAGTTATGAAATGTCATGGAAAGGAACCTAGTTCTTTAGGCAGGATATTTACATAAATTATTCTGATATATTTATTCAGCAAAGAAAATTGCTCCACATATCAGATTTTTAAAATGCGTTTGAATCTTTATTCTACAACACAAGCAACATAAATACAATATATTTTAAAATATTTTCTCTTTAGAATTTTCATTTTCACCTCAGATAAAATGTACACAAAATACACTTGCAAGCTTGCTTACAGGGACCTGTTAAACAACAAACAGATTATATCAAATCAGTTATATCAACATATAAAGAAGGGTAGTTTTCAGCTCTTTTTTTTTTCTTTAATAAATATGACCAAACTGGCTAAATAAAAAGGCAAAACAAAAACTGTACTTCTTTAACAAGTCATTTGGAGTAAACAAAATGCTTCAAGGCTCCTGGTGAATGGGGTTGCAATGATGGATTTTGCAGATAAAATGGTATACTGACTCAAATCATTACGGCTATACCAAGCTTCATTTATTTATAATTTTCAATGAAACCAAGTCTATTCTTTGGCAAAATACAAGAAAGGATAAAAGCACCCTTACCACCCGTTGGCTTTCTTTAGAGTGGGGAGATGGTAGGGGAACTGTTTATAATGTAAGTTATTTAAATTCATTCTTCTTAGAAAAGCAGAAAAATAATCTTGAATAATAATATTTTGGCATGATTAGGGCAATAAACTTTTAATTCGTAGCTCCCTCCCCCCACCCATCCACCAAAAATAAATCAAGAAACAAAAACAAACAAAATCAACCTTTCCCTCTAGGCACCTCCGTCTGCCCGCATCACGCCATACCCGTACATTCCACCGCATGGTTGCAAATGAAGTGAAACCAAAATATCAAAAGCATTATACTTTGTCCAGTTTTGCCTACTTAGTGGGAAACTGATTTATATTAGAGAAAAGAAACAGAAGCAAGAACAGCAGAGGGAGGAATACAATGTAGCCTGCACATCTCATGAGGTAGCCATGGACGGCCACGGTGGCTGGTAGAGTCAGGGGCTCGAGCTCCCCTAACTTTAAGAGAAAACATAATATTTTATGTGGTGGTTCAAAAGATTGGCTTTTAGATCCCTCCTCCCATTTTTGGCACCATTTGGTAAAATAAACTGAAAATAAATTATTCCTAGAGATTAATTTTTTAAAACTTAATTTAAAATAAATTATTATTAAAAGAACTAGATGCATACATAATTTCCAAAAAAAAAAGAGTCTGGAAAACAAAAGTGACATTTAAAAAAAACCAAAACTTCAATTATTTCCATCCACAGAGGCAAGGATTTGAATCCTTGATACCATTAACATTTTGATATGCTTTCTGATCTCACCAATTGTAGAAAATATAGTCATTACTTTCTATTCACACAACAGCCTACAGTAACTTAAATGATGTCTGGGTATTTAAGAAGTATTTAGAGAAACTTTATTAAATCAATAAGAATTATGTGTAATTAATATAGTTTATACATGGGTGATGATTTTAAGGTATTTAACTATTTTCTCTTGAATTATTTCCTCTATGTTCCCTATTTTATTTTCATTGAAAAAGAGTTTCTAAAGCTAATTAACTGAATAAAGAGTTAAGAAATAAACTAAGGCCCCACCTATATTGGGTTAACATGATTTCACTGTATTCCCAATGCATATTGATTTACTTTTACATTTCTCCCATCATTTGGAAGATGAGATAATGAATATGGTCTTTATTGTGCAGATATGAGCACAAACACAACATATTTACTGAACAGTCTCTAAAACAGACACATATACTGCTCAAAAGGGAGTTGGTCCCATTTGCAAATTTCCATGAAGCCATTTGGTAAACTCTTTGCAAGTACACGGGAAATTAAAATATTAATTTACACAAGACAGTTACGTGAAAGAAGGTACATCAAGTAGTACAACTTGACGTGCTGATATTTTGGTGACTAATGAGAGATCTAAAACTACTGGCAAGCAAGCAACTACTTAAAAACCTCTGGAAGCCAGGAGCCAAGGTTGTAATGCAGTCAACATGGACACACCTCATTAAAACTATATGGACAGGAGAAACGCAAACACCACATACTTTAATTTCAAATCACCTCAGTACAAGTCAAAGGGCCAACATGATACAAATGATCATCCACAGAATCAATGTTTCTAAATACAAAGACGAGAAGCTTACACTGATCTCACTGTTCCATAGAACTTATACATTCGTTGTCTTTTAGTTTGTAAAAAACCAATGGTTGGCAAAATGAACCTGGAAAGAGGGAAGGTTGAGCACAAATGCTGTAGAGAATCCAATCCCAAGTTGTCTGTCCAAGGTTAAGTTCAGGTTTTCTCTAGTGCTTGATAAGTCAGGCTGATCTTAAAGGGAGTAGCTGGAAATTTTTTTAAGGTAGTGTTTCTCAAGTGTGATCCCTAGACCAGCAACACTGGCCTCACCTAGGAACTAGTTAGTAATATAGATTTCCACACCTACTGGGTGAGAAGCCCTGTACTTGGCAATTTGTGTTTTAACCAGCCCTTCAGGTGACTCTGATTTGTGCTAACATTTGAGAACCACTATTCTAAAGTCAGAAGCTGCTAGACAATCACTGCTTGAACCTTCAGGAGAGGAACTAATGGTACAAACAATTCCTGGTGGCTGAACAGACTGGAAGGACCATAACTGGATGGGATTCACCAGCAGTTGACAGAGTTTTATCACAAAGATGGTCTGCCAGCCTCTCCTTCCTGGAAACTCCTCCCATTATTACACAAAGATAAAGGAAAAAGGAAAATGGTTTTGTATGGTGTGGTGTGGTAGTGGGTTTTCTTCTGTTGATAAGAAGTGACTGCTTATAAGGAAACTGAGCATTGTTTTCAACTGAGTTTCCCTTAGACTATCCAGGAGATGAATTTTCTTTTTTTGGGGGGTCCATCTTCCCTGATGTAATCATTGTGTTTTGGAAAGCTATATGGTGCTCTAGTCCAAAACTTTAATTATTAGTTACTTCCACATCAAACACAAACATGACAATACAAGCAGAGGAAGAAGATCTCACAAAAAGACAGACAGACAAACAGTTTTCTAGATCGCTCTACTAATGAATGAGGTAAACACAGTTGTTTTTTTTTTGATGAGGCATAATTAAAAGAAGTCTTTACCAATTACATAAATCTTGCCCAATAACAAGATCATATTTCCAACAAAAAGTGCTTAAAAATAGTCTCTTGCTTTTTTTAAGGCCACACTAAGTCTCACTAGGATCGCCTATGTGGTACCCAAGTACATGTAAGTTCTGGATTTTCCCTATGTCTGTTTCCTTTTTTGCAAAGTATGTAGGAATATTTAGGTATTATGGGACATGGCTACTATGAATGGTGACCTGATGCCCTCACTTCCTGGATCTTTAAACTATCTTGTCTAATCAGTACTTCCTCTTCAAAGGGTGCAATTGAAAAATGGTTATCATTTATTTTGCATATTCCCAAACTTTGATGATGGCCTACAAATTTAGTACTATATACTTCTCAGGGAAGCAAGTAGAGAGGCACTGTTGGCTACAGGGCACTTTATTTTGAGTGATTAAATGTATTGAAAAAGGTTTACAATTTGTGTACGTCATTCCGGACACAGACTGCCATGTTCTTCCTGCATAACAGCTGTCCACGAACAATGTTACTCTATTATATCCATCTAATTGGCAAATTTCCTAAATTACCACTGAAGGTCTGCTTTAAGATTAAAGTTTAGGTTTTTTCTTTATTTGCAAACACTCAAAATATTGTTACATATAATCTATGTATAAACACTATTTTTTTTTAAAGCCTACTTGAAATATCCCCATGACATTACAGATCTGGGACATCAATCAAATATTTTCAACTCATTTTAACTGTTTAATTCCTTGAGACACTAAAGTAATTCCTCTGGGCACTTAGAGCATGGATGTAGTAGAGCGTGGCCTTCCAATTCAGGGACACCACTTTCCCAACTGACTTTGCCATTTACTGTTACCTTGGGCAAGTTTCTTAACCTTGCTGGGTCTCTGTCCTCATCTGAAAAAAATGAGGAAAACCGTACCTGTTTCACAAGGTTATTATGAGAATTAAATATGATAATGCAGATAAAGGATCTATATTCACAGTGGCACTCAACAAATGTCACCTCCTTCCTGCTGTTTGTAACCTCTTCCTATTGTCATCAGCTCCACACAAAGGTCTTTACTCTGTTGACTTTGAAAGGACTGACACGAATAGATTTTCCTTTCTGAAAGAAAACTTTCCTACGTTAAGTAGAGTTGTGATGTATCTGAGGGAAGTCAAGGATATCTATTATATAATTGCATTACCTTCTTACAGTTAAGGCTATTTGACGTGCTCAACTGACTCTGTCTAAGCCATCTCCTTAAAACAACAAGGTCAAAAAGCCTAGTGATACTGTACAAAGAAGTTTCCATTTAAAGATGTTTTTAAATTATGTTATCATTTGTCACAGATGATTGAAAATATTTTAATCTGAGCTGTTATGTATGTCAACATTGGCCTTAGCCAGTCATTATATAACCTAAAAATGGTAAAAGGTATCTATTTTATATCAATGGAGAAGGGTAGAAAGTAATCATAAGGGGAGAGGAAACAAGACGGTGTAAAGAGGCAGCCTAAGCATCTTTAAAAGCTGATCAGGAGATGCAAGAGCTAGGGAAGATCCGATGAACAGTCTATTAGCCCTCCATCAAACCTATGCCCTCATGGCAGGGAGAAATCTGATGAAGAGTGCGGCATACTTGGCTGAGCTGTTCAGTCAGCAATTCCTTTACACTTCGAGTGTTCAGGTGATCATAATGTGACTTCACCAAAATATCAGAAAAAAGGAGAGTAAATCTTCACCTTTAACACACTTTTGGCAGTAAATACAGGCAACTGAAAATGATGTACAAAATCTTATTCTGCTCAGATCTGTAAATATATAGTAATAACTGTTTTAACTACAAAGGCTGTCTTGACGTTGGTCTTTCAGAGACCTTGGGGAGAGAGTGAAGGAAGAGATGGGGAAAGGCAGAAATGGAGACACCAAGAACAATGTGAGGGACCCCTTGTCTACTAAAGGTTCCTAGTTATCACCCTTTCTTCTCCATTGCTGGGAGGATTAGACTAACTTCACTGTGACCTGAAGTCCTATTTGTTAGAGATTATTTGCATCAAGCAATGTACTTTTTTCACAACTGCAAATACCTCTGGGGATTAAGACTGTGACTTAGCTAATTTTATGGTTGAAATCTGACATGGATGTGGAACACAGAGTAGTACAATGTGAGAATTAGGTAAGCTATAGAAAAAATGATGGGAAGGGACGAAAACTCTTTTACAAAATTATAGGTGAAGAGCTATGTAATTCTTTCATGCTTCTACTCTTGGTACCCATAATCAGACCAGTACTAGAGCAGTGTTTGGAGAGAGTAAGGGGTAAATTTATTTTCATAAACTAATCTTGGATTCCAGAATGGAGAATGCGTGGGGAGAAAGAATTCTGATTTCTAAATAACTGACAAACATACTCTGGTACATGACATTCATACATTGAGACTGGCCTCCTTTGAGAACTGAACCTAGGATCAGCTACAAAAAGAAACAGAACAACCACAGTGCACTGCTTTGTTTTAAAAAAAAAATTATCTATCCAACTTTCAATTCGTCTTACAAAATATAAAAATTCAAAAGTATAGAACACAGCTCATTGCTAGCCGAACAAGTCATTGCTTGTTAAGTAGCTAATCTGTTTCTAAACAGATCAAAACTGAAGGCAAAGAAAGTGTTTTGTGGAACTGAAAAAAATGTCTTCTGGATTCTGTGGTGATCTCTAGGTGGCATACTGAATGATAAAGTTCCGTCTTTGAGACTGCCTATCTCAAGAAATCCAGGAGCTGTGTCTTCCTCTTAATCTTGTAGATAGATTACATATTTCTCAAGGAAGACAAAGTTTATCAACACCAGCACTGACTAAAGTCAGTTTTAAATCTTTACTTCAGTATTGAAGAGTTGAAGTTTTATTTTTAAAGGACGAATGACATAATTATGAATACATTTTTAGGGGCTGGGAAAATTATAATGTATGTCTTAGCAACTAACTCTACTTTCTAGATGTATATGAGTGGGCTTGACTGAGGAGTTTCAATCATGATTATTATAATTTAAGAAATACTAAATATCCCTTACATAAGATAAAATTTCCAGATTAATTTCTATTAATATTTAAGAAATGTCCACTTTTAATATTGGTGTGAAAAAGGCTTCAGACATAAGGTACATTTACTTGCCAGAGAGAAGACATATTTTAAATTGAAAAACTTAATTTCCTAGATTTCATTCTGTGCCTTTTCTCTTTTAGTTTTCTTTGAGACGAGAGTGTGTATAACTGACACCGTAATTTCATATGGTTACGTAATAGTTTAAGATTTAAAATGGTTTCATCATAATCGCCTTTCCCACCCCTTCCAGCTATCTCCCTACCCCACATTTCCTGCTCCCTTCCCTGAGAAGTCTGCTTACTGAATGGAGAACTCTGAGTCCTTACCTCCAAGGGTGTTCCTATTAAATAAGTAGCATTTTATGTTCTGTTTCCTTAAAAACCAAATGTTATACTGTATGTTCAGATAACTGTGGAGCATAGAAATGTCTGTGCAACAAGGGACTAAGGCACCATTTTTTCTTTCCCTTTTCTTGTTTGCCTTGGGAGCAAAAGCAAAGACTAATGGGACAGCCAGGGCACCGGTCCGTCTTCTGTCACTTGGAAATATCTGTCTCAGCAAATATCACTGGGTAATGTGTGTCAAAGGCTACTATGACATACTTAAAACCCTGCCAGGAAAGAACTGTCTTCCTTTAGAAATAGGGAAATAAAGGCACAACAGTACCTTAAATGAAGAAGTTGGTGAGTACCAACTGGAAAATCTTGACAACTTAGGACAATTTTGAAATGTTCTGGAATATTTTACAGAGAAAGTCATCCCTTTCTTGACTATGATACCCAAGAATTTATCTTTCTGTTTTCTTCCCTGCCAAATGTACAATCATGATATAAATCTTTCTTCAGTGAATAATGCTTGGTACTAGATGTCTGAGTGTTTATACATCAGCTTGACTTACCATCAAGTATTTCCTTAGCAATTGCAATTGAAAAAAAAATGGATCAAATGGATTCATGTAGTGTTTTCAAAGAGTGGTCCTTGAAAGCGACCCATTGGTGATAACTTTGCAGGCAAAAGCACTGGGAAATAAACTTGAAGATTTAAAAATGTGTGAAGGAGACTCTTCTGAAACAATGTGCAAAATCAGAGTATCATTTGTGTCATCTAGATACCACCTTCGTATCCAGAATGGCCCCAGTGCAAATTAGTTAGGGAGCAGTGGTTTGTTCTCTGAGACACTAGCTTCTGTGGGGCTGTTGGTGGGGAAATGCCATCAGGTTGATTGGCAGGCATACTCTAACGCTTGCCATTGAATTTCTTCAATGTGAGTCTTCTACACAATGATGTCATAGACACGGCCCACTCTACCCAGCCACTCTCTCACGGCTTGGCGAACTCTGATGTCAGTCACGTGACAGGTCAGCTGGCTGATGCATGGGAACACTGCTGGCTGCAGAGCTGTGAAGGTTGGGTCTGGAAGGATCTGAATCTGATTGAGAACTGTTAGCACCATGTTGGTCCATGCCTAAGAGAAAGGATTTAAGACAGTTATTGGCTTTCTCCAGTGGTTTCTTTTGAACTCTCAGTTGTGGCTAAGCCCTGCCAATTTGCAAATGAGTTTTCTTAGGGTTTTAGGATGCAATAAATTAGTCTTTACTAATAAACTCTCATTTTAACTTCATATATACAATGAATAGCAGAGACTTATCTACCATTAGGAATAGCTTATCTTCAGCTTTCACAAAGTACAAAAAGGTTATTTACTCCTCAGATTTCTAAAAACACTTTTGCTTTCTCATAATGAGATTTCCATAGGACATATGACACTTTTAATCAGTACTCACTATAATAATACCTAGAAAACTTGAAATAGGTCTACTTTAATTTAGGATAACTTTTAAAATCATAAGCAAATCTCCAAGACATGAAAAGCAATTATCAAGATATGGCATTTGTCAAGAAGGTCATCTGTTAAAGAATAACCATACCTCTGATTTTGACTAGACTTTTGCAAATTTAGTCTAAGATGAATTTTTTGGATTCTGAATTATGAAGTTTAGTTCTATGTTCAAGTTACTTTAGAGGAAAATGATGTATCTTGCAAGAGATTCATACTAATTTCAATTTTATGTTCATTCAAAATATACATTTCTGTATAGGTTCACAGAATTCTAGGGTCAGTGTCCACAATTTAAGGTAAACATCAGACTATTTTTCAAGGGCTCTCTATGACCTTAAATCCCTTTTTTTTTTCCATCTCATCCATTCTTAAATCGAACAAAACAGTATCAACACTATTTTCTTCTCAAGCTCATGTTTTAATGTATGAAGGAATTACAAATATTAAATATATGAAAGAACAGGAACCCTTAAAGCCGTCTGAGGAATGAGAATTTTTATGCACTCCAGATGGGTTAGAAAAACCTGGGATGAAAACAATTCTTCGGCATACCTATGTAATAATATGAACTCTGCCTTTTTCCTTTATATAATTCTTCATAACTATAGATTTTCTTTAGTGCATCTTTAAACGGTAAGCTCAGAACTCCACGCCAGTTAAAGTACATCCATTTCACAAGCTTTCACTTCATCTTGTTCATACAGGTGGGTTCCTAACTCTCAACAATATCTGTTATAACCCATAAAAGCAATTTCTGAAATTATCGAAGAATAAAATGCCAGTGTCACACTGCCACAGGTCTTAGTCTCATGCAATCCTGACTTTGGAGGGAAACTGGGTCTCCTACAGGTGCCTATCAAATCTTGGAATGTGTATGAGTGCTCTGGAGGGGACCGTGTCTGTCATTAGACAGTCAGCTTCCCCCACTGCATGCCGGGAAAGCCTCCTGGTACCCACCTGGATCTGTGCTTCAGCGTCTCTCACAGAGACACTCAGGGAGCTGCCGGTGGAGCCCGAGCGGGGCCTCTTCTCCTGTCTCAGCAGCTCGGGGCCAGCACTAAAGGAATGCCGCATCTGCCCTTGGTCTATCAAGTGCTGGGGACGCTGAAGCAGTGGGGACTCTTGGCCCCTCGGACACAGTGGCTCTCCCTTCTTCTCCACTTTGACCTCTTTGGGGAACGTGGGCAAGTTATGCTGCTGTTTCCTCTTTTTGTACTCAGTCATCAACTTGGAAATGGTTTTGTCGGCTGCCATGGTGTAGATTTTGTTACCCGCATTTTCCCACCACTCTTTCTTTCTGCTGGGGTCCTTCTTCTCCACCTTGGGGCTTGGGGGTAGCAGCAGCGTTTCCCCACTGCCCACCCTCAGGCTCAGAGGCTCGCCTATGTGATCCCGTGTCTGACTTCGGTCATCCTCAGAAGGCGTGTCTTTCCCCGAGAACCCCCCAGTGGATGGGGTGGATGACTCCGACTGGAAGGAAGGGAGGATGAAGAATGGGTCATTCTTGAAGACGGGCGCATCTTCCATGCTGTTTTCCAGGTCCAGGTGCATCTGGATGTAGTTGTTGCACAGCTCCATGCACAGCTTGTGAAGCCTCTTGACCAGCCACACCCAGTCTGCATTGCTGACAGGCTGGACACTTAGAGAGGGCATCCGAGCCCTCCATTGCCTCTTCTCCTTGCCTCTTGGGGGGCTCACCTGGGCAGTCTCCTCAAAAATGTCTTCATCTTCGGAGGAACACTGCTGTGATGAATCTGTGCTTCTCTCATCATCCTCAAAAAGGACTCTCTTCACTTGCTGGGCAGTGATGGATTCTTGATTGGTGAGAACAGCGCAGACCAGCGCGTGGAAATAGATATTAAAACTCATTGCCGACTGGCGGTAGAGGTTGGCAGCACCTCCAATGCCAGACACTTTCTTCAGCAAGCACTTCAGCCCAGGGCTGGTGTCGAACTCTCTGGCTGTCCTGTACGAGTCAAGCAACAGGTCAAATATGACCGCCAGGTTCTGCATGGAGATGTATCTGAGGAAGCCGGCCAACTTGGTTTCTGGCACTTGGATTGTCTTCTCCTCTCCAGGGGAGGGGCCTTTGACAAACTCTTCTAACAAGATATCATATAAGTTCTGCAGTAACACTTGATGAGATAGTAAGCTCACCACAATTTCCCTGAAAGACACACTTCAAATGAAAGAAAGGTTTTGATTAGTAAGCCTTCTGCCTTATATGAGATTATTTTAAAGCGATTCAGACGTTACACATTTCAGAATGATATCTGCAAAATCACAAAACTAAATGTTTTGTATTTTAATGTGTTCCTTACAAAAGGGCATTACACAATAATCATTTAAATCATGATTGATGGAATTCCTGGCACTTTTTTAAATCTAGGAACTATAGAATTAATGTAAGTTATGATACAGAATTAACAATTATCTACAAGCTTTAGGAACAAGTAGAAGAGCTTTGTAAAAACTTTTCAATGTAGGCAAAATTCTGGGATAGGACACATTTTCTTTTCTTTCACAGTTGTAATAAATTCAAACATATATCAAGTCAAAAAGTAACATTTTCTCTAGAGTTTTATTCATTTTCACAGGATTTTTTTCTTCAACCGAAAGTTTTTAGTAATCTTATTGAAGTCTAGACTTCTAAGGGCCGAACCAGTTTACCAGGGTTAAATGTAAATGCTTTAGATGCATATATGTAAAAACTTCAGTACTTCTTGCATGTGACATAGAGGAGAGCCAAACATTGAAAAGTTTTAACATTAAAGGTATTATGGGCTAACATCTGCAAAACTAAGACATAAATTTTACTCACAGCTTTCAACACAAACTTGGAGAGAATGCGGTCTCTCAATGTACCCTAATTTACTTCTGCATCCTTTCCTGCCAGCATGACTAGGGGACTCTGTGTGGGCCCTAAGCGCTCATTTGGATCCACTGAGATGCCCCTCAAATCAGCTGCGTGGAATGGGGTGAGGGGGAGGGACAGAGGGGAGGGGAAAGGCGGAGAGGGTCCTCCCTAGACACCTGGCCAGGACTTCTGGTTGAGAGGCAGGCACAGCCCAATTGTTATGACAACTTCCTGCTTCTCTTAATCAGGGCGCAGGACAGGTTAAGGCAGCCTTAGGAGCAAATGTTGCTTGGTGATTTGACCCCTTGTGTTTGGTTGGATTCTTCAACTAAGAGAACAATTTCAACTCCTACCTTTACTGAACATTTTAATTTACCAATGTGGTTTGGGGTTTATGGTTTCATGTTCTGTTCATTCCTCTTAGAATTCCATGAAAATAGTTTAATGCCATTATGTTGCAACTAGTTCCTATAACTGGATAATTATATTATGACAATGCTTATTAAAGACATTGATTTCAAAGGTCCAAACATTATGTTAAAAGGTCATAGCTAGACATATGAGAATAAGGCAAAAGCTATGTCTAGCTATGACCTTGAATTTAAAAATTACTTTTTTTATTTTTTTGGAGGGCAGTGTCACTGGCCCTCATATGTGGGACCTGAACCAGGGCCGCTGGTATCCCAAGCCAGCTCTTAAGCACCGCGCCACTCAGCCGGCCCTAAAAATTACTTTTTTAACTGCAGAAAAAGTACTTCTTTAAATCCAGGTAACACTGGTTAATAACATTATATATATTTCAGGTACACAACATTATAATTTGATATCTGTATACTCTATTACATGCTCACAGCCAAAAGTCTAGTTTCCATCTGTCACCATATATTTTGCCCTCTTTACCTCTTCCCCTCTAGTAATCACCAATATGTTGTCTGTGCCTATGAATGTTTTCATTTGTTTGTTACTTTTTTTGTTTTATATTTCATATATTAGTGAGATCACATGGTTTTTTTTCCTTTTCTTTCTGACTTATTTCACTCAGCATAATATCCTCGAGATCCATCCATCTTGTCACAGATAGCAGTTGAAATAACCTTTTTATGGATCAGTACTATTCCATTGTGTGTGTGTGTGTGTGTGTGTGTGTGTGACATCATTATCCATTCATCTGTCAGTGGACACTTACAGTGGACACAAGGTTATTTCCATAACTTTGCTATTATAAATAATGCTGTAATGAGCATAGGGGTGCATATATAATTTTGAATTAGTGTTTTCATATTCTTCAGATAAATACCCAAAAGAGGAATTGCTGGATAATATGATAATTCTAGTCTTAATTTTTTGAGGAATCTCTATACTGTTTTCTATAGTGGCTACACCAATTTACAACCCTATGAACAGTGTATGAGGGTTCCCTTTACCCCAGTCATCTCCAATACTTGTTAGTTCTTATCTTTTTGATAATAGCCATTCTAACAGGCATGAGGTGATAGCTCATTGGGGTTTTGAAGTGGATTTCCCTAAAAATTAGTGATGTTGAACATCTTTTCATGTACCTATTGGCAATCTGTATGTCTTGGTAAAAGGTCTATTCAGATCCTCTGCCCATTTTTAGTTGGGTTATTTATTTTGTTGTTGTTGAGTTGGATAAGTTGTTTATATAGTTTGGATATTAACCCCTTATCGGAAATATTTGCACATACCTTCTTGTACTTGGTTGGTTGCCTTCTTTGTTTGCTAATGGTTTCCTGTGCAGAAGCTTATTAGTTTGATGTAGTCCCATTCATTTATTTTTATTTTTGTTTCCCTTGCCTTTAGAGTTGAATTCACAGAAACATCACTAAGGCTGACATCCAGAAGCTTAGTCCCTATGTTTTCATCTATGTATTCTATTGTTTCAGTATTACATTCAAATCTTTCATCCACTTTGAGTTATTTTTTGTGTATGGTATAATTGCATATGGCTGTCCAGTTTTTCCAACACCATTTATTAAAGAAAGTTTCCTTTCTCCACGGTATAGTCTTGGCTCCTTTGTCATAAATTAGTTGTTGATATATGTGTGGGTTTATTTCTGAGATATCAATTTTGTTCCATTGGTCTTGTGTCTGATTTTTTGCCAATACCATACTATTTTGATTACTATAGCTTTGTAATATAGTTTGAAATTGGGGAGTGTGATGCCTCCGGCTTTGTTCTTTTTTCTCAGGCTTGCTTTGACTATTCAGGGCCTTTTGTGTTTCCATACAAATTTTAGAATTTTATTGGTTCTGTTTCTGTGAAAAATGCCATTGAGATTTTCATAAGGATTACACTGAATCTGTAGATTGCTTTAGGTACAATGAACGTTTTAACAATGTTAATTCTTCTAATCCATGAACATGGGATATATTTTCATTTCTTTGTGTCTTCTTCAGTTTCCTTCAACAATGTTTTCTAGTTTTTAATATGTAGGCCTTTCATCTCCTATGTTAAGATTATTCCTAGGCATTATTCTTTTTGTTATAATTGTAAATGGGATTGTTTATTTCATTTCTCTTTCTGATAGTTTGTTGTTAGTATATATAAATGCATCAGATTTCTGTATATTGATATTTGTACATTGCTACTTCACTATTTATTTAGATATGGTTTTATATATTTATTTATAATAGGTTTTAATATTTATTAATAATAGGTTTATGTTGGGTTCTTTAGGGTTTTCTATATATAAGGTCATGTCATCTGCAAATAGTGACAGTTTTATTTCTTCCTTTACTATTGGACTCCTTTCATTGCTTTCTCTTGCCTGATTGCTGTGGTTAGGACTTCCAGTACTATGTTGAGTAGAGTGGCGAGAGTGGGCATCCTTGTCTTGTTCCAGATCTCGGAGGAAAAGCTTTCAGTTTTTCACCATTGAGTATGATGTTAACTGTGGGTTTGTCATATACGGACCTTATAATGTTGAGGTATGTTCCTTCCGTACCCATTTTATTGAAAGTTTTTATAAATGTATCTTATCAAATGCTTTTTCTGAATCTATTGAGATGACCATATAATTTTTAACCTTTATTCTGTTATTGTGATATGTCACATAGATTTGCAGATGTTGAAAAATCCTTGCATCCCTGAAATAAATCCCACTTGATGGTGGTGTATAATTCTTTTAATGTATTGTTTTTGCTTTGCTAATATCTTGTTGAGGTTTTATGCATCTATGTTCCTCAGAGATTTGGCCTGTAATTTTCTTTTATTGTGGTTTCTTTGCCTGGTTTTGGTATTAGGGTAATGTTGGCCTCGTAAAATGAGTTAGGAAGCATTCTCGCCTCTTCCTTTTTTGGAGGACTTTGAGAAGAATATGTATTAACTCTTCTTTGAATATTTAGTACAATTCACCAGTGAAGCCATCTGGTCCTGACTTTTGTGGGAGGTTTTTTGGTTACTGTTTCAATTTCCTTACTAGTGATCGATCTATTTAGATTTTCTATTTCTTCCTGATTTAGTCTAGAAAGGTTGTATGAGTCTAAGAATGTATCCATTTCTTCTAAGTTGTGCAATGTGGTGGCACATAGCCTTTCATAATATTCTTTTATTATTTTTATTTCTGTGGTATCTGTTGTAACTTCTCTTTAATTGCTGATTTTATCTGAGTCTTCTCTCTTTTCCCTAGTGAGTCTACCTAAAGGTTTGTCAATTTTGTTTAACTTTTCAAAGAACCAGCCTGTTCTGTGTCTCTGCCCCTCTTACCAATTTTGATGTGGCTTCTTCTTTATAACCTTAGTTACAGGATTTTTGTTCAGCTAGACTTCAGGCAGTTCTCAATGATGGCTGTTCTGTAGTTTATAATAGTTATAATTTTGATGGAGAAGGAGGAGGCGAGCACAATGTTTACCTACTCTGCCATCCTGACTAGAAGCTTCTCATATCTCTTTTGATTTTAATATGCTTAAGTTTGCTGTCTAGGTGGTCTATTCATTGGTGTAAGTGGGGTGTTAAAGTCTCCTACTATTACTGTGTTGCTGTATTTCTCCCTTTAGTTCTGTTAATACTTGCTTATATTTTTTGGTGCTCCTAAGTTGGGTACATATATATTAATAAATGTCATGTCTTCTTGGTGGATGTCCCCTTTATCATTATAAAATGTTTATCTTTGTCTCTTGTCACCTTTTTTATCTTGAAGTCTATTTTGTCTGATATCAGTATGAATATACCTGATTTTCTGTTTACACCACTTCACTTAGAACCTATGTTTGCCTTTGGAGGTGAGATAGGGTCCTGAAGGCAGCATATAGTTGGGTCTTGTTTTATTGGATTGTTGGAAAAGTCATGATGCATTTTTGCAATGAAAAACATAGAAAAAATACATCATGACTTTTCTGACAACCCAATATAATCCATCCCACTACTCTGTGCTTTCTCATTGGTAAATTCAGTCCTTTTATGTTTAGGATGATATCAATATATAGGACTTACTACTACTGCCATTTAATCTTTTGTTTTCTGATTACTCTGTATCTCCATTGTTTCTTTCCCTTTGTGTTTCTGTCTGTTATTTTAATTTTGCGGTTTTCTATGATGATTTTCTGTGTATTCTTTTTTCTTTAAATGTTTTATAGCTCAGCTCTGTATTTTGGTTTGTGGTTAACATTAGGTTTATATAAAATGTATCATAGATAAATTAGTCCTTTTTCTTCTGATAGCATCTTGTCTTTATTTGCCTATACAAGTTGTGTCCTTTTATATTTTGTTGTCACAAATTATCCCTTTTTATGTTGTGCATTCATCACCAAACTGAAATCACTATTATTTTTTTAAAGATTTTATTGGGGGAATTGGGGGGGAGGGGAACAGCACTGGGGAACCAGGGAAGGGGAACAGAGAAGTTGCTGTCCTTTTGTTCTTCAGTATAGCTGTGGAGGATGTCGTTTCACTGGCCCATGTTGGTTTCATAATTGCGCTCTTCTCAGGTGAGGCAGATTGGTCGCTGCCTCTGGATGGCCACTCACAGCAGCTCTTGGCAGCTCACACCGGCTGCTAGCCACTCACGCTGACTGCTGGCCACTCACTGTAGCCTATGGCAGCCCACTGCAGCAGGGGCTGCAGCTATGCCATCCCAGGGACTCGCAGCAGTCCAGCTCCAGGTGGGGTTGTTGTTCACCATCTTAGCTGTAGAGGGCAGTGTCACTGGCCCTCATATATGGGATCCAAACCGGGGCCGCTGGCATCCCAAGCCAGCTCTTAACCAACGCACCACTTGGCCGGCTCTGAAATAGCTATTTTTTTTAAAATGCTTTTTCACCTTTGCAATAATTATTCAACACCATATTCTGAAATAGAGTTGTAGTTTCCTGCATCTGTTTGTCACCTTGCTCAAAAATTTGTGTGCTTTTTGTCTTTTTGTTTCAGGTAAAATATCTTTCTAACATTTCTTGTATGTCTTGTGGCAACAAATTCCCTCAGCTCTTGTTTTTCTGGGAAAGCCTTTATTTCTCTTCATACCTGAAGGATAACTGTGCTAAAGAGAGTATTCTTGGCTGATGGTTTTAATCTTTCAATATTTTGAATATGTCATTCCACTCTTTCCTGGCCTGTAATGTTTCTGCTGAGAAACCTGATGATAGCCTAATGGGGTTTCCTTTTTAGGTTATGGTTCTTTTTAATCCTGGCTGCCTTGAGAATTCTTTATTATTGACTTTTGACAGTTTTAATATAATATGCCTTAGAGAAGGTCTTTTTGCTTTGAAATAATTAGGTGCTTTGATACCATATTTCCCTGGAAAAAAAAAAAGACCTGGTCTTATGTTAATTTTTGCTCCAACAATCTAGATTTATTCATTTAATCATATAAAAAAATCTACATTTATTCAAACAGTCATGTCTGGCTGATGATCTTAACTGGGGCTTATGTTTGGGGTAGGACTTATATTGCAAACATCCTGAAGAATCAGGCTAGGGCTTATTTCCCAGTTAGGTCTTATTTTTGGGGAAACACAGTAGCTTCTTGGACTTGTATGTTCACTTCCTTCCCCAGCTTTGGGAAGTTCTCATCAATTACTTATTTGGATAGTCTCTCTATTCTCGTCGCTCTCTCTCTTTTACTGCTAGGATACCCATCATCCTTATGTTGCTCTTTCTAATGTAGTCAGATAGTTCTCATAGAGTTGTTTCATTTTTAAAACATTTTATTTCTCTCTCCTTTTCTACCTGAATCCTTTCTAGATTTCTATCTTCTATCTCACTAATTCCTTTTTCCACATGGTCTGCTCTATTTTCAGTGCTTTCTTGTGTATTTTCATCTCAGTTATTGAGTTATTCAGCTCCAGAATTTCTGTTTGGTTCTTTTATAGAGTTTCAGTTTCTTTGGTGAAATGCTCCTTCTGTTCCTTAATTTTGTTCCTGAGCTCACTGAACTGTCTTTCTGAATTTTCTTGTATCTCCTTGAGTTTCTTTTTTCTTTTTTTTTTTTTTTAAAGATTTTATTAGGGAATTGGGGGAGGGGAACAGACAAGTTGCTGTCTTTTGTTCTTCAGTCTACTTGAGGAGAACATTGCTTCACTGGCCTGTGTTGGTATCATCATTGCGTTCTTCCCGGATGAGGCAGATCAGTGGCCGGCCTCTGGATGGTCGCTCACCGCGGCTATTGGCAGCTCACGTTGGCTGCCGGCCACTCACTGTAGCCTATGGCAGCCCACTGCAGCAGGGGCTGCAGCCTACACCATCGCCAGGGCTCACACAGCCCAGCTCCAGGTGGAGCTGTTGTTAGCTGTAGAGGGCGGTGACACTGGCCCTCATATGTGGGATCCGAACTGGGGCCGCTGGCATCCCCAAACCAGCTCTTAACCAATGCGCCACTCAGCCGGCCCTCTCCTTGAGTTTCTTAATGACTGCTATTTTGAATTCTCTATCATTTAGATCACATTCTTCCATGACTTTGAGTTTGATTACTGGAGAAATGTCATTTTCTTTTTATGCTACTGTGTTACTTTGGTTGTTCACAGTGCTTGATGGATTGTTCCTCTGCTGGTGCATTTGAAGTAGTGAACACCTTTCTTATTTGGGTACTCTTTTGATTTTAGCAATTCAGCAGGTTGAATTGCCATTGTGGGAGTTGTTGCCTGTGTGAGCAGGGTGGTGCGTACCCTTGCTGTGTTTGGGTCACTTACGGGTATCAGCGCACCATCACCATGGTAAGAGGATGTGGCAGGATAGAGGGAGGAGCTGCTACCTGGTTCTCTATGACTACTGGTTCTACTGTTCTCTAGCAAACACCACTGCAACTGGAGGAGGGAGCTGATTCTCGGGTGCCCATGCTGCTTCTTTTACCCTCCGTTGGGCTGTGGTATGGAGGCTGTGCCCTGATTCTTTCACCTCCAGAGTGTTTGCTGGGGGCATGGGCTCAGCTACAGCCGCTGGGGACTGGGCCCATCCCTGTCCTTCCTCCCCTGTGTGTTCCAATCAACCCACCTACAGATATGTGGATCTTTCAGGAGTTGTAGTGTGTTAAGCAGAGAAAGCTTTACTGGGTTATTGATGTGTGATTAGTTGTAGATTGAAAAAGAGATACAAATGGGTTATCTCACTCTACCATGACACTGATATCACTGGAAAAGACTTTAAGTAGCAGAAAAAAAACCCAAGAATCTTTCCATACATTTAAAAGCTGACCATGCCCTTTGTGCCATGGTATACTTTGGGAAAACAGTATGCTCAGCAAAAATGGAGTGAGGAAGTAGCAAAGAACTGGCATTCACAGTCTTCTAACAAATCACTTAGTAATTTTATGTCTTATGTATATTTTACCACAAAAAAATAAAGTTACTTATTTTAACCACTTTAAAAGGTACAATTCAGTGGCATTAAGTACATACATAATGTTGGCTATCATCCCTATTTCTAGAACTTTGCATCATCCCAAATAGAAACTGTATCCCCATTAAACGATAACTCCCGATTTCCCACCTCTCCTCAGCTCCTACTTAATTTTCAGTAAGTTACTTAAGGTATTTGGAACACTGAATATGCATTTTTCTGAAGCAGAGGACTCTAACAGGCACTAAGTTTGTTTACTGTTTCATGTCTACAAGTGTAAGAGCCTAACTATGAAGCGAAATCCTTCTATTCCTTGTCTTCCTTACTACACTGTAAAGTTCTCATGGGCCAGGGCAGCATCTTACTCATATATTCCTGTCCCCAGGGCCTAGAAAAAGGTCTGGTGTGATTAGTGTTCAGTAGATCCCCAAAACAAACCAAATAACAAAACAAACTGGTTCTCCATGCAGGCGCCTAAACAGACCACTGCCTGGAGGAAATGCTCTCCTTGGGAAATGGCTCTGACACTTCAACCCTACTCCCCCAGCAGCCTGGACTCCTGAAGTAGGAAGCACAGCCAGAGGGGTGAGTTTGGTCAGCCTTCTAAAGGTATAAACACCATATCCCACAGGATATTTTCTATTACCTTCCCTGAGAAATGGAAAGCCCTTTACCAGCAAAAATTTAAAGAGAGGGCTGATGCAAGGCTGTGTTTGCATTATGGAGTATCTTTGTCAACCAATATTGCCTTTGATGCTTTAGGATATAAAATTACTAACTATGCATGTGAGAAAGGACTGATGATCTCCTTACTTTAGGTTCCAGCTAAATGATGCAGCAATAAGAAAACAGAATGGACAAAAAAATAATACTAAAGAGATCAAAATTTCAGAAAGATATCCAAAAAGTAAAAAAATTTTGTAAATAAGTAACTCTTAATCATCTATGCAGATTGGAGACAAGAAAGGTCTGAAGCAAACAAAACTCAACAGATAAGTTTTCAATTTGTGGTACCGAAATGTTTCAACCTTGTTCTGGGCACACCATTTAAGAAGGTGGTGAAACTTACACCTCCGCTTCCTGCTTCTGATGCAAAGTGCAAAGGAAAGCAAGTCTCCAAATTGGATAATTGGGAATTAATTGTATAACAAGTGTCAACGTAAGATATGCTAATGCCAGCATCAGAGATAAACAGATTCATAGTTTAAGGTACAGCTGACCCTTGAATAATAGGTAGGAAAAGAACTGAAATTCTGAAATAAAGGAATGCTTTAAAGATGTGACTTTTGAAACTTCCACATTTCCTTTTGTATGTACCACACAGTAGACTAAAAAAGTTATATCTGGAAATTATACCGAAATGGTTGTATCAAACTGCTGTACTAACCAGCTAACTTGTACAAAAATCACACACTCTCCCTAAAATGGAAATGGTTTTGATGCTGGCTCCATTATGTGTCCCCTGGATAAGTGGCTCAGCCTCCTTGAATGTTTTCTCATAGATAAATGGGAATGAAAATACCTAGCCATTTTACTTCATATATAGTGCTCAAATATTTATCATCATTACTATTAGTGTGTTAGAAGTTTACAAATGGAAAATTTCAGTCATTGCCTTCATCTTCAAGTCTAGGAATAATAGTTTTTAGGCAGGATGATACCTCGTTTTATTGCACTTCACAGATGCATTTATTTACAAATTGAAGGCAAGACCCTCCACCTGTGAAAAGATTCTGACTTGCTTTATTGTGGTGGTCTGGAACCAAACTTGCAATATCTCTGAGGTATGCTTGTATTTAAAAAGGATGAGTTTCTTGTGGTAGGGCACAGATCTTTTTGTCACCTGACAGCTGTATTGCTCATGAGATGTTTAATTATTTTTCACTGGAACATTATGAATCACACATCAAATTACAATTATTTTTAAAAAGTTATAATATGTATGATGCTATAGAGACACTGAATTGTGTACCCCCCACCAAAAAAAAATTCAAATGTTGAATCCTAACTCACAGTACCTCAGAATGTGACTATCTTTGGAGAAAGGTCTTTAAAGAAATAATTAGGTTAAGATGAGCCAATTCATTAGGATGGACCCCAATTCAACATGGCTGGTGTCCTTATAAGAAAAGGAGATTAGGACACAGACGGGTATAGAGAAAAGATCACGTGAAGACGTCCATCTAGAAGCCAAGAAGACAAGCCTCAGAAGAAACCAACCCAGCTAACAGCGCAATCTCAAACTTCCAGCCTCCAGAACTGTGAGAAAATAAGTGTCTGTTGTTTAAGCCATGCAGTCTGTGGTATTTTGTTATGGCAGCACTACCCACTAATATCTATGAAATGTGGGAAATATGGTTAACAGGCTAAGAATTTTCTAGGAAAACCTTTGCTAAATGACTCTACAAATGTTTTTAGTATTCTTTTCAAAAGCTTAGATGACGCTGACCAAGAATTGGGACTAAACAAATTTTCCTCTTCATAAGCTCTCCACACACTTTTAAGCATAGCTGCTTACCTTTTCTTGGTGTGTCCATTCGGCTTCTCATCAGGAGGCAGCTCAATAATGAGCTGACAGGACTGAGCGTGATCAAAGTTGTTTGGCGTCTTCGGTGAGCACTGGGTATCCAACATAAACACCTGCATGGGAGCACAAAAGTACAGTTCAGCGCTCCACTATCTCTGACCTGATTCCCCAGGGATGGAGCTAGATGGCCATGGCAAAGTGCTTACTCCCTCTATTCATTTTTTTTCACCTATAAAATGAGGTTTCCCACCTGGTATGTTGAGAGAATTAAATGAATTAACATGTGTGTGTTACAGAGGCAAAGCACTGTAAATGTTAGCGGCTGACATTAATAACACCTCTACTTCTGCCATGTGACAATTCATTACATTCCAAAGAGCAGGTGCTGATGTTTATTATTAATTAAGAGTAAATAAAGAGGGGGCTATCTTTGTAAAAGCTCTTCTCTGACTGTGCCATCTGTTTGGTATCCTATTCTCTCCAACACAAGCATAAGCAGTTAACTAGGACTTCTGCTGTCAAGACTCCTCATGGGCCATGCTACTCCATCCTCTGCTAGCAGTTTGGTGATGTGAGACCTTCAGGAGGGTTCCAGCACTATGTGAAGCTTCTAGAGCCTCTAGGTTCCAAAACGCCAGCCCTTACCTGCTGAGCCATGGCTCGGATGCGCCAGTACTCGGCCTCGGCACTGGGGGAGGAGGAGGGGGCCGCCACCCTCACCTGGCAGCCTTCCCCACTGAAACCCTCGGTGCTGCTGTGGAAGCAGCCCAGCAGATCCTAGGGAGAAACACAGCAGTCGTTCACTGGGAGCATCCGCGTCCATGGCTCCAGGTCTCGGATCGGACCTTGTCACTGTGTCTGTGACAAAAGTACTGATCCAGCAACTTCTTCACCTGCTGCAAGATTTCAAGTGAGACTGCCTGCTAGGAGGAGGCAAGCAGAATCCAAGTGGCCACACTGACGAGGCACGAGGGAGCTCTCTCCTCTAAGCATTTACCTTCACTGGCTTGAGTGTGGCGGAGAACGCATCCTGCAATGCGCAGCAGGCCAGCCTCCACATTTCCTCAGTGAACACAGGGCCTGCTGTCACGAGGACGTACCTGCCAAAAGAAGCAGGAAAGTCTTAAATCCATACATTTTTACTGTCACAAAATTTAGACCCTTACAGGCATCTGCATAGACTTTTTTCCCCATAGTTTCCTTACAAGTCTTGTGCCACGTATCACTCTTGCCTTCTGTATTCCACTGTCATATTACTACTTCCTAAACCAATTTAATGAAAAATCATCAATGGGTCCCCATTACAAATAGGGCAATGTTTACACTTAGGCTTGCATGCAAGACTGTATATATTCTGTACTAATTTTTCCATTCTAGCCCCATTATCCACTACTCCTCTACAAATCAACAAAACAATAAAAACCCCTCTTTTTACTTGTAATTCTTATCTCCATGCATTTGTTCATGCTGTTCTCAAGCTTTCAAAGTCTCCACTTATCAAAAGCTTATCCAGCTTTGGGGAGCTGACCAAGTGTCACTACTACAAAAAGCCCTGCTGACACCCTACTCCCCTCCTGTCCTTTCTTGGCATTTATAGTTACTCTTTACTATTATCATCTTTCACATGACACATGACTCTCTCTCTATTAAGTCCTTTAGTATGGGCTATAAGCTTTTGGAGGGTAGGGATCTTGGCTTATGTCACTATCGGTGCTGCATAGTACCTGTGTAATGCCTATGCAATAAATTTCTGTTGACTGAACACTGAAATGAAGAACTATTGTTAGCATATAGTCATTTTTACTTATAAAGAAACATTCTAAAAAGTAGATTTTTAGTTCTACTAAAATGGATAATTTAGTTCCCTTGATTTACATAATAAAAACTCCCATTTTGTAGAGCCAAGAAATCCTTTTCTCACCTAATACAGGAACAGCCCACTCTGGAGATGGTTTCTGTGGGCTTGGCCACACACGCTACCAGCAACTCAAAGAGGTCCTTTAGCATGGCATTGATCATGCTCTCGTACCTGATGTCTGCAGGGAAAGCAAAAGCCAGAGTTCACTCAACGCTACTGCAAAGGAATGGGTTGAAATGCCATCTATAGCAAAAGAGGAAAGCCTGAGTCATAAAAATATATATAGTATCCATTTCTCGATCTATTAAGATGCAATAGGTGGTTCACTTTTATGTGTTGATGTACATTTTTCAAAGTATATAATTTATCTACTTAAGCATGTAGTTTATCTACTTAAGCAGAATAAAACATATGCTATTATATAGCTTGAATACTTGCTTAGTAAAATATTTTAATTTTTAAAAAAGGAAGGGGGATAACACATACTGTCTTTACTGCTGACAGTCAAATTAAATTGAATTAAATGCTCTTGAAAAGAAAATATCTCTTGTCCTACTACTTCTCGAAACTTTCAGTTTGCACACTATCCACAGACTAAAGAGAGTTAACACTTCCAGCAATCACATTCGGTTTGCCCAACTAAAGGAATACATCAGGATTCTTTTTCTCAAGCTCCTTGTGATACCAAGGAACCAATTTTTCAGTAGAATCCTCCAGGGTCCCATGCTGTGTAAAGCAATGGCCTGGTCAAGAACAACTACCCCCGTGGATACAGTTATAGCCTACATGTAGAAACATCCACTTTTCTTTCTCAATTTGTTTTTTCTTTTCTTTCTTTCTTTTTGGCAGAGCATATTTTCCTTACTAAGCTTAGTAGAAGCACATTTTTCTTTTTTTTTTTGACGGCAGTGTCACTGACCCTTATATGTGGGACCCGAATCTGGGCCGCTGGCTTCCCAAGCCAACGCTTAACCACCGCGCCACTCGGCCAGCCCTAGAAGCACATTTCTTATCCCTTTTCAACTCTCCTTTGGGGTCAAGTTCTCTAACCCCTCCCATAAGGGAGCCTCTTACCTCACATCTCTTTATACTTCTGCATGCCTTTTCTGTTTCTTTGTAACCTCTAGAGCTAGCAGCAATATTTCTTCTGCTGTCAAATTTCCAGATCTTCCCGTAGCAAGAATCATGAGCAAGAATGTCTATTTCACAAATATTGTTCCACCGATACCACAGCTGACATGTCTCCCCTGCCTCTAGCTCCCTGTCCATCTGCCAACACTTCCTGACTACCCCAAACTTTCAAATCTTTTTCAAACTGCCACAGATATTAAGAGGCTTCTCTTCACCCCTAACCTGTTAAGCAACTTCTTGCCTGTAAATTCCACTTTTTCTAAAACCTCACCTCCTCCATTTAGCCTCCTGCAGATGAAGCAGGACAATAGGGTATACCCTCCCCTTCACTCCTAAGCTACAGGGATAATTCTTTCTCTTATTATGTACTTGAACTTGCTTCCCCTCTTCTAATGCACAAACATCCTAGACGTTCTTGGGTATTTTATTTTTAGTCACGCATGTATTTTCAGCATTCTGTTTGATAATTTTGTACAGGACACATGGGTACCAATTTTCTTTTTGACAATCTGGTATTAAAAGACTGGCCTTGACCATGTAATTCTATTTTAGTAATTCCTAGGACAAAAATCATGCCCTGGTTCCTGCATTACTTGCTTACTAAGGGCTTTTAGACAATGATGCTGCCTACTAAGAAAATACTCAGTGCGAACTGCTTGGGTGCTACAGAGAGATACCTGAGTGTATAAAGCTTTGGATGTGCTCCACCACCAGCTCACAGGACAGCCCAATGGCGTGCTTGAAGTTAGCAGAGGCCACATCCCAGTAAGAATGGTCTTTATGGCTACGACGGAGCCAAAGGGACATCACAGGAAGGAGAAGATGAACAACTGCATAGATGCCAAACCCTGGTCCTGAAAAAAGAAAAGTCAGCACCAGAATTGTGGTTTCAGCAACTCGCCTATAATAAAAGGGAAGCTCTTCGCCATCTCCTGGCATTACTGATCTTTTTTGAAGGAGCTCCTTGTTCTCTGAGAAGGTGCAAGGAAAAAGAACTGACCGCTGATTCAAGAACATAGGTGTTTGATGGCATTTTTCTCTTTCGCTTCTGCATGATTTTACTTATGCAAGTAATCATGAATAAACTCATAAAAATCCAAATGATACTGATAAAGTTTAACTATCACTTGAACGACTACTTAGTCCCCAGATGTAAACAGATACCTATATGCATATCAGAAAACACCCTTAAAATGTTAACTATATATAGTTATAGGAAATGGAGAAAGTACCCTTAAAATGTACATATATTTACATGAAACAGAAAAATATAGTTTTGTTCTTTATTATTTTTATATAAATGAAATAATGTAAACCTTGGTCTACATACTGATATTTTACCCTTAACAAGGTGTGCTAGAGATCATTGTGTATAAGCAAAGCCAGATTTTATTGCCACATACTATTCTATAGTATGTATACTCAACAGTTCACTTATCTAGTCCCTTATGGATGGACATTTATTTTTTTATTTGATTTTTTTTTTTTAGCTGAGCCATCCTGCCACCTGTTGGCAGCTTAGCAGCAGCTCAGCTCAGGCTGGCACCGAACTGCTGTTACTCAGGGCTCAGCTCGCACCCTTGAGCGAGCTCTTAACCAACTGAGCCACTCGGTCGGCCCCTGGATGGACATTTAAAGTGTTTCTATATTTTCATTTATAGACAATGCTGTAATGAAAATTTTTGTGAAAATGGTGATGGGTTTTTAAAATTCTGATTACAAAAGCAAGGCATCCTTTTTATAAAAAACACAGAATACACATGAGAATGCAAAGAAAAAAATTATAATTGGTGTATTTCCTTCAAGTGTTTTTTGAATATATGCGTGTGTTTATAAACATGTAAAATTTCATAAAGTCGAGATTGTGCTCTGTACTATATATTTTAACATAATGCCTTATAAACAATTATTCATGTCATTAAATATGTCTCACAAATACTCATTTCATGCCTGTAGAATATTTATATGTTTTTACCACAATTTACTTAACTCATTTAGGGTGTTTCTAATTTTTCTAGTATTCAAGATGCTTCAGCAAACATTATTATTTATACATTTTTTTTGGTCTTAATTACTGTTAATTTTCCTTGATGATTGATTTCTAGACATAGAATTATTGAGTTAAATTCTCTTCACATGCTTAGTAGCATTCAGTGTGAAAGCAGAAAATGGTAAGGACCAATAAAACAGATTTAGAAATAGTGGCATATAATTAATTCTATAAAATACCTTCTTATTCTTAGATGGAAAGCTTTTAACTTTTTAACACATTGGAGTAGCTATGATAGTTTTCCCGAAAAAAATTCTGATAAAAGCTTTGCAATGGATCTTAAAACAGTATCAATTATCAAGTCTTCATTCAGTTTATGTTGAATACAAAACACCCCTTATTACTATGGAATGAATTAGTGGTTTTATTAGTGGTTCTGATTCTGCTGGTGAAAAGTAAAATTTCTATAAAAAATTTATTTAATCTTGCGAAGTGTGCATGTTAACCTTGATGAATTCAGAACAAGAAATAAGTTCCTAAGGGCCATTCTTTTCCTGTACTATCAGGGTACTAGGGATCACTAAATGTCTTTTACAAAATCTAATCACCTATGACCTTTATACGATAAAGATGTTGCTGTCTTAATACTGCATATACGTCCGTTTGAGTGGTTTGTTTATGTCAGTGGTAGACACAGTGAGCCCAGCTGATAGCTCCGGGGTCAAGAGCATGCGAGATCCAGCTGAAGTGGGAGGTTGTAATTATGGAACAGGGCAAAGCCAGCTGGCTCACGGAGACACTGATAACACAGCCTTGGTCTGATTACTGGGGGCTCCACACATTCAACTAACTGGCCACCACACAGCATTTGTAAATGGACTTGTGGGAAGACCCATAAACAAAAATAATACATATGTTAAACATCACTACCTCATGGCCTTCCAACAAATATTTATTGGGTACTTCTTATACTGTCTAGGGTTACTGCAGAGAAACAGATGGGCACTCACTGAAATACCCTCCTGAAAAAAAGTTATGTATAATAACTCCACCAAAAGATAGACAGAAATAGTTACCAGGTGTTTTGGTAACATCTCTCAGTAGCTCAAAGAGTAAATCCAAGGTAGGGGGCTGGTGCTGACGTGGACAGTTGGACACAGCTGCTGTCAGCTGCTCCAGCAGGATGATCCAGACCTCTATAAGACCTGGAAAGCAAAAACCAGGATTAATGATTTGCACAGATGGGAAGGGATGCTCACTGTTACACATACAAAGTTTTTACAACTATTTTTAAGACTGTATTATAAACAAGCAACATTACCTTCTACTTATAGTTGTCTGCATTGGAGGTATAAGATGCTAAGTAAAGATTATTATCGGGCTGGCCGAGTGGCGCATTGGTTAAGAGCTGGTTTTGGGATGCCAGCAGCCCCAGTTTGGATCCCACATATGAGGGCCAGTGACACTGCCCTCTACAGCTAACAACAGCTCCACCTGGAGCTGGGCTGTGCGAGCCCCAGCGATGGTGTGGGCTGCAGCCTGTGCTGCAGGGGACTGCCATAGGCTACAGTGAGTGGTCGGCGGCCGGCATGAGCAGCTGACAGCCAGCGTGAGCTGCCAATAGCTGCCGTGAGCGACCATCCAGGGGCTGGCGACCTATCTGCCTCATCCGGGAAGAGTGCAATGACGATACCAATATAGGCCAGTGAAGCAACATCCTCCACAACTAGACTGAAGAACAAAAAGACAGCAACTTGTCTGTTCCCCTCTCCCAATTCCCCAATAAAATCTAAAAAAAAAAAAAAAAAAAAAAAAAGATTATTCTTATGTAATCATTAAAATAAAACTTCTATATTAAGTATTTATTCTTTCCTATAGTTCTTCCTCATAACTAGTCTGAACTAGTGGGCTTTTACTGTTTATAATCCCTATGAAAAACTGTAAATCTTCTAGCCACCTCCATAAATAAATTTGTAACAGAAAAATAAAATACTTATGGACCTTGGGTTCAGAGAGGATTTTATAAATTTGATCTCAAAGGCAAGGGAAGTAAAAGCAAAAATGAATGGGACTATATCAAACTAAAAAGCTTCTACACAATAAAAGAAACCATCAACAAAACAGAGAAGCAACCAACTGAATGGGAGAAGATATTCACAAACAACACCTCCGATAAGGGGCTAATATCCAAAATATATAAAAAACTCATACAACTCAACAACAAAAAACAAACAATCCAATTTAAAAATGGGCAGGGGATTTGAACAGACTTCTCCCAAGAAGACAAACAAATAGCCAACAGATATATGAAACAGTGGTCAACTTCACTAACTATTAGGGAAATACAAATCAAAACCACAATGAGATACCACCTCACACTTGTTGGAATGGCTATCATCAACAAGGCAAGTGAAAACAAGTGTTGGCGAGGTTGTGGAGAAAAAGGAACCCTCATACACTGCTGGGGGAATGTAAATTGATGCAGCCACTATGGAAAACAGTACAGAGGTTCCTCAAAAAATTAAGAATAGAATTACCATATGACCCATAATCCCTCTTCTGGGTATCTACTCCAAAAAATATAAAAACATTTATCCATAAAGATATATGCATCCTATGTTCATTGCAGCATTATGGTGGCCAAGACAATGAAACAACCAAAGTGTCCTTTGATAGATGATTATTGGATGTGGCACATGTATACATGGAATATTACTCTGCCATAAGAAAAGATGAAATACTGCCACTTGTGATAACATGGATGGATGTTGAGATAATCAAGCTAAGTGAAGTAAGTCAGACAGAAAAAGTCAAGAACCATGTGATTTCACTTACATGTGGGATAGAAAACTGAAACAAATGAATAAGACATACAAACAAAAACTCAGACACAGACAACAGTTCACTGGTTACCAGAGAATAAAGGGACAGGGAGGTGGTACAGGAGGGTAAAGGCAATCAAATACATGGTGATGGAAGGAAGACTGACTCTGGATGGTAAACACACAATGTAATCTATAGATGATGTATGACAGAATTGTACACTTGAAACCTATAGAATTTTACTAACCAATGTTACCCCAATAAATGTAATGAAAAAAGGAAAACAGGAGAAAAATGTAATACAAATGTAAAAGCAAATTTAAAGAACCTCCACTAAAACGTCTTTTGCAAGGGTTCAAAACAACCCATGTCCATCTTCTTAGACCCCTTTATGGATATCATTTCCATTTCTACATCTAGAAACAGGACAGGCTCATCTGAGACAGAAGACAGCAGGTGTGAACATGAGTTAACCAATCTGAAAATTAGCCCAAGTTACTAGACTGAACTCCATTTCACAGGAAATTACATGGGAACTAAGTTTAAACACACTCCTTAAAATTATTCTTTTAATGAGCCTTCAGGTTCACCAGTCACCAATAGACTCTCTCATCAGGAAAGGCTTAATTTCCCCAGTCTCTAACCAGAGTCCTGCAGGAAGTAATTATATAATGATTATGTTTCCTAGAAGGAATTAAAGACAATTACCAGCCAATTTAAGTACCAATGCACCAATGCAACCACATTCCAATTTGCTAAATTCAAGAGAATTCGGAGTTAGAAATTACATTTAGTGGAATCTGCACATCTGCACTGGTTTTAAACGGAGGCGTCCACTTAAAAAAGGATGGGTTTGGCGGTATTAATTGTAAAATGTTGTTTTCCAAGAGTCCATGGAAACTTTAGGTAGATGTGTTCTGTTAGAATTTTAAACAATGATAACATAAATGGACGATCATTCATGATTTATAAGCTAACCCATTCAAGGCTTCAGCTTCCGGGAACAAGAACATAGTAAATAATCTGGTTTGGTCCCATCAATAAACTTACCAGTGTCATCATCAAAATCAGACAGGACCGACTCAATGCCATCCTCACTGCTAGCTGACTGCTCTTGAAGTCTTCGAGGCAAGCTAGCAAGTCGCCCACTAAGGAATATTGGCTTCATGGGCATTTTGTAGATTTTGGCCAATAACTACATAAATAACAAATTTCAGTTACATATTGGAAAAAGCTGCATTCTGGGTATTAAAGAACAATAAAATTCTATACCAGTAATAGAAAGGGGAGAGAAAACCAGAAAAGCCCCCTCTGTATGAAAGTTTTAAGTTGGTTGCTTGTGATTTGGCTTCATAAGGTTGCTCACAAGAGGCATCTATCCCAGGATTCAGTGGCAACAAAAAAGTAGAGGAAAAAAACTCTATGGATACTTTTTCAGCAACTCAATTGCCTATGAGCTTTACAGACTTTTATAAACCTACCAAGGGAACCATGAATCATGTCAAGAATTTTTGCCTATGGGAGAAAAGTGTTCTATGGGCATCGCTGAGAAGAGAAGCTGTAGGTAAATGGGGTACCAGACCCTGATTTCCCCTTCACCTGACCCCACATCCAAGAAACAAGGGGTAAATGGAGAAATGGAAGAAGCTGTGGGCAAGGTCAGAGATGAAAGTATAAGAAGCAGAGGTAATAAACCACCCTGGGCTCTTTGTTTGCTTCTCACTGCTAGAACCCCATCCCCAGGGAACTGTGTTACTGGAACAAACTCCCAAGGATCCTTAAAAATCCAAATTAAAATCGTGCCTGCTGTGCCCATACTGTTCTAGAAACCAGGGAAACAGCTGAGAGCAAAATAGATAAAATTCCTTTCCTGTGGGTCGTACAGACAATAATCCTTGCACAAGTAATAAATAAAATTTCTGACCTAAATGTTATGAGCAAAATCAGGCTGGTGGTACTACAGAGAGGGACCAAGTTGTGTGGGGAATGTTGGCAGGGAGTTGGTCGATACCTAAGCCCCGGTTCTCTCTGACAGGTGAGGTTTCAGATGGGATCTGGGAGATAAGCAATGTCATACAGTGATCGGAGGAAGGAAAATTCCAGGCTGAGTGAAGAGCAATGGCCCTGTGTTACTGGGACAAGCGGGGTATGTTTGAGTGTGGCTGGAGCAGTGTGAGGGAGAGGGAAGGGCCTGAGGCGGACAGCGAGCTGGGGTTGTGTCACGGGCGGCCTTGTGGAGGCAGCTGAGGAAGAAGTCAGGGCCATGTGTCCTTTCTAAAGCCCTGGGCTTAACGTTATCACTGAGGGATGAGGAGAGACCTGGGATACAACCTGAGAATATAGGAGAAAAACTATCAAGAGAGGAGGGGGTCCCTGAAATCTAGAGGAGAAAGGACTTCGGGGAGGAAAGATGGTCCTGTTCCACTGGCATTTGGCCTAAAAACAGAGAACTACTGAATTTAGCACAAGGAAGGCCACTGCCCACACTCATAGGTGACGTTTTATTGGATTTATCTATAGATCTTGATTGAACACATCCCTCTTTGTTTATGTCCCTCTTCACTGTCTGCACCTCTGCCATTCACATTCTGGTATATCAGGAAGACCTCCCACAACCTCATAACCCCTTCCCCCATCAGCCTGACACAAATGCAGAGATTACAGTAGTTCCTCTGAGTATCAATGAGAAGCTTCCGAGATCTCAGGGTCTACTTGTGTCTTCTCGTCCAGTCCACTTCTATTACTTCCTCTCTCTGCTTTGTAGAAGGGGTCGGGGACAACATGCACACCCCGAATCTAAGCTCCAGTCTCCTCAGAGACAGCAGACAGTGTTTCTCGTGGGCAACAGTAAGAGGCTCCCACACACGTTTTGCGAGCACCTTCTCCTGAGGCAGGTTTCAGGGCCCGGGGCTCAGCGTGAGCATCCCCTGTACCTGAGAGCAGCGCCGGAGGTAATCCAGGGCAGGGAGGCACAGGTCTGGGGATGTGGCTCCTGGTCCCGGCACGCAGTCTCCAATCTCTTTACAGTCCACCTCCCCTGGGGCAGCACAGGGAGACAGACACAAAGCAACCTTTGTTTATTTCCTCACAACAGAAGACCTATTTATTCACACAACATTGGTTCACCAAATGTCTACTAAAATCGAGAAAAAACAAAAGAACAAAAATTACTCCAAATTGTACAACGCTGAGAAAAGTCCTTTGAGTTGCTGCCCCCCATCCCCTTACTCCCAGCTACGTGTATATGTTAAACACAGTGGGGGGCATACCGTACATCTTATTTTGTGGAGATTATCTTGTTTTGTAGCTCCCCTGTTTACTAAACAGCGACTACTTTTCTCCTATTCTACCACAGTACTCTCAGTGGCTGGACAGTGTTCTTGGAACACTGTAAGTCACCCCCCTGGGCCCTGGCTGTCAATGGTGTGACTTCTAAAGTTCTGATGAGGACACCTGGGGAGGTTAGCTGGGCTGGACTGAAGCACTAAGCCTCTCTCTATTTGGAGAAGGACCTCATTTGCTGCCAGTGCTCAGCACTAAAGAGTGATGATAAATGAAGACTCTAGGAAGAGTCTAAACATCTGGGGTTTGGGGATGGAGACTACATAATTGAATTGAAGCGATTTCAATTTTCTTTTTTTGGGGGTACTCGTATGTATCTAGAGATTCAACAGATCTATAGAAGGCGTCTAGATTTTCTATAGATAAACAGTAGTTGAGAATTATCATTTTTCTTCTCATATAAGGAAACTATTTCTATACTTTTAATAAAATCATTCCACAGTACTGTAATTGTTTCTAATTGTCTATAATTGTAGCAACTAGCACCCTCCCCTGTGGGTAAACAGACATAATTACTAGGCTTTAGTTACAATTCAGAAGCAGACAAAGAGGCATGTTTCACCTTAAAAAAAAGATAAACATTTCTTATGTTTTAGATCAGGAATTGGCAAACATTTTTTTGTACAGGGCCAGACAGTAAGTACTGTAGGCCTTGCAGGTCATACTGCCTTTGTTGTAACTTCTCAACGCTGTCACTGTGGCACGAAATCAGCCATAGACAAATGGCTATGCTTGTGTTCCAATGAAATGGGACGTATAAAAACCATCAGTGATTGGATTTGGCCATAGATCGCCAACTCCTGGTTTAGATGAACACACCTTGCAGTATAAAAACACAGACCAGTTCAAACTCATGTTCAAACAGCCAAGCAGGAATTCAAAATAAATTCATTTCTTGACCTGGTGATCCCAGCAAGTGTTCCAAAGATTTTTTTCCCCCAACTGAGGATGTTATCACACATCTATGCAAATGGCGCCCCCTAGAGCCAAGGGCGGTACACAACCAGCATGGGTATCATTGGAGCTCATGTTCCCACCGACCCTAAGCCCCGTGCAAATAATTACACCTTATAATTCACAGAAAGAAAATAGGACCGATCTGTTTTAAATATCCTCTATGCGTACACTGATCATTGCATCTCTATTTTCAGGCCCCCAACCCCCTCCCTACGATAAAATCTCAAATTTCTAACATGCTGCTAGGCATCTCCATTTGAATATTTCACAGAAACTCAACATGTCCAAATGTCCAAAGACAGAATTCATTACTTTTTCCTGTCCTCCACATCTGACCTGCTCTCCTTGTGGATATCCAAATTTCGGGGGAAGACACTTGGGGACCAGGCGTCCTCCTAGTTCCTCTTCTCAGCTGTCTATTCATTTCAGCTTACATGACTGTTTTTTTAAACTAGCCTCTATGAAAGTATTTATCTTACTGAGCTGTAATTATTGATTTATATGACTCTTTCCCAGAAGAGGCCGTGAGCTTCTCACAGGCAGGCAGCATGTTTTATCTTTACATCCCCATAGTACAGGCTGCCATGGCCATGTAGCAGATGCACCAGTCTTCACTGAACAACAGAGTACAAATAATAATGTTCTTAAATGAAGTATAGGTCTGTGAAATAACAGAAGTATATGTGTGTATATGTATGGATGTGTACACACACACACACACACACACACACACACACACACACTGTCCCCAATTCCTAAAACCCTTACAGTTTCCAAAGTGATAAGAATAGTACTAGGAACATCTGATATTTGGCCATCAACCCCAGTTCCTGATCTTAAATCCCTTGGAATTTCCTGAGTGACAGGAGAGTCTTTTGTTTTAATGAAGCAACGCCTGGTGGGCTCCTCCTGGATAGAGACTGGTCACCAGAAACACCAAGCTATGATTAGAAGCTTGGTGGACCTTTCAGCCCCTCCCCCATCCTTCATGATGAAGTCTCCATAAAAATCTCAAAATTACAGGGTTCAGAGAACTCCTGGGTTGGTGAACACATCTACATGCCAGTAAGGTGGCATGTCCCAACTCCACGGGGACAGAAGTTCCTGTGTTTGGGTCCCTTCTGGACCTCCATCTATGTATCTCTTTCTCTGGTTGTTCATCTGTATCCTTTGTTATATGCTTTATTATATCATAAACTGGTCAATGCAAGTGTTTCCCTGAATTCTGTGAGCTGTTGTAGCAAATAATCAAATCCAAGGGAATCACAGTTGTGGGGACAGGGGGATCACAGTTGAAGTTGTGGGTCACTTGGAGACCAGCTTCTTGCAATTGGCATCTGAAGTGGGGGACAGACAGTCTCAGGAGACTGAGCCCTTCACCAGTGGGGGCTGAGCTCACGCTGGGTAGTGGCAGAATTTAACGGAATTGTGGGACACCCAGTTGGTGTCACAAAGAACTGCTTGGCATGGGGAAAAGCCGGTTTCAGTGTCGTGAGTGTGGCAGTAGTGTGAGAGGAAAGGAGAAACACACTGGAGGAATGAGTTTTTCTTAAACAAGAACTGAATTTTCTATCATCTAATGCAAAGAGGCATACTTTAAGGTCTCCTTACAATTAAGACACTAAATTATTTGGCTTCTATTTAACATAGAAAAGAGTTTTAAAAAAATCTTCCTCTGTTTTTCAAAAGAAATCTTCCTCTAAAGCCTAGCAGGTAGTCACTAAGCCAGCCGCTGCCATGGTGCCCCCACCCCACTCAGTCCTCTATTTCTGAAGCCACATATAATAATAAAATGAGTATAAATAATAACAACATAACAAGGATGGTCTATAGATCAGACTTGTGGCCTCAAGCCTCTGTCCTGAAACTTGCAGTTTGTTCTTGCTCCCCACAAAAGGAGAGCATGAGTGAAGTCAACTAGCTTCTTTGTGGCCCTGTTTTCTTTTGCAAAGGAATTTGTCAGTATTTAGCAAGAATTATGATATTATTAATCATTTGTTTTCCTTATTTAAAAGGTTCTCAGTCTCCAGGTCTAAGAGCACTCCATGGTGAAATTCTCAAAACTTTAAGACTTAAGTTTCTTCTAAATGTTTGGCCTAATTAACTTCCCCTCCTTTCCCTTTTACCCCAAATAAACTTGTGCTATATAAAAATCTGCTACAGCAGGTAATAAAGTATTTTGTTATTTTATTATTTTGTCTATTTTGTTAAAATATTCCTAAATTAATCATAAAATCAGCTCTGTAGTTCCTAAAATATACAAGGCTCAAAGAAGGGAGAATTTTACACTCCAAAAAAAATTGTTTTTCTATTAATAAGGCCTGGGGGAGGCATTCTTAATTTTTGTCTAGGAGCTGGGATCTCAAACTCAGGTTGCTAATTATGTGACACCAAAGAGAACAGTCCTATATAAGGACAGCTATTGAATATAATACTATTTTAAGATTCAGAAAGAAGTTGAAATAAAATATGTAGCATGTTTCATTACAAGATTCTTCTGTGAACACAATGAAAAATATCCACCCTGGACAAAAACCCAAGGCTCTTCTACAGGAAGCTTTCTGCTTCTGAGCACACGACAAACACCTGCTTCTGTCACAGGATGCTTGCTTGCTCCGGCAGTCAGTGGTCCTGTCCCCAGGCTTTTCCACACAAAGCCACCCAGGCAAGGGTCTCCAGCTGTTTCAAGGCATGAAACGAGGACTTCACTTACCTAGTCCTTTGACAAATTTCATAAGGCACATGATGTAACTAGTAGCTGCATTCGCAAACACCTGGATGTTGTCAGTATTGAGAAAGGCTTCAAAAACGTCAAACACGGGAGCTTGGCCTTTTCCTGAGGGAGAAAAGCAGTAGATTTTTAAGAAAATTAAGTTTCTTCCCTTCAGGTTGCCCATATTTCCTGTACCTTCCATGGGGCCTTGGAAAATATTTGCTGGAGAAAAGTCAGGGCTTTTTGTACCGGCAACTGGCTTGGCTCCAATGCTGTCCTTCTCAGCTATGCCTGCAGAGGGTACTGCAGGAGGGCTAAGAAAAGAGCTCAGTAGAGAGAGCAGGACAAAGTTGGCTGAGAACTGGGCTAAGGCAATGTGCACACATCGTTATACAGAAGGGAAGGTTTAGACAAATCCCTCACGGCATATACCAATTCATTCATACCTGTGCAGAAAAGAATTAACATAAAAGGCCTGAGACTGTTGTCCTTTAAAAGGCCTGTTTATAAGATTGGCTGTTGGCTAGCATCTGAGAACTTGGCTCAGAATATTATCAGAAAACAGTTAGCTGATAATGCGGTTCACTGTGCCTACAGTGTGTGCAAACAATGATTTGTTTGGAACACCTGCTTTTCCTTCAGGGAGTCTAGAATTCTGGTATGTGCTAGGCAGAGGGTACCTACATGACAAGCTCTCAGCTGGGTCTCTAATGCGCTTCACTGGACAGAAACATCATTTCACTGCTGGGGGAAGAGTGGGCTCCATGGGACCCCTCATGGGAGTGTGAGAACACAAGGAAATCTACACAGGGTTTCCTACAGATTCTGTCTGTTTTTTCCTATATAATCTGGCTTGTCCTTACTATGTTGCCATAATAAATCTTAGCTGTGAGCCATGTAATAAATCTTAGCATAATTACATGCTGAGTTCCATGAGTCCTTCTGGTGAGTCTGTGAATGTAGGGGTGGTCTTGGGGACCTCTGACACGCTATTGCTTGTTACTGGTCATGCTTTATGGGCACCCATCCATTTCCAGCTAGATCGAATCTCCTTATTTGGAGTCCTTGGTGTTATGATAATTTTCTGCTTCTTACTAGCAAGTGGATGACATCCTTCTTTTTGGCTTTGGGTATATATATTCCTATATATATAAAATATATATATATATAAATAACAACAGAAGTCCCTCAGCCTTTTGTCCAATCTTTAAATAAGAACAGCGCCTGATAATGGTCAGGACTCTCGGCCTGCTGGCAGAACTGAGAACTTGTGTCCCTGCTATACCAGATTATTTCCTGCCCATAAAACATGGCTGGATGTCAGTCTTCCTTCTCTATGGTTCAATTTCTTTTGATAGCGTAAAGCAAGAATCAGCCACATATCCTTCCCACTATCACCACTCCTTTGCAGGTCTTCGCCAGTGCAATTAGGTGAGAAAAAGAAATACAGGATATCCAAATTGGAAAGAAGTAAAATGGTCTCTGTCTGCAAATGACATGTTCTTATGCATAGAAAGCCTTAAAAGACTACCAAAACACTGTGAGAACAAATAAACAAATTCAGTGAAGTTTCAGGATATAATACGAACACACAATCTTACCCATGGAGTAATCACCGACTAGGTACTCCTTCACCTCAGACTTGTTTCCGCTGTGCACTGTTTCCAGGGCACTGAACAAAGGCCTCCATCCCGACTGGACTTGGGTAGAACACACTTCAACCAGCTCACCAATGGATGTGACAACCTGGCAGAGGCAAAGGAGGTGGCACTTAAAAACCCTTTTAAGGTCCGGCCAAGTGGCTCGTTGGTTAAGAGCTAGCTTGGGACGCCAGCGGCCCTGGTTCGGATCCCACATATGAGGGCCAGTGACTATAGCTAAGGTGGTGAACAACAGCTCCACCTGGAGCTGAGCTTCTGTGAGTCCCCAGGACAGCGTAGCTGCAGCCCCTGCTGCAGTGGGCTGCCATAAGCTACAGTGAGTGGCTGGCAGCCAGCGTGAGCTGCCAGCAGCTGGAGTGAGCTGCCAATAGCTGCAGTGAGCGGCCATCCAGAGGCTGGCGATCAATCTGCCTCACCTGGGAAGAGCGCAATGATAATACCAACATGGGCCAGTGAAGCGACATCCTCCACAACTAGACTGAAGAACAGAAGGACAGCAACTTGTCTGTTCCCCTCCCTGAATTTCCCAAAAATCTTCAAAAAAAAATCATTATTTGATATTTTGCATGAAAGATACCAATATTTCAATCAATTATTTCTACATCTGATTGTGCCATCTTGTTTCAGCAGCTCCCTCTGACTACTGCTCGTTTCCTTATGTGCTTTGTGACATGTTTTTAAACACTGTGGACTCACATATCTTGGAACTTTTTTTTGTGGGATATTTTTGTGAACCCAGTTGAAATGAGTTCCTCCTGAGTGAATTTTGTTGCTTCTTATGGTGTCTGTGTCAAGTTTCTCAGACCACCAAGGTGGTGCAATTTCATCCTCTGATCCCATAGAAGGGCTATCTTGAGTTTTAATCCTAGAGTTATTTTACATCTCCATTAAGAGCCAATGTTAGAAACAGGCTGATAGTAACCTCAGGGAGGGTGGTTCTTGGGTTCATTTCTAATTCAACCTTGGCCTGAGTATGCACCAGGTTTGTAAAGTTTGTACTGAGATTTGTCTCCTGTCCTTGTGGCCTAAAAAATGTGATAGAAGAATTCAACTTCACCTGATGACAAATTCTCTCACAGCAAAAAATAAAAGTCTTAGAGCTCTACCTACTTCTCTGGCTTCCCATTGTTACTTAGTTTTTGGCATCTTAGTATTCCTTACTATCTTGCCTGAGTATCAATATATTTAAAAGGAATTTTAAAATCTTTAACATGTTTAGTAGATTTCAGAGAGAGGATCTCTGTTCCTAGCCCACCATCATGCTACTTACAAGGTCTCCAGTTAGTTTCTTTACCATTTGTCTCCCAGTGTGGGGTATGATAGTGGCTAAGAGTATAGGCTGGGTACAAGAGAAAAGACCAGTGATTGCCTAGGCCCAAATCCAAGTTCCACTACGTCCTGAACAAATACCCTTAGCAAAATGGCTTAACCTTCTGTGTCATAGATTCTGCATATTATTATTGTAAAGATGAAATACGCAAAGGTCATAGGACAACGCCTGGCAGGGCATTCAATACGACTTGCTATGATAATGATGCTGCTGATTGTCGTGACACACTGACCTGGTCTTGGACATCCTCATCACACAACTCCAGTTGCATAATACGTTCAAAAGGTCGGAAGAGTGCTTCATTAAAATGAAAATGTGGTGGCTCATTCCAGTCAGTGAGAACCTCTGTCAGTATATCATGGATGAAGGAAACAGCTTTCTGAGAGACATGTCTTTCCTTATGGCAGGCAGCCTGCAAAATTCACGAGAGGATACAATACCATCAGCACTTCAGGCAATTAAGAATCTGGTTTCTGAAGGTTTTCCTAACCTACCTCCTTGTAGGGAGGTGGAAGCAGCAATTCCATTAAAGTAAAAAATTTCAAGGGATATGTATAGATGAACAGCACACTAAACTGCATTTTAAATAATTTAACCAACTGATCAGACACAACTCTAATTTCAGTTTAATGTTTCTAAAAAAAAGTTTCTAGTAATTTCTTTTTTTTTTTTTTTTCTGTAACATGACAGTTTTCTCAGGTAGGACAGAATGTGCTGACTCTAAAGATACCAGAACTGTCCATGGTCTCAGTCTTAGCTGTGCCCCAACCAGATAGAGATCAGAAGAGTCATTTGTTCCTTGATGAGGTGGGCCAGTTGCACCAATAAAGCTCTAATTGGTTCACAGCTCCTTGTATCCATGCCCTTTAGTCATCTTCTCCCACCTTGACCCTGGGCTTGGACCTGTGACTTGCTCTGGACAATAGCATATGTTATACAAGCAGAAAATTGGAAAGTTGCTAAGATTTGTAGTTGTTCTTGATTTCCTTTGGAATTCTAAGAATGCCATGTGAATGAGCCAGGGCTAGTCTGCGGGAGGATGAGAGAGCCCATTTGTCCAGCCTTCCCAGGCAAGGCCATCATGAAACAGCTGGCCCCAGTCTTTTCATTAGCTGACGACAGGTAACACGGATGGCCAAGTGAGATCAGCCAGGCCTGGCTCAGACCGGAAGAACTGCCCAGCTGAGCCAGGCTCAGATTTTTGACCCCGGGAACCCTGAGTTAAAGAAATGGTGGTTGTTTTATGTCACTAGGTTTGGCAGCTGGTGTAATAGATAACTCATCTACTATTTCTCCATAACTAAGTTATTATTTTCTACCCATTTTCTTACTAGAATGTGCTCAGGTTAGTGAATTAAGGTCCAAAAAAATACTTTATGATATATCTCTACCAGATAAGCATTAAAGGGCTATTAAGGATAGTAATCACTACAAAACAGGGGGATAATTTCCCCAACAAGTTAGAAGAAGCCAGTCATCATGAACTGAGATACTGAGATGGTGAGTTACTGTATAATTTCTCATTCTAGCTGCTTTCCTTTGGAGAGTGAAAAGGGTCTTAGTATTAATTTTGTAGGGAAACCCAAGACACATGATTCTCACACCTGGAGGGTACTGCCCAGAGTATATTTATAACGATTAGAAAAGAGAGACTGGAAGGAACAAAAGGCATTGTTATATTCATGAATAGAAATGAGGCTCCAGACTCAGGTTGATATTAGATCATGAAGAATGGAAAACTGGCTGTGTAAGGAACCTAGCCAAATTGTAAAGAAAGAGGGCCAGGGAGGCTCTGCCCTTTGGGGTGGTTCTTTAAATGCCATGAGGTACAATCTGAGAACAGTGATGCTCGTGACCAGGTGATGGGAGCCTTCTCATTGTAGTCTGGCCACAGGGCTCTTTGTCCCCACAAAGACTAGAGACCCCGTGCTGGCCCAGCTGCACAAGGTCCCTGAGCTTCCCACTTCCCAGGCGCTCACCTCCACCAGGTGCGGGGCCACGAGGCTCCAGCAGCGCATCACATGGAGCAGGGGCCGCGACTTGCTCCGCACGATCCTCAGCATGGCGTCCCCAAGGCGGAACAGGTGGAGGGCGCTTTTACGGTCATGGGTGGATTTAATTTCTCCTACAGGAAGGGAAGACCGTAGAAGCCGTAAGGCCCAAACTCAGAAAGAGTCTGACCTATTCAAGCACAGAGAGAATATGGAAACCAAAGAACTGTCCTCGGACCAGCAGGATCATTTGGTGTGTGCTAACCAAGGAGAGCAGCTTAGATTCAGGAGAGACTCAGTGGTTCACTCAGCAAGGCCTGGGCCCAGCTGCCCTGCTTACCACATCCCCAGCGCCTCCTGCCATGACGAGTATGAACAATGCTTGTTCATAAGACGGAATGATGTAGTGGTTAAGTAGGAGGCCTGGGGAGTCCGCCTGCATGGGCTCAAATCCTGGCTCCATCATTTAGTAGTTGGGTTACGTTGGACCAGAGATTTACCTCCCTACTCCACAGATTCTCACTGTAAAAGTGGGGACAGAAGAACCAATTTCTTAAAGGTACTGCAGGATTCAACACTGTAATACTCACAAAGGGCTTAACACAGGCACATGCTACCTGACCCACACTCTTAGCTGCTGTCACGACTGTTGTTACTGCTATCCTTCACAGCCATTATCCACTTTGCCAATCCATAGTGGCACCTCTGAATCCCCTGCCAAGCCAATCAAGCCCCTTTGCTACCCAATAGCATGCTATCTAATCTGCTCTGTTTTGCTTCAGTACAGTCCTTGCCTGCTCTGATCTCTTACTACTTCTTTGCCACTGTCACCTTAGTCTTCCTAATGACCGTCCTGCTCAGGTCCTGTGGCTTCTTCTTTATCGCCTACAAAATGCTAATCATTGTCAGGCTCTGCCAGCAAAAAAGGTTCATAATTAGTCTTTCCATATCAAATAAACTTCAAAATAACAGTAATAATAATCATTGACATTGACTGAATATTTACTCTGCCTTAGGCATTGTGTTGGTTCTTTGCATCTTTAACCACTTTAATTTTTAAAGCATGCTTTAACAAGTAAATGTAATTATTGCCATTTTACAGATTAGAAAACTGAATGGTGGATGATAAACTGACTTGCCTAAGAACGGAGCTGGTAAGTGAGGAAGATAGCATTTTGCCTCATGTCTGACTGATTTCAAAGCCAATTTCCTCCTCCTGGGCTGGCTGCCTTTTCCTGACCCTACTCACTACTTTTTTTTTTTTTTTTATGGGTGAGATGCATTTTATTGGATTTCTTAACTCATTGATTTTGTAAGCTCAGAGTCTGCTGATTTCTTCAGTGCAAAAGACTTTGAAGGTTGCCTCTGGGCTCCGAGATGCTCTGTAAGTCTGATGGGTCTGGAAGGTTGGATATAAGCATCTAAGGTTTTTAAAGTCTATTAAAAACTAGAAGGGCCGGCCGAGTGGAGTGGTGGTTAAGCGCTGGCTTGGGAAGCCAGTGGCTCCGGTTCGGTACCACATATGAGGGACAGTGACACTGCCCTTAAAAAAAATAAAAAAATAAAACTAGAGCGGGGGAAAGACGGTGATTCTCAAATTAGAATCTGCAGTAAGGATCAAAAATCCAAATATATTACACTTAGAACTTCAGATCCCTAAAGAGCGTGTGCAGTCCAACCTGCCACCACGGGGTGTCCCCAGCACATGGCTCTGAGCCTGCCTGAACTCATCGGGACAAGGGATGCACTGGTTCTGTACAACAACCCCAGCTGTTGATGGACAGTTGTATTTGTGAGCAGCCTGCCACCTACCTGGGACCATTGGACACTTCATTACAACTATTCCCTCTTCCACAGGCTGGCCTTCAAAAGGGCCTCCTTCTGGCCTCACCCATGAGGACAATGATATTGACCCACCATTATGGGGTGTGCCTTGAGAGCAGTTTCTCTAGGGGTGGCACAAGGCTTCTGCTGATCCTTCCATTTTTCTCTTTTGGAATCAATAGCTGCTTCTGCAAATTGACTGGACTGAGGTGAGGGCTGTGCTTTGTGATCCAGAGAAGGGTTACCACCCTCAGGAGAAGTTATCTGCACCCTGAGTAGTCACATAATTTCTGTATCACAAGCACAAAACTTAGAACAACCTCAAACGGGTCCAGCGATAATACCTGCAAGAGTGGCAGCCCCAGGATTTATATTCACAAAGAATAACACCCCTTCCCTCCCACACACATCATGCCTCAAAACTAGATGACAAATCTGCATTTGAACTTAGCCAGAGTGACCATGTGAGAAGGGAATATGGGTTCCAGTCTTCAGGCAGGATGGCATCAGAGGTCTGGGCTGTTTCCTTCTAAACTCATGGCACAGTTTCTTTAGGGAAAGAATTACCTGGCATTGCCAGTGAGTAATCAACTGTGTCCGTAACAGAATGGAAAAGCTGGGACTGCGATGCTTTCTTCAGTTGATAAAGGAAACCTCCCAAAGACATTAGGTTCAACTTATCTGTAGCATCTTCAAAGAGCCTGGATGAAACAAAAAGATGTGTTGCTTGGAAACAATTCAGCAAAGTCTTTATGGCAGAATGATTACACTACTCTCGTTAGATGTGATTAATGGAAATGTGTGAACACCGTAAAGAAATGTATGGCATTATTATATTATTACAGTGTACAAGTACACTCTAACACCTAGAGTTTAATCTGAAGGGCACAGGCCATATTTAAAAAGAAAAAAAAAATCTTTGTATCCCCAGGGCCTAGCTCAACCATGGTAGGAACTCACAAAATGTTTGGCAAGAAGCTGAAAGATGGCAAAGCATCACTCCCAGAAACTGAATAACTGGGAATGGAATTTTTAGAATTGGCTTCAATCTCATAAGCTATATTAAAGAAAAACCCAGTAAATAATTAAGGCTTTTGTTGGGCTACAATTGATGGATCTAATTGGTAGGTGTGGCTCTGAGAATACAAAAGCAGAGTAAACCCCAACCTGTAAGGCCCTGAGGATGGGGACTGGCCTTATCTCCTCCAATTCATATACGGAGCCCAAGACATGATGGAAGCTCCCATATCTACTGGAATAATGACTATTCCTTAACATAATGGACTTTGCAGGTTTTTTTGTTTTCGACTCAGCTGGGCACAGGCATTTCTAGTGGGAGTTAAGGAGAAGGAGGTGAGCAGAGGTAGTGGGGCTTAGAGGGGTTATCTCAGGCTCACTGGAATTTGGAATGTTGGGGTCAAAGATCGGTTTAAGTGGCCACATGAGGACAGAAGTGAGCCAGCCTCCCACTGCTCTTGGGTCATCGGATGCCTGCCCTCCAAGCCTGTGAAGACACCAGGAGGGCAGGCAACCCGATGGGGTGCCACGTGCTGGGTAAAGGAGAGTGTCCCTAACAGAAAATGAATAACAAGTTCCTTTTGAAGTATGAGACACATGAGATGGAAACCAGTGAAGTAATCATTCACAAATTATTGTAACAAACACATTTTTCTTGCTGTTTTGTAGTTACAGTTTTAACACTGTTTGGTTTCTGGATCCCATGAACCATACCTTGTGCCTCTTTCTTAGTGAGAAAATTGTGGTGAATCTTACATCCCACCTGACACCTGTATCCAGATTCCAAAATACTTTCACAGCCACCCTGCTGGGTAAACAGGAGAAAGGGGCTTGTGTACTGAGTTAGTATATGTGCATGTCGTGCCCGGTTAGGTGATGAAGAAAGTGAGTCTCTGTACAACTATTTATTACACACACGACCTTGCAGTTGGTTGGTGTCAAAGCCAGGAGAGATCCTGGGTCCTCTGAGCCCTAGCCAGTGAGTGGGCTCCCCATTTCCCCACCCCTTGCTGTCTGTCCTCTCCATATAAACTTCCCTGTGCCTGTGCTGGGTAGTCTGGGAAACAATGACCAAGTGTGGAGAGTGAAGTGGTGACAGGTGACTGGTGACACAAGCACTTTCAACATCAAAAAGTGTCACCAAACAGTTGGAGTTATTATTGATTTTTCCATCTCATATCTTAACATGGTTGTTGGGCATCACTCAATAATATATCACACTCCTGGGTGTGAGATTTAAAACTATTAATTATCATAAAAGAAGAGATTTTTACTATTTGCCAAGCTCTGGCCTAAGTACTTCAAGTATACTAATTAATTTCACTTCACCGCTACCCTGTGAGAAAGCTACTTCATGGCCCAATTTGACAATGAAGAAACTAGGGTCCAGGGAGGGGATGTCGCCTGGAGTCAGAAAGTCAGGGCAGCTGCTGCTAGAGCCTCCAGTCTAATCATTAGACAACAGTTCATTCTAAGCATGGGGTGTGGCAGGAGACAGAAGTATGTTTGAAAATCATTAAAAGGGCCTTAAATGACTGGCTCACAAATCAAGTTGTCCTGGGAATGATCTGAGACCAGAAGAGGTGGATGGGGTGTTGCCAACAGGCGTCGGGCACTTCCTTGGGGTGTGGTGAGGATGGGTGGACACACACCTGTCGGCCTGGGTGGAGAGCGTGAGCACGGCCTTGGCGGCACTGCTCCCCGTCATGAGGCTGCTGCCACGGAAGTCGGAGGCACGGCCTCGGCTGCCTTCCCTGACCAGCTCTTGGATGGAGAGGGGCTGGATGACTGGGGCCTTGCTCAGGGAGCCCTCCTGCTCCAGGCTCTGCTCCTGGGGTGAGCCCTCACACTCCAGGTCTCCAAGGAGCCCGGAGCCTCCGGATGCCTTCTGGGCCTGGCTGATGGTCAAGGGGGGCTGAGAGGTGCCATCGCTGAAGTGGGTGTGCTCCAATGTGCCCACGTACTCACATACCCTAAAGAGAGTCACAGACAAGCAGCCATTAAAAGCGGTCACCCAGCCACACCAGCTTTGTAAATCCCACAGTAACTCAGAAAGGAAGTTCAGCATTTGATGGTCCTCCCCAATATCTCTTCTTCCTCTGATGATAGCACTTTCTCTCTTTCCCTATCTCTCTCCCCCAACTATACATTATTTCTGGAAGTGGGGTAAAGAGTCCTCAAATTCTCCTACCCCGTAATGGGTAAAGGTGGGAACAAGGCTCTGTTATCAGTTCCGCCTTGTCCAGCTTACTGGTTTCCTGGACTGTGGCTGTTGGAGTGAATTTTCCCAAGGGGTCCCCTTCCCCTCCCTCTAGTATTCTGATTAGGACTAAGGAAATAGTTCCTTACTCTGGGATCCCAGAATTCGTGACATATGGCTGACAGGCCCTGTGGCCACAAGGGGCCCTCTCTCAGAGGTTCTGTCCAGCCATGTCCCACTTGGTTCTGAGAGCTCCGTAAAACTAATGCGAGGGTGGTGGGTGGGCTGGTCCCCTAACCATGGGAAACACAGAGAAGAGTCACAACATGTGGTACAACTGCCAACTTCCACATTGTTTGTTCCCAATAGAACCTGGGACTAAAATGGTTCATAAGAGGCCACTCATCCCAAAAGAAATCCAGTTACTAGTAGAGATTGTCCTGGACAATCCACTCTGATATTCTACCATTAGACAATTGATTGGTTCCATATAAATTGCTTGGGTACGATTTAGGTCTTTTGCTTTTTCCCTTTTTTGCTTGTGAGAGCGATGAAGAGGGCACCACAGCCTGACTGTGTTCCAGGCTTTTTCATCCCAGCTCCTTCTCATGTTCCTCTCAAGAGGGGTTTTCAAACCTCGAATGATCTGAATGCTTTTGTCTTTGCAAGTTGACAAACATGAATTGCTGTATTTGCTTTTAGGATACTGAACTGAACCCAGAGCTGGCCAGTGCCCTGCATGAGCTCTGGGTGCCTGAGACCTGCTGTGGGGCATCATCCTGCTCCTGATGGCCCCACCGCTGCTCTGCAGGGGCTGAGCGCAGTGAGAGGTGCTGGCAGGTGTGTGCTGAGGAGACGGTAAGAAACAGCCCAGCACAGGAACTGTGCCTGCTCTGGGTAGGCAGTGCTCCTCCCACTGTCCCAAGTCTGTCTAAATGCTGTTGCCTGGGGAGGCATGCTTTTATCTTAGTCGTAGGAGGACTGTGCAGCTCTCTCTGTTTTCATTTGACAGGTGCTGTGAATTGTGTAACTGATTGTAACTTTTCATTTTGATGCTACAAAAGCTTAGAGCCAAATTTTGGTATGTCTTTGGCACAATGACTATTCTATTTTTTTCTTTGCTAGATAAAGCAAAAGTAGCCATCTTGTACTTTATGTGTCCATGTAAACTATCCAAAATCCTTCTTTAAATGAAGAGGACATTAATGAACATACAGCAGTGCTATATGCTGGCATGATAAGCCTTAAGATCTGCGTGATATTCACTTAACTCATATGGTTTCACTATCCACTATTTAAGAAACTGGTTTTTCTTCCTTTGAATGACACATCTGCCTCTCATAGATAATGTCAATAATCTATTCAGAATTCCCTAAATCAAATTCTGTCACTCTGTTCTCTAAAACATACGTTTAGTTGGGCCCCTATTCCTTCTCTTTTTGCACTCTCATTTTGGGTTCATCCGAAGTCTGTGAATTATCATCATCTATTTGAGTGCCGGCAGAGCCTGGAATCTACCCCTTCCACCACCCCCAGGCTCCCGTAGTAGGGTGGGTGCTATGCGGGGCTGGGGGTCCCGTCGTGCACCTGAACACATGGGGCCAGCAGTCCGGGTTGTGGCTCCCCATTTCCAGGCCTACACCGAGGATGGCGTCCATGCACAAGATGTGGGCTGTGTGCAGCCACACCCCCTGCAGCTTCCCGATCTGCTCCAGTTTCTGCTCCACTTTTAGTTTCACTGTGCCAGAAAGACAGTCATTAAAATAACAGTCGGAGTGAGGGAGACAGAAAGGGAGAGAGAGAAAAGAAGGGAAGGGAAGAAAGTGCTGTCATGCAAGGGCAAAGGGGAACACTAGACATCACTGGCAGCAAGTTCCTCAATGGCAGGTCCCCGTGGACCATCGTGCAAACTCCCCAGGCCATGGACCCCAGATAATGGTTACTCCAGCTTATGGCTTCAGAAGTTTGATGGGACCTGAATTAGTGGGTGCAGTTCCTCCAGGCCCACCCCTGGGTTCTGGGTCAGGCAGTGCAGTGAGAATGGGCTTCATGTGCCGATACCAACTAAAGCCATCTGTGCCCAGACCCCTCCCCTGTCCCTATGCACTCAAAAGGATAATATGGAAGAATGCCTGATGTTCCACAAGTTCTTACTGAGACTTATTTAATGTTATGCATTCATGACACTGATCACCTAAAACAACATATGCATTACACTCTGAGTGCCATGATGACTACTTTATAACTGAAAATTGCCATATCATGTCACTCCCTGTGTTTAACTTTATGTTTATGATCTTCAAATGATTTTTTTATTGTAGATGACCAGTGAGAAAGAATGCAGAAGGTGACTTAAGATGTCAAGTATGCAAAATGCCAAGGCAAGGCCAAATGACAACAGTCTCTGCAAAAAGTTGTCAAGTAATTGGAAGACGAGTCTGGTGGGATAATTGAGTGATGGTCCAGAACCTATAAATAGAGCACGCTCACTTCAGAAGAAGCTGAACTGTATTCCTGCTGCAAAGGGCAAATTGACTTTTAGCAACTTACCATGTGTCTCATGGATGTGATACTGATTTTCTTTTTTATTTGTACATAACTTGAATATCAGTTTTGGTTTTATAGTTTTAAGAGAACTTTAAATGTAAGGATTTTTATATAACTTATGGTTGTACATATTAAGTCAAATTGTGATAGCTTCTTTTCAGTTAACACTGGGATCTGTGAGAGCTGCTCTGCTTCCAAATGGGTCCCAGTGTATTACTCAAGTTTGAGGAGTGGTGGCTTAACCTGTTTTTCTCAGCTTTTTAGAAATATGCCAATGGTTCCTGTAATTAGCTATTTTATATACCTGATACATAGCATGGATATAAATCAGACCAAGCGTCCCATTTTTCCTTCTGATTGCTGCCTGCCATTTACCTTCCATTGCAATTAGGAAGGCCACTCACTTTCTTTATACGTAACCATCCACTTCATTGACTAACTGATTTTAGCAAGTTAAAAACTCAACTCTTTCCTGAGATCACAAAAGTCAGGTTTTTCTCTGACAAGAGCAACACCTCCTCTCAGGGTTTCCTCCATCTGTTTCATTTTCCCCTTCGGAAAACTGCCCATTCTGTCCTCCCCACTATAACCGAAAGGGTCTTTAAATGTGCACTCTGTGACATGCCAAACCCAGAGGCCACATGATGACAGAGGTGTGACGGGCTCAGCCAGGTGGATCTCTGGTGTCTACTTAAAATAGCACCAAGCCTATGATCCAGTAGGATCTCACGATCAGTGGTAGACATACGCCGTGCATCGCACATGGAATGGAGATGAGTGTCTGCGCTTGCATGTGCAGGTGTGCACAGGTGTGTGCACACTGCACGTAAGACCCCAGGTGTAGTATGGCCCTTTAGTCGTTACCTTGTGCTATGGCATCACTGGGTTCTTGGACTTCCTTGTCCTCTTTCTCTTCCTGGACACAGGAGGCAGCGGCCATCTGGGCAAGGGCCGAGGCGCAGTTAGCCGCGACTCCTTTAGAGGAAACAAACAGTTACCCCTTCAGTCAGTCTCTCACCGTCCACTGGGAAGAGCCCCTTCTAAAACACTTCCCACGAGGGCCATTCCCAATGTGTTTCATGGGGACATCCCTCAGGCCACAGGTCATAAATCTTACTCCTGCCGGTACCTAGAGCACAGCTCAGCCTTGCTGCTTTGCGCAGCCCGTCAAGGCTCATGCAGATGGCATCACGTTCCTTTTGGTTTTGTTCTTTGATGCCTTCAGCTCCCAGAATGAAGGCCAGCCCTTTGGAGCTCCCCGCCATTCGGCCAGTCAGGGGGGTTGATAAAGTATCGATCAAGTTCTTCCAGCAGCCAATCAGAATATAGCGAGCAAAGGCCACACCTAGAATGTGAAGGAGCCTGGATCACTTTCCAAAGACAAAAACCACCTGGCAATGAATAGCATGGGATTCTTTGACCATCAAATTAGCAACACTGAGTTGTATGCAATTCTAGCACGGGAAATATAATGCAATGGGTTTCACTTTGTGCTTATAAATAATGAAGGTTGCATCATCAGCTGGATGATGCTAAGTAACTTCCATCAGGCACTTCTGCAAAGACAAAACGTTAATTCATTTATGTCAGCACCGAAAACTGCCCATAATGGTTTAACTGCTAGTACCACATGTGATGCATGTATATTCATAAGTGCAAGGCTCTCACCTGCCACTGTGGAGTCATCGATTCTCCTCCCCTGGGTGAAAGGAGACTCCATAGAAGCAGAGGCCATCAGCTGGCCCCCAATCGCACTGCTCTCCAAGCCATCGATATCTGTCAAGAAAAAAAAAAATCAAGGTTTTCCTTGATTAGAAGAGTCCCATCCAAAACAAACGGCCACCACAATGTTCATTTTTTTTCCCCAACAAATATCCATTGGATCTATTATGTAACAAGTATGTAGTAACATTTTATCAGAATATTAAAATTTTTGTTTTATACATTAAGTCCAGTTTTTATTTTCATTGCTAGAGCATTTTTCTGTTAGCTTATATATTTTTAGTTGAAAAAATAAAGATAAGCTCAACTATCTCTGTTGTTAGAAAATCTTTTGTTTTAGAATATTATGATCTCTGAATATTCCTTTTATTCAAAATAGTGGCATTATTCCCAAATTTTATGTGTACAAGATACCTTAACATGCATTTATCTTTCAGAGCTTCCTCATAAGAATTAAGATGAGAATAAGCTTCTTTGGTCAGATAATTGTATAAATTGGTTCCAAAGTACAATAATAATACTTTCATAATAATGCTTTATAATTTTCAAAGTGCTTTTACATAACATTTATTTTTTCATTACATCTTCCCAACAACTCCAAGTAGATAGGCAGAGTAGGAATTATTATTCCTATTTCACAGAGGAGGAAATACAAACTCAAAGTAGATAAACTGCCCAAGACCATCAGCTGGTAAAAGAAGGAATTAGACTCAATATTCATGTCTTCTGACTTCCATCCAGGCCTCTTTCCATGACACCAAATGCTACCTCAGTATGGGATCCGAATTTACCTTGTTTAAATTTTTGTTAAAACAAACTCTCATCAACAAAATTAGCTCAACAAACCACTCCCTAATATGCTGGCATGAATGGCTCGGGGTTGAGAATACTGGGCTTCAGCTGTGGCTCTGAATTCAGGAGGCTTGTAGCCTTGAGTCGGGTATTCCATTCTCAGGGTCCCAAACTACTCAGTATAAAGGCAGTAACCATTGGGGAAATGACCACGGAGTTGAAACATATGAACCTGAATGCAACTAACAGCTCAATGCAACACAGAGAGGGAAAGGGAAAAGAGGGTGGCATAGAATTTCACTCCAATAGGATGAGATGTCTTTGCATGGTTTTTGAAAATTATGTCATTATACTTTTCATTCATACAGTAACTCCAAGAAGCCTAGAGACTTCTGGCAACACATTTCTTCGAAAGTTGCTAACAGGGTAGATCTTAAAAGTTCTCATCACAAGAAAAAAAAATTGTAACTATGTGAGGTGATTAATGTTCACTAAAATTATTGTGGTGATCATTTTGCAATATATACATGTATTGAATCATTATGTTGTATACCTTGGGAAAATACAATGTCATATGTCAATTATAGCTTAATAAAACCAGAGGAAAAAAGCAGGGAGAAATCTATATGGCTACTAAAGTGGGAACAGACCAGTATCGATGAAATTAATTTGATTATGGTCAATTGTTTTTTTTCAGCTGTGCCATCCTGCCACCTGTTGGCAGCTCAGTGGCAGCTCAGGCCAAGAATCAAACAAGCGACCCTGTTGCTCAGAGCTTGCACTCTTGGGTGAGCTCTTAACCAACTGAGCCACTCAGCCAGCCCTTTGATTATGGTCAAATGGTCTAATGACTTTCACCAGAAATTGCCATTTATCAAAGTTATAATGTTGCCAACGTGTTAGGTAAACGACTGATGAATTCAAGCAATGCAAACCTTATGTAAGCACTAAGATTGCACTATTCTATAGAACACTTTGACATGACATCAGGAAAGGCCATGGTTAATATAGTGTGGATGATCAGATTGCTGCTATAGCTTTCCCTGGCACATAATGAAAAGATCAGATGGACGTTTCCAAGCTCTAGGTTAATTACTGCTCAAATTCTCTTGTCACTTCATACCTTAAATTTGCTACAAAAACTAAGCATGGAGCCTAATTTTGTCGAATTCTTACGAAAAGCCTGTTTTTCTCTCCTTAATCTAAAGTTAGTTTTCCTATGGACATAGCAATTGAGCTTACTGTTCGATTACAAAAGAGGTGGCTGATTAATAGTGATGCTTGATGAATATGGCTACTGTGAATAGCTTGTTATTTATTCATTTTTACATCTGCTGAATGACTCCTTCTATTAAGGTTTAGGTTAAGTGATTAAGTTTGGCAGAAACTATAGTATTTGAAAATTAAACCTGGCATTATTTAGGATCCTCACTCAAATTGCAAGGAACTTCTAAGCTCTGAGCAGCACCTTCCAACCCTACTGAAGGGAGTTCGTGAAGACAGATGGAAACCAAGCACTGTTTATAAATAGACTGAATAAATGTCTCACACATTGATGAATTCCCAATTTCCAAATGGATGTAAATGTTATCATGATTAATAAAGTACAAATTGGTCACTTATCCCGTGATCCTTAAGACTTAAGAGAAAGCCTTGCTTCCCGCAAATTCCATCCTAGTTCTGGAATCTAGACTCCAAATGCCAGACAATGACCAGGGCTCTGCCTGCTGTGGAAAGAAAGACCTCACTGTGTGTCCTGATTGCCTGCCTGACTCCTAAATAACACCTTACCCCACATGCCTCTTTGTTGGATTCCAACTGCCAGCAGTCTACTCTGCCACTTTGATCAGAGTGTCCAATAGGCAACATAACACATCCTTTGGACAACAGATCCTGCCTCCTAGCTGGACTGCCCTGCCCAGCCCAGTCCTGCTCCTGCCAGTATGCCCTGACCGGTGCAGAGCCATGCCTAGCTGTGTGAGGGCATGTGGCACAACAGAGAGGGCAGGGGAGGCATCCGATGTAGCATTGTGCACTCTACATATCCTGTCAGCTGGAACCATGAGAGGATCACTCAGTTCAAGCACAGGGTGAGCCTGGAGATCTAATTTATTATGGCTGTTAGGTGGCTCCATGGTGCAATGGATAGCACATTAGACTTCTAATTTATTACGGCTGCTGATGACCAAACCAAACTTTTCAGCACTCCCTGATCTTTACCTGATATCCTAGTGAAGCCATGCAAAGCCGCAAATGGCTGCTTTTGAAATAAATTAAAAAAAATTACTTCATGACCTCAGTCCATTATGCTGTCTTTGTGCTCATGTGAAATTTCTAATAATGGAAGAGGATTTTTAAAACTCTGGACATGGAAAACAAAGATGCTGGGCAACTACTGGCATTATCTTTAAATCTGGTATAGCTGAGAAGGGAAGGGAAGACCTCTGATAGGGACAAGAAATGGGAACAAAGCCAAGTTTAAAATCAATCACTTTACATTATTGGCAAATTCCCAGAAGCACTGAACGAAATCGCATAATGCAGATAATGGTATCTATTAGTACATGAGAGCTTCCAGGAATAATTCTGGGCTTTGGGCCCAGAAAGTACTTCATCTCCCAGGAGAGGCCTATAGTTTTCCACTAACAGACATAGGTGCTAAGTAATTTCTAATCTAATGGGGCACAGTGAACTCTGCAGGGTCCCACGTGGAAAAAGGATAGACAATGCCTACGAAGTGAATTCACGACCCTTTTCTGAAACTGTCACCAACTGCCAGGGAAGCACTGTGGATGCCTTTTCAATGTCTGCTTCAAACACCGCTGCTTCACCAAAAGGGGATTTGAAGTGTGAGCCCTTCCACCCCACCAAATGCCACAGAGCCATGTAAGGAGTCACTGACCTGTCAGCATGGTGATGAGGGGGAGGCTGTTGTCCTCCGGGCTGCCCCAGTAGCCAGCTTCTCCGAGCATGTTTCTGTCAAGCACCTGATGATAGAGTTCCTCGATCCAGGCCTGGGAGAACACCATCAGCACCCCACTCGTCTGCACCTGCTTCATGAACTCTTTCTACAGAGAAGATCACACGACAAGGTGACCAAATCGTGACCCGCTGAAAACATGCAGGCTCCTTACACTCCTCCTCTGCCTCTTCCCTTCACACACAGAGTCAAGGCTTACAGGAAAAACAAAACCTTGTTGATTGGGGGGAAGGGGCTGGAAAGAGAAGGGGAAACCTAGATGGAGAAGTCCCAAAGTTCTTGGAGCTCCTTACATTTATGGTATCTTTTTAAGAACCCTGTTGAAGGATTAAGGATACTGCATTTTATATTTGTACTCTTTGCTATATGGGAGGATTAGAAACTGCCTGGAAATACTGAACAGGACACCTCACTGCCAAGCAGCAGCAGAGATGGAAATCGCTCCCTGAAAGAACATGTTTCAAGCAATACATGACTTATACTCATGAGGCCACCACTGACCCTTGAAATTTACACTTTATCAAGCAAACAAAGGGTTGCTGATTCTCTCCAAGCAGCTCACAGACTGACACGATGGTATACCGTGGAGTGGCTTGCTCAGGCGGGGCGCTGACGCAGGATAAGCACCAACACTCACCCCACACCTCCCAGGAGGTGCTTCATTATTGACAAATGAGTAAGCTTAGCTCTGGATCACGAGTAGGTCTGGGTAGATTTTGGGAGACCATCAAGAGGTTCTGTAAAAGATGCCTTCATTTTGTACAAAGGGGACCAGTCAGTGCCCATCTTCCGATGTTACTTGACCTGCTGATCACGTGTTTTTGTTGGTATCTTATACATGTGAAATTACTGGGCCATTGGTAGGCAGTCACTTCCGGCACTCAGGGTTCTGCACGCTCCGTGGAGCAAGCCCGATGACTCTCTGGCTCAGAACGCTGTGCCCATCGTATCGCCCCTCCTTCCACCCTCCACAGCCCCACAGGATGGCCCATTCCAGGGCAGCGTGGAACAGGACACACTGTGCCACCCCTCTCAGGGCACAGACACTCAGCTTTGCAGCCCAGGGGCCACCAGTTCTCCTCACAGGGTCCGAGTGCAAAGTGCACACTCACCAGCATGCCCGGTGCCAGGGCAGGGCGCTTCCGGTAGTAATCACCATGGGAAAGCTTCAGGTTGAGGAGAAGAGCGCAGTGTGCAGCCGTGTACAGGCTGTCTGCATTCATGAGCATGTGCAGGCCGAGGCAGCTGTTCCCATCAAATCCGGGCGAGTGCATCATGCCTAAGGGAGAGAACCAAGAGCCCTTAGGGGCTGCAAATAGTGCACGTAGTACAACTGGCCTATGGACAGCCACGGACCAATCCCAGTGGTATAGGTCCATGCCTCGTTTAGGACATGTCCGTAAACCAACGACAACCAGCAAGGAACATTGTCAGGGCTAGATATACGCCCCAGCCTGGCGGGGAAGAGCAAGCACTCTGGAGTCAATCTATCCGGGCAAACCTTGATGTGTTTATTCACCAGCTACTTTGGTAAAATCACTGAAACCCTCTAAGTCTCAGCCGCTTTACCTAGAAATAGGCAGTATAATCAACCGTGTCTATCTCCATCTCAAACTCTACAATAGTTTCCCATCACAATAAAGTAAAAACCCCTTTCCCCTCCTCGCTGCTTATCTACTCCCTGCAGCTGCATTCACCGAAGATCCTTGATCTCACCAAGACCTGGACCAGCCGCAGGGCCTCTGCATTTGTCTTTGCCTCTCCCCAGAATGGTCTGCCCAGATCTCTGGATAACTTTCTCTCTTGATTCTTTCAGGTTTCTGCTCAAATGCCAACATTTCAGAGACCTTCCTTTCAATTCCATCTAAAAGAGCATCCCCAACCAACTGCCACCCCTGCAATAGTCTTCCTCCTCACTCTGAATTTTTGTCATTGTCTCAATGGACATTTATTCCACCCAGCATTATATTAATACATATTTGCTTATCATCTGTCATCACTACTATTATCTACTACTACGTAAGATCTATCAGAGGGTGGGACTTCAGTAGTTTTGTTCACTAGTGTCTAGAACAGTGCCTAGCATATAGCAGACCCTTAAAAATTATTTGCTAAATAAATGACTCAGTATGAATGAACAAATTTGTTAGGAGAACTAGATGTAATAATGCACATAGGATGATTAATGCAGTTACTCATAATCACATACTTTTCTAGAAGTAATAATAGTCCTCACAAAGCTAAACATAGAATCACCATATGATCCAGCACTTACATTCTTAGACATATACCCCAAAGAGATTTGAACAGATAATTATATGCAAATGTTTATTGAAGCATTACTCACAATAGCCAGAAGGTGGAGACAACCAGAGTCCATCAGCACATGAATGGATAAACAAAATGTGCATCCATACAATGGAGGTCTGCACATGCTACAACACGGATGAACTTTACAAACATTATGCTAAGTGAAATGAGCAAGATACAAAATGACAAACGCTGTATGATCCACTTAAATGAAGTATATAGAACAGGTAAATTCATGGAGACAAAAAGCAGATTTGAGGTTACCAAGGGCTGGGGGAAGGGAGTTTCATTTTGGGATGATGAAAAATTTCTGGAAATAATGATGGTTGCACAACATTGTGAATGTAAATAGTGCCATTGAATTGTATGCTTAAGAATGGTTAAAAAGGCAAATTTTAAGTTATACATATTTTACCACAATAAAAACAAATAATAATGTGATATGTAAAAAAAACACTGAAGTGTGCACTTTAAATGGGTGCATTGTACGGTATGTGAATTGTATTTCAATGAAACTACTAAAAATGAGGAAACAAGGTTTCAAAAAATATATTTAGAAGAAGCTGTTGGTTTTCTCCCCACTATTTTTTCTAAACATCATTTTATCCTAAATAGAGTTTTCATTTTGAAGGGTTCTTCTTGCTTTCTACAAACTAATTAAAAGAAAAAAAAAAACAACCTCCAAATAACTATATCTCATGCTTTAAAGATGGGCTCACTTGACCAGAGAGGATTGGAGCCTTGTTCAAACTTTCCCAGGGAGCTTCGAGTGACAAAAATTGCCCAAGTCAGTTTCTCCCCAACAGGTACTCTTGTCAGCTCCAGTGCTACACTTGTTCCTGCAAACACTCTGAGGCTAGATTTAAGGATGTGGGTGAAACAGCCCATCCTAAGTAAATGAATACAAATGACATATGTCCACACACTCTTCAGACATCTAAAAAGTTCATTAATCAAAAATGTGCTTCTTACATGAAACGTAATAATGTTCAAGAATTATCAGACAAATAAGTGGAAAATACAACCTTGTAACAGGAACATTCACTTACATCCCTGTGAATTTCTTTTTTTTTTTTTTAAAGATTTATTGGGGAATTGAGGGAGGGGAATAGCGTTGGGGAACCAGGGAAGGGGAACCGATAAGTTGCTGTCTTTTTGTTCTTCAGTCTAGTTGTGGAGGACGTTGCTTCACTGGCCCATGTTGGTATCGTCATTGCGCTCTTCCCGGGTGAGGCAGTTGCTCGCCGGCCTCTGGAAGGCTGCTCACAGCGGCTCTTGGCAGCTCACGCTGGCTGCCTGCCACTTACTGTAGCCAATAGCAGCCCACTGCAGAAGAGGCTGCGGCCCACACCATTGCTGGCCATCTTGGCAACCAGGTGGAGCTGGTGTTCACCGCCTTAGCTGTAGAGGGCAGTGTCACTGGCTCTCATAGGTGGGATCCAAACTGGGGCCCCGCTGCTCAGAGCTGGTGTCCCAAACCAGCTCCTAGCCAACGTGCCACTCGGCTGGCCCTGAATTTCTTAATAAATATGCCAGTAAGGGGTGTAGATGAGAAGAAGTTTACGAAGTTGGAAAAACTTCAAGAGCTTTGCTATATTTGAGAACAGTATAAACATGTTTTGGTGGGAGTAAGTATATATATTTATGTTGGTCTAATAAAACCACCTTACAGTCAAAGGATAGGCATTACCTCTGCCCTGCTGTATAGAATTCCTTAAGAACTTTGCAGCTGCCTTAAGAGATACTGAGATCACTCTGCAATCATGGGCTGAGGTAGATTTATAAAAGGAAGGGCAGGTTGAGAACAGGATTTAAAAAATGACATCCTTGGTTAGGACACAAACAGTGTATCCGGGCCCTGATGGTCCATAGAAACACTCCACACTCTTTAGGTCCTGGTGGGGTTGGTGCCAGTTCTCTGGAAGAGATACATGGCCCATGATCGGTCTCTTTTCATAGTAAACAGAAAGCAGCATTCAGTGTTGTTGAATATTTAACCATTCTGGGTCACACATGAAAGGAATATTTGCATCTATGAACCAGGGGGAAAAGAAAAATCTGCGAGTGGCTTTAATCTTAGACATCAATCATAATTTCTTTAAAAATTTTGAAACCAACTATTGTTTTCCTTGGAATATGCTTTGGAGAGCTGAGCATGTGCTCAGATGCTGAAGGTGGATAAAGCAGCTAATATGTCAGCTCACATGGATACCAAATTAGTAGCCGAGATGTGACTGAGCCCCGGGGGGCACTGCTAGTGGATATGCTGAGTGCAGAAATAATTTGTCGGACTTATTAGGAGCAATCTGTCGGTACTGGCCTATATGCCTATGGAAATTAATTTTTTACATTACAAAGATCTGGCAAATTTAAGAATAAAACAAGAGGAGGCGTGATCTATCAATTTAAGAGAGACAATCATTTTCTTGCTATACCAATTATAGTTCACTGATGATATGAATAATAATGGAAATAGCATGATAACTATAACTTTTTAAATGCTTTCTATTTTCTAGAACCAATCACCTCTCATGCATTATTTCATTTAATATGTGAAATAAATACATCAAATGCCTCACTTTATATTTTACCAGTAAAAACAGTGCCTTGGAGATATTAAGTAATTTGCTGAAAGTTATGTAGCTAGAAATTGGCAAAGGTCTTGGGGCTCAAAGGCCAAGCTTTTTGCACAATGTCATGTTGTACTTACTTCTAATGTGGTGAAAAGATTCCCTCTCTGATACTCTATTTTCCATTTATCCTTTGATTGATCTCAGTAAAGTGTTATCAAATTTGGGGTAATAAACTATAGCACCTAGGACCTTTGACATATTCCATTTGTTTTTTCCAGTGTTCTATAACTAAAGCTCATTCTTTCCCTCTATAATTAAGATCTTCTTTACTGTCAGTAACAGAAGGATGGGTCATTTGCTTGACTGGTCACCAGTGAAAGAGTGGAGACAAGATCAGCATAAATGATCTCAGAAAGTGTCTTCCATGTCTAAGATAATGTGATGTTTGTTTTTAAAAAAGCATTAAATAAGCAAAACATTTAACTGCACTGAATATAAAAAATAACAACAGTCCCTGATTCTCCCAAGCCCCAGTAACACCTCTCCCAGCAGAATAACTTTCTGTATGTAATGTGTATGTGTGGGAATATAATCACAAATGAGATCATGCTACATGTATGGTACTGCATCTTGGTATTTTCTAAAAAGTATATTTTTGATGTCTCTTGATATTAGCACTCATAGATCTGCTTCATTTCTTTTTAAATAACTGTGCATAGTTGCTTTGTGATTTATTTAATTAATGGTGGAAATTTATGTATTTTCAGTTACAGAAAAAGGATGAAATACCTTTCAGCACTTCCACAAATGTATCTGTGGGATAAATTCCTAAGAGCAGAATAAAGACATATATTAAATTTGATAGATATGGCTAAAATATCTTCCAAATAGTTTTATACCAATCTTTCCTCATACCAACCATGCATAAGAATACCCTTCTACATACTCAGCATACAGGGCCTCACCTTTCTACACCTTTACAATCAGGTTATACAACTTTCTTGGTAACAGATTTCTTTCAGTCTGTGATTCTAAGTTTCTGATGATAGAAGTTATAAGAAAATACTTTTAGTGATTTGGAAAAAAGTACATAGAAGAAAATGAAAATAATCTCATCTCAGAAAATACCTTTCTGAGATAAGTATCAACGTTTTGATACTAATTTTCAATATTTTTAAAAATTATATTATGACTATTTATATCATTAAATATTAGCTGAAAACATTTTAAATGGCTATATAATGTTACAAATATATGAACTACTCATTTAACTTTTTATTTAATTTTGGGCATTTAGGTTATTTCTTATATTTTTACTGTGAAGTAATGTTATCATATACATTTCGATATGCAAATCGCTGCTTGAGTTTCTGTTCCCTTAGCATAGATTTCCAGGAGCCAATGACATGCCAGAGTCCATGCATATCATCCATCTGTCAGGACTTGGAAAACTGTCATACATTCGCTAGGCTAGTCTGTGATTGGTTTTTCACCAGGACAAACAAACTCCAGAGGTTTTTGAGTTCTTGAACATCTCTGATTTACCCATTCATTCATCCACCCCTTCAACCACCCACCCTCCCTGGTAGGGTGCAGTGTGATGAATAAGAACATGGTTTCTGGAGCCAGGCTGTTTGGGTTTATCTCCTGTCATCATACCTGTGCACCTTGGGCGACTTAGTGCTTAACCTCCCTGTGCCTCGGTTTTCTCATCTGTAAAATGAGGATAATGCTTCCTACTCTATGAGTTATTATGAGCATTAAATTAATACATGTAAAACTCTTAAACAGTTCAAGCATACAGAAATTGCTATGTTAGTGTTAGCTATTATTGTAGATATATATAAATGCTAGAAAATGACTCCAGGAAAAGAAACCAGATGGTCCACTCTCTGACCCGATATTCCCACATATTCTACTGCATTAAATCTTCAGAAAACATGAAGTAAATATTCCCATCATCCTGATATTACAGATAAGGAATTTGATGCATAGAAAGTGTAAGGACTTGCCATGGTCACAGAGTTATTAAGTGGCAGAGTTGGACTCTGATGACAGATAATCATGACTTCAGAGCTGGAGCTAGATGGCCTTTCATGTATTACATTGGGTTGTTGGAAAAGTCATGACGCATGTTTGCAACAGATGGCGCTAGTTGATTTTTGGAAGTACTAGAGCCATTCGTATCTATGTTATTGCTATGTCATTTGAAAGCTGACAGTTCTAGCTTCATTCTAAAAAAAAAAATTGAGTGATTTGGTTGAGTTTTGGAGATTTTATAAGTTGAAGATAGAAAACCAAACTGTGCATTTTTGCCATACTTTACTGTTTTACTTCCATAAAGGGAAGAAAAGTGAGTCAAGCTTATGAAAAGTTGCATAAAGTTTACAGTGACAATGCTCTACAAGACCGACAGTGCCAATGATGGTTCATGGAATTCCGTGCTGGCGATTTTTATCTCAATGACGCTCCTTGGTCAGAGGCCCACCGAGGTTGATGATGACAAAATAAAGGCATTGATCAAGTCAAACCCACATTACTTGACATGAGAGATTGCAGAAACATTGAACATCCATCATTCAAGCATTCACGGTCACCTGAAGAAGCTGGGATACATAAGCATGATTGATATTTGGGTTCCGCATGAACTCAAAGAAGTTCATTTGACGGCTCGTATAAAATCTGCAATGTGCTCATTCAATGTGAGGAAAACGATCCTTTTTTGAAGTGACTGATAACTGGTGATGAGAAGTGGATTGTTTACAACAATGTGGTGCACAAACTGTCTTGGTCCCGATGTGATGATTTGCCTCAAATGACATTAAAAGCAGACATTCATCAGAGGCAGGTTATGCTCTCAGTGTGGTGGGATTTTAAAGGTGTCATGTTTTTCGAGCTCCTACCAAGGAACCAATCAATCAATTTGAATGTGTACTGTTGGCAATTGGACAGTTTGAATGAATCCATCATCCACAAACATCCAGAGCTTGTTAATTGTAAAGGAGTTGTGTTCTATTGCAACAATGTGAGACCCCACACAAGTTTGATCACCTGTCAAAAATTATTGGAGCTTGGATGGGATGTGATGCCACACCCACCATACTCGCCTGATCTTGTGCCTTCCTACTTCCACTTGTTTCACTCTCTTAAAAACTCCTTGTGTGGTCTAACATTCAATTCAGATGAGGCTGTAAATCAGCACCTTGTTTAGTTTTTCACAAATAAAGGCAGGTCCTTCTATGAACAAGGAATTATGAAGCTCACTGAAAGATGGCAAAAGGTTATCGAACTAAATGGGCAATATAGCATTGATTGATCTTTGTTGTTTATATAAATAAATGACCTTTGAAAAACATAGACAAAATACATCATGACTTTTCTGACAACCCAACATATGTTGATAGTTTTAAGCGCGCGCGTGCGCGCGCGCACACACACACACACACACACACACTATAAAATTCCTGGCAAACTAGCTTTAATTCTATCTTTGTTTGAGACATTTGAGAATTGGCAGTGACTAATGATATTATTATGAGGATAAAACTGAATCCATACTTAGTTTTTACAACAGAATATGGTGCTGTCTTGGAAACTGCCAGTTGCTAATCAAAACCACCTCTTCTTTCTTAGTAACAGAATCCTGGTTTTACTTGGGATGGCAATATGCCCTGTATTTCTTGTAAGTGGGAGGGGCCAATAAAGTCAAGATCTTTATGTGGAGTTTCTAGAAAGCCCCTTAAAATAGCTTTATTTAGCTCTAAGGTGGGCCCTTTACCACCTTTTCCCCCTTCCTTTTCGCTTGGGCCATGGATGTGACGGCTGAAGCACTACTGGCAACAGCCATCTTGGTAAATGAGGAAACCTTAGGATGAAAGTCATATTTTAACAAAGAGTAAAGCAGAAAGACAGGAGGAGCCTGGATCCCTGATCGTCACAGAGCATTGGACAGCCTACCTGAGACTTAATTTAGGGGACAGAAAATGAATCTTTTTCTTAAGTAATCATTTTAGTTTCCTACTATCCGCACACAAGCCAATCCTAACTGATGGAGGCAGGATTACATATTAACTTATTTATTTGAGGCTTTCTTCCTGTATTTTACCTTTTGTTCCCTCAAAGATATTGAGGTAAATCTGTATTACCACCTTCTGAGGTGTTTAAATCACAGGGCCAAAAACCGAAGCTGGCAACAGCATACATGACTTCCTGGTTTGCGTTCACAAAGCCAGAGCTCCTTCTAGAGACTGTGGTCCATTCTCAGAAGGTGATGAGAGGTGGGAGTCAGCACTGAGGAAGAGAAGGGAGACTCCTGGCTGGGCAGAGGTTGAGGTCTGTACCTCTCTGCTGCCTGGCAGTGTCTGGAGGGTTGGCAGGATCCCAGAGGAGACTGCGCAATGGTACCCAAGGGCCAATGGTACCCAAGGGCTCCTGGCCTTGCCAGGGCATCCAGAGCCCACAGTGGCAGGGAGGTAACAAAATCACTGAATCCCCAGAGAGCCTGGGAAGTGGGACAATGGGAGTTCCTCGGCCATATAAGAGGTGAGGGGCCCCCCGCCCAGATCCCAAAAAAGCTTCAGTTTCCGGTTTTACTCTGGGATGGGGACCTGAGGGCCAGCAGAGATTAAATGTCCAGCCAGCTAGGCAAGGTGGGAGTCTGGAGTCAGATTTGTTTTAATTTGAAGAAATAGATATTTCTTACACAACTGAGATTCATACTTGCTACACTATCTTTTGTGAAATTTGGTAATTTATAAATATCCAACTGCTTGCAATGAGCTTCACATTGGGTCAGACTAAGTCTCAAGACCGTTAGTGAATTTCACTAATTTAAGGAACTGCAATCTCAAAGCCAAGTGCCCACGCCCCTCCATCAACTGCTGTGCGAGGCTGGTTCTGGTTTTTGTTCCTCAGGAGCCACCTTATGTGGACACCACTTGTTCTATGCAGGATCAGGAAGGCACTTGGGCAGCTATCACCACTCACATCCACTACCATCTTTATAAAACATGTTTGTCTGAACCTTCCCACCATGAGAAATTTTAATTGTTTTCAAAGGAAAGCCTCCCTTGAATCATGTGGAATTAAGTCAGGCTCATTTCAACTGTTGGTTAGCTGTCTGAGGACAGGAGTCCCTGAGAAATGCCGGGCGAGTCTGATCTCAGCCAGGTAACAAATTAGGGATAAATACTCACTGGGGTTTTTTTGCAAAACAAGGTTTAAAGCTTTTGATGACAAATGAGTAAATATCTGAGTTATGACTCAAGGAGATTGTCTTTTCCCTTTCTTGTTTGGACTTTCATAACTGTCTCTTGGGTGAACAAAGGGAATCTGCCATCTCCTTCATCTCAGCTGGGTACCAGTCTCTCATCTTGCAGGTGACACTTGCAAGGGGTGGAAGAACACTCTGTCAGTCCAGAGGTAAACCCAGGCCAGTATCCAATGGCTTTGGTTGACCCACATTGATGGTCAATGTGATCCACTAAACCACAGCAGAGACTGAGGATAAGTAGCTTATTGGTAGCAGAACCACAGAGGAATGGGTCTGTAATTCGGAAATAGAGACCAATTCCTAATTGGTGAAAGCATGTGGAGGTCACTATAATTAAAACACAAATGACTAACATAATTACAGATAATCACTAAAAACTATATGTGTAGACATCCAAAAGATTTTGAAATTTCTTTTCAATGTATTGATTTCTACCTTAATGTCACAACATGTTAAGTCTGATGAAATATTTTCTAGACCTTTAAAATTTGAGCATTCATGGGGCCACAGTCTAGCCCCACAAAACATTCACTGAAGCCCTGTTTTGCATGTACTGCAAGCCTTGATTTGAAAGGCACAAATACACAAATGTGAAAATTTGTTGTAGCTTCAAATTTTATAACAGACTCTGCTAAGATTATATTTCCTAATTCTCCTAAGAAACAAGGCAGGACCCTTGGAAGTCAGTTTTTACCACTGTGACAACTCATTTATCTGGAATTACTGGGGCATGTTGTTTATAAACATGAAGTTATCTGAGAGCTAAGTTTTACATATTTAAATGCTGACACTTCTGCAGCTGAGCTGTTTTGTATGGATAATTTTAATTTTAAATAGGAGGCCCTAAATACAATTTTATACTTTCTTGATGACTCAAAGCCATCATTACTGCTATCATCATTACTATTGATATACAGTTGTTTTAGGGGACCAGTGAAGTTTGCTGGGCTCTCTGGCTTGGCAAGAGGGACATTAGGCTGGTCGGAGAAGGATGCCAAGCTCCTCTCCCCATGAATATTTCTAGCTGGGAAGAGGCACAGGCTCAGAGGCTCTACCAAACCCATTACAAAGGGCAGTGATGTTTCCTTTGAATTCAGGCATCACCTCTGACTTCTTTAGCCCATGAACTCTTGCACATCTTTAGGAACCAAAGAGCAAGTTCATCAATCTACAGTCAATAAATATTTATTGAGATTAAGCCATGCATGTCTTGGGATGCTTGGCACATAGCACAGTATAGCTTCTCTATAAATGTTGACTGAAGAAGCATTTGTGTATTTGTGTGTGTGTGTGTGTGTGTGTGTGTGTGTGTGAGAGAGAGAGAGAATGAGACAGAGAGAGAGAGAGAGAGAGAAATATATAGATGCTATATAATAGAATCGTATACTTGAAACCTATATAATATTATTAGCCAATGTCTCCCCAATACATTTAATTTAAAAAGTCAAATTTAATGATGGTTGTATAAAAGATATTAGAGAAAAATACAATTTTTAGAAGAGTATACATTTCCCTAATCATTCAATAAAACATGAATTGTGTGTGTGTGTTCCTTCGCACAAATCAAATATTTAAATTTTATTTTTATATCTAACTCTAAAAGAAAAAATATTGAGAAAATTGCTGAGCAGTCCTGAAAATTGGTAGTTTCATGTCTTGAAAAGAACCACAGTGCAGTTAGGAAAGTTGAGAAATTACATGAATCTCTTTCTAACCTCCAAGATAGATCACAGAGTAATCTGAGAGGTCCAGAATTAAAAGGTCTGTAGTTTCTCTGGTGCTTGCTACAACTTTGGATTACTCTCATATTAAAAATGTTCTTCTTGGGCCGGCCGAGTGGCACATTGGTTAAGAGCTGGTTTTGGGATGCCAGTGGGCCCAGTTCAGATCCCACATATGAGGGCCAGTGACACTGCCCTCTACAGCTAACAACAGCTCCACCTGGAGCTGGGCTGTGCGAGCTCCAGCGACGGTGTAGGCTGCAGGCCCTGCTGCAGTGGGCTGCCATAGGCTACAGTGAGTGGCTGGCAGCCAGCGTGAGAGGCTGGCAGCCAGCGTGAGCTGCCAATAGCCGCGGTGAGCGACATCCAGAGGCTGGTGACCCATCTGCCTCAGCCGGGAAGAGCGCAATGACAATACCAACATGGGCCAGTGAAGCAACATCCTCCACAACTAGACTGAAGAACAAAAAGACAGCAACTTGTCTGTTCCCCTTCCCCGATTCCCCAATGCTGTTCCCCTCCCCCAATTCCCCAATTTAAAAAAAAAATGTTCTTTAAAAATACCCAGATTAAAGTGTCTTTTTCTGTCCTTTTAACAAAGGACAATCTGGTGAGCTTCATAAAGAGACTTATTAAGCTACCTTATAACAACACAGGAGTCAGTTCCTACCAACTTCCAGTAGATGGGGTAGAATTTTTTTGGATATGTGTGTGATGTGTTCTTTGTTAGAGGTTCAAAAATTAGTTACACATGGTTGCCGCTCTCAAGGAGCTGAAAGTATAGAGAAGGGAAGGTGAATGTATTAACACAAACTATTATAAATGTAGTAAATGCAATGACCAACACATGCTTAAGGCTCAGTGGTAGAAGAGCAAGTGGTGATCTTGGCTTTTAACAGTTCTCTGTTGGTCCTCAGGGTTAGTCCTTTCCATCTGAGCACAGGCTCAGGGAGGTCCAGGTCCATCCACCTCAGCATTCTGTGGTCAAGAGACCCTTGAATTTCAGGGGAAGCCACAGTTGACCGCTCTGGGGTCAGGCAACCACTTATTCCTGCCATAAAATTTTTTGAACCCATTAATTGCTTTCTTTCTGTACTACTCTGAGATAATATAAACATAATTTTTTTTTATGCTCCCAGTTCCTGGCACAGAGCTCCTAAACCTTTATAATTTCCTAAGTGAGAAGAATACTAGGAGCATCTCATTCTAATGTTTGTCTTTGACCTCCTATCTAACACAGGACTCCCCAAATCCTTGTAAATTCCTAAGTGATAAGAAGTCTAGGAACATCTTTTGTTCTAATGAGGTGACTGTGGGTGCACTCCTGGATGACTTCGGGATGGAGGCTGGTCACTGAAAGACCAAGTCATGATTAGAAGCTTGGAATTTTTAGCTCGCTTTCCCCCACTCTTCCCTCCCCCCAAATCTTCCAGAGAGGGGAGAGGGACTAGAAACAGAGTTAATCATTGATCATGCCTACATGTGGAAGCCTCCATAAAACCCCAAGAGTAGTGGATTTGAGGAGCTTCCGACTGGTAAACAAACCCATATACCAGGAGGGAGGCCACACCCCAAATCCATGGGGACAGAAGCTCCTGTGCTTGGGACCCTCCCAGACCTGGCTGTATGTATCTCTTCATCTGGCTGTTCATCTCTACCATCTGTCATATCTTTTGATAAACTGGTAAACCTAAGTGTTTCCATGAGTTCTGTGCGTCACTCTAGCAAATTAATCGAACCTGAGGAAGGGGTCATGGAAACCTCCCAAGTATAGTCAGTCAGAAGCGCAGGTAACAGGCTGGGCTTGCACCTGGCATCTGAGTAGGGTGGGGCCATCTTGTGGGCCTAAGCCCTTACCTTTGAGATCTGACACTATCTCCAGGTAAATAGTGTCAGAATCAAGTTAAACTGGACTCCTAGCTGGTGTCAGAGACTTCCTTGTTATTACGGGGGAAAGCCTCCACACATTTGGTGACCAGAAGAATCAGAAGTGGAGTGTTTTGTGTGACTAGCAAAGGAGACACACAAGAAGGATTTTTTTCCCACATAGAAAGGAAAAAGCTGGGTTTTTCCCTTTATAAGTACCTTTCGATAAAACTGTCTTTAAAATCATCACTCATTGTGTGAAATGCTACTTTCCTGTACTCTTTTTCTTCTTCTTCCCCCAAAATCCTAGGTGGCTATCTTCTGCCCTTCATTAAAACTTTGGCCCATATTTACCACAGCCCTCCTGTTTAAATATGGTCTGTGTCACAATGGTCACATTCAACAGACAGGAAGGGTCTGAGATTGGGGAAAGTTCAGGGGAATTCAGAAAATATTGGGAGGGCAGCCTGGATCTGGTCCAAGACCTCATTCAAAATAGTCTGCATATTGATATACCAAAAATGTGTTGCTCTGTGATTTTAGACACCAAGGCATAGAAGCAAATTAAGAATTCAGTGTTTTGAGGGCCGGCCGAGTGGCACAGTGGTTAAGTGCTGCCTTGGGAAGCCAGCGGCCCTGGTTCGGGTCCCACGTATGAGGGCCAGTGACACTGCCCTCAAAAAAAATTAAAAAAAAAAAAAGAATTCAGTGTTTTGAGAATCACAGTCTGTCATTTTGTGTCAGTGAGCAGCAGCTTTCTAGAATCCAGCTACCTCTTATTTTTTACGCCATACCATATACATTTATCAGCTTCATAGTATATTCCAGCCATCAGCTGCTTACAACCCAAATAAATCACCCCCCAAAAGCCTTATATTCCTTTGCCCTCTTTAACTGTAAGAAACCCCAAGATGGATTAAGATGCTTTGAGCACTTCAAACAAGCACGATAGTTATTGCCCATTAAGGCGGAAGGCTCTGAACAATCTTGCTGACTGTATAGCAAAGTGCTGTTTACCAACCTGAGCAGAAGGTAGATGCGAAGTTCTGCAGGGCCAAGTCCACGTCTCCCACACTGGGCAGGGCCAGCAGGTGAGGAAGGAGGCTCTCGAGGGACTGCACAAACAGCCTGGCGCTGTGCTGGTCAGCTTCCTGGTTCTTCAGTAGTTTCAGAGACAGAGCAGCAGTTCGCAGGGACCTGTGGCCCAGGCAATCCCGAGGGGTCTGCTCTTCATCAGCGAGGGAACAGTTGTCCGACCCAATGTCCGAGACGTCCGACCTCCCTGAGTCCTTTTCTGCTGCCATTGAGTACTGATCGCAGGAATCGAATTCTGTCCTCGAAAGGTCCTGGTCATCGACGCTAAAATTGCTCTCACTGTATCGAGATCCGTAGGACCTCATCCTGCAGTCCACTGACAGGAAGTTGGTTATATCTGGGTAAGCAACTGTGTGGCTTCTTTGAACAACATCTGGCTGGTCTATGGCCTCTGGTTCTGACACTTTGCTCAGCGTCTCCTTGCTCTCCTGGATGGCTGGGGATTTCAGGCCGTTCTTGTGGTTTTCGGAGTGGTCCTCGGGGGTAGTCTGACCCAGCTCTCCCTCCAAGGTGGTCTGGCCTGTGTCCGTGGTGACACTAATGCTGATGTCAGGGCTCCTCTCGTTCCCCGACTCCCACGGCGTGTGTTCCGAGGACAGGACTCGCCGCTGCCAGCGGAAGTCAGCCTCGTTGATCTCCATGGAGTCTCGGCTGGACTCAGTCCCATCCTTCAGCTCCTCAAGGCGCAGCAGCAGCAGCTGGACCTGATCTTCGCTCAAACCCTTGCCCTGGCTGAGCTCGTCTAAGGCCCCAAGCAAGGTGCAGACGCAGGACACGGCGGCATAGCAAGCTTCAATGCCGCCCTTGAGGCACGCTTCGGTCATGCCATCCATGATGCTACACGTGTGCAAAGGAGAAAACGGCATCAATACGTGAAACACGGAAAAATGCTCCAAAAATGAACAAGAATTGTTAGACTGGTGAAAAGTAGCGTATTCAAAACAGATACTCTAATTTACCTGAAATTACATGGTCGGGGCGAAAAGTAAATGAAACAAACATGCTCAGGCTGGCAGAGGAAACCCTCCAGGTAAAGTGACCCACCTTGAATCACACTCTCAGGGTCATGGCTATGATTATGATAATGTAGATACCTTCTATAAAATGATGCATTTGACTACAACTATTCCAAACCAGATATTGTTTTCTGTAGGGGGTGGGGTTGAGGGTGGGGGGTGGAGGGCTACATGTAAAGGCATCCTATAGCTACTTTAATTCAAAAAGCTTTTCTTTAAAATAATCCCAAAGAATAAGTTTTATACATTTCACTTTGTACACTGGATTTTATTTAAGTTAATATGAAAATATAGAAAGTCATATGATTATAATAAATTGGGATACGACTTCTCGTATGGCTTGTGGGTACATTATTAAATAGTCACATTTCATATAATGTAGATTCATAAAATTTCGGTGATTTGGGAACAAAGTTGGTAGTATTCAGAGAAACAGCGTTTGCTAAGCAACATTGACTGAAAAGGAAAATGTATCATACAGTTTGAGAAGATCCAGATGAGACTTTCTTTTTGAAATTGATCTTTTTCTGGATTCGGGCTCAGTGGAGCTGGGTCCTGCCAAATCGCAGAGACGCTGTGGGCTCCCAAGCAGCTATAAGAAGAAGGGGGGAAAAACAACAGAAAAGGGAATATCATAAAAAAGCACAAGGTTTTAAAACTGTGAGATCAAATAAACATGTGCTTTCTCTACTGAGTGATATAGTCTAAGGAGAAACAACTGTTTGGAACTCAAATCTTAATAAAACGGGCCTAGGTGTTCTTGACATAGAGCACGCACTGGGCTCCCCAGTTCAGGACAAGAAAATCCTCTGAGGGATTGTTTCAAAAACGTTTATAGTAGAGAACTAGAAAGCATCTGTGTTCTTTAGTGAGACTGGCCTGTAGCTTACCTTTCCTACAATATACTCTCTTGGTTTTATCTTGCTATCCAAGTTGCCTAGCTTTAAAAACTGGGTTGAGAAGTATTTCCTTTTTCTATTGTCTGGAAAAGTTCATATATTAGTAAAATTACCTGTCCTTTGAATGTTGGTATAACTTGTTTCTAAAGCTTTATGGGGCCAGTAGGGCCGGGCAAGTGGCGCGGTGGTTAAGTGCTGGCTTGGGAAGTCAGCAGCCCCATTTCGGGTCCCACATATGAAGGCCAATGACACTGCCCTCACACACAAAAAAAAACAACCCCAAAAAACTGTATTTTGGGCCTTCCAAGTGGCTCAGTTGGTTAAGAGCTCGCTCAAGAGTGCGAGCTGAGCTCTGAGCAACAGCAGTTCGATGCCCAGCCCGAGCTGAGCTGCCACTAAGCTGCCAACAGGGGCAGGATGGCTCAGCTAAAAAAAAAAAAAAAGTAATATGGGGCCAGTAATTTTTTTAATAGAAAGATGATTTTAACTACTGATTCAATTTCTTTAAAGATTATGGTACTATTTAGGTCACCAATATCTTCCTGAGCCAACTTCCCCCGCACCCATGGGAGAGAATGAATGAACTGAGCCAACTTTTTAAAGGTTGTGTTATTTCCTAGAGATTGATCCATTTTATCTAAGTTTTCAAATTTACTGTCCTAAAGTTGCCTTAATACCTTCTTTTAATTTCGTTAATGTTTACAACATCTACAGTTATATGCATTTTAAAAAAATTTTATTTTGCTTGTTTTTACCTATTCTGGAATTTTTCAATTGCTTTTGCAAAGAGTTCTTAAATTTTCTTAGTTCTGGTATTTTTCACTTAATTGATCCACTATAAATGTTTGCTTTTTATCACAGTACGTCCTACTTTTATCCTTATTTTTTTCCTCCTTTCTACTGTCTTTGAATTTAATCTGCTCTTCTTCCAACTACCTCAATTGGAGAATTAGAACTTTAACTGTAGGCTTTTTTTTTTTTTTAAGTTGAGCCATCAAACCGGTGACCCTGTTGCTCAGAGCTCGCACTCTTGAGCGAGCTCTTAACCAACTGAGCCACTTGGCCAGCCCTGTAGGCTATTTTTTAATATAAACAATTAAAGCTATAAGTATCCTATGGACTGCTTTGGCTATATCCTACAAATATGTATGTACAGAATTTTCATAATTGTTTAGTTCTAACTAATTTTTATTTCAATATGGTAGAAATCCTTATGGAAAATTTCAGTTTGAGGCTGAATTAATTTGAGAAGAGACTGGTTAGTTAAGTGTATTTAAAGTCCATTATTTTCAAAGTGAATTATATTCACAGGAAAAGTATATTAAATAGAAAATGTTATATCTTAAGGGGTACTCTTCTTCCCCTCTTTCTATATTATTCCTTTCTTATCCAGAAATTCAGAACTTCTGCTCCCCTGGAAGCACAGAAATGAAGCTTCCAGTTTTCTCTCCACATTCTATTTCTTTGATAGTGAAACATTTTCTCTCTCTCTCTCTCTCTCTCTCTCTCTCTCTCTCTCTCTCTCTCTCTCTTCCTTTCCCCTTCCCTCCCCCCCACCTTCCACCCCACACACTGCCTGGCCTACATTCCAATGAAGTGGCTATGTCTATGGGCCTCTAACTCTCCCATCTCTGGCTAGAAGGGTAAGTACATTTCAGGGGGAACACAGTGGGAAATATCATTCTCTTGGGTTTCATTGCATTCTTTAATTTTACTAGTAATAAATTAGATTATATTATCTTAATTCCCATATTAATCTGGATTTATTTTTCAGTTGTTTCTGTGTCTGAAGGGAAAAGGTGCTGAATGATTAGGCTTCTGAAGACCACTCAACAAATGCTTAAAGAGAGGCAAGATATGTTTGATGTCAACTTCTTCAGGTGGGTCTGTGTGATATGGTATCAATGGTTGAGTTATAACAGGTCTGGTAAAGATTAGGGAATTCCTTCTAAAGCTGATCCATGGGAGAGGGATAAGGAAGAGCAAGGTGTATTGTTTGATTACTGTTCAGTTTGGAAAAAGTGGAAATATACTTTGACACAAAATGTTTCGTACGTCTTCGACTAATAGGTACATGGTGCATACGGCAGAGTGACAAATGAGAAAGAGAACAGGGACATAATACCAAGTGTTCAAACTCCAAAAGGCTAAACAAACACCCTGGGTGCCCAGTGGTTTCGTGTGCATAAATGCAGCATATTTTGGTTTCTAGGTTACCAGCCTTCCCAAAGTATTGGTGCTGTCAGAGTAAGTGGAGGAGGCATTGCTTTTCAGAACAACCTGGCCCACGTTAAGTCTGCTGTGCTCCTGAGGCAGCACTGCCTGGATGTGTTATTCACGTGCTGGTGTCCAATTCCAGCCTTTCCCTGCAGCATAACTTTGGGAAGCTATGAAAGGGGGGAAAATGTAACTAATGTCCTTTGCAGTAGTGAAGAAGTTACTATTTAAAATACATTTAGAGGAGCCGGCTGAGTGGCTCAGTTGGTTACGAGCTGGCTTGGAGCGTGTGCTCTGAGCAATACGGCTGCCGGTTCAATTCCCACATGAGCCAGTGAATGCTGCACCCTCGCCGAGCTGTCGCTGAGCTGCCAACAGGTGGCAGGATGGCTCAGCTGGTGTAACAACAAGATTGCCTGGTCAACGGTGGGCTATGTAGTGAACTTGGCACCTTGAGCTGAGCTGCCACCTGGATGGTTCAGTGGATAGGGAAAAGAATAAATAAAATAAAAATAAATAAAATACATTTAGACACCTGCGTACCCCATATGCCAAGTATTTACTTAGCATTCAGGTCTCAAGGGGCTCTATTGTGGGCAGCAAACAACTCCAGTGCCTGTCAACTCCGAGGGGGAAAGAAAGGTTGCTGGTGTTTACAAAATACCCTCTTTGCAGATAGTCTATCTTCAGGTCCATCTGTAATTCGGTCAAAATTTATTAAACACTTGCTGTGATTGAAGCACTGGAGTACTGGCTACCAGGGGAAACACACAAATGCAACATGTACAAAAATATAGTTTAGGAGAGGAGAAGTTTGTTCCACATTGCACTGTGGAACAATCCATGCCATGCCACATCTAATCAATCGCTACATGGTGGAATGGGATTTAAAGAGCAAAATTAGTGGTCTGAGGAAGCAGAGATGTAAAGAAGGAGGATTTTGACAGCAATTAGGAAGCTGTATTTAGAATACCTGGGTTCACATTTTAACTAATAATCACAAGGACTTGGGGCAAGTAACAACTTCTCGTGGAGCCTCAGTTGTTCATCTGAAAACTGGGCATACTATTATGCTCCTAAGAAAGACTATAAATAAACTAATGTGAAGTGCCAGCAGTGTCTAGCCTATTGTAATCAACCACTCCGCTCTCGTAAGTGGAGCAGCCAATGGGAACAGGGGAGGCGGAGTCTGAATAGAGGAGGCAGGAAGGTGGGAACAGAACAAAGTAGGGTCCGGCTGATGAAATAAGAGTGATCCTGGGAAATGAGGGGAAATGAGAATGATGACAGAAGGGTCTGGAAAGTGGGCAGAGTAATTCAGACTTGATGGGAGAGACAATAAGGAGCCAAATGGTGATTTAGTCCAGAAAGACAAAAGGAAGGAAGCAGGTAGGAGACAAGACACTAGCTGGAATTGGTACGCTACTCTGGGTGGGAGATACCGAGAACCAGCTATTTTCAGCTTCCATATGTTTTGTTTTCTCTTTCTTAGGGTAACAATCAGTGCACCAAGTATTTGTTCAGACTTCATACTTACAAAGTACCTATACAAAGTACTTGATCACATTTTGAACTTGCAACCTTTGGAATATTATTACTATGCACAGTTGAAAAAATTGTAAGTTCACAAATACAACCACGTCGATGACTTTTCTTTTGGTTATTTAAGAGAAAGCAGAGGTGTCTTTGTTTGAAGTACCTTCAAAATAACTCTAGTTCCTCCTCAAAACCATTAAGGAGCACACTGGGACGGCTATTATAAGCTGGCCAACCTTTACATTCTCGCTGGGATCATGACGTCAGGGAGATATAAGGCCAAAAAAGGGATGGGGCAAAAGAAGGGCTTCCTTTTACTAGTAATGCTCTTTTTTGGATAATGTACAACCTGAGTATAAAATCATTTTGAAACTCAATTTTGGCAAAGATGAATAAACACGTATATCTGCACAAACAGCATGTAAGGGAGCAGAATGAAATCTCACCCTGAAGCCTGGTCAGGTACATGCAGTTTAAACTATCAATTGGCATGGCATCAGCGAGCACGTATCCCTTCTCCTGACACCAGCGCCCAGCACATGCACACACACACACCCACCCTAAAGGTACTGTTTGTCTGTCACTGGATACCATGAGCTACTAATTAAGTTTCAGCAGGTGACTGACGAACATTTTCTGTGTGCTTCCTGTGTGCAAATCACTGTGCTCAGGTCCCCTGGGCAAGTACGGTGGCATTCTTTTGGGCCTCCCTACCTCTTTCATGACTTTGATGGCTTCTACCCGGTGCTGGGGGGGTGGGTAGAGCAACATGCGGTGATACAGGGACTGGAGCACGGGCTTCATGGAGTCCACCGACCCCACCAGCCGGACGAGCTCAGCTGCGATGTAATAGATAGTCCGAGCCACGGGCCCGCTCAGGGCTGGCGCCGTAGAGGAGCAGCCCGAGCCCCGGCCATGGTCAGAAACTCCTGGAGACACAGAGTCCGACTCCATGCTGGTGCTCGTGCTGCTGCTGTGAGCAGAGGTGATGGTTTTGTCGAGAATTGGATTCCCCAGGATGACGACGAGAGCAGGACAAAGGTTCTTCCTGGGAAGAAAAATAAATTTCAGTAGAAGCCAAATGATCAAATGTGAATACCATCCTGAAGGCAGATACCAGGTTCCACACAAGTGACTAATTAGAGTTGGGCTCTTTATTGCTCCTTCTTTGGGCTATGTCCTGTTCCAGTTTTTCATGGCTCTCCACCACTTCTGGGTATATGAATAAAATACTTTTTCTCCTAAGTGAAGCGAGGGTTAACTAAATAAAATATCAAGAGAAGTGCTAAGAAACCATCTGACATGAAGAAAGGGACTCAAAATGCCACCTGTCTCCATTATAAAGTTTCATTGTACTATAAATAACAAAATTATTTGTACTTCTCATTAGAAAAGTTACTTTAAAATTCTGACACATATACTGACACAGATCCTTTGTCTTCCTTCCTCTGGATGAGCCCAGAAACACAGAGCAACTAGCTAGCTGCCTGCAGGCCCTGTCACTTGTGTGAATCTCTGACTATGACTAAGTGGCAGGTATTCAGGTTGAGATGGAGAATGTACCAAGGTAAGGCTAAGAATAATGTTCCGTAGCTCCAGCTCCACCCCTACCCCCCACACAACTTTCTGGTGCCCTTGGATGCTTTTAGAACATACTAATAACCTAGAAAATATTCTCCTCATTTCTGTGTCTTATGATTCTACGAGGAAAACAAAAAGCAAGAAGGTCTTGGAGGTTTATTTTGTTACAATAATGATCTGTATTTTGGTCCAGTGCATGTCAGCAAAGCAACTTCCCTACTTTCCCTCTAAAACATTTTATTATTATTATTATTAGTAGTAGTAGTAGTAGTAGTAGTAGTAGTAGTTTCAGGTGTATGAATATAAAACAACATAGTGATTAGACATTTACACACCTCACAAAGTGATAACCCCAACAAGTCTACCCATCTAACAACATACATAGCTATTACAATACCATTGACTATATTCCCTATGCTGTACTTTACATTGTGACTATATATGTTACAGTTGACATTCAATATTGTTTTATTTATTAGTTTCAGGTGTACATCACAGTGGTTAGGCATTTATATAATTTATGAAGTGATCCTCCTGATAAGTCTAGTATCCACATTACACTACACATAGTTCTTACAATGTTATTGATTCTATTTCCCATACTGTAGTTTGACTATTTTGTGACCACCAATTTTTACTTCCTAATCCCTTCACCTTTCTCACTCTCTAAAGCCTTTACACACAGATGAAACCACTGGTAGGTCATGGAGGCTGTGGGAAGGGACCCAAGGACACAGTTAGAAGGCGGGAAGGGCACGAGGGCGTGAGGGTGAGCACTCACCAGATGAGATCGGCAAAGCCTCTGTGCAGGTGCATGGAGGACGAGGAACTGCTGAGCACAGACAGAATGCACTCCAGATACAGAAGCTGCAGCTGCTGATTGTCACTGCAGAAGAACAAAACCAGTACACAAACGCATACAAAATAAAGGCAAGATTACAGAGGAGATGTGCAGAAAACACTTGGAAAAATATTAGGCATTGCAGAAGTGTTAATTTGGGGGGGTGGGATTAGTTAGTGTTCTGGGTTGAATTGTGCCCCCCTCCAAAATTCCTATGTTGAAGTCCTAACCGGTGGTACCTCACAATGTGAACTTATTTGGAGATAGGGTCTTTAGGGGATTGAGTTAAAGTGGAGTCAAGAGGGTGGGTTCTAATCTGATATGAGGGGTGTCCTTATAAAATGGGGAAATTTGTACAGAGATACACAGAGGGAAGATAATGTGAAGAGACACAGGAAGAAGGTGGTCATCTACGATCCAAGAAGAGAGGCTGGAATGCATCCTTCCCTCTGCCCTGAGAAGGAACCAACTCCACTGATATCTTGATCTTAGACTTCCAGACTCCAGAACTGGGAGACAATTAATTTCTGTTCTTTAAGCCACCCAGTTTGTGATCCTCTGTTACAACGGCCCATGCAAACTAATGTAGTTAGGGTGAATTTTTTTTTTTTAATGAACTTGAGTTTTCAGAACAATTTTAGATTTACAGAAAAGCTGAGCATGGAACAAAGGTACCATATTTTACCCACTCCTACACATGGTTTATCCTGATATTAACATCTTACATTAGTATAGCATATTTGCTCCCCTTTAATGAACAAATATTGATATGTTATTATTAACTGAATTCCACAGTTTATTCCAGAAATGTTCATTCTTAATATGTTTGTCTAAACCTTCCAAAACACCAGTTACCACATTATTTTTTAAATGGTTAATGCTTTACTAACTTGCATTTGACTTTTCTTATTTTTGAAGGCAAAATGGTTTTTCAAAGGACAAATTATTTTTTTCAGGATTATTATTATGGGGTAACTCAAAAGAGCCAGGTTAACAACACAGACAACTTTATGGGGTACACATTCTTATAGCCAGAAGGCGTCTGCCAAACCCACCAGAAAGTATTAAAATCCAGGTGGGTGTCAAGTGACAGGTAGGAGTATGGAAGAATTCATGTTCAAGGACATATTTACTACAAATATATAATAAATACTTTTAAGAGAATTCATTCAGAAATCCTACATGGAATAGAAATGTTCAGGAAAAGAAGAAACTTGTTTTTAAACATAATTTTTGGTTGTGTTTGTTTTCTCCTAAAGTAAATAAATGCCAAAAGGAAGCTTCATGTCCTTAACAGTTCAAATAACTCCCAGGAGAAGGGGGTGAAAGGGGGAGGCAAGGCCAGTGATGGGCAGACTAGAAACTTAGGGAAACAGAAGGAAGAAAGTTAAGATTAGACCGTCCCCAAGTTCAGACGGTTACATCCACACAACTGCCAAACTGAGGAAGGCAGTGTAGCTGTAAAACAAAGGATCATAAGACAGAAGGCTGGGGGACCCCTCATTTAAGTGCTATGTTAAATACCATGGTGGTATGACTAAAATTGACATTAAGATCTAAAGCTGGTAGGCAAGCTACAGCCTGAGGGCAAAATCGTACTGATGGCCTATGAACTAATAAAAATTTTTACATTTTTAAAGGGTTGTAAAACAAACAAAGAAACAAACAAACAAAATGAACAGGGGACAGAAACAGTAAGTGGCCCTTTGTAGAAAACGTTTGCTGACTCATACTCTACAATGATCTCCTGTGTCCAAAGAACGCTGCACAATGACTAAAACGATGCCGTTGTTTTGAAAAAGGGAACCCCACTCCTGTTTGGATGTGCTCCACAACATCCTCTGAGGGTGGAAGGAGAGAGGGGTAAAGGCTGAGTCTCCACAAAAACTATTTTGCCAAGAGGAAGGTGGTGGCTGGAGGAAGAGCAAGAAAGGCAGGACGTAATTGGCCACTCTTGGCCAGGTCAGGACATTGTGTTTCTATGCTCTACCACCCACACAGGCTTCCCTACACTTTTGAACAAAACACAGTTCCTGACTGAAATCAATATATTCTTTATTCTCATGGGACTAGAGGTGTATAAGCAAGTACATAAAACACTGTGTAGGAAGTGCTATAAATGAATAATTTAACCCAAGGTTCTACGAGAGCATGTAGCAGCGGCATCTAACCTTCCTCAGAAAGATCCAGAAAGAACTTCCAAAGGAAACGATATCTTAGTAGAGACCTAAAGTTCAAGTAGGAGCTTCACTTGGAGGCTTTGGGGGGGGGGTGTGAGCAGCGCATGGGATGGGGGGATGGTTTGTGGTGGGAGCACAGAGTTGTAGGGGTGTCATCAGCAAGAGGTGGGGGGTTGGAGAGGTGGGCAGGGGCAGGATAGAAAGAGTCTTGTAGGCTGTGCTAAGATGTCTAAACTTGATTCTGCAAGTACAAGAGCCACATGATCAGATTTATAACTCAGACCAATCATTCTGGATGCTGTAGAAAGAAACAGACTGGAGAAGGCAAAATAGAAGGGCCACGACATCCATTATAAGCCCCATTTTGAAAAATCAGTTCGGAAAGAACTGCTTTTGCTATAATCCCAGGCTGATATCTTTCTGACCAATCACTTGACTTGTTAAGAAAAATAATTATAAAGTGTCCCAATTCCAAAATGCCTTTTTATCTCTTAAACAGCCAGTCTAACAACACAAAACTAAAATAACTATACACAGTATAAATTCTCAATTTCTGGAATCACTGGAAATAAACCCATAGAAAAGCTATGAACAGTCAAGGTCCTATGAGTAGCTACAAAGTGTGCCACAGCAACCCCAAAGCATCAGACTCAATGATGGGGAGAACACATTGCCAAGGTAACTAGCCCAGGAGTCTCCTTGGAGACCGAATGTGGCAGCTTTTCTGTGGGTTGCAGCAGTGAAAAAAACGGATGCTCGTGGCCTTACATGAGTCATGTCATTGGAGGAGCTGTTTGAAATGTAAGCACCTTCCACACATGCCCCTCACTAAACACATATATGCATGCGCACAGTGTGCGTTTCATATTTATCTGACTATAGACAGACAAATATATGGGATGTACACAGCAGAAAGGGGCTAGAAAGCAGCCAACTCTTTCAAAACACACTTGGGAAATACCTGCATACTTTGTGAGTCACTTTGCCTGGTCTTTTGTTTGAGCATTTCATGGCTGGCAGGTTGAGTATCTGCTAGTCTCATTTGCTGCTTATCTCTGAATTTCTTCCTAGGCACATGATCCATGGAGAACAACTCTCATGAATGGACCAGCGGACCGTGAGGGCTAAGCAGCCGCCCGTCCGAGCAAGGCAACGGTGCAAGCAATCGGGCAGCACATTTGGGATCTGTGGAGCTCTTAGAGTTTTGTTTTCTCTTGAGCCATTTTGACTTTGCTTCTCTTAGAAATAGCTGGAATTTAGTTAGGAAAAAGAGCCAGGGAGTTAAGTAATTGTGTAAGCAGTGGAATGGAATCAGAACACACGATGGAAACATTTAGCTTTGCCTCATTGATTCCAAGATGCTTTGGTATAGTTTCCTCTCTGACATTCTGTGCTGAGAGGCAAGGGAAGTGGGACGAGGGCACTGGGAGGCCAATAGGTAGAGAATGAATAAAAATATCTCTGTAAGCTCAATTATCCTTCCAAAAATTCTTAGATTTAAACAGCATCATGTAACTCAAGTTGCCTAACACAGAGGCCTATTAATACCACATCTTCGGGGCATCTGAGTTATTCTGAGTACCTGAGTGTACTTTCTGGATCCTCCTGAGAGACTGAACATAGCGTGAATATATACTCCTACAGAGCTAAAGCCCTTTGTTTTCAAGAGAAACTAAAATGCTAAAGGCATTTGAGCATTGATTTTGGAAATGGTTGTTGAGGGAAGGTACTGACCATGGTATGATTTCAGATGAAGATATTTAGAAGGTAGGAGAGGTGTCAAGTTTAGCTAACAGAAATAAAAAGGAGTTAAGGTAGTAAAATCAGAAGAAATTGTAAAAGGTGTGAAAATGTAACAAGGAGAGTTAACAGAACCACCAGAGTGAGGACAGCCACAAGCACGGTACTATCTGACTAGATGGACTTAAAGGTCTCCTGTTTAACTGTACTGAGCATGTTGCACCCCCAGCCTCTTTAGCAATAGAACCCCCAACTAAGGTAATGGAATTGTGATGGGAAAGACCATATTCAAACAAGGTGAACAGCATCCAGAGACAGAATTACGATTGGAGAACTGCACTGAAAAACCAAGCAAGATGACGAGAATACTATAAAAACTATTAAGCTATATCTAACAATATGCCTAAAGTATCTTTGATTCAATGTCCAACAAGAAACACTAGGGAAATATATACATGTTACATGAGTTATTTTCCCATTTAAAGCCTATTCTCAAGTCATATGGTCCAGAAACGTTTTCATTTTTTTCAGTGACTGATAGAAATCCATGACCTTTAGTTTCTAATCTGTATATGTGCACATTTGCCATAAATGTTTGTGCAATATATTTTACTAACAATCTACAGTCAAATTTCTAATGTAAGAAGCTCAATGTGGGCCGGCCGAGTGGCGCATTGGTTAAGAGCTGGCTTGGGAAGCCAGCGGCCCTGGTTCGGATCCCACATATGAGGGCCAGTGACACTGCCCTCTACAGCTAAGATGGTGAACAACAGCTGAACCTGGAGTTGGACTGCACGAGTCCCGGCAATGGTGTAGGCTGCAGCCCCTGCTGCAATGGGCTGCCATAGGCTACAGTGAGTGGCCAGCAGCCAGTGTGAGTGGCCGGCAGCCAGCGTGACTGCCAAAAGCTGCTGTGAGCGGCCATCCAGAGGCTGGCAACCGATCTGCCTCACCTGGGAAGAGCACAATGATAATACCAACATGGGCCAATGAAGCAATATCCTCCACAGCCAGACTGAAGAACAAAAGGACAGCAACTTGTCTGTTCCCCGTCTCTGATTCCCCAATGCTGTTCCTCCCCGCCCCAATTCCCAATATAAATCTTAAAAAAAAAAAAAAGAAACTCAATGTTCCAAACTGCATCATAAACTAGAATTAACACTGGCAATTCTGAAAGTAAACAAACCATTTTAGAGCTAATATATATTAAATTGTATATATTATATTATATATGCTATATATTGTATATATTATATATGCTATATATTGTATATATTATATATGCTAAGCTCTGTGCACTTAAAAAATTCTACTTTATACCAATACTTCTTAGACAATATCAATACTGAATGTCTATAATAATTACAACATACATAACTTTGGACCATCCCAGGTAAACCAGGTCATATGGTCACTCTACAGATGGAGTCCCTGTAGCTGATGTTAGAGCCATCTAGGTTTTAAAGAACCATGAATTGAAAGTCCTTACTGGACCTAGCTGAAGACTTTCCCAACCAATCAACAATGGTATATTTTAAACCTACCATTTATAGACCTATAGACTCATTCTGACTTACTGATGGCTAGTTTTTAATTATTAATGGCTTAACTACCATAAGCTCCCCAACTTTTCCAGGACTTAAAAACTTCACAGTATTCCCTTAGTAAACTATACACATACACACACACACACACACACACACACACACACACACACACACACTTAGCTTAGCTTATTGGTTTTCCCTTGCCTGCAAAATAGTAAACATAGCCTTTATGTTTTTCCAAGTTTTGTTTTGTTCCTTAATAATGCTAAGACCTGAAGGGATGGTGAGGGGGTTGGGTAGAGAAGAAGCAGCCTTGACAGCTGTCAGTTGCCTAAGCTATCAGAAAGCTATGGTGTCCCACTGGTGAACATAAACCATCTCACAGAATGTTAACACCAAAAGAGGACCTTCCACAATGGTGATGGAACAAGATGAGAGCCAGTCAACCATCACATCTGAACAGAGGTTTTAAAAAATTCTGTACAACCACAAAAATGACCAAATATCATCCTCCCCTGGAATGGCTCCTGCTGCTTCTCCAATAACTCTATTTCCCATCTTTTCCTCCATCAGCTAAACACTAAGATGCCCAATGCTGGGATTGTCCCCACTTTCTGAGAGCACTGAATCCTTAGATAGACACTTCTTTAACCCACTCACATCACCGAACTCAGGTTCAAATCCTATAATGAGCCCTCCTCACACTCTTTTACTGGATGCCCCATGGCGCTCCATAGTCTACAGACTCCTTCACTATAACAAGGTGTTATTGTCAGGTGTCCCTGGTGATCTTTGGCTGTTGGGCATCATTGGCCTTTTAAGTGAATTTTCTAATTTGATCCTTACAAAAACCTTAATATATTTTATATTACTAATATTATATTATATAAACTATTATTATACAAAAATATGTGATTTAATAGGATACATAAGCTTAGGGTGGTTGAGATCTTTGCCCCAAGTCAAGGGGCCTGTAAGGGGCAGAACAGGGGTTTTACACAACTAATCTAACAAAAATAAGCAGTGAGACAAGAGTGATTGATGGCACACATGATTATATCTTAGGAGAAAACAAGCCAATGAGAAACATATTAAAATTTTGATATAACAGCTGGCTCTGCTATGACGGACAGGAATTGGGCAGGCCATGGGAAAGAGTTGGCACTACAAGAGAAGAGCCCCAAACCCTGCTCATGAATGGGTAGCGTGAATATATACTTATCCTAGCCAGGACACTGAGTGAAGGAGGGTGATTATAATCATACACAACAGGCATAACCTGGGACTATATCTAGATACGCAGGTTGCACGGGGACCCTAGGTGAAGTCACTGTAATTGGTGTTAAAGCCCTGAGGTTGGGATAATAATTGGAGTCCTAGCCCTACTGCTCCAACCCTCCATGGTCAGAAAAGATGGGGACCTGAGCAGAGTAAAGGAGGAGCCATTTATGTCCTATCCCCTGAGGGAAAATAATGCCCAGACCTGAGGCCTGGCTAGAGCCCAGGCCTGCAAGCAACCGGAGGTTGGAAGATGGGGAAGAAGTTAAGTGCTATTTCTTTTTGGTTTATACTACCTACATATTAAATAGGTCTCTTCATTTTTTAAATGCCTGATAGGAACAGAGATTAATTTGGTCAAAATATGTAGATGACCTAGAGGAGCAATGGATAAACTAATGTAGAAACCACCTGGCAACAACTTTTAAGAGTGATTCTAAGCCTAGCTTAAAAACAATCCTGAGTTTATAGAAAAAAACAACAACAAAACCTAACAACAACAAAAACAGCTTTCTGGAATATTCCTAGCAATGTGAGAGACCCCATTCACATTTGAAACTAGACTACTTCTCCCAGCTCATTACAGCATATAAAATTCTACAAGTAAAAGTTTCCTGAATTATCATATGTTCTAGTTACCAGTAAACAATAATTTAAGGTGTCTTTCATAATTCAAAGGGAACTTCAGAATCTTACTATGTTGCAGAATTTTGCAACTAACTACTTATGTAGCTAGAAGAGATGTTTCATCTCATCTTGGAAAGTCTGGCCTTTTTGTTATTTGGCTTTATGACAGATGCATAAGTTGTAAGTTATCTTATTAACTTACTGCATAGAGAGAGTAGGAGCAGCCACATTACCTAAATGAATTAATATCACTGATTAAACTGGCATGTAAAAAATGACTAGCACATAAAAGTCAGAGTAACGTGTTCTTTTTAATGATATGCATGTGAGCTCAGAGACTCAGGGAATGTTAGAAGAAATAGAAAAAGACCACATAGTCCGACTCTGCCATTTAACAGAAAAGGAAGTTTCAACAGTTCATGAGAAGACTCAGTTAAGAGTCACACAGCCGGGACATGTCTGGGTTAGGAATGGCCCTCACATCCACTAGCTCTTAGCCAACATTATTTCCATTCAGCTCCAGGCTTGAAGGACTAACTCTTATTTGCAAGGTATTGTTTTACCATCAGAAAAATTATATCCTTCAGTAATGATACTGGGTAATGTGGGCTTGCACAAGGTCAATGAATGTATTTCTCAAGAACGACAGGTTAGGGCCGGCCAAGCGGCGCGGTGGTTAAGAACTGGCTTGGGATGCCAGTGGCCCCGGTTCGGATCTCACATATGAGGGCCAGTGACACTGCCCTCTAAAAAAAAAAAAAAAAGAAAGAAAGTACCAAAAGAACGACAGGTGAATACCAATAGGAGGAGCAATTGTCCCTATACTCCGCAATTTGAAGTGATGCTATTGTCAAAAGGTACGTTAGAAATAGACCACTGGCAACTAAGGGCACCAGTGGTGGAGGCACTTACTTGATGGTGGCTTGTAGCTTCTCACACAGAACAGTAAGCACAGAGACAAGGTCATCACAGAGAGCCTCTACTGTCAACCCTTCAAACAGAGGAGGTTACAGGCATTAGACACGGGCAGGGGGCACTGGCAGCTCCCTCAACAGTCCTTTCCATCCTCCTTTTCAATGTCTTTAGGACTGCAAAGGTGATTTTCAGATGCTGAGCCTTCCTTAGGCCACCACAACAATCACAGAAATGAATTAAATATAATAATTCCTTCCTAAAGTAAAACACTCAGAAGGTTGTTCAGGGGGCCGGGCCGAGGGGCGCGGTGGTTAAGCGCTGACTTGGGAAGCCAGCAGCCCCAGTTTGGTCCCACATATGAGGGCCAGTGACACTGCCCTCAAAAAAAAAAAAAAAAAAAAGTCCAGGAAGAAAATAATAGATTGTTTCACACTTAATGAAAGAAAATTTGGTTAGTTTAAGAAACAACACAATTGACAATGATTTAAGCCAGTAGACTATACATGTATCCCTTATTCTGACCTCTTGATTTTCTGGGTCTTCTGAGCAGATTGATTTGTATCCCAAATGAATAAACATATGGCAGCATGGAAGAAAGGTGAGCTTTTCAAACTAGGAAGCTAGAGAAACAGGGCAGAACAACTTGGTCACCATCTTCAGCCCCTTTAACTATTTGTCCCAGCATCCTTAGGGCACATAATCTTAATGGAGCAACAACAAATATCAGAAAAATTTTTTCCCTCCAAACATGTTCGTGTCTAGAAAGTAACAACAACACTCCCCAGAAGCACTGGAGTATACTAGGAAAAGGCTGAAATTTGGAATCTGTTCAAGCACCGGTTCACAACTTGATCGCATGAGCTTCGGTAAGCTTGTTTTCCCTTTGGCAAAATGAGAAAAATGACATCAATTTCACAGACTTGTTGGGCCAAGTGAAGTAACAAGTGGAAGCATTTGTTTTTGTTTTTTGCTTTTTAAATAATAAAAACCTATAAAGGCCTACCAATGTGGCTAAGTACTTGATGATATATAAATGAGTGAATGACCAAGAGGTCAAGGAAGATGGAGAAAAAATGGCAAGAGTGTAAGATAAATAAAAGTAAACAAAAGAGTGTAAGAAAATAAAAGTGAACTTGGAAGAGGACAGGGGAAAGAGAAATGGCTGCGTTTCAGAATTTATGATCTTAAATGCAGGGAAAAAATTGAGAAATGGCACGGTACAATGATAAAAACATAGTTTCAAATAAATAAAACCCATAAGTAGTCTTCAAATTCAATTTCAGATAAATTTCAGATGAGTTCACCCATTTTTTACTAATAAGATGTATCTTTGACCAAGAGGACTTTGACCGCCTTTGTGTTTATAAAATCATTCTACATTAAAGTGAAAATTTTATGGGAACTGCAATTGCCAAAAGAGAGGAAATGAAGGTGAAAAATGTTGGAACTTATCATTGGGAGCTTCAAAAGGAGAAAAGAAGCTACAGTGCTATCTGGCCCCCAGCCCAAATATGTAGCAAGATGTGACTAAAATATCACACTCATGCAATGCTTTAGAAAATGACTTATAGTATTTCTTTTTGTCATTTCCTTCGTTGACTCTTTTTCTCCTAATTGCGGCCGTTTAGCTGCTTCATTCTCGCCCTTTCATTCCCTTCTTTTTATCTTTTCTCTACTCCATCCCTGTTTCCATATTATTAACTGGCAAAAATATCAAAGAAAAGCTTATTTTCCCACTATTTTTTAAATTACTAAATAAAATATGAAAAACTTACATTTCCATTTTTAACCAGATAATTTGAATTTTCCATACTTCCTTCAAAAAAACACTACCAAATATATTTTTTAAAAAAATCAAACAGCTTGTCAATTATATGTAGACCTCTGTTTTATTTCCTATGGGTCAGAATGAAAGTTCCTTACCTTGATTTCTGTCCTTCTGCAAGGTCCCTGTGAGACGACTCATTTTTCATATCAAAAAATTGGTGCTTCACAAACATATTTTGGGTGCAACAGCACTTTACATCAATCAGGTTTCTGCAACCTTCTATCCAATTCTCATTTTAGCAATTGATAAACCTGACTTCATGAAGAAGGAAGTAACTAAAAACAACCAGCCCCCAACAGGAAGGTCTATGAGGAGTTAATTTCCCTCGCACTGTTGGAACAGGAATAGGTGTGGCTGGCATAAAGAGTGTAGGAACAGAAGGAAAGACAACAGCTGGTGAAATCATACAACGTAAGGCAAAGCTAAGCAGAAGTTCCAAGGAAAGCGGTGAACTACGCTGAGAGTACCTACTCATCTCTGCATGCCCAACACCACACACACCATTCTTAGGCCTGCTTTTTAAACTAACTAGCAAAAATCAAATCCAATACCTTGATTCCTGAATTCCTGTGGGACATCCGGGTTTTCAATTATCTAGTAAGGGAGATACACACAGGACAATTAGGAGATTCAGACAAGATAAATGCTGACTCTTATACAATGGAAAATTCTGGAAACTTTTAATGTCATTAGGAGTATTCTGAGCTCAGCTAGCTCACTTAAGCTCACCCTCCAGATCTTGATAGCATTTCAGTACTCATGGTATTTATGAAAAGACTGTGATATCTGGAACTGAATTTGTCAGTTCCAAAAATAATTCATTCAAGAGTCCACAAACTTCCCAGAAGTTTAAGCCTCATGGTGTACTTTATGATTCCAGGGTGCTGAGCTATGACTTGGGGGTGATACCTACCTAAACAGGTAAGTTAAATCTTTGCACAGATAACAGTTTGTCCCAGGTCACAGACTACATTCTGATCGGCACCTAATGAATACACACTCTTAGTCATAGAAGGATCATGTTTTGGACTTCAAAATACAGGTCCAAAGATGACTGCTGGTTGAAAGCACCAGCTTCGTATTTGATGGGGGAGCATATTGACTTCCAATTGTCTGACCAGACCCACCACTCTAGGCTGTTGCTTGGTACCTCTAAAACTATCAAGGTAGAGACAGAACGCTGAGAGAACAGAAAGGGAAAGATATTTTCTAATATTGGGTTGTCGGAAAAGTCATGATGCATTTTTGCAACAAAAAGCAGAAAAAATATGTTATGACTTTTCTGAACACCCAACAGTTAGACTTCCTTCCCACTGCAGGGAGAATTTAATGACTACTGAGCAGAGAATAGGAAGGAGGCTCTTCAGTCTCCCTACTTCTTAGCATGGGAGGTAACAAGAAGGCATTTTCATGCTAATCAGCTACCACACATATATGAGATGTGATTAAAAAATATGGTGAATGCTGCTGCAGAGTGCAATCCAACTGAAAAGCAGGGATCTTCAATGCGGGGAACAGCTCATCAAACCTTGGTAACAGTGTATGACACGTTTAAATTTGTTCAGTGCAGTCATTCGGGTGTGAGCTGTGGTGGAGAGACGGTGTGTTTTAAATTATGCCATCAATTGTGGATCAGGAGCAGTGCATTAACATGAAATGGGCAAACGGTTTTATCTTCCGTCATGATAATGCTCCATGTCACACATGACTTCTGGCATGGCAATTTCTGTCAAATAAAAACATTATGGGGCTGGCCGAGTGTCGTGGTGGTTAAGCGCTGGCTTGGGAAGCCAGCGGCTCCGGTTCGGTCCCATATATGAGGGCCAGTGACACTGCCCTCAAAACAAACCCAAAAAACCATTATGGTGTGTTTTCATCCACCTTATTCACTTGATCTGGCACCATGCAACTTCTGGCTCTGCCCCAAAGTCAAAATGACCATGAAAGGTAAACGTTTTGAATGGATTAAAGACATCAAGGCAGCTGGGACAGTGCAACTAAGGACACTCACAAAAGAGGACTTCCAGAACTGCTTCAGAAAATGGCAAGAACGATGGGATAAGTGTGTTTGAAGTGAGGGGGGAGTATTTTATGGGGGATGAATGGCAATATGCCTTTTACTGTAATCAATTTTTTTTTTAAAATTTAAATATTCATTGTATTTTTTTATCATACCTCATAAATCATCCCATGGTACTGTTTTTGTTTTTTTAAACTTGTTATAGGCACATTATTCCTACCATTCTCTGTTCATTAATTTGCAAGTTCAGCTGCTTCCAATGCCACTGCTTCAGTAGTATTCTTTGTGAAATGCTGTCAGTGTCTACAGCTCAACTCACGGCTAAATATAAGTCTAGAAGAACTTTTTCTGGAGGAAATACATTTGAACCATTTTTAAGGACAGGAGAACCATCGCCACCACCTACCCACCCCCCAATATATACATGTAGCGGTTTTTTCTTTTTGAAATGAGTAAATTACAATTTAATAATGGTTTTTGTCATTTAAATAATTCCATAATAAATCTTGATAGTAACTCAGGGTTTTGAAGGATACAAAATCAAATTGCATAATCTGTGCTGGGAGTAGGGGTGAAATGGGAATAGACATTAGGTTAAAGATACATTTCGTGTTAATGCTTTTGGCATTCTAGATTTATTTTCTTTCCATTGTATTTAAGTCTTCCTAGTTGTCAGATTAAGCCTGTAATGTCTTCCATTACACATGTGACCCACCACACACATCTTCCCCAGGTAATGTTAAGTGTCCCAGGGGAGAACACACAGTCTCCTTAGAGGGAGCCTCACCATTCCTATGGGCAATTCCTCTTTAGTAGCTTTTTTAAAATAACCATTCGTAGGTGGCAAAACTTATGTCTCTCTCTAGTAGACATCACAAATGCTCCAAATATTATACTGAGAATTGTGTTTTTCTGGGACATGGACGTATCTCCAGGGACCGTATGAGTAATGGAAAGGAAACAACAGGAACTGCTAATTTTCTGCCTAATTTGGGATCTTGCCTCCAAGGTGAGCTGAGTCCAGGTAGGCTGTCACTGATGAACAGCCCCAGAAGGCTGATTAGCCACATAGTACACAGGACAAGGGCAGATGCCCTTCGATTTTATCTAGACTTCTACAGCTATGCCTTGTTACCATGCCTACAAAAGAGCAACATGAGCTAAAAGGCTGAGTCATTTTTCTTGAAACCTAACACTCTCCTACCTAAAATTTAAAAAATAAGATTAAATGACTAATATAATCGAAACCACTTTGAAACTTCAAAGTTTCATTTAGGTGTTTCATCTTAAAACATTACGATATCATTGCTACTGTAGTATCTCATCATATTGTCATTTAGCAAGGATGGAATATGACTATAGGTTTCTATAAGGATTCTCGACATCTTAGGTTGCTATCCATTAAAAATACTTTTTTCTTTTAATATGTTTTTCTATTTATAGATTTGAATCTCTCTTAAACTAATATTGCTACACTGCCATAATCAAAATGCTAGCATAAATGAAATAATTTTAACAAAGAGTAAGCTAATATAATAAAAACATCTCAACACAATTACTTTTTAATAAAAACTTGGGCTTTGGATACATCAAACACAAAATAAAAAAATCGGTATTTATTTTTCTGATTAGTGTTTTGTTGTTGTTTTTTCAATACTGGTTGCTAGAGCTCATATTGATAACTTATTCTGGGAGTCAATTAGGAAGCTAGGGGTTTAGTTCTGGCTCTTTCACTGATAATCTCTTTAATTTTAATTTTTTTTTTTTTGGGGGGGCAGTGTTACTGGCCCTCATATGTGGGACTGAACCGGGGCCGCTGGCTTGAAGCCAGCGCTTAACCACCGACCGCGCCATTCGGCCAGCCCAATCTCTTTAATTTTACATTTCAATTTTATCTTTCTGGGCTTCATCTTTCTCATTTGTTTTATGAGCAAAGAATTTAACCAGATAATTTCAAAGGTTCCACTTAACTCCATGACTTTCTAAAAATAAGATAATAATTGAAGTTAAAAAGCATTGTAGAGGGCCAGCTGACACCAGCAGCCCCCATTCGGATCCCACATATGAGGGCCAGTGACACTGCCCTCTAAAAAAAAATAAAAAGCGTTATAGAAATATTTGAAGTTAAACATGAAATTTTAATTTCTGTAAAGTCAATTTCTGAAAAATTTTAGACTGCCACCGACATTCTGTATTCTAAAACAGTAACTAATGAAGTGTTCATTTCAGAATACTTCTTGAAGACTTTAAAAGAATTTTCAACTGAATTATTACAGAGATAAATTTAAAAAAAACAAAAAAACACACCAATTTCGAAGAGGAACCACCTCTTATTTACATTCCCAGATGATAATGGAAACAAGATGCCAATTACATTTACATTTTCCCAGGATCTCCCATTTTAGACAATCTGTTCAAGTTTAGAGCAAAAAGGTCCAGGAGGCTTTGAGGGCAGAAAGAAGACAAACCTAGCTCTACCCAGGTTAAGGGGATCTTCTGCCACAACCTTTTAGTTAACAAAGAGAAACACATACATCAAACCTCAAAGCATGTAATTAACTGCTATTAATTTTGTATTTACTTCTGGTATTTGTTAATATGTCACAATACTTGAATATAAAATTTTTCAATCTGAGAAGTTTTAAAGACATGATTTTTAAAAAGTGAATTTTAAAATAATGACTAAAGAAATGACAGAAACAGTAAGGAAAAACAACTCTCAAAGCTTTGGAGTGAAACGGCCACATACATATTTAAAAAGCTTAATTTATATGAATAAATATTCTTCCAAACCAAACCTATTGTTTCAGTAGGGCACAGCCCTGGCAGGGGTGGGGGTGTGCAGGGGTGGGGGTGGAGGGCATGTAGAATGTGGGACACACAGCATGCAGTTTCACCGAGACATGGGCAAGACTGGGATGAACATGTGGATACCGCAAGGCTCACCGTATTCTCCTGCCTTTGACGTAACTGTAAGGTCAAGTCACTCAGCATCTGACTGAGAGTTGCCCGCACAGCAGTGTTTATACTACGCTGGTGACAGCTACATATGTATGTCTCAATGCACACCTAGTAAAGAAATAAGAGCAACATACACGCTCTGTAGGTATCAGTTCATTATCAACATGCTTTGGAATTAACAGGAGAGGATATTAGGCCCCTCCTAAATAGAAAGTCAGCCTGATTTAGGACTAGTTATCAATGCATCCTACAAATATTTAAACTCCCCGGGAACTTGTTTTTAAGCGTTTGTTTTCAAGCTTTAATATTTCCATAAAGATGATCTTTCTTAGAAGCTTATTTTTATGAGTATCATAGGAGAATACAAACTAGTGATTTACAGATATGCCAAATAATTCTATGTAGAATAAACTCAGGCAGCTGGGAATTAATGAGAAAAGCTCCCTCTGTGGCAAAATAGGAATAGATTTAACTCCTGAGTTATGAAGTATGGGAAAACCATTAATGAAACCCTTTCTTCTGTCCTATAAACAAGTTTGACCTGGATTAACTCTCTCTTGCTGTGTTCTGCTGGAAACTTGACAAAAGTGGACGTCAGCTGTGCTACCAGGCAGTATGGCTTATGGTAAAATGTCCCTGATTACTAAACTGCATCTGAATTGGGAAAACTGGGATTGAACTATAAAAATCTGGTAGGAAGTCACAGGTTTGAGCTTTCCTGGGTGACTCATGTCATTGATCATGTCCTTGGAGAGAACTTTGCAAGCTGTGCTCATGAAGTTATAAAAATATTGGTTCCTATAGGCAGTTGACCCTTGAACAACATGGGTTTGAACTGCCTGAGTCCACTTAAATGTGGATTTTTTTTTCAAACTTATGGTATTGATAAATACGGTACAGTACTACAAATGTATTTTCTCTTCCTTATGATTTTTCTTAATGACATTTTCTTTTCTCTACCTTACTTTATTATAAGAATACAGTATATAATACAGATACAAAATATGCATTAATTGACTGTTTATGTTATTGGTGAGGCTTCCAGTCAATAGTAAGCTAATTAGTAGTGAAGTTTGCGGGGGAGTCAAAGGTTACATGTGGATTTTCAATTGTGTAGGTGGGCAGTGCCCCTAATTCCCATGTTGTTCAAGGGTCAACTATAGTTGAAACATGGGGCTCCTAAGCCAAGGTGACTGCACCCACTGACGTGGCTCTCATCTTGCTCTTAAGCTGACATCTGAGAGCCAGAGACTAGCCTCCAGATTGCTGTGAGGACGCCTGTGAAAGATAAATGCCTGCTACTGCCCTGGATCTGTCCCCTGTTCCATATCTTGCTAAGGGAATGTAATGCCAGTTGTGGCCTATTTTGGTCTTGTGAGTCTGAATATCCAGCTGAAGTCGACGGTTGCAACACAGAGAGATTGCAATTTGAAAGAAAATCCCACATTTCAAGATGGTGATGTTAAATGTCATGAATTTTCAGATTTTATTGCCTTTAATTCTTCTGGAAGATATAGGGATGGGCATAACAATAAATGCATGCTTTAAATTTGCCCACTCTTTTCTCTCCATAAAGTGTTTATCCTTTCCATTTTACCAAGCATATTTAGACCCACAAAAAGAAAAAGAAGGTATTTAATGTTCCCAAATTATTTTTCTAGCAGTAACTCCAGTATTATCTATAATGAAAACACTGGGTTCTCACATAAATGGCAAATTTAATTTTATGATTGATAACTGAGATGGGAGAGAGATTAAATTTTACCTTGCTGCTGCTACTGTTTAAGCTAGAGTTTTCTGCCAGGCCTCTCTATGATAACTTTTTTGGTAAAATTAGCTAGGTAAAAGTAAATATTTTCTAACAATTTAATATATCTCCTATTGAATGTTTAATATTCTGAATGAGCATTTAACCCTTAGAAGTGTATTTGGAAGTTGGCTTAGATTAATTCATTTTAAGTATAAAAAAAAAGAGCAAGTTGCAAAATATTTATTTTTCAAACTACCATTTAGGACATGTTAACTTTAAATTCATTTTCACAAATGATCATGGATTTGTAATGTATTTGAAGGTACAATCTAAAAATACTTAGGAAAAAAAAGGAGTTTAAATCCTGAAAGACCTTTACTTTTGCATGTGATAAAATGGTTCAAAAGCCTTGAAAATACATCTAAATGAGTGGGGTGTTTCACTTTGATGAAACCAAATTGTCTACAGTATAATTAGGCACTCTAGTGCTATTTATACCTCAGAATTTTAGTTTTCTTTAAATCTTACATTCTCCCAAGAAATCTTTATAACCATTCATCTTTCAGATCCCCAAGTTTAAATCAAGTGAGGAATTTGAAGTCTTAGAAGCATTAAAGATGAAAGATTTTGAGAGCTAAACTACACACTTTAATATAAACACAATTTTGTTGAATACTAAGAGCCATACTCACTGTAAAACCTTCCTTAAAAAATTACATCAGTCACTAAGACCCGTGAAAGAGAGCAATATGAGGAACTAGATTTTAAGTAACACACACAGTGCTATGTACAGGCAACAACTTCCTAAATACCAAATCTATCTGACTTTAATATCAGCACCACTTTTATTGTTTAAGGGTCAGTGGAAATGACTTATTGCAGGAGGTACTTTATTATGGGACAAGGTAAGCGTGTTTAGTTCTTTTTTAAAAAAAGGATTAATCTAAGAAGCTCAGTCTGCCAAACGTAGGAGTATAAATACTGCATGTGACCAAAGGGTCTCTTTTTAAATATAAAAATGAGCATGTACCTGACAATACTGCTATCTTTAGGTACCCAGAAAGAAAGGCTTTTCAGCTATCCTGACATCTTCTAAAGAAGCTTCTTATACTTGCAAAAATAATAATGAACTGGCAAAATGATATGGTTCCCAGAATGAGGGTTTCCATGGTAAACCTGACCACTGTCTTAAAAGGCCAAAAATGTTTCACTTTGTGAATGTTTTTCTGTTTCTACTTAGGGGCAGTGCTAAAAGGAGCACATTGAATCGAGAAGCTAAGAGAATACCAAGTCCATAAGCAGGCTGAGTTTCTGGGAAAGGGCTCATCAACTTCTTCTTTTGGTATCTCCAACGTCAGTTCTACCTTCCATGCCCTCTGCTTTCGTGGTGTAGAATTGATACTTGAAAAGCCTCAGTCCTGCATCTCTGTCAGAGGCTCAAAGGACCAAATCAAATACCTTGTGAAAAGCCACAGGCCCCTGATCGCCAGGGAACACACGAAGACACAGGGCAGTGAGGAGTTTCGTAATGGACATTTTGATCATTTCATGCATTTGTGGACATCCAGCTTTACGGCATGCTAAACACAACTGAGAGCAAAAACATAAATTGTTAGTGAAGCAAAACAAACCCCAACAGCAGAAGGAAAAACAAAACAAAACAAAACAAAAATACAAGTCTGCAAGCCATATGTAGCAATAAATGTTTTATATCATCGAGTAAGTAGACTGATAAATAACAGTACTAGGTTAAACCCAGGGTGGAATCATTATTATTAAATATGAAGCAGTACAGTGGAATGTAGCAGATATTCAATATTGGCTAAAGTGATGAATTTTGAAGAAGCTTTCACAATAGAAATTTGCTTAGCTTTGCAAAATATGTGTGACCTTCACTCTGTTGAACTGTGCACTTACCTGCTCTTTCCTATCTGAATGGAGTTAGTGGCACAGCTTTGTCAAAGCAGTGCATGCTACTGAGTAATAAGTTCCATAAAGAGAAAAGCTAGCATGTTTCCAATTGGGACATTTGTATGGCAATAAAAAATAGAAAGGATCAGAGATTAAGCTATAAGAAAGTAGAAGAACCAGCTTCTATATAGGGAAGACTATGAATGCTTGTTGATCACATTAGAACCAAAGAAAATTCTGATTAACACTACAGGTCTAAACTCTATATTGAAGTATAATGACAGCTCAGGCGACAGGCTGCTTCCAGGTGAACAGCAGTAACAGGGGAGTATGTGACAGAAGGCATCTCATCAAATGGGTCTTACTGATGCAAACACACATGCACACACCACACACACACACACAGGGTGAACTGAATTTGTTTCGTTATTCCTTTGACACATGTGTATAAGTAAGTCTGATCACCATGCATGGATAGAGAAATTTGCTGGTTTTCCTTTTCGGAACTCAACTTAAAAGGAAATTCTTAAAGTGCTAAGGAATACATAGACAACTATGATTGTCCCTTCCTTCTTCTTCCCCAATATGCTTTTGGGCTTAGCAGACATATTAAAATGGATTACGACACCTCGACCCATCAATTCCTATACCTTCTCAGTCAGGGCGTTCTGCTTGGTCTACACAGAGTCTACTGAACTCTAGCCTCTGCCCTCTGACCCAGCCCAAAATGAAGTAGAAAGGATCTCTACGTCGCTCTATATGTCTTCTAATTTCAAATAAATTCTTCAAGAGCCATACAAGTCAGAGGTTAAAGGGAAGTGTGGAAATTCCTTGCAAAAGGACTACTTTGCTCACAGCCCATCTGGCAATAGGTAGCCAAAGAGCAGACACCTCAGAGAAGTCAAACGAGATAGTAAAAAGATCTGCTCACAGAGGGGAAGTGAAAGGGTTTCCAGAAGGAAAAGTGGAGCTAAACTAAACTCTAGATCCTGTGATGGTAACATAATGCTCAGAAAAGATAAACTGCGTATCAATATGTAAAGATACCTAAGAAAGTGGTATATTCTAAAGGTCACCTGAACATATGGTCACAAAAAAAGTGAAATTCATCAATACTTCTACTTCACATGTAAAAACACCATACAACCATTATCTAATTATTATAATAAATGTCTTGCTAAAGGTCCAAGGTGGATAAGACTCCTAAAATTTTTAGTGGGTTGCCAATATTATAGCAAGATTCTACTGACAGTTTCTAAGGCGGAGATTACCAGGAAGCAATATAGCACAGCGGTCAAGAGCACATATTTGAAATATCAAGTCTGGATTTGAATGTCTAGCTGTAGAAACTTGGTTAAATTAACCTCCCTTTCTTTGGGATTCTTAATCTACCTTGGTTGTGATAAATATTAAAAGAGAATGTACGTAAAATGCTACTTATTGACATGCCTTAGGGACTCAACGATTAGTAGCTACTATTATATTATTAACCAGTGTTTTGGAAATTGAGGGATGAATTGATAGATGAAATGAATAGAAGAAGGTCCCTGAGAGTAAAGTTTCCCAAAAGTAAGATCAAACCAGAAAATACACATTTATGAACTAGGCTTTCTCACTTTAAGAAAACTTTATAAAGGAGCCTTCAGTAAGCATGAGACTATGCCCCAAGTCTTCCCAATCGAACAACATAATTAACACTCTTCAAGTTAATATTCATAGAGCTTCTGACTATGGGACCACCTCTTCTTTAATCCTGAGACCTTGGCAATTTTATTCCCACAGCTTTTCCTATACTAAGATAACTAACCTTGGAAAACTCAACGTATCTGCTAATTTGGGCATCAAAGGAAGAGAAATCTTGGGTCCAGCTTTCCACCAATGAAAAGAAGAATTACGTATCCACATAGAGTTTGAGTAATAGGAACTCATAAAATTGAACAGAAAACACATGTTGGATAAGTCATACTTGTCCATTTCTATATTCGGTGGGTGATATTTCTTATTCCTCCTGTATCATGGAAGACAGTTGTACTGAAAGTCTTGCATTCTTGCAGTTTAATAAGCAAGTTAAGTTGGATATACAAACAAAGGCTGCCTTCTTATTTACATTTTAAATGCCTAATGATTCTTTTATTAGTCTCAGCAGTACCTTGGGGGAAGTAGCCTCATTTTTCATACTTAAGTACACATTCCATTTCCTGATCGACAGGTTTCAGGGTAAGCACTATCCTTGAGTAACAAATAGTCAATGTAGACCAGAGTATGAAAGAAGAGAACATCTGGGTTCTTTCCCAACATTTCCACAGCGGTTTTAGACAGTTTGATTTAAGGTGTTTTTGTAAATTGTTTCCCTTGCTATATCAAAAGTGACAATAGGAGAAAAGGCCTTTTTTTTTTTTCTTTAGGTTAAAGACTTATCTTTATGAAAAGTTCAGATAAAACCAACAAAGCTTCCTGGAGCTAAGTGGTAGTTTTAGGCTGAAATATCTTGCTTTAAAAATAGAGCGGCAGATTTTCAAAGGCTAAATTAGCAGGTGAAAAGCACTTGAGAACCTGCAAAATCACTGGGTTTCAGTACAGCTACAGAATACCATTATATTTTGTGGTACTATAGCTCTCTTTTGTAGTTCATTCTTTTTGGTGATGAAAAAAGCATTTCTTAAGCTATTTCTATGGTGAAAACTGAAAGGCTATATAAGCTATTTTGCAAATTCCAGGAAATATAAAATGAATGCCTGTAAGAAAGATGTTTACTCCTATCTTGTGTATCTGAACTAAACAATGATTTCAGATGATTCTATTATAATTTCTCTAATTACCTACACATTATTCATTTAATAATCTAATAGTTATAAAGTGAACCATATGCTTACATTTTTAAGCTTTGCTATACTTTTCATATAAATAGATCTACTCTATGCATGTCTTATGCTAGATTATATACATTTGGATTGAGTGGGGGACAGGTCCCCTCTGTTTTTAAAGGCTGACACTGTCTTACTGGTGAAAACACATATCTTGTGAAGGAACAGTGGTATAGATAGCTCTGTCGCAGATTCAACTGTTAAAGCAACTGTTAAGAAATATGTTTGATATATTAATATAGCAAGAGCTCACAAATGGGAAGGAGGAAATGTGGAGATGATGTAAAACAAGGGTGATTTAAAAAATCCAAAGCTTGTACTTATTGGGGGGGGGGGTGAGTCACCATGGAGAGGATGCTGATGCTAGGTGGGGCTCCATACTTCATGGGGGTTGACTAGCCATGGCAGAGAGGCAAGGCAGCTCTCACCTGGGTTTCAGGCCTATAAACCCAACAGAACATTATCTTTAGATCTAATTTTAATGAGATTATACTACTTTTCACTAGTGGCAGTGCTTCTCAAACTTTAATACATATATGAACTATATGGGGACCTTATTACAAGGCAGATGCTTACTCGTGTCCATCTGACATGCCAACCATGCATCTGGTGGCTGGACCACACTTGAGGCTTTAGAGCACAACAGCTCATTTCAATGCAGTTTTATAACAAAGCTTGGCTGGAGGAAATAGTAACTACTGGAGCAGTTATTCTCAAGTTGACTTCTACAGTAGAATCACTTGGAGGGCTTATACAAAATTTGTATGCCCAGGTCCCTGCAAAACCAAAAAAGTCAGAATTTCTGGGGCAACCCTAGGCATCTAACTTTTGCTGATACTTCCTAGGTGATTCTAAAGTGCAGCCTTTGATGAGAATCAGCGACTTAAAGGTAAGGCCTCCAAAGCTTTCTGATTCTGTATTTCATATGTGCGAGTTCATTTTAGGAGGGTAAAGAGGAAAAGTCTAAGTTTAAGCAAGAAACTACTGAAAATAGTCAACTTTATATAGGAACCTATGCAAATGTTTATAAGCCTTTCTCTTACTTTTATTGTTAATCATTGTTAGTAGGGAATTAATACATAAACTCTCTTAATAAAAACATTTGTTTTAGGGGCCAGCTGAGTGGCTCAGTTGGTTAAGAGCTTGCTCAAGAGTGTGAGCTGAGCTCTGAGCAACAGCAGTTCGATGCCCAGCCCGAGCTGAGTTGCCGCTAAGCTACCAACAGGTGGCTGGATGGCTCAGCTAAAAACAAAAAACAACAAAAAAACATTTGTTTTAAAGATAAAAGATTAGTTTAGCTCCAATGTTATGAATGCAGGGTATTCATGCCTGACCATGGTTTGGATGAGGGGAGGGGTAGCCCCTCTCCCCATTTTTTTAAGTGTATTTTTTTAAAAACTTTGTTGGGAAACAGTGTGTTTTTCCAGGACCCATCATTTCCAAGTCAAGTCGTTGTCTTCAATCTAGTTGTGTTGGGCCCAGCTCACTGGCCTATGTGGGATTCGAACCAGCAACCTTGGTGTTATGAGCCTGTGCTCTAACCACCTGAGCCAACTGGCAGCCTCAAGGGGCACCCCTTTTGAGGGTTACCACCATTTACAGAGGGGCAGCATAAGAGCTCCTGTGAGTGGACCTTCCACAAACAAGCTCACGACAGCATGTGCTGCACAGTGTGAAGACCGAAAGCTCAGTCATACCGACCGGTCTTCCATCTTGGTTCTACCACTTCCTAGCTGTGTGACTTGGAAAATTGGTGAACCTTTCTCTATGTCACTTTTCTTATCTATAAAATATGGATAATAATATTTCCTGCTTCACAGTATTGTTATGTACCTTATATCATTTAATATAGGTAAAGTTTTTAGAACAGTGCCTGGCAGAGAGTAAGTGCTAAATTTATGTTAAGTAGAGCTCTAGAACATTGTCTTAGAGTGTAGATACTTGTCTTTTGCCACGATGAGTAATGCTATATGTTTTCAAGCCTCCTCAGAATTACCAGCTCTAAGAGGGAATGGCCACAGAGAGCCCAGCACTATAGCTATACCTGGTAGAACTACGCTGAGATGCAGCCATACCTGATGAATAAAGGCCCACTATTCTCCTCAGCAGGAGGCACACTCTGCAAGGTGTTTCTCTTGGTGGGTGTTCGATGGATGCAGCTGGATAGAGCGAACCCCCCACCCTGGCACCTGCAGTGCTCGTCATGCTCGTGGATCACTCAGCCCCTCTCAGCAGACTGGCTTATAAACGTCCTTACCCACGGACTGGCCGGACGGAACAGCTCGATTCTTATCTCTCGAAGCTGATGTCCCTGCCAGATCTAGGCTTCCCAGAGGAGCCATTCTGCACTGCCATTTGTTAAAAGCACTTTGAAGTGGTAACTCTCGTGGTCATTACAAAGCAGTTTCCCTACCCCTACGATGCTGGAGAGACTTCCTGTCACCAGAGCAGAGTGGCGCATCTCAGTAAGGCCCAGGACAACTGGCAGCCTAAACCCTCAGCCCTGCCATGAACAGGGTGGAAGCATCTTCTGGTGGGTCTGCAGGGGAGACGGGACCTGAAAACATCTTCCGGGAGCCTACACACTATCAAACACAGGGTGAAAAGTTCATTTTTAAGATCTTTGTCAAGTCCTTCTGCCCTTGGAAGAATAATACCAAGTCTTTACCACGAACAATAAGTCAAAGCTAATGTTGGGAGTAATATGTTTTTCCATAATGGTCTGGCCCCTGCTTAACTACCTGCACAATGACATTTTGCCGGGAACTCTTTTCCAACCTCAGGGGGCTGCAGGTGGGACAAGAGTGGGAGAGAGCTGGTTACACACGCTCAGGAAGCTGGCCCAGGCAATGCCCCATCCTTCCAGGGTCCGGGCCAGGTTAATATCATGTAGTGGTAACTGGGACACCATCATCACTGTAGCTCCATAACGACCATAGTTAACATTGGCCAAGTATTTACTATGTGGCCTGCACAGAAAGCTTTTTACACAGATTCTAATTTTCTTGTCTAATTGGCACAGCCGCACTACGAGATAGCATTGCTTTTCCAGAGAACAAGCATGAAGCTCGGGTGCCCAAGGCAACACGGCTGGAAGGTGGCAAAGCCAGACTTACATCTGAACAGTGGGACTCCAGAGCCCCTGCTTTTACTGCCAAGCCCGATGCCTTTATCTGTATGTCTCTTGGGCTGAGATTTTCTTCAAAAAAAAAAAAAAAGCTTTGCTTTTCCTTTGTAGGTTTTGGTAGAAACCACTGTGTTTTGCTGTTTCATCCTATCTGGACAGGATTGTTGAGTCTCCACTCTGGCTTCCGGATACCCTCAGTGAACACCCCTGACTTAGGTGGTCAGTGGCAGTTTAGGAATTACACCTGAACCTTTCAGATTCAAAAACTGGTTCCCTGAGGATGATAAAAGCAACCTAGCCCTCCTCTGGGAGGTGGGGGGTGGGGGGCAGCCTGGAATCCCTGGTAGCCTCCCCCGTCTCCTGAGGGTCCTGCAACAACCTGTGCCCCTCCCCCATTACCCACCCACCCCCAACTCCATTGGCAGGGGGACGAGCTGGGAAGTGACACCCTGCATGACCCTTCTTGTCCTTCACATGGCAGAGGATTAACAGGCCTCTTACATGTCAACCCTATTGCTTGCTCTGATCAGAAATTACATGGGTCATTTTAAAAGTAATGGAGGTACTAAAATAGTCAAATTCTGAGAAACAGAGAGTAGAATGCTGGTTGCCAGGGGCTGGAAGGAGGGAGAAATGGGTATTATTCAATGGGTATAAAGTTTCAGTTATACAAGACGAGTAAGTGCTAGAGGTCTGTTCTACAACATTGTGCCTACGTATAGCTAACGTTACCGTATTGCATGCTTAAAATTTTGTTAAGAGGTTAGATCTCATGTTAAGTGTTCTACCACAATAAAATAAAGTGAACCTGGAAATAATAAGAGCACTCACAGGTATCTTTTAAAATTCAATTTAAAAATACTGATAGCTATGCTATTTCTTTACATAGAGTAAAACATATATGTGTTAAAGAAAAATGTTCTTTTTACCTATATAAATACAGATTTGAGAATTGATTTATAGTGTAATGAAAGGTCAGCTAATTGCTCCTTTGTATAAATACTGTTCTGTGTGTTCGAAAATAATTTTCCCTTTATTTTCACCCTTTAATGGCACACGATACTGTAAAAGCCTGTGTATCAGCCAATATAAATACCTAGGTGAGATGATGGATACGTTAATTGGCTTGATTGTGATGATTATTTCACAACATATACAAATATCAAAACATTGATTGTACAGCTTAAATATATGCAACATTTGTCAATTGTACCTCGATAATGATGAAAAACAAATGCCCAAAGTGCTTAGCTTCTACCTGGTATACTCAATAAATGGTAATCATTGCTGTAAAAACAAATACCTATGAGCACTAATCAGCTTTCTTTTTCTCCAGTATTTCAGAATTCAGAGTTATCATTGCCTCTTTAAAGCAAACATATCCTCTTGTCAAAACATGCAAATCCTGAAGATATTCTTTGCAAGAAATGGAAGGAAAACTATTCTAAGTATATTGAAGAGCTTTGGAATGATAATATTTCCAAAATCTAAAGGTATATGCCAGACAGTCAAGAAGCCAAGTGTTCTGTGCAACATACTCTTGGGGCTGCTGGAAGGTACTTATTACTCTAGGCTGCAATAGAGATGGAAAAGGGAAGGCTTCAATGACAGCTACGAAATGCGTTCATCAGGGTTTAGGAGACAGAGATGGACTTCAATCAATAAACATCTCTCTAAATATCATACTTGATTTCTTAAAAAACCATTTAAAAAAAATTCAAATGCCTTTCAATTAATCTTAGGAAAAACAGATGAGGAAAGCCAAACCTAAGTGTGGCTGGGTTGGGAAAACCAGTACTGTTATTTGCATAGTTAAAGCCTCAAGGTCAGCAAACCAAAGCATGCAGAGCACATGGCTTAGGACAATGGACCCCAGAGCCTGCTTCCCACAGATCCAGTCCTTAGGGGAAACTCCCCACCGTCATGATCAGAGAAGGGCTCACCCCACTGCTGGGCTCAGCGCCACCCTGATATCCATCCCAGATGGCGGAAAGCAGCTGTGAGCAAACAGCACTGCAGGGCTGGGGGCGCAGCGAGCACTCACCTCCGCGATCTTCAGCACTGCGCTCCCACTCAGGTCAAATGTTGGGGTGTAGGTTATGCAGAGTAAAACCTTTATCAACAGGAGGAGAGGGAGGAAGGAAGAGAGAAGGGGTTAAAAAATTAGAAAGTAATTTTTATTCCACATGCCTTTTGTGCAGTCCTGCTTATGACTCCTTTGTTTGTGGCTTTATCGAATGTGTTTCTATCCCAGCCACTGCCCTCTAATTAGTGGCCGCCCATTGTCCATATATAAAATGGCGATGAATACTTTAAAAAGTACAGGCTGCTACCCTCGCCCCCCAGGAAAGGACCACTGCAAAACTCATCAGCAACAGCATTCCTCACCAACTCCAGGATGTTTGTCCAATAATAACAAAAACCAAATGGCCAGGCTCAGTGCTAGGCACTGTACATGAATTATCTCGATTGATATGTTTAGTAGGTGTCATTATTATTGTCCTTATTTTACTGATTAGGAAATTTATGCTCAGAACAATTAAATAAGCTGCCCAGACCACTTAGGCAACAAGTTGTAGAGCTGAGATTTGAACCCAGGAAATCTGACTGCATGCCCTGAACCACTATGAAATACTGTTTCTACCTTTTCTTAGACCCAGGCCTCCTTGTCCTTTTCTGTTCTTATCCCCTTCCCAAATCCACATGAGATTATAAATTCCTTAATGGACACTTTCCTCTTCCTTCCTGTAATTTTCCACAGAATGCTGCCCAGGATGTACTTATTAGTCCCAGGTTCCCCTTCTTCTCCAAGATATGTAGACAGTGAGTCGATGACATTTGAAAGATCTTTAACTACCATTAAACTTTTTACTTGTAGAGCTATTAAAGAGAACAGATCGATAAAAGCCTGTGGCATTTTAAGAATTGCTTCTAATTTTGGAGATAAGATGCCAGACTCTCCCCGGTCCATTTGGCTTCTGATGCTGTGACTTTGCTTGCTGATAGGCTGAGACGTAAAAGTGCTGAGTCTGCTCCTTTATTCCAAACCCAACAACCATGTCCTGCCCGCAGCATGGCCTGTCAGCCTTGAGGACGTTTCTTATCAGGTTCTGCGCAGTTCATGAAAGAGCACTCAAGCCTCGCAAATTTACCTAATCCAGGATATATGCCTAATCAGCCCCTAAAAGTGCAATTGTTGGAGGGCACAGAGAATCTCTCCTAATCTGTCTTAGTCACCAGCCAGGCCAGTCCTAGGAACAGTCACTCCTTTGGAGAAAGCAAATACATATGTAATTAAAGAAAAGGGGATTTTTGCCAATTTAGTCACAAGGTTAGAGAAGTTAATTGTGGGCCTGCTCCTCAGTCTTTTGATCCTTAAAGTGCCTGACATCCAAGAGTTAACTCCTGATAAAAACTCTCAATGCCATGCTGGTTAGAAGAGAGGGATTATGGGAACAACTGCCCTATGGACTCACAGAACGGCTTTCTTTTGTTTAATTACTCTCTTTTCAGGGTCAAGGTCTGATATGCAAGAAGGGATGAAAGCTGAGGATAGCAGTGTCACCAGGACCGATCTGGCCTGGGGAGAGAGGTCACATCTAATACCTCTGTACTTGGTGGTATCTTCGCCTCTGAAACCTTCCTTCCTGGGTTCCTCCTATGCTTGTTTCTCATGTCACTCATTTGGTTGGCTTTTTCAGGTCTCAACTCAAATGTCACCTCCTCAGAGAGGCATGCTACTTTCCCTGATCACCCTCTCTAAAATACCCTCTATCACAACTCCTTGTTTCATTTACTTCAGAGCACATACCAGTCTCATAAACTGGCTTATTTACTTATTTATAATCTTCCCATTAGACTGTAACATCCATTGAGCATCTGAAAGGCCCCTGAGGCTTTCTCGTGTGATGCTTTCTTACTTTGACTTGTTACCTGGCATAGCTTCTCCTTCTTGCATTTTTTGTTTTTCCCCCACCGTGTTTCATGGCAGGCAGGTGGGAGGGTATGAGAAAATGGCTGCTGGTGGTGGTCTGTGGAGGTGGAGTGGTGAATTGGTCCATCTGGGCTCTTAGTTTTTAAGTATCCACAATAAAGACTGGCAACTGGCAATTATCTACAATATGAAAATAATGATGGCAAATATTTGTCTGAACTGGATTATAGGATTAACGATCGACTTTTGCCTTCCATCACTGCTTGCATTCAAACAAAGTGCACAAGAGCAGGTTTGGAAAGAAGTTTTCAAAAACCCAATCCCATTTTCTGTGAGCAACAGTTGGTTTTTGGCAGCAGTGGCTGGGAGAAGTGAGAACAGTGCCTAAGGTGAAATCTTTGTGAACGAGGTTGAATTGGTGGTATTTGGTAATCAAGATTCTCAGGGGAGCAGGAGAGGCTCAACTCTGTCTGCCACAGGGAAGCCAGAAAGTATCCAGGAAGGCCTTGCAGCAAGAATCTGCAGGAAACAGGATCCCTACAGTGAGATCAGCCAATGTTGATCAGGCCCAAAAGGTCTTTCAAGAAAGGCTCTCCACACCCAGTATCTGGCCACCAATATCCAAAGACTCACTGAGCTACACGCAAAAGCTAAGAACAACAAAACAATAATGAAAGGAAAATGGAGCACATTAATGAAGCTAGCTGCTTAAGCTCACACACAGTCTGCTGTGTTAGGAGCACAGCAGGTTTTAATTACAGGGTCGATAGTACCCATGGGCCCCCATGACTCACAAGACATTATGAGTATAGAAAGGGCACACAGTGTCTAGCAAGGATGATGCAGCAGATAGAAATGACTTATTAAAAATGATAACTGGAGCAGCAAGTTCATGTGCCCAATGCCTAGCAAGCATTCATTCACTGCATTAAAACACAGACTGAGAGTAGGAAACTTAGGGTGACGGCAAACTCATTTAAAGTACTTGACTTCCATTGCATAATGAGGGGGCAAAAAGTTTAAATTTACGTTCTGAGCACATTGGCCTCAAGGAAAACAAGAGTACCTAAATATCGAGGGTAATTCCAATAAAAATACACCCCTGACAGCGTCATGAAAGCATACTGACTACATTATCAGCAAACAGCAGGAGCTTGAGTGATGGATGGGCAGCATCTCGCAATCTAGCTTGCTGGCACTGCCTCCATAAATGAGCTAAGAGGAGAGAGAAAATAAGCACAAAGTCTTCCATGCGGAGGGAAAACGCAAAGGTTACAAAAACCCCAATTATTAAAAACGTAATTGATTAGCTACTATGTGCAAACAGCAACCTCTCAATTTAAACTGTATAGAAACCTTGAATAAAAAATAAAAGACTGGAAAAGAGAAGCGAAACTGATTTTTTTAAAGAACTGCCACAAGTGATACGTTTCTGGCAATTTGGATATGTCAAAGAGAAGACATAAAGTGCTTCATTTAAGTAAAAAGGTATATATGTATAGGAAAAAAACATAATATATATATAGAGTTTGGTAGTTTCCGAGGTTTCAGGTATCCACTAGGGGTCTTGGAACATATTCCCCATGTATGAGGAGGGGGACTATTGTATATAATAACTTTGAAGACATCATAACTTTGGAGAAGAGAAACTTCATAGATAAGATGTCATATGAGCAAAGCACTGATACAGGGAGGGAAATATGTACCAACAAATGAAATGTCATGAGTAAAGGCATGGAGGTGGGAAGGTAGAGGCTAGAAATGATGCTATTATAGAAAGCAGGACGGAACTTTACTGCACATCAATTTAAATGTCCTATGCTAAGTGCTTTGCACATATTATTTTAGGGCAGGTCAGGCCAATAAATCACAGTGAAAACTAGATGTACTAAGGAAATTGGAAATCAGGGTAAAAAAGCACACACTTAATAAGATGTCGATGAAGTTAAAGACAGATTCCAGTCATTCCAGTGGCAATGAATTGACGGGTCCATTTGGCAAAGGATGCAAGGAATTCCCAAAGTACAATAGAAAGCAGAGATCACCTGTATGTATGTGAAACCCAGGTACCATCCTACCACTGTTCTCCCACCTAACTCTAGTCCATCTGGCTAAAATCTCTCCTCTCTCCCCCATTCCCATATGTTTCATAAAACTTTATATGTATCAGATATTAATAAAGTAACATATTTTGGAGAACAATGATATATCTTGTTCAAAATGTATAACACAGATATTACTGCTATAAATGTGACAATCACAGAATGGGCATAAATGCAGATGGCTTATTCTATAGCATTTATTTGGAACTGTTTAGATATACTACTTAAATCTGTGTGCCCTCTGCACCCCCATTAGATTTATAATCTTCTTAGTACTAAGGTCTTTTCTGATACCCACCATGTTTACAGCACCCTGCTGGGCGCTGGGAAGCATGGCTGAGTCCTGGCTCAGACTCAGTTCCTTTTATGCCCTGTCCACATGAATGATCAGTCTCACAGAGTATCAGTGGGAATGTATACTTATGTGCCTCGTCATTATTGTAACACGTGTAGATAATGTGGTAAGACAGTCCAGTTGTATGGAAGAAAATCGTCCTGGAAATCTGAACATCAGATCCAGGTGGTGTGATTGGCTTAAGGCAGTTTTTGTAACGACATAAGGCAATAATATTGGAATTTCAGATGGCCTGATTAGGGCAATGAAAATTTAGTCAGCTTCCTTTCAGGATGTTCAGCCATCTGGCAGGCCCTCGTTCTACACAGGGAGAAAACCCGCACTGCTAACCAGAGGGCATCTCCCATAAGACTTATGGAACACTCCCCTGATCTGACATCTCCTGCTAGGCTCTGCTGAGGACCTGTCTTTGGCACTTAACACAGTAAAGGGTTTCTTGCCTAGGATTTGTAATTCAAAGATCTCATTTCCGCCAAGGTTCCAAATGAGTCCTTAGCAGGACCATTTCCAGACAGCCTAGAAGTGATTCTTGAACTTGCTGGATAGCAATCCACGTCTACTTTACATTTGCCTGTGTGCTGCATTATTCAGGTTCCCATTCATTTATTCAACAAAGGTTTATTGAGGTGTTGGTCAAGGGGTCAGATCTAGTGCTAGGTGTTGGACACACAGTAGTGAACAAAAGAAGGGACCTTGATCCCTGATCTTGCAGGGCTAATCTCTGGTTTTGAAGACAGTCATAAAACAAGGATTACAATAAGTTGTAGTGATTATTATGACTGGGAAAATACACTGTACTCTGGGAAAGCTTATCAGGGTCACAGTGCATTAGTCATAATATTGTTTTCATGGAACTCTAACTTTCATATGTTGTATCACATGTAAGTAATAAACTCCGGGAAGAAGTTTCCATTAAGAAGCTGATTTAAGGGAGTCAACCTACCCTAAGGAACATCGAGGACATGGGGGCATATTAAATGCCCCCTTTCTTTTCCTCTTTTCCTCTTTCTTAAACCATTAAAATTAACATATACGTGAGTGCTTCTTGAGATGATTGTAGTTTCATTTTTCTAAATACCAGATGCTATTTATAAGTCAAACCAAACAAAATAATTTACTAGAGCTCAAAAAAGTATCTAAAAATTTGAGTACAGCCCACAGAAGGCCTTGTCTTCCCTGGTGCATGGTAACGAGCAGACTCTCTTGAAATCTTTAATGCAAGGCATATTTCAAATCCCAGCTCTGGTTCTGGCTGAAAATTTAGCTTTATTACTTAATGCATATTTCCTTCTGGCATCTCAAGCATATCAGTTGGAAACTTCATACAATTAAAATTGCATAATTCCTTCTTTTTAGAAACATTCTAGTTTTGTTTTGTTTTTTAACTCTATCAAATTTGGCAAAAAGAAAAGAAAAAGCAGGACAGAAAATTCAGTGACAAGCACTGAATACTAAGATACCACATGCCTTTCTCTTGGGTGCAGGGCATGCCCAACATCTGCAAGTGCCGCCTGATGGCGTGAACTGCTAAAAGTGTACCTTGGCCATGAAGTCAAAACAGATTCTTTCCCTCATGGCCCACGTACAAACAACAAAGCAGGCTCAGTCTTCTGAAGATAGCAGAATAGCAGAATGGATATTTTTAGATTAGAGTGGGGGTGTCCCAAAGTACACATATAGAATTTCAGAGGGCACTTTTTTTGTCATCTATTTTTACAATGTGGATGCCCAAGATAAGCATTGTTCCCATCAGTGTTCCTCAACCTCAACACTACAGACATTTTGGGTCAAATAATTCTTTACTTGGGGGATGGGGACAGGGGAGAGATTGTCCTGTGTATTGTAGGATGTTCAGCAGCGTCTCGGGTCTCTACCCTCTAGATGGCAGTGGCACTTCCTCTGCCAGTTGTGACAACCAAAAATGTCTTCAGATATTGCCAAATGTCGTCAGGGGGACAAAATGGTCCCCAGTTGAGAACCAGTGTTTCAGGTCATTTATGCCCCACGCGCCTTGTAGATACAGCTGAGAACCTCTACAACATCACTGTGCTTCAAAAAACCTCAGAGCTAGAGTCCAAGACTTCCGGAGGGGATCTGGGGTAAGCCACTGATCGTTTACCATGTTTCAGAGATCTCCGGTTAAGGGTAACAATAGGTAGTTGAACTCCAACTCCAATCTTTATTTGGATCCAAAGAAAATGAATCAAATTGTTTTATCACATGAAACTTCCACCACTTATGACTTAAATTGACTCAGCTTACGCTGCAGTGACAGATAATTAGAGAAATCACTTTCTGGCTTAACTTGATCAAATTCTGGCAAATGGCTATTCTAACAGAGATTTTTAGTCAAAAGAAAATTTTGGTACCCTAAATACCCAGTTTGGAAAACACTTCAAATTATTCATTGATTTATGGTCATGTCTCTGCCTCCTTTCTGGCCTTTATCAATTGCCACGAGTAATAAATTTGATATTGCTATTCATCAGATGTGCCCTTAGCACCTAATTCTAGGAAATATTTTACCAGTGAATCTATAGAAAAAAATATGTAAATATTAAATTATAATGAACTTGGCTATTTACCTGAACAGATAAACTATTCTTTCTCTTATTTTTTGCTTGAAATTCTCTCCCTTGGCAAACTCTCATGATTCTTATCTCTAACTACAAGCCTCACAAATCTATTACTAGAGACATAATTTCTCCCAAGTTTTATCCTTAATTTCAGCTTCTCAACAGCACAAATAAATATATTCAATTGCATGAAAATCACATCAACCTCACTAAGCCGTATTAGCATAAATAGCTAACACTTCTTCCTGCTTTAAAATTCTTAATTATGCAACCATTAAAAGTATACTTATAGGAGTAAATATAGCCATGTGGGAAATACTTATCATCTAAAGTGAAAAGCAAGAAATAATATCTACACAATAAATATAACTGTGAATACATGAATAGATATGATTAGAAGTAAATACATAAAATAGGATTAGAAATAAATACACAAAAATCAGTCATGGTGGTGGGATATATAATTTTTATAATTAACTTTTTTCTATTTTGGAAATCCTGTAATATTATACTACTTGTATTTCTTTAAATTATTCTTTTAAAATGTTATAATTCTTTAATACCTGACAATATGGACTCACATTATTCTCTCTCCTAAGTTGGCCCCATCAGACCCATGATTCTGTCAGAAACTTTGGCTCCAAGTCCAGCCACCATCTTGGATTTTCCCTCTCGTCACCTTCTCACTGCCTATCTATGTCATTGCCAGCCACAAACTGCTCTTGTCCTCTCTCTGCAGATAAGTTCAGTGGAGTCAGCTGCACTTTTCTGCACTCAGCTTCAGGTCCCCTTTCCTAATGCCGCCCACCTGATTTAAGTCCTCAGGATTTCTTGCTTCGATTCTCATAATAAGTCATTTCACCAGTGCCTGTGACTTGGCTCTGCTAATTTCCAGGCCATCCTGCAAAAACTCTTCCCTCTTCCCCCCACCTTCAACACCTAACTCTTACTTACTTAACACCTGCTTACTGTGACCAGGGCCTCTAGAATTAGCTTCAAGCTCCCCTCCAAGCATTGGTCACAATCCCTCACTAATCCCAGTTCACATACCATGTTTTTCCATCTCCAGGATTTTTCTTCTCCACCAAGAATGACCTCCCTCCCAATATAATTATCTGAATTCCACACACGTTTCAAAGTCCAACTCAAATAGCATCCCCTCCTTGAAATGCTGATCTGCCCAGCTGAATATGGTACCTCCCTCTGAATTTTCCCACTAAACTCTTCTTCTGCCTTGAATTACGACACATGTGGACATCTTTGAATTATGGAGTTATTTTACAACCACCTTGAATTACGGTAAATGTGTACATTGTTATCTCTTTCCTATTAGATTATAAACCCTTGTCTTTGAATGTTTTGCTTTTAATCCTGTATTGTTGGTAATAAAAATATATTCACTGAACAGGCCAATGAAAATAAAGTCTAAAAGAAAACAAATTTGAAAGTTCAATGAATTATCTTTTCTAGTTTAATCTGTAACAAATTTATTTTCACCTAATCTCACAGCTGAATTTTGAAGAAGTAACTTTCATCAATATGTCCCTGAGAACACCTTTACTTCTCCTTTCTCTCTTTCCCTCTCAGACTCTCTCCAGAATAATTGCCTAATCTCAGATAATAGTCTCTGCTCATATACTATATACAGGGCTGTTTGATAATTTTATAATCAATGGTTATAGACATAACCAGTCAGGCCTCTCAAAATAAGAACTTTTAAAGGGCTGAAACCAATTTGGTTCTCTCTACATTAAACATGAAACAATCATAAAGCTCTTCTAGAATATCCAAATCATATGAATTCTGCCTAGCAGAAAAGAAACTTATTGGCACAGATAAACAGTGGGGATGTTTTCTGTGACTTTTGGAATCATGGCTAATACTTAGGATCCTAAGTACATCTAGGTAGATAAAATTCTTTTTTTTTTTTTTTTTGAGGGCACTGTCACTGGCCCTCACATGTGGGACCTGAACTGGGGCCGCTGGCTTCCCAAGCCAGCGCCCAACCACCACGCCACTCGGCCAGCCTTAGATAAGTTTCTTTTAAGCTACGATTCATATTTACAGTAGTAAATATGATGAGGTTTTTGTTTTGTTTTGTTTTGTTTTAGTGGGGAACAATGTATTTTTTCCTGGACCCATCAGTTCCAAGTCAAGTTGTTGTCCTTCAATCTTAGTCGTGGAGGGTGCAAGCTCAGCTCCAAGGTCAGTCGCCACTTTCAGTCTAGTTGTGGGGTTGGCGGGGCGAGAGTGCAGCCCAACATCCCATACGGGAGTCGAACTGGCAACCTTGTTAAGAGCATGTGCCCTCACCAGCTGAGCTATCTGGCCACCTGTTGGCAGCTCAGCTCTGGAGCAGCTCACTGGCCTTATGTGGCAATCGAACCGGCAACCCTGTTGCTCAGAGCTCACATTCTAACCAAGTGAGCCACCCAGGGGGGCCCAGATGAGGTCCCTTTTTAGGAATCAGAAATATACATGATGAAACATACACGCTTCTTTTCCATTACTATAGGAGAAAATTACTCCATTGTAAGCTGTATAGAGGAGGGTATAGAGGAAGAAAAAAGATGAAGAAACTCATAAAGCAATGGTATTTCTAATATTCTGGTTCATCATTTGAGTGAGTTCAAAGGTATTCACTTTATTATTATGCTTCACATATTCTCTTCTAATAACTGTAACAAAAACGAAAGCTAATACTGACCCTGTTCCATGAATTATTATGAACACTTCTCTTACATTAACTCATTTAACACTCACTACAACTATAGGAGGTATGCACCATTGTTATTTACATTTTATACATCAGAAAATTGAGGCACAGATAAGTAACTTTCCCAAGGTCACCAAGCATTCCAACTCCAGAAGTTATGTTCTTACCACTTTGCTACCAGATCTTTTGAAAAGAAGAAAAGGTAACAAGACATTTAAAACTGGTAGAGTCCAACGATTATTTCACAGGACAGTTACAACGTACCACTCTCCCATTCTTGTAAACACACTTGTCCACTTAAAGGTTTCTCAAGGAATTCCTGTCTACTATAACCCATTTCTGTTCTCTCACTATGTTTCATTATTTTCTAGAATCCATATTACTCACATTGATTTTGCAGTGAACTCAAACACAAGTTTGGAAAGTTCTTTTCCCTACCTATCCAAAACCACACATCTAAAGACCAGAAAAGCCTTTCCAAAACAATATAAAAGGTTGAAAAAGCAATTCTGCTACCAACAAGTGTGTAAGCCCAGCCAACTAACTGAACCACTCCGACTTTAATTATCCTATAAAAAGAAGGATCTGATGATATATGAGGTTATTTTAGTTCTAGACTACAAATCCATGTTGGTCTTTCTCAATTCTGAACTCACACAGATTTTTATCGATCATTACAACTTGAGTTTCTTTGGTTTGTCGTTTATCCTGGTGGGCCACTGAAAACTACCACATGTGTTTCGGTCTCCTCTCCATTAGTCAATAACTAAATTAGAAAGCAATTAGGAAGCCATGTGCCAGATGCTCTGCCAGGCACCAAAAGGATAAAAACAACACTAACAATATGCAATTAGTTTTCACTTACTACCTAGCGAAATTTTGTAGTCATGCCTAAATTGAGAGACGAGGACTAGCTAGTTGGAGAGATTTTATAGCTAGTTGGAGAGATTATAATGTGCCGTTTCCCCAAACAGGCCATTGCAGGTAGTCCACTGGGTCTCAGATAATCTCCCACCTCCCTGAATGCACTGTCATCCCTCTCCTCTGACAAAAGTGCAGTAAAAAAAAAGAGCAGGAGGTGGTACAGGGAATAATGTGCCAGCTGCCTCTAGCTGAGACAAAATAAACCAGACTATGATTCTCATGCAGTAAGTGATCGGGGCAGACTGCCAGTTATCTCTCAACATTATCCCTTTCCTTTTCAAGAATAGAACTATAGGCACATGGCTGCCCAAAATAAAGACTACACTTTCCAGTCTTCCTTACAACTGAGCGTTGCCATATTACCAAGTTCTGGCCAATGGGATCTAAGCAGACATGTCCTCCCTCCCAGTCCTCCTGGGATGGAATGTGGACATGTTGACTTAGGATGGAGCACCAACATGGACAACAGGTGGAGAAAAAATCCAAGAAACAGGGTCTCTGACAACATGGTTCAGCCAATACTGACCTAAGTTTATGCAAAAGAAACATAAACTTCTGCCTTGTTTCAGCTGAAATGAATCCTAACTAATATAGCAATCCTTTCTTCCCTTTTTCCAACCTTATCCCTCCTGTCAGATTCTTTCTTATGCTTTAGATGTTATTTGCTTTAAATATTTCCTCTTAAGAATAGTCTTCTCTGTTGTCTTCTTCATCTGCTCTCCATCAGGCTCTATTATAAATATACTTTTAGCTCTCTAGATTTTTCTTTAACTGCATTTATCACAGATTGTATGTACTTATGTATCTCATTGATTTCTATCTCCATCATGAGTTTCCAAATAGACATAGATTCTGTTTTTGTTTCACTTTGGCTTTGTTTTCTTCATCATGGGATCTTCTGTGCCTAGTATAGCTTCTAGCAAACAGGAAGCAATGAAGTATTTGCAGAATAAATGACTGAAAGAATTGGAGGGTCTCCCCATTGTACTAGGAACTCTAAAACATCCACAGTAAATATTGAAGGCCTCTGCATTTGTATTTCCTTAACAAAAATCATGTCTTAAACACTTAGAAGAGTTATTCTCAAATGTATTAAAATGGTATAGCACATGGAAATGGTGGGGCTTAAAAAATTAATAGATAATGTGAAAATATCTTCATCTCAAAAAATAGTGCAAAACTATTCAAAGGAAAATCACATTTCTAAGTTTTCAACATTTGCCTCTTACTTTTTCATATATTTTTATTGCCTGTCTAATGCAGTCACACTAAAGGGTAAAGATGCATGGGAGAAGACTTAGTAAGAATTTTATCGGGCTGGCCAAGTGGCGCGGTGGTTAAGAGCTGGCTTGGGACGCTGGCGGCCCCGGTTCAGATCCCACATATGAGGGCCAGTGACACTGCCCTCAAAAAAAAAAAAAAAAGAATTTTATCAATCTGTGTACCAAATAAAAAAAGACTATCATCCTTTGATCTTAGCAGCAAGAAGAGGAGGGGCTGTTTGAGAACCATTTACTTAACAGAACCACGTATTTTAGGCACTTCCTTGCATTAACAAAAGAAATAATACATTGAAAGCATGACAGATCAACCTCCAACAATGGTACCTTTGAAATTAAACATTTTTCATCAAACACGAATTTTCCTTAATACTAGAGATTACTGCAAATCTTCTAATGTGTCTCAGTAGTTTTAGACTAAGAGGAATTTCTCCTTGTTATCAGAAGGAAAGACAGTCATATCACCCTCAAACTTCACTAATGATCATTCCTTCCATAAGGCATTCTAGAAGACCAAATACCCAAGAGTTATGAACATTAAAACTAACCACTTGGACAAATGATCCACATATGAAACTCTGCATTAAAACATTATTGAGAGGAGACTTAAAAATGGTCTTTCCATTTGGCCTGTTTCTTACTCCTAGACCAAAGCATGGATTGCAATGCTGGTCCATAATTTAAGGAGTTCTCTCTCCTCCGCATTGTAAGACAGGAGTTATAAATGGACACCTTGAAGCTTAGGTATACCAGCTCTACAGATAGTAAGCTCTTTTTCCATAAATCATTCACTTTTGTATTTTCTGTAGACATTTGGTTGGCATTTGTTAAAAAATATAAAAATACCTCAACAATAAATGACATTCTCTTTCCCTTCTCCTGACTTATAATCTCTCTCTCTCTCTCTCTCTCTCTCTCTCTCTCACACACACACACACACACACACACACACACACACACACACGCCCCAGAGCCATTAGCCAACTTGGTGGGAAAGTGATTTTGATTTTTTATTTATATTTGAATCTAGTTCATGAAACTTGTGAGGAAATACACTGTCATGGGAGGGTAAAAAAACCATACAACTTTGTAGTCTTTATTTTGGGCAGGCAAAAGCCACTCTAGCTTTGCCCTCTGTTAGCCTATGACTTAACTTTTCTGTTCACTCATCTTTAAAATGGGGACAGTAATGACTCCCACCTACATGTCTTTCAGGATAGAATCAGAAAGCAACATAACCTACTGTTTAAAAATTCAGCTTTGGTGTGAGGCTGAATTACAGTTCAAATGTCCCTGTAATTTCACTACGTGTGTGATCTGAGTATGAATGTCAAGTACTTACCAGTGTCCCATGCATTATAAATGTTAAATAATCACCCCATTTCTCCTTTGAAAATGGTAAAGCCCTCCACCAATATCCATTTTTATTACCTAAAGATGCACATAAAATAAGGCATCCAGTAACAGAGCATTCATCAAATGCTTTCTCACTATCCAGTATCACATCCTGATCTACAAAGCCGGCCTGCCTTCCCAGACAGAACGCTCTCATCTCTGACACACTCACAGAGGCAGAAGGCCAGCTATAATTCCCTTGCAGTCTTTGAAGACGCAGTCAGCTGTGTCAGTTAATAACCTCACTAAAGGTTATCCATCAGAAAGATGGGACAAAAAGTCCTAATTGCTCTAGTCAGAGATGTCATTAGTTATGTACCTGGCTCCTGCTAAGTCTGCATTGCACTTATGGAAATGGCACACACTATGGACAATGCTGCCAAACAGACACATATTTAACCTAACTACTAAATAGCTCCCTGCTGTCTAGTAATTCATTTCAAAGGTAATGTATCTTCACAGGAACGTACTTTCTGATTCTCTACAATTCTGACATCGTATTTGCTCAAGCTATAAAATTTTTATTTGGATTCCATGGCCATTTTAATAAATCAAAGTTGTCTTCTCTCCTCCTCCTGCTAGATGGTAAAACCATGTAGAAGAGTTACTGGACTAAGTGATCTAACTTCATCCCCGTGAATTTGTCAGAAGCAAAAGCATCTTTGATTTTTTGATTTTTTTTTAACTCCTCCAACTGAAAGTCTGGGACCTTCCTTCTAAGGGAGAACGCTCCCATCAGAATGTTGGGTTTCATTATTAGTTTCTGTTTAATCATAGGGAACTCTGTAAAAGAGGAAAACATCTTATTTTCTCTCCAGGAAGTTGATACAATTGTTACACATGCTTAAGAGGGTGACTTGGTTCAATTTCTCATGTTTATATGCACTAGCAGATAGCAATATGTGAGTAAAATGCACAATATAGCTTTTTTTAAAAACAGAACCTAGGATTTGTCATAAAAATATACTGTGCCATGGCTGGACAGACGTAATAAAAACTGCATGGTGTGGCTTTATCTCTGCTGAATAGTATACACACCCATCAATATTTGACAATATCTACCATATCTCATTTTTAGAGATTTTCTATACAGTAGTCCCCCATTATGTGCAGAAGATACATTCCAAGACCCCCAGTGGATTCCTGAAACCACTGATAATACCTAACCCAATATATGCTGTTTTTTTCCTATATATACATATCTTTTCACTCAAAAGAGATGCTTTATGGCTTCTCTGGCATATCCAGAAAGCCAGAATCACTACCTTTCTCTTTGGTATCATCATTATTTAAAATAAGGGTTACCTGAACACAAGCACTGTGATACCACAGTATTGGGTTGTCCAAAAAGACATGATGCATTTTTGCAACAAAAAACATAGAAAAAAATACATTCTAACTTTTCTGACAACCCAATAACTGATTTGATAACTGAGAAGGCTACTAAATGACTAATGGACAGGGAGCATCTACGGCATGAACATGCTGGACAAAGAGAGGATTCACATCCTGAGTGGGGAGAAGTGGGATGGTGAGATTTCATCATGCTACTCGGAATTGCACACAATTTAACACTTCTGAATTGCTTATTTCTAGAATTTTCCATTTAATATTTTCAGAACCCAGTTGACTGTGGGTAACTGAAACCACAGAAAGTGAAACTGTGGATAAGGGCGGTCTACTTTGATTACAAAACTTTTATACAAAAATGAGTGGAGGATTTTTACATGAAATATCTAGTTTAGATAATTTATCATGAGAATGAGTTATATAGAAACACCAAGAATAAATTAATACACTCTTCATATGTAATAGGAATCCAGTCTTTCCTTTGAGGACTCATCCAATTCTCTCTTGTTCTCTTTTTTAAAATTAATTTTTGGGAGGACAAGTGCTAAAAACATTTAATGTTGTAGCAACATTAGCAAAGCAAGGATTTATTTAAGCATTTTTACTTGGATCATTACAAGTATTACAGAAGTATAAGATAAAAGGGTGCACACTTCTGAAGACAACCAAAGTAGTATAGAAATTCCTCACGCGCAGAGAAAGAGTGTAAAACTTATTTCTAAGATTATACCAAATTATACCATACACACACACACACACACACACACACACACACGCACATACACAATCTAAATCTCAGAAATGGGAAATGATCATGGAGCTCTCACTTGTACGCTATCACAGTCATACCACCATTCCCAAAGTTTCATTTGATGCTAATAATAATATCACTTTAATGTATAATTTTATCATCATTAATTTCCTATCTGCTTGGCTAAAAATGTTTCTCTAAAATATAAGTATACTACAAAAAATATGAGATTAAGGCTGAGTTTGTTGTGAATTGAAATATTTTTTTTCCCAATTCCAATGTTTATATAGTTAAAAATAATAGCATATAACAAAGATCCTTTTTTGCTTAAGCATTTTGGAAATCTATTGTAAAGAATGGCAGCCCAGATTACTGTTTTTTCTTTTTTCTGACGATGTCTGATTTTCTTCCTGACATTAACTGCAAATACCATGGTGTATTACGGTGTCATTAGGAAGTCCATTATGACAGGCTTTCCAGGATTTCCAGTAGAGTTAACATGTGTCAACTCCTGTCCTCAGCAAGGCTGGCAGGCAGCACGACTGGGCTGGGATTTTTTAATGCAAGTATAAGTTTTCAAAACAGGTGGCATGGTTGACATAGCCATTAAACATCTTGCTTCTCCACAGCTCCTAGAAAAATAGGTATTTTCTTTTTTTTTTTTTTTTTTTTGTTAAAGATTTTATTGGGGAACTGGCGGAGGGGAACAGCGTTGGGGAATCGGGGAAGGGGAACAGACAAGTTGCTGTCTTTTTGTTCTTCAGTTTAGTTGCGGAGGATGGTGCTTCACTGTTGGTATCGTCATTGCGCTCTTCCCGGATGAGGCAGATCGGTCGCTGGCCTCTGGATGTCGCTCACCGCGGCTATTGGCAGCTCACGCTTGGCTGCCAGCCGCTCACGCTGGCTGCGGGCCACTCACTGCAGCCTATGGCAGCCCACTGCAGCAGGGGCTGCAGCCCACACCATCACCGGGGCTCGCACAGCCCAGCTCCAGGTGGAGCTGTTGTTAGCTGTAGAGGGCAGTGTCACTGGCCCTCATGTGGGATCCGAACCGGGGCCGCTGGCATCCCAAAACCAGCGCTTAACCAATGCGCCACTCGGCCGGCCCAAAAATAGGTATTTTCTGAATGTTTAATACAAATTCCTGTATTCTACAAAAAGCTGTATTCCTGGGAGAATTTTCAGAATTGTATGAAATCTGTGAGGTGTGTTTCTTAGTTGGACGCCAGAGCTCACCCTCCAGCATCTGGAAGCACTCAAGAGACTAGACTTGAAAGTCACACAAATGTTTAACATGGCACCTGGCCTCACCTTTCCCTCAACAGTAGCCCAGGGGTAGGAGAGAAGTCAAACAAGTCTGGAGGTGGTTCCTCTTCAGTTCCTATGAAGGCACAGCCTCCAAACGTATGTCAAAGGACAGGGCAAAATTGTATATTCCAGAACAAAGAGAGTAAAAGAGAGATCATCAAGATGAGCTAGCTCAGAGATTCTCAGTGTTTATTGAGTATAAGACTATTCCTAGACCCACCCACTGAGATTCTGACTCAGCAGCAGGAGGTAGTAGCGGGAGATGTGATAGGAACAGAGGTGGTAAAATATAATACTTCAAACACACTTGCTTCGTGCCAGACACCATGCTAAATTCTTATTTAATCCTCCCAACAATCCTATCGGGTAGGTGCTACTATTATCCCCATTTTACAGATGAGGGAATCAAGGCAGAGAGGTTAAGGAACCTTTCCTAGGCCATGCTGCTGGGCAATGAATAAGGATTCAAACCCAGACAAGCTAATTTCAGAATCTGAGTTCTTCATTAATCACTACAGTAGACTACTCCCCAACAGGGTGAGGGTGAAGACCAGGGCATTAAGAAAATGTCATGACTGAAGCCAATCTTTTCTTTTCTGATTGGAAAAAATAAAATCCAGAGATGTGAAGTCTCTTATCCGAGACCAAAAGCTTTCAGTACATTTCCAGGAAGAAATCAACCATTATATGACACCAACTATTCTTAAACATTCTTCTCTACATAGTCCTCTAGGGAAGAAACGGACAGATGGCATTATTAAAAGCCAGCTCATTGGTTCCAGCTGTGTTACTCTGACCAATGGGCTATTTTGGGCAGAGATTTCCATCCTTTTCTGTCAATTTCATGGTTCACTCACCAGATAAGACACACTCTAGAGTCAGCATGCAGGGCTCCCAATCATGGTGATTCTCAAGGGAGAGAAAAGAGAAAGGGGAGGGAGGGATGCATTCCCTAAAAAGTACATGGTAACTGGAATGTGGGAGATTAGGTTCACATCATTTGAGGATAGAAAAAAAAAATAAAAAGATGTGATTCTGATATGGCTCCCAAGGATGGTCTTCCTTCCTCTAAACCAACTGTTCTAAAAGCTTAGTATACGAGTATGTCAAAACATCATTAGGTCTTTGCTTTGTTTTAACATATCAGGGGCCGGCCGAGTGGCACGGCGGTTAAGCGCTGGCTTGGGAAGCCAGCGGCCCCAGTTCGGGTCCCACTTATGAGGGCCAGTGACACTGCCCTCAAAAAAAAAAAAAAAGAAATCTCCTAACATATCAGGCAGGAAGAATACCCAGGATGATTAGATCTACCCCAAGCAAGAACCACTCACATATATTTATCACAAAAACAGTGATACTTACACGTTTTCTAACATTTGTTATGTATGATCATGTCAACAATCTTACAGAAGTACTTGAAATTGTACCTTTTATTTAGTCGTCATTTCTGTTCAACAATCAAGGTAATTCTGGGGGACCATAAGCAAGGATAATAACCATATATTCCAAATGAAGGGTGAGCTAGCATGACCACAATGCAGAGGCGTTTTCAAGAAAACAATGAGGTCTGGAGGAGGGGGGCATTGTCCGAGTTTGTTCCTATCCCAATGACGCAAATGGGCACCCACGTCACACCAACCTTCATCACTTCCACCTGCAGGTCTTCGTTGAGGGAGGGCGTCACTTTCACAGCGTTCAGGATCTGATTGAGCAGCTGCTTCTCATCAGAGTCTGTTTCCATGGATACAAACCTTTCCTCCGACAGAAGCTTCTGTAAAGAGGTGCAAGGCAGTGATCACAGATAGGCTTTCCCTGCTGCCTCATTCTGTTATAGTATCTTAGTATGTACTGAGGATAATTTCTCTTAGGAGGCATGTAGCTGGAGGCCATTAGAAAAGGACTCATGCTACGTGTCACTGAAAAGAAAAACGCATCAAAGCTTCTGTAAATGGCTTTTGGTGAAGACTTTCTCCTGCTATTAGATGATTTGTTATACATTTTATCGAGTAAAATTCTAACATGGTGGCCATATAGGTTATTTGGGAGGCGGGGGTGAAGGATGAATGTGCCCAGGGCAACTTGGCCCCTCGTGATAGTCGTGTTCACATATACCCTTTCTGAATTTAGCTTTGTCACAAGAAGGAGAGGTCTTGCAGAGCACAAGCTCCTTTTCTCTGATATTTACCTTTTTTCTTCCTACTGTGAACTGCCATTTACCAAGGAATTATTCATGAATACGCAAATCTTGACATATTTTTGTCAGAAAACCAATCCCACAAAAATCTAAACAGAGAAGACATTTCTCTGTCACAAAGTTTCCCAGGAGTCATTATGCCTCACAGGACAGCCCTCTTCTATTCAGGACAATACTTACTTTTCATAAAATTCTTTCTCTGATTGTACCAAAACCCACCTGCTTACAACTTTTGCTCCCTCATCTTTCCCTGGATCGACACAGATTAAGCTTCTAAAATATTGGAAGTGAGCTATGAAGTCCACCTGAATCCTTGTTCTCCATACTAAACCTCCTCAGCTACTTTCTCATGTTCTCAGCTCCATATGGTTTCATAGATGCTTAAGGTATGGCCTCCAGGGTGACTGTAACACTTCAGGGGTGGTCTGGCATTAAAGAACAACAGAACCAAGAGGGTGTATAAACCATGGGCTGTGGGAGAATATGATGTGTCAATGCAGGCTCATCCTGGGTTAAAAAGAAAACCAAAAAACATGGGGGTAGGGAGTAGATGGGAAATCTCTGCACCTTCTCTTAATTTTATTGTAACTCTAAAATAATAATAAATAAAAAGGTGGCAGGGGGAGAGATAGAAAGAAATGGGGTCATTGGTGGCACCACCAACTTGCTGTATCATCAAACCTAAAACTGCTCACCTCTGGATTCTAGTTACTAAGATAATTGGAAGTGTTTATTGCCTAAAAAACCAACAAAAATAGCAATGCCTTAGTTGAATCACATTGTCAAATCAAATTAGCTTAGCTGTAAACCAGAGAACATTCTGTGCTGACTCGCCCTGATCCTCACTCACAAAGACTGCAGGTAAACTGCTCTCTCCCTTCCTGTCCTGGAGCAGAGGACTTCTGAGACCTCAGTGGAGGATTTTATATTAACCCCTGTTAAGTTTGTTTTTGGCCAATTCAGCGAGAGTGGCCACCCTGAAGAGCTTTCGGATTCGGATTCAGCCAGGGTAATGGCTCCCTCTTTTAGCCCAATGCCACCGCAGACCTGGAGAGCAAGTGGGCAATCCCCCTTCTTAGGACTCCCTGCCACTTTGCCCACATTCTCTGAAAAGAGATTTTTCAGTAGCATGTTGTCATGCAGGGCAGCCGGAGGTCAAAGTCAATAATACACAAACTTCTTTTTAATAAAAGTGATAAAGGCTGTGAAGCCCTAAAAAAAGTGCCTAAAGTTCATGGGAGGTGACAAAGGATGGTAAGAGGAAGGCCAATGGCCACCAGGTCATAGACGGTACTGTGACTAGGTAAGCCCTTGAAATCACAGACTGTAACTTAGAGTGTTGGAAGATTAAAAACAAAAAAGTAATTAGAAAATCTAAAGAATACTAGAGAAAAAGGAACATCGGTAACAGGTCAGAACAAACTCCCATTCATTTTCATGGTTGGCCCAATTACCTTGGAGAAAAACAAAGAATTTTTAATAACATTATTGATGATTTTTAAACATTTCTAATACTATTGCAGATTAAAACATATATTATCTAATTCCAATCCACTGGGGAAAAATAAGTTGTAATTTTCTCACTTTTGTATATGTGTTAATTCTGAAAAGGTATTAGGGACCTCTCTGAGCTTAAAATGCTAACCATGAAATTGTGTATACTGATGTGAAAAGACATCCTACAGATGCAACCAATTCATGGCCACACCGAATAAACCCATGTAGGCTCGAACTTCAAAGTGCTTGTCTCTTAGAAACCAAGCCACTTAAAAAGTCAATGTAGTTATATACCCATCATCTTTACACTGTTGGAATGAGATCTATTATGTGTGGTGTAAAAAATACAAATGAACAAATGCTCAGAGAAGGAAATGTGTTCAAGTAATCTAACTTTTTTTATTATTAGACCAAATTTCTTTTTTCTTCCCAATCTTGCTCTGGATATAAAACACATGAATTCATTTGCCAACCTAACAGTAGACTAGGAAACAAAACAAGATCTTTCAGGTTTACCATGAATTTTCATTACACGGAACCACAGCTGTTGAATGTATACAAGATCTGAGTTAGTATAGGACTTGAGGTGTCTCTCTTGGGATCCTTTATTCTCCTAAAAGTTGGACATCACAAAAAATATTTCATTTCTGTGTGGACTTAGCTGGGTCCTCAGGAATCAGTATGTGACAATAAAGGCTCAACAAGGTAATACTGTGCACAGAGAAATGCTGGTAAATATAAGGAAATCCTGTTATTCTCTATAGTTATTACCTAATTCAACTAAATTTCTGTCTGGGTCTTTAAACGGCTAGTATTTAAGATATTAACTATTTGCTCTTTCCGTGCCAAAGGGGCCTGTCAATTTCTGTCACCCGCATTGCACTCAGTGAGAGCCATACCTGTATCCCGGCCAAGGCGTGTTGGGCCAGCTTCACATTCTTGGATTCCAAAGCCAACTGGAGAGGCAGCAGGCATTTCTCCCTGGCAAACACATAAATAAGGACAACATGTGAGCTCAGCAAAGTTGGCAGTCAAGTGATACAAGCCTTATGTCACCAACCCACCCACCCCCAAATGCTGCCACACACATACATAGAACTATGACTAATCATGAAAATGCACATGCGCTTAAAAAAAAGCACACAGCAAGAGAGCTGGGAAGAAATAATAGCATAGCACCAGCTTCCCTTCTTGGTATGGCCTTCAGGAAGACGAAACACAAGGCCTTTCAAACAATTGTTTTGGTGCACTCATTTTTACATGGTAGGACTCTCACAAACATGCTTTGCTATTTCCCAAATTAACAGAACTTCTTGTACCCAGTATATCTGGTATGAACAGCTCTAGGAAGCACCATTTATACAGGTTTCTATGCCTTGCTTATCCCTCTCCCTCACCTAGGAAGTGACTACATCACCACCCCCACCTTGCCTCATCAATATAAACTGAAATTCTACTAACTTGTTAATTCCTCCCCAACTCAAGGTATGCAATAATCATTCACAATTTTTAAAAATTTGCTATTTAGTCTCCACTAAGAGGTATATCTGAATTTTGATGGGTTCTTAAACACATTTCTAAGATAGAAATACAAATGAATCATCAAGAGTTTTGACCAATGAGAAGTACCTGGTGTCACAGAAGAAAGAAACAAACAAAAATTCCTGGAGAGCTACTTGGATATTTTAAAGCTTAAAAAAACATAACTGCACTAAAACATGTTAGGAATAAATTAAAAGGGCTACAAAGAGAAACATATCTGTTAGAAGCATTTCTCTAAATAATTAAATAGACCAATACTTTTAATCAACCCATTATTTCCCCGTGGAGTTACGCTGGCACAACAAATGAAGTCTTACTTAATTCTACCAGGCTCTTCCACCCCCGACTTAAACCAGAACAGCCCCATTTTTATCTATTTTATATTTTCGCCATAAACTGAAAGAGTCATTGATCATAGAGAGTGGAAAGCCACAAGGTCAGCCTACAGGATTTCATCTTTGGAGAAATTAGGGTCACTACGGTAGAACACAATGAATTGGAAGCTAATTATAGCTCTGGATCTTTCCTGTACAGCCTGCAGCTCTGCTGCTTTTCCATGGAATCCTCCATCAGCAGCTCCAGGACAGATGACGTGAGATGCACAGACACTCCTTAATGCCTGCCACAAAGACAGGACAAAAACAGACTATCAGAAAGATCATTTGCCTCCTAATCCTTCTCACCTCTCCTCTCTCCACTAGGCCGATATTATAATACCCACTTTTATATGACAATTAACACTATAGCCATTTTTCATTCGATATATCCTTTGACAGATGGATAAATTACCTAACTGTATTACTTCCAGTTGTGTGGCTATAATTTGGTCACTGTTATTGATATCAGCTTGTAACAGTTACGAGGCAAACACTGCTATGCAGTCGTTTAAAGCAGAAATAGCTGATTTTTTCCAATTTTGTTTCTTCTGTTTAATTATAATCAGTGTATAAGCTTGGAAAAATTAATTGGAAGGGTGAAGTCGAGTGAGAAGTAGGAATAATGGGCAGATGGTGTATTAACAGAAGAGCCATAAAACTTCATGTATAAACCCTTTAAACAGTCAAATTTGCATCAGAATTAACTCACTGTGAAAGAACTTTCATCTTGAATTTAGGGTCAGATCTGCCAGCCAGGGCACAGTACCAGTGAGCAAGTGTGGAGGTCCAAAGCTCTCACTGTCTCATAGCTGGAAGCAGGGAAAGTCTGTATTGAGTGGCTATGTGCTAAAAATGCACAAATATTACACATTATTCATCAAAGGCACCAAACAACACTGGATGCCATGTTCAGCAGCAACAGGGACACTCCTGGGAATGCTGAACCTGCTGAACCTTGGAGAGCAGCATTGTGTCAGCATATAAACAAGTGCATACCCATGTCACTCTGCCATCTGCAGTATTAGTCCTTGAAATCCTCATTCCACTCTCTCTCCTACTTAGACATTCACATGATTTATACTGCAGGGCTCGGCCAGGATGTGGACAAATGCTAGGACTGCCAGATTGTACTAGGACATTACTGTACTGCTCCTCGAGCCAGTCATGGTCACCAGACAGGACTGGAAGATGTAACTGGTTCAGCTAGGTTTGGGCTGAGTTGAAAGGTATTAATATTTACAGGAAAGAACAGAGGCTATGAAATCACATAGACCTAACCATTTATAAGTTATGCAATCTCCGTCAAGACATTTAATTCTGTTGGGTCTTAGCTTCTCAATCCATAGAAGGAGGCATCTTAAGACCAATCCTGCAGAGTTATAGTAAGGAGGGCAGATAATATATATCCAGAGTTGGCAAACATTTCCCATTAAGAGGCAGATAATAAATATTTTAGGCTTTACAGTCCATATGGTCTCTGTTCTAACTACCTAACTCTGCCATAGTACAAAAACAATCATAGATGATACATAAATCAGTGAAACTGGCTATGTTCCAATAAAACTTTATTTACAAAAACAGGCAATAGACCAGATTTGGCTTACGGGTGGTAGATTGCCCAGCTTTGATACAGACAAAGGTCCAGCACAGATCATGATTTTCAGCACAGGATAAGCAGCTCTCATCTTGTCAATAGTATCCAGAAAGATTTTGCATGGGAAGTAAAGCTAAGTGTCCTAGGAGAGTTGTCTTAGCAAAAGTAATTATAGCACCAAGATCCCTTTTAGAAAGTAAGTGCTTTGAGGAAGTAGACTGAGGGATTTCATCTGGGCACTACACCAAGCACTCCATCCATCCAACCAGCCACTCAACCAACATTCGAGTGTTTGCTGCATGCATGGCACCCTGATGAGTGCCCAGGAAGATCTGGAATAAGACAGAACAAATACTTGGTTTCATTTTAGTCATGAGATGGAAGAGAAAAAAAAATTAACATTGACCATTTCTCTATTTAGTCTACCTGTCACTACAATCTTAAAATAAACATTCTTACTCTTGTTTTACATTTGAGAAAATGGGGGTTCAGAAAGGTTTCATAGCCTTCCCAAAGCCACACAGCTAAAATCTGTTAAAAACCATTCAATTCCAAACCCATCTGACTCCCAAGACCAAATTCCTTCTAACACTCTTTGGTCTCAAAAGATCAGAACAAAGCTGGAAGAGGTATGTTTCATAACCTTTTTGGGGATCATGATCACAAAAAATTTAGCAAAAGACCCTCCTCCTAGAAAACAAATTCAGAGGATTCACAGCTCCCCTCCAAACTCCAAATGGATTCCAAGTTAAGAGCCCCTGTCCTCAGGGGAAGGAACCCTACCCATCATGGCAGAAACTTCATTGTCTGCCTCAGAGAAGGAGGCCATGTTCCCTGGCTGGGGTGAGAGTTCCACTAGGATGGAATGTAGTCTCGTGTGTGTGTGTGTGTGTGTGTGTGTGTGTGTGTGTGTGTGTACAGGAAGTGAGGGGGATAAGGTGAGGGGGATGGCTAACTCTCTTCTCAGGATCCAAGTCCTCTCAGACCCAGCAGTCCTAGACTCGAGCCTGACTGAGAGGAAAAGAACACCTGCAGGAAATGGGTGAAGCTCAGGGGGAACTGATTTCACCACTTGCTCTGTAACGCCATAAAAATCCTGCTGTCTAATTTTTTAAAAGTGATTTTAATAGAAAAGAATAGAAGAAGAATTAACTGGGTCTCAGGGTGAAATTTATAATGAAGATGCAACCTGGCACACACCCTGTCCCCTTTGCAGATACTGTATTAGAATAAATTATATTTCGATCTTTCTAGATGCTGCCTCATTGCAAAAACAGCATACCAAAAAACCAATATTCAATTACATTAAGCGATTATTTTTTTATGCACAGGCATGTGCAAATTCACTCTTGCCCAATTAAATAAAGGCGGTGGCCCCAGGTTTCATGTCCTGACATGCCATTATTTCTTAAAGCAGAATAATTAGCAGTGCTGCATATGCATGAAAAAGGCACCATCCTGTTACAATGTGTCTGGTCATGTCAAGGAGACTGAACCTCTTTCCTCAACTGTATTGTCACGGTTCGCAGACCAGCTTTATTGGGCTCGAAGATAACAATAGACAAAGGGAAATTAAATTAAAATAGACAAAGGGGAAAAGCTAGAATTTACCAAAAATTACCTTTCAATATGAGCACAAACATGTACTTCAAATAAAACAAAATACAGTCATGAATGTTAGGCTGATGCACTGCATGGTAAGGCACACAAAGATACCTTGAATTTCTAAGGTCTGATTATACTCTCCAAGTCTAGGATTCTATGAACTAAGCCATTTATTCAATAACTGCCTGAATTCCTTCACCTATAACCACGGCTCTGGTTGAAAACCAGTGGCTTCTATGTGCAAAATACCACACTACACACTTTTGTATTTACCATTTAATTATAACTTTGGGAAGTAGAGATTTAATTGTCAACAAACTAAGAGATTCGATTACCTGTCCAAGGTCACATGTTCATAAGTGACAGAGCTGTGATTTCAACTCAGACCATCTGTCTTCGCAACACAAGATCTTCGGCCTCACCACATCTAAACCAGCGGATAGCTCTCCAGTGACTATGGCCTATGGCTCACTGCTTTAAAAACAGCATCCAATGTCCACCGGGTTAAAAGGGAGAGGACAGGCATCAAACAACACAAATTATCTTATTTTGAGTGCTCCTCCATAAAGCAATGCATTTGACAGCTGGTGTATAGTTATAAGAACCTATAGGCAGTTTGGATGGGTGGGAAAAAATATGTCTTTGGAACCAGCTGCCAGGTTTGAGCTACAACCACCACTTTTCCTAGTAGTCACAACCTTTCCTAATTTGAGTACAGAAGGTTTTTCACCCCCTTGTTGTGATACTCAGGATGTTGTTATGCATATTTATGAATACCGATGCTTTAAACATTTTCTATAACATTGATGTATTTCCATTGACTAAACTTCACCTGGGCCAATTCCACTGAGCCGAGTGGAACTGAATTGGTTCCTTAATTGATTTTCTCTGCAGGGCAGCTAAAATGTTTCCATTTTATTTCTATTTTAATGAAATTATTTTTTTCAGTATCAAGCCTTTCTTTTCTATTTTATAACAAAGATTAGATTCATCCTTCAGGAACTGTTTTAGGCCCTAGAGATACAGCTGTGAACAACATAAAATCCCTTTCTACTGCAGGCCTTCAAGATTTCTTAGCAAGCCTATTGCAATTAAGTTGAGTGAATGAAATTTCCATCTTTGTAAATTGGAAAGGGTTGCATATCGGCAATTTTAATATGATTCAATCTATTAAAAAGAACCCTAAATAATATAATGTGTTTATGCTTATATTTCCCTCGAGATATAAACTTTTATTATTTATCATTTGATTATAAAAGGCATAGGTGTACATAAAAGAAATCCAAAGAATACAAAGGGACATACAGCAATGAAAATCAGTTAGGAGAATGTCTAAGAAAGAGCTGGGCTGAATGTTGATGATGGGCAGTTCCAGACAGAGGCATGGGGGATCTTTCATTTTCTTGTCTCATACTTTCTATGTGTATCAATTTTTTTATATTATACCTCTAAAGAGTACTAGCATAATCTGAAGAAAATATATTTTAAAGGTAGAAAACCATTGCTCCTCACAAAAATAGTTATCAATCGTGTTTCCTTCTCCTGTTCAGCTCAACAAGTGAGTGAATTTGCATGTATACAGACAAAATTTTAAATATGGAACTCCTTTTCTCCCATTGCTGTCTGGTACTTACGTTGACAATCCATGTATTCTTTATAGCTATTATACCCACTGATCTTGTCCATAAACAAAACGTTCAATTACATTTTGGGCTTCACTACACTAACAGATTTGTTTCTGTGACAAAAGAACAACTGCAGGCAATTAATTAGGTTAACCAATCACCTGAAAAATTTTAAACAGTATCTAGATTTCATTTTTACTATTAGATATGTCTAGTTTTTAAAAAATAAGCTGCAAAAGAATAGAAAGCGACATAAATATTTTTACATTACCATAGGAGAATGGTATTTTTTTTTTTTTTTTTAGAGGGCAGTATCACTAGCCCTCATATGTGGGATCAGAACCGGGGCCTCTGGCGTCCCAAGCCAGCTCTTAACCACCGTGCCACTCGGCTGGCCCGGAGAATGGCTTTTTAACGTAAAGTTTTCACCCAATATTCTTGCAATATTTTAAAAATACAAGATGCTATTAGTCAAGAAAACAATTTATAAGGGAGAGTACATTTTTATTCATTCATTTTGAAAATATTTTTTACAGTTTTATTGAGCTATAATTGACATATAACATTGTATAAGTTTAAGGTGTTCAACATAATGATATGTATACATATATTGCAAAATGATTACCCCAATAAGCTTAGTCAATGTCCATCACCTCAAGTAGTTACAATTTTTTCCTTGTGTTGAGAACTTTTAAGATCAACTCTCTTAGCAACTTTCAAACATATAATACAGTTTTATTAACCATAGTCACCATACAGTACATTACATCCTCAGAACTTACTTATCTTTGAAAAAAAATTAAAAATGGATTACAGCTTGGTATTTTTACCTGCAATCTAAATATCAATATTAGTACTTCTGCCATAAGATATAAATTCTATAATCAAGGGTAAAACACTATAGCTTTTTTTATTTCTAGAGGAAAAAAGATACAAGAAACCCATAACAATCATAAGGGATGTTGTTCTGAAATTCATTTTTTTCTGCAACTACTGAGCATCTATGATGTTCAGGGCACTGCACTTGGCCCTGAGCATAAAACAGAGGAAAACAGACATCATTCCTGTCTAAGATAGAGCCAAGTGTAAATTCACCTTCTGATAATTAAAAAAACAGGAAAATGCCTAAGAAGTGTTAACATCAAGGCCATCGAAAGGCTGGCTGAACCAATAAAGATAAACAAGTTCAGTAAAAAAGAGGCCAACGCAAATAGCCTTCTCATTCCATTGACAACACTTTGTGTTGGACACAACATATTGGCCTTTTTCTTTGGGTCAAGTATTCTGTCACTTTCAACTAAAGGTCTCCTAGCTGATTGACATAAGGAAGAATGGTTGTAGAGGTCACAGAAGGGTCATTTCTTAAAGCCTTCAGTGTGCCACACACCAAGCAAATGGCTTCCTCACATGCTCTCATTTAACCCTCTCCCTAAACCAGGAGGGATGAACTTTATTGGCATTTACCGATGAGGGAAGTGAGGGGAAGAGGGGAAGAGAGGAGAATTTACTCCTGGAAAAGAAGTGATACAGCAAGCTCCTTAGCCGCCTGTGACCTTAATGGTTACCATTTGTCACTCTCAAACCATGTTCCAAGAGCTGGGTTAGGCATTTAAACTTGTGAAGGACTTTTCATAAAGGAACTTCTTTCTGGGCCAGCCGAGTGGCGTGTTGGGTAAGAGCTGGCTTGGGATGCCAGCTCTGAAGGCAGGGTCCCGGTTGGGATCCCACATATGAGGGCCAGTGACACTGCCCTCTACAGCTAAGATGGTGAACAACAGCTCCACCTGGAGCTGGGCTGCCATGAGATGCCAGCGATGTCATAGGCTGCATGCAGCCCCTGCTGCAGTAGGCTGCCATAGGCTAAAGTGAGTGGCCAGCAGCTGGTGTGAGCTGCCAAGAGCCGCTGTGAGCAGCCGTCCAGAGGCCAGCGACCAATCTGCCTCACCCGGGAAAAGAGCGCAATGGTGATACCAACATGGACCAGTGAAGCAATGTCCTCCACAACTAGACTAAAGAACAAAAGGACAGCAATTTGTCTGTTCCCCTCCCCCAATTCCCCAATTAAATAAAAAAAAAAGAAACTTCTTTTTGACCATTGTCAATCTATCCTTACATTTTTCTCACATTATCTCCATGTGAATCATTTACATATTGACTTTTCTATTTCTCCAGTGTGACACACCTCTACCAACACACTTAATTCCTCACAAAGCCACTTCCTGTGACACCATAAAAAGTTTTTGCTCTTTAAGACTTTCATAAAAGAAAAAAATTGTCAATAATGGTGTCAAGAGCTTAAAAACATTAATATGCTTTGACCTAGGATTTTCTATTCTATGAACTCTTTCTAAAGAAACCATCATAGATGTAGCCAAGTTTTAGGTGCAAATATTTTTTACTATAGTTTTATATATAATGCAAAAAAGGTTAAATAAATCAAGGTACAGCTATAGAATGGAATAATATTCTATAATTAAAAGTATTTGATGGGCAGGCCGAGTGGTGCATTGGTTAAGAGCTGGCTTGGAACACTAGCGTCCCCAGTTTCGATCCCACATATGAGGGCCAGTGACACTGCCCTCTACAGCTAAGATGGTGGACAACAGCTCCACCTGGAGCTGGGCAGCCGTGAGTCCCTGGGACGGCATAGCTGCAGCCCCTGCTGCAGTGGGCTGCCATAGGCTACAGTGAGTGGCTGGCAGCCAGCGTGAGAGGCTGGCAACCAGTGTGAGCTGCCAAGAGCTGCTGTGAGCGGCCGTCTGTCCAGAGGCCGGCGACCGATCTGCCTTACCTGAGAAGAGCGCAATGATGATACCAACATGGGCCAGTGAAGCAATGTCCTCCACAACTAGACTGAAGAACAAAAGGACAGCAACTTGTCTGTTCCCCTTCCCCGGTTTCCCAATGCTGTTCCTCGCCCCCAATTCCCCAATAAAATCTTTAAAAAAAAAAAAGTATTCAGAAAAGTTTTCAATGACACAGCGAAATGCTTTGAAAATCTTATGCCAAAAAAAAAAAGAATGAGAATACTATGTAGAATATATACCTAATTATGATTCTACTCTTGAATAAAAAACTCCATATACATACAAAGTAGGTGGAGGAGGGAGGGAGGCTGGAAAGAAATTCCTCAAAACAACGCCAGAATGTAACCGCTGCCTTTTTGGAATATGGATGACTTTGGTTTTATTATTTGTTTCTATATTTAACTTTTTTTTTTTAGAATAAAATATTACCTTTAGAAACAGAGAAAAAGTGAAGTTAGCCCTGCCCTACACATGTATAAACACGCTCTCCTTTCCTTCAAAGCTTTTGGCCTGGATGGCCATGTTTCCTGTAGGAGGTGTCCATCTACTCTTTCCTGAACTTCCTCTGTATTAATTGCATGTCTTCTAACAAGTCACCGCCCTTCCCACTTTATCAAAAACTGGGCTATATTCCAGGAATAGTTTCCCTTTTCCTTTTCCCTACGACATTTCTTTACTTTCTTTCAAATACTTACTGAATTCTTTCTTCTTCCAAAAGCATTTTTGACTGAAAATAAGCTTTCTTTTGACCCTAAAATTACCTTAGTCATATATATATATCAACAAATATATATATAAATATATATATATAAATATATATATATATATATATATATATATATATATATAAATATATATCAGCATGCTTAATTTAAATTTGCTTCTTCCTGTGACATTTTTCCTACAGTCAAGCTTTTGTGTCTAGAGTGTGAATATACCAACAATACGAAACATGCCTGTGGGAATTGTTCTGCCCTGCCCTATAACACAGAACCGTATGCATTTTGCTATTTAATGATTTTTTTTTCATGATGAAAATGCTCCATGTGGCAATCTAGATGTAGGACTCGCCCAAAATCTCTGCCATGGAGAGGCAGCAGTAGTAAGTCACCACCACAAAAAAGATTTCTGACTCAAATGCTCAAATCTTAGAGAAGAAGAGAAAATTAGCTAGACAATACTGTAATGCAATCTTTTATATGTGCTGATAGCTTTATGCAAATGTGTATCTACTTAACAAGTAGCAACACTAGTGCATAAATACCTTTCAGAAATGTTTATATAACTAAAGACAGATAACTTAAGCAAAACTAGACACTTAGAGAAAAAAATTGTAATTTCTTTATGTTTTATTCAGAACTTACTGGCTTATTAAAGCTAAAAAATTATACATGTATACATTTATCATAATTATTTCTGACCTGTTAAATGCCATGACAGCTAAATGTTAGAATTAAATGTAAAGCAAAACTTTTTTTTGTAAAACAGAAATTTCCAGTTATGATATAAAAAACGCCTTGTAAATGTTGCCCATTAGAAGATCAAGATAACTGTCAGAACTAGAATTTATATTCCTGAATGGCTGGCTAATCATCCATTTGTGAGGAGAACATAAGACTTTTAGTTAAAGACCATTAAATAAATATGTATTTAGCCTACTGTACATCCAGGCTCTGTATGATATGGAGGCACATAATGATGCATGAGACACACACAGTTGCTGTTCATATGAACTGCACAGTCTAAGGGAGGTAACAAACAAGGGATAATAAGCAACTCTAAATATAAGGTAATAAGCACTTGGGTTAAGGTATACACAACCAACTATAAAAGTATAACGGGGGCAGAAGAGATCCTGTCTAGGAAAGTGCAAGTATCTTCATAGACAAAGTTACATGCATTTGGCCTTAAAATGGAGAAGATACTATGGGACTGGGTTAGCCAGGTGAAGAGGAAAAGAACATACGCAGCTGAGGCTGTGAGTGCAAAGGTACAGAGTGGGTTCATAGCACAGATGGCACAGCCAAAATACCCCCATGACCCAACAAGCTATGGTGAAAACACTGGTGAGGAATAAGTTTGACAAAGTAGATTTGAGCCAGGTTTTAAAGGGTCCTGTATGCAAGCCAGAGAGACTGGCCTTCAGCCATTTGAAAATGAGAAGCTAATGCAGGATTTTTTATCAAGGGAATAACGTGATCTCAGACATTTTCTACAAAATGGAACTCTGGCTACCATGTAGAGAATGGATAAAAAGTGGAATATATGGAAAAAAATTTTGGAGTCAAACCAATCTGGGTCAAATTCAGGCTCTGTCAATTACAACCTGTGCACTAAGTATTTAGTTCTTCAGCTCTCACTTTTATTCACCTGGAAATATGAATATTAGCTATCTTGAGAATTATTACAATGATTAGATAAGAAGCCATGTTAGGAAAGTTTCTAATGCATCGCCCAGGGCCACCCTAAGATTTGCAGCCCTCCTGAAGGCTCCTGGCTCAAGCCCCTTCTCTTTCCATCCCTGGCTCTGTCCTGCCCCATTAGGAATCTCCTGGGCACAGGTCTAGACACCCCAGCCCGCATGCAACTCTCAGACCACAATCCATGCAAATAGCTGCCCTGAGGCCAGGCCTTAGGCCTACAGATGCACTTATCAGTGGTACCATCAGCCTTCTGAAAGAGAGAGCTGAGGAAAAGGCCCACATGCAGTTTCTAGAAGGAGGCTCAGCACAATCTACGTAGGGAATTCTGAGGTCCTCAGTAGCCAGAGCATGATCTGGGGGTGCTGGGTGGGCTCTGGGTGGGCAAGTTCCCTCTGTCCTGGGGAGGGTGAGAATGGGGCCTCTACAGCGTGGGCCCAGAGCAGGGTCCCACCTCACCCAGAACTTAGGGTGGTAGGATAGTAGCTAGCATGTTGTATACAATCAACAAATAATTGTTGCTATGGTACTGTTTCTTATTGTTATAGTTTTGTTGTCATCATTATTTACTAGTGGCAGGAAAGCCTGGAAGAAGGAACTACACTCTGCTATAAGGGCCTAGTGCTGAAATAACAATGCAGTTAGACCTGTATTCAGGAATAGAAAAAAAGAAAACAAACTAGAGATAGCACAGACGTGGAATAGAGAAGACCTAAGAACAGATTTGAGGAAGGAAATGGGAAGGCTAATAAGTTTATTTTTATATATTTTGACATCCAAATACTAACAGGTAGAAAGTTAGATGGGCAGGCCTGGAGTTCAGGAAAAATTTAGACATCATCCAAATATGAAAGTGATAATTAGAGCCTTGGGAATGGATGAAACTTCCAAGGAAAAGTAGTCACAAAACTGAAGGACAGAGCTTAGAAAAATCTCCCCAGCCAGTGAGTGGAGAGAAGAAGGGCCAGTGGCAAAGGAAAAGTCAGAGGAAGCTGTGATGATGCTCAGGAAGGTGGCGGGGAAGGCTGTTCTTCAAAAATATGTCCATTCAGCACTCGTGCCTACCAATCATTGAGTGCCCACTCTGTGCCAGGCATTAGAACTTGGCATATACACATGATCATTTAATTCAGTATGTACCATACTATGTAATAAGTCTCTATGTCATCAATGAGCTTACAAGCTAAGAGACAATAAGTAATTTGTCCCATTTCACCTAACTATGATAAAGCGTCAGGTCCAGTGAGAAGCTTAGCGCTACCATTACAACTTAGGAAAAACTAGAAACACTTGGTTACTTCTCCAGAGGAGGAAGTAAGGAAAGGAGAGAAGGGATGAGTCCATCTATCAGAGGAGGCCATGAGTTAGGAGCTTTTTCATTGTTATTTCATTTAATCCTCACAAGAACTGGAGCAGTGGGCATTATGGTATCCATTTTGCAGAATAAGAGGTTCCCAGGGTCATGCATCCATGGACAGAGCTAATGAATGGATGGGTTCAGGTTCAAATGTAAGGACTATATGATACAAAAGCCCATTCTCTTTCCATAGCAAAATGCTCTCTCTCCCTCCCAAGAAGCCAAAAGGGGAAGGGAAAGGCATATATACCATGGAAATAAGCACTGGCATCCTTGGAAATTAACCCAAGTAATAAAAAATTTTAATTTGGCAGTTGTCTTATGGTCTCCCCCAAAAAACCCAGTGCATAAAAGCTAGTACAGAAATCCCCACTTCTTCAGGACAAGTACAATTGAGACCTGTTTCTGTCTGAATAGCAAACTCAGATATAAGATGTGCAGGCCCACAGGTCCCAGAAAGTAAAACAAACAAACAAACAAAAACCCTGTATCCTTCACTCTTTTATTGGCCCTTTATCTACAACAGTAAAACGGCAAGCATTAAATTGTCACATTTAGCCCAAGATATAAAAGTTAAACAACAGGCTAGCTTGAATAAATGCCAAGGCCAATGACAGTGCCTTAATGTTTAATCCTTAGTGCCAAGATGGACTGTATCACTCAAGGCTAATAATCATTCCTCAAACACACGCTCAGTGCCTTTAAGACTCATATGCTCTCTATTTACCCATCCATCTATCTTTACAAATGCCACCCTCTTGCACACTTCTCTAGTACATTCCTAGAGCCCTTCCTGGAGAGGTTAGTGCCTCCTCCACCCCCATAACACAGCAGACAGTGGCTGGTTAGACAGGTGGTTAGGAATATTGTTAAATGGCTGTGGAGGGAAATTTATTAACCCTCCTTGGTTCACAGTCAACTGGTAGTGAATGTCCTTGTAAAGGACCCCACTAAACAAGCGAACTTCCTTACTAGCATTGTAATGGCATAGTAAATTTAAAAACAGAGACCACACCTTCAAACAGGAGGAGATCTCCGGGATGTTGTGCCAATTTCTAACTAATTGGTAGAATCATTACTATAAAGAGGGAAATATTAACATGACTTCTTTTTTGCTATGGTGTATCAATTTGATGGAATTTTAATGGCCCCTTAAAATGTTTTTTAAAAACTCTCAATGGCATTGAAAAAACATTTTTTGATATGATACCAAGTGAAAATAAGTTGCACAATATTATACACCATGTGATCTAAAAATTGTCATTATACATGCTCAGAAGAAAATAAACCAAATATTAAGATTTATTATCTCCAGGTGATCTGATTTTTACAGCCAAATGTCAAGAGTTAGAGTTCAGACTTTACCAGTTATTACTGGGCACATCGTATCTTCTTTAGGCTTCAAACTCCTCATCTTTAAAGTAGAGATGTAATGAGATCTACTGCATAGTTAATAATTATATTTTCTAGGCTTTTGAATTTTCTATAGAAAGATCATACTCCCAACGTAAAAACATTATTTTTCACAAGTTTATCATGTGTGTATTCTTTTACTTTCTAAATAATTTAAAACAAGTGTATTTCATTTCATAGGCCAAAATTATACCTTTTATTTTTGTTGTGTTTTTTTTAAGGTTCCTCTATTTTTTTTTTTGAGGGCAGTGTTACTGGCCCTTACATGTGGGACCCCAACTGGGGCCGCTGGCCTCCCAAGCCACCGCTCAGCCTCCGTGCCACTTGGCCAGTGCCCCAAATTATACCTTTTAGACCCCTATCTTACACCATTCACAAAAATTAACTCAAAATGGATTAAAGACTTAAACATAAGACCTAAAACTATAGCATTCTTAGATGAGAACACAGGGAAAAACTCCTTGACACTGGCCTTGGCAATGATTCTTTGGACATAACAACAAAGCCAGGTAACAAAAGCAAAAATAAATGAGACTGTATCAAACTACAAAGGCTCTGCACAGCAAAGGAAGTAATCAACAAAATGAAAAGGCAACCTACCAAGTGGGAGAAATTATTGGCAAATGATAGATCTGATAGGGGTTAATATCCAAAATATACAAGGAACTCATAAAACTCAATAGCAACAACACAAATTATCCAATTTAAAAAAGGGCAAAGAATCTGAATAGGTATTTGTTCAAAGAAGACATACGAATGTCCAACGAATCATAACAAAGGTGTTCAACATCACTAGTCGTCAGAAAAATGCAAATCAAAACTTCAATGAGATATAACTTCATGTCTGTTTGGATGGCTATTATTAAAACATAAGAGATAGGTTTTGGCAAGGATATGAAGAAAAGGGAACCCTTGTGCACTGTTCATGGGAATGTAAATTGGTACAGCGACTACAGGAAACACTGTGGAGATTTCTCAAAAAATTAAATATCGCAATCCCATTGTGGGTATATACACAAAGGAAACAAAAATCAGTATCTCAAAGAGATATCTGCATCCGGACATTCACTGCAGCACTCTTCACAATAGCCAAGACATGGAAACAACCTTGTCCATCCAAAGATGGACAGATAAAGAAAAATCTGATGTCTATCCATCTAGATAGGTAGACAGATAAGACACACAATGGAATAGTATTATTATAAAAAAACAACAACAAAAAAAAACAACAAGGAAATCCTGCCATTGGTAACAACATGGATGAACCTAGAGGGCATACTGCTAAATGAAATAAGCCAAAGGCAGAAAGACAAATACTGCATGACCTTACTTATATGTGGAATCGAAACAAAGTCAAACTCATAGAAAGAAAGAGTAGAATGGTTGTCAGAGGCTGGAGTGTGGGGGAATAGGAAGATGTCGGTCTAAAGGAACAAACTTTTGGTTATAACATCAGTCAGCTCTGGGATCTAATGTGCAGCATGGTGACTGTAGTTAACAATACTGTATTGTATAACAGAAATTTGCTAAGAGAGTGGATCTTAAGTGTTCTCATCACACACACACACACACACTTGTAACTGTGAGGTGATGGATGTGTTAACTTGATTGTGGTAATCATTTAACAATGTATACATATATCAAATCATCACATTATAAACTTTAAATATGTAGAATTTTATTTGTCAATTATACCTCAATAAAGTTTTGGGGAAATAACACCTTTTTATATTTTATGTTTTGAAGTTACAGTCTCTGTTCCCTATTAAAAAGCTCTGTAGTTCTTTCGGGCATTGAAAATCACTTTCTGTCATCCATGTATAGCAATCACTCCCCTTAAGCAATTCATTTTGGCAACAAGCATCAGATGGAGAATAATGATGTAAAATTTTATTTTCCCATAAACAGCAAGTTTTCCCAGCAGTAATATGCGTATATTTGTGGTGTTTCAATGACTGACTATCCCAATAGATTCTGCACTCCAAGCACTTTTAAAAGTAGGCCTTGGGTAAAAGCCAAAAAGGTTGGTTTAGTTCCTTATTCATTGTCTGCTTTAAACATATTAGAGACTCTGTATTTCTCTCTGCCAGACTGAAGAGTCAGCTAAACAAGATCTACATGAATCTGCTGCTCAGTAGCCTCAGGTCTAGCACTCTCTGATGTGCAGACAAGACTGTTTCTCAGGATAAATTGAACTGTAAAGGTTGGGTTTGTGATGAGGCATGACAGTTACCGTTCAGCCTGTTTGAAACTACCTTACATCCCAGTCAGTTAAAGGCAGTTATATTTATAACAATATATTAATAGTCTGGTTTATTCTGCTCAAGGTAAGATCAAATCTATTACATAACTGTATGACCTTCCTCAATGAGACAGACTGGAAGAAAAACAAATATGCCCGGTATTTTTTTATGCACTGAAGAGAAAAAAAACAGTAGCAGACTGTTCTCCTAGTGGAATGATTCAAGATCAGAAAACTCAGGCAGTAAAAGCTGCCTGACAACAACCTCGTCCAGGGTATGTAAATGGGACAGCAAAGGACTCAGAGCTCTGTAAACCAGGAGGGCGTTCTAGACCATCTTTCTCATGGGTGTTAATATAAGCTGGCCTGATGTTCTTACCCTCCGCATTCATATCCATCTGAGACCACAAACACAAATGCAACGCAGCCATTTTACCAACAGGCGTGTCTGTAAATGTGCTAAATCCAGAGACATGGTGAGTTTGCAAAAGAACATGTGTGGGTGCCCACAAGATCAGTGAAATCAAGCTAAGATCCTGAAGTCTGATAAATATATTCACATAAGAGAAAGGGAAATTAGTCAATACATTTATCAAGTATTCAAGTATTTAAAACACTATAATTGTTAGCCTGCGACAATTATTATTTTTATTGGTAAAATCCCACTCCATAGACTCTTCTAGCTAAAGAAAGGTATCCCTTCTTCTACAAGGTAGAAAAAAGAACCCCGCCCTCCACAACACACGTACTCTTTTTCTATCCTAATACCCATAGGAGAGATCCCTAAACGGCAGAAAATAGAATAATTGACTCCATCACCTAAACACTCTTCCGGCTGCACAGATGCCTTGTTACCAGGGTGACTTGACACACTATTCACATCACGGTATTTTCCCCAATGTGTCAGGAGGAAACGAGGCACTCTCTGTTCCAGCTTTGGGAGGATGGGGGCAGGGGCAAACCTGCTGAGCAGGATCAAAATGACCAGGAACCTTGCTGCTGCAAGACAGGGTCAAACCAAACTGGGAAATGAACGTTCATGCTCAAGTTTATGGGCACTTGTACTCATCGCCATTCACAGCCACACCAGGGGTGGCTGTCCTCTCTCCCTGGGGCCACAGAGGGACCCAATATCCCATGCAGGCTAGATTCCACCCAGTCATCCCTGGAAAGCCAGAGCCATCCTTGCTGGGTTGCCAATATGGCTGGACCTGCCCAACTGAAAGCCCAGGGGTCAGAATAGAGAGCCCCTCTGCTCTGGTATGAACGTGATGGCCATAATGGAAGATCACAGTGTCACGGAAGGCAAAGGGGTCTGTTAGAAGAACTCTATTAGAAGAACTCTGGCCCAACTTGGGCATCTGTAGCTTTGTTTTGGCCAACAAATAGAAAGTATAATCCTGGGTATGTTACTTAGCTATCTCTGGAAAGTACTTTCTGTTCACAAGACACTACAAGGGTTCTGCCCTTCCTAATCTTTTTCAAAAGGATGGAAAGGATAAACTAAGTAGGGATATGAAAGAGCTTTGAAAGCAAACACTTTATAGAAATATAAGGGAGGTATAGTGAGGAAAGCAGCCGAGTCTAAGGAAACAAACCTTCTTCTCTTGTCCTGTCTCAGACACTTATGTTCTCTAGAAGCCTCAGCTGTCTTACCTGCAAGATGGGGATATCTCTATCACCCCCAAATGCTAACAGCCTCTACTTCTTTGAAACATGTGGCAAACACTCTTAGCAGCCTTCTTAGTAACTAGATTCTAACGTTTGCTTTTTTTATTAGTTTCAGGTGTACAAAACAATGTAATAATTAGACAGTGACACCCCTTACAAAGCGACAACCCTCCATCTACTACCCCTCTGAGATCACAGATAGCTGTTACAACTCCACTGACTCTATTCCCTATGCTGTGTTCCACATCCCGTGACTATACATATATATATATAACTGCAGTTGACATTCAATATTATTCAGCTTCAGCTTCAGGTGTACAGCGCAGTAGGAAGACATCTTCACAGTCCATGAAGTGGTCTCCCTAATAAGACAAGTGCCTAGCTTGGTTTTAAAAGTTGGCAGCACGGTCTCCCCAAGTGGAAGACCCAGATTGGTCTAAGTCTTTCCCCATAATCCTGTCTCCTGCTTTTCCTGTCTTCCTTGTGGCTGTGGAAAAACTTTTGCTTTCCTCATAAAAAGGACCAGGACTGTTTAGGTGGCCTGTTTGGGTGGCACTGCCCTTCTGCCTTTTGTCTGCCTGCCTTCTCTATTGGATGGAAATGTGACGACTGGAGCTGTAACAGCCATTTCGTGGTATGAAGAGTCAAATATAATGGAAGGCCAACAGAATCCTGGACATACCACTGCTGACAGCTTACCTCCATACTGCCTATGAATGAGAAAATGAAGCCCCATCTGGTTTAAACCACTGTTAGTCAGGCTTCCATTACTTACAGCTGAATGCATTCCTACTTACAGACTCTATTAAAGCCTCTTTCTAGAGAAGAGCCAAATTCCAGTAATGACATATGTGCCTTATTTTCCAAAAGTGAAAGGTAAAATGAAGGAATATAGGCAACAATAATTCTTATTCTAACACATCTAAGTGACAGGCATGCAGCAAATTTGTGCATTAAAAGCATAGAATATATTTGTTAAAATCAATTTTCAAGTCAGACCTGCAATTGAACCTTGTCTATCACAGATAAGCTGTGTGACTTCAAGCAAACGATTTTATCACTCCAGCCTCAGTTTTCTTACCATTAAAATATAGAATATATTAGTAACCCATTGTAAAATTTAATAAATGCATAAACCCAGTAGTAAAATTCCTGGCATAGACCAATGCTCCATAATGGGCACCTTTCAATACTGTAGGGCAGGCACCCTGGACATGAGAATGATGGAGTTTAGAGTCTAGATGGGGGAGCACACAAGTAAATCAGTTATTTATGGCAGCAGGACAAGGCCACACTGTGCGCCTGTGTGCCCAGGGTGTGGGAGAGAATGCCAAAGCCCCACCCCAGGAGCCTACACTTTATAGATGGCACAGATGTCTCAGCTCTCTTCTCTTACTATTTCATGTGCGTTACCAAATGCTCCATGTAGTATTTCCTTGGCCTTATCCTGCAGAAGAAACAAAAAGGACAATATGGCCAAACAACAGCCAGACAAGAAGAAAAGGGTCCCACCAATAAATTTTCATGTTTGTTATGGCTGCCACATTCACCTGGGCTCTCCTCTCGCCCTGGGGTCCCTGAGGGTCACATGGATTCCTCTAGGAAGCAAGTATCCATGAGGGTGCTTTCTACAGCAAGTGAAAGGACATGCAACTCTTGCAGTGGCGTAAACAAGGAGGCAGGCTGGCTCCAGGTTTAGGTAATTCAGTGCTTCCATGACAGAGCCAAGAATTCAGGTTCTTTCCATCTTTCTGCTGATCCATCCTCCCCGTCAGATTTATCCCCTGGTGGGCTCCCTTCAAAGCTTCAAAATAGCTATGGCCCCGCCCCTCCAACCACCTTTTGAATGCGTTAGGTTTCAGAGGAAGAACTTCACTGGCACAAGACTGAGAGAGCGTCCCTCTCACATTCCATTCTGACACATCGAGGTAGGACAAGCCCATGACAGACCAGGCTGTTGTGCCTACAATGGGGCAGCCTCCCCCTGAAGCTCGGGGCTGATTATAAAGGTAGATCCTGATACCCAATCAGGTTCTGTTGGGGGTACAGGGTGGTTGGATGTTGAGTAGGCAACCAAGGTTTCGGATCCAGAGGAAAATGATAGACAGCCCAGATCATTTACATATAACCAACAATCACGTACCTCCTAAACTAAGAAAATCTCTGCACTTTCTCTGCTTAAAGATGCAGCCAAAGCATTACCTTTAGGTAGGTATGTATTGCAGTACTACTGGAAATTTGGTGTCCTCTGCCCACTCCCATACTCCATCAACAGCCACCTTCATTGTGGACTGCCACAAAGAGGCCAGCTTTAGAAGTATCGTGAGCCCAAGTAAAAATGGAAGAGGAACACTGATAAGAGTGGCACCTGATTTCAGTTCCCGTATTTCAGACTGTCAGAATATATTTTAAAGAACATTGAAAACTGCCACAGTGAAGTTTTCCAGACCTTGCCTGCTCAGGCTGATTTATTTCTAATTCCCAAGGACCAATTTAGGCCTCTTTGTAGTCTTACGAATCGGAAATAACTACTTAAATCCAGATTTTTATCTGCTACTTTGTTCTCAGAACCTTGTTCTCCTAGCTAAAAATCATACCTTGAAACTCATCACTGAAGGTAAAAATCAAAACAAAACAAAAAACCCTTAATCATGCTTCAAACAGCAATACACCAGGAGCTATTTTATCAGTGATATTTCACTTATGATTTGTTGCACAATTTGCAAAGTACCAGTCTTTTCTGATATCTTATGGAAACTTCATAAGACCCCAGTACATTGTGTGGCTTTAATAGGGTAATTTCCATAGCTAGGGGGATGGTAGAAGTATAATTAGTGACCCAGGTGACAGTTCCACAGGCCTGTGATAACAGGATCACAGAGAGACACCTCCCTCCAAAGTATAACAGCTTGATTGCTGTGCAGTCCTTAAAGGTTCTGGACTCTGAGGCAATGGCCCGCCTAGAAGGCAGAGCTGAGAGAAGCTCCTGTTCTCAGGTAACAGAAAACCTGGAGACTTAAGGAAGAATGATTTGAGATTCTGGCATCTAAATGGGGAGGAAAGTATAGCCTAAACACCTGAGACCCTTTCAGAGGGTCCATGTGGGCAAAGCTATTTTCATTCTCAATCTTTCAGGAATATACAATGGAGTTTATCAAAAAGGGATATCCATAATTATTTCAAAGGGTGATTAAAATTCCCCTCCCATTTTAAACCACTTATCTGTAGAGGCTGGATTTTCTTTATTTACTTCAACCAAAGCAGCAGATTGTAACAGATTGACTAGAGACGAAGCCTGAGAATTTTAGCTGTTTCCTATTAAACCAGGTAATAAAGAGATTTGCAAAAAATATAAACTTCTTTTAAGGTTTGTTTTTGTCTTGAAAGTAGTTACTTTTCATAAAAAGTGATTTATATTAACATGTAATAGGCTCATTATTTTTAATGAATAAGTATTTCTAAATTTCTATTTTAATGTGTAATATGGTAACTATAATCCATAAAAAATTTTTAAAGCTCTTTGGCGTCCTGAATAATTTTTAAAAGTGTAAAAGGTCTTGAGACCACAAAATCTGAGAACTGCTGCATTAATGTGACCGATGAATGGATAAAGAAAATGTGTGATTAAAGGGGTCATGCACCCAATTCCAAAGTGGGGGGTGGGTCCCCCACCACCAAAATTCATTTCTCCAACACCAGCTCCATAGACTATAATTCAACTCCAAACACTGTCTACCCAGCGATAGCATCGGATTCCACAGGTTAAGGGCTCAGTCCCAGAAGGCTGTCCCCCATCCCTACTTGAGACCCAGGTGATATCTGTGCTTCTGACCTACTGGCCTCAGAGTGGAGGTCCCAATGACCCCCTCTTTGGTTCTATCAATTTGCTAGAGCAGCTCACAAGACTCAGAGAAACATTTTACTTACTAGATTACCAGTTTATTATAAAAGGATGTAACTCAGCCACAGCCAGATAGAAGAGGTGTGTAGGGTAAGGTAGGTGGGAAGGGGTGCAGAACTTCCATGCCCCCTCCAGGCACACCACTCTCCCAGCACTGCATATTCACCAATCCAGAAGCTCTCTGAACCTCTCTTCCCTCGCCCCTCCTGGAGGTCAGGGAGTGGGATTGAAAATTCCAACCCTTTAATCTCATGGTTGGCTCCTGACAACCAGCCCCTATCCAATAGGCTTTCCAATGTTACTTAATTAACATAACAAAAGGCAACTTTATTGCTCTCATCACTTAACAAAATTGCAAGAGTTTTAGGGACTCAGCAATGCAGACAAAGGCCAAATATAGTATATATTTCTTATTATAAATCACAGTATCACACTGCTACATATACAAATACGTGGACTGAACCTTGAGGGTTTTATGCTACACGAAAGAAGTCAGACAGAGAAAGACAAACACTGCATGATCTTACTTATATGTGGAGTTTAAAAACAAACCAAGCACATAGAAACAGAGAATAGATTAGTGGTTGCCACACATGGGGGAGAGGGGCGAAGGGTGAAGGTCAAAGGGTAAACATCCAATTGTAACATGAATAAATTCTGGGAAGCTAATGTGCAGCAGTGATTCTAGCTAATAATACTGTATTGTATACCTAAAAGTTTATAAGAGGGAAATCTTAAAAGTTCTCACCACACACAAAACAGTAACTATGTGAGGCGATAGATGTGTCAATTAACCTTATTGTGGTAATCATTTCACAATATATATTTAAGTCATCACACTGTACACCTTAAATTTACACAATGTTATGTCAATTATATCTCAATAAAGCTGATCTACACACACACGCACACACACATGCATATATATATATATATAAAATGTTTCCCCAAAAAATAAATTAATTTTTGCTCCAAAATTGCATTTTATTCATTTATTCATGTACAAAAATCTACATTTATTCAAATACGGTCATGCCTGGCTGATGATCTTAACTGGGGCTTATTTGGGGGTAGGGCTTATATTACAATGTTACAAGTACCCTGAAAATCATGCTAGGGCTTATTTTCCAGTTAGGTCTTACTTTCAGGAAACAGGGAACATACATGTATATATTTGCCAGTAACATGTAAGGGCCTGAGACAAGCCCTGTGGGCTGGAAGCTGCTCCCCCGCTCAAATGCTAAAAAGACATAGAGGATGGAGGAGGTAAAACAGAGGCTCTTCTCCTAGACAGGGAACAGCAGGCAAGTATGCTGAGCCCTGCAGGGGAGGCCCAGTCTGCCTCTATGGCCTGCAATAGGGTCTCTCTAGATCTATTTCCCCTGCATCTACTGGTCCGTCAATGATCACACTGGGGAACAGAGGCACCACCAGTGTCCATCTTTCAGTGTCCATCTCCAAGCTGACAAGCAAAATGAGTAGCTCAGCGTCCCAATGGGCATACACAGGAGAACCAGGACTTGGATCCAGGACTTAGTGTGCGTATTTCGATGATCTCTTTACTTCCCCCAGCAAGTGGTAGCCTCTTGGAGGGGAGAGAGTTCTGTCTTGTTTCCCACCGTGTTCCCAGCACACAGACTTGTCTCTGACTCCAAACCCAGGACACCCATCCCCACTGGCCACTGTCTTCTTCACAAGAGTCCAGATTCCCTTCCAGACATCTCCAATACAGATGTTGACATTCAAGGCAATCATCGCGAACAAATATTTATAAAGGCGTCCACTGTACTGCTTGCTTGGGCACACACACCTTAAACTAACAACCGTTTTTCTTTCGTAATCAACTATCCAATTGACTTTAAATTACATCTATATTTTTATTACTCGGAAACCCGTGAGTGCCTCCCTCCCCCTTTTCAGAGGTGGCATTCAAATCCTGTAGGGTAACACAGCTGCCCTCCCACAGCTCAACCCTGGGAAGCCTCGATGTCCAGCCCCCTTCTTCTGCCCTTTGCCCCAATGACCCGTGCATAGCTGGACACAGCCTCCCGGTTACTTCTCTACTAACAACTTCTGAAATAAGCATACAAAACCCCCTTTTGTCTTTGAAGCATTTTTCTCCAGCTAGTAAATACCAAAATAAAAAAATAAAAAAAAGAGGCTTACAAAATAAAGCAAGTAAATGGGGAAGTTACAGTTTCAGGGGGAAAAAATGTCTGAAATATAGCAGTTCTCTCTGGACTTCATTAAATTAAAAATTAGGCCAGGTTTGCTCCGACTCAGAATATGATCTATTCTAGATGCATTCCTTTAATTTCGGCCTAACAATGAGCCCTACACAAAATCTTCTCTTGGTAATTGTGCAGGTTTGCTCATCTTAATAACCCTCCCTAAAGAAACCACCTTAGTGGCCACTTGGCCCCGTCTCTCAGTCAAGTCAACAGAAACTCAGAGAGGATAGGGTTAGTTACTTAATTACATAATTACTCAGGCTTCCCCACTGGGTATTCACATCACCCCCAGACTAGCAGCACTCATATCTTAAGGTCTCCTTCTGCTTTACAGAGAGGAAAAGTCCATTTAGGCCATTTCCCGGCAAAGTCATATACGTACACACTAATCTCGATAGCTCTAAATCATGGCTTTCCCCCAGGTCTGATTAGACAACACATATCCCACTTTTAAAAGCTCTGGCTCCTTGGAAATTGCACGTAAAGTTATTTCAATCCAAGGTCACGTTATTCATATTCCTACATTAGTAAATTGCACTGGTGAATGAGCAGTGGCTAAACATAGCCGATTTCTCAACAACTCTTTTCAATAATGGTGCTTCATCAAATAATTTACTGCATGAAATTTAGGTTTACATAGCTCAGCTTTTTGCATAAATTACAAATAAGAAGAAATAAACTCCTGTGTTAAACCTATAATGGGACAGGTAATATTTCATAGTGTTAAGAAGGTGAACTCTGGAGTCCAACCATACAGACTCTATCCGGGTTGGCTGGAGGGTCTCTCCAAGCCTCAGTGTTTCCCCTGCCTCCCAGAAGTGCTTTTGGGACTAAGACCAGCATGTATAGCACCTGAGAGAGTCTCTGGCACATAATAAAGGTTTTCAAAATGTCAGTTGATGTTCTAACATGCCCCAAATTTAGTTGGGAAAATGTGAATTGTAAGGCTATTAAGCACGCTAAGAAGCATCATCTTAACAGAGTACTAGACTATAGAAGAGGTAAAGGGAGATCTCCTGTGTCAGGTTTATTGGCTTTATTTGAAAAAGACACATTAAGTATTGTGTAGTTACATAATACTACTGATTTATAAACAGTTCAACTACACATACGCATACAGGAAAATAAAAATACAACTAATACACAAAGATGTCCAAAGCAAGTAATATGATGCTTTGGACCGTGCCTTCCCCAGTAGAAAAGTCCTATATGGTTAAAAAAAGAGATACGAACACCTCACTGAGCCATTTACATCACTGCATTGATGACCTCAGGTCCCTACCCATCTCTTGGAATCCATTTTTATAACCCATCAATATAAAATATCTTGGAGGCATACTTTGAAATGAAAGGAAATTTGGACCTAAGTTGCCTATAAGGTGCCATTTAATTATGAAAACCATGCAATCTACACAGCAAAAATTCTACCTTTATCCCATTTAGAAGGAATGAAGAGGTCCCAAAATGGAAATTCATGATTGGATTATTATATTTTTTCAAAATGGAGTTATGCTTCCTCCTAACACTTCCCTTTAGACCCAAGTGCTATAAAATAAAGACATTGACGACTTGTCATAAAGGGAAGATAAGTGGTCATGGCTGGTTTCTGAACATTAATTATCTTGCTCATATCACAAAATATCACTTAAGCCCAATATCCCTTACATCCCTAGCTTGGGTAGGTTGTGCACTTTTTTAATTGAATGCATCATTTAAAAGTGCTTTGAAGTCAGGGGCTATTAACAAGGAGAAGATTTATAACTGAAAACTAATTGTAGGTCTTCCTTATCAAAGGGCATAGAACATGAAAACCATTAGGACTAGCTTACAGGTTGGCAGATAACACACAGAAGAAGCTGTCTGTAAATTAGGAAATATTAGAGTATTGTCACTTATACTATGTTAAAAGGTGACAGGAATACTATTGGTCTCCAGAGCAATAAAACGAGGAAAAAAGAGAAACTAGATCTTTAGGGCACCTTGATTTCTAACATGGATTGCAGCATCACCACAGCCAAAGGCTACTCCACCTCCTCTTTGCCATCTGCTTTTTGTGGCCAACACGGAAATGTCACTGTGCTTGACTGTTTAGGGTAAGTCTGATCTCAGGAAGCTGGAACAGTTCAGATGACTCCAGGACAAAGGTTCCCATTGACTCCCAGCAAGGTTGACAAGGTCTCCCTTCATATTTCCTTTCATGGCTCCCTGAGATACAAAGCTCTCTACACTGATAATGAGCCAGGCTTAAACTAACCAAAGTGTCTTAAACCTCCTATCCATCCTTCCTTCCTTCCTTCCTTCCTTCCTTTTTTTCTTTTTTTGTTCTGGGGCACAACCAGCAAAAAAGACAAACAGCCAAAACTTACATTTGTGTGCCTCTGCAAAGAGAAGTCAGCAATAGTAGGGAAGAAAGGCAGAAATCAGCAGGAGAGGAGACCTCAAGAATTTAAATCTAGAAGAAGCACAGATGTTTGCGATTCACCTGGAATAATGCGAACGCCTCATCAGAAGCACACATCCTGCACTTATGCTGACACCATCCATTCAGTTAGCAAAAGCTGAAGACAGGATCTGGGAATTTCACATGGGCACCCTTTGCTTCCCCCTCTTGACAGTGGGAAGCCCAACACTTCTCCATGACACAAGGAAATGCCTGCCAAAAACTGCTACTGAGGCATTTGCTGTCCTCATCCATTTTAAATCATGTAGCCTTCCTAGTTGATACAGGTGTGCTTATCTCTTCAATTAAAAAACCAACAAAAAATTTGAACATCCTGTAAATGTTGGTCCAGGGTTCAAAACACAGAACTAAAGCATTAAAATAGATACAAAGCAGCAGAAAAGCCATTAAACTAAAATCATACACAAAAATGGGAAGCTATTATAGATGGTTCTCTCCAAGCATAAATGCTGATGTGTACTCCCACCGTGCATGAACAATCAGCAGGACCCCAAATCAAGACAAGGAGAACATATCAGCATCTGGGCTGATAGCAGTGTCTGAACCAAGCAAGTAAAATGAAGCAGAGGGCCAGGCAGAGGTTCAGCCAAGGCAGGAACAGGATGGGGTTGGGGGACACATAGAAAAACAAGTGGGAAGAAGGGCTGCTAGAGTCTTTCTGGGAACTGTAACTGGCAGAAGAAAAGTAAATAGGGAGAGGTTGATTCTGAAAAATCACGGAGAAGGTGAGCAACATGGCAGTTGGGCCATGGCTGGATAATGGCTGGGATTGTTCCCAAGGTGCATTGAGAAACGCCAATAAGAGAGTCACTGTCAATGGCTGCATTTTAACAAGATAGCTCAAGGATTCCCTTGACAGTCTTATTTCTTCCGGACCAATCCTGTTGTAAGTAAGTAACCTGGGCTAAGAGAAAGAGGAAATCCTTGATTGGAACAGGAGGGAGGTGGAGTTTCTTTAGCTCTTTAGAACAGAAGTACTCTATATGGAATTCATGTTGGGGGTTGGGTAGGGCAAGCAGCATGCTCCTTCCAGGGGAGCCAAGGACTCTTCATGGGAACCCAGTGAGACTGAAACCCTGTATAGTCAATATCCTTTGGCACGGAACATTAATCAGGGTCCCAATAACTACCAACTCCTCACCCCTGATGTAATACACATGAAGCTAGTCAAGGCTTTGGTGGAGTAGAGAGTGGGGGATGTAAGATTATACTAGCTGAGGTCAATGGATCGGTTGTTGCGCTTCTGGGTCTACTGTTTGGGACCTATTCTTTCATTCAATGAACTTTTAGAAGGTCTGCTGCGAAAGTTGAGATTCCATTCTAGCATGGATTCTTCCAAACACTACATTTTCCAAGGATCTAAAAGATGAGGGCACAGATTCCCTGGGATGTGTGATGCAGAGCTTGGAGAAGCAGTTTCATCCTACAAACATTTATAAGGCACTGAACTAGGGGATGCAAAGATGACTAATTTATACACATGAGGTCCTTGAGCATAGGTCCTCAGAACCCTTAACAACTGTGAATCTCATTGGTAAGTGCCATGACAGAATTATGTAGAATATAGCGAGGCCACAAAGGAAAGATGGTTCACTTCTACCAACCACAGCTCTGTCTTCAAGGAGAGGTAGGATGAGGAAGTGAGAAAGACTGTATGTTATCAGACACCCAGTAGACAATCTTGATAAAAAGAGCAGCTCCAAAGATGCTGCCCTAGTATTTTAGTGCCTCATATAAAGGGGAGCATTGGATTGCTAACTAAACACCTCCAGACCTGTCGGTTTGGGCTAAGCTTCAGCATGCAAAAGGAAGAGAACTTATAACTCTATTTAAACTTCTGAGATGGGCCCAGGGGAAGGAGGGGCAGATGCTGGAAAGTGCCTTCAGTCAAACCCTACCTAGTACATGTGGGGAGGGTATCCTGGGAGTGGGGGCTTGACTAAACATAGCTTTGGTCCTGGGAAGGGGCTTGTTTCCTCGATGGTGTATGCCACGCAGTCTCCATGCAAAGCAGGGCAGAAACCTAGGTCCTTAGTAAGAAAACAGTCTGTGGGATCTGGAGGAGGCAGAATAAAGCTCGACTTGAGCGTGGCTGGCCTCTGTGGCTATGAGAACTTTCTGATAGGATGGCGAGTGCTGGGCCAGTACTTGGCTTACGGGAGTGAGAGCCCAGCCCTGGGCACAAAATTTAAGGAAACACCAAAAAAACCCAGTCATCAAGACAAATAATATTTTAATGCCACATTTTTAAAAACTCAAAATTAATACAGAAGTTTCATGGTGAACAAAATCTTAAAATTTTCAATGAAGACAGAAACTGGCCCTGTACTTGCATGACTCAGCCTCACTTGACTCACCCAAGTCCCTGGCCTGAGGGAGTGACCCCCGTGGTCCCATGCCTGGGGGATCCCCTTGGAAATCTGACAGGGAAGACGGAGTGGTAGGTCAGAGAGCCCAGCAGGTAGCTCAGCCAAGACATCCAAAGTGGTAGAGGCCTAAGGTCTCTGGGCATTGATATGGGGTGAAAAGCAACATCACTGCAGATTCATATAGATCTATATGAGGGTGTCCAGACCCACAGCCACCAGAATTTGGAGTTTCAAAATCTTGGTGAGGATAGCGGACAGGGCGTTCTGGCCCAGATGTCAGCAAAGGGACTGAGAACTCCCAACTGAGGGTCACAAGCAGAAGAACGCTGTAGGAGTCTGTTAGATGGTGGGGGAACATTGCATGGTGATGTGCCAGCAGATCAAGAATGATATGGAAGAGGCACTAACCACAAACAACAATGGTACTGAAAGGTTCACAAAACAGGCATAATCGCTTTTCCTTTGAACAAACTGGGTCAAATAAAATATAAGCTCTTCAACATTTCAGAGAGAAAAATAATATCAGATAGATCTAGACATCATCAAAACCAAGCCATCACAAGGACACCAGGGCATGGAAGGGAATGGCCAATGCATCAATTTGCAAGAAGCTAGACATTATAGAAGTTGTGATACCTCCAGGTGGGTTGAAGCCAGGTGCTCCTGCCAGACAAGGCTGGTGAAAGCCTCACAAAACACAGAAATCAGCCCTGAATATTCACAACAAAAACCACAACAGCCCTGAAAATTCCATAAATGATCAGGTTATTTTGGTTATATCATTTGATTTTCAAAACCATAGGAAAAAGGTGGTGAGAAGGGAAAGTAGAATGATGTCAGAGAACAGAAAACATCTCATTATTTGCTTCTTGGTCAGGCATCCAGGTCTTATTTATCTCTTGGTCAGAAAACCAGTGGCTAACAGCCATGGAGTCAGGGACAATGAGTGGTGACTTGACTTGGTCCCAGATATTTTACCACATCTGTGACATCCTAAGCTGCCTTTGGCTTATAAAACAGGGAGGTTATGGAAATGGTACCCCCAATCTAAGGGAGAGCCTGAGCTATTGATAACCTCTTTGTTGAATGTAGAGACACTGCAATGGCCCAGTAATTCACAGGTTTTATTCAACCCTGCGAAGATGTCTAAGAGAAGAAAAGGGGAAAGAGAAGCAGAGACAATGAGGGTACATCCCCTAATAGAGGAAGATAAGGACTTTTAAAACTCACTCCCAAAACCTAAAGCAATATTAAGGGCAGGGAAGTCGCAAGATTTTCACAAAACCATATACTAACAAATTCAGGAACTATTACACAGGACAGGTTCCCTGGACCTTCCTCCAGCCCTGACACTAAAGCTCGCTGGGACTTCTGTGTGAATTCCACTACCTGTTGCTCAAGCAGCTCACTGCATCAATGACAGTGGGCAATTACTCAGAGAGCCTGGGCCCGTAAAAAGCAATGCTTGACCAGTCTTGAATTCCATCTAAATGTTTTATCATGGGTTTCTCCCTACAGTGTCCAATGCATGACTAAATCCAGTCACTCGAGTCATGAAAATCATTCACGTGACATCTGGACTTTAGTTTGTACAAGCAGTCCTCGGAGCAATCCATGATGAAAGAGAAAAAAGATACTACAACCATATAAGTTTCTCACAGTTTCAACTTTCTTCTTATTGGAGCTATCATTACTAATAGACACAACTGATCAAAACAATATCAGTAATTATTTATCAGAATATTAAGGTGTTTATAACATGAAAAGCAGTCAATCCATGGCAAAAGAAAAAATAAGAAAAACAGCACAGTGAAAACATTTGTAATTTGATTTATTCCCTATAGCCCTTTTCAAAACCTGCTACAACAACACAATCTGTAAGTAATCACTGGTGGTGGTGCTTATGTGACAGACATGAAAACAACCTGAATACCAAATCAGGAAAATACACGTTTATGAGTCTGGTTTCTTTGTCATAGATTAAATATAATCGAAGAAAAATGTTTAAAAGAATGAACATATCCACATTCTTTCTCATGAGCAGATAAATATTCACAGTGACTAGATTTCTGGAGCAGGTGCTCAAACCATAAGAAGACGGCATGTTAAACATAATGACTGAGCAGAGTAACTGCTCTCTGGTTTTAGAAGTGCCTGGAAGATGAGTCAAAGAATTAAAGGAAGACTAATTCACAACAAAAGGGGGAAAGCCTACTACAGTCTATCTCCTCATTATATCACATCGCAGATAATAAAGTAAAATAGTAAATCAGACAACTATTGAGTGAATGGCTCTTTTTTATTCTAATTATGGCTTATTTCTGTGCCATAAAAGAGGCTTTAAAAAGCTTCCAACTATTGCAAATCATGGTCAAACTGAAACCCCTTACATGGATAAAATTCCACAACAAATTTATACTTGCTACCTCATAACACTGTTTTCCAACTATGTGTGTCTTCATTCTTCTCCTTCCGAATATAAAATCTGTATGCAGTGCTCACATATGCTATCTCTCATTCATATGGTTCCATTCTCTGTATAAAAATGCTTGACTAACCTCACTGCCCACCTGGAAATCAATAATGTACATTCCTTCATTAACAAGGATGGCATCATCAACCCTTTATCATAGAATAAAAACTCTGAATTATATTTCTAATAATGGTGAAGATATGTAAAGACATCTATATATACCTCATCCACAGTCCTCAGCCAGCATCTTCCTCACCAATTTTGTGACTATCCTATGGGTTGTCACAAGATGGTCAGCTGGCCCTGAGGTAAATCTCAAGGCCATGGACAACAGTAAAGCTAAATGGCTAAACATATGTCCCTAGACCCATGAACACTGTATTTTTTTGCTAGACATTGGGCCACACACACACCAAGAGTTGGGAAATACCAGTTGTCTTTTGATGGACATTTCCAGCCAGTGGACCAGGAGAGGTTCCACTTGTATCATCATTATTCTTGCCCTAACACTGAAGGGGGCCCTTTTATCACAGACCCAGTACCACAGAGAGCCTTATTCAACAACCCTTAGGACTGGAAAACAATGTATAGAGCAATATCAGTAAACATTTTTGTGTATATAGCTACAAAGAGGATTTTTAAATTCTGTTTTTCACACATTTTACATTGACATTTAAATTTTTCATTAGAATTTTAACTAATTGCAAAGACTATATTTTGGGCATATTGAAATTATTAAAATTTTTAATTAAAACATATATCAGTCATTTGAATGTATCTAATGAAATCTAAAAGCCTCACCAGGTTGAAAACTACCTTCATCCATCAAAAAAATACATGAACAAATTCCCCTGTAACAGTAAAAAAGGCTGCATTGTTCTCTTTTCTCCTTAAACTCGTATTTCCATTTCACTTCTCCACAGGATTTTCTCTCCATGTTATGTTTTAATGCTTAAGAGGCTTTTATTAATATGCTTATTATATTTCTCTGTAACAAAATATGTATAAAGTGATTTTTTTTTTTATAAAGTGATTTTTAAAAGTTTACCTATGTCCATACAGCTTAAAAGTATTTCAGTTTTCTTCTGGTTTGGATTATAATTACTAATGCACATGACTGATCCAAACAACATTAATAAGTACTTATAAGAATGTTAATACAGTTAACATGGAAAGTGCAATTTTATTGGAAATGCATTTCTAAAGAAATGGATAAAACAAGTTTATTGTTCTCTTCAATTAGTTCATACACCTATAAACGAATATTCCCTCTTGCTATATATAATAAGGTAGGATTTACCATCAATTTGTTTTGGTTTTTTTTCACCTTTATAGATGTAAGCAATAGAAACCCTTGTTTACATAAATAAGAAGGGAATGCAGGAAACTTATCAAAAAAAAACACCTTTTTGTCTATTATCTTGTAACCAGATTAAGTCTTCCTTCAATTTTGCTAAAAGCCAAGAAGTGAAAAGTAACCTGCAAAATCAACTTGGAAGCAAATCAGTTTTAAGAAAGGGTACTTATAGGCGTGGGGGACCATGAAACTGTCTCCCTTAAACCATCCATGCCTTTGTATCTCCTGGGGCGTCTTCCCATTCTCCTGTGTGCATGGACACCCCAGCTGGCATTTCCCTTCTCTAGGCAAGAAGGTTGCTGCCAGGATTTTGTCCATTCAGAAGTATTATGCTCACAAGAGTATACTCGGTTTGATTAAGACATGAATTCCCTTACAATATATCAGCCTGTAACAGATACTACACGAGAAGTAATAAATGTTTTAAAAAGACCAAAACATAATTCTTGTTCAATCTACTTGAAAAGAGAGAAGATACCTAATAAATCATAGTGTCTTGACAGTATAGAAATTACATCCAACAAAAGATGTAAATTCAGTATTTTTAATAATCTCAGAGAACCTCTGGAAACAGTCCAAATGTCTAATAATAAAAAAGCTGTTACACAAATTTTGTTACAGCAGCCACGTAACGGAAGAACATGCAATCTTTTAATTTGAAGAGCATATATTGACGTTAGAAACTGTTCTTCATATGGTGTTCATTACAAAAACAAGCAGGAAACAAACTTGTAAATAAAATTTCACATTAATTTATAAATATATATGTGTGTAAAAAAAAAGTCTGTTAAGAAATCTCTTAACTATTTATAGTCATTTTCCTTAGGTAGTATATTATGGACTACTTTCTTATTTGCTCTTCCCAAATTTTCCACAAAGGGCATGTATTTCTCTCATCATGGAAGGAATAAAAGGATGAGGGAAGTGAGGAAGGTGGGAAAATAGGTTCATTCAGTGTCTCAGGGCTGCTGCAGGTGGCTACCGAGTGTGTGCGATGGTTTCCAGCCAAGGAGCCTGTGGGAGCCGGAATCCACCCCACATGGTGGAGGGCTGCATCCTCCCAAAGGGGCACCATGGTCTAATCTGCGGCAGAAGACACTGTCCAATGACCATATCCTCACTTAGGTTATCTCTCCTTTCACTCCTGACCTCCACAGTGGGTTCCTTTGGCTCATGGACCACTCACTCCACAGGCAGGTAGAAACCAGTGCAATCAGGTTCGCATTATGCCAACATCATGAAATACCCCCAGTTCATGGATGCCACAAAGCCGATGGTCAGCAAGTATCATGCTATAAACCAATGAGATTATCTGGGCTTTCTGGAAAACATGGCGGGCCTTTTTTACTTCTATTATGCACCTCCAGTCTCCTTACCTCAGCAAGTGTGGAGGGATCTTGACAATAGTGTCCACACTGCCCAGTGTTTCTGCAAAAGGAAAAGCACAAAGTTAAACATAAATTTGTATAAAATGAGAGTCTGCGTTATATATAACTTCACTGTTAGTTTCTTTTTTCCTCAGAAATGTCTATAATTATAAAGTAGTCAATTCTCAATTCTCTGCATGCAAATCATTCATACTTAAAAATCCTTCTCCGTTGATAGCCTAGAGACTTCCCGGAGGAAGTTTAAAAATCAGGGTATATTTCCGTGTAAAGACACAGAATGAATAGTTAAATTCCTAATCTGAACCAGAATACCAATTTAACCTAGTTACAACTGACTAAAATACTATCTTCTTCAAATAAAAATAGAGTAAGGCAAGTTGTTTCCTTAAAACTATAGTTTCAATACCTTAAATGATAACTTGTGTGTGAGAGACTTTCAAGTTCACAAAGCACTTTATGCTACATCTCATTATTCTTGCACACATTTATGCCATGGTAGATTAAACTTTTTAAAAGCCCACTATAATTAGAAGCACTGATTGGAAGGCTCACCCCCAAATCTCATTAATTCAATCTGGGTGATCAATGCTTTGCCATTGTTGCAAATTACTCACACAATTGCTGCCTCCTATTGTAGAGAAGATAACAAGGTCACTATTCTCTTCCAAGAAAACACAAAAACAAAAAAATTGTTCTAATTTAATAGTTCCAACTTATTTTCAGGTTTTCAGCTCAAACTGTGTTGACTCCTCGCTTCACTGCTTAGAATCAACAAGCCCTGTCAATTTGAGCCATTTTCATTGGGGAAGGAGAAAAACCTCTCCCCACTCTGCTAAGACAGCAGGGGGAACAACGGACAGCAAATGTATTGCTGAGACTCAGGAGGAAAAATAGGCCAAAACATGATGATGATGGGATCTGGGCCTGCTGTGGTCAATGGGACAAAACATGGATGTAAGCAAGGCAATCCACAAAAAGGAAAGATGGGATCAGCAGGGTCGGTGGTGATGTGGCCACAAGGCCATGGGAGGAAGTGGAAGGACTGAGGTCAGTCCTTAAGATGAGACAGGATAACAAGAAAACAAAGTCCTGAGCTTCAGGGGCACAGAGAAGCTCAACGGCCACACAGGTCAGCTCGGCCCAGCAGCCAGCGTGGCAGGGCCAGTGTCCAACACCACTTGCTACTGCTCCCCAAGGGGACGTTCTGACACCGAACAACCAAATTGTCATAGTTTTCCTCATCAGATAGAGAGGTTTATATTCAACTCAGAATGGGCAATTGTGCCCATCTCTACAAATGCTAAGAAAGAGCTAGGAGAAGGGGAGAAGAGAAAAGGAAGTCACAGAGCAGCCATATGAGCCCAAATCATTCAAGGAGAGATGCTGAGTAGGTAGCTGCATTGGGATTTGCATACCAGAGCACAGATGGGACTGGTGATATATGTGGGCAGCACATTTTCAGAAACTGAACTAAAGCAGTGGGTATGGATGTGTTCAATTCCAGTGGGGTTGAGGTAAGAGAAGAGGGCTTAAGGCTAACTATTGTGAAACTCAAACATTTAGGTTAGGGAGAGAAATGGGAGCCAGCAAAGGAGAAAGAGCAGCTCAAAAGGCATTACAAAACTTGGCAGGGTGTGGTCATGGAGGCCAAGTAAAGCAGGAGTCCAGTATATTCAGTACTGGCCAAAAGGACCTGTAAAACAGGTGTGACAATGGTGTGCTAGATTGAGATCTGTGTGTTTACTCTTTACTGAGAGCTACTGGAACGATGGAGGAGAAAGTCAGATCCCAGGAGCTGAAGAGTGAGCAGACAGTGAGGACATTAACACAATCTCTACAGGTACTGTAGTGATCACTCCAGACTTCAAGAAGTCTCGCTGTGAAGGCAACAGAAACTGTAACTGGAAGGAAAAGTGGATGGGAAGATAGAGGAAAGGGTGGTGGTGGGACAGACTACCCTTCTTCCACTACTTGGTGTCCCAGTCTCTATTATTTCTCCTCTCCTCCATTTTCCAAATCGCTTCTACATGAGTCCCCTGACATATGTAAAATACTAAAAGTTTCTAAAATGAGGGCATGTCCCTTCCAGTTCTAATATTCTGTCATTCTATTTTATCCTGCCATTCCCAGCTCACAAGCCTTCAGGATGGCCAGCTCTTGAAGAATGCTATTCTTTTAAGCTCGCCACAGGCTCACTGCTCCTTTATTCTTTTCTATTCCCTAGCCAGACCATTTCTTCTATAACAACAACAACAAAACAAAAAAACTAAAAACCTAGGATAGCTCAAAATTGAGGAGAGATACATATATATATTCCTTGCCAATAATTATGCCACTATTAAGAAAACCGATTTTGAGAGAAGTATCAATAACAAAGTAGAGGAAGATAGTGCTAAAGTTAATATACAAATAGCAATCCACCATATATGATATCACCCTTTGCAGAAGGGAAATACTTCAAAATGAGATTAGTGTAGTATCTCTGGGTGGTGAGATTACAGGTGATTTTAATTTTGTCTTTATACTGTCCAAATATTTTTCAGTATTCTAAAATGACCACATATAAGTTTTGTAAATAGAAAAAAAGATGAATATTGCTTAAAACTCAAACAAGTCATGAACATGTTGATGTATTTATTGAACATTTGCCTCTCATATTCTAGGTGCAGAAGCCACAAAGAAGCATAAGTGACAGTCCCTATGCTCAAGCGCATGTCTACAATGTCGCCATTTGCTATTTTGGTTGACAGGCATCCACTATCCCCCTTTCTGAAGCAACACCCTAATTCTGTTTTGAGGAAACCATCCTTCTCTGACTCTGCAATTTCAGTGGGTCTTGTGGCCTAGGCCTAAGCCAGTTAGCTCATTCTATTCCTTAGCTAGAGGACTGCTTCAAGGACACACATACAACCCATTAGAACAAAGAGAGAACAAATAAAATCAAGGACTGAACAGGAGTGACTAGAGGAGCCACTCTCTCGAGACAATCCCATGATGGCCTAAGTGAGAGGTGGCCCCTTTCTCCTGTGATGACCTAGGTGTGAAGAAGACCCCTCTCTCCAATGATGGTTATAGTGGGAGATGGTTCCTCTTCCCTGTGAGGGTCTAAATGTCATGGTGACCCCTTTCCCTTATAATTGTCCTAGTGAGAGATGACCCTTTTCTCCTATGATGGCCTAGGTGTGGAAAAGACCCCTCCCTCCTATGATGGTTATAGTAGGACATGGCTCCTCTCTCCTATGATGGTCTAAGTGGGAGATGACTCCTCTCTCCTGTGAGGGTATAAATGTTATGGTGACCCCACTCCTTATAATGGTCCAAGTGAGAGATGACCCCTTTTCCCAGTGATGGCCTAGGTGTGAAGAAGGCCTCTCTCTCATGATGGTCTAAGTGGGAGACGGCCCCTCTCTCCTGAGGTGGTCTAAGTGTGCTGATGCCCCTTTCTCATGAGATGGGTCTAAATGTGATGATTCATGAGCCCAAAGCTGTGGAGACTCATGCAGAGCATGTTAGTCACCCCCAAAAGAGCAGAGTGAGGTCCTTGAAACAGCATCTAGTTCCTCAACCAAACTCAACCCACAGTGAGCCTTCCAAGGGATATTGAGCTATTAAAGTGAATAAATTCAGTTTTGCTTAAGTCATCTTGAATTTGTGTTTTCGTTTTGTTTTTTTGTTTCTTGAACCCAACTTATTTCTCAATTATCCTGCCCCTAGAAAGGTAGCTGCACATACAACTGACTAGAACTCAAAGTAGCCCATACTCTAGGAAAGTCAAGAGGGCAGGGCTCTGAACCCAGGGGAGCTCAGGGAAGAACGCTTCTTATATGACTTGGGTCTCAGGAGCCTGGAAAGGGAAATCCTGGCAGAAGGACTAGCATGAGCAGAGGCCAAGAAGTGTACAGTGCACAGTGTGTTCCAGAAAGTTCTGCAGCTTCCTGTAGATTATTGAACCTTTGGTGGAGCAGCGATAAGAAACTAGACCAGGGCTAGATTCTAAAGAGATTCTAATGAATTAAAGAAATTATGAGGGTTGAGGAGAGAACAGTGTTTTATAGTAAAAAAAACAAGTGATGGAAAGTGGGAAATGGTCTGGAGAAGGAAAGAGCACAGAAGTCCTATCTCTGTGCCATTTTTTATGCTGCATTGTCCCTCCAACATGTCCATCTAACCAACTTCTACAGGGAGGAAATATTTGATTCATCCTTATATATCACTGCTCAGGACAGAGGAGGTCTTAATAAATGTCTGCTAAATGGTAAAGAAAAGAAGGACACCACAGCTTACCCATTCTTCAAGTCAAACCTACTTCAAAAGTCCCACCAGTTCACAACAATCCCTCCCGCAACGGCCCTGACCCCACAGTCATCCGCTCTTCTTTACTCATTCTATTGACGTTGTTAGTAACTATTTAGTGTATTTACAGCTCCTCTTGTTAACTAGAGAGAGGAATCATACCCACTCTTACGGTCAGGCTGGACTCTAGGCTCTAGACTTGGACAATCTACCTGCCTCAAGTCTGGGCTTCAAGGACCTAAACTCAGCAACACTGCAGTTTAACATGAGATGATGAGCATCAAAATTCAAATATTAAAAATACGAGATTATTTTTCTCCTCCCTTTTTATCTAAATCTGCTTAAATTACATCAAAATAATAACAAATACAAGGAACGGTATAGTTAGAGCCCAGTCAGGCCCCACTTTATTGTTACCCAGCCATCTGTGACCTTTCTTTCATTAGGGGCATTTGGGAATCTAGCTCTGAATCGCTTTGCTGAATGACAATGGCAAAGCAAAAACAGTACTGTGGCTTTAAGAGCCTCGCTGCTCACTTATCTGGTCCATTTTTTCTTTAACAGTAAACAATGGTCAAGTTTGGGTTCCACTAAGATAAACTTCCTAGACAATATTCTAGAAAATGTTGTGATGATATGCAGATGTAAAAAAAAAGATATTACATGATTATAGACACACACACACACACACACACACACACACCTAAACATATGTGAATTCAGACCTTCTAAATATTGAGTCATCTAAAACACCATAAGAAATTTACATTTAGTGGGAAACCTGCAATGGCACTTCTCTATCTCTTTTCAGGCTGTGCCACAGTGTAGTGTCATGACAAGCACGGATTGCTTTTTGGTTGAGAGAGAAAGGATTTCAATTTTAGGTTTTAATTGAGTGGCAACTGAGGAATCCCATGCACACTTGGGCAAAGCCAGGGGCCACAGAGGTGCCTGGGTTTCTCCTTGACCTTTCCCTTTTTTAAAGCATCACTATCACCCAAAGTATGCTCCTGATCTCTTTGCCTTCCCATCCTTGATTGCCCCAATTCTTGCCTGATTGCAATGTCTCCGTTTTCTCCGAGGTTGAGTTCTGCAACCTGAGTCGGATAGGAAGCACAAATTTGCTACATGGAACTTATTTCAATGCTTGTACGGCTCACAAAACTCAGAGCCCACCTGTCTGAAGGGCTGACCACAACAGAATTGCAGAGGTAACACAATCCCACCCGTCTTTTATTTTTCATGTACACTAACCATGAAAGCTAAATCCTTCAGCTGGCCTCTATCAGGAAAATCCAATTAAGCCATTCCTTCCTGGTTACACTCGCCAATGTTTTGAGATCGGGGTTGATGGTCCAACTTCCCCCTTCCTCCCTGGCGCTTCGCAATCAGGCCCCCTGGATTTGCAGCGGCGAATCCTGCCTCACTGGGAGATGGGTGGCCATCGTCCACGGAGCTGGGGATGTGGAGTGGGCCGCCCGGCGGGGAGGACAGCGGCTCCCCGTTAAGGTTTGGAGAAGACAACCCAGAGGGAAGGCGGACGGATGTCAACGCCCGAACCAAGATTCTCCTATCGCACATCCATTCGCGGAGGCAACAACTCTCGGAATTGCGCGACATGCATCCATAACAGATGCTCAGCGAAAGCCCTCTACGCAGAGGGGCCGTTTCAGCCCCAGCTCGCGAGGCCCTCCGGCGGCTGCGAGCAGCGGCGCGGGCGCCCGACAGGCTGGCAGGTGCCCGGCGCCCCGCTCTGCGCGCTTACCCAGGGCCCAGGTGCAGCTCTCTTTGATGGCTTTGTACTTGCTCCCGGACGCTTCCTTCTGCAGCTTCTTCAGGATCTCTTCCATCTTGACCTTCGCAGGGGCCCGGCTGCAGACAGCGGGCGTAGCGCGGGAGGCCCGGCCGGGGATGTCGCCGCCGCTGCTGCCTGGCCCTGGGAGAGCTAGGCGGCCGCTGCGCCCGCGAGCATCCGGCCCCGGCTCGGCAGCTGATGAATCACGCCGGCTCCAAGCCGCGGGCCACGTCAGCCCTGCCGCCCCGCCCCGTCCCCAGCGCCCCGCCCGCGGGGGTCAGGTGCGCACCCGCGATGGGGCGGGCAAAGAGTGGAGGCTGCCAAGGCAGGCCCTGGGGGGATCCAGGCTTCGCGGAAAGGTGGAGGAGGATGTCCTGAATTGGCTCGCCGGCCAGGCCTTGGCAGAGCTCCAGGGGGAACCTCACCGCTGTCCTGTCCGCGCCACCCCCTGCCCCAGGCTGGCGGAGTTGGGGCGGCCTGGCCAGGTTTGCGGCCCCCCCAGTTGCACCTGCTCATCCACTTTTCCGTGCGTTCACTGTTTCCTGAACAGCTCCTCGGGGCCACTCTTCGTGCCAGGGTCGGTGCCAGGGTGGGGCGCTTCCTGTGAACAGATTGTGACTCTGCCCAACATGTGTACAACACTATAGTGTGCGTGTGTGTGTGTGTGTGTGTGTGAGTGTGTTGGTAGAAGTTAATATCCCCATTATCACATGAGGAAACAAGCCCAGAGAGGCTAAGTTACTTCCCAAACCAACAAGAGGTGGGCTCCAAATAGATTCTTGAATCCAAAACCCTTAATAAACAACAAAAAAAAACACTCTCCCCTCCCCCACTTTCCCTATTGTCTTGTGCTGAATTGTTTCCCTCTGGGGGGAGGAGAAAGAAGAGTGGGTGAGAGGGTGGCGTACAGGGGCTCACCAAGCAAAGGGCTAACTGGTTTGCATGAGGGTAGGAGAGGGTGGACAATGGAAGCTTCCCCAATGAAGGCCCCTTTAGCTGAACTTGGGAGGCAGACGTGGGTGGCCCCGAATGGGGAAGGCATTGTGAGCCAGGGCCCCAAATCTGAGAGAAAGCAGGGACCCTGTTCCAGTAACTTGGAGTTGTTCACTGATGGAGGCCCGGGGATGGTTGTTGGAGGAAAGAGGAAGAAAGCAAGAAGTTCATTGGAAATCTCATTTTTTCCCTGCTGGGAAAGCTGTGAATGGGAGCTAAGAAAGGATTTAAAGCATATTTGTTTTTCTTTAGAAATATAACTGTAGCAGTAGCAAGGAAGATAAGTTGCAGAGCGGTAGACTGGCAGCTGAGAGAACAGTAAGATGATTCTGCAGTAACCTAGAAATAAGTTAAGCCAATGGTAGGTGAAAAGGAATAGAGCAAAATATAGCAAGGGATATTTAGGGAGTAGAAGTAATAGAATTTACTGACTGATGAGGTAGTAGCATATGGGATCACTTCCAGGTTCTTGTTTGGGAAAATGGGAGGATGGTGGTCCATGCTCCAAGTTAAAAAGAGAAGGTGAGAAAAGTTTGGAATCTGAGAAGTATGTAAGTTCAGTTTTAAACATGTTTAGGTTGAAATGATAATGAGATACCCATTTGGTGTTTTACTTATGGGCAGGTAAAAGGAGCAGGGCTCTGTGATAGAAATGAAGGTTTGAAAGCCATCAAGTATTGACAATTGTTGATGCCTAGAGTTTGGCAAAGGTTGCAGGGATGCAGTGGATGGAAGAGGAAAAGCAGGATGCCAGGGAGGGAGTTGGGGGCCCTCTTACCCTCAAATGATAGGCAGAATAGCAAGTGCTGGGAGATGAGGTGGAGATGAAGTCAGAAACCCTGAGGTGCAGGAGGGCATCCAGGAAAGGGAATGTCACAGGAGGGTGTTCTGTGTGGTGGGGGAGGAAAGGGGGTTGACTGCTCCTTAAGCCCTCTTGGTGCTGAGGAGGCAAAACTTACAAAGCTCCAGCCTCCAAGGAGCCTTGTACTCACCATCCACACAAGCCATGAAGCCATCATTTGAAGAAAGGTTTCAAGGGCTGCTAAAAAATAAAAATAAAAATAGAAAATTCAAAAATATTGTAGTAGATAATATAATAATATTAGGCTACATTGTTAACTATTTGGAAAATAAACATGTAGATCACAACTTTACACCTTATAGAAAAATAAATTACAAATGTGCTAAAGAGTTAAACTCAATTATTGAATCCAAAAGGCTTAGAAGAAAATGTAAGTGAATATACTTATCTTAAGGCATTAAGATTATTTCTAACAAACCAGCTAAAGCAGAAACTGAAAACAGGGAAAATAAATAGATTTGATTAATTCAATATGTATAATCTTTATGTCAAAAGTTTGATAAAGGGGCCGGCCGAATGGCACATTGGTTAAGAGCTGACTTGGGACACCAGTGGCCCCGGTTCAGATCCCACATATGAGAGCCAGTGACACTGCCTTCTACAGCTAAGATGGTGAACAACAGCTCCACCTGGAGCTGGGCTGCTGTGAATTCGTGGGGACGGCATAGCTGCAGCCCCAGCAGCAGTGGGCTGCCATAGGCTACAGTGAGTGGCCAGCAGTCAGTGAGCTGGTGTAAGCTGCCAAGAGCTGCTGTGAGCGGCCGTCCAGAGGACGGGGACCGATCTGCCTCAGCCAGGAAGAGCGCAGTGATGATACCAACATGGTCCAGTGAAGCAAGGTCCTCCGCAACTAGACTGAAGAACAAAAGGACAGCAACTTGTCTGTTCCCCTTCCCCAATTCCCCAACGCTGTTCCCCTCCCCCAATTCCCTAATAAAATCTAAAAAAAAAAAAAAGTTTGATTAAAAAAAAATTAAAAAGCAAATGACACCCTGAAGGGTGGATTGAAGGAGAAAAGAGAGTAAATCACCTTTTAATTTTATGTGTATTTATATTTTTTACTCTTTTAAAGTTATTTATCTTTTAATTAAAAACAAATTTACTTAAGATATAAACTAGAAAAAAATATAACTATCTCAGAGATAAAAAATTTGAATAGCTGTTTTAAAAGAATCTTTTACAAAGTATTTTTTTTAAAAAAAAGATGTATGCTATAAAAAAAAGAGCAATGAATGTGAAGTCAGTTCACAGAGGAAGAAAGACCAGAAAATATTGAAGCCCCATACTTATCATAAGAGCACAAACTTTTAAATAAAATGAGATTTTTTTTAAATCAATCAAATTGGCTAAGAGATTTTATTTTATTTTTTTTTGAGGGCAGTGTCACTGGCCCTCATATGTGGGACCTGAACCGGGGCCGCTGGCTTCCGAAGCCAGCCCTTAACCACCGCGACACACAGCCAGCCCCTTGGCTAAGAGATTTTAAATACTATTACCTAGTTAGTAAGAAGCTGGCCAGTTGGGTCTTGTTATGTCATGGGTGCCAGAGGAAGGGTAACTTGGTACATCTATTTTGAAGGGATTCTGGATGTGTACACAGCATAGACAAGGCTCCAACCCAGCAATCCCACTTCTAGGAACTCATCCTGAGAAAATGATTATGCAAGTGAATACAGATTTTTCTACAAGGATTTCAATGTGTTATTCAATTATTTTTTAAAAATTGAAAACTAATTAAATAAATGGACAATAATAGAGAAATGGAAGATAACCTATGATGTATGTATTCATAAAGCAGTGTACTATAGAGCATACAGCCTTTAAGAATAGTATGGGAGGGCCAGCGGAGTGGCTCAGTTGGTTAAGAGCACGCTCTCTAAGTAACAGTGTCCTTGGTTGGATTTCCCCATGGGCCAGTGAGCTGCGCAGAAGCAGAGCTGCCAACAGGCTGACGGGTTGCTCAGCTGGTGAGAGCATGTGCTCCTAACAACAAGGTTGCCGGTTTGACTTCCGCATGGGATGGTGGGCTGCTCCCGGATGGCAACTGGACTTGGAGTTGAGCTAGCTGTGCCTTCCACAACTAAGATTGAAGAACAACAACTTGGCTGTTCCCCTTCCCTAATTCCCCAACAAAATTTAAAAAAAAAAATAATGTGGGAGAGGAATATTGAATGACATGAAAAGTGGTTTCTACTATGTAGTTAAATAAGAAAATTGTAAACATTCTGTGTATTAAATGATTTCAATTTTATTATTTAAATATTTGATGTGGATGTACATGTAAGTATAAAATACATACATACATAATTGGAAAATAAACAAAATATAAACAGTGTTTATTTCTGATGGAGTTACAGTTGAGTTTATTTTTCCCTTCAACATTTTTACTTTCATAATTGCAAAGTGTTATTTTTTTTTAAGTGGTGGAAAAATTAAATAAAAGTAAGTAATCAAACAACAAGGTCAATGGCAACAGAACCGACAAAGATAAACACAGAAAAGGATCTAATGGATATGATAACTTAGTTAGAAAGCCTTCCCCAGAAGAATAATGAGGGCAGAGGCTGGTTGCAGTGGGTTAAGAGCAGGTAGAAACACACATGTAAACAATCTACTCAAGATGCTGGCTGTGAAAAAAGTGAGAGTAGAACCATTAAAACACCTTTGGTTTTTTTTTAAGATCAACTCACAGTAGAAAATACCTTTTTCACCACTACCCAGGATACACATAGATACATGTATAGAAAAAAATGAAAAAATTGAAACAAAAGTTTTATTTATAAAGCAATACTGTTAAATAAAGTTACTATTATGATTTTATTCATTGTTGCAGGTATGCTTGCCTGGTCTTAACTTCTTTTCAGGCTTGAGACATGAGGACAATATTACATACACAACCCAGGTGTTTTGTGCTTTGATGTCTACAAAGGGTGCCAATAAATGTATACACATTTTAAGAAAGGAAAAAAAATTATTAAAATTGTAATACTCAGTACACACCAATAACAGAAAATGAGTACAAGTCATATGTATACATTTTTTTTTGGCACCCCAGGTATTTCTTCCCACTGTTTTTAATTATGTTGGTTAAAAATTCTGGTTCACACAAATAAGTTGCTGAGGATGCTATTAATAACAATATACTGCTGTACTTAGCAACTGAAATTGCAAATTTTATCAAATTCATCTTTAATCTTAATCTAAAATGGCTATAAACTTATAATCATTCTTCAATGGATTTTAATAACAAAGCATTAGTATTCATTTTTTTCTTTGAGCATCATCTTTAATTCATATGTGGATTTAGGGTTCTGAAAAACAATGGATGTTGTATACAAATGGTTTTCTTTGATATTTCAAATTTCTTCTTTGGATATGTTGGAAGTTTAAAACAGACTTGCAATATCATTAATATCTTTAATTTTATTCCATTCAAAGTGTCCTCATTAAGCATGTTCTCTTTCTGTATTGCAAAGTGTTAAGAACACATAGTAACCATTGTGATTACTTAAAATGTATTTTGTAACTGTTGCATATAGTGAACATTTTGAAATGTATTGTTACTCTTTCCCTGTAGATCCAAATTCAGTTAATTCTAAATATAAAAAAGTATGAGCTATATATGCATATGCCAATTTTGTTTCTGAACTATCATCTCAAAAGTGTTTGCTAAATGAAATTGCTTTTAAACGAAATAAAAATTGTGAATCCCAATCTTGAGTTCATATGGCTTAGTTAGTATTTTCCTCATAACAATCAATAACTCCAGGATGTTATAATGTATATGTGTATATCAGACAGTGGAAAGACTAAACTGCTTTGACAAAGACCCAACAATATGGTACTATATAGAACATAGAGCTATTTGTCACTTAAATTGAGTCCTGGGTCAATGGTCTGGGTTGGTACGGCACTTCCAGGAAGTCATTCAAGGACCATGTACCCTACATCTTACTTCTCCATCATCCCTTAGGAAGCTGTTCCACTGGTGTATTCAAAGATGGGTCCTAGGCAAACTGTGTTCATAGAAAGAGGAAAAGAGAGTAGATGGGTCCACGCCTCCAATGTAGAAGCCACACAAATCCCTTCTCTTATTCCATTGGTGAAGACAGTTGCAGAGACACACTTGGGCACAAAAGAACCCATCTGAGCCCCCAGGGCCCCACCACACCTCTGTTCCTCAGAGGGAGGAGGATTTGGTGGGTAACCACTGAGCTCTGCCACAGCTCCAGTTTCTGAACAAAACATCAAAAAGTAAAGTTTCTCTTAATGAAATTAAACAACCATCACTACTTTTGTTTTCAAGTTCAAGAGATTCAGTAGAATTCTTAGGATACCAAATCTTTACAATATATGGAACAGTATTCCAAATAGTATTATAGATGGTAGTTTCTAGAATTTCAAATTACTCTGCTATGTTTCCTGGTCATATTTACTTCTGAATCACTTGAATCCCATTACAATTTATACTAGTTTAATTTGTTTTTCAAATAATGTATTTTTCCAACTCTATCAAGTTATGTAAACCAATTATATCAGGTTAAATTTAAAAGACACAATAAATCCTTTATAAAAATTGTCTTGTTATATATATTTGGTATAAACTGAAAGTGCTAGTAACTTATGAATAAATAATATAAATATTAGTGCTCTCATTGAGAGGAATCACACAGCCCATGTCTGCTCATATCTACCTAATAAGTATTAATTCTATTTTGTATATTCTGTAGAACCAAAAATTTGTCAAGAGATTGTGTTATCACTTAAAGTTACAGTTTTTAAATTTCTCAGCTGATTTCTCATCAAGAATCATGTTCACCATATACCATGAATATACATCATATTCATGTATATACCAAGAAATATTTTTTCAGCAACTATATTAGTAGTTTTCTCTTTTGCCACACATATTTAACTAAATATGATAGTAATATTTTCTCATTAACCTACATGTAATAGTGTTGACACATTTATGTTTTGTTTTGTTTTTTTCTTTCTTTCTTTGAAAATATTTGAGAGCCTTAACAATAAGTTTGTCTTGCTGTATTTCCAAGTGCTGCTTTTATTTTTCTGTAAGATTTTAAGTTTTCATTTGCAAGAATACCATTGCAAATAACACATTTTCAGTGGTTTTGAGCATTTTACAAGCTATTCTTAATCTTTATTAAAAAGGTTCGCATTTATTTTTTTCTTGGATAATAGCTCAAATTTTAAAATTTATTGATTAGAAGAAACATATTTTTCCAATGTTGTCATTATTTACTGTTCCAAATCTAGCAGTTCAACTAGAACATGCTTCTGTGTTTTTCACATCATCATTCTTATTTCTTCTAATTAAATACTTTTAAGGATAATTTATAGAAGATGGATTAAAATGTACAGTTATTGCAAAGTCAAAAATGCCTAATGGTTATTCCTAATTCAAAACACATTGAAAGTTACTCTTTTATAACCAAAACTTGATGGGACGTCTTAATACCTTTGCCAACAGTGGGGCACATTCTTCTAAACTTCCTTCATAATTAACTGCAAATTACATTGGCATAAATAGTACTCTATAGCTTTAAATTTTTTGTTACAATTATGATCAAATTCAGAAAATCAAATGAGACAACCATGAACAGAAGAGCGAATGGCTGGCTGGCTCCCAGCCAATGCATAGAGTCATTACATCCCCTCCACCAGCTGTCACTCCACTCAGTTGTCCCCAGTATTTGCTGCAATGTGGATGACTCAAGCTTAGAATATATGTGTTGCATTCTGATATCATAGGTTCCACACTACTTCATTTCCAAAAAAGACTATGGGTAGATACCTGAAATTTGAAAAACACAAGACCAGCAGGAGATTTGAGATTAAAGAGCCTATTGGTGGGAAGTAGGTTTATACAGTGAAAGGAAGAAGACATAAAGGCAGAAATTGAAAAGGTAGTAGACAACCAGTCTAAAGAATGAAACAAGCATCCTAAGGAGATGGGAAAGATGGTATTGAGTCTAGATGGAGTCAGTGTCCCAGTTAGGGGATGAAGGCTAATCTACGGACAAGCAGAAGAAGAAAGAAGGCTGGGTTTTGATAGTGTTTAATTTGTTGATGTGGAGAGAGGAATTTGTGGGAACCACATCGGATGGCTTCTGTTTTCCTTGTGAAACAAGAAGACACTCGGTGAGTATGAGAGGAGAATAGATAGAGGACCAAAAGTTTGGAAATGGGAAAGAGAGGTGAGTAAGGATACATAGGTGGTTTCTTGTAGTGTTGAGGGCCCAAGCAGTTCCTGTTTATGGACATTTGGGAAGCAATCCCAATTCAGCAAACTTTTCAAATCTGGTAATATCTAATGAATTTGCTATTAAGTTGACCCTTGAACAATGCAGTGGTGAGGCACGCTGACTCCCACACAGTGGAAAATCTATGTGTAAGTTCTGAATCCCCAAAACTTAAGTTGATCCTGGGTATCTCCAAGGGATAGGTTCCAGGACCCCTCAAATACCAAAATCTGCAGATGCTCAAGTTGCCTATGTAAATAGGCATAGATCACTGCACACAGTCAGCCCTCGGCATCCACAGACTCCCAACCACAGATCAAAAGCACTACAAGTATTTATTGAAAAAAATTTGCATATATGTCAACCTTTGCAATTCAAACTCACATTGTTGGAGGGTCAACTGTACTTCAACCCCGACCTCCAAGGTTGATGATGCTAAATCCATATTTCCTGCTCCAATCTCCCTTTAGAGCTTGTTTTACCTGATTTTCAAATCACTGATCTTTTCACTTACTCTGATGTCTAATTCCCAGGATACTAAAGAAACTTGTTTGCAATAACAAGTCTGACCCAAATATGCACCAGTGTAATCTGAAAGTAAAATAAATGTATTTTTGGATGAAATTCAATTTTGCATTAAACTCAGCCTAGAAAAATAATACTTAATTTGAATATGGTTTATAAATTATTTGTGATCTTGGACGTTTAAAAAAGTAAATAATTATTGTTAATACATTTTAAATAATTTGTAAAATGTAGTGTAAATTATAGTATACCCTTATTTAAGGAAAAATTTAAATACCCCGAACTAGATAATATTAATAATTATTAACATGGAAAAATGATTCCTTTATTCACAAAACATTTCTCTATTTTAGTAGTAATTAATATACACTTAAATATGATACAACTGGACTTTTGCTTTCGGCTATGCTATAGCACCTTGTATTAGAACAACTTTACTGTTGAAAATAATTATAAAACCGGATTAAAAAATCAAAAACAACTGTTTAAAGGCATCAAAAACAACCAAAGCAGCCAGGACCAGAAGGGCCAGATGCTGGATTGAAGGGTAATGCACAGAAGTGACCCATATGTTCTCCGCTGGATTTTCCCTTGGAGCATTTGCCAGCTTACATTGCAGTGCATACAGGCCAAGTTGAAAATGGTGGCCTACAGATGTCAGAGTTCTCAGGGCTTGGGAAGACAAAAATTGGAGTTCCAAATTATTAAGGCAATTATAACTTAAATGAAGTTGTCAAGGAAAAGGAATCATACAAAGTTAAAGTTACTTATAAATTATACATAACATTATAAACAATAAACAACCCCGTTGACACCTGCTGGTCAATAAAATTTTAATAAACAGCCTTTCTCATACCATAATATATCTATGTGTGTAGATGTGTATATGTAGGAGTATATGAGGTTTGACAATTAAGTTCAAGAATTTGTTGCAATGATGTTGCTAACCTTTTTTCGTATCAAAGGGATTATTCGTTATGAGTTTGTACCAAGTGGACAAATAGTTAAGCAAGTTTACTATTTGGAAATCCTGAAAAGGTTGCTTGAAAATGTTACACGACCTGAACTTTTCACTAACAAATTCATGGCTTTTGCATCACGACAATGCACCAACTCACATGGCACTGTCTGTGAGGGAGTTTTTAGCCAGTGATCAAATAACTGTATCCTTACTCACCTGATCTGGTCCCCAATGACTTCTTTCTTTACCCAAAGATAAAGGAAATATTGAAAGAAAAGACATTTTGATGACATTAGGACATCAAGAGTAATATGACGACAGCTCTGATGGCCATTCCAGAAAGAGTTCCAAAATTGCTTGGAAGGGTGGACTAGGCACTGGCATCAGGGCATAGCTTCCCAAGGGGAGAACTTCGAAGGTGACCGTAGTGATATTCAGCAATGAGGTATGTAGCACCTTTTCTAGGATCAGTTCATGAACCTAATTGTCCAACCTCATGTATCTACAATAGATTATTATTCAGCTATAAAAGAGAATGAAATCTTGCCTTTTGAAACAACATGGTGGAGCTCAAGGCCATTATCATACAGGTGAAATGAGTTAGAGAAAGACAAATATTGTATGATCTCTCTTACATGTGGAATCAAAAAAAAAAAATAACTCAGATTCATAGATACAGAGAACAGTTTGGTGGTTGCCAGAGGTGAGGGCTGGGGTGGGGGTGGGGTGGGAGGGTCTGGGAGAAATGGGTGAAAAAATTTTTTTTTCAAATTTTTAATAAGACAGTAAAGGGAATTTGTGAGATCTGTGATCAAATTAAAGGGAAATATTTTCTCAAATTTAATTAGCTGTGCATATTGCTATAAAAACCAAAATCAAAAAGAAATCAGCCTTAAAGTCCACAACACTTTTAATGATTCTTGTTTCTCCTTTCTGTTGCTACTTAAAAGAAAATGTGGGATTGTTTATTAGTCTCTGGCAATTTCCAGTGAGAATGAGTGAGAAAAGTCAGAATGAAAATTCAACTGGGGTTTGGAAGGCCCATAGGAAAATGACTTGGCTGAATATATTTATCTTACAGAAAAGCCTTCTAAGGCAGAAGCATGTAAAGGAAGTTTTCGTTTACATGGCTAGTTACCAGAGATTTTGAGTGAGAACCCAGGAATCCTGACTTTTTGAACCAATGCTCTAACCTTGGGAAGCTCTATTATTGTCATCTCTCAACTACTTATTATACCTGGGGCCCAAAGTTTATATAAGTTCACCTGTATGTAGTTGTCTTTCCTTCAACAACATGTTGGAAAGTTATTGCCACATATAAAAACCAGAAAAATCCTTATGAAATTACATGTCGATTTCTTAGGTATGTTTGAAAACATCGTAACATAACCTTTTACAAATTCAATTTTGAAAACCATGACTTAGTTCATATTTGGAAAAAGAAATGATCAGAAGTTCCTCATACTTGATCTATTTTTCCTGTGAGTCACATAAAGATGTGTCAGAATGAGCTACTATCATGTCCTTCCAAGAAGTTCAGCCGACTGTGATTTAGGGAACGTTTTCACTCCATACATTAAAGAAAGAATCTTTTGGGGCCGGCCGAGTGGCACGGTGGTTAAGTGCTGGCTTGGGAAGCCAGCGGCCCCAGTTTGGTCCCACATATGAGGGCCAGTAAAATTGCCCTCAAAAAAAAAAAAAGAATCTTCTGCAATCTTAGCGAAAACATACATAAACTGTTTGCAAAGTTAAATGAAGGTTTACAATACTTCACTCAATAAGCTCTGCGAAGTACAGGGTTCTGTAGACACAATGCCACTGAGATAATTAATGTATTACTATTTCAGGTGGTGACTGCTGCAGTTCTTGCCACTTGGGAACCAGGCAGGGGTGGAAATCCGTGCTTCTGCAGTTTGTAGCAGCTGAGAGCTGCCACCTCCACACCCCCACACCCCAGGCTGCCTGAGCAAAAAGGAGTTCTTATAGGAGCTGGACGGCTCCTTGCCCCAGGACTATTTTTGGCAGCAGTTTTCTCAGGTGCATGCACGCAGTGCACTTTAAGCGTGCACTGGTATATACAGTCTTGCACTTCCCTCTCAATTCTTTCTCCAAGGACATCTCCCCTCCTTGGCCCTTACACCCCATCTTCGCAACTCCCCGGTCACAGACTCAGTGCCTCCGACTTCTCTCTGAATCTCCTCGTATGCCCCAGCACATCCCTGGAGTCTTGTTCTCCAGGGACCCTTACTAAAGAGGCGATTTGTTCCTGCCTCCCCAAATATGGATTCCCACGTGGATGAGATGCTCCCTGCCTCTGGCTCCTTTTTCCAGTGCTCTGTATTAAGCAGTGATGGCTTTGGGATCAAGCTATGTAGGAGAGGTGGTAAGTACAATTGACACTGAACTCCTTTGGGAGCTGAGGAAAGGAGAGAACGTACCATCTGTGTGTGTGTAGGGGGGCGAAGGGGGGGGCGTGGGGGGTGTCAGTGAGAGAGAGAAAGAGCGAGAGTGAGAGTGACAGAGAGAGAGAGAGAGAGAGAGAGGGAGAGAGAGAGAGAGGCTTGTTCACAGCCTCTTGATGAACCAACTTGAAAGGAGAAAGCTCCCTGAGGCTTGCGCTAAGAATACAGTATTTTTTTTTTTTTTTAAGGGAACAGCCATGCTTATTGGCTATACATTGCTTTCATGCTACAATGGCATAGTCGGCTCCTTTAAGGAGGGTGCAGCTCACAGTGGCCCATGGGGGGGGGATCGAACCAGCAACCTTGGTGTTAGCAGCACCATGCTCTAACCAACTGAGCTAACTGGTCACCCCGCTAGAATACAGTATTTTAAACAACGAATGGAAGAGAGCTTTGTTACTACTTAGAGAAACAAATCCATCAAATACCTTAATTTCCATGTTTTACCAAACTTTGCTCTTCTGAGTGACAGAAGTTGCTCGATGAAATTGTAACCAATCCCTGCTGACCTGTGAGGAGGTCTTGAGAATAAAAGAGTCCAGGAGAACTGAGGCTCCTCTTCTATTAAAACAACCCTGAGAAGAGAGACAGTGGGAAGCTGAAACTACTCAAGTCTATTTCACTGTTATTGAAATGAAATAATATATGGGAACTACTTAATAGAGCTGAATGCTTAAGAAATGTTAATTCCATTCTGTTTTTTACCTCTCAAGCTCCAAAAGTATATATGAAAAGGCCCCATTGCCTTCTTGTTGAGTATATATTTCTTAGTTCATGTTTGAGAAACCACCAGTAAAACTCTGTAGGGGTACAGTGTTGCTGAGAAACATAATTCAACATTTCAGATGGTGACACTGTTACCAAGTTGCTCCCATCTTTGTGTGTTGGGAAGCGATGTTTGTCTTTTCCATGTGTTGAGCTTGTGGGATGGGGATGTCAACATGAACACTGGGCAGGTAAGCAAATCTCTTTGAGTAGGAACATTATGTAGGGTAGTCTCTGAAGGGGACTTTAGGAACCATCTTTAAAAATAGTTTTTTTTCCATTAATGTATCTTATATGCTGTAATGGGCTAACTAGTGCCCCCCACCCGCCATTTGCATCCATTGAAACTTCAGAATGGGACCTCATTTGGAAACAGGGTCTTTGCAGATGTGATTAGTTAAGATGAGGAATTTGGATGGACCCTAATTCCAATGACTGGTGTGTCTTTAAGAGAAAATAGAGGGAAATTTGGACACACACACACACACACACACACACACACACACATCCCCACACCACACACAGAGAAGAAGGCATTGTTACAATGGAAGCAGAGATCAGAGCAATGCAGCCTCAAGCCCAGGGAAGTCAAGGATTGCCAGCAGCCACCAGGAGCTAGGAAAAGGCAAGGGAGAAGTCTGCCCCAGATCCTTCAGATGGCCAGCACAACAACTTGGTTTCAGACTTTCAGCCTCCAGAGCCGTGAGAAAATATACTTCTGTTATCTTAAGCCAGACAGTTGGTAGCGCTTTGTTATGGCAGCCTTAGAAAATCAACAACATATATATTCAGATAAGAAGAGATTGGATGGAAATCATACAGTTTTTTTTCTGACTTTCTTCTCATTGATTTCTCCCACTCCTAAGTCTCTGGAAAAGCCACTTTGCCTGGTTCCCGTGATAGAGTGATCAACTCATCCCCATTTGCCCAGGACTAGGTTTCTGCACTGCAAGTCCCGTGTTGTGGGGATCCTTTCAGTCCCAGGGAAACCAGGCCATTTGATCACTCTCCCTGAAAGGCCCTTCCTTGCGACACAGCAGATGGTTCCCTCCAGACAGAAACTCTTGCTAGAAGTGCTGTCGGTTCTGAGGGACAGAGGGAATCATTCCTGTGAGATGACTTCCATTCCCTCTGCCCACGAATTACATAGAATTCTTGGGAAATATACACCCAGACCTATTGCTAATAACCATATGGTCTGATTCGATCAGGACATTTTCTGTTGGCCCATTTGAAAGATACATTTTATATCCCCCTCCCTCCCTGCTACAGAAACATACTCATATTCTATAGGTACAGAGCCTAGAAAGGTGTGATTTTAATAAGCACCCAGGTGATTATTATTATTCCCAAAGTGTATGGTTAATATAGAATCTACTATACCAGTATTTGACTTCCATGGGCAGAGCAAATGATTTTTCCAAAAGCAAGGGACTTATACTTGCCCGAACAGGAAGAGTATGAATATCATGAGACTATGGCTTTCATTAGGGCTTAAATTCGTTGTCTGCAATAAGATTTATTCTACTACAGCAGGATTTATTATGATGATGATTATGCAAATCTGCAGAGCGTGTGTGTGTGTGTGTGTGTGTGTGTGTGTGTGTGTGTATAGCCTCACATCTTGTTCTCTTTTTTTTCTAACAATTCCTTTCATCCCAAACCACAAAGTGAATGCAGCTGAAACTGTTTATCTCTGTGAGGTCAGCCCTACCATAAACAGTATCCCTTAAATAATTCACAAGGCTGACAATGCTATGGAATTTTCAATGTACTCATACCCCGCATCATAGTAGCTTTAGGAAATCTTTACTCCAGGAAACAAATTGTCCTGTCATGTATAACTAGTTCACTTTATAATTTGTGCCTGAATCATGAATAATAATGTCTTCTTAGCAGCATTTTTTTAATGAAGGAAACAGATACAGGGATTGTAAATCATTTTTATGTTATATGTTTGTGAGCTCCTCTCCCGTTATTTATAATTAGTGGGCAGAGCAGATGGCAAAAGCTAAGCATCAGGTAATGTAGTTATAAGCCCCCCGCCCCAAAAGCAGAGTTCTACATTGGAAACTTATCACATTTACTGAAGGATTCTTTTATTCCACTAGAATACATTGCAAGAAATTATGACATTAGATAAAAAGCCATTTCCACATCAGGAAGTTCAGAAGATTAAGATGCTACTGAAATGTAAGCTAAAGGAATTCCTAAATGTTTCAGAAAACATTATGGTAGAATTATTATTATAATTTGAGAAAGTCGGGCTTTGCAATAAAGTGAAATTTATTACAAAAACAAAATTATTTTTCAAACCTCTGACATATTTAGATAGAATTATCGTGCCAAGTCCAATAATAATGAAATTTAAATATTGCTTGAAGAAATGCTTGGAATTTTATGCTAAGAGGACTTAATTTTAGAGGAATTGTTTTCCTCTGTGAAAATGTTATGTTTTATAATTTCCTTCCAAGCTCTCAAGGTGTATCGATGTGACAAACTTTCTGTGAGAAGTGAGGTAACAGGAAGTTATTGTAAGTATTTATTCATATGTTCCATTTGCTAATTCATTATTCCTTCAGCAAATATCTGTTGAGTGTCAGTCTGTGCTATTTATGACTGCACAGTGAAGGGTGAGCTTAGCAGGCCCAGGTTGTTTCAACCCTGCACATTCCAAAGAAAGGCTTGTCTTTAGGAGGCCTGTTCCTAGACCCTCTCCTGGGAGATAACCTCTGAGCCTTAGGAAATCCTGCCTGATAAGAGGGTTTCGGATCCTTGAGGCCGTCAGCCACGCTGGGTCAGATTGACTCTGGCAGGGAGAGGGGGGCAGGAGTTCTGGAAACTGAGCAGCAAGGTCAGTCACATGGGCACTGAAAGCCTGTGTGACGGACCCACAGTGAAATCCCTGGACACCAAGGCTTGGTGCACTTCCCTGGTTGGCAATACTTTAAACACATTGCTGCTGGGAAGATTGAGGACTTCTCTCTCTCTCAGACACCTCCTCCGGGAGGGACACCTGGAAACATGCACCTGGCTTCTTCCAGATTTCACTCACGCACCTTTTCTCTTCACTGATTTTGACCTGTGTCCTTCCACCGTAATGAACCACGATCATGAATATAACAACTACTCGAGCTCTGTGGTTCCTTCTAGCAAATCATCAAGTCTGAGTGTGGTCTTGGGCACCCTGGACACACCATGTTAGATTAAGTAAACAGGGTGATGTATTAGAGTAAGTGAGTGGGGTACCTAGTTAAGATGGGGACTGGACTGTGCTGAACATGTGAATAGCTTGGGGAGGTATGCTCCAGGCAGAGGGAACAGTAACTGCAAAGCCTTTGCGACAGTGAAGTGCTTGGTGTGTGGGAGGGACAGCAGGCAGCCAGGAAGGAGCCTGCTGAGGAGAGGCCATGTAGCGCCAAATGGGGTTGGCAGGATTCGCCAGGGCCAGATCAGAGAGGCCTTTATGCCTCGGCAAGCAGCTTGGATTTTATTATAAGCAAGTAAGTCTTGCCTGGGTAAGGTTACACCCAGTTGTTTCTGTTGCGTTTTTTTTTTACTACATTCATAAACTTGAGCCATTTTTATGAAGGGGTTCATAGTCAGGTTGCAGAGGCATGTAAATCTTACAAGAAGCAACCAGCAAATAACATTGGAAGGGCAGTGGGTCCTCAAGCACCAGTTGGGAATTCCGAGCAGGGAGAGGGTACTCCTTCTCGTATAATATTTCCTTCTCTGAGTGACAGTAACCCTACGTTCAGTGTTGTGCAGAGTCGGATAACTGATTTCACTCTCCACTCCATTTGTAGAGTTCTGTTGTTATCTAGTCCAACACTTGCATTTTACAAATTGAAGAAATGAATTCCAGAGAGACTTAGTGTCTTTTCCAATGTCATAGATTTAGTTGCAAAGTGAAGACTGAAGCTCCGGCTACGCTCTAGTCTGAGTCTCTAACCGTAATGGTGACTAAACTGAGAAGGGGAAAGGCTGGGCTACAGCTCCAAGACTCGGGGGCAGCACTGAATATGGTGCATCATCTGCATTTCAGGGGTGTCATCTAGACCTTCCAGGGGGACATTCTGCCGTTACTGACGAGGCACCCTGAGACAGCGTTTCCTCCCCCACCTTCTCCCCTTGGCTCCTCTCAGCAACCTAGTCTCTCCCTTTGTTTCCAGTTCACACCTTCCAGAGAGATGCCTTGGAATGTCAGTGGCGATTAGAGTCTGGCTGAGTGCTGGGCCTCTCTCTCACAGGACCTCTAGCTTGAACCCCCTTCTCGTCGTCATGTACCAGGGAGCAGCTGTTTCTCAGGCCCCAGAACTCCCCAAATGGACCATATCTCAGGCATGCTCTGGTTCTGGTGTCTGCAAGACATAATACAGCCTAAGCCCCAGAATTTGTTTAATGACATCTCTATGACATTCTTGCCCTTTGGAATTGTTCTTTTCACCATATATATATATATATATATATATATATATATATATATATATTTCTCTGATTAGTAATTAACCTCAAACCATGCCATCAAGGCAACTAATAACATAGATCATGTACTGTTTCATGAATTTTTAGATATTCTGAAAATTTAGAAATATAAAAAGCACATGTTATCCTCTTTTAAAGCATGATCTCAAGAGGTAGTGGTGTATAATTTTAAAGAGCACTTAGACAGGTTTTAAGAACTTTAGATCTCTGGGAGAAAGGTTAGGTGTCTCTGCTTCTTCCTTCCAGAGGCCACGGGGCAATATCTATTGATATTACATAACACTCATAACTGACATAAAAGTCCTTACCTCATCCTAAAAACCTTCAAGCAGCACACATCTATGCTTTGTTTAATAAACAGACCCACGTGACGTATGCTCTACCATGATGTCTTATCTCTTTAGAGGAATGGTTTCTGTCCCCCACATTGTGGACTACTCTCTGTCCCTGCACACGGCTCTTGCAGTTCTGTCTGTGGCCACTTCTGTAAACTTCATCAGGCCAGGAATCATGTCTTCTTTGCTCATCATTTAAATCCCACTATCCTCTCTCTGGAATAAACGTTTTTGCATATTTCTTTATCTAATAGAGCCCATCCTTCCTTTAAGATGCACTCTGGTCCCTCCTTGTTTGCAAACTGTTGCCTGAATTCTAAGAGTAGCCCCCAATTACCCTTGTCCTTTGTATAATCCTCCCCCTTGATTGTGAGTGGAACCTGTCAATATGACAAGTTGTCACTACTCTACTCGTGTCACATTACATGGCACAGGGGAGATTGTCTCAGTGGGTGCAATCTAATCACACAAGCCCATTAAAAGCAGAGAGTTTTCTCAAGCTGGCAGCAGAAGAAGAAGTCAGACAGATTGGAAGTGTGGGAAGGACTCTATGCCCTGTTGCTGGCTTTGAAGATGGAGGAGGCCAAGGAGTAGAGAGGGCCCGGCTGATAGCCAGCAAGAAAATGGGAACCTCAGGTCTACAATCCCAAAGAACTCGATTTTGTCAACAATGCGAATAAGCTTGTAAGCAGACTCTCCCCTGAGCACCATATAAAAGCCCAGTGCAGTTGACACCCTGATTTCACCTTGGGAGACCTTAAGTAGAGGACAGTCTGAATAGAGGTCTGAGCCTGCCTGTTCCTCAGAACTGTAAATCTGTGAGCTAACAATTAGGTGTTGTTTTAAGTCGCTAAGTTTGTGGCAATTTGTTATACAGCAATAGAAAATTTATACACCTGTTTAGTGTAATCCTGCTCCCAGCTGCCCTCTGAATATCTACTCAATTCATTTCCACTGAGCAGTTAGTCATAAATACTTTTTAATGCTCCTTGTTTTCATGTATATTCCAGTATGAGCTGTCTTCCATATTAACTTATAAACTTAAAGGAACAAAGGGGGGGTGCTATATTCCTTTCTAGTTGACACAAATCCAACTGATAAAGTGCTTGATTAACTCATAGCTATTTTAATAGAAACATTGCTTTAAATATTTCAAAAAGGAAAAATGTAACTCTCTTGTCATAAAATAACCATAATCAAATGGTCTCAATTATAAAGTATTTTGTAATTATAAAGTGATTTATAAACACACCTTCACAAAGTAAATTAAAAAATCCTCCTTCATGATTAATTTGTTTTTTACCACTTGAGATTTCAATAATTTCTATTTTTCCTAAGCCCACCAGCATTTTCTAACTAGATGTCAAGGTCATATGAGATAAATGAATATTTCTATAAATGCAATAAATGATATATTCTTAAATTTACTATATTTTTCTAACCAGAAATTCATTCCTGGTTTACTAGTGCAAAGCATTTTATTGCACATATTGTGTATATGACTATGTACATATATGTATGTATAGGACACTAGGATGAGAAAGAGACAGAGCGTTTGCTTCAGTTGGATAAGAGAAATCTTCATTTGAGTCCAATGAATGAGAACAATGACAGTGATACAATAATGGACAAGAAATGTCACATTCTGCTAAGTTAATCTCTAGAAAAATGAATTTGAAAATCTGTCAAAAAAGATCTAAAGATATCCCTGTATTCTATTTAATATTCTATGAAAGCCCTACGAGCCAACACAGTTCTTTCAATGCTCTCTAATTGAACATGATTAAGTTATTAAACCTCTGAACTGGGGCTCCGTGCTGTCTCTCTCTGTGCACGGACAATGACTGTCTATTCTTCAAAAGAAGCACTAAATATTACATAACACTCATATATTTAAGAATATCTTTTTCTTTCTCATTTCTATCTACATGAAAATCCAATTTATTATTTGGCAGTTATATTTCCTGACATCAAGGGACATGAAACCTGGCAGATTAAGTAAATGCTGGAGGAGGAACACAGAGAATTCTGTATTCTGTGGAGGTGTGTAAGGTCAGTTTGGGGGATAAACTGGAAACCTGCGTACAGTCAGGAGACAAGACCAAGTGGTCTCTGAGAGGCCTTTATGGGCTGGGCTAGGCTGGGTGGCCTCACACAGCATTTCAGACATAAGCCAGAGAGAACTCACAGAAAACTCCAATTAAGGCAAATGTCCATATGAGAAACAGACTGAAATGTGTGAATTTTACATGCAAAAGTCTCCCAAACATTGATGGTCTGTTCAGTTCATCAACAAAACAAGTTTGTGGGATTTTTAATATAACTCTGTTCTACCTGGACCTGTATTTTCTGATCCCCTTCCCTATCTTGTGACTATATTTTTTAAAAGTGCATTTTTAAGAGCATGTATTTACCCAGTTAGATCTTAGCTGACTGGAAAATGTCCAGGCTGCAATAACCTGAGGATACACAACCTGTATTTCAGTGATCATCCCAGGAGCACAATAATCATCTTTATTGCGGGGGGGGGGGGGGGAGAGAGAGAGAGAGAGAGAGAGAGAGAGAACTCTGGAATTGGTTTGGAGCGATAAGCAGAGTCTGAAAACATATAATGACAACTGGGTTGGCACATTTCAAATGTAGTCCAATAAATTTAAGACTATGCATACTAAAACTGAGTTTTAGGAGTTCGTTGTACAGATTCAGCAGCTAAAATGTCTGGGTTGGAGGCCCAGTTCTGCCACTTACTAGCTGTGTTATCTAGGAAAAGTCATTTAGCTTCTCTGTGCCTCAGTTTCCTCAATAATAATAATATTTATTATTATTATTATTTGCATAGTGGTCAGGTGCTGAGACCTTACACCAAGAATGATGGTTTGATGTCTGATTCTGATCCTAGCTCTAATACCAGCTTGCTGAGTGACCTTGAACAAGTAATTAAACTATCTGGGTCTCAGTATCCCTATCTGCAAAGTAGACATAATAATTGCACCTACTTCAGAGGGTTGTTCTGAGAATAAAACAATAAATACATATCATGTACTAAGAATAGTGCCACATACCTTGAAGCACTCAATAAATGTGAATATTTATGTTTCTAATTAAACTTTTGGCTTTCCAGAAGACATTATTTGAGTTCAGTATTTCATTCTCTGTTTACTTAGTGACTTTCAAAGCTTGGAATTGATGTTGAGATTTAACCATTATCCATACCTAGTATATGTCTATAGTAACCCTTCATTAATTCTATTTACTTGTTTGTTCCAAATGCTATGCTTGCATGAAAAACAACTTTTAGCTCAACTCAGAGACCATGACATTGATGTGATGAAATGGACATGGCAAGGACATTGCAGCAAGGAGATCGGGGCCTGCATCCCTTTATTTACTAAGGTGATGTACTTAATGATTCAGTGTCAGTTTTTTCATCTGTAAAATGGGCATAACAGCATCTAACTCACAGTTAGTTGTAAGAATTTAGAGAGGTATTACTTGTAATATAACTTGTAATATAACTTGGTGAGATAAGTAATATATTACTTGTAATAAAACTTGGTGAAGTCCTTGGAATGTAGCAATTTTAAACAAATGTTCTTTGCTTCCACCCAATGAGAATGTTGCCGTACTGGTCCCACAGAGGGGTTTAGAACTGGAATTCTGTTAGAAGTAGATCACAGAGAACAAATGGGCCTGAAACAGTCCTCTCCCCAACTCTTAGTAACTCCCCAACTTTTAGTAACAATCAGAGTGCTGTGCCCTCCTCTCTGCTCCCACAGCCCCCAGCACAGCCCTTGACCAGGACAGCATGCTGCACTGGCATCAGTGTCACATGGTGGCAGTACTTCCCCAACACCCTGAGCAGTGGGGGTGGGAGGTGGAGGTGATGGGGGCCGGGGTAGGAGGTGGGCTCTGGGATCTTGTCCTGTCTGTGTTTCTAGATTATTTCCTGGCACAGTGCTGTGTGCATGAGAGGAACTCAATAAATGCTTCCTGGAGAAACAAATGTTATGAGTATGACAAAGAAATCTAAAGATCCAAATATGGAAAATAATAAAAGGTAGAACAAGTCGGGTATTAAATACTGTTGGAGGTAAATGTAATTGGAAAAGTTATTGGCAATGTGTATCAAGAACTTCAAAATATTCATTATTTTATATATGAAGTAAAAAAAACAGTATATGAGTTATATTTAGAGTTTAATTCTAATTTTGTAAAAGCAGAAGTATATATATATATATATATATATATATATATATATATATATATATTTAAGAGTATGAGTGTGTGTCTATATAGAAAAGAACAGTAGAAATAGAAATACCTTGAAGTATTAACTGTGTTTACTTCTGAGTAAAGTGATAGGATTATGAGGATTTTAAAATATTTTTTTTCTCATGCTTTTCAATAATTAAAAATTCTATCAGTCAGAGTTCCATCAGGAGACAAAAGTCATACCGATCCTTTTAATAGGGATATGCAGGGCCCCACCAGCTCCTGGAGGCCACAGAAAGAGGTCAGTGTAAGTTTCAATCCAGGTGTCATGGAAATTGAATTTTGGTAAAATCTTAAGTAGGGAAATGATTTGTATCTTTACATATCCCTCTGGCTGCTCTAATTGGGTGAGAGTGGAAGTTGGAACATCAATTAGGAAGCTATTGATATTACAGTAGTGCAGGTAAGAAAGGATAGTGACTTGGAGTAGGGGAATAATAATGAACTTGGGAAAGTTGCATGGATTCAAGATATATTTTTACAGGTGGCAACTAAAGATTTTCTGATAGGCTGGATGTGGGGTAAGTGGGTTGAGGATGGCTTCCAAGGAGCTGGTGAATGATTATACCATTTATTAATATGGGAAAGACAACAAAGAGGGAATCAGAATAAATTTGGGGGTCACAAAGCTCAGCTTGGGCTGTTTTAAGTTGGAGATGCCTGTGTAACATTCAACTTGGTGAACATTAGAAGTCTGGAGTGGAAATAAACTTTGAAGTTTCCAGCCTAGTATCTAAGCCATGGAAATACTTCAGGTCGTGTAAAGGGAAAATGTGGAGGGAGAAGAGACCACCAGGACTAAGCCCTGATGAACTCCATGGGTTAGCACTCAGATCTGAGGAAAGAAGCCTGGAAAAGAGTAGGAAGAAACCAGAGGACTGTGTGTTGCCAGAAGCCACAGAGGATCTCAACTATTAGAACACGCAGAGAAAAATGTCTAAAAAATGTGTCAAAATATTGGAGCAATTTTCTCTGGTAAAGAAAAAGTGATTATCTATAGATAACTCATCTTCTTTATAATTTCTGCCTTCTTCATAGTTTCTAAAATAAGTATATAAGACATTTATAACAACAACAGAACAATAAAATATTTAAATAATATTGTTTATTTATATACTTAAATAAATAACCTTTATTTCTAAATACCTATTTATCTAAAAACTTACTTTTAACACTTGAAGATTAATTATTGATATTGGGGTTTTCATATTTAATTTTATACAATGAAAATGATTGACATTGGAGTTTTCATATTTTTGTATGAGAAAAATGTACACCAAGCAATACAGGGGCATTTAAAAAAATTAACTATTTTTAAGAATAGTTTCAGATTGACAGAAAACTTGTAACAGTACAGAGTTCCCATAAATTCCTGCACCCAGTTTTCCCATATTATTAACATCTTACATTAGTATGTTACATTTACTATAATTAATGGACCGATATGAACACAGTGTTATTTACTGAACTATAGAGACATTTTAAAAAATGATACTATGTGACTATTTGGTTTTTCCATGGGTATTTGGTCAATTTTAAGTCTTGCAAATTCTATGCAGAAAAACAATGTTCTACTGCCATCTACTGTTCTGAATATATTTATATTTTTCAAATTTGATTCTTTGATTTTCTTAACATTCATTTTTTAACCACCTCAACAAATAGATGATTACAATGAAGTTTAGAGAGACCTGTCACAGGCCAATAGCGATTGATATAGCCATTCATTCATTCATTCATTCATTCATTCATTCATCAAATAATTACTTAACACTGCATTAGAAAGGGTGCTGGGGATACAAAGACAAATAAGACATGGTCATTTTCTTCAAAAAGCTTATAGTCTAAAACGGACATAAAAGGGGGCTGGCCGACTGGCGAGTTGGTTAGGAACTGGGTTGGGACACCAACTCTGAGCATCGAGGTCCCAGTTTGGATTCCACATATGAGGGCCAAAGACACTGCCCTCTACAGCTAAGGTGGTGAACAACAGCTCCACCTGGTTGCCTCTACAGCTAAGATGACCTGCAAAGTGTGGGCTGCAGCCTCTGCTGCAGTGGGCTGCCATAGGCTACAGTGAGTGGCTGGCAGCCAGCGTGAGCCACTGTGAGCAGCTGTCCAGAGGCCGGCAAGAGACTGCCTCACCCAGGAAGAGCGCAATGACGATGCCAACATGGGCCAGTGAAGCAACGTCTTCCACAACTAGACTGAAGAACAAAAAAGGACCACAACTTGTCTATTCCTCTTCCCCAATTCCCCAATAAAATCTTTTTTAAAATAAATAAATAAATAAATAAATAAATAAATAAATAAATAAGACATAAAAGGAAGATTATATAATGAAGTGATTGGTACGTATGTTTCCAGTGTTCCAGAAACACAGGAAAAGAGCACATGGGTAGCTTAGATTAGAGGTGAGGCTATAAGGGACATGCCAAGATTCAGGGAAATTTTCTTGGGAGATATGAGGTCTGAAGCAGACAGTAGGGAGTAAGTAGGTAAACAGAGAAGGGACTGGGAAGAAAGGTATTCCAGAAATAACCTTAGGAATGAAGGTAACAATAGTACCATGTAGGTGAGAGAGAAAAGAATAAAAAAAACTGGAAATTGTAAGGCAAACAGAGGTGACAGCTGAGACTGGAGAGGCCAGACCTTGGAGGAATTTGCATGTTGCGTTTAGGAATCTCATTCTTGATGATAGAGGTGATGAAGCATCAGGCACACAGGAGTGTCAGGGTCAGAGGCACACTTCGCGGAATCATTTTAGTCTTACAGAGGATGGATTTGGGAGGGAAGGTGCTCAGAACTGCAGACAGGGAGAGCAGTTAGGAGAGGGCTGGGCAATTAAGGCACATGAACCAGCGCAGGAGTCGCACGGATGGAGCAGAGTCTGTGTGGAGAAATATCTGGCAGGTAGGGCAGGTGGCAAAACTTTCAATTACCAGATTTAAACTGGGTATAAAAGAGTCAAGGATGATCTTAGAGTTTCAATTTTGGTGGCTAAGATTTTGGAGGTGCTATAGAGGCTACAGAAAGACGATAATGGTGTAGGAGAAGAAAGGGCAATTTGAACTCTGTACTGGTTGAGGTTAAAGTGTTTGAGGGAGAATCCAGGTGGAACCATCTTGCTGGCAGTTGGATATGAAAATCTAAAGCATGGAGGAAAAGTATGGGCTAAAGACATACATATTTGCAAGTCATCAGTATGTAGGTAGGAGTTGAAATCATGAAAGTGGATGGTGTAACACAAAGAAAATCTGTAGAATGAACAGAATAGTACAAGGATAGAAACCCAGAGAATCCAACACTCGATGAGGACAGGGAGAGGGGAGGGCAGAGGAAGACTAACACATTTAAGGAGAAAGGGAAGGAAGGGATGAAGAGATTCAATGGAGAACCAGTGAGAAAGAAAAAAGAAAAGAAGAGAAAGAAAGAAAGAAAGAAAGAAAGAAAGAAAGAAAGAAAGAAAGAAAGAAAGAAAGAAAGAAAGAAAGAAAGAAAATAAATAAATACAGTCCCTAACAGTTGGTAGTTGGCCTGGCAACCAATACCCAGGCCGTGATGATCCAACGCTGAGCATACATAATTTCACAGAACATGAGCATCACACAAGGTCACTCTGTGACTGTGATAGAACAAGACAAAAAACAAGACCATTTCATAATTAGATCTAAACACAGAAAAAACAAAACCACCATGCAACCACAAAATAAAGTATCGGTCTTCCCAATATAAAGTAACTCAGGGCAAAACACCCACTTCCTTGGCCATCTCCAAAATCACCTAACAGAAGCCTAAATCTTATTACTAGGCCCTCTTAGCACCCTTTCACTGAGACATCCCAGAGTGTCCCATGGTTTGCAGTCTCCCTTGCTGCAAGAGCTAATAAATCTAATTTGATTTGACTATATTTGTGTTCCTGGTGATCTTTGTACTGGGTTTCAACATCTTTATAGAAGCCAAGAATGCAGAAATTTTCATGGAGAGAGACATCGAAGTACCTGGTGAACATAAAGGTCAATGATATCCACTGAATTTGGCAAATGCGAGCTTACTGGTGATCTTTGAAAAATAGAACAGTTTTCATAGGATATGGAAGTAGACGGAGTGGTGTGCTCTTACTAGCTTGAGACAGATATTTCTTCCTAACTCTTTCAGTGACATCAAGTTGGTAGCTGGAAATCAGTCGTGGGGAATATTTACACCATGGAAATTGGCAAATGCTATAAATCAAGGATTTTTTTTTTCTTGAGATAGTTGTTAAACTTTTACCATCACATCACTGGGTAGAAGAGAGATTACATTTGGCTGAGGAAGAAGGGGTAAGAGAGTGGAAGCAATAGAAGTTAACATGAGCAAGAAAGAAAAGACATTGGAAAAGGATTAGAGGGAAAACAGGGTCAGTGAGAACTCGAACTCAGATGGCCTGAGCTCTGTTTAGTGCTTATTCTACTGTCACCTCTTCTACCACACTGCTGTCGTGTTGGTTTACTAGTGAGATCACAGCAGCTTATATGAGGAGCATTTTGCCATACCTTGGGAGAGAACTGGATGTTTGCAAGGAAAAGAAGAAGTACTAGAGAAAGAAGGAAACTTAGGGAGTGATATATCCCAAACTCTTACGAGTGGTTATTGTAAATAGCACTGTCTCTGGTGTCAAACTGCCTACGGTGGAGTGTAGCTTTGCAAGTCAGAGACTGTGCAGTCTTGTGCAAGCTACTTAACTTCTTTTTGACCCAGTCTTCTTGTCTATATGAGGCTGATAGTTGTACACACCTCAGAGGAAACTCCCAGCAAACGTTACTATTAGTATTACGATTACTTTCCCTGGGCAGGAGAGTAAAACAACTACAAATTTTTATTCTGAAATTATATATTTTTGTATTTTGTTTGTAATATTCACTGCTCTTATAACCATAAAATCCCAACATTTATAAAACCAAAAACTTTGCAGGTACAGTTTTACCTTTGTCGAGTGCTCTGCAACCCCTATATTAGCCAGCAGGGGAACTATTTAACTGTCTACTATCCACCATAATCCATTATTTCAGGAATTTGGCTAGGATAAATGATGGCATTGTCTAAGATATCTTAATGATTTACAGCTGGTATTCATATATAGTCTTTGCTCCTTATAAACATAAAAAGTACCCTTTCCGACCTTATTGAAGTGGGAAACCTATGTGAAAATTATCATTACCATCATCAACCCTTATGTTGTGGCCTAATATGTGCAGGCATTATCCTGAGCACTTCACATATATTAGCTCTTTTAATACTCATTACAATACTAGGGGGTGAGCTCTATCCATTTTATAGACAAAGAAACTGAGGACAAAGAAATTAAGTGGACCAATGTTACACAGCTACTATGGGAAGGGATTAGGACCCGAGCTAACTGGTTTCACAGCCTATGAGACATGTGTGAGGTACATTATTGTTGGAACCTAGCCAGAGTCGGTTTAGTCTCTTCAAGAAATGAAGAGAGACTTGGCTTGTTTTCATCTCAGCATTAATGAGCATTTTTCCTCAAATCCATTGGAACAAGAATTTACATCTAGTCCAATATTATTCAGGGATATTAAGACACCAATGAAACTCTCATTTTATCTGAAACCACTTTGCTCATAAGCAGTGCTCCATTTGTTTTGTAAGAAAATAATTTTTTTCTCACAAGTATATCATACATAGCTAATTAAATAAATATTTTCATACTTTCGAAAACCCTGAGAGCATATTTTCTTCACAATTTCCACCGTATACAGTTAACTGTCACCAGAATACCCTTTGTACTATTCTTTGAAACTGAAAACATTTGAACTTGGTTTATGTAAAATGAAGGCCCAAGAAATTATTTTATGTGGTTTCAGACACTAACTTTCTTGGTACTTGCATTGATTCTCAAAAATTGCCAGAGCACTGAATAAGACAAAATAGTATTCTGTTTCTATTGAGAACACAAAACAAGAAATACAGAGGACTAAATTTAAAAATTTTAACATTGCTCGGTATTTCCCACTTATTTTATCTTAAATTCATGGAAAAAAACAAGGGATTCCGAAGAAATCTTTGGAGGCATAAGGTAAGATGTTTTTCATGATTTGCCCAAGGCCCCGGTGCTTCCCAATGAGAACTTGTTTCTCTTTAGCGCCACTCCCAGCTGTACCCAATGCTGTCGGCCACACCTGAGGAGTCATGCTGGTGACAGAAGCAAGGCTAGGACACTGGGGTTGGGATTTTAGGTGTTGGATGCATACTGACACATGGTTTTCATTTGGAGAAACCCAATAGTAAATGAAAAGAGTAAAGAAGGGTTTAAATAGGTAGACATTTGGGCCGGCTGAGTGGCGCGGTGGTTAAGCGCTGGCTTGGGGAAGCCAGCGGCCCCGGTTCGGGTCCCACATATGAGGGCCAGTGGCACTGCCCTCAAAAAAAAAAAAATAGGTAGACATTTCTGATAGGGAGGGGACTGCAGCACACAGACAGGACGTGAAGGTATCTGGGGAAGCAAGCCAGTTGTGGCGTTTCTGGAAGTGAGCATTTGTTAAATTCAGTGTGTTTTACGCACTGAACGCATCAAATGTTTATTGAGTTCCCTTAAGACCCAGACACGGTGCTAGACAGACACCAGTGACACACAGATCAATAAAACATGGCTTCTGCTGTCAAACAGCTAGTAGCCCAGCGGAAAGGGCGGGCACGTAAACAGATAAGAGCATGAAGGGAGCCCGGTACAAGGTGCAAAGGTGTGGGGAGCCCAGGAGGAAGTGCCCCCCTCTGCCTGGGTGGGCTGGGGACCGGCTCCCGGGCTGGCCACACGCATTCACAAGCAGGGCGGCGTTGATCCACAGGTGCCGTTTGCACACCCATCTCAAACTACCTGAAACTGAAATATGGCATTGTTGAAAATCAGACCATTATCCGGCATCCAGGGTTAAATATTTCGCTGGTGTTGCGCACATGAAAACGTGCACACGTTGAAGCACTAAGAAAAACACGGGTAAGAGAGGATCACGTAGGAGGGAAATGAGGAAAAAGAAAAAAAACAGTGGGGAAGCGCAGGGGCGCGCGTGGCTGCAGCCCGGGCCGCGCGGTGGGCCCCCGGGCTGGGCTCCTCCAGGCCCGCCCCGGCCCGCGTGAGCTCACCGACACCCGGTGTAACCGGAGCTCGGCGCCGCCCCTCCCCGCGCGCGCCCCGGCCCGGGAGGGCAGGTCAGGGCGGCGCGCTCTGAGTCACCGGAATCTAGGTGGGGCCTGGGCGCCGCGCCCCCGCGCCCGCTTCCCTTTTGTCGCCCTGCCGGCGCTGGCGGGCCACTTTCCGCCGGCGTCCCAGCCCCGTGCGCCCCTCTCCCCGCGCCGCCACCGTCGAGATGCTGCGCTGTGGCCTCGCCTGCGAGCGCTGCAGGTGGATCCTGCCCCTGCTCCTGCTCAGCGCCATCGCCTTCGACATCATCGCGCTCGCCGGCCGCGGCTGGCTGCAGTCGAGCGACCACATCCAGACGTCGTCGCTGTGGTGGCGATGCTTTCACGAGGGCGGCGGCAGCGGATCCCGCGCGGATGGCTGCGAGAGCCTCATGGAATACGGTGAGTGCCCGCGCCTGCCGCCGCCTCCGGGAAGTCCTCCGGGCGTGCGGGCCGTAGGGAGCCGCACTGGGTGCATGCACTGAACAGGGTCAGGGGTCATGGGTGGTTCAAAAAACATCTGTGTAGAGCTTAGCTTCATGCATGCGACCTGAGCAAAACAGCAGCAGCTTTGAATGAGCAAAACCAGGACCAACACTGAAAGAAAATGGCCCTAGCTCAAGCAATGTTTTTTTTTTCCCTTAGGGCTTGTCAGGTATGTGCAAAAAATGTCAGCCATTTGAAAAGGTTTGATGAGGAAATACAATGAACAAAGTATATTTTTTTGGAGACCTCTGTAATTTCTTCCCATTCCGTGTCCTCCTCCTCCTCTGGTTCTTCCTATGATTAAAATATTAAAATACGTGCCTTCCCTAATGTCGATGTATTATTCGTTTCACTTGAACTAAGTGAAAGCAGCTCTTCTTCCATTTAAAAAGAAAAAAAGCGGTCTTCGTCAAAATTTCGGCAGTTATGATTTCAGTGGATACTGTAACGTTTAATGCTTCAGGCTAACTCTCGTTAGCGGTTGTCTTGGAGGGTGTCTTTGGTTTAAGCACGGCCTTGTTTAGAAAACTGTAGCTTAAAGTAGTTTGAAATCGGAAAAACAAACACATCTTCTACACCAGCGAAATTAATCAGAGTTGACAAAAATAATATATTACAGATGGAGTGTTTTATTTTTCCAGCATGGAGGAAGCCTCGCTCCTCAACTTGTAAATAGACCTGACGGGAGAGGAGCATGGTTTTGTCTGGTGCCAGCCTCTGCTAACTGGTAGACGAGAAGAACAGCTGGGTCTGTTGTAATTCGCCGTGGGGGGTGGGGGGAGGGGGAGGGGGAGGGTAAGGAATGTTTAAATATGCTCATAAGAACCTTAAAGCCAAATACGTACTACTCAGTGGGACCTTACCAAGGGAGTTAAATAGTTTTAAACCGAGAAAGAAGGCTATCCTGCTTTTTTTCATTCCCTGCTGGGATCATTGACTTAATTCTGTCCCTCTCCCCTCTAAATGGCTCAGGGGCTTCCAACCAAATAGTTTATTTCTGGGGCCATCTATCTGGGCTTGGTGCTGATTCTTAAGGACTGTGAAATTGTTTGGAAGTACCCACGCTGAACTTTTCCCCAAAAGGAGTCATGGTCCTGGTTAGCAGGTAATAAAATATGAAGATTGAACGAAATTCTTCCTTTCCTTAATGTCTATGTTTGTCTTAAAACAAACAGCATGCCTGCCAGGGTTTATATCATCGCAAGTCTTTGAAGTTTTTGGAGGGAATTAATTTCTTTGAAATAATATCTCTGTTAAAATATTCTAGTTAAAATGCATTGCAATTCAGTAGCCTGTAGAGGACTTAGTAGGTCTGCTTCAGCCGATGTGTTTGGAAACAGACTTGGATAATCATACCTCACTTCCAAAGACTAACACAGATCCAAGAATCCTCAGCAATACCCTGCAGATGAAGTAAGAAGGCTAGTGCTGGGAAAGGAGAGGAGTGCGGTGGAACCAGTATCAGCACTGTGCTGGGACGTGATCTGGCCTGCAAGGCCCTGGCTGTGACCACAGCCCTGTTGTGAAACACACACAATGCAGTTATTATTTTTCTTGAGGGATGAACTCACCTTTCTAGGGTGTGGCTCTTCAAACCTCAGATTAATATAGTGCTTTGTATATGGAAGACAGGAAGCAGGTTTGTTTCTCAGTTTAATTTTTTAATTCGAAGTCTATAGTTAACTTTTAATTGTAAAGAAAACACTGATACTGTGTGTGTGTGTGTGTGTGTGTGTGTGTGTGTGTGTGTGTGTGTGTGAATTTGGTAGAGAAAATTGGTCTTTGGAAAAGTTGTTTTCCAAGTGAGTATTGAAAAATCTATTACTGCTTTTATGATGTAGCAAGGCTGATTTTCATAAATCAGTTGTGGTCTTCACACCTTAATTTAGTTATTCATGTGACCTTTGCAGAGATAATTAAGTGCCAATAACGTGTTAGATGTGGATTTAGCTCAAGACCTAGAATCAAATCATGAAGGAGAAAATATATGAATTTACCAGGAGAGGTCATCTCAAGCTGTTTTAGTCAAAGATGAGTTGGGGTGTTTATTATATTTCCACTCCCTCTTCTGGCATGGACTAATGTAGCAATTGTGTGTTCCTACACTGTTGAGTGATGATCTAGGCATCTCTGAACCCTCAGATTTTCAGATAGCCTTGATAAGACCATGACTAAAACACTACTTTATCTAAAATGTGGTAAACAGTTTACACACACTCCCACACATGTATAAACACAATAAGGAGTAAGGTTTTTGGCTCTAGTTAAAATGATATCTCACTAGAGAGAATTGAAAAAGTTTTGAAGAACTGTTTGATATGTACTAGAAAGTAAATATTGTGATTTATCATTGTAACTATTAAGAAAGCTACCTTTTTATTACAAAGTACTTGATCATCTCTATTATTAACTGATATTCATAACATTAATACGTTAATTTTGGTATAAGTGGCACAGGTTATTCCTAGCAAGTATTGGCAATAATATTCAATAATACAGACTTTTTAATAGAGGTAAATCATTCCTTAATATTATTTAAAAAGCAGAATATTACATTTCTTCACCATTAACAGTTTTCAAATAATTTCATTACCATATCACCTTACTTTTTCCCTCTAAATGAACCAAATTACATGAATATGTTCTTTTCATGATAGTAACAACTAAATAAAAACCCAGCTTTACAGATACTTGTTTCAATGTTTTAAAGATCATGGTTTATATTTCTCAAAACAGGAAAAGAAAATCTAGACTTAAACATTGAAATGATCATTCAAATTTTATGTATTAAATGAACTGCAAAATTACATTTTTTGTTTGTTTGTTTGTTTGTTTGTTTGTTTAGAGGGCAGTGTCACTGGCCCTCATATGTGGGACCGAACCGGGGCCGCTGGCTTCCCAGGCCAGCACTTAACCACCGCACCACTCGGCCGGCCCTACATTTGTTTATTTGTTTGTTTGTTTTTTTATTTATTTTTTTGAGGGCAGTGTCACTGGCCCTCATATGTGGGACCGAACCGGGGCCGCTGGCTTAACCACCGCGCCACTGGCCCGGCCCAAAATTACATTTGAATGCATGTTTGCACCTGCTACTTTTGCACTGCAGCCGCCTGATTTTCCACTTTTAAGAAAAAATACATCAGGAGGATATTTTATGCATCAGCGATGTAGATTTCAAATCCCAAGCAAGCTCCAGCTTGTCAGGGCGGAGAATAATAGAGATGAGTTTATGCATCAAGAATGAAAGTGGGGGTGTCAGTGTTCGAGAGCGTGTGCCTTGGATCTGAACAGAACTGCGGAGCCTCATTTACCAAAGACACCCTTAGTACCACAGCGTGCTTTTTTTATACGAAATCAGCCTGGGATAACTCAAAGAATCAGTGTTAATATGAAATAGTTTTAGATCATTTAGCCCTATGGTTCTTAAATGTACAGGAAATGAGAAAAATATGTATGAAGTTAATAGGTTTACATTAGGCTAAATTCAACTTAAGGGACTTCATTTTGAGATTATCCTTTGGAGGCAGGGTTAGATATTAAAATATTCTTGTTTTATGAAATTAGGCATTAATAGATAGATTACTCTTTATAGGCACATGTTCACATCCTTACACAGCAAAATAAAAAGTTGGCCACTCAGTTGGTTTTCATGGTTAAAAACATATATATAGCCTTATAAAATTGAGACATCTTGGAACCAGTAATGTAGCCCAGTCCATTCCGTATTTGCTGCACTTAAATGCACTTGGCATTAACCACCCGAGAGCCTCACTCCCTTTTTGGTGACTTAACTAGTCTTCTTGCTGTGAACAGACACATACTCCTAGACACTAGAATTAGAAGGGAAAAAGAGTACACTTATTTGATCTTTTATCAAGTGCACTCAACACCTCCCATAGCTGATCTGACCATCTTACCTTTGTTCAGCAACTTAATGCAGTTCTTTCAGCGATGCTATTTGTTTAAAAGTACTTCTCTTGGGCCGGCCGAGTGGCGCATTGGTTAAGCGCTGGTTTTGGGATGCCAGCGGCCCCGGTTCGGATCCCACATGAGGGCCAGTGACACTGCCCTCTACAGCTAACAACAGCTCCACCTGGAGCTGGGCTGTGCGAGCCCCGGTGATGGTATGGGCTGCAGCCCCTGCTGCAGTGGGCTGCCATAGGCTACAGTGATTGGCCGGCAGCCAGCGTGAGCGGCTGACCAGCGTGAGCTGCCAATAGCCGCGGTGAGCGACATCCAGAGGCCGTGGACCGATCTAACTCATCTGGGAAGAGCGCAATGACTATACCAACATGGGCCAGTGAAGCAACATCCTCTGCAACTATACTGAAGAACAAAAGGAGAGCAACTTGTCTGTTCCCCTTCCCCGATTCCCCAACGCTGTTCCCCTCCGCCAATTCCCCAATAAAATCTTTAAAATAAAATAAAATAAAATAAAAGTACTTCTCTTATACCCTCTTCTACTGGCAGAGCTGAAATGTCCTTCCCTGAAAAATCTATTTTCCAGCCTTCTTCATGCTGACAGACTTTTACATGTTTAAGGGTAGATCCTAAATTTGCTGCGATTTATCTCGTGTGATTTCCCTGTTTTCACATCTTCCTGTGTAGAATGGTTTCCCCACCCAGACTTTAAAAGATTATCCAGGGATAAGTTATCATCGTTCCGTAAAAACACCACGGTAACTAGTTATCGTCTAGCGCTGTTTCAGGAGAAAATGCAGAGAATGTTAAGAATCCCACACCAACTGTGGAATGCTGTCCTCTGTGACCCTGTCATTCCTCCTCTAAGCCTTCCAAAACATCTACAAAATTGGTTCTTCCTTTGTAGATTATTTTGGGGGCCTGCAAGGCATTTTCCTGTAGATATTTGCTCCTCAAAGTGTCCCAGACCAGCAGCATCAGCGTTACCTGGGAGGCTGTTGGACACTCAGTGGCTCAGGCACCATCTGAATCGGACTCTGTATTTAAACAAGATCCCCCAGATGATTCAGAAGCAGTTTGAAGTTTCAGAATCACTGGCCTATATTCCTGCAGATCATCTACTCACTGCACAGGCAGCAGTGATTTTGAATATACTGTCCACCCATGCTTATATTTATTTGTAGATAGGATCTTTTTTATTTTTTTCAATCATGGTTTTATCCAGTTTTCAGTTCTGCCCGTGTATTACATGAAGAACCCTATAGAAGCAATACAAGGAAATCTGACAAAATCAGGTGGGGCCTTTGGTATTGTTAATAGGTGACTCCTTTGTTCTGGAAAAGGACCCCACTCTAGTTGAATGACAGACAGGTTGGTGTCTGCAGGGCACTGAATAAGGGGGTGTACACCACAGACTGTTTTGGTTGGATTGTTTTGCCCACATGTACAACTACTGAAGAATGCAGCAAATCCATTATAATAAATACTGACTTCAAGGGAAAAATTAGTGACAGTCTCTAAAATATTACCAACAATATTAAAAATATCAGCAATGCTCTCCTTGTCTTAAAACTCCTTGTCTTAAAAGTTTACTTTATATATTTTTCTTTTCACAAGCTTCAGTTTGATTTGTGGTTTCTAGCTTGACATTCAGGTTATTTATTTTTACCTTTTTTTGCTCTTTTGTTACCAGTTGACCTTCCTGGTCTTTTCCTAGCCATATTTGCCTTATAACATTGTGTTTTCATATGCAATCGCTGGGAAAAGACAGCATTCATCTTCATACAAAAAAATGTAAAAACTTTTCCTAGGAATAACTCAGAATTTCATTAGTGATTATTGAATGGTTTCCATGTTGTTGATTTAATGTTGAAACTTGGCAAGCCAGAGCAAAATTTGATAAGCCATTCTTTATCTACATGGATCTTTAGTGAATCTTATTTAAAAGTGGATTCATAATGCTGCTGGTTTCTTTGATAAGATGTATTGAAATTAATATGATGAGCAAAGGAGACAGGATTGCTGGCCTGACACAAATAACCAGAAACTTCTCCAAGTGGTATTTAGAAAATAAACTTAGGAAATAATAGATTATGTATATAAAACACCAAATTTATCTTCTCTCAAGGAAACAAAATAAAGAAACAAAAAGCTTTCCTACATAGAAACTCTTGTTTACATGGAGTACTATATACATTTGTGGACCCAATTCAGAGAATGATAATTGATGAGAATCCTGCCTGCTCCCCTACACACACACACACACACGAACAAAAGGCAATAAAATTTAAAGCACATAAAATAATCATGAAAGACTCATCTTCAGAATAGATCAAGGTGGACAGTCTGCCTTTGAAGAACTGAGGACCATCTGTTGAATCATGGAAGAAGTAGTTTCAGGACAAGTTTTAAAAATTGACGCTTTCTATTAGGGTTTGTAAATATGGTGTAGTTTAGACCATGGTATAATATAAAAATATACATAGTTCCCAAAAGATTTGGGTAAATTTGTAGATATTATGCTCATTCTGGGTAACTGAGATCAAAGGTACTTAGTATACAGGTTTAACTTTTTGAAATGTGTGTCATGAAGAATTGCCCTGTCCTGAGCTTACATAGCTATCAGTCCCTTCTTCAACAGAATATAGGGCTGGAAGGACCCTATTTAGACCTGGTAGGATCCATTTTGTCGTTTTACAACAAAATAGTCACTGACATGAGAAGGGAGATTGCCTTGCTTGTCATTCATCAATCCAAACAGAATCTTCAAAACCATGCCAAGTTTTCTGTCTTCATTGATCAATCAGCGAGTCAATGTGGGTGTCTCCATGCTACAGAAGCAGGTTTTTCAGGCCTACTTCCTAGCAAGCAGCCTTTGTCAAGACAAAATGTCCTGAATTTTCCACTTTGATGATTCAGCAACTTAAGTGAGTTGATTCAACATCGCATAGGAAAAGTTCTTAAAATGGTCTGTGTTTATATTTATGTTCACCTGTTGGCTTTCATGTAGGTGAGTTGGCTTACTATTTATTTAGTACCTGAAACTAAGCATAAATTATACCTCAGCTGTAATGTGAGAAGTAATAATAGCAATAATCTAACTTTGTATATTATTCTTCATCAAATAAACAGGTAAAATTATTAGTATTACTTTTTATAACTATATTTACATAATTAATTAGGTATACTTTTTTTTTTTTTTAAATTTGGGGAATTGGGGGAGGGGACCAGTCAAGTTGTTGTTCTTCTTCAATCTTTGTTGTGGAGGGCGCCAGTCGCCATCTGGCAGCTCATGGCCTCTAAGCTTAAGGTGCTGAATTCAGTCTTAGTTGCGGGTGGGCATAGCCACCATCCCATGTGGGAGTCGAACGCGGCAGCCTTGTTAAGAGCGCATGCTCTATCCTCTGAGCCATCCGGAGCGGCAGCTCAGCTCAAGATGCTGTGTTCAATCTTTTGTTGCAAGTGGGCATAGCCCACCGTTGAATAGGCAATATTGTTGTTACACCAGCTGAGCCATCCTGCCACGTGTTGGCAGCTCAGTGAGAGCTCAGCTAGGGCACAGTATTCACTGGCCCACATGGGAATCAAACCGGCAGCCCTGTTGTTCAGAGCACGTGCTCTAAGCCAACTCTTAACCAACTGAGCCACTCGGCCAGCTATACTTTTAAAACCTTAATCTGGATAGTCAAAATCTGGTTATTGAAATACGTTCCTTGTTAGGATGTTTTTCTTGAAAACTCACATTCTGCTATGCAATTTATCTTCATTATGTTTGCATTCCTCTGCATGCATATACAGACCTTTCATTGCACAATTTCAAACCTGTGAACTCAAAAAGAAAAATCAGTGCCTGCTTATTTGAATTTAATGATTGGATTTAATTGAATTTAATGATTGACAGTAGCCATAAAAGAATCTATAGAAATGAGATTTTAATTGACAGCGGGTGGTTACATACTGAAAGTTACATGCTTTTTGGGGGGAGGCAGTGCTGCATCTGTTTTTATAAGGAGATTAATCATCTATCTTAGTTCTTAAACTTTAATATGGATGTAAGAAATACCAGTAAAATGCAGATTCCTGGACACTATGCCTCGAGCTCTGATTCGGTAGGTCTGCAGGGAGGTCTAGAATCTGTATTTTTAATAAGCTCCATTGATGGTTTTGATTTGGTGGCCTGTGGGCTAGACTTTGAGACAGTCTGATTAACTAATGTGCTTTTCAAAGTACAGTCCCTCTTCTCTGGAAAGCTACCTTCCTTGAAGGAGAAGGCAAAAGTGAGAAAAGAGACTTACTCAATCGCATATCTTGACTTTATTCATTTCTATTTTAAAAGAAAACATTTCTATTTTATCTTGTTCCTAAAATTGATCTCACAAGAAAAGGAAGATTTAGTGGGAAGTAATTAAAAACTACAGATATAAAACTAGGCCCTCTCATGTACTGTCTCAGCCCCATTCTGACCACTGCCACTAAAGGGTAATTTGTGTGAAAACATGGCTTTTGAGCATATAAAAATGTGTCTTCTCCTTAACTACCTATTATGCCCCAGTCATTCATGAAGCTCGAGGAAGCATTGGGGGAGCGTTGGGGCTGGAGAAGGGAACACCGGAACCTAGCTCATGTTTGTCTGTAGCAGACGAAGAAGGGAAAATGCAGTGGATAACTGAGGAACAGTCTTTATGTGACCGAGCAGAACTTTGCAAATATAGAATAAAATGTTAACATGTAGTACTGCAGAGAAGTCATGGGTATACAGGAGGAACTTTCTGAGCTACGTGACTTCACACGAAAGCTGTCATCCTGATGACAATCTTCAAATAGGACATTTTTAGTCTTGGTTAGCAGAAAGGCAGACTGACAGTGGCTGATAGGTGGCAGAGACAGGGCATAAATGAGGTCCAGCTGGCTCCAAAGCCCTTGTTCTTTCTGCATTCCTATATCTGTTTTGTTTTGTTTTTTTTAACAGTCAAATGACCTAGAATTAAATGAGGATAAATTTGTCAGCCAAGCTATGTTAGGAGTAAAACCAGGGCAGAGGTGCACATGACTGCTTTTCAAATGCAACATAGAGTAATAGGTTAAGAGTGCATGTTCATAATGAATGAATGGATAAACAACATGTGGGATAGCCATACAATAGAATATTTTTGGCTATAAAAAGGAATGAAGTACTGATACATGCTACAACATAAATGCACCTTGAAAACATGCTAAATGGAAGAAGACAGTCACAAAAAGCCACATAGTGAATGATTCCATGCATATGAAATGTCCAGAATAGGCAAATTTATAGAGACAGTAAGTAGATATTGGTTGCCAGAAGCTGGAGAAAGAGGGAAATGGAAAGAGACTACTCACGGACATTGGGTTTCTTTTTGGGGTGATAAAAATGTTGAAATTGTAAGTGGTGATGGTTGCAGAACCCTGTGAATATAGTAGAAACCACTGAATTGTATACTTGGAAAGAGTGAATTTTATGGTATGTAAACTATATCTCAAAAAAACAGTCAGGTTTTGTATTCAGAAGGGCTCTAAAATCAAACTCTGCCTAAATCACTTACTAGTTGTGTGGTTGTGGCAGGTTATTTGAACTTTCAAAGCCTTACTATATAGCCTCATTTCTAAAGAAATGATAATAATTACAAACCTTCAAAGGTTATTGTAAGGATTCAGTGAGTTAAATATGTTAAGTCTGGCACTACTGCCTGGCACATAACAATTTCTTCATAAATGTTAGTTTTTACCTCTAGAGAGAAGGTTGTATGTGGAGAAATTTTAAAAATCAGATCAATCATCAACAAAACAAATAATAACGTGTTGGAGAGGCCGTGGAGAAAAAGGAACCCTCATACACTGTTGGTGGGAATGCAGATTGGTGTAGCCGCTATGGAAAGCAGTGTGGAGGTTCCTCAAAAAATTAAGAATAGAGTTACCATATGACCCAGCAATCCTCCTGGGCATCCACCCAAAAAATCCGAAAACATTTATCCGTAAAGATATATGTGCTCCAATGTTTGTTACAGCTTTATTTATGGTGGCCAAGACATGGAAACAACCAAAGTGTCCTTCCATAGGTGACTGGATAAAGAAGATGTGGTATATACACAGTGGAATACTACTCTGCCATAAGAAAGGATGAAATGGTGCCATTTTCGAAAATATGATTGGATCTTGAGATTATTATGCTAAGTGAAATAAGTCATACAGAAAAAGTCAAGAACAATATGATTTCACTAATATGTGGGGTATAAAACTGAAAGCAACAAAGGAACAAAACAAACAAAGAAATAAAAACGCATAGACACAGATGATAGTTTAGTTGTTACCGGACAGTAAGGTGGGAGAGGGAGTGGTAGATGATGGTAAACAGAGTCAAATATATGGTGATAGAAGGAGAACTGACTCTGGGCGGTGAATATGATATATAGATGATGTGTACTGAATTGTACACTTGAAAACTATTTAATTTTACTAACCATTGTCTCCCCAATAAATTTTAATTTAAAAAAAAATCAGAGCAGATTGAATAATAAGAAATTTTGGGGCCGGCTGAGTGCCACATTGGTTAAGAGCTGGCTTGGGATGCCAGCGGTCCCGGTTCGGATCCCACATATGAGGGCCAGTGACACTGCCCTCTACAGCTAAGATGGTGAACAACAGCTCCACCTGGAGCTGGGCTGCTATGAGTCCCAGGAACGGCATAGCTGCAGCTCCTGCTGCAGTGGGCTGCCATAGGCTACAGTGAGTGGCCGGCAGCCAGTGTGAGCTGCCAAGAGCTGCAGTGAGTGACCGTCCAGAGGCTGGTGACCGATCTGCCTCACCCAAAAAGAGTGCAATGCGGATACCAACATGGGCCAGTGAAACAATGTCCTCCACAACTGGACTGAAGAACAAAATAACAGCAACTTGTCTGTTCCCCTTCCCCAGTTCCCCAATGCTGTTCCCTTCCCCTAATTCCTCAATAAAATCTTTAAAAAAAAAAAAAAAGAAAAAAGAAATTTTGGCTGGAATCTCGCCTGGGTTCATGGCACACTCTATTTCCTCAGGTGCAGGGTTGCATGACACAGGGCTGGAGGGGCCCCCATAGGTCTCAAAACCTAAAACTCAATTCCCACCTCACCCTGATTGCTTTTAGGGCCAATATCAATAATTAGGAACTCTTGTGCAATAAATTATGAATGCTTCAGAAGTTAAAATGTAGGCAAAAATCTAGAAAGAGTGTGCCTAAACGTGTCATTAAAAAAAAAAAAACCACAGCTACTTTACAATTAAATTGTTTTATTTCACATCGCTGCTTAGTCATGACTATATGTTTTCAAAGATTATTTTTTTGCTCAGAACCATACATTGATACGAAACAAAGATACTTTTAAAGGTATTTGAAACATTTCCTGAAGAGATTGTAATTTGGATTGTTCAATACCAAAAATGTTGTTTATTGTGATCGTGTTGTGTTAGAATGTGAGTGAACCTTTTAAATATACCAGTTTATATGGCCAATTTATTAAATGAGGAACAGTTTAATAACGTTTAACTTTTATCTCAGAGATAAAACATTTGCCTGAACACCGAGAGGGACGTCATTAATATTACAGTATATTAATGTCCGACATATGCATTCCCTATTCTCCCCGAGATATGGAAATGCTTAAATATTATCAGAAGAAAAACTCCTTCCACCCAAATATGTAATTAGTAGAAAGGAAAAAACTCCTATTGCTACTTTAATTAGTGATTTTAAATTGGGCATGTCTGTCTTATTAATTATTGTTTCTTTTTTCTTGCAGCCTGGGGAAGGGCAGCCGCCGCCATGCTCTTCTGTGGCTTTATCATCCTGGTGATCTGTTTCATCCTCTCCTTCTTCGCCCTCTGTGGACCCCAAATGCTTATATTCCTGAGAGTGATTGGAGGCCTCCTTGCCCTGGCTGGTAAGACTGTGTGTCAGCAATTCTTCATTCATGCCTTCAGCAGACATCAGTATAGTAATGTCCAAGCCACAAAGAAGGTCCCTAACAATTACAGTTCCAGATTTGTTCTCAGAAAATATGTCACCAAGGGCAGAAGTAACAGAGGAGAGATGTGTTTTAAGACCTGGCTCCCTAACCTCCTGTGTCTCAGGTGGTACTTTGTGCACACCATCGAAGTCAGTAAGGTTATCACTTTATATATTGTCTCCTATAGGGGACCCCATACCCAGTGTCACCTCTACCCCAAGGGACCAGGGCTGAGTCAGCCCTGGAAGTGCAGTGTCTCCATAGTGGGCCCAGTGCTGGCCTCCTGTGAGTCCCATGCTGAGGGGATGGAATGTCCCTGAGCCATTTCATTTCTCAAAGGAGGTCTTATGAGTGGTGGGTCATGAAAGGATTTTCTGTAGTGGGCTGGGGGACCTCTCGGACGGACCAGATCTGGAATTGCCTCACCACCAGGGCCATAAATTTAGCTGTGCAGGAGTGTGGGGCTCAAAATGAGCATTTGTTAGGAGAATACAAGAACCAGGAATCTAGGAGCAAGAATTATTTGAAATTTTAGGTAGGCACCTGGCACTAGGGAAGTCTGTCGAAGGGGCAGAACCCCAGCCACAGAACTGAATTGAGTTGTAAAACTAGATTTCCTGAGGAGGGGAAAAGAGGAGGTGCTGGGAAGGGCAAAGAGAGGCCACAGGTCATGTCTCAAGATAACAGATTAGGCTCCTGGGAGCAAAGCAGAAATACTGCTGTGGACCTGGGGTACAAGCACAAGTGAGCAGAAGGTCTTGAAACTGGCCTTGAAGCCTTGTGACTAGAAGGGGTCCATGAGATCAAGCATGAGCCCAGAGGGAGACCACTTTGTGCTGGGTTCCCTGAGCTTAGAAGGTGTTCACAGAGCCTAGGGCAGGACAAGTGAGAGTTCAAATGTGTAAGATATTATCAAAGAAACATATATGATGGATCTTCTCACATGTCTGAAAAGACTAGATGGATGCCTGTTTCCATCACTGTTAGAAATAACATAACAGGACATTAACTTTCATTGAAAAATCCTAATAAATATCATATGACTCAACATTTCCACCTCGCAGTATATATCCAAAAGAATCGAAAACAGGGACTTAAACAGACATTTGTACACCCATGTTCATAGCAGCACTATTCACATTAGTCAAAAGGTGGAAACAACCCAACTATTCATCAACAGATAAATGGATAAGTAAAAAAAATATGTAATTCATCCAGAAAAAGGAATAAAGTTTTGCTATATGCTACAATGTTGATTGACGTTTAAAGCGTTATGCTAAGAGAAATAAGGTAGATGCAGGACAAATATTTTAGTATTTCACTTATATGAATTTCCTGGAATAGGCAAATTCATAGAGACAGAAAGAAGATTAGAGGTTACCGGAAGCTGAGGGGAGGGGAAATGGGGATAGAGTTTATGCTGGGGATGTTGAGAAAGTTTTAGGTATAGATAGTGGTGATGGTTACGCAATATTGTGAATGTATTTAATGCCACTTAATTGTACACTTAACAAATGGTTACAATGATATTGTGTTATATGTTATGCAGCAATTAAAAACATCCTAGTGAAACTCTTTTGTCCATCTTAGCATTAAAATATTAAGATCTAATAAAGGCCATCTCTAGCCAACAGGGTTGCAGAAGTTGTAAGAAAATTAGTTGTAGTGAGCGTCAACAGATAAACAGCTTAACGGGCCTGCTTAATTCTGCTCTCATTTTATAATTTGAAATTCCTCTTTTCCTTTAGAGTCTGACAGGTAGAATGAGAAATGTTTATAGAAGGATAAAAAGCCTAGAAATTTCAATACATTTTTAGTGGTAATAATATTGAATAAGGCCTACTTGGTTGTTAAGATATATTTCACAGCAACAATTATTTTTAATTTTATATATATTATTGGGTTAAAATCAGAAAAATTAAGCACTAGGGCCGGCTGAATGGCTCAGTTGATTAAGAGCTCGCTCAAGGGTGTGAGCTGAGCTCTGAGCAACAGCAGTTCTATGCCCAGCCCCAGGTGCCGCTGAGCTGCCAACAGGTGGCAGGATGGCTCAGCTAAAAAAAAAAAAAAGAAAAATTGAGCACTGATACAATTTAGATTTTGCAGAAATTCATCCAAACCATTACAAGAACATCATGTATGATGAACCAAAATGGATAAATCCCAATATTTAACATTTATGCCTAGGCAAATTAGAGAATAACATAAAGAAGAATTACTCATGCACACAGTATTTTGCAGTAACTAACAGACTTCACTAGGAAGAGTTTGCCATTTATGGTATACAAGAAGCAGAGAAATATTTCAAATCCACACCAAGATTGCCCTTCATAAATTTCCAGAGATGAGGAACATTCTGAGTTGAGAAATAGAAGTAACAGATTAACATGTGGCAACACCTACAGCCTTGCTAGTAATTTAAAAAAAAGGAAAAAGAAAACTACCTTAGGAGTTTTGTGTGTGGAGCCAGTAGAAAAAAATCAAGGTGAAAGAAGTGGTGGCAAGGACTCTGCACCATTCTGGGGAGCACAGCCAGCGGGCCCCTCTTTGTGGAAAGGACTTGTACAGAGCTAAAATCTGGCAATGTGCATGGGAAATCTGAAGTCCAAAAAATGCAGAACATAGCACAGCAAGTATATACTCATCACAGCTTTATGGAAGTATGCATGTTCATTGAGAAAGACTAAAAGATTAAGTTCTTTTTTTTTTATTTTTTTAATTTGAAAGTTGCTTAGAATGATAAATAATACTTGTAAGAATGTGACTCTTACACCAAAGGGTTTAGACATACATTTTCTTTCTTATATCCTCGTTACACTTCCCCCAAAGCCCTATCCCCTCTTTTATTCCTGTTCCCTGAGCCTGGAATGCTCTTCTCCCTGCCCTCCATCTCTCTCTCTCCATCTCTGTTTATGCTTCAGATTCGCACTTCCCTTCACAGGCTTTTCTGGTGATTCTCCCCTCTGATCATTTGCATCATTGGGTCATTGTTTCATTTAGTCATTCATTTATTGGATGAATATTCCAGTGGTGTCGTTTTGAATATCAAATGGTGTGTGTGTGTGTGTGTGTGTGTGTGCATGCATATGTGTATATATATGTATTATTTTCTCTAACACTGGAAATATTAACTATGTCTTTGGCATAGGAAATACAAAAATGAAAAACAGACTCTTCATTACCATCCTGCTTTCTATTGTACACCACAGTTTGGGCACTTATTACTTCAGTATCTATAAGGTTTGCATGTGGACTATAGAGTAATTTTTCTAATTGTCTTCTATCCACATTTCATATATTCAGCATTCCTCTCAGTGCGACATAACTCTGACACACAATATTTAATAATCTTTTTGGGATCATGGTTAACTAGATACCCCAGCTCCTTTCTTTAGCATTGTCTAGGTAGATGTAAGACTTACATAAAGGCAGAAACATCGTGGGAGAGGATGTTAATCTGTTGCTCGTGTGTTCCTTCATTCGTGCATGCATGCATTCATGCTTTGGATTTTTTTTCTTCCCTTTAGCTGTGTTCCAGATCATCTCCCTGGTAATTTACCCTGTGAAGTACACCCAGACTTTCCACCTTCACTCCAACCCCGCAGTCCTTTACATCTATAACTGGGCCTACGGCTTTGGGTGGGCAGCCACAATCATCCTGATTGGCTGTGCCTTCTTCTTCTGTTGTCTCCCCAACTACGAAGATGACCTCCTGGGCAATGCCAAGCCCAGGTATTTCTACACATCCGCCTAAGGTGGGGAAGGCGCCGCTGCCAGGATGGATTCTGGAGGAAGAAACTTTGTTCTTCAGGATACTTTGAACCTTTTTTGGGGGAGCAGTGTTCATATCATGAGACTAGTCAAAATGCTAAAATAATTTGAGAGAAAATATTTCTTAAACGGTGTTATAGTTATAGTTTCATATTCACCTTTTATATATGTTTTATAGAGTTAAACAAAACTTACTTTTTTTAATTACCTATGCCATATTTCCTTACTATCTTTTTTATACCATTTATACTGCATGTATAAAAGAATCTGAATATGAAACTTATACCATCATATGGTAAAATGAGAAGGCTTCAAAGATTCAAGTGACTTGATCCAGTGCCTGTTTTTCCCAGATTAAATGGACTGGGTCTATTAAGGGATCAGAAGAGGGAAAAAGATCAGTAAATATTGTCAGTGACCAAATATTTTTTAAAAATGCAAAATTTTTCCAGCCTTCAGCTAAAGAAGTAAAAAAGTTTCGCAAATATATACCATCTCTGATCATTTCTATTTACTATCCTGAATAATTGATTTTTTTTTGCTAAGCTTCACATTAACTTGATATGTCATTTAGGAAAGTATTCTTTCATGGCCAAAACGTGTTGCAAGTAGTAAGGCCTTCTAATATAGGGAAGTGCTAAAATGAAATTTTTTCCTTTAAAGTGGTTTGTAGGGCTGGGGTGTGGGAAAATGATATATTAATCTGTACTGTTTTGTGTCTATGTAAAGACCAGAGTAGACTGAATTGAAAGATGGACTGGGCCTAATTCATCATGACTGATAGATACAATTAGGTTGTGCAATAAAGCATTAGGAAGCCCATTCCTATCAAAAAAATAACATTAAAACAACCTAAGGAGAAAAAATGGCTTGAGTTTTTCATCTCAGTTGACTGAGCTCTAACAATTAGACACAGCTTCTGATAGACTGCAACTGTAAGCAAAAATTTAAATATAGGTAAAACCCTGGTCTTCCTTGGTAAACAGATTTAAAATATTGGATGTAAAACATGCAACAGGAGAATTCAGGAATGTGAGATCTCTGATTGGGAAATAACTGTATATCATATGGATTATTATTGTTTTTTTTTTACCATTTGTACTTAACATAATGAAAACCAATTTACTTATCAAGTTATTATTTTGTAAGTTGCAGGATATGCAATTGCAGTTTTTATTATGAAGTTTTCCCAATAAACCAGGTGTTCTAATCTTGTGTCTAGTTTGAAGTGTTTTAGCTTTTTTTTTTTTTTTTTTTTTTTTTAATTTCAAATCTGGTGGAGGCAATTTTGTAAAAAATGCTTTGAGTGGGGTAGTAAGAACACTGGATAAAATGAAAAGTTGCTTTCTCCTTGAGATGGAGTAGCCTTCATTCAGATGGTAGGATAGCAAGCAGTCTCTTGTCTTCTTTTCCCCTTATTCACCTTCCCATCTGATAGTTTTCTTTCCACCAACATGCGTCATAGATTAATTCTGCTATGATGTATGTAATGTGAAGAAGAGTTGAGGAGCGGCGTGGTGGGAGAAGGGAGGTATTTCTTCTTAGTGCTGCTAGCCCCTTGGTCCTTGGCAGTAAACTTTTCTTCTATGCTTTCAAAATATGAAGTGAATGTTTCTTATAAGTTTAGAAGAATGTTGTCTGTGTGATTATTTACACCATTTTTTAAAAAAATTCTGTGACTAGTAGAGGATTTTAAGTGGTAAATAACAACATTCAAAATGCCATATTCTAAAAACAGCACAGCTAATTCTAGAAGATAATGGATATCCAGAGATTAAGAAACTGGGTTTCCCTGTTGAACATGAAAATCAGTCTCAGATACAAGGTTCTCTAAGACATGTACTCTTGTCTTTGGATTTATTTCCCATGCAACTTCCTTCTTCATCTCAATAAGCAACACACTCTATTCTAATGATGCACGTTTACAACTTCCTGGGATGAATAAGCTGATGTAATAGAAGCTTTTCAACGTGAAACATTCGGGACAAAGACATACTAAGTTACTTTGGCTAAAATGTCCCACTTCTTTCAGCCTCGTTCAAGAGGAGAGATCCTCCATTCCTTGTTGGATCACATTCACCAAGCCAGGTACCTTTATGTCACCAACAGAGCAGGAGAATTCCAAAGAATCCTGGAGAGTGATGAAGAATTTGACTGAGACACCATCTGGAGCCTAACAATGCATTGTATGAGATTTCCCATGGTAAAGCTGAGGTGGTTTTGGCTCTGTAATTATTTAAGAGTCCCCACCCTTTAAATAAGCAGTTCTAGGTTCCCAAGTAATTATCTCACGCTTACACTGTAAGTAGTCACATATGCTAAGTGCCATTTACTGTTGAATGTAACAAAGGAGTTAAGTTCTATCAGTTGTCACACAAAATGACTATGGAATGTAATTAGTTTTAGATTTAAAACCATCTACTGCTGGACTGACAAGTTTCATAGGCTTTCCTTTTTTAAGGAAATGAAAACAATGGAAGAATATAGTCATAATAACTTAATTAGGTTGATTTTTGCTACACACACCTGCTGAAAGAGAGTCCTATTAATATAACATACACGAATGCTGAATTGATTTGTTTTGTTTTTCTAGACATACCTGAAAAGGGCATATTTGAGTCACATCCCAACATCGGCTCTTATTAGCTGTTAGGCTTGGGCAGTTCACCTCCCCACTGGCCTTATAGCTTCCTCTATAAAAGGATTGCAAACGATCCCTTTTCATAATTCTCTGATTCAGTGCGTGTGTATGTGTATCTGCTCATTTGTTAATTTACTCATATTCTTGGGAAAAGGAAAAGGGTAATATGATGCATATTTTGTGTTTTGTTTTTTTTTCAGATTGATTTTCATAGGTAGAAACAATGACTATCATCTTTTAAATTGTGATAGCATTTTTTTTTAGTTGAAAATAAAAGAATATTTCTTTAGTTGGGTGAACGAAATAAATGACTGTAGACTCTTATCATGAGCATAAGGAACCCTAAAGCTTTGATGAAAAACTTCATTTGTATTCCAGGGAAGTTCTGATTTAAGATGGTGGAGTAAACTATATTAAGTAATCACTTCTGACCAGTATAGAAAAAAAGTAGAATAAACAAGTAACAGGGGGAATAAATCCATAAGTAAAAAAGGATCCATTAGCTGACCAGAGATTTTGTCAAATTTTAGAAGATGAAAAATGAGTGACATTGTCAGCGCAGGGAAGCCATCCAGAACAAATTCAAGTTGGCTGTCATGAAAGTAACAGCTGTGATGCTTGGTAAGTGCCAGAGGTGCCAAGTTTGGAGTTGGCAGGAAAACGAGTGGGAATGGGAAAGGGGGAGGGTGTAAATTGGGGAGATTAGTTAAGAGGTCTGCTGCAGGAGGAGTTTGGCAGTAGGCCTGGTCTTCCCTTCCCCCTATCAGACTGCCTACGCCAAATTTACACATTGGAGCCCGTGGCCTACAGTGCTTACCTGTATGCAACACCAGGGATAATGATCATGCTCGCTAGGTAGCATCCTCTTTTCTAAGTGCTTCCCATGTACTAATCCACATGAATATTCCCGAGACCCTTTGATATGGATATAATTATTCAGAGAAGTAATGGATGTATAGGGATGTGAAGTAATTTTCTCAAGGTCACATAGCTAGTAAATAACAGTAATAATAGACACGAAATACAGTGTTGTGGTATTGTTTGGTGCAGTAGAGAATAGTACAGTAGATGTTATTACTATCTGAGTATTCTCAGTCTTTCCCCTCCTACCCTTGTTTTGGTGTGGGTCCCACAACCTCTTCCATGTATCCATACTGCAGGGAGAGTTGTGTCTTCCCAAGGTGTTGGGGGGTGGGGCATTGTGCAATGGAGAAGTATGAAATAAAGGAGAAGGGTCAGATGGGTGAAGGACTAGGCCTGGGAGCAGACTGGTTATTCAAAGAGAGGGGATGAGATGGGCAGCTGAAGGAAATGAATGGGAAAAAGAAAATTTCAGAAATCTTAGGATCTATGAATCACACTACACAGTGTTTGGGAAACATAGTCCCCATTGTTTTGAGTTTTCGTGATGGGACTGTCTTCTTTTGGAGCACTTCTCTGTGATTGGACCATGTAAGTCATTACCTCAATACACATCACAGATAGGAACCATTTTCCAAAGCATCCCAGAGGTGTGGTTGAAATTAGAATGTCTGGTCTTGATTTTCTGGCCTGATGGAGAGTGCCTGATAAATAAAAACACAGTAGCGTCTCTGAGGCACTCATTTTTAGCCTTTCTAAAATGTACTGCTTTTGATATTAGAGATCACTGGTCCTAATTGAAGTACAATTTTTTTTTTTTTTTTTAGCTGAGCCATCCTGCCACCTGTTGAGTACAATTTTTTTTAGACATTAGAATCATCCATATACTGTAAAGAATATTTTCTTTATTATTATTTATAGGATATTTTGATACATGCAAAAAAAAACCAAACACATAGTGAACACATGATGTTCACGCAGATAGGACATAACCTAGGTATAGATATACTATATCCCATCCTTTTGGTTTTTGTTATACTGTGGAATATTCTTGATCAGAAATAGAAATGCTTGGGCCGGCCGAGTGGCGCATTGGTTAAGCGCTGGTTTTGGGATGCCAGCGGCCCCGGTTCGGATCCCACATGAGGGCCAGTGACACTGCCCTCTACAGCTAACAACAGCTCCACCTGGAGCTGGGCTGTGCGAGCCCCGGTGATGGTGTAGGCTGCAGCCCCTGCTGCAGTGGGCTGCCATAGGCTACAGTGAGCGGCCAGCAGCCAGCGTGAGCGGCTGGCAGCCAAGCGTGAGCTGCCAATAGCCGCGGTGAGCGACATCCAGAGGCCAGCGACCGATCTGCCTCATCCGGGAAGAGCGCAATGACGATACCAACAGTGAAGCAACATCCTCCGCAACTAGACTGAAGAACAAAAGGACAGCAACTTGTCTGTTCCCCTTTCCCGATTCCCCAACGCTGTTCCCCTCCGCCAATTCCCCAATTAAAAAAAAAAAAAAAAAGAAATAGAAATGCTTGGAAGAAGGGCTCCTTTTTACTTTTATACATCATGTGACTAAATCTTTTTCACCCATGTACTCTAAGCAAAGGAAAGCGAATGCGTAATCCCTATGTTTTATCTTAAATTTTTATATACGTAAATGTTTATCAGAAATACGGTCATGCTTGTTGTAATATAAAAATGGTTTACATCACAAGTTAATTATTTAACCCTCCACCTTTACCCCACAAATCCTCAATCAAAGTAAGGCACATATGAGGCAAGCGTATCACATTTGAGGAAGACATTTCCTTAGAAGCAATTGTCTGAACTGACACCTCAACTTTAATTTAAGTGGAAGGCACAAATAAACATTTTTAATAGCCCTCTAATACTTAATCCCCTTCTAATTCAAAGGATTACCAGTTGGTAAAACCATAACAGGAATTCAAAGAATTTTGCAACCTAAATTGCTATGAAAAGGGGATGAATGAACAAGACTATTTCATACAATTATGCAGTAAGAATATAACTGGAATTGAGGCCAAGAGCAGAATGCCTAGCTCCCTGTTTTGAATTCTTCTTTTCCTTGCTCTTTCTGCAACAGTTAATTACCCAGTGGAGTTTTAAAAATAGGTCTTTGGAGTCAAAAGATTGCTCTATCTTATCTCTGTGGAATGGTTTCAGGTTTTAAAATTTCTGAAGCCACACTGAGCTTAGGACCCATTAGTGGAGGGTCAGAGCCCTTTGAGTTTTGAGATAATTCTTCTGCAAGTTTGGCTTGCCTTGTCACACATACCATCCTTTGTTCCTGAATTTTGCAATCCTGGTAAGTATCTGGGAGTATTTTACTGGGTGTGGCAGAGGTGAGAATAACACACCTCAGGTATGGGAAAGGACAGTCAAAAAGGGAAATTAAAAGAGGTTCACATCCTGTCATGTTAATAATTCTCCACTTGTGCTATTCTGTGCTTCATGGTTAATCTCCAGATTAACAATATTTCTTTCACTGCAAAAATAAAGGAAAACTCAGAAATATGTGTGTGCATGTGCAATCATGTGTTCAAAGATGGTTCTTTCATGAAGAATTGGAATCCTGTTGATTTAAATGGCATAAGATTGTCTTAGTGATAGTGAGTCATTGAACGATCGCAAATAGATGGTTGTATAATGGTTTGCCCAGCCAGTTTTTCCAGTATGAAGATTCAAAGCAATTAACCTATTATCAACTGCCTTTGAATACATCACTTTTAAGGGAGAACACTTAGATTTAAAATACAAACTCTGAACTTAATCTCTAGAAGTAAATTGCTCAGTGAGACTTTGAAAGCAAGTTCCATATGCGAATTATTTGTTTCTCTGTTCTATGTTTTCTATTCTGGTTACTCAGTGAATACGCTTAATTTGAAATGCTTCAGTGAAAATTCATGTTTCCAAATTCTACCCCACCCAGTTCTTAGTCAAGCTGAACACCTCAATGCTCAACCCGTTTTTCAAGGAAAAAGAAAAAAGAAAAACGAAAAACTGGCTTCAGGGCAGATATTGAAGATTGATGAAATGAAGTTTGTATAGGAAGCTGGCTTTTGCCATGGTTAATTTAATGTTGTTAGACGTTACCATTGGAATGATATCTTCTGAGGATGTCTAGGGAATCAGAAGTTGGGTACATTAAGACTAGAGACATCAACATGATAAAATGAATTCCTGGCTAACCCCAAACAAACATAAATGCCTTCATCTTAGAACAATATATTATCCATGCCTCCCTGTCCTTGCTCTGGGGAGATCGTCCCAGTAGGGTTGTTATAATTTAGGAAAAGGAGTGATGCCGCCTTCTGCCAGGAGCATCCTGAGATGGGTGCCCTTGTGCAGGGCACAGCTGCACAGCACCACCCAGCAGCCTGGCTGCGGGGTCAGGTCACCCAGACACCACGTGGAGCAGCCCCTACACGAAAGAGGAGCCCTGGGATTGTTTTTAAAAAGTCAAGCCTTCCTCCACTTGCCCTGTATACACCCCTATCCTTGCCTCCCCAAGTTTTCTTCTATAAAGCTCAATGCAGAGGCAGCTTTCGTATCACTATCAGGAATTCAGTACCTGAGTGAACACACTTCCCATTCTCCAATTTATGTCTTTAAAGGGTAAATTCAACATTCAGAAAACATCACCAATCAAAGTAAAAACTGAGTCAAATGATGTTTGTCTTTTTCTATTCTCACATGCTGCAAAAACCCAGTACCTCAAGGGAAACTATGCCATATTAGGAAGGCAGGCAGGCAGGCAGGCAGGCAGGAAGGAAGGAGAGAAATAAAGAGAAAGAAAGAAAGAAAGAAAGAAAGAAAGAAAGAAAGAAAGAAAGAAAGAAAGAAAGAAAGAAAGAAAGAAAGAAAGAAAGAAAGAAAGAAAGAGAAAGAGAGAGAGAGAGAGAGAGAGAGAGAGAGAGAGAGAGAGAGGAAGGAAGGAAGGAAGGAAGGAAGGAAGGAAGGAAGGAAGGAAGGAAGGAAGGAAAAAAAAGAAAGAAAAGAAAAAAGAAAGAAGGGAGGGAGAAAGGAAAAAAAGAAAGAAGGGAGGGAGGGAGGGAGGGAGGGAGGAAGGGAAGAAAGAAAGAAAAGAAAAGAGGGGGTGACCGATTAGCTCGGTTGGTTAGAGCATCCTGCTGATAATACTAAGGTTGCTGGTTCAATCCCCGCATGAGCCACTGTGAGCTGCGCCCTCCTTAAAAGAGTCAACTATGTCGTTGTGGCATGAAAGCAATGTGTAACCAATGATCGTGGCTGTTCCCCAATAAAATTTAAAAAAGTAAAAAAGAAAGAAATGCTACATTGAAGTTCCTCAGCTCGGAATGCTACTTCTGCTCTTCCTAACTGAGAAGATTTACAATACAATAAGCTTTCAACTACAACTGGCTAATTCGCAGCCTCAGTGGGACTCTGGAATCAAGGAATGACTTCTCTCATGCTTGCATAGAGGGCTGCTGTCCTGGAACCATGATAAAGCTGAGTTGTTAAAGAAAAGCCATTTCCAGCAGAAAGCCTGCTTCCAGCCTTCTGTCTGAGCCTTCTCAGTTCACTCTGTTGGGCATTAAGGGGCTTAAGTATAAAACATGCCTAGCTGTTCACCCTCTTTTACATTGCTTTTTGTTTTTGTTTTGTCCTAAGAAGAAGCTAGACAAGTTTTCAGAATTTGTAGATGTAATCGTAGGGAAGCTCTTCAAAGTAAATGAGGAATGGGAAAATATTAAACACAAAGCAGCAGCCTGTGTCTGTGGTCTTTCTTTTAAGCAGATTGTCAATGAGGAGATCACTGTTTGGGGTCCCATGTTTGTTTTGGTAACAGCAGCCCAAGCCTTCCTTCAGTCTGTGGGTAAGTCATCACAGCGTGAGTTAGGATTGGAAGACAAGTGTAGACAACTTCTACATTCTGAAACACAGAACTTGCTCCAGAAACATCTTATTCACTGACCAGAATTTGGAAAAACAGACAAAATGAGAATTCTCAAAGAAGCTTCATAAGACTTATATTCTGTGCCCAACTGACACATTGTAGATAGGTTTCTCATTTGTAGGAATTAACTGATAAGAATGCCTTTTTGCTTTTGCGTTCTACAAATGTCTTGAAGACTTGTACAAGAAGAGTCACCATATAGATTTATAATCTAAAATTCTCAGCACAAGGAGAGAGATCAGATTTTCCTTAGAGGAATGCATATGAAATGGTCCAAAAAAAATTCATGTTCCAGATGCTAACAGATGTTACTAAAAGAGAGTCTATGGTCAAGTAATTGCAACAATATCGACCGTTTACCACTTCCTCACTCTGTACCAGGCTTTATTTCATTTGACCTTAACAACAACCCCATTAGATAAATACATTATTACTTCTATTTTCAAATTAGGGATACTGAAGCTTAGAGAGGTTAGTGATTTACAAAGTGTATAATGGAGCCATCATTCAAACAGGTTTGATTTCAAAGTCATTTCTCTTAACCATGTGTGCGTTGAGTCAGCTCCAACTCCTGGTGACCCCATGAAGGAGTGAAGCCCACAGTCCTGGCCTCCCAGCCCTGCTCAGCTCCTGGAGACCCATGCCTGTGGCTTCTCTTATGGAGTCAGCCCATCCCATATTTGGTCTCCCTCTTGTCCTGCTGCCTTCTATTTCCCCAGCATTACTGTCTTTTCCAAAGAACCCTGCCTTCTCTGAAATAGGGCAGCTTCTGTTCTGTCATTTTTGCCGTTAGCGATGTCTCAGGCTTAATTTGCTCTAGGACCCACTTGTTCATCTTTCTGGTGGTTCAGGGTATCCATAGAGATCTCCTCCAACATCATACTTAAATGACCATGCAAAGATATATTTGGGAAATACAGAGATAAATAAGGTTTGAAGGATTTTATTTTGCTTTTAAAAAATTACTATATAAACTTCAGAACTATTAATGTGCTAAAATGAATTATAAGCCATCAAGAGGAGGTTTTGACATTAGAACATTTATTTATTTATTTATTTATTTATTTATTTATTTATTTATTTATTTATTTTCATGGCACTACCTTAATTTGGATTCCTAGACAAGGATTTGAGGGTAGGCCATTGGGAAGTGATCTGCAACAGCACAAATAGAGAATAAGAAGAGTAGGATAGCTTAGGAAAAAAGACAATCAAGCATATATTTATAGTCATATCACTGCAACTAGGGCTCTTTACTTCTGGGGATCCTCTGAGGAGCTGTGCAGAATGAGTCTCAAAATAGTTCTAATGAAGGGTGGGGGATGGGTTATTTGTCTAGTGACTGTTCATTGTTGAGATTTGCTCTTGAGCTGCCCTGAGTGCAGGCTGAGCAAGCTCCCATAGTGCCAGGTAAAGCTCTCGTTCCAATAGGTAGGAAGACAGGTGCCCTGGATGGGAAGCTGTCAGTGTGTAAGGAAGCTGCTCACTAGCTGCAGGCTAAATCAGAGGTGAGCCAAGGAGACATGGGTGGGATATCTATACTGTCTGCTACAGTCTCCCACTCCTGGTTTTCCTTACATCATCCCTGCCCCACATTGAGTAGGCTCTGATATTGATGCTTCAAGGTAGTTGTGGGCTATAGTCTCTAAAATTGAATTTTAAAAATGGGAGGGTTAACTAAATGAATTACAATCCCCATAGATGCATCTGTCAATGAGGCTTTAATTGTTCCCCTCTTATCTGCTGGGGATACTTTCCAAGACCCCCAGTGGATGCCTGAAACTTTGGGAAATACCAAACCCTATATATACTATGTTTTTTCCTATACACACCTATCGATGATAAAGCTTAATTTATAAGTTAGGCACAGTAAGAGATGAACAACAATAATGAATAATAGAACAATTTTAGCAATATACTGGAATAAAAGTTATATGAATGTGGTCTCTCTCAAAATATCTTATTGTGCTGTACTCACCCTTCTTGTGATGATGTGAGATGATACAATGCCTATGTGATGAGATGAAGTGAGGTGAATGGTGTGGCCATTGTGACAAGCACTGCAGACTGAGACAGCTTATGTGATAACCGAGAAGGCTACTAAGTGACTAAAGGGGGGTAGCATATATTGTGTGGATACGCTGGACAAAGGGACGATTCACATCCCAGGTGGGACAGAGTGGGACAGCTCAAGATTCCATCTCACTTCCCAGAACGGCATGCAATCTAAAACTTATTATTTCTGAAATTTTCCATCCATTTAATATTTTCATGCCATGGTTGCCACTGGTAATTGAAACTGTGGAATGCGAAGCTGTGGATAAGGGGCAACTACTGATTTTGCAACAGCAACTATATTTCCTTGTGATAATCAAGGTTACTTACCCCTACAAGTATATTAACATTGATTGTTGGCCTGCTGATCTACCTTCATGAGGAGCCCAAAATGACCAGTTAGAGTAGCTTTAGGTTCAGTAAAACACTTATTATGTTCCCTGGTTGAAATGTTTTACCCACCTTGGAAATTTAGATTTCTAATCTCATAGAGCCTAGATTTTCTATTAGAAAAAGGAAAAATTCCCCCAACAAGACACAGGATTGACGGTCCAACAGGCGATCCCAACTCTAAGATGTGTCATCTCTGAGCTGGTACCTTAGGAGACTGTTTTAGTATCTTGTCAGTCTGGCAGCTTCTGGGAGATGCAGTACACAGAAAGACCAGTGGATCTTATGGTCATGTGCCCACTGTCGCCCCTGAGCTCCCTCAGTTTAAGGAAATGTTATAAAGGATCTCATGTCAATCAATTGAGAGTATAAGCCCTTGGGTAATGGGGTTTGCAGGGGCACTTCAAGCAGGGAAGGTGAATGGAAACATAAGCTCTAGTAAGATGAAGTACTGCCCACTCCAGGTTGGAAGGGTCTGATGCAATCAACTTGTCTCTATATTTTTTCTGAGGGGTGGTTCATTCCACCAACCCATCTATCAATTTGACATTCTTAAGATCCACTCCTATGTATGTTCCTTCAGTGCCTACTGGACATATCACCCAGGTCCTATAGCTCTTTTGTTGGATATGCCATTTCTTCCCATGGCATGAACTTTACTTTCCCATTCAGGATATTTTAAGACCTTATCCGAGTCATTGGTCTAGAAGTGAGGAAGGCATAGCATCTTGTGAGGCATCTGCCTCAGATGAGGCCTTTGAATGGTTGCAGGCAATGGGAGGTTGCTTGCTTCTGCTAGGGAGGAGAGGACCATTCTGCGAGTCTGGACTTTCTACCCAATGTCCCCATCTCAGATCTTCAAGACCAACTTTCTCCCTGTGGGAGCTTGATTGTTAACATGGAAGACTTCCTGTGGCTGTGATTTCAGCCCGTTTTGTGGGTCTATCATCCTTACATCAAATCCTAGACCTGATTTTCAACACAGTTTTGCCCTACAGATGTAAGAGATGAGGCCTTCTTTAAATGCTTCCATGGAGGACCCCTGGCTTTCACAATGTGCCACAGTGAGTTGATGGTCAGTTGACCTGAGGCTTTGTTTACTTTCTCCAATTAAGAATTCCGTAGTCCTTAGCATTTCCAGTGTCCCCATATTGTTGTTTTATTTTGTTTTGTTTTGTTTTGTTTGAGGGCAGTGTCACTGGCCCTCATATGTGGGACCCGAAATGGGGCCGCTAGCTTCCCAAGCCAGCATTTAACCACCGTGCCTCTCGACCAGCCCAATAGACTTGAGTTTTTTTTTTTTTTGAGGGCAGTGTCACTGGCCCTCATATATGAGACCCGAACCAGGGCTGCTGGCTTCCCATGCCAGCGCTTAACCACTGCACCACTCGGCCGGCCCTTCCAGTGCCCCCATATTTTTCAAGTGCTAGAGAGATCACTAAGTCAGTACTTCCTCTTCCCCCCAACCCATCACAGGTGACCATTTCAGTAATTGTGATGCTCAGGCTGACAGGGGTTATCACAGCTGCACTTAACCACCAGCAATGCAGTTTTGGTTGCCATCTGACTGAAGTGAGCCAGTTGCAGGCTCCATCCTGAGACTGCTTCCAGAACCACTTGCCTTAGATTGGTTTCCCCCAAAAGTAGAACCTGAGACGAGGATTTGGGTATAGGTAGTATTTGGGAGGTGACTCCAAGAATCCCAAATCAGGAAGTGAAGAAAGTGATATAGGGGAGGGAGAAAAGCCAGTAAAATGTATGTTAAATGTTACTACATCTGGTGACTACTGTAGGCAACTGAGGCTCAATCCTCCTACAGACCCTCTGAGCAACCATGTGGAATTATTACATGAGAGACACAGAAGCTGGAACATTTAACTCACCTCTGTCCCTTAACAGTCGAGGGTTCTCTTGGGGCATTAAATCCTCAGCACATCAGAATCCTGTGCGTAGGCTGAGCAAGCTGGCCCATCCCTCAGGCAAAGAAGCAGAGACACAGCTGCTTGGGATGCACAGGGGAACCAAGGTGAGTGTCACAGCATGTGCTATACAGACTGATCATCATTAATGGAAGTCTGGCTGGGAAATGCTTCTCTGAGTTATTCAGCCCATTCACTTCCCATGGCCTATAGGATAAAATTGCAACTCAATAGCATGGCTTACAAAACCCTCCATGATCTGGCTCTGTCTGCTTTTCTAGACTCTTATCTTGAAAGTCAATCCTCTCTCAGCCACTGTCTTGCTCAATACACACATACACACACCATCGTCAACATTATCATCATCATCACTGTATTCTGTCCTCTGGCTGTAGCTAACTTGTTGCAGTTCCCTGATATTTCATTTCTCTATGCTAGCTTACTCCTTTCCTCTGCTGATAGTGACCTTTCACACACTGTTTTTGCCCATCAAAGACATTCCATGATAGTGGAGGTGGATGCACAACACTGTGAATGTACTGAATGCCACTGGATTATGTACTTAAAAATGGTTAAAATGGGAAACTTTATGTCATATATATTATCAAAATCAAAATATATTTTAAAAAGTAAAAATGAAATGTGCTGCCCCCTCCCCAACTAAAAAATTCCCATCTGTCATTATTGGATAAAGCAGTACATCTCCTAGGGAAGCACCTTCCCCAATGGCATGGACTATTCTTCTTTTCCTATCTTATATTTGAGCCAGATACCATCTGGGGGTTTCCTATCTATGATGGTTAATTTTATGTATCAACTTGCCTGGACCATGGAGTGACCAGATACTTAAACATTATTCTAGGTCTGTCTGTGAGGGTGTTTCTGGATAAGATTGACATCTGAATTGGTTGACTGGGTAACACAGATTGCCCTTCCCACCCACTGAAGACACGAATGGAACAACAAGGCTGAGTAAGAGAATTTACTATCACTGCCTGACTGAGATATTGGTCTTCTCCTGCCTTTGGACTTGAACACCATGGGCTCTCCAGGTTCTCAAGTTTTGGACTTAGACTGGAATTATACCATTGACTCTCCTGAGTCTCCAGTTTGCCAAATGGAAATCTTGGGACTTCCCAGCCTCCATAATCACATGAGCCAATTCCTTATAATAAATCTCTGTCTGTCTGTCTGTCTGTCTGTTACTCTCCATATATACAGAGGGCGCAAAACAAAACAAAAAATACATACACAGTTTAGGAAAGGGAACCTGTATTAAAATGGTTATACTCAATATATACTGATAACAAAAGATGAATACAAGTCACGTTTGACTTCTGCAATTACAAGAGGTGCTCAAAGTGGTTACCATCAGCATCCAGGCACTTCTGATTATGGCAAACTACTGTTCGAGCAACACCAACCAAAGTGTCCACTTGTATACATTTTTGTTGGCACAAACCTGCACTTGATTAGTTTCCCCTTCACTGTGATTTCTACCCCTCCTTGATCCCTCTTCTCAACCCACATTTTTATTCCAAGAGGGAAGTGGCATTTTTAAGCCTGGCCACTTGCCTCTGTCTACCCTCTACTTTCACTCACAATTCCTCTTTTTCTAGCAGACGGCTTTCTTGTTCTTTATTTTTTAGTGGGAACTTAGCTTAAATTACATCCTGATTTCTCTCTATCCAAGGCTGAAGAAAGACTTTGGAATCAGACCTTCGTGTTTTGCTCTTCATATGTAAGGGGAACTTTTAGAATATAGAAATTCTTTTTCTTTCCCAATTATGCTGACTTCACAATTCAGGAGATTCACCAGAGTTAGTCTGAGATTCAAAGCTAGCCAGTTAGCTCTTTATTTTGGTGTTGTATCCTCTCTCTATAGGTGTGAATACCACATACAGCCCTCCATTATTAACGTCCCTCCATTTATCCACTCCACTTCTTTCTCTAAGAACAGATCCTTAGGAGTGGAACTGGTACATTATATTTTAATGAGAGCTAGTGTAGTGCAGTGCAAAAGTACAGGCTTTGTTATCCAACAGAATCCTACCTCTTTTACTGGTTACTGGCATGGCCCAAGCGATGGGTTTTATTTCACGGGGCTTCAGTCTGCTTACATGCAAAATGGAAAAATGTTCCAATCTCATAGGTTTGCTAAAATGATTAAATGGGATAGTTCAACACCTACCATGTAATAAGTGCTCAAGAAGTGCTTCCCTTCATCTTATATTTTTTAAAATATGTAGCTATATTGCTTTCTAAGGCCTTTATGGTGACACCAGTTCCAAGGATTATTAAAATTTCTTCTTTGTCATACAGTCATTAAAAAACCAATATGTAGATATACATACATATATATTTAGTATCCAGAATATATTTTAAATGATTTCTACAAATGAGGTAGGAAAAGAATAACCCAAGAGAATAATGCAAAGAATATGAATAGATAATTTGGAAATTGAGAACCTGAACAGCCAAGAAACAACGAAAACTTGGTTAACTTCACTAATTTTCAGATAAGTGACAATTAAAACAATGATATGCTATTTCACCCTCACTAGACTGGCAAAGTCAGAAGCCTTTGCAATACTGAAGTCACTCCCTGGGGTTACTTAACACATTGAGGACAGAGCATTTAAATATATAAATGCAAATCTGCATCACTGGTCCACAATGTGTTAAACTGCTGATAGGCTGCTTGTGAGAGTGTAAATGCCTCAATGATTTGAAAGAATAGTTTCATATTACTGAGAAAAGTTGAAGACATGCATATTCTACAACCAGAATTCTACTTCTAGGTTTATACTCCTGGAAAACTCAACAGATATACGTACTGGGAGATGGATACAGACATCTTCCTTCACTGAAACAATTTCTGTGATAGTTTATAGACATTATTGTATGTAACAAGAGCATAAAACATGGACTGAAAATATAATCACTAAATTTATGATGTGGCTGAGACTGGGAGGAGAATAAAAGAGACTTCAAATTTTTTATAACACTGTACTTCATATATCTATATCTATCTATCTATCTATCTATCTATCTATCTATCTAAATTCAAAAAATGTATACACATTTTAAGAAAGGAAAACTGATTTAAAATTGTAATAACTCAGTATATATACCAATAACAAAAGATGAATTCACAGCACGTTTGACTTCTGCAATTACAAGAGGTGCTCAAAGTGGTTACCATCAGTGTCCAGACACTTCTGATTACAGTGAACATTGCTTGAGCAATGTCAGCCATCTCTTAAAATGTGTATACATTTTGGCATCCCTGGTATGTATGTGTGTATATATAGACAAAACTGAATTTTTGTTAGTTTGCAACCATGCTCACTTTTAAAAAATTGTGAAAGGCTTTCCATGACAGCATTGTAAATTCAAATACATTATATCATTTATCTTTTAAACAATGCCTACCAACTAATTTCCAGAAACACTGCAAACATTTTGCCAAGTTTTTTGCGCACTTTTAAAAAACAAGTAAAAATGATAAATATGCAGAATTAAAAAGTCATATAATATAAAAAGCTTATTGTGAAAACAGCAAGCTCTATCCATCCTTGTTTTACTCTTTGTGGCCGGACTCCTGAAGAACTCGGGAAAGCTGGTTTAGTTGTTTCTTCTATTTACCTGCATCCTTCAAAATAATGTGCCTTTTTTCCTCAAGTTTTTAATTTTATATTGACCTTTTACAATAGAAAATAAAGATATAACTTTTATATCCATCCCACTCACCCTTACATGTACAGACACACATACACACACACACGTACAAGCGTGCATATACACATGCAGACACTTCTTTCCAATTTCCCACTTATGTCACTATATTTGGTCATATTAATATTCATATATTATATTTATGACCATGTAAATGTAGTTCTCAGATGAGTCTCACAGTGATGATTTCATATTCTTTCTCTTACAACTTTGTTTTCATTGGAATTAATGCTTGACTCTTTTTTCATTTGCTTAGAATTTTAGGTTGGAAATAGTTTCTCTCAGAATTTGAAGGCATTACTTATCTCAGAATTCTAGATTCCATATTACTCTTGAGAAGTCAGATGCCATTCCGATTTTCAACCTTTTGCTTGTAACTTATTTCTTCATCTCTGGAAGATTTTAGTATTTTCTCTTTATTTCTATGTTCTGAAATTTATGATGTGCCTTAGTGTTGGTTTTTATCCACTTACAGTGCTTCACTTCTCTGTTCTTTCTGTAACTTAATCAAATGTTGGGCATCTTAGTTACATCTTCTAATTTTCTGTCCTTTATTCTCCATTTTTCTACCTTTTTTCTTTTTGATTTATTTTCTCTTCCATTTTCCCTATCTTTGCCTTTTTATGCTTCCTTTGCAATGATTGTCTCAACATTGATCTTTCAATATTTTTGTTGAACATAAAAAATTTTTCTTCTATCATATATTTAATTTCCAAGAACTTTTTCTTTTTTTTTCCCCAAGAACTTTTTCTTATTCTCTAATTATTTGTCTTCTTCTTTTTTTAAAATTATCACCCTGTCTTATTTTGTGAAAATAAAATCTTCTCTTACTTCCTGAAAATGTTAATAGGAAGTTTTTAAAGTTTACTTCTGGTCCCATCCATGTCTCTTTCCTTCGAGCTCTATGTTTTGGTTGTTTATGTATATGTTTTGGACTCTATTTTACAATTTTGAGGCTTTTCTTGGATGTTTGATAATCCTTGGTATTTCAGAGTGAGATACAAAAGTTCTGGTTTTGAAGCTCCATGTATATTGATTGGGCTCAACCAATGGGCCTCACCATAGATTAAGAAAGTGAATCTGGTTGTTGCCGTGGAGGGATCCAAATTGCCAATATACATTATATAAAAGTCTTTACTATTGGGCTCATCTGTTTTTCTGAAGCAGAATTTTCCTATCTCTTGCTTAGAAGGCACAACCTGGTTGCTACTATTTTAGGAGCCAATGGAAAATGAGTAGGACTTTCACCCTTGAATAGGTAGACTTTAAGAATGCATGTGTTTTCAGCATGTGCCTTAATTTGCCCTCAGCAATGATTTGTCCTCAATACTCTCTGGGCACATTTCTAGTCTTCTGCCAAGATTGGGAGAAGTAGTCACTTAACTGTGTAGTAGAGAAGGGGAACTGGGCTTCTTTTTGCTTCTTGTAAAGACTTTGAATCTATCCTATGTTCAACCCCACCCTAAGTTACTTCCTTCAGAGATAGTTTGTCTTTAATTCCTAAACCTCTCTGAAGCAGGAAAAAGCTTGCTTCTTGTTAGCTTACCTCTCCCTCCACCCTGCAGCCATTTTAAAGATTAAAAAGCCCTTCAAAATTTCAACATGTTCTGACCTGGAAATATCTCATTATATTCTGAAATGGAAAAGGCAAGTTTGAGCTCTGTGATTTTATTTTTCTATATATACATATATAGTTATGCGTATACCTATATATGCTATGTTATATTACATCTTGTGTGTGTGTGTGTAAGAGAGAGAGAGAGAGAAAGAGAGAGAGAGAAGAGAGAGAGAGAAGAGAGAGAGAGAGAGAGAGAGAGAGAGAGAGAGCGAGAGAGAGAGAGAGAGAGAGATTATATATAGACAAAAGAATGGTGGAATAATACATACCAATTTTAACAGTAGTTACTTCTGGGAACTGGATTGAGTGGGGTATGACTTTCATTATTTATTTTTTACTCTTTTATTTTTTTAAGCAGGCATATTTAAACTTTATAATAATTATTGATATGGGTATATATTTTTCTGTCTATTTATTAAGTTGATATGAGTTTCTGTTTAGTAGTTATTGCCAGGTGACAAAAACAGGCTATAAAATAGTATGTACAATATATATTTTTTATTATACACTAGCACACACTGAATGAGAGAGGGAGAGAGAGAGAAAGGGAGGGAGGGAGGAAGAGAAAGAAAGAGAAAGGCAAAAGGTTAAAAGTACAAAACTGAAAATATTTAAACAGTGGCTATTTCTGGATAATGAGATTAAAAATGTTTTTTTAAATAATCTCCCATGTTTCACATGTTTTCTATACTTGTCTTTTACCATTCCTTCCCTCAGCATATGTTTACTGCACACTTACTTTGTGATGGGTACTGCTCTATGTACTGGAGGTCCATTGGTGAACAAGATAGGCAAAGTTCCTACCCTCATGAAACTGACGTTCTGAGGGGTAGAGACAGTCAGCAAACAAATAGAAGCAATAAGATGATTTTAGACAAGAACAAATTATATTAAAAAACAATCTGGTCATGAGAAAGAGGATGATAGAGCTGTGGTGACTTCTTCTTGGCCAGGGAAGGTTTCTCTGAGAAGGTGACATTTGGGCTGAGAAAAGAATGTTGAGGAGAAGAGAGCTAATGGAAAATTTCAGGAAAGGGTGTGCCTGGCAGACAGGGTAGGAAGATGGGAATGAATTTGTCATGTTTGGGGAACAGAAAGAATACCAGTGCAGCTGGGTATAACAGATAAGGAGAAAGTGGCAGGCTATGAGTTCAGCAAGATAGCCAAAAGCCAGATCATATAGATTTTAAATTTCATCCTACTTGCAGTGGGAGGCACTAGAGGGTACAGGGAAATGATGTTGCTAATTTATACTTTAAGAATATCATCTGGGGCCGGCCAAGTGTCGCATTGGTTAAGAGCTGGTTTTGGGATGCCAGCGGCCCGGTTCAGATCCCACATATGAGGACCAGTGACACTGCCCTCTACAGCTAACAACAGCTCCACCTGGAGCTGGGCTGTGCGAGCCCCAGCGACGGTGTGGGCTGTGGCCCCTGCTGCAGTGGGCTGTCATGGGCTAGAGTGAGTGGCCGGCAGCCAGCGTGAGCTGCCAATAGCCACGGTGAGCGACATCCAGAGGCCGGCAACCGATCTGCCTCACCCGGGAAGAGCGCAATGACGATACCAACATGGGCCAGGGAAGCAACATCCTCCACAACTAGACTGAAGAACAAAAAGACAGCAACTTGTCTGTTCCCCTCCCCCAATTCCCCAATAAAATCTTAAAAAAAAAAAAAAAAAGAATATCATCTGTTCCGGCCAAGTTGTGTGTCAGTTAAGAATTGGCTCAGGACACCAGCTCTGAGCCATGGTACCCCAGTTCAGATCCCACATATGAGGGCCAGTAACACTGCCCTCTATAGCTAAGGTAGTGAACAATAGCTCCACCTGGAGCTGGGCTGTGAGTCTCTGACGATGGTGTGGGCTGCAGCCTCTGCTGCAGTGGGTTGCCATAAGCTACAGTGAGTGGCCGGCAGCCAACATGAGTGGCAGGCAGCCAGTGGGAGCTGAAAAGAGCCGCCGTGAGCAGCGGTCCAGAGACTGGTGACTGATCTGCCTCATCCGGGAAGAGCGCAATGACGATACCAACATGGGCCAGTGAAGCAACGTCCTCTGCAACTAGACTGAAGAACAAAAGGATAGCAACTTGTCTGTTCCCCTTCCCCGGTTCCCCAGCGCTATTCCCCTCCCCCAATTCCCCAATAAAATCTTAAAAACAAAAACAAAAAAACAATATCATCTGTCTGCTAACTGGAAAACGGACTGGGACCATTAGAGGGGTATGCTTGAGATAAGTTGAAAGCAGCAGGGCCAGTTAACGGGCTGCTTCAGCAGTCCAGGACAGAGAAGGTTGAAGTGTAGGCTAAGGTAGTAGTGGTGGATGTGGAGAGGCTAATTGAAATCCAGGTGTATTTCAGAGCTACAGTTGACAACACTTGCTTGGATATGGTTATGGTTTGTGCGGGGTGGTGGATCAGGACGAAACTAGATAATAAAATATGACTCCTCCATGTTTGGCTTGAGAAACTGGATATTTGGTGAGCTGGAAAGCCCAAGGCAGAAGCAGGTTTTGCAGAGAAAAACTAATCATTCTCTTTTAAACATATTCCATTTGAAGAGCCCACTAGATATCTAAATAAGGAAGCTGAATACACCTACCTGAAGCTCAGAAGAGAAGTCAGGTCTCATCAGCATAAAGGTTTTATTTAAAACCATGGGACTGAATTAGATTCCATAGACAAAAGACAGAAAGAAGGGCAAGGACAAGGCTTTGGAGTCTGCCAACATAGAGAGGTGAACAGAAGGTTGAAAAGGAACAACCAGTGAGAAGAAGGAAAACTAGGTGAGCCTAGTGTCATGGCAGCCAATTAAAAAAATTTGATATTATATGTAAAAAACAGTACCTAAGTAATGTTTGTACTTTGTGTATTTAAAGGCTATATAGCAAATGCTAATAAGGAATTTTGAGATTTTTTTTTTAAAGTAAGGAAATAGCTGGGTAAAGAAAGCCAGTTAGGAAGCTGAATTTGAATGCCATGTTTTTCTGTTATGCTGTGTTCTCTGGACAAGCATTTCATCTCTGTGGACCTAAAATTTACTCGTCTGTAAAACTAGAGGTAATAAACACTAAGGCTATGTGAATGAGCTAATGATTATTATATAAATGGAGAGCTGCTATTACCTTTGGCTGCCTTTGGAGAGGCACAGGAAGAGTAGCAGAGCAAAAGTAGGACATGCCCATCACCTCTACTGCATAAGACCTCATCCATCTTGGAGATATTGCTGATGATTCTCTTTCTGTCTGTATTTCTCTTTCTAGACCAAATATCATGACACCAAACATGCCAATTCCCAATTACTCATGGTTCAAGTTATTCTCCTGAAGAGCACAGAAGGACCCAAGATGAAGTGGCTCAAGCTTCAGCCAAATCTATTTAAAGATATTCCGAGCAATATACACATTCATGAGTAAAATGGCAGCCATTGTTTGGTCCTATTTATATACTTTGCTTTGAAATGGTAATGTCTTCCGCAGACGTCAGAAAATTTAATCTTTTAATTAAATTTATGTAATTATTCAGCATAGTAAGGATGGGCAAAACACTCTTGGCATTCCAAGAAATACCTTCCATGAGAGATTACACTATAGCATGTGGTACTCAACTGACATGCTGAGGCACATTGATGTACCTTAATGCTGTCACTGGCTTGCAACCAAATTTTGATCAATACATAAGTTGCTGTTGTTTTTTGCTATAATTAATGACATTAAAATGCATACCCAAGAGGTAATGGAATAACAAAGTAATTTATATCAGACAAACATCTAAAACATGCATGAGTTTAAATCATAAGTTTTTAAGGGAGCCTTGTTGGAGCAGTGAGCACGTTTAACAAAGATGCCAAGACCACTCAATGGTGAAAGGACTGTCTCTTCCACAAATGGTGTTGGGAAAATTGGGTATTTTGCCAATATGCAAAAGGATGAAATTGGACACTTACCTTACACCATATGTACAAAAGCTAACTCAAAATGGATTAAAAATCTAAATGTAAGACCTGAAACTATAAAGCTCCTTGAAAAAAACAGGGGACAAGCTTCATCTTATTGATTTCTGGATATGACACCAAACACACAGGCAACAAAAGCAAAAATATATAAATGTGACTGTGACAAACTAAAATACTTCTGTGCATCATAGAACACAATCAACAGAGTTGAAAGACAACCTACAGAATGGTAGAAAATATTTGCAAATCATGTATCTGATAAAGGGTTGATAGCCAGAATATCTAGACTATATGAAGAACTCCTACAAATCAATAATAAAAGCCAATTAAACCAATTGAAAATGAACATTAATCAGTATTTCTCCTATGATAATATATAAATGACCAACAAGTATGTGAAAAGATGTTCAACATCACTAATCATTAGGGAAATGCAAATCAAAATCACAATGAAATATCACATTATACCCACTAGGATGGCTACTAAAAACAGAAAATAGTAAGTGTTAGTAAGGATATGAATAAATTGGAACTCTTGTACACTGTTGATGGGAATGTAAAATCATGCAGCCACATGTGGAAAACAGTATGGCAGATCCTCAAAAAATTGAAAATAGTATTCCCATACGATGTAGCAATTCCACTACTAGGTATATACCCAAAAGAATGAAAACAGGACCTCTAAGAGATATTTGTGCTATCATGTTCACAGCAGCATTTATCATGACATCCAAAACGTGGAAGCAATCTAGTGTCCATCAACAGATGACTGGATAAACAAAAATGAATGTGTACACACACACATACACATGGAATATTTTTCAACCTTAAAAAGGAAGGAATCCTGTCACATGCTACAACATGGATGAAATTTAAGGACATTATGCTAAGCGAAACAAGCCAGTCAAAGACAAATACTGTATAAATCCACTTATATGAGGTATCTAATGTAGTCAAATTCATAGAAACAGAAACTAGAATGGTGGTTGCCAGTGGGAAGGGGGAAATGGGGAGTTATTTAATGGTGTAGAGTTTTAGTTTTACAAAATGAAAAGTTCTGGAGATCTGCCACACAACTATGTGAATACAATAATACCTTGGTTTGCAGGCATAATTCATTCTGGAAACAAGCTACTTGTATTATTAAGACATTGTTCATTTACCACGTAAAAATGTATTAGAAATGTTTGCTCCTCTTGTGGAACACTCGCAAACCAAGTTACTCACAATCCAAGATTTTCTGTATACCTAACACTACTGAACTGTATGTTTAAAAATGGTTAAGATGGCAATTTTATGTTATGTATTTTACTTCAATTTTTTAAAAAAAGTTTTTAAAGTACGGTATCATTCCCCAAAGTATGGAAACCAGTGATGTGAAACTCTATAAGGTACAATTGTCACTTCTCTATCCCCACTGGCAGCTGTGTTGTTGTGGGGAAAGAAACTTAACTGTCCTTGGCCTCAGTCATTTCTTCTGTAAGATCAGGACATTATCCGTGTAGGACATGCAACTCTACTTAACAAGAAAAATTTGGCAAACCTCTACATTTGTTAGTTTCCTTGAAAGAAGAATTCCCTATTGGGATGGCACAGTTGGACTTCCTACTTTTGTTCTGTATGCTGAGATTTTCACTCCCCCTCAGGTTTCATTCACCACAGCCCCTGCCTCTAAAGGAGTCCTTCCTTTTCGACTGATCAACCTAATGTAGACATATGTTTCTTCCCTCGAGCCCCTGAAACATTGCCCTGAGGATGGCACATTCAAATAAAGCTTTACTGACACTAGAGGACAACATGGGAAATAAACACAGATGGGTTTATGGGCCTAGGTAACCTGGTTTATAAAAGACACCTAGCTTTGGTTGGAAAACATGCCCCTTCTTGTGGAATGAGGAAGAAAGACAGATCCTGGATTGCAACTCTGCTTTCCAGACTCCAGTCTGAGTACATATGGCAGATACCATCTTATTATCTGGTCTTTTAGGAATTCAATCCTTGATATTTAGATCCAACTAAGATATGTCCACAATAGGGTTATATTGGTGGTTAGAGGGATGATGAAGAGATGTTGTTCAAGAAACCTCTTTCAGAATTAAACTAATCAGAACCTAATTTCTTAGCAGATATCAGGCACTGTATTAATAAAACACACTATTACTAAAATGCAAGTATCAAGTTAGGCAGCAAAATACATTCATTTATTAAATAGCTCCCCATAGACTAAGGGAAGTCACACTCTGGTCAAAAGTTTTTTTGAAGATACTGGACACTGACTCATATCTCCCGAGTCTGATGTGAGGCCAACGTTTTTATGGTTACCACCACTGAGAAAATAGTAGGATAAAGAAAGGAAAAAAATATATTTTACATTTGATATCGCATGTTTGTGATATACTCTACCTTGCTATTCCCCACATATTTTCTGGCTTTTGTGGGAAAGCAGAAATGGGGGAGCAGTATCTTTTTATGCCTCTGATAGCACTTAGGTCCTTTCAGCTTCCTTTTTTATTTATGGCACATTTCAAATTTATCAGTCCTTCTCTATTAGGGATAACCAGGAAGGCGATTGACACAAGGGTATAGTCAACATGTGACGTTTCTCCTATGTGGTACTCTTCTGTTTGATTTTGAAAGAAAACACAGGTATTGTGCCAAAAAGTCAAATTTTAAATCTTAAACTCTCATTCATAGATGCTAAATAGTAGTTGTTCATCTTTTATAAACTGTAAACCTTGAATAAATCAAATTTTGGTGATGCATCTAGAACAGAAACTGCAGTATGTAAACTTTTTTTTTTTTTTTTTTTTGAGGGCAGTGCCACTGGCCCTCACATTTGGGACCGAACCGGGCCGCTGGCTTCCCAAGCCAGCACTTTAACCACCGCGCCACTCGGCCGGCCCTGAAACTGCAGTATGAAGTGCCTCCGGGAACATGTTATTTTTATAGTAAAGCTCTATCTACGCTGATCTTCAGAATTACCTGTAAAACTCTTTAAGTGCTTCTTTTTTTAATGAAATAAATTCAAAATATGTACACTCAGGCTCAAGTTGTGTAGTTCACAAGCTGGAGGAAACCAACAAAATGACAGAGTTCAGAACAGTCGGAGCTCACCCAGGACGAGGCCGCACCTGCCACCAGGGGGATTTCTGCAGGATGGCCCTGGGGCCGGTGCCACTGGGGCTGGGCGCTGCCTGTAAAACTTTTTTTATAAAGATTTTATTGGGGAATTGGGGGAGGGGAACAGACAAGTTGCTGTCTTTTTGTTCTTCAGTCTAGTTGTGGAGGATGTTGCCTCCCTGGCCCAGGTTGGTATCGTCATTGCGCTCTTCCCGGACGAGGCAGATCTGTCGCCGGCCTCTGGAGGTCGCTCACCGTTGGCTGTCAGCCGCTCACGCTGGCTGCCAGCCACTCACTGTAGCCTATGGCAGCCCACTGCAGCAGGAGCTGCAGCCTACATCGTCGCCGGGGCTCGCACAGTCCAGCTCCAGGTGGAGCTGTTGTTAGCTGTGGAGGGCAGTGTCATTGGCCCTCATATGTGGGATCCGAACCGGGGCGCTGGCATCCCAAAACCTTCTCTTAACCAATGCTCCACTCAGCTGGCCCTAAAACTTTAAAAAAGTTCCCAGGTACCTACCTCCCTGACCTAGAGAATCAGAACTCTAAGAATGGGGCTAGGCAGTTATATTTGCTATTTTGGTTCTTCAGGTGCTTTTGAAGTATGGTAACAAACTATTGGCATAAACCAAAAGGGAGACTAGCCCTCCCTCCTTATTTCCTGAACCCACTGTTTTTAGTTTCAGCCTCCTGTCTGGGGCGCCTCCTCTCTCCCTGAAGATTGACACCAAATGAGCTTCTTAGAGCAAAAATAGTTTGATCTATACTATTTATGAGAAGTTTCTACATCCAGTGGCAAAGATTATGATTAATAGTATGCTCAGACAGAGGGCCCAACATGCTTTTGGCAAAATGCCTTTATCAAATGACACTAGGGACATTGCATAGCAGCGATGGCTTTCAGCATGGAGGCACAATTAGTGTTGGGTATTTGTGAGCAGATGTTTTGCTGTACAGTTGAGTGCAGACACTAATCGGCTCTGCATGAAGCAGTTCTTATTTATGTGTGATTTATGTATGTTGGAGAAATGCTTAATGGAGTTTTGATTAATGTATAAGAGCAAATCTGTGTTGTTTTTATTTAGTTGCCACTATTTTGTGAGATCTACAGCAGTGCCTACAGAGTCCAGTGACTTGGGCAGCAAAAGGATCCTTGACACCACAGTAGAAATAAGGTATAGGTCTAAATGCCATCCCAGGGCACAGTTGGTCATTCTTATGATGCCTCCTGATTGTGATTCAGTAATAAAAAAAAAGTTACAAGGTCTGTCCTAGATTAGTCATATCAACTGAATGGAGTCACATTTTATTAGGGGGTTAGGGTGTAAACTCAGCATACAAGAAAAAACACTGGATGATCAAATCACCCTTGAAAAGTCCTTACAATATCCTAAGACTGAAACTCCAAAGTAAACTTTTTTGTTTGGTTCCTACTTCCATTTTAACTCTGGCCTCCATTTTCCTATGGGAGCGCCAGCCACGGTCAAATTTAAATGGAGAGAACTACAGAAAAGGACAGGAGAGGGTACCTACCTGAAAGTATAGTTTTTTTCCTCTGATTTGTTTTGTTTTGTTGTTCCTAGTTCAGAGAATTTAATTCATGTTGGTTATATGTTCCATTCACATGTCATTCTTCCCTTTGTCTCAGTTTTCTTGTTCTCTGATTTTGGAGTAGCACACAGCTTAGGTTCTTAATTCTTGGAGTCAAGGTGCTTGAGTTCAAATCCAGGTTCTACAATTTATTAACTATACCCTGGGACACATGACTTAATCTGTCCAAGCCTCAGTTTCCTTGTTTGTCAAAAGAGGATAGTAAGTATACCTACATCGTAAGATTGTAAAGGTGAGCCAATACATGAGAACCCTGAAGACAGTGCATGGTAAGAACAGGTGCTCAAAGACCTGAGCTACTAATAACTGGCAGTGACAGTGGAGGGTTGGGTGGCAAGGCAGTGTTCAATATTAAAGACCCACCATAGAATGTAAAGATCCCAAGTGCTTCCTTAACATAGGTATGTTCTTCAGGCCACAGGCTCCAGTTATTGTTACTTGAATATTACCCCAATACAGCCTAAATAGCTGTGACATCAGCCTCTGGCTAATAGAAAACCCCAAGAGAATGATTGGTTAGTCTTTCCACGAACTCAGTTGATTGTGAAGAGGCTATGTGGCCAGTCACAGAGCCTCCTTCAGGGCATTTTTAAGACATCCTTGTCATCCCATCATGAGTGATATGTAGGCTGGCATGTTTTCATTAGAGGAAGTAAGTAGCATTTATTATAATTGCTTCCAGGAAAATAACGTGTTCTGGTACATAACACGTATAAGTATTGTTTGAGCTTCTTATGTGATGGTGACATGGTCTAGAAAGTACATAAATATTCATTTGTGCAACTGCACACAGAAACCAGATGATGAGAAATCAGATATGAATTGGCTTTTTAAAGAGAGGCTACCTTGTCTATTGGTTAGAACAGAGAGGAAGTGATTATCAACCTCAGCAATAAATGGATGGCTCATTTAATTATAAAACCAAGGTTTTGTCTTTCAGAGTCCCTGCTGTTATGGTTTCTGTGGAAATTTTATTACTCAGTAGCAGCCTACATATCCTCCAAATCAGAAAATAAGGTCAACTTCAGAAGTCCTCTCTTTGATGTTGGGAAATCAGTTGGCGAGGTAAATTGGGCCAGACTGAGGAGGGCTCAAAGGCCAGGTAAAGGGATGGGACCTATGAAAGCAGGGCCAAGTGTACGTTTTTCATAGGGTTAGTAACCCTGAAGCTGTCATACATCTTCTGCCTCGCCTGGAGTCCCTTTTCACTTCTCTTAGAGTGTATATAATAGCTTGTACACCCAGCCTGTAGTCTAGGAGAGTAATTGTGAGAACTAAACAAACATGCACACACAGAAGCTGACATGACTCCTCCCCACCCTACCTCACCCCTCACCACCCAGGTTTTGACAGCATTCCCACCCTTCACCTGGGGCCCTCCCATGGGCCACACCCTTGAGCTGACTCAGGAAGACAGGCCTCAGAAATATCTGGAGGCCTGGGAGTATCGCGGCCCCCTGTCTAGAGCTCTGTGCCCTCTGCCCAAACAAGCAAGGCAGCAAAAACATAATTCCCTGGCTTAGTCACCCTCTTGAGATGATTTCTCACACAGTGTGATTATTTAGATAGTAATTTCCAGTATCTTAGGGGTAGAAGAATATGCACGGACATCTTGCGTAAGCCGGGCAAGGTAGAGCTGTTCTCAGAATAGCTGCAGTCATTTACCAATTCACAACACATTTGCTGAGCACCTCCCATCTACCAAGCAGGCACTGTGTTAAATATTGTGTTAAATAAAGGCTGAAAAAAGATGAATGAGACAAGGTCTTGGCTGTCAAGGAGTTCTATGCTTAATAGAGGAGGCACGTGCTACTCAGAGCTGTCTGCTGCCCATCCCCTAGTGTCCACATACCTCTGACATCCAGGTGGGTTTGCCTTGACTTCCACTTCATGGCTGGGAAGCCCTAAGTCTTTCCAAGATATCTATCTATCTCTATATATCAATGCATATCAATACGTATTGATACAAAACAATTTTCTATTTATATAATTAATTCCAAAGGGCTTGCAATCCCATGATTCCTCTGTCTCTGGATCCATGTTTACACATGTTGCTTCTGATTCCTTTCAAAGACACCCAGATGCCAAATCCAAACTCATTGCTGCTTTCCAACAACAATCTACTTATTCCCTAGGGGAAAAAAAATCAGATTGTGTGGTGTTTTGTATCTTGTTGGCTCCACTCTTTCTCTTTTGACCCACATGTTTCCCCATCTTTTATTCTCCCGACTTGCTCTGAGGATCAAACAAATGCCTCCCCTTGTCTGATGTCATCTTAACCTTTTCTCTGAGGCATTAGCACCAGATGATATTTCTTGCAGAACTCACTAAACCCAAGTGATCTTAGGAAAATGTTTCCCAATAAAAATGGTTCTTGCCCTAAGAGAAATATCATGCTACTATGGAAGTGAATATTCTCTACCCTGCTGCATATATTAAAAAGATACATCATTTCAGTGACAGGTGTCCTTATAGAGATCTATCCAGGGTATTCTGGGTTCACCAAGGATAAGTGGTCAGCTTACCCAGGGGGATTTAGGAAAACCTTCACCAAGGTGGTGACACAGCTTTGTGTGGGGTGGAGAATAGAACTGCTGTTTTGCTAGGCTTGACATGGATCAAGCTTTCATTCTAAGCAGCAACACAGCTAAGGTGTCAGCTCACAAGAGGTGGTTGCTCTAGACAGATCAGAAGAGGGATCTGGAGACCAGGCACACCCATCCCAGTGGGGCAAGGCAGAGACTCAGGGCAGGCACAGCTGCAAGCACTGGGAAGTCCAGGCAGGCAGAGCACAGCATGTGAGAAGGATGGAAATTAATGCCAGGTGGCAGTCTGGGCAGGGTATGGCATCACAAAGGTCTAGCCAGGCAGGTTAGAGTGCTGGTGGGGAAGAGTGTGGGGACACAGTAGCTGAGTGAAGACAATCTGTGGAGATGTGGTCAGACAGGTGGTCTGACAGAAGCCAACCAGACAGAACTGAAGAAGGGGATTAAATAGGAAAGATGTCATCCTAGGAGGGAGAGAAGGGACTGGCAGAAACTAAGGTTACTGGCTTAGAGGAACTGGGTGCGTCTAGGGCTTATTTGGAGCACAGAGTCAGGAGAAGCCTGACATTCAGGTTAACATCTCAGTGAAGCTGAGTTGCTTGAAGCAGGGCCCCTCCTCTCTGTGAGGTCCCTAGGCACAGCTGAGTTGGTAGGGCAGGTGCTGTGAAGGAGGGGACTCTGTCTGATGGTAAAAGATGAAGGTGCAGGCCAATCATTGCTGTCTTCCACTCACTCATCTGTCACCTTCTAGCACCAAAGACTCCTTTAGTTCCTCCAGGACTTGGGGGAGGGATGGGTGGTGGTCAACTCTTTTCTTTTCTGGTCTAGCATCTTTATCATAATCTCAGGGACTGACTCTAGGCCAAGAGGTACTTTCTTATTTTCTGTTGTTAGGGCTATTTGTCACTGGTGCTAAGTGAGATAGCAGTATCTAACCCATGCATTGGTCTTCCCCGGGGAAAATGGTGCTGCCTACACGTAGGCTGCTTGGGTGCTCATTCAGTATGCATTTCTGGAATGGTGTGTATTGTAAGGTGACTGCCTCACGACTGAATTATTTTAGAGTCAGGATTGAAGCTGGTATTTATGGCAAGAGATTGATTTTGACAGTCCATCTGTTTGTTTGTTTTAATCAAATGTAGTTTTTTTGTAAATTGCGTTTTGAATGATGCAGAGGTGCAAAGCTTGAGAGACTGACTTCTTGGCAGTTTGGAAAATGATTTTCCAACTCAGCTGTAGTTTGCCCTAGTGCTGTCTTTGACATCATCTTTCTTGATCCTTTTCCCGATACTTCTGGTTCTTTAATAATCTCAGCCTCTTTCAAGGGCTCCATCTAAAGCATTATCATAAGGTGTTTTTCAAATATGTGGTATCAACATTATGGCTAAGAAAAGAATGAGTGAAACAAAAGATGCCACACTGAAAAGATACAGGGATGAAGAAAGATAGTGGAGAGTTTAGAAATGATGTGTCCTGGAAAGCGAGGGAAGCCAGTGTGTGGCTTGTTGCATGGTGGTGGCATTCTTGCCTGACTTGGTCACAGCCATAGATGCTTTAGAGGAACAATTTCATTCTGGAACTTGTTTCCTCTTGACATTTTCATTCACTTATTTCTCATTTTAGTTCACTTTGAGTTGGACAGCTGAGTTAGTAGAAATGTGAAGAAACCCATGAAGTTTGGGTTGCTCACTGTTACTCAACTCAGCATCTCAATATATGTGAAAAGTTTCAATCCCGGAAATTGTCCTTCTTCAAGTCACCTGAACGTGGCCTCAAGTCCTATCACAACCTTGCAAAGCCCTATCTTTAGCCCTTGGTAAACTTGACAGAGAATCAAGCACAAAAAAATGTTTTTTTCCATTCTCATAGGAAGTTCTGGTTTAGCTTAGACGTTCTCTGTGATTAGCTCAGCCCAAAGTCTAAAGAGTTTAGGGGATGGGAAATTTTAGTTCTTCAGACACTCTTTTTTCCTCTTTTCTCGAAATAGCACTGCTCTTTAGCTATGCTTTCTCAATAGCATCTTCCTTCTGGGAACTTTCTTTTCTCACTGGTAAATGGTGTATATGAACCTGCCCAGTCTTGCTCCACAGTATCTGTCTACATCACTCAGGAATTCAAAATTAGTGCACCATAAACAACACTTAACATTTCACAAACATCAGACCAAACACAGAGCTCTCGGAGGCACTTTCCAGCTTAGGGAACACATTTTCCTCCTTCAACATTAAATTCACAGGAAGGGCTATTTTCAAACTCCATTTTTTCAGACTTCTGGGTTATGTACCAGTCAGCAAATATGCATATATTGCAGAACAACCAAGTACGGAAAAGAGCCAATAAATTCAGAAGAAAACAAGCAGTTCAGCTAAGAAAACACTCATGATACTATAGAAAGAATTAAAAAAAATGGCCTCAGAATTATCCTCTAGAATAAGCATACAACTGGCTAATGATGCAGAAATTTAATTTTTTAATTTTTATTTTATTTTTATTTTTTGAGAGCAGTATCACTGGCCCTCATATGTGGGACCCGAACCAGGGCTGCTGGCTTCCCAAGCCAGCGCTTAACCACCGCGCCACTCGGCCGGCCCCAGAAATTTAAAAAGCGCAAGTTTTCTAAATAATTCTGCAGGAGGGCAAAACTGGTCAGGCACTCAGCTGACAACTGTCAAATCGCAGCAACCACACCCTTTGCATCTGAGCACTGTCCTTCTTTCCCAGTCTCCTCCCTGGCACAGCTCTCTCCATCACATACCATCTCACATAATCCTATCCAGGATGGCCCTCACCTCCCAAATGCCCAGCCAATACCCTAAATTAGTTCTTCATTGGTTTTTTTCCCTTTGCTGTTGTACTTTGAAATTAATTTTCCCATGGAGGTAACTACTGGACGTCCTCTGTGGAAAGAGAATACATAAACTCCCATATGCAACAGGGAATCTTGGTGGCTCAGATAGGGTCCTTCTGCCTGCTCCACTCTTTCCTCTGTTCTCGGTGAGATTTCATTCTGTAACTCACAGTGGAGGGAAGAGACATTTTTGGGGATAGGGTTTAGTTGAAGGAGATAGGGATTAGGTCTGTTTTTATTCCAAGTCTAGTTGAAACTAGTACTTTTCTCATGTGAGATTCTAGCAAGGGGTAATGGCTGGAATCAAGAGATTTGGGAAGAGCTGGGCCACCATCAGAAAGCAGCCTTGGGCTCAGATAGGCCGAGTGGCATGGAGCGAGGGATGCACTGTGTCAGGGGTTTCTGAACCATGGTGAGTTGGACTTGATGAGTTTTAGGGGCTCATCCAATTCTAATAGTCTTCCATAATACTGAGTTTTCTGTTAACTTCATAGATTACGATATTAAAAACATAGCACCATAAGACAATACATTTTTTTTTTTAGGCAGGGATTTTTTTTTTTTGGAATTAATATGGTTAAAGGCTCTCCTTTATTCCAATTATGTTCTTCCCATCTTTAGATGTTAAGATATGTTTTCACTTAAGAAACAACGGTGAAAATAAATGGTAGGGTCTTTGTTTATTTGTTTGTAATGCCTATATTTGATCAAATAAATCCTGCCATTCTCTAAAGTTTTGCTTTGTTGTTGAACATTTACTATCCTGGGAATCACTGTTATAGAGGCAGCTGCAAACCAGATCTTTGGAGAACAAGTCTTACAGTTCACCATTCGGTTGGACACAAAGCTGTGAGCTGGTCACTGACAACCTTTGCAAGTCCTTCTGATGCCCTTAGTGTTTTGTGAAAAATGATAATTAAGTAATGATCACATCTCTCCTTCCCACCCAAAGCAGGATTTTCACTTTACTGTATTTTTTATGCTTTTTCATTCTGGGAAACAAGGAGGCATGGGGTGAGGGGATTTCTTCTAGGATTCAAGTAGGGAGTTAAGCTGATGAGAAATGTGGAGTCCAGAACTGCATGATCCACGTGAAATCATGAGTAGTGGAAGTGCCTAGCATTCATTCCAGATGAAACAAGGAGTGGCCCCTAAGGAGTAGGACCTAAAGGTCCCACAGGTGGGATTACTGGATGGGATTGGGTCACTGGCCCCAGGGCTGGGAAGCACTGCTTGTTGTGCTACAGGCTTTACCTGTCTGATGGCTCAGGGAGCCTGGGGCGCTTGCTGAGGATCCCTGTCTAACCATCAGCATTAAATCCACCAAGAGACTACCTGAAATAAGATCAAGCAAAGCCAGAGCTGGGAGAAAAAGAATACTGCTTTGTTGCTGGCAGTGTAAGAAACTCAGGAAAGGTTTGCATTGTCTATTTGGGGAAGAGTCTATGAGGCACTTATTGCAGCTGGAAAGGACTTGCACACTAAGCTCTTTTGCTCCATCCTGCCTTGCCTTGGGAACTTCGGTGTGTGGAGAATATTACAGTCTGTTAAGTACCATTGTGTTCTGATGTAATTACCATAATTATTTGGGACTCAAAGACAGAGACAAGCCATTGAGGCTGCATAGGGTAAATGAGGGTGGTTGTGGGGAGGTGAACTGAGTTTCCCTTCAAATGGGTGGCATTGTCAGCATCCATTGTTGTAGTAGGATGGGAGAGGGCAGGGGTGGGGGAAGACAGGAGTCCAATTCCTAATTAAAAACCTGTGTGATTTTGGGGGGATCTGGCCCTTATAGTTACAAAGGCTCTAGCCAGCAGGTCTCAATAAGAAAAGCTGTCCTCCCCATACATGACTTAGTGCACAGCCAACACACTGCCATTTCTACTGGGTGGTCGGAAAAGTCATGACGCATTTTTGCAATGAAAAACATAGAAGAAATACGTCCTGACTTTTTTTTTTTTCCTTAGCTTTTATTTATTTATTTTTCTTTTGAGGGCAGTCACTGGCCCTCATATGTGGGACCCGAACCGGGGCCGCTGGCGTCCTAAACCAACGCTTAATCAATGCGCCACTCGGCCGGCCCACGTCCTGATTTTTTTGACAACCCAATAAAAGGAGTTGCAGTCAAGGACTCAGACCCCTTTGGCTAGGAAAGCCCTTCAGCTATTTGCATTCCTAGCCCGGATGACTACATCCCTGGGTCTCTCTATCTGAGGCCTTGGAGAGAGTTCCTCTTCAGGTGCCTCTGTTGAGGCCACCTTATGGGGTAAGGGAGGGGAAAACTTGAAGACACTTTCTCCCGACTCTTGGTACCCATGACTTTTCTGCTCCTAGCCATCTCCCCATCTCTTCCCCCTCCCACTGACCCCATGGTTCATTAAACTGCTGGGGTCTTTTGTTCTGAGCTCCCTCAACAGAGAGAGGACCAACCCCATCTGTGCTGATCCAACTGATCCTCAAACAACACACCATTCCTTAGGGGGGTTGTGGAATAGGATGGGGGGAGTTGGCACTTTCTTCAGTTTTAGCCTTTTCTTATGCCATCATAGTAAGTGATTAAACGTTTGCTTCTTTCCTGCCTCTCTTGATTCTTTATGGCTTGTTGCTTCAGTTGGTTATGCACACATCTGGCAGCTCAGCCTTCTCTCAGCTCAGCTGAACTCCTGACACCTTTCAAGTCAAGCAATTTTTCCACCATCCAGGAGTTCATGTATATGCTTCCCTTAAGCCATTTTAGTAAACTCAAAGCTATAATCCCATAGCATCTATACGTGCCTCTCTTATCTACAACATGTATCAGTCAAGAAAACAAGAGCCACTCAAGGCATTTCAAGTACAAAGAAATAAAGTATAGGAAATTCAATTCCAAGAAAGCAGTGTAAAGGGTTGGAGAAGACCAGTCACTGCCAGCTCTTAGGAAATCAGGAATTCCAGGAAGAGTGGGCAATCACCACTGATTATTTCAGGTGTGTATAGCACCAAAGTGGGTGATACAGGAGGACTCTTGGAGAAGCTGCAAAACGTTATACCTGCCACCTGTCAGACATGCCTGACCATTACTCCTGGAGCAATAATGGCCCCTCTTTCTCTTCCATCCACCAGATCTCAGGCAGTGCCTCCCATGGCACAACATAAACTGGAACCTTGCTTCCAAGAGACTGCAAATGTAGTGGATGTAGCACCACTAAACACTCTGGGAAAGGTCAAGGAGAGTTTTTCATGTGTCTTGACACTGACCTTGTGGCACAGAAAATTGTTGCTCACCAATATGTGTGTTTCTGGGCACAATGAAAGACTATCTTTCTCAGCCTTTTTATAGTTAGTGGGGCTTGGCAAATGAATTCCGGCCAAAGAAATGTAGATGAATTAAAGTGAGGTACCACTTCCAAACCTGGCCTCAAAACCTCACATGCACTCCCCCCCACCTCACTTGCACACACGTATGCACACACATATGCACATGCAAAGATGTTTCTGTTTTATATTAGCAAGCATACAAGCACTAGATAAGAGAAATCCAAATTAAAACAGCAGGATATATACCTCTGTGAACCATAAATAAAAAAGTATTAAACAGGCTGGCAATGTAAAATGTTGGGAAAGTATGTAGGGAAAAAGGTTCTCTCATTACTGCTACTGATAATATAATAGACATAATTTTGGGGGGGCAGAGGACAATTTGTCAGTATTCATTAAAATCAAAATCAAAATCAATACTTTCTCCAGTATTTGCTCTTTCTTGAATTTGTCAGAGAGAAAACTCCCACTTGAAGTCAGGATAAGACATAGAAAATGAAGCTTATATACAGCAACACTTTCAGTGTAAGAGAACTGGAAACTGTCCATTATGGCAAGCAATAGACAAAAATGATTAAATAAAGTATTATATTATCATATTATGTAGCAATTTAAAAGAAGAGGTACATCTATGAATTAATATGGCAAGATGCTAAGTAAAAAAGTTGCTGAATAATATGTAAAATGTTTGAGATATATATGTATATGTAGATATCTATAACTACATCTCTATATCCACACATATGAACATGTTTTTACAATATGTATTGATAGCTTTGAAATGATTCATATATTCATATTTTACAGTGATTTATATTCATAGGTTACTTAAGTGCTTAAAATTATAATGAGAAGTATTAGGCAATTTCTATTTGTTTGAGAACAGAAAGGAATGATTGCTTGTGCCATTTCTTGGTAACTCTATCAAGTCCTGGTTCTACTGTTGTCAGGTCACCCCAACAAGAAGGCTTTGATCTTAGTAGATCTGGCAATGTCACACTGGTTCTCTTGTGCTCCAGTCTCACACGACACTATCTCCATGATCTAAAGCAGAGTGGCAGGAAGCCAGCTTGGTCCCACTCCATACTTGTCAGCAAAGACTAACTTTTGTGGCAAAATAAACAAGGTGTAGAGTCCATTGGCATATATTCCATTTTATCTTGTAAAATCTCTGTGAGTCTGTTGATGCAAGCATTGAAACATCAGTAATCCCAATGGAATTGACTCCTGTTCCTGCATAATGCCAAGTCTCAGCCATTGTCCTTTAGCTCTCTCTTTTGGAACAGCTTTACTGTCTGCACCACATTTCAGCCTGACTAGTTACAAGAGAATAGACAAGTATGACTGCGATAAGTTGGGTAAGGCACTTATCCAAATTTTCTTTAATTGGGCTATAGACTCACTCTCAGAAATGGTAGTCCCAGGTAGTCTGCCTTGAAGATGGCTGGCTTAAAGTTGTGGTTTTCATGGCTGAGTTTTGACAATATAGAAGCACATAGAACCATTCTAGGGACTATCAAACAATCAATTTTTTCACAAGGCTAATCTTAAAAAAACCATACTAATCCTTGAATAATGATGTTTTGTCACTTTCAATGGAAACAATATCAGGTCTCCAGACAAAATTTTCTAACCCAATCTTTTTTGTGGATAATGTCTAAATGTATTATTGCTAAATGAATTCATGTTATATGAAGAAGAATCAAATTAATGAATGGCTGCTTTCTCTAATGATTCATTTTTCTTCTAAAAGGCATCATTTATGAATGCATAATTCACATTAATGGCTTGATAATGACTTGGACTCCTCAGGCAGTGTAGTGTTAGCCCTGAAAATTGGCTTTCCTTTCGGTAATACAAGTGCCTGACAAGCTTTGATTGGCTAAGCATCCATTTGAAAAAGGCATCCCCTTCAATGACATCTATCTCAGTCAAATACTTGGCGAGTCATATGACTAGAGCCAGCCCACCTGCCACCACTGTGGCTCCTTTGGTTTAGAAATCTTGGTTGGCTTCGATAACTAACCATTTGGGCCACTTGTTTTTTCTCTCTGCCTATGCTTTAAATGCCTGCTCATGTGTTTTACATTCACCAATAAAGAGTGACCCACGAAATCCTAGGCCCCCACTCTTGACAGCAATGAAAGCAGAACCACAGGCTCATGCACTCTCTCTACTCTGGACCTTAACATGTGTTCCCTGGCTTGCCTTGTACACCACAGGACCTGTAAACTATAAACTTTTTTGTTCCTTCAGTTCCTAATGGTTCTTGTTGAAGGGCATCTTGCAGTCATAATTAAAATCACAAGGATCGGTCCAGTGTAAACACGGGTTTGGAAAGGGGAGATGTCTGTGAGGCTACCCAGGCTCAGGTGAGTGTCCACAAGTGTGTTTAATTGGGGTCAGTAGGCTGAGACTGGCGCTAAACAGGCAGTTTCTCTAATTATCACGTAAGCACTTAGACACAGGTCAATCTGGAGCCAGATAGTAAGAATAATACTCAAAACTTCTATGGAGGTAGGACAACAAATTCTAGTTTAGAATGTAACTGATTGCTCAGTATATCAGCATCTAACATTATTTTTGCTGGGTGGTAGTTTACTCTGCTCTTAGCAAGGATCTCTCATTCTCTACATGGTAATTGTCAAAGAGAAGGTTTGCAAATCCATGACATGCTACTCGCCACTGCACCAGCCAGTGTCCACAGCCGTCATGTCATTGCTAGACAATCCTAGTGTTCTTCCAAACCAAGCCCAGATATGCCCTCAGAATCCTTTCCAAAAGATGCTCCAAAGCAGTCACAACCATTAGAGGCAGCATAGATTTATTTTGTAATAGGTTAATTCTGTTACAGGATGACATAATTATCCTGTTATGTTATGGGCTGTTTTGTCTCCCTCAAAAATTCAGATGTTGAAGTCCTAACCCCAAGTACCTGAGAATGTAACCGAATTCAGAGATACAGTCTTTAGAGAGGTGATTAAATTAAGGTCATTAAGGTGGGTCCTGATCCAATATGACTGATGTCTTTCTAAGAGGCAATTTGGATACAAACTCATACAAAGTGAAGATGATGTGAAGACACAGAGAGAAGACAGACATCTACCAGACAAGGAGAGAGGCTTTGATGTACACAGCCTTTCCTGATGAGAGAAACCAACTCTGCTGATACCCTTGATCTCAGCTTCCAGCCTCTACAACTATGAGAAAGTAAATTTCTGTTGTTTAAGCCACTCAGTCTGTGGTACTTTATTATTCCAGCCCTAGCAAAGGATTGTAAGGACAAAAGTAGAAGTAAAATGGTGCAAGTGATTCTGAAACTTCTTAATTTCTATGACAACAGAAAGGGATCTTTGCAATTTGCTTATGCTCACACACTTCAGTTAATATTATTCCACTGTGTTGAACTATAAGCTATTGTTATCTGGCTTGTGGTAGTTAGTGCCAACACACAGAGTAAGACCTCTGTAAAAAGGAAAAAATTTTTATGTACATTACAAAATACTAGAACAGACTTGAAAGTCATAAATTGAATTTATGACTTTCTAAAATATGAGTCTAAAAATAGGAAATAGCTGTATGGTAAACAGAATAATGGCCCCCCCAAAGATGTCCATGTCCTAATCCCCACAACCTGTGCATATATTATGTTACATGGCAAATGAGAATGTAGATTGTAGCTGGAATTAAGGATGCTAATCACCCTACCGTAAAATAGGGAGGTTATCCTGGGTTATCTAGGTGGGTTCAATATAATCACAAGGTCCCTTTGAAAAGTGAAAGAGGGAGGCAGAAGAGGAAGTTGGAGTGATGTAATATGAAGAAACTCAACTCACCATTGTTGGCTTTGAAAATGGAAGAAGGTCCCACCAGCCAAGGAATATAAGTGACCTCTAGCGCTGGAAAAGGCAAGAAAATGGATTATCTCCTAGACTCTCCCAACAGGAAAGCAGCCCTGCTAACACCTTAATTTTAGCACAGTGAGACCCAATTCAGACATCTGACCTTTAGAACTGTAAGATAATACAGTTGTGTTATTTTAAAGCTGTTAAATTTGAGGTAATTTGTTATGGCAACAATGGATAATTAATAAAAAACCCAGTAATTGATTAAATACATTTGCAATGCTAATTTTTAAAAAATATGGTAAAAACTGATTTGTTCCTGGAATACTTGTAACTGTTTCTCTTTTTTTTTTTTTTTAGGTAGGTGCATCATGGATTACCTGTTCTTCATTTTCAACTTTGCACTCTGACCTTTCCCCCTCATCCTGCACTTTTCCTTCCTTCACACCAAAAACACCAGCAGAAATGTTTGATTTCTTCATTTGTTTTAATGGCACTACCTTTATCCAATTATCTACAATTAAAAATCTGAAAACAACTTCGACTCTTTTCTCTCCTAACCCACCCTCCATCTCATGAGTTTTGACATCCTGTATATCTATCCCTGTGTTTCTTTCCCTTAATACTTCCTTTCATTCACAATTCTGCTTTGATCCTTGATTCCTCTTGCCTATCCAGATTTCCTCACTGATCTCCTGGCCTTCAGCGCCTATTCATACCAATTCTTCCACCTCCATTTTTGCCAGAATTATCTTACCATGCAGATCTAACAATCTCCTTCTCCTTCCTCTCAAGGCTGTTTTCCAAGGCCCTCTCAGTGGGGCCCCAATATCCTACTAGCCATCTGCACCATCACTCTTTTATCTTTCCATGCACGCCTTAGGGGCCTGGCCAGTGATTCTCAAATGGGATGCACAGCAGAATCACATGAGTAGCTTTCAAAAAACACTGATTCCCTGGCCCAATTAGTCAGAATCTCTTGGTGTGAGACCCAGTAAATGGATAACTTTAAGTTCCCCAGGTGATAATGTCTAGCCAGGACTAAGATCCAGGTGGTTCTTGAACATAACTGTACATTTGAATCACCGAGAGGGCTGGTTCAAACACAGGTTGCTGGGTCACCCTCACCAGGGTTTCTGATTCACTAGGACTGACATGAGACCTGAATTTCTTTTTAAAGTTTTATTTATCTGAAATATAATTCTCATACCATAATAGTGACTCTTTTAAAATACACAAGTCAGTGGTTTTTAGTTTATTCACAAGGTGGTACAATCATTACCACTACCTAATTCTACATTTTCATCACCCTAAAAGAAACCCATTAGCAGCCACTTCCCATTCCCTTCTCCCCAGTCCCTAGAAATCACTAATCTACTTCCTGTCTCTATAAAATTTTCTATCCTGTACATTGTATATAAATGTAATCATACAATATGTTGTCCTCTGGCTGCTTTTACTTACCACAACATTTTCAAAGTTCAACCATGTTGTAACATGTATCAGTATTTCGTTCCTTTTTAAGGATGAATAATTTTTTTTTTAAAAGATTTTATTGGGGAATTGGGGGAGGAGAACAGCGCTGGGGAATCGGGGAAGGGGAACAGACAAGTTGCTATCTTTTTGTTCTTCAGTCTAGTTGCAGAGGACGTTGCTTCACTGGCCCATGTTGATATTGTCATTGCATTCTTCCCGGATGAGGCGGATCGGTCCCCGGCCTCTGGATGTCGCTCACCGCGGCTATTGGCAGCTCATGCTGGCTGCTAGCCACTCACTGTAGCCTATGGCAGCCCACTGCAGCAGGGGCTGCAGCCTACACCATTGCCAGGGCTGGCGCAGCCCAGCATCAGGTGGAGCTGTTGTTAGCTGTAGAGGGCAGTGTCACTGGCCCTCATATGCGGGATCCGAACCGGGGCCGCTGGCATCCCAAAACCAGCTCTTAACCACTGCGCCACTCGGCCGGCCCTTTTGTTGTGTGGATATACACATTTTATTTATCCATTCATCAACTGATGGACAGTTGGGTTGTTTCCACTTGTCAGTTGATGGACAGTTCGGTTGTTTCCACTTTTTGCCCATTATGCATGATGCCACTATAAACAATTGCGTACAAGCTTTTGTGTGGGCATAGGTTTTGGATTCTCTTGAAATATGTACCTGGGTGTGAAATCGCTGGTGACTCTGTTGAGACCTGAGCACTTCTAACACATTCTCGGGTGATGCTGAAGCTGATGATCCAGGAACCCCATTCTGAAAATCACTGCTCTCGCCAATGGACTAGTAAGTCTTCCCTCAAACACCCTGAATCTTTGACATCCATGCCCTGTTGGTCACTTGTTCTGAAGTGCTTTTCTTCTCATCTTTCCTTGTGAAATCCTACTCATCCTTTAAGGCCTGTCCCTGAGGCCACCTCTACCATAAGATGGATGCATCCATTACTTGTGTGTGTGTTTTTCCTGTTGCTCTGATTGATTGTAAGCTCCTTATGGACACTGAGTAGGTTTGAATCATCTTTGTATAAAAGCCCTGACGCCTAGCAGAATGCTCATATGTTACTGTCACTCATTATATAGATTCAGTTGAATAGAATTTCAGGTCTTTTGATGTGGTAGTCTAAAGACATGACCCTAAAAGGTCTGACTTTACATTTCTCCTTTGTCCCAAACATCTGATAAATCACAGCAATTTAGCACTCCTGAAGTTTGCTTACAAGTTCCTTTCCAGCTGGTCTCATGATCAGGAACTGGAAGTCAAACTACAATGACCCGTTCAATTCAGACCATTTAAAGATGATTTTTATGTTTACTTCTTGGACATTAATGTGATTATAATCCTAGAAACCATGGTCTCATGGAATGCTGGGAAATAACTGGCATAGCAAAATTCGACTATCAATAGATTTCTTCAAGTGTACCCTAGCACATCTAACGTGTAGCTTTTCATACAGTTCCCTTGGTATTCAGTGGAATATTGCTACATAGCACTTCCCATTTTCCTAGCAATTCTGGGAAATAACAAAAATACTGAAAAAACTTATATTTAAGGGTTTAACAGAAAACAAAATACTATTTACTTCCTAGCAAACATTACATTGGCAGACTGCGTATACCTGCCATTCTCCCAAAGGAGTCTGTAAAATGGAGGGGTACACTGACTTATGCATTTACTCTCCCAGCCTCCCAGACATCCACACCATGTACTGAATCTGTAAAGTGGCCAGGAATCCCCCTTCAGGAGATTAAAACCAAAGGACTGTGTTTCCACTACCTTCTCCTGATGGTACTGGCCAAACCTCCATTGCCATATCGGGCTTCCTGGAAAGCCATAGGCTCTTTACATTCCCTGTTGCCTAATTTCTCCCCAAGGCATAGAACATTAAAGCATATAACACCCAAGACAGCACGTTATTTTCACTCTCAGCCATCACCGACGACCTCTTCCTAGTCTTTTAGCCTTGTTCTCTGTCCCTTAGAAAATCACCCTCTGCCTGTACCGGGTCCTTGTGTATCCTATTCTCCAACTAACTTCTATCACATACACTTGTATTATAGTCTTTCTACAATAATATTTTGTCTATATTTATATGTTGAGCTAAGAAAAAAATAATTTCATGCTTGATATTTTTATAGTACATCTTTGAAGAAAAGAATGAAAAATAAAGGAGCATGCTATTTAAAATATTAAGCTCAGTTAGGCTCATTGAAATTATAAACATCAACACTAATAGGATAGAAAGCTGTTTGCTAACAACATAGCCAAACATAAATAGGGAAGTTTTAAAATAGACCATTGGAAGTGTGGAGAGAAAGGTGCTGACCTAAATGACTTTGGAAAATGGTGTTTTAACAGGAAACTGGAATACTAAAGATAAAAGGAACTGTATATGAGCACTGTACTCCAATTGTTAAAGTTTTGTTTCATAGAAGTACAAGTGAACAATTCTGAAACTTCTGTACATACACACTGGGACTGAATGAATAAGTAAATGGATAGCATATGGTGGGAGTCTGATTTCTCTCTGCTGGAGTGAGAGGTTTCAGATGAGCAAGGGGAAGGCTAGAATGAACCATGTTGGATTGAGTTAGATTTGGAGACATCAGAATGAATTAATGTCTAGCTTAATAAAGATACAGATGAATGGATACAGAAATTACAGATATGTGTGTTTGTGGGTTATCATATGTATATATTTCCTAGCTTTGTCTGCTGAGAGGGTCTACAATTAGTGACACCCCAGTAACAACAAGCAGACCTAGCACCCAGATCTTGATTTCTAATAGAATGGTTCTATCCTCTAATATAAGGAACTAAGGTTCCTGGGACAAATGGCTGGTGCAGGAAATATAGCAGATAAGTCTGGAGAATTCTGTAATGCCAGAGTATAAGGTAGTGCTCAAAAAACAAACAAACAAAACAAAACAAAACAAAAACACAAAATAATGGGGATATGCCAAAGGGATACAGGGCCCAACTGAAAGAGCTCCTAATAGCCAAAGCCCAACAATTAGATCAACAAAATGAATAATGAAGTGTTGGATTATAACCTAAAGTATAAAATTCATGAGACCATACTGATAAAATAAATAATTGAACCAATCAATAAACGACTAGCAAGAGGAGACAAAGGAAATGAACTAACTAAATATTTCACTACTTTTCCCTTACTACTTTGTAATTCCTGTCCTGGCCCCCTTCGGGGTCACCCTCCTCCTTCTGTGCTCTCTCCCAATACTGTCCCACATACTGTGGGCATGTTCCCATTCTCTTCCAACAGTTAAGTTCATTGCATGATGATTATTCTACCTCCTAGCCTTAGAGGAAATGTTTCCCTTCCTTCCAGGAATCCATGCTTCTTTGCAGCCTTCTCTGGTATGGGCTGTGTCTTCTCCTTTATCCTTCTTAGCAGTAGAGCACATGGCCAAGTCAGTATTTCAATTGTTTCCCATTGCTGCTTCTTGAAAAACTGTCTTCTCTTCGTCATTTCCACATACCAAATATGTGAGTGCCAGGCACAGCTATTGACAATATATATTTTTGTTTATAGTAGTATTTTCTTCTAGCCTATCTCTCTATCATTCTGAAAACATTCAAAGTCTATACCTCATTTTTTTTTTTTTTTAAGAATGAAGCACGGTATAAACAAATAAATATATAAGTAGTCATCTCATTTTGGTTTTTCAGTTCTTCCTTTGTGTTTTTAAAGTCTAATGACATTTGCCTCGACTCCATTTTGAACCTGATAATTTTTCAGAATTGCTTCATATTCAAAATCTGCAACCACAATTTCCTATTTTTTGATGCTAACTTTATCGACCTTATATTTTGTTTCATTTTTTTTTTCATTTTCTGAATTCCAAATACTTGTTTTCCAACATCATTTCAAACTTACTTCTGTAACCCTTCCATTTTCTTTCAACCTATTATTGTCTTCAGGCTTTTTTCCTCTTCTTTTCAGCCTGGATCCCGTGGTCTTAATCTTATTTTTGCCAAGATTCTCAACTCTCTTGCCCTTTTGTCCTTCTGTGATACTCAGGCTCTAAAAATCAGCTGTAAATCTGTGCAGTCTTCCTCCTCCACAGCTCCTGCACCCCAGCTCCAACACACAGTTGGAGAAAATCACTCAACCAGTGTTTCTGCAGATTTGTGGTGTCTGTATTCTTCTCAAAAACTCAGAAATCCTTCTCTGCTTCTCTTGTTGTCATTTTCTCTCATTCTCCCTGTTAGCACTTAACTAGCTGGATGGTACAATAAGTATCTTAAGCCCCCTATTCCTTGTGTGTAAAATTAAGACTGTGATGGAGGCACAATAAGATGGTGCATATAAAGGACCTAATATAGGTTTTGCTATTAGTAGTAATGGTAGTACCCATTTTTTCTCATTGCTAGCAGAAGATTTTGTTCATAATTGACTGAGAAAATGAAATCATCAATAAGAACTCTGTCCTGTTCTGTTTCAACATCGACAAATGTGTCTGCACCTGCACCCAATATTTTCATTCTTCTCCTCTCCCAGAAAGTAAGCTATTCACTCCTATGCCCCAAGCCCCACCCCTTCTACTTACTCAGGAACTTGGATCCATTAATCATTCATTCTTTTCCCTCCTGGCAGGGGAGCCAAGCTAGGCATTAAGCACTGCCTTCCCTTCCCCCATGGGGAAACTAAAAAGAATCCTCACCAAAGTTCATTTGAGTTCTTTTTAAGTATCTCATCTCAAAATTTATCTGGTATAAATAGGGGGTTATGTCACTGAATCTTTGCAGAGAGGAATCTTAAAAATTATGAAAGAGTTGAGAATATATTTTATCCCCCTTTGTAAATTCATTCTTTGAGAATTAATGTTTGTCTTGGGAGATGTGTGAATATGGGCCAACAGATGTGGGGAAGCCCAAAAAGGGACCTGACTTGAAGCGCCCACACACAATGGTGGCACACCTGACTCCACTCTTTCCAAACCCCACTCTCGAGCACAGCTTTTAGTTTCTTCCTATATAATTCCTACTTCATTTCTATGGTTCTTTAGGAGAGAATGGCATACACATCCCTATAGTCAGATGTGGAATGACTGGGATGAAGTGTAAGTTGGAAGAGTGGTTGATTTTTTTTCTAGTCTTACAGAAAGAGGGACCTGGGTAGAAGGAGCTGCATCCAGGGGCTTGTGTAAGGACTCACAATGGAATTGGGGGAAGTGGGGTGGAGCCCAGAACACAGAAGGGTGGTTCTGGGTGGACACTCAGAGCCTGAAAGTTAAATATTCCACCTATGCTAAAAGGGTGGAGATGGGTGGATGGGCTCCATAAATGGACTCCATTAATTCCTGACTCTATATCCCCTTACATGCCTGCCTTGAGATGCTCCTCTGTCTCTCTCCTACCTGTTAGAGTCTAGCTTGCCTAATGAATAATTGATGCTTACTATTAGATCCTCAGCTCATTGCCATCTTAGTTATTCTCTCACTAAACTCTCTCATCTAGGTCACCAGAAATTTCTATATAGGTCACCAGTAACTTCTATATTATAAATATAATGAGCATTGTTCAGTGCATATCTTTCTTGCCATCTCTGTAGCATTTGCACTGTTGATCACGTCTTCCTGCTTGATTCATCTACTCTTTAGAGTACATTATTTAGAGTACATATTTCTTCCCTGGTTTTCCTACTGATGGACACTTACTTGACTCCCTTCCTGCAAACTTCATTTTCTGGCCTCCCCTTAAATGTTAGTGTTGCCCAGAATTTTGTTCTTAGCCTTGTTCTCATTGTAAAAACCATAGACCCAAATATTACTAGTTTACTTACTATTCCTAAATCTGTGCTTAAGTTACGATCTCTTTCCACACCTCCATATTGGATCCAGATCTGGATGTCCTTAAACTCCACATTTCCAATGGAGAATTGCCTTATCATTGTCTCAGTGATCCACGCAGAAGCCTGAAATATTATTTAGAATCCCTCCTCCTGCCCTCTCTTTATATCCTCTGTCATCCACACCTCATGTTCAATAATACCCATTCTATGTTTCTACATACCTCTCATAACTATCTTCCATCTATCACGACTATGAGAGCTAATACTAAAGAATCATTACGGGCAGGTATTGTATTATACATCTTTTTATCCCTAGTGCATAAAATACTGGCACAATTCAATATATTACGTAGCGTATATGAAAGAATAACTGAATAAATATTTCAATAAATAAGTAAATGGATCAATCACAATTCAAATCACAAATCAGCCCTTCTGATTTCTTTTTTTTTTTTTTTGAGGGCAGCGTCACCGGTCCTCATCTGTGGGACCCGAACCGGGGTCGCTGGCCCCCCAAACCAGTGCTTAACCACCGCGCCACTGGGCCGGCCCAACCCTTCTAATTTCAAGTAACAAGACTTTCATAACAGAAGTCAAATCAAGAACAAAGGGAAGTGGGCCAGTAGAATTTATTATGATAAGGAAAATGGAACATCGGGTGATGAACCAAAATAAAAAATGAGAAGCAGTAGATCAGCCAGCATTTGTGAAGGCAACAAGGCCTAAGAACCTCAACAGCTGGGGTTTCTGAATCCTCGCTTGAATTCTCCTCCATTTGTGCATGTCTGCTCTTTTTTTGGGGTTTGCTCTGTGAAACTTTTCCCCATATCATTGAAGCTGCCTAGTCATAGTTTCTGTTCTGTTGTGACTGGCTGGCCATGACTTATCATGAAAACAGCCTTCCCCTCCTTTCAACTCTAGCACCTGCCAGCTGTCTGGTTCTCTCAGTACTTCCCATTTCAAGTCCCTGGCGAAAACCTGATGGGCTTGGCTCACTTGTAAAATGCCAGCCCACTGATTACCTGCCCTTGAGTAGGTGCCCAACCTAATCTACCACAGTCCAATCATTACCATTCATGTAATGAAGAGTCCCATGATACAAACCATCACTGCCCAAGACTGCATTTGGCAGAAGCCATAGTCAGGGCAGAAATTTGACTAACATGAAAACACAAACTTGTGATCATGTGGTTTCTGGGGATATAAAGAAACGTAAGAATTCTTACCCCCAAAGAGTGGGATGGCTGCTTATCCAATGTAGTGGGAAAAGTTGGAGCTGCAGGAGCCAGCAAAATCAAAATTCACATAGGAATGTTGAGAGTACAGAAGATAGCATGGGATTCCAGAGAATCAAGATATCTTGGGGTGACCAGTTGGTTAGAGAATCATGCTAATAACACCAAAGTTGCCGGTTCGATCCCTACATTGGCCACTGTGAGCTGCACCTTCCTTATAAAAGAGTGTACTATGCCATTGTAGCATGAAAGCAATGTTTAACCAATGACCATGGTTGTTACCTAATGAAATTTAGAAAGAAAGAAAGAAAGAAAGAAAGAAAGAAAGAAAGAAAGAAAGAAAGAAAGAAAGAGCCGGCCGAGTGGCTCAGTTGGTTAAGAGCTCGCTCAAGAGTGCGAGCTGAGCTCTGAGCAATGGCAGTTCGATGCCAGCCTGAGCTGAGTTGCCGTTGAGCTGCCAATAGGTGGCAGGATGGCTCAGCTAAAAAAAAAAAAAAATCAATGGGCAGAAAGAAAGAAAGAAAGAAAGAAGGAAAGAAAGAAGGAAAGAAAGAAGGAAAGAAAGAAGGAAAGAAAGAAAGAAAGAAAGAAAGAAAGAAAGAAAGAAAGAAAGAAAGAAAGAAAGAAAGAAAGAAAGAAAGAAAGAAAGAAATCTTGATGGGGGACCATGGTAGGCTATTGGGTGGGAACAGGCCCAGAGAATTTCCTAGAATACTCTGGGTTGCCAACTCTTGATTGCCCAGCACAAAGACTCAGAAGTCGAATGGACACTAAATACCAACTAACTGATTTTTCTGCTTTTGGTCTAGCTCCCTCTCACTGCCAGTCTCACATTTTGGAATAATTGTACCCCTAATTACAAAAATGCTTTTTTAGAAAGTTTGAAAAATAAAAATTATAAATACAGAAAATAGAAATCAATAGTATTTTTACAACCTAGCAAGAACTGCTCTTACTATTTCACAATTTTTTTTCTAGTCTTTTCCTCCATGTGTTTTTTCCCCTGAAAAACTTGAGATTTTTGTAGTACATAGTTTTTATATTATACATTTTCTTTAGTTATTATGTCACTAGTATAATAATACATTCCCTAAAAATATGGTTGCAAAAAACAAAATTCCATCATAGGACGATATAATTTATTTTACTGTTTCCTATTGGTGAAATTTAGATTGTTTCTGATTTTCCCTATCACAAATTAAAAAGAGATGAACAAAACATTCCTAGAAGTAACACCTTGCATTAAAGGGCAATATTATCTTTTTAAAACACAAATATAGTTATGTACCTTCTCAGCCTAAAATTCTTCTAAATTTAACCTTTCTTTGTCTTTAGGGTAAAGTTCGAATTCCTCTAGTTTCCACAAAGGACATTTCAGAACGTCGTGTCGACTTGCTTCTCCAGCTGCATCTCCTCCAGGCCCTCAGATGCACCCCATGCTCCTATCAGCCTCCACTACTGGTGGTTTGCCAAAACGTGCCATGCTCTTTTGTGCCTGTAGGTATCGGCTCATACTGCTCTTCTGCTTAGAACACTTTTGTCCCCATTACTAATTTGTCTCATCCTCTAAGATTTAGCTCAGTTGTTACTTATTCTAGGAAGCATCCCACCCACCCTCTTCTTCCAGGTGGGGTATGCAGCTACCAGTTTGCTAGTTGGGATTACATTCAGCTGCTAGTCAGAGAAAAGTTGACTTACAAGCCTCTGTACAAATAGAGAAAGCTTCTGGTATTGGTTGTATGACTAAAAGATTTAGAGTTTCTCTACCTGTGATTGTTTTGGTTTTTAACTTATGCTTACAAAATGGCTGCGGCAGCCTTGGGGTCCAAATAGAAACAAGGCAGGCTGCAGGCAAAGAGGCTGTACCTTCCTTGGTTTGTTTTAAAACAAAAAGAAAAAATCTTTATGGAAGACCCCAGTTGATTTTGCCTTATAGCTCTCTCATTGGGTAGAACGGTTTCATTGCCACTCCTACCTTCATGGGAAGTTGGAGAAGAGAGCATTTAGTTTTCCAGTTGCTAAACTGGATGCAATAAGGGTTTGGGGATACTACCGGGTTAGCCCATCAACAGTGTCTGCCCCAGTGCCCTTCTCTGTGCGCATCTCCCACACTCTCCAGACACTGGTGGCTGATACCATTCCCTCTCCCTCCAGACTATGTCTCTTGAAGTTAGAAAAGGTATTTTTCAAGATGTTACATAAGGGCTGCAGATTGTGCCTCAAACGCATTTTTAATGTTTTTGAATAAATGAATGACTTTTAGAGACTACCTGCTCCTCACTGCAATGAGCAATTTACAGTGGACGAACAGAAGTGGAAGCTTCCCCTAAGCACATTACCCTAAAACGGCAACAAGATTTTTAAAGGAGTGTACTGACCTAGTAGTTGGTAAGCAGATGGTGAAAAGGCGCTAGAGAAGCAGCCCAACAGAAAGCTATGTGGACTATCTCGGTGGTTCTCAAATATGGCCGCACATGAAAGTCACCTGGGGTTGTTTTTCAGCATGCCCTGCTTGGGCCTCACCCCTCACCATTTAAAAGAGAATCTCCAGTGAGGCCCAGTCACTTCAGGTGTGCTAAAGCTGGCAAGTCCTGGCTGGGCTTCTCTTCCCAACTCTGTGTTCAGTGACATCATGTGGGTGGCTTCAAATCGGCCACCATGTAGCATATCTACCGTAGCAATTGGCAAATCACAAATCAGCCCTTCCTTGAGAGCTGGTTTATAAACCTACCACTGCTGGTAGTTTAAACAACCCCTCAGATGTTTCCAATGGGCAGCAAAGTTTAAGAACTACTGTGCTGGTCAAAAGTAAGCTCATCTGTGGTCTGTAGTTTCCTACCAAATAGTATGTTGGATTCCTCCTTTTGCCTAATCCTATCTGTGGGTTGGCACCCTTGCATGGTGTCACTGGATTCACCTCTATGGCACTACAAAAAAGAGGGGAGAACTGTGGTTTCGTTTTTAGTTGTTATGGAGTTTCTTTGCATATTACTTGCATTTCTTTAAATCGAGCCAAATCTCTTTCAGTACACCTTGAGGGCTGGATCTATAGAGGCATGCTTATTCATTGAAGGAGGTGGGCACCTCTGCATAATGTTGTGCAATTAGGAACTTTAATTAGCCCCTCCTGAGATTGTCATTTTTTGTTTAGAGACATAATTGTCTGTGGTATAATTTGCTAGGTCTGGCTCCTTTGGCTGGATCTGATTTGAGTAAAGTGGGCACCACTCTTTAGCTACCACACATCAATCAGACTGACTTTTATTTTCTTTCATATATATATGTATATATATATATACATATATATATATATATGTATATATATATATATATATACATACACATACATATATATTTATAGATAGAACACTAGACATAGAGAGGTTTTGTAGCTTTCCTAATGTCACTCGGTAAGTAAATTCATTCAAACCCAGGTGGTCCATCTCCAGAACCTGTGTTTCTAAGCACATTACCATATCATCACAGTAGAAATGTAACTCAGAGTGACTTTCCTGCATCATACACACTACAAAATGTCCATTTGTTCCTCTGTCACAGGTCACATTAGTCATCTTCCACATGGTGTAGTAGACTGCAGTGTTAACTCAAATGAAACTACCACCACATGATGTACAAGTCTGGCTAGAGAAACTTTGATTTAGCAAATTTGCAATGCACCATGGGGACCTGGAAATTTCAGAGACAGGACCTACGAACAGCCAGGAAGTGTTTTCTTCAAAAAGTGATGTGGGACTAAGATTGAATATGGCACCTTGAGCTGAGCAGCAGCAAGCTGCCAACGGGTGGCCAAACGGCTCAGTGTGCAATAAGATTGCCGGCTCAACTCCCACATGGGATGGTGGACTACGCCACCCCTCACCCCCACCCCCGCAACTAGATTGAGAAGCGGTGACTGGACTTAGAGCTGAGCTGTGCCCTCCACAACTAAGATTGAAGGACAACTTGACTTAGAGCTGATGGATCCTGGAAAACAGTGTTCCCTTTCCCCAATTCCCCAATACTGTTCCCCTCCCCAATTCCCGAATAGCATCTTTTTAAAAAATGAGGGGCCATAGATAACACTCAAAGCTAGTGGGTGACATTGGTCACTGCCCAGGGAGGCAGAAGGAAGCCGAAGGGCTGTTCTCCACCACGTGAATTTGAGGTGTGAGTCCTATCAGGTTCTATTTCTGGGACAGGGCTGGGGCAGCCGAAATGTCCTGGTTTAATGTACAGAACCCGGGGCTCTTTGGGAGAGCTGGGCTGGGCTGCCAAGGGAGGTGATTTCATATGCTATAATTTGATTTCTGTAAAAGACTTGTTGCTCACCACCCTGAATAAATTAAGAGGAAGTTCCTCTTAAAGTGTTTTTCTAATCTGAAAACATGTTGTGATTAGGGAGAATGAAAAATGACAAACTTAAGAATTAAAATATACTGTGCAGGGAACAAAATTAAGTAGAGACTCCTAAAGAATGTTTTTGTGACAACAAATGGAATAGATCTAGATGTTGACTAAATTATGGAAGTGAAGGAACTTTCTAATATGAGGTCTTACCTCTGTAATGAATGGTTTCCAGTGCCTCATAAATGTTATCAGATCCCTTGTCATCAGAGCATAGGCAGAGGGCCAAGAACTGACCAAAGAACTCCGTCTGTTGCAAAATGGGCCCCCAGGGAAACATGTCCTTTCTATTCTGTCTACATGCCCAATCAAATACCATTAATCTATGATTGTAGTTTTTTTTTTGTTGTTGTTGTTTCTGGGCTGTTGTTCTTGTTTCCTTTTTCCAGCCTTTTTGCTCTCCGTTACAAAATGAAACACCATTTGAGTTATTATCTCTGGGTGTATTTTAGTAATCATTTTGTACTGGTACAATCTTCATTGAATTTCTCTCTGAGAGAACATCTTATATTGGTTAAATGTCATGCATTAATTTTCTCTGTAGTCAACTGTGTAGGAGAAGAAAAAAAACCTGTCCTCTACCCATGTTAGGTTTTCTCACTAGGGCCCGCCCTATAAATCAGACTAACAAACGACGGATTAACAAGTTTATTAACATGTGCAACATGAGAGCACTCTGATGAGTAACTCAAAGGGTTTGTAACAGCTGGGATTTATAAAGCATCTTAATAAAAGAACAATAGGTTTGTAGAGAAGTGACAGATAAAGGAAAAAGACTGAGTTTCTAGAACAGCAAATTGCAGAAAGTAAACATTGGGGAAACTAATGGCAGATAAGAGCCAGATAATAGTTTGTTATGTAGGTTCCTGTGGTGTTGTCTCTGGGCAGATAAGGATCAGACTTGTCTCTAGTGATTAACTTTTGTCCTTCCCAGTAGACAGGGGAGGGCAGAAACTTCTCTTGTATCTGTTTCTTCTTAATTGCCTTTAGCCCCAAGTAATATGCCAGAGTGGCATATTTTGGGGTGGGATATTCCCAATTACCATGTATAAATGCAAAAGTTGGACAGTGAAGAAGGCTGATGGAAAAAGAAATGATTTATTTGAAATATGGTGTTGGAGGAGAGCTCTATGGATACCACGGACCCTCAGAAAGATGAAGCAAGTCCTAGGGCAAATTAAACCTGAAACATCACTGGGGGCAAAAATGATAGAAATGAAGCTGCCCTAACTTTGGGCACATTATGAGAAGGCAGGGTTCTTTGGAAAAGACAATAATGGTGGGAAAAATAAAAGGCAGCAGGAAAAGAGGAAGATGAAAGGGAGTGATTCCATAAAAGAAGCCCAAGGCTGAGTCTCCAGGGTTTGAGCAGGGCTGTGAGGACAGGACACTGTGGACCGCACTCATTTGTAGGGTTCCTAGGAGTTGGAGCTGACTCAATGGCATGTAACAACAATATTCTGTTACCTGTCAACTGAATAAACCATTCCTTCTTGTTTTAATCTGCTGGCTAGAGTAGATTAGTGAGTAGAGTAGTGAAATAGAATATTGGAGAGGAAAATACTACAAATAAAATGAAGATTACTGTTTTCTTGCTTTTCTTGGGTTTTACTTGAAAGTGTCCTTCTCCTGGCAGTGATGCACTTGAATCCTTTTAGCCCTCCATCTACTGTAAGTCTAGGCAAAACCTAGAAGTTTTGTTTTTGAGGTCACATTTCTCCTTCCTCATCTCTCAACCTTAAACATCCATGTGAGACATAAAGTTATGTTTGGGCAATGTTTCTTTTTATGTGGATGTTTTACCATCAATATCCTTTTCATGCCTGAATCCCTGTTCCCCTCCCCACTCTGTCAGCAGCAGTGTCAAAATCTGCTTCTTTCTGTCTTTCTGAAGATGTTCAAGTTAGCTGCTTAGCATGGAGGTAGCTTTGTCATTCAATGGCATTCATGAAAAGAAAGTCAACCTAGACAAAGTTGTGAATCTGGGAAGTTTTGATTTTAACTTTCTCAGGCTCTGCTGTCTTCTCTTTAAGACTTATCTTTCAAATACCTTTCTATTGTCCTAAACTATTCCCCATGTCAAAAACAAAATGATGTCACAAAATCATCTACTCTCTGGCTTAAACTTATTCACATCATCAAGTGAGAACATGATTATGTATTTGGGGGATGGGGATGACCAAATGAGAAGAGAAAAATCTAAAGATGTGATTTGTAAAGCAATGTTAATTATGGCAATTATGTGGCCTGCTGTTATGCCCAATTACCATCCAGTACATTATTGATGATACATTATGAGATGATAGCTAATTTTCCTGTAGGTTTTATTTGATTACAATAGTGTATTGTAAACGCCTGTTCAGCCTTCGGAATTAATTGCTCAACAAGCAAATCCACAATTTAAAAAAGCCTCAAAGGGACATTTTTCAGTGTGACATCAGATTGGATGAGGTTTTCCCCAGTTGGGATGATGGGGGTTGGGGATATGGGGTGGCAGGCCACAGATTTCATGTCCTAAATCCTTGCTACTCTAAGTATGGTCCAGGGATGAGCAGTATCAGCACCAACTGGAAGCTTGTTACAAATGCAGAAGCTCAGGCCCCACCCCAGACCAACAAAACCCAAGTTTGCATTTTAATAAGGTTCCCTAGTAATTCAAATCACAAAATTGAGACGCGCCCCTGTAAATCACACCTTCCTTTTTATCAAGGGGAGTCAACAGAGAAATGGAGAATAAGTATACTAATATAATTAATATTAAGCTATCAAATTAAACAGGGAGAAAGGTTGGTTAGAGAATATATTCTGTAGATCCTTTTATATGACTCTATCTGAATTTGACTGCATTAATCAGGAATTTCCTGTAATTAACCCAAATCAGAATATTCGGGTTGGCCGAATGGAGCATTGGTTAAGAGTTGGCTTGGAACACCAGCACTGAGAAGCAGGGCCCTGGTTCAGATCCCATATGCAGGTTAGTGATGTTGCGCCCTCTACAGCTAAAATGGTGAACAACAGCTCGACCTGGAGTCCCTGTGAGTCGCCGGTGGTGACGGTGTAGGCTGCAAGGGGCTGGCCAGCAGCTGGCGTGCACTTTTGTGAGCTGCTGTGAGCCATCGTCCAATGGCTGGCAAGCGACTGCCTCACCCGGGAAGAGCACAATGATAATACCAACATGGGCCAGTGAAGCGATGTCCTCCACAACTAGACTGAAGCAAAGGACAGCAACTTGTCTCTTCCCCTCCCCCATGTCCCCAATAAAATATTCTTTAAAAAAAAAAGAAAAAAGAGAATACTCTTGTGATAATTAAAGGAGAGATAGCTCAATAGCCTCTTCATGTCTCTCATTTATGATGCATTTCTCTCCAGGAGCAATCAAGGACTTCCCATTGCCCCACTCCCCTTTCTCCTTCCCCCCACCCCCACCCTTCCTTGATGGAATTTCATGTATGAAGCACTCCATTATTGTGTTGCCACCCACCCTGAATTTTAGGGCCGATTTACTCATTCAGTTTTGAACCTGTTTGACCAGGAGGCACAGTTGATCTCCAGTGCTTCTTAAGGTGCCATCTCAGAGGATAAATATTTAATATTTGAAGGCAACTGGATCCATATTTGCTGAATACAGCATAAATATGAATTTACTATAGAAAGAAAAGCTCAGCTAATGTGAGCCCAGAGTCTGATTCATTGTTCATTAAATGATTAATCCCACACCCTTCCCAGCTTAGTAAAATGGCCATTAGCAAATCATTCTTTGGGGAATTAAGAGGGTATGTTCGACATAAAGGAATAGGTCATGAATTTTTCTAAATGTACTTGGTCAGATATAATATGTTTAAATCGTTTCACACGCAGTGTAATTTACATGTTTGCATAATTTGCGAAACTGAAATTTTTATAATACACTCTAATATAGAGGAAAAATCATTCTTTGAAAAAATTAATCCTGAATTCCCCCAATGTCTCATTAATTTTATGACCCTTGGAGAAGATATGAACCACCTGAGTAGAGAATGTGTAACTTTCGGGTAAATGTGATCTATAAAGAGAGCCACACATAATGTAAGAAAAAAAGTTGGAAATATAAACAAATAGATTAACATATATAACAATTCATAAGGAAAGATGCCTGGCAACTTGTTTAAAGACTTACAGCTTCCTAATACAAACTAACATTGAAGACTTCCCTCATCATTCATTCATTTATCTATTATATATGGAGTGTTTGCTCTATACTAGACATTGTTGGGATATAACAGGTGGGATGTACATAGTCTCTGGATTTTTGCTGTCCATTGGAAAGTGGAATCCTAGAAGAGCTGGAGAGACATTGTTGCTATAAAATAGTATTTTAAAATGAAACACAGTGACCACCACCGTGTCACGGACATTTTTAATAACACAATTCTATTCACACATTTCAAATTAATTAAGTAACCTCTCTCCTGTATTTCACTTTGCTGTAGTTTCAATCATCACAAAAGCCCCTGGCTTTTCAGTTTTGAACTGTGCTGCTTCTTTTCCCTACATCATTTTAAAATCAATCAAGGTATTCTTGGGTACTTACTATATTTAGCTACGAGCTGGGGAAATATAGAAAGAGGAATCAAACGTGCCCGCCAGGAGCTTATGTTTTAACTTGACTATAAGACATATATGCATGTGAATAGCTGATTCTTACAAGAAGTTATTGTCAGGAAAACATCACCATTCATAATTCCTTCCTCTTAAAATTTGGCAACAGTGCCAGCTTATTGAATGTATAAAATGAAATTTTTATTTATTTATTTATTTATTTATTTATTTATTTATTTATTTATTTATTTTTGAGGGCAGTGTCACTGGCCCTCATATGTGGGACCCGAACCGGGGCGGCTGACTTCCCAAGCCAGCGCTTAACCACTACGCCACTCGACCGGCCCATAAAAAAAAAAAATGCAATTTTTAAAGATGACGAAAATAATGCAGAGATGAGCAAACCACAATTTACATCCCCATGTAGGTAACTGCGCTCTACACACAGCCCGTTTTATGTTAGGGAAACCCATTTTGATTCAGCTTGCATTACACGATTGTAGAAATCTTCCAGACTCTGGCGCCACCTGGAGGCAGCCTGGCACCAGACAGAGGAGGACAAAAATAGCTTCAACTATAATTGGGACCACTGTCTGTTCATCAAATCGCTTTAAAAAAACATAGGGAATTGTGATTTGGACTTGTTAAACTAAAATTTGTTCTAAAGTACAGATTTTTCCAGAGAGAAAAGAGTTTGTAAAAGAGAACATTAGGGGCCAGCCGAGTGGCTCAGTTGGTTAAGAATTGGCTTAGAGCGCGTGCTCTGAGCAACAGGGCCACCGGTTTGATTCCCACATGGGCCAGTGAACGCTGTGCCCTAGCTGAGCTGTCGCTGAGCTGCCAACAGGTAGCAGGATGGCTCAGCTGGTGTAACAACAAGATTGCCTGTTCAATGGTGGGGTAGGCCCACTGGCAACTAAAGATTGAACTCTGGCACCTTGAGCTGAGCTGCCACCCGGATGGCTCGAGTGCTGCATGGGATGGTGGCTACGCCCACCCGCACCTAAGATTGAACACAGCACTTTGAGCTTAGAGGACACGAGCTGCCAATGGGAAGCCAGATGGCGACTGGCGCCCTCCACAACAAAGACTGAAGAACAACAATTTGGCTGTTCCCCTCCCCCAATTCCCCAATAAAATCTTTAAAAAAGAGAGAGAGAGAGAACATTAAAGAATGTCATAGATTCTTATAATGCATTTGGGCAGCTATGCTTAAATACAGTTCCACATACAGCCTAATTTATATATTTGCATAATTTGTAACACTCTGAAATTTTTATGATACATTCTAAAGTAGAATGTTACATGTCAATTATATCTCAATAATAATAAAACAAAATATAGAAAAACTTACTTGTTAAATAAATGGATCAATGAATGAATTGCTTCAGTGTTCCATGAGGTAAATATATAAATTAAATATGCATTTTTTTTTACTACCTTCTGGGGAGCACTTCCATTCACAAGGACTTGGCACACTGTTCTTTGTTTTGTATAAAGATTTTATAGCGGAATTGGGGGAGGGGAACAGCATGGAAAACCGGGGAAGGGGAACAAACAAGTTGCTGTCCTTTTGTTCTTCAGTCTAGTTGTGGAGGACGTTGCTTCACTGGCCCATGTTGGTATCGTCATTGAGCTCTTCCCAGGTGAGACAGATTGGTCGCCGGCCTCTGGACAGCCACTCACAGCAGCTTTTGGCAGCTCACACCAGCTGCCAGCCGCTCACGCTGGCTGCTGGCCACTCACTGTAGCCTATGGCAGCCCACTGCAGCAGGGGCTGCAGCTATGCCATCTCTGGGGACTCACAGCAGCCCAGATCCAGGTGGAGCTGTTGTTCACCATCTTAGCTGTAGAGGGCAGTGTCACTGGCCCTCACATGTGGGATCCGAACCAGGGCCACTCGGCCGGCCCCAAACTGAAATTGTTTTGATTCTAAAGCCTGTGCTCTTTTTTGCAAAAACTTGGCAAAGAAGACTAAAATTTTGGACATGACTTTTCAGTCCAGAGCATCAGGAACAGCCTGGGGGGAAATTTCCTCCCTCTCATCCAGTGCAGTTTGACTCTCACAGCATTGACTCCATCACATCAACATGATTCATTGATGTTTATTCTAATATTTCTAATTTATCCCTGATTATCCTGTGCCTAGTCTCACTGAACCAGAGAGAGCTGTTGATCTAGGCTCTACTTCCTTTTTCTATTTGCAATACATGGTTCCTTCAATTCTTTTTATCCCTTACCCACCTTCCACCCAAAACCTGGCCTCAAAGTCATGGTCACGTCACAGTTATAACTGTCATACTTCTAAAACAAAAATTGAGGACCTTCATCTGATAAATATGGAAATGATGGGAGAGGATATTTGAAATCTGTGCTACTCGTATGAATCCTTGACTTTAACTAAAATATAAGCTGGATTTTCCAAGGGGAGGCAACCTGAACTGGAAAAAATAAGTACTCAGAATTTCTGACATCAGACCCGGTACCTACCTAAAGCTGGATCTCTCTAGAATTGCAGCTTACCTATTGTGGTAATTTCAAGAGCAGTTACCAACTGTTTTGGAAGATATTTAAGGTTCTGTATACGAAGTCATTCTCAAGGAATGTCTATTTTCTTCCAGTTTGATCACTGACCTGATTCTTACTCTCTTTGGGGTACTAAATGCTTGGGAATCTATTTTTGACTTAGAGGACACTGTGTTATACCGTGTATTTGTGAGTGTTTGAATATTCATTCATTCATTTATATAATAAACACACTCCCTGAGCACCTAACATGGACCCTGCACTATTCTAGGTACTTGGGATTAAGCAATGAACCAAGTATGCAACATCCCTCCCTCCTGGGGCTGACATTCTAGCAAGGAAGAGTGACGATAATGAAATAATCAAATAAATAAATAGTATGTCAGATGGTGATATGTGCGGTGGAGAAAAATAAAGCAGCATGAAGTGAATCGGACAAGTCGGGGTTGAGCACAGACCTTATAAGAAGTGAAAGGGCTGCTATGTGCATATTGAGGAAGGAATAAAGAGCTAGAACAAAAATTGAGGCAGGAACATAACTGGTGTGTTAGAGTGAACAAGACAGAGGTGAGGTCAGAGTAAGTGGGGGCAGGTCCTGAGGGGCTTGTAGGCTGCCCAAGGTCTTTGGTGTTTACTCAGAATAATATGAGAGCCATTGCAAAGCTTTGAGCACAAATATGACACATACTGGCTTACGTTTTTAAAAGATCATTGGCTACAATGTTGTCAGTAGATGAAGTAGGGCAGGGCAGGAATCAATACCTGCTGAACACGTACAAAGCTGTCTTGATTCATTACTCAAAACACTATATTCTTGGGCCGGCCGAGTGGCGTGGTGGTTAAGCGCTGGCTTGGGAAGCCAGGGGCCCCGGTTCGGTCCCACATATGAGGGCCAGTGACACTGCTCTCAAAACAAACAAAAAACAAAACAAAACACTATATTCTAAACTCAAGTCCTAGGAGCATCTTACATCTCAGGATGAGAGAACTGTGATGCTCTGTCCACAAGGCCATCCTCAGGTTGACACTGGAACTCCTTTCCTCACTTCCCGGGAGCACCCCCTCTGACTGTAAACAGAGCACCCTGACTTCAGAGCCCCGGTTCTGTGCACACAGCCCCTTGCCTAACACGTGAGCAGGGGAAAGAGAGGAACTCCTGGTAAAGGGATTCCTTATTTGAGAGGCAGGAAAAAATGACCACATTCATAGGGTTTCCCTGGAGAATAAGTTTTAGAATCTGGTTGGCTGGTACTAGTCTTCTCCCCCAGTTACAGAAGGGCATCAAGGAGAGTGGAGTCACAGAGTAAATACTCTCAAATGTTTTACACAGAGAAATGAGAGGATGGGCTGTGTAGATTGTGACATGCCTGGCCTTGGCCAAGACAGTGAGAGGACTCTGGGGAAAGACCTGAGAGAGAGAATGTGGGGGTACAGCAGTGCAAGCTTAATCAGGATTAATAAGCCTCACTCCCTGGTGTGTGTGTGTGTGTGTGTGTGTGTGTGTGTGTGTGTGTGTGTTTGAGACAAATGAGCTAGGAAGTACTGTCAAGAATTTCCTGAAGTCCAGAGGAAGCTGTATGGTGTCTAATGGGTAGCTCCTATTGCTAACTTGCAAGGGCAGTAATGGTCACTGTCTAAAATGCTGAATGATTTTTCTCAGCAATATTGTGTCTTTACAGAGCTTTGCCCACAATCGCCTTCACAAATGCTTAGTAAGAGAAAGAAAACTGTTGTAAATGCATTATCCTTTAACAACTATCTCAGCTTGGTCAATAGTACAATGCCCTATAGAAGAAAAATGTTGGATAAATCATAGTAAAATATCTTGAAATTATATTCTAATAGATTGAATTTTCCTATATGTTTATGTGACTATTCAGTGGAACAAACTGGTTGATAAGCTTCTAATTATTTCTTTTCTATAAGTAAACCAATATATATGGCTTACAGAATTGAATTATTTCAAATAGGTGAATGTATTTTAATATAGAGTCCCAAGTAACTTAAATGTTTGAGAAATGAAAAGTGTAACTTTCACAGTAAGATAAAAAGCCAGAGATATTCAGGTACTTACCCCACCTTTTATATTATCTAACTGTACATTGTTGGACATTTGTGCTTGAAATAACACTATTTGTTGGGTGTTTACCATGAGCCAGCCCTGCTCTAAATTCTTTACATGTATTAACTCACTTAATCTTCACAACAGCCCATGAGTTGGGTGCCATTATTATTCCAGTTTACAGATGAGGAAATCAAAACACAGAAAGGTGAAGTGACTTGTCCAGAAATACATGTGTGTCGACCATCCCAAAAACTGCCTCCCAGTTTGATGATTTGCTGGGACAACTCACAGGACTCAGCATGTAGTCATATTAATGGCTATGATTTATTACAGAGAAATGCTACAAAGCCAATGAGCAAAGGGAAAAGGCGAAGTCAAGGGAAACCCAGGCACAAGCTTCCAAGAGTCCTCTCCCAGTGACATCATCAAGGATATACTCAAGTTCCCCAGCAATGAGTTATGAGTCCATGTGAAAAGTGACTGCCGGGGAAGCTCATTAGAGACTCAGTGCCCAGGGTTTTTATTGGAGGCTGGTCACATAGGCAGCCTCTGCCCAGCATGTGTCAAAATTCCAACTCCCAGAAGGAAAGCAGATGTTCAGCATAAATCATATTGTTTGCCCAGTCTAGGCACAGTGAGCCACTCTTACCAGTTTGGGAAATAGAGGGAGCCCATTTGAAATTCAGTTTCCAGATATCAACCAAGCGCCAACCATTTAAGGAGAACTTTCTGAGAATAGAAGTCAGACTTTATATATGAACACTTTTCTCCACATATGTCTACTAAACGAAAGAGCTGGGCTCCCCTTACAGATAGATTCTGGAGGCCAAACAGAACTGCTGTGATCTATGAATTATCAGAGATGTCCAGCAGGTGTATTTAGAAGCCTGGAATTCAAGGTAGAGGTCTGTCAGTGTGGAAGCTGGTGGCCTACAGTAACATTGAAAGTTAAGTTCATAGGCGGTGAATGTAGACTGAGAATCAAATCCCCTGAGGACTGTGCCCTGGGGAACTCCAACATCCAGAGGTCAGGTATATAAGGATGAGCTCTGTGGACACTAAAGAGAGGCCAGTGAGCCCAGAGGAAAACCAAGAGGAAGGCATGACCTACAAACCAAGTGAAGTAAGTGTTTCCAAAAGGCAGAAATGAACAATAGATAGCTGGTAGATCAGACAAGAAGACAATGACCACTGAACTGAACCTTATGGAGGTTGCTAACCTTAATGAGAATTGTGTCAGTGCAATGGTCAGGCAAAAGCCTAATGAGAGTGATGGGCTCAAGACAGCATGAGAAGAGAGAAAGGAGAGATCACAAAGTATTGAAAACTCAAGGAGTTTTGCTATAAAAGGAAGAAGAGAAATAGGATGAGAATTAGAGGAGAAAGTGAATTTCAAATAGTGTGTGTGTGTGTGTGTGTGTGTGTGTGTGTGTGTGTGTGTAACATGGGAGATATCGCAGCATGTTTCTATGCCGATGGGACTGATCTAATAGAGGAGGGAACTCAACGGTGCATGAAATAAAGGGGATAATGGTGTCCTCGAGTAGGTGAAAAGGGAGGGACATAGCATACATTTTGGCCTTACATGACCTTGGACTTTTCACCCAGAATGACAGTAGCGAAGGCAGATTACTTGAGCACAGAATGCAGGTGGGTGGATGTATGTGGAGGTGGCAGGGAGTGAAATTTCTCTTCTGTTGCTTCAACTTTCATGATGAAATGGGAAGCAAAGTTTTCAGCTGAGAGTGTGGAAGAGAGAGAATGTCATGGAAGACTGAAGACAGAGAGATGGACATGCATGCCACTCATTTAAAAGGTCAGAGTGAGCAGATTAGAAAATTATGGGAGCACTGCTTGCACTACTGTGGGCTTAAGAGAACCTTAGACATTTGCGAATATAAATTTAAAATAAGACCAGTTGTCATGGAGTGGTTTTTCCAGCTATGTGCAGCTGCAGGGTTACAGGCACAGGGTGACAGGGGGTTAGATTTCACCAGGATTGGGTCTTGCCAGGCACGTGAAGGAAAAGAGAAAGTGTCTCAGGAATTGCGGTAGACGTAAGGTACTTTGTCTACTAAGGGGAAGCAGAATGTTGTGGGACAACATTCTTGTTCCTTCCTGGAGGTTGGTGTCTTAGAAAAGTTGATACTAGAGTGCCTTAAAAGTTATTTCCCAAAATGTACGGCGTATTGTGCAATAAATACACAAACGGTTCAAGATTAACCTGTGAAATACGATCTGTAACTTTTGTGTACTGTGGCTCACCTTTGTACTAGTTGTGCAGTCTGGAGGCCACCAATTCTCTGTTTTAGAGATGAAAAACTGTGACAGTTTGCTCCAACTTGATCAGATCCTACTGTTCATGTGGCCTTGAACTGGACAATCATGCCCTCAAATGACCTGACCCTTATCAATCAGTGTAACATTCACATCGCAAACCTGGAATCCACCAGCCCTTCCTTTATGGGAAACAGATTTTGAGAGGTTTATTTGTTGTTCTCAGCCAGGTGTGAGCCCCAGTGCTACCTTCTCCAGCCCTGCACCTGTCAGTGAACTTAGTATAGTTTCTCTACTTCTTACTCATTCCAGGGTCTCTTTTTCAGCACATAGTTCTTCCTGTGCTGCAGGCTCCAGTGACTCAGCCTGCTTTCCCGACACTTACTGTCCCCTGAGGGCCAGGCTCTCTTGCCCCCTCCCCAGCTTCCTCCCTTCCCAGTCATCTCTGAAGATAAGCCCCCAGGCCCTTTTGATTTTAAAAGATGTATTGCTTATCACAAATATATAAGGCAAATAACAACATGGATAACTAAAATTGGCATAATACAAAGCTTCTAGAATCCCAACAAAATGTGTATAACTATAGTCCATTTTATGGTTTGGGCTCCTGCCTATGATGGTGAGTTAGAATACTATCCAGTCTTTACTTCTATGTTTCTCTTCTTTACTTTCCCACAACTACTACACTCAAAACACTTCTGACACTTCTGGTCACCAAATGTGTGTGTGGGGGGTTCCCACACTGAACAATTCTCTGTGATCCCAGATGGGTGATCTACAATTTAATTCAATTATGATACTATCTTCCTGGAGATAGCGTTAGATACCACTGGTTAAGGGCTTAGTCCCATGAGACTGTCCCTCTGCCACTGCAGGTGCCAAATTCAAGTAGTAGGTCTCATGTTACTCATAACTTCTTTCTGGCTGTGCTACACATCAGAGGTTCCCATGACCCTCTCCCCAGTGGATTTGATTATTTACTAGAACAGTTCAGAGAACTCAGGGAAACACTTATGTTTACTAACTTATTAAAAGATATTATAAAGGATACAGATGAACAATTGGATGAAGAGACACATAAGCTGAGGTCTGAGAGGGTCCTGAACACAGGAGTTTCTGTCCCCATGGAGTTAGGATGTATCACCCTCCAGTATATGGATGTGTTCACCAGCCTGGAAGCTCTATGAACCCCATACTTTGGGGATTTTTATAGAGGCTTCATTATAATGCATTGTAAACTCCATTTCCAGCCTCTCTCCCTTCTGTAGAGAAATGGTGGGGGTGGGAAGTGAAGCTGAACATTCTAAGCTTCTACTCATGGCTTGGTCTTTTTGGTGACCAGCCCCCATCCAGGAGCCCACCCAGAGTTGCCTCATCAGAACAAAAGATGTTCCTGGTGCTCTTATCATTTAAGAATTTACAAGAGTTTCAGGAACCCTGCGTTAGGAACCAGGATGAGACCAAATATACATTTCTTATTATAAATCACGATATCAGAGGTGGGGATGGGGTATGGAAACTTCTGCCTTTAGCTAATTCCCAAAACTGAATTCACCATCAACAACAGGAAAGTCTCCTGCCTCTCCCCAGCATTTCCTAAGAGACCTTATTCCAGCTCTGAGAGCTGATGCACCCCCTTCCTGGAAACCAAGACTGACATCGCTAAAGACCTCAGTAATCACAGTTAAGTTTCCCCACGGAGTCTCAGTTAAGTTGCTTAACTTCTCTGGACTTAAATTTCCTCATCTTCAAATTGGAGAGAATAACAGATATTTTAAAGAGTGGCTATAAACACTAGAAACATAAACATTAGTTTTCTTTCCCTTTACTTTCTCCATGGTACATCAAAATCACTCTGAAATGGCTGCCCTCAAACCACAAAGTCGTATAATTGAACTATTTCAAGCTTCCAAGAAAAGAGAACCACAAAAGTTGTTGGTAAACTCCCAAAGCATGGGGAGAAAGCAGATGCTTTACACTAACAGAAGCATCACGAAGCAGACTCACATTCATTTTCCAACCCTTTATTATAATTAAATATTTATGCCAAAAAAGCATCCTGTATTTCTATCTCTCCTCCCAAAGAGTCCTTAGAATTGGTTTTTGGGAGAACTGGATTCTAATTCCAAGCATTCCATTAGACAAATGAGGGGACCTTTGGCAAGTTACTGAGGCTTGCTGGGCCTGTTTCTCATTTAGAAACCATGGTGGGAGCCAATAGTCTCCCTTATTCTAAAATCCTATCTTATTTCACTGTTGCTGAAAACCATATTCAGAGGTAGGTTAAATAAATATTCATGAGCATTCAATGTGAAGCAAGCAAAATGCCCACAACCCCTATCCTCTTCCTACCATAAGGAAAATCTGAGATTAAAAACTGCACTCTCAGCATGAGGATTGTTACAAAAACAGAACTACAGAAGCATATAGACAGGGAAACCCACCTAGCGGGAGATTGCACAGTGCTTTAAAGAACCCCAAAAAAGGCAAATATAGATGGGAGTAAAGAGCTAGAGAAGTGGACAAAAAATCAGTTCCAGGTTGGGGATTTCAGACTTGAATCCAAGGAAAAGGGAACTCAACAAAAGACTTTAAGGAGTGATGAGAGGAGGCAGGTCCAAGATGACAGTCACCTCTTCTTGTGGATTCACTGAATATACACTTATAGATGGAGCAATTCTTCCTGAGGTAGAACTGAGGGCTGATTGAGCAGCTTCTGCACAACAAATGATGGAGGGCAGGAGAAACAGAGACATGGTCATGATGGGAACCTTGCCTCATTTGCAGCAACCTACAGTAGGGAGGGATATCACTGAGGGTCCACTTGCAGACAAATCTGACCTGGGGCACTGTGAAAAAACCGCAATTTAAAGGACACCTAGACTATATGTCAAAGAAATCTGTTTACTGACCCTAGAACATTAGCCAAATGGATGGGGAACTGCTGAAACTGTCTTTGGGATCAGAGGTGCTGGCAAGTGCCATTTTTTTATGTTCCTCCTCCAACTTGTTAGCATGAGTGGGAGCACAGTCCAGAGCCATAGTTGCCTTGCCAAGAATGCCCCAGAGTACTCGGAGCCCCTGGCCCACAGCTATGGACCCACCTGGCTGGCACTTGATCCAGCTGTACCACCAAGGAGGCCCCAACACAGTGCACCTTCAACCCCACCCCCACCCTCACCCTGTGTGCCCACTCCAGTTGCAGCTGACCTGCTAATTCCACCTGGCACACAGTCTACTCAGGGGTTTGTTCTCCATGTGTTCACTCCTTCAAGATCAGGAGAAGTAGCTGTTTTGTCTAATTCATAAAAATAAACACAGAAAGTCAAACAACATTAGGAGACACAGGAATATGTTCCCAAATGAAAAAAACAAAAACAAGATAAAATCTTAGGAAAACCCAATGAAATGAAGATAAGTAACTTACTTGACAAAGAGCTCAAATTGATGGTCATAAAGATCATAAAGAGGACCGGCCGAGTGGTGCAGGGTGGTTAAGCGCTGGCTTGGGAAGCCAGCTACCCCAGTTTGGGTCCCACATATGAGGGCCAGTGACACTGCCCTCAGGAAAAAAAAAAGATCACAAAGATACTCACTGAACTCAGGAGAAGAGTGCAGGATTACAGTGAGAACTTCAGCAAAGAATTAGAAAAAAATAAGAAATAACAGCCACTTGCCATTTGCAACAACACGAATGGATCTAGAGGGAATTATGCTCGGTGAAATAAGTCAGGCAGAGAAAAACAAATACTATATGGTTTTGCTTATATGGTGGAATCTAAAAACAAAACAAAACCAAACACAAAGAAACACAGACCAGTGGGATGGTTACCAGAAGGGTGGGGGTAGGGAGATGTATAAAAAGGGAAGGGGAATATAGTCAATAATATTGTGATAAGTTTGCATAATGACAAATGATTACTAAGGTATAAAAATGTCAACTCACTATATTGTACACCTGAAACTAATATAACCAACATAAAATTGTGTACCAACTATATTTAATAAAAATATAAATTAAAAAAAGAACCAATCAGAGCTAAAGAATAAAATTACTAAAATGAAAAATGTACAAGAGGTAATCAATAGTAAATTAGATGATATAGAAAAACAAACCAGTAATCTAGAATATAGAATATGAAAGTCACCCAATTAGAATAGCAAAAAGAAACAAAAAAATAGAAAAACATGAGGATAGTTTAAGGGGCCTCTGGGGCAACATCAAGCTTACTAACATTCACATTATAGGGGTCCCAGAAGGAGACGAGAAAGAGAGGAACAGAAAACTTATTTAAAGAAATAATGACTGGGGCCGGCCGAGTGGTGCATTGGTTAGGAGTTGGCTTGGGACGCCAGCTCTGAGTAGCAGGGCCCTGGTTCGGATCCCACAAATGAGAGCCAGTGACGCTGTATCCTCTACAGCTAAGATGCAGCTTGACCTGGAGCTGGGCTGCCGTGAGTCAGCAGCAATGGTGTAGGCTGCAGTGGGGCTGGCTGACAGCTGGCGTGTTGCTTTCATGAGCTGCTGTGAGCCACGGTGAGCCACTGTCCAATGGTCAGCGAGCAACTGCCTCACCTAGGAAGAGCGCAATGATAATACCAACATGGGCCAGTGAAGCAATGTCCTCCACAACTAGACTGAAGAACAAAAGGATAGCAACTTGTCTGTTCCCCTTCCCCAATTCCCCAACGCTGTTCTCCTCCCCCAATTCCCCAATAAAATCTTAAAAAAAAAAAAAAAAAAAAGAAAGAATGACTGAAGGCTTCTCTAACCTGGGGAAGAAAACAGACATCTAGCTCCTGGAAGTACAAAGAGTCCCAAACAAGATGAACCCAAAGAGATTTACACCAAAATACATTATAATTAAAATGGCAAAAGTTAAACATAAAAAGAGAATCTTAAAGGTATGAGGAGAAGAACAACTAGTCACATACAAGAGAAACACCATAAGACAGTTGGCGGATTTTTCAGCAGAAACTTTGCAGGCCAGAAGGGAGTAGCAGGTTATATTTAAAGTGCTAAAAGGGAAATAAAAGTACAATCAAGAATACCTACCAATGTTATCATTCTGAATTGAAGGAGATAAAGAGTTTCCCAGACAACCAAAAACTAATAGAGTTTACAAGAAATGTTAAAGGGCATTCTTTAAGAGAAAAAGGCCAAAACTAGAAATATTACAAGAGAAGAAAGAAAAAAAATCTTACTGGCAAAGGCAAATACATAGTAAAAGCAGTGGATCAGCCATTTAAACAGTTAGTATGAAGGATAAAGACAAAAACAGAATAATCAATTATAACTACAATAAGTATTTAGGTGATAAACAAAATAAAATGATGTAAACTATTATGTCAAAAACATAAAACATGAGAGAGGGAGTGAAAATTCAGTGCTTTTAGAATATATTTAAACATAAGTGACTATTAGCTATATATATATATATATATACTTCCGAAAAAGTTCTGTTCTGGGAGAACGTTTATAAGTCAGCTTCATGCATAAGTCCGACAAAGTGAGTCTTATACACCTTTGATACAAATTTACAATGTAAAACATAAAAAAGCTAAACACACACACACAAATACTGTAAATAAACTATTTTTACTTTTACAGTTACCTTAAAATGGTAGTACAGTACAGTACAACAATTGGCAAAGAGGGAATGTGAGGTCTGTTCATGTCTGTGAACAACTCGAATGTTTGTAATTTGGGGACTTACTATATATATATATATATATATATATATATATATATATATATATACCCTCCATTGGGTGCAACTGATCTCACAGATTCATTATACACACATTTTCAAATATCTAACAGTTAAGTATCATGACTCATCGCTTTTGTATGTTTCCCCCTGTACTGTAACCTATCGCCAGTCGTGTTTGTGATTTAGAACAGTAAAGACATATTTCATAGTGGCATCTTTAATCTCACAGATTCCCTTGCGCCAATTTGAGGTATTTTTTTATATTTTCTCAACAGACTTTTTTGTATAGTACTATCCTTTCAGACATTCCAGAAAGAGATTGTAAGTATAGTTTTATTATTGAAACTTAGTAATTAGGTATTTTGTTTTCTAATTAATCTGACAGATTCATTGCACTTGTTTAGGGTAATATTTTTCCTTTGTAGGTTTTACCTTCTGAAATGGCTCAACCTCAAAGATTTTATAATCCAGATGATTCGAAAGATGCTGAGATATTGTTACAGATGTTGATGGAATCTGATAATGATGAAAATGAAGTTGAATTTGAAGATGAAAGTGACACAGATGGTGAAGATCAAGTAGAACAATGAGGCCAAAATTCTGACACTGAGCAAGAAAGTTCTCCTTCAGAAAGTGATCAAGAAAGTAGTAACGAAGAACTAGATGAACATTTTATTGGGAAAGATAAAATATAAGTGGCATTAATGCACAAGTGCTTTATCTAGAGAATGGAAAAGAAGTTAAAAAAAAAGGCGTTTATTTTTGAAACAGTTGAGTAGGGAATTGGTAGCCAAATGTATGAACCAAAGAGCCACAAAAAATAGGGGAATTCCTTCACTTCTCCAACAAAAATTGCAGAAGTTTGCTACACCTGCTGTCAAAATTCAAGCAGAAGAACCTGAGGCCACCACTTGGTCAAACAAAAGGAAACGGTGCCTACCTTGCGTAGGAAACAAAAGACAAAAGTATTCCAAATACTTCTGTAAACTTTGCAAACAATTTTTGTGCTTAGAACATGAGACAATGATTTGTGAACATTGTTTCAACTCGAAATTCGATGGCAACGAAGCTGATGAGGAGCAATCAGATTAGTTTTTATTTTATTAAATGACAAATTTTGATTTAGTTTTATGTTTTGAATTTCTGTTGATTTTTATATTGAATTTATGTAATAAACATATATTGTTTTTACTTTGTGGCAAATTAAAATTTCATTCTGAATAAATAGTAAGTATGCTTACATGTTATTTTAATTCATTTTCAGTTTAAATAAATAAATGTCATACATACATATAGTAGATGCATTGAGCCCAAACTCATAACTTTTGCATTGCACCCGATGGCAGGTTAAACACAAGCCAAAAATGTACAACAGATACACAAAAAATAAAGAGAAAGGGACCCAAATAACACATTAAAGAAAACCAGCAAACCACAAGGGAAGAGATCAAGATAAAAAGAAAGGAACATTGAAAGATTGTAGAAACAACCAAAAATATTTAACAAAATGGGAATAAGTACATATCTATCAATAATTACTTTACATGTAAATGCTCCAATCAAAAGATGTAGGGTGGCCGAAAGAATAACACTGCAAAAAGACCCATCTATATGCTGCCTACAAGAGACTCACTTTAGATTTAAAGACACACACAGAATGAAAGTGATGAGATAGAAAAAGATATTCCATTAAAATGAAATTAAAAAAAAAAGTTGGGGTAGAAATACTTATATCAGACAAAATACATTTTAAAACAAAGACTGTAACAAAAGACAAAAAGGGCACTATATAATTATATAGGCGTCAATCCAAGAAGAAGATATAACACTTGTAAATATTTATGTACCCAAAATAGGTGCACCTAAATATATAAAGCAAATATTAACAGACATAAAGGGAATAATTGACAGTATTACAATAATAGTAGGGGACTTGAATACTTCACTTACATCAATGGATACATTATCCAGGCAGAAAATCAATAAAGAAACATTGACCCTAAGCCACATATTAGAGCAGATGACATAATAGATGTATACAAAACATTTCTTCCAAAAACTGCAGGATAGAGTCTTTTCAAGTACACATGAAACAGTATGGAATTAAAAATCAATTACAGGAAGAAAACTGAAAATAACCCACAACTATGTGGAGACATGCTACTAAACAATATGCTACTACACAACCAATGGGTCAATGAAGAAATTGAAGAGGAAATCAAGAAAGTACCTTCAGACCCATGAGAATGGAAACACAACTTTCCAGACTCTATGGGATGTGGCAATAGCAGGTCTAAGGGGGAAGTTCACAGCAATACAGGTCTACCTCAAGAAACAAGAAAAACCTCAAATAAACAATCTAACTTTACATCTAAAGGAACTAGATAAAGAAGAACAAGCAAAACCCAAGGTGAGTAGAAGGAAGGAAACAATAAAGATCCAAGAAAAATAAATGAAATAGACATTAAAACAAAATGGAAAAGATCAATGAAACTAAGAACTGGATCTTTGAAAAATAAACAAAATGGATAAACCTTTACCAGACTCATCAAGAAAAAAAGAGAGTGGGACAAAAAATAAAATCAGAAATAAAAGAGAAGTTACAACTGATGCCACAGAAATACAAAGGATCATAAGACAATACTATGAAAAATTATACACCAACAAATTGGAAAACCTACATGAAATGGATAAATTCCTAGAAATGCACAACTTTCCAAGACTGAATAATGATGAAATAGAAAACCTAAATAGACTAATAACAAATAATAATTGAATCAGTAACTTAAAAACTCTTAAAAAACAAAAGTTCAGGACCAAATGGCTTCACATGTGAATTCTATGAAACATTCAAAGAATAGTTAATACTATCCTTCTCAAATTATTCCCCCCACCTCAAAAAAAAAAAATTAAATAGGAAGGAATGCTTCCAAACTCATTTTATGAGGCCAGCATTACCCTGACCAAAACCAGACAAAAACACCACACACAAAAAAGGAAAATTACAGGCCAGTATCCCTGTTGAACATAGATACAAAAATATTTAACAAAATAATAGGAAAATGAACTCACACCATGATCAAGTGGGATTTATCCCAGGGATGCAAAGATGGTTCAATATCTGCAAATCAATCAATGTGACACACCACATGAATAAAATGAAGAACAAAAGTCAAATGATCACCTCAATCGATGCAGAAAAAGTTTTGACAAAATTTAACATACATTTATGATAAAAACTCTCAGCAAAGTAAGCATAGAAGAATGTACTTCAACATAATAAACATCATATATAACAAACTAACAGCCAACATCATACTCAATGGTTAAAAGCTGAAAATAAGGGTACCCACTCTCGCCATTTTTATTTGACACAGTATTGGAAGTCCTAATCATGGCAATTTGGCAAGAAAAAAAAGGTACCCAAATTGGAAGAAAGAAGTATAACTGTCAATATTTGCAGATGACATGATACTATATAGAGTAAACTCTAAAGACTCCACCAAAAACCTATTACAACTAATAAGTGAATTCAGTAAAGTCACAGGATACAAAATTAATATACAAAAATCAGTTGTGTTTCTATATACTAATAATGAGCTATCATGAAGAGAAATTAAGAAAACAATTCATCTAAATAAATAAATAAAATACCCAGGAATAAATTTAACCAAGAAGGCAGGAAGACCTGTACTCTGAAAGCTATATGACATTGATGAAAGAAATGGAAGACAACACAAATAAATGGAAATATGTACTGTGCTCAAGAATTGGAAGAATTAATAGAATTAATATTGTTAAAATATTCATACTTCAGGCCTGCCAATTGACTCAGTTGGTTAAGAGCTCGCTCAAGAGGGAGCCGAGCTCTGAGCAACAGCAGTTCGATGCCCAGCCCGAGCTGAGCAGCCGCTGAGCTGCCAACTCGTAGCAGGATGGCTCAGCTAAAAATAAAAATAAATAAAAAATTTCATACTTCCCATAGCAGTCCCCAGATTTAATGCAATCCCCATCAAAATACTAATGTCATTGTTCACAGAACTAGAACAAGAAATTCTAAAATTTGTATGGAACTATAAGAGCCCCTGAATAGCTAAAGCAATCTTGAGAAAGAAGAACAAAGCTGGAAGTATGCTCCTGATTCATACTATACTACAATGCTATAGTAATCAAAATGGCATGGGACTGGCATGAAAACAAACACAGATCAATGTCATAGAATTGAGAGCCCAGAAATAACTTCATGTATATATGGTCAATTAATCTATGAAAAAGGAAGCAAGACTATGCAATGGGGGAAAAGACCATTTAATAAATGGTATCAGGAAAATTGGACAGCTACTTGCAAAAGAATGAAACTGGACCATTATCTTACGCCATATACAAAAATAAATTCAAAATAGATTAAAGACTTGGATGTAAGACCTGAAACCATAAAACTTCTAGAAGAAAACATTGGCAGTAAGCTCTTTGATATCAGTCTTAGCAATATATTTTTTTAGATCAGTTTCCTCAGGCAAGGGCAATCAAAGCAAAAATAAACAAATGGGACTACATCAAACAAAAAAGCTTTTGCACAGCAAAGGAAACTATCAACAAAATGAAAAGGCAGCCTACTGAATGGGAGAAGATATTTACAAACCACACATTTGAAAAGGAGTTAATATCCAAAATATAAAGAGCTTAAACAACTTACTATAAAAATAAAAAAAAATTAAAAAATGGGCAGAAGACTTGAAAAGACATTTTTTCCAAAGAAGACATGCAGATGGCCAACAGGCACATGAAAAGATGCTCAACATCACTAATTATCAGGGAAATGAAAATCAAAACCACAATGAGATATCACCTCCCACCTGTCAGAGGGACTATTATCAAAATGACAAAAAAATAACAAGTGTTAGAAAGAATGTGAAGAAAAGAGAACCCTTGTACACTGTTGGTGGTAATGTAAAATAGTGCAGTCACTATAGAAAACAGTATGGAGGTCCCTCAAAAAAATTAAGAATAGGAATACCATATAATCCAGCAATTCCACCTCTAAGTATTTATCTGAAAAAAACAAAACACTAATTTGAAGAGCTATATGTATCCCTATGTCCAGCAACCGTATTTACAAAAAACAAAATATGGAAGCAACCTAAGTGTCCATCAATAGAGAAATGGGTAAAGAAAATGTGGTATGTGTATACACACACACACACACACACACACACACACATATATTTCATATAAAAAAAGAGTGAAATCTTGTCATTTGTGACAACATGGATGAACCTAGAGGTATATGTTAAGTGAAATAAGTCACAAAGAAAGAAAAATACCATATAATTTCACTTATATGTGGAAACTAAAAAACAAAATGAATGAATAAACAAAGCAAAACAGAAACAGACTCACAGATACAGGAAACAAACTGGTGGTACTAGGGAGGGCGGAAGGGGTGAGCAAAATACGTGGAAGTGATTAAGAATACAAACTTCTAAGTATAAAATACATAAGCCATAGGGATGTAATGTATACAGCATAGGAAATATAGTCAATAATATTGTAATAACTTAAATGGTGACAGATTGGTACTAGACATATTATAAGAATCATTTCAGTATGTATATAAATGTAGACACTATGATGTACACCTGAAAGTAATAGCATGTTGTATGTCAAGTATATGTCACTTAAAGAAAAAGTTAGTGATATGATTAGACCTGTATTTTATTTTATTTTTTTTAGCTGAGCCATCCTGCCACCTGTTGGCAGCTCAAAGGCAATTCAGCTCGGGCTGGCATTGAACCGCTGTTGCTCAGAGCTCAGCTCACACTTCTTGAGCGAGCTCTTAACCAACTGAGCCACTCAGCCAGCCCTGGACCTGTATTTTAAAGAGTTATTCTGGCTGCAGCCTGGAGACCGTAGTGTGTGTGTGTGTGTGTGTGTGTGTGTGTGTGTGTGTGTGTGTGGTGGGGGTGATGAAGTGCTGGCGATGAGAAAATGAATAAATAAATTCTACTTTGGACCTGTGGAGTTTGAGGTCCTAGCATCACCAGAGGGATTCAAACTGTCTAGACTTTCATTAAATATCATCTTTGTATTTTGTGTAACTCCCCTGCTACAATAAGAGAATAGACATGTGTATTGTTTCATTGAACAAATACTATTCTGACCTTTAAAAAATATCATGCTAGCTTTTTGTGTTATTTTCAGTCTTCCCCAAGTATTTGACTTTTGGTTACTCATCTAGGTTAACGTCAACATCATGATTTAACTGGGCAATTCCCCTCTGTTAATACCAGTAGATCTAACATGTTAATACAGTCGTACTGATCCCCGAGGTTAATGAGTAGATCTACAGGGATGACTTGAAAGAAAATAATTTTGAATATTCAAAAGCTGAGAAGTCCGTTCTAAAGATCTAAAACATGCCACAAGCCTACGTAAAAGCTTTTTCTAAGCTCAAAAGTTGTCCATACTGTTTGGGAACAGGAAGTTTGCCTCCTTCCTGGGAAAAATCACTGGCTTAGGGAGGCAGGAGGAACATAGGGTTGAGGAGGTGTAAGCTTTGGGCCCTGGCTCTTAAACAGGAAGTGAGATAACATCCATTCTTCATTAGCTGCACAGCTGTGCATTTCCAGGTGTTTCAATAATTGTGAACTCTGCATTTATTTGACTAGCTAAATATCTCAACTCTCCACATGATGGCAGCACGATGATATTTTTTAAAAGTAGCTGACATTTATTTCTATAGCTCAGATGGAAAGATAGACTGCTAGGAGAAAACAACACCATCATAACCAAGAATTTTTCTTCTTGTTTCTATAACTGGAAAGAAAGGAATGAATGCAATATAGATGGAAGTAACAAAGAAAGGAAGAAGAAAGTGGGGTGGTGGAAAGGAAGAAGAAGAGGCAAAGAAAAAGAAAGTAAAAGAACAAAGCCAAAAAAATTTCACAAACATTCAGCTAGATTACATTTAACTAGAAAAAAAAAAGAAATTAACCAAGCCACTGATGTAGGAAATTTCCGAGAGAGGAAACCAATGCTATAACCACATTTATTCACAGCCTCAATGTGTGAGTATAAGATAGACATTTGACCTTCTTTGTAAAAGCAATTGTCTCTTTGGGAAACTATGAGAATGAGTTTACATTTGCAACAGGCTCTAGTCCTTTTAAGTCTTAGATTAGCATAATTATCAGCTTGAATGCCAGATTTACTTTACTCAGTATCCTTCAGAAAGGTTACTCACATTGGTTTCCATTTTTAAGTGTATGGGAAAATAAGAGAGATTGTTTGGAAGAGAGAATAAACTGTACTCAGACACACACTGACAGTGATGCCCTGATGTGATGGAAATAAAATGGTTGCCACAGGTTCAGTGTTCCTTGAACTGAGAAGAATTCTTCAGGAGTTGGCTCTTTGATTCTCCACTGGCCACCTATTACTTTGGGGGCACCGTGGATCCCTTCCAGGGTCTGCCTTCGCTCGTCTAAAGAATTTGGCCTAACATAGAATTGTGGAAAGGGAGACATCTTAGGAATGGTGATTGTCTCAGGCATTGACAGTCTTTATATACTGAGGTTTTACAACCTGGACACTAATGGAATTTTGAGCCAGATAATTCTTGGGGGGAAGGGGGAAGGTGGCTAAGGGCTGTCCCTTCCATTGTAGGGTATTTGGCATCATCCCTGGCACACACACACTAGATGCCAGTAACATCCCCCAGCTGTGACATCCAAAATGTCTCTAGACATTATCAAATGTCTCCTGGGGACAAACTTGTTCCCACCTCCCCATCTGAGAACCACTGCTGTAGATAAACTCTAATTACCGCAGTGAGGGAAATCATGAAAGTTTTGTTTATCTTACTCCCCTGTTCATGGATAAAACTCATATTGAATAATCAGAGAACTATGTATTCTCAAATCTCTGTTACAGGCTTATAAGCATTAAATCCAGGCATCAGGTGCCTTTATTGGAGCCAGGATAATTTTCCCTATATGAAACAAATTAACAGACATTTATGGTGAATATTCTGTTGAGCAAAAACCTACAGCCAAGCACTGTAGGGTACACAAAACAGTTTTTATAGAAATAAAAACAATGAATGCTGGTTGAATCCTTAGAATGTGTCAGATACTTTTATTATCTATTGACAATGTCGGTTTTATATTTATCTCGTTTAAACTTTGCAACACCTCTCTGAAGAAATATTGTCTTATATAATAGATGAAGAAACTGAGACCGAGAGAAGTTCACTCACTAGCTTAATGTCATATTCATGATAGATGGCAAAGGCCAGATTAAAATCCAATTTTTCTAATACAAAGGACTGTGTATGCTCTAGTGCCAGACACTAACATTTGTGACTCTTATAATCTAGTTGGGGGAACAATACGTGTACATAGGAAACATGTCTAACTTCATAAAGCAGTGAGTGATCCATTACAAAAGCCATAAAAATTACAAGACATTGCTGTAGACTAGAGTGATCGGAGAAATTGTTATGGCATGATGTGTCTTGACCTCAATGCCTTTAAAGAATGGAGGATTAAGAAGATGGATTAGACAGATGGGCAGGGGTGCACTCTATGCTATACAGGGGAAATCTTAGGAGGAACACCAGGACTGCATAATGGTGCCGAGAGAGTAGGGTAGAGATGGCTAAAAGGAGTGGAGGATCCAGGCTCAGAATACAGGTAATACAGGTTAGAAAGGGAGGCTGGTCACAGATGACAGCCTTGAATATAGTTCATTGTAATAAACTGGCAGGCAAAATTAATGGATTTTGATTAGCTCAGAGTTTTAGAAATTTGAAAAAGAAGAAAAAAGAATTTGGATTTCTGAACATTCTTGAATGTGACAACATTGAGTCTACATTCCCGTATCTCAATTCTTGGCTAAGGAGGATTTGCCATCTTTAATGGGGTACCAGCTCTCCAGTTCACCAAACCCACACCATGTCTTATTCTTTTCCCTTCCTCTTCCTTCATTTAATTGTCTGCTTAGCTCTTGCTTATTTCCTTAAGCAGTGGGATTTGCACCTAAATTTAGAAAGGGGTATTTTCAAAAAATTAATCTGATGATGCCAGTTAAAAATTTACTGTTTCTTCTCATAGTCGAGTAGAAATGGGAGACAAGAGCTCATCCTCCATTTAATAATCCTCCATATACCCAACGATTGTTCTTATATTTTCCTGTCATTCCTGTCCTCTCACCTTGAGTTTACCCTGGCTGTTTGGCCTTTTTGGATGATAAAGTTTTCATCATCATTGTTACTCAATGGTGGATCTGGTATTGATTTTCACATCTTTGTAAACTCTGAGCACCAGCCTGTATCAGCCAGTATGCCATCCCTGGTACTCGTGCCTGGTTTGTAACAACTCAACACATTAATATTTTCAAGTGCCATGTACTGTTTTATGAATGTGGGCTATCACTGAATAACAGGCAAAAAACAAGAGGATTTATATTCTAGTAAGAGAGACTGACAATAAACACTGAACATAATAAATAGATTATATATGTTGGAAAAGGATATGTGCGAAGGACAAAAAGAACGGAGTGGAGTAAGGGGGCTAGAAATGGGAATTGCAATTTTAAATAGAGTGGTCACTGTAAGCTTCATTGAGAAAGTGACACTTATTTATTTATTTATTCATTATTTATTTTATTATTACTTTTATGTGTATAAAACAACATAGTGATTAGATGTTTATATACATCACAGAGTGATAACCCCAATAAGTCTATTACCCATCTAACATTGTACATAATTATTAGAATAATACTGACTATATTTCCTATGCTTGCTTTATATCCCTGTGACTATTTTTAAAAACCATAGTTGACATTAAATATTATTTTATATTAATTTCAGGTGTACGGTATATTGGTTAGACATTTATATAATTTATGAAGTGATTCCCCCAATAAGTCTGGTACCCATCTGATACTATACTTAGTTTTTATAATATTATTGACTATATTCCCCATACTGTAATTTACAACCCCATGACTATTTTGTAACTACTGATTTGTACTTCTTAATCCAAGAAGCTGATATTAAACAGAGACTTGAAAGAGGTTGTTGTGAGAAATGACCTCAATGCAATGGGAACCTCCAACCACCAGTATTCTATAATGGAACAGGATGGCTCACAGACCGAATCAAGATAATCAAATCATATAGATTATTAAATCAACCTTAAACACATGAAGAGCAGCAAGAGGAAAGAAATGATACAGGTTAATATATTTAAGATAACGTATCAGCAGGTAGCAGGCTCACACTATATGAATCCTGGATTATACAATGTTAATATATTCTCTTATTCTCTCTCTCTCTCTCTCTCTCTCTCTCTCTCTCTCTCTCTTTCTCTCTCTCTCTCACACACACACACACACACACACACCACCACCACCACCACCACCACCACCACCACACCACACACAGTCTTCTCACTGGTAGTGAGACTATAAGACTAGACTTGAACTTAACCCAAGGGCTCAGCAGACAGGTGTCTGGGTCAACACACACTTGCTCTATCTGAGAGACTCAGGACCAAGGATTCTTGGCCAACTCCTGTGGGTGTTATATTAACGTGTTGTGCAGCTATGAGCTTTTTCTTGTTCCCTTGGGCAGAATACACACAGAGCTAGGTTGGGGATCATAATACACATTACCAAGGGGTGACCAATTTGAGATGACATAGCTGTCAACCTGGAGGTACCAGGATCAGTACCTTATTACTTGTTCCTTCCACCCCTTTGTAGAAATGACAGTCTTGATTATTCCAAGCTTTTAAAATCAAATATCTTGTTCATTATGTTTATCTTTAACATCTCATAGGATACTTACTATTTTTCATGTATCTTAGGAGTTTTATCCATCCAATTGTTTTTCTCATCTTTCAGAGCAGAATTGGATATTCTCAAATAACCATAGTAAACACACATTACAGAGGTGAAGGAGTTAGCCATGAGGATATCAGAGGGAGGAGCACACCGGGCAGAGTACGGCAAAGGCAGGAGTGGACCTAGTTTGTTTCCAGGACAGCAAGAACAGTGTGACTTGGGTGGAGTGAGTGGGTAAGTGGAGATAAGTAGGAGAGGAGGTCAGATTTTAAGGTCTCGTGGCCATCGTAAGAACTTGCCTGTAATACATCCTTCACTGAGTTATTCTGTCAGCTTTCTTTTTCCATCCTCTAGGAACTACCCTTTACTCACAAGTAGGAGGAAAAAAATCACAGTACTGCAGTGTCATGGAAACCAGAGAGAGTTTCAGAAAGGGGGCAACTGTGTCAGCTGGCAATAAAATGACTTTGATAAACAATAGACAATGGGGGATGATGAGAACGAGGTGGAAGAAAAGGCCATTTGAATTAGCAATAAAGATGTCATTGGTGACCTTCAAGGGACAAGTTTCGATGAAGTAGTCAGGGCAGAAGGCTGAGTGTTAGTGTTACAGAGGAACCGTGTGTGGGGGGAAATGGATATATTGCTTCCTCAGGACCAGTGACCTTTGTGCCTTATGGTTGCTGATAGCAGGAAGCCCCCCTCCTCTGGAGGACCATAGCCCAGGCAATCAAGCACTTCCCAGCAGAGCCCCACAAACTCAGTTCCCATGCATTAGGCTGCTGATTAAAGTATTTCCAACACAGCCTACCAGATTCTTTGAAAGGCCTCTGAGGTTGCACATTCAAGTGAATCTTTTTACTCACTTTTTTTTTTTCATATGAGTGGAGAGAAAGACGAGATTAATAATTCTATCTGCTCATTGACATTTTTAGTACTTAAAAATCTATCATTGTGGTTCCAAAGTTAATCTGTTTATCTGCATATCCATCCATTCATCCATCCATCCATCCATCCATCCATCCATCCATCCATCCATCCATCCATCCATCCATTTGTCCATCCATCCATTCATTCATCTATCCATCCATTCATCCATCCATCCATTCATTCATCCATCCATTTATTCATCTATCCATTCATTCATTCATTCATCTATTGATCCATCCATCATCCATCCTCTTGTTGATAGCTGTCCCTGTGAAAGACAGGACAAACTATAAGGATAATTGTCCACCTGTATTCTGATTCTGATCCCCTCCCCATCCAGTCCCTTCCTTCCTCTTGATCCCCCAGAGAACTTGTAGACCAGTGAATCCCTTTTTATTTCTGATTTTCAATCTTTCCCTTTCCTGAAAAAAATCCCAACTTGTTTCTTTCTTTCTGCAAAAACAATACGTCTCCCCACCCCATGTCTATCTGTAGTTGTCCCTAGGTCTCTTATTTACTAAGAACCAAGTTCCTTGAAGGCAACATCACACAGGCTTGTATCTGCCCTTGCCACTCCACTGAAAGTGCTGTCCCTAAGGCCCAGCCACACTCACATAATCTCATAAGACCCTCCTTTATTCATTATATTTTATATCATAATTGCCCATATTCTTTTGTCTTAATAAACTAAGTTCCCTGAGAGAAAGACAGTTTCATATTTACCCCTGTATCCAGCATCTAGAACAATCTCTGGCATATATTAGACATTCAATGTTGAATGAATGAATCCATGAATTAATGAATGAATGAGTCCTCTCTGTGACTACTTTTCCATTTGACTCAGTTAACCATGTCTTTCTTCTTAAAAACCATTCTTTCCTTAGTTGCTCAGATAATATTCTCTCTGTTTTTTGTTTGTTTGTTTGTTTTGGGTTTTTTTTTGTTTTGTTTGTTTTGTTTTTTTGAGGGCAGTGTCACTGGCCCTCATGTGTGGGATCCGAACCAGGACCACTGGCGTCCCAAGCCAGCGCTTAACCACCATGCCACTCGGCCGGCCCGTATTCACTCTGGTTTTTATTCTAACCCTCTGTCAATTCTTTTGTGGCTTCATATATTTAAATGATGCAGTTTCCTAGGGGTCTATCTTTGTTCTTCTTTTCTCAACACTATCTACTCTACCAGGGTAAGCTCATCAATAGCCAGCAGCTTTAATTACAACCGTATCTATATGTCCAGTCCTGATCTCACTCCTGTTCTTCAGACCCATATATCTAGCTGCTTACTAACCATTTCCATTCAACTATCTCATGGGGACCTAAAATATAACAGTTAAAAACCTGAACTCCTAACACCTGTCTCAGTGAAAGACATCCATTTAGTCACCAAAGCTAGAGATACGGGAATTTTCCTAGATATCTCTTTTTCCCTCATCTGTCTCATTTCATCGGATATATAAATATTCCTTTGGGTCAAACTCCTAAGATGTGCCTGAAATGTGTACTCTACCTCTACATGTTTGTTGCTACAGTTTGTATGCCCTGGGTGAGATGTGAAGTTTGTTGGTGCAGGGATAATGAATTCTGTCACCTTCCCCCTGCAACTCCTCCCTACACACACACACACACACACACACACACACACACACACACACACACACACACACCTGTGCCTGACCATACACACAGAGAGCTGCATTCAGAGTCAGGGCATTACAAATACTAGGTTCCAGGCCTTCTCTCCATCCATGAGATGAAGCTTCTAGCCTTCTCCCTGCCAGCAGACAGAAGAAATGGGGGAAGCAGTATTGAAAAATAGGATGAGACTAATGATAGTGGCCATCCTTCCCAGCCCTTCTACTCCGCTCTGAAAAACTCCTCCCTCAAATAGGATAAAATAAAATAGAAAAAAAAAAGAAGCAGCAAAAAGGAAGTAAAAGATATTTTGATTGGGGCAATTCCAACCACATATTTCAAAATCATTTGTTAACTTCCTTCTAAGTCACTGTACTGAGTATCCTTCAATAAAGACTTGTCACTTCAGAATAGGACTACATTGCCTCTTTTCTGCATCATTTTAAAATGAAATAATCAAGTATTTGGCACCCCCAGGTACTAACTATAATGCAGAAGCATGAGACTGGGACAGCAGAGACATTGTGGGGGACAGCGCTGGGACTTGGATAGCAGGAAGATTGTGGGGGACAGAGCTGGGTGTATGGATAGACGCCCCAACTTCCTGGACTCAGAGGAGGTCACTAGGCCCTTTAGTGCAGCTTTATATGGGTTATCTTATTTAATTTTGAGAATAGCTCTATGGAGTAAGTACTCTTAATTTTCTTCATTTTGCAGGTACTGATGCAAAGACTAGCAGATGGTTTGTTTAATTTCTCAGGGATAATAGGAGTGGGGATGGGATGCACCCCAGGTTTGTTGGGCTCAAGTGCATTTCAACCACCACCCTGGGCCCAGAATCATTCCAAAGGAAATTAATCAGACGGTATTGCTTGGGTAGGTTGTTTTTTACCCTTATGTGAATCTCTGCCATCCTTCCTGGTCTCTTTTTTTCACCATTTGCCTGTGTTTGAGCTGTATGACCATCATATTCAAATACTTCAGGATGTCTCTTGCCTTCAAGCCTTAGCACATGCTGCCCCATTCAGGAAAGCTCTCCCCCTCTCCAGCATGGTAGCCACCACCCCTAGTCCTCAAGGTTATTCAGTCCCCACCTCCTCCCATCCACATCCTGCCTGGTGAAAAAGTCTACCTCCCTAGCTCCCTCCTCTTTCCCTCCCTTTTTTCCTTCATTCCTCCCACAAATATCTCTGGTGTCTATTATGTAGCAGACACCACGGAGACATTAAAATGTACACGATACCATACTTTCTCTAAAGGAGGTAACTATCCAGCAGTGGTGTACAGAAGTGGAAAAATAGTTTGTTAACATGTTATGAAGTGGAGGTAGGCGATACAGTGGCCCTTGAATGAGGCAGGACCGGATGTGATGCTGGAGAAAAAAGCATGGGTGAGATACTGATGAAGCTAGTGATCCAATTCAGGGAGGGTTGGTGAAGTGTCATTAGAGTTTGTGTGGGGATAAGTGTTTGTGTCCTGGTCACATGGCTACTTGTGCTAACCAACACAAATGCCCAAGTATTTCTTTAGCAATTATCCTAGACTAATCTTTAATAGACAGATGTACATTGTGAATCGGAAGACCCCTTGCCCTAACATTTCTCTCTTAGCTGACTGCTTTGATACCTGAAGCTCCCAGATGGATTAGAATAATTGCTCTGGGTCAGGCAGTATGTATCCAGAAGGCTCCATGAGAATACAAAGAGGTAATGTCCTCAGACACTGATAGGTAGCTTGTTTACCACATAGTCTGGCTTTCAATTAGCTGGAAGTTGGATCCCCAGTGAGTGAGTGTTGGGACAAGTGCAGTTTGTTGGAAACAAGGGGTGATGAACATTGAGGCTTGAAACATTAAGCACTTCACAGGAAGAGCTAGACCACAGAAGGAAAAACCGTGAGGTGCAAGATATGAAAGGGAAGTGACGAGAAAGGAGGAAAGGCAGGGCCTGGAGAAAGACATTTTCTTCCACCAATGATGTTAAGGTAGGGCAGTGTCTCTAGAGGGTCCCCAAAGGTACTATAAAGGCACTCTCTTGTCATATAATTTGGGAAATGATAGAGTAAACAAAGGAAAAATTTCTGTTCCTAAAATTCTTCCCAGATTCTTTTTTTTTTAAAGATTTTTTTTATTGGGGAATTGGGGGAGGGAACAGCATTGGGGAATCCAGGAAGGGGAACAGACAAGTTGCTGTCCTTTTGTTCTTTAGTCTAGTTGTGGAGGACATTGCTTCACTGGCCCATGTTGGTATCATCATTGCGCTCTTCTCAGGTAAGGCAGATCAGTCGCCGGCCTCTGGACAGACGGCCGCTCACAGCAGCTCTTGGCAGCTCACACTGGTTGCCAGCCTCTCACGCTGGCTGCCGGCCACTCACTGTAGCCTATGGCAGCCCACTGCAGCAGAGGCTGCAGCTATGCCATCTCCGGGGACTCACAGCTGCCCAGCTCCAGGTGGAGCTGTTGTTCACCATCTTAGCTGTAGAGGTCAGTGTCACTGGCCCTCATATGTGGGATCCAAACCGGGACCGCTGGCGTCCCAAGCCAGCTCTTAACCAATGCGCCACTCGGCCGGCCCTCTTCTCACATTCTTATTTATGCTAACAAACCTGTAACTGTTAATGCAAACATCGATAATAACATTAATAACAATATTGCTAATAATAGCTAATACCTATCGAAGACTTGCTTCTTTTCAAGTATTATGGTCTGTGCTTTACATGCAACAGTTCACTGAATTCTCTCAACCCTCAGAGCCTGTGTTGTTCTTATAGATACTGCTCTGTACATAAAGAGGCTGAGGTTTAGCAGAGGTGAAGAAACACAGCTAAGAGCACAGCCTACAAAGCTGTGGTGCTGGATTCTAATTGGAAGTTTTGGTTTGGCTCTAGCATAAAACCCTAATGCCTAGAGTGGAATTATGTCTAGAGGTGGGTAAAGTTCTAAAACAGGGGTTGGGCAACTTTTTTGGATAAAGGACCAGGTAGTAAATACTTTTGGCTTTGTGGGCCATATGGTGTCTGTCCTAGTGACTCAGCTCTATTGTTGTCATGTGAAAGCGGCCATAATGATATATAAACAAATAAGTGTGGCTGTGTTTCAATAAAACAGTATTTATAGAAACAGGAGAATGGTCTGTTCTAAAGTTACTAAAAAAAAAAAAAAAGGGGCAAAAACGATAAAATGATCCCTCAAATAACAGCAGTTGCTCACCAGGAGGGAAACCACCTTTAACAACATAGGTGCACCTGTAGAATCACAACAGCAAAGAATCAATGGTTTTACTTCTCTTTCCATTTCAGTGGTGATCTGTCTGTACGTTTGATGGTGGAGACCAAGTCTAGTTTGAAACGAGAGAAGAGAAACAAAGGACATAGAGGATTCCTCCACCGCCTCCTTTTTGTGTGTGAGGTGAGTGTGATTGCATTTTAGTCAGATCAAGTCAGATCAAACCTCCTGTTTCAATGAACATAGTATTTTTTTCCAAGGTAACCCATTTACATGTTTCAAAATTCAAAATGATATATAAAAGGGCATACACGAAGAAGTCTTACTCCTCATCTGTCCCCACCTGTTTTATTCTCTTCATTACCTATTCTTTGTGTTAGTTTTAGTTTGTTGCCCTATTTGTCTATCTTTCCAATATTTCTTTATACATATGCAAATAGATAAGAACAGAATATATTATTACCCACCTGCTTCATTTTATTACACAAAATATAGCATACACTATACACTGTTTTGCATGTTGCTTTTCTTGCTTCACAGGATAGTCTGAACATATCTGTATATCACTACAGAAAACGTCCTCATTGTTTCTTTGCAGCTGTATAGTGTTATGTACATGTGCCATGGTTTATTTGGGTCCTGTCCAAGCTCCTCCACAATAAGCAGCCTTGTACATTTTCATTTACTATGTGTGCAGATGTAACTACAGGAAAGATGCGCGGATGTGGGATTGCCGGGTGCGAGGACCACTGAACCCGTAATTTTGGCAGGCATTGTGAGATTCCCTTCCATAAGGGCTGGGTCATTTTTTTCATCATGGTAAAGCAATGTAGTTTTAATTTGTAATTCTCATATTAATTTGTATTCTATTTGGTCATGAATATTTCCTTTTCTGTGAAATGTCTGTTTATGTGATTTGCCCATTTTTCTACTGGATTATTTCTAGTCTTCTTAATTCCTGGAATTTCTTTTAGGAATTCATTATTTATTCAGGAGATGAATATTTGACATTGATGTGATTTTCCATTTTTTTGCAGTTTATCATTTTGTCATTTACTTTGTTTAAGATATATTTGCCATGTTAACAAAAAATTTAAAATATTATTTAATTTCATTTACCTTATTTAATTTTATGACTTCTGAATTTTCAGTCATATAAGGGCCTTACTCCAAGTTTAGCAAGGATTCACCCACATTTTCTTCTACAGTTTTAATTTCTTCATTTATTTAGTTAGTTTTACTTTTACATATTTGCTATAATTGGAGGTTTATCCTGATATACAATGTGAGGTGTAGATCCAATTTTATCTTTTCTTCAAATGGAAAATCAGTTGTCCTATTAATCTACATATCTATCTTCATTGATATGAGACACCATCTTCATCATATACCAAATTTCTGAGTGTATTTGTGTCTATTTTTAAACTTGTCATGCTATCCCACCAGTCTTTCTATTCACATGCCAATACCAGACATTTAATTACTAAGACTCTGTGGTATTTTTAATATATGTTAAACTAAATCTCTCTATATTCCTTTTTATCTTTTAGTTTTTCTAGCTATTTACATTTGTTTATTTTTCCACATCAACTTTATGGTTATTATTATTGGGATAATGCTATATTTGGAAGTTAACTGACACCTTTTTTTGTTGAGTCTTCCTATCAATGATACCCAAGATATGTCTTTATATTCATTGAAGTTGAAGGGGAGGAAAAAACTTGGCCTTTACTTTTCCTGGGTTCCTCAATGGGGCCCCTGCAAATTAGACTGACAAAAGACAGGTTAACAAGAAAAACAGACTGTTTATGAACACATGCTGAACTCATCAAGTGGGAGAAACCTCAGTGATGAGTAACTCTAAGTGTTGGTTAAAATGTGAGCTTACATAGTATCTTAACAAAAACAATAAATTTATCAAGAAGTGACATTACAAAGGAAAAGTGGGTTAGGCTTTTAGGAGTGGCAAACTGTAGGAAGATAGATGATGGGGGAAACTAAAAGATAACGGCTAGTTGGTAAGGTTTGTTATGTAGATTATCTGGACTGATATGAGTCTAGAGTCCTCTCTGGTGAATAAGAATCTTCCTGACCTTCCTGGTAGAAGTGGGTAGGGCAGGGGTGTGTGTGTGTGTTTGTGTGTGTGTGTGTGTGTTTGCTTCTTTTCAATTGCTTTTAGCCCTAAATAATCCTTATGTCAGAGTGACATATTTTGAAGTAGTGTATTCTAAACCCCTTCAAAATATATTATTGTATTCTCCAGGAGGGCTTTCAAAGTTGCTCATATAAATTTGCACATTTTTTATTACGTTTTTTTTTTCTGGATATTTTCTCCTTTTAAATATAGTTTTTATTCTATTTTACCTTCAGATTAGTTGCCATTTAAAAATAAAACATTAAGAAGCACTATGAGACAAACTCTATATTGCAAAAAAAGTAATTTATAAGTCAGTCAAGGAAAGGCAAAATGAATCAGCTTCAGAGCGAATTCAATCAACAGAACTTGTACAGACACTTGTCACTACCATGAAGATACTGTACACATGCTGCTTGTGTAGCTTCTAAACTCTTAGCAGCACAAAGAAACAATTGTTTTTGGCTTCGGTAGAGTGCCAAAGCTCAGTGGGAGATATCATTGCAAGAGTGTTTTGTCTTCATTTTTCACTGCTCCTTGTCTTCTAATGGGTGGCCTTAGTATCTCAAGGGCCCTCTGTTTTGCTGAGGGTCTAGCTGTGAGCATACAAGGTAAGAGGATGTTGGATTGGTGGAAAGAAATTGTTCTGGTAAGATAAAAAAGAGAGATTTAGATGCCTGGGTAAAGGTCCTGGAATGTTAAAGCCTAGAGCCACCTGGGCTGAAAATTGAAGAGGGAAGGACAAAGAAGAAAACCCCTAACTGGATGAAAAGTTTGGGGGTGGAAAAAACATGCTGTACGTACTGGGATATTTGAACTAGTGTGTTGAGAGCTGGTCATGTTAACCTTCTCTGATTCCCCTGTGAAATGGTCGTTACTTATTGAGAAATCTATGCTTATGGATAACAGCATCTATTTCCTCCTCTCATCAAAAGAAGCAATCTATGAACATTTTAATTTTTCCAGAATTAACCTTCCTGAAGAAAGTCACTTCTGTCTCTTGAGTCTCCCATCATGACTGAAGAATGTCACGGTTAATTGGTTAATTCTGTTTGTTAATTGAGTGTGTGTGTGTGTGTGTGTGTGTGTGTGTGTGATGAACAGTTCTGTGGGACAAACAGTTTCTCTCATTTACAGAACTCCACCCTAATGTGCTTGATTCTTGTTGTATTTTGGATAAAGAAGAGAAGGGGATTGCTGGGTTCATTCATATTTGTTGTGACTCCATCCAAATGCTTTTCCAGGTGTCCTCCATGTTGTCTTCTTCTTATGGGTAGGCTCTTAGCTCAAAGGCCACCATGTTTTATCTTGTTCCTGGGGAATCCTGTATTTAAAATTACTTTGTCTGTTTACTTCTTTATTGCAGCCTTTCTCATTCAAAAGCTCCAGCTGAGTGTGGATCTTGTATTTTTTTGTTAACTGCTATATTCCCAATGTTCAGAACAGTCTCACATGCTAGGCTCTTAATAACTATTTGTTGAATGATAAAATGAATAAAACATAGTTCAGTTTCTATATTTCTATTGCTCTTAAGTTGCAATTTGTATCTGCTGCACTGGGTGAAATATAGATTTGTATAAATGAGTTTATCCTCATTGCAATAATTTAAAAATTATATAATAATGAATTGAGAACTGGGTCATTGAAATGACATTCAATTCCTGTCTCTACTCTTACCTTTTGTATATCAAATGATTTCAAGTGTCCCTACAAAATCATCATCATCCAATAAATAAATATAAGAAAAGGTAAAACCAATACCTCAAATTTTACAATACTTCAATGCAAGTTTTACAATTTAACAGAATCGAGAAAGAAAGCAAGAATTAAGTTAGGAAGGAATGGCTGTACTTGGTTTATGAAATTACTTCTATCACTTGTTAATGGAAACCCTACTTTTCTTTTTTTATGACATGCAGACCATGACTTCCAGTAATATATTCATTTTAGTCCACTTACAATAAAATACCTTTTGTAAATGCACCTAAGTTATGAAAGTAGCAGATGAGAAATAACTCAGGGCAGCAAAGTACCTTGGTTAAAGATTTGACGTAAAATACATTAAATTTTTAAGTACATTTTTATTAAGTTCAAAAACATGCCTCACCAAAGCAACATATTAACTCACATTCACTAAGTAAATTTAAAAAACTGAAAGATGAAAATAAATTAAGTAGGCATTCAACTCAAGATTCTAGAGAAAAAAAGAGACAAAGCAAACAAAAAATAAAAGGAAGGAATAAGTAAAAATAAATGTATAAATTAATGAAATAGCATGTGCCCAAATTCTAAGGTAAAAAGTTAAGGAGTTTGATTATGTCAAAATTAAGGATTTCTGTTAAGTAAAGACACCATAGAAAAGTTAAGAGACACATTATATACTAAGAAAAGGTATTTGCAATATTTGTAGCTGACAAGTAATAAATCTAGAAAACACAATAACTCCTGCAAATGAATAGAAACAACAATATCAGCCACCACCACCACAGCAAATAAAATACCGTGGAAGAAAATGAGCAAAGATTCCTAGGGGTAGAATGCAGAATGAATAACATGCATATTAACAAATGGTCAGCCTCACTAATAATCAGAAGAATTTGATGAAAATAATGAGAAACCATTTTAATCCCATAAAGACAGTAAATAATTATAAAAATTATTAATAAGGTGAGTATCATAATAAAGCAAGTCATAACCTTTTATTTATTTATTTATTTATTTTTAATTCTTTTATTGTGAAATAAACATTTTTTTAAAATTAGTTTCAGGTGTAAAACGCAGTGCAATAGTTATGTTTTCCACCCCTCAAAGTGAGAACCTCCCTCTCCCAATTCGCCACCCCACTCCTCCCTCCATATCATATATATCTATTACAATTCCTGTGACTCCCTTCCACAGTATAATCCACATTCCGTGACTATCTATATAGTCAATTACAGTTGGCATACAATACTATACAACATCAATTTCAGGTATACAGTGCAGTGATCAAGCCTCTATTCCATCCATGAAATGGTCTCCCCAACAAGACATGTGACCATCTGACACCCCACAAAATTTTTACAACATTATTATATTCCCCGAACTGTCTTTCATATCCCTGTGGCAATATTGTAGCTACCTATTTATGCTGTCTAATCCCTTCCCCTTCCCCCATCCCCACCCCCTCCAACCAGCAACCCTCAGTCCCTCCCCTATATCTATGAGACTGTCCCTGTTCACCCCGCTTGTCCACTCAGTCCCTCAGACTCCACACACAAGTGAGATCACATGGCATCCGCCCCTCTCCGACTGACCCACCTCATCCCACATAATAGTCTCTAGGTCCATCCATATCATTGCAAATGGTAAATTTCATTCTTCTTTATAGCGGAGTAATACTCCATTGTGTAAATGAACCACAGTTTCTTAATCCAGTCGTCTACCGATGGGCATTTCGATTGTTTCCAAGTCTTGGCTATTGTAAATAGCACTGCAATGAACATAGGGGTGCATATATTTTTTTGAATTAGTGTCTTGGGTTCTTCAGGATAAATACCTAGGAGTGGAACTGCTGGGTCAAAAGGTAGTTCCATTTCCAGTTTTTTGAGATACCTCCATAATGAGTTCTATAGTGGCTGCACCAATCTGCAATCCCACCAACAGTGCAGCAGGGTTCCCTTTTCCCCACAACCTCGCCAGCACTTGTTGTTTGTTGATTTATTGATGATAGCCATTCTGACTGGAGTGAGGTGGTATCTCATTGTGGTTTTTATTTGAATTTCTCTGATGATTAGTGAGGTTGAACATTTTTCATATGCCTGTTGGCCATCTATAGAGTCATAATCCTTTTGCTGGTGGAGGGTCTTGCCTTCCATTTGTAAAAAACACAACACCTATGAAGTTCAGGTCTGCCTGTATTACTCAGTGTTAGCAGGAAAGGGTGGGAAATGAGAAACTCCCTGCACTGCAGGTGGGAGTGTAAATCGATGCAGCCGTTTTGGAGAGAAACCTAGAAATAACTGGAGAGATGGCATGTGCCTACATACTACCACTAGCCACAATTCTGGGTGGGCATAACCCACAGAGTAGAATTCTGGTGCTCTAGGGAAAATTGTTTTCAGGTCCCCTACCGAGATTGGACTTGGCAAAAATCTTTACATGGAATTTGTATTAATATACACTACAGGCCCGTGCATCCTTCCAGGTGGTGGGGCTTGGTAATTTGCATCAGCTCTTCCCAGCCCTCATTGTCTCTTTATATAGCCCTGAGAAACTCTCACACAGATCCTTAAAGGGACATGTTAGAGGATATTCATTAACGAGATACACATAGCAGCAGGAGTCCATCCTTAAGGGGGTGGATACGTAAAGTATGGTGTATATATACCATGGAATACTACACAGCTGGTAGAAGAGAGGAATTAGATGACCATTGTTGTAGGCTGAATAATGGTCCCCTAATGATGGCCACCTTCTAACCCCCAGAATCTCTGCAGATGTGATTAAGTTAAGGCTCCTAAGGTGGGCCCAAAAGAATAATGGGGGTCCTCAACAGAGGGAGACAGTAGGATTATAGTGTAGGAAATGTGATGAAGGAAGCAAGAGGTTAGAGTGAAGCAAGGAAGGAGTCATGGGCCAAGGAATGCAGGTGACTTCTGGAAGTTGAAAAAGTCAACAAAACAGATTCTTCTCTCAGGGCATCTGAAAGAACCAGTCCTGGCAACATCTTCACTGTAGCCCAGTGACTTTAGGTGGTAGTTGACATTGATTTTGCACTGCTGACCTCCAGAACTATAGATAATAGTTTTTTTGTTCGTTTTAAGTCACCAAATTTGAGATAATTAGTTACAGCAGCAACAAGAAACCAATATAAGCACACAACATTGATAGATTTGTTTTTAAATTACAGAGTTGAGTGAAGTAAATAAAAAATGCTATATTTTTTGTAGAATATACAGTGATCCAGGAACTAAAGAAGTGCATTCAGGGGAAGGGAATGAGAGTGGGGGTTACAGTAAAATAAGAAAAATAAAATAATTAAAATAGAGTCTTATACAGAACAATTATAATAGTGGGTCATAAAGAAAAAAAGTATGATTATCTCACATTTCTGTACCTGAGAGTCCACATAACACTCCTCTTATCAAATTAAAAAAGAAAGAAAGAAAGAAAGAAAGAAAGAAAGAAAGAAAGAAAGAAAGAAAGAAAGAAAGAAAAGAATACCATGTAATAGAATTGGCATGGAAAATACAGAACTGGTTCTATGAAAAGACCATTAAATAAGCAAATTCCTGGTATCTGTGACCGTAAAGAAAAGGGGAGACACATAATAACATCATTTGGTGTGAGAAATAGGTTTTGATCACAGATATAGAGGATACTTACAAATTAAATACTATTTATGACATTAAGCACATCAACCAAATATTTAGATGAAATCAATACATTTTTTGTGGGAATTATAAATTATCAAAATTGACTCAAAGATTGTCTTTTTTTAGAAAAAATAATAAATTAGGTGGAAAAACAGAGGAATTTAAAATGTCCCCTAAAATCCAATCCTTCCAAAGCCAGATCCAGGTATTTTGAAAGACTAATTCCATCAATATCTTCCCAAAATAGATGACTTCTATGACTTTTGATCTGCTCCAGAACATAGACAATGATGGAAGCTTTCTGTCCTGTCCCTAATAGCAAGCTGATGAGGTTAGCAGTGTGATAGAGGAATCCCTCTGTAGGAATCAGGTGACCTGTCATCTCCCATGATAACAACATACCTCCTGAGGACATGCCTGAGGCTCTTCTTGAGGACCCGTTGCTCTTTTCAGAAATACATTCATGGTGGTTTGCTTGGGTTTTTGTTTGTTTGTTTGTTTGTTTGTTTCATCATGGATTTGCTTGTTAGCAGATAATGCATCCTGAACATTCCTCTCTAGTAACAAAAACCTTTTGGTGTTGAGTTCCATGTTTTCAAACTTTTTAAGAAGCTTGTTGAGGCCTGCAAAGTTTCTGCTAAACCTTCACTGTGAATTTTTCTGGATGTTCTTACAGGACCACTGTTGTCTATGTGTTCCATCCTTAGCAGAAATGTCACTATGTGGCACACGGCTGCATTTGGAGGTGAGGCTTTTAGGAGATCATTAGGTCATGAGGGTATAGCCCCCATCATGAGATGTGTGTCCTTATAAGAAGGAGAGGAGAACTAGTCCCGTCTTCCTCTCTGAAAGACCAGTCATCTCTAAATTAACACATTGTGGACCAGTGACGCAGATTTGCATCTATACATTTAAATGCCCCGTCCTCAATGTGTTAAGAAAAAGTACTTACCAAGAACCTGACCACGCAGGCACCCTGATCTCAGACGTCTGGCTTCCAGAGCTGTGAGAAATAAATATTTGTTGTGTAAGCCACCAAGTCCATGCATTCTGCCATAGCAGCCTGAGGAGACTAAGACAGTGCAAGACCAGGAACGCTCGGTGTAGTGGTTGGGAAGGCCATGGGAAACAATCCTTCAGGGCACCAGCAAGCTGGCCTAGGGGGTGGGTGTACAGATGGGGTGCTCAGAGGGAGCTGGGCCACGTCTGTGGATGTGAGGCCTGCAGCGTGCAGTACCCATGTTGGAGAGCTGTGTGAAGATGGTTACAGGCCCAGGCTGGGGCTGAATAGTGACTGAGGGATCCTGGGCATGTGGCAGGGACAGGGCACCACTGGATGCCCATGCACATGGCACCACTGATCAATCATGCAACAGGGACGAGAAAAAGCAACACAGAGCACCCTGGAACCAGGCAGAGAAGGCCCTGTCTTTTCGCAGTGCCGTTCCAGGGCATGGCCTCACAGACCAAGATTCACATAGGCTCTCATTGTAAAGGAGAGCTGCTTAAAGGGTCCGGTCTACATGTACAGAGCAGCTATGGAAGGAATTTGGAACTGAGAGGAGATACCTTGAAAACTGACATTGTACTGCTGGAATTAGTGAAGTGTAAGTTCAATTTAAAGCATTAGTGATTTCTAGTGGATTTTCCTCATTGTGTATTTCTCAATTAACAAATACAAAGAGGACAACAATTAGCATGAGGGGTGGGATGGGTCCCCCAAGAAATTTTGATGTGAAACATGGGTCCTCCTTAACAAGGTGGCAATACGATGCTCCAGCAAGTTGTCAGCATGAATCCTACCTTATGCCTACCTGGTGGTGTGGCTCTAAAATAGTATCCTCTCTGTCCAGTTATCAAGTTTCTGTAAATCTTGTGTGAATCATTTGCACAAATTATGATGGAGATTCCGGTGTCCCTTGTGCATCACTTCTCGATCTTCTGAGTTCTAGGATGCAATCAGCCTCTGTAAATACCTGGCCTTTCCTAAAACCACCTGTCCATTTGCCTCAAAGGACAATTTGGCCTTTTGCCCATCTCCTGAGATAGGACAGTTGACTAAATGAGTGAGTGAATGTTCAACCCGCTCCTGCACAGCCTGAAGATGACTATGAAGAACACATTCTCAGCATATGTGCAAGTGTATGGAATAGTACAAATCATTATTGCTATTGCCAGTAATAGCATAACTTTAAAATAAGATTTCCTTTGCATTTCAGTAGATTTCATTTGCAAATTAGTGGGATGGATATATCCCATGAATGTACATATACATTCATATAGCTTATGTTTTTATAATCAAGTTCACTGGTAACCAAGCAACTCAAAATTTCTGTGATGTCTGTATTCTATAGAAGATTCTGTCCTTAGACTCTACTCATTTGTAAACCTGTGTCTAAACATTACAGCCACAGGACCGTGCAGTTGCAAATGCTGCAGCACCTGGTCTGGGAGATAAAAACCATCTCACATTACATCTGAGAAGTCTGACCTGAGTGACATTTCCAGGAAGCAGGTAGAGTGTAGAGGTGAGGTAAGAAGGAGAGAGTGTTAGGAACAAAAGTTAGCTTCATTTAAAATGAAACAAGTGGGTCAGCTGACAGCATGTTGGATGAGCCTGCTCATTTTGCAGATTGAAGTTTTACCTTAAACTCAACTTTTCGGTAAAAGAAAAAAGGAAGAAGAAAACCATAGGATACAAGTTGTGAAACTTGTAATGATAATGTGATACTTAATTTGGTTAAAATGCACGACAATATAAGTCAGTGCAACTTTTGGCTGACACAAATGAGAAGTTATGCTTCAATGCACAAAAGCTTTCCCATGAGCCACTTGTTTTTGGTTTTAATAAGGTTCCATCTCTTTAAGCGGATTACCAGTAAATTCTTTTGCTAGTTTAATGCTAGAAAACAAATGGGAACCTTGAGGTTTTTCCCCACAAGATGCCTATTTCTAATGTCAAGATTGTTACAGCCATTTGGGGGATGGGGAAATGGAGGCAAGGGGAGACATCAAAAAAAGAAATGTTTTGGAGTGGGAAAGAAACTGGAAGGAAACTCATGGCAGAGAAGATTTTTATAGGTTAATGATGTATGCAGCTAAGCAACCTAACAAGCTAAGGTAGTGATTCAGGTGTACAAGTCCTGAGAAGTTATCTAGGCAAACCCCTTCATAGTGTAAATGAGAACACTGAGTCCTAGGGTTAGACCAAGGGACTTGCTTAAAATCTCATAGCTAGTTGGCAGAACTATGTTTAGCCAATTGATCTAAAAATCTGTGTCTACTGTTCATTTTCCCAAACTTCATTTTTCTTTAGAGGTAACATAATATTTGCCTTTTAATATTTTTTGTGTGCCCTCAGAATGACAGGTGCCAAAGGATTATGTCTCATTTGGGATCTCATTTGTGAATGTTCCTTTCTCTAACCACAACCTTGTTACTGATTGTCTCCCCAAATCTTCTCAATCTGTTTTCTAACCAACCATTGACACCATGGTCAGCTGATTTCCTCTTTCTTCGACTTTCCTGAGCCTAACCCAACCATGGACCACCTCCATCAGCTTTCTTTACATCTCTGTCAGCATACGAAGCACGGCTATGAGAGGACCACTCAGTGTAAAGTCTTGGCTCAATAGAAACTTAGATGCAGCAATGTCATTACCCCTCCATATTGCCTATCACTTCTCTGCTGAGGGAGCTTCTTTAGTGTTCTCTTCACAGTGGCTATTTGAAGGGCCTCCATTCTGCCCCCCTCTCCACAGATAATCAAATCAGCTATTTAATTTTTTTTTTTTTACCAAGATGATCCAATCCAACACGTGTGGGCTTCATCAATTAAACTTGTCTTCAATTTAAATCATCGCACTATGCATCTTTTTCTTTGTTCTTATTTTCACATTCAAAGAAGAGATAGTCTCTCTGTGTCCTAAATCAGTGATTCCTAAATCTGGTGCATGTCAGAATTAATTAAGGAATATTACATATTTGGATGCCCAGGTATGTCCAGACCAATTAAATCCGAAATTCTGGAGGTGGGATTTGGGCATCGATTGTTTTTAAGCCCCCAGGCAATTCCGCTGTGCATCCAAGTTTAAGAATCGCTTCTCTAGATTTCTTTTGTTTCAGCTCAACTCTGAAGGCTGTTTGCACCCGTTCTTATTCTCTCCCCTGCCACATCTTCACTCTCTTCCCACCCCTTTTGCTTCCTGCATCCTATCTTTCAACATTTATAGGCCTCCCGAATGGAGCAAGTATTTCCTTTACCTGCAGTCTTCTCTAGCAATCATACTTCTGCTTGTTATCAAATGTGTGCAAGAGACTGTCTGTACATTTCATCATTCATTTTGCTAATAATCTGGCTTCTACATTCTCTATTCTGTTAAAACACATTTTGGGAGTTCTATGTGAACCTAATTTTCTTCCCCAATTTAAGACTTTTGATGCTGTTGACTCCCTTCTCTTTCCTGAGGTATTTGATTTCTAGGACACTACATTACCCATGTCCTCCTATATTTGTCAGTCTTGTACTCTTTGTTCTGTCTCCTTTATTCATAAGCCTTCTTTCCTTATTCCCTAATAGAAACATTTTCTGGCCCTTTCCTTAATTGATTGGTTTTCTCTTTCCATCTTCACCTTTTCTTTTCAGGGATTTAGGCATACGATTTATATTTTTGTGGCAGAATAAATTCCCCTAAAACTCTCTTTTCTCCTCCTCACCTCAGATGGAAAATTGGAAGATGACTGGATAGATAGAGCCCACACTGTAAGACTGTGTATCCTAGTGGTTTATAAGAACAATGCTAAAACTCTCCTGCATGGGTTAGAACCCCAGCTCTTCTCAGTGGCTGTGTGACATTACCACTCTGTCTCAATCTCCACTGTAAAATAGAGAAGACAACAGCACCTACCTCATAGAGTTATAAAGAGCAAGTTGGTTAATACGTATGAAGTGCTTAGAATGGTGCCTGGCACATAGGTGCTATATAAATTCTAACTACTTTTAGAGATAGCAGTATAAGAGGAGAAATAGTTTTTGTTATAGTTTGTTTTGTTGTTCCATTATAAAAAATTCACAACACCCGTGTGATCCTACATCAGATGGTAAAGACCTACTTTAGAGTCTTGAAATTAATCATGTTCTTGAGGACCTCATATTGAGCCTTCCAAGTGGATAAGGAATACTTCCAGGAAGGGCCTAGGAATAGAAAATACTGAAGGAAATTTCATTGGGGAGTGGGCTGGGTAAGAGGGTGAGTAGATTAGAGAGGAGGAGAAGGCCCATCTGAGGAGCAGGCACCATCTTTTGGCCTTGAGGAATGTGTGTGTGTGTGTGTGTGTGTGCGTGTGTGTGTGTGTACACATTCTAACTGCACAGCTTTCCAGATATGGCATTGTGATCACAGTGGAGAGGTTATATTTTCTGATGCTCAAATCAAACTCCTCTGCGTTTCAAGCTCATCTGAGTAAAAGTTCTGTATCTCCAATAGTTTTTTAGGCATCTCACCTTGGATATCCTGCTATCCACTCAGCATATCACATCTCCCTTTAGTGTCACCTCTGTCCAAAACTTAGCTATGCTATTGGGAACACCTTTCCTCCAATCACGCAAGCTTGAGATCTATAGTTATTTCCAACTCTTCACTCTTAAAATTCAAGCTTTAATGCATACTAGCTAAGTGAACTTGAGTAGGTTATTTACATTTCTGACCGTCATACATTTCTGATCTTTCTTACCTGTAAATCATAGTTAATTTTAACTACCTCCTAAGGGTTTATGAAATGATACTATTACTATGACTATTAGCAGTATTAGTAATACTGGAAGAATAGTATTTTTAATAATAATAGTGGCTAAATGTATCAGTCTCTTAGCATTTTCTCATTTACGTGCAATCCTCATAACACCTCTGTTGAGCAGGTTGTAATTTTATCTATACCTTCACAGAATAAGAAAATGAAGCCTACAGAGGCTCAGGCCTTCTTTCACCAAATGTGTACTAAACACCTAATCTGTACCACACCCTTTTTTGAGAGCTTGAGTGTTATCAGTATATAAGACCAGGTCCTTGATCTCATGAAACTTACATACTAGTTGGGAATAACTAAGTCAACAAGTAAAATAATTGCAAACTGTAGAAGAGTCCTGTATAGTAAATAAGAGTATTGTGTGAGAGAGAAATCGGGGGGTCGAAGAGAATTATTATAGAAGACATGTCTACCTAGGTGACATTTAAGCTGAGATGTAAGGGATGGGAAAGGACTCAATGAATACAAAGTCCTTAAAACAAAAAGGAGCTGGCATGTTTAAGAGACTTAAAGACCGTCAGGCCTGGAGCAAAGTGGGGATGGGGATGTTGGGGGCAATGAGGTGGGAGAGGCCTAGAAGATGGAGATCCCTGTACACCATGGCAACGAGCATGGAGTTTACTCTAATAAGAAGGCTGAATAGAGTTAGAGCAGAGCAGTGAAAAGAGTGACCTAAGTTAAAATTTAAAGTATCATTCTGGCTTCAGTGTGGTGAAAGGCTTATCAGGATGCAAAGTGAAACCTGGAAAGCAGAAAGCGAGCTACTAGAGCAGTCAAGGCAGGAGATTCTGGGGGCTTGGGCAAAAAGAGTGAATGGAGATGGATGCTTTTCTGTTGTTGAGGTAGAGTCATTGTAACTTGCTGGCTGCTGTGGAGAAAAGTGAAGAAAAGGAAGGATCCAAAAGGAGGTTTCTAGCTTAAGCTACTGGATGAAGAGCAGGACCAATGACTGATTTGGGAAGACCAGAGTAGCAGCTGGTTTTGAGAAAGAGAAATGGGACATGAAGTCAAGAGTTAGATTTTGGCCCTATTTAAAAAAAAAAATGAGCAGGCATCTACATGAAGAGGTTATTTACACAATTAGATAATGAATCTGGATGAGTAGTCTGGCTACAGATAAAAATGATCTGCATATACATACTGTTTAGAGCCACTGGCCCGGAGGAGAAAACACACACAGAGAAGAGAAGAGAAGACTCTTTGGGTCTGACCACCGTGGAGCCCTAACATTTATAATGTACAGGTCAGGCACAGGAGAAACATCCAGAGATAAGAGAAGAGCCCCTTGTCCCAAGTCACCCAGTTTCTAAGGAGCTGAACTGTGGTAACTGATGCAACATTTGGGAAGAGCCCTGCCGAGTCTGGCACATGGAAAGCCCCTCCCCACCACCTGAATTACTGCAGCAGCTTCTTCTACCTCAAAACTTCTCAGGCATGCGTGGCCAAACCGAATTGATTCATTCTCACTTCTCCAACCCATTTCTAGTAACACGGATGTTCCTAAATATTTGTTGACTAAGAAACACTCTACAATTTGCAAAGTTGTAGATCCTTGCAGGGCACTGTTTTAGGTAACAGTAACCACTCCAACCTAACATTCATTCGTTCAACACATAATTGGGTCCTTGCTGTGTGTCACGCCCTGATCAAGACCCTGAGGAGACTCCAGAAGACAAAATAGATGAGTCCTTGCTCTCGTGAAGCTGATGTTGGGGAGAGGGGTCTCTTTATTCCACTTTTCATATGGGCTCTCCCATGGGCCATATCCATTCTCACTTCCACAAATGTTCGTTCTTCCTCCTTAACCTCTTTCCTCCCCTTCACTTCCTCCATTTTTATAGAAGCCAGACAATCTAAAAATAGTATCTGTTATGTTCCCACAGGTGAGCACTGATACATCTAAATAGTGACATCATCGTCTCACCTCCACTCCCTCCCACAGAGATACACACACGTACCTATAGAGATCCTGCTCCCTACAAACATCAACATGGAAACCTCTGCAGAGATAATCAGTTCTCCTTGCGCAAATGGATACAAACAGAGAAATCTAGAGAAACAGACCCTCAGAAGAGGAGGGGGTGAGAGAGCATCACTTTGCTGAGCAAAACAAAAGAGGGAATTAGGGAGAATAATGAGTGTTAGAGAGATAATGAATGGTGATAGGGGAGATGGATGAGAGGGTAAATGGTCAGCAAAACATCTTCAGGCAACCCAATTGGAATGTTAAACTCAGAATGCCCACGAAAGAGCTTTGGGAGGTGTTCTGTGTTCCCATGCCTAGCTCATTACTTACTGTCAAGATTGAGAGGCACTGACAGTCACATTCAGGGCTTTTCTCAGGAGCCCAGGCTCAGAGGGAGGCTCTTGCAAGGAAGGTTAATTCCTCATCTCCAGCAAGTGCAGCCTATATTAGGGTAGTTCATTGGCGGTGAACCCATTTAACACTAATGCCTTCTCAACCATGTAGAGTAGGATAATGAGCTCTGATGGAGCTACAGAGATAGTTATCTTATATGTTTTCCTACAGCTAACAAACAATTTCCATGAGCACAACCAAAACGGTCAAACAGTGAATTATGAGTTAACACACGCGAAAGATCATCTGTATGAAAGAACTGGCTAATTTCCTTGTATTCCAGCAGATGGAGCTGCAGCCTGAAGGGGCTCAATATGTTTCCATGGCTGATGTCCACCCCTCAACATAATGAATAACAAGAAGAGGTATGGGGAAAGAGATGGAGAATTACAAAAACAAATAAGCAAACAAACAACAAAACAAAAACTAGAGCTATCCTGTGGTTGTCCAAGCACCTATACCAACATCTGACCCATCGTAGGCTCTCCATAAATAATGAACACAGGTGACATAATCTGGTGACCAGATTGTAGCTCAAGCATTCTTAGAATAGCAATTTTCTCTTCTTCATTTTGCTTTGTTTTTCTCTCCTGTCCCTTAGATTATTTGCATATGCCCACCCTTTGGACACCCACTTCCCATCAAAATGTCTTAGAAAAATTTTGTGAAATTTAACTGCAGGGGCAGAGTAATGTCAAAGGGAGGTGTCAGGAGAGGCATGTGATGAAAATAACCCCGCCAAGGTTCCCACCTGTTTCCCATGTTTTAAGGCTGGGCTCTAGGCGGTGTTTCTCAAAGTCTTTCCTCAGTCATCTGCACCAGTGGTATCTTGGTTGTGTGTCAAAAGTTCCAATTTCCAGGCCACACCCTGAGAATCTGATTTAGTGCTTCTGTGCTGGGGCACCCCAAGCAGCTCCTGTGTACAACCAAACTTGAGAATCTCTCTTGAAAAGGAAGCAGAGCTGACAACCCCTTTTCCCTAATCCTGACTCCAAAGAGGGCTGAAAACTGGAAGTTTTCATCACTCATGTTGGGGGCAAAATCTGACCCATGAAGTGCCACACAGCTATGTATGATCCTTATTTATAGCACATTATTGTGAACATTCACATGCATTGTTCCAGTAATATTAATGTGTCTGATGAGGAGGTGCTGCCCCCACCTCACTGAGGGTGTTATGGGATATATGGTGTGTGCACTAAATTGCCTTTCTGAAACCCAAGAACTTTCTGAATTCAGAAACATATGGCCTTAGGGCTTCAGAGAAGGGGCAACTGTCCTGTGTTGTCATGTTTCATCATTAGGTGGTGTTTGAAGCAGCAATATTTGGGTTTGACAAGGATAAGAAAGCATAACAGGAAGATGACTGGATTGGGAGCTGGGAGAGATGTCATGTTTCTTGGCCTCAATTCTTTCTCCTGGAAATGACAGAGGAGATGACATTTAAGGCCTTCTGACTCTAAAATTTTGATTATTGCACCTTCTTGCTCTCTTAAGAAATGTTGAGGCATTACTGCCACAAAAACTGGATTGTGGTATCTTGTTATTTTCATTAGAACGATGTATAAAGACACAAACTTTTTTCTGTCTTTTGGGTTTCTGGACAGATTCTCGACTGACATTTCTCTCAGCAATGTGAAAGTGCATTTACCCAAATTCTGTAGACACTTTGATACATTATTGCACTCAAGAAAACTACTAGGAAACTACTAGAATACAGAAGAAGTCATGAACTCCAGAAAGTGCAATGGAACATTGTGGAAAAAAATATTATTTATGTTACTTATAGAGGAGGAGTAAAGAGTTTTTGAACAAGACATCTGAGAAGCCACTATTACCAGTGGCTCTTGGAACTTATTGTGTCCATTGGGCAGCAAACCGCCTGTTAGCAGAATCCTCGTGATCCCTCAACCCACATGATAAGAGTCTTTCTTTAGCTCTCTATGCATAATTTAACATTTATATGATCATTCTTATGAAATCAGGAAGCATGATTCTGAAAAACTAAAAACTCATAAAACACAAAGTGAAACAAAGCAACAAGTTCCAAGTTTGTTCCATTGAAAGCAATGTGTTATGGGTTGAATTGAGTCCCCCTAAATCTGTGTTGAAGTCCTAACCCCCACAGAACCGTAGAATGTGACATTATTGAAAGGGAGGGTCTTCACAGAGGCAATCCAGTCAACATGAGGTCATTAAGATGGGCCCTACTCCAATAAAACTGGTGTGCTTAAAGAAAGGGGAATTTGTCCACACATACAGGGAGAGCACCAATAAACAAGAAGATGGCTGTCCACAAGTCAACAAAAGAGGCCTAGAATAGATCCTTCCCTCTTAGGCCTCTGAAAGAACCAATCAGGCCACCACTTTCATCTCAGACTTCTCGCCTCCAGAACTGTGAGATAACACATCTCTGTTTAAGCCACCAAATTTGTGGTATTTTGTTATGGCAACCCTAGCAAAATAATATACAATGTTAATCCCAATGGCAGAGGAAGGAACCTATGAGCTCTGGAGTGCACATCTGAGCATACATTTCGCTTCTGGCTTCATTTATGCTCCATTCTTTGTTTTACATTGGCTTCATTTTTCTAATTTTGTCTTTTAACTATTTTTGATCTTACTATACTAGATGTATCTTTATAAGCTGCCTGAAATTCTTTTTATGTTTAGAAATAATATGAATTGGAAAGCAACTCTTATCTTGCCTGAACACACTAAGCTCATATATGGTTGGCATGAAACAATTAAGCAGCAAAATCCAGCTATCCTGCAACCACTGGGGAAGGGACTGTGAGAAATTGTAAGGTTTAGTTTTGTAGAGCAAATGATTTCTGCACTCTGGGAAAGAACTCTTCAGGTAAAATGCTACTTTAAAGTGGTGATTGAGGGCTGGCCAAGTGGCGCGGTGGTTAAGCGCTGGCTTGGGAAGCCAGCGGCCCCGGTTCGGGTGCCACATATGAGGGCCAGTGACACTACCCTCAAAAAAAAAAAAAAAGTAGTGATTGAGTCACCAAAAAGTCAGGGCTTTCTTCAATTGCTTGACACAGAGCAGAGAGAAAGAGAGGCAATCACTTCCTGCCAAAGGACTATGGCAGGGGTTTTATGAAGTGTGTAAAGAAGTCAAGCAAAAAGAATGACCATTAACTGAACACCTGCTATGTAGCAGGCACTCTGTTAGATGCTTGTTATGCAACAGATCATTTAATCCTTATAATAACCTTGCAAGGAGATATTTCCAGCTCCAGCTATGGTTTTAACAAAACATATGTAGCTCAGAAAGGTAAAGTAACTTGTCTAAGAGAAAGGTGATTAATAAAATGTTGAACTGCGATTTGATTCAGAGAAATCTTACTCGACTCCACAATACTTGCATCCCTCCAAATTGCCTCCTTAATGCTCACACATTGCTTGGCTCTCTTAAATACAAATCAGGATGATCAATACCTGTAGAAATATAGTTAATGAAGAGTCTTACCTTAAATTGAACATTTAGAAATTTTAGACAGGGAGACCATGAATGCCTGTGTTTGTATAAAAGCATATAAAGAACATGTAAAGAAATGATTATACCTTTTTAGACCAAAATGGCTTACAAACACACGTGAACTGTAGAAGGGGATTAGGAAAAATATTTGGAGTCATAACAATGAAAACAGAGTAACTCTAGACTATGTTTTTCACAAATTCCTTAGTGAGAAGGGATTGGAACTTAACATCAGAACCACTCTCTTTATTGATTTCAGATGTTATATTTTAATCCTTGGGAAGTAGATTTGTGGCAGAAATTAATAGTTGCCCTCCAATACCCATTCTCTCTTTTTAAAAAGGGTTTGTGGTTCCCCAGCTAAAGTTTTTTATTATCCAGCTTTCCTTGTGGATAGGTGTAGCCATGGGCTCTGCACTGGCTAGTAGACTGTGAGCAGAGGTGCTGTGTGCCACTGCTGGCTGTGTTCTTAGGTGCGACGGTGGCACCTTCCTGTGCCCTGTGGTCCTTCCTTTGGTTGGAAAGGAGGTATGGTACTAGGAGCTGAATCAGCCATTTTGGACCTTCACATGGAAACCAGTTTTTAAGGATGAAAGAGCAACAAAAAGAAGAGCGTCAAGATTGGGGGATTGCCTCACTAGCCTGGATTACTGAGCTGCACTTTTATATTGGGGAGACCAAAAAATGTCTGTTTTTAAAGCCACTATTATTTTGAGTCTCAGTGTTACTGCAGCCAAACTAATATTCTAATATTCTACAGCAAATAAGCTATATTCTAATAATTAAACAGAATCCTTCATTCTCCAAATCTTCTGAATATGAATGTATGTGAAAATTCTCCTGAGAGTAGAATTATTCACCCTATTTCAGTATCCCTTTTGTGGCCCAGTTGCTTCCAACAAAGAGAGATCTTTCAATGCAGATGCCCCTTGACTTATGATGGGGTGATGACTTGATAAACCCACCATAAGTTGAAAATATCGTTAAGTTGAAAATGCACTTAAGACACCTAACCTACCAACCATCACACTTTAACCTAGCCTGCCACAAACATGCTCAGAACACTCACACAGCCTCCAGCTGGGGAGAATCACCTAACATAATGAATATACTATAGAGTATCAGCTATTTAGCCTTGTGATCATGTGTCTAACTGGGGGCTGCAGCTCGCTGCTCAACAGCCAACAGAGTATCTTATCGCATTGCTAGGTTAGGAAATGATTAAAAATCAAAATTCGAAGTACAATTTATACAAAATTCGAACTACAATTTTCACACCATTGTAGAGTTGAAAAATCTTAAGTCAAATCATTATTAAGTCAGAGACTGCTTATATTGGAGGCACTTTGTTTCCTTGGTTCCTGTAGTCTGTTCAAGAGAAGTCTCCCAAGTGATTCTAGCTTCTCATGTTCTCCTTGGGTTATCAGAACCGGGTCTGGAAACCCTAGCTTATTTCTTTTCAGTATAGGATAGGAGTAGTTGTGAAAGTGAAGGCACCGTGAGAATGATCTGCTATTTATTAGTGGTTTTGTTTAAGTCCAAACAGCCCAAAAAGTGACCAGAAATTTCTGCCATGATCTGATCTATGAGCTCTGTGAAACCTGGGCAGAGTGTTGGATCAAGGGTTTCTCAGACTTGCCTGAGGCTTCTAGAGATAATACATTGGCAGCTTCTGGGAGAAATTGGAGGAGGGGGTATTATAATCAGAATTCCCCTATAATACCCTTTTCCGAAATAGGGTTTAGGGAAGATGTGGGAGGAGCCCCCACTAAACCACCAAGAAGTATCAGTTGTAAAACTGATAACTTATTAATGAGCATATGGGGTCAACAGCTTCAAGTTTTATAATCCGTTTCAAAGAAGAGGAAAAGTGAAAGGTCATTGACCCTATTTCTATAGATATTCTAACAGGATATTGCGCTCAGCAAAACCACTAGGAAAGTCTTCACAGAGTTTAAAGCAGAGTTAGTTTTACTTTATTTATTTATTTATTTATTTATTTATTTATTTATTTATTTATTTTGAGGGCAGTGTCACTGACCCTCATATATGGGACCCGAACCGGGGCCACTGGCGTCCCAAGCCAGTGCTTAACCACCACGCCACTTGGCCAGCCCAAAGCAGAGTTAGTTCTAGATAGGATCAGAAATTGCATATAAGCCTATTGAATTCTTTGTCGTCACTTTGTATATGCCACAGCAAAACACAAGGGGCCAGACTGACATAAGGGATGCTAGAGTTGTGGTTGGTGGGGTAAGGAAGGCAGGGAGATCACCTAGGCATATCAGCTAGTGCCAAAAAGATGGATCGGATCTTGGCAAAAATTCCCCCTGGAAATGCAGATAGTAGAGATGTGGGTGTTTGTTTTGTTTTGCATGAGGGAAGGGGAAAAAAAGTGAGAAGGGGAAAATCATGGGGCTCATTAAATACGAAAAGACCAGTAAAGAATATTGGGAAAGGATTATACTGCAAGGGGAGATAGAAGCATAAATTCCATTATTCTTTTATCTAATATGAAAAATCTGTTCATAAAATTGATAAAGCACATGGTGCTATGGTTGAATATTCAAATAATTTCATCATATAATATCTCCAAGTCCTGGGCAGATCTTAGGTGAAGAATATTAAACATCTATGGTCCCTGCCTTAGACAATGAAACCCTAAGCAGATAATAGTGACCTAGATTGAAGAAAACTATAATGCTATAAACGATAAAGTTGGTTTTTAGACTACAATATTATTTTCAACATTCTTGCCATGCTATTGCCCCAAAGAAATTCTGTTGCCTGGGACTAGTATTGAGCTAAGATACAATTCAGAAATAGAGGGGCTAACAAATTTTCTCTAGAAGGAAAACAAGTTATGTAAGATGAAGGCTATTTTAATAGAAAGTGACTATAGGCATCCTAAGAAAAACTCTACGTATCGTTTTTTTGGTTTTATTTTTGGTGGGATGTTACTGGTAGAAAAATGGATATTCTGGAACAAATCCATTTGAACAAGTCGCACACGTGGTTTCAAGACAAAATTGCCCTCTTTACTTATGGCACAGGAAAAACCCTGTAATTCTCTGAACTTTTGCCTTGGACTTTTGCCTTTGCTTATTGGCACAAGGCAATGTTGATATGAATTAGTCTCCAGACTGAGGTCGATACACAGCCTGGCTGACCAGCTTTCTTATTTGGCACAAGAAGGTCTTCTCATGTTTCTGTCAAAATACTAAGGAAGTACCTAAGGCCAGAATTATTTGAAAGAGGGGGAACATTGGTGCCTTTGCTTCATAACTCAAAGCAATGAAATACAATATTAAAAACTGAGAGGCAAAAATAGGAAAGGTTGAATGCTGTGATAACCCAGCCAGGATCTGACAAAAACAGTATTTGAAAACAGGTGGCATAAAAGATTAAACATATCTGGCACAAACGGGATTAATTAAGAATGGCAGGGGCCAGCTGAGTGAGGAACATGTGGGTGGATATGGATTTAAACTTGGGTGAGTTTTTTTTTTTTTTTGAGGGCAGTGTCACTGGCCCTCATATGTGGGACCCGAACCAGGGGCGCTGGCGCTTAACCACCGCGCCACTCGGCCGGCCCAAGCTTGGGTTTTAAAGCTAAGGGAGCCCAAGGTGTTTCAGAGTATACAAATGAGCCCTACCTTAGAAATATGTACTGTATTCTATATCCAGATCTCAGGGGGTGCTAACACCTCACCGGGAGTATTTGTAAAGGTAAATTTATGTTAAGCTTTATTATGGTCTTTACTATGATTTCCCTTAGAAGAAAATAAAAGTATATAATACAGGACTGCCATATATATTTGAATTGATTCAAGAGCTTTCAAACACATCTATTTATAAAATAGAAATGCATTATTATCTAAAAAGTTGTTGATATTCTTTTGTATCTTAAAAAAAAAAAAATCTCTTCAATCTGCCAACCCAAGAAGAATGGATTGCAGAGAAAACAAGGACCTCAAAATTTAAGAGGTTATAAAATACTGGAGTAATTCTTGCCAGCAGCCATTTTCTCTTGGTGAGTATTCTGTGAATGGTATAAATACTAACCTACAGCAAGAATAGGTACCAGGTAAATGTCAATGTTTCTTATACGACAGGAGGATTTGCACAAGAACTTGAAGTTTTTATTAAACCAAAAAAGAGAAATATTCTATTTGAAGCCCAACCTGTTCAACTTAGTATTTTAATATCATTTTCTTTAATGTTTTTATTTATTAAAACTCTAATAATTCAACTGAATAGGAAATCTTCCACAGTGACCATGGGGTCTGGCTTTGTCATCGACTCAACATGGGATCACGGCTGCCAGAGTTTGCTTTTCTAAACTCCTGACTTACTTTTGCTTTTTCCTTTTTTTTAAGAAATTGTACAGTTTTATAATTTTCTCTGTTAATTCTTAATCCACTAAAAATAATTTCACAATACAACACTTTTAGGCAGCTTCTTTGTTACTTTCTTTGGTTTCTACTTCTTTAGGCAACAAGGGCTCGATCTTTAATAACAAACCTTCACTTGTCGAACTACAAAGAAAAGCTCATACCACAAAGGGTCCCAAATTCAGCGGTCTGTGCCTACAAACTTCACTGCTGATTTATTACTTTTCTGTAAAAGGATTTTGTTTTTGAGGATCAAATCAGATAATATTCATGAAAGCACGTTGAAACAGTAAGTCCTTATGCAAATGAAATGTATTATTTTATAAAATTCTCATTATTTGCTGAGACAAATTGGGTTTTCTGTTTTCCTAAAACACAAAGAGATAAACAAAAACAAATTTGTCTCTTCTCACTGACTTATAAAGGGTTCTTCTATGGGTCAAATGATTTAAACCTAACCTAGCAATTATCTTTCTTTTTCCCTTTTCCTGAAAAGCAAGACTTCATGCAAAGCATTGCTAACGGTTTCCTGCCCTTGCTGCTAACTACAATTGCAATTTGATTAAGAGCCTGATCCCTGAAAATAATCCTTTCCTGCAAAAAGGCATCATCAAGTTTGGCTATAGAATAAACATCTTTTGTTTCATCTAGATAGGAAAAGGGAACATTCATATTCTTACATATCTGAACAGAAAGTATCTAAATGCTTCAAGTCAAATGTGTAAAAGGCAGAGAGAATGAAATAAAATATTTAGACTATATGTGACAGATAAAGAAGTTCATTTATAAAAGAGATGATTAAGTTAAAAAGACAATTCAACATAAAAGTGGCCAAATAATATAAACAGGCAATTTCTAGAAGTAAAAATGATTAATACACATATAAAATTAAAAAAACCAATGAAGTATATTTGCTTCTGACAAATAATCCACAACTAAAAAGACTAATAACATGCAAAGCTAATAAAAATATGAGGAAATAAGCATGCTCATATATTACCAGTTAGGAGTACAAGTTACTGCAATCTTTTTGGGGAAAAAAATGTGGATCACAATAGTAATTCTAAATACTAATGCCAGAAAGGATGGTTGCCTACTTTGATTCACTTATTCATGGAACAAATATTTGTTGCATACCTACCCTATGCCAGGAATGCAGAAATGAATAAGATAGAAATTAATTTCTGCTCTTACAGTGTTCACCGTTTATTGGGAGAGAGACAGACAATAGGTATAATAAATAAATCAATTGCATAGTATATAAGGAAGTGACATGTACTTTGGAAAAGAAACCAGCAAAGTAAGGAAAATCTACAATGTTGAGATAGGAGTATAGGCTACAGTTTTAAACAGGGGGTCTGTATAAGTTTGGATGAGAAAGTGACATTTGAGCAAAGACTTGAAGGAAGTGGAGTGACTATTAGCATGCTTATAGGGGAAGAAAGTTCCAGGCGTAGGAAAGACCCAGCATAAATGTAAATACATATAAATAAGTAAAAAATGAAGTAGTTATTGAATGTAAATATAAAAAGCTAAACTTGTAAAAACAAAAAGTAAATGGTGTTACCAGGGGGTGGCAGTGGGGGAAATAAGAGATGTTTAGGGGTACAAACTTGAAATTAGTAGATAAATAAGTCCTGGAGATTTAATACAGAGGGTAGTGATTATAGATAATACTATAAACATCAAACTTGCTAAGTTTAATGTTTATAATACTATATAATTCCCATCTCAAAAAAGAAATGATAACTATGTGACCTGAGAGAGATGCTAGCTCACGCTGCCATGGCCATCATATATATATATATGTATACCATGTTGACCTGGTGTATATATATATATATATACACCAGGTCAACATGGTATACATTTTATTGTGTATTTATTTTTTATTTTTTTATTTTTAAAGTTGCAGAAAAGACAGTTTATTAGAAGAAAAAAATACATTTCATGGATTGGCTGAGTGGCACGGTGGTTAAGCGCTGGCTTGGGAAGCCAGCGGCCCTGGTTCAGGTCCCACATATGAGGGCCAGTGACACTGCCCTCAAAAAAAAAAAAAAAAAAAAAAAACATTTCAAAGAAGCAGAAGCAGGCCCGAGCAGTAGAGTGGCCCAAGAGCCATTATTAGAAAAGAAAATACACTCCAAAAAGTTTGGAGTGGGCTGAGCAAAGGAAACTCAAAAGGCCAACATGGTGTACATTTTAAACTTACACAATGTTATATGTCAAATATATTTCAATAATAAAAATGAAAAGTTGATAAAAGAAGAATGGATGGAGATTGCTCCTTTCTATCTCCCAAGGTTTGTAGGTTTTTTTTCTGCTGAATTTTTTCATTCATCTATTCAATTCATGGGACCTATGTCCATAACATCTGTGAGGGTGTGTTGACCTGTCAGTTATCAGAACGGTAGTCTTATTTTTGGTCTATCATACATTCTCACAGGTTCCAGAGATTTTGGCAAATGATTTATTTTTTCCATAAAATCACCCAGGAGTCCATACAGATCCACCTGAAATGACTGCAGTTTGAGCGGCATAAATGCGTCCCTTTCTCTGGCCTCCCTCCCTGGTCTCCTTGGTGCTTTTGCTTCTCCTCTGCCTGCCTTTAGAATCCCCCCTAGGGCAGCCTCTGAGCCCAGAGATCTTGCCCACTCCTGGAGCAGGCTCTAGATCCTTATTTTGTTCAGTGAGGAACATTCACAAGGCCAACAAACGTATCTCTTGCAAATGTGACCTTCTTTCATGTTCCATTAATTTTGCTAACAAAACGGTCACTTTATTCTGTCTAATTGGAAGAGACCTCTCATAATATAGTGGGAACACATCATAGCAAATTTTTTTCTGTACTCCTTTTATCAGCTCTTCTGAAAATGTCTCACACTTTAAAAGTTTTCTTTAAAATTTTTTTCTTTAAGAAAAGGTTTTTGAAGTGTAACATACCTTTTTTTTTTTTTTAATTTTAGCTGAGCCATCCTGCCACTTGTTGGCAGCTCAACGGCAGCTCAGCTCAGGCTGGGCATCGAACTGCTGTTGCTCAGAGCTCATCTCACACTTCGAGCGAGCTCTTAACCAACTGAGCCACTCGGCCAGCCCTTGTAACATACTTTTTAAAGCATGGATGCATCCATTTAAGTGAATAAGATATGGAAGATTTCAGCACCTAGAAGCTTCTCTATACTCCCTTCATTCTATTCTACCTTCTGTCCATAGATTTTGGATTGTTCTTGGACTTTATACAAATGGAATCATTTTGTAGATATTCTCTTGTGTCTGCTTTCTTTCACTCAGCATTAAGTATGTGAGATACACATACATCCATGTTGTATTATAGGTAGCAAGTTTCTTGTTTTTCGTTTTTTGATTTTTTGGGGTAGCATTTCATGGTATAAACATACCAACATTTATTTGTTCTATCATTGGCAGACACTTGGGTGGGTTTCAGTTTTTGTCAATTGTGTATAAAACTGCTATAAATGTTCACGTACATGTCCTTTTGTGATGTGTTTTTTCCCCTCTTAGGCAGGGTGCAGCAATACGTTTTCTGTAAAGGCCAGATAGTAAATTTACTTTAGGATTTGCAGGTCATAGTGTCTTTGTCACAATTACTCAATTATGCTGTTGTAGTGCAAAAGCACCTATACAATACATATCCAAATGGATGTGGCTGTATTTCAACAAACCTTTATTTATAAAGACCATATCTGGCCTGCACACCATAGTCTGTTATACCTTGCTTTGCTCTCTCTCTCTCTCAGGTATATACGTAGGACTGGAAATGCTTGGTTTTAGCATAAGGGTGTATTAATTATGTTTCACCATTTTTCAAAGAGGAGGTACCAATTTATACTCCCATCAACCATGGATGAGAATTCTACATCTTCACCAACATTGCCCGAATATGTTTAAATTCCTAAAAAAAAGTATTTCTCTCATTTGTACAGTAGTATCATTATAGCTGTAGTCATTCTAACCATAAATTGTTATCTAGCTTTTTGTTCTCCAGGAATCACTGTAGTAACTACCTATCATTCATGTCTCTGATCCTTGCCAAGGAATATCAGGGATACCTCAGTCTGTGCTTTTCTGCCCTTTCAATATCATGAACGAGAAGAACACTGTAATGGCAGCTGGGAAACCTCAACTGAGCTGTTCTATGACTTTAACTGAATGCCTCTATGCTGCACTCTCCTAACCTGTACAGTTCGGCTAATAATTGCCTCAGCTATTTCTCTGGGGTTTTATAATGACAAACAAAATATTGAATGAATAAAATTAATGATAGGAAAATTATTACAATAGTAAGTGAAAAAAAATTATTTCATAAAACAACATGTCTAGCATGATCCTACCTAGAGGAGTGGTGGTGGCAATGTGTGTTTACGAGCATAGAAAAGAATGCCAGAGGAATATTTTTTGGAATGTTGAGTGACAATTTGGGGGAGATGACCTATATTGATAATTTTATTTCCTTCTTGATGTTTTTCAATATTTTCCAAAATTTCCAAAGTAAACCAAATTACCTACATAATCAAGAAAAAAAGTTAATTTTTAAAAGTATACAGTATGTGGGCTGGCCATATGGCGCGTTGGTTAAGAGTTGGCATGGGAGCACCAGCTCTGAGCAGCAGAGCGTGGTTCATATCCCACCTGAGGGCCAGTGACACTGCCCTCTACAGCTAACATGGTGAACAACAGCTCCACCTGGAGCTGGGCTGCTGTGGCGTAGGCTGCAGTGCGGCTGCAGTGGGCTGCCGTGAGCTGCCATGAGTGGCCACCCAGTGGCCAGTGAACGACTGCCTCACCCAGAAAGAGTGCAATGATAATACCAACATGGGCCAGTGAAGTGACGTCCTCCACAACTAGACTGAAGAACAAAAGGACAGCAACTTGTCTGTTTCCCTTTCCCAATTCCCTAATGCTGTTCCCCTCCCCCATTACCCAATAAAATCTTTAAAAAAAATAAAGTGTACAGTGTAGTGTCGCGTCTCTGCGCGGCTGGGTCTAGCTTCCTTGAGAGGACCGGCGGGGACTCAGAAAAAGAAATAAAGAGCAAGAGTCAGGGATAGTTTAAAAAGCAATGTGAGCCAGGGAACTCTGTCTGATGGACAGGAGCCACGAATCTGGTCAGCTTGCAACTTTTATTGAGTACAATCAGGGAAGGGGCTTTATTCTTTCCGAGGTCTGTAAATCACATGCATCACCCAAGAATTTAGCCAAATCTCCCTATGCCTCACAGACTCCCTCAGCCGAAAGACCCTTTGTTCAATACGACCTTGCCTCCTACGGGAACAGATAATGGTTCACTATGAGACTTAGAGGCAAGAATGCAAGGAGGACTGCTGTTATCTTCTTAGGAAGAATTCTCTCTTTGGCAGGCTGTTAGCTCTGCAGATAAGGGTTCACAGGCCCTTAGGCCCCACATGCTTCACCTCCTTGATTCTTCCCAGGGTACCCAAGGATGGCGCTTGTCTTAGGCCGCCGTAATGTGCATATTTAGGGTATTTGCCCTTCATTGGCTGACCCGCCCTCTCTCTTAGGGTCCCATGGGGTTTTGCCATAAACATAGTGAATATCCTGTCCCCGTGAGGCCCTGCCCTTACTGGCGAATGCAGGGAGGCAAACGGAGAGGCTGCTGTGAGGCCACAGCGTAGACTGAGAGGTTGCATCTGATTCCCCTTGCAGGCGGGGGGCCCCTCACTTTTGTGTTTCTCAAGCCTTGGCCAAATACATCACAAACTCAGTCTAAACGACAGAAATACACAGCACATTAAAAAGTAAGGAATTATACTGATGGACATTAATAAGCAGGGGGAGGCCTCCATCTTCAGTTATGTAAAACGTGATTTTATTTCTTTCTCTTTAAACTTAGGGGCTTTTGAGATATTATATCATGTCAGGGCTTAGCAGTGAAAATAAATGAAGAAAAACTGTTTCAACAGTAGCCCGCAAGGTATATGGGAAAGAGCTGTAAATTCCACTCAAATTTATTGTAAACCTAAGTACGTAAGGGAATAGTTCACTTTGATGGGGATTCTGTGCTCATTCACTGTTCCTCAGAGGCTACACAGTGGAGAAAGATATAAAGAGCTGTGTTGTAGGTGGCTGAGGCCTGTCTTGAAACCAGTTTCTGCAGATGTTGTCTCCAACATCAAGAATGCAGAAATGTCCTTCGCAGGCTATTTGACACCCTAAAAATAGCCCAACTCAAATTGAATGTGGAAATGAACTTTGAGGGGCAGTGTAAGCTTGTGGACAAACTTGGCTTTGTTTATAAAGTGACTGATATCTCTCCTATATTTAACATTTACAAAAAGAAACTGCTAGATTTCTCCTTCAGGCCATGTTAAAGGTTAGAGAATTATTGAAGTTCATTTTTCAAATATAAGCCTTTTAAAAAAACATTTAATGCAAATGCAATTGGTTCCATGGCTAACATCCAGAAACTAGCACAGAACTGAAACGAGGCTTGAAAAGGAATGCTTCAAAAGGACCATCCATTTTAAGTGGGAACCGCATCAGCATGCGGTATTTGACTCTCACGGGAGGCAGCTTGTGGGCACCAGGTGTCACGTTTAACTGACAGCGCTTGTTACTGACCCTCTGGGCGACAGGAAGGAAGAGGAGTGACCCTGGCATTCACTGAAGGACGTGCTGGTCCTATCACTGGCACAAAAGCTGAATTCTTAGATGGCTCGACCACTGAGTTGTGTGGTGAAAGAGGGGATTTCCACTTTTAAAAATAGTATGACTTCAGTTAGATTTAAGATTGCCTTTTGGGGAAGTTTGTTATATTTAGAAGCTCTCTCTCTCTCTCTCTCTCTCTCTCTCTCATTCCCCTCATGGCTTTTAAAGTCCATCTGCAATATGGTCAAGTCCTTAAAATTTATATGGCCCAATTCCCCCCACCCCAGGGTTTCATTCAAAATCAAGATGTTTTCTTAAAATCTGTGAAACAACCATTGCATCGACAAAAATGTATTTTCATCAAAATGCTGAAAGTGGTGAAATGATAAGGGACTTTTTTTTCTTCTTTAGGCTTCTCTGTACTTTTCAAATTTTCTGTATTGTGGTTTGCACCAAGGAGATGTTCCAGATCTGGGCAGTGGTTTCTCAGTGGGGGATCTCACTTGTGAAGCTGTGCTCTGGTTACCCTGTGCTGGGAGCTGAGAAGACTCAGTCTGGAGCCAACAAGCACAGGAATCTCTTTGTAACCTAGAATATCAGTTACACGTAATGCAAAAATAGTCCCAAGAACACATAAATTCTTTCACGAGCATTTTTTCCTTAAAAATTAAAAACCAACTTATTTTTAAAAAGTAAAAATTAAATAAAATTGCTTTAAAATGCACCAGCCCCATAAGGAGAGATGGTTTTTCACAGATGGGCTTTGTATGGTGGCTCAGAGGATAGCTTACATATAGTTCAGCAGGAGTTAGTTGGTGTGTTCTGGTTACCCTGCAAGGTAAGGGGCGGAGAGATCATGTATCGCTGTGGGTTTAATTTGGGATACAAGAGGTCCATGGTTGGCCCAGTCCAGTTTCTATTTTATATCCTATCCTCCCTGTAAATGACTTTCTGTACAACAGTAATGTGCTGTGCCTCTCAGCAGCCCCAGCGTGGAGCTGATAGGACAATATCAGGACCGAGGCGGGGAACTCCTTCTCACTGTCTCCTAAAAGATTCATAGAAGCTGATTCTTTGCCTCCATTTAAAAAGTGGAAGGCAGATAAAGATGTCCCACTTACTTCCTGTCTCCTTCCTGGGAGCAGTGACACCAAATGCAAGGCTTGGTGGTTAAGAGTTTTCCATTAAATATTTTAAAATATCTCCTTTACTTGAGCACCATCAACTTGAAATGCACAATACTTTCTATGTCAGTGGACGCATAGTCTGGGCACTTCCAGTGAGGAGTTTCTGCAGAGTGTTTTATAACAAGTCTTTTGGTTCTTTTTTCCTCACTTATTAATTATTTGCAGGATAAGCAGGAACGTTTCCAGAGGGCAGCCTTTTTAGGTAAACATCAGACTGCCATTCACTATGGATGGAATTTGGGAACCCTCAGTAGCAATGCAGCAGCTGAAGCTGCCAACCCCTAATGAGAGTTGGGCCATTTCAGGCAACTCTTAGGCCTTAGATTCCTCTCACCTTGTGAACATTTTCTTTCATCTATTCTATCCTTTTCAAGGCACATTCCAGGAGGTTGACCAGTTAGTCTATTAATGAGCTTCTGGGAGTGAGAGAAAGGGAATTGAGCAGTGTTTTAATGACGCCTTGTAAATTTGCTGCTTTTTGTTGGCTCTAATGGTGATCACAGCAGCTCACACAGCAGAAAGAAAACTGGCATGTCCGGAGAAGAGAGGCTTTGGGTTTTGGAGAACCTCTCTGCAGGGCTGGTCCTTGTCTAAAGACGGTGAGTGGCGCCCAGAACAATACTTGAAAGGAAACAACTATAAAGATCTGAGGTGATTTTTTTATCTGAAACTGAGACCCAACCCCACCCCTTTTTTTCCCCAGCCCAACAATTTTATTCTGAGTGAGGACCTACTTTATTGGTACCTGTGGAGATTGTGAGGATTACCTGACATGAGTCAGGCTTAGTGCCTGACACATGGCTGAGAAATATGGGTTGCTGCTATGAAGCACATGTGGATGGAATCACAGATAAAGGAAGGAGAGGAGCACATGGGAGACTTTTGAGGATGCTGTGGCTTAGGAAAATCCCCACTGGAAGTAGGTGCCCAGACTATGAAGCAATCATAATAAAAAAAAAAAATATCAGAAATAGATCCCAAAGGTCAGTGGCCTGTATTCAATAATACTGATCCTAGCTTAATTTAAAATTTTTATATTTTACCCCTCATGGATCGTTTGCATTTATATTTTTTTAAATATTGCATTAAAATTACTATCTTGACTGAGTTTTGCACCCCCTTAAATTTTATAGTTAGGAAGAGTGCTTCACTTGTCTGACCCTCGTCCCTACCCTACCCAAAGCAAGACTGAAGACTTGTTTAGTCCTAAATGTCAATTCTATAACACAAAGTATAGTAACTTGGTACAGAAGGTTTAAGGGGAGCAGGATATACGACCCTCAAATATAACACTTTGAAATAAGAATTCTTTTGAGCTGAAGGCATTTGAACTCTTGAAATTCTTAATCTGCCTAAAAGCAGAGCCTCCCAGAATTCAATTGTCATAAATCCCCATCTGGGGCAACTCGACTCCTCTTCTGGGATAGGATAAGTTGGCACCACACCCAGGAAAACATCTCACAAATTATCATATCTTCCATCTATTCTCCTAAGAACCCATTAACCTTTCCAAAAAGTCATTTGCTTTTCCATAAGTGCTCTTTCTCCCCCTCCCTTTCCCCTACTAACTTAGATCCGTAGATCCAATGTTCTAATCACCCCCTTTGAGTCACTCATCACTGAGTGCTCCCTCATGTAATAAGTACATGTGAATAAGCTTCTGTTTGTTTTTCTCTTGTTAATCTGTCTTTTGTCAGCCCAATTTATAGGGCTCCAGTTGGAGAACCTAAGATGGGTAGAAGAAAAATATTTCTTTTCTTCCCAACAAAGCTCAGACCCATTTAAATGATTACAACAGTTAGAAGAGAAGGAAACATGCCTTTTTTTTCTACTGACTGTGAAAGGAAGTCAGAAAATAAGAAATACCTATCTAGTGTCTTCCCTATCCAGGGTACGTACCCACTTGCCACAAAGTCAGGACCCAGGCCACTTAGAGCAGAGGAAAAAAACAATAAGAGCACAATGAACATAAGCCTTTATTTAGAATGCCAGGCATGAGGAGATGCCAAAGGGGCCTTCTCTCTTGGGGAAGTAGTGTTTTAGGAGCAGGAGGAGGTAGGTAGGAAATCAGCTAGCCTCGTGGCTAGTTAGTCAAGGATGGTTCTCTAAAGAAGGAATTGTTCTTGTGGATATTGGGTAATTTGGATTTTATCAAGAGGGATAGAGAGGAACAGTTAGGGTCTACAATCATGTGCAAAAGTGGATGGGAAGAATAGTTGTGAAGGACAAAGAGAGGTGAAGGCCCCGTGGATGCTGACTAACCCTTCAAGGTCCCTCACAGATCTGTTCTGGGCATTCACAGGTAGCAGGTCTAGCAGACCCAGACAGGTAATTCAACATTTTCAACGAGTCTCTGGTTATTACCTTCTAGCTGGGGGGCTCAGATAGGGGAGGGAATGAATAGCTTAAAGTATCTTGGAAAGTTCCCTTGGGCTCTTATCTTTTGTCCAGAGAGACAATAGCATAATTTACAGCTAAGATGACAGGCAAAATGGGCAACTATGCAGTCACCTATGCTCACTTCCAGGTCCTGTGCTAGATCTGGGGGCTAATCAGAGTGGCCTTAACCATGGCGCTTCTGCAGCAAACTCCTGGGCACCTCAGTGACTAATACAGTGCTTTGCTATCTATGTCACGTCACATAGCACGCAAAGAATTCCACTGTAAAGAGGTTTTACAGGTATTGCCTAGTTTTTGTTTTGACTACTACACTGTGGGCAGGAAAACAACTTTTAGCCATTCCTTTTATGGATGAAAAGACTAACCATAGACGGTTCAGTGGCTTGCTCAATACCATTCAGCTGGTTAATGAGAAGACAGGAGACTGAGTTTCCAAATTCTCACTCTCCAGTTACTTCTAGGAGACCTCGCAGTGGGAGAATTTGCAGCTAGGGACACCTCTGACCCCATAAGAGCTCTCCTCTTACACTTGATTATGGTACTTTTGTTGCCAAGGTTGTTGGATGACCTCCCCAAAGGAAGTCGGGAAAAGACCTGTACCTTAAGCCCACTAGCCTCTCTTTAAGGGCCAGAGCCCACCCTAATTTTCTTTTGTTCCTTTCCTTTTATCTTTGTCTCAGGAAAGTTAAACATCCAAGTTGGCCCATGATTGGCCACCAAATACATTTCTGGCTGGCCTCTGTGCTCTAATCTTAGTTTATTCCATATTGGAGAGGAAATGCCGTGGAGGAAAATCCCCAGTGTATCCCAGATAGCATACAAATTTATTCATTAAATGACAAAACACTGTTTCCATGCCAGGGACATCATCATTATCATCATCATCATCAATGGGTGCTGGAATTCCAAGAAAAATAGAGACTCTCTGTCTTCAGGGAACTTCATGTAAAGGGAAGAAACAGAGGGAGACAGGCTTACAGACAGTCTCTATCCTCTGTGATTTCTGAGAGAGGAAAAGATGCCTCAGTCTCCCTGGGTGTGTAATGAAAAGAAATCCCCTGAATACAGACCCCTCATGAGATTGAGGCCACATATGTATGTGTGTGTTGGGGGGCATTCTGAAGGAAGCTCATTACATATAAACAAACCCTATTTAATATTTTATTTAGTATTATGCTTGGGGCTACAGAATTACCTATAGTTCTATGGCCAGGATTGACTAGAGAATGAAGTAATCGAGTAAGAAATTCAGCAACAATTTTGACTTTATTTATGTCTCTGGGGCAGTGCTCTAATCTGCATTACAACCACGATACTGCCCAAACACAATTTATTGAGTGCCTACTGTGTGTCAGATATTCTGGGCACTAGGGTAATTTCAGTGAACAGAAGAGGAAAATAAGGCTTATATTCTAGTGGTACATATTGAATATGCTTCTCAAATGACATCTGTTCCCCTTGAGCAATAGTCCCCATATTCTGCCCATTAGAAACACTAGGGGACCTTTGAAAAAATTCCAAAGCTTGGCCCAACCCAAACCAAATTCAGGTGATTGTCATGTGCAAGGGGAGTAGAAAATTACTACCTTAGAAATTCTGATATACTTCCCTCGGGTGGTAGGTCATCCCTTCCCCACCTCCCACCAATCTCCTGAAGGTCACTTATGTAATTCACAAATGAGGAAACTCAACTCAAAGGCTCAGACTGACATGTTCAAGATAAAGGGCACCTTTTTGAGAGCCAAAACTTGAGCCTGGGTCTTCTGATTTATAGCCTAGCAGTTTCTATGATGTTGAAAATGTTGAGAAAATAAGTGAATGTTGTTACTGCTTACAGCGAAGATCCTAGGGGCCCCCCAGAACATGAGATTATCTGCAAACCTCCTGGTCACTGAAGACTTTAGCATTTGGACCAGTTCCTGGACCAGTCTTCATCCTAAATATGCAGAGGCCCATTCAACAAAGAACCCATTCAACAGGCTCTCTTCTATGACCTCCTCATTGCCAACACATTTCTTCTGCACTCCACCTCAGCCATTCACTCCTATTGCCTCCATCTGAATGCCAGCTTTATTGCTAGTTCAATCTAAAACTTCTCCAAGGAGAAAATTGTATCCTGTCAGCAGATAGGCTAAGTTCCCTCACCCCAACATCTCTCAATCTCATCAGCTGTGGGCAGATCACCAATGCACCCACTCTCACTCTTCCCATTCAGTGCATCCCTCTTTCATTTCCTTCATTCCTGCTTTAGAATTCTTGGGCCATCATTTTCAATGTAAGGCAGTTATTTGTAACCCCAATGCCTACTTCTCCAAACACTCCCCTTTGAGCACCAGCCTTCACAACTGCTATAACCAATGTCTGCTACGCTTATCCACACCATTTTGTCTGAGTCCTAATCATCTTTTAGGCCTCAGCTTAATTACTGAGACAGGACTTCACTAACTACTCAGTCCAATAGAAGGACCCTCTTGGTACATTATTCTTTTCCAACCATTATCATAAGTTGTATTTTTACATTTATCCGTGTCATGCTCTCTTTCATGTCTGTTTCCCCACCAGGTAAGGGCATGGGGCTTTCTATTATATCCCTAGCTATTGATACACCTTCTGGCACATAACAGGTACTTTAAGTACATGAATAAATGGATGAATAAACAAATGAATTGATCGGTATCCTTAAGGTCAGAACCACAACTTACCTATCTGATTACAATTTGATCTTTGAGATGACTTTCCACCATAATTAAGTTTTGCAGTTTGAACTCCCAAGGTGCCCATTTGCATGGTCCTGTTGCACAGGATTCCACCACAGGCAGAATTTGCCCCACAGAGAATCCTAAAGCCCCATCATTGAAGATCATTTCTTCTACAGGACAGCATCAGGAAGTTGTCCATGCATCATGGGGTAGTGAACCCCAGAAGTCATGGTGCATTATGGCACTGGCTTAAGAGTAACATGTTTTAAGCAACTATGCTAGCTTGTTCTACTGTCAGCCCTGAGATGGCACCTCCAGTGTTTTCTTAAACCAAGCCAAAGTGATCTTGTTTAATATGCAATTTCTCTAATTCAACTTTAAATGAATCTTCTTAAACAAAATTTTAAAACTTTCTTCACATAACATATTTGATTATATAGAAGAACCTCTTAAATCCTGAATGTGCTCAATTTCACCTCTGGTAGGGTTTCTCGAGTTTTCCTACATATAAGCTATTATGAGAACTTTTTTCCCCACAGGAGATGACCTTAGATCCCTCAGAAATCTCAAAATGTGTTGCTTCCTTTAATATTTACTTAGGCTCTAAGATCTAACTAAGAAGACTGAACTAGGGACTTAGAGAACAGAATAATTATCTACTGACTTAATTGGTTAATATAGTAAGCACAAAAAAGAGAATGATGATATTAATAGCTTTATAGAGAGTAAGATACCTGACTTGGAAAGTTTGAGGCAATCGGGTGTCCAAAGTGAACTAAGGGAGAAAGGCACCCTTTGTTCTCTGTTTGGTGTCTTCATCAGGGACAGGACATGACACTTGCTTCGGTTACTCATCAGGAGTCCAAATGGAACACACGGTTGGGTGACCTTCTGTAACTGCTGTTTTCACATAGCCTACGTAACCTTGGCTTCCAACCTCAAACTAATGCTGATGCTTGAACTTTACCCCGAGAGGTCTGATTAAGAAGGGTAGGAGCAGAAGTTGGGTGTCCATAGTATTAAAAAATTCCACAGGTGTTCTGACGCTTGGCTAGAGTTGGCTGATTGCCACCTTCATAGATACCTCTGAGGAGGACTCTTTGGGTGATATAGGTGACTATAGTGTATATTGCTTCAGTGTTAGACTCCTATAGGCCCTGCTCTTTAGAGCGCCATGGTTCGCAAACACACAAAAAATAACTTTATTGAAGAACACATGGGTGGGTGGCTTTGTGGCTTAGGACCTGTTACCTAGCGCTGGCCTAGAGTACAGCCCATAACCCTTAAACACTCTTAACAGCTAGTGCTATTCAAGGCCCACAGAAGCTCTGCAGTGTTAGAGGCGGGCCTGCTGGGCAGCCCAGGAACCCATCTTCTCTGGGGATAGAGCCAAGTGAGCCCCCATCTCACACATGTTCCTAGCTACCTTCTGCCCACCCTATCCTTTTCTTTCCCCAAACTAGCTCGAGTATCTTTTGGCTGTGCTAAGAAGTTTTGGTGAAAAATAATGATTCATTTGAAGTTCATTCTTCGAAGGCCTGTTTTCCTTTGATAAAGAATCTGGAGAAACCAAGTAGGGGAAGCACTAGTTCTGTCTGGGCTGTTGGTCTTTATTGAACCGTGAATTCCCCTGGACTGCAGCCTATTGCCAACATCCCTCATTCTTTACATAAATAAACAAATAAATAAAATCTTTTGGCTGGTACCTAATAAAAACTCCTACTGGCAAATCAAGTTTAGCACATCTGGAAACTCCCAGCTTTCAAACTTCAATAAGATAGTCATAGGGTATCCGACCCAATTAAGGTACACACATAAAATCCCCTGTGAGCCTAACAAATAACAAACAACAGGGTCTTTTGCTCTTCTCCAGACCCTTTGATTGAGGTTTAGTGGCTAAGACTGAGATTAGCAGAGAAAAATATTACTAATCTGAAAACTTTTTTCTTGGGAGGAAAATGCCATGATGTATCAAAATGTCCTAAGCAATTATTTAATTAAACAAAACAAAACAAAACGAGGCTGAAAGTGATCTTTTGGCAAAGGATATTTGCCACTCTTGGCTCCTGTACCTATTTCAAAAGGAATGGAGGAGGGAAAGGTGGGCATCATATCCCTGCTCTGGTCATATGGTTTTAGTTTTATTTAGATCAGTTTGGACAGAAATTTCCAAAAGAGAGAATGATTACTCTCCCAGCTTTCAAATACTGCCAAACCAGGATCTATCCCCAGCCAATTTTGGTCCCAAGGCCAAAATCATTAAATGAAAAATCCTCAGTAGATATAATTTATTTCTAGTGGTATACATTTTATATTTAGAGTTTGGAAACTTGTCTGATGTGATGGAGGAACAAATTAAGATCTTTGGAGTCCCTTTGCTTTCCTTCAAAAGCATTTAATGCAATGGTTCTGAACTGGGGACAACCCCCCACCCAGGGGGCATTTGACACTGTCTGGAGACATTTTTGCTCCTCACAGAATGGGGATAGGTGTGGGTGTGGGTGGAATGGGGCTGTGGGTGTAGGTGGAAAGCAGGTTCATGGGAGAGGATAGAGGCTGCTAAAATCCTACAAGGCTTAGGACAGATCTCCACAATAAGAAATTGCCTAGTCCAAAATGACAACAGTACTGAGGTTGAGATATTAACATAATGGGTGCCCTTAAGCCAGCTATGGGAGTTACTTTGTCATAGACATACTCACAAGAGAGACAGTGAGTAATAACAGCTTTTATTTATTGAATGTTCCCTGTGTTCCAGACACTTCATGCACATTAATTTTTTAAGTTAATAGACTCTTTAAGTTTAAGAGCAATTTTAGGTTTGCAGAAACTACAGAAAGTTCTCATATGCTCCCTCACCAACACTCTAGGTTCCCTTTTCATTGACATATTTTTTAAAGATTTTATTGGGGATTTGGGGGAGAACAGCACTGGGGAATTGGGGAAGGGGAACAGACAAGTTGCTGTCCTTTTGTTCTTCAATCTAGTTGTGGAGGACGTTGCTTCACTGGCCCATGTTGATATCATCATTGCGCTCTTCTCAGATGAGGCAGATCGGTCGCCAGCCTCTGGATGGTCGCTCACCGCGGCTATTGGCAGCTCACGCTGGCTGCTGGCTACTCACTGTAGCCTATGGCAGCCCACTGCAGCAGGGGCTGCAGCCTACACCGTCACTGGGGCTCGCAAAGCCCAGCTCCAGGTGGAGCTCTTGTTAGCTGTAGAGGGCAGTGTCACTGGCCCTCATATGTGGGATCTGAACCGGGACCACTAGCGTCCCAAAACCAGCTCTTATCCAAAGTGCCACTCGGCCAGCTCTCATTGACATTTTGCATAAATATGGTATATTTGTTACAGTATATGAGCTGATATATGTATATTATTAACTTCAGTCCATGCTTTACATCTGGGTACACTCTTTGTGTTGTACAGTCTATGGGTTTTGATAAGTGTGTAATGACTTGTATCCAAAAGTCATGATGTATTTTTTCTTTCTATGTTTTTCGTTGCAAAAAGGCATCATGACTTTTTCGATAACCCAATAGTATCACACAGAAAGAATAGTTTCACTGCCCTAAAAATCCTCTGTGTTCCACCTATTCGCCTTTCTCTTCCTCCCTCCACACCTCTGGTAACCACTGATCTTTTCACTGTCTCCACAGTTTTGCCTTTTCTAGAATGTCATAGAGTTGGAATCCTACTGTATGGAGCCTTTTCAGATTGGCTTCTTTCACTTAGTGATGTGCAGCTAAGTTTCCTCCATGTCTTTTCATGGCTTGATAGTGTTTATTTTTAGAACTGAATAATACTCCATTGTCTGGATATACCACAGTTTGTTTATCCATTCACCTACAGATGGACATATTGGTTGCTTCCCAGTTTTAGCAATTATAAATAAAGCTGCTACAAGCACCTATGTGCAGATGTTGGTGCGGACATAAATTTTCAACTCTTGGGTAAATACCAAGGAGCATAATTGGTAGATTGTATGGTAAGAGTATGTTTAGTTTTGTAGATTTAGTTATCTTCCAGAATGGCTGCGTCCTTTTGCATTCCCATCAGCAATGAATGAAGGTTCCTGTTGCCCAACATTCTTGTCAGCATTTGCTGTCAGTGTTTGGGGTTTTAGCTCTCTAATAGGTATATAGTGATATCTCATTGTTTTAATTTGGAATTTCCTGATGACATATGACATCAAACATCTTATTATATACTTGTTTGCCATCTGTATATATCTTCTTTGATGAGGTATTTGTTCAGATGTTTTGCCCATTTTTAAATTGAATTGTTTGTTTTCTTACTGTTGAGTTTTAAGTTCTTTGTTATTTTGAATACCAGTCTTTTGTTGTTGTTGTTATCAGATATGTGCTTTACAAATCTTTTGTCCCAGTATGTGGATTGCTTTTTTATTCATTCTCTTAACAGAATTTTTCACAGAGCAGAAGTTTTTAATTTTAATGAAATCCAACTTAGCAATGTTTTCTTTCATGAATCATGCTGTTGGTATTGTATTTAAAAAGTCATTGCCAATCCCAAGGTAAACTGAATTTTCAACTATGTTATGTTCTAGGAGTTTTATAGTTTTCTGTTTTACATTTAGGTCTATGATCCGTTTGGAGTTGATTTTTGTGAAAAGTGTAAGATCAGTGTTTAGATTCATTTTATGAGTACTGCTTATATACCAGATTGTTCATGGACATTATTTTTAATCTTCATAACTACTTTTCAAGATTGGTACTTTCCTTGGGGCTGGCCGAGTGGCGCAGTGGTTAAGCACTGGCCTTGGAAGCCAGCGGCCCCGGTTCGGTCCCACATATGAGGGCCAGTGACACTGCCCTCAAAAAAAAACAAAAAACAAAAACAAAAAAAAAAGGAACAAGAATGGTACTTTCCCCACTCTAAACTTAAGAAAATTAAGGCTCATAAGGGTTAAATATCATGCCCAATATCATTATGTACTAAGTGACAGAAGAGTTTTGAGTTTTGGTGTGTCTTGGGTCTGACTCTCAAAACCATAATCTTTCCATAATACTGCTCCTTTTCAAATTGAAATAAAGATGCTTTTGGAAACATTTTGCAAAGTCTATCTTCCATTCCAAAACCCATATCCATTTAGGGGTAGAATTTACTTTGAAATTAAATAGTTATCCACAGGAGAATAAAATATTGACATCCACAATTGTTATAATAGAACTACAGAACTTGACTTTTGCAAGTAGGCTACTAAATCTGCAATTAAGTGAGTGAAGATGATACCATAAAGACCAATGATGGCCCTAGAAGAAGTTGTGAATGAGGCACTATTTTAATAATAAGCATACTTTAAATTGTGTCACATAACAAGAGCCTTGAGGCATGGAAACATCATCAAAGACATCATCATCAAAGACACTAGCTCTCTCTAGCTTTGAGTTCCATAATTTTTAGTGGGCTGCCCTTTGGTCCTCATGCTTGTTGGCTCACAACAGGAATATGGCCTGGTTAATCACCACATCTACATTCTGAAAAGAAAGAAGGGAGAGAATATGGCACTTGCCACATCTATTCCTTTTATTAGCAAAGGTACAAAAGCCCTCATATAAACTTCCCATTACATCTCATTGGCTAGGGCTATGTTACTTGGCTATTCTTATATGCTCCAGCCTCTATATTAGAGGGCCGACAACAGAGAAGGGGGCTGGGAAAAGGTGTTGACTGTATCCATTTAAAAGTTGTCTGTCTGGGCCGGCCGAGTGGCGCATTGGTTAAGAGCTGGTTTTGGGATGCCAGTGGCCCCAGTTCGGATCCCACATGTGAAGGCCGGTGACACTGCCCTCTGAAGCTGACAACAGCTCCACCTGGAGCTGGGCTGTGCGAGTCCTGGAGATGGTGTGCTGCAGGCCCTGCTGCAGTGGGCTGCCATAGGCTACAGTGAGTGGCCAGCAGCCAGCGTGAGAGGCCGGCAGCCAGCATGAGCTGCCAATAGCTGTGGTGAGTGACCATCCAGAGGCCAATGACCGATCTCATCTGGGAAGAGCGCAATGATTATACCAACATGGGCCAGTGAAGCAACGTCCTCCACAATTAGACTGAAGAACAAAAAGACAGCAACTTGTCTGTTCCCCTTCCCCGATTCCCCAATGCTGTTCCCCTCCCCCAATTCCCCAATAAAATCTTAAAAAAAAAAAAAGTTGTCTGTCTTAGGAACTTCATAATGACATCGTCTTATCTTTTGCTCCACCTTTTCCTGTATGTAAAACTTTCAGCATAGTGACTGCTTAACCTCCCATCTCCAACTCTGACTCTTCTGATCATTAAATACATTTTTCTTAGGATTATATATGTTATACTTAGGAGACCACTGGAACTGTCCACAAGACTCAAATAAAAAAGTTGGTGAAATAGGCACTGATACTCTGCAGAAAGCAGCCCTGCCAATTGGCTTTCTCAAATCCTGGTATATTCACTTAGTCCAACAAATTTAGAAGCACTGCATTGATGACAGGGAACATATCAAGAACAGAAAAGGGAAGAGGAACCCAATTGTGACATTAAATCTCAAATAAATTTTTAAATTTTTATGTGGTTATCCTCAATACCTAATAGAGTATACAAACAAGAAATTCATTTCACAATCGTCTGGCCTGATATATACACATATCTTTCTATATTCTAACAGGCAGTTAGTAGTACTCAGCATTTATGACATGTGTATCATCATATGAGTTCACTAAGAATCCAAGTGACTTTACACTGAACTGAGTGTCTTTGCAGGTCGGGATTGGTCTTTGACAGAATCAGGTTAAATACATTGTAAGGCCATCACCTGCGTGTATGAATAGAATGGTGAGCTCATTAGTGGGGAAACAATACTGTCAACAAGAAGAATTTTGAAAAATTGCTGTCCTTTTTTTCAAGAAGCCTATTTTCTAACTGGGGAGATTACTCACTCACATTAAATAATGAGTTGAAGCGGGGCACTGAGAATATAGTTGTTAAAAAGATACATTGAGTTTGGTCCCACATAAGAGGGCCAGTGACACTGCCCTCAAAAAAAAAAAAAAAAAAAAAAAAAAAAAAAAAAGAAAAATTGAGAGGTGACCATAAAGTTGGGTTGGATTAATTAAATAAGACTTTTTGCAAGAAGCACCTTTTCAATTATACTGATACACACAAGACTGTTTTTGGATATAGTTCAATTTGATTTTAAAGAGTTTGATTAAGAGAGAATTCAAAATGATAGAGGATAGGGTAGGCTGACAAAACGGGAAGCAATTGTGCTTGCTGGACAAGTTCGTTAGGCCTCCCTCAGGGCCTGCCCGTGCAGAATCTCGACATAGGAAATGAATTAAAATGAAAAGAATGGCCACCAAAGAAGAAGAGCTTAAGGGGCAGGAGAGAGACAATTTGGCTCCAGGATTCTGTTGTTTCCCTAACATATTCCCTGCCTGTCCTCTTGCCAATGGACCTGTTTTGTAGCATAAAGGTGTTTCCCCAGCATAAATGAGCTGTGAAGATGCCAAAAAGTAGTACAGCTTTAGCGATCAATCCTCACTTTCATTCATTTCCTAAATCTGCTTATTTTTCTGTTTGACTTGATGGGAGGGGAGGTTTTTGGTTTTTTTGATGAAGAACAGCCTGATGAGAGACTGTAGCCTGAACAGCCTGAAGAGACGGAGGGACTTATATAGATTGCCACCTGGTCTGGGCATATCAGCTGCAATCAGCTGAAAGTCATATGGCCAGATGGGGCATTTCAGATTCTTTCATTTCAACTCAATCAGCATTTGTCCAGTGTCTTTGCAGGGGTTCCACTCATGGAGATTATGTTGGGCTCAGGGGATAATGAGGTGAATCCAGCATGCTTGCATTGTGGGGTTCATGGTAGCATCTAGAATACACGTGACTAAGCAATGGTACCATGAGAAACTATGAAAACACAGCAAAGGCACTGGGCCCAGTTTCCAGCCCTTTGAAGCCTTCCAGTCCTTGGGGGATCATGGATGGCTTCATAGTGGGCATTGCATGCCCATAAGGGGCACTCTTGAAGAATAAAAACAACTGAGCTTTTGTTTATTTAGAGGAAAATAAAATAGGGATAGAAAAATTCCTCGCTGCTCAAAAGGATAAGATTGTTGGGGTGGCTGGAGATTTTGAAGAAGTTACAGAGTTTGTGGATACACTGCTTAACTGATGAAAGCAACAAATAATCCTCAAATAACTTGTTCCTACCTGCTGCAAGAATAGCTACAGCCCCATTATACTTGAAGCCAGGAGTTTTAAAGGTGGGAGATGCCAAGCAAGACGCAAGGGACCTCAAAATCCTACTAGGTAAGAAATACCCTCAGGGAAACATAGAAGGAGTATTATTAAAAAAAAAATTATATTTAAAAAATACATATTGATGTGCTGGGCTTTATTTTATTTTAATCTGTGGAAATTCCAAAGGCTTGTGTTTCTATAAAAGGAATATACTTTGGAAATTGTGCTTGAAGGTATGAAGGAGGAGAGGAACATAGAAAGGGACCCCAGCCAAAAGAGGGATGAGGGTAAGTCCCTTTGGTTTGGCTTCCCAAAACCATCCTCAGCTCCCTTCTCCCATTCTTCTTCCCATATGGAAGTGGAACAGCCACTGTGTCTCTTTCCCACACTCCTTTGGAACTGAGAGTGGCCACCTGACACATTTCTGGTGAAGAAGTCATTAAGTAGATTTGCAGAGGGACTTTTGGGAAAGGTATTTTGCTTTCTGCTTAAAAAGACAGAAACTTTCCCTTGCCCTGATTCCTGCTTGAGATGCTGAACTGAGGACAGAATCTTATAACCGTGAAACAAAACCAGAGGACAAGGAGAACACCTTGAGTTTGGCTAAGCAGAAAGACACCTGGTTTGGGAGCATGATAGTTATTGAGCCATCTAACGAACTCTGGAAGTACTCTCTCCAGACTTCCTGTAAACAATACCATGGAAAACATGGGTTTTTCTGTATATGCCTTAACACGCATTTTTAATTCACGTAGAAGCAAGATTTTCTCACCTCGACCCTGCCTTTAAACACACACCTTTTACCACTTGAATTAAGGTACATGGAAGTTATATGAAAAATACATAAATATATGCTAATGTTATATAAAAGAGATCAATAACTAATGCCTATTCTTAATTTGTGAATGCATAGACATTATTAAAGAAGGGAAGAATTAAGGAAAATCGAATGGTGAGATAAACAGATCACTGAAGAAACTCTACCTATGATGTCTTAAGTAATTGTAGTCTTGTTTGAGAGTTAGGGGTTGAATTACCTTATGTTTGAGACCCACTTGCACTGTAAGAGTTGGAGCATATGAGCAAATGGGAAGGCTGTATTCGTGGTTTCCTACATTTTGGTTTATCTTTCTGTCTGAGATAAGCCTCTGACATTGATGTTCCATGTACCTCCTCTTCCCTCTCCTATCAGTGTGCCTCTGCTTTGACCTCCTTCTTGCCCATCAATTTTTACTTGACAAGTGTTTAGTGAGCATCCCTGCCTGCCCCTCACTGGGAGGTCTCCTCTCTGTCACTGATGTGCTATTCCTCTAGTGTACTTTCCTGCTCCCCTGCCTGGTGTTACACATGCTTTCTCTCCTCTCATTTGTGCCCTTCACATTTTGTTGTGTTCTCTCTCCTTCCCCTCCCCTCCCCCATCTCTATTCATCCCTCATTCCCTCCTTTCTCTGAAGGGAAACGAAAAGTAATAAACTATGAAATTATACCTGTTGAAGATACTTGTGATTTATTAAGCAGATGACTGAGCTGCAACCGATGTACCAAACATGATGATGAAAGGATGAAATTCTTATGCTCTCTAATTTTCATAAACCAACTTGATTTAACCTTCCTCTCCTTTAAAATCTCGTTTTACTACAAAAAGAGATTTTCATTCCTGCTTCATGAGTATCCTCCCTCCTGCTCAGTTCCTTTCCCTTTTCTAGCTTCATTCTTTGGAGAAGTCATTTTGATGATCTAGTATAGTGGAATACAGAATCCAAATTAGAACACCAATGACTGGCCTGACACCTAAGAAAAATTACACCCGAATCTCAGGATAGGGTTCAGGTATGGACATATTTAATAATAATAAATAAAAAAACTCTCTAAGAGATTTTAATGCGTAGCCAGAGATGAGTATCAATGTTCTAGAACAGGCATTCTCAATATAGTACTGCCTATCAAAATTGCGTAAGTTAAAGTTGGCCTGGGGATATAAGGAAACCCCCCATTGCTTTAAGAATGGTAAAATAAAGCAGAAAAAAATCTCCTCATGAGGGTATCAGGACTTCCCAAAAGGGTAAGAGGAGGCTGAGATGACAATGTGTAGGCGCTGCCCACGTTCAGGGGTATGCCCGACGTTAAAATTGTTTCCAAAAACCCCTGTGTAACCACAGACAGCACTGAGTTGTCATACTTATATTTAGAACAAAGAACTTGAAGGAATTCCACCAGACATGATCAAATTAAAATTAAAAGCTTCTCTCTACCTTAGAAAGAAAAATTAATTTATATTCTAGTCATCCTGTTGAAAAGTGCCTGGAGAAAACACATTTTTTTTTTTTAACTCAGTGGTAGAAAGCATAACAATTTCTAGGGTGGGTAATTTTGTAAAAAGTTTTCCCAGGTAGTTTTAGTGAAACTTTTAGGAAGTATTTTTGTTCCATTTAATGATTCAAGCTTAGAGTCCTAGGGCATGTGTGTGTGTGTGTGCATGTGTGTGTGTGTGTGTGTGTGTGTGTGTGTGTGTGTGTGTGTGAGAGAGAGAGAGAGAGAGAGAGAGAGAGAGAGAGAGAAAGAGAGACAGAGACAGAGACAGAGAGAGAGAGAGAAGAGGAGATTACAGAATGGATCAGACACATAGTTGGTGGAAGTTTATATTAGAACAAAATCTCTGGAAGGCAATTTGTTAATATCATATTTTTAAAAACTTAGACTTTTGCATTTCACTAACAGAAATTTTTCCTGAGGAAATTATCTTGGAATGATGAAAAGTTACAACTATTTATACTAGCAAAAAATTGAACAGTCTGTATGTAACAAAATAAAATAATTATAGTACACATACATATATAATTCTATAAACAATGGAATGTGCTGTATATTCATCAAAACAATGTTGTAGAAGAATTTTTTCAATAATGTGAAAAAATGGTTGCATAAATTATTTATGAAAAACATCAGGTTACATAATTGCATGTATGATGATACCTCATTTGTGTTAAAATGTTTATTTATTATTAGAAAAAAGACCAAATGAGCATAAGATCAAAAAGTTTACTGTAGTGATTCACTAGAAAGCAAAGTTTTTGAAAATAGGGAATACATAGATGCATTTGGATACAGAACAAGTTATTAAAAATATTTGTTGAATTTTATTAAATTGTGTGATAAAATTATGGGTGTTTTGATTTTCTTGTTATGCCCATTTTTTAAGTTTTCTGCAACTAATAAACATTACTTAAAAATGAGAAAACATACCAAAGTTTACACTATAGAAAATTTACATATATGGACAAAGAATGAAATAAATATACCAAAATCAAATTAATTTTTGTTTAAGTGATAAATAACAGAATATGGATACCTTTTTAGTCTTTAATGTATCTGTATACACATGCATAAACACACACACACACACACACACACACACACACACCTTGAAAAATCACACTTTTGATTATATAATTGTGTTCATAGAGAACCCAGAAGAATCTATAGATAATTTGTTCAAACACAAAATTTATACATATAAGTCAATTTTACTTTTATATAAGAGCAAACAAGTTTGAAAAAGTAACCAAATTAACCAACAAAAAAAAATAGACCGTAGTCACACATACAATTCAAAGAAACATAAGGTACATAGACATACCTTTTCCAGCAGAGGAGTAAGAATGTTGTGGAGAATGTTGTAACATTTTAATTCTCTAGCAAACGTGTTCTGACTTCAGACCATGTGGTTCTTCTGAATTCATGAAAAAATATAAAATAAAATTCCTCACTATTCTACCTTATCACAAATCAATTTGAGACATTAAATATTTAAATAAGGAAAACAAAACTTTAAAAATGTTTAGATGAAAACATAAGATAACATTTTTACTATGTCTGGGAAGGAAAATATTTTTTCCAATAAGATTTTTGCTTATAAAGAGGAAAAATTAAATTTGACAACACAAAAATCTATACATAAAAGTCAATTTTAAGTTAATTTTTAAAGTCAAAATTAAGACCTTCTGTTTGTGAAAATGCAGACAAAAATCTGGAGACAATATTTGCAACATACATGTCTAACGAAAAAAATAGTAATAAGAGTATATAAAAGCAGCCTACAAATTAATAAGAATCTGGCAAACAGAACAATAGAAAAACAATGGGAAAATGAGCAAAATATATTAGCAGACTTGTCACAAAAGGTCAAATTCAAATAATGAATAGTATATGAAAAAAATTTTCAAACTCAATATAAATCAGAGAAACATACTGAATTCAGAATGAGATACAATTTCATACCAGATTGGCAAAAATCAACAGCTTTTTTAATAACATCAAGTGTTGGTGAGACTGTTGAACAATGAAACATGTAAAATACTACTATAAATTTAAAGAAAAAACTTTTTTCAAAATATTTTTAAAAACTGATTGGCATCATCATATAAGATTGAACAGTCACATACCCTTTGACCTATCAATTTTACTTATGGATATATACCCAGGGTAAATTTCAGCATATGTGTCCAGGAGACTTGGATAAGAATATTCATTTCTTTTTTAACAGCAAAACCCAGAAACAACACAGATGCAGATAAACGACAGAATGGATAAATAAATGCGGTCTATTTGTACCATTGATTACTATGTTGCAGTAAAAATGAACTACATTGTACACTCCTCAGCATAGCTAGAGCATGTTGAATGAAAACACGTAGTCACAGATGAATAATTATGTCAGGTTAGGGCCGGCGAGTGGCGCGGTGGTTGAGCGCTGGCTTGGGAAGCCAGTGGCCCAAGTTCACATCCCACATATGAGGGCCAGTGTCACTGCCCTGAAAAAAAAAAAAAAAAAACCCAAGCAGAATAAAGCAATACATCGTTTAGGGATAAGTATCTATGTGATAAAACTAGAAAGAAAAATAAAAGAATCATAAACCCATAACAAAAAATACAAGCTTTTTCTCAAGAAACCTACTTTGTAACCAAGGAGATCCCTCACTCCCATGCACTAGATCACAAGCCTTTGGAACGATGACAAAGCGTACTGAAGAAGGGTGCAAGGACTTCAGAATTGTTGCTAATGTCTAATTTCTTAAACCCAGTGGCAGGTATATAAGTACACATTTAATTATATTCTTTAGAACTCATATAGATGCTATTACTCTGTAGACTTGATACAGACCTTATAGATATGCTTTTTTTACATTAAATATTTATTTATAGTTTTTTGTTAAAGAATAAAAACATTAAAAATGAGAGAAAACTTTACTTTTAAATTTTTTTTTTTAATTGGGGGAACAGTGTGTTTTTCCAGGACTCATCAGCTCCAAGTCGAGTAGTTGTTTCAATATAGTTGTGGAGGGCTCTGCTCAGCTGCCCATGCAGGGATCGAACTGGCAACCTTGGTGTTGTGAGCACTGCACTCTAACTGATTGAGCTAACTGGATGCCCCAAGAGATAACTTTATTAAAGCTACCTTGAACATGTAAACATTCCTCTTAGACAGTGTGGCATGGGTTTTGGGGATGGATAAGTGACATTTTTAAACTTGGCTGTATGACATTTCTGAGCCTCAGTTTTCTCGTTTGTTAAATTGGGATAATACTTAATTCATAATATCCTGTCAGGATTAAATGGGAGTTGTTGTTTTTTAAAACCCAGCTCATGGACTGACATAAAATAAATATGTAATATATGTGGTTTTCTTATTATTATTAAAATATCAATCATACTATAATAGTGAAGATTTCTTTTAAAATAAACAGAATAGGAATTACAGTCTTTTGAAATGAAATATACTGAGGCTATATTAAATTAATGCTGCATTATTCATAATACTGCTCCCAAATTTGCGAAATACATTTTAACAAAATACTCAAAATAATTGCCACACATTATCTAAACTTTCTCACAGTTCATTTTATAGAAGCCATTGACATGTCACTTGCATTTTGTCCACCACATTAGGTTTGATGACCAAGAATTACTATGGGTCTTCAGATGGCAGGCATTGAAGATCAGTCTCATTAAAGTTCACTTCCCATCAAAAGAAGATAAAGGAGAAAAGGGAGGTAAAGTTCAAAGACGAGACTGTTAGGCGACAGGTCTGAGCAGACTTGGCTGAAATACCGCCTTAAATTACAGGATTTAGAGGCAGGCAGGGACCTTTCTCCTCTGGAGGTTAAGGTTGTATGTGGGCACCCCATCTGGATGACATCATTTGATAAACTTTTATCAAGAGAATTGGTTTAACAGCCCCAGAGAGGTGGGCTTGGGGTAGCTACAACTGATAAAAGTCAAACGACTTAAAAAAAAAAAAGAACATTGCTGAGACTTCTGAACCAAAAGAAGACGGAATTTCCTCCAATCACAAGGAACCAAGACAAATATCACATTTCCTGGCTGCCCACTCAACTTACCATGCCCCTCCCCCAGCTCCCTGTTAGCAACAGAGAAAGAAATCACAGCAATGAATTAATAATTCTGTGAGGCAGACTTTCCTGTGTGATTCAGCCAGGCAGCCGGAGGAGGGGTAGGCAGCATGTTCTTTAACTCTGTGCGCTCTGGACTGGCTTTCAATATTAGACATCTGGAGTTTTTGAAAATTAACACTGGAACAAAAGTGACTATCATAGTCCGTGTCCCTTTCACCCGTCCTCAGTCAAAACTTCATTTTAAATTTCTCTGGGGCACTTCAAAAAAAAAAAAAAAAAAGAAAATGGGAGACATTATCTAGAAATAGAGAAATCAAACCAATACTAAAAACGGGTTGTAGCAATTACCACCACCAATGATTGATTTTACTGCAAACTAAAGGAAAAATGTGTTTTACCATAAGAGACACGACCTCAACTCTGTGCTCAGCCCCTTCCTCTGTCTTTCCAGCATATCTATTTAATCATGCATGACTGCAGCAAGGTGATGCAACAGTTTCAATGTAACTACCTTATCTAGGCCTGAAATGAGAAACCTGTGTGAGGAGCTGTAGACAGCACGCCCCTTGGGCATAAGAATAGCAGTGAGAGTTTTCCCACTGTGGTCTTGCAGAGGTATCTGTATCACCTGAACCCCCTGGGAAGTGCCCCCCAATAACCCACAGACAATATGGGAACCCCAGGGCACTATGCTGACTTTCCTGCCCTACACATTTTTAAGATAAGGGTCTAATGATGAAGTCAATTTCCAGTCCCCTTGTCTACTTTCTGGATTTTCAAAACCGGAAAGATGTACCTAAAGCAACATACACATCCAGAGGGAGTCGTGTTCACCCAGAGTGGGATGGAGGACTCTGAGATGTCCCCTTGACTCATTTTTCAGTCCTTCACTGACATTCTCAGGATAACATCCATTGGAGATATGTTTCCAGTAGGTGAGCTTTCCCTCTAACGGGCAGTGTGAATTCTTCCAGATCATTCTAGTAAAATCAATACCTTACGTAAAAAACCTCATGGGGCTCCCTAACCTGGGGTGGGTCAACTACTGTATAGACAACACAGCTATATCAACAATTACATGGGATGGTTGTCTACCCAAACAAAGACTGAGAGAATCCCCAAAATGTGACTCTCTGGGACCACTCAAAATTCACTGTTATTGTTCTCCAGCACGTGATAGAGAACATTCTAGAAAGTGCCCAAAGGCTGCTCACTCACAATGATATAAGGAACCCCAGATATGACTTTGGGCTGAAAGGTGTTTAGACAACTGCTCTTCTCTGAGGAGGAGTGCTTGGGCCTTGGTACCCAGACCTGCAGCGCGAGGTCACCTCACTTCCTTCCTACCTCCTTTGGGAAACTTCTACCTTGGATTTTGACATCAAAAATCAATATGATCCTATCCATTAAATGCATTTCACAAGAAGCTGCATGTAAAATACTTGAATATGGACTCCGTTTTTCAGTTACAAGTATATTCCCACTGTTAAAAATAAAATTGGGGGCTGGCTGAATGGCTCAGTTGGTTAAGAGCTCACTCAAGAGTGCGAGCTGAGCTCTGAGCAACGGCGGTTCGATGCCCAGCCCGAGCTGAGCTGCCGTTGAGCTGCCAACAGGTGGCAGGATGGCTCAGCTAGAAAAAAAAAAATGACCTCAACCTTTTTTAAACAATGTTAACATCTATTTGAAGAAGAAATAGAGATTTAACCTTAAAGCATTTGATTCTTTCCCACAGCTTTTCCTGAAACTGGGGTAGATGGACAAAAAATTCTTATGATTTAATACTGTATTTAAAAATAGATATTCTACTGGCTTTGTTATTTATAAGTTTAATGCGTTTTATGGAGGATGTATGCTGGTAGCTAGGTACTTTTATTTTGTTGAACAACATGAGGGGGTCTGGGTTTAGGACTTTGGAAAAAAGAGCTGGAGGGGAGTGTAATTGTTTATTAAATTCATCAATCTTTGCTTTTCTTTTTGGATAGTATATTTGGTCTTGTTTAAGAAATTCTTTTCTATCCTCAAGTCAGAAAAATATTCAGCCTTGTTTAGTTCTCAGAGATTTAAAGTTTTCCTTCAGACACATGAAGCCTTGTTCTGTCTAGAACTGATTTTTGTGTGTGGTGTGAACTAGGACACCAACGTTAACTTGGTCCATAATTACATCCAGGTTTCCAACTACATTTAGTAAAGATTTCTTCTTCCCTACTACTCAGCTATGTCACCCCCATTATGTAACAAATGTGCATGGATGCATGTGTCGTCTGATGTGAGACTCAACCTCATTGGTGATCAAGGAAATGTTGATCAAGACTATTGAAATACCCTTTTATACACATTTAATTGGCCTCTCTATTGTATTCCACTGAAAACCTACTTGTTTCTGTGCCAATACCTAACTGTTATTTACTATCAATTGTTCTTCTAGGATAAATCCACCTAGCTTATGGTATATTATCTCTCTATACATAGTTAGATTGGGTTTTCTAACAGTTTGTTTCATATTTGTGTGACTATATTGATGGCTGAATTGGGCCTCTAATTTTACTTTTCCATTCTAGTGTTGTCTAATTTTGGTAGCAATGTCATACTGCATTCATAGAAGGGGCTGTAGTGTGTTCATGCTCTATGAATTATAGGGCTAAAGTGAGGGATACGTGTTAAGAAAACGTGTTTTTTTAAAGATTACAAAAGGTATATACGTTCATTATCAGAAATTGTAAAAATAACCACAATTATAATTTATAGCAGGAACTATCTAGGCACTACTGCTAAGTATATTTTGGTACTTTTCCTTATAGAACATTTTGTCAGTTTCTGCAAGATATGTTCAATTCACTTGTCGATCTCTCTGTATATCCATGGATAAACACACACACAAAATTATGATCATAGCAGCATGTATTATTTTATCTACTTCTTTCAGTATTCATTAGCATTTCCCCCATGTTATTACTCGTCAAAAACAAGAGTTTTAGTAGATGTATATTAAAGCGAATCACTAAAAGGAATCTGTATTAACATCCTTCTGGGTCCCAAGGCAACATTTTTATTTTTGTAGGTGAGTAGTTAATGTTTAAAAACTCAGTACAATACTATAGTAATGTATATTTTCACTTCCTGTTAAGCTTCAGCACCTGCCACCTTCATTCTTAGCCCCTTCCTAGCCCGGACCCAGCTGGCCTGACCAAGCCTTGCAATCCATGAGGTGCCCCAACTCTACCCATAGGTGCCGGCTTGAACTTGTGTTGGAACCAAGCCATTGTGCCAGGGGTGGGCTCCAGTATGTTCAGCCCACTGAGCCCCATCCTCTTTCTTCCTCCTGACCTGCACTGAGCTTGCTCAGTCCGTGTCACTGGGCAGCTTGTCCTGATTAACACCAAAATCCTCCATATGGGCCTGGAATCAGGTCATGACCGGTACTCAGCTTTCCCGGGGCCTTGATAACATGCTGTCCTATTGCCGGATATGTATTCATTTAATTTGTTTGTCAGTTGGTCAAGTCAACAAAAATATATTGATTGCCTACTCCATGCCAAGCTACGATTTGGGGAATGCTGCTGCCTGGACTTCGATCTGCTAGTGAGATATCATTGCAAAACAGATAGATCCCAGCAGGCAACTCTGCCAACGTCTGAATCTGAAAATCACCTCTTCCTGGACAGTCCTGTTTTGCCCTAAATTGGACCTCTTAAATATTGAAACCATATCAAGTATACTATATCCTTTTGGATACTTACCTTGAAAATCTGGCCACCCATCTTAGGACCCACTTCTATAGCCAGATTGTCCTCCATCAATCCTGCCTTCCTCTCCTACCCTCATCTCTCTTTCGACAAGGTCCAAGCAGAGTTTCCAGGTAAAGCTTCTTGGGTTATCTCATAATATTTATAGTTTACCAAAATGTCTTTCCCCTTCTAGTTTTAAATCTTAAAATAATTCTGAGATAGGTGGGGAGGCTGGTTAAATTTCTATGTCACTAAAGGGGAAACTGGCTTTAAAACATCAAATGACTTATTTATGTTTATATAGTTAATTATTGCCTCTTGAGGACTTGAACACAGACCTTTTGTCTCTTATTTCAGTGTTCTTTCCACTTGATGAGGGCTGGAGATGACTAATCTTCATTTTGAATTGACCAATTCATCTCAGGAGGCAGCCAACTTTCCAGCATAAAAGATTAATCTTTTATGGACAACACATTAACCTTCAGATAACTACTCAAAAGCTATAAATATCAGATACTGTTACAGTTAGTGGAATAAAAACCAGTGGATGTGAAGGATCTTTGAGAAACATCCCTTAAATTTCTCCTGGTCTCTTGTATATAGAGTCAACACTCATGAGAATATGGTTCTTACTTGGTACAGATCTATCATTTTGGCAGATTGAAACTGACTTGGCTATTCAGAGTAGAGAAATTATCCTAATTATACACAGTGGGCCACATAATGTTTCAGCCAATGATGGACTGCATATGTGACAGTGGTCCCATATGGAGCTGAAAAATTCCTATTGCCTAGTGACATGATAGTGCAACACATTTCTCAGAGAGGGCTGACCCTGGGCAAAACATGAAATTCTGATCCCTGATAAATATATTACACCTCAAACACTGTCTCAGCATTTGTTTCCAGAGAAAACCCAAACTGTTTCAGACTTTGGGTTAGGCAATTTGGGACACAGAAAAAGAGTTTCTCTACTTTACATGGGTAATAAATTGACTTGGGTAATAAACAAGTTAACCAATAATTACAAAACAGTGACAGAAAGTACACACAGTTTAATGGGAAGACCTAGGAAAAGCCGCTAACTCAGACAGGTGTTGCTTGGATTAAGGGACTCTTGAGTTGAGTCCTGAGGGCTGTATAGGAGTTGGCTAGGGAATAACGGTGCTGTAGGCAGTGGGAGTGGCAGAGACAGGCTCAGGACTGTGGGCTTATGGCATACCTGGATTCTATGTGGGTCTGCATGTATGCACAGAGCCACAGGCCCATGTCACAAAGGGCCTTGTGGGTCATGCTAAGGAGCTTGGACTTAGCTGAAAGCCAATGGAGGGCCATTAAAAACCAATCCTATGGTTCAGCGAAATTATGCTCAGAGTTCAGGGACCCCAAGCTTCATTCAAATCCTTGCTCCTGCAATCCTCCATGTCTAGGGTTTTCCATAGGCCCCAGGAGGAGAATATGATTAGATAGATATTTTAAAAGACCCCACTGGCTGCAACGTAGAGGATGGTTTGCAGGGGTCATAACTGAGAACAAGAAGACCAGTCAAAACAAACTGGGGTTGTGGTCCAGGGGAGACGCACTCTGGCTGATGAGCGTGAGAGCCTGGAAGAGCTTAGAGACTCCAAATGAATAGACTTTAACCATTCTTTTCTTTCTTTCTTTTCTTTAAAAAATTTTTAATGAAAAAAAATTTGTTAAAAATTGTCTTATTTTATTTTGCTTTCATTTGTATTAAATAATATTTTATAGTATAATTCCCTATTTACCCGATAGTTTTGAACATATGCCTACTACATTATTTATAACATCTGCTAGCAAATTCTCTGACAATCAGGTATTTAATGTATTTTTGGAATGGAAAAAACATTAGTATGTTTACTCAGACATGGGATACCAAGTTGTCCTTTCCTCCAAATACAAAATCCTACCTAGACAATCAGAGAAGCATAAAGTCAGTTTAAGTAATATGTTTCGAAATTCTGTGGTTAAATAATTGTGATATATTTTCCACAGACCCACAAACTATTCTGCTGCCTCTAAAGGCTGTGTTTAGCCTGTGCTGGGTCAATGGGGCTGCGTTTTTTGCAGATCCAGAAGCTTCTGTGTCCACAATTTCCTTTCCACTCTTCCAAACTACTCTTTTTTTTTCTTCACTGTGAAAAAAAGCTGTTCCTTTTTAATTTCAATGTATTAAATACATGTTTTTTGTTTGTTTGTTTGTTTGTTTGTTTGTTTGCCAACAGTAATTTTGCATACTTTCCTTTCCAGTCAGCTTACGGCTATTGGAAAGCTGGAGGTTTCAGGCTCAGATTAAACAAACAAACAAACAAAAGAAACCCAAACATGTCAGTCTCCTATTTTGAAAATATTCTCCATTTTGAATATGGTGTTTTAAATAAAAAGTAACTTCATACATGAGTTAGTAAACGTAATACTTTGAAAACTGAGGAAAAGATAGCTAGTAATATGACAATTATTTTTACTTCAAAGTGCCTTGCTTTAAAAACCACAAGCTTTACCATGTCTTTAAATCCTCCAGGAGGCATACAACCACCCCCGGGCTTCTATCTAGTCATTTAAAACGTTTTCTAAACGTAAGTTTAAGTCCTTTTTAGTTTAAGTTTTCTAAAGATGATCATCCACAGTGTGAAGGACTAGCTATTTCCCATTTTCTGACTCAATATTCTACTGGAAAATCTAACTATAAAACAAATTCACAGAGAAACATTATATAATCATGAAACAAATTCAGCCTGGTGGGAGGGGATGGGGGACCTGGACAATTTCAGGAGCAAGGACTTGAGTGAAGTTGGACCCCTAAAAGCTGAGCAGAATTTCACTGGCTAATAGAGCAAGAAGATCTTAGAATGCCCCGATAAATAGACGAGTACTGTTCCAAAGGCAGGGCGTGGATGGGGGCGGGGGGGCAGGCAGTGACAGAAAGACTTATTCCACTTCTTTCCTTAGTCATTTCATGATTCCCAGTTTCTTAATATTAGGAAATTCATGCTTGTGCTTGTTATGATTCCTCATGTTGTAAATAATGTCTTCCCTTATTTTGATTCCTGTGTAGTCTGACAGTTGGATGCTATTTTTGGTATAATAAAGTATCATAGCAATATTTGAAAATATCATGTCAAATCTCATTCTAAGAAGCTCTAAGGATTCCTCAAATAACTATCTTTTAACTCAAGATTCTTAGGGAGGAACTGGAAGGTTTTGTAGCTGGGAAATAGGATTTTCCTCTGGGAGTTAAATAATAAACCAGCTCAGAAATGTACAAAGTTGCCAAAAGAGACAGTCTGTGGCCTAACTGGAGGTGTTGACATGATGAGAGGAAGATGGGCCAATCAGAAGTTGGGGATAGCAACATGAAGACCAGGTATGGTCTCAACCAGAGACATGGTCCATCCCAGCACCACATACAGGAGACAGCATCCGGGAGCACCCCTGTTGTATATAGAATGAAGGTTCCTATTGGAACCTGAGATGGGCCTATCCCAACATGCAAGAAAATGCATCCATCACAAGAAGCCAGTCACTAGCTCCCTGAGACCTGATTCTGGGCTCAGCAGGCATCCTGATAATAGGGATTCCCATGGAGTGAGCCTCTGGGAGGCTGGTGCACTGACCAGAGGGTGCAAGTGTTTGTGCCTCTCTGGTAGTAAGTTGTTCTCATGTAAGTTATTGATATAGTAGTGTATTTTTGATCTTGGTCAATATATTGCTTCTGGCCACTTTTATGTCAAAAAAGATTCACAATGATAATAAATGCCACCCAGTGGGGGTGAAGATGGGAACTACTCATTTGCAGAAGGCACCCTCTGAAAGAAGATGCCTACCCTCTTCAAATGTCCTAGGTGCATTTATGTAATTGTGTTCCCTTTTCCTTCATTGTCTCTGTGAAAATAGTATGTACTCTTTTGGCTATGAGTGATTCCAATCGCTGGCTACATGTTAGATTTACCTAAACTTAAAATAAAATAAAAAAATCAACATGTGAGGGTGCCATCCCAGGCCAATTAAAGGTGGAACCCTGGCCATTGGCTGGATTTAAAAACTGTCTATTTGATTCTAATATGTCCCCAGGGTTGAGAACCATTAACTTGGTTATCAATAGAAAAGAACATTTTCTGGTAGGAGGGGGAGAAGTTCCCTAATATATTTTTAAAAACATTTAATGACCATTTTACAGATGAGGAATCTGAGACTCAGAGACATGAGACAACTTGCTCAAGTCTGAATAACAGGCAATGGGGCCAGAGTTTGAACCTATAATTTCTTTTATCAAATATCAAGTTCTTTTCATGCTATCTGGGAGAATGCAGAACAGAAGGCAGGAATTCTGCCGGGTTCTGGTGAAGGGAGAAAAGAGAGGGGAGTGGAAGGCAGAAGGCTCATCCAGATTTGCCGAGAAAAGGCAAAGAGGGAGAGAGATTTGCAGAGCGTTCTCCAGCAGCTGTTTCCCAAGTGTGCAGAGGGCTCACTGGGGCATGGCAGGAAAATGGTAGCATTTCTTTTATTTATTGTCTTAATTTTTTGCATGTTTGCAAAGCACAGCATACATTGATCTGGTAATATATGTATATAATTTATAAAAAAATAAACACACATATATTGGGAGTACATGCTCTAAATATTTTTACTGGTAGGGGCACATGGTCAAACAAGCACAGAGCTCATTGTTTAGAGAGCCTCTCCGCCAGGGCCTGGTGGGGTGGAATCTACACAGGCCCTCGATCTGCAATCTGCACTGACCTTCTGGCCAGAGGCAGGGTATGGACATGAGTGTTCCAAAAACATTCTGTTGGTGTGACTAGTGTGTTGATGGCAACCCTGGGTTAGAACCATTGTTCTAAAACAGAAGTTCTGAAAGTGTGGTCAGGAGACCTTTGGAGGTCCCTGTCAGGGACTCCAGGAGGTCAAACAATATGTTCATTACAACATTAAGGGTGTTATTTGCCTTTCTTGCTCTCAGTCTCTCAGGAATACACAGTGGAGTTTTCAGAGGCTCCATTATATAAGGTGATGTCATCATTCCGGAAGCTAACGAAATGTTTGCTTGTGTGTTCTGTGCATTGAATTTTAGTTTTAATTTCTGAAATGGTAAATAGATATAGCACAAACAAAAGCTTTCTGGGGTCCTTTATAATTTTTAAGAATGTAAAGGGGCCCTGTCACCAAAACGGTGTCCAAGTCTAGAGAATGCACAAAAGTATAGAAGAGAGTCCAGGAGGCCATGAGACAGATATAATATAGCGGCAGGAACAAGAATGAAGACTTATGTTGGTTCAAATTGTAAAGAGCATTGCATAACATGTTAGAAATTGAACTCCAAAGACTTTTGACCTCATACTATGCGTTCACCATATATGTGTTAAATTAACTAAAATATAATCATACTATATAAAACATTAGAATATAAAATATAATCATACTATATAAAACACAAAGTATAGAAATTTTAAAATGCTGAGATAAAGATGAATTAAGCAATATTTTTAAATAATTATTTTTATTAATGGTAAAAACATGTTTTGCTCTCAATAAGAAATAATAAAATTAGTAAATGTGCTTCATTATTTAAAAAAATCATCATCTATCACTTTATGATAAAGCCATTTCAAAGTCTGATTCTAAGTTCATTTTATTGTGATCCTTGTTAACTGTCAGAGCTAAGGCACTCCTAAAGAAGGTAGAAAAACAATAGTAGATAGAAAAGAAATCGTTGTGCCTCCCTATTCATGATTAATTATACTTCATTTCCACCTATCAATTATTCAAAGGTTTCTGTTGAAACTCAGCTAGTAAATTCCAATCTTCTTTGATGTTCATTAGTTGGGAAGGTGTAGATATGTTGATATTTCCAATAAATGGGTTCAAAACCCCCTGAAACTCTTTTTTTGGATGATTTTTAAACATTAGCAAGTTTGGTTTCAAAGTTCAAGTATGCAGATATGAGAATTTACAGATGGCACAGCTACATTGGTTTTAGCAATGAAATCACATAATAAGGGATAACTCAAATGTAATTTGTGTCAATGCAATATGCAGGAAGTAAATGAATGAAGGTGTCACTGCTATTCCTTCTGAGCTGAGCAATTCAGTTACTTCAGGACCGCTCAGGAGACCATGATTGTCTGATGCTGACAAAGGGAGAACACCAGCAATAATATCTATATCAAATATTAGCTAAATGAATTCAGAGGTTTCCTACTCTTTTCCTGCATCTCCTGACTGCATGTACCCAGCTTTGGGAGCAGTAGAAAGCCATCAGGGAGTTTTAATTAGAGGAGGAGCCTCACCAGGTCTATGATTTACAGGCATAGGTAACTAGTATAGGTACAGTGAAAGAGTGGGCTGGAAAGGAGAATTGAGAGGCCACGCTAGAGCAGAAACATAGAGGGGAAGAAATGGATTTGATAGGCATTTTTGGCAATACACTTCATGGAACAGTTTGGGTGTGCGATGAGGGGGAAAAGAAACTAGAAATGGCTAGGAAGATGATAATATTCTACCCTGGGTGTGGAAAGAGGGCTGGGATAATACATTAAGAGTTCAATTTTGGGCCGGCCGAGTGGCGCAGTGGTTAAGCGCTGGCTTGGGAAGCCAGCGGCCCAGGTTCAGGTCCCATTTATGAGGACCAGTGACACTGCCCTCAAAAAAAAAAAAAAAAAAAAAAAAGTTCAATTTTTAGGGCTGGCTGAGTGGCTCAGTTGGTTAAGAGTTGGCTTAGAGCACAAGCTCTGAGCAGCAGGGCCACGGGTTTGATTCCCACATGGGCCACTGAACACTGTGCCCTAGCTGAGCTGTCGCTGAACTGCCAACAGGTGGCAGGATGGCTCAGCTGGTGTAACAACAAGATTGCCTGTTCGATGGTGGGCTATGCCCACCCACAACTAAAGATTGAACTGGGTACTTTGAGCTGAGCTGCCGCCACAGATGGCTCAGTGGATAGGATATGTGCTCTTAAAAACAAGGCTGCTGGTTTTGACTCCCGCATGGGATGGTGGCTACGTTTACCCACAACTAAGATTGAACTCAGCACCTTGAGCTTAGAGGCCACGAGCTGCTGACAGGAAGCCAGATGGCAACTGGTGCCCTCCACAACGAAGACTGAAGAACAACTTCACCGGTTCCTTTCCCAAATTTCCCAACACTGTTCCTCTCCCCCAATTCCTCAATAAAATCTTTAAAAAACAAAAAACAAACAAATAAAACAGAGTTCAATTTTGGATGCTATTGAGCTTTCCTCCTGCTGTAGTATGAAGGTGACATTCTGCAGCATTGAAAGTAAAAATCTAGACAAGTCAAAGCAAAGCCAGTTTTTACCAAGTCTTATTTTTCAGTCCTCTTATGCCTAGGTTCTTTGCCTTTTTGGAAAGTCATCAATTTCTTTGAGACTCTGAAGAGTCTCTGATTGGCCCACTTCTGAAAAACAATTTACATACCCCAACATAAAATTGTGTATATGATTTATAGGGTCCCCTAGCCCCCGAAGTCCATCCAGATTGGAGCCCTGCCCCAATTGGCTCTAACTCTGCCCTAGTTTCCTGTCTAGGAATCATTCTCCTGAGTCAGAGAAAATTTGCTAATTATAAGACACTTCCTATTTTAGAAATCCTGATGACTTATGGTCAAATGCTTATGTCCATCATGCTGATTGGAGAATTGTCATATTTAATGCTGTTAAAGATGCAAAGAAGAATGGAGAAAAAGAGGTCAATTTGAGGCTTTGCGATGCTTCAGAGTAAGCATTCATACAGCTTATACAGGATGGGATGTGCAATGAAACACCTGGAAATTATTCCTGCCTAATTGAACTAGAATCTAGTAAGAAGTATAGAAAAACAAGGTAAATGACACCATAAGAAAGCAATCAGCCAAATCCAGAACAAATGACCTGGTTGCCCTAACAAGTTAATAACAAGAAAAATTAAAAGGGAATGTTATAGAATAAAAGAAACTTAAGAAATGGAAGCAATCAAAAGCAATAGGACTCTGTGTAGTAGATAATCTGAGAGCTTAGAATACATACTTAATATTGAATGATATTAAAAATAATTTAGCTAGGTTTAATAATGGTAGTTACATAAAAATATTCTTCAGACATGCACACTGATGTATTTGTGGGTGTGATGACACAGTATCTGGGATTTGCTTTGGAATGATCCAGAAAGAATAAGAAGAGGTGAGAGGTGAAATATATTTGGCAAAATGTTGGTAATTGTTGAAACTGGATGATGGATATATGGAGGTTCATTATACTCCAGCTTCTTGTATTTTAAAATTTCCCACAAGTTGAAAAAAAATTATAACTTTCTAAAAGTGTGGTTCTCAAATCTGGCTGATGATCAGAATCTCCTGGGGAAATTAGCAAAAAAACCACAAAACAGTATTCCAGAAACTTTACAGACCTCCTGAATCAATCCCGTATGGGTACATCTGTATTGGGTAGAAGAATGTGTCATTTTACAGTTTCCCAGGGCATCAGTCACCTCTTCTAAGGTCTGACCTAGGAAATCTTACACCAGTCATCCTTCCTCCCCTCCTATTTGGCTTTCTTTCCTTTCTCTCTGCTCCTCCCTATTGTTTTCTCTTTCTGTACTTCATTAAGGGTTAGGGCAGAAACCTTTGGAGGAGAATAGGGCCCTAGCATCTCATGGGACCAGGGCAGGCCTTTCCCACTCCTATGAGGGCCTCTGTGTCCTTGCTGTTAAACCAGACGTCTTACCTTCACGCCGTTCTTATTTTTACAAAGTCCTCTTACTACCCATGGGTAAGAGACGTGTCCTCTGCCTGCCCAGGTATACCTTGAAATAAAGTTGTTTGGGAAACATGGTCTTAGTGGGCCTTTCCTTTCATCATTTGTAAATAGACAATGTCAAAATTTGTTCTTAAATAATTTATTTTTTAATATTGGCTTTTGTGAAAAGTTACAGTTATTTAGGAAAACTTGAAGAAATCCAACAGAATAAACAGAAGTCTACTAGGGACAACTAAATGTGCAAATTTCAAATATTCTGTATAATAAGTATAAATAATTCCATTTTTTCACATTAAAAATGAGAATATTGAAACACACAAACTATTACAATATCAACCTTAAAGAATTAGATAAAAATACTGTTGTTTGAACTCTTTAGAAAAAAATTATAAAGATTTATGTCAAGGACAATATTATATCCCAAGTAGAACCATGTCAAGTAAAGACCGTGCAGAACTACAGATTGCCAATACTTTCTGGTCTGAAGTTCAGACGGAAAAAAAAACCCCAAAAAACCAAAATGGCAGCCTTTACCTCTGGGGACAATGTGTTTGCCCTCTTTTTTTTTTTCTTTATCCTAGAACAAGTATGACAGAAACACACAGAGAAGCTACAGGCCAAGGGTAGAAAGAACTTTCCTTAATCCTCATGGTTATAGGGTTTTGCGGTCCCAATGCTAAGGTTTCACTGGAAACGAGGTCACTGCCCAGCACCCCGGAACACAGCATGAACATAGCAAATACAACCATCATCCAGGGACCCATCTTTACCTTCTCCAATCTCTTTCCAATCTCATCTCTAAGGAGGTAGGATACTCAGAGGCAATTACATATTGTGGCTGGGGAGTAGCTCTGGCCAAAGTTTCATTAAGAAGCAGCCATGAGATTTTAACACACTGACCGCTGATGCAATTCCTTCTCTCCAAGGGAAGGCAACAAAAGTGCATCAGAGAAGCCAACTCCCCTACTGCAGTCAGGAACTTGCCTGGCTCCACAACATGACCCAAAGCAAATGCGATATCTCAGGGAGACACTACACTGTTCTCCAAAGGACAGAAAAAAAAAAGTCTTCATTTAAATAACCTTTAAGTTTGTAACAAAATAAATAAAGTGAACTCGACACACACAGGCCTTTAACAAAGCAGCAGGTTGAGTTCAGGAAAGCTGTGTACACACATGGTGCCCAAACAACAACCAGAAAACAGGTTATTGATATTAGTCTTCTTATACCTCTAGGGCAGCATTTCAACATTAAAAAAAAAAAAAAATCCCTCATACATAAGGGTACATTATATATGTACACATTTGTATGCACACCTCGTTAGAAGTGAAGATGGTGATAACCAAGACTTACACATCTTTCCACTAAAATTTTTACAAGGTGCATATCGTAAAGAGCAGCTGGTTTGCCTTTCAGTAGGAACTTACTCAGTCTCAGCAGCCTCAGAAATCACAGTCCATGGAAAAGGAACATGTCAGAGAAGGAAAAACCACTAAGTACTGACACTGAAAATGTCTGTTTTCCCTGAGCCCCCTGAGCTTCTCGAGAGGGCCTGTGAGCCACGAGATTTCAGCTTCCGGTCTCTGAGCCAGGCCAACGGCGGGCAGGGAGAGTGGCTCCCTGTGTCTTTTCCGTCTTCTCCAAAGATGACAATGCAGTCCTGGCATGCATTCCAAGTCCATAAAGTTCCTGGCCTTCCACTTAGAGAGGAGGAGCAGCCATCTGCTGCCAGTCACGAGCGTTGCTCAAAGGCCACCTGGGAATGTCCCCTGGTTACCAAATTCACAGCCACGACCCAGAGCTTATCTTTCCTCTCCTGCTCAAAGACACCCTCCAGCCTACTGTTGCCGGAACTGACCCTCCAGTGGCATCAGAGCATTTCGAGTATAGCACCATGTTGGCTAACGGCCGGGACTGGCTCACCTGTCTCCGGTTAGCCATACATCTGCTTGAACTGAAAGCATTCATTGCAGTAGCCGTTGCACTTGGCGTTGCCAAAGTGATCGCAGGCGGGGGCCCGGCAGCGCTGCTTGGGCGGCTCTTCAGGGCCCGGTTCACCCAGGTGGGCTCCGGCGCCCGCACGCTGGCCCAGGTGCTGGCACTCGATGCAGAGCTCCTCACTGCGGCAGGCCAGGATGTTCTTGCAGGAGGCCCGGGCACACTTGGGCCTGGGGGCGCTCTGCGTGGTCCGAGGCACATCTCTGTGCTGGCTCATTCTCTGAGGGGAAAGAGCAGAGAAAACTGTGGCTCACTGGACAGTCTGTGTAATCTCAGAGGACAGAGTGGATGCTACCAAGAGCTCTGTGGGTAAAGAGCCTGACCAAGGGAACAGCAATCTATGACCAGGAGTTCTCCAAAGACGTCCCTCCAAGCCCCACGAAAGCAAACCTGGCCCGAGGGAGGCCGATGGAACCCCAATACTAACACGGAAGCCACCACTATTGGCCCAGCTCGCTTCCATTTGGATTGATAAGCTGCCCTTATTTATTCAGACAGATTTCCTACCATTCTGTAAACAACAGGAGAGGCATCCCTCCATCAGTTTGCCTGTTTATTTGGCAGTAGGTGGAGGCACCTGATGCTCTGTGCCCTCCTCCTGTCTCCTCTTGATAAAGGATTATTAAGAAAGTCTGCTGGCCACTTAGGTGTCTGCACTGCTACTAAACATCCAAAAAGTCTCTGGTCACCGTCTGGCTTTCAGAGGCTTCTTAAAAAGTTTTACGCTACGGCTAATTACATTTGCTTTTTAAAATGAATTCTAAAGTATACTTAGGCCATTTAAATCATTAGTAGCTGCCACACTTCCTACCCCAGAGCCACAGTCACTTTTTCCCCAGGTTCTTTCCTGGAACTCAGCCTGGAGGAAAGAGTGCTTATCAGTCGATGGGAAGAAACTGCTCCAGCAAGGAAGCCTGCCTCAAAGGACAGGGAAAGGTTCCCGAAATGTCTTACCAGTTGCTCTTCAGTCCTTTTTGCTTCATGAAATCTCTGATTTTGAGCTTCAATGAAACACTTCTGACAGTATCCTTCAAATACGGTGCTTCCCAGGGTGCCACACTCCCTCCCTAGGCAGGGGACCGCATTCTGGAACCTGGAGGCTGTGAGACTGGCTTTCCCTGAGGCAGCGACAAAATCTAGAAGAGAGATGATGCTAATCAGTACCACATATGGGTCACTACACAGAAAGAGACAATGACATGAAAGAAATAAACAGGTTCCAAGTATAGATTAGGCCACCTTCTCTTTCTCGCTCTCTCTCTCCTGTCTCTCTCTATACACACACACACACACACACACACACACACACACACACACACACACACGGTGCCAAAAAAATGTATACACATTTTAAGAGAGGAAAACAATACTAAAATTGTAATACCCAATATATACAGATAACAAAAGATGATTACAAGTCACATTTGACCTCTGCAATTACAAGAGGTGCTCAAAGTGGTTGCCATCAGCATCCAGACACTTCTGATTATGGCTAACTACTGCTTGAGCAATGGTGACCAGTGTCCACTTGTCTACATTTTTTTGGCACCCCTGGTATGTATGTATGTATGTATGTATGTGTGTATATATATAAAAAGTCAGACAATTAAGTTCACAAACTTTCCGCCTTTTAAGCACACGGTGAAGTTTGCGAACTTAATTGTCCAAACTTTTTTGTGTGTGTGTGTGTGTGTGTGTGTGTGTGTAGCCACTGAAACATCTCTGACTTTATGAATCTCTCACTTTTGAACATGCTGCACTGGTCAGTCACAGGGCAGAACAGAGACACATTAACTGCCCGTCCATCTTTCACGTTAGAGATTTTTAAAACCACAAATGTTCTCTTCCAATGTCAGTGGAGACTTCCTCTCTTCAGCTGCTGCTCTTCAGATTTTGACTTTTCCCCATTATACCAAAGTTTCAAAAGAAGTCTAGTTTAAACTCTATAAACACACCACCAAATGACCTATGGAAACATTCTATGAATTCTATCTACAGGGCACTTTCGGGTTTTGGAACCTGGTATTCTGTGCCTTTTGCTTCCATGTTTGGCTGGCAGAGCCACTGTGTGGTAATACCCTCTGTGTGGTATTTTACCCCACTGCCCAGAGGGCCCCCTTTCTGGAAGTTCAGGAAGAAAAAAAACCCCTTCTACACTGGAGTTTAGAAATGGGTTAAAACATCCATCATTTCACTTACGTTTATTTTCTCTGTATTCGATGAAACACAGCGTGCAAAAGCCCTGGTTTTCTGGAGTCCCAAAATACATGCAGCCAGCTTTTCTGCACTTGCTTGTCCCCGTCCTGTCCCCTGGAGTCCGTGCGGCCTGAGAGAGGCAGCCAGTAGGGACCTCATTCCCAGCTCGGTGGCAAGGATGTGAGGAGGGACTCTGCATGAGCTGCGACGGGTCCGACTTGGACCTCTGATGACAGGAAGGAGGAATGCTGGAGCTGAGGTTCAAGGAGGGCTCTGTCGTAGTCCTTTTGAAGCAAGTACTGCAGATCCCATTAAATGTCCTGGTGACATCCTGGAGGCAGGCTCGGCACTTACCAGGATCTAAATGTCTCACGTTGTCCGAGATGTGGCCCGTATTGAGTTGCCGGGCATTGTGGCAACGCTCACAGAATCCGTTGTGTTGCACGTTCAATGTGAAAGGGCAGCCAGGGCTCCTGCATTTCATAGCGGTGGTCTCGCTGAACAGGAAGAGGCTGGGTGCTGTTGGAGGGGCTGAACGAGGCCCGCCAGTGGCCTCCTCGGGGCTCCAGGCCATTGGCTCGTAGGCCTCGCCCCTAGAGGCCCCAAGCATCATGTCAGGGCCCAGCTTGGAGTTCAGCTTTGGGGATTTGTTCTGGTTCTTTTGCCGCCTCTCTGCGCATTCATGGCACAAAGGCTGGGTATTCACAGACATGAAGAAAGGACAGTTGGGTGTTTCACACTTTACGTCCATGAGAGAAAGCTGGGGAATGGAAGGTTCCAAAGGATTCTGAGCGTGCAGCTCTCTCCGCCCCTGCTCTTTGTTCTCCTGCCACTTCTTGTACTCATGCTGGACAAGTTCAAAGTAATCATCTACCAGATTTATTTCTTTTGGTAAGTTAGCTTCATCTAACCTGAAGAACAAAAGAAAAAATATGAGATCTCTCTCACACACACAAATCTCCATCGTGAGCTCATAGAGCAAACTTGCAGAATATGGATTCAGAAGGCAGTAACTTTATAACCAGTCATTGAAACGCAGGCTTATCATGAAGAGTTTGCATCTCCAACAAAACATGGTCCGGTATTTCATGATTTCAAGAATCACAGTCTTCTCTAATCAATCTTGGTCCACCCAAAGTTATGGATAATTCTAAAGACAGGGCTACTCTGGGGCTGCCTCTACACGTAACGACTCTATTCTGCTTTTAAAAAGTCACGTTTACTTTCTAACGTCTCAGAGATCAAATTTGTAGTTCTTTTGGGACTAGTCTACTCTACGGCACAAACTACTTTGGAACTTGGTGTTCTGTATTTTGCCGTTATGAATTTTAAACTGGTACCTGGTCTGTATTAGAGTTAACTGTCAGGAGTAGTAACTAAGAGGCAGACATACCCTCAGGCGTTATTTATTTCTGACTCTGTAAGTTGTTACTCTCCACTTTGGGAAACTACTTCTCTTATGCCTTTGTGCTCAGCTCTTGTGCATTTCAAGTTCTAAGAAACAGGTATCTCTTTAACATAAAGCCAGTGTTTAAAATCTGGATACCTGTGCACTGTTCACTCTGGGTGTCTCCTCCCCTGTCTTTGTGGTGAAACCACGTGGCTACCACATAAACACATTCTGCAACCCAGTCTATGTCTGGGGTGTCTGTCCTTAGCAAGGAGCCAAGGGAAAAGGGCTTGTTTCTAAGAATTTTCACTTGCTAGTGAAATAACACTAGGGCCATTAAGAAAAACAACTATCTTTAATATAAAGGCACTTTTTTTTTGAGGGCAATGTCATTGGCCCTCATATGTGGGACCGAACCGGGGCCACTGGCTTCCCAAGCCAGCGCTTAACCACTGTGCCACTCGGCCAGCCCTTAAAGGCACTTTTAAAAGCCACAATTCTGACTCTCAGCATCCAGATATGCAAGAAAATCATTATGTATAAACGAAATACTTGCTCCCATGTGAAAGCAATGTTCGTGATCCCCTTTGACTCACACACCAACCTCTGAATTTGTTTCACATTGGAGGAAACTGGCTTTAAATTACTTTACTGTTGTTGAGCTTTGGGGTGGCAACAGCTTACGTATTAGGCTGAATTAAAAACAGCTGAATTAAAGACCATGGCAAGAGCTAAAATTAAAGTGCTTACTTTGCAGCATTAATCAAATGGGTGGTGCCATGGTCCCAGCCTTGGACTGGGATTTCTATGACCATCAAGTATTCTTTCAAAAGCTTTTCCTTCATCTCATTTTCAGGATCTGTCAAAAAGTGAACTTTTAAGTCTTCAAATCTTCCTCGCTCTCTGTTAACAAGTGGAACAGCTCGGATTTCTGAGGGGAAAAAAAATAACACATAAGCCAAATATGATTCTAGTAAATGAGATTGTGTGTGGGGCTAACATAGGTATATAATGATTAAAATTTGAATATGCAGAAAGGATACAATTAGAGTGGAAAAGTGTTATCTAGCCACAAAGTCAAGTGGGGAAACAAATGGCACAAAACGCTAATATAAAATGCATTGTTTCCAGGAAGCTCACAGAAAAGTAAGCAGCCTGGAGGCAGTGGATCTTAGAGGTTAAATTCCCACACTCCCGAATTGGGCTGGCCCCAGTTCGAATGCTGACTTTGCCACTTTCAAATCTGTAACATTAGGCAAGTTATTTAACCTCTCTGAGTTTTGAGAGCCTTATCTGTAAAATAAGGCTACCAATGCTTGCAGCCCATAGGGATGCTGTGAGGATGAAATAAAATAAAACAATGTACCTAATACACTTACATAGTGCCTATTGCACATTAAGCTATTACAGGAAGAGCTAACCTGACAGACATCTACCTGCTCCATGCCCGGCACTGTATTGAGGGCTCTGTGTGCCTTAATTTGTCATATATTAATAAAAATGGTAGTAGTGACGAGTATACTTATATCTTCTATTTGCAAATAACATGCTGAAAGTACTTCCCAAGCCATACACAAAAAGGTGGGGGGGATCACGATTACTGCTATTATATTACTGTTGCTAACCAAGCAAATAACAGATTACTGTTTTTAAACACAAATAATACACATCAATGAGACAATTCCAATAAGGAGCAAAACAGCAAACCCTGATGTTCTGTGGGAACAGGGAGTGGCACTATCTACCAATAGTTATGAATGTGAATTGATGCTTGGTTTTCTTACCAGGCCCACTGTCCTTCAGGGTCACCAGGGGCACAAAGTGTTGGCTGTCGTAGCCGAGAACAATGGGGTATCTGTAGCATTCCTGTGCAGGCCAATGGAGAGGCAAATAAATTCCGCCCACCTTCAAAGGAGCGAAATTGGAACCCGATTCCAAACTTCTCAGCATTTTGTCTGTTGAAGGAAAGAGAAAGATAAAAATAAGGCTCTCAGATGACTTCCATCAATTCCTATTTAGCTACTGTCGCCTGTAACTTTGGCAGCGTGGGTTTCTCCTAAGGGCTGATGCATGCATGAGAGCTGAAAAGCACTTCAATACAAATAAGTGATCTGTGGGAATCTCACCTGAAATGACAATGATCGGCCTTCTGAGGATATTGCAAAGGACAAATATGTGTATTTCTTCCAGTGAATGATACTGAAGGCCACTTTGGGCTCCTGGGGTGTCTGTGGATGCCATTTTGATAAGGTTGTCCCACTCCTCAGTCCAATTCTAAAAGGGGAGGGGGTAAGAATAAAAATCGTTGAACGTACTCTGCTTTGACAAGTCATTCTGACTTCACTCTATAGTTATTCATTTATATATATCAGCTTACTTTTCCCCTTTCTGGAAATCATCATTCAAATGATCACCCTTTTTTTCCCCCTTTTGGTTTTCTTCCTTTACTTTTTTCCACTACAAGGCCAAAGTGGGGGAGGATGGGGACAGCACCTGCTTTCAAAAAAATCCCTGATGAGGCATAGCATTGAAGCCCCTCATCCAAATGTACACAAAAATCCCAAACTTGTGACTGAGAATGGTGAGGTCTGAATTTGACTGGCTGGCTCAGTAAAGCATGCAAAGGACAATCAAACTGAGAAACAACCAATACGTCACAGGGAAGGCCAGGAACAGAATGACCAAGCTAAACTAAAGACACATACAGCTGGGAATCTGCTGCCCTGAAGCTTCCCAGTAGGGACAAAAGCCTCCGGTTCATCCCGCAGGAGGTTTCTGGTGTTTTCCAGTGACTATGCTTTGCTTAGCCAAGTTCATGTGACTTAGCACATCATATGCTCCTGAGAGCAGGGGCTGGCCTAAAGTACCCTCTCCCCCACCACGGTGCTGTGTCAATAGATGCTTAATGGGAGAACAAAACATACCCGGGTGTCATAGCAAAGCCCTGTTTCCACAAATTCCTGAGATTTAAGAGACTCCAGCTGCCAGCGGAAATTAAAGTTGCGCGTGTCAGTTTCCTTGAGCGTGCTGAAGAGTGCCTTCCTCAGGACCAAGTCTGTGTCCTGAACACCCCACATGTACTGAGAAGCAGCATGCATGAGGCAGTTTCCATCACCTGAGGACACAAGGGAAGCAAATTCTAGCAATCCACACCCAAACCCAGCACAGGGTCTCCGAACCAATGAGCCCTATTGCTATCATGGGGGACCCACAAAGGAGTGCTTGCAGAAATGGAAATAGTTTAATTTCTTAGACAAAGGGCCAACTGATATCATTTCACAAGGTGATTGCAGCTTTAAGAAAAAAAATAATTCTTTTCACTCTTATTTTTAGTGTCTGATACCAACAGAGCAAAGGAGCCAGGGACAGATAATCATGGGACCTTGGTTCCAGCCCAGCTCTGCCCTAACTAGTTTAGGTGACCTTGGGGGAAATTCCTTAACCTCTCTGAGTATTTTTCCTCTTTGTGAAATGAGGGCATTGGATTATGATCTGTAAAGTCTGTCCCTTTCTAACATTCCTTGATGTTCTGTCTAAAACACTGACACTGTTCCTCTCTGACTCTGAGAGAGAACACACAGGGAACATGCACAAACCAGGAAGCCAGCGTGGCTCCATTACTAGACAAGGACGGTCTGGCTATGACTCAGTGATAAATGACTTGACCATTCCACTGTAGCCTTTGGGGCCTGGGAGTTTCCTCTACTGGTTTGTAAAGTGGGATTGAGAACACCGAATTATCACCTGTCTGCCCACCCATCACTAGTCCCCACCCCCCAAAATGCCTTATGTGAACTTTGTTAGAAATTACAGAGTCCTTTTTAAAAGTTAAAGAGTAACTGGATGTCTACATTTGAAAATAATTAAGTGTTTAGGGCTGGCATTTAAGAATTTTGAGCAAAACATATTTCTTTTCCAATTTTATTCCATTAACTTGTTTAAAACCCACAATTTAAGAGACTGCACTTTTTCCAACCTCCAAACAATAAACATTTTGGGGTAATGTTTAATGTTTAAAAAGTTAATTTCCTAATCTCTTTTGGAAACTGCACAATTGTTATTTTTTAATACATTTTTTGATGTTTCCATCTATTTTTATTATGCTAGGAACTTGCACAATTGTTTTTAAAAAGAAAAGTTCAACTGTTTTCTTTCTATAAGTAAGGCAATAAAGCTATTTGAAATTTTATCAAATTTTAATTATAGTCAAACTGTTAAAAAAAAATAAAGAACAAAACCCCTCAAAACCACATCCACAGCCAGTATCCCTTCAATTTACACACTTAGAAAAACTAGCTAAATAAGTATTCAAATAAATGAACGAAAAAGAACACCCAAGCCGTATGTCTTGGCAGAAATGTAGCAACAACTGCATTCTGTTGAAATTTCCCCTTTGCAAAATCTAGAGCAAAGATAAGGCTTTTTTTCTTCTTCTTGTGCTTACTTTCAGTTCTTTATTGAGATGCACCAGTATAAAATTCCCTAAGTAACATCTGGAATTCCCCAGTGCTAAGTTATTTGACTAGCAATTGAGCAACAGCTATTGTACTTTTTGTTCTGGTGTGTAGACATTTAAACTGCGAAGTGCACCCTGGACTTTCCAAGTGGGTGTGGTCAGGGTGAGCTGGAATAGGGCTACTCATTATACAAGTGAAATCGCTGCAGCCAATAGACGCTGGAATTTTTCACATGAAGTTTCAATTTTATGCCACCTACTCCCTTCCTCATTCACCGCAGTCTCATATCCTCAAATGCAAACTTGTGAATCACCCCCTCCCCAGACCATTGACTTTGTAGAGCCCTCCAATAGGCAGAAGGCTTTAAAAGGTGCTAATAAAAATCTCAGGAAAAGTCATTTGTTTCCTCCCCACCACTAAATATCTTTTCTTCCTTTTCCAGAATTTTAAGAAAACTGGCAAGTGGGAAAGTAAGAGGATTCTGAGTCTAAGTATCCCTATTTCCAGAAAATGTTATCAAAATGCACTAGCTTTTGTAATTTTCTTTGTAGGGTGACTCCTTGTTGATTTAAATGACAAATCTTTGCAAAACAAGTGTTTACTCTTTATAGTCCATTCATTTCTTAAAGAAATAGAGCAAGTTAAACTTAAAATGTCAGTTAATGCTGTTCAGGATAAGGTTTTCCCCTTTCTACCACTTTTCTAATTTGGCAGAATCTCTTTGTTTCCAAGTCTCCCAAAGATGACTCCATCCCTTTTTTGTAACAAAAAGGGAGAGAGTTAAAACCACAAACTGTCAGGAATATAAACCCCTTGATGATGACTTCACGTAATTACCTACTTCTATGCATCACTTGATTTCGTGCCAAGAACAATGGAAACACTAGCTATCCCCAGTTGTTTTTTTTCCCCCACTATCTGTTTCTAAGCATCTATGCTTGAAAAATATAAGCAAGATGTTAAGATGATGCACAAGACCCCCCTAGGCCCAAAGCAAAAAAAAATAAAAAATCCCTCAATCACACCAAGTTACCCAAGTCAAAAATGGCCAAAGTTGCTGTACCAATTAAGTTACTTAAATTAATGTTGTTATTATGTCATTGTCAGCCAGGATTTTCTGCACTTGGATGTATGTATTATTTTAATGGGGATGGTTTAGGATTGTCACTGATCTAAGAACCTGAGATTTCTGCCTTTACCTAGACTGTAAGCATTCAACTGATCTTAGACAGTCTACTTGCTTCTTGTAATAATTAGCTATATCTATAAAGCAGAATTTTGTATCTGCATGAAACAGTATGCTTAGATGTTTCTGTAATGTGCATACTCTTGCTCAAAGGAAATAATTAAAAAACAAAACAGTAAAGTTTAGAACAGGAAATAGCTACTAGTGGTAACGGGCCATTGGGCAGGAAGGCACAGACAGCAGCAAGAAATTCAGCACTACCCCTAAAAATAACAAAGTAGAGGTCTAAAATCAGTGCTAAAAAATCTCAACTATCTTGCTAGTCCATATCACAGGACCATAAACAAGAGAACCTAGATAAGGGAGGAGTAGACAACAGGAGCCCCTCTCATCTTCAATAGCCATTCACTGGTTAACCCCTAAAATGCCATCAATTTAAGAAGTGCAAGGCCATGGTCACAAGCATCTTCTAATGACAATGGGAAACAATAATTAATACCAGTTTTCACACCATGCTTTCTTTTTGAACTTAAAGCCTTTTAGTATTTCCATTACTGGCCAGGGAAGGGTATTTTACAGATGATTAAACAGTCACAAGAATTAGATACATACGTCACCTAACAAGGGCATGATGTCTAGAAATGCATTCCCCAAGCCTTGATGTGTTCTGCTGTCTAATACACACAATTCAAAAATATCCTTAATCAGAATATTCACAAAACAAGTTTGCTTTCATCACATGCCCCCATACAGTTTTGATACTAAGGTGTCTATGGCCTTGAGAGATTTGAATTTGGGCTAGTTCTAGTAAAATTAAATGAATGGGGACCCAGCAGTATAGACGCCACCCTAACCCCACAGACAAAAGCTTGTCTTACCATTTGTTTTCAGGGCCACAAGCTTCCTGACTTCTCGACACCAGTTGAGCTTCTTCTGGCTTTCAAGAGAGGCCTGGATGTTTCTGTCAATGAGGGCTTTTTGGATGATCTCCCGAAATTGTGGACAAAACTGGCAAGTTCTGAACATTTCCAGTGTGTATCGGTGCATGGATTTAAAATGATAAATGATCCCATTGGTAGGTTTAAAAATATCTTCTGGAGTCCTCTCTCTGATCTTCACAGCTTTCCGCATATTGCTCAAATACAAAGCCAGGGGAAGGAGTTGTTCAGCCATCCTGCTCCACAACACCTGAAGAGGAGGGAAAAAACCCATTCCGTTAGCTTGACTTTGATACTACTCCTATATACCTGCCTGCAGGAAACCCCAGTGTTTGATCTTGTCATTACCCTAATCTGTAGGCAAAAGATCTTAGTCACTTCTACTCCCAGGATACTAGCTGGCCCCCAAGATTAACTCACACTGGACTGTTTTAAGTTACATCACTCTTAAAGATTAGTCTAAACAAGAGAAGGAAGGCGGAGAGTGGGTACTGAGGGGGAGGGGAATAACCCTATACTGGAAAGACAGTAAATATTTTGTGAAAAATCCTGCAATTTTATGCTGTCCCCTAGGCATCTAATTAGAGTTTCCTCATTAGCCCCAGAAAGAAATATTTATAGAGTTTATTTAAGAACCATACTGTAATATTCATAAAGAGTTAAAACTGAATGTTTTATAACCAATGCAAAAGCCTATTTCCAGCAAGATGCTTTGCAATTTTAAGAGCAAACAATCAGCAGTTTTCTAACCTCTCCACTGAATTTTACATCAGAATAAGAAATAAAATAACAATAATAGAATAATAAATTCTACACTTCTAAGAGCAGATATTGGAGCTCAATTACTTCAACGCAACTGCCAGCTAAATTTTACTATCGTCCTCCAAGTACCAATACTCAGATGTATTTCCCATCCTGTCTTCACCCTGAAGTCTTCAAACATAATCAACTGTTGGAAGGAAATGAAAGTCTGGAAACAGACGAGGAAAAAAACTTCAGTGAGGGGACCACTCAGGAAAACTGCAAGAGGAAGGGGACAAAACCCAGCATCCACAACCCATGCCAACAGTGTGGAATGATGTGAACGTGGGCTCTTGGCAGTGTGGAGCTGTGTGGAGAGCCAGCTCTCGTTCACTGGCCATTAGTACCATACATCCTAACTTCCAAGACAAAGATCGTTTCAGAACATGAAGATATTCCCTAGGAAGTTTCATAGTGATTGTTAATCCCACTCCTGCATCATGCTATTTGCCAAGGCAAGCTTCTAGTTGAGAAAGAAGTTAAACCAACATAAACGAGAGAAGAAACCTAGACCTTAGGCAAGCCACTCCTGGGTGGGTCTAGGCTCTCTTAAAACCATTGATAAGGTGGGTCTGGATTCTTGTGGCCTGCTCAACAGAGAGAGCTGAACTAGATGACCCCAAGAATGCTCCTGAGGAATTTTCTGGTAGTAGTTTTGGGTCAGGAGTCCTTCTCTGATTGCCACATGAGGCCTGGAGAAGTCATTCTCTGGGTCAGATACTCTAGTTTGATGTCAACCATTCTCTGCTGGTAGAATTAGGGCAAATTATAGCAGGACCCGACACAATGAAAGAACAAAAACATCACACACACTTCCCCTTTGTTGGCATAGCAAAAGTCTCTCCTATGATGTCATTCATTTGTCTATCCATCACTTAACCAGCACTGTCTGGCCACCTACTAAAAGCCGTGCTTGATGCTGGGGCTAAAAATCCAAGACAACCTTCCTTACTCCCCAACTTGAAGTCACCCAACCACCTTAGTGCAGCTCAGGCAACAGAAGCACAGGTCCTGCTCAGGTTCCACACCATCCAGGGACAGGGCTTTGTCTAGAAGCCAGGTCTTCCAGCACCTGTCCCTTGCTATTCTCACAGCACCATACCTGTGGTTGCAATGCTTGCTGTTCCAGGTGGAAAAAGATAGGCAACGGAAGATTTTAAACAAGCTACGTGTAGCCTTTTTGCTTTTCTGATTCTTCTATTATTTTCTTCTGCACCTAAAAAATCTTTCAAATAGTGAGAGCTGTAAACCCTATGCAAGGTCATTCAATATTCAATAGGCTGGTGTCTGTCCTCTCATTGCCTGCAGAATTGCCTCCTTAAAAGAAATCAAAACCCACTGTCCAAGTACCCAGTAGTTGGTCTTCTCCACGCTTAAGATTCAAGAATAAATTTGTCTGACCTATGATTGTGATGTCCTTACAGGCAAAGGCATACAAGGTTACCCTCAACATTTCTTTTAAGTTTCTGTTACCTCACTGACTTTTTATCAACAAATGCCTTATGGAATGTTTGGAAAGTGCCCCTCCAAAAATTCAAACATTGTACAAAGAATTGCAAGAATGAAAGAAGCACCTTAGACAATGAGAATGGAGCGGTAACCGGCTGCTCAACAACCTGGGCCATTAAGGCTGTGATCCAGAGGACTCTTTAATGAACAATGGTTCTCCCAAAATGCTGCCCTCAGACACTTGACCAGACCCGCTTTCCAAGGAAAGATCCGAGGCAGGGAGAACTGAAAACAAAGCGGTCTCCAAGAGAGCTGAGCTCCTTCCTTACTTAATACCACTGCTTTCCTGAGAGGCCAGGTGGCAGGATGTGGGACGACCCGGACTGACAAAGACTGTCTGACGGTGAGGTAGGGGCTGGGGCAGGGGCCTGCAGACCGCCCTACACTGGAGCCCCCAAAAGCCAAGCCAACGACTCACTTCTACATGCACACTTCTCTTACACCGCTGCAACGGTCAATTATGAACCTCGTCCCCCGACTCCCCACCCAGGTCCTGCATAGACCTCTTTGGAGTGTCTGCAAGGTGCCCCTGGAAAGATTAGCTGACCTGTCCCCACGCCCGCCGGGATGTGTTGCCCCTGAGACACACCGCGTTGCCCTGGTGCTGCACAACCTGAGAAGAAGCCACAGCATTCTGCAAGGTCTACGTGGCTGTGAGCACGCAGCTCTTGGTGCCCGTCCCCCCACCCCCCAAAAAAAAAGACACGAAAAAGACCATAACACCAATGACCACCCGAGCATGCGGCCACGGGGGCGACTCTCCACCCGTCGGCTGCAGTGCAAGTTCGCTGCATAATCTGAAAGCACTAGCTGGCGGGAGGAAGCCAGGGCTGTCACCTTAACATCTGGCGCGGCGACCTCAGCTCCCAGCATTTGAAAACCTACACAAGGAGCACACACTGCCCCCCCGGACCGCTGCAACGCCAATGCCAGGCCGTGGGGTCCATCCCTGCAAGGCGCTGCCCCGAGGAACCCCGGCCAGCCCGCCCCGGGATGCAGCGGGGGCCTCCCCCGGCCGCCCGACCCTCTCTGCAAGTCCCAAGTACCGAGTCAGGGCAGGCGAACGCCGCAGGCCGGGGTCGGGGTCGGGGCCCGGCCGAGAGGGCGCCCCATGGACGTCCGGGCTCCGGACTCGCTGGCGGGCTGCGCCGGCCGGGGGTGTGGATCGCGCCCGCCGCCGCCGCCGCCACCGCAGTGCTCCCGCGGCCTCTCTCGCTGCTCCGCCCCCGCGGCCTCTGAGCGCTCAGCACTTGGCTCGCCACGAAGCCTGCAGACTGCCAGTTCTCTTTTTTCCCTTTCTGTTTTAGCACAGCTCGCCTAGCCGGGGATTTCCGAAGGGACTTTCCAGCGTCACGTGACGCGGCTGCACTATCGCCGGCCGTCTCGCAGGGGCGCAGCGAGCCAGCCACTTGGCGGCGCCGCGCCGGGCAGCCCCGCCCCGCCCCGCCGGGCAGTCACGCCCCGCCCCGCCCCGCCGGGCAGTCACGCCCCGCCCCCGAGAAACCCCTGCGCCCCGCCCCGCCCCGCCCGCCCCGCCCCCCGAGAAACTCCTGCGCCCCGCCCCGGGGTGTCCCCGCGTGAGTCACCTGGGCATTTCGGAAGCTGAGCCCAACGTCACATCCCTGTGGAAATCGCAGTGATGGGAACTGGAAATAAAAGAGGTTCTTTTTCTGCAGCGTTTTTCTGCAGAAAATCATCAGCTGTGGAGAACCAGAAGGGAAATAATAAAGAAAGAAAACCCTAAAAAAACACCCCGGCGTCCGGGACCTCAGGCCTCCGGCCGGTTTGCACCGCTTGGGCTGTGCACGTGATGAGCTCGTAGGGGAGCTCCGCACCCTAGCTCCCCGCGGGGATTTCGAGAAAAAGAAGCAGTCACTGGCTTGCTCCCTCCCAGGAGCGTCCCTGGCTAATAGGACCCCAGGCTGATGGGGTGCAAGTCTGAGGTCACACACCTCCTGACCCTGCAGCCTTAAAATTCGCAGGGACCAGGCAGGTCTTAGATAAGATGAGGAATCTGAACAACTGCCCACCAACCGTACCCCGCCCTTGATTGATTTCGCCTTGCCCCGTGGCTGCACCCCAGGTGCCCAGGTGGCATCACATTCAGGTACCATGTCACTTCTAGTCCATTGCTGTCCCCGCCACGTCCCTTTAAGACCTTATTAGGAGTCTTTTTAGATGTCCAGATAATCACCCCAAGGTGCCAGTGGGGATGATTTTTTACTCTCCCCCTCCCCTTATTAAATAGTGTGATAACCCATTGTCTTAATCCAGAGGGCGTCCTGTGGAAATAGTTGTGAGCCACCTGGGCAGTGGAAGTCCATGAGTTGTGGAGGGAGGGGTATTAGGCCCTTTTACCACCCTGTTGGCCCATTTCCTAGAATGGCTAAACTAGAACTAGATTGAAATATTCTGTACCATTGTCCCCTTATATAGTCCTAAGTATATTTGTCAGGCCATATTTCTCACTTTCAAATTAGAAAAAAAAATGCTCCTTACTGCAGTAAGGACCTGCAGAGACTGGGAATGGGGCTGGGTAGAGGGTGGCACTTTTTTTGGCAAAGGGAGGCTTAGAGCAGAAAATCAGTAATGGTGAAGGTCCCCAAAGCTGGTGCTGGTCATTTGAAACTGATGGCTGGAATTTTCTTCAAATCCAATCTTAATGGTGTTTGCTCATTTTTTGTTCACAAATGTTTTTAGCTGCCAACACTCAAACAATGGATAGTCAAGCTAGTAATATCATCATCGTCATCATCATCATCATCATATTTATGAAGTCCTTACTATATATCAATCTCTAGACTAGGTGTTTGAAATACATTCTGCTATTTAAACCTCAACAACTCCACTTTGCTGCTTTAGAAATTGAAATTAAAGAAGCTTAAGCCATTTGCTCAAAGTCTACACAATCAGTAAGTGGCAAGAGCCCAAAGTTCACACTGTTAAGTCTTAACTAGTAAAGCATTACTGTCAGAAGGATCCTAAAGATTGAGTCTCAGGGCCCCCATTTTTATCCTGCCCCACAGCCTTACAACACGAGGGTCACTTGTCACTTAGCCAAACTTGGACCCTGGGCAACAGCAGCATGTGGGCTTGAAAGCCAAACAGGCCTTGTTTCCATCCTCAGGAAACGTTGCCAGGCTCCTTAAGGTGATAAAAGGTGAGGTAATCCTTGATCATCATCCTCCATGCTCTCCTTTTGTGCTCCTTTGAAACAGAATTTACCTGCTCTCTTTCATCTCTCTGGCTCTGGCCCCTCACCTCCTCCTGTAACCTCCATTGCCCCATTTCTGATTGGTGTCTGCTCCCTGACTTGATGAGCTAGGAATGCAGTAACGAGAGTAACAAGCCTGAAAGACCAGGCTCATATCTGCCACTTTCGATTGTCCTCAGGTAGGTGCTATGCCACCTTGCCTACCAGGATTCGTGACAAAGTACTAGCAGCCAGGTGCAGGAGTAGTTGGTAGCCCTCAATTTTGCTCTACCCCAATTTCCTGTAATTCTCCTATTGGAGTGATGGTCTCTCCTAAGGAGGCATACTTCGTCTTGTTCTTCCCTAGTTTTTACGGTCCTTGCCACCTTCAAAAGCAGGGCTCTGGCCCTACACTTCTCCCTTTCCCATACTTAGCACATGGGCAAGACCAATAAGAATGTTCTTAGTGGCAAGTCAGAAGGAAAGCGTGGAAGAAGAAGGGAGAGTGTAGAAGAGACTCCATATAAGAAAGGAGATACAAAATTTGGGGAGATTTGTGGATTGAATTGAAGCCAAAGAGATCTAGAGTACCCAAAAACCTTATAAGGGAATTTAATTTCTGCAACAGATCTTATCAAAATGAACAGAACTCTGCAAAGAGGAAGAACTATTTATTAACACCTAGCAGACACATAGGAGAAAAAAATGTGTCTCATTAGAGGGAAGAGGAAATCTGGTTGTGTAGAGTGTTTTGGAGCTTTCCTGAGACATGTGCCATTTTCACCATGGTGACAGCATTTGCATCTCATGAACTGCATACAGCGAGCATATGTGACCTATTAGAATTAGTCTGTGGGCCTGTGCCTGAGCCTGTACGCTTATACCACATACTAAAGAAAATGCATCCCAAGAAAGTGGGAGGCAGGGGAAGCCAGATTAAAGACAAACAGATACCGCTTTTAGAAAGGGGACCCAATTCTGGCTCAGCTCAAACCACAGTTCATGAGCCTTGAAATCAAGAAATAGCCACAGTGTATTTCTAAGAGTGTATAGAATTTCAGGGCAATCTAGGTCAAACTAAAATCGAACATTTTGTGTCCGTTGTACAACTGTTCCCCTTTCCCAGCATTGTGCTCTGTTGAAAAGGAAGATCCATGTTAAATATATTTTAAAACAGCCCTTATGTAAGTGTGACAGTTTAGTTGTGACATGGTTTCTTCAGATCCTGCTTCAAATTTGAATAACCTTTGGCTGAGCTTAGATATTACTAATGAGTAATGTTTGCACTTTGAAGTCTGCTATAAGGGCTAGTTCTGAGAGACAGTAGAAGCTGTTTGTGGGCTCTAACTACGAGGAGAACTGGGATAATACCTATTGTCATAGATTTCATCATCATAGGAATGCCAAAGTCTCCTAAAATGGTACTTCTTATCTAGGGACCTCAGATTATTTACAGGTATTACCTGGGATGAATGGAGAAACCAAGACCCACCTTAGGGAAGGGACTGAACTGAGGGAACCCAAAGAGTCACTAGTAACAGGAACAAAGACCATCCGCTGGAAGGGAGGACATTGGTTTGACACCAAGTGCAGCTCCTATTATCCCAATCTGCCTGAAAGTCTGGGATGCTGAAATCTAAAACTTGTCAGAAAATTCATTCTCCTGAGAATTCTGGCTTAATCTTCTGTGAACACTTGGCTGAAATACTTGGCGAAGTAATTTTATTTTACGTCATGAATATAAATATTCAATTCTTGGTTTCATTTCTCTTTCTGCTATTAATGACTAAACATGAACAATGACAAAAGATCTGAAATGGGTGTTATTAGGAACCAACTGGTGTGCAGTGCTGGGTTTGACAGAAAGTTGGGTGTTCACAGGAATAAATTGGTTCCTGTTAGCTGGAATAGTGCAGGCCATTGTGAAAATTTGCCTTTGATGCACATCCCTTTCCCTTAATTTGCCCTTCAATTCCCTCAGTCCAGTTTGGGGTGCTTATAATCCTGCCTTTTCACCCTCTTTTCCTCCCATCTCCATAAAAAAGGATTTCAGCTTTCATTCTCTCAGAAGCCTGTTTTCTGGGACTGGCTAATCTACTAAGGAAATTCATGCTTATTTTCAAAAAAGACTGCAATGTATTATTCTGTTAATATTTCTTGAGAAACATTCCTATTGAAACCAGAACTTCCTAGAGCTTAAAGGTAGAAATTCTATGCATGTTAGCAGACTAGAGAAAAAGTTGCTATAGTTCCATGATTCTGAGAATCCATGATTATAAGACAGACCACGGAATTAATAACAATGTGTCAGGTGGGGAAAACAGCCTCAATATATTATATGTACCACACACTCATTCTTTGACTCACTTGTAACCTCCTACATTTTTTTAAAAAACTTTATTGGAGATCAATGTGTTTTTTTTCTTCCAGGACCCATCAGCTCCAAGTCAAGTTGTTGTCCTTCAATCTTAGTTGTGGAGGACGCAGCTCAGCTCCAAGTCCAGTCACCATTTTCAAGCTAGTTGTGTGTGTGTGAGAGGGGGTGCAGCTCACCATCCCATGTGGAAGTTGAACTGGCAACGTTGTTGTTGAAAGCAGACGTTCTAACTAGCTGAGCCATCCAGCTGCCCACTGGCAGCTCAGTGGCAGCTCAGCTCAAGTTGTTGTCTTCAATCTAGTTGCAGAGGGTGCAGCTCACTGGCCCATGTGGGAATCAAACCAGCAACCCTGTTGCTCAGGGCTTACACTGTAACCAACTGAGCCACCCGGCCGCCCCCAATCTCCTACATTTTTTGATGTAGGTAATTACATTTCCCTTTCTTCACTGTGTAGGAGAGGAAAGACTTTCCCTCTACGCTCCTAGGTTCAATAGCTAGGTCTTTGAAATAAACTGACATCAGGCAGATTAACAAGAGAAAAGGTATACAAATGTATTCATTTTTAATATTCCATGCTTGGGGGCACCACAGGAAAAATGTGAACAATCAAAAAATTGGTAATATTTGACATCATACTAGTATATATTGTCCTGATAGAGGAAAGGGAAGAGGGATTAGGCAATTTATCGGTGAGTAAACGATTTTTAGGAAAGACGAAGGAGCCCTTAGAAGAATAGGGGGAAGGCATGATAGCTTGTGACTGTCTGTCTGGGCGTGGTGTCAAGTTCTAGTCTCTCTTGTGATAAGAGTTAATCTCCCCCTGGTAGATGCAACTCCAGGGGAGGGGACTAATGACAAGAGAGCTCCTTTTGGAGGCTCTGTCTTGAGGCAGATAAGGGAAGGTGAGAGAAAACCTCTATTTTTGCTCAGAATTCTGCTTGGTGCTTACATGTCATTTAATCAGAGAGAAGCCTCCTTGACTCCCCCCTTTCCTGCTCTTTCTGTCTTATTTCCTTTGCAGCATTGATCACAATTGGGAATTCTTTATTTATTGGTCAAATTGTTTATTATCTTTTTCCCCACTTGAATGAAACTTCACAAGAGTAGGATGCTTGCCTTTCAATGTTCACCTTGATATCCCTTGTGCCCAGAAGTGTTCCCGGCACTTAGTAGGCACTCAATAAATAAGAATTTATCAGATGCATGAAATAATTGTGTGAATGAATGAAGAGAGAACTTTTCTAACTAAATTCTATGCTCCCAAAGTCATAAGCAATGACAACGGGATCACTTCACCCCTGGCACTGAAGTCTTTTTACATGAATTTTTAAACTAATCATCATGTCAGCAATTTTTAAATGTTACAAATGATAGTGTGTCCTAAAACTAAGGAAATACAGTATTTGGGGAGTCAGAACACATTCCATTTACGGAGCCTGTTCTTTCAATTTGGTTCAACTCTCTGTTCAGTTTACTGAATTTGTTACATTAATCCTATTAAATGATTTATCTTTTTCACATAGGTTAGGGAATAAAGACCAGGAAAAAAGAGTTGCCCCTTTTTTTTTTGTTTTTTTATTTTTATTTTTTAGCTGAGCCATCCTGCCACCTGTTGGCAGCTCAATGGCAACTCAGCTCGGGCTGGCCTCGAACCGCTGTTGCTCAGAGCTCAGCTTGCACTACTTAAGCGAGCTCTTAACCAACTGAGCCATTCGGCCGGCCCGAGTTGCCCCTTTTTAATCTTAAGTCCCAAAATATACTTCTAAATGTCTCTAACTCACCGAAGAATAAAACAGTCTGGCTTTAAATAAGAGTGTGTCTCTGAGATGCATCAGCCAGCCATTTTTCTTTTCCTTATTTGAACAAACAAACATCAGTGGGGCAGAGAAGCACAGACCTTCTGCTAGGTGTATTTATTAAGTATATTTATGCATTTGTCTATTAGTCTCTTGCTTACAGTGAGGCTCACTATTTTCCCATGTCAATGTTTAGAAGTTTAGAAATGTTTATGCACTTTAGTTTTTAAAAGTTCATTTGTAAATGAGTTTATCATATGCAAGAATATTATTATTTTTTGTTTATGCTACTGAAACAAGCTCTAATTTTCTGAACTGGTTCCGTTCTCACAAAACCCTAAGAATTTAGCCTTGTTCATTCTAGTTTTCATTAGACAGCATTTCGTTAGAGAGCATTTAGAAGCATGTTTTATAACTGCGTTGTTTTAAATGCATGCTTTGGGGGCTGCCTGGGTTTTTCTTTTTTTCTTTTTTTCTTTTTGAGGGCAGTGTCACTGGCCCTCACATGTGGGACCGAACCAGGGCCACTGGCTTCCCAAGCCAGCGCTTGTCCACCGTGCCACGCGGCCGGCCCTGCCTAGGTTTTTCATACTTGAAATAAATCTGCCGAATCTGTCTTGGAACATGTTCAGCTCTAGAATGAAACTCAGTTTTCTCCTGAAATAAGTGACTTTCATGGTATCTGAAGAAGTACCCTCCAAACTGAACTTGTTACATGTCAGCTCTGAAATAAACCCTGAAGAAGAAATGCCTGGATTCTTGAGGCTTTCATAGCTGGTTCTTGGCTTTTCTGGTTGACCCAAACAGTCATCCTTTGGTTGATTCCCAATGATGTCAAACATCCAAACTTGAGCAAATGTGAGTTCAGATTTAAAAAAATTAATTAATTAATTAATTAATTAATTAAAGAACTTAATTTGTATATACATTCCTGTCTTTGAACTTCAGGAAAATTATTGTACTGCTTGGATGGCTGAAAAATTCTTGGCCCTGGGCATTTTAACTATAATCGTTCAGAAATGTACAGCCTCTTATGTCTTATTCTCTAACTAGAGTGGTTTTCTTTTTAATAACTGAACTATCCATGCAGAACTCTGGATGCTGCCATGTTTTCAACATATCTTTCTAGAGCTAAACCAGATGATTTGAATGGAAAACTCACCACAAGAAAATGTAAATAACCTCCTAAGCTAATAATCATTTGCTCTAAGCCTTTAAAGTGTCTATTTGTCTGATGTTTTCTGAGTTAATACTTGTTTTACTTGTTGTTGTTTTTTTAATGTAAATCTGTAAGTTGCAAATTCTGATAGAAATCATTTTGAGAAACTTTAGGAAAAATGGTAGAACATCAGCAGAGCCAAAAGATTTTTTTTTCCCTTCTTAAATTGGTCTCACTTATAAATTGAAAGATTTGGATATACTGGTCCCTAAGAGTCATTCCATCTTCAACATTTTACCCTTCTATTGTTCCATTAAGAAAACTGTACATGAATGAATATTCCAGTGGGTTACATTTAACACAGAAATCTGAGTAGAGGATGCTGAGTTCAAAGCTCAGCTCTGCCACTTACTAGCTAAATGACTTTGGGCAAGACACTTCACTTCTCTGCCTTTAGTTCTGCATTTGAAAAGCAGAGATAATAATAGTACCTAGGGTTATTAGGAAGATAAAATGAACTAATACATGTGATGTGTTTAGCACAGTGACTGGCACATAATAATGTTAGTTACTATTATTTGTTCATTTTTGTGACAGGACAAATCATTTTATCCCAAGGTTTGGTTGGAATTAATCTTATTAAAAGGTACAACAAGACTTTTCATGGTTGTTTTACATATTATTGGGGAAGAGTATTACCTTTATTTTGCAAGGGAGTCGAAGAGTTTATTCAATTGCTTATATATTTTTTTACAAATATAGAATTATGGAGCTATTATATAAAATGTTAACATATGATGGTACTTTAGAAACCATCAAGGCTGATGATTTTCTTTTCTTTTTTTTCTTTTTGACAGTGTTTAGTTTTTGTAGTAAACATTTTCCTCCAGCTTTATTGAGGTATAATTGACAAAAATTATATATACTTAAGGTATACATGATTATTTGACATATGTATACATTGTGAAATGATTACCACACCAAGCTAATTAACACATACATTATCTCACATAGCCACTATTTTTTTTGTATGTGTGGTGAGAACATTTAAGATCTACTCTCTTAAATATCCAATACGGTACTATTATTTTTCAATAAGGCATTTTAATTTTTGATCCATTTGAAAAAATAGCACACTAAACCAATTTTATAAACCAAGAGTAAATATACTCTTATTCTTAATTCACTGAATGTATTTTTATCAGGATCAATTATTTTTAGGTCCACATCACAATTTACTATTTTAAAAGGTAAAAAATGTATATATTTCAGGTGTACAACGTGAGGTTTATACATGTGCATAGTGAAATGATTACCACAGTCAAGCTAATTAACATACCTATCTCGGGCCGGTCGAGTGGCGCGGTGGTTAAGCGCTGGTTTGGGAAGCCAGCGGCCCCGGTTCGGGTCCCACTTATGAGGGGCAGTGACACTGCCCTGAAAAAAAAAAAAAAGCAATCTCGTTTTGGGCCAGCCGAGTGGCGCGGCGGTTAAGCGCTGGCTTCAGAAGCCAGCGGCTCCGGTTCGGTCCCACATAGGAGGGCCAATGACACTGCCCTCAAAAAAAAACAAACAAAAAAACATACCTATCTCCTCACATGTTGGGTGTGTTTCTGTGGTGGGAGCACCTGAAATTTACTCTTTTAAAAAATTTCCAGCATACAATGTAGTATTATTAGCTATAGTCATCATGCTGCACACTAGATCCTTAGGCTTATTTATCTTATATAGCTGCAACTTTGCACCCTTAATCAACATCTCCTTGTTTTCCCCACCTCCCCATACCAGTATAGTTACCAGGCTGTACATTAGATCCCCAGAACTTATTCATCTTACAACTGAAAGTTTGTATCCCTTTTTGACCAAAACCTCCCCCTACACAGGAATTCTAGGGCCCCTTGGAGATGATGTGAAGGCCATTCTCGAGCTATGCAGGATGGCTGAGGAAGGATCAGCCCCTATGGCCTCTTGTCTCATTTCACCAAAATGGCTTTGTCTTCCTCTATTTTATATATTGATTGCATTTCTTGATAAGAATTTAACACAAATTTTCTTATTTTGCAGATGAAGGATCTGAGCCCCAGGGAGGTGAACTGATAAGCTCAGGGACACATACCAGGTGAATAGTAGCCCAGAAATAAAACTCAGGTTTCCTGACCACCCAATAGACCACATGGTACACCATGCTACCATGGAAACTTTCAAACAGATGAAAATAAAAAACAAACAAACTCACAAACAACAACAGCCAAAAAACCCCCACAATATCTCTAGGAAATACCAGCACATTTTTATCAAGCTAGGTTTCTTCCCCTTGATAAAAGCCTTAAAGACTAAGACAAAGGAATTAGAATCTAGAAAGATACCAGTGATTGGGGCTTTAGATTGTTTTGTAAAATCTTCAGAACCTTAATCAAATTTAACTTCCCTATCTGTAGAAAAATGAATAATTGCTTTTTTAAGGGAGCATCTCAAGGGCCAAATAATTCACATGTGTCAAGTACCATGGGATTCATGGTTGAAAAATTCCCTACGGCTCTAAAACAAGCACTGTAATTTGAGGTTTCCTGACAGTTTTTTGCCAGAAAAGAAAGACTTAACCTTCCTTTTCTGGGCCAAATGCCAAGTTAGGTAATTACCCTTTGCCCACTTTCTTTCTCCGAGCTGTTTTAATTAGATAAGAACTCTGCCTTCATTTCCTTTTGTGAACTGAATTGTGATGTTGCCACATGCCTTTCAGCAACTGTTAAAACCCTAGTTTGCTGAATGTCTTTCACTTCAGAAAGGAAAAGGTTTTGCCCTAAGAACCTGGCATTCTTCAGGGTACAGAATGCTTTCCAAAGAGCTGAGGGAACAAATTTTCATGTTTCCCGACACTATTTCTCTCAGCTTCATGTCTGCACCAGAGAATCAAAAAGCCATGGCTTCCCTGCTTGTCCCAGAAATGTCTGACAGATGTTAAGGGGAAAGCTTTAATAAAATGCTCAAGAAACAACTAAGTAGATCAAAGTCTTGTCATCAATCCTCCCCTCTCCACTCTGTCCCTTAACTCCTTGAAAAATTGCCCAAAGAAACAATGGATCCATAAAGTCATAGAAGACATGCATTCCATTGACCTTCCCCATTTTATCAGCAACATGACTCCCCCAGTAGCTGGACAGCAGGGCCCAGAGCCCACTGGAGCAGGCCTTGTACTCAGAAAGAACTGAGTTCTAGTACAAACTACCTCACTTAATAGCAACATTATTTTAAGCAAGTTACTCAACTTTTCAAAATCTCTTTACTCAGGCTTACATAGTTTTACATTTAAATGATCTTCTAGCTGGCCCCACATCAGCACATGCGATCTACTTTATTATTATTTTTTTTCTGTAATGGCCACACAGCATTCTGTGACAGAGCCGTACCATTATTTAACCATTATTTAACTATTGATGGTCATTTAGGCTTCTTCCAGTCTTGCTCTGGGAGACAATGCTGCAGTGTGGGTGAGTCATTGCACACATGGGAGTAAGTCTGTGAGATATACTTTTATCAGTGGAATTGCTGGGTAAAAAAATCTCTGTATTTGGAAACTGGATAGAATAGTCTCAAATTGTTCTCTATGATGGTTGTCCCTTTATACTCTCACCCTCAAGTGCTGTTTGCTCATAGTAATCTTTATTAAACCATAGAAATCTTTGTTAAACCGTTAGGTGCAAATAGCATCTTATTGCAGTTTAATGTGAATTGCTCTTGTCCCGGCTACAGGTGAGCATTATTTCATTTTTTTGTTCGTTTGTTTGTTTTTTTGAGGGCAGTATCACTTGCCCTCATATGTGGGACCCGAACTGGGGCCACTGGAGTCCCAAGCCAACGCTTAACCACCACGCCACTCGGCCGGCCCTCATTTCGTATTTTAAAGACCTGTTTTTATTTCCCTTTCTGTAACTGCACAAGTCTTTTGTGCATTTTCGTTTGGGTGTTGGCCTTCTCATCAAAGTGTAAGAACTGATCGTGTACATGGAAATTAGTCCCTATCTTCTGTATGATTGGCAAATCGCAAACACACACACACACACACACACACATTTTTGTCTTTTAACCTTTAGTTTTCCAAGCAGAAGTTTTAACACATTTTTATGGCTTCTGGGTTTTTATCATATTTAGAAAAGACCTTCTCACTCTGAAATTAAAACATTTAAATCTTCCAACTTTCTTCTGAATATTTTGTGACTTCATTTTTCACATTTACATGTTTGATCAATCTGAACTTTATTTTATTTATTTTAAGCTATGAAGTAAGGATCTAATTTTATTTTGTTTTTCCAGATGACCACCTGGTTGTTCCAATGCCATTTGTTGAATAATACATCATTCTCCAACTAAATTTATCATATCCTAAATTTCTGTGCATATTTTAATACACTGTTGGACTTTATACCCTATTCTGTTGATTTTTTGGTCTGTTCTTATGCAAAGAAAACATTGTTTTAATAATTAGAATGTTATAATGTACTTTAATATCTACCAGAGTATCTTGCTTCTACTAATTTTTTCAAGAATTTTCCTGACTAATCTCTTGCTTACTTTTTCATATGAGAAATTCACTTATCTAGTCCCTCCCCCTTGAAAATATTTGGTTAGTTTTGTGGGGAGAAAAGTGCATTAAATTTATAATTTTGGAGGGAAGACATTGTTTATTGTTGAACATTTTTATTTAAGAATATAATATGCCTTTCCATGTAACTATTTTTGTGTCCCTCAGTAGAAGTATGTACATATGGATATTATTAAGTGGAAATTATATGAAGAGGGATAATAATTGTACCTACCTCCAAGATTTGATGTAAGGATTAAATGAAGATAATATAATGTGCTTGGCCCTTAATCATACTCAAATAATATAATGAGTGACAAATGTACACTTTGTTGTCCTATCCTGAAGTATGTGTGACTAATCCAATAAGGTAAATTAGTCTCTCAATAATCTGAAATTTCCATGACTGTGACTCATTTTTGGCTCTACCCTTTTCAAATACCATTTCAAATAGAAACTATGTTCTTACCTTTGCCATTCTGCCTTATGCCCTACTCACCTCTATGACAGGTGTAGAAAGGTAACCAGAAGTCTCATGGAAGGCTCTGTGGCATCCTTGTGGGACACAAGCATTAAACAAGTTATAGCTGCTCTGCCTATCCACAGGAAGTATCAGCACCCAAGAAGGGGTGCTTGATGGGACTCACACTTCACACTTCTCTTGGCAGCTGTGAACAGGATGAAGAAAATATTGCCAGAAACTTTACAGATTTAAAAGCTATTTTATTTCTGATTTGAAGGTAGAGCCTTCCTCCATAGGATGGTAAGGGGGTTGATTAAGATTGTCTAGTTGACAATCAAGTGGAGTTTGGATTATCATTTCCTGACACTCAGTACCCCATATCCATATATTTTACACATCCTTTATGGCACACTGTATGCTCAGGATTGAGCTTAATGTTTCATTTGCTTTATCATATTTAGTCTTCACAAGTAAGTATCATTATCCCATTCTATATATAAAATAACAGAGGGTCAGGGTCACAGATCTAGAAACTGACAAAATGCTATTAGAGATTTGCTTGTCTCTGAAGTTTGTTTCATTAGCCATAATGCTTAATTTAGCAGATTTTAAACAAGTGAAACAAAACCAACTGAAAAAAAAATACTGTTTGACTGCCTGTCAGAGCACGCTCCTTTCTCTGGAATGGTGGCATTGCCATGCTAGGCATTATTAGTGTAAGTATTGTTTTTGTTAATAAAATCACACCTTGACTGCAGCTACAGTTCCCAGTCCTTCTTGAAAATCAGCCTGAGAAAGTCCTGGGGAAATTATCTTTTCAGCTGCATTTGCTTTCAGGAAACAAGATTTACATCTTCATGTGATGTGAACTTGCTATAGCCACAATACCAGAAGAGGACTGTATTCAATTATTTGTCTTAGTTTTTTAATGCCTTCATTTGATAGGAAACTTTCGAGTTCCTCACCTCCTTTAGGCCTTTCCCAGGTAATCCATCCAAGCTCTGAGAAACAGTTCACCAAATATGAAAGATGATCCAGCAAATTACCCCCCAAGGGAAAAAGCATGTGGCCAGTGAATCAGGGGAAACTGACTGTCCAGGAAAGAGCACACTCAAAGCATTTAAGCATGAGTCACAGAACATAAGGACTATCCCATGATCAAAAAAGGTGAATGAACAGAGCTAGAGTTCCTTTTATAGTTTCCATTGATGTGATCAGCTGGAGCTGTGTTCACACAAGCTGGTGGTGAGGCTTGTTGTTATAAGAAATGAGGGATTGTCACTAAAACACCCAAAGGGATGCTCTATCAGAGAGGAGGCTCCAACCAGGTGTGGGAACTCCATGGGGTAAGTGGGGCACACATTTGTAAGGTCAGCATTGATGAGGTCCAACAGGGGGAAAGGCCTAGAGTCTGGGAACACGTTATATGGAGACCCACAGTTATAGCTCTGGCAGGAGATGCTGGCTGGACTAGGTGTGAGGAGACCGCACTTTTAGAAGAACTGGGAGGAGCAAGTCTGGAGCTCAGTTTTGGACGAGTGGAGTATTTGACATTTTAGCAAGGCAGATACTCAGGGAAAGAAGCGATTCACTGGGGTATAAGGGAAAGGCTGATTCCTAGGAACTATGTCTGTATTGTCTTCAGGAGGCCCTCTGATTAGCACAAAGGGAAATACTCAATTAAGTATTTGTTGAATGAATATATGAGGCATAAGGCAGACATCCAGTTTCTCAATACAGGACACGTGATGTGAACAGGTTTTTGAGTGGCATTGACTTGATGTTGAGTCACCTGAACACTGACTAAGGATGTGGGTATCCCAGAGCCTAGGGTGGGGCTGAACCTAGAGGTGGTGGTCAAGGGCCTGGGGAAGAATTTAGGAGAATGAAGAATAAGCAGGCAGTTCTTTACTCACTCTTTGATAGCTTTACATTATTATTAGGTCATCATTTTTTAATCAAACACACTCTTAGCGAATTCAGGCTGCTATAACAAAACCACCAAAGACTGGTGGCTTATAAACAAGAGAAATTTGTTTTTTACAGCTCTGGAGTCTGGGAAGTACAAGATAAAGGTGCTGGCGGATTCGATGTCTGGTGAGAATGTGCTTCCTGGTTCATAGATGGCCATCTTTTTGCTGTGTCCTCATATGGTGGAATGGACAAGGCAGCTCTTTTTTAAGGCACTAATCCCATTCATGAGGGCTCCACTCTCATGACCTAATCACCTCCTAAAGGTCCCCCCTCCAAATACCAGTGCATTGGGGATTAGGTTTCAACATATGAATCTGGTGGGGACACACTGAAGCGATCTTCACTTCTGATCAAACACACTGAAAACTTTTGCTAGTTTCTTCAGTTTCCATGGAGCCAAGACGGTAGGCTTTTATTAGGGAGGTCACATGCCCCACATGTCCAGGGACCACCATCTTTGGAGCTACCATTCTTTTAATTTCTTAAATGTATGCTATGTGACTGTCACTGTGATGGGTCCACTACAGACAATATCTCTATTCTTCCAAGTAATCCTTAAAGGTAGATGTTATTGGATCCACTTTACAGATGAGAAGCCCGAGGATCAAGTTCAGGGTTACATCCAAGGCTACATAGATAGGAAATGTTGGTGCAAGAGTATCAGGCCCAGAATCTACCATCTTTCTCCAAAGCTCTGTGACATGACCCTCTCCCTGGACCAGGGCTGCTCAAACATCAATAGGTGACCTTATTAAAATGCAGATTCTGGTTCTGACTCTGACATAGACCCTGAGGCTCTGCTGTTCTAATAATTCCCAGGTGATGCTGATGCTACTGGTCTCTGAACCACAGGGAGAGGAAGGAGCAAGAGTCTAGAACAGGATTGACCAGATAGTAAATATTTTCAGCTCTGTGGGCCAGATGGTCTCTGTCACATCTACTTAACTCTGCCATTATAGTGTGAACGCAGTCATAGATAATATGTAAATAAACAAGTGTGGTTACGTCCAATAAAATTTATTTATAAACACTGAAACTTGAATTGCATCTAATTTTCAAGTGTCACTAAGTAGTATTATTTTTCTTTTCATCTGTTCCTACCCATTTAAAAATGCAAAAGCCATTATCTGCTCATGGTCCATAATTTGCAAAAGCCAAAAATGCAAAAGCCATTACCAGCTCTTGGACACTGATAAGCCTAGAAATTCAGTGGCCTTGATATTGAGGGGTTGAAGAATTTTAAAAAAAGGCTAACCCAGGGTAAGACCACTACCAACCAGGACAGTTAGTAGACAGGTGGCTGAGACGAAAGAACACAGACCTTGGCGTCAGATCCACCTCTGTGACAGGCTTTGTCACTTTCAGCAAGATGACATAGGAAAGCCTTTTAATTTTTTAATATCTTAGTTTCTTCAAGTGTAAAATAGGACTAAGAAGAATATCTACCTCACAGGTTTATTGTGAAGACAAAAAGAAATGAGGTAACGCACATAAAGCTTTTGTGACACCAGGCAGAGGTGAATTGTAACGTTAGAATTATGTTAGCATCACCGACTGAAACCGGATGTGAGGACAAGAGCCCACTAGAACCTGACTGGACCTCAGAGCCAGCCAGCTCAAAGATTCCCTTAGAGAATTTGCTGATTTCCACACTTTGGATGTAAATAACCATCCAATTTTGAGGAAAACACTTTGAGGAAGTGAGAATTATGTGCCACTATCTAAAGTGGGAACTAAGTCAATGCAGAGCACTTGAGATCTCTTTGGGGCAAGCAAAGGAATGCCTTAACAGAACTGTTGGCATGATTGGTATTACTTTAATAATAACAAGTGACAGTTGACACAGTCCTTACCACCTGTTTGGTAATGTTCTAGTGTTTTATAAGCAGTAATCTATTTAATCCTCCTAATCACTTTGTATAGTACATGCTGTTGTTATTCCCATTTGACAGATAAGAAAATTGTGACAAAGGGAGGGTAAGTAACAAGCGCAAGGCCACCCATTCTTTAAGTGGCATCTCAGTCTTGCTGCAGGGAACTCATTAATCACTACACTGGACGTTTTTACCTCAGGTTTTTCAGGTTTTCTGGATAAATTAACTTGGCAGGGCATGGGGATCACAGGGTGGGAAATCTTCTCCCAGGGAGCAAATGAGACCCTGGGATTTTTTCCATTCTTTTATGCCATTCGGGTATCGACCCGACAGCAAATCTGATTCAAATAGAAATGGAAATAGTTTTTTTGCCTTTGTATTTCACATTCACTAACCATTCAAGTCAGAGTCCTACTCTAGTCATGCCGCACGCAGTGCAAGTTCAGACTCTACTCTGTATCTTGATATAGATTCATTTTCAGAAGGAGGTGGGCGTAGCACACATCTTTTTTTCTCCTTCATGTGTTGGGGGATGACCCTGGCTTCATATATGGACTGTGCACAGGCAACATGAAACAGAAAGATGCCCGTTATGGATCAGAAGGAAATGCCACTTGAACCAGGGCTCCTGAAATTAGTGCCTCTGATGACTTGGAGCCTATGAGTCTATAGAAAACTTTGCGTGATTCCCCACTTTGTTACAACTATTTCCCATCAGTTATAGTCTAACAATTTAACAGATATTTTAAAATTGAATTTGGAAAAGAAATTCCTAATAAGGGTATTCCCAACTCTATATACCTCAGAAAATTTCCACTGGAAAACAATGTCACTGCGTTTGTCCCTATTTATTTGATAGCTTCCTCATTAATGAGATCAGGTTTCCTGGATATTCCAGAATTGCCTTTACCACATTTTTTTTTTGTAAGAGAAACATTGCACCTAGAAGTGTTATGTTACTTTTTCTTGAAAGATGAAGAATAGCATATGAACCTCAGATCTTTATGGCACATAAAAACTGTATTTGTAAGCTTTGACCATGATCTGGGGTCAGCTTTCGCAGTTTAAAGAAAACAATCTCAAAGTTTCTGAAGAATTCTTTCAGCTGATTAGTGATTTTTGCCTCTGCTTTATTTCCAGTAGCATAATAGATGTACTTTGAATTCTGGCCCTGCACATAATATTTTATAAATTTAATATAATTGTATATATTTTGATAATATTTTAATTAACATAATGATAGTCATTAATATAATGACTTCACACAGACACATAACTAACTGCATTTGTGAATATAGATTTCCTTTCAGCTTTCTTTTTTACTGATAGAATACTCAGATTTCTTTTATTGGAGTCTGTTTGCTTTATAAGAAACATGCTTTAGTGGCTCAAAAGGAGGGCTTGCCCAATTTCTGTGGAATGTGCAGCTAAAAAAAAAATAATCAGAAAGAATTGTTTAGTTAAATGGGAGTCATAGAAAAAGTCTTGAATTACTTTTAAAATACTTTGTGGGCCAGCTGAGTGGCACGTTGGTTAAGAGTTGGCTTGGGATGCCAGCTCTGAGCAGCAGGATCCCGGTTCGGATCGTACATGAGGGCCAGCGATGCTGTGCCCTCTACAGCTAAGATGGTGAACAACAGCTCGACCTGGAGCTGGGCTGCTGTGAGTCGCCATTGATGGCATAGCTGTAGCCCCTGCTGCAGTGGGCTGCCATGAACTACAGTGAGTGGCTATCAGCCAGCGTGAGCGGCCGGCGGCTGGAGAGAGCTGCCATGAGCTGTTGTGAGTGGCCGTCCAATGGCCGGTGAGCGACTGCCTCACCCGGGAAGAACGCAATGATAACACCAACATGGGCCAATGAAGTGACATCCTCCACAACTAGGCTGAAGAACAAAAGGACAGCAACTTAACTTGTCTGTTCCCTTTCCCCGATTCTGCAATGCTGTTCCCCTCCCCCAATTCCCCAATAAAATAGTAATAAATAAATAAATAAATAAATAAATAAATAAAAATACTTTGTAGCAATTTCTTAACGTGTTGTGAGTGTCTGTGCAATCAATTAGAATAATACAGGGAATATCAGGATTTCTATCTCCAGTCCAGCTTCACTCATAAATACTATATGACCTTTTAGTAAGTGACTTGGGGACAGACCCCTATGGCAGTATTGATTTTGTATTCTAGAAAGAGACTGTTCATAATTCAACCCCCAAGTGCTCCATTAATTAATATTTCCTTACACAAGACCAAGAAATAAGACAGAAAAAGGGTTGCTAAAATACATTTTCTTAAAAATTTAAAATTTGAAAAGAAATTTGTGAGGCACAATGATTTCTATAGACGTTTCAACATTTAGTAAATAGATAACCTGACCAACATCATAGTCTGGGGGAATACAAAGGTTACATAGGTTATTTTTACCTTTGATTCTCTTTGGTTAGGTGAGAAATTTATGATCTATTAGGAAATAATAAGATATGTGTAATTCCTAAGAAAGAATAGTATTTTGTGGTTCCGGTTATCAAAATACTGTAGGAATTCAAAGGAGGGTAAATCAACAAGGCAAGAAAAGGCCAGAGCTTGAAGCTCCATAAAGGGACCCAGAATGGAGCCAGGTCTCAAATGACAGGGATAATGTCAGGTGGGGTCTGGAAAAAGGTGAGAGCCTTCCAGCGGAGGAAAGTTAAGTGGGCTGAGTCACAGAGGTGGGAAATGAGCCTGACTTGAGAAGGAAAATAGACTGGTTCTGGTCCCTTGTAGAGACCACTGCAAGAGGTCTTTGGGTTTGTTGGAAAAGGGGAAAGGGAACCTCCCACTTTAAACAGGGAAGTGTTATGATGAAAATGGTGTTTAAAGGAGATTGATTTGGCAATGAGGTACCCAGAGGGGAGACTGAAAGGTTGTTTTTTTTTTGATAGAAGCTTCTTATATTTTTATATACTGTAGTGTCTTAATTTGGGGGTTAGTTTTTTTGCTAACCAATGAACCATTTACATTCACATTCACTTAAACATTTCATCTAATATTTTAAATTTATTTAATGCAATATTGTTTTGATATTTTATATCGAAATGCTCCATATAGTTACATTGTGCTGCTTTCAGTCCTTTGGACCAAGAGCAGATAAAAATACTCAAATGGGTACTTTAATTGGGACAGAGTTGTATTGGTAAACAAGGCAGATATGGTGTTAGCCCTCAAAAAGCTTATCCATTGAGAGGGATTGGTGGTAAGCAAATCACTACAAAAATAATTAGTTACCATTGTGGTAAGCACTAAAAGTACTGGGTAACATGGGGAAGTCTAACAGAGGGTTTTAACGCAGACTTGTGGCCTGAGGATTTGGGGAAAGTCTCTCTGGGGAAGTGACATTCAAAAGAAGATCTGATTGGAGTGGAGGAAAGGACAGTAGAAGCTGGAGGGTGTTAGAAATTCTAAGAAAAGGAAATTACATTGTGAGGGCCCCGAGGTGAAACAGAGTCCAGAGCATTCAAGGAACTGAAAGAAGGCCAGCTGGCTGGCTTGGGTGTGGGGGAGGCGGCCTGAGCAGTGTGGAGAGAGACTGGGGAAGGCAGATGGCAAGGCGCCTTGTAAGCCACAATAAGGGCTTTATGACACTTTTCCATCTTCCTCAAAGTGTGCCCACCCCCTTCTCCGGCCAAGAGTGACAGTATTTCTCCACCCACACTTACCAATAACTCCTCATACTAAGTGCATCACTTCAGCGTAAATAAGCTGCAGCTAAGCTTGGCCACATCTTAGAATTGAACGTCAAGTGAAAGTGTGCCATCTATTTTAACCTAAATGCTGAAATTCTCCATGTGATGGAATAAGCTTGTGCCTTCATTTCCCACTGAACTGCTCTTTGATCTCAGAGCACTGTCTGCTCCCTTCACTTTCCCTGACCTCTTAGGTTACTCACTAGGTTCTTCTCTGACTTTCATGTGATATCCCAGCACAGAGCTCAAGTTCAACCACTTTTTTTAAAAAAAACTTTAATTGCAAACAGTGTGTTTTTCCAGGACCCATCAGCTCCAAGCCAAGCAGTTGTCTTCAATCTAGTTGTGGGGGGCACAGCTCACTGGCCCATGTGGGAATCGAACTGGCAACCTTGGTGTTATGAGCCTGCGCTCTAACCACCTGAGCCAACTGGCCACCCCAAGTTCAACCACTTTTAGCTGAATCCTGTTTTGTATCTGACAGCTCTCTTTCTGCTTGGCTTTTTGTCATTGTCACGTTCCAATACTTCACTCTTGAGTAAAGATGAGACTGTTTTCTCTGCTCCTTTCTTAAACTTTGCTGGGAAACTCAGGTCACTTCCAGGTGACTTAATTACTGATTCATGCCGCTAGCTTCAACTTGACCCCTTACACCACTTGATAATCACTTTTTTTTTTTTTGATAACCATTTTTGGTTGATGGCTTATTTAATTTTTCCTAACTGATTTTAAACTTTATCACCCTAAACTGCAAGCCTGCTCTTCCACCATGTTTGCTGCTTGTCTTAGGGCTTGGCACCCCACCAGTGAGTTACCCATGCCAGGGATGCAGAAGTCCTCTTTCCTCAGTCTCACATTCAGACAGTGGACAAATCCCATTAATTGTGCTAACTTAGCCTTTCTTTTCAGTGTCCTCTCTATCCCAATAGCTGTTTCCCAAATGCAAACTATCACTTTCCTTGCCTTTATTGGTTTCCTTGCCTCTCATCTGGAATTCTTCCATTCTTCCACATGGCCTCAGATGTGAAATCTAACCTTTTCATTGTGTTTTTAAATAATACTCCAGTGACTCTCATTACCTATATAACTCCTTATATACAGAGCAGAGCCTTCTGTGGCCTGGCCTCTGCCCACCTCTCTGAGTTTTCTGTTCAGGTGTGTCTCCTCCTTCTCCTGCCCCATTCCACCCTTGACCCTGATATTCATTCTGCATATTCAAAGTTGCCCTCCTTTCTCTAACCCACCATGCTACTGAGTGCCACTGGGGATGCTGCTCCTTTGTCCAGTGTCTTTCCCCACCCAAGTTACTCCCCAGATATTTGATATCTTTTCAGATTCGGCTTACAGGTTACAGGAAGCCTTTTCCAAACCCCTTTCTTTCTGTGCTCTTCTCTCCTTCCTCCAGGCCCCCTTCACCTAGTATATCCTTCTATGAAAGCACTTATTATACTTTGTTATAATGATTTGCTTTCAGATCTCTGTTCTTCAAAATGGTTAAGGCATGCCTCTGAGATATTGCGGATTTAGTTCCAGACCACCCTAATAAAGAGCATATTGCAATAAAGTGAGTCACATGAATTTTTGGTTTCCTGGTACATATAAAAGTTATGTTTACACTGTGTCTGTGACGGGTACAATAGCATTATCTCAAAAAAATGTACATACCTCAATTTAAAAATATTTTATTACTAAAAAATGCTAATCATCTTCAGTCTTCAAGGAGTGGTAATCTGTTTGCTGGTGGAGGATCTTGTCTCAGTCTTCATGGCTGCTGACTGATTCATATGGTAGTTGCCAAAGACTGGGGTGGCTGTGGCAGTTTCTTAAAATAAGACAACAATGAAGTTTGCTGCACCGATTGACTCTTGCTTTCACAAATGCTTTCTCTGTAGCACACAGTGCTGTTTGATAGCATGTTGTCTACAGTAGAGCTTCTTTCAAAATTGGAGTCAATCCTCTCAAACCCTGCCCATTGCTTCATCAACTAGGTTTATGCAATATTCTAAAATTTTTGCTGTCATTTCAATAATCTTCACAGCCTCTTCACTAGGAAAAATGGTGCTGGTAGACTTGCTCAACACAGGGTTGCCACAAACTTTCAATTTGCAAAAAGCATAATATCAGTGAAGTGCAACAAAATGATGTATGCCTGTACAAGCTCTATGAAGGCAGGAACTATGTATTACTTGGCTTTGCAAGCCTGGCGTCCAGCACAGTTTCTGACCTGCGATGGCAACTCAGAAGAGGTCACTACATCAAAGAACAATCTCTCTGCCTTTGCAAATGACCTTATGGTCTACCTTACTGAAATGAACTTCTCACATGGGACCCTCAATTGCCTTCCTCTTCCTTCTTTGCAGAGAAAAAATCTTTACGTCCCTTCACTTTCCTCACCCCTGTTTTGAAGAAGAAATATCCCTAATCCTTTCCAAGATTCATTTCAACTCCGGTACCCTGGATCTAACACAGCCCCATTTCTCCTGTACTTTGCTCCACAAATTATTGTTTCTCTATCTTCTATTTTTAGCTTCTTTTTCAACTTTGACTTTTCCTTACAGTCTGCAAATGAGCTCTGTCTTGCCAATTAAAACAAAACAAACCCACATCTCTCAACCCTTTCCTGATCATCCTATCTATGGTAGTTTCTCCCTACATACCCATCCCTGACTTCAGTGTCTTATACTTAATTATTTTCTTAGTTGCATCTATCAAAATAGTATTGTTTTATTTTTTGATTAACTCATTTTTTTGTACCCACTAGAATGTAAGCTGCACGAGGGGTGAGATTTATCCTCAGTGTCTATATCACAGTGCCTTGTGCAGAGGCAAAATTTATTTATCAATTGGGTAAGTTAAAGCATGAGTGAATAAGTGAATTAATAAGTGAATAAATGAAACTGCCGTCTTCACTGACAAACCCTTTTGAATTCTGTTTTTTCTACGTTCTTTTCAACCCATTATGGTTTATAGCCCACTGATCTTTTGAAATTGCTCTTTCAAAGTCTGCCAATAACCTATTTATTACCAAACCCAATCAATGGCCTTGATGTTTCTGTGGCATTTGAAAATAAACCTCTCTTGAAATTCTCTCTATTATTGGTTTCTGGAAGAATGCACTAACCTGGTTTTCCTCCTATATCTCTGGTGGCTCCATCTCTGTCTCTTTCTCTGACTCCTCTTACTTCACTCAATTTCTTATTTGTTTTCTGGGACACAGTCTCGTTGAATGCTATGCAATCCATCCACAGATGTCCACTGTAATTTCTAGGTGAATAAGTTGCAAACGTATATTCATATCCTCAGCTTCTTCCTGAGCTCCAGGTTGGTCTGCTATATGTTTCCAAATGAGGGTTTTACTAGTAACCCCAAATTCACCATGATTCGACAACAAATCTATAAACTTTCCTCTTTCTGGGTTCCATATTTCAGCCAATGAGAGGGTAATTCCCCCCATAACTTAGACTTATATCTTGAGAATCAGCTCTGTTCACTCTCTGTGGCACGTCCCACTAATCATTCACCAAGTCCTGTCAATTTTTCTATTGCAAGATCTCTGCCTTTAATATCCATCCTTTCCTTTCCTTCATAACCCAGCCTTTACATTACTTCTAAAGCCATCTTCCTGAAATACCAGCTCTGATCACCTCAAGGCTCTGCTCAAAAAACTATGATTGTATAGAAAACCTTTCAAAGACTTAATAAGAAAGTGTACTAGTTGAATTTTGTACCATGACTTAATATGATAATTTTATAAAAGTGTAATTTGAAATTCCTTTTACTACCTACTAAATCAATTTATAAGCTTCTCTACTAAACCTCCGTATCCATGCATAATATAATTCCAATCTAACTTTCCACCTTTATTTTTCACTTACTCTATATTCTAGCCAAAGGGATTATTCGTTATTCGTTTATATATATATATATATATATATATATATATATATATATATATTCATGGTTGAACTGGTATAGTAGAAAATCTGTGGAATATATGCCTTTTAATCTAATTACCTTAAAGCTTTGGTCTTCAATGAAATTTATTTACACATAGGAAGCTCATAAAAATAAACCCAAAGTACATTACCTATAGGTATATCCTGTATTGGAAACATCAGATTTAAAACTGTCCCATAGCACAACTGAAGTTCCTTAAGATATATATGCCTAACTCTGAGATGGGAAGACTGGCAGCTGCCTATGACTAACTTTGAGATGGGAAAGACTGGCAGCTGCTCAGGGCCTCCGTGCATGCCATTCTTCAGATGCCTGGAAGCAACCACAGCAATGATGATTCCTATCCAGTGAATTTGCTGCTCGGCTTCTTTTCCAAAATCAGTAGATTCCAGGGTCCAGGGTCCAAGTTCCAGAGTATGAGGGACTCCTTGCAGTCATTCATTCTAATTTTTCTTGTTATTATGTGTCAAGTCTCAGGTAGGCAGAGGAAACAACTTTTTGTACCAGCCAACCATCTGGAATGTGGACCTGATCACTTGCTTTTCTTTTGCTCTCCCCACTCTGCTGTACACACACTCTACTTTTTCAGGGTGCTAGTTTTCCCAGTTAGCCAAGGCCAACCTTGATCCATATTTGCTCAGCTTTGCCCTTATCACAGAGAGAGCATTCAACTCCAGATTAGAAAAACAACCTGTGTGCATTCTCTTTTCCACGAGCGCTGGGTTTCAGCTGCTTACACCCTCTAACTGGAATGCTGTTAACAGAAGCAGAACTGGCCATCCCACTAGCATCCGGTTGGCATCTCTCCCTTACTCGGCCATGGGCTATCACGTTCTCACCACAAGGGTGAGCATTTAGAACGCGTGTTTAAAATATTTTTAAAAAATTGTATTATTTTCTTTTTTATTAGAGAAATGTATTAGAAAAACATTATATTTTTCTAATTACTACACAATTATTCTATCACCATACAACTGTAATTGTATAACAATGGAGTGTTGTGTATTAAGTAGGCAATTCTGGGAAAGCTAATAACCTTTAATAATTTCATTTTTATAGGAAAATATATTTCAAGTTTCAAACAGCCAAATTTATGCATGTTTTTGGAACACACTATATATATACAGATTCTAATATATGTATATTATGTACACATAAATATAAATATATATGTTACTTATATATTATATATTTTAATATATATGTGTACATAATATACATAAATATATATTTACATAGAGACAAAGGTTGAATGGGAACATAGGAAAAGGGAAATTGTTCATGTGCAAAGTGGTAAAAAAAGAAGTTCTCCTTAATAACATTACATTATTTACACAATAAAAATAGCCTTAATAATAGAAAACTGCAAAAAACAAATAAAAAGATCTCTCTAAATGTGACCTCTGCCCATACTCACAATATATTTTTTTATTTTCTCATAGCATTTGACACACATACCTTAATATACTAGTCATATTGTAGCATAATTAATTGCTTATATGTCTATTTTTCCAACTAACTGAGTTAGTTAAAGGTGAAGATTACCTCCTACTAGCTTTTGTCTACTAATTCAAAGAATAGTTTGTGGCACAGAGTAGGCCTTTGCATTTTGTAAATTACTGAATGAATGCATAGGTACATTTCTTCATGTGGTCCCCCAATGGTGGAAGTAACACATTCATATATCTATCCAGTTATGATCAGAATACATGAATATCATCTGCAATATGTGAAAACTTTGGTCAAAGCAGAAAACAACATCCTTTGAAGCAGAAATGTGCAAATATTTTATAAGTGAGTCTACAGGAAGTATGAAACAAGAGATTTGGGGGTTTGTTCCTTTGGTATATTCCCTGACTACAGGCCTCAGAGATTTTCAGTTCCTCAATTTTGGTTTTTTTCCCCAAAATTTTCTTCAATTCTATTATGGTGATAAAATTGTTTCCTCTCCCCAAGGTTTTAAAGGTTCTTGAAATGAAGACATATTACTCTAACCATTAACATTCTAATGGAAGTGGTATCAATGACGACTGTTTAAGTAGGAATGGACTAGAGATTGAGGCTAGCGATAGAGATCAGAACAGAGCTATGTGGCCATCATTTAAGGGAGTTGATGAGACTCTAGGAGAGGAAAATGGAGGGAAGCAGGAGTGGGGCGGAAGAAAGGAACATTGGGAATGCTCATGATAGAAAACAAACAAAACCAAAAAACCCTCAATCAAACAAATGAAATACTATAGACAGAGCAGTGTGAATTAATTAGTTCAGTATGTCCTACACCTGCCTGATAACAAGAATCACTTGGAGCTACCAGTTAACAATAGATATTTCTAGGTTCCTGTCAAATCAGACTCCCCAAGACAGAGTATTTTTAACACATGGCCCCTGGTGATTCTTTTATAAGGCAAATTTAGAAACCATTGAACTGGTTCATTGTAATTTCCTGATGGGAAATTTAGAAGGTAAAATTCATGACTCCTCATACTCATATAACGACACATACAGAGGTATTTATTCAGAGGTATTTATTTATTCATTCATTCATTCTTCCTTTTTTTTTTCATTGAAAAGCCACCTTAACTAAATAGGAATGAATGTCTGTGATGGGAATAAACCTTACCTCATTGCTGTGGGGGTAGTTAAAGGAAATGGAAAACTCAATATCAAACTCTGCATGCCACTACTTGGTATAATTTACAAATTTACAAAGTTTTGTGGGTGTTTTCAGTACATTCCCTAACTACATAATCAGGCAGGTTTTGTGTGTGCATGTGCGTTTTGTTCTGTTTTGTTTGTTTGCTTTCTAAACACTCATTGAATGAATTCAGATAGTCAAGTTGAGTCATTTAGTCCCTTCGAAAATTCCCTAATCCCTCTTCCACTTGGCAATTTTGAATCTGAAAAGTTCGAGTATTTTATGTATGATATACTCTTTCTAAAAAACTATTTGCACAAACCCCTACACTATTTCAATCTGTGCCTTCGATGTATTGACACTAAGGTATAACTGGGAAACTTTAGCCTTGAATGAACTCAATTTGGCCCGCTGATGATTTTCTAATCAGTACTTTTTAACTTTAAAATAGGTTCCTTTTCGATCCCAAACAGTCTTTTACTCTTGAAGAGTTAAGTTGCTGGGTTGAAAGTAAGTATGTTGTATTTTACGGGATGCACACATTCTATTTATAGTATTAATAAATGAATATGTCTCCATCTGGAATGGATTAACAAAAACAAGTGTAAAACCACAAATGCAAGTCTATAGTAAGGAAGTATATTGAACTTAGATTGTTTAATGACTTCACAGGTCACTGGACCGTCTCATTTACTTATTCTGAGGACAGAGCAAAGCAATTAGCACGTAATAGTACCTAATAACAATAACTCTAATAATAAGTATTAAAAAGTTTGTGAATATAGTAGGAATGCCTCCACTGGATAGTGAGCCTCTTGAAGGAAAGAGTAATGCAAGCATTACTCACTTCACAATACATCTTAACACAGGGTAGCACATAGTAGGTATTTATAAATGTTGATCAGACTTGAATTTGATTAAGGAATGTCCAGTAGTGATTGCTTTCTCTGTGTTTGATCCCCAAAAGTGAGGTAATCAGTTCTTATGCAGGTTATAATTTAATCCTCTCTTTCTTCCTCTCCATTATATTTTATTGGTAAAAAGGAATAATAATTAATCTTTGGTTAATAATCTTTTATAAAATTAATCCAATTTATTTCCTATGAAGCTTTTGTCTCTCTCTCTCTCTCTCTCTCTCTCTCTCTCTCTCTCTCTCTCTCTCTCGCAACTTTCCCTAATATGGTAAATAGCAGATTTCAGAGAAAGTTTTCTTGACTTAGTTTTACTATTAGTTACTGCTTCTAAAATGTCCCATTTTCACTACCAGAAGTTGCTCATTTCTTGTTGGGAACTGTGGTTATTGAGGAAGGGGAGTTCCTTTTAAACGAGTAACACTTTGGAATCCCCAGGGATGGTCCATGACAAAAGAGATTAGAATTTTGAAGTGATACCCTTCAAACCACAACTAGTCAGTCTATCATCTGAGTCATCAACCAGGTCAGCCTCAACACAAGAAGGGAAAAAAAAGGATGAACTCCTCATAAAAGTACAGTGTACCCAGGAGAAAATTATTCAGTTATGATTTAGAATTTTGAGATCCAACCCATCAAAATATTTTTTTTCCAAGTTCTTTTTTTTAATTTATTTTTTAAATTTATTTATTTTAATTAGATTCAGGTATACAACACAGTGCAATAGTTATACTTTTTACCCCTCAAAGTGACAACTCCCCTCCCCCATTTCCCCCCACTCCCCCCCATATCATACTATCTATTACAATTCCTTTGACTCCCTTCCATCGTATAATCCACATCCCGTGACTATCTATATATTCAGTTACAGTTGGCATACAATATTATACCACATCAATTTCAGGTATACAGTGCAGAGATCAAGCCTCTCTCTACTCCATCCATGAAGTGGTCTCCCTTTCTAAAGCTAAATTTCCGAAGAGGCTGCAATATCATACTTAATACACTATATTAAGTATTATTACTTTTACATATTTTGTTGAACACATATTCTTTAAATTGGTTTATAACATCTTCTTTAGTGTTTTTCTTTGATAGAAATTTTTGCCAACATCCTAAGCTTCAAATTAGTTAAGGTACTGTTTAAAGATGTCTACATGTCCAAGGTAATACAAATAACTGAATTTATTTGAAAAATGTAAACCATGGAATCCTTTGTGAGAGGCAATGTGAATAACAGGTCTGAGTGGACACAGAGTCACTACCATGAACCTTAGTTATTGAGGAGTTTCTAGGAGGGGATCTCATGTTATCATAAAGAGCAATAAAAATTAAGGGAAAGTTCAATTAAATAATTTTCCTTTCATAAATAACTTAAGAATTAGTGTTTGTGAAAACAGCTGAGTGTTTCTGGCCATTACTGAGGAGGACTCTCTCTTCTTCTGCACTGTGGCCATCTTGGCATAAACAAATTGCCTAACCAGGGTGTGTCCATTTTTAGCTGCTGTCACTGTCACCTGAGTTAAACTTAGCTTTTACTTTTTTTGTATTATCTTTTGCTCTCACAAGCAAAAGTCCTTAACACATAAGGAACATAGTGTAATACATAGAATTATGGGTTTGTGAGCCTAGATTTATGTGCCAACTCTTAGCCTCCTCACAGTGGGATTTGGGGCAAGTTACTGAACAGGCTCCCTCCTTCCCAATCCCTCTTCACAAGGTCATCCTCATTTCTAAAATGCAGGTAGTAAGACTTACCTTCTAGAGTTGTAAAGGGTAGGTGATAAAACATTACTAAGTTCCCAGTAAAATGTTGTCACATAGTAAACTAAAAAATGTTAATGGCCCAGGAGGAAATGTCAAGTGGGAGGGTGCTCTGAAGACCCAACCCGAAGTCCTGGCTCCAGAATTTACTAGCTGCTCAGAATTTGATATTCTATCAACTAAGCACTTACAGGTATTTTTGCATTCTATTTGTAAAACCAGCTTACACAAATTTATTTGGGATTTCTCCTAACCACCCCCACCCTCACCATCTCTCTCACTCTCAGTTTTCTCATTTGTAAAATGGACAGAATATTTCTTAACCTTCCTCACTGAGTTGAATAAGTGGCTTAAAGGAAGTAATTTTTGTAGTTACTTTATAAAAACTATAAGATATTAGAGTGTCATTAATATGATTACGAAGTTGTTGGAAGTTAGCTTTCTTCCTGTTGGGAATAGTAATTTTTTTTCAGCTGGAGCTCAATGGTTTCCCTGCTGCAGGTTGTGGCACTTTTTCTCCACGCCTCAATGACTCATGTGGCATTTAGTATGAGCTATTCTTGCAGGTTGCTTTTTTTTTCCTTTTTTTTTTCTGTCACCTCAAGTCTGCTCTAATCGCTTCAAGAACAAAGGCCCAATTTTAACCCTGTGGGCTGCAGTGCTCAGAGCTTACAGCAGAGGCTGAGGGCACAATCCTCCCAGAGGCAAAGCACAGAGGGTGGGAAGGGCCAGCGCTGAGTGGAGAGACCTGGTCTTCTATGGCAAGAAGACAGAAACACAAGAGCCTTGATGACATGGAGAAATTCTGAGACGTAGAGGAACCCTGAAAGGTTTCCATTGACTTGCCTTGATCTTAGGAAGGAAGAAAAAAGCCATGAGATGAGGGAAAGCGAGAGGGTAGAAGCTGAGATCTTCAGAGGATAGACATGAAAGAGTTGTGTAAACTCAAAACATTCCATATCATTCTCCCTGTGTGATAAACAAAATCTATGTCTTATTAACTTTTAAAGTCCCAGTTCCTGTCACAATAGCTGGCATACAGTTGTCACTGGCATATAGTTTCTTGACTCTGAAATGAGTGGAAAATAATACAATTATTATTTTATTATGTTACATAATAATAACAGCATATATGACATATACAATATAATAATAATATTAATAATAGTTATTCAGTACTTAATAATATCATGTATTTAGAACCTTATGTCCATTATTTCACTTAGTATTCAGAATAGCCTTACTAGGTAGCTGCTATGATTATCCCCAAATTAGATGTGAGAAAGTTGAAGTTTTGGAAAGTGCTTCTGAAATACTGTTGTGAGGCTTAGGGTAGTGAGATAAGTGAAGAAAAATAAAATAATTATAGGAGTTGAGGATCCAACACTCTCAGCATAACTGATGTGTTTGCCTCAGTCATGCTCTGCAGCCAGAGCAGTTGGTTGAGTTTACCACATCTTAGAATCCAGTGGTTATGCTGACTTTATCCCCTTTATGTTTCTTTAGACTTAATGGCTATGAATCACCTAAATAAGAGGGAAGAAGTTAATGAATGAAAATAGAAACAACTGAGATGTGTTCTTCAGCTTGGTGGTGATGAGTAATTATCATTGGCTCTTAAGCATTCGAAGGTGAGCTTCATCCCACCCTTTTAGCAAAATACTTTGCTCCTGGCCTATGCGAGCTTAACTTCATTCAGGAAATACTGGTTAAGAGGATTCAGGAGGGGCCATTTGGAGGCTGGTGAACTCGACAACCTATGCAGACTGTGTTTTGCACAGCTCAGTTATTTGCTGACTAATAGGTACAGGGGGTAGAACAGGAAAGAGGAATCCCCACCAAAAAAATAATACAAAAACCAAAAAACTGTGCCATTTGGGTGGAGTTGCTTAGGTCTTTACTTAAAAACCATCACATCATCTACCTGTCATAAAACCAGGGCAGGGCAAATGCACTAGCTGTGAAAGGAAAGACTGCTCCTTTTTGACAAGGCCTGGTCTGGTTCGAGAAATGTAGGAAGGTTTGTACGATCCTTCCTGTACAGGGGAAGGGGAACCTGGTGGGCAGGACTTAAATTGTTGCATTATGAAGGAATAGATAGATACCTTTTATTTTAATTACTTCGGGCAAGGAAGAATTGCATAATATATCAACTTAGCACTTACAGGTATTTTTGCCTTCTGTTTGTAAAAACCACTTACACAAATTTATACAGATTGTACTATTATGTCTTAAATTTGGATTCGGACAATGGAGCATTCTAAAAAGAAACCAGAGAAGATGGTGAGAAGGTTGAAAATGGTGTGAACTGAGGATCAGATAGAAGAGGTGGCCACGTGCCTGGGCAGGGGAGGCTCTGGCACAGGTGCTCAAGCTCAGCCTAGGTTGCACATTGTATCTGTCTGTGACACTGTAAAAAGTCCACCTACCTGGTCCCACACGAAGAGATACTAAATTATTAACTCATAATACAATTTGGCTATCTGGAGTGTTAAAAGCTCCTCAGGTGATTCCAATGCAGTCTAGCTGAGAACCACTGCTTAGGGAGCTTGTGAAATGAGAAGAGTCTTCTAATAGGAAAGGGAAGAGATCTCCTCTCTTTACTACCAAGAAAATAACTAGCGATAAGAAGTGATAGGGAGGCACATTTGGGCTCTGAGGAAAGAATGCTGGAAAGCTTTGAGCTGAACTGAAAATGGAAGTGGCTTAGTGGTATAGAAGCTTTGATCACTGGAGGGGATGAAGGAGAAGGTAGACAACCATTGATTAGGAATGCTGGACCAGGCCAGTGATGGCCCACCTGTGCCAGAAGCATCCTCAAGCCCCCTTACCCTTCACTCATGGCAGTTCTGATTTCCCTCTTTTTCTATATTGAGTTTCCCCATAACATTTCCTCTGAACAAAGAGATCTGCTCAAAAAAAAAAAAAAAAAAGTTTAAAACCACTAAACTAGTTGACCTTTATAGCTATTACCCACTCTGAAATTCTATAGTATTAAAACCTGTTTGATGTTTTCTAAGAAATCAGGCTACTAATTGATCCATTCTTCCGAAGTCGGAGGGGAAAGGAAGGAGAGCACGAGGTGCACGGAAAGTGTGAGTAGAAGAGGGCAGACTTCTCTTAGCTAAGGGCCAGACGCAGGAGCCTTCAACTCTGTCTAGGCTGGGAATTACCTGGGAGATCTTTTTGAAATTTATTTTTTATTAGTTTCAGGTATACAAAGCAACGCAATAACACTTAGACATTTGAAACCCTCATAAAGTGATAACCCACCCCCAAGCTACTACCCCTGTGACATCTTGTATAGCTGTAACAATGCCGTTGACTATCTTCCCTATGTTGTACTCCACATCCCATGACTATATACCTATATATTTATAGTTGATATTCAATATTACTCTGCTTCAGCTTTAGGTGTACACACATTAGTCAGGCATCTACAGAGTCTATAAAGTGATCTCGCTGATAAGTCCAGTGCCCATCTGGTACCTTACATGATCTTTACAACATTGTTGATTATATTCCCCTCTACTGTATTAACTACCAATTTGTATTTCTTAATGTCTTCACCTTTTTCACCCTGCCCCCAGCCCCATTCCCATCTGTCATCCTGATAGATCTAGTACCTATCTGGCACCACACCTAGTTATTACAATATTATTGACTATATTCCTTATGCTATACTCTACATCCCCATGACTACTGTACAACAACCAATTTGTTCTTCTTAGTCCCTTCCCCTTTCACTCATCCTTAACCCCCCTCCCATCTTAAAGAAGTCCTTCTAAGATGCCTTGTAATACTGGTTTGGTGGTGATGAATTCCTTCAGCTTTTTTGTGTCTGAGAAGCTCCTTATCTGTCCTTCAATTCTAAATGACAGCCTTGCTGGGTAGAGCAATCTTGGTTGTATGTCACTGCTTTTCATCACTTGCAATATTTCCTGCCACTCCCTTCTTGCCTGCAAAGTTTCTGTTGAGAGATCAGCTGATAGTCTTATGGGGGCTTCCTTGTATGTAACTGCTTTTCTCTTGCTGCTTTTAAGATTCTCTTTGTATTTAACTTTCGGCATTTTAATTATAACATGTCTTGGCGTTGACCTCCTTGGGTTTATCTTGTTTGGGACCCTCTGTGCTTCTTGTGCTTGTATGTCCATTTCCTTTACCAGGTTAGGGAAGTTTTCTGTCATTATTTCTTCAACTAGGTTTTCAATTCCTTGCTTTCTCTCTTCTCCTTCTAATACTCCTACAATGTGAATGTTGGTACGCTGGATATTGTCTGGGAGGCCCCTTAAACTCACCTCAATTTTTTGGATTACTTTTTCTTTTTGCTGTTCTAATTGGGTATTTTCTACTACCTTATCTTCTACATCACTGGTTGGGTCCTCTGCTTTATTTAATGTACTGTTGATTCCCTGTAATATATGCTTCATATCCATTGTTGTATCCTTTATTTCTGACTGGTTCTTTTTTATGGTTTCCACTCCATTTTTATGCTTCTTATCGCTCTGTTGAAGTTCTTTATGAGATCACTGAGCATTCTTATAACCAGTGTTTGGAATTCTGCGTCTGATAGATTGTGTATCTCTGTTTCGCTTAGTTCTTTTTCTGGAGCTTTGTTCTGTTCTTAAATTTGGGACATGTGTCTTTGTCTCCCCAGTGTGGCTGCCTCCCTGTGCTTGTGTCTATGTATTTGGTATGGCTGCTATGTCTTCCAGTCTTAGTAGAGTGGCCTTATGTAGTAGGTGTACTGTGTGGTTCAGTGGCGCAGTCTTTCCGATCACCTGAGCCATGCATTCCAGGTGTTTCCCCTGTGTGAGTGTATGTTCCCTCCTATTGTAGCTGAGCCTTGGTTGATAATTGCACATCAGTGTGAGGGGCTGACCCTTGGGCTCACTGGTTGTGAGGACTGGCCTTGACTACAGTGGAAGAGTTGTTGTGCAGGGACTGACCCTACAGAGCAGGGTCTGCCTCAGCAGGACTCTGGGGCTTGCCCAATCCGCCCTTTGGGTGTGTTGTACTTGGAGGCAGTTGGGTGATGCTCCAGCTCATTTTGAAGCTGGCCACTGGGGGGTGCCAGCCCCAGGACCACCTTTGAAGGGATCCACTGTAGGTCTACTTCAGCCACAGCCCATCCGCCACCTGGGGCCACTCAGCAGGAGCCAGAAAGAAATCTGCAGGTGGTTGCTACCCATGCTGTGCTTGGAAGGGCCTTAAGAGGCCAAGCCACAAGCCAAAGCTGGTTGCTGCTAGTGCCGGGCTTAGGGCTGCTTAGCCAGAGGCAGCTTGTCTGGGTTCTGTGAACTTTTGAGAGTCTAGGAAAGTCTGCAGCTTGGACCAAGGCAGGTGGTCTGCATGAAAAAGCCACTGAAAGCAGCCTGGTGTGCCCGAAAGTTGGATGAGGCAAGGTCTCAAATCTCCAGGTTGGAGTGAGCTAATGATGGAGACTCAGATATGGCAACCACCTGTGTTTGCATGCCAGGAACAGGGAGAGTTCAACAAAGAAACAATGGCCTCCACCAGCTCCCCAGTCCAGGAGAAAGCCACTTCTCTAGGCCCTGTCGCAAGCCACATAACTTAATTTCCCACCATTTGTCCCTACCACCTGTCCAGCTGCTGCCCCAGGGCTGGAGCTCAGAGGAGTAATTCCATTGGTGGGTAAATCCGTGTGAAGTCCCTTTTAGAGGAGCTCCTATGAGTGCAGCTGCATTTACTCTTAGTCACAATCTCCGCTGGTTTTCACAACCAAAAATTATGGGTACTCTTCTCCCTGGCACTGGAACCCTGGGCTGGGATCCCTCACTCCTTTAGGGGGTAGGGGGGACCCCCACAGCTGAAATAGCCCTCCCAAACTTTAATGGTCCCACATAGGTGTGGGACCAGCCCGTTTCGTGTCTCTGACTTTCCTACCAGTCTGGAGGTGGCTTCTGCTGCGTGTCCTTAGTTGAAAGGCTTCAGTTCAGCTTGATTTCAGGCAGTTCTCAATAATGGTTGTTTTGTAGATGAGTTGTAATTTTGATGTGGCTGTGAGAGAAGGTAAACACAGCTTTTACCGACTGTGCCATCTTTTTAACAAAACCTCCCCTAAACCAGTTAAATCAGAGTATCTGGTGACAGGTATTCATAAAATGCTGTGAGACTGAGAGCCACTACTTAATGGTTGAGCAGTGAGAAATGGTTTTTTTGTATATATTGAGACTGAATGTGTTAGACAACCTCTGGCATAGTAGTTCGTAGTCAGGTGCTTCAGAATCAGCTGGAACACTCGTTCAAACACAGACTGCTGGGCCCTATCCCCAGAGTTTCTGATTAAGTAGGTACATTACCAGCCCTCAAATGTGCATTTTTCAAACAAGTTCCAGTTGATACTGATGCTGCTCATCTGCGGATCACACTTTGAGAACCATTGCTCTAACAAAAGGGATTTACTTTAGACATGAAAAAGAACCTCCTAAAAGTGATAATTCAATTCACAATATGTGCCCTGGATATGATGTGATAGTGGCGCTTTACTTCTATGGTCTTCCCTGCAAACATACATTAACCTAGTCTAATTGGAGAAACATCAGAAAAATACCAGTTCAGGGACATTCTACAACATATCTGACTAGTGATCTTCAAAACTGTCTAGTTTTGGTCATCAAAAACAAGGAGAGTCTGAGAAAGCATCACAATGAAGAGGAGCTTAAGGAGACATGAAAACTAAATGTTATGTGGTATCCTGCATGGGATCCTGGGACAGAAAAAAGACAGGGGAACACTGACAAAATAACATATCAATATTCATTCACTGGTTATAACAAATGTACCATACTTATGACATATGACAATAAGAGTGGAAATTGGGTGTGGTATAAATGGAATATTATCCATTTATTCTCTATAATATTGCTGTGTTAATTATAATAATTCTGTAAATCTAAAATTTTTCTAAGATAAACAGAGTTTATTGAGAAAGAGAGAGAGAGCCTGAGAGAACTTCCTGGCTATTATAACACAAACCATTCCTGATAGCAGTTGTGGAATTGTTGTCTTTGAAGAGCATCAAGGAAAAACAATGAAATAATTGTATTTTTAGTCTGAATGAAGCCATGTTCTAGATAAATTATGTAACATTTTTATCCCCTTCTATTTACATAATTGTGTGATCTTAAAATGATTTTAGGGCTGTATTTTAAATATATTTGTATATACATGTATAATACAAATATATAAATGCACACATGTATATTTCAGCATACTATAGCTGATATAAAAGACAACATAGCTGAGTCCTCTTACTTTATTAGGTGCAGTCATGCGATAGGAATACAATCCTAGATAAGAAAGGTACCTGTTTTAATGACTTAAAATTCGTAGTAGAAATTTTCATCCTTTGAATACACTTTTCGAGAAACCATCTCAGTGATTCTCTCTTTCTCTCTCTCCCTTCTTTTTTGCTGTTTCGAGAGAATTTGATCAAGGTGGTCTAGATGAAAGAGAGTCAGGGTCCTTTACCTAGGTGATATTTTGCTGCTGGTTTGTAGTTATGGATTACCTTATTTTGATGGCTTCCAGAATGAACTTTATCAAATTTCCTATATATTCAAATGTTAATGTGTCCATGGAATTCTGTGGGCTCACAGTGTGTGTGTGTGTGTGTGTGTGTGTGTGTGTACACGTGTGTACGTAGGGTGGGGGGCAATATAACCACTCTCTGGACACATACTTGTATGTGTATTAATCACCCAACATTCATATTGTTTTAACAGCTTGGCTTTAAGTCCCCTCAGCTTTTTGAGCGTTGGTTGCTTATGGTCTCTGCCATAGTACCTGGCAATGTTCAAGATAATAAGTAGCAATCAGACCTGGAAAGGAGATAATGCTCAAGGGCAAATTAAGTGCCTCAGGTATACTTACAGTGGATTGGTTTGGACCATTGATCTTTTCTTTTCAAGTGACTTAACTGTACATTTGTAGGGGTTAAGCGAGGAAATCTGAAGCACTCCCAGTGATTGGCAGTGGTCTAGAGAACAGCTTTAAGGGAGAAACTTAGATACCTGATTCGTCTTCCATCCAGTCAGAGACTCCTAAAGAACAAGACTGAAAGGTTAAATGTGAAATACAGAGAAAGTAAGCAATTTACTTTCTGGGTTGTCTGACACCAGAGCCCATGCTCTGAACAATTAGGCTCTCCTGCCTTTCTGGGAGAGGATGCCAGGAGGAGTCCCTGTCTTGAGGAGCCTGGCTAGAGGGTCTTCTCCAGGATCTGAACAGGAATTTCCCAGGGATCTCCACAACTGTCTAATGCCTAGAAAGAGAATGTCCCATCACTTGGCTGTACTTCTATTCAGCCTGCTTTCCACACCACTACCGCCACCATCACCACCAGCAACTGGTAAATATTGTTTGAGCTCCTGTTCTATGCCAGGTACTATGGATATGAAGATGAAAAAGACACTATAATCCTGCCCTTGGGAACTACACAGGAGATAGACATCTAAGCAAACAAGCCAACAAAATCCCCAACAGTCTCTAGTAAAAGCCAAAAAAAAAAAAAAAAAAAAAAGAGCCCATAAGGGCAGGGACCCACCTTGCCTTAGGGAAGGATTCAGAATGCTGTGACTCCTTTCCCCTCTCATTTGGCTTTCTAGCTCTTACTTCCCTTATTTCTTCTTACAACTCTAAACTGCTGAGATCTGAGGTTCTCCCTACAAGGTGCTGGGATGTTCAGAAGGGAGGTATTCTGCTCATTCAATAAAGAGTTTGTAGATACATAGAGGTGCCAACTCAGCATATGCTTATCTGCCTTCTTCCCCAAGGCAACCAGGAACATTTATATCTACACTGTTCCTTCTTTCAGGGCAGGAATCTCCTGTTCATTTGCAAGTTATTCTGGCAGTGTTGCCCTTTCTTTGTATCCTTGTCTACAGCAGTAACAAACAGCTGTTGCTGAGGCGTTGTTGTTGACATGTTACCTTTCAAAACTCCCTCTTGTAGGAGAAGCCTCATCCTGATGATGGACCTTCATTATCTGGCCTGACTAGTGGCCCTGTTGCCATGGAGAGCTGATGGAATCAGGTGTGTTTTTCACTGCGTCACTCCTGTCTGGGGTTCAACAAGAGCTCTTTCATACGTCATGTGTGGCCTTGCCTGTGGCAGGCTGCCGCCATGCTTTTCCTGTGGGTAAAACTTAATCAACTAATCAGCAGCAGATGGTATCAAGACCTCTGTGTGATACGTTAATAGTGACCCACAGGCTTCCACAATTAATAACATGGTGACCTTTGCCAATAAAGTTGTTTTGAGGGAAGAAAAGACTCTAGTCACCAGACTTGGGAGGAAAGAGCTTGTGTTCACATAAACATAATCTCACGTCACTGCTTGTCACCGCAAACTGTTTTGTTCTCGAAGAGCCTCTTTGAGCTCATCTGATCTTGATTTCCTACATAACAACTTTCTTGGTTGATATGCCCTTTGGCAAACGCAGCAAGTTCTGCTTCCTGTTTCTAAACTTGCAGACAACCATCCATATATCTCACAGCTGTCAGTTTTAACCAGATAACAGCAGCACTTTCTTGCAACTTTTTATCTTAAGCTCAGGTTAAAAGGACCCTGGAAGTAAAGTTGATTTATTTGATAGAATATTCTCAATTAATTTGGAAAAATTTCCACATGACTCATAATCTAAAAAAGAAAGTAGAAATACATGCTCCCCCTTCCTATGGCTTAAAAAAATCAGTGGTGACATGACTAAAGACATGAAGATTTTAATGCAGTAAATGCCTTTCAGTTTTTCTTCTGTGTTCGTTGAGAGCAAAGGAGGGAAGGAACCATCAGTGGGATCCTGGCAGAGGACCCGAAAACAGGAAAACTTTAAGTACAGCAATAGGTCATTGGTCAGAATCAAGGGGAGTCATGCACACTTTGTAGGTCAAAAACATATTAATAGTTCTGTTGTATGCACTCTTGCCATGAAGTTGATTAACTTTATTCATTGATGAATATTACAAACTTTTCCTAAATAAACTCATTATTAGTTATATAATATTTACTGTATTTGTAGCAGATATTCTTATTTTTCCATGAACCTGCAGCAGGGATCACAGATTTCTTCATCTCTAAGTCAAAAGTCTGTCTTGACCACACTAACCAAGGTTCTTTGGAAAAGTTAACCTCACTCATGCTTTGGGATGGCTCTACTGTTCTCTTGGAGATACAAACATACACCCATCATCATCATCATCATCATCAATCATCATCAATCATCCTGGAGTGTGACACAGACCACAACTGGGAGTGTGGGCTTCTGGTCTTCAGTCCAACTTGACTGCCATGCTCCATGGTCCTGTCATGTCCTGTGCTCTCTGCCATACCTGGTGCTCCCTGCCATGCCCTGGGCTCCCTGCCATGCCGTGTGCTCCCTGCCATGCCCTGGGCTCCCTGCCATGCCCTGTGCTCCCTGCCATACCTGGTGCTCCCTGCCATGCCCTGTGCTCCCTGCCATGCCCTGTGCTCTCTGCCATGCCGTGTGCTCCCTGTCTTGCCCGGTGCTCCCTGCTATGTATGTCCTGTGGTCCCTGCTATACCTGGTGCTTCCTGCTATGCCCTGTACTCCCTGCCTTACACTTGTGGTATATTCAGAAGTCAGGGCTGTCCTCCTGATGGGTTAGGCTTTCATATCTTGACTAATGAATCAAGATACGGCAAGTTATGGTACCTAATATTTAGCTTGCCTCAGTACCATCTCCCATTGGGTAGACCTCTTCTTCCCGATGCGGGGGGCCACGGGAGACTCCCTAAAGTCTCTCCCCTCTAAAATGAAAGCAACTCTAATTTGTCTCCTGCTAGATCCAATCTTCCAAAGAGAGGTTTGGATTTCCTTCATTGCCACTTGGAAACACAAAGATGCTCTTGATTTGAGAAGGGTGGCAGTTGCCTGATGGGGGTTGGTAACCAAAGCCTGGACCTGGAGACTTCCATGTCCTGAAGGAGGCAAAGAGAGTAAAATTACCTTTTTTTATTCTTTTGAGTCTCCTTAGATGATAGAATGATATAGAAACTATTCTCTTAATAGTTTATATTTCTATATAATGGATGTGGCATAATTTATCAAACCACTGCCCTCAGGATAAAATCTGAGCTTCCAAACATGATTTACACGTCTGTCCCCACTTGGCTCCTGCCTGCTTGTCCTTGCATCCTGCTCCTGCCCTGCTAAACTTCTGGTCTTTTTAGCTAATTTTTCCCCCTAGGTTTTACATATGCTGATCCTTTTTGTTGGAATACTCTTCCCTCCCTTCTGATTAACTTCACACATTCTTCTCATTTTAGTTTAAATATCGCTTCCTCTGGTTTGGTTCCCTCTCCTAAGGATCTCCTGCAGCAAATATCGTAATTACTTGATTAACTGTTCATCACCTCCCAGACCATAAATTCTGTCTTGTGCTTATCTTCTGTTCTAGCGCCATGTTTGACACCTATTAGATGCACAATGAAATATTGACATGAGTAGTGGACATTTAGGGTGCTCCTGGTTTTTATAAGCAATGATGAAATGAACACTTTTATGCATGATTATTTGCCCATATTTTGGAATTTTTAAATTACTCTCCAGTGATACATTTTTGGAAGTAGGATTACTCAGTCAAAAAACGTAAACATTTTTTAAGCCTCTTGAGAAACAATAAATTGCTTTCCAGAAAGTTTTACATTCCTACCAGCAGTGAGAGATTTCCATTTTCACTGTAATCTTATCAGCACTATTAGGAAAATAAACTATCTTTGCTAACTTGATAGTAAGAAAGGTTCCCTTCTGTAGTTTCGATTTTGCCTTAGTTAAGTAGCGAGATGGAAATTTTTCATCTTTTTTGTATTCATTTATATTTGCTTTGTTATGACTTGTCTAGTGTCTTTTGCCTGTTTTTGTTCTAGAATTTTCATGTTTTTCAGGTCAATTCTTATAAGCTCTTTACGTTTTAAAGATGTTAGATTATTATAATATACATTGTAGATTCCCCCCTCACCCCCGCCCCCATTTAGATGTTTGTATTTTCATCTTATGTCCTTAAAGTGAACATTTTTGTGTGGTGAGGTCTGTCATTATCTGATTTGGGATTCCTGAGATGACTCTTAAACCTAGAGTGGCCTTCAGCACCAGTGATGACATATTCAGCTACTTTTTCTTGATATGTAAGGCATAAGGTATCTTTGCTTATGTGTGTGTGTGTGTGTGTGTGTGTGTGTGCGTGCGTGCGCGTGTGTGCGTGATCACATTTATTAGCACAGGTCCTTGGGGCTCAGCCATTAGGAATTTAATGGTAGGCAGGAAGGATCTTCTTTTGCCAAAAGGACTGAGCAATTGTCTCATAATAATCTGTTGAATAATCTTTCCTTTCCTAGTGACTTAAGGTGTTTCTTTTCACTAATTTAAAAGCAATATTAGTCTAACTTCAGTATGTCTTCCTAGAGTAGGCCAGGTCCTTTTTCATCATTCTAGGTTTCAGAGAGGGGCTGTGAGGGGGCAGGGTACCTTCTGCATTTCATCTCCCCCCTCATTCTCTGCCTACTGGGTACAGCAGTTAAGCTTTACCATGGCTAAACTCAGGGGCATCTAGGGAAAAGCTGGAGTAGAGATCTGAAACTGGTAAGGGCACAGTGCATTTGCATGAATACCAACCAGGTTAATTTAGTCCCGTTTAGACTTATCAGAGCATAGCTTTAGTTTTTCTGGCATAGGATCTAAAAACACAGTCTATGAACAGATGCCCACTGAAAAGTAAGTGCTATGGCAAGAGACAGAATGAATATCTGCAGCCATTCCTAGTGTTCGAGAGACCCCAGTCTCTTAGGTGATGATTTCTTCTTTTACACAACATTGCAGTTATACAAAGGGGGAATGACAGTGTTAACTAACTAAGGCAAGAATCGACAAAATGTTTCCTTTACAGGAAGCCACTAGCCACATACTCAAAAAGGTGGGTGGGAGTAGACATCTCTATATTAAGTTAATCTCTCTCTCTCTCTCTCTCTCTCTCTCTCTCTCTCTCTCTCTCTCTCTCTCTCTCTTCTCTCTTCCTTTCTTCCTTTTGAATATTGGAAACAAAGAGGAGTGATTATTTTTATATTTCAAGAAGCCAGAACAGTGGGAGTAAGAGAATCTTGTTGCATCAGGAGAGTTGTAATTTATATCAAAGTGCCACAGGATTTAAATGGAAGCATGTTAAGAGGCTTCACACTCTCCCCAAAAATGTGGATCTGTGTTTTAAAATGAATTAGTTCAGCCTTTATCCTGAATTCAAGTACAATTTAGCCCCCTCCTGAATCTTAGACAAATCTAATTAACATTCCTTTGCCTCACCCCCACCCCCAGTCTCCTATAATTTCTGCTCTGGGTGTGTGCTTGGCTGGAGGTGGGGTGCTACAAGTATTTACAATGTCCCAAGGTGTTGTAGTTTTATTTGCAAGTAATAGACAGCAAGTAACAGAGACTGGACTCACATCAGCTCAGATAACAGGGAACCTGTTCTCCAGCTCCTACTCCCCACCCTGCACCCTCCTGACCTTGTTCTTCTTTTTCTTTTTCCCCACAGCATTTATCAGCCTCTAACACATGCTCTATCACTTCCCTTGTTATTCTTATTGTCTGTTTGTCTCCTTCTCTATAGGACAAGTATATCCTATAGAGTTTTTTGTTTTCTTGTTTTTCTCGCTGGCTGCTTGTCATTTATCTTCCACTAGGTGCAAAGGACACTTGTCTGTTTTATGCATTAATGTATTATTACATATAGGGGTGAGGAAAGGCAGGCATAGGAAAGGTAGAGAATATTCTAAGTGTCAGATACCATATCTGGCACTTAAGTAGTCACTCACTAAATATTTGTTGAACTCAACTGAATCAACTCACATCCCTGAAAAGTCCAGGTTTTTGCTGAGATGGGGGTCCTTTGTCCCAGTGATGTCACCCAAGACCCAGTATTTCATTGTTTTCATTGCCTACTTTGGTTTCCTTAGTGTGGACTCCATTCTAAGTCAGGCTGCTCTTGTGGTCCCCAGGGCTTCTTATTCAACTACAACAGGAGGGACGAAGAGATTTGCTTCATCCTGCAGTTCCAGCAAAAGCCAGGGGAGTCACTTTGAAACCACTGGCTTAGGTCATAGCCACCGTGGCCAGGGGTATAAATATGCTGATGTCTTAGCCTCAGCTACATGTTCCCTCCTTACCACCAAGATGAAATCAGCCTTTCATGAATCACATGGGTCCCCAAACAGAAATTGACAGGTTGCTGGAGAGGAAAAAGCGGAGAATGAACATCCACACTATTCGACGAGAAGCAAGAACATGCTAACCAATAAGGGGTTACCATGACCAGCAAACAGAATATGGGAAACCCCCTCTCTCTTCTTCCTACTTTATGTGACTAGAGCTGAAGTGAGATTCAACTTACATGGTTACATTGAGTTCGTTGTTTCTCTTTTTCTTTTTTTTGGCAAGTTTGAGATTTCCTAAGAATTGCAGGGACCCTCTAAAAGGATTTCATTGATACCATTTTTTGGAATTTTTAAAAAAACTGTCATTTTACCTCTTTTTATTCTTATTCTGCACTGGCTGCAGAAGAGATTGGGACTTCTTCATTTTCAGGACTTCTTGTCTCGGTCAAGGCTGTAGTCCTTGGCCGTGAATCATAATGCCCCCCAGAGCCGCTCCTGGTAGGGCAGAACCCCTTGCTGCCTGGAGAGGGCCAACGCACTGTGATAACTGGCTCCTCTCTGCCTTTCCTCACCCTTATATGTACTAACTCACTTTACAACCTCAAGTAGAAGATTGGTTAATTTGGCCACCCACAATTCTGTAACACAGTGGGCAGGCTGCTGCAGGTATGTACCGGGCCGGAGATGGTGAAATTTCCTAAGTTGTATATCAAGTCAACATATGTGCCAGAAAGTATAATTCTGTCTCCAGGATCTCAGTCTCCTCGGTTATTCACAACCTAAGGGAAGCACTCTTGTTCTCTAAAACCTCAGCTTACAGAAATAATAGAAGTGATAATTATTTGCATTACTAATGCTGGCTCCTCGGTACAATATTGTTCTTTTGGAGTAGTGTCAGTCAACCATGAATTACTCTGAGAATGAAATATGACCACTTACCCATGCATGGTCTAGTTCCTGCCTGCCTTGCCAACTCCATCTTGTGCTGATTTCCCCTTTTTCCTTCCTGCTTCAGCCACACTGGCCTCTAACGTATGGAAATAATCTAAAGCCTTTTCCTTTCTTAAGATCTTACACTGCCTGGGTTCAAGTTCTGCCTTCACCACTTACTAGCTGGGTGACAAGAACAAGCCACCTTTCAGTGCTTCATTTTATTCATCTGGGAGGTGGGGCTAACAACAATCCTACTTCATAAAATTGTGTTAGGATTAAAGGACATAATACGAGGTTGGACAATTAAGTTTGTGAAGTCATCCTAGAAAAAGTGCTACATACCTCATTGCTTAATATCACTACGGTCACCTTCGAAGTACTCCCCTTGGGAAGCTATGCACTGATGCCAGTGCCCAGTCCACCCTTCTAAGCAATTGTGGAACTCTTTTTCTGGAATGGCCATCAGAGCTGTTGTCGTATTATCCTTGATGTCCTGAATGTCACCAAAATGTCTTCCTTTCATTATTTCCTTTATCTTTGGGTAAAAAAAGAAGTCATTGGGGACCAGATCAGGTGAGTAGGGGCGGTGTTCCAATACAGTTATTTGTTTATTGGCAAAAACTCCCTCACAGACAGTGCTGTGTGAACTGGTGCATTGTCCTGATGCAAGAGCCATGAACTATTGGTGAAAAGTTCAGGTCATCTACCTTTTTTTTTTTTTTTTTTTGAGGGCAGTGTCACTGGCCCTCATATGTGGGACCCGAACCAGGCCCGCCAGCCTCCCAAACCAGCACTTAACCACCGTCCACCGTGCCACTTGGCCAGCCCCAGGTCATCTAACTTTTTCACGCAGCTTTTTCAGCACTTCCAAATAGTAAACTTGGTTAACCATTTGTCCAGTTGGTACAAATTCATAATGAATAATCCCTCTGATATCAAAAAAGGTTAGCAACATTGTTGCAACAAATTCATGAACTTAATTGTCAGACCTCATATATGTAAAGTTCTTGGCTCATAATAATTGAAATGTTAGCTTATTTCTCCTGCTCTCCCCCATCTCCTCACCTTCCTTTTTTCCAAATCTGGATTTTCAATGTCTTCGTTGTTATAGAAACTGTAACTACTTCAGAGGCCTTTTCTGACCACTCTATCTAAAGTAGCACCTTTATTATTTTCTTTCACACCTTCTTTTTGCCATCACTGCACCTATCTCAATTTGCAGTTACACATTTATTTGCTTTAATTACTTGTTCATTATTTTTCTCCATGCATAAACTAAAAATTCTATGATAGCAGGACTCTTGGCTATTTTATTAATCATTGTATATATTATATGTGTCTGTACAGAGAAGGTAGTCAATAAATGTTTAAGAATGAAAGCCTGAGTTCTCTGAACAGCAAGGGAACTACAAAGGGAAACTGAAATTCTGAATCACTGATAATTCTGTAATACACGAGTGCAGAAGCTACACTGCTGGATCTCCACACAGGGCTGAACATGGGGGTGGAGGAAGGAAGCATTCCTCCTACCTAAAAGAGAACACCACGCAACTTGGACACCTCCGATTTCCAGGTCTTTAGCTATGGAAGTAGATGGAAGTGCTAAACAGGTGACGGTGATGACCGGTAAATGTCCAGGAGAGACTGTAATCTAGCTCTGTGGAGGCATCTTATTCAGCAGCCCATGGAAGATGCCTTCTAGGGATCTCCAGCAGTATTTGAAAGATGGCTTTCAGGGGCTTGAAGGTCCACTGTCACAGGCTCTGGAAAGAACCAAAGAAACTTGAGTTGGGGTTGGTTGTTCTTGTTATCTGTAGAGTTGGGTATGGCCAGAGGAAACTTGAATTACAGAATTAATATTTTTGTGGCCAGGACTTTTTCCCACGTGCAAGGTGCAGAAAATAGTCCAGTAAAGTTCCATAGCCAGTTCATTGATGGAGGGTGACAGTAAGGAAGGAAAGAGCACAGTTTTATCAAAACTCCCATGTCATTACCTATGTGACTTCTGTAGTGGGCTATGGCCTTAACCAGCTGCAGGGAGTGTTGGTGGGGAAAATGGATCATTTTCTATCATACCGGACCTTTTAAAAATCACATTTTCAGCATTAGCCAATAGTAAAGAATGCTGAGTACATTTATCTTATATTATCTGGACAACTGGAAAAGGAATAAGCTGGTAAACAGTAAGCTGGAAAAATGTACACACTAACACTTTTAATGAGAGGGCAGTCACCTGAGAGTCAGGAAGTCATGCCTCTGCTCTTTTTACGCCTTACAAATTACATTTTAAAAACTTATAACTGAAGGGCATAAAATAAAATGTGAACAGCCCTCCTCCTCCCCTACTGCTCAACTAATCTGATTCCTTAGAGATAACCACTTTTAAAACAGGCCTATGAACATTACTTTTTCTATGTATTCTTTCCCTTATATATACCCACATCACTGTATATGATCATCATTTTGTTGATAAGCATCCTCTTATTGATAGGTTGTTTCCTATATTTCTTGACTTACAAATAATGCTGCAATAAGAGTATTTGTACCTATATCTTTGTATATATTTTAGGGTGTATCTATAGAATAAATTCCTAGCCATGTGATTGCTGGGTCAAAATTATGTGCGTTGAAAATTTCTGCTTTTGAATGTTGACGTGGGCACCCTAAATCCTTTGCACTGCCTTTGGGCTAGGTCATTCTTAATGGCCCTTCTAGTTTTAACATTGTTTAAGTCTAAGATTCTCAGGCTCCTGTAGATGTTGGCTGCTTTAGGCTAACTTTTGTGCTGTGATTCTGAGAATGATTCTTGATGTAGAAGCAAGCCAGAGAGAGAAGAAAGATTAACAGCAAATGAGCAAATGCAGCTGAAAATAAACATGTATTTTCCATAAATATCAAGAAAGGACAGAATTCATCCAAGGTGGACAAAATACCCTTAGCTACTGCAAAAAGATAGAGATAAAAGGGGTGCTTTTACCATGAGCAGAAAACATAAATGTTTGAACTAAAAGAGCGTCTTGATACCTAAAGAGATTAGAGCTCTTTGTACTGAATTGAGGGCATAGTACCAAGGTTGGCACTAACCCAACCCATGATCTTTGAGCTATAGTCCTTTTGACTGTATCATCATCTATTTTCACAAGAGAAAGAGGACATGGCTAAGCCTGCCCAATCCTTGACAGGAGATCCTTTCAGAGAAATCCAGGGTGCTGCTGAAGTGTTGTAGATGATTCAGGTAGTGGAATTCTGCCTTTGAGTCAGGGCAGAATTTTAGCTTTTCCCTGGTTTGGGGGTTTAGTCACTGGAGCAAATTCTCTAAAGTCATATTTAAGGACCTGTAAAAATGTCCTAAGGCTGGCTGAGTGGCCCATTGGTTAAGAGTTGACTTGGGACACATTTTTTTTTTTCTGAAATCACTATCAGGCTATATGATCTGATGCATATTCCAGCAAACGGACAAGAATGTTTCAAATCGAGATGACACTGAAAAAAAATTCAGAATGGAAGATTGACATCTGTATATTGCATATATGTCAATAATTGAGGTGGTGGTGTTTTGGTTAGAATAGTTACAGGTAATCTAATCATCTGTGATTACTGAAATAAGTAGAATGATGATAGAGCATTCTAACGTGAAAGGCTTATAGAGCTTTCCTTCGCTTTACTATGTCAGGGTAAGTGACTCGCCCTACTTTTAAGTCTCCAAGGGCTTTAGCTATTCCTCTCTGCCCCCCACCAAACATACTTCTTTTTAGCATCTGTAAATGAGAGCATATGTCCACGCTTCTTCTACCGCCACCTCTAATTTACCCATTATTTTTTCTTTTCAAAGTCATTTTCATGCCAACAATCTTTGGAAGAAAGGAAAACAAAACAAAACAACAACAAATAAAACCAAAGCAGGATCCTAGCACTGCCAATGAGCCATATCTCAGGATAAATCAGAGGTGATGACAATGTAACTTGATTATTGTATTACTGTTTTGCTGAGAAAAGTGCATTTACTTATATCTGCTGACTACATTAAAATAATATTTTGTTGGCTTTTTTCAAAGCATCAGATGAGACAGGTCAGTGCTGGTCCCTTACCCTCTTCTAACAAGAAAGACTTTAAATCCTCAAGTAGCTAAATAATATGCAAGATATTTGCAGGAGGCAGAAGTGGTCCCCAAACTCCTCTAACTTCCTATAGGTTGCCTATTCTTGAGCCCCCTACCTCCCTATGATTTTGCGCTAATGCCTTCCCCAATCTAGGAAGTTTTGTTATTTGATTTCACATCCACCCTATCTTCCCTCATACCTCCCCTTCTGTGATTTTGAAATTCCTCCTAAACTCTACTTGCATCATTTCGTATCCCAGAACTAGCACTTCTGTTACTGCCTTTTGCCTCACTGAAGACATCCCCGAAATGTGGCTCAAAGGAAGGACTCCCTCAGAGAAAGGGGTTGCCCAGATAAATGATTCATTCACTACAGAGATGGATTTTTTTTAAACGTCACTTTCATTCTGGAAAATAGGAAACTGCTTTTCCTGCCTTTTGAAACACTGTCACTAAGGCAGAAGCTGGAGAACAAAACTGACAACTGCAAGGTTTTAAATGAACAGGCAAAAAAAAAAATTGTCCCACCAATAAGGAGGTCTGAAAGCTCACCACTGTCTTTCTCTTTTCCTGGTGGCTGAAGATGCAGAAGCAACCTTACTAACGTGCCGCAGAGACGTGACTCATGGTCAGCTGACAGAGCAGGAAGTCGCCCCAAGCTGCACTGACAGACGGGAAAGTCCAGGGCCGATTAAATGTACTTTTTAAGAAAGGAAATAAAGGAGGCACTTTGTAGCTGAAGGGTTGTGTCACAAGGTCAGAAAGCCCAATTACACTTGATAGTTCTGTGTAAGGCAGTAACCTGGGAATGTATTGATGTGTATATAAAGTCATTACTATAATATTTGCAAGCTACTCATGTATGTCTTAGTCATTAAAAACAGAACAGCACTCTGGTTGGAAAGATGGTATGACCCAATTTTCACTGGGCTGGATTAAATAATAAAGTAATTCTGGAGTCTATGCAAGGATGGTCATAAGCAAAATGGTGAAGCAGGGCATTTTTCCTTTCAGTGTGGTTGCCTCCTTTTTGGAGTTTTCTCTTGTACCAGGGGCCTGTGGATCTCACAGGGTCCTTTTGCTTTCTAATGAGATCACATGATCTCTTTCGGACAATCAACACATCCAGAAATACATGCGGACCTGTGGTGTGCCAAGGACTCTGCAACGGAGTGCAAGGGAAGATTGGATAGGAAAAGATCTTTGAGGAGCCCCATCTAGTTGGGGACAACCAGGTGTAAACATATTGAAAAGTGACTAACAGTATAAGAGTTGTTTCAAGGAAGAGTATGGTAGATTACCAAGCAGCGATGTCAAGAGAACATACCGTGGGTGTTGAGAGGAAGGCGAGGTCCGTTTGGACAAGGTTGGTCAGGGAAGTCTGTGTGCCAACAGTCGATCTGGAACTATACTTCACTTTAAAGTGGACGGAGTCTATAAATAACTGGCAAAGATCAAATCAGTTATCCCAGGAATGGCAGTAGTCAAGGTAGATATTTAGGTAGGATGGTGGTGCAGGTACGAGAGTCTGAAGATGTGAGTCAGTCCTGGTTCTCTGTTGAACACAGAAGCCTCTATTTCCTCATCTGCAGAATGGTGTGATAAATTCCCTACCTGCCATCTAGACTAAGTGAAATAGTGTGAAGCACGGTATCAACTCTAACCTATATAATAAACTTAAGTTATTGTTAGTGGTGATATGTGACTTTAAGAATATAATTTTGTATATAGAGACAATGCTTAAATTTTAAGGACTAAAGTGATAATTTCAACATCAATACACAGGTTATGAAGAAGAGCTGGCGGTGCGTAGGGAAGACTAACTATAAAAAGGAAATCACAACATGTAGGTGACCAGTAAGCACATACATAATAAGTTTGGTTCGGCGTCTTGTTAGACGCAAGGTGAAGACATTTCATTTTTAATATTATAACGAATACAGGTATTATCTTTCTAAGGATCTTTCCATTTTCCCTAACAGTGAGGTTAGTTGGCTTACAAAGTCCCAAGTGAACATGACATTTTTAATCTGGATTTATGGAGATTGGTACATAGTAAGAACTCAGTGTATACTTAATGAAAGTTTTCTAGATTTGAGATGCAATCTAGTAACATTGCTTCTAATTTGGGGAGTGAGAAGCGTGTTCTTTTCTCTCTCTCTCAGGCTCGTTGGAAAAATGCTTAATGTATTTGTAGTGGGATCAAAATGCACACAATGTGCATCAGATGTGCATAAATAATAAAAAATACATCTTTGTTGATTTTCTTTCACTGTGCTCATCTTGCTCATAGCCCGTTTGTACTGATGACAGGAATTTCCTTGACAATTTCCATTCCTTCCATACAAAAAAAAGTTTCTTTAGGGTAAATATTGAGTTCATTCAAAGTTCAAACCCTCTTTCAGAGCAGTGTTCTTCCCCTCAGGAATTTCTCTTTCCCTCTTCTCTTGTTCTAGTCTAGAGGACTATGTTCCAGGCAGTGTGCGGAGGACCTCTGGTCCCCAGGTTGTCCTCTGCAGCCCCTAGATTTCTGCTGAGGAGCCAGCTTCCTGGGCTCTGGTGTTCATAGAGAGGCGACAACCGGTCCTATGCAACTTGAATAATGTGCTGGTGTCCCCTGCTTATGACCAGGGGTCTGCTCACACTGTTTCCATGGGTCTGTGGATTCTGCCCTCTGTCCCCATGCCTCATCCAGTCAGATGGTCCCTTTGGCACCTGAATCCTCTCTTCTCCCCCATCCCATGTTCCCCTTGCCATCTGAGTACCATGTTGCAGTATGTGACATGCTGAGGGGCTGCCCCAGGTCCCTGCCCCCAGATCAAGATTGCTGGAAGGCTGTAAGAGGCTGGCTGTCTTCCCAGCTCATGCTGTGTTCAGATTCCCCCACAAGCTTCCCGGATTGCCCCAATGCCCAGGTCAGGCCCTGCTCCTTCTCCCTTCTCTCTCATTCAGCTCCTTTCTGTAGCCCAGGAAGGCTGTCCAGGGGTGTTAGCGAATTAGTTCCTTCTTGGGGCTGGGAACTGCCTGTCTCTTACTTCTGCCCTAGAACCAGTCCTCCAACATCCAGCTCATCAGACTATACACGTTTCCTTTTTAACCTTTTTTCTCAGCAAGGTTTGGCTTTTGCAAAACAGGAGTGTTTATTTTCAGACTTTTATCCAACTGCAATCTTTTAAGACCCATTTTTAAACAAAGTGCAGCAATGACCTCTTGTTCTCATTGAATTCTGTTCATGGGCATAATGTGTAGTGACTTCTAGAACAACTAGGGAGAAGGAATCACCAGAAATAAAAACATATTGACTTAATGTCTCAAAAATGTTATCCCTGTTACAAATGTTCAAAGTGCTTTGGTAGTTGTGACACCACTGTGAGGTGGGTGATGGTGACATCAGTTCCCCGCTTAGGAGGGGCTTGATCATTCATTCTGCAACTTAAATGTTCCTGAGTTATGAGTCATTCACAAAACATTTGTTCAGCAGCTACTTCATTCCAAACATGGAAGAAGTAGACTTTGTTTCGCAACTGGTTCCTAAACATGCTACATGTAAACTATCCAGTATACAGGTTAATGGGATAGGAAGAAAGGTAGAACGTTAGGGCCCCCAAACAGTGGAAAATCCCAGAGAAGTGAAGGGGGCCTTTCAGAACAGTGCATCACAGTTTGAAGCCAAAGACAAAAGTGGTTTCCACTCTCAGGGACCTAAAGGGCTCTGGGACAGCCCTTTTGGGGCCACATATGAAGAAGGGGCAAGTCCCAGGAGGTCCAGCCCTGGAGGGAAGGGTGTGAAGTAGGACTAGGAGGGACCTTACCTACTTTGTATCAGAAAACTTGATAACAAGCCAAATTCAGAAAAGTATATTTTTCTGCTGACTTATTGCTACCGCTTTTTTTCTGCCTTGCCTTTGGTTTTTATGACATAGAAGCATGAAGCCAGTGTTGAATATTCAAGGACACCTAGGAGCATGTAGGCCTTCAGCTATTTCTGGTAATAGTTATCGTTTTCATTTAGGATTCCAGGGAGATTTGGACAGAGATGTGGAAAGGTTAGAATTATGATTCAACAGTAATTAATGGACACTGTTATCCTTCCCACTTGGATGACTAATTGCAAGCGATTTTAACAAAAATTATGCATGTGCTATATAAAATCTATACGTTTTTCCCATCAGTATATTTCTGATGGAAATATACTGGTAGTATATTTCTGACACTGTACTGGTAGTCATGACTAATATTTAATTCTGCAAAATGAACCAGATGCTAGATAGACAGTAATTATTTTACTCACAATGGACTAATATGGGGGAAGATATTTTAGGTTTAAAAATTTAGGGTTTGAAAGTCTTTGGTACTTAATTACAAGGAATTAATCTACAGACCTGCCCTGTCTGATACAGTACCACTGGCCACATGTGGCTCCTTAAATTTAAACACATTCTAATTAAAAAATGTAGTTTGTCAATCACACTAACCACATTTTTAAGTGCTTAGTATCCATGTGACCAGTGACATCTTATTGTATTGGGCAACACAAATATAGATTTACATCATCACAGAAAATTCCATTGAACAGCACTAGCACAGACTTTAGTGCAACAGTACACCTAGAGAGGAACAATTGTCCAGGACATTTTTTGTTGTTGCTTTTGCTTTTTAATAAAATTGTTTGCGAGTGGGACTGGAGGCTAAAAGAAGAGAAAAACATCATCTTCTCCAGAAATGTAACACAATTGCTTCCTTCACCCTAATTTAAATTAGAGTGCCATTGTGAATTTGGAAACTGAAAAGGAAACTTGGAGAAATCAGTTATATTTAAACACGAGCAGCCAGGAATTGGTTTTTTTTTTTTTGATGCTTGGCTAAGCTAATTCCTGACCACAGCAGACAGCATGGTCTTCAGGGACAGCTGCGTCTTATAGCCAGTCCTACCTGCGTTCAAGCACGGTTGTACCATTCACCATCTGGATTATTGTGGATAAGTTTGTGTTTGACATCTCTCATCTTGAGTTGTATCATCTCTAAAGGGAAGATAATCATGTCTTCCCTTTTGGGGTAGAGTAAATAAAAATGTATATAAAATATTTGGCACATAGTGTATATAAAAGATTTGGCACATGATAGAGAGTCAATAAAAAACAAGTTTCCAATTCAGAAGTTGACCTTACTTACAGAATAAATGTAAATGTATTAGTTTTCACTTAAAGCTTTAGTTATAAAAATGTCAGACCATAAACATTTTAGAAAATGTCGGCAAATATTTATTGGGTCTTTGAATGTGGAAGGACTTTTCAAGTTTAAAGACAATGGAAAACAGAAAACTGATAAATTTGATAACATAACATTTTAAACTTCTTTACAACAAGCCAACTACATAAACCAAAAGAAAAGGAAAACAAACTGGGAAATATATCTTCAACTAATATGGTAATCAAAGTGTTATTATGTTTAATTTTTTTAAAATAAATTGTAATAAAAATCTATGATGAAAACCCTAATATAAGAAAATAAAGGATATCACATTGAATAAAAATAAAAATAGTTAATAAAAAAATGTTCAACGTTAGAAATTTAAAATATGCAAATTTTAAAAACCCTGAAAATCCTTTTTTATTTCCTTCTCTCTCTCTCTCACCTGTAAGTATAGAAATAAAAAAAAATACGTAAATACAGATAGGATAGACATGTGAGACAGGTACTCATGCTACACTAAAAATAATAATGGTGTGACAACTATATACATTTTTGGGTAGTAAAGCAATGTATGTTTGCTTGGGGTATTTGCTAATTGCTAGTGTCTCTTGGTCCCATATCAAGGGCTGAGACTAGAGGACTCCCATCATGGAGTTCCTTCCATAGCATAGGAAAGATCCCCTTTGACCTATCATAGTTAGACCATAAGGCTTCACTGCCTTAGGGAAGAGGGGTTCCAGTTAAGAAGAAGAAATGGCAAGTCAGCTCCTCCTGCCTGAGGGACTGTAGGAAGGAAAAAGGGATTAAAAGATTGTGGAAGGCGGGGGTGGGAGGGTGGAGGGATGAGCATGAGAGAGGAGGGGAAGGAACGAGGGGACGAGGCAACATAAACTGGTAACTACAGTATTACCCAGGGATAGAAGAGACAGTTTAGGGAATAGAATCAATAATATTGAAAATATTTTTTAGGGGACCAGATGGACTCATGTCTTGTCAGGGAGACCACTTCATAGATGGTGTAGAGGCCTGACCACTACACTGTACATCTGAAGCTGCCACTGAATAATATTAGATGTTAACTATAATTTAACACATATATAATCATGGGAGGTGGAGTATAGTGTGGGGATGGAGTCAATGGAATTATAATAGATATGTATGATATCGGGGGTGAGGGGCAGTGGAGAGGGGAGGGGAGAGTCACTTTGTAAGGGGTGAAAAGGTAACGATTGCATTGCTTTATACATCTGTAACTAATAATAATAAATAAATAAATGAAAAAGACTGCGGAAGTAAATTGTCAAGGTTTCTTCCAATTGACCCTGGTCAAATTTTTTGAGGCAGAACTGTGAGGTGATATGGTAGAAACTTCCAGGAAGGCATAGAATAACTGGAGATCAGCCAGTATTAAATGTGGCACCATGTCCACTTTGTCCCATGTTAGCATTGCATTGGTAGATGGAATTATCGAGGGCAGTGAGCCTTAGGTGGTGGTCCTGTTGATGAAAGTTTGGTAAGGAGACACAGGAATCTTTTGACGGCTAGTGGACCAGCGGCCTCAGAGGCTGGGGCTTTATGCCAGAAGCAGATGGCCTGCACTTGAGTCATCGGCAATGGTGTGATATAACTAGTTGGGTTGGAGCATAGCCCTCCAGGATTAGGCTGGATAAAGAGTATAAAAGACTTAACACAGTGCTTGGCATATAGCACATGTTAATTATCATAATAACACAAATCAGGTAAACTATTGTGTGACCATTAAACTGTTTACAAATAACTTTTATCTTAGGAGGAAATGTGTTATTACATTTTTTAAAGAAAGGATGCAAAGTATGTTATCCTTTCATATCTTTGTGTGTATTACATATGCAGAAAAAAGATAGTAAAGAAATATACCATAGTATTTACAGTGTGTCCCTAAGAGGTGAAATGATATACACGTCACAAATCCACCACAGCGCATCTACTTGTTTTTCTGTTGATGGATGTGGGGGTTGTTTCCGGTTTAGAGCTATTATGAAGAATGCTGCCCTGAGCATTCTTGCTCTGTGTCTTTTCACCCACAAGGGCACACATTTCTGTTGGGTTTGAACCTAGAAGTAGAATATCTGGGTTCTGTAGTATGTGTATGTTCCACTGTTTTAGTAGTGATACCAAACAGTTTTCCAAAGTGATTGTGTGAATTTGCACACTCACCAACTACTTATGAGTGTTACCATTGTTGCACATTTTAATGAGCACTTGGCAGTATCAGTTATTTTAATCTTAGCCCTTTAGGTGGGTGTGTAGGGGTACCTAAGGATGGTCAATTGCATTTCCCTATTGACTAATGAGGTTGAGCCCCTTTCTATATGTTGACTGGACTTTTGTGAGTACCTGTTGACTCTCACCCATTTTCTCATCTAGTACTTTTATAATCATAAAAATGATCATTTACAGACCAGAAGAGATTGACATGAAATATTCAAAGTAAATATTCAAAAGCAAAGACCTACAACTAAGATTACTCTACCCAGTAAAGCTATCATTTAAAATTGAAGGAGAGAGAGAGCTTCCTAGACAAGAAAAAGCTAAAGCATTCATCATCACCAAACCAGTATTACAAGAAATGCTAAAGGGACTTCTTTAAGAAGAAGAAAAAGAAAAGAAAGGTAGAAAATATGAGTAAAAAAATGGCAATAAGTACATGACTATCAACAGTTACTTTCAATGTAAATGATTAAATGTTCCAATAAAAGACATGGGGTGGCTGAATGGGTAAGAAAACAAAACCCTTACCTATGCTGCCTACAAGAGATTAACTTCAAATCGAAAGACACACACAGACTGAAAGTAAAAGGATGGAAAAAATATTTTATGAAAATGGAAATGAAAAAAATCTGGAGTAGCAATACTTATACCAGACAAAGTAGACTTTTAAACAAAGGCTATAACAAGAGACAAAGAAGGAACAAGTAATATCACTTCTGGGTGTTTACCTGAAGAAACACAAAACACTGCTTCAAAGGGACACGTGCATCCATATGTTCATTGCAGCTATTTACAATAGCCAAGATATGGAGGCAACCTGGGTGTCCATTAATGGATGAAAAGGTAGAGAAGAGGTGGTACAAATATACAATGGAATATTACTCGGCTATAAAAAAGAATGACATCTTGCCATCTTAACAATATGAATGGACCTAGAGGGTATTATGCTGAATGGAGTAAGTCAGACAGAAAAAGACAAATGCCATATAATTTCACTTATATGTGGAATCTAAAGAATAAAATAAATGAACATACAAAACAGACTCATAGATACAGAGAACAATTCGATGGTTGCCAGATGGGAGTGGGGTTGGGGAAGGGGGTGAGTAAAAAATGTGAAGGAATTAAGAAATGCAAATTGGTAGTTACAAAATAGGTAGTAAAATATGGCATAAGAAATGTAGTCAATAATATGGGCACTAGATTTATCAGGGTGATCACTTTGTAAGTTATATAAATGTCTGATCACTGTGTTGTCCATCTGAAACTAATATAATATTGTGTGTCAACTGTATTTAAAAATCTTTTTAATAATAAAATATCCATTATTAAACAAACAAAATGAATTAAATCACTTTCTGCCCTGCCCTTAATCTCATTTACACAAACTAACTGAGGCGTAGCTTCTTAACCAGGTCTCCAGAATGGACCAAAAACTTATAGTAGAAATTATTTTATTTGTTTCTTTCTGGAGGTGCTTATCATTTTATACATTGTTTATTGTTATTTATCCACTTAACTTATGTCTTCTACTAGACTATTAACTCTCAAAAGGAGGCAACATTTCTGATTCCCTTTGCATAATACCTAATACTGTATACTGCACATGAATGAAAGTGTTTTTGGATGAACAGAAGTGCACAGCCTTGAATTGCACTTTATAGACTCTAAGCATTGGAATGAAAAATTCAAATCATCTAGTCTACCTTCTCATTTCAGAGGTGCTGAAATCCAGGTCCAGAGAGCTGGGTCTGAGAGCAAATGAGTGATGGGGAACAGCAAGTACTTGATTCCTAGCCCACCCCTGTTGCCCTTCCCTCATACCATCTTCTAAGAGGTGCGGAGAAGATAAGTAATACATTAGAGGTGTAAATGCCCCTAAACTAACACCACAGAAGCTCTCTCTACTAAATAATTTGTAAACTTACAATAAAACTATTGCAGAGAGAAGACTCTTTAACTGTGCCCACACCCAAAAAAATGATATCAACGGGTTCTGCACAGTCAATTTTTGCCATTGTGTTTTTCTGTAGGATGGGGTTTGGTTGCAAAGATCTTTTTTTTGTGTTTTTGATCATTATCTTAGAAATGTGTCACTGTGACAAAAATTGTAAGTACAGATAATAAATTGAAAATTGTGAGAAAATGGTAAATGTTGCAGGGAAGAATTGCTGGACAGTGGGAACTTTCACAAGAGAGAATAAATACTTGAAAAAAAGTGACCAATGCAGGAGCTTTTATACCTTTTAGACAAGGAAGCAGTAAATTTGTGAAAAATTAACCCGATAAAGGGGTTTGGGCTAGGGGCAGTAATGGTGAAGTAACTAAGACGATAAGGGTAGTTTAACAAGCTTTGCTATACAGATTTCTTGTCCCCCAATTTCTCATCTCTGGTGATAAGGATGTCTTCCTCCTTGCTGATGCTGGGAGGGGAGTTTTCATATGGGAGTTTTATCTCCTTTCGGGAAGTAAAAGGAGAATCAGTGTTCTCTTGCACATGCTGTTCGTTAAGTGTCCATAATTCAAAATAATCAGTATGCCAAAAAGCACGTTTTGGGGTCACATATTCTGGCTTCCTTTAGTTTAATTCACAGGCTCCAGGAAAAGGACTCAAGGTGGTAAAAAAGAAGTTGTTTGTTTGTTTTCTCCCCTACACCATATAATGTCTGTGGGGACCAGCCTCCGCAGTCCAGGGTTTCCCTCAGGTGGAGCCGGCGTCCGCGGGGGAAGAAAATAAAGAAGGGAGACATTGGAGACACCTGGGGAGTTAAAGAGAAGAAGTGTCACACTTCATTGCCAGAGCATGGTCTTTTTATAGGGATTCTTGACCATTACCTCAATCACATGACTTTGGTGGTTTCTAGTTCCCAGGATTTACTCAGTCTTTACTTCTCTGTAATTGTTCTCTCCAGGGTACACTGGCCTATTCTATGTTAAGGATTCACCCATCTCTACATATCACCTAAAGAGTGGTTACCATGACTACCCAGCCATTATGCCAAATTCCAGCAGCTAGACTCACAGGGCATATACTAAAAGACTAGGAGTGGCTGTGTTTAGGGTAAAAAGCATCTAAAATCTATTCCTATGTAAATACAATACTTAGTAGCTAAAGGGAGTCTTAAACATATTTTGTCCTAGGAGGGCTACATATGTACAATAGAGGGTAGCATCTGTTTCTCACTCAAAGCTTCAGTATCTGTTGCTACAACAATGCACTAGGCAAAGAATTCAAACAAAGTTGTTAATTAACATACCCTATGGTCAGCAAGTAGCCTCTTACCAGAACTCTCATGGCCTGAAGACTTTTAATCTTCAAGGAGACCATTCACAGCAGGGCCCTTAGGCCACAGGCAGGCTTCTTGGACTATGTGCTGTGCCTCAGTTTCCAAGGGGCTTGAGTCCCCATCTCAGTTCAGGGGTCCCCTCGGGCTGTAGCCTGTTTTAGGGAGTTTCCATTTCTTTAGGAAATCTTGCCCTGCCATTGACTTACACAACTAGCTATCATCAGGGTGCCCCAGGAACTTGTTACAAGTGCAGTGAATGTATTGTCTCCTATAGGAGGAAAGGCACATAGGTTCATAGAGGCAGGAGAGGCAGGAGATATTACATGACCAACCATAAGACAGCATCCCAGACATCCAGTGCTGAGCAGGGCAATGTGACCTTGTCAGACACTGAGAGACTGTTGGCTCCCGGCAAATGTCCTCTAGGAACTTGGGTTTTGAAGGTAGACAGGTCAGGTCAGCCTTTCCTTGTATTAACTTTTGTGATGTCGTAGTCAATTTAGCAGGGATTTTCCTTAGGTTAGAAGGTTCTAAAAAAAGAAAAAAAAAAACAAGATTCCTATGATTCCTGTATTGGATCCACCAGGCCACCTAGTCAATGCATGGAGACTACATACATAATAATTTACGGTTAATTTAGGAGAAGTCTAGAGTGTAGTTTCAATAACTCCAAGCTTAAGCATGGTAAAAATGTGACAGAGATTTTCATAAATTTAACATCTGTAAGGATTTGCATAACATCAAAATACAGTTGCTAAGGATTTTCATAGACCTAAAAGTGTTCAGAATAGGCCTCCCCCACTTCATGGGCGGTGTAGAGGCCTGACCACTGCATTGTACCTCTGAAGCTGCTGCTGAATAATTTTAGATGTTAACTATAATTTAACACATATATAGTCATGGGATGTGGAGTATAATGTGGGGATGGAGTCAATGAAATTGTAACAGATATGTATGATATCGAGGGTGGGGGGCGCAATGGAGGGAGAGGGGGAGTCACTTTGTAAGGGGTGACAAGGATAACTATTGCATTGTTTTGCACATCTGTAACTAATAATAACAACAACATAAAGAATAGGCCTCCCCAAAATATGCCACTTTGGTATGTGTGGTATGTGGACTGTTTTGAGCTGAAAGCCATCGAAATTCTGTGGCCTCGAGAGAAATTTTTACCTCTCCCTAAAGAATTTTAACTTGGGACCTTGCCCATAGTAAGAGATACCACCAGAAATAACTTTTTATGACCTATCTATAGGACAGAGTGAATTTCTAAGTACTGAGTGGCTGCTCATCTTATTGTCCTATAAATCTTGACCCCCTTCCCGTCTGAAGCCTCAGAACATTTCACCTCATTCCTTAGCTTAGGATGTCACGTATTCCCTCATTTTACCTTTCTGTCTCTGAACCTCTCATGTAAAGGGATCTCTGACTCTCTCATGTATGCGGGGTTTCCCTATGTACATACATAATCAAGTTTGGTTATTTCCTCTTGTTAATCTGTCTCATGTTGATTTAATTATTAGACCAGCTGAAAGAACCCAGAAAGGCAGAGAAAAAAGTCTCCTTTCCCCACAGAACTTCGGTAAGATCATCAAGTGAGTTATTATTTTCCTCCAAAGATCTTCATTTTACTTGAAGCTTCTTTATTTTAGAAAAAACAACAACAAAAAAACAGATGCCTGATGCAATCACAACATATAAAGAGGAAAAGTAAAGAGGTGAAGAGTATGTCAAATTCTAAAACATGAAAGATATCATTCTCACTTCTATTTGAGGGAAACATATCAAGAAGCAACACAACATTAATGACCTTTTGGTCGCTTTTGACTTATAAACAAAATGAATAATGAATAAACTTTTGAAACCTAACCTGTTCATGACTAAAAAAAACTCCTGGATTGGAAAATTTTGCAATTGCTTTCTTAACTCATATAACAAATCAGCTTCTCATAGCCTTGACCTAAGAAACTGGGTCTTGTGATTCTCTGTTTGTCCTAAAGTACAAGAGAGATAGCACATCTTTGATACACACTTACTATTTGCTGACTGCATGAAAGGAATAGTCCTGGCAGCTTGGAAGGAAATGACCATTGAACACAGGCAGCACTGGTTCTGAAATACATTTGAAGTACAGACTGTTCAGGCAGAGGAGTGAAAGTACGTTAGGTTGGTTTTCAGTTCCTAAATTATCTTGCTCCAAAGAAAGACACAACATTTTTTTTTTTTTGAGGGCAGTGTCACCAGCCCTCACATGTGGGACCTGAACCGGGGCCACTGGCTTCCGAAGCCAGCGCTTAACCACCGTGCCACTCGACCGGCCCCAAGACACAACATTTTGAATGTAGCAGGAAATGTTCCTTTAAAAAAAAATAAAATTTATTTGATTGTTCCCAGGCTTTAAGTGGAGAATTTTCCAGGATGAAGTCACCTTCGTGCTGTGGTCTGCAGCTGTAGAAAGTCTGAAGTGTAATCTTCGACCAAACTCATTAGTTTTTTTCCCCCAAACATCCTTTGGGGGATTTAACAAAATTTTAAATTTCATGACAGATAGGGAAATACAGGACAAACTAGAGATGTCCAAATCTTGGGTAAGAAGAACAGATTTTATTGTGACTTGCTCTTGCATTCTTCTATCAGTCGCCGGCCTCTGGAAAACTGCTCACAGCGGCTCCTGGCAGCTCACACTGGCTGCCAGCCACTCACACTGGCTGCCGGCCACTCACTGTAGCCTATGGCAGCCCACTGCAGCAGGGGCTGCAGCTATGCCGTCCCGGGAACCCACAGCAGCCCAGCTCCAGGTGAAGCTGTTGTTCACCATCTTAGCTGTAGAGAGCAGTATCACTGACCCTCATATGTGGGATCTGAACTGGGGCTGCTGGCGTCCCAAGCCAACTCTTAACTAATGCACCACCCGGCTGGCCCTCTCTATATAGTCATGTGCTGCTTAACGACACGGACACATTCTGAGAAATGCGTCTTTAATTGTGCCAACATCACAGGGAAACTTACACAAACCTAGATGGTCTAGCCTACTAGGCACCTCAGCTGTATGGTGCAGCCTAATCTCCTAGGCAACAAGCTGGTGCATTACGTTACTATACAAAACAGCAGGAGATTAAATTAAGCAGAAGAGAAAATAGTGCAATCCAGTGACATGGTAAACATGAGATGTATGAGGCTGCTGCTGGCGCGACATGGCTTACTGTTTTACAGCAAATTTTTTTTTATAAGTAGAAAGAGTACACTCTAAAAAAATTATAAAAATTATAGTATGGTAAATACATAAACCAATGTGTATGTATACAAGGTTGCCAAAAAAATGCATAAACATTTTAAGAAAGGAAAAAACTGTATTAAAATTACACTGATGGTAACCTCATTGAGCACCTCTTGTAATTGCAAAAGTCAAACATGACTTGTATTCATCTTTTGTTATCAGTATATATTATTACTATTTTAATACAGTTTTTTCCTTTCTTAAAATGTGTATACTTTTTTTGGCACCCTCTGTATGTATATACTATATATATATATATATATATATATATATATATATATGCATATATATATAGTATATCTATAAAAGTATATACAGTAAATACAAATACATAAACCGGTATATAGTCATTTATTATTATCAAGTATTATGTACTGTACATAACTGTATATGCTATACTTCTGTCATACGATAGGTTTGTTTATACCAGCATCATTGCAAAGATGTGAGTAATGCATGGTGCTATGTTGTTATGACAACTACTATGTCACTAGGCAACAGGAATGTTTCAGCTTCATTATAAATCTATGGGACCTCTGTCATATATGCTGTCCATTGTTGACTGAAATATTGTTATTTCGAACATGACTATAAGTCTTTCCCCTAGCTACTGTTGGGGAATACTCCTAACCATTTCCAGTTTGGTTCTGCCCAACTAGAATTGATTTTTGCTCAAATAAACTCTTAAAAATTTTAAATGTGACTCAGTTTACCCTTTAAAATGGTAGGCCAGTGTTTGTCACTCATTAAATGTTTGCTGCTTTAAGGCCTTGTGATAGGCAGTCTTTTAAGATGACCCCAACATTCCTGTCCCTGGTATACGCCCCTTGTATAATTCTCCCCCCCGCACCTTGACTGTGGGCAGAACCTCTGAACATGTGGGCATATCACTCTTGTGATGAGGTTACTCATCAGTTGACTTTGAGTTTGCTAAAAGGGAAAGTATCCAGTGGGCCTGACTGAATCACACAGACCCTTTATATCTGGGCCTAGAAGCCAGAGACTGAAAAATGTGAGAATGATTTGTAGTGAGAGAGGGCCTATGGAGGGAGCCACATGGCAAGGAACCGTGGTGGGCAGCCTCTAGGAGCGGAGAGTGGCCCTAGCAGCCAGCCAGCAAGATAGCAGGGGCCGTACAATCACAGGACATTCTGCCATTGCACAGATGTGCTTGGAACAGGACCCTGACCTCCAGAAAAGAATGCAGCTTGGTCAACACCTTTATTTAAATTTTGTGAAACCCTGAGCAGAGGACCTAGCTCAGCTGGGTCTGGACTTCTGACTACAGAAACTATAGAGATAACAAATGATTGTTGCTTTAACTACAAATTTTGTTTTAACTAATATAGGCCTCAAAAAAAAAAAGTGACGTTTAGTCTTCTGTCACCAACTGTCAATAGAAGGATCTGACCCAAAGGGTCAATTCTGTCATAGCCCATATATATAAGCAACATCTAAAGTCCTTTTTTTTGTAGCAGGAAAATCTATCAAAAAAAAATACACTAAACAAACCAATGGTGTGTGAGGCTCTGGGCGAGTCCCTTGGTTTCCCTTCTGTGAAGTTAGTGCATTGAACCAGATGGTAACTAGGCTGTTCTGTTTACTACTATGCTGAATTCTCTCAGGATCCCAAACAGTGAGTGCAGGAGGCAGAGCAGTGGTTTTGTCAAAGAGACAATTTCTTAGCTGAGCAAACTGGACTGAACATTTTAGTTTCCCCTTTAATAGATACGCTTTGGGTGTTCCTGAGAGCGTACACAGGGCAAGTCTTAGGCAAGCCTCCAAACATCTAGACAGTTTGGCTCAAAAATATATTATTTATAGATATCTCTTTCTTTTAGAAGTTGAAATCACTCGAATTACATGGAATTAATCTTCAATTCATCCTTAAAGAGTAAAGAGGGGCTTCACCACAGGGTTCTGGAAAGCTCCTGATGAACCCAAGAGTTCATTCATGAGCTACCCAATTCCCAGCAGAGGTGATGCTTGTACTGAGTTCTTTGGTTTCAGTGGAGGTATGAACCTCTTCAGGAACAGGTGAAGATGAAGGTGGCCTGATCGCCACCAGGCTCTACCAGAGATTCTGATGGGAAGGTGCTGGGATAGGCTCCAGGAATTTGCATTTTTAGCAAACACTTGTAATGATGCTGAAAACAGGTGATCTGGGCTGAACTATGAAAAACTCAAGGCTTGAAGGAAGCATCATGAAGAGTAAAGAAATAGGACTTGGAGGATCAGGAAGCAGAATCCAACTCCTGGGACTGAATAAGAAAATGTCCATGAAGAAAGGATGAGTGTGTGGGCAGGTTTAAGGAAATAATAGGGTTAGTTAAAATACTCAGGGACTGGCAAGAGTGGGAAGCCATCAGCACCCACAGCACCAAAAGAGCAAGGGGATTGCCGTCTCCTCACTAAATCCCATTGAGCAATAGGCTGATGAAGACACCCCCAAAAGAGGCTGTAGTCAGGAGGGGTACAGCAAATGCCAGAAGCTCTGCATGGAATCAGGGAGGGTGCAGGGAGGAAGAAAGAAGGTGTCTTCCATAGTGGAACCCAACTGGAAACCAGCCAGCCAGAATCCTTAACACGTTCCCCAAAATGCTTTCAAGAGCACGGAACAGGGCAGAGAAGACCAGTAATAGATGGAGATGGCAAGAATGGCAATGAAAAATAATCAGCACATCTTAAATCTCAAGGCCAAAGTCACCAACATGAAGAATTGCTGGGCAAATAAAAGAGCGAGTAGTCCAAATGGAAAGCAGTAATTACTACCAAGAGAATCAGTTATATAAGTCATTCCAGACCAGGTGTCTGGGACCAGGATGGGGATAGCATGGAGGCAAGAGAGAGTGTGAGGAGAAGAAAAGAAGATGATAAGGCAGGGCTCTGGGGCTTGTGCGCCTGAGAGATGAATCTGTTGTAGGCAGCACAGAAAACAATGAGAATTACACCTGACTGTACTGCAGCAGCCTTCCAAAGACATTCAGATTGAGTAGCATCAGCTCCCTGCAGCACTAATCCAATGCCTTTCTTTGCTAACAGCACTGCCGAAGCTCACTGCTGCCCTCTGGATAAAACACAAGAATGTAGCTAACTCTTAGAGCACAGATCATAAACTGCCTTGTCATTATGATTAATGGTGAAGCATCTATTTCCCTCATTAGGTTATGATCACCAAAGAATAACCAAATTAAGGAATTTTTGTTTAATTCCAGCTCACAGTACAGATGAGCTCCACAGAGAAAAAGGAATTTCTTTATCTTTTGTTTAACTAAATTGGCTCTCCTCCCAAGTCCCCACCCATTGCTAAGTGGGAGAAAAGCTAAAAGTCCTATCTGAGTTAAAGTCCCAGTAATTTAAATAATCCTTAAGGCTATCTTAAGTCATTACTGGATAAAGCTTCTCAGAGGCTCATTTAGCCTGGCCTCCCCTCTGAAATTCAACCTAGTTAAAATGGAGTCTAGTTAAAAGACTGTGGTTTGCTTACTGGTTCCCTGTTTTATCAGTGGGATCTGGACAGGCTCCTGGCCTCATGAGGGTTCATGGGTTGCACTAGCTGAAATCTGCTTATTTCCTGTCTACAGCACCATGTCCAAGAAGTCCTGTTTCCATTTGAGGCTACAATCAGCAGCTGGCAAATTCTGGCTCCAGCACTGTTCTTGCAAAGAAATTGCTGTGCATTTCCTATTCACTGACTCTGCTTCTCTTCAACTCTAATGAGCTATAGACCCTTGGGTTGCCATTGTCTTCCCTTCAACTCCTTGGCCTGGTTTGGTTATCCACCTGCAGCTTTTGACACGGGGTCATCTTGCTTTGTCACAGCAGGCCTGTGGCAGGTTCTCTGGCTCGCACCTCAGCATTCTGTGAGGTAAGAGATTGCCAGCGGGGGTAAAAGAAACTTTGCTCTACTCTCAAGATTCTTCTGACTCGTCTAATAATCAAATAGACATGAGACAGATTAACAAGAGACAATAACCAAATTACTTACATATGTATGGGAACCCCACATACATCACAGGATCAGAGACCCCACATGCAGGAGAAGTTCAGAGACCGAAAGGTGACATGGGTATATACATGTAAGACATTCTGAGCTAGGGACGAGGAAAGATGCTTTGGGAGCTTCAAAGGGTCATTGCAGGATGATCAGAAGGGCAGATGTTTAGTAAATAGACGTTTTTTCCTGCCCTAGAGATAGGTCAAAAGAAATTATGGTCAAGGCCCCTAATTCAATTTTTTCCAGGTACTCAAGGGAGGGTCATAAGTTTCTCCTGAACCCACAGCTGAAGTTGTCCTTAGCTCAAAACAATTCGCGTACTACAGAAGCACATCTTAGGATGACCAGCTTTGAATCCCCACACCAGCTAGACCTTCCCTGTCTGCACATGTCCTTCCACCATCTTGAGTATCTGGATGACCACATAGGGTGGGTCTTCCATTCAGTAACCTTCTCCAAATGGACAAGTTGGGCAGTCCCTTCCTCTGAGTGACCCCTTCAGTTTATCTACAATATATACAGCCAATCCTTATTATTTACAGATTTCAGATTTGTGAGTTTGCCTACTCATGAAAATTCATTTTAACCTCCAAATCAATACTCTTGCACTTTTATGGTCATTTATGAACATATGCAGAGTGGTGGAAAATTTGAGTTGCCCATTGTGGATGTCCCAGCTGAGGTCCAATAAGGTGACACTCTGCTTTCCTGTTTCAGTGCTCACATTTTGTGGTCTATTTAGTGCCAGTTTTTCATATTTTTGTGTTTGGGTGATTTTGCTGTTTAAAATGACCCCCAAATGTAGTGCTGAAGTGCTGTGGGGTGTTCTTCTTTAGAGCAAGAAGACTGTGAAGCGCCTTATGGAGAAAATACATGTGATAGGACTGAACATAAGAGAAAATGCATATGTGATATGGACTGAAAAATATGGGAAAATACATGTGACATGGACTGAATGTCTGTGCTCTTCACAATCTATATGTGGAAGCCCTAGCCACCTGTGTGGCTCTATTTGAAGATGGGACATGTAGGAAGATAGTTCCGGTCAAAAAATTTATGAGTGGAAGGGCCAGCCAAGTGGCTCAGTTGGTTAAGAGCTCGCTCAAGAGTGTGAGCTGAGCTCTGAGCAACAGCAGTTCAATGGCAGCCTGAGCTGAGTTGCCATTGAGCTGCCAACAGGTGGCAGGATGGCTCAGCTAAAATAAAATAAAAATAAAAAGTTATGAGTGGGATCCTGATTAATGTTATAAGACCAGATGAGATCTCTCTCTCTTTCCTTTCTCTCCCTTCTCTTCTCTTTCCTCTCTATCTCTCTCTCTCTCCTCAGAGATTAGGCTATGGGAAGACAAAGTAGCCATCAAAAAAGCCAGGAAGAAAGGTCTCATCAGAAATTTACCATATCTTTAGTAGTCCTGGATTTTACAAACCCCAGAACTGTGAAAAAACAAATTTCATTGTTTAAGCCATACAGACTGTGCCATTTTGTTATGGCAGCCTGAGCAGACTGAGACAACATGTGTCAGATAAGCTTCCTTCAAGCATGCAGTACAGAGTTGTTGGCTATGAATTAACAATGTCAATTAAATAAGGTGTTTTTAAACAGATACACACATAAAACAGGGTTATACAAGTATATTGATTGGTTAATGAATTAAAAAGTTCTGCTCTGTGAAAGACATTAACAAGAGAATGAGAAGATAAACAAGAGGCTGAGAGAAAATATTTGCAAAAGACATACCTGACAAAGAACTATTATTTGAAATACTGAAACTCTTAGAGCTCAACAGTAAGAAAATGAACATCCTGATCAAAAAATGGGCTGAAGACCTGAACAGACACCTCACTAAAGAAGATATACAGGGGCAGCTAGTTAGATCAGTTGGTTAGAGAGCAGTGCTCATAACACCAAGGTTGCCAGTTCGATCCCTACATAGGCCACTGAGATGTGCCCTCCACAACTAGATTGAAACAATTACTTGACTTGGAGCTGATGGGTCTCCAAATTAAAAAATAAATAAATTTTAAAAAAGGAAAAAAAAAGATATACAGATGGCAAATAAGCATATGAAAAGATACTCTGTATCATATGTCATTAGGAAAATGCAAATTGAAACAACAATGACATACTATCACATGCCTATTAGAATAGCCCAAATCTAGAACAAATCTGACAACACTAAATACTCATGAAGATGTGGAGCAACAGGAACTCATTCATTGCTGATGGGGTTGCAAAATGGTGCAGTGCTTTGGAAGACAGTTTGGCAGTTTCTTACAAAACTACACATATTCTTACCATATGATCTAACAGTCACACAGTGTTTTTATTTACTCACGTAAGTTGAAAACTTAAGTGCACACAAATATCTGATTGTGGATAGTTACAGCAGCTTTATTCATAATTGTCAAAACTTGGGAGCAACCAACATGTCCTTTAGTATGTGGATAAATAAACTGTGTATATTAGTCTGCTTCAGTTGCTGTAACAAATTCCACAGGTTGGATGGCTTAAAAAACAGAAATTTATTTTTTCACAGTCCTGGAGGCTGAAAATCCAAGATCAAAATGCTGGAAAATTTGGTTACTCGTGAGAGATTTCTTCCTGGCTTGCAGATGGCCACCTTCCTATCCTGTTCTCACATGGCCTTTTTTTTCTGTGCAAGCATGTCTCTTTTTCCTATTGTATTAGGGCCCTACCTTCATGACTTCATTTAGCCTTAATTACCTCTCTCAGGACCTCATCTCCAAATACAGTCATATTGGGAGTTAGGGGTTCAACATATGAATTTTGAGGGGACACAATTCATTCCATGACACTGAGGTACTTCCAGACAATGGAATATTTGGGCGGGGGGAGAAGGGAGGTTAAAAAAAAAAGAGCTATCAAGTCATAAAAAAAATATGGGAGGACCTTAAATGCATATTACTGAGTGAAAGAAGCCAATCTAAAAAGGCTCCATACAGCATGATTCCAATTATATGATGTTCTGGAAAAGGTAAAACTATGGAGACAGTAAAAGATTAGTAGTTGCCAGGGATCATGGGAAAGGTCAAAGATAGGTTGAGCACTAGGAAATTTCTAGATAGTGAAACTATTCTTTATGATACCATAAAGGTGAATATGACATTGTTTATCAAATTCATAGAATGTACATACCCAGGGGTGAACTCCAATGTAAACTATGAAGGTTGGATGACTATGATGTGTCAATTTAGGCTTTATCAACTATAATAAATATACCACTCTGGTAAGGGATGTTGATCATTGGAGGAGGTGAGTGTGTTTGGATGCAGGGGCAATATGGGAACACTCTGCACTTTCTGCTCAATTTCACTATGAACTTAAAACTGCTCTGAAAAAATGAGATCTATTTAAAAAGAAAACAAAAATGGTATGACCAGAGGCTCACAGGAATCTAGCCCTGTATTTCCCATAGGAGCAGAAGTTCAGTATTTGCTAATTGGGTGTTGGTGATAATTTTATAGAACAGAACTTCAGTGAAAAAGGAGAATTGACTGGGTATAGTCCTCCTCTAGGTCAAAAGCCAGGAAGGAACAAATGGGACACTCATTTGGCTATCGACCTCCCATACCTTCTTCTTCCTTTTCTTCTTCTTTGCTCTTCTCTGGGGTCAGAAGGAGACAGTCCCCTTTCCTCACCACACACACTGGCTTTCCCTAATCTTCATGTTCTTGAAGTACCTTATGTAAAACTCTGGGACCTAGTTGGCCAGGCAGGCTTATTACAAAGCTAACAGGTAAAGACATGAGGACAATCTGTTCTCAAGGTAATAGGCAAGTTTGGGAAGCTAACGTTATGCTGCACAATCCTTCATGGAATGCCCAAAGGTGATCATTATCTTCTCTCTCTTTGAATTCCTTCTCTAACAATCTTCCCAATCTCCTTCCCGTCTCCCAGCTGCCTTCCTCACCTCTAGGTAGTCCAGGCCAATGAGGAAAAAAGGTTGATGTACTGGCGAAGCAAAAAGAGCAAAGTTCATTAATTATTTGTAACAAGCTGTCCTTGTTTTCCCTGAAAGCCTTGTAGCACAGAGTTCTGCACCTTGAGAGTGACAGATGCCCAGGAAGGGCCTGCACTTGAGTCACAAGCTGTCAAGTAAGAACCCTGCTGTGGTTGCCACACCTTCAAACTGCAGACATTGGTTTGCATCTTTTCCCTTTCCTTCTTCCTCCTTCAATTGTCAAACTTCACTGATCTTGTCCTTAGATATACCCTTTAAGGATAAAACTCCCCAGATACACAATCACGTTGGCAACATCTTTTCTATCCTGATCTTGAGCTCTGCCCCCTCCTATGAGTTACCAACTCTCAAGGAACCACACAATTTTGGGGTTTTCAGCAAATATCTTCATATCCTCTCATGAGGCAGGTGACACCTGGGGAAGTGCTCCTGACAACTTGAAATGAGACTGCACTCTGGGAGTTAAATTAAGTAACCAACACACCAGACCGTCACAGCCATATGGAGTAACTCCACTGAATGACGGTTGGTAAACTTAAGAGAAGGTGGTCACAATAGTTAAAGAAAAAAGAAGTGTCAGCTAGAAAAGGAATTCATCAGCAATGGACACACAGAAAAAGGAGACTCATGAAGGCATGTGTCCAAAAGGGACTCTTTCAGTGACTATGTATATTGTCTGTCTGTCAAGTCCACCTCTAACATGGAGGTGAACATAATAGGCCATCAGAACCCAATGCCAGTGTGTCCTGATTACCTTTGTTGCAAGCAATTTGATGATAAGGTGTCTTGTCTAAAAGGAAAGAGTGGGCTACGCAGGCCACCACGAATATAAAATTCTAAATTAGTATCCTAGCCTTATACATCATTATCTTCTCGGCTTTGTTTAAATGAGTCAGCATCTCAAGTTTAGCCAACCCCAGGGCACTTAAAAGATCATTGCTGCACCTACAAGATTATGAACCAGATATGGGGAAGTGGTGAGTTCTCCAAGTAAATGTTGATTTGTGGGGTCTGTCTGGGGGCCGGCCAGCCTCCACATCACTCTTTTTAGCTTCTCCACCCTACTTAAGCCTGTTGGGGCTAAACAATTCTTGGGTAATGCACAATATTTCCTGTGCCAGATGATTGTATTGCTTCTCTCTGCCAGTCTGGCTGGAAATACCCTGGGGGCCTTGTTATCCCACAATACCCAACACTTCTGCTTCTCGTGAGACAAAGCTCTCAAGAGTAGTTTTTGTAAAACACAGTAAATTCATTAAAAACTACCAATACTTTTACAATTTTAGATAAAAAGTTTCTGGGAAGTTTGGGTTTAAGAAGAATTTCAACCTCACTCCCATCCTTCCCACCCAATTTTCCTATTTAGAGTACATTGGGGGCTGCAGGCACGCTAGCAAATACAGGATTTCTTTTCTAAGTTTTGTCTCATTGCCTGCTATCACACAGAGGTGCATTAATCAAAGGAGTGGGTTGAAGTTGTTTCACTTTGCAAGTTGGCTGTTGGCTAAAGCTACCATTTCTACCATCAACTTAAACCTATAAATGAGTTGAAAACATGCCCAAGATCTTGGATGACTACCTTGGCCATTTTCTAGCAACTTCTCTTCATTTCTGGGGAGGTAGCAGGGCTCTGCCTGAGTATTATTCCCTGGTGTCCTGAGGACACCTGTATAGAAAGCAGGCTGTTTTCATTCCTGCTGAACAGTGCATAATAGCACAGTGGTGGCAAATGGTAGCGACACATATCTTAAGTAGGATTTGGTTTGGCATGTGATTCTGACCCTATAACAGGCCATCAGTTCTATGGAGTTCTTCATTTGTTATATGACTCAAATCAGTTTTATTCTTCATAACATGGCTCTGCTTGCAACATCCAGTCATTCTGCCCAGGGATTTTAGCTGCCCTGTTTCTGGTTTTACACTGGAAATCAAGACCCCATTACTTGGATTTCCTTCTATGATCTAAATGAAAATCCAGTGTCATGAAAGTTTTGAAGATCATTGACAAAGACTTCATTTTACCTGCGTATCAACTGTCTGTAAGCTCTTGTATCTTGATAAACAAAAAGCATTTTAAAGAATATTATATGACAGATCCTAGGTAGGAAATTTAACATGGTCTGGAACCATTTTAATAATGGATGTTTGGTGTGTTCAAACACATATATATGTGAGCCAACATTAGCTTCTGGTTAATTAAGAAGTTTTACCTCATCCATCTCTTAGTCACCTAAATGAGGAGTTGGCACATACAGCAACTTCTTTTTGTTCTGTGTTGGTTCTTTGTTCTTTTGTTCTTCCTGACAGTATCCCTATTTCAACTTATGAGGAGATCCAAAGGATCTACCAGTTATCAATGCTTCCAAAGATGGGGGTTTGAGTGGGGCTTCCCTCCCCTCTCCACCCACTCTCCTCTCCAATCAGTTACCCCAGCACCTAATGTCGGGGTAATGTTAGAGGACTCTTGTTTGAAGGTGGTGGTGATATTTTATTTTTAGGAAACTCTTTGCCCTCATTGGAGGAAATGCATATTTTATGCATATTTTATTTTTAGGAAAATCTTTGACATCATTAGGGGAAAAAATGGCTGACAATAACCCCATTATGTTAAGTTCTCAGTTGCTGCCACCTGCAATACCATGAATGTTTAGTTTGATAATTTTCCAGGGCAAGAAAATCCTCCTGTGGTGTATCTAATATACTATGCAGAGAGGGGAAATTTTTCCTGATTTATGAAATATGGTATTTACTTACTCTTATTTTACTTAGCTATAAAAGTTATATCTGTAACCTTGCTGAGAATTTGTTTATGAGAGAAGGTACCTATTTAATCAGCTTATAAAACAATACCAATGTTATCATTTCAAATCTGGGGTTCATTATCAGATGCTTCCTAAAGGTTAAAGCAATTCATGCTTGATGTATTACAAAATAAAACTTCACAAAGGCAACACAAGGAATTTTTAGAAGATGTAAATATTTTTAAAACACACATGATTTTCGTCCAGTCTATGGTCCTGACAAATGAAACAACTTGTTTTCCAAGCTGACAACCCAGCCGACAATATAAGTGAGGAAAACAATACAAGATATTTTCTTTCACAGGTAGATTTAAAAATTTTATTTCTGACTTTTGGTCCAATTCAGAACTTGATTAACACCTTTTGGCCCGCATTTCTGGAAGCAAACTACATGTTGCAACAACAAAAGAAGATGAACTTAGGTTTAATTCAACTTCATAGTCTTGTTTTTAGACCTAATGTTTAGGTCACTTGCCTGCCTCTCTGTACCCAGTCTCAAGGAGGACATGCGAGAGGGTGTTGGAAATGATTAAAATGGACTGGGTTAGATTGGTGAGTCTGAGGCTTGGAAATGAAGTTCAGATCCCAGCAGAAAGCTGTCAACTGGCGTGGCACCGGAGCCTCTCACCCAGGTTTCTGACCTGTTGTGTGGCTGAGTGATGAGTATGCTGCCACCCTCGACTCAGCCTCAGGCAGGGAGACCAGCATTTCTCACATGTCACAGTGGTACCCCAAAACTTAGAACTGGGAAAAAAAAGCAACTCATGGCCTTTTTTTTTTTTTAAGTTTGGGAAACTATTATTGAATGTTATAGTCTTTGGTTTGATCAATTTGCATGATAACATTTTATGGGTCAAAGGATTGGGTGTAGTTTATCCTAGCCTAGTATTTAATCTCTATGTAAGTGGCAACTTACGAACACAAGACGTTCTGTGACTTCTGTCAAAATCAATAGTTTGTAACATTCAGCAAGAAGCAGCCCATGTAAATCTAACCATGGAATATCTTAAAAGAATTGGCTTGTGAAGAAGGTGCTTAAGGAGAGGAGGTAGGTAACTTCTGGGCTTTACAAATATGAATAGAAGCAAATGTTCATTTACTAATGAACCGAAGCAAAACAGAAAAGTGATTGCTGAGCAGAACCCACGACAGTTCCCACAGCCTGCGATGCCTGAGCAGAGAGCACCAACCAGTTTCCAGTCCTGGAGGAAGCCTAGCCTGGGCCACTGCCTTTGGAAGGGACACTGCTGGGCAGATCCTGCCTAACCTGCCCTTTGGTGTTGGTTTGCTGAGCAAGAGGTGTAAGGCCCAGGAAAAATGACCAGTGAAATACAATAAAGCCTGTTATCCTTTGCTCTGGGGCCAAGACTCAAAGAAAGCAGGGCCATCTTTTAAAGTAGAAAACCTCATGGGCACCATCTGGGACAGTTTTTGAGGTCCCTCTGCTCTCCGTTGTGGCTTCTGGTTGCTAGTGGCAGCCCCACATCCTCTCAGGCTGCAGGCGGTGGAGGAACTGCCAGATGCTGTAACTAGTTCAAACTGGGTCTGAATTCCCCCAGGAAGTGCAGCAGGATGTGTGTGTGTGTGTGTGTGCGCGCGCGCGCATGTGCGTGTGCGTGTGCGTGTGCGTGTGTGTGTGTGTGTGTGTGTGTGTGTGTGTGTGTGTTTCAGGGGATGGGTGGGGAAGAGGCCACATTCACCCATCAATTCGCCTCAAAGATCTAGTTCCTGGAAAAAACCCTGAGGAAGTAGGTGGTTTATTGATTGGGAACTTGGAGAGAGACACATGCACTTTGCAGTAAAGCATTAGGTGTAAATTATGTATGGGCAGAAAATGTGCTTTCCTTCAGCTCTGTATTTGTCATGGCATTTAATACAGAGGAGAACACAGAAGGCTGTAGTTTTCCTTACCGTTGACAGAGGTTTTTCTTCTGTGTTGTACATACATACACAATGAAGATTCTGTCTGCTGGAAAATAAACACTTAGAAGAGTAAGTGAAAGCAAAGTGGAGGAGGGGTTGTTTCCTTTAGGGCAGAATGGCAAGAGATAGGAAAACAAATCATTCGCCTTCTACCACTATTTCTACCATCACCCCCTCCACACAGACACACACACCCAATACAAACAGGCATCATTGAAAAAGTGTCTATCCATGTCCCCTACCCCACCATCAACACCCTTGTTTCATAAGAATCCAAAGTTACATACACATGTCCTTCAAACCCACAAATTAGTATTCCTCATGTTTATTATGTATTTATTTGCAATAAAATGCACCCATGTTAAACTTGATGAGTTTTGACAAACACAGACATCCAAGTAACCACCGTATCAAGATATAGACCATTTCTATCACCTTAAAAATTTCCTATGCTCTTTTATAGTCAATCTTTCCCCTCACCGTAGGCATCAGACAACCACTGATCTACTTTCAGACAATATAGATCAGATGGCCCCTCTTAGATTTTCACAGAAATAGAATTATACTGTATATACTACCTTTTTGTGGGCCTGGCTTCTTTAACACAGCATGATGCTTTCAAATGTTAAGATCCATGTTGCTGAATAAATTAGTAGTTTATTCCTTTCCATTGCAAAGTAATATTCGATTGAATGAATATACACCACAATTTATTTATCTATTCACCTCTTATGAACATTTGTGTTGTTTTTAGTTTAGGGCTATTATGAATGCAGCTTATATAGACATTAGTGTACTAGAGTTTGTGTCGACATATATTCCCGGGTCATTTGATTTCATTGATTTTCCTCTGTTGTTTATGCATTTTCTATTGCATTAATTTCTGCTCTTTATGATTTCATTCCTTTTAATTTCTTCAGGTTCAGTTTGATCTTCTTTTTCTAGCTCTTGACATGAACATTTTAATAACTGAACTTGATAATTTTTTCATTGCCTCCCCAGCTTTATTGAGATATTATTGACATATAATATTGTAAGCTTAAGATGTATAATGTGATGCTTCGATACATGTATATATTGTAAGAATCTCTTTCTTTTCTAATGGAAGCATATAAAACTACAAATTTTACCTTAGGAACCACTTTGACTTCACCTCACAGATGTTTATACTTGGGCAGTCCTTGTTTTACACAGTGATGAAGAACCATAAAAATGACTGTGGAGACTAAACCCTTGCAAAGCGGCCTTCATCAATCAATTGAGAAGTTCCATGACCTTTAAAATTTCTTGTCATGATTTTTTTTTTTTAAAGATTTTATTGGGGAATTGGGGGAGGAGAACAGCGTTGGGGAACCGGGGAAGGGGAACAGACAAGTTGCAGTCCTTTTTTGTTCTTCAGTCTAGTTGTGGAGGACATTGCTTCACTGGCCCATGTTGGTATCGTCATTGCGCTCTTCCCGGGTGAGGCAGATCAGTCGCCGGCCTCTGGATGGTCACTCACCCCGGCTATTGGCAGCTCACGCTGGCTGCCGGCCACTCACTGTAGCCTATGGCAGCCCACTGCAGCAGGGGCTGCAGCCTACACTGTCGCCAGGGCTCACAGCCCAGCTCCAGATGGAGCTGTTGCTCACCATCTTAGCTGTAGAGAGCAGTGTCACTGGCCCTCATATGTGGGATCTGAATTGGGGCCACTGGCATCCCAAGCCAGCTCTTAACCAATGCGCCACTCAGCGGGCCCTCTTGTCATGATTTTTAAAACTCTGTTATAAATGCATAGGGAAATGAAAAAAAGTAAAACTAATAGCTATTTAGTACACTGTAAGTTAAAATATTAAAGTGTTTCTAATGAAATACTGAAAATTGAAGTGCTTTACTTTTTTGTAAAAAAATGGAATGGATACAAAGTTTCAGTTTGGGAAAATGAAAAATTTCTGATGGTGGTGATGGCTGTATAACAATGTGAATGCACTTGATGCCACTGCACTGTACACTTAAAAATGTTACAATGATAAATTTTGTATTATGTGTATGTTACAATTAGGAAAAAATGAGGAGTAGTTTGAACTGTGTTTGCCGCCTCTTCATTGCATCATTTATGAAATGCAGCGCATACCTTTTCTATGCCTCTGCAAATAGTCATACTCAAAACTTGCTAAGTTTCTGTTTCCAACATTTTATTCTTTTCATATCCAATGGTATGAAATATCTAAGCTTTCCTTTAATGTAAAGTTTTTGCCAATGTCACTTCCTCTGGGATATTTTTATCCTTTTCTTTATAAGCACTTTCCACATTTATGTTGCCTTCACTACATTTTTCTGACTGCAAATTTAGAGTCTTTCAAAAAATGGCAATATTAACATTCCCATAGGAGCGATTTCTTCTGTAATTCCATTTGCATTTGATTCAAATTGCACTAGCAACATGATCACTTTTCATTTGTTTGATGCACTTTCATCTTCATTGGCAAGTTGCTTCTGTGGGTCACCCATTTTTGTAAAATATCATTTGGTTCATCAGTGGGAGACAAGGAGGAAACAGCTTTACTACATGTGTGAAAACTGAATAAAAGATGCACAGCAATGAATCACACAATGGATTTTGGAAGAAGTGATGTGATTGGTCACTGATCATGATGATCATAGTGATTCATGGGCTGACTAGCTAACAATGAAGTTTGAATTACTTACGGTTACTATACCATGGTAACTGAAATGTGGTAACTGAAATGTGAGCCATGTTGGTGGGGAACTGATGTTAGTCATGCTAACTGAAATCTGTGCATATTAAAACCTGTGTGAAGCCAGGATTGCCTATACTGTGTTTTCTTTCTTTGTGATTTATTTTTGGCCCATGAGTTATTTAAAAGTGTATTTAATTTCCAAATATTGGGATATATTCCAGATATGTTTTCATTATTACTTTTTATTTTAATTCCATTTTGAGCAGAAGTCATATTCTGTATGAGTTAAGTCCTTTTAAATGCATTGAGATTTATTTTATGAGCATATGGTCTATATTAGCTAATGTCCCATGTGCATTTGAAAAGAATGTGTATACTGTTGTTATTGAATATAGTATTTTCGTAGGTCAAATTGGACAATAGTATTTGTTAAGATCTCTAGATCTTTACTGATATTCTATTGACTTTCTACCAAGTACTGAGAGAGAAGTTTTGAAATCTCCAGCTATAATTGTGGATTTGAATATTTCTCCTCTCGATACATCAGTTTTTGTTTCCCATATTTTGAAGTTTTGTTTACAAGAGTATGTATTTTTAGGATTGTTATGTCCTCTAGATGAATGAACACTGTTATTATTATGAAATGACCTTCTTGACCCCTGATAATATTCCTTTAGTTATTGAAACACTCATGGTTTCCTTTAAATATGCGAGTATATTTAAAGAGCTGTTTTAAAATCATTATATGCTAATTATTTTTTAAAGATTTTTAGTAAAATATACCTAACATACAATATGATATCAGTTTCAGGTGTACAGCACAGTTATTCAATAGTACCACCTGGCACTATACATACTTATTACCATACTATTGATTATATTCCCTATGCTTAAGAAGTGATCACTATGTAAGTCCAGCATCTGACACTGTACCATGCTATCACAATATTTTTTACTATATTCTTTATACTGTACATTACATCCCCAAGACTTATTTGTTTTACACCTGGAAATTTGAACCTGTTAGTCCCCTTCACCTTTCCTCCCCCCTTAATTTTTTTTAATTACAGTTGACATTCAATATTATTTTATATTAATTTCAGGTGTACAGCATAGTGGTTAGATATTTATATAATTTACAAATTGATCCCCCTGACTAGTACCCACCTAACACTGTACAGTCATTACCATATTATTGATTATATTCCCTATCCTTTACTTTTCATCTTCATGACTATTTTGTAACCACCATTTTTATTTCTTAATCCCTTCACCTTTTTCACTCTGCCCGCAAACCCCCTCCCATCTATCATCCCCATAGATCTAGTACTTATCTGACACAATATATAGTTATTATGTGTTACTGACTATATTCCATATGCCACATCCCCATGACTACTATATAACAACCGATTTGTACTTCTTAATCCCTTCCCTTTTTTCACCCAGCCCCCACCCCCCTCCATCTGGCAACCATCAGGATGTCCTTTGTATCTATGAGTTTGTTTCTGTTTCATTGTTTGTTTATTCTGTTCTTCAGATTCCACTTGTAAGTGAAAGCATATGACATTTGTCTTTCTCAGTCTGACTTACTATACTCAGTATAATACCCTCTAGGTCATCCATGTTGTTGCAGATGGCAAGATTTCGTTGTTTTTATGGCTGAGTAATATTCCATTGTATATATGTACTACCTCTTCTTTATCCATTCATCCATTCAGGGACACCCAGGTTGCCTCCACATCTTGGCCATTGTAAATAATGCTGCAGTGAACATATGGATGAGCACATCCCCTCAAAGTAGTATTTTGTGTCTCTTGTTATGGTCTTCGTTTTAAGGTCTATTTTGTCTGGTATAAGTATTGCTACCACACCTTTTTGTTTGTTTGTTTGTTTGTTTGTTTTCATTTTCATGAAATGCCTTTTTCTATCCCTTTACTTTCAGTCTCTGTGTGTCTTTTCAGCTGAAGTGATTTTCTTGTATGCAGCAGATGGAAGGGTCTTGTTTTCTTATCCATTCAGTCCCCTATCTTTTGATTGGAGCATTTTATCCATTTACATTGAAAGTAATTGTTGATAGGTATGTAGTTATTGCCATTTTATTAGTCAGGTTTTTTTATTTTTATTTTTTTTCATCTTAAAGAAATCCCCCTAAGATTCCTTGTAATACTGGTTTGGTGGCAATGAACTCCTTTAACTTTTTCTTCTCTGGGGAGTTCTTTATCTGTCCTTCAATTCTAAATGACAACTTTGTTGGGTAGGGTAATCATGGTTGTAGGTTCTTGCTTTTCATCACTTTGAGTATTTCCTGACAATCCCTTCTGGCCTACAAAGTTTCTGTTGAGAAATCAGCTGATAGTCTTATGGGAGCTCTTTTGTAGATAACTAACTGCTTCTCTCTTGCTGCTTTTAAGATTCTTTCCTTGTCTTTTACCTTTGGCATTTTGATTATGATGTGTCTTGGTGTGGGCCTGTTTGGGCTCTTCTTGATTGGGACTGTCTGCACTTCCTGGGCTTATGCATCTATTTCCTTTGCCAGGTCAGGGAAGTTTTCTGCCTTTATTTCTTCAAATAGGTTTTTAACTCCTTGTTTTCTCTCTTCTCACTCTGATACCTCTATAATGTGAATGTTGGTACACTGGATGTTGTACTGAAGGCCCCTTAAATTTTTCTCATTCTTTGGATTCTTTTTTCTTTTTGCTGTTCTGATTGGGTGTTTTCTGCTACTTTATCTTCTAAATCGCTATTCGATCCTCTACTGCATCTAATCTAATGTATTCTTCATTTCAGTTATTGTATTCTTTATTTCTGACTGGCTCTTTTTTTTGTTTTCTATCTCTATTTTTATGTTTCCTATCTTTTTGTTGAAATTCTCCCAGAGATCATTAAGCATCCTTATAGCCAATGTTTGGAACTCTGCATCTGGTAGATCGCTTGTCACCATTTTGTTTAGTTCATCTTCTTGGCTGCCTCCCTGTGTTTGTTTCTATGTATTAGGTATGATTGCTATATATCCCAGTCTTCGTAGAGTGGCCTTATGTAGTAGGTTTGCTGTGGACCTCAGTGGTGCAGTCTTCCTGGTCACCTGAGTTGTGCACTCCAGGTGTGTCTCTTATTTGAGTTGTGTGTGCCCTCCTCTTGTAGTTGAGCATTGATTGCTGTTTGCACATCAATGGGAGGGATTGACCCTCAGGCTGATTGGTTGTGAGGACTGGCCATGACTACAGTGGAGGAGTTGTGGTACAGAGGTTGGCCCTGCAGAGCAGGATCTGCCTCAACAGGGTTCTGGTGCCTGCTCAATCTGCCCCTTGGGTGTGTCGTCCTTGGAAGTGGTTGGATTATGCCCCAGTTTGTTTCAAAACTGGCCACTGGGTGTGCCAGCCCCAGGGAAACTTGGGAGGGGATCTGCTGCAGGTCAAGTTCAGGTGCAGCCCTTTCCTCATCTAGGGCCACCCAGCAGGAGCTACAAATCAATCTGCAGGTGGCCACCACCTGTGCCATGCTTGGATGTGCCTGGAGAGACCAAGCTGCAAACCAAGGTCAGCTGGTGCTAGTGCTAAGCTTAGGGCCGCTTAGCCAGAGGCACAGGACATGCTCAAGCCAGATGCTGCTTGTCTGGGTTGCATGAAATTTTAAGAAACCCTAGGACTCTAAGAAAGTCTGCAGCATGAGCCAAGGCAGTCAGTTTGTATGAAAAAGCCTCTGGAAGCAGCTTGAGTATGTCTGAAATTTGGGTGGGGTGTGGTCTCAGAATCATCACGGTGGAGCAAATGAATGGTGTTAGCCAGCTTGATGGAGATGGAGACACAGGCAGCCACCTGTGTCTGCACATCCGGAAGGGAGAGAGCTCAGCAAAGAAACAATGGCTTCTGCCAGTTCCTCCATTCATGAGAAAGCTGCGCCTCCAGCCCTCGTCCTGAAGCCAACTCAGTTCTGCCCACCCATATGTCCCTGTCATCTCTCCAACTGCTGCCCCAATGCTGGACCTCAGAGCCAGTGATTCCCTTGGTGAGTAAATCCAGGCAAGGTCCCTTTAGGAGAAGCACCTGAGACTCCAGCAGCCCTCTATTTCATTAAGCCACGATCTCCACTGGTTTTCAAAACCAGAAATTATGGGGACTTCTCTCCCTGGCACTGGAACCCTGGTCTGGGGATCCTGCTGTAGCACTGGGGGCCCTTGCTCCTTTGTGGGGGGCCTCTGCAGCTGAGATATCCCTTCCGATTTTTAATGGTCACATGCAGATATGGGACCAACCCTCCCTCTCTCTGCCCCACCTACCAGTCTCAGGGTGGCTTCTTCTGTATGTCTTTAGTTGTAGGGCTTTGGTACAGCAAGATTTCAGGCAAATCTCAATGATGGTTGTTTTGTTGTTTAGCTGTAATTTTGATGTGGTCATGATAAAAGGTAAGCACAGTGTTTACTCTGCCATCTTGACTAGAACTCTCTGTTATATGCTAATGCTGGCAACTGTCATGGCTCTGTTTCTATTGACTGACTTTCCATCTGGTTATAGGTTGTGTTGCTTTATTTTTCATTGAATGACACATTATAAATGTTATGCTGTTGAGTATTTGGATTTTGTTTTCTTCTGTTAAAGAATGTTGGATACTATTTAGCAGGCGATTAAGTTTCTTGCTGTCAACTTGGTTTTGAGACTTATTTTAAAGCTTTATTAGAAAGAATCTAACATAGTCTTTACTCCAGAGTTACATTTGTGTTGTTACTAAGACATGACCCTCCTATGTTCTCTACTGTATGCACTGGGTATGCAATGAGGTCTCTTTCCTTCAGCTGGTAGAAGCTCATATTTCTCCCAGATCCATATGAGTTCAGGAAATTATTCAGCTTGTAGTACTCAGGCAGTTTTTCTAATGGCAGTGCTGTCTACCATGCACAGAGAAGTATTCAGACAAGAGGTGTTAGTGTTCAGGCCTGAGAGGATCCTTGGAACTCTTGTTTAACTTCTTCCTCCCTGTAACTCTGCCCTACAAATGACAGATACCTCAGCCTCCCCAATCTCCTACATCTGCCTCCTCTATTCAGAGAGGCCACTGAACTGTACCTAAGTTCCACAATTCTTTGGTTTGAAAATTGCCTTTTTGCAGAAATGTGGGACAATCAGAGTGTTACCTTGTTTGTTTCCCTCTTCTAAGTGGCATCTAATATTGACAGGATAAAGCTCCAGCTTCTTTACATAGTATGTCATCTGAAATAGATGTATTTTTTTCCTCTCAGTATTTCAGACTTTTCATCAGTAACCTTTATACTATGAAGACCTGGCCCAAGGAGGGAGAGGTCCTAAATATCTTGAATAAAGAAGCCATTTGCTCAGCTTTGAGTTAAGGTGTTTAACTTTATTAGAAAACAATGTTCTTGGAAAACAGACTTTCAAAAAACAGAGTTTTCTGAGAAGTATCACAGCTTCTTTCTACATATCAAGAAACTAAACTTAACCATAGAGTAGATTACAGATCTGGGAAAAATGGGATATGAGGAAGTTCCCTTCTCACTTTAGGGGAAAATCCCTAAGGAGGTTGGGAAAGGGGATGTAGAATGGCAGGGAAGAGGCCAGGAAAGAAAGGAGAATCCCTTGGCTTCTGCATCATGGTCAGAACTTGGGGTGGAAATGAGGGTAGGAAAATGAAGATAATTATGGGGGAATATCAGAAGGTTCTAGAATGCTGTTTTCCTAGGGATAGCTGGAGGGACTGCAGTCCTTCCAGAGAAGTGGGTGTTGGGCCCGTCACTCCACCAGCATGGCTGGGTGGCTGAGGAAAGTGGGCATAATGGCAGCTTTACTGAACTCTGCACACTTGGAGGAGGCCAAAGTACAGTACTCAGGTCTCAAGGTAGGGGAGTGTGAGGTCACTAATAGGATGAGCTGCTGGAGTTTGATGATGCCCAGGAGTTCAGACCCCAATACCTTCATAGGTCTTAGTACGCTGTGACAAGTCAGGCCACACTGCATAGCAGCAGAGACCATCAGAAGAGAGGCCCACATTTGGAAAGGATACAGGTGAGTAAGCAGTGAATGGAGACTGGGAGAGTCGCCTTCCTTGACATAGGACAACACAGGATCCCTGTCCCTCCCACAGAAGCTTAGAATAGAGCAACTGAAGAGGGAGGAAGGGAAGAGTAAAAGTAACCAAGGGTTTACTCCCAATAGGATAATGTTTGAGCTGGACAATGACTGAGATAAAATATGTAAATTTGGGTGAAAAAATTACTGATTGGGCTGAATACTGTAGAGAGGAAAATACTGTTTCTCTCTCCTCTTAGGCTCTGTGACTGGGCCTGAGAATTAAACTGACACAAAACAGATTAACAGAAGGAAAGCATACAAATTTTACTTGACGTTAATATTTTTACATGGCACAGGAGGCTTCATAGACAAGAAATGAAGACCCAAAGAAACAACTAGGCCCAAGAGCTTGTATACCATCTTAACGAAGAACAATAAATTGAAGATGTGACAATAGAAATGAAAAAGAGTTGGGGGCTTCTAAAAGTTGTAAATTGTGGAAAAGTGACCAGGAACTATCTGAGGAAAACTCATGGATAATAAGGGTTATTTTAGTAAGGTTTATTTGCACAGACTCATCTTGGCATTGATTCCCCATCTTCAGTCATAAGAATGTTCTCTGCTTCCTGGTACAGTGAGGGAACCTTTTCTGTAAGAAATGTATGCCTATATTTAGGCAAAAAGGGGAAGGTCAGAGAGTCCTTGCTGCATCTGCTGTTTCTCAATTGCTTTTAGCCTGTATAACCAATATGCCAAAGTAGGATATTTTGGGGTGGCGTGTTCTGATTCCCTCAGTACATTGAATAGTATAGAACAAGATCTCTGCTCCAGACAGAGTATGAAATTTACAGCAATACTGAGTTAATTCTAGAAATAAAATTGGCTATGTTTCTACATATATCTGTCTTATAACTGTTTAATTTTTACCTATTAGATAGGTTAAAAATAAAATACTCTCTATGATGTAACCCTCTCGCGACCTGTACCTTAGTCTCCAGTGTCACTAAACTGCTTTGCATGTATCACCAAAGTCACCGCTCTATTCTCCTTTGTGTCTTCTCACCCCAATAGAAGGGAGCTGTGCGAAGGCTGACAGCAAATCACATTTACCCTTGCATTCCCAGAACCTAGCTCAATGTCTGCCATATGGTAGGCTCTCAATACATGTCAGATGGATGTAGGGATTAAAAGCATCCCAATACTCATGGCCAAATCACAGGTGGGAAAAGGCAAGAGGTTCATATGTGATTGAAAAGGCTTAAATGCCTTCTTTCAGAAGCTTGTCAGAGGTCCTCAGATTCTTCCACCAAGGACTCTGCATTGAGTTACAATGGGAACTCCTTCCTCCCTACTCACCATTCCATTGTTAGGCATCAGCACCTTGTGTCAAATGAATTGTGCTGAATGAGGATGGAAAGAGGGCTCTGGAGGAAGGAAATAAAGGAGAAGGGGGTCTTTGAGGCACTGTCGGAAAGGCAGTTCCCTGGAGGAGGAGCCAGGGTGAGGCTTCCTACAGAGGCTTAGGGCAGTGCAAGGAAACCCAGGCTGTTGGTGAGGAGTGGAAAGCAGGGATGGCTTCATGGATGTGTGACCGGTACATTTGCACAAGGATCCCCATACTTCAAAAGGCCTGTGGAAGGTTTAATGCTCTGCTGTCGCCATCTTGAAATTCTTACTAATTTTTAAACAAAGGACCCTGCATTTACATTTTGTGCTCGGCCCCCCAAATTATGTACTTGATCCTGGTTGGGGGTTACCAAATGGGAAAAAAAAAAGCATAAAGAGAGAAGATGTGAAGAGGCACGAGAGGAGTTATTCCCTCTTCATGGTTGTGCATCATGCTCTGAGGTCAAGCTGTAAGCCAGCAGGCTGGTCAGGAGGACTGAGGCAGCAAAGAAACCTGAGTGGTCACTAACTAATGTGTCATGTGTCTCATACTTAGAGATACTTCTGAGATGTCAGCATGCAGGGCCTTTGGGAACTTCCACAGGTCTCATTTCCCACAGAGTTTGCAGCCTCCTTTTCTACTGTGGCAGATCAGCAGTGCCATCTGGGTGCGTCACTGGTGGCTCAGGCTTTCTTCCCTGGAAGCTGATAACCAAGAGTTGGATATCCTTTGCTAATGTCATGCCACTACCCTTAGTAATACTCCAGGAGGTAACCAGACACAAGGCTCATCATGGCTGTGCTGTACATGACAAAGCAATGGCAGGAGAGATGCTATAGATCATACAATAAATTAATCATACAGTTGGACACCATCATTAAAATTTTTTTTTTGGTAATAATCAGTAGTTACAGCCTGCTGAGAAATAGTCACAGTCATTAATATGGTATCTGTGAACCTGTAAAATGCCCTTCTGGTTGACACACTATGGTTAGAAATGTCCCCCAATCCCTTTTGCTTGATTTGAAATGAAAGATAACAGTCTGCTTTATCGAATTCATTTCCTCAGCGAATTCATCATTAGCATTGTCATCTTCCTTTACAAATAAGTGCCTCTCATACAAGTCAAACATTTATGTCTTTTCACATTTTTTTTTTGATCAGTGCAAACTGGAATGAGAACTGATTAAACACTTTGTTCTTCATCTGTAACTAGAGTAAGACTGAAAAATGACAAGCATTGCATGAAGGAAATTCCCCTCTTTGTCATTTTTATGAACATCTTTATAATCATTTAATATATTTGTCTCTGTGCTAGACTTAATGCTAATCCGAAGATAATCCTTGCCCTCAGAGAAGTAATATTATATCTAGGACACGTGGGAGAACACACACAAATACCTCTTCACTGCTGAAGAGGGGCCATCCATTGCAGATATAGAATACCCCTGAGTGCTGTTACAGCTCATGACAATTAAAGATCAGACAGGCTTTTAATCTGGATTTGAAGGAGTAGGACAGAAACTGTGATTTTGCTGATACCCAAATTAATTAGCAGGACTTTCCCAGAGTAACTTAAGTGAGAACAACATAGCAGTGGTGGCCAAAGGGAACTCCTATTCCTTGTTTATGTACTGTTCAGTGTCGTGTTCTTTGCAAATGTCTCTCATTTATTTATCCTTTATTTAGTTTTATTTTTTATTTTTTTGAGGGCAGTGTCACTGGCCCTCGTATGTGGGACCGAACCAGGGCTGCTGGCTTCCCAAGCCAGCGCTTAACCACCGCGTCACTTGGCCAGCACAAACGTCTCTCATTTAGTCTGCACTAGACACTTCACATTGCTGGAACTGGATAAATATTTATTTAATGTTTAATTTAAATCCTGTGCTGTCGAACAGAAATTTCATTTGGGCTTTGTTCTGTGGAAATCTTGAAGTAAATGACTCTAGAATGAAGGATGTTTCCTTTATTCACTCTTCTCCACTTGCTATCTCCCCTACTTTTCCTCTCCTTAGATGGAAAGGAAGAAGGAGGCAGCTGCAGGGGTTGATTTCCTGACTGTGGTTGGAGCTGGTTCTTCATTATATTAGATAACAGGAAATTTCAATGCTTAGGGGCTATTTTATTTGTCCTCTCTCACCCCAGTAGGATGGTCTTTTAACCTTGGCTTGAACAATGTAGTAAAAGAAAGCTCACCATGTCCTGGAATAGTCTATTCAACTCTAGTAACAAAAATTTTAAGAAAGTTATTCCAAGAGTTAAATTAAATATCTGTCTCTTTTTAATTCCTATACACTGGCTTTGAACTTCTAAAGGGCATTCTATCTCCTTTATGTTTCCAGCCCTTGGCACTGGCCTGACCAATAATAATGTTTGTAGAACAATGGAACGGTGGAAAGGGTCCAGGTCATGAAAAATCTGGGAACCTGGGTTGCTGTACCAGTCACAAAGATGAAGCTTAGAATAAACGGCACAAATTCTAGGAGAGGCTGATGAGTTTGGGTTTTGATTATATCAATAACCTCACTTATAAATCACAAAGTAGAAAAATCCAGTACGCAATCAGGAGTTGAAAAGAAAGTAATAAAAAAAAAAACTAAGGAACAGACGAAATCATTCATGACAAGTGTAGAATGAAAGAGAAAATTGAGATAATGATAATCCAAAGCAGTCATATTAATTAGGTAATAAACAAGTTAACAGGATGATGACTGTATAATATTAGTTATAAGATAAAGGATGCTACTCTGCTAGTAAACCTATCAGAAAGGGCTGAAATGTAAAGTTTGCATGAATGATTGATGTGGAAGTAAAATAAAAATGGATGTGAGAAAGAGAGAGCAAGTTACCAGCAATTGGCCTGAACCTGAGCCCTAACTGCATGGTGGACCTTAGAAGGTTATGAGGTAGTGAGAATTACATGCTCATATTTTGCAGATGGTAAGAATTTTGCTGTAGAGAGAGAGCTAATGAGTTGGAATTGCTTTGACCCTTGCACCTTGCTACCTCCTTAAGAAGCCTTGCTATTAACCTGGGTCAGGAGACAGAACTCCTTGGAAAGGAATTATTTTCTTAGACTTAGGAAGCTTCTACTAATTTGTCGTAAGCCTAACCCAGTGTCTGGCCTGCGTTGAAACAGAAGGCTGGATAGGTGGACAGATTGATGGATGGACTAGTATCACAAACAGGAAGCTTTTCAAGATGGCCAAGAAGGAAAGGATGGATATAATTGTCATTTCATGTCACTCAAGTGATGGTCCTTTGGAATGACCCTGTAAAACCTTTATTTACTAGGAGTCCTAGGCAGAGGGGCTCCAAAGAAAATCTAAAGGACAGTTCTCTAAGATGACTGCAAGCCTATAGAGCATGGCTTTGTGTCTCCTCATATAAAGGAGGTTGGCACTCAAGTTGAAGAGAAGTGTTTTTCTCACTTTGTGAAAGTTTAGACCCTGGCAGCACTGATTTAAAAGCCCTTCACACAAACACTTCAGGTTCTGAGAGTCTGGCTCAGTGTGTCACCCTTAGTTCTACAGAGCATTAACGAGGGACCAATCAGATGGATATTAGTGGCAGGTAGTAGTGGTGTTCCTGGAATGTGACTTTGTAGAGAGTTGAAAAATCTTCACATGACTTCTAGAATACACAAAGAACAGATAACTTTAATTTCTATAACTAATTTGAACTTCCGCAAGAGTCCTCACCCCTCAGGAGCAGATAGCAGGAAAAATTGTGAAAGACTTTGAAGTGGGCAAAGAAGATGGCTGACCTATCCAGTCCATCTCTCTGGGCTATCTCTGCCTTCCACTGATTTTGAGCTATTTTATAATTCTGTAATTTGTAGAATATTTAGTGTTGCTAATGTCTCTTGCCAATTATATCTGGTGGAGATGCAGTGAATTATTGCCCTTTGGATTTTGACCCATTTGGAGGACTCATTTCAGTCTGCCTGATGGCCTGTATGTATGTGTGTTTGTTTGAATTCTCTTTTGAATTGGCTGTAAAATCTTCGCAGTTCCCTCATACCTGAGTTAACAAAATCTTTAACACATGAAAATTATGGTTTTATCTTTTTTAAAAAATTATATTTAAACATAAGGAAAACTGACTTGACAACTGATGATCTGATCTATCTCTTCTGGGTTTAATCTGTTTCCAAGAACTGTTCAGTCTCTGTTTTTTCAAGATTTTATTGGAGAATTGGGGGAGGGGAAACAGACAAGTTGTTGTCCTTTTGTTCTTCTGTCTAGTTGTGGAGGACATTGCTTCACTGGCCCATGTTGATATTATCATTGCTTTTCCCCACCGGGTGAGGCAGATCGGTTGCCGGCCTCTGGATGTCACTCACCGCGGCTCTTGGCAGCTCACACCGGCTGCCGGCTGCTCACTGTAGCTTATGGCAGCCCATTGCAGCAGGGGCTGCAACTACTCTGCCTCCTGGTGACTCACAGCTGTCCAGCTCCAGGTAGAGCTGTTGTTCACCATCTTATCTGTAGAGTGTCACTGGCCCTCATAGGTGGGATCTGAACCAGGGCCCTGCTGCTCAGAGCTGGCATCCCAAACCAGTTCTTAACCAATGTGCCACCCAGCCGGCCCCTGTCTCTTTTTCAATTTCACCTTCCATTCACTGCCCATTGCAAGGTGATATATTGATGTAGGAGGGACGAGGTTCCTATGACTTGTGGTGGTAGAGGAGAGATAAGATTTGAAGGTCATATGGTGCCTGTGTGGCCACTTGGCCATCCTCCAGGCACTTTCACAGGAGATTGGGGACCCCGCCATATACGATGTCTTCATACTCACCACAAATCTTGATGTCCCTCAACATGGCACATGGAAATTTCTAGTTACATGCATGTTCTGTATAGTCCATGGGAAACCTGGAGTGCTGCCTCTGGTGCCTATATCTAGCCACTGCCCTCCACCAATTCTGCACTGTGGCTCCTTCCCCATCCTGCCATAGCTGGATCCAAGACAAGCTGTTCAGTCTAGAACGATCTCAGTCTTTCCTATTCCCAAATGCATATTTCTGCCATTAAAGCGATATCTTACCAGCCTGAACCTTCTGCCCTCTCTCTGTCTCTCTTTTCCTTCCTGTGATCCACCAAGACCACATGGGCAGATGTTTCACTTCCTGCTGCTGTCTGATGGAATTTTCCCCATCACTGTACCCTTCTGAAGTGTGGCAGAATGGCCATTGAATGCATGATGTATGGAAAAAGGGAATGAAAAACCCATTGATGTAATAGCTTTAAAATATTATCACTATTTTATAGGGTATTGAAGTAATCAAAAGTAGAGATTATCACAGGAAGACAGAGAGAGGGGAAGAGAGAGAAATTGTGGGAACCAGAAAGTAGAGAAGATTGTTTAAACAAGGACAGCTGAGACACATCTTGTGAGTTTGAATAATTCAGTATCTTTATGAACACGCTTGCATGAAAGGCAATCATTCTGAACCACCATTTAAAAAAGTCTATTACTTTATTTGGGGTTGTTACACTTCTAAAAACCTCTATTGGCTCCTAGGAATAATTGTATTTAAAGAAACAAAATTGCTACCAAGCCACATTCTTAAAAATAGGTTTAAGAAATTTGCCAAGAATAAACATTATCTCATTATTTCGTAGAACTCAGTTTATGTCTTCTCATTAAAAAGGAAAAGGACAACTTACTATTTCAGTTTTCTTGAACTTTTTCTATTGCCCCTATCCCAGAAAATAAAATAGAATAATTCTGATATTATTGAACTCTCAAAAGGCAAATAATATGTTCAAAAAGCATGAATTTCAATTAAGTTTCAACTACTCAGATGAAATATGAATTCAAATGCAATGTATTGAGAAGACTCTAGAGTTTCCGGAAGGTGTGTTTGTCCTTTTATCTCAAAGAAGACAGATATTGTGTTGTAGGATAGAAGTTTTTGGCTTTGGATAATAACTGTGATGATACTTCCTTAGACAACTCTGTCAACATTTGCAGGTTAAGCAGCTCCTTATATGGAAACATTGTGGTGAAATGGAATTGTATCATTAAAATAATAAATGATTTTTCAATGTAGCCTAATCAGCACTAACCCAGGTGTAATTTCCTATGAATTACATAATCTTATAAAATAAACTTTTATACACGTACATATACATGCTTAATCATCCTGGAAATAAATGCTTGGCTCTCTTCATTTGGAATATATGTGTTGGACTCATTCTCAGAGGAAATCAGTGGCTAATGGCTCTTACCATTAATGGTAAAGAGAGAAACACAAGGCTACTAGTTCCTCAGTAGCTTACTCTGTACCTGCCAGTTCAGTCTTTGTCCTATAACAAAAATGCAAATTTGTATCTTTACTGACTATATCCACATATGTCCGCACATATAGGTATAGACTATACTTACATATGTTCAGATATACATCTCTCCATGTAAAAATATTAACTCAAATATTTCTTGTTTTAAACCATGTAATATCTGTTATCACGCTGTAACATTCATGAGGACCTGTTCTGAGCCAAACACTAGGGATATGAAGACGGAAAGGAGGGAGTCTCTGAGATCCAGTAGAAAGTACTCTAGTTGGACATTGGCTTACTCTCCTGGAATTCAGGTCACTGCATTCTACAGTCTCTTGACCTCTGCCAAATACAAAACAATCCAGCCCAGCCTTGCCCTGGGTGACCTCTGACTTCTGAAAGCTATGGTGCAATTGCCAGTATTTGGCAGTCATCATAAATTGTTTTCCTTCTGACACATTCTAAATTCTGTTGATGTGTACTCAGTCTTTATAGCTCGGTGTTTTGTATGGCAGAGATGGCTGCCTCTAGTTGTCTGTTCCTCATCCAGTGATTTGTTTAGAACCTGACACATTTAAGAAACATTGAGTTTGAATTCATATGAGAACTCTAAAAATCACAGCCCTTATTTTCATAAGTACTCAACTTCAAGGTCCTCTTCACCACACCATAGATTCATAGTGATCACAGGGATAATAGTGTTGGTAATGGTGACAATTATTATGGCTATTGATGGGCTGTGCTCTAAGCAATACTTCATCAGACCTGTGTTCACTGTTGTTAAATGTTCTTCTTCAGACAACCCCATGTTGAATCCACAGTAAGGGTAGAAGTGAATAGGCCAGGTGACCCTGGATCTAACAGGTGCTACTGACTGACATCACATCAGGTGATTAGGTGTAGGGATTGTCTGGCTTCTGACAATAGAATTAGAGTTGTTTTGAATGACTTGTCAACTCTAGGGAAGGGAAATAAATGCTTTTTCTCTACCCTCCTAGTTCTTTGGCTGGGGCCCTACAAATTAGACTGACAAAGACAGATTAACAAGAGAGAACCAGAGTTCATTAATGTATGCGTGGTGCATACAGGTGGGAGAACTCAGTGATGAGTGACTGGACCTTATATTACATCTTAATAAAAAAACAGCAACTTTGTAGATAAGCCACAAGACAAAAGAAAAGGGATTTAGGCTTTAAGAGGTGGCAAACTGTGGGAAGGTAAAAGTATGGGGGAAACTAATGGAAGATAAGGATCATTTTAGCAAGATTCGTTATATAGATTTCTCTGGTGTCTTTTCTGGGCTGGTACCAGTCTAGAGTTATCTCCTGTGATTAAGAATCATCCTGAGCTTTCTAGTAGAGAGAGGGAAGCCAGAGAGTTGATTTTTTTTTTTCATGTCTGCTTGTTCTCAATTGCCTTCAGCTGAAAATCATTCTTATGCTAAATTGTCATATTTTGGGGTGGCATCTTCTAACCTCCTGCACAACTCAGGAAAAGGTGAGCACAGTAAAGACAGCTCTGTTTTGCCTTGGTTCTCACATAAGGGCATGAAGTCCAGTTTACAATGGAATTAACAGTGTTGCCTTGAAGATTTTCACTCCTCTGATAGGGACCAATGGTCTCGTAGACAGCGTGATGTCTGCCTGCTTCATCGTTCACCATGTGTCAGGGCATGTGCTAAAGACTTTACACACATTAGATCATTCAGTTCTCCTAACAACCCTCTGAAGGGCACACTGTTCTAATTCTTTCTATAGATGAGGCCTTTGATGTGTAAATACATTTTCTAATCTAAGATCCTAGTTAGGGGTGCCAGCCACAGTTGCAAACCTTCATTAAATGAAGCCATTGGGCTAATGCCCACACCAGTGGTATGCTGTAGGCACTACCCCAGACCCATTTTTTACATACCAGGAAATTTAGGTAATGAGAGGAACTGTAACCAGCCCAGGGCGGGTACATGGCAGAGCTCAGATTTGAAGTCAGGTATGCCAGACTCCAGAACTGGCTTCCTTCTTATCAGCAGAGTGCTGTCCCTCTGTGAAAGGCCTCTACCCCTCATTCTGAGATGTCCTTCAGAGACTTGGATATATCAGTCATCCTACACATAAAACTATCCCTTTCCTACTCTCTGCTTAGGAAATCAATCATGTGCTTGTGATCGAATGTTCTCCTTTGCCACCCCTCCCCTCTCTGTTCTCTGTACAAATCCTGGACTTGTTTGTTTCCATCTTTCCATTGTTTCAGTGAGCTCATGACTTAACCCCTATTAAGTCATGTGTTCCAGGTACGTAGAAGGACCTGGCACAGAGCAGGCCCTGAGTACATCATGGGTAACTCAGGAAGGTATGACAATGGATCATGTGTTGCTTTCCACATAGCTTTGTATCAACCATGGTAATGCATGTAATGAATTAGAGGACAGATAGAAGGGGAAGCTTCCAGACAAAACTGCAGCAGTGCCTAGACCATCTGTGACCCCTCTTCTGCCTCACAGAGTAGTTCTGTGGAAGAATAGTCAGGAAGCCTCACTGTGGGGACCTAGTGCCTGTGTGACTGTGCAAACAGAAGGGGTTTAATAGGTGTTTGGTGTCCCAAAGGCAACTCTGCACCAGCAACTGATCAGGCAGAGCTGGAGATGGCATTCTCCTGTTCTCTTTTTCTTACCACATTGAAATCCTAGTTCTTTTGTAGGGAAGAAAAAGAGAGCAAAGTCTGCTGTATTCACCACTTACCAGCTGTATGAGTTTAGAAGTCACTTGGCCTCTCTAAGCTTTCATTTTGTCATCTCTAAAAAAGAAATTATAATAATATATAGCCTAGGGGGCGGGGTTGAGGGAAGAGGGGAAGGGACGAGACAACATAAATTGGTAACGTCAATATTGCTACAGGGATAAGAAAGACAGTTTGGGGAATATAATCAATAATGTTGTAAATATTTTTAAGGGGGTCAGATGGACTCATGTCTTGTTAGGGAGACCACTTCATGGATTGTGTAGAGGCTTGACCACTGCACTGTACATCTGAAGCTGCTGTTGAACATTATATGTCAACTATAATTTATTATATATATATAGTCATGGGATATATAGTACAGTGTGGAGAGTGGAGTCAATGGAATTGTAATAGATATGTATGATATCAGAGGTGGGGGGCAGTGGATTGGGGGAGGAGGGTTGTCACTTTGTGAGGGGTGAAAAGGATAACTATTGCCTATTGCCTTGTTTTGTTTTGTACACCTGAAACTAATAATGAAAAATTAAATAAACTAATTAATAGTAATAATAATAATATATGGCCTGATTACCAATTAGGGTTATAGAGATCAAAAAAGATTGTAAAAATGAAAGTCCTTTGTAAACCAAAGCCCCCTATCTTCATCACACACTTTGTCTTCTCAGGGTGATGTATGTTTATAGATTCCTTTGATATGGCTTAGGAAATTCCTGGCAATCCTGACACTCAGGTATAGTTTACTAGTCTCTGGGTTTTAAAACACGCTGGGAGATTCTCCTTAGAAAGTTTTCTATCTTTCTGGGGCTTCCATTTTTTGGCTTCTGTAAAATGACTATATGATGTGCGTTTAGGCCAGTAAGTAGAAACCACATCCCTTTTATCTTTGTTCTGAGAAGGAGGTCAAATTACAGGCCCTTAGTGAGAAGGGAACTTCTTGGTTCCTTTTCATGGCTAAGGCTTAACTGCTAACCCACCCCCAAAGGTACATGATGGGGCTAATCAGGGCTCACCCCAGTAGTCGAAGAGCAAAGGCAGGTGGCTCCATTGCAGGGCAGTGATTTGTGAGTAGAATCAGCTCCTTTATAATAGTGATGGGAGAAGGGGCATGGAAAGAAAAGGCCAGGGTCTATCAGAGAGTGCTGGAGAAGTGGCTCGAAGCAGGAGAGAGGGTGAGGAAAGCCTGGATGCAAGAGGGTCTCTTGGTGTTGACATGAACCTGCCTAGGCTGGGGTTCCGAAAGCAGTGCATTCAACTGCTTGGGTCCTGCTCTTATAACTCCTAGCTCCCATGTTGACATAAGAAACACCGAAATGTGTAGAGAATTTTTATAAGAGTTTATTTGCACTAAGCTGATGACATATGGGAAGTAAGGTCTCCAATGCTCTGGAGAATGACAGTTGTGCAGTTGAAGTTAAGGAGGGAATGTAAGGAAGGTTACATGGAGGTGGGAGAAAGCGAGGCAAGGACTGAATTACAGGATAATTAAAATCATGTGCTCTCTTGCACACTTTAAAGGGAGGGTCCTGAAAGGGAGCATTTCAAAGGTGTGTAAAGCTAGATACACAGAAACAATGGACAGGGCTTGCTTAGAGCAAAGATAAGCCTTTCAGCAAAGAAGTTGTATGCCTGAGCTGTAACTACCCACCATGACCTGCCCAGTTAGGAACTAATAATCAGGTCACCCTGTGAGGTTGCTTTCCATAGAACCCCTTTTTGTCCACATGGTTAAGGGCTTTCCTCTCACTTTTCTTCCTTCAGATGTCAGGTTTTCAATAGTGTAAGAAGTAGGGTTTTGTTTGTGTATTTGTTATGTTGCTTTTTCAATAGCTAGTGAGGGTGAGAGGCAAGCAAAGATATTCTTGCTCCAATTGAAGGCTTTGTTTCTTGCCTGGACTGTCAGGAAGTCTCAAGGTCTACTCATGCTGTGTTTACCAGCTTTGGATTCACTACAGGAAGAGGTTGTAGAAAGGGGGCTAACCTGTCCAGAAAATGCAAGCCTCGCCGGCTCTGTCTGTGAAAAATGTCTGTTGTCTGGCCCAGTCCTCAGGAATCTGAGATTACACTGTGTCTGGTTCCTGTCTGGTTCCTGGGCCCAGTACAGGACTCCAGGCTAGACCTCAGGTCTCTGACCCTGAAGGCAATCTAACGACCTGAAAGAAAAAAAAAAAATTACAACTTCTTTAGGATTATAAGAGGAGATAACAATTGTAACCCAACAACTGATTTTGTTTTTGGACAAAAGGAAACTGAGTTTCAGAGACAGAACTGCCACATAAGGTTGAGCAGGTTGTCCTAGGGGATGCCAGTTGCATTGTTGTCATTAGAGATACCTTTTCCCACCAAGGGTGGTAAAGTGTCCTGAGGATGGGGTACCTTTCCCTGCTGGGCATGGGGAGCAGTGTATGGACTAGACGCTGTGTTGCTGTGGAGAGGAAGTTGACTTACTCAAGGGATATAAAGAAGAGAACTATTCCTGATTTACTGTTCCTCTTCTTAGTTGCTTCAAGTCCTTTAAACCATGCTTTAGTAATATGTAATGAGCATTTCCTATATAGGAACAGTTATCACCTCTATTTCACACGTGGAAAACATGAGATGGAAAGAGTTCAAGCTATTTTCTCAAGATTGCCAGTAAGTGGCAGTAAATGGCAGAATCGGAATTTGAACCTAGGGAGCCTGGTGCCAATGCCTATACTCGTAATCACCTCAGTTATCAAGACTGTATCTCCATTTTGGTAAAGACATCATTAACCCAGAGAACCTCTGGTAGAATAAGCTGAGGGGAAGTGGCTAGTCACCTTTGGATGACCCCTGCCTTATTCAGCAAAGAGAATAAAATAAAGAGGCAGCTAATGGCTGTGTCCCTTACCCCTTACATTTCACTCTAGATTTCATCTTATTCCTCATGTGTTTCAAAGGTATAACCACAGTTTCAGAGACTCTAAAGGCTTTCCCACATTATACTGTTAGCTTATAATGATGGACATAATAGTAAATTACATTGGCATAATTATCTAGTTTACCAAGTGACTTCATGTTTATATCCTCATTTGAGTTTCATAACAGCTTAGGTGAGGAAAGCATTATTATCCCATATTATAAACAGGAAACTGAAGTTCAGAGAATTTCCAGAGGGACAGAGGTAGAGATTATTCTCAATCCAGGTGTTCTGATTTTTAATTCTATGTTCTTTATACTATATTCTGTATGGGTATCTATACTGATGTGTGTATGTGTTTCAACTATATATGTATTTTACATTTTAATTTGGTTGAACAATGTGATGTTTGGAAAGCACTTTGCTGGACACAGTGAGGATTTCTGTGTGAGTTTTGTCATGTTTTCTGGGGTAACAGGTAAAATGTGTGGGGATTTATTGGTGACACAGGCTTTGGGATGACTCGGCATCACAACCATCAGGACTCCCTGGGAAATGAATTTTCCCACTCTATCAACTGTATGTGCTTATATGATCAGTTTCCAAAACTTTTCAGACTCATTGTTTTCTACCCCTGGTGGGACCTCTGTGAAATTTCCCCATTTTCTTGTCAAGAAATTTCAAGTTAGTCACTCTCCATTGCTTTGACTTTTGAGATTTCGTAGATACCATTCTCAATAGCCCAAAAAGAAATTTCCACAGAGGAAGCCCCAAGTCAGAGGGAAAACAAATACCCACAAAGCCCAGGCACAACCGTAACTGAGCTGATCCAGGTGTGTTTAAAATGTTATCTCCAAGCAGAAACTTGGAATTCCCTGTAGATTTCCATATATGTGCTAATGTTCTACAATCATTTTCCCTAGGTGGCTGGAAGACGACATTAGAAAGCATACATATTATTAGGAATGGAGAAGCCAATTTTATCACCTTCTCAAAGTTAGAATTGTCTCGGCCATTAACTGACCTCCCCTCTCGCTCCACTCAATTTTGTGGCATGCTCTTGACTACCTACTTTCTGTCTCAAATCCATTGACACATCCCTGAAAAAGAAAAAAAAAATGCTATGTAGGCCTCTCATAACTTCATTTCTTCTGAAAGACCTAATTGGGTTGATGCTTATTTATACTCCAATGGAAGTTGTCCAAGGAAACTCCCACAGTTTTCAGGAAATGCTGTTTTAGTGACTCAAAAACTATACTAATTTGGTATTATTAAAGCATTTCTGGTTTGAGGTGATTTATACTTTAGCTAGTCATCATACAAGAGCATATTTCGTCCTTGACACAGGATGTCTCTTTGTGACCCAGAGTCAATTACTTAAGCTATCACCTTCCAATTTCCTCAATTGCAAAAAGACAGAGCCAGGCATGTCACACTGATTACGTAGTAAGGAAGGTGACTATGTTCTTATTTATAACATATCCTGAATATCAAAAGCCATATATGTACAGCATAATTAGTAATACTCTATAGTGTTTGATGTAACCAATAGAGTTAATGGCCTTGAATTACTATGACTCATCCTATGCATTGTATTCAATGGAGTCATTCTCAAAAAAGGAAAGTACCATAAAATAAAGAGTTGACCCAACGTTTTGACCACACAGCAAGTTGAAAGAAGACCAAAGGAAAAGCCTTCTTCAGCGGTGGATGTGGTTTCAGTAGATACAAAATAACCAAAAGGGGAACATGTAGGAAAGGCGAGATCCATTCTAAGTGCCTCTGCGATGCCTTGATCAATCCAGCCCAGGTCCCTGAGGTGGGACCTTCTATCTGCTCAGGCATGCAGAAATCTCTGTGGAGGCAGCAGTGGGTAATCTTTGCAGGAAAAGAAAAACCAGTGACCAGGAAAGAATCAGCCTTAGAAACTGAATATGCTGAGGGGAGGGAACACATGTCTTGGGGCAAACCTGGCTTGCTTTTTTTTTTTTTCCTCCAGAAGTTTCTTATCTTGATATCTAACTGAATAACGACAGACCATCGCTGAACTCAGGCATGTGCCCCATGGAATAGAGTACACTGTAAAAATGCATTTCAGTAAACATCCTTCTTCAAAAAATAGCTTAAAAATCTAGGACACTTTGGCATGCTAAGTAAAAATTAACAAAACAAAGTATTCTGTAGCAGCCCCGTGACCTATGGCTTAAAGGAACCAAAACCCACAAGCACAAGACCCGAGTTATTATGAGGCAAACAACAGTTCATTAGTGACCTCAGAGGCCATTCTTGGGCAAATGCATTTGGGCCACTGACCACTGCTGTGTATGACCAGTGTGCCTAGTGCCTGTTCTCGCTTACCCTCACTTTTGTCATTTACAGGATATGCGGGGCGGGGAGTGCACGTATGAGTTTGCTTTTTTCCATCAATTCCAGTTCTCTCCTTAGCTTTTAGGGTAGAAAGGAGAAATAGTCTACCAAGGGTGACTGAAACACACACACACACACACACACACACACACACACACACACACACAGTAAGTCAAGAGAGATGTCAAGTAAAAAAATGTTATAGACTTGTTAAAGTCCAAGAGACTTTTGTGTGAAGATTATTCCCTAGCATTTGTACTTCGTTTAAAGTCTAATTTATGAATCTATTGAATTTATACATCATGACTTCTCCAACAGCCCAATATAATTCACATGTTGATGATACACTTAAACATATCTAAATGGTAAATTCAAAGCACAAATCAAGTATGTCAGAGTTTCTTAGTAACTCCCTGTACCAGTCTGAATTATGGCCCAAAGATAACAGGTTCTGATTCCTAGGGCCTATAAATGTTGCCTCAGGGAAAAAGGTCACTGTCATTGGTCTGTGATTAAAGACCTTGTAAAGACCTTGTAATGGGGAGGTTATCCTGGATCATCTGACTGGGCTTTAAATCCAATCACAAGTGTCCACATAACAGAAAGACAGGAAGCTTAGACAGACACATAGAAGAAAAAGAGCCCATGTAACCACAGAGGCAGAGAGTGGAGTGATGCTGCCACAAGTCAAAGAATGCCAGCAGCTTCTAGAGGCTCGAAGAGGCCAGGGGTGAATTCTCTCCTAGAGTTTCTGGAGGCAGCATAGCCTTATTTTCAGACTTCTGCCCTCCTCCAGAACTGAGAGAAAATGCATTTTTGTTGTTGTAAGGCATCAAGTTTGTGGTCATTTGTTACAACAGACACAGGAAAGTAATACACTCTTTAGAACCTTAAGAAGCAAACAAACCAACATAAAATGTCACTATGTTTACAAAATTGTTTATATAAACTTCCTATCATTCCTGGTTTTAAAAGTACAATGGATTTGATTTTGTTTTTTAATCTTATTTTCTATTTTTCTAGGTTTTCAATATGTCTACCTTCCTAGGGTTTTATCAGTTGTACCATCTCAAATATAAAAGATTTTCAGATCACCTAAGATTGCACGTTCTGGGTTCTGTTGACTCCTTAATTCAGTGGGGTCATAGGATCTGGTTATACAGGCTAAGGTGATTTAAACTTGCTCCACTCTTCATAGGCTGAGGTCCTTCTGTTATGATGCTGCCTGGTTTTGTTATTGCATTTTAACTTCCTTTCCCATTCCATTTTTATTTTTTTGAGACTTGGTGTCTTTAAGTTCTTTTGGCCTATGACTATAATAAAATGACACAATCTGTAGAATAACTATGTATGTCTTATTGGTAGCTCATTATACAAATATGGAAAAATTGAGCAGATTCGTTTTCTTGGTGGGGAAATTAGCTCTTTTTAAAATTATCTTAGAATGCCCCTGTTAAGATTGCTTCTGAACTGATGATTGATTATTCATGCCTCCTTGCTCTCAGCTATTTGTATGTCATATGTAAGAACAGCAGTAGTGAATAGCTCTTCCTGTCATTGATACAACCCCACACCTGTCTGGAGAGTGTGTTCACCCACGGTTAATTTTCAGGCCCTGATAATACATCTATGAAGTCACTCAATATCTAACCACATTCTACCACATAATGTACCACAAGCAAGGGCGGGACCATGTGATCCATCACTCAAGGCCTCTTTCCCACTCTGCATCCTTAGTGCGTTTGGCTCTATGCTGGTGCCTACTACTTCGTGTTTACAGAGGACTGTTGATCCAGGTGTTATGCAGGAAAAGGAAAAATGGGCAGCTGCCTCTAGAGTCACCCTTCCATCACGAAGACAAAAGCTTTCCCAACAAACCAGACTTCCATGTACATCTCGTTGGCTCCAAGTATGTCATATGACCTCCTGGCTTCAAAGGAGACGGCACAGGTACTTAGAATTTCTAGTCTCTACTAAAATGAGGCGAGCAAGGGAGAAGTGTTGGGAAGGGCGATTGATGAACCAGCCTCCCGCCTGCCACACTACTCTCTGCCTGTCAGCCTTAACCTCTTCTCTCTAGACCGCCTCTTCTGCTTCACCATTTATATGGCTAAAACACCTTAGCTGTGGAGAGCCCCCCAGTTCAGAGGCCTGTTTCTCAATGTTTGATCCATGGCTTTCCTGTTTTCGGTTCATTGGGGATAATTATTAAATGCTCCGTGTTCCAAACCTGCTGCATTAGACACACCCTGAAGATCAAATCGCCTTCAGCTCCAGTTCCAAAGATATGGTGGCAGAGCTAGGGAATCTCACATAATTCTTACTAAACTTTGAATCAGTGAACAAGAGTCCTTGTGTCTCAATTCGAAATTCCTGAGGAAGGGCTCCTGATTGGCCTCTTTGGGTTTGGCATGTGTAACCATTGGTCCATTCAATTGAAGTTGCCATTGGCAAGCAGGAAGGCTCAGGGCCCATGGGCGCTGACCTCCTAACAGTGACGTTAGGAGTAGAATCTCTAAGGAGTATGGGCAGAGCAAGAAAGGCCAATCTACTAACTTCTCTGCTACAGAGCTTACAATTCCCAGAATGCAATTTCCCATTTCACAGGAGCCTTCCCATGAGCCCAGGTGTCCATCTCACCCAGCAGGTTTCTAGTTATGCAGCTCAGGCACTGCCTCTGAACTTGTGCCCCACATTCTCCCCCTCTGGTTGGACCCAGCCTGCCATGGAGGCCACCTCATTTCCTCCCCCTTTTTCCCAACTATTACCTGCCCATTCCTGGCCTCACTCATGCCACTCACTTCAGAATGCTACAGGGCTTTTTGTTGGTGCATCACAATTAGCTCATGTAGCAAGTTCAAACTTTATAGCCACAAATCAGATGGGAAGAAACGTAACTTTTTTTCCTCTAATTTAACTCAGCTCATCTCCATTTGTAGACTTCATTTTTACTGATCCTAAAGTTCTTAATCTTTTCAATGTAAGCTAACTCCTGACTTTTAGTTTAAAATTTTGCCTCGTTTTGTAAGGATGCAGTCAAATTAAGAGTTCTTTTTTCTCCCCAGGAGTGATCTCAGTGTGCAGGGGGCTTAGGAGTAACCTGGATTGTTTTGCAAACCTCTGTCTTTATCACTGTGTGTTGTCAGGTTCCAAGCTTTGGGGTATTGCGGCTGGCACCTATGAGGCATCACCCATCTCGCCTGGTCTTTGACATGATTGTCTGGCAGCTTCTGCTAATGATTCTGGTCTCTACCTTGGCTCTGATCAACCATGAAGACCACATTTTGCCTTCTCTTGCTCTGCTCCTATATCTCTTGTGACTCATCAGCTCCTGCAGCCCCTCCACACTCCTGCTTGGGGTTTCAAAACTCTCAGTTGCCTATCCTTATAACTCTATTTTCTTTTCTTTTTTTTTTTTTTTTTTTTTCTTTTTGAGGGCAATGTCACTGTCCCTTATACGTGGGACCCAAACCGGGGCCACTGGCTTCCCAAGCCAGCGCTTAACCACTGCGCCACTTGGCTGGCCCCTTATAACTCTATAGTATACAAGGCTGTGCAAAAGTATGCTAAGGCCTATCGGCTTAACCGCTTCCCTCAGTCATGGCTAAGATGATCCAAGAGCCATGTTGCTCCAATGCTATTCAAAATCAAAGCTTTCTCAGAGACTTGCTGTACTCTTGGGCTCTGCCTTGGAAAGTGCTATTAGGAGTCCCCTAAATGTAATGAGTGTCTTTATCATACTCCACATAAGGTTTGACTGTGAAGAAAAAAGATGTTACCACTAGCTATCTCATTCTTATTACCACCATGTCTTATTCTCTTTAAATCATCTCTTGCTGGTAAAACTTCATTTCCTTTTTGGGCAGGAAAGTAGATATATCAGCTGGCATTCTCCACTATTCTGTGGAAGCCAGTGCAAACTCAGTGCTCAGTCTACCAAGCTTGGCTCATTATCATTAAAGCCAGCTCTTACAATTCCATGGAACCCACTTATTCTTCTCCACAAAGGCTAGTTCTTGCAAATAAAAAGGCCTTTGGCTTTCAGATTATAGGTTCTACTCCACATTTTACAAATTCAGCTATGATTTTCATGGATTCTGCTCTCCCCTTACAACAGCTCCTATAAAAAGTATCATTGGTATTTGAAAAATCTGGGAAAGGGTAGGATAAAAGCAAAACAACCAAGAACATCTAGATGAATATAAAACCCTCTCATCCCATTCATACCCTTTGTTATGCTGTCTTGCCTGTGACTCAGGTGTGTTAATCTTATCTTTCCTAATAAACTAAGAGCTTCCTAATGGCAGAAATCGTGTATTTTCCATCTTTCCTCAACCTCTCACCACTGAATAAGTGTCCTTTCTACACTCTATTTAGTGCCATGTTTTTGCATTTTTTGTTTGCTGTTTCACTGTTTAAAATCTAATCAGTGTGCTGAAGTGCTGTTTGGTGTTCCCAAGCACAAAAAGGCTGGGATGTGCCTTACAAGGAAAATACAGGTGCTAGGTAAGCTTCGTTCAGGCATGAGTTACAGTGTTGTTGGCCAGTGTTAATGAATCAGCAATATATATTAAATAAGGTGTCTTTAAACAGGAACACACATCAAACAAGGCTATGTATTGGTTCACTGATGAAAATGCTGTGACCAGAGAGGCTTGCGCTGTATTTCTCCAAGGAGCACGGTTTCAGCATTTGCTAATTCAGTGTTCTCAGTGATTTTATAGAACATCACTATTGCAAACAGTGAGTATCAACTGTCTGTGTTTGCAGAACCATGTAGAATTAAGTTGCAGTCATTGTGACCATTCACCCCTACAGGTTCAGCTTGCTCTATTATCATGGTGCTTATCTTACTGATGGGTACCACATAATTGACTAGGCAGAGAGGGACATTTAGACATAGATACAGCAGTGTCTAAATCCAAGTTCTACCTCTGGACAAGTAATCTCTTTGATTCTTAATTTTCTTATCTCTAAAATAGAAACCTTTCAAAGTTACTGTGAAGTTAAAATAAGATAATATATAAGCTTGGCGTAGAGCAGATATTTAATTGTCAGTGAACAAAGAGTTGATTTCTCAAGATAGATCAACTGGATGTTTGAGTAGAGTCAGGTAACTCTAGTCACTGCCCTATGCTCACTTCCACTGGGAGTTTCAATAAGTAGCAAAGTGATTGGATTTATCCCCTAATATGAACACTTTGAGATCATGGGAATGGGTTAGTCTCAGGACCCTACCAGAGTAGAATAGAGGAATTCAGCTAAAATCAGTTTATTATAGTTGATGCCAGGCCGACTTGGATATCATTAGATGCATCAAGAAAAAAACAACTCTAAGGGCGCATCTCTTTCTCCTTGCAGAAAAGGGGATTTTAACTGTATCCATTGCAAGATATGAACCAATGAAGCATAATTTTATCTAAAATCGGTGACTATATGCTAATAAGGATTTTGTTGCTATGGAAACCATGTTTCTAATACTGCAACTGAATCACCACATGCGTCTGTTGGGTTTTGATGACCACAGAGAAATTATGGTTTTTACTGAGCCAAGCCTGTGTGTCAATAAATGTAGCTTAAGAGTCATTTAAATAAGAAGATGTAATTTCCTGAAAACAGTGACTACTGTTAATAGGGTTAATAGAGTTCAACTTTTTTTTTTTCAACTTGGTAAAACTGAATCAGACATTTTACATAATGCAAGTTTACATTACATTTTATACAAGTATTGTCTCCAGGGAGTGGTCCTGATCTTCAGACGGTATGTCCAATTGTCTGTTTGGCATCTCCACTTAGATGTTTGACACCAACCATCCCTCTCCTCCTCTTTACTATCTTAGTAATGGCATTATTGTTCAGTCTGTGGCTGAAGTCTAATAGCTGGGGATCAGCCCTGATCTTTCCTTCACATCCAATTCTTTGGGAAGTCCTGCTAGCTCTACCTCCAAAACATATCCTTAATCCAACCATTTCTCACCCCCTCTGATGCTGCAGGCTAGTCCAAGAAACCATTGTCTTTTATTTGTACTGCTCCAACAGCCTCCTAACATGCTGTCTCCACCTGTGGATACTCCTCTTCATTTTTTATATCAGCTTTGGTTGACTTACTGCTTCTTTTCTTCCTGGCAGATAGCTGGACCACCTGTCCATAAGTGGGTCAGGAAGGGTAGATACAGGCCCAGCTAGGCTCCAAGTGGCCAGGTCCGAGCTGGAAGTGAGGTACAGCATATCTCATTGGCTCTTCAACTCTTGGTCTCCTTTTCCCACTGGGTAACTGACCTTCCATTTCTTCATTAGACCAGTCCTCATTTGATACTGTAGTTTTTAAAAAGTTGGTTTCTTTTGGTTCTAGTTCTCAAATTCCTCTTCTGGTAGCTTCATAGACAACTGTGATGTGATTTATAATAGGAAATATATATTTGATCTTTGACTCCTTTCTGGCACAAAGCCCCTACAACCCTTGGAATTTCCTGTGATAAGAGTGATCAATGAGTCTTTTGTTATGTTCATGAGGTGATTTTGGGAAAGCACCAAAGGAAGGGGGCTAGTTGCCAAGAGAATCAACCCTGAACAGAAGGTTGAAAGTTTCAGTCCCACCCTTCCACTTTCTCACCCCCACCCTGACTTCTGATCTGGAGAGAGGGGCTGGAGGTTGAACTAGTCACAATGGCCAACAATTTAATCATTCATACTTGTGTAATGATGTCTCTGTAAAAACACAAAAGATGGGGTTCAGATAGCTCCCCGGTTGGGAACACTTGGAGGTTTGGGTAGAGTGGCACTCCTGGGGAGGGCATGGGAACTCTGCATCCATTCCCCATATCTTCCCCTGTGCATTTCTTCCATCTGGCTGTCCTTGAGTTACATCCTTTGATAATAAACTGATAATCTAGTAAGTAAAATGTTTCTCTTAGTTTTGTGAGCAACTCTAGCAAATTAATCAAACCCAAAGAGGGAGTTGCTAGAACCTTCAGTCTATAGTCAGTTGGTCATAAACACAGATGACAATCTGAATTTGTGATTAGCATCTGGAATAGGTAGGGGTTAACAGTCTTGTAAGACTAAGACCTTAACCTGTGGGATGCTACCTCTGGGTAGATGGTATCAGAGTTGAGTTGAATTGTAAGACACCCAGCTGGTATCAGAGAATTGTTTGGTGGTGTGAGGGGGAAAAAACCCACACATTAGAATTCATTGGAATCACAATCTTTAACAACCCAGATTTGTCTCAGTACCAGAGTTCATGTTGGGCTTTCACATTTCCAGAAACTGAATCCTGACCTGTCAGCCAGGTCCTGCTCTGCTGAAGAGTTCCTTGGATATCCTACCTGCCTGCAAGACCCCAAGGATTGCTCCTTCACAATCCCTCCATTACCGTAGTCAGCTCCTGTTTGCTAACCTCAATATTCTTGGGTCTTCCTGTTGTGTCTGCTCACTTGTGGGTCATGAAGGAATTCACGAGTCATGTAGAAATAGAGAAAGAAGATTTATTAAAGTAAAAGGAGGGTCAGCTGAGCAGAGTCTATTGGAAACTACTGTATTGAGTCTTTGTTTCTCTCAGGTTTTATATTTTCTAACCAGGATGTAAATTGCTTCAGCCTGTAGTGGAATTTTCTATTGAGTTTGGCTTTGCCCATTGGGGTAGGGAAGTGATTAAGCTGGTTATCACAACCTTTGCATATGTTATGTAGATTTATTTAGTTTGTTGTTGTTGTTGTTGTTGTTGTTTTAGGTCAGTGTCACTGGCCCTCATATGTGGGACCCGAACTGGGGTCGCTGGCTTCCCAAACCAGCACAACCACTGCGCCATTCGGCCGGCCCTGTTATGTAGATTTAAGTTGGAGTCAGGAATGGATCCCTACAAATGCAAAACCTTTCCCAAGTCACAGAGCCAGCATGGCTGAAGTAAACCGAAATGAAACTGGTATGCATAATAAATGTATAGGAAGCAGAATCATTCACATTTGGTGGAAAGGAAGTGAAGAAAGAAAAGAAAGCTTCCAAAAAGTCCCAAGCTAAATTACACTCATTAATTCCAATCATGCCAGAGATCCACATTTCAAAATAGAAGATTTAGTGCCACCATTACAATCCCCGTCTCATCACTTCCTTTTCAAATATTGTATTATCTCTGAAAAAGAGATGTCTTCCAGTGCCTGTCACTGGATTCATTCTTTAAGTGTCTGTCCCATGGCTGTGGTCCTGTACATCATTCTTTCTGACTCTGGCTCCTCTTTACTCTGTTAGTGCATGACCCCAGCTCCCTGTGCCTCTTATGTGTCTTAATATGGAGCTAATAATACAGTAGTACTTGCCTCATAGAGTTGTGAGGGTGCAATAAATTAACATGTGTTGATGAACAATATCCAGCCTAAGAGAAAGCTTTTAAGAGTTTATCTGAGCCAAACTGACAATTGCTGGGAAGCAAAATCTCAACGGATTGAGAAAATGCTCCAGAAAATGGCCGTTTTGCAACTTATTTTATACATTAGAATCAAAGGAGGAGGGTTACATGAAATCCATTGGTTGTCGATTAAGGGGGTGGGAGAAAGCAAAGCAGGGAAATCTCTGGAATTGGATAAAAAGTAAAATGGAGAGACATACACTACTTTTGTGTTGGTTTGTACAGGAGAGTTAACAGCATTTTACAACAAATGGAGATAGTATTGGGGGAACAAGATAACAACGAAGGATTTTGTAGTTTCCTGCTCTGGTGTGATAGGTTGTGCCCCCTGGGGGGGTCTGGAAAAAGAGATTACTCTGATATTGCAAGAGTATGTTATCTAGATGCAAAAAAGATAACAGACTGGCTTAAAGTAAAGATTGACCTTTGTCAAGGAATTTACAGGACAGGGATGTGACTTCCCACCATTGCCCAACTTAGTTTGGAATTTTCATGTTCACACCATCCTTTGTTGTTGTTTTTTCTTTTTTTTCTTTTTAATTGGGGAGATGGGGGAGGGGAACAGTGTTGGGGAATTGAGGAGGGGGACCAGCAAAGTTGTTGTTCTTCAGTCTTAGTTGTGGAGGGCGCTAGTCACCATCTCTGGCTGCCTATCAGTAGCTTGTGGCCTCTAAGCTCAAGGTGCTGTGTTACAACCTTAGTTGGGCTTGGGCATAGCCACCATCCCATACGGGAGTCGAACCAACAGCGTTCTTGTTAAGAGTGCACCCTCTATCCACTGAGCCATCTGGATGGCAGGCGGCTCAGCTCAAGGTGCCCGAGTTCAGTCTGAGTTGCAGGAGGGTGTAGCCCACCATCGAACAGGCAGTCTTGTTGTTAGGAGCACATGCTCTCACCAGGTGAGCCATCCTGCCACCTGTTGGCATCTCAGCAACAGCTCAGCTCGGGTGCAATGTTACTAGCCCATGTGAGAATCGAACCGGTGGCCCTCTTGCTCGGAGCATGCACTCTAAGCCAACTCTTAACCGAGCCACTCGGCCGGCCCGTCTGGTTATTTTCAGTCTCCTGAGTTTGTCAGGTTTACAATGTGGCCCCTTTTCCATCCACACACGTATATAGAGTGTAGAACATTGACACGTGTTTAACTTTTTTTTTTTTAAGATTTTATGGGGAAATTGGGGAAGGGGAACAGCATTGGGGAACCAGGGAAGGGGAACAGACAAGTTGCTGTCCTTTGTTCTTCAGTCAAATTGTGGAGGACATTGCTTCAGTGGCCCATATTGGTATCATCATTGCGCTCTTCTTGGGTGAGGCAGATGGATCTCAGCCTCTGGATGGCCACTCACAGCAGCTCTTGGCAGCTCCCACAGGCTGCTGGCCACTTTGTAGTTTATGGCAGCCCACTGCAGCAGGGGCTGCAGCTATGCTGTCCCAGGGACTCACAGCAGCCCAGCTCCAGATGAAGCTGTTGTTCACCATCTTAGCTGTAGAGGACAGTGTCACTAGTCCTCATGTGTAGGATCTGAACTGGGGCCCCATTGCTCAGAGCCAGCATCCCAAGCCAGCTCCTAACCAACGCATCACTCAGCCGGCCCTGATATGTGTTTAATATGTCTTAGCTTTATGATCTTAGAAAATTCCCTCCAAGCACTGTTATCACCAGTGAATTCAGGGTGGCTTTGCCTTGGAGTCCTACTGCAGGGTTGCACAAAGTTTGGCAGGAGGAAAAGCTCTCAGATTGCATTGTTTCTCTTGCTAGGAAATCACAAATGGCATAACAGCCTTCCTGCTGGATTTTGAGTCAGCGGTTGATATGTTTGCCTTTAATCTAATTTGAAGCAAGTGAATAAAAAGCAGTATTTTCCTCTGAATTGCACACAATGGGACTCTAAGGGGTATTTGTTAAAAGGAACATTCCACATGTACAAAGGGGCTTGCTTCGAGCTGTATCTTTCTCAGTCTCACATTCCAGGCTTAACACAAGGTAGGAGGATGCTGGAAAAAGTATGTGGGAATTCATTGTATTATATAACTCTCAAGAGAATGGACCACAGAAAACATGTGCTGACAAACTCATAGGAACAGAGAACAGAATGGTGGTTGCCCGGGGATGGGGGTGGGGGTGAGGAATGGGGAGCTGTTGATCAAAGGGTACAAACTTCCAATTTTAGGATGAATGGGGACCCAGTATTCAGTGTGGTGACTATAGTTAACAATACTGTATCATATACTTGAAAGTTACCAAGAGAGATATCAAATGTTCTTACCACACAACAAAATTGTAATAATGTGAGGTGATGGATGTGCTAACAAACCTTATCATGGCAATCACTGTGTAATATATATGTGTATCAAATCATCACACTGTACAACTTGAACTTACATAATGCTATATGTCAATTATGTCTCAAAATCTGAGGGGGAAAAAAAAGGGTGTGTTAAGAACCCTTCACAAATATGGCTGCAAACTGTGATCAGTTTTTCAAATTGATTGGTTGCCAAATCAATTTATTTTTGTAATGTCTATTAGTGAGAACTCTGACCCATGCTCAGCAGATGACATTGAACAGAGCAGGCAAATTAAGCTGTAAGAGTTAAGAGTCATAGTTAAAATGATACGATAAAAAATGTTAAGGCCTATTAACTGGGACATACAAAAACTGGGCCTTGTAGCTCTATAGGAGGATGTTATCAGAGTAGCATCCCCACAAACCATCACTCTGTTGAAGACAGACAAAAAGAATGAGGCAAAAAATGGTTTTAGTAGGCACACAGAGACACTGTTATGCAATGTTGGTGGTTGCATGGTAATCACTCCTGATTTGTTTCATTTTGTTCACAACCTATTAATCTTTTCAAATGTGTGCCTAACAGTCTTGGGCTAAATTAGAAGAAACAAAAAAAGGTTGTCACTGGAATATTCTAAAAATAGGCAGGAGAGATCCTTTAAGTATGCGCTAAGCACAGCTAGAAGTCATGAAATGTAGATGACAAGAGTCGTAAATGACAAAGAAGCTTGTAAGATAGAAAAAATACTGTTTAAATTCTAATATTCCCATTGTGCCAGGTCTGAGGCATCACCAGAAATAGCACAGGTCCTGGAAGCCATGGTCACAATCTGAATATGACATAGAAATGGGAGGAAACGGGGATGATACAACCGGTTATGTCTCATTCCTTTTAGCCACCCTTATATACACAGGAAGTAACAGCCAAGACCTTTATCTTTTAGAACAAAGGATAATGATGTAAAAAGGATCTGAAGTACAAAGATCTCCAATAGTCATCCCTACATCGTGTAAACTGCCCATCTGACGTTTCATAAATCTTTTGAACCTCAGCACCTTATCATGTAATTTCCTTGGTTTCTCTTCCCTGAGAATGAGACACTCTTTTCCTCCAATCAGGATCCAAAAGCCAGAGTTATGATCCTTCCCTTAGGGACACAGAGTGGTTATTTTAGGGTTGTATTTCCCTTTGGCTCCTTTGAGAACTTAATACACGCAGCCCTTTCTCTGTACATGCTGTGTCAACTGAATCAATAGAACAGTGCTAAGCTAGGGCTGCTATATATGGGTTCTTTTCCCCCCTTAACCTCATCATGATTCAAACAGCACTTATAGGAGACCAGAATACCTTTGTATTCTGATAGCAGTGGTATTTTTCTCTAATATCATTGAGAAGTTATTCAGATGGCCTTTAACAGACATGTATTTCCTCTGTGAATACCAGTCTTGGGCTACTGTAAGTGCAGGACAAATATGAAGGGCTCTCCGCACAATTCAATAGTCCAGCTAGTGGTTTAGCTTGAATTCTGGTCCTTGGTCAGGTTCTGCCGGGAGCCGACAGTCTCTCAGTGTCTGACAAGGTCACATTGCCCTGCTCAGCACTGGATGTTTGCAGTGCTACCTTATGGCTGGTCATGTAGTATCTCCTGCCTCTATGAACCTATGTGCCTTTCCTCCTATAGGAGACAATACATTCACTGCATGTGTGACAAGTTCCTGTGGTACCCTGATGATAGCTGGTTCTGTAAGTCAATGACAGGGCAAGATTTCCTAAAGAGAAGGAAACTCACTAAAACAGGCTACAACCCGAGGGGACCCCTGAACTGAGATATTGGGGACTCAAACCCCTTGGAAACTGAGGCACAGACCTCTGACAACATAGGCCAAGAAGCCTGCCTGTGGCCTAAGGGCCCTGCCGTGAATGGTCTCCTTGAAGATTAAAAGTCTTCAGGCCATGAGAGTTCCGGTAAGAGGCAACTTGCTGACCATAAGGTATGTTAATTAACAACTTTGTTTAAATTCTTTGACAGATACTGAAGCTTTGACTGAGAAACAGATGCTACCCTCTATTGTACGTATGTAGCCCTCCTAGGACAAAATATGTTTAAGACTCCCTTTAGCTACTAAGTATTGTATTTACACAGGAATAGATTTTAGATGCTTTTTACCCTAAACACAACCACTCCTCGTCTTTTAGTATAGCCCTGTGAGTCTAGCTGCTGGAATTTGGGATAATGGCTGGGTAGTCATGATAACCACTCTTTAGGCGACATGTAGAGATAGGTGAATCCTTAACATAGAATAGGCCAGTGTACCCTGGAGAGAACAATTACAGGGAAGTAAAGACTGAGTAAATCCTGGGAACTAGAAACCACCATACTCATATGATTGAGGTAATGGTCAAGAATCCCTATAAAAGGAACATGCTCTGGCAATAAAGTGTGACACTTCTTCTCTTTAACTCCCCTGGTGTCTCCACTGTCTCCCTTCTTTATTTTCTTCCCCCACCGATGCCTTCTCCACCTGAGGGAAACCCTGGTCAGCGGAGGCTGGTCCCCCGCAAAGTTCTTCCCAGCATTCATGAAAAGAGCAAGAGATGTCCCCTAAGTAACCTTCTGTGTTCCACATGGTCTTGTGGGTTCCCAACCACGGATGTAGCAGTCAGCTACTTCCAAGGAGCCTCGTGAGCCTGTGCCACTGCCCCTAGATGCTCCTTACCAATAATTTGCCAGCTGTGCCAGCAGCTGCACGTGCCCCTGGCCCCCAGCAGTTTGTTCATCTGTGCTGAGAAAAAAGAAAGATGCTATTAGTATGTACCTCATAGGTTGTTATGAGGGTTAAATTAAATGCCAACAATATACTGTTGGGAGCCATCAGCACCCCAATATGTGACCAGGTTTCATGGTCGGTTATAGTCTCCACTCCTGTGAACCCATGTGCCTTTCCTCTACATCGGATCCTATAGGAGACAGTACTCTCACTGCATTCATGGCAAGTTCCTGTGGTACCCCAATGAGCTAACTATGCAGCCAAAGACGGGTAAGATCTAGAAAAGAGGGGAGACAACCTAAGCCAGGTGGTAGTTCCGTGGGGACCCCAGAACTAAAAAGTAGGGGACTCAAGCCTCTTGGAAACTGAGGCACAGACCTCTGGCCACATAGGCCAAAAAAGCCTGGCTGTGAGAAACTGATGATAACATCAGCTCCTGAGCTCACTTGCCTAAGATAATCACAGTGAAAAGTCTCCCTAAAGACCAAAGGTCTCCAGGCCATGAAAGAGACACTTACTAACCATGAGCTATGTTAATCAATAGCCTTATATGAATTCTTTGCCTTGTACATTGTAACAACAGATACTGAAGCTTTGACTGAGAAACAGATGCTACCCTCTATTGTAAATACTATAGCTCTCCGTAGGATAAGAAATGTTTGAAACCCCCCTTTTAGCTTCTAAGTAGTCTAAAGGAATAGACTTTAGACTCAGCCACTCCTAGTCTCTCAGTAATAGCTCAAGTATGCACCCTGTGAGTCTTACGATTGTGTATTAGCTGCCGGAATTTGGGATAGTTACTAGATAGTCAAGGTAGTCATGGTAACCATTCTTTAGGTGATAAGTAGAAATTGAGTTTGGGGCAAGGAGAACATCATATTAAAAGATAAGATAATCCTTAAATGTAGAATAGGTCACAGTTTACCCTGGAGAGAACAATTACAAGGAAGTAAAGACTAAAAGCCCTGAGAAAGAAAAAACATCAAACTCATGTGAAGCATAACTTGTAATTGAGGTAATGGTCAAGAGTCCCTATTAAAGTGGACATGCTGTAATAATAAAGTGTGACACTCCTGCAAAACTCTTTCCAGTGTCTCCACTCTCTCTCCCTTCTTTCTCTCTTCTTTTTCCTCACCAACTCCGTTCCACCCGAGGAAATCCCTGGACTCTGCGGAGACTGGACCCCTGCAATATACTTTTCATTTTTCTAAGCACATAGGAAATATTCAATAAGTGTTGGTAATTATAATTGCTATTTTTCATGCCCATAGAAGATAATTCTGTGGCTCGTAGCCTTACTCTTATGACATTACTTTCATTCTGCAGGAATAATTTGAAGCTTCATTCTCATTTGATCTGAGCCACAGTATTAGTTTCCTATGGCTTCTGTAACAAACTATCACAAATGTAGTGGCTTAAAACAGCACAGATTGACATAGCTTATATTCTGGAGGTCAGAAATCCTAAAATCCTGGTGTCGGCATGGCTGAATTCCTCCAGGAGGCTCTGGGGGCCAATCCACTTCCTTATCTTTTCCAGCTTCTAGAGGCTACAGACTTCCTTGGCTCGTGGTCCCTTCCTCCATCTTTAAACTCAGCAAGTAACATCTTCAAATCTCTTTTTCGCTTTTTGTTTTCTGCTTCCATCATCCCATCTCTTTCTGTGACTTTGACTTTCCAGTTTCCCTCTTTCTCTTATTAAGGAAATTTATTATGACATTGAACCTCACCAGATAACCCAAGAAAATTTTCCCATTTCAAGAATCCTAACTTAATCATACCTGCAATGTCCCCTTAGCCACATAAGCAATATTCATTGGTTCTAGGATTAGAAGGTGTTCATCTTTGCAGAGGGAAGGAGCATTGCTTTATTTACTCATCTATTTCCAGGCTCCCAAAGATTCAGGCCTGTTCCACATGCAAAACACATTCATCCCCACCCCAACAGCTCTGAATGTCTCAACCTATTACTGCTCAACTCAAAGCACAAAATCTCATCTAAATCTTATCAGTTCAAAAGCCCCAAATCTCATCATCTAAAGTACCTAAGACAAAGAATGAGTGAGTCTCTGGGTATGATCCACCCTGCCACAAAATTCCTCTACATCTGTGGTCCTAGAGAACTAGAAAACAAGTTATTTGCTCCCAAATTGCAATCATGGGATGGGCACATAATATTAGTTATGTTCATCACTTACAAGTTCTGCTTTATGGAAAGCATACAATTGTCTGTTCCTTATTCCCTTCTGAGCTTTCACTAGTTGCACTTTTTTGTTTGTTTGTTTGTTTGTTTTTGTTTTTTGAGGGCAGTGTCACTGGCCCACCCAGATAATCCATGATAACCTCCTCATATCTCCATTTGAAAATCACACATTTTGGAAATTAGGATGTGGACATAATTGGCAGTCCATTATTCCATCTACTCCAGCCACTTTTAAGATTTTATTTGAGGGCTGGCCGAGTGGCTCAGTGGTTAAGCGCTGGCTTGGGAAGCCAGCGACCCTGGTTCGGTCCCTCATTATGAGGGCCAGTGACACTGCCCTCAAAAAATAAATAAATAAATAAATAAATAAATAAATAAATAAATAAATAAGATTTTATTTGATTTCCCATCTTCATTAAAAACAAAAGACTGGGTAACATTGGAATTTCAATGTCAGGTGATTAAAAAGTATCCAAGCTATTCATTCTTAGGATTGTTTACATATTATCATGTATCAGAAGTATCCTGAACAGAAATATCAGGCAGACATTATAAGTTGACTGATCCATCACCCATTTGTAATCCTCTTCTACCTTTATTGCCTCTTCTCAAAAATCCATACTTTCTTGATTTTTTTTTTTTTTGAGGGCAGTGTCACTGGCCCTCACATATGGGACCTGAACCGGGGCCGCTGGCCTCCCAAGACCAGCGCTTAACCACCACGCCACTCGGCCGGCCCCATACTTCCTTGAAATGGCCAACTGACACAATTCTTGCCAATAAGATATAAGTAAAAATCTGTTGGAAATTTTTGGGACTCTTTGCTTGCATCATTAAAAAGGACATATATCTTCCCTTTTGTGGATAAAGACCTGATAATTGGAGTTTCGGCAGCCATCTTGTCATCAGAAGGGAAAAACAGGGCTAAAGAATCACAGAGACATTGGCTGTGCCATTGTTGAGTTACTGAAACAACTCCAGCAACCAGCCTAGTAACTTCTTTTTATGTAAGAACAAGTAAACTCATATTTGTTCTAAATACTGTATTTAGCTTCTTTATTATTTATAGCTGAAGAAAAAAATAGCAGGTTAAAAAATTACGTAGCCTAACCGTAAATGCTACATCCCACAGAAGCCGCACGTAGGCCTATTGAGAATAAACACTAAAAATATTTTAATGGATAATGAATTAACGCTATTACTTGATAATTTTTAGACTTAATAATGGAAAACCCCCTCTTGAGTCAAACCAATAATATCACAGACCAGAAATAAATTGTTGGCTAATGTAAGCTAGCCAAGGAAAAGTTGCCAAGTATTTTTTATATAAAAAATATATATATAATATAAAAAAAACTATATGTGTTTAATCTTAGCCCCTGTTTGTCTTAAAAGTCTTATTACTACAGTAAAAAATACTTTTTCTGTCCTTGCTTACATAGACTTATTTTACTTATTTTCTCATTATTGTTTTTTCTTGGGTCATTGAGTTTTGTTTCTTTCAGTTCTGAAATGTCAAGGTTCTGTATCACTATAGAAGCAAAAACCTTTGTTTTTAAAGTCTAAAATACTTCTCTCACAGGGGCTTTCCAAAAGAATTGAATGGAGCACTCAGGGGTACAAATTATAGGGAAACCCCTTAAGTTCTCCTGTTCCCCCAACAGCAGCCAGTTTCCCTGAAGCATTGACTTCAGACTCAATAGAAGGATGTTCACACCTTCTGACCTCTGAAGACACTGACAGTGGGCTAGAAGACTGAGTGATCAATAACATTCATGCAGAATTGTGTGGAATGTGTGATGCTTAAGTGAGTCCCTGGAAAAGCAGAGAAAAGGTAAGAGAGAGAGAGTGTTAATTGTCAGCAAGTCTTGACACAAGCTTTAATCACAAACGTCTACAATCCACTCTAAAACATATTACTGAAGTAATGAGAACTGTTTCCAATATAATTCTCGTCAACTTAATTTCAGGAAGATTTAAATTGTGAAAAGTGAAAATTTTAGTCTTGAAGGAAAACCGTAGTTCTTATGACTCCACCAGAGAGCTCTAAGCTCAGGTTCCTCATTTTAAATGTGAGGAATGTGAGTTATGATGTTGGGGGTGAGGGTGGTTGAGAGGGGCTGCTAGAGAGAAATGCCAAGAGAATTATGAGAAAAGATAGATCAGATCACAACTTGGTCAATTTGTACAACAAATTTAGGACTTGGGTGTTTTTGGAGAACCATAAGAATTCCTGAGTCTATTTTACTTGATTTTATATGACGATACACAGGGCCTGCCCTTAACAATATTGTGAAAAGATGAAGTTCATGATAGCTTATGGGGGAATGCCCAGGAAAATCAGGAATGAGTTTGGGTTCCAATTTACAATGAACTTGTGATGTGACAGGAGCACATTACGTAAGCTTGCTGGCCTGCAATTTCTCCTGTGCATAATTAGCATGAATAGATTGTTGATCTCCCACCCAATATCTGAGACTTTGGGAGAGATGAGCTGTATTTCTTTGGGATTATCCATTGTGTTGTGGGCCACAGTGGGATGGAGGAAGTTTTCCTCATTTTAGCAAAGTGGCCTCAGGTCCTTAGCTGGTTTAATGCAACCTTGGGGGCCAGAATGAGGGGCACCCCTGGGGGCAGGAACTGGCATCTGTGACCTACAAGCAATGTACAAGCTCCTTGATGACAGGCCTTCAGGCAAAGCAACTGCAAGAGGTGTGAAAGCAAAACCCACCAAAGACCACAAAGACGACTTCATTTTCAAGTCTGCATGAGGATCCAGTGGCTGAAAGCCAAGTGATCATTTCATTTTTGCCATCAGGCCTTAACTTGCCCATTCCTGTGTGCACGGTCTGTTCTGAGGCTTTCATAAGCATTGTTAATTTGATAGAGTCTGATATGTAATAGAGAAGAGTGTAAGAAGAGTTTTAAGATTACAAAGTGACCAAAATATAAGATAATATAACAAACTGAAAGTAGGAAAAGAATCTGCTGCGATTGCCAAGTGGCATGAATCTTAAAATGGTGAAAAGGATTCTAGAGAGCAATAGTCTGTCAGACAACAAATCCACAAGTGTCCTGTGTGACTCAATCAACAAGGATCACATGCATTCTGCTTACAAATAAATAGACTTAGGAGCAATCTTTTAGAACCTAGCTTAATCATACAACTGGGAGCTTTTGTCCTCACTCTAGAATGGTGTTTTTCAAAATGTGGGTCACCACTCATCAGTGGGTCATAAAATCAGTTAGTGAGACACGACTAGCATCTTTTCTTTCATGAAATCAATTATCAGATTGCATCGCACAATGTAAGTTTTGTGGAATTTTTGTTTCAGTTATGTGTGTATGTGGTATGCTGGGCATGATGTAGAATATAATTCTTACTGTGGATAGTTGTTAATTATTAAATGAAAACTCTTTAACTTCCACAACTGAAGACTTGAGGTTTTACTGAGCCTAAAATGCTTGCCAAAAAGACTGGTCTTAGGGCATGGAATTTAAACCACCAGCAGCATGGCTAGGTAGAAAAAGATAGCATGTCACTTGTTTAATCCTGAGAACCACATTATGAGGAGGCATTGCTCCCAAGGTCAGTGGTGAGAAGCCTTAGGCTCTGGGAGGCTCATTATCTGACTCCAGGTCACTGGTTAGAGATGGGATGTGTATGTTCTCTCCTGAGTCCACACTTAGTGGTGGCAGAGCAGCAGAGATGCGGAGGCTTAACTCCCCACTCTTTGCAACATGCAAATGCTAAGAAGAAGAACAAAACAAAACCCATGGCATGTAAATCTTCCTTATAGCCTGATATTTCATCAAAGCACTACATCTAAGCAACAAACCCAAGGGAAGCTAGATGCATATTCTTCTTGATATTTTCTACTTGTGGTAGGGTTAATTATGTACCAAAATGGAGTTCACAGAACGGCAAGGGAGGGGGACAGATGGGGAATAATGAGCAAGTGCATGTCAAGAGGTGATTGTGTTTATGGGAAAATGGTTACAATCCATTGTAGTGTCTACTTCCCAACCCAGCTGCTCCACAGGTTTATTCCTTAGTGGACTGCCCTAGGCAGTCCTGGTCCCCATGTGGTTCCTGTTGGGATAACTAACAGGTGGACAGGCATTTGGATTTTCAGAATGTCTCTGCAGTAGTTGAGCTTCTCACTCCAGCTGGTAGAGCATGGGCAGCAGGTATGCTGAAGGGTTGGTCTGGCCCAAATAACTCTCCACCAAGGTTTCTTAAAGTGCTTTCCTAAGCAGACAGGAGAGAGTTTAATGGGAAGAGGTATACTGTGTTGCTGGGCATCTTGTTAGCTAGTTATTACAGCACTGGCCGAGACTCACTCTTAGCTGAGAAAGGCTGTAACCTTGAAGGATAAACTCAGGATAGATAAGTTTTGATGGGTTAAGAGAAAAATGAATCATGAGTCTTTGTAGACCTCTGTGGGGCTTTGAAGGAGAGCCTTGATGAAGAGTTGCACTAGTTTTCTAGTGCTGTCATAAGAAATTACCACAAACTAGGTGGCTTTAAACAACACAAATGTATTCTCTCACAGCTCTGGATGAGGCTAGAAACCTGGGCTTAAGGTGTTGGCAGGGTTTGCTCCTTCTGGGTGTTTTGAGAGAGAATCTGCTCCATGCTTTTCCCCTACCTTCTGGTGGTTGCTGGCAATCCTTGGTTTTCTTTGGCTTGTAGGTGCATCACTCCAGTCTCTGCGTCCATCTTCATAGGCTGTTTTCCCTGTGTCTCTATCTCTGTGCGTCTTCTCCTCTTACAAAGACACTAGCCATATTGGACTAAAGCCTCAATGTATTTCTGTATGACCCCATCTTAATTAATTGCATCTGCAATAACCCCATTTCCAGATAAGATCACATTCTGAGGTTCTAGGAAGGACATGGATTTTGGGTGGGGAGACACTATCTAAATCAGTACAAAAGGGAAGCATAAAACCACTAGGTGTTATTGTCTGGGGAGGGAAAATGGTGACAAAAGGAGAGGAGGAGTCTTTGAAGGCAGGCTTAAAGGATACAGAATACTAGTGAAGCTGACTGGGTTATAACAAGAAACAGATGTCCCAAATGGGGTAACAGATTTTAAAGAAGAAACTATTTACAATGAGTTTAAGTAAAAACAAACAAAACAGAGGTTGGTGAAGAACTAGACAGTTAGCAATAGCAGGGCGCCATTTTCACAAATCCTTTTGCTTTCCCCTTCCTCCACACCTTGGAGATGAGTCGGGCTTTGACAAGCTTCTGTGCCATTGGCTGACTCCATGATCCCTCTCCTGTCCTGCTCCAGGGTTTCTCTGATGCAGTGACATGGGCTGCCTATGGGACCCTGCCTGTCATTCAGGCATGTACAACCTGAAAATAGGTGAGTTAGTGCTGGTGTGCTGCTCTTGAAGAAGGGGGGATAGAAGCCAATTGATACGCACTCCCCTATTTCTTCCCCAGCAGACTGTTCTATGATGTATTTCATAAGATTCTTCAGAAGGCTCAGAAAGATTGAGCACCAGTTGATCACAGGAGTGGCCAACTGAGCAACTCATTCTGGTTTTGGCTTTTTTACTTCCTTCTCCTTCACTCTCCCTGTCTTTCATTCCTGTTCTCTGAGATGAGTTCCCAAATAAACTAGATGCACACAAACCTTCATTTCTGTCTCTTCTTTAAGGGAAACCCAGGCTAAGCACCACTCTTAAGTCAGCAGGCACAAGTGGATTGAAAGTTAACTGAGAAGAGATTGTGTGTGTGTGTGTGTGTATGTGTGTGTGTGTGTGTGTGTGAGAGAGAGAGAGAGAGAGAGAGAGAAGGAGCTGAAGCTGAAGAAAACAAACTGTATTCTTCTGAGGAGGAAGGCAGTCACTGCCAACCCTTAAGCCGGCAGGCAACAGGGAGGGGGAATTCACAGCCCAAACACAATCTTCTCCTACCCACTCTCCCCTGCTAGGAGTTTCTATGGCTGGACCAATTCCCAGAGGGTGAGAAAGGGTTAGCCTTGATGCAGTTCAAAGAGGTCAGCCTCCCAGGGCATAGAACAGGTGGGTAGGATGGAAAATGCTGGAATCAAACAATTTCCAAGACAACTAGGTTTATTCACATATCATTTTCTCTCCTGCTGTGAGTCTTACACAATTGACTGCAGCATTGACATGCTTCACAAGGACCTCTTTTCAAAGAGGTACATGCTTCTGAGATGAGGTTACTCTTCCAATCGCACAGGAATAGCTTGTCTGCTACACAGATTAATTTTATTTATTACCATTGAGCATACAGTCATAATAAACAGAGCCATCATCTGGATTAAACAGCCTAGTATATTAGGAACTGTATGAACTTGGATTTATAACATCCTCTGGTTCAAATCCCAGCTCTGCTACTAACAAGAATTGTGCCCTTAAGCAAATTTCCTAATCTCTCCAAATCTGTTTTCTCATCTGCAAAATAGGATTAAAATATCAACCCTACCTAACAAAATTTTTGTGAGGATCCACGCACATAAAATGTCGTAAATGGTGGCTGGGTTTTTTTTTAAAATTACTGCTCATTTTATTATTGCCTTAATTTTCTTATATCCACAGATATTAACAGATGTTATTAATAAATTATGCAGATGTACCAGTCTCAGAAATCTAAAATATTCTGTAAATATTTAAAATGTCTAAATATTTAGATATTTTATTAGTCTATTTAAGGATGTCTCTTATAGGTAGATACACTGTAATATTTTATCACCCCTTCTGCCTTTTTGCTCTTAACTGAATAAAATATTGTAGAGTTAATCTTAAGTGACAAATGAGCTAGCTGTTCTTCAATTGCATTCAGACTTCAATGGGCTTTAAATTGGCTTTAAATTAAAATTGACAGTGATGAAGTAATTTATGCTCAGACTCTAAGGGACAGCTTGTCTGATTGCTGACAGTGATGAATCCCAGAGGGAAAGGCCTACGTTCCCTCACTGCTGGAGGCTCCTACTTAACCCTGAGTCCACTGGGCTGCATACAGGCGAGCTGGAAAGTGACCTCTGCCTGGAAGCCTGGCACAAGGGACTTCTTGTTGCAGGGCTCATCATCAGTTGTGTTAAAAAGGTTTTGCGTGAATGTTTGACCTGTGTGTGTTAATGAAAGAGTGTGCTCTGTCTGAGGTAATTTGTCTTCTCCAAGAATTTGTGACTCTCTGAACTATAACATATTTAGTTATTTTCTTGTCCTTTGAGGAAAATCTACCAATTTATTTTGGAGTAATGGTGCTACGTAAACAAAACGTATCTCTCCTGCTTTGTGAACATTTTTTTCCTCTTTCCAAAATAGGATTTCTGTTTTTTTAAAAAAGAAAAATAACGAAGTTGAAGCAAAATGGATAATGAAGAAAATAATAAAATGTATTATGAAAATAACATCTATACTTTCTTTCTGAATTATTAAACCATACATTTGACTTGTTGAATATTTTGTGGTTATTGCTCTGTTTATAAAAATGATTGCCAATTTCTAGTCTCATTCAGGAAAATGAGCCAGAGGGCATTGTAATAGATATTCACTAATCTTAAAATAGTGTTTGAACATGAGAGCTGGCACTCCTTAGCAAGATTCAGGTGTTAGAACCAAGGCTTAAGCCACAACAGAATTAGAAAAATCTCCTACATGGAAACAGTTTTTCTCAGGGATGTATATTTTGACTCTGTTTTCAATGAACAGGGTGAGGAGGTGGGGAGGTGTGAACTGGGCTCCTGGGAAGAAGCAAGTTAAGAGATGAATCAAACTTTTCCTTGAGAAAGAGAAATCAGAAAACCCCTATTTGTAACTTTGGACAGGGTGCTGGGAATACTTTGCCTTTGGGACTCTGTCAATAGGTCTTTTTAATCACAGATCCTTGGGAAATTATCCAGACTACTCATTACCCCATACTTGTCTTTGATGGTATTTACCTGCCATAGAACTGTCGAAGCCTTCCCTCCTCCCAGAATTTGGGAGCCACTCTAGGGGTTTTAAGCAAGCACCTGCTTACCCTTGGGGTCATGCAAGTGCAAGCTGGGCTTCTGAGAGGGAGTATCTCCTTATATTTTGCATCCAAGGTGTTTTGCTGGTCTCTTCCTAGTCTTGGCCTTGAGAGACACCCAACGTTGGCTGAAAGGCCTGAGATTTGCATCACAGCCATCTGGGCATCTCCCAGGTCCACGCAGGGATGTGAAAGCACACTGGCTCAAGTGTTGCATCAGCTCCAGTAAAGATAAAGTGCTAGTTGCTACACCTCAACTTCAACTGTGTGAACTGACAGTTTACCCTCTGACTAAACTGCACCTAAAATGCCAAAATGTGCCTGTGACTGATACGCTATGCCAGAGTTAGCCCGGACTGATCTGCCTGCCTGCTTGAGCAGCTGAGAATGTGTGTTTCCAGAGTTGTCAGGTTTGACTGTTTTTAAAGTGGCTTACAGATGGTTGGGTTGGATTTTGAGTAGATTCTCTTGCCCATTCTCTCCAATTCTGACCCTCTCTCCACATTCCAGGGGTCCTGAGACCCACTCCTCTGTAATGTTTGGTGACCTGGCAATGGCTGTTGATATTCCTATGATCAGAACTCCCAGATACTAGCTCTCAGTGAGCCTGCATCTTCCCCATTGCAAGGGGATGAAATTGTTCCTGGAAGAATTCTAGCTCCTTTGTTCCTTGACTTCTTGGATTTTGCCTATTTAGATAAAGCTTTTTTTTTTTTTTAAAGATTTTTATTGGGGAATTGAGGGAGGAGAACAGCGGTGGGGAAACCGGGGAAGGGGAACAGACAAGTTACTGTCCTTTCGTTCTTCAGTCTAGTTGTGGAGGACATTGCTTCACTGGCCCATGTTGGTATTGTCATTGCGCTCTTCTCAGGTGAGGCAGATCGGTTGCCGGCCTCTGGACGGCCGCTCACCGCGGCTGTTGGCAGCTCACTCCGGCTGCTGGCCACTCACTGTAGCCTATGTCAGCCCACCTCAGCAAGGGCTGCAGCCTACACCATCACCGGGACTCACGCAGCTCAGCTCCAGTTGAAGCTGTTGTTCACCATCTTAGCTGTAGAGGGCAGTGTCACTGGCCCTCATATGTGGGATCCGAACTGGGGCCGCTGGCATCCCAAGCTAGTTCTTAACCAACGCTCCACTCGGCTGGCCCTATTTGGATAAAGCTTTACCTCATGATTCCCAGGTCTGGCTCCTTTCTCTCCACTCCCCAAAGCACTTGCCTTATATTTCTGTTTACTGCTTCCTCTGCCCTATATCCATGGTGCTGGTGTATACATCTTGCCCTCACCAGACTATTGACTCCATGAGTCCAGGAACAATGTCTCATTAAGCTCTGATTGTTCACAGCATCTAATCCAGCATCTGGAATTTGGGATGTGTCCCACAAAAAATACTTAAATGAATGAAGGAGTAAATAATTGAATTTATAACTAAGAAAAGAAATCCCAGAGAGATTTGCTTCTAATGGGACAGGAACATATTCTTCTTGGTGCTCAAGCTTTTCTTTGCTCGCCAAAGAACTGCATGGGGAAGATGTTGTGGTAACTGATAGATGGCCAGTGGGAGCATGAAAACAGATCCCGGCAAGACATATTGTTCTGAGTCAAACTTAGGCACTTATTTAGATAATAAAGGGTAATGCCAGAGTTAGTAATAAGGTAGACTAGACAGTTACAAAAGTACAATATGAAGAAATAATTGTTCATTGGGATCCTGTTGCTTTAGAATGTCAGTGAAAATGTTGGCCAATTGTGTTTATGTTGGATAAGATCCTTACACTCTATTATTCCAAATACAAATTGTAAAATTTTTTTTATGAATCAGTGTATCCTTGGAGTTGATACAGGAGTATCATGATGTGATAGAAAGATTCTTCAACATACCCCCTCAACCATTACCTAGTTGGATGTTTTTGAATGAGACATTTAGGTTATAGATCCATTTTTTTTTATTATAGAAAACAAGTAGAGTGGACTAATCAATGCCTAAGATCTTTCTGATCTCTAAAATATTATGATTTTATACTTTTGTTTGTTTTTTTTGTTTGTTTGTTTGTTTTTTGAGGGCAGTGTCTCTGGCCCTCATATGTGGGACCCGAACCGGGGCCGCTGGCGTCTGAAGCCAGCGCTTAACCACCGCACCACTCGGTTGGCCCTATGATTTTATACTTTTAAGGGGTTTTGAAAAACACACAATTATTCAGAGTGCTCTTAACTTAAAAAAAACATCCAAATGTACTTTTGCCCATCAGTATAATTTAAATATTTAAATATAATTTGTTATATATTCAGTGATTCATTTGACAATACTAACATTTTAATAAACAATTTTAAATGAGGGCTTAAAATGTATAAACTATTTAATTCTTAACACAATACCTGTGTTTTTCTCAAAAACAAAACAGAAAGTACTTGTTTTTCTTTTTTTGTTAAAACTTATTGGGGGTGACAATGGTTAGTAAAATTACATAGGTTTCAAGTGAGAAAGTACTTCATATTAGATACTCCACACCATGATGTTCTCATCACAATTTGCTGAACAACATTTTGTTGGGGCTGATAGGAGGAGATTACTCCCACAGCCCTAAGAACCATAGAAGCTTTTATTTAAAACCCTGATGGGAAAAGTGATAAGCATGTCACAGGGCATAAAGTAGGGAAGAGAGGGGGAGGGGAAAAGTTATTGCTCATATTTGATTTTTTTCTACTGTAATTGTTCTACCACCACCACATCCATGGAGTCAGAAGGAAGTGTGGAGAAGACAGAGATGACTTACCTATGTATCATACACAAATAGAAACCCACCAGTTCCCTATCCTTTCTGTCATCCATTGTTTCCCCAGTGTTGCCAATCATGAAACAGGGTGAACTTACATCAGACACTAAAGAAGGAAGAGAGAGTTTGGCCCTGATTAAAGAAAAGCTTCTGATGAAAATATAATTCCTCCTGCTTTATAAAAAAAAAAATACATAAATTACGTACACATAAAAGTTCTTTATGGTCTTACTTGAACATTAAATTCCATTGATACATACATAGCATGCTACATTCTTTGGTCTATCAAAGTGTGTTAAAAAGGAGATTTTTGTGGCTTTCTAAGCTGGTTTAATAATGAGGAAGGTGTTCAGGCTTGGCTTTTCCCTGTTTAAAGCTAAAACAGGTTCTGATAAAAACAAACCAAAATTCCCCTTTCCTCTGTGTTTCTCCTCTTTCATAGCTTTGGATCCTTCTAGAATACCTATCATCTTAGATTAGGATGGGTTGTTCTGGAGACAGTCCTATGCAGAGGAAACTAACCTTTTGATGGCATTCCTTACCAGGCACTGCGTTAAAGGCTTTGCTTTGTGATGACCATGGAGTGAGGTCTCCTTTATGGTAACTATAACTAACCTATCTGTCTCCTGCCTAACTATAATCAGCTTCCAGGGAATTGGAAAACCAATCCAGGATTTTATTTCAGAAGGAGCCCAAACTATGCATGTACTCTTTGTGGACAAATTAGCCCTGAAATCCCAGAAAGTCCAAAGATGAGTCATCTGGTATATGGTTGCCGTTCTATGAATCTGTGATCAAAGTGGTGTTATCTGTGTTGATCAGAGTGTAAATGAGGGTACAAATGTAGGAAGAAGGCAATTTGATAAATGACAACTATTAAAAGGAAACAAGAGCAGGCCAAGTGGCTCAGTTGGTTAAGAGCTCGCTCAAGAGAGCGAGCTGAGCTCTGAGCAACAGCAGTTTGATCCCAGGCCTGAGCTGTAAACTGCCAACAGGTGGCAGGACGGCTCAGCTTAAAAAAAAAAAAAAAAAAAAAAAAAAAAAGGAAACAAGAAAGGAACAGCGCTAAATTTGTGGTTCAAATTACTCTGCCACATTAGGAGGGGCCCTATGTTGGCTATGGAAAGCTAATAGACTCAAGGAAATAAATTGCTAACTGTGGAAGTGTCAAGGTTAGTCAGAGTTCTCTCCAAATAATAAAAACTTTACTGCACCATCAGCATTGATTAGAGACAGGAAGGCAATGAAGTGGAATGAGTGCCCAAGGAAAAACTAAATCAATTTTGTACATACTTTCCCAGCTAATATAAACCATTTCTGAACACATAGCAAAACCCCTACTTGAATTGTAATAGATATGTATGATATCGGATGGGGGGGTCAGGGGAGAGGGTAGTCACTTTGTAAGGGGTGAAAAAGATAACTATTGCATAGTTTTGTATATCTGTAACTATTAATAATAATAACAAAAAGATGTAGCTTGGGGGGCGGATTATCACTTTATGAGGGGTTTAAATGCCTAACTACTACATTGCTTTGTACACCTGAAACTAATTAAAAACAAAACAAAAAACAAACCCCTCCTTGAGAAAAATCACACACATTCCTCCATCTCCCTGACTCATTTGTATTTTCTACCAACTTCATAATAAGTTTGCTTTCTTTATAGTTTATTACAAAGTATTTATCCCTTCATTTCTCTTTATAGAATATAGTAAGAAGAATTAGAGGAGGAATATCTCAACTTCTCTTTAAGACACAGTCTTAAGGCTGCTTTTCAAAAAAGACAAGAGTTTGTCAACTCCTTGAAAAAAGAAAAAAGAAGTACGAAGTCTTGGCCAGTTTTTTTTTTTCTTCCTGTTTTGTCTTCTTTGTGTGTGTGGTGTTTGTGTTTAATAATAGTGAGGTACTTCATGTGAGCTTGCAAAGTTGCTGGTTTGGGCGGAAGGACATTTGTCCTGCTCTTCCATTATGGCTGCCTCCTGATGAGCTGAGGGATGACTTACAATCTACGAGTACAGCCATGTGAAAGAACCAAGCTAGTTGGAATAGATATAACGACACTCACACCTTGTTCTGTTCCTCTCACTAGTTACTCATTCAGCTCTAGGTTATCTTTTAAGACTTTGCTTAGTTATTATTTTCTCAGGAAGCCTTCTTCTTCTATATACATTCCCTACTCTCCCACCATCAAGCCTTCCAGTGAATCATTTTCTTATACTATCGCTAGACTTGGTGCATTGCAATTTACTGAAAAATATACATTTGCATATTGTTTATGTGTCTATCTTTTCTACTAATATGTGAACCCCTAAAGAGAATGAATGTTATTTTGCCTGTAGCCCTACACCTAATAGTGAATGGCATAGCAGAGACCAAATAAATGTTTAATACCTTTAACTGACCTGGCTGCAGTCATTTTGATATGGCTCATAAGTGGCCCAGAAATTCACTTTTCTCTAAGTGCAGGATCTATCTCATCGACATTTTATTGATTTTCCAGCTTAGTAAGTTTCCCTCAAAGCCAGTTTCGGTCTATTGTGTAATGCCCTCCCCATGAGCCACTCCTCTTTCATCCTGTTAATGATCTCTCTCTATATATGTTGTCCAAGCAGAATGTCTTTTTGTGTATTCTAAGTAGTGATGAGGAAATAAAACTACCATATTACATTAATTCTAAAACATAGATTTCTTTTTCACCTTTGAATTGAAATTAGGGAGTATTTGACAATCAATGGCATCTTACAATTATGATGGGCAGCGTTTTTGCTTTCTGAATAGTACCTAAAATGATGCATCTTTCAGTGATGGTATCTTAGATTTGTCAAAATACTATACTTATGAAAGAAGTGTGCCCAGCCCTACTGGGTTATATAGTGAATTCTGGATATGTTTCAAGTGCTATATTAAAAACAAACCAAAAACAGACTTCGCCAGAATGGAGTGAGAGGGTCAGTCTTGAAGCATGAGAGGGTGTCATGGGATAATCGGGCATCTGAACTACTGGATGCCTGGCACAAGTGTACATTTAATACGTAAAAATAATTGCTAACAGCTTTTGAGCCTTTACTCTGTGTTAGTTACTATGTCTTAAGTGCTTTTCATATATGAACTCATTTAATTCTCAGGACATCATTTTGAGTGTGTTCAAATATGATCCCCATTTTTCAGATGCGTAAATAGTGGATGAAGGGAGATAGGTAATTTGCTGTCAATAGTTAGTCCCAGAGTCCGTGGCTGGATCCCAGGTTCATTTGACTTGAAAGGCCAGGCCCTTGTGCTCTATGTAATGCTTTCTCCTCAGTGGATATCGATTTTGAATGAATGATGTTTCTACTGATCTTGATGGCCATTTGCTGGGTCAGAGTTGTCAGTTTTTAACTTTCTTCCTATTTTTCTGACCCCATAATCTCCACTGGTCACTTAATGACCATCTTAGATTTCATAGTAGATGAATATTGCTAATTTGTAATAAATGGTTGGAAAACATTTTACTTAAGGATCATAGGCAAAACCCTGTCAGAAACAAAAATCCACTAAAAGCCATTTGATTATGATGGTATTGTATTTCACAAGTGCAATGTTGTAGAGATAAGATAACATTTTTAAAAGTAGAAAAAAATGCAGTCTCCATTTTATGGGATTGTCACCCGTGAAGTCACTGAGAGAAAATTAAGTTCAGTGAGTTTGACTCACCCCCTCTGTCTAGACTGAGACCTGTTGTTGTTTTTTTTCCAACACCTAGAATCCCAATTATAATTTTAAGAAATTACGGAGTAAATTCACTTCAGAAATAAAGGATTCTGTAAGACCAGTCACCTTTGTCTCTTTCTAGTCATTGCTGAGATCACGTGCTGGACAATGGAAGAAGCACTGGCCTAGACCAAACTTGAATCTGCCTTGTAGTCACCTGGAGGGCTTGTTCAATCACCAGTTGCTGAACCTGCCCCAGCGTTTCTGATTTATTAGGTCTGTGGTGGACCCTGAGGAGTTATTTGCATGTATAACAAATTCCCAGATGCTGCTGATGCTGCTGGTCCAGATGCCACACTCAGAACCACTGGCCTCCATATTGGAGGTGTTGGATTTCAATCCAGGTTTCCTCACTTTGCTAGCTGTGATCTAGGAAATTTAGGTGTCTGAATCTTGGCTCCTTAGCTGTAAACTGAACTGTCAGCTCCCTGTTCTGTCTATTTTATAAGACTTGTATGAAAAGGAAATGGTTTATTTGCAAGTTACTTTAAAACCTATTATTGTTATTATTACTAATACTATTGAAAGGAGATGTAGATTAATGAGTATGTCACCCCAGAGAGGAGCTGACAGAACTTTTGAGTTACACAAGGCCTGGGAACCAGCAGAGAGTGTGAGTGGAAAGAAAGTGGTTCTGTTGTGCTCCAAACACACACATGCCTGTTCAAATCCCAGCTCCGTGGAACCTGAGTCTGTTCCTGGAAAATGGAAATGGGAAGACCTACCTTGCATGTTTGTCGTGAGAACTATTCAAGATAATGCATTTAGAGAACTAGAACAGTGCCTGGCACACAGGGGGCACCCAATAAATAATAGCTCCTATTACAGATTTCAGCTTCGGAAACATAGCCATGTCTCAAGAGGTAGTCAGCTCCCTGAGCCAGAAAGACCATGTTCCAACAATGCTGCTTTGAATGAGCTGTTGGACTCACTGACCTCAAGGTTCCTTCCACATGAGATTGTAATGTCAGCAAAAAGCAAATGCAGCTGGTTAGTTGCCAGCAACCTGGGCTATTTTCCTCAGAGTTGCTTTATGACTGACAGCTATACCACTCATATCTTTGCTGTGAGCTATCACATAATCCTTAAGCAACGCTTTCTGGAATTACCTTGCAGGCAGAACACTAACAACAGAAACGTTGAAATTACCTGAAGATCAGTGCACAGAGCTCTTCGTTTGCCCCCTGGATTATGTGACAATTGAGTCAAGTCTAAACTAGAGAATGCATGACAGTGCAATGAGCTTTTCGCTAACAAATGCCAGACAAAGCTTCAGCAATCTCCTCTGGGTGGGTGGAAGTTCCTAGCTTGCAAAACCCTGTAGTTAATAGAAGCAACAGCTGGAGTACAATTGTTGACAGAGTCATGGAACTTGATGCCATGTCATGAGACTGGAATGTGGCTCATGGTAGCATGTTGGACAGACTTTCCTTGTACACTTCATGCTGATTAGAAGTTATTCACCCAGGCTCCGTGTCTTCTTGCACATTACATGGTCCAATACTCTGCCCATTCAAGTTGACCTCACAAGTGATACAGATGGCTGGGTGTCCTTGAACATGCAAGCCTGTTTCAAGTGGTTGACTCAACAAAAATGGGAGAGTATGTGCTCAGCTTCTATCTTTCTCTTCCTTATTGAGTTCAAGTAAACTGCGTGGGTCACAGTACAGGTAAGGAAAGGTGAAAGAAGGCATTGCAATTTGATCTGACAGTATCAATTGCCTTTCTTGACATTCCTTGCCAGCAAATATGGAAAATGTAATTCTTTACATGAATTCTAAAGTGTTTTTTTTATTTCCAAATTTTAAGTTAGCAGTGAGATGTCTTTGATTATTTTTTCCTGATGGAACTACCTTCTATGATTGTAGGATAATGCACTATCCACTCTTTAGACATTTTTTTTCCCTGACTCATGGTAAACTTCTGACATTTTTGCCTTCTGCTTTGCTTCTAGATCCCAGTTACCACTGATTCTGAGTACTATTTCTCATTTTTCAATGCTGTCAGCCTCCAGAGTGCTGACTTGCTTTCCATATGCTTCACTGCCAACTTCAGTGGTGACTTCAGATTCATAATCCCCTGGTCTCTTACACACAGATCAGCTCTGTTTTCATTTCGTCTCAGCCACTTTCCAGCAAGGCCACATCCTATACTTGGTCACAGCTCTAATTTGCTCCACTTCCAGGATGGCAAATCCTGAAATCCCCTTCTTTTTCTTTCTCCCTCTTTCCCTTCCTCTTTCCCTCTGCTTTCCTTTCATCTTTTTTGATACTCTAGCTCATGACCATTCCACTTATCCATCACCTGAATTTGGTTTCATTGCTTCTGCAGCAATCTGAACCCACTGGTCAGTGATTTCAGTTTCATATCACCTACAATCCTCTCTGCCAAACTTCCCTTGCCATTCTTGCTAGCTCTCTTGAGAACAAGGATCTCCTACCTGGTCTTCCTATCCTTCAATCTGCTCTGCTCTAGTTCACATTAGTTACCCTTTCTAGAATGATCATCCTGATTTTAAAGTTCCATGAGAGCTTGTGCAACTCTTGTGCTCCAAACACCTTTTACGTTTTTCTTCCAAGTCTTACTCATGCCCCTCCTCACCTCTATTTGAAATACGCCATCTTTTTTTTAAGTCAATTTTAAATAACACCTCCAGATTCCTCCAACTTTATTTGATGCCTTCTCAGGGTTATAGTTCTATGCTAGCTGCAATATTTTTTTATATATATTTTTTATCTTTGCAGTGTGATCCAATGTAAGGTACAGGATCTTTGGATTTAAAGAGCGATCTGTGTTAAGATCCCAGCTCTGATATTTACCAGTTGTATAATCTTGGGCAAATCACTCCATTTTGCTAAGACCAAGTTTCTTTCTCTATAAAAAGGAGGTAATACTAGTTACCTCATGGGATTGTTATGAGATTCAGTGAGGTAAAATGACTCCATACATTAACCACTCAAGAAATATTACTTCTCCCCTTCTTCCCCATTCCTTGTGTCCTTGAGATGGTAGACTATGTCCGACGTACTTTGTATCCCTTAAAAGGCCAACAGTGTTTGGCCCTTAGTAGGCCATCAATAAATGTTTACTGAATTCACATGTCCATATCCTGTGTCTTTTTTCCTACTGAAATTTGGAGCTCCAGAGTCAATGCATTTTTTACTTGCTGTCCATTTTCTACTTAATTTTGTTAATTTTAAAGCAGAATATTTTTTATATGTTGAACAGACACTTAGCTGATTATCCTAGTACCAACAATTTATGAACATGTGTCTGGCCTAGAGTTAAGAAGACAAGTGTGTGTGTGTGTGTGTGTGTGTGTGTGTGTGTGTGTGTAAAAGTCAGTTATAACCATGACATCTGAGAAGCCTCCCCTTCATCTTATTGACTCAATATAATCCAATATGGTTGTGACTGTTCATGGCCCCCTCCCAGATACACAGCTAATATGAAATGAGCTGGGAGCACTGATTCACATCCTTGTAGGTAGAGGGACCCTGGTATAAAATCTAATGGTACTACAGAATTTCTGCAAAGTAAATGCTTCTTTGAGGAAAGCAAGGCTTCAAGCTAGATGTTTGTTGAAGGTATCATGATATAGCAAAAAGAACTTGCCATTGAACTTGAAATGGAAAGGCCTTTACTCAAACCTCAGCTCTATTACATATTAGCTGTGGAATCTCACGCAAGTTATTGAGACCTCTTTCATCTTTAAAAGATGATAACAATACCTACATCACAAGTTGTCATAAGAGCTGAATTACATACAAATGGAATCACCCAATAGAGTGCATGGCATATATACAGAGAGTAATTAACAAATGTTAGTTGAAATGTTAAAGAGCAAAGAGAAATTTTTCATGAAAGAAAGATCTATCTCACTTTGTAGGCATACGATAGTATACATTGTGCTATCATTGACAACCTGTGTACCTGAGGGGTGGTTTTTGTGTCAACTTGACTAGGTTTTGGTGCCAAGATATTAGGTCAAACACCAGCCTAATGTTGCTGTAAAAATATATTTTAGATATAATTAATATTTAAATCAGTAGACTGCGGATAAAGCAGATTACCCTTCATAATGTGGGTGAGCTTCATCTAAGAGTTGAAGACAATAAGAGAAAAAATGGAGGTCTCTTGAAGAAGGGGGGATTTCACCTGCAGACTACCTTCAGATTAAAGCTACAACATCAGCTCTTCCCTAAATCTCCAGCCTGCTCAAACATCATGGACTATATCTAACACATCTTTATATTTTCGGTATTTAGTACAGCGCCAGATCCACAGTACACAGAATAGCTTGCATTCATACACTATGTTGTAAAAAAAGGTGCTTGCACATGCCGTTCAATTAATTCATTCTTTTACCAAGTTATTCATTCATCAAACATTTTGCGGGGAGCCTATTTCATATCATCATGCTTGACACTGATGATGCAAAGAGAAAAGACAGAATATCTCCCCTTTAGAAGCTATTTGATGGTGTGTGGGAATGGATGGGGAGGATGCATAAACAGGGTAAAATTGGACACTGAGAACCAGTGTATTCAGGGAGAGAGTGTGAGAGCCTGACGTAAGGCAGGGGCAATTGGGAGAGAGAGGAGGGGATGGATTCAAGGAATTTAGGATGTGGAAATAGTAGGAGGTGAGAAACAAGGGAGCAAGGTGTCTCCCATGACTCCCTGGTTTCTGGCTGAGGTATCTGGGAGTACGGAGGAGGAAAGAATTTCTCATCATCTTATCTGATCCTAACATTCCTCTGCATCACAAAGCACAACCCCCTCATTTTAGAGATGCAGATAGAGCAGGGTCTGAGAGACAGCAGGTCTATTCCCCAAACCTCATAAACCTGGGGCTGGCAGAGCTAGTATTAGAGCCCTAAACCCATGCTGTTTTGACTCGTGTCCCCTCTTCAGCCCCCACTGTGCTGTCTGCCAATCTCCTTGGGCATGAGGAGTGAGTAGGGGGCCCCAGACAGTCCCTGTTATTTCTCTGTAAAGCAGTTTCACTCTCTGGATCTGTCAGACGAGTAACCAGCCTGCCATACTCTCTGAATATATAGCTGTGCTTCATAAGTGACCCCAAAGTCACTTCCTCTCCCACTAATGACAAAGAGACTTGCAGATTTGCTGTGCTGTCAGTTGCCTATCCTGGATGGGAAAAGGAGGGAAATCTATTTGAAGTGAGGGAGGGAGAATGTTAATTGGTAAAAATGAAAGTGCATGTTCTGCAAAAGCCTGAGGTAATCCTAATTTTTCCTCAGAAGTGTCTCAGTCTTGCATGGGAGTCTCTGTTCCATTTCCAGTAAAAGACAGCCCTTGACTTGTACTTTACAACAGGCCCACCCATCTCATCTCCTTCTTGCCCTCTCTGCTGGCCACAGTTGCTAACCCAAGAGACACGAATCAGGAAGCATTTAGGCAGCCTGAGGATTTAGCAGCTGGTAAGGAGAGTCTCCACCCCACCCCTGCCATCCTTCTCTCTGAAAGAGGCCTGGAAGTTGGATCCCAAACCCACCTCAAATTTCCCACATCATTTTCCAAGTCCCTCTTTGCCCTTTCCTAGCTCTCTTTTGCCTCGATTCTTTTGACATGGCCCCTAATTTCGGGAGACCCCCAAGACTGCTAACTTCTCTTCAAGGTCACCCGTTCACATAGCCAGACCTTTGCTTTGGTCTCAGTTTCTGAATTCTTATCTAAATCTTTCCAGGACAGTTATTTTTCCCTCACCTCTCCCCACTCCCTGCCTTATAGGACTGCCCTCATATTAACCACTTAGCACAGTGTTTACTAGGTAATTCAAGTGAAATTTACAACTCTGTAAGACAAGCAGCAAGTGTTCAACAAATGTTAGTTCATTTTACCACTGCCTGCTGGCCTCACACCCTTGCCAATCCTGGGATGCCTGGAGGTTTGCTTCACCCACCATTTTGGCATCTTCAAGAGGATCCAGGCAGCCTCTGCCATCACAAAGTGAGTCATGTGTGAGGTGCTGAACCTGAGGTCAACTGGTCCCTCACCCAGCACCTGACTCATTCCAATGGGAGGGAAGTTCTAACAGTAGGTCTCAGCATCTGCCCCTCCCCACCTCCTCCTCTACCCCGAGCTGTGTTCAGCTGTGATTTGACCATCATGACTTCCTGAATCTCAAGGGGTGGCAATCAGATCTTGGCCAGATGGCTAGGCAGATGCTATTTTTATATAAAACCACTGCAGAGCCTGTGACCATTAGAACTACCATTTTTCATGGAGACAGGCTCAGCCTTCCTAACTTAGCAAACTCAGAGCATTTCCAATCATTTATCCAGTTGATGGAAAGTTGGTGCTCTCCAACTGTGCCACATTGAGTCCAATTCACAGGTTAGTCACCATTGGTGGTTTCCTAAGAATGGAGGGAGGGCACAGGAAATATCAGCAATCACCCCATCATCGTCAGATTACTTTTTGGGAACTAACATTCCTGGCCAGTAAACTTCTTGGAGGGGTTAAAAATATCTCTTCACCCACATTGTTATGCAATTCTCTTGCAATTTAAAACCTATGATATAATTGGACTTCGGTATCCTACTGCTTAAGACCTCAAGCTTTCAGTTGTTCATGTCACCGTGGATTCCTAGTTTGGGCAATTGACAGTTGCCACGCTGCACAGGAGATTCTCACTGTGGTCCCTGGAGAAAGGACCAATTGATACCTAACAGCTTAGGCTGAACCGCACTCGGTTCACTTTCAGAGTTCTGCTTGCCTTTCAGTGTTTGTTTGCTGTCTGCTGGGTTCTGTGTTTCAGGAGCTTAGAGCCTGTGGCTACCCTGTGCCTGTGCCTGTTCCCAGCACTGACTCAGGGCCTGGCACACAGACATTGCAGAATAAATATTAATTGCATAAATGTCTCAAGACTGATCATTGGCTGTGTAATACAGTTCTTTGTCCTTTTCTACAACAAATGATTCTCCAAGGTCAGGAATGAGAAGATGAAAATAGGACTGAAGCAGATTAAACTGAGACACAACATCATCATCACCCCTGGTTCCTGCAAACCTGCAGTCAGGATTCTGCTCAGACCTCATATCCTTCTTTCCCTCTGCTCAGAAAGAAAACTAGAGAACCTATTGCAGCTATGAGGTAGAATGAAAAAACACACAGGGGGACCAGGGAATCCAGAAGGAAAAGTCTAAACGTCCTCTTCCCAATGGAAACGATCATAATAAAAATAGTAAGACTAAATTGTATTAAGTACTTTCTGTGTCTCCTGACACATTCTTTACATTTATTATTTAAACTACTCACAACAAGCCTATAAGGCAGATACTATTATTATCATGCCCAATTGTGGAAGAAAAAAAAGGGACTTAGAAGAATTTAAATAACTTGTGGAAGCTGATAGGTGGAGAAGTTGAGTTCCACCCCAGTCTTACTCATTGCCTAGGTTAGCTTAGTGACCAGCTGTGCAATTGTGTCCTTTGTCCTTTGTCCTTTGCTGGTTTGACTATTTAAGGGCAAGGTCTAAGTCTCATTCTACTTTAACTCTTAGCACTTGGCCCAAGGTCATGCATACCAAGTGGAGACAGTAAATATTTGTTGATTAGGAAGTAGTGATAGTTAAAAGGCACTGGGATAGAGTTATTTTATTTGAAAACAGGGCATGCATGAAAAGAAATTGCAAAAATTACTAAGGGAAAGCTTGGGGGCAGAAGTGATTTTGTGGCCTGCAAAAGACGGACTGTATCATTAAAGATGTTTGGAATGCATACCATCAAGTTCAAAGAGTTGTTGTTTTTTTTTTTGTTTTTTTTTGAGGGCAGTGTCACTGGCCCTCATATGTGGGACCGAACTGGGGCCGCTGGCTTTCCAAGCCAGCACTTGACCACCATGCCACTCGGCTGGCCCCAAAGAGTATTTTTTTAAGTGGCTACATCATAAGAAATGATGAACTCCTAGGAAACAGCTAGAGGATCCTGAAGATCTTTTACTCTGACTTGTTTTTTTTTTTTTTCCTCTTCTAGAACTTTTGTGTGGCATACTTAGATCCTTCTCAGAATGGTACTATATCTTCTTTTCTGAAAGTTAAAGAAAGCTGAAGTGAATGAAGGCTTAGATGAGAAAATGAATAAGCATTTTTAGACTAGAACTATTAAGCTCACTTCCAATGGAGACTAGAGTTAGCTCTTTTTTCGATACTTTAAATTCCTATTGTCTAGAGCTGTATCTTGTAATCAGTTTATATTTATCACTTGAATGCATTCATAAATGAATATCCACTAAATATTTCTTTAGAGGGTAGTGTGTGTAACAGGCTGTAGTGATAGAATCACCTCCACCTGATCAGAATAAGAGAACTTGGTTTAAATCCGAACTACCATGTGCTGTTGGGTTAGACCAGGGGTTGGCAAACTTCTGAGACTGAAGAGCCAATCCTGTCCCTCACAACAATTTAAAAACTATTCGAGAGCCATAAAACAAATAAAATCACCATTATGTGGATAATATCCTTTAAAAAATTTATAAATGAAACTATGATAGTTTTATTTTCATTTTCAATTTTTCTTCAGAGCCACATGTATGTACCCAATGAGCCACATGTGGCTCGTGATCCCCAGTTTGCCGACCCCTGGGTTAGACAATGAAAAACCTGATGGTCATTCTTACAAATAATTAAATGGATTCAAAAGGAGGGTGTGATGGCTTTTTAAAAAACAATGCAATATCAACAACTTCTTGATTGAAGTCACTTTAGGTAGCCTTCGGTTAAGGGAGGCTGAATTAATCATCCCCCAGGTGTATCTGCATAATCTTACAGTACCTCAGACCTACTAGATTCCAAACCATCCTATTGGCCCAAAGAAACTCTTGCTCCCACGTCTTCACTTTTTCTGCTAACTGTACCTCTATTCTCTAATCACCAGGCTTTAAGTGCAGCTGTCAGAGATAGACTGCTTAAATTCATTCAGTTACCAAGACCTACTTTATTCTTTGTTTTTTACAACCTCTGTCTTGCCACTCATTCCTATAGCCCCCCACTCTGAGTCAGGCCCTTGTCTTTTCAGCCTCTAATGTTTTATCAGTGGTCCAACCTGTCTTCTTGCCTAAATTTCCCTTTCTATTGGCTGTTATGTACTAAATTGAATCCATATGTTGAAGCCTTCACACCCAATGTGACTGTATTTGGAGACAAGGAGTTTAGGGAGGTAACTAACTTTACATGAGGTATAAGAGTAGACCCCTAATCCAATAAGAAGAGGAAGAAACACCAGAGATTCTTCTTTCCCCTTCCCCTCCCTCCCTCCTTCCCTCCCTACAAGCCAGGAAGAGAGCTCTCACCAGGAATGGAATGTTTCAGTACCTTGACCTTGGACTTCTAGCTTCCAGAACTGTGAGACAATAAATTTCTGTTAAGTTACCTACTCTATGGTATTTTGTTATGGCAGTCTAAGCAGACTAATACAACAGGCCATTCTACACATTATTATCAGAATAATATGTGTAAAACGCTAACCTGATCCCTTTGAAAACCTTCAAGGTGCCCCATTGACTTGTGAGCTTAAATTCTTTCACTTGGAGAGGCCATGCTCTGTGTCATTCCCTTTACGACTTGCCCAGCTGTAGGCCTTTACACAGTTTTAGGCAAACATTCTGCTCCAGTGATCTCACTGTTCTCAGAAGACAGTTGGCATTTTCTGAAGCCACAATGAAGCACAATTCCTTTGAAGAACTGCTAATAGTGTGTCGTGCTAGAAGATGAGTGGCATGTTATTGGTGGCAAGATGTGAGGGAAAGGAGCCACGTTGCCTTTTTTTCCATTCAACAGAGTCGTCATTGAGTTTGGGAGAGGTGATGGGCCCATGTCCAAAGTGAGTAATAACGTCTAAGCTAGGAATGAGCAAACTTGTTTTGTAAATGGCTAGGAGAACATAAATATTAGAGGCTCTAGGGGCTCTGTGGTCTCTATCACAACTCTGTCATTCTAGCATGAAAGCAGACACAGGCATCATATAAACAAATGAGCATGGCTGTGTTCCAATAAAATTTTATTTTCAGAAACAGTCAGTGGGCTAGATTTGGCCTGTGGGCCATAGCTTGCCAATTCCCAATGTGCCAGTCCCAGAGCGCTGACTTGATCTGAACCAAATTTGGAACCACTTTTCAGCTTTCTTGTTATGTGAAAAAGAGAAAATTCCACTTTTTTAAAGGCCTTGCTATTCAAATCGTGGGCCTTAAACCAACAGTATCAGCATCATCTGAGAGCTTGTTAAAATGCAGAAATCTCAGGCCCTACCTCAGACCTCCTAAATAGAAAGTGTATTTTAATAAGAAACCCTGGTGATTGGGAGGTATTAGAGCTTGAAAAACACTAGTTGAAGCCATTGTTGATTGAATGTTCTATTACTAGCAGCTGAAAGCATCCTTAATTTATCCAGGCAGGAAAGGACAAAGTCATGGGCAACCTTGTGCTTGGCTTTTGTCCTGAAGGACATTAAAGCTCTTTTTGTTTGTTTGTTTTTTTCCAGTGGAGAAAAATGTATTAAGTTGTACAGTTCACATTTCAATGTCCAAAACATTTAAGTGTTTTAAACAGAGAGTGAAATAGCAAGTGTTTTGGCATATGCCTTATTTCTCTTATAAGACAATAAGCTCCAAAAAATGAGAGTGTGTGCCAAAGACTACCCCTGCTTTTCATCTTAGGGCCAGCCAGGCAGCCCCCACACCACTGCGATAGCATCAGATGGAATTCAAAAGCAGCTTCGTCTGTCAGGCCCCCTTTCCTACCTATAACTTACTGCCCCAGGCCCCAGGCAGATTCTCTACTTCTGGCATATTCTTTGGGCTTAAAAGTGGCTGCTGGGCTATAACTTCAGCATTATGATTTGCAACCTGAGGCTGGAGAGCCTTTAATCTTAGTTACATTCAATGCTGCCGCCACCCAGCTTGATTCATTTATTTTCTGAATATATGCTTATCTCTCCCATAAGCTACTTTGGTGGAGACAGTAATATTTTAGGATTTTTGCATTCCTTCCACAAACCTCGCAAAATGCTTTGCACGTGGCAGATTCCTGATAAATATTAAATTAATATTAAAAATATGAGCCATCACTTATTGCTTTTCCAAGTTCCTAAAATAATACATAAATGGGATAAGCATCTTGAATGTGGATATCACTATCAGCTAAGTTAGAAATAATAGAGTCGGAAGGATCCAAACAATTCCTTTTCAAGGTAGGTCTTTTCATATTCTTTGTGTTTCAGTTCTAACAGAACCCAAGAATGCTTTTATAAAGAATTAGGTGCAAACATTTGCTCTTAGGGCTGCCCCATTTATCAAGTCACCACAACCTCCTGCAGTTTAATTATGAAAGCTAAAACACAAACAAACACCACCTCCAGCCCTGTTACCCAGTGCGTGTATGTTTATGCTCACACTTAAGAAGTATACCATCTTTATAGATGGTATCTCATTTAATCCATTCAAGACCCTAGGAATGGGAAATTATTACCCCAATATTGATGAGGAAACTGAGCCACAGAGTAGGTGTACCTAGCTTAAGATCACATGGCTAGGAATTTGGTGGTGGGTAGGAGGGGAGTTAGAATTCAAACCACAGACAGTCTGGCTCCTCAGTCTATGCTCTGAGCCATTAAATAGTATCTCTATAAACAGGGTTTGGGTCTGTCAAAGACCAACCACTTATTGCCCTATTTTCTTTTCACCTGCAGGCATCTTTGGCTAGGATTTTCATGTGGCAAATAGTTTATACGAAACCCAAATACACTGAAAATAAAGTGTTAGAAGCCACACATTCTACAGTCAAATTCAGTGAGTGACAATTTCTGTATTTAACACCCTTTCCCAGTAGGAGCTAATGATTTCATCTATCATTATTAATACTGAAGAAATACTTTTACAATCAAATTAGGAGGGATTACTTTTTTTTTTCTTGGCAGTTAGCTATACTAGATAGTTTTTCTCCATCATTTCAGAGTCTATAGAAAAAGCCGTTGAAGGAGGGCTTATAATTATGATCTTATTATCTACCCAAATTCCAGAGACATTGCAAAGCCTATGACAACATCCAAACAGTTGAAGTAAAGCATGCAACGGTACTGCAGTGACTCCGGGGAGGTTGGCAAGCTAGGCGGGGTCACTGAACCCTAAAGGGAGTTGTCTTTTGGATTATTGTGATCACCTGTCCCAATTCATATAAGAATTCAGCTCTTATTTTCCCCTAGTTTTTAATTCTGACTCTGCCATTTTCTGAATCAATAAAACCTCTGAAAAGTCACCGATCATCTCTAACGAAGGCTCTCTCTTCTCAAAGACATTGTAGCTATGACTTTGTGACGAGCAAGTTGACACTGTAGGACTGGCTTCTGCATGCCTTAAGATATTGTCATTGTTCCTAGAAATTTTTTGTTTTCCCTACTTCTAAAGCCAAGAGGTATTCACTGTTTTAAATGGCTGTGAATTAACCTACGTAACTTTGTACAGAAAAACCCATGGCCTGACTTCAAGTTTTTGTCAGCAGAAATTTCAGTTTTTAGTAAAGAGATAACTGTCTTCATAAGTTAGTCTGTTACTGACCACTGATTTTTGGTGTGTGGGTTCCTTTTTGTGAGGGAGTGCAGTTCTTTTAAGTATCATATGCATATATTATTGGTTATACAATGACTTTCACTTCTGACATCCTTTTTGGTCTCCTCTCCATTCTTTCTCCTTTCTTCTAGGAACTCCCTCTTCTATCACCTAGTTGCTCAAGGCAGGAGCCCAGAATTATCCTCCTCAAAATGCAATAAATAACTCAGTCTTACAGATTATACCTTCAAAATAAATCTCAAATCTAATTTAATTTTTCTTCACCACTCTCCCTGAGTCCAAGCCATCATCATTTCATTTCTCTCTTGATGTGAATGTTAACCCCTAGAGACACACACCTGGTGACATTACTTGGATCACTGCAGTAGCCTTTTAATTAAACTCCTTCTTCTACTCCTGCATGGTCATCCATTCTTCATATGTAAGTCAAAGAGGTAACTCCACTGCATAAGTCCTCTAAAAGCTTCCAGTTGACCTTAAACTACAATCCAAACCCATGCCAGACTTGGCCTTACCGCAGGCTCACTGAGATCTCTCACTGTACCCTAGTCATACTGAGCTTCCCACAGTTTCTCCAATGTTTCAAGTTCTTTCCAATTTTGCAGCCTCCTCCTCTACTTTCAATTCTGCCAAGAAATCCTACCCTCCTCCACCACCACCAGCCACCCAACATTTGGCTTTTTATTATACATCCTTTAGGTCTTAGTTCAAATATTACTTCCTCAAGAGCCCTTTCTAAATGTACTCATACACACTAAATTAAGCTTCTATGCTCCTCACCCCTGTTCTCATAGAATTTAGAATTCTCTCTCATAGAATACCTTGTGTTTGTGTATTTATGTATTAATCTTGCCTGTTGTGATAGATTGTAACTGCCATGAGGTCAAAAACATAACTTTCTGCTTGATCACTTTGCATTGCGTCAGGCCCTCAGTTATTATTTGTTGAATAAGTAAATCAATATAATCTGTAATATATCCACATTTCATGAAATACAAAATGGACGTATCTTTGGAAAACCAAAGAAAAAAGCTCATGGGTTCTCAAAGAAATATGACATAATTTAGTGACAAGGTCTTGTGGGACAACCCACATGTTAATACAGAACTTATTTCTGGAAATGAATCAATAGAAATGGAAATATTCATATGGTTGAGGAGCTTTGTGGCTAAATTACTCTGAAAAAAGATAACAATACTTTTATATGTACCAATGTCCACCATAAACACAAAAGTTTTCATGGTGATTTATTCCAGCAATGTCACATATGTGCACACTTGAGTGGCATAATCCAGCTTCTTCCAGGCTGCTGGTTGTACAGCAGCAAGTCTGAGATAATCTCCTCTCCCAGACCCAGGACACGAGGTTTTTCTAACCTAGGAAAGTTTTCCTACTTGTCAGGGGGCTCCCCACCCCGCCCCACAGGCATTATATTCACGACATTGGCCATCTCTTACCCTGGTTACAAATGTCTAAAACAAAACAGCTTTTGACACTTCTCCAAAGTGAATTCAAAAGTTTAAAGTAAACTTTACCTACGTGTGTACATATATACACATTAGTGATTAAAAAGCAAACTATTAAAATCCTGGACATAAAATGAACCCTTTACTACCAGCCAAGAAACACTTTCTCAATAATGTTATTTTTCAATGTAGGACACATTTTATAAGTACTTTCACATATATAATCTAATCTGATCTTTGAGGCAGGCTTTATTATCCATATTTTACTACGTGTAGTGGTTAGTAAACTAATATCTCTCAGCTCCAAACCAACCTGTTTATGCTCTATTTTAAGATTCTGGGCTGGGGCTCTGAATTCCCTGAGTCATCTCCTTATAGAGTTCTGCCCAAAGGGACCCTGCAGAGAGATGGGAAGGCAGGGAGAAGGAGGGGTCTTACTCCCCTCTGTTTGGTTCTTGAACCTGACAGCACCAGCTGGCTGTTCACACAGCAGCCATTCATTCCAGCATCCAGATACTTTTTTTTTTTTTAATTGGGGAACAGTGTGTTTTTCCAGGACCCATCAGCTCCAAGTCAAGTAGTTGTTTCAATCTAGTTGTGGAAGGCATGGGGATCAAACCAGCAACCTTGGTGTTATGAGCACTGTACTCTAACCAGCTGAGCTAACTGGCTACTCCTAGCTTCCAGCTTCTTACCTCTCCCCTTTGCCCCCAACCAGCCTCATTGCACCTACTCAGGTATCTGGGCAGAGTCCTCCTTCTGAGGTTTATAAAATATCACTTTATAAATCTATAAAGTTGTCTTATTCACTTGAAGATAGGGTTATACTATAGCAATTTTTCAATATATATTAAGCAGATATCTATTCCAATTATTGCTAGAAATGGGGATAAGATATTTTCATTGTGTGTTTGCCATTATGCAAATGAGCATGTGTGAAGATGGGACCTGCATTGGCCATCTGCTTGTAACATGACATTGGAACTGCCTAATGGTACTCTGGAGCTTCAGACCTCCGCCCGCCTCTTCCACTGTGAGCTGAGATGTTTAAAATCTCCCACTATTTTTCTGCTACTGAGAGGTTCTGGCCACACAGCACACAGGTGTACATGAGGGCATTGAAACAGTACGGCAGCACTTACTTACAAGATGGTCGTATGAATGGCCCAAAATGAACAGACAATAACATGGAGTTGAGATGAAAGTTTAAAAAACAACTGTGGGTTTTGGGCAATATGTCCATAGAACTCCAAGGGTCTGTGGATCTCATTTTTATTTATTAAATGCTTGTGTAGTACTTATCATGTTAGCACTATTCTGAGCACCTTATAATTTTTAGCTCAGTTAATCCTCATAACCATGACACGCAGTAGGTAATCGTAATGTCCTCATTTTAAGAGCTGAGGAAATTAGGCACAGTGAGGGTAAGTTACTTGTCCAGGGTCACACAGCTACAAATGGTGGAGCTGGGATTTGAATCCTGGAAGTCTGGCTCTGGAAGGAATATACGCCTGGAATTGCTAGGCTGTGTTGAGAGTCATTCGTCCTTTTGATGAGATGATGGCTCTGAAATTCAGTTTATGGTGCACGTTGCATAGCTAACAAATGGCAGGAGCTATGTGACTGTGGATTTGTTTCCATGCAATGATAGCCAAAGACAAAACAGGATGGCACAAGAGGCTACATGGATCCCCATTATTTTGTTACATACCCCGACTATGGAACTGAGGCTGTCAGTTCATACACTGACACTGACAAAAGTCATACAGGCATGCTGTGCTGGAGCTCAGAACCTTGCAGACATCTTTTTACATCATTAAATTCTTCCTTCCGTGATCTCACCCTTTGCTACACAAACATGTCTCAAATGCCTATGGGAACTTTCTCAAAGCATGCCTGGCTAGATAACAGGTTTCTCCACCTCTAATTAAGGCTAACCTCATTTTCACATGGTTTTTCCCTTTAGAACATTCATAGTCTGGGAGGGGCACCCTTGCTAGGTCAGTGTCAAACTGTCCCTCTGTTCCGTGAGGTGAAACTCCAGGGGGATTCATGCCTCATCCAGCACTGGAGGTGGCAGGAAGGCAAATATTTTGTAGTTTCTTCCTTTTTCATTTTGTCTTTTTGTCCTCAAGTGCTGGATAACCTGAACATCTCCTTCTGATTTCCCTGCGTTCACATCTTTCTATTGGATTGTCGGAAAAGTCATGACGTATTTTTCTATGTTTTTGACTGCAAAAATGTGTCATGATTTTTCCGACAACCCAATAGTTCCACTAACTAAACTTGATACCTTTCTCTCCCCCAAAATAATAAATTAAATTCTGATCAGTGTTGTTTGCTTAACATCTAGGACTGGACTTCAAATACTCTGATTTCTAGGACTTTCCATTATGTTACATTGATTTCGGTGCATTTCACAGAGTCATGGTCCATTGAACAACAACATTACTTGGGAGTTGGACGGAAATGCAGAATCTCAGGTCCCATTCCAGCCTTAGCATATCAGAATTTTCTTTGCAGGATGTCCATGTACTTTATTTATTTATTTTTTCCAAATTAAATAATGAGTTTTTATTTCTCTCTTAATTTTAAAAATGGGAACATTCTGTAATTCAGCCACAGCCTTTACTTCCAGGTGATTTCTTCAGTGGGTCTCAATTCCCTTTTAAATAGCAAACTCTTGTTCTGGAAGGCAGTTAGCTTTTCATCATTCCACTTGTCTAGATAATATCCAAAGACAAATCCCATAGGGACAAATATATGCACCCAGTGGTCACCCACAATCTGAATTACGTTCATCATGAATGCGGCGGTCTCTGCACCAACAGCGAGCCCTCAACCAAGGGTAGCGACAATGTCCATGTACTTTAAAAGCTGAGAAGCACTGAATTAAGGAATATCAAATTGCTTTTATGTTTACAAATCAGTTCAGCTGCGGACCTGGGCTGTTTGCAATCGGCTCAACAGGCTTCACACAGCCCCAGTTGTCTCGTCCCTAAGTGCCCTGGTGGTCCCTGTGGGACAAGCATTGCCAACAGCCACAGTAAGAAAAATCTGTTTGAAAGACTGTCTCTCTCATCTGGTAAATGAAAACCTTGCTCTTCCTTGATCCCTGCATAATGATATGGGTTTATATGACAGAGTAAATTATGTCACAAGATTTTTATGCTAAATTTTGAGTTCAAGTAAAATTGTCAAAATGGTGTAACTAACCCTTCAGATGTGCTGCCTGTGAGCCTTTGAATTTTCCCTACATGCTGTACCTTTCAGTCCTGTTCATGTTGCTTTGTACCTGGAATACCCTCGCATCTCCCAACCTGGTCACCCTTAAAGGGTGGCTGTAAGTTTGCTTCTGTGAAATCTTTGATCCTCCATCACAGTCAGAATTAGTGGATCTCTTGGCTCTGATCACATGGCTCCCTGGATACCTCTCTCCCTGGATATATGCCTCTCCTTATATACTCCTTTTTCTGTAAACTCTTCTCAGAGGGCTAAGAGACAGAAAGCATGAACTTGGAAATATGATTTAGCTTGAATTGATTGTTGGCTTGAACAACTCACTTCCTATGTGAGTTTGGGTAAGTTATTTAATTTTCAGTTCCTTCTTCAGTAAAATAAGGCTAACTTCTCCTCCCCAATTTTCTCCTTTCGCAGTGAATGGCTTCTCCATTTTCAGTTGCAAAGGCCTAAATCCTTGGATTCCTCACTGACTCCTCCCTTTTCACTTCCCACATCCAACCCAATGGAAAATCTTGTTGTCTCTACATTCAAAATGTATCCAGAATCTCTTCTCACCACCTTGGTCTGAGCCACTATCTTCTTTTGCCTGAATCACTGTAACTGTCTCCTAACTGACCTCCTGCTCTGTCCCTATTCCTTTCCAATGCATAGCAGCCAGACTGATCATGTTAAAATGTAAATTCAACCACCCTCCTGTCCAAAACCTTCCTATGGAAACCATTTTAGAGTAAAAGCCAAAGTTCTTACAAGGACCTATAGAGCCAAAATGGATGGACCCTGCACTACCTCTCACTTTATCTCCTGCAGGCCGGATCACCCCTCTCTGGCCATGCAGCTTCCTTACTGCTCCTAGAGCTTGCCAGAAAGGCTCACAGCTGGGGCTCTTAGCATGTGCAGTTCTCTATGTCTGGAATTATTTTCCTCAGGATATCTGCATGTTGCTCCCTCAATTCCTTCAAGGCTTTGCTTTAATGTTACCTTCTCAGTCAGACCTTTCCTGGCCCCTCCATTTAAAATCCTCCCCATCTCCCTTCTGTGCTCCATTTTTGATGCTATAGCACTTTTCATCTTTGTTACCTGGGACATTCTTTTATTGCCATGCCAGCCTCTAAGTCCACAAACAGGCAAGCTCTCCGGGAAAGGCTCACAAATCTAATTAAGATGATTAAATTACATGGTCTATTAAATCATTTAACACTCATACTGGGAGAAAAATGGGGTAAGTTAACATGTGAGCAAATGGGTAAAAGAATCACAGTACCTGGGTCCACAGCTACAACAATTTTCAGATGTCTGTATCTTTCTCTCTCACACCAGCCTTTTCTGATGGTTACCAGGACCAGAGCTGAACTTGATCATGGGGTCTCAGCAGACAGAGAGCTGGCACGTGGCCACGGTTGTTGCTTGTCAACTGGTTGGCTGAGCAGCTAAGATTTAATTTTTTTTTTTTTTTTAGGCAAAGATCAGGTGGGGTCAGAATGGATTTCCCAAATGGGTGACCAAATTAAGAACTCAAGAATAATGAGTGTCTCACGTATATTTTAACATCAAGAATATCAAGTATCCTGGCCCTGCCATTTCCTCCAATCTAGGTACCTATGCTCTACTTCCTCTTTCTACCACATCTCACATATTATTAATTGAGGGCTCTAAGCTTAAACGTGAGTTTCATCCCAATGGTTTTCTTCTATAGCAGAACTGAATATTCTCAGAAAACACTGCAAACGCACATTAGCCTTCTAACATGTCACATGCGTTTCTTATTTGTTTTATTGCCTGTCTCTCCCAACTAGAATAACAGTGCCACAAACACAAGAGTTTTCATCTGTTTTCTTCACCGATTCATCTCAGCACCTAGTTGTGTGCTTGGCACAGAGTAAATACTTTAAAAAAAATTGTCAAAAAAATGAATGATGTGGGGCAGCGGGTTTGCTCAGGTGGTTAGAGTGCAGGCTCATGGCGCTGAGGTTTTGCCGGTTCGATTCCCACATGGGTCAGGGAGCTGTGCCCTCCACAGCTAGATTGAAGACAACTATTTGACTTGGAGCTGATGGTCCTGGAAAAACACACTGTTCCCCAATAAAATTTCTTTAAACGAAGAGTAATGTTCTGAAAACCTTGAGGATTAAAATCAAATACTGTATAATTGCAGTTGAACAGCAGGAACTATGACTTGGAACAGGAAAAGGAGAAAGTGAAAACCAAATCCTGCTGCCCTTGTTCTGACTTGGGGTGGGAGTGTGGGGGTGTGTGTGTGTGTGTAAGTGACCGGAATTCTCATTCTGAAACTGTGGAGGTAGTCCCTTCTCCTGGAAATGGTCACATTTCCTTCCTTTGCTCTCAGAGCAGATTTTCTGTTGTCACAAGTTATCCCTCTTTATGCTGTGAGTTCATTTCTGAGTTGCAGTAGCAAATTGTCTTTTTTTTAAATGTTTTTATCTTCTTTACCCTTTATATTATGTTTTAAGTGTATAGTGCTCTGTGTAGGGATTGTGTATAGTGTACAGTGTTCTGTGTAGGGGTTGCCATTTCCTGCTTCTGTCTGTTAGTTATCTTACTCATAGTTTTGTATCCTTTTGTCTTTTAGTTTCAGGTTAGAATAACCTCCTGCAGTATTTCCTGTAATGCAGGCCTTGTGGTAGACAATTCCCTCAGCTTCTCTATATCTGGTAAGGTCTTTATTCCTCCTTCATATCTAAAGGATAACTTTGCTGGATATATTATTCTTGGCTAGTAATGTCTTTCTTTCAATAGTTTGAATATATTTGATTCCACTCCCTCCTAGCTTATAGAGTTTCTGCTGAAAAATCTGATGATAATCTGATGGGCTTTCCTTTGTAGGTTACCATCTTTTTTTCCCTGGCTGCCTTGAGAATTCTTTCTTCGTCATTAATTTTTGACAGCTTCAATATAATGTGCTTTAGAGAAGGCCTGTAGGGATTTAGGGAACTAGGTGTTCTGTTTGCTTCTTGGATTCAAGGATCCAGTTCTTTCCATAGGTTTGGGAAGCTCTTGTCCACTATTTGTTTGAATACACTGCCTATTCCCTTCTCCCTCTCTTCTCCTTCTGGTATACTCAGGGAAGCTTTTCTTTTGTCCACTTTATCACAGTCCAATGAGCTTTAATCATATGCTCTTGAAATATTTGTTCAATTAGTAAAGTTCCTGTCACAATTTAACTGAGACTTCGAAACCATTGGGAAGATTGATATTTAAATTAGATTTTTACCCCTGATGAGGTTGTGCTTCATTCAACCTGAAGTATAACTGGGGTACAGGTTGCAACCTCAAGAACCATGGGCATACCCAGGTCTTAGGCCTTGTATGAGAATGTTTCAGCTGCTATAACAAAATACTACTGTTGACGTAAGAAATGTCCAAACCTGTAGAAAATTTTTATAAGAGTTTATTTGAGCCAAAATGGGGAGTAAGTTCTCAAATGCTCTAGAGAATAACAGTTTCACAGTTGTTTTTTGTTGTTGTTGTTTGTTTGTTTTTCTTTGAGGGCAGTGTCACTGGCCCTCATATGTGGGACCGAACCGGGGCCGCTGGCTTCCCAAGCCAGCACTTAACCACCGAGCCACTCAGCCAGCCCTGTTTGTTTTGTTTTTAATGCATTTGGAGAAGCAAGGGGGAGATTGAATTACAGGATAGTTAAGATCTTGTGCTCTCTTGGTGGGGATCTCTCCTTCTTCCTCTCCCTCTCCCTCTCTCAGTCCTATCAGATTAGGGCCTTATCTTTATGATCTCATTTAACCTTAATTACCTCCTAAAGATCCTATCTCCAAATACAGTCACATTGGAAATTAGAGCTTAAACATATGAATTTTTTGGGGGGGGACACAATTCATTCCATTAGCAGGCCTGGTTTTTGCCCAGCACAATATCTTTTGCACTTTCCCTTTTAAATGTTACTTGCCAACTTAAAATATACATATATTTACATTTCCTATAAATCCACTTTGATATGCCTGGCTTGCATCACTCATTTATTTTACCTGCCTAGCTCCTTTAGACATTTAAGTTTTGACCCTGACCTATTAGTTTAACCAGTGGCTAGACTTTTCCAACCTGAAATTTAGGACATATAACATCATGCATATACATGTGTTTATGGAAGAACAGGGCAAAATATCTGAAAATAAGATTGTTTTGGAAAATCATGGGTATATGGATAATGATGATGATACATAGGTTAATTTTCCATATTTGTGTACCTGTGGTTGGGGAGACCTTTAATTTAGCTTGCTGTTTGATGCCATTTATACTCACCCAACATTCTATGTGTTAAGTTAGATTTTTTTGAGGGCAGTGTTGGATGGTAGAAAATATATAAGTTGAAAGCAGACACAGTCATCTATGGCAGGGTTTTGCAAGGTTTCTTTGGACATGACCCAGAGCAGGAAATTTTATCTTATAACTCTGTACACAAGAATACACTCTAATGTATTGGATTGGATTGGATTGGATTGTAATTCCTTTCCATACCATTCTATTCCATTCTATAATGCTCATTATGTCCTACATAATTGAATTCCAGTCAATCAATGAATAGTGACCTGTGGTTTATTAATCACTGTTTTAGTTGCCTGGCCTACTAGGTGTTAGTTTCCTTTCTGTTAAATATTTTGGTTAAGCTAACAGCGTTTTGTTGTTGTTGTACAGATACTGGTTTTGACTAGTATCTAGAGAAAATAATTTCATTCTCTTGGAAACTTAACCGCTGAAATCTTTTTTGTTACAGATCAGAAATCTTTGGAATTGGAAGGAACTGCAGTGGTCAGGTCAGTATACAACACCTGAACATTAGTGTTCATGTGAAAGCTTTCTGTGTTTGGATATAGAGATCTGAAAAAGACAAATCACAAAATTGTCCTCTTTGTGTTTTGACTCTCTGACTTAGTTTGCTAACTGCCTGCTTTCCATGATGTTATTCTCTCTTCAAAGCTATGGGCTTTGTTTTGTTTTGTCTTTCATTTCTTCGCTGTTTTTTCCAGGTCACACTGCCACAGTTGACTTGGTGACTGTGGTTTGAGGTCACCGAGAGGCTTAATCTAGAAAGGGAGGAGGAGGGAAACAAAGAAAAACAACAACATTTTATTGCACACCTCAAATTGCTGCCTGGTGACAGGGACAGCTTCAGAGAAGCTGAAAGAACCAAGCAGAATTTTCATTGGAAAAAATAGGGTTGACTAGGCTAATTGGGGAAGAAAGCTGGATCACGTGCTGCCATCTGTTGATGATGCCGTGAAACAGCAGTGCTTTAAGGGTTGGACATTTTTAATGCCACTTGTTTTTATAAAAATCTTGTTTGGGGTAACTAAAGTTAGTTTCATATATTCTCCAATATTTTATTTCCAGGCAGCCTTGGCTTCGAATTAAAGCATCTGTGTGTGAGAATGACCCATATTTTACCCTCATGAAGCCCTCCTGTTAAGTGGCCCAAAGGGAAGGGGGAATTCCCACCCCATCTCACTGCTGTCCAAGCCAACATACTTCCCCTTTAGTACGGTTTGAGGGAAGAAGGGACTGTCTGCTCCTGTCAGAGGGATTTCAAAGAACACACTGTTCCCATCCTTTAGATCTCCCCCGATTGCTTCATGGGTCTCCTGAAATAACCATATGTTACGTGCAAAGGGCAGCTTTAAAACAAAACAAATAGTCTTGCCCTGTTTGGAAGCTTGTTGATTTTAAATGCTACCTCATTGTGACTAGCCCTCTGGGCTTATTTATTAGTGAGGGAAACCAGGCATCCAGGCCCTGTTTCTTCCATTCTTAAAGGGGCCCTGTTCATTAAAAATAAAAGAAAGGCATGCCTAAGTAGAGTTAACAAAATTGTGTATCGAAAAAGTTCACCCTGAAAAAAAGTACCATTTTTATGAACAAACGCAATGCAATTTGTGTTCATCACTATACAATAATTGTAAGATTTACTGACACTATTAATCCATGAAGCACAAAAACAATGGAATGAATAGCTCTGGCGCCCAATTGTATAGCAGAGTTCTTGGCTCTATGTCTCTACATAGATATAGATATACCGAGATACATCAGGAAACAAAGCAGACTTAAATCCCTGACCCTGGAGCCTATATCCTAATGGGGGAATAAACTAATGAAGTCATATATTAATATAGATCATGAGAAATGGTGATAAGTGCAGTCAATAAAGGATGCAGGGGGTGGGGGTGGGAAATGGATGTGGAGGGTGAGTTGTAATTCTGAGCTAGGTGGTCAGAGTATGCCTTATGGAGAAGCTGGCATCTGAGCACAGGTGTAGTTCATGGAGAAGGGTATGAGGGTATGAGGAGGAGAATTCCAGCTGGGGGAACAGCCTGTAAAAAGGCCCCGAGGCAGGAGTATTCCTGGAAGAATAGAGGAGGCCAAGTGTGGCTAGAGTGCGGCAGGGGAGGTGGGGACTAAGGGAGAGGAAATGAAGGGCAGCCAGCTTGGCAGGTGGCTTGTGGACTTTAGCTCTTTGACTTTGGCTTTCACTCTCGAGTGCAATAGGGAGTCATTGAAGGTTTGGGGCAAAGGAGGACTGTGAGCTGATATAGCTTGTGAAAGCACTATGCTAGCTGCTCTTTTGCAAATAGGCTCTAGAGAGTGAAGGCAGGAACCAGGAGATCAGGTGGGAGACTGGGAAAGGAACACAAGTGAGAGAAGCTGGAGGCTTGTTTGGGACTCACAATAGAGGTGGAGAAATGGCCCGATTCTGGATGGAATCTGAAGATAGAACTAGCAAGGTTTATGGATAGCTCTATTGTGAAATGTGAGAAAGAGGAGTCAGGGATGACCCAAGGCTTTTAGCTGAAGCACTGCAAGTTTGAGTAGCATCAAGTGCGAAGGGGAGGAGTGAGTGTAAAATAAGTTTCTGAGGGAGATGTAACAGCTTCTCAGCCCTCACAGGGGATCTCTGAACCTGGATGTGTAATCGCGTTTGGATATATAATCAAGAGTCTAAATGTACAGCCTTTTTGACTGCACAGCCTCCGCAGTGAAAAGGCCTTTCATACCCCACTTTCAAGAAAAGGTCCCTGGTTCCCCCATGCCTAACAGATGCCCCTATGGGACTCTTTCATAGTTTGTACTTCTTCGGAGTGTGCATTGTGGTTATGTTCTGATGATATTTGTGTGATTATTTGCTTAATGACTGCTTCCCCTACAAGGCTGTTAAGTATGGATGTGGACTATGGATGTCTGTTTCTGCTTCCAATCCTATTCCTGTCTGCTGGACAGGCCTGGCACATGATAGGTTTCTAATAAATATTGGTTAAAAAAAGAATGAATCATCATAAGATTTTTAGGGGCCTGACAACATCCTCAAGAGCCCATAATTTTTAATCCCTTGGAATTGTCTAAATACCCTGGGTCTATTTAACTACTCAGAATGTTGTAGGTCAGGGATTTGTGTGTGCTAAACCCAGGCAGTGGTGAAGTGGCCCTTTGCTAAGAGGCCCAGACACTCAGGGCTGGGAAAGCCCAGGGCCTAGGTATGTACTTCTTGGAGGAGCAAACCTGCCTTGCCTACCTTGCCTCTGTGCCTGATGATTCCACCCTTCACATGGGCTCCCATTCCTTCCGCGTCAGAGCAGTCTTGAGAGTCCACACCAGCACATCCACTTGGAGTCTCCAAGGAGGAAGTGTGGTAGCTCTGTTCCCCACCCCTACTGCATGCTTCTGCTCCCAGGGCAGCACAAGACCTGGCCTGGACTCTGGGTCACTTATCTCCTAGTTCTGATTTTGGAGCCTAAGAATGGGTGGGAGGTCTAGAGATTTGAAGAAGGAATATACCTCCTCACTTTCCTCTGTCTCAAAGTTATCTATCACCTTCCTGGTTTCTTTACACCTATGTTAAATATCCTCTGGCTCTTAATCTCAGTCTCATTCACAAATTTACTCTAATGCAGGGTTTTTCAACGATTGACATTTTGGGCTGGATATTTCTTTCTTGTGGGGGGCTGGCTGTGCATTAGAGGACAGTCGTGTATTGTAGGATCTCTGGCCTCTGCACTCTCGATGTCAGTAATACTTCCTTTCTCGGTTGTGACAACCAAAAATGTCTATAGACATTGCTAATTGTCACCTGGGGGCAACATCATTCACAGTTGAGAGCAGTGTCTAATGTGTGGCTCTATTTTGTGGAATGCCTTTTTTCACCCTGCCCTATAAGGTCTCACTTCTCTTGCCTTGCCCTACTCCATCTCCTTAAAGTGACCCTGTTCTCTCTGCTTTTTGGATTAATTAGAAGGGAGGTGCTGGCCTCTCTCTTCACCAACTGCTTTAATATGTAGCCCTCAAAGCTGCCATTATAATCACCATCATTCCCATCCCACTTCCCCAATGTGTTTATGATGTGAGGACAGTGATGCCTTTTTATATACTGTATGAACTTTTACCCATTATATAGTCATGTCTTTATTCAGTATTTTCCTTGTTAACTTAAGAAATGGTTTTTTTGTTGTTGATGATAACGCTGATGACGGAAAGCTCATAAAAGTTGTTAGACGCCAAAATAATCTTTGGCAGAAAATCCTGGGAAACTCCCCAACAAGTGGGAAAATTACTGGGTTTTGTATGATATGACAAGCCTTCGAGACTCCTAAGAGAGTTGTTTGCTAGTTTGCAAATGGGGAAACTGATGAAACAAAATTTGTTACGAACTACTCTGTGTGGTTGTGTAGAGATAGACACAGATCTTGGTTTCCCACATTATATTTATATTCAGAGAAATAGCAGCTCAAAAAGTTAGAGCCTGAGGAGCCCTCAAGAAACCAACTAATATAATTCCCTCTTTTAAGAAATAACAAAACAGAGGGCAAAGAGAATAATTGCTTTACCTAAGGGACATAAATAACATCAGAGTCTCAATCTTTTCATTCTCTGTTCTGATTTGTGATGACGTTTCCTCAATCCATGGAAAAATGAGAAAAATAAGGATAATAGAAAGGTTTTTCCAAATGTGAATTAGCTACATTTTAAAAATTATCCTTTGTCCTGAGATTTATGCCTTTCTACTTTTTTTTTTTTTGACAAAATATTGTCTCTATTAAGAAATAATGGTTCTAGATGTATTTGGAGTTTTGGGGATTTTTTCATAATGCCCTTGTTTTGGCAACCCCAAAGCAATTCACCACCACCAGTCCTACTATATCAGTAGTCCTCAGGTTTTAAAAAAAAGAATCTGGGAAGTACTGATATAGAGTCCTATGTCCAAAGAATGAGAGAGATTTTCTTGTTCCAGGAGAGCAAGTCAGGATGCACAGGCCTGTTGGGTGAAAGAAGATGGAGGCCCTCAGTGAGCAATTCCTATCAACAATGGCAGCCCAGCTACTGAGACTTGGCCTTCTCTGGAATTGCCTTTTTTCCTTCCCTTTAACCCCTCTATCTCAGTGAATCCGAACTTTCCAGAATCCTTGGGGTATGGCTACTGATAGGGGATCTCTCTGGATCACCAAGGTGGTTGTATCTGGTCTGAACCAGACTCCTTGGTGTATCTGGTTGGTGTGGGCGGGGGTTGGATTCCGAGCCACACATTGTTCTTCCTGGCTGTGGCTTACTCTCGAATGCAAAAGCATTCGGATATTAGTTCTCCAAATGCTTAAATCCTCTGCTTGAGAAAATAATGCCAAGATCATTATAGGAGGGGTACTGAAATGGCTCCTCCTTTGTTTCATTAGCCCCTAGTTCACTCTTCACCCCTGCCCCCTGGAAACGGTAGGCCCAAGTTACTAGAAAAGTTTCATCAGGCTTGAGTTCCCACCAACCTATCCTGGTATACCAGTTTAATCAGACTATTCAGATTCCACATTTACATCTTAGAGGCTTCTGAAGACAACAAAAATTAAAGAAGTGAGTGAAACTTCAGCTCACTGCCTCATAGCTGGGGGCTGGTGGACCATGAGCCCATGAGTGCCCTTCAAATCACGCAGCCTCGGCAACTGTGCACCAGCATAGAAAAAAGGATATGAAAGGTTTGAAAAGAGGAAGGTGACAGAGGCATGTCTCAGAAATCTGCAAGAGTTTTCAAAGGAAAAGGAAACTAAAACAGGAAAGAAATATGCGGTCAACATCTATCTGTATAACCCCATCTTCTAGTGAATTTCTTTTCATCCAATTCCCACAATGTATCAGGGGCCAAAAAACACTTCACTGGGCTAGACTGTTCTAGTAAGGTTATCTCTGGCTGAGGATCAAGCTGCCTTTACACATAGGCTATTTCTTAGACTGTTAACAGGTGGTGTCACATGTGCTCACCTGAAAATGTTTGCAACTCCAGGACAAAGCAGCTGCAGAGGAGAGAACTAGCGATGATTGAAGCTGCTTTGTGAGAGGCCATCTTAAACACTATAGATGTGCTTTCTCATTCCATCTTCACAATAGTCCCCTGTGAGGAATATTCTTATCCTCATTTTACATATAAGAAAACAGCTGCCCCAGGTAACTTGCCCCAGATCACAGGGCTAAAAGAGGACAGAACTGATCCTCAAACCCAGATCTTCCTGTCTGTGAAGTGATCTTATCAGAAGTTGTGCTGCGGGACATCTGGCCATCCTATGCACTGGAGAAATGAGGAAGGGGAGTGTGACTTCTGAGCCATGATGGGTCGCAGGGAGAAGCTAAGGGACAGAAGCAAAAAATCAAAACAAAACAACCAACCAAACAAAAAGCATTACAGGCAGAATCATTATTAACACACAGAATGGACTTAACCCGTTCAGATGAACCAGGCCTCCCGTGGGCCTCTATCCTTGAAGTCCTCTACTAGAGAGCTGCACCGGACAGAGAGGCACAGGAAGTATGGGAGTTTGTATTCAATAACAAGTAAACTTAGAGTCAGGATTGCAATTCTCCATCTGAGCCAGTGCAAAAGTGGACATTTGAGGGGCTTGTAATTCTAGCAGTTTCTGGAGTCAAGAAACATGTAAAATTATTTGTGTGACATCTTCATTATAGAATTGGTATTCAGTTGACTCATCCTTTCATTTCAGATAATTAATATTAACTGATGTCAGGTATATGCTTAGAGATAGAAAAAAAAATCATACCTAATGAGGCAAAAAACAATCTTAGAAAAGCATGAAATCCTTGGGATCCAATATGTGCAGTTCTGTGACAGCTCAGGAAATCCGCTGGCTTCTGCCTGGGATCTGAAGATTGTTTACATTCCAGTGGAATTCCTGGGAAAGTCCAGAGCTCTCTGTGCTTTGAAAACAATGGCTTACAGAGATCAACTTCCCAACTGCGCAACTGAGAGGAGGGAAGGTCTGAGAGGGTCCTGAACACTGGGCCAGAACTGCATTGTTCAAACGCTTGCCTGTTTGCTCCCTTGAGCTGAAACTAAAGCTGTTTTGTTTTGTTTTTTAAATGTTATTGGGGAACGGTGTGTTTCTCTAGGACCCATCAGGACCCATGAACTCCAAGTCATGTACTGTCTTCAATCTAGTTGTGGAGGGCGCAGCTCCTTGGCCCATGTGGGAATCAAACCATCAATCTTGGTGTTATGAGCCTGCGCTCTAACCACCTGAGCTAACTGGCCACCCCTAAAGCTGGTTTGAAGTATGCAAACTCCTGCCTTCTGAGCTGTGGTTGGCAGAAGATTGCTGCTATGCCTATCATCATTAGTAGCAATAATTGCTCACGATTTCTACAAATCTTCAGTGTTTCAGCCATTTCCTAGACTAGCTAGATATTCGTGAGGTGTGCCTACCTTTTTCATTCACTAAGGAGTCGTGGAAACAGTTCACCTTAAGCTATACCAAATCCCTCCTTTTGCAGAAGATGAATCTGAGGCCCTGAAAAGTTGAACAATTATATAAAATTACACAGTTGGTTAGTGGCATGGCCAAGACAGGGAGCCAAGCTTTATTTGTTTATTCAGCTAATACTAATTAAGCTCTATACTATGTATAGGGAAAGAGCGGCATCTAAACAGGCAGTTTCTGTTAGGAAAGGAGGGATGGATGTGGGGGTAGGTTGATCTTTCAATTTTATTCAGTTTTCAACTTCTTAAGAAAAGGAACCTGATTCTCAGTTTAATGTTAATTATAACTTAAGAAGTCAAACATGGAAATATCATTCCTCTAGCCAGGGGTTGCTATAGGGATGGGCATGTGATCTAGTTCTGGTCAAGCAGATGTGACAGACAATTTGCTGTTGGGCTTGGAATATTTCTGAAAATGATTTTTCTTCCCCAAAGGTATCCATGGATGTAGTGCCTAGAACTGGGAACTAGCCTGTTGATGCACTGAGGCTAGCAGAGAAGAGAGATAAGAAAGAAATTCAGTCCTTCATGACATCACTGAACTACTGAAAAATGAAACTCTAAGGCCCATAATGCTTGTTAATATGTGAGCTAATACAATTATCATACTGTTTTTAAACCAGTTGAGTTTGGTGTTCTAATACTTGTAACTGGAAGCATCCCTCAAAGATATTTGAAGTTTGAGTGGCAGGTCATTACTGGGATTTCTATCTACCAACTTCTATTTTCTCTTAGAAAGGTGGGCGTTGGGAGATTTGAAGAAAGTGGAGAATTGGAAAACTGCTTGTTAGGGAAATGCAGAAGGAATGCTGAGGGCCTGGGAGATCATGGTAGCACTGATCTCTTCACTTAGGTGACTTTTCTCCAGCTGTGCTCGGCAGCCCCAGAACAGCAATGCAGAAGATAGATAGTGACATTCAGCAAGGTTTGGGGTTTTCCAGTGGGGGGCTTCTCCTCTCTACTACATGATATTAGCTTCCAGATATTAGTTCAGTTCAGTGTTAATAAATGTCTACTGTGCATGAGGCATAAGGTCCTGTGAAAATAGGAAAATATTCTTGTGACTTTCAGATTGGCCCAGATAAATTCTGAGGCTCTCTCAGTGGGTCCACGGCTTTGTGTCCTGAAACAATCTTCAACTGTGAGACTATACAGTATACTCTCAAAATGGAAAAAAAAAAAATCACCAGAAAAAGAAAGTAAGTTCCTGTGAACTACTTTTGAATGTCTTTGGGTTAAAAGCAACAGGAGTATGGTGACCAGGTGCTCCAGGTTTACTTTAAATATATCCATTCACTTACTCCCTGCTCTATCACTGATGTGATGAGTTCATGTGCTATGAACTGCAGACTTGTTCTCTGGAGGTCAAGTGGAGGAATCAGATAAGAGCTAATGTCTACAGCAAAATTCAGAATTTTCACAAGGCTGAGGGAACCATAAGGGGAAGTGTTATCCCCTCTTTGGACTTGAGGTGGAACAGTGAGTAGGCGGCTAGGGAGGTTTTCAAGGAAGTCCTAGTAGAAATTTCATAGGTGGGAAGGGCAGCAGCACATTTCAAGCAATAGCAGAAGCCTGCTTGAAGGCCTTGGGCCACAGCAACATGGCTTGTTTGGGGACACTGTGTGTAGAGTTGTGGGGCCGAAGTGGAGCAGAAGGTTTTTGGAGGTTTGGTGGTAGAAGGTCAGGAACACTTGAGAAACTTGACTTCAATACTGTTGGAGACAGGGAGCCATTGAGGAGCTAAGGAAGGCAAATAGTTGTAATCAGATTTATCGTTTGAGAAAATAGCCTGTGATAACACAGAGGCTGAGCTGAAGGGGAGAGAATAAAGAGGGAAGGAAAATGGGAGAGGCATTCTGGCCTGTGACATTCTAACAGGAATGGAACTCAAATTTTAAAACAGAATAGTTCCAAGTATTTGGGGAACAGAGAATCTGTACCCCATCACATTTGGATTTACACATTCAAAAGCTTATTTCTGAATCCTTCATCAGATTGGAGAGAGCCTCTTGCTTATGTGCAATGCTGATGGTGTCGCAGAAATACAGTCCAGTGACCAAAAGAAACTGTTGGAAGATTACATTAGTTCTTGATTGGAGTGATTTAAAAAAAAAAAAAAAGGACTGTGAAAGGGATCCAAATACACAACCCCTGTTACTCTTACAACAATTCCCTTTCCTCTGAAGCACTCCACCCACATGCTGCCTCTCTCCACAGTGAGCTGAATCTCCTCTCAACCCTCAGCCCCAAGTGGTCATCTCCCCTGTCCATTTCACACTCGCCCTGTGCATCTCCACCTATCAACTCTCCCGGTTAGAAAGACCCATCTTCGCCAGGGAGAAAATGGCAACGAGTGACCCATTTGGTGGATGGGTAGGTAACAGGGAAAAGTCTAGGATTACTCCCAGGTTAATGATTTTTATAGTACTTTCTCTCTCTCTGCTTTTTTTTTTTTTTTGAGATTTTATTGGGGAATTGGGGAAGCGGAACGGTGTTGGGGAATTGGGTAAGGGGTACAGCCATGTTGCTGTCCTTCAATCTTAGTTGTGGAGGGCACAGCTAGCTCAGCTCCAAGTCCAGTTGCCATCTGGCTGCCCATCAGCAGCTCACGGACGTTCAGCTCAAGGTGCGTGTTCAATCTTAGTTGCAGGTGGGCGTAGCCCATCATCCCATGCTGGAGTTGAACCAGCAACCTTGTTGTTAGGAGCACGTGCTCTCACCAGCTGAGCCATCCTGCCACCTGTTGGCAGCTCAGGGGGCCTCAGCTCAGGTGCAGCTCACTGGCCCATGTGTGAATCAAACTGGCTACCTTGTTGCTCAGAGCTCGTGCTCTTAACCTACTGAGCCACTGGGCTGGCCCAGTACTTCCTCTCTTGAAACTTCTATTGATTAGTCAGGATTCAACCATAAATATGAAATAAGAATTGGGACCATTATCTGAGCAATTTTTAAAATGAGATTTCTACTTTCATCATTCATCAGTGTGATTTTCTTTCCTTCTTTTTAAATAGATTTTATTTTCTACAGCAGTTTTAAGTTCATAGCACATTTATTTTAACGGAGGATTCAATGCTCAGGGAAAGTTTAATGCTTAGGGAAAGTTCAGACTTAAGCAGAACCTTACTGCAAAAGATTTTTACAAGTCATGAGATTTCTTAGAAAACGAACTGTGAGAAAATGACTTTGATGCTGCTATATGGACTTTATTGGATTAAATGAGTAACAATTATCATGGAGTTCGAAACTAAAATTTATTGAGTAGTAAATATGTGCCAAGCCTGTTCCAAAGGCTCTACTTGAAAATTCATTGAATCCTCAGAACCACTCAATTATTATCACCATTTTGCAGCTGAAAAGCTATGAAACTCAGCTAGTAAGTGGTCTAGTCAGCAAGGGTTCAAAGCTAGCCTCTTGGACTCCAAAGCCCACTTTTAACCACTAACTTTTGATGATCTTGTGCAGAAAAGTTGAACTTGTATTTCTCGCTCAACACATGCTGCCTTGGGTAGATGTGTAGAGAACTTGGGGACTAATTGCTGAGTTGATGTCTAACTGATGGAGATAAGCCGGGAGATTGGATGGGAAGAGCCTGGAGGTCCCAGATGGTTGATGCATCTTATAAATCACATTGTCTAGATTCATGGCATTTGTGTCCTCTATTTCATTTCTGTTAAATGCTGTTCTGGAAGTGGGTAAGGTATTAGGCCCTGTTTTCTGCCTAGACAAGGATGTATAGGAGAGATCTGTGCCACCCAAGCCTATTATGGTGGCAGCAATGAGGATTAAAAGAAGCTTCCCAAGAAGAAGAGCCCGTCAGAGGTACAAGGTCCAGCTGTGTCTCTGCACAACAGATCCTTAACTACATGGGAAAAACACTGAAAAATCTGGTTGTATTACATTATGGTTCAAAGAGGAGCAATTTTCTTTCAAAAGGTACAATATGGCAGTCAGAATCTTGAAGGGTACTTGTACAGTGGAGAGTTAGGCCTAAGGCTATGAAGCTGTGAAACGTCCTATTCCTCTACCCACCCTCCCATCCCCATCTGCTCTTTTGGGCACTTTTGTGTTGATATTAAGATCTGCATTATGACTATCAATTTCTTCTCAGTCTTTGTTTGCCTGAGTTACTGGTCTCATAAATCACTAAACTCTCCAATTTAGTGGCCTTTGGGTATACATGGCTGATCATAAGCTTTCCATGAGTGTGGCCAAAAACAAATGAAAAATGATGGTGAATTCATGAGAAACATCAGAACCAAATGAGGAGAAAATAATGAATATTAAATAATCAGCTCAAAACTACTTTCCCAAAGTATTTCTAAGTGTCCTAAAAATATCAGGAGGGGAAAATTGCTTCCTGTCTTTCCCATTGCCAAAGGATTTTCTTTCCTAAGCGGTTCATCAGCAGTAGCTTCCCCAAGTTTCTGAAACCAAATAGCAACAAGAGTAGACCAAAGCACATACACTACAGGTAAGTGATAACTTCAATCAGGCTTCAGGAGCCTCACACTCAACAGGGGTAAAGGCACTGAAAGCATCTCCACTTTGACTCCAAGGCATTTCCCTTTGCCTTTATATTTCTTGGAGCGGAGTGTCTCAGACATATTTTCACCCACACAGAGATGCTGATGTTTTTTCCTGTCCTTTCTACTTTAGTTATTTCCAAATTAGTTTCCACATTTCCACTGCTGTGAGATCCTGTGCTTATCATTCTTCTCGCATCTGTTCTGGCTACCACTTGGCATGGGATGGTGGGGAGTTCCATGCCCATTTCCTACAAGCCTCTGGTATACATCCACCTAAGGTCAACTGACGTAGCCCGGGAACAAAACATTCCATCAGCTTTGACCTTTGATTGTCCACTGACACAACTTGCCTCCCTCTACTTTCCAAAATTTGAGCATATAAATATTTCCTTCTTTTGTAGACATTCTGATCACTGCAAATGAAAAACCCATCTCGGGGCTTGTGCTACCAAATAAAACCAGATATGTATTGTCTTATAATATGCCATTGTTGGCATTCCCAACAACCCATGAACTTTGGCATCCAACTGTCATAGAATAAAACTTAAAATGATTCAAAGAGGAGGGACTGAAGAGCAAGTGAAAATAGAGGAGGCACTCTGACCTGTGAGATGGACACTCTAATATGAATGGAACTCAAATTTTTAAAATAGAACAGACCCTGGTAAACTGGGAACAGAGAATATGTAAACAGAGAATGCATAAGATCAAAATCTTACTTCTGAATCCATCATCAAGTTGGAGTCCACTTTGTGTTTTCTTGGAATTCTGACATCATTGCAGAAATACAGCTCAGTAACCAGAAGAAATTTTTTAAAGTTTGCTTAAAACTATAAATTGAATAGGGTGAGCATGGGGGTTTGCCTTAAAGATGTTTAATAGAGAATCTGCAAACAAAACAAATTCATTAAAAATTTCAGCTTTCTTCGAAGGCCACTTTACACTGGCACTTAACCATGTAACACCAAGCATAACTCCTCTTGGAATGATTGAGCTGGACATATTATATGTCCAGCTATGGGTAAGGGCCTGACTAAAAATACGAGCAAAATTCAGAGAAACAAACTTGGGTCAGTAAAGTTTGGAGCGGCCTTATGTCAACAGGCTATCTCTTAAGACTGAAGAAATCCCCCAGTGATGAAAGCATGTGTTCTCTTCTGTTTCCTGCTTCCTTCTTCAGCTCCTGGGTGATGCACATTTGAGCCAGAGACTGACAAGTAGGTTTTGCCAAACAAGGAGCTTTAATTCCAGGCCTCTTGGGAAAAGCGGCCTGTGCTGTCTCGATCAAGCCCACCTTGAGGAAAACACAGCAGCAGGTGGAAAATGAACCAGAAAATCAGTGAAGAGAAAGTGATATATATAGTGATGAATGTTCAATGTGAATGGCTATCCCCCTTCAACCCAAAGGGGCATTTTTAACCAGAGGAAGTAGGGAAAGTAAAAAAAATATTTGAGGAAGCAAAACATTTTAGCTTAGCCCAGAATCTGGAAATGAAGGAAGACTAGTGATTATGAAGGGCCCAACTCAAAATTGCCAAACTCAAATTTGTCCCTCAATATTCCCGGTATTGCTGAAGGAACTCTGTGTTGGCTTTTCTGTTAAAGATTCCCATCTAGATTCTGCAGAGTTGAGTCCTCAAGAATGAGAAAAATTATCCCTGTGAAAATAAAAGGTCACTATGTTTACAGAACAGAAAGCTAAACACAAGAAATAAGTATAAAAGTTCAACAGTGTTTTCAGCATTTTCTAAATATTTTGTAGTTAATACCTGGCCAGATGGAGGAAATGACTCAGGTTGCAAAAGTAACAAACATGATGTGACAATGATGGGGGATTTCTACAACACTGACAGCTGGATTTGTCCATGCTGAAAGCAGAAGCCTGGTAAATTCTTGGTTTACCTGGTTGGACATTGAATCTCCCCAAAGGAAAAAAAAAGCAAAAACTATGAGAGGAACTTCTACCATGAATGAACTATGAAAAACAGGTGATAACAGGTTGTTGAACTGCAGGGGAGAAAGGGAAAGACAATGAGGATGAACACAAACATTTCCGGAAACCCACCTTGTATCATTCAAGGCACTTAGAATAGATCATCTCATTTATTCATCTTAAGGACTCTGTGAGATGTGAGAATACCTCTGTGAGGTTACCTCTGTGAGGCAGCACATGATTATCTCCATTTAGCCTCAGAGAGTTTAAGGAACTGGCTTCAACTCACCCAACACGTTTGAGCAGGTGCAGGATTTGAGTCAAACCACAGTTCAGACCTGCCACGTTGCTCCCTTAAGAACCTTAAGAAAAAATATCCATGTCTTCTGAAAAGTGTCAGACATTTAAACAAGATGTGGGAAGACATTTCAGAAAGAGTTCAGTTAAAGGTTGATGTACGTCTATGCTTTAACTATAAAATAGACACAACTTAAAATGTTTGCGTGACTAATGAACTCTGCAAATAACACAGCCTAAGTAAAGCTGGCGAGGTCCGCACAGATGCTGCTGTGACTCTCATGGAACTCAGCTCAGATTTTTGACAGACACATAGGAAGGGTAGAAAAATCTCATAATTAAGGAAAAATGTGCAAGTGAGATTACTCACAGCCAACATTTGGAATGCTAAAGTTTAGTAGGAAGTAAGTCTTGTGGAATGTGGTAAAATGCAAAGTGGGGTGTGCTTAAAGCAGGAAGTAGAACACAGAAGGCAAAAACCCACTCTTGGGGTAAATGTGATGTCAGTAAGAAATAGGGAGAAAAACAAACTGTTCTATTTTGCTTCCGTTGTCTTCATCCACAAGAATAATCTTCAGACCTACAATGCTGAATCAAACTCTTGTAAGAAGACTCTGGAAACCCACCTACCTTAAGTAAGTTTAAGTCTTTTGACCTAAATTAATGAACTTCCTGAGAGAAGTTTCCAGAAAGGCTCCAAATTGCTGTATTAACCTGTGACAGTGAAGAATGGCACATGCTCCAAGAACATGGATTTAGTCATGTGCTGTCCTAATTTTCAAAGGGGTGGAAGGTGAAGTCCATGAACCTCAGCACAGCAAGCTTGCCCAGCGGAGTTTAGAAATCAGCATAGATTCCTTACAAACAAGCCATGCTGGACTCCTTTCATTTATCCATCAAGTTCTTATTCAGATTGACCAATGGAAGGCTGTTAGCAGAGAATATTAACAGTCTTTAATATTCTTGGAGATGAGAAGGAAATTTGGGGGTGAGACTATAACCAATGTAGTGCATTTGTAGGTAGTATGGGACCATAGTCAAGGAAATGTTGCTGTTGAAAGCATGTCATCCTGATGACAGATTTCCAGGAGGGTTCAACCATAGCCCTACTGTATTTGATATTTCTGTTTTAATTGATATGGGCTGAGCTGGCTTTTTAATGAAAATTTTGGATAATTTAAGATAGAGGGGAATGAATGAAACATTAGATGTTAGATTTAGGGTCCAAAAAAAACCTTGATGGATTAGAACAATAACTTGAATCCAACAAGGAAACATGTAATATTGTTAATTTAAAGTTTTACACTTAGATTCCAAGGTGAGCTTCACAGGTATGCACGTTTAAACAGCAGCACATGGGGGTTTTATTAACTCAATGTCAGAGAAAAGTATGAAGGAGCTGCTAAAACCTTGACTGCCATTTTGGGCTGCATTAATGGAATACAATACCTGGAACAATACAGTTAACGGCCTCTTTGTTCTGCTCAAGTTAGACTGCACTTCACAAAAGATAGTCAGTTCTGGGTGCACACCCCAAAAAGGACAGTGACAATTGGGAACATGGCCAGAAAAGCGGAGCAAAGTTGGGAAATGAGAAACAGTTAAAGGAACTAAAAAGTTTTGGCTTGGAGAAGAGAAAATGATAAGAAAAGGGGTTTCTTCTATACAGCCTTAGAAGGTAGAATCAAGGCCAACTAGGTATATTGGGACTAATTGTTAGGGAGAAAACATCTAATAACTACAGACGCTCAGCCAAAGCTGTGTGTCTCCTCACTCTTACTCTTCCTTCAAATGTGGATTGGACAATCACTTGCTGAGGATGAGGAGGGGACAAGAGATTCTTGCCTTAAGGTTGCTGATCATCTAGCTTTTCTTGAATACTTCTTGAGAGAAAGCACTATCTAATGATATTGCCTAAACATTTGAATAAAAGCTTATTAAACATTACTCTCACTTTTTAGATTACTATGGATCTTAGATACTTGCTATGATGAATTTGGAACCATCCCTTGGATCAAATCAAGACGAAGTCTTCACTCTATTCCTTTCTTCAACTACCTTTCCCCACAAACAATCCAAAGCAGATGTTCTCCATCTTTACCAGCAAAGGTACAGATAAGAAGCATGAATTTGACCCATCTGTCTGATCACTTGAGAATCTAGTTGGATATGTTACCATCTGCACAGGCCATTGCTCATAGTGCCCTAGCTGGGTTTAAGACACAACCTTGTAGTAGAGAAGTGGCATAGTCAACTCTTGATCATCTGCTAATAGATGAAAGCTGATGCAAATGTAATTAACTGATGGACACTTTGCCTAGTGTGTTCCACTGTCATAACAACATCTAAGAACTTGACTGTAAAAAAGTCTAAGAAAATCAGGAGATAAGATGGAGTCTTTGGTAAGTGTTTGGGAGATTTGGTGGTAAACTGAGACCCTTAAATTCTTTTTCTTTTGACAATTGTTTCTAAATTGCATCTTTTAAATTCTTTATCCTCAGTTAACAGCTTGATTCTCTTTCCTCCCCACAAAATATTTTTAAATTGGGGTTCTCTATAGGTACCTGAAATTCTGGAGCTGTGAGATTGCCTCTCCATGGACTTAAGAAGCAGAAGAGACTATAGAGCAAGTGGCTTGAGAGAAGCAGAGGGAGATACGACAAAGGAAGCCTTGGGGAATTCCAAACCTTGTTATGGTTGCTTCCAGAGGCCTGGCTGCCCTTCTTCTCTTGTAGTTCTTAAGACATACCTCTATTCTAAGGGGATAATAAGCCTGCTTCTTATTGATAAGTGAAAGAGAAAGTAAAAGAAAAACCAAAATGAGGCCTGATCATAATCTGTACATCCTTTAAGCTCTTACTTTTCTATGAAAACTTCCATGGCCTAATTACATTAGCCCAAACAATGGTAACTTCTCATTTCCGATAAGTGTTTATTATATCCCCCACTCTCTTAACTCTTATTATGGACTACTGGTATTGTAAGTTATATTTATATATCCCCAAGTAAGTTGGATAATTAAGTTCACGAACTCATCCTAGAAAAAGTGCTACATACCTCATTGCTGAATATCACTATGGTCACCTTTGAAGTACCCCCCTTAGGAAGAAGCTATGCACCAATGCCAGTGCCTAGTCCACCCTTCAAAGCAATATTGGAACTTTTTCTGGAATGGCCATCAGAGCTGTCATTGTATTATCCTTGATGTTCTGAATGTCATCCAAATATCTTTCTTTCAGTGTTTCCTTTATCTTTGGGTAAAGAAAGAAGTCATTGGGGGCCAGATCAGGTGAGTAGGATGTTCCAATACAGTTCTTTGTTTACTGGCTAAAAACTCCCTCCCAGACAGTGCCGTGTGAACTGGTGCATTGTCATGATGCAAGAGCCATGAATTGTTGGTGAAAAGTTCAGGTCGTCTAACTTTTTCATGTAGCCTTTTCAGCACTTCCAAATGATAAACTTGGTTAACTGTTTGTCTAGTTGGTACAAATTCATAATGAATAATCCCTCTGATATCAAAAAGGTTAGCAACATCGTTGCGATAAGTTTGCAAGCTTAATTATTAGAAATTGCACGTTATCAGAAATTGCACAATTATCTGAGAGCAAGAGTAATGTCTTACTCTTTTGTATTCCCCAGGTACCAAGCGAAGCGTATGGTAGATCCTCAATAAATATTTATTGATTTGATGAGACTGATTTGTGCTCATCAGTTACAATTCACCTAGTCGTTAAGTAATTGAAGTTACCTTGACTTGTGATAAAACAATAGAGGCTGACCATGTAGAAAATAAAAACAGAATACAATACATTAGCTCTAGGGGGAATCCTTGATTATGTACTAGAGTAGCAACAGTTTTAAGAGACCTCCCAAAGGAGTGTGCAAGCCTGGATTAGCCACCCCAAGAAGTTAGAAAGTTTGACCAGTTTAACAAATGTAATTAGTTGGTTGACTCACTGGTGCATGATATATAATTTGCCTATTCAGTTGCCTAATTTTATCTGTTGACAATTATCATGCTAAGCCTTTCCCCACTTACATCACTCAGAAAAGTAAAGAACTTGCTGTACAAGTACAGGTTTGGGGAAGTCTGACTTGGCAGGCATTCTTGTGAAAGAGAGCTAGAGACTTTAATTAATCTCAAGCTTAATATAAGTCAAGAGCCTTAATTTCTTAAAAAGGCTAATACAATATTATACCACAATACAATAAGTGAAAGATCACATTAACTTACAGTCGGGTGTTTTGTTTCAGAAGTCCAATTTCCTGCATAGTGTTGGACTTTTGTTATCTCGAATCATCCAGGGTCTCCTTCGACCCCACTAGTGACCCCTTAAGCTGTTCCTCCCATGTAGCACAGCTCATTTGTTAGGAAATTCTTTGGTATTTTAAGCCTTTCTCTATTATCTATTTCCCTGGCATGTCCACCTGTGAAGCTTGATTCTACCCTTTGAGCTACATAAACCAAATCTCATTCTCTTGAATCACAATGGAAAGACAGCTATCATCCCCTTCCCCTCCCCCGCCACCCCAAACCTGGACTTAACATCTCTCCGGTTCTCTTCCTTTTTAAATTACTTTATAAAAAGCAGCTTTAGGTTTACAACACAATTGAGGGGACGGTACAGAGAGTTCCCATTTGTGCCTACCCTGCCACAGGCATAGCCCGCCCACTATTTACATCCCCCACTTGAGTGGTACATTTGTTACAATTGATGAATCTGCATCAACACATCATAATCCTCCAAGGTCCACAGCTTACCTTAGGGTTCACTCTTGGTGTTGTAAATTCTACAGGTTTGGACAGATAGTGGATACCATAATATCAAACAGAGTATTTTCACTGCTCAAAAACTGTTCTGTGTTCTGCCTATTCATCTCCAACCTCCCATCCAATCCCTGGCAACCGCTGATCCTTTTACTGTGTCCATAATTTTGCCTTTTCCAGAATGTCATGTAGTTGGGATTATTTAGTATGCAGCCTTTTTAGATTGGCTTCTTTCACTTAGTAATACTCATGTATTTTTGATCCCTTCATCTTTTTGTAGCTTGATAGCACATTTCTTTTTAGCACTGTCTGGATTCCACAGTTTGTTTATCCATTAGCCTTCAGAAGGACATTTGGTTGCTTCTGAATTTTGGCAATTATGAGTGAAACTCCTACAAACATCCATGTGCAGGTCTTTGTGTGGACATATGTTTTCAACTCCTTTGGTAAATAATAAGGAGCATGATGGTTGGATTGGATGGTAAGAGTATGTTTTGTTTTGTGAGAAACTGCCTGTCTTCCAAGGTGGCAGTACCATTTTGCATTCCCACCAGAAATTTAGGAGAGTGCGTGTTGCTCCACATCCTCACCAGCATTTGGTGCTGTCAGTGTTCCGGATTTGGGCCATTCTGTTGGTTGTGTAGTGATACCCAGTTCCTAACTATTCTTTAAATCATTGTTTCCAGATCCCTCACTGTTCTGCTTCCCTTCTCAGGAAGCCCTATTTTATGAAAAGCTGAAGCTCAAAGAGATAAATCATTTGCTCAAAATCATACAATCAACATCAGAGCTGAAATTTTTGTTCATTATTATTTGCAATGAATTGACTCACAAAGTAAAAATTTCTTTTTTTTTTTTTTTAACTGTGAATAATGCTGTACAATAAAGCATCAAGGAGCCCAGGGGCTATGAGAAAAATGTCAGACAACTTCTAAGATTTCTGTGTCTTTCAAATGAAAGCATGTCTGCCTTAGTGACCAAAAGGATTGAATGGTTTGAAGGAAATCAGTGTTGTTTCTATTTCTTAGTTAACAAAAATGATAGCCTTTGAAGAATATGCTAAGCTTATGCTAAGAATATGCTAAGATTTTCCAGAGCTAAGAAATTCAAAGCAGGTAATGAGCATACTAGATTTTCAATGTCTGATATGCATAGTTAAGATGATTACACACATTCCCTCTATACTTGGGAAAGTGTTGCTTTATCTGAACTTATCTTTCTTAAGAATACATAATCACCATATATAGTCCTGAGAAATAGCTTGATACTGTGCTGCATATTTGTCCAAGACCGTGAAATATGTTTAGTGATCTATGCATGTGTGTATTGTAAATAGGAAGATTATGAATGATTGAGTCAACCTTACTAAGAATCTTGGAAATGAGCGATTCTGATTTGACTGTGATTTCTCCCTGAGGTCAGTTATAGGTCACCATATTCTGAGTCTTTATGCCACTTAGTCATGATGGGACTTACAGTTGACCTGGATTTCCCCATTGACATTTCCTCTTAATTAGCTCTGAAATAAAAAGTGTGTGAGTTCTGTTTCATCCTAGACTGAAGTACCAGGAAATTTCTGCTTTTCTTCACAAACATACTCCCTCAAATTTATAGAAGTCAGAAGTCCCAGTAGAATCACATAACAGATATTTCTGCTTTGTAATTAACCCATAAGACTATGTGGGCATCAGTACAGGAATTTTTCACCAGCCCCAGGATACTACTTAACAAATAGAGCCATTTCTTATTAATTCAAACTAATTGGACCAAGAACAGTCTAAATTAGTAAAATCTTTTCATCATATACTTAAAATTTTCATTGTAATAATTTCAAACTTACAGAAAAATTACAAGGATAAGATAAGAAATTCCATTCATCTCTTTTGCCCAGACTCCCACATTTTTAACATTTTATCTCTTATTACTTTCTAAGTATTTCCTAAGAAAAAGGACATTTTTTTGGGCCGGCCAAGTGGTGCAGTGGTTAAGCGCTGGCTTGGGAGGCCAACGGTTCCGGTTCGGGTCCCACATGTGAGGGCCAGTGACACTGCCCTAAAAAAAAAAAAAAAATAAGGACATTTTCTTACAGAACCACAGCACAGTCTTCAAATTTGGGGCACTAAATATTGATTCATTACTTCTATCTAAGATACACTTCATATATTGAAAATTATCCTAATAATGTCCTTCATAACATTCCTCCCCAACCCCTACCCCAATCCCCACCCCCATGATCCAGTAAAGGACCATTTATTACATTTGGTTGTCTTTTTAGTCTCTTGAAATCTGGAACTTCCTTTGTCTTTTCTTTGCCTTTCATGACATTTTATAGAATGTTTCTCCATTTGGGTTAGTTGATGCTGCCTCATGATTTGATTCAGGTTATACCTCCCTAACAGTAAATGACATTAATGATGATGTGTCCTTCTCAGATATCCCAGGTAAGATATCTTTCTGCTCATCATTCATGGTGTTAATTTTGATCAGCTGATGAAATTGTTATCCATTTTCTCCTCTGTATTCTATTTGCTCTTGAAACTAGTAAGCAATCTGTGGGGAGACTCTTTAATCTCATCTAAATATACTGCTCAACATAATTTTCTTCCTTAACTTGATGATTTTTACCCTAACCAATCTTTGCTATGATGGATATAAAATGTTAATTTTCCATGTCCAATCACCCTGTCCGTATTTGTCAGTAGGTGTTCTTTTCTTCTAAAATAATGCCCCTCTCTTTCCCTCCCTCCCTGCATTCCTCCTATCTTACCTATCTGTTATTAGTATGAATCTATAGATTCTAATTTTATTACATGGGCTATAACATGCCTATTATTATTAATTTCAATGCTAAATTTTCCCAGATTTGGCAAGCTGGCTCTTGTGGACTTCTGATTAAAAAAAAAAAAATTTTTTTTTTTTTTTTAAAGATTGTATTGGGGAATTGAGGGAGGGGAACAGTGTTGGGGAACTGGGAAGGGAAACAGCCAAGTTGTTGTCCTTCAATCTTAATTGTGGAGGGTGCAGCAAGCTCAGCTCCAGGTCCAGTTGTGCCGCTCAGCTCAAGGTGCTGTGTTCAATTAGTTGCAGGTGGGCATAGCCACCATCCCATGTGGGAGTCTAACCAGCAGCCTTATTGTTAAGAGCGCACGTTCTATCCACTGAGCCATCTGGGTGGCAGCTCAGCTTAAGGTGCCGAGTTCAGTCTTTAGTTGCAGGCAGGGATAGCCCACCATCTCGAACAGGAAACCTTGCTATTAGGAGCATGTGCTCTTACCAGCTGAGCCATCCTGCCACCTGTTGGCAGCTCAGCAGCAGCTCAGCTTTGGCACAGCTCCCTGGCCCATGTGGGAATCAAACCAGCGACCCTGTTGCTCAGAGCTTGCACTCTTGAGCAAGCTCTTAACCAACTGAACCACTCAGTTGGCCCCTCCCATAATTATTTTAAAAACACTTTCTTGTTTTCTAGTTCAACAAGATGTTCCAGACTCATCAGTACCTTCCCTACCCCAGCGCTGGAATTGGCTGTTTCCCCTCTGCTTCCTTGTAAAGGAGAAGGGTACTTAGAAACCAAGATCTAAGTACTAGATAAGCTCATTGCTACTGAGGTATCTTTGTCTCCAGGTCCTCTCAGAGGACAAAGCTAGGGAAACAAACACATGCATGCATGCACACACACATATGCACACAAAGACACACACAGGTGCTTGTTTATATGTATGTGTAATAGAAATTCTGAAGTTGTGCTGGAATCCACCCACAACATCCTTTGTTGCCTTCCCCCACTCCGTCTTTGCATTTCCCTTCTTCCGCCATGAAAATTCTGACTTCTGGCAATATCAAGATACTGACTCATCTTCCCCATCCTGCACCATACGAAGGATAGTTTTAGAGTTGCTATACCAAATCACTAAGTATATCAAATCTGCTAAAAAGAAATTAAGATATATTTGCAGTTCTTTATTTTCCCCCTAGAGTAAGAGTATATTACCAAATTATTGTAATATAATTACAATATATTCTAAAGTTTCTTGAACTAATTCTCTCTCCAACACCATCTTTTCAATGTAGTCATATTATCCATTTCCAAAAAGTATGCTCAGGGAGGTGTCACTTCTTTCCCTATCACTTCCACCAGGTTCTTCTTCACCCCTTGTAGGTAATCAATCTCATTATGTTCTGTTTTTTTTTTTTATCCTGTGTTTCATTTCCCCCAAATAAGCATATTTATGTGTTTTCTTATATCTTCTTGCTTACACAAAGGATAGTATATAGTACATACTCTTGCAATTAGATTTCTTTTTTTAATTTAATATTTCCTGGAGTTTGTAAAATCTTTCTCCTTTTTTTTGCTGTGGTATAGTACTCCACTGTGTTAAGTACTCCCAGGCATTCAGGTAGTTTCCAATATTTTGCTATTACAAATAATGCTGCAGTTAAGAACCTTGTGCCTGAGTATTTTCATATTTTAAAGGTTTATCTTCAAGGTAAATTCCTAGAAGTATGATTGCTGTAGTGTTCTATATTGACATATTCCCCTTCATGGGAGTGTGCCATTTTGCATCTTTACCATCATTGTAAGAGTGCATTTTTCATTATAGCCTCTTCAGCAAAGTGTGTGGTCAAGTTTTTGAATATTTGTCAGTCTGATGGGTGAGAAATTGTATTTCTGTGTGGTTTCAATGTTAATTTCTCATAGGTGAAACTGTGCATTATTTCATATGCTTAATGACCATGTTTATATTTTTCCTGGAAATGGTTCATATATCTTTTGCCCATTTTAAAATGGAATTTTCAGTCTTCCTTTCCTCAATTTATAAAAGTTCTTTATGTATTAAGGATTTTAATCCTTTATCTGTGATAAATACCTCAAATATTTTCTACCAATTTGCTATATGTCTTTTAACTTAGTTTATGACTGTGTACATTTTAGGTAGTCAGATTTACCAAGCCCTTCTCTTGCATCTGGGTTTTGAGTTATAGTTAGAAATAGCCTAGCTACACTCAAATTATAGAGGAAATCATTCAAGTCATCTTTTAATACTTATATAGTTACAATTAATTTGAAGCTTATTCTTCTATGTGTGAGAAATGGGCATAATTTTACCTTTTTTTCAAATGTCTATCTAGTTGCCTCAGTTTCTTTATTAAAAAGTCTATTTGTTCCCCTAGAGATCTGAGATATCACCTTTATCATATTCTAGGTTATCATACGTTATGTTTGTTTGTGAGCTTCTGTTCTATTCCATCTGTTCATGTAGCAGGACTACATTGTTTTCAATGCCAAGGCTTTAAAATATGTTTTATTATCTGGTAGGGCTAGTCTCTCCATTCCTCCAGCCCCGCTGTATTTCTGCTTTTTCAGTGTTTTCCTAGCATGTTAATTTTTCCATATGAAGTTTAGTATTAGCTTGCTTACCTCCAAAAAAAAAAAAAGTATTTTCTTTTATTGGAATTGCATTGAATTTATAAATTATATTAGGGAGAACTGCCATCTGAATGCCACTGAGGCATCCTAACCAGAAGCCAAGATATCCATTTGCTCAATTCCACTTTTGCATCTTTTTTGTTGGTGTTGTTTTGTTTTTTTTTTAAGATTTTATTGGGGAATTGGGGCAGGAGAACAGCGTTGGGGAATCGGGGAAGGGGAACAGACAAGTTGCTGTCCTTTTGTTCTTCAATCTAGTTGTGGAGGACGTTGCTTCACTGGCCCATGTTAGTATTGTAATCATTGCGTTCTTCCTGGCTGAGGCAGATCAGTCGCTGACCATTGGACGGCCGCTCACGCTGGTAGTTGGCCCCTCAAGCTGGCTGCCGGCCACTCATGGTAGCTTACGGCAGCCCCCTGCAACCCCACTGCAACCTATGCCATAGCCAGTGATTTACCACAGCCCAGCTCCAGGTCAAGCTGTTGTTCACTACCTTAGCTGTAGAGGGCACAGTGTCACTGGCCCGTGAGGGATCTGAACCGGCGGCCCTGCTGCTCAGAGCTCACGCTTCCAAGCCAACTCTTAACCCTAGAGCCACTTGGTCGGCCCCCCACTTTTGTATCTTTTAGGAATATTTATAATTTTCTTCATTTAGCTTTTAAACATTTCTTGTTAAGTTCGTTCCTAAATATTTTAGATTCTTTATTGCTATTGTTTTTTTTTTCTTATTGGTCATTATTTGTATATATGAAGCTATTAATTTTTGCAATTGGTAACTTATTTTTAAATATAATTAGCTTTATTGCTACAAGTATGTAATCTCATTTTTAATGCTTTAGAATTCAGAAAGACTTTTGCAATATACATTTCAGTTAACACATACAATAACTTAATCTAGCAAAACAAAATTCCTTTTAATGGAATATATAGATTCAATGAAATGACCTATAATTAGTATATTAATTGTATGTCATTTCTTCTGAATGTAATCATTATTAAACACAGCTTTCTTGAGTATATTAAAATTATCTGCTTCAACAAATTGTACAAGAGACAATGAATGAAGAACTAGCTTTTAAATCAACAAACATTGCTTGGAACATGTTAGAGAGTGTATGTAGGAATATATGACTCTGCAGAAGGCAGCTGGTCTTCTCCAGCCTCGTGTGAACACCCAAGCAGATTGAACCATGTTATCTATTTGAGTTTATCACTACCCTTGTGGATGCAATTATATTGATGACAAAGATTATTCGTGGCAGCTTCTGCCTCTTTGAAATAGGAAAGACTTGACTTAACAAATTTGGGATAGATGGATATACAGAATCTCCATCCTTCCACACCAGTCAGAAAGTCAGAAGCTGACTGAGCAGGATGGGACAATAAAAGGAGACAATCTGAGCTCCTCTTCCCACTCTCAAAGCCATCTATCACCCAAAGCTCATCTAATGACATCATACGATCATGCATGAAGCACAGGAAAGTGCTGCAAAGAGATTTATACAATGATCCCAAGGCAATCTGAGAGACTGAAGAGAGCATGTTTCACGTGCTGTGTTTCCTTCCCCTTGGTAGGAAGGTGTTGGAGTCACTTTATCATCTGGGTTCAACCAAGACTCCAGCTTCATCTCGTCTCTCCTCACAGTGGGCCAGTGTATTATAGGTTCCTTAGGTTACATGTGACAGAAACCAAACAAGCTAGTCTACGCCAAAAGGACATTTATTAAAAGGATATTAACATATTTCACAGAATCCAAGGAAGATGTAACCCTCCCGCCCAATCACCTAACCAGTATTTCCCTTAGACTTGGGCAAGGAAGACCTCTACCCTAGGCTACATGCTTCAGAGGATCCTGCATATCACAAACCCATGAAAAAAATTAAACCATTAAAGAACATATGTGTGCCTTTGTCACTGGGATCCTGCTTGTAGTTTTTGGTGTGATACAAGTTGTAATCCTAAATTCTCAGGGAAACACTTCTCTACATGCCATGCCATAGGACCTGGAGTAAAAGGCACCCTCTATCAGTTCCAATAGTTTTTTGATGGAATCTTTGGGGTTCTCTATATATAGTATCATGTCATCTGCATATAATGACAATTTTACTTCTTCCTTGCCAATTTGGATGCCTTTTATTTCTTTTTCTTGTCTGATTGCTGAGGCTAGAACTTCCAGAACTATGTTGAATAAAAGAGGAGAAAGTGGACAGCCTTGTCTTGTTCCTGATCTTAAGGGGAATGGTTTTAGCTTTTCCCCATTGAGTATGATGTTAGCTGTAGGTTTATCATATATGGCCTTTATTATGTTGAGATATGATCCCTGTATTATATTAAAAACCCACTTTGCTAAGGGTTTTTAACATAAATGGCTGTTGGATGTTGTTGAATGCTTTTTCTGCATCTATTGATATGACCATATGATTTTTGTTCTTCATTTTGTTGATGTGGTGTATCACATTAATTGATTTACAGATGTTGAACCAGCTTTACGTACTAGGGATGAAACCCACTTGATTATGATCTTCTTAATATACTGCTGAATTCTGTTTGCTAATATTTTATTGAGAATTTTTGCATCTATGTTCATCAGTGATATTGGCCTATAGTTTTCCTTTTTTGTGCTGTCTTTATCTGGTTTTGGAATCAGGGTAATAGTAGCTTCATAAAAAGAATTTGGGAGCCTTCCCTCCTTCTGGAATTTTTGGAATAGTTTGAGAAGAATCGGTGATAGTTCTTTTTTCTGTTTGATAAAATTCACTTGTGAAGCCATCCGGTCCAGAGCTTTTGTTTTTTGGGAGCTTGTCAATTACTGATTCAATTTCCTTGGTAGTAATCAGACTATTTAGATTTTCTGTTTCTTCTCGAGTTAGCTTTGGAAGATTGTATGCTTCTAGAAAATTATCCATTTCTTCCAGATTGTCAAATTTGTTGGTATATAGTTACTCATAGTAATTTCTTAAAATTTTTTGTATTTCTGTGATGTCTGTAGTCATTTCACCTCTTTCATTCCTGATTTTACTAATTTGAGTCCTCTCTCTTTCATCAAAAAACTATTGGAACTGATAGACAAGTTCAGTAAGGTAGCAGGATAAAAAATTGATGTTCAGAAATCAGTTGAGTTGCATTTGCATACACCAATAATAAACTAACGGAAGGAGAAATTAAGAAAACTGTCCCATTTACAATTGCTTCAAGAACTATAAAATACCTAGGAATAAATTTAACCAAAGAAGTAAAAGACCTGTATTCAGAAAATTATAAGACACTGAAGAAAGAAGTAAAAGAAGATACAAATAAATGTACGCACCTACCATGCTCATGAATAGGAAGAATTAATATAGTTAAAATGTCCATGGTGCCTAAAGCAATATATAGATTCAAGGCAATTCCAATCAAACTACCAAGGGCATTTTTCACAGAAATAGAAAATATAATCCTAAAATTTATATGGAATCATAAAAGACCCCAAATAGCCTCAGCAATCCTGAGAAATAAGAATAAAGTCAGGGGGATCACACTACCAGACATTAAAGCATACTACAAGGCTACAGTAATCAAAACAGTATGATACTGGCATAAAAACAGGCATATAGACCAGTGGAACAGGACAGAGACCCCAGAAATAAATCCATGTATGTTAATCTATGACAAGGGAAGCAAGAATTTACACTGGGGTAAAGACTATTTAATAAACGGTGCTGGGAAAATTGGACTGACACATGCAAAAAAATGAAACTGGACCACCTCCTTACGCCATATACAAGAACAAATTCAAAATGAATTAAAGACTTAAATGTAAGACCTGAAACCATAAAACTCCTATAAGAAAATATAGGGAGTAAATTTGCAGACATTACTCTGAGCAATATTTTTACTGATACATCCCCGTGGGCAAGGGAAGTAAAAGAAAAAATGAACATACGGGATTATATCAAACTTCAAAGTTTTTCACAACAAAGGAAACCATCAATAAAACAAAAAGGAAGCCTACTGAATGGGAGAAGATATTTGTCAACGATATATCTGATAAGGGTTTAATATCCAAAATTTATAAAACACTCATGCAACTCAACACCAAAAAAAACAAACAACCCAATTAAAAAATGGGCAGAGGATATGAAGAGATATTTCTCTAATGAGGACATACAGATGGCCAACAGGCATATGAAAAAATGTTCAACCTCACTGGTCATTAGGGAAATGCAAATAAAAACCACAATGAGATACCACCTCACTCTGGTCAGAATGGCTATCATCAATAAATCAACAAACAACTGCGGGGGTCCAGCCTCTGCGAGTCCAGGGGTTCCCTCACGTATGGATGGCATTGGTGAGGAAAGAAAGAAAGATGGAGACACTGGAGAGAGTTTCGCAAAAAGTGTCACACTGTATTGTTACAGCAAGTCTCCTTTTTATTTATTTATTTATTTATTTATTTATTTATTTATTTATTTATTTATTTGAGGGCAGTGTCACTGGCCCTCATATGTGGGACCGAACTGGGGCTGCTGGCTTCCCAAGCCAGTGCTTAACCACCACGCCACTCAGCCAGCACGCAAGTCTCCTTTTATAGGGACTCTTGACTATTACCTCAATTACAAGTTGAGTTCCACATAGTTTTGATGTATTTTTCTTCTTTAGGACTTTTACAGTCTTTACTTCCTTGTAATAATTCTCCCCAGGGTACACTGTGACCTTTTCTACGTTTAAGTATAATCTCATCTATGACAATCTCTTTGTGACCCAGACTCAGTTTCTACATATCACCTAAAGAATGGTTATCATGACTACCTTGACTATCTAGTCCCAAATTCCAGCAGTAAGACTCACAGGGCATATACTTGAGCTAAAGCTTCAGTGTCTGTTGCTACAACAATGTACAAGGCAAAGAATCCAATTAAGGCTATTGATTAACATAGCTTATGGTCAGCAAGTCATCTCTTATCAGAACTCTCATGGCCTGGAGACTTTAGACTTCAAGGAGACCTCTCACAGCAATGACCCTAGGCAAGTGAGCTCAACAGACTGATGAGATCATCAGTTTCTCACAGCAGGCCTTTGGCCTATGTGGCCAGGGGTCTGGGCCTCTGTTTCTAAGAGACTTGAGTCCCCTTTTTCTTAGTCCTGGAGCCCCATGGAACTACCACCTGGCTTAGGTTGTCTCCCCTCTTTTCTAGGAGATCTTACCCGTCGTTGGCTGCATAGTTATCTCTCATTGGGGTACCACAGGAACTTGCCATAAATGCAGTGAGGGTACTGTCTCCTATAGGATCTGATGTAGAGGAAAGGCACATGGGTTCATAGAGGCAGGAGATATTACATGACCAACCATCAGGCAGCACCCTAAACATCCAGTGCTGAGCGTGGATCTTTACTTCAATTTGGCCTTGTCAAACACTGGGGGCCTGTCGGCTCCCAACAAACAACAAGTGCTGGCGGGCCTGTGGGGAAAAGGGAACCCTGCTGCACTGTTGGTGGGATTGCAGATAGGTGCAGCCACTATGGAAGTCAGTATGGAGGTATCTCAAAAAAATGGAAATAGAACTACCTTTTGACCCAGCAATTCCACTCCTAGGCATTTATCCTGAAAAAATGCAAGACACTAATTTGAAAAAATATATGAACCCCTATGTTCATTGCAGCTCTATTTACAATAGCCAAGACTTGGAAACAATCAAAATGCCCATCGGTAGACAACTGGATTAAGAAACTGTGGTACGTTTACACAATGGAGTATTATGCAGCTATAAAGAAGAAAGAAATTGTACCATTTGCACCGATATGGATGGACCTAGAGAACATTATGTTAAGTGAAATAAGTCAGTCAGAGAAAGACAATACCATATGATCTCACTTGTATGTGGAATCTAAAGAACTGAATAAATGAGCAATGCAAACAGAAATAGTCTTAGAGACACAAAGGAAAAACTGCTGAGGGCTAGATGGGATGGGGATGGGCATGAGGGAGAAGGGGAAGGGACGAGGCAACACAAACCGATAACTACAATACTACTGCAGAGACAGAAGAGACAGTTTAGGGAATATAATCCATAAGATTGTCAATATTTTTCTTAGGGGATCAGAAGGACTCATGTTTTGTCAGGGAGACCACTTCATGGACGGTGTAGTGGCCTTACCACTACACTGTACATCTGAAGCTGCCGCTGAACAATATTATATGTCAACTATAATTTAACACATATGTAGTCATGGGATGTGGAATATAGTGTGGGGATGGAGTCAATGGAAATGTAATAGATATGTATGATATCGGGGGTAGGGGACAAGGGAGGGGGGAGGAGTAGTCACTTTGTAAGGGGTGAAAAAGATAACTATTGCATTGTTTCGTACATCTGTAACTAATAATAATAATAATAGAAAAGTTAAAAAAAATAAAATGAAAATAAAAGTCACCCTCACGTTTGGATTGCATGAGGTTATGTGGATTGTGCTGCTGTTGATGTTTGAGGCAAACATTGATGTTGAGTGCAGGGAAGATCTGAGTAGCTCTTACAGGTAGGAAAGAAAAAAAGACTCATTAGCTTGTCAAATCCTTAGAAACCACAAATAGAATAGATCCGTGTACAATGAAATATTGTTTCATTGAATAGATGTATAGAACATCTATTCTCTTATCTCTTTTTTCTTGTTACATTTGTGGTTCCAGAGGCACTCCTCACTTCAGTGAGGCTTTCATAATAGTTGCTCACAGCAACTGAAGAACATTTTGCAATATAAGTAATTCAGATTACTTTTAAACTTATATATGTATGGAGCAGTGACATCAGGTAAGCATAGCACTGGCTCTTTTCATTGGCAATTAGTTGGATATTGAATCTTAAAATTTCAAATAGTTTTACTTTTATAAAACAATAAGATTTTATCAATTATAAAATGTTAAAAATTCATCTTGATTTTATTAATTTTGATTAAAATTATAATACCAAATTATAATTCGTGTTTTGCTTTTTAATGTTGATAGATGATTTAAAATACTTCAGAAAAAAAAGAACTTTTGGGGTGGAAATATGTTTTATATTTTGTAAGTTTTATAAGAATACTTCTAAAGTATTCTACATTTTAATTAAAATGTTTTATGTATACTGTTGCAATTTTGGATGAAAATATGTTAAAATTACATTTAATTTTTTTTTAATTTTACATTTAGTTTTTTTAATTCTTTAGGTCCTTAGGAATGACTACAAGTCAAAATCACAAAAGAAGTAGAAAAATATAGACGTAAACTCAAAATAGAAACTAGAAGTAGAAAATCTTCAAAGAGGCTGTTTTCTTAAAATTTTAAAACTCACAATTAAATTGACCACATACATGTTAGACATAATGTACATGAAACTTATGAATAAGATACTACAAATTCTGTATTTATTTATTTATTTATTCTCAATGCCTTTACTTTTGAGACACAAAGGAAAAAATCTTGTAGGTGCACATTAAAAAGACAGACATGATCACAGGTAAAAGCGAAGACAATCTATCCAGAAAGCTTTAACTCCTGTCAACTTGAAGCTGAAGTTCCGAGTATGACATGTTGCAGGGCTGAAAGGAATGGTCATTAGTATTCCTCTCCTTCTTCCTCACCCTCTCCTTCAACAGAATCCATATCAGTCTCCTCATAATCCTTCTCAAGGGCAGCCATGGCCTCCCGGACCTCAGAAAACTTGCCTTCCTCCATGTCCTCACCCATGTACCAGTGAACAAAAGCACATGTGGCGTACATCAGGTCAAACTTGTGGTCCAGGCGCGCCCAGGCCTCAGCAATAGCTGTGGTATTGCTCAGCATGCACACAGCTCGCTGCACTTCGGCCAGGTCTCCACCAGGTACCACAGTGGGAGGCTGGTAATTAATGCCAACTTTGAAGCCAATGGGGCACTAGTCCACGAACTGGATGCTGCGCTTGGTCTTGATGGTGGCAATGACAGCATTGACATCTTTGGGAACCACGTCACCACAGTACAACAGGCAGCAAGCCATGTATTTACCGTGGCGAGGGTCACATTTCACCATCTGGTTGGCTGGCTCAAAGCATGCATTAGTGATCTCTGCTACAGAAAGCTGCTCATGGTAGGCTTTCTCAGCAGAGATGACAGGGGCATAGGTGGCCAGAGGGAAGTGGATGCGGGGATAGGGCACCAGGTTGGTCTGGAATTCAGTCGGTCAACATTCAGGACTCCATCAAATCTGAGGGAAGCAGTGATGGAGGACACAATTTGGCTGATAAGGCGGTGAAGTTTAGTGTAGGTTGGGCGCTCAATATCGAGGTTTCTACGACAGATGTCATAGATGTCCTCGTTGTCAACCATGAAGGCACAATCAGAGTGCTCCAGGGGTGTGTGGGTGGTGAGGTCGGAGTTGTAGGGCTCAACTACAGCTGTGGAAACCTGGGGGGCTGGGTAAATGGAGAACTCCAGCTTGGATTTCTTGCCATAATCGACAGAGAGACGTTCCATCAGCAGGGAGGTGAACCCAGAACCAGTTCCCCCACCAAAGCTGTGGAAAACCAGGAAGCCCTGAAGACCTGTGCACTGGTCGGCCAGTTTCCAAATTCGGTCCAAGACAAGGTCAGTGATCTTCTTGCCAATGGTGTAGTGCCCCAGGCGTAGTTATTGGCAGCATCTTCCTTTCCTGTGATGAGCTGTTCTGGGTGGAAGAGCTGGCGGTAGGTGCCAGTGGGAATTTCATCCATGACCGTGGGTTACAGGTCTACAAACACTGCTCTGGGCACATGCTTGCCAGCGCCTGTTTCACTGAAAAAGGTATTGAAGGAATCATCTCCTCCTCCAATGGTCTTGTCGCTTGGCATCTGGCCATCAGGCTGGATGCCATGTTCCAGACAGTAGAGCTCCCAGCAGGCATTGCCAATCTGGACACCAGCCTGGCCAATGTGGACGGAGATGCACTCGCGCATGTCTACGGGTTGCAGGCGCAGGTAACAGGAGTAGACAGTGGATCCCGGTTACTGTTCCCGACAAGCTAAGAATCGAGGTAAGTAACGCACTCACAAATTCTGTATTTACTGAAGTTTTAATTACTGATCCGAATTAGAAAAAGAAGAAGAAAATTATTCCAGTCAAATCCAGAACTTGAGTAAAACAGGTGAAATTCCAGAATATTCAATAATTCATTTTGTAGAATATGCATATTTTTAAATGAAGATAAACCAAGAAAATTATTCATATCAATTCCAAAACCCGGAAACATCAAATGCAACTGTTTCCCTTTAAAAAAAATAAAAAAATAATGACATACATGAATCTGCCAATTGGATGAGAGAGATGAAATCTCCAGAGCTTTACTGTTTATCAGATCATGATCATGCAAGAGGGCCCATGAGGCTTTCTGACAGCGTAAGAACATTTCTTGCTAAACATATTCTGATGCAAATAAATTATTTTGATTTTCCATTGCCTGAACTTTGCAGAAAGTTTAATACTTTGCTTTATGACAAAATTTTTTCAAATGAAACAGGAATTTGTGGGAAGTGGCTTTTCCATTCTTATTTCAAAGACCCAGTATTATGTTCCTACTGTCAAATGCTTCACAACCAAAATGAAGGTATTTATTGCTAAAATCACTTAGGATCACAATTAAAAGAACACAAAATGTCAGTCGTGCATATATAAAGAAACACAAAACAAAATGTGCAATTACTAGAATTTTTTAAAAGTTTAGACAGTAAAATAAATGATAGTATTCAGCAAAGAAAGTGACACTTGATATACAATGTTTGCATGTGTTTAAAAGAATAATATTATATATTCTGTATTTATCCTAAGATTTTCATAGCACAAACAGTACATTTACAGAATGTAATCAAAATTCTCTAGTTTTATTAGAAATTATTCAGAAATTGTATGCTATGATGGATGAAGATGCAAGCTGAATAAAAATAAAGAAGAAATTCAAAATAAGATATTTTAATCTTATATTTAATAAAGTGAGAAAAATAAATCCTCCAAAAAACAAAATTCTAATAATGCTTTCAACTACCTTGTATCAGAAACAAAGTTATTGAAAAATATAACATAAAATAATTGTAAAATAATATAATATTATAATATAATATAAAATATAATATTTAAAAAGTTATTGAAAGATAACTTTTATTATATACATTTTTGAGCTACCAGAAAAAAAATGAAATGAAAGACTGTTTAATTTGTTTCATATATGTTGTAGAAAAGTGTGGGTTTTGATTCAAGTGAACATATTTTAAAAACAATTTTCTATTTATGTCCTTTATTGGCTGTTGTGTTGTATAACCCCTCCAAGCTCTTTGACTTGGCTGTATTGGTTTTGCAACCCTGATATGCCAACATTAAATAAAATCACATTTTGTTTAAAACACACACACACACACACTTTTCAGTGTTAGGCATTGATCTGAAAGATTATCTACACAGATCTGTGATAATGGCATCAACAATAGATGGTTTAAAACACAAGTGTACAAACCAGAATTTGGCCCCAATTTGAGAAACATCTTTTGTATCACAATGTACACAGTTCAAATCTGTTATGTGAGACAGGACCTACACTATGTCAATAGCTCAACGGAGAACACATTCCATGAAACAATTCAATTATTAGATTAGATAGTTGCTGGGTCTGATCATCAAATATAACTTTACCACTACACTTAGACACACAATGAGAATGTTGGTTACATCCTACTACAGCAATTAGATTTTTATTTAAGCAAAATAACTGAAAATCCAAAATAAAGAGAATCAATCTTTGACAAAAAAATGAATTAATCTTGTATTTGGTTATTTGGTGTGAACTTTTCTTTGCTACTAATTATGTTAGCAAAAGCTGACAAGAAACTCAGATAATTTTGGGCCACTTTAAAGCAAATGAATAGTATGCGTTTTAAAAATTAGAGAAAATGATTTTTCTTGAATTAAAACTGCATGTAAAGTAACAAAGGTAACATTCAAATAAAAGGGAAATCAAAACGTTTTATCTATGAAAAAGATTCAGGTACTCAAGTGTCTAAATCAATTCTATAGAGATTATTTTCTGAACATACTATAGGTTTAGCAATAGTCTTGACTGATTTCAATAAATTGAACAATATGTTATTACCATTTTCATTTATTTATGTTACAACATTGAAATTTTTGAAAGAAGAAAAACTTCAGGGTCAAATATATGGTGATGGAAGAACTGACTCTGGGTGGTGAGCACACAATGTGATATATAGATGATGTATTACAGAATTGTACACTTGAAACCTATGTAATTTTACTAACCAGTGTCACCCAAAGGAATTTTAATTAAAAAAGAAAGACATAAGGAAGGAAGGAAAGAAAGAAAGAAAGAGAGAGAGAGAGAGAGAGAGAGAGAGAGAGAGAGAGAGAAAGAAAGAAAGAAAGAAAGAAAGAAAGAAAGAAAGAAAGAAAGAAAGAAAGAAAGAAAGAAAGAAAGAAAGAAAGAAAGAAGGAAAAGAAGGAAAAGAAAGAAAAAGAAAGAAACAAGAAAAACTTAAAAAGTACTGTATGGATATTACTGAAGACACCATGAAAGTTGTGTAAGTGACAGTATCATATGAAATTAAAATAGTTGATAATAGATTCTGTGATCATAGTAATTTATTATATGTAACTCCATTACAATGATTAAACATCATATGTGTGTCAGTTATATCTCATTTTTTAAAAAATAAAAGCATGTATGTAAATGTTATTGTTCATTCTGAATCTAAGTAATGCTTTAAGAATTTTATTGACAATCCCCATTGCTACTGCCTCAGGACAGTAAAATTGACTCAAACTGAAACTATATTAAAAACTGAGAACTATGATGACTCAAGAAACAACATTCATTAATGTTGATAGAATACAAATTGTGTGAAAATCTGAATTATAATAGCATAATTAAATAGAAAGAGAAAAATATACTTTATGAAATAAATATATACTATATTTTGAATTTATACATCATGTTAATGTTCATCCAAACATTGCTGACCCGTCAACTAGATGCATTGACATGCATAATAGTACTTCAATTATCTTTAAGTTTTGCCAACACTCAATTATATAAAGATCATAACTTTATATACATGTATATATTTCAAATATTATTGTTATGCAAGTATATATTTGTTCTAATTTATTATGGCTGGAAGTGGGCGGGGGAGTGGGGAGGTGTCATATAATACAAGGATGGTTACCAGGGGACCAACTCAGTGCATCTGGGAGCCTTTTCCAGAGGAAGTGAAGTCATTGTAAGCTAATCTGATACCCTCAAAAGCTTCTTTTAAAAATTTTTATTAAAATATAGCTAACATACAATATTATATTAGTTTCAGGTGTACACCATAGTTACTCAATGTTTATATACCTAAAAAGTGATCATTATGATAAATCCAGCAACCATCTTACACTGTACCATACTATCATAATATTATTAACTATATTCTGTATGTTGTATGTTACATTACTATGGCTTATTTGTTTTATACCTGGAAATTTGGACCTCTTATTCCCTTTTATCTTTTCCCCCCCTTTAAAATTTTTTCAATTCCAATTTACAGTCAATATTATTTCAGATGTACAGCATAGTGGTTAGACATTTATGTAATGTAAGGAGTGATCCCCCTGACTAGTCTAGTACCCACCTGACACCATACATAGTTATTACCATATCATTGACTATTTTCCTTATAATTTACTTTACATCCCCATGACTATTTTGTAACAACCAATTTGTACTTATTAATCCCATCACCTTTTTCACCCTGCCACTCAATCCCCCTACCATCTATTATCCCAATAAATCTAGTACCCATCTGGCACCATACATAGTTATTCTAATATTATTAACTCTATGCCTTATGTTATTCCCTACATCCCCATGACTACTGTGTAACAACCAATTGTACTTCTTAACCCCTTTCCCTTTCTTCATGTACACTCCCAAACACCCTCCCATCTGGCAATCATCGAAATGTTCTCTATACCTATGAGTCTGTTCCTTTTTTTTGTTGTTGTTGTTCATTTTGTTCTTTAAATTCCACATATGAGATGTGGTCAAAAAATACAGTGACTGTATAAACTAAAAAAAATAAATTATTACAGTAAAAGACACATTGCCATTAACCCCCTCAAAATACTCCCCCTCACTTCAAAAATACTTATCCCATTGTTCTCTCCACTTTCTGAAGCAGTTCTGGAAGTCCTCTTTTGTGAGTGTCTAGTTGCGCTGTTGTGGTTGCCTCCATGTCCTGAATCATTTTGACTTTGGGAAAAAGCTGTAAGTCACATAATGCCAGATCTGGTGAATAAGGTGGATGAGGACACACCATAATATTTTTATTTGACAGAAATTGCTGTATACCAGAAGCGATGTGTGACATTGAGTGTTGTCATGATGGAAGATGATTTATGGCACACTTTAAAACACACTTCCTGTCGACTGTAGCTCACACTCAACTGATTGCACTGAACAATTTGAAACTTGTCATGCACTATTACTAAGGTTCAATGCTCCCCTTCCTGTGTGGAAGATCCCTGCCTTTTATTGGATGGCACTTGGCAGTTACGCTTGATGTTGTCCTAGAGGTCTCTTAAAAATATCCCTCCCCCCCTTTTTTTTTCTTTTTTCCTTTTGCTGTTCCTATTGGGTGTTTTCTGTTAACCTTGTCTTCCAAATCGCTGCTTCAATCCTCTGCTTCATCTAGCCTGCTGGTCATTCCTTCTAGTGCATCCTTCATTTCAGTTACTATATTCTTCACTTCTGACTGGTTCTTTTTTATTGTTTCTATGTCCTTTTTTATGTTTGCTATCTCTCTGTTGAAGTTTTCACTAAGTTCCTTGAGCATCCTTATAACCATTGTTTTGAACTCTCTCTCTGGTAGGTTGCTTGCCTCCATTATGTTTAATTCTTTTTCTGGAGTTTTCTCTTGTTCTTTCATTTGGGACACATTTCTTTGTTTCCTCATTTTGGGTGGCTCTCTGTGTTTGTTGTTTCTATGTATTAGGTAGATCTTATATGTCTCCTACTCTTAGTCTGATGTAGTAGGAGTCCTATTGGGCCCTGGCATGGTCTGCCTGGTCACCTGCTCACTCTGGGTGCTCCAGGAGTGTCCCTTGTGTAGGTTGTGTGTGCCCTCCTGTTATAGTGAGTCTTGATTACTATTAGCACATCAGTAGGTGGGACTAATCCTCAGACTTATTGGCTGTGAGGTTTGGCCATGTCCACAATTTATGGGATCTCTTTTGGGGGCTTACCCCACTGAGTGTGATTCAACCCAACAGGCTCTGGTGCCTGTTGAGACAGCCCTTTGTGTGTGCCACTTGTGGGACTAATTGTGCAGTGCTCTGCTGTGGTCTGAACCCAACCTCCAAGTATGTTGGTTCTGGGGCCTTTTGGCAGGGGCTTTGGTGTAGGCCCAAGTTACCCACTGTCTGTGACCAGCTGGGGACTACCTGGTAAGAGCTACAAAGTGATCTGCAGTTGTTCACCGCCTGTGCTAAACCTGGAGGTGTGTGGGAGAGGCCACACTGCAAACTGAGGACTGCTGCCACCAGAACTGGACCTGGGGTAGCTCCACAAAATGCCAGGATTTGCTACCACTTGCCAGTTTCCTTAAGGTTCAGCCATTGATAATGCCTCATGCAGTATGCGAGTTGGGTGAAGCAAGGTCTCAGGGAGTCACAGAGTGGTCAGCAGTTTAATGTAGACTCTGGTTGATTGCCAGTGCTGAGCCTGGAGCTACTCAACAAAAGTTTCAGAGCACACTGAGGCTAGTTTTTGCCTGCCTGGAGCCTGGGGCCTCAGGCTTGTGGACTCTGATAGTTTTCCAAGAAAGAGGGCAATGTGGGTGGGGCTGCTGCTCACTGAGAAAGTGCCTCTGGCAATGCAGGTGTTGGGTAAGGTAGGGTCTCAGTGAGTCTGCAACACAGAGGGGCAGAAATCACCAGTCCAATCAGATTCAGATCTGGCCATGTGGGGGTGGGCTCAATACAGGATATATGACACCTGCCCGCATGCTGCATGGGAGAAAGACCTCACAAGGAAAATGCTGACTGCCCTCCAGCTCTCGCCTCAAAGCCACACACCTCAGTCTACCCCTCATATGCCTCCAATGTCCTCTAAGTCACTGTGCCTCCGCTAGAGTCTAGGGTGAGTGCCTGCGAGTGAGTGAGTCTGTGTGTGGGCCCTTTAAGGGGATGTCTCAGTTTCCTGCAGCCTTCCATCCCTCCCAGATATTCAGAATCCCCACTGTTTTTCGCAGCCAAATATTATGGGGGCTCCTTTTCCTGGCACCAGTAATCCAGGCTGGGGAGCTTAGTGTGGGGTTGTGATCTCTTGCTCTTCCTGGCAGAAACACTGTGGCTGAGATATTCCTCCTGATTCTCAAGTACCTCATGGAGGTTTGGGGCCAGCCCTTTTCACATCTCCACCCCTCCTACTAGTCTCAATATGGCTTTCTCTTTATGTCCTTAGCTATAAAACTTCTGTTCAGCTAGACTTCAGATGGTTCTCCAGGTTGATTATTCCATAATTTAGTTGTAATTGTAACATGTTCATGGAAGGAAGCAGGGCAGTATTTATCTACTCTGCCATCATGAATCTTCCCTGATATCCTCAAAAAGTTTATCTATTCCATTCTGTGTTAGAAACTTTGAATGACCCTATTCTTTCATTCATGTTATTTATTCTGCTTGGAGGTGTCCTTACCCATGTTCTCTAGCTAGAAAACTTACTATTCTTCAAGTTTCAGTTGGAGTAAGCTCATAAGAGACCTCTCTGTCTTCCATTCACAAAGTGTGTCTTGCATCCCTTTGATAAAATACATCTCTATTATACCACATCTCATGGTGTATCAGTTATTTTCTGGTTCTGGTCCATGCCAACGGCACACAAACTCTTCAGGAATAAGGACAATGACTTTTTCATGTTTGTTGCCCTGACATCTATTTCAGAGCCTTATACATAGAAGGTACTTAAACACTTATTGAATGAATAAATAAATTCACAAATAGATTTCTCACAATTTTGGAGACTTTGGTATTCATATTACATATAAATATTGCCTATCACATATAATATATATTTCATAATATTAATATTATATATTATAATGTCCAGTACAATTCTTTTATATCTTAATGTCAGAAGGAACATTACCAGCCCATTGATATTGAAATTAAAAGCAATTTGCATTCATATTCCTACTAAATGTTAATGATATTCAAACCTAAAAAAGTTATGAGTCAGGGCTGGCCAAGTGGCGCGGTTATTAAGCGCTGGCTTGGGAAGCCAGCAGCCCCGGTTGGGTCCCACATGTGAGAGCCAGTGACACCGCCCTCAAAAAAAAACCAAAAAAACAAAAAACAAACAAACAAACAAAAAGTTATGAGTCAATGAAACATGTGATGTTTTAGAACTTGGATGGCCTTTTTCTAATTGAGTTTTTAAATAACAAATATAATAATACTAATCATAACTAATGTAAACAACAGAAAAGGCCATACAAGTAAAAAAATGAAAAATCTTCTGCCTTGTTTATATATCCAGGAGGTTAACTGCTTTAACAGTTTGATGGGTTTCCTTCCAGATATCCAGATATTTTTGATACCTTTTTTGGACACACACATAACTACTCACAGGTAATGTTTTTTACTTTTTCTTTTTTTTCCTTTTATTCAACCAAGTTGGGATTGTAGTATCCAGGTTGTTCCACAACTTGTTTTTATCACTTTAAAATGTTGTAGTACAAACATCTTGCTAGATTTTTAAATGTCTTCTTCAAGACATTCAGACATGGCATAGCAAGATATTTTAAGAGTTCCTTTGGAATATGCAATTACAGCTTCTTAACTGAACACAGGACACTATCATTTCAGTTGAACCACTCACCAAGATCTTCCCACGGTTTGTTTCCTTAGACACTCTCTTGAAATGTTGGCTGGGTCTTGAAATTCCTGATTATCAAAGCTCAAGTCTCACTGTGACGTCACTTGGGAAGTCCAGGCTTATCCAGCCTTTTCCATGGGCAGAAACTGCCCTGGGGATTTCAGATCTACCTCATCTGGAAAATTCAGAAAATTATGTAGAAGTCACGTCAAGAAAACCTTTGACTTGAAAGTTAATCAATAGTCATTTATTAACTTTCTCATATATACATTTTTTTAAAATGTGTGTACATAAAGCATCTCCTTTTTTAAAAAAGCTGCAAGTTTCAAATTAACTTTTTTTTTTTTTCACTTAGTTTGGCAAAGAGCTAAGCCAGCACAAACAAATTGCCATATAACTAAGTAAATATAAGATAGTCTTACTTAGAAGTCATTTTCAATATTTTATTTTGGCTCCGTTGAGGCCAACTAATAAATTTAACCAAAGTAATTCTCTTACTAAGGATTGTTTGGTCCCTTTTCACTCACATTAAACAAATATAGTTTTCAGCTATATTTTAGGGTATAGGGAAAGGAAATAATTTTCCTTGACTCTCTTAGGGTCCCCGAAAATTAAACTGACAAAGGCAAATTAACAAGAGAAACACAGGCAAATTTTATTAAATTTTTACATGTAAGTGGGAGACTTCACAAGAGAATGAAGGTCCAAAGAAGTGACCACAGCAGGAAGCTTTTATACCCTTTAGACAAAGAAACAATAAATTTATAAAGAATTGATAAGACACAGAGGTTTGGGGGAGGGGTAGTAAAATAATGAAGAAATAGGAGGGTTTGTACTATTCATAAACTTCTCAACCCTAAATCCCTTCCTTCTCTGGTGATAAGGATGTCTCCCTTCCTCCTGGTACTTGGAGGATAGCTTTCACAAGCAAGATTTAGCTTCTGCTTTCAGGGAAAAGGTAAAGGGAATGTGTGTATATGTGTGTGGCGAGGGGGAGAGAAGGGAGGGTGTCAGAGTGACCTTTCTGCTTCTGGCATTTTCCCAAACTCCTTCAGATTAACATATTCAGTAGGCCAAGGTACCATATTTTAGGGAAGCATGTCTTGAACCCCATCAAGGGCAAACTGTGAGGTTTCTCCCCTAATAATTCAGAAATAAGATATGACCCATTGCACTCTCAGTTAAACTGTGAAGATAACATGAAATGGATCACGATAGAAAGAAAAAAGTTTGACTGAAAATATTAGCACATCTAAAGGAAAACTGTGTCAAATAAGAGCTTTTGACACCCCTTATCTTCCCCACAAGGGAAAATAGGAAAGAACTTAGGAGCAATTGACTATGAGGGAGCATGACTGCCTATCATGGCCTGATGCTCTCAAACATCAGAATACTGGTGATCTTGCTCTAGTAGCCTGCTTACATGCTTACCCAGGTAACCTGTAATTTGCCATCCCACTGAGAATGGACAAATTAGCTTGGACTGAGGATGTAAACATATGGCCAGCCAGCCAGCCATCGAGTTGGAATAACAGACTTGAGAAAGCCAGCTGCAAAGTTTATGAACTTGGATAGCCTTTCTCCCAAGGACATGCCACAGCTACAAAGTATATAACCCTTTTCCTTGAGTGACTAGTACCTCCTTATTCACTGAGAAACATTTTTCTCTAATTAAACATTGCTGTTTGAAAGTATAGCAGTGAAGTATGAAGCATGCCATTTTCCCTGTTGGGTCCCAGTTGCTCTGATAAAGTGAGGCAGCATCAATTTCCAGCCCAGATGCAAGAGCTTCAGATAAGGGGTGTGTGGACACAGTATTCCACATCTATCTTAACTTTGTGGTAGCCAAAGAAATAGTGTCCTAAGTCCATGTCATGGTCTAGATTTGATGCAGATCCTTTACCCATAGTTCTGTTTTGCTTTGAGCCTAATTCCACCCTTGCCTCAAATCCTATAATTGCTCATCTTTTCCTTTATTGGATGAAACGTTTCACAGCTCTGTTTGTGCAGTCCTTCTCATTACAATCGTTCAATAGTGAGACTGATTTTTCAGACTTCTGATCCGTTCCTGCCGGTCTTGGGCTGAGAGGCGACAACATTTAGGAGATCTACCAAAGTACGGTCTGCTCCGTATGACTGTCATATTTCTCATTATAAGTGAGTTCTTTCAACTTTTTAAAATTTTACTTCTTGCTTATAGTAAGTCTGCTCCAGGAGATAGATCCATTATTGGGAAACAAGAAAATTAATTTTTAAGCCTACAAAGGTGTGAAGGACCTTTATCACCAAATAAGCAAGAGATGAGCACCTGGTGGTTATATAGTGTAGAAGATAGGCCTAGAGACCACCTTGTGTGTACAAGTATGTATTTCTCTAACTTCTACACATTCCAGAATGTTCCTGTGTCCTTTGACAACCATAATATTATATATGGACATACTATGGCTCACTAAACTGCAGAAATTTGGCAGAATTTTTGTCTGAGGAAGTAAGAAAATTGATACCTTGATTGGTTGAGGGGAAGTACTTTATGTTTTAGAAATCAATTCATAAAAAATCAGTTTTACCACTTTGTGAGGGGTGAAATGTCTAACTATTACATTGTTTTGTACACCGGAAACTAATTTAAAAAAAAAATCAGTTTTACACAGAGAAAGAGATTTGCAAAGCATTCACCCTAGGTTTTCCTCAAACACGAGATCTCTTAGAGTGGGGTTTTTTCAAACTAGCCTCTGCTGAGTGCTTTGGTTCTGTGTGGGTGGTGCAGAGGCTGGCGAGGGGCTGAAATGAGCCCTGGCTGCACTTTAAGCAGCTTATCCAAGAGTTTGCCTGAGTAGTATGTTTAGCTACAAAAAAGAAAGTTTGGCAATTATGACCATAGTAGTTTTTTTTTATATCTATACAGTATGTAAAGTAGGGTGCATTGGTTTTAAAATCACAATAGCCATCAATTCTCCCAATTGCCCTTATGTGAAAAAAAAGTAATTCTCAAGAATTTTGGCTGTGAATAGATGGTTGGGATTAGAGCTCAGTTCAAATTTTTCTGACTTAAATTGGCCAGCAAGATAAACAAGACGCTATAATGAAGTTCCGTTCCTATCCAACAGAGGGCAGCCGTGCAAATATTAACTTGGACATGATGTAGCCCAGAAAAACAGAACTGAGGATAGGCACCATACATTTAGAAGCTGGACATACACATAAATGTCATTTGACTTTATTTTCATTTTGCCTAAAAGAAAGTAAGTGACCACATTGTTTTGTCCACTTTCCATAACTTGGCACCCATTCTTTTCAAACCTTTCATCCGTTCGTCTTCCCCCTATACCGCCTCCTTTTTCTTTTGGAAATCAGAGTTCTCTCTCTTGGAGATCCAGATTAATAACTACCCAGAAGTCACCAGGCCTCTGATGAGTCAGGTCCGAACACCTATGCGATTGCTCTGTCCTGGGCTTTGGGCTGCATGGAGCTTCTCTGGGAGACAAATGGGACATGAGGTGGCCTGAGCACCTGATGTGAAGAGCTCACAACTGTTTACATCTCTGAGCTCCAGTTCAGCCCTAAAAGCAGCATGGAATTTGTAAAGCTAGTAATCTCTGATTAATGAAAAAGAGCATCACATCAGCTAAACAACCTGTGTGTGTGTGTGTTTATCCCATAAAACCTCTTGGCACTCTGAAACAAAACAAAACAAAAAAATTCTAAAATAAACATCATGTTTTAATTTGACATATTTCTTCTAAAAACATCAGAGTTCCTAAATTAGGAACTCATATTCTTTTTTTCTGAGTATTACAAATGTGTTTTTCTTTGGAGAGCACAGCTAGAATGGTGCTTGTGAAGAAATAATTCAGTTGGAATTCCCAAATATCCAAATTTCATACCTGGCTCTACTTTCAACTAGATGTGATTCTTCTTACCCTTATTTGAGTCAATTTCCTTATCTGTGAAGCAGCGGGGAGGGGTGACTTGTCTCTGAGAACTTGAAAATATTAAGAATCTATAATTATTGACTCTCATTTCTTAAAAGATTATGAAAGGTGTTAAATGTGTTTACATGCTATAAACATGTCTGAATTTATAAACTCACAGTAGTTCAAGATGTTCATATCTTACCTTTCCTTGTTTCTCCCTCCTTCTGTGAGTATGATTTTGCTTTTCTAACCTAACCATTGTCTTTTCTGGAGTTGTATAAAAGTTGCTGTAGCGCACTCACTTTATACCTGGAGAGAACAGGCAGAGATGGACCACAAAGCCGCAACAGGAACCTTGTAGCCCAAAAGCCTAAAATATTTATTATCTGACCCTTTACAGAAAAAAATGCTCTCACTGCTGCTTTAGAGAAATTAAATGTGATTCATTCAAAGAATTAACAACAAATTTATCTCCCCACTAAGAGATCATAGAGTAACTAGAAATGGAAATCAACAGAAATAGAAACACTGAGCTAACCAGGGAAAAAAATCTGGCTATAATTTTTACTGTCAAGTGAGTAGTCCTGCATACAATGTCATTGAATAAGCATAATGAAGGAAAGTGTCTTTAAATTTTAATATTGATTTTTCTTACATTTAATCATATGTTTTTTAGGCTTGAATTGACATTTTAAGGTAAAGAATCAGTATTTGCATTGAACTGAAGTGGGCATTCAGTTTTCATGTAATCATCAGCTATCCCTTAGGTGTTGTCCTTCTCTGAGTCTGTCTTTGGGGCTCCTCTCTGCAATCTCTTCAAGTAAAAGTTAAAATTCTAAGAACGCATTATGTCTTCTACCTCTCAGTCTTTATATAAAGCTAGAATGTTCTGCTTATATCTTTCTGAATACACAACTTAAACAACTTCTCAGAGACCTGCTTCTAGACAAAACAGAGTGATTTAGGCCCACCAAAAACTACATATCTACATAATGTGTTGTGACTTTTTTTTTTAATTGCAAATCTTCAATGTCATGGAGATGACAATGACATGGAGATGTCCCTACCATGTCCCTACATGGAGATGTCACAAAATGGATGCTTGAGTTGCTTAGTGCAGGACAGGAAATATGAGACAGACAGTACCATATCCATTCCCTTTCAGTAAGAAATCCAAAAGCTTTGATTCAAGACAATCTAATGTCATGGAGATGACAATGACATGGAGATGTCCCTCCATGTCCCTACATGGAGATGTCACAAAATGGATGCTTGAGTTGCTTAGTGCAGGACAGGAAATATGAGACAGACAGTACCATATCCATTCCCTTTCAGTAAGAAATCCAAAAGCTTTCTCAGAAACATCCTGCAGGTTAGGCTTTCTTCTCGTTGGCTAGAACTTTATCAAATGCCTCCTACTAGTGGCCAGTCAGTGTATATTCCTCTGCACATTCCTGTCCTAAACAAAATTGGGGTTCTGGTAGCAACTGAGAAATGAGAGAAAAGATAATGGGAATACATGCCACAGAGCTATAGAACTCCCCTAACATAAAGTAAATCACATGAGCAAATGGGGGTAAAAAATTAATTTTTTAAATTATTGTTAGTATTATGGGGATTATTCATTAGTTCCACAAATACTTGTTAAACATCCAAAATGTTTTAGGTTTAAGTCTACTCTGACCCATTTTGATTTTTGATTCAAGACAATCTAACTTAAATCTAATCTTGAAGGTATATCATACTATCCTTTGATGGTGCACCAAATTGATCAAAACCTGTCAATTCTTTTGAAAGTTATGTTGGTTGAAAAAAATACATATAGATAAACAAAGATGTTGAGTCATTAAGTTGAAACAGAATTCCCCTGTTTATTGGGTCAATTAATGACTGAAAAAGCCTTTCTTAAACTTTAAAAACAAATTGTCTTGAGACTGAGATTAAGGGTTAAAAGGAAAGGCCCTTCTCCCTCTCAAACTTTGGCGGTAAAACAAAGAGATGGGTTGGAATTTCACAGAATTAATGTGATAGCGCTTGTTCTCTGATCACTAATGAATAACCTGGATGAAATAAACCTCCTTTCATTGCCAAGGTGCTTTTCCACCCTTTTGATGAACTAATAATCATTTACTTACAGCAATGCAGACTTATTAGCACAGAGATGTTATTCATATTCAGAAAGAACAATGCATTAAAAATAAGAACAGAGAGGGGTGGACTTAAACAGATGGTATTCCAGGACTGTGAGCCCTGGGGTACAAATTTAATCCTTTATTGTCATAACCTCCAAGGGACTATCCACATCATTTATTTTACTGGAATGCAATTGTATTGACTATTTGCAAGTAAGTGGGTAATTGGCTGCAAATCAAAAATCTTTTGTGATATGGAAGACCTTTACTATGAAGTACTTGTATTGGGATTCAACCTGCCTGTCAGAGATTCAAATAGTAAAGAAAAAATAGAAAATTATCGAGGAGTCCAGGATTCAGCCATTTCATTCTATCGCTGTTATCTGAATCTCTGAGGTTGGTTACCTTAACTACATCTAAAGTCTCTTCCAGGTACACTATGAACGGAGAGTAATGAACCATTTTCCACAAGCTCCTGCCTAATAGTACAGCACTCATCACTGGAATCCTTAATGGAAATTGGAGTCAGGAGTCAGAACATTTCAGGGAGGGGCAGGCTACTAGGGAGCTTTTTAAAAGTACCAATGTCTGACCCCTGACGACTTAATGAATGTGTCAATTTCATCAAAACGATAAGAATTTTAAATAAAATCATAAATTTATTAATGATTTGAAACATAAAGGCTCTTCTTATGTATACAACCCCTTTCTATAACATCCCTGGAAAATAGTTGTGAAAAAAATTGAATGCCAGAAATCATAGGAATTTAACCATTTCCCAAAGTAACTCATTTCATTTTCTAGCATATTTAATTGTTTGGAATATTATTCTTATATTAAATAAATATTTATTTTCCTGTATCTCATACAGGGGTTTAAGTTCTGCCCTCTGGAGATAGGAAAAATAAACCTTCTCCTTCCACATCAGTCTTTCAGTTGCCTGAAGGCACCTTTCCACCTCTCTTAAATAAACCCTGGATCTTTGTTTATTCGTTCTTCAGATGAATAAACTCAGTCGAGTTTCAAGTCCTGTCACCGTCCTGGATGGATTTTTAAAGAAAACGCTCTTAATGGTCAATATGTCATTTAAAGCAGTGGTTCTCAACACCATCTCCAGGATTCTGATTTAATTGTTCTGGACTGGGGCCCACACATTGGTAGTTTTCAACACGCTGCAGGTGATTCTAATTTGCAGCTAAGGCTGAGAACCTTTGAAAGTGTGTGGTACAGCCCCCAAATCAGCACCTCTGGTGTCAGAGGAACTGTAATAGGAAAATGGAATAGCTACTTTTCTTCCTCCAGACACTAAAGTTCTATTGGGGCAACCTAATCACAGAGGATTTTAGTGACAGTGATGTACACTCTGGGCTCAAATTGAGCTTAGGTCAATCCCTAGACTTGTGTGTTCACCCAAGTGAGTTTCTATGAACTTATACCTTCCCAGTTCTGTAGAGATTGAGTTGATTTTTTGATCTAAGTCCAGAATTTTTGTTTTTTACTTATTGCCTGTAACTGTACCATTAGTAGTATCAAAGAAAATAAGAGTTGAGCATTAACTCTGTGCTAAGCATGGGGATAAATGCATTGTGTTTTAATCTGTATCTGAATTGAACCAAACACAGCAGCCTTATGGGAAAGGGAATATTATTATCGCCATTTTACAGGCAAGAAAGTTGAGGCTTAGATAGATTAGATCCATCACCCTAGCCATATATATATATATATATATATATATATATATATATATATATTTTTTTTTTCCTCCTTCTTACCACAAATGTCAGCCTTTCATTGGCACTCCACTCGCAGATGCAATCTGGGCACCATATAAATCCTTTTCAGATAGTTGTAAAAAATGTAGAACAGGAGGGAACATCAGTGCCATCTTTCCACTAGAGACCTCCATCCAGGATTCACTAACCAGCATTTTAGAGCTACATCAGTGCAAACAGCTATGAATCCATCAACATGACCACATTTTTCCCTTTTGTCTGCAAGGATGTCATGGGACTCTTGGTCAAGGCCTTGCCAAAATCTGTATTCATGGTTCCTATTTCTCTAGTAAACCCATCAATTAAGGAAATGAGCACTGTCCAGATGGACTTGTTCTAATGAACCAGATGCTGTCTCCAGAAATCAGCATGTCTCCAAGGGCTCACCATGTCATTACATCACAGACCATCCTTTTAATACATTGCTCTAGGATTTTATCTGGTACTAACATCAGCTTTGCTGATCTATAGTTTGCAGAGACAGAATCAATATGTTATGTGCTTCTCTTTTCTTTTTTGGATACCTTCCTTGCTATCTCTGACTGCTCAAAGATCATTTTAGGCAGCTAAGAAACCTCCTCTCTGTTTGCACCCTCATTTGCCTGAGCCACAGAAGTGTGACTATCTTTGATTGGTTCCATTTGATTAGCTTCATGTCTTTCATAAATGACCCACAAACCTTGGGCTTCCATTGGCTCACTTTTCTCTCTCTGAACAGGCTTCACTGCTGAGAATACTGAACTGGGGTTCTGCTTTCTTTCTGATATCTATCAACATTACCTCACTTGCCCCGGGCAGTAGGCACATAGATTGCTTCCTTGTTCTTCTTGCTCAAATAAAACTTAAAACCCCCTTGTAATTTTCCTTCATATTTTTCTATTATTGAATTTTATATCCTTTTCAAGTCTCGGCTAATTCTAGGAGGTAGCCTTCCTGACACCTTAAGCTCATAATTATATGCTAAATGAAGGTTTAACCCAAAACTATGAATGTGACGCTAACAAATCATATAAAATTCCAGCATCAAGAGGGAATCTGTTATTAGTCCAATCTTTCTCCTTTTATGAGCAGGTCGACCACCTTTATGCTAAATTCAAAATATATATTACATATGAAATCACTTCTCAGAACGTTCTTGGTATACAAGTACCATCTTTCTTTGTTTTACCTGTTAAGAATTAGGTCCCCCAAATCCTTCCAGAAGCTAGACAGTGCTCAGGGTCATGAGTCACCCCCATAGACTCTGATTTTGAGTCAAAGTCTCTTTGCAGCAGCCTCAGCTGATTCTCAGGTAAGATGTGGAAGACAGTGGTTTTCAGCCCTCTTCATGGTCTGATTCGAAAATCCACTGCTGTGTCTCCCTAACTGACATAATGGAAAAAATTATAGTCAGAGCTAACAATAGTGGTCTTATTCTTTCAGAGCCTGGGGCAACAACAAGAAACACCATTGTGGTGTGTCAAAGATTCAGGAAAAAACTACTCACTTTACTAGGAAGTGTTTTGTTCCAGAAAATGATACTATAATTACTGATATTTCTGAATCCCTCTTACCACCAGCCAAACCCAGGGATCTGGGAATGCTGAGTCACTTCAGGGTTACATTTGTATGCCAAATAATTGAAAGGTCTTCAATAAGTGAGGAGGCTACATAAGGCCTTTGGGTAGTAAATATAAGGCTTTGGGCAGATTACTTCAGTAAACTGTGACTTCTGCTTCCAAATACAGAGTTAGATGGTTGGTATACACCTTGATCAAAAATGTCCCTTCTAGGTTGAACACACTTTTAGTTTTAAGCCAAATGCTCTTGGTGCCACAGTTGCCCACAGAATTTCCTCTCCCAATCTCTTGGCCATCCCCCCACCACCCCATCCCTGAGCTATATAATCCTATAGGACTTAGCATGTAGTATGCAGACCTTCTCCTGTTCCCAGTTTGTTTTCTCAGGGCATTATGTGTTAATGAGAGGAGGGTAGACCTCATTCAAGTACCTGCCCTCCTAATCTGGGCACCAGAATCCAGGCTGCTGTCCATGGGTCCAGACAGTGACAGAGCCATGACCTGGCCCAGGCATTCTGATCCATAGTTGAGGGATAAGGCATTTTTTAAAATGTTTTTCTTCTTCTTATTTTTTTATTGAAGTGCAATATGCAAGCAGAAAAGTGCACATATCTAAGTATACCACTCAACAGATTTTCATCAACTGACCCATCACCTAATCTAGCAAGAGAACGTTACTCACACCCATAAATTTCCTTTCTGCCCTCTTCCAAACCTCCCCACTTCCCTCAACAAAGATCGGCACCACCCTGCCTTCTCCCAGTATAGATCTTTTGACCTGTTTTTGAACTTCATGGACTCATATAATCTACATGCTTTTTTGTCTTGTTTCTTTTCTCAATACTATGTTTGTGAGAGTCACCCATGCTTTTGTGTGAGTCTTAAATTGTTTATTCTCATTGCTGGATCACATTCCATTTGATGACAATTTCTGATTGCTTTATCCCGTCTATTGTTGGTGTACATTGGGTAGTTTCTAGTTTGGGGCTATTATAAATAAGATGGCTATAAATACTCCAGTCTCTTGGTGATCATATGTACCCATTTTTATTGGGTAAACATTTAGGAATAGAATTGTGAGGTCACAGGGAGAATAACAGGTTTTCAGCTTCTTTTATGCATTTGAAATTAAGGTGGGAACATAAGGAAGATTACAAACAGGTAAGAGAAAGCAAGGGGGGGATTGGGTTACAGGATAGTTAAGATTATGCTCTCTTGAGGTTGGTTACGCTTATTTCAAAGGTATGTTAACCTAGATGCACAGAAACGATGGACAGGGCTTGCTTAAGGCAAAGACAAACTTTTTACTAAAAGTTATATGCCTGGGGTATGACTACCCACCATGACCTGCCCAGTTAGGAATTTATGATCACATTACCCTATGAGTTTATTTTCTGTAGAACCCCTTTTTCACTCACAGATAATAGATCTGAAGTGCTGAAAACCTAGGCTGGCAGGCAGTCAGCACAGAGATGTGAGCTAGAATTACATCAGCAATGAAAGCTAACTTCCCAAAGGCATCTGTGTTCAGGTTAGAGATTATTTCGGTTTGCACCCCCTCCACCCCCAATGGGTGTGTATTATGCTGTGGGGATTTCTCAGGATAAGGGAGGGAGAGAGAGAGAGAGAGAGAGAGAGAGAGAGAGAAGACTGCTCCTGAAGTAAATTCAATTCACGCAGAAGTGGTTTATAACTTTTAAATGGCAATTTTTTTTTTTAGCTTAAAAATAATGTTACAATGTAATCCCAGTCAGGACACCTCATTACAAGTACATGAAAGGAGAGAGGGAGGGAAGGAAAGAGAGATGTTAAAAGGATAGCTTAGTAACAACAGAAGAACCTGATGACAGAAGCATGGGCCAAGGCCAAGGAGACAGCCTGCTAGAGTCCAGACTAGAGAGACTGGCGGGGTTTGGTTGGCCTGCTTTAGGATCTGGGCCTCGCTGCTGACAAGCTATATGTTCTTGAACTTTGCCTTTTCTTATCTGTAGAAGGAAGGCAATCTTATCTTCCTGAGAGCATTGCTTTATGGCTTAGAATTCATGTATGTAAGTTGCCTAGCCTAGTAAATATAAAGACCTTATAAATGGCACCTATTGTTATTTGGAATTACACACACATACACAATATTGCCCTAATGAGAAAGGAAAATAGCTCTGTTGGTAACCCTCCTGCGATGTTTCTAACAGAACATAAACAATACTTCCAATGGGCCATGGATAAGACTACGTACACAGTGTTTTTCTAGTAGGCCAGCTGCAACAATGACTACTGATCGCTGAGTGCTGGCTGCTTTCTCACCAGTGATACCTGCAGGTCCATTTGGTCCCTCGTGACTCCTGAACTAAGATTTCTGAGTTTGCAAAAATGACCACCTTCTCGACAACCTCCAATCCAGAAAAATCTCCTTCTTTCCAAATTCCTCCTCAGAATGGGTTCTTTGGAGTATTTTACTCTCCTTGCAATAACACAATGAACCTACTTCTATTCCCCTCCTTCTCCCCTTCCCCGCCTCTGTCTCCTTCTTCCCTGTAGGTATGCTCCTGGGTGTCTTTAGATGGTGAGATTTAACACCAAAGAGTTAACATTTCTAGATAGACAGATACAGACATCCATCCATCTCCATAGATAGGACAGATGGATATTAGATATTCAGACAGAGAGGGAGAGAGAGACTCTAGAAAGAGAGAATCTTTTACTTTTAAATCATTCTGGTTCTCTAAGCTCAGTGATGCTCCTTGGGGGTCCCACACCAACACCATTCGATTACTCATATCAATATACCTTAACAATAACACAAATATATAGCATTTACCACTTGCCTGGCAATGTTCTAAGCCTTTTTCATGTGTTAACTCATGTGACCATCACAATGACCCCATGAAATAAAGGGATGTTTTTCTCCCCATCTTACAGCTGGTGAGAGCAAGTCACAGAAAGGTTAAGCAACTTGCCCAGCTCGCAGCAGCCGCAGCAAGAGTGTGGGAGTGCTCCCTCTCAACCTCACAGCCCCGCCCTCCCTGCCCGCAGGAAGAAGGCACCGCCCTGCTGCCCTGCTGAAGCAGAGCCCAATACCGACTGCAGATGGCTCAAAGGTCAGATCGAAAGGGTTTCCACTACTTATTCAGCCCTGCAACGGGTGGTTTATAATAGTGATGTAATTTCCACTAGTGTGTATGTTGTGAAAAATTCCTGCCACGGGACTATTTTAATGAATGGAGACTGTATAGCCTTTCATTTCTTCACCGTCTCTCTCTTTTTTTCCTCCCACTTCCCACTGTCTCTTTCCTTCTCTCTTCTTTCTGAAGGTAGTAATAAGGATTTTATTGATTTCCTGCTTTACCCCAGAGATATTTGCCAACATTTTAAATAGTTGCTATGTAGGAGGCACCATGCTATGTGCTTTGCGGAGATTATTTCATTTGATCCTCACAACAGCCCCTTTCTAAGGTAAACATTAACATTAGTCTCACTTTACAAATTCGGAAATGGAAACTTAGGTTTAGTTACTTGTCCAGGTGTGTGAAACCAAGTGACCAGTACAGGATTGGAAGTCAGACTGACTGAGGCCCAGTTCATGGCCTCAGGACCCTCACCCGTCACCACCACAACTTACTCTAAAACCTGGACGGGATGAGAGGCAGAGAAACAGCCCCCTCTTTCTTTCTCTCTCTCCCAGAAGCTGTTTATTACAAAGATTTCCTGTGCTGCATTACAAAGTACCGACTTGTGCCATACCCAGTTATATATTGGTCACATCCACATCATGCAGACACCGTCTTTTCAATATTACCTTTGGAAGAATGCCACATGGCAAAATACTCCTTCAGAAACCTCACGCTTTAATAACAGAATCTTTCAAAAGAAATGTAGATTTCACCTTATTGATAAGGAAATACATCCATAATATATACGGTTAAGTGAACAAAGTTGCTGGTGAAACAGTATGTATACTAGGATCCTGTTTTTATAAAAAAAAAAATCTAAATAAATATATAAGGATAAATGGATATGTATGTGTGTATATATATTTTTTTTAATTCTGGGAGGATATACACCTTACAGTAATGGTATTTTCTCTGGTTTGTGGGATTAAGAATGATTCTTTTTTTTATTCCCTTTACTTTCTGTTGTTGTTTTATACCTTTGTGATTGGGAATAAAACAGTTACCATTTGTAAACAAAATACATTCAAGGAGGAGACAAGAGGCATTACTAAAACAAAAAAGAGTATTTTGCAAACTTTTTTTCTGATTGAAATTGAATGGAAAATCTATATAAGTACATGTGTATATATAATGGATATCTATATATCTACATATGTATATCTATATCTATCATCTTTTTGTGTATATATAGTATTATAATGTGTGTGTGACAATCACTTGGATGGAGGATATATGAAAGCTCTGAAAGGATTCTATATATCTATGTCAAAATGCCATTGTCAAAAAGACTAGTAATGAGTGTATCCAGAGAGAGTAAGTTCCTCACCTGCATGGAAGCCAGGGCTCAGGTGTCCCCAACAGGTACAATGCTGTTGTGTGCTGCTCCTCATCCCCTTCTTGGCCCACCATTAGGGCACCTTCCACTGATGAGACCTACCTACCATCCCGCTTTCCCACGCTGCCATCTTGTCAGTGTCTCCATGGATACCCACTCTCCCTCCTCACCCCTGGGAAAGAGAGGAATGCTGATGAGAACTCCAGCACGGGGCATCCCACGTTTCCATGGCTGCTCATTCCTAGGGTAAGTCCCCTTGCCTGGTTGCTACCCCCATCTGACCACAGAACTAAGCACTGAGGTCATATGAAATTCAGGGGGTACTCTTTATCAGGACAATTAAGACCAGTGCTTCTCAAACTTTAATGTGTACAAAAAGCATCTGTATATCTCTGCAGAATCTGTCTGTGATTGGGTCTGAGACTCTGCATTTGTAATCAGATCCCTAAAAACAAAACCAATCTAGAAGGAAAAAGGAAAACCAAGAAAGAAAAGCAGGTCCATGTAAGGAAATTATAGATTTAACAAAGACATGAAACACTTTGGGGAAAACAAATATAAGCAAATACCGGTCCCTTCCCTGGGGAAGTACACAAATAATTACAAAAATCAGAGTGAGAGAAGGGTAATATCTTTTAGGGTTCTTTCTTTGTTTGTTTGAAACAACCTGGTTAATTTAAGCAAAAAGGGATTTACTTTAAGGATGTTGGGGTCTCCCAGGATGGCTGAAGCCCTGCCCAGGAACCAACGTAGCCTCTACTCATGGAGAATATTTTTCCACCTAATGTATCTAATAAAATTATATTATACATAATGTAATGAATACATTTTCCATTTTTATGCACATTTGAGGACTTCTAAGCTAAGTTCAAGATCTCAAGGGTGAGCTATAGAAGACAGAGCAGCATAGCCTCTGACCAAATAGGAGACACCTTAAAATGGAAGAAACAGTCAGGCAAGAAGTGTAAAGGCCCAGACGGAAGGCATGGATCAGAGTCAGGCAAGAAGTGTGAAGGCCCAGACAGCAGGCAGGGGTCTGAGCAGGGGCAAAGCTTGACAGGTGTTACAAACTAGAGAAAAGGGTCCAGAATCCCACCCTGAAAGGTCACCGGGGCAGACATTGGGTTGAAGACTAGCCCTAGAATTATGCCTTCCATGTAGAACTGGACAGTCTGTCAAGGGGTAAGAAGTGCTGGTGGTTTCCAGATCTTTTGTCTGGTTGGCAACATTATAACTTGAGCATGTCCAGGTTCTGCTACTTGCCTGGAGATACCTGGAGTTACCAATCTGGAAAATAGGGATAAAACTTCCTACATTAGAGGGTTTTGATGAAGGTAAAATGAGATAAAGCATGTAAAATTTCTAATAAATTATACATATTGTTATGTATTGGGTTGTCAGAAAAGTCATGACATATTTTTTTCTCTGTTTTTCATTGCAACAATGCGTCATGACTTTTCCGACAACCCAATAATATGTTTAGACTTATTTTATTTATTATATCCTATCAGTTTTACATCAAGGTTAGTTTACATTCGCTTTACAGGAAATTTGGAAAGCCTAGCTGACAACTGTACTAAGTGATAGTACTGTACTAAAAGCAGTCCAGGACTTAACCTTTAAATATAATTCTATCTTCTTTGCCTTCATTTCTCTTTAAATAATTTTTCCTAACATTTGAAAGCATACTTAGGAGATAGGGAATTTTATGTCACTCAAAAGAGTTGAAAGCAGGGCCGGCCGAGTGGCACATTGGTTAAGAGCTGGTTTTGGGAGGCCAGGGGCCCCGGTTCGGATCCCACATATGAGAGCCAGTGACACTGCCCTCTACAGCTAACAACAGCTCCACCTGGAGCTGGGCTGCGAGCACCGGTGATGGTGTAGGCTGCAGCCCCTGCTGCCGTGGGCTGCCATAGGCTACAGTGAGTGGCCGGCAGACAGCGTGAGCGGCTGGCAGCCAGCGTGAGCTGCCAATAGCCATGGTGAGCGACCATCCAGAGGCCGGCGACCGATCTGCCTCATCTGCGAAGAGCGCAATGATCATAATACCAAAATGGGCCAGTGAAGCAACGTCCTCCATAACTAGACTGAAGAACAAAAAGACAGCAACTTGTCTGTTCCCCTTCCCCGATTCCCCAATGCTGTTCCCCTCCCCCAATTCCCCAATAAAAATCTTAAAAAAATAAAAAGAGTTGAAAGCAAAAATATAGAACAATGTAACTAATTTTTTAAATTAAAGTTTTTTTTTCTTAGTTATATTTATAATGTATTTTTCCCTCAATTTGCTTAATAAGAATATTTAATTTTGTTAGATAACAAATTTGGTGCTTTTCAGAATTTAAAAGTCAATTCTTGGCCAAGTCTATGTTAGCAGAGTGAGGCAGAAAAAAGTAGAATAATTCCTAAGAAATCAAGTGATTAGTTAACTCCCTTTCAGGTTTCACTTTTCTGTTGACAATTTTTTCAGTGAGAATACATTAGATAAATGCCAATTAAACACATTCTTCAGCTACACCAATTGCAGTTTGAATCCTGATCATCATATACTGGTCATATGACCATAAGTAAATATCTTAACTTTTCTGAACCTCGGTGTCCTCCCCTATTAGATAAAATTATAAGATTATTCTGAGGACATAATGTGATAAAATATATGTGAAGTTCCTTTTATATGGTTCTAATAGATACACAATTATTTTTTTTAATTTTAAAAATATAAAACATATTGGAGGACTGTAAGTTATCATTAGAAAGAATATGATTCCTATACTTGAAATAATAGAATTATAGGGCTAAAAGAACTCTCTAGATTTTAAATCAAATCTCCTTGCCCTTTGCTAAGATTATACTAAAATTTCTTCCAAGAAAATGAGTCATATTCTATATTATTCTAAGAATTTCCAGTGAAAGAAACAAATATTTTCTAGATTCATATTTCTCTAAACATTTTATAATTCTTAAAATCAAGTCTTTTTATGAAAGTGCACTCCAGTTGGTAGTATAACACCAAGTATCTTTTTTTTCTTTTTTTAAAAAAGATTTTTATTGGGGAACAGTGTTTTTCCAGGACCCATTAGCTCCAAGTCAAGTCGCTGTTTCAATCTAGTTGTGGAGGGCACAGCTCAGTGGCCCATGTGGGAATCCACCTTGGTGTTATGAGCACTGCACTCCAACCAACTGAGCTAACCGGCCGCCCCCAAGTATTTCTTATTAAAAGTGACTTCTTTATCTAGAAATGAACATTGTAGTTCATATGAGCATAACTCTTAGAGTTTTCCAAATGTCTTCGTCTACAATATTTCATTTGACCTTTCCATCGTTACTGGTGAGGAACGCAGGGCAGACATTTCTAGAACCATACCTGGGTGAAGAAACTAATGTTAAGAGTTGAAATGGCTTGTCCTGGACCCTCCCTGATCACCTAAGTAATAATTGGCAGAGCCTCAGCATGATTCCATATAATTGACTCCACAAAATCTGACTAAAATATCAGGACCACCTTTTACTCAACAAACTTTACACAGAAAGAAAAATAAAATGGAAAAAGAATGCTAAGAGTTTTGAATTTTAAGAGTATTTACAAAATGTTTGAAATTACTAACAGTATGAAAGGTAGCACTGAAGACTTTTTAAAAGTTGAACTGATGAGATTACTAATATTGGGAGGATTTCGTTTCTGATTTACCATTATTCATTCACTGCCTGCTGGAATGAATGGTGCATTCCTGCTGTAAAGACAGGTATATTTTTAAGACCTGCCAAAGGCCAGAAGAGGGCAGTATCCACCAACAAAACAGAAACGCTGCTTCTTAGTTACAGGAACTGCACTGCTGTGTTTGGCTTGGTGTCATCTCGTATTCCAATGTTTGCAACAAAAAAGTCAATAAAATAACTCCAAAGGAAAGAAAAAAAATGTAAAACCTCATTATTGAATGAAGACAACATGAAAGAGTGTCAGGCACTTAGCTAAATGCATACAATGAACAAGACAAAATCAGTGTCCTTGCAGGAGAGGAGTTAAGAAGCCAAGTTCTGCCTCCAACTAGCTGCATGGTTGGTGGCCCCTGTTTACCTGCTGATCAAATAAATACATACAATCAGATGGCCATGCAAAGAAGGACCCATCTAGTGCCCAAACCCTCCCAGTCTGAAGGCAACTCTAAGTGCCCAAGATGAAAGAGAATGACAAAAATGCCAGTGTGTTCCACGTATACCTAACATAACTACACACATACGAACAATGCATTTCTATTGTTCATTTAGATGGAATGTGTATATATTTTCATTAATTATTCTCTCAAGGATCAGCAGAAAAATATATCCAGGAATGCAGAATAAAGAAAAGTATTATAGTAAAATGATCTTATTGTTGATTGAATATTATCTACCCCTATAACCCCAATATTCAACTCAGTTCACTTCCCCAGCATTTATTGAACACGCTTTATGCCCAGTGAGGTGAAGATTATGCTCAGAGCTTGGGGGAGGCAAGAAGGGTAAGGGAAGCAGTGGGATTCAAATGTCCAAATGTTGAGACGAACTTTTACAAGTGGCGTAGTAAGAGGAATGCACAAAGTGAACAGAGGGGAAAGACACTGCTTCTGGGTGGGGAATTGAAGAACTGAAGGCTCTTTGAGGTGAATCTTGTCAGTTTTGATGGTGACAGACTGTGGGATGGAGATTTGATAGGTGTGAAAGGAATTTCAGGTAGAGGAAACATAGAGGCCGAGGTGAGGACTATGTTTAGCCTGGTAGAGACCATATACAATGTGGGAGCACAAGGCAGGAGGTGGGGGCAGGAGGGAGGAGAGATGGTATGCAGGAAGAAAAGACTGGAAGGGCAAAAGGGGAGAGAGAGGAGGGACCCAGGGCCTAGGGGTCTTTTGAATGCCATGTTAAAGAGTTTGGCCTCTACGGGCTTAGTTTTTATACTTTAGTCAAAACACTTGGACTATATTCTATAAGCCAAGGGAAGGCCGAGAATATTACAGAGTAGGTAGGTTTAGATTTTATGCACATGCATATGTGTGTGTGTTTAAAGCTGTTACTTTTCTAGAGCAGGGTTGTGTTCACAGCAAAATTAAGGGGAAGGTACAGAGATTTCCCATATACACCCCCCCGGCCCACTCCACCCCCCATGCATGGCCTCCGCCATTTTCAACATCTTCCAAAGTGGTACATTTGTTACAATTGACGAACCTACATAAACACATCATAATCAAAATCCATAGTTTACATGAGGGTTCTTTCACTCTTGATACACATTCTAAAGATTTAAATGAATGTATAATGACATGTATCCAGCACTATGGTATCATACAGAGTATTTCACTGCCCTAAAAATCCTCTATGCTGTGCCTATTTGCCTTTCCCTCCCCACCGCCAACCCCTGGCAACCACTGATCTTTTTACTGTCTTCATAGGTTTGCCTTTTCAAGAATGTCATATAGCTGGCATCATGCAGTATGTCGCATTGTCAGATTGGCTTTTTTACTTAGTAATATGCATTTAAGTCCCCCACCCCATATCTTTTTATGGCTTGCTAGCTCCTTTCCTTTTAGTGCTCAATAATATTCCATTGTCTGGATGTACCAGAGCTTATTTATCTATTCACCCACTAAAGGAAATCTTGGTTGCTTCTGAGTTTGGACAATTATGAATCAAGCGGCTATAAGCTTCCAGGTGAAGGTTTTGTGGCATGTGTGTATGTTTTATGTGTGTGTGTGTGTAAGCAGGTCTGACATCATGGCTAGTTGGCTGCTTCCATAAGCTCACAGACACTGCCTTTTTAACAAAGATGATGAGGATGGTGATGCCAAATGTCTGAACCATGTAAAATCCAGATAGCTGGTCAGAATATCAGTGTCACAGGAACCGTCTGACTAGGCAAATAAGAGGCAGCTTTTTCCTCATTAGGAGATGGTGGCATCAGTATGACAGTCAGCCACGAGTTGGCAGCAGCAATGCAAGATCTTCATTTTACTTCTATTACTTATAGGCACCATGTGGAAATCAGCTTTTTCCACTGACATATCTGTGTTCTGTTCTAACCGTCTGGTATTTTATGCTACATCGATATTTGTTTCAGAAATATTAGATTACTATGAATGGTAAGATATTTTCCCCTAAAATTAAGCTTCTTTGCATTTTTCACATGATATATAAGCAGGGTTATTGGGTTTGGGACTCAGATAAATGCTGTCAGGAAAACATGAGAGATAAAAATTATGTGTCCACTTGGGTGGCGCTAATGCATTTTTACTGGAGGGTCATCTAGGAATTTAAGCAGAACATTTGGAGGTATCCATCGTAATATCTAACACCGAAAAATGCATAAAAATTCTACATTTGTTCCTCTCTCTCAACCTTTAAATATGTTGCTAGTAGTGGATCTTAACAATTTTGGTAACAGACACTAAAAAATCCAGCAAAGCTGAGAACCAACCCTATTCACAGAAAAACACATATATCTAACAAGTTACATTTCTTTTCAGAGCAATTTATCAATCCTGAAAGTCATTAGACCCAGGTCCAGGGCTAGGCCTTTGCCTCAAACTTTTAGAAAATGATGAACCCTTAAATTGTTTCACCTAAAATGTCCCCCACCACATGTTATACTTCCTCTTTTCATTTCTGTGCTCAAGAAAGCTGGTTATTTCCTAACCTGGTGATGACTTTGAAACCCAGTAGTTTCATTTAGCATTCTGGGAAAATTTTGAAGCCTGTGATCCCATATATGCACATATATGTGTGTGTGATTATTCTGATTAATTCAAGATGATGCTGGGAGAGATTTTTGAATGACTTGGTCTTTAATAGAAACAAAAAAAAAGATTGTCTTTTAGTTGATTCGCAGTCAAATTTCATTTTTGTCTTTTGTCTTCCAATGCTTACAAGGCCCTGGCAAGAATGGACCCAGACGACTTCAGGTCCAAGTGGCTTCATTAAGTGACAGCCTTATTTAAGTTTCAGACAAGAAGCCCTCTGCTTTTCAAGCATAATGGCAAACTTTACACGTGTTTCAGATCTGCTGGTCAGGGTAGCTCAGCAGAGGCCCGCCCTTGACTGCTAACACAGAGAGGTCACATTTAATACTGTATATGAGTACTGGGTGCTGTTCTAGGCATGTCACATAGAGAACTTCTTAGTCTTCCTTAATCAACCTCAAGAGATACAGAAATGTTATTCTGCCTATTGCAGAGATAAGGAAACTGAGGCATAGGGTGATGAGTTGCTTGTCCAAGTGCTCACAGCACAGAGGTGGAGCCAGGATTTATATTCAAGCATCCTTGTTCCAGAGTCTGTACACTTGACCTCTACATTACACTGCCTCTTACGTATACAGCCATTATTTTTTTTTTTAATGATGGCCTCAGATAGTGATAACATAACTTTTTTTATGCCTTCTTTTTGGGGATATCTGCAACGCTGGCCCAGGCATTTCCCCAGCTCCCCTGTCCCTGGAAGGATTTTCCTCCCTACCTACAACTTTCCTTCCCTCCCTCCTTCCCCTCCCCTTACCTACAAACGCAATTCAGCTATACATTTGTGCAATGAGGCCTAACCTCCAGATTCACGGAAAGCAACAGGTCCCAAACCTGCCACATACAGTCTTCCCACTGGAAATGCAATAGCCACCCAAGTCTCTTTTCACCATGAAAAGAACTCAGAGATTTCACCACTTCTTTTTTCCATAGCCAATATCAGGTAGATATTTAGGGTTTGCAAATAGAAATAGAAAAAACTTCCATATGGACTTTTTCCTCCTCCAAAGATTTTTTTGTTTTTGTTTTTGCTGTTGTTCAGTTGGTTTGTTTTTTAGAGATCTGTATTTTATTTCCAATTCTCCCTCTTGGTCAGGGGCTGTTCTAGGAGTGTCACATATAGAAACTCATTTAACCTTCCCAACAAAATGAAGAGATACAGAAATGTCATTCTGCCTATTTTTGAAGCTCACACTTCCAAACTTCTGATTCCTCATTTCCTTTGGGACGAAAAGACTCACCTAAGTGGAATTTTCTAATATTTAAAAGTCTCTTGAATTTCAAGAGCTTGACTCTATAGAATTAACTAGTTCATTTTTTAAAATCATGCCCTATACAGTATCTAACTCAATTCAGGAGTTTTGGTTGGTTCACTGCTTTGACAATTACAAAAACATCACTCAAAATCCAGGGCACTTCTTCACATCTAAACCTGCAGTGGTAGTTGGATCAAGCTGGTGGTTCTCAAATCTGATCGGCCAATGACTGATTGGTAACTGTCCATAACAGCTTTTCCTATAAAGTACAACTGATGGTTAAGGAAGGGAAGAAAATAGCTAAGAAGCAGAAATATCTTCTCCTTACTAACAGCTTTATATCTTTAATTAATTTTTCAAAAAGTAGGAAAAAATAACATTTTCTAAATATCAGCCTTATGGATCAATTTTTTAAAAATCTGTATTTTATGATACTTGTTTAATGTATATTTTGTTCTTTTTTTCTTCATGCAGCATGTATATTGAGGTCACAGTGTGTGAACAGATGGAATATATGGCAGGGACCAACTAATTAACATTAAAGACAGGGGACCCATTGTTATTCTATAACTCCCATCCATTTACCTTCATTTCTGTCACCATGGTACCTACAGGTTCAATTATTGAGTGTTGTGAATAAACAATTAAACAAGGTCAACTTCATATAATGCTGCTTGGTGCTCCAGAAGCTATGCTTGAATATTTTCCAATTCACTGAAACCTCAGTGATTTCAGTTGTTAAACTTCCACTGATCAGGGAGGTGAGGCTGTAAGGGATTTTTGTGCAAACTGTTTAGTTTACAGATTAGTGGAATGACAATTGGCATATTTTAAATTATATTATGGACAGTCTTGTAGTTTCCAGTTGTAAGAGCCAAGTCTAAAATGCCTCAGAGATTTGTGCCAAAGGAGCATTCAGAAAGTATGTCGTTTTTACAAGCTCCTATCATATGTAGCATGCTGAGGATTTCAAAACAGCAGGCATTCTCCCCAGACTTGGAGTAGCAGCTTCCTGATAGAGTTGGATAGAACAAAACCAGGAAGTTCTGAATAGCGTGAAAGTTCTCACACGTGACCTGTGAGTTTTTCCTTGAGTTTCTCAGGCAGCCTGTGGCAGGAGAGCACTGAAAATAGATCCAATTGAGTTACCACATGATCCAGCAATCTCACTTCTGTATATATTTCCAAAAGAATACAAAGCAGGATCTCAAGGAGGTATTTGCACACCCATGTTCATTGCAACATTATTCACAGAGCTAAGAGGCGGAAGTAACCCAACTGTCCATCAATGGATGAATGGTTAAGCAAAATTTGGTATATACATACAATGAAATATTAGTGTGCTTTAAAAAAGAAGGAAATCCTGTTACATGCTGCAACATTGATGAACCTTGAGGACATTATGCTAAGTGAAACAAGCCAGTCACAAAAAGCCAAACACTTCTACTCATAGGAGGTATCTAAAGTAGTCAAACTCATGGAAATGGAAAGTAAAAAAAGTGGTTGCTAGCAGCTTGGGGAAGGGGGAAAATAGAAGTTGCTTAGTGGGTATAGAGGTTCAGTTTTTAAGAAGTTCTAGAGATCTTGTTGCACAACAATGTAAATATACTTGACATTAACTGAACTATATGCTTAAAAATTATTAAGATGATACATTTTTATGTTATGTATTTTTTTTTAACCACAATTTAAAAAAATAGATGCTGTTGTCCCTTCACCTTGAACTGATGGGTTGCAATCAATTCAACAATGGGCCTGGAGAGGACACTGGTGAAGTCATTCTGATTAGAAGAAGCTATTCTCCAGCTCCACACACTTGCACTAGAGCTGACCAATGTGTAGAATGACTCCAAAACCTACAACCCAGAGACCTCCTGGGTTTCCCTATTGCCTTGAGAACACTATGGACATCCTGGAAACTTCTAGGGTGTCCCTGAGCTCAGATGTGAAGAGAAGTAAAATGTGGTACAAGGAAAGAAATGAATCAAACTAGTAAACGTGCTTGACTTAGGGGGAGAGTTTCTATGGGAAGATGTTCCATCAGTGCAGTTTCCTCTCCACATGTCTCAAGCTGACAGGACTTTATACCTGGAGGAGCCAATAAATGAATTCACCCCATAGTATGCAAGAGGAAAGTGAAGGCAGGAAAAGTAAGAGACTTACCAAAGGTTCTCCAAAGGAAAAATTAGAAAGGTTTTCTGGTTGAAATGAAAGCAGGGGTGGCTGGGTAGTGGTGGTGTCATCCCCTTTTTCCCTTCTCCACACCCCACAGCCACCCCTGAGCCCCTAAGACATGCCTGTGGATGCCCAGAACTCTGTGGGGAACAATTTAAAGTCCACTGCACCATGCTATCCTTTCATGTTACGCTTTCATATAATACTTATAGGCTACTTTGCAACTTTTGTTTACATTTCTCCAGGAAGAAAGTTCATCATCATAATAACAGCTACCATATATGGAATACTTACTATGTACTGGTTTGCTTGCTAAGTGCTTTTAAAGCCATTATTTCATGAATCCACCCCAGAAAGCTATTGTTTTATCTCATTTTGCAGGGGAAAGAAACTACTGTCTACATGACTTAAATAGCTTGTTTAGGCCAACATCTGATAGTATAGCAGGGATTCAAACTCAACTATGACCAAAGGCCGGTGCCTATAGCTGAAGCAGCAATCTGGGCTGTCACTGGTTCATCTTTAGATGCCCGCTACTCAGCGCAAAGCTGGCACATAGTAGGCACTTCAGAAAAATTTGTTGGTTGAGGTTCCTTTTGTTTTTGGACATCTTTTTAAAGTGAAAAATTCTCAGGGAAGATGAATGACTCAATTATTCACACTTTGAATTATTTTAATCTGATGGCTTTAACTCTCAGCTCTTGACTGTAGCCCAGGGGGATCCAGTATGGTGATGAAGGCAACTCACTGCAGTCAGACTGCTGGGATTTTAGAATCTGTGTAATCTTGGGCAAGCTCTTTAAGCTCCCGGGTCTCAATTTTCTTACCTGTAAAATGGACATTAAATTAGAATTTGCCACATAGAATTGTTGTGTGGATTAGATAAGTTCATGCATATAGCGTATTTAGAACAGTGCTTTGTGTATAGTAAACACTCAGTAACTATTAATTATTATTATAAACAGCAATAAAAGAAAGGGTATTAAGTTTGTTTGGTTGTCATTATTATTTTTTGGAAAGGAGGGCAGATAAAGTCATTCTGCAGTATGGTTTCGGCTGCCAGCAAGGGAGACCAGGTGAGATGTATTGGGAGGTCGTTGGGTACTTGGTAGAGGGCTTGTACGATGGCCTAAAAGTGATATCGACAGGGTGTCAAACAGCACATTTCAAAAATGTGCTTCAGCCCTGCTCTATATCTGGGTCAGGGAAATGAAACTTGAGTTTCTTTCTCCTCTCTCCTGCATCTCTTGGTGTCGGATCTGGACTAAAGTTTGAGCTATAGATCAACTGCGCTATCAATTAGAAAGAATATACTGAACTGGCACAAAACTTTGGTTATTTTAACAAAAATGAGAAAATATTACCTCAACTCTCAACTTACCTTCAAATGAATGATTATGTGTTTAGTCAGCTTTTCCCATCCAATTCTCAGGGTTTGGTCCCCAAAAAGGAAAATCAAGGACACATAGCTTTCCCCTGCTATTCTGAAAGTAGAGTTTTCCTGTTTCATAAGCTGAAATGACGTAAAGCAAAAAAACAATTACCATGAATTTATATGGAAAAAGACTTTGAGCATTCCCAGACCCCAAAAAGTAACCTACCAAATCATACCAAATGACGCATAAAACCTAAAACAATATTAACATATAGTAAAAGTAGCAATGATAGGATAAATACACCGTCTATATAAAATAGAAATAAAGTGTATGTACAGTGTAAGTTCACTGACACAGTACCCCTATAACAGCTTACCGCAAAACAAATGCGGAACACTATTTTCACTTTTTGCCTTTTTCTATAAAAGTGAAAATCCTTTTCAGATTTCTTTAGGTTAGTAAAAACAGGTATCAATGTAGGTCTTTTCATAAAAGCAAAGTGGCGTAAAATGAACTTTGCTAAAGTGGGGGACACCTGTATAGCGCAGGCATCTGACTTGGGAGAAGGAACAGCAAGTGAGTTCACACGTAACAGGTGTGAAATCAACATTTCATTTCCTTAAAAGTTAAGAAGTTGGATTAAGCAGTGACTTGGGTTAAGGAATATACTTCTGAATTTCCAGTTTACCTCTGGATGGATGCTCTTGATAGAGGCAGAATCCAGTTATTTTGTTTTTCTCCACTTTGCCGGATGATGTTCCGACTGTCCTTTATAACCAAATCCTGGTTGATTATTTAATCTTAATGAGCAAACTTGTTCTTGGATCACTAAATAAAGACACAAAGGTATATAATCTATACATTCATTTAAATTAATTTAAATTCTACAGGAATAAAACTCCTTTTACTATGGGGGGAAAAGTCAACTCTTAAGAGTGTACGGTGTTCACTGCACATTTGCCCTCAGCTCCATTCCTGCCCTTCCCCCCACTTCCTGACCTGTAGTAGAGAGGACTACATTTCCCAGCCTCCCCGGCTTCTCTCTCCCCGGCTTCTTGGCCAATGAGAGGAACTGGTGGAAGATTGAAAGATTGAAGATTCCAGAGAAACCAGGTGCTTCCTCAAGCATCTTCAGCTGAATCTGTGCTTCTGTGTGGCTGTATTTCCCTCTGCACAGCCCCTGTTTCCGTGGTCCCAGCTCCTGCCAGGAGTCCTCACAATTGTCCCAACTCCTGCTGAGCAGCCCTGGTTCATTGCATCCTTCAACTCCACTTCCTCAGTAAGTAGTAGCAGCTGGCTACTATTGCTAAGTTCTGGATTGCTTACTGGGCCCTATTTGGCTCCTTAGCTCCCTGTCCCATCTCTTTGGTGTAACCAATACCCTTTATCAAATGCCCTCAGAGTGAAATATCTGAAATGGTTTCTGGTTTGGGGAGTTGGTTTTTTTCTCCTTTTTTCTGTCGAGTAACTACTGTCGAGAAAAAGAACTCCATACAAGTTGACCCTTGAACAACATGGGTTTAAACTGTGAAATTCTCTTACACACAGATTTGTTTCAGTGAATATGGTAAATGTATTTTCTCTTTCTTATGATTTTTTCTTGATAACATTTTGTGTTCTCTAGCTTTTATTGTAAGAATACAGTATATAATACACATACCATACAAAATATGTGTTAATTGACTGGTTATGTTATCGGTAAGGCTTCTTGTCAACAATGGCCTACTAATTAAGTTTGGGGGCAGTCGAAACTTATATGGAATTTTCTGCTGCCCAGGCATAGGCACCCCCAAACCCATGTTGTTCTAGGGTCAACTGTACCAGCCTTAGAATCTCCATTTCTATCCACCTATTTTTACATAGTTTAAGACATATTATTTCTTTATTTCTGTCTGTCAATAAATGGCCTCATGGGACAAATAATAAATCAACAGGTTATTTCTTGAATCCGTACTTTCCAGTGTACTTTAGTAATAATTGTCAAACAACAACCACCATCCGCTGCAACGGTTGCCCTCAGCTCACAGCAACAGCAAACAAATGCAGCTCATTCTATTTTATTAATAATAAAGACAGCTGAAGGTTGAACTTTCTAGACTCTGGCTCTCTTCCTAGGCTTTTAAGATGTCTGTGCCATACCCTCTCACATTTAGACACGAGAGTGGAGACGGGGGTATAATGTTGCCATTTAGAACCTTCCATGTACCGCCCAAGTGCTCCACTGACCACTGTGAGCCCCGAATCACCACAGGAGCAAGTAAGGCCATGGTTGAGGAAGTGTGTACTGACAGCGCAGGTCCGTAATGGGCACTTGCCCATCTGTTGTATAGTTATTTTTCTTTTTAATAGAGTGGCTAGTACAAACTAACCTTACAGAGTACTTTAGAATTTGTGAAGTACTTTCACAAACATTAGCTCAATGTTGCTAAGAGCTGTGAACACTATTCTGGCAAAAAAAAAATAAGGCTGTCATCAAACAAGTGATTTCAGACTTGAAATGAGGTAATATTTTAAGTACTCTACTCCTCTGTAGGCAAAGATATTTTCTTTTGATATAAATATTTGCTGTCTTTCAGGAAAACTCTCTATGACATATATTTGAAATCTAGTCTTATTCTAATGGTCATGGTAGACAACGTCACACTTTCTGTTTATAGAGTCTTAGGCTACCTTTTACTGGTTTGGAAGGAAATTTAAAAAATTATTTGCTTAGTTAAGCAGTTGACTCCTTTTGCTTTAGTGGACTCAGTCTTATTATATCAAGTATTCTTGCTATGTCTCTTGATAATGAGGCATTTTACTATTCTTTTTCATTTATTTTATGTTTTTAAGATTTTTTTATTGGGGAATTAGGGGTGGGGAACATTGTTGGGGAACCGGGGAAGGGGAACAGACAAGTTGTTGTCCTTTCGTTCTTCAGTCTAGTTGCAGAGGACATTGCTTCACTGACCCATGTTGGTATCATCATTGCTGTCTTCCCAGGTGAGGCAGATCAGTCGCTGGCCTCTGAACAGCCACTCACGGTGTCTATTGGCAGCTCATGCTAGCTGCCAGCTGCTCACGCTGGCTGTCGGCCACTCACTGTAGCCTATGGCAGCCCACTGCAACAGGGACTGCAGCCTACACTGTTGCCGGGGCTCGCACAGCCCAGTTCCAGGTGGAGCTGTTGTTAGCTGTAGAGGGCAGTGTCACTGGCCCTCATATGTGGGATCTGAACCGGAGCCGCTGGCATCCCAAAATCAGCTCTTAACCAATGCGCCACTCAGCTGGCCCGATAATAAGGCATTTTAAGTTGCCCTAATTCAGTAGTGACATGTATAATATAATAATAGAGAAAAGTGAACTCTATGACATGTATAATCTCAAAACTGTACTTCTCTACAATGAATCTATTTACTTTTTCCTTATACAAGAGAAACTTTCCACTGATTTTTCTTTCTTTTTTTTAACTTTTTTAATCGCAAGGCCATACTTACTGTAAGATTTTTTAAAGTTACCATAAAACCCTGAAATTTTCATAAATGTAAAAGCAAATCCAAACTTGCTTCCAACCTGCCTAATCCAAAGTGAATTCCACTTTCAGATGTGCCATTTCATGGTAAAACAACTGGGTTCTTCTTTATAGACAGAAGCAAACTTATATCTTTACTAGACTTAGACATTCAACATAATGGCAGGACAATTCATTCCTTTATCAAACTCTTATTGAATGTCTATTATTCCCAACATTATGCTGGGGTGATGATATAAAGGAAGACACTGCCCTTCATAGAGTTTTGGTTTAGTGGGATAAACAGATGATTGAGTGTTTCACTTTTAACAGAATAGACTCTGGCCATAATTCCAGTGCTGAGGGACAAGTTATAGGTTTTCCATGTAATAATAACAATAATAATAATATCGGACATTTATATATCTACATATATTGCAATCTCACATATATTGCTTATTTATCTTTTCCTTGGTGTCTAACACAGAACGTGATATAGGATAAGCCCTCCATAAATATTTCCTGAGCTAATAAACTGAAGAAATGTGATTTGATTTAAAGACTAAAGGAATTCCCAGCATGGGAAGATCTTTCTGACCCAAATTAGAGGCGTCCCAATATATGGCCCATGGAGCATAATCTTTAGAATAAGGACCTTATTCTTTAACTTCTTCCTTTCAAATCAACTTGAGAAATATTCTATGAACAACTAGTGTGTGCTAGACAATGGCAAGCACTGAGATATAAAAATGATTTCACTAAAGTCGCGTCCACAACAAATCATTCTTGGGAACTCAAATATAATGTAGAAATACTGATATTTAAGCCTATGGATTCAGACTGTATTTTATTTACCTTTTTATCCCCAGTGCCTTGGCACATACCACATATTTAGTAGAAGGCTATTGAGGAAATAAATGAATAAATAGAAGGATTAATGTTTAAAATCAGAACAGCAATGAAAGAGTAACTCTCACTTGATGTATGTGTGAAGGAAAAGGATTTAGTCTAGAAAGGCTACAGACTGGAGGTGACAATTGAATTTGGTTTACAAAGATGAGGAGGTTTTTGGGTAAAGAAGGGGAGACAAAGAGGTCAGTTGAGCAATATGAACAAAAACATGGAGAATGAAGGAACATGCTTGGTGTGGTTACCTTTAGGAAATTGGTGGTACTATTGGCTATTGCTAGTTGGTAAGAGCAGGATTTCTCTTCATAACATCATTCTTCCACTGTGGAAGACAAGAAACCCAGTCCTGTTCCATCTTTTCAGAAGAAGTCATTTCTCCCCATTCTACTTCCCCCAATTTATTTGGTTTTCTGTTTTGGAGAAAGGTGGAGTAAGAAATGTCAGAGACAGGACAGATGAGAAAATTGATATTTGCAACAGTTCAGTGGCTTGTCCAGGATGACCCAAGTAACTTGGTTCTCCATCTCGCCTGCTTCACCCTGATGTGTACCCACAGAAATTCATAGCTGACTCTTAGGATTGTTCCCAAAGTTCGAATATAATACCTCTCAGCAATCTCAGGCTGAGTCCAGAAAGACTGTATTGGTTCAAGTTCTTAAGAGTATCAAAAATTTCTTTCCCTCCCTAAATTATTTGTAGTCAATCCAAAAGGAAGAAAAAACAAAACAAAACAAAACAAAAGCCCCAAAGCTCTAATGCTACTTATTTAAAACATCCTACCAGTTTCCATTTCATAACACGCGTGAAGTTAACATTTTTTTAAGAGAAAGAATAACTTCACTAGCAGCACAGCTATGAAAAAAGAAATATTCAACCTTCTAATAAAATAGTAATGCTACAAGCTCAGCTGCTCATAAAACATTTATAACCATCAGCCAGTAAAGTGTGGAACAGGAGATTTAAATGTTGCTGCTTGATGGGCTGGAGGGAGCTGGGTATAAATCACACAAAAGCATGTGGGCTGAGTGGGGTGCAGGCAAAGAGGTCCCCATGTGGCTGCAGGTGGCTCTTTTTTAGTTAACTAACGGTTGGTCCCTTTGTGACATTTTTCTTTGACACTTAGAATTGAGACATGAAATAGTGTAGGTGAGGAGACAGGGGATTGAGCTGGGAAGATTGTCCTTGCCAAAAGGTGTTACAACTTCACCGAAACAATGTACTTTACATAGCCATACCAGTGATGCAACCAGAGGTACACCTTTCGCTTCACTGTGGTAGCTCAGGTGTCTTGCTGCTGCATCGTGTTCCCACTGCTGTGGGAGATGAGAATGGGGGGAGTCACATGCCAAGTTATCCAGTGGTAACTGCGCATACTGAGTGTGTATGAGAGAAAACTAGAGAAAGTGCTGAGTTGTTTCCTTTTGCTTCTCACTTGGGACTACACCTGGGCATGTGTTAACATGAACAATCCCTATTAAAAAACCTAACTCGTTCACGTATGCTTTCAATCTGGGACTTGTTTTTTCAACTCTGGAAAATTCTCAGCCGTACTAAATATCTACCATGTCCTCAATTCTCTACTTTGGAACTCTACGTTATATCCATGCTGAAGCTTTGATGTACCCTTTTTTTTCTCATATTTTTAATGTTCTTTGCTCTGAGTGACACCCCAGCATACCTTCCAATTCATTAATTAGCTTTGTCCATCTAAAGTAGTTTTTCTTTTTTCCTAATTATAGTGGTGATCGTTTTTATTCCCAGGATTTTCTCCTGGTTCTTCTTCATAGCCACCTGATTTTGTTTCATAATCCTTTCCTATAATTTATTATTTTTGGAGATAATACTTTGTTTTTCCTTTAGTTCATTGACAGTTTTAACATGGTTTTCAGATAACTATGTTATTTCTGTTCTCTCAGGGATGAATCCCTGATTTGTTGAGTATTTTGGCTATCATTTACAAAATGAGTTCCTTCTCTGTATTTTACAGCTGTTTTTGTTTTATTTTTTAAAGCAATCAACACAGCAGCCAAGAGCAGGGAGTAATCAGCAGCCCTGAGTGGGCTCAGTGAATCCGCAGAAACGCTAGTAAAGATCTGTACTTTCCAGCATTATATAAGGTAAAGGAGTAAGTGATTTAATTTGAATATTAAAAGAGAGATGGACCCAAAAGGCTGGATAGCTTGGAGATACTTGGCTATAATAACAATTAATCCCCTTTCTCTACTCAGCTGTTCATAGTGCTTCAGCTGCTCTCTGGGACTTTTAGTGCTCACAAACAGAAAACTATTCATACATATACACACATATAGGTTGTTTCTAGAAATAAACTTGTATCCTCTTCCTTTTTGGAAGACAGCAGAAAGGAATTATGGATAGAGCCTGGGTCCTCAATTAGTAGCAGAATTGACAAGCACTGGAGCTGCCTACCACAGTGCCATCACCTGTGGCTTTTTGATGTCTGATTGAACGTTTCTCATCAAGAGGTGGACTAGCATAGTAGAAAAACATGGGCACCGCAGCCACACTACTTGGATTCAAATCAGATCCCAAAGCTACAAGTTAACAGCTATGAGACCAGGGCAAGTGACCTGGCCTCTCCATACCTCAGTTTACCCCTTGTATGACTGGGATAATATTAATGCCAACCTATAAGGAAGTTGTGAGAATTACATATGATCTGAACACTTAGAGGTGCACCTAGGAGAAAGTAAGCACTAGAATAATAAACTCTGGGTATTATTATTCATAATAGTGTGCAAAACACAACATTCTTCCAGTATCCAGTGAATTTGTGAAGTATGAATGTAGGAGACATTGAGATCCAAGATGGCGGAGTGGATAAATGCTGTGCCTGTATCCTTCCGTGAACAAATTAAAATTACAACTAAATTATAGAACAAACAACTTGGAGAACCATTGGAAGTCTGGCTGAACAGAAGTTTTTTAACTATATATATAAAGAAGAAGCCAGCGGGGCGGAGACGTGGAACTGGCTAACCCCAAACCTCTGCATGGTGGTTGAGAACTGGGAGGGATATCTCGGCTGTGGAGGTTCCCCCAGAGGAGCGAGCAACCTCAGCCCCACACCAGCCTCCCCAACCCAGGGTACTGGTGCCAGGAAGAAGAGCCCCCCATAACATTTGGCTGTGAAAATCAGGGGGGATTCTGACCAACTGGGTGGGATGGAAGGTGGCAGGAAACCCAGATGTCCTCTTAAACAGATCTCATGCAGACTCTCTCACTCCCAGGCACTTACCTTGAGGTCCAGAAGAGGAACAGTAACTTTGGAGGGGTGTCGGAGACAGGCAGGGGACAGACTAAGTTGTGTTGCCTCAGGTTGAGAGCTGGAGAACATTTGGCATTTTCCCTATAAGGGGTCCTTCTCCTGTGCAGCTAGCAGGCAGCCGCCATCTTTAACATCCCTTCTCTGTATTTTAAAATTTCCATTGCCATGTAATACTGAGTGGAAATTTCCTTTTGTTGGTGCTTTTTGCTTTTCCTCTCTAGCTCACCTCTCCTTGCCTGGGAAATTGTGGTGGTGCTCACTTGGACTAGGTCCCCACTGGGAACCAAGCTGCATGGGGGCAGTTGGGGTTTCTTGTCCAGGGAATCTTGCTGACCCTGCCTCTTGGCCAGCAGTGCTTCTAGGCACAGGCTCTGGCTGGGGCCCCCCAGCTTCTCGCTTCTCCCACCCCTGGCAGCTGCTGGTTATCGGTCACAGCCCAGGCCATCGCTACAGCTGGGCGCCACAGCTAGCCCAGCTCCATGCTGGAGGACTTCAGGGTCTGTTCCCTGTACCCAAGGGACTCCCAGCTGCTGCAGTCAGTTCCCTTTCCTAGCGCCCAGAACACTGGAACCTCCACCATCCCTCGCTGTCTTATTTCTGAATCACAGCGATTTTCTCTTTTTGTTGAGGGTGGTTATGTATTTTTAATTTTTAAAAAAATGTATTTTACTTATTTGTGTTTTCTACATGAAAGGGTATGAATTTCCACCTGCACCTATTTCATCAAGTCAAGAAAAATTGTGAGACCTCCCCTCTAGTCTTCAAAGTCCTTGAGGATAGAGTCATATCTTATTTTACCTTCTATCTTTATAAAATAGTCCACACTGCAGCATGGTTTTATAATGAATGAATGAATGAATGAATGAATGAATGAATGAATACAGGTGAAATTCTTTTTCTTAATTGGAACCCTGTTTTCTTTCCTTACCCCCATTCTGATAATTTCACTTGCTCCCCCTAAAATCAGTGATTGCTCAACTTATAAAAAGTCTTGCTTCTTTCTGTTGCTGCGCTGGACCATTTATTTAAAACTGCTTGAATTGTTATTGTTTTATTGTAAAAGTAATATTGGTACCATGCTAAGGATCTGGCTGCCTACAGCTTGAAAAAGTTAAAAATCGAGAGACAAGGTCAGTGGAGAGAAAAGCAAGTTTATTCAGAATGCCTGCATTCTGGGAGAATGGTGGACTCCTGTCCAAAGGCCATCTCCCAGTTCCTAGACGTCAGAAGGTTTTATAGATGCACAAGAAGAACAAAGAAAAAGGGGAGTAGGCCAGGCAGGTCCCGGGGCTGACATCGCCTCCTGGGGCCTGGTTTGTTTTAAGATAATGTTGTCTTTGGACTGGCCACCTCAACCTGGGCTTTTATGCATCACCTAAAAACTGCAAGGCAGTTGCAAAATGGATTCTGGCATCTGGCACCTGAGGACTAAGAAATTGCTCTTTTCAGGTTAGGATTCTTCTGATTAAATGGATTAATGAGGTTATGTATAGATTTAGGAAAGGGAACAAAACAGAGTTCTTAAGTCCATCAGTGAGGGGAGAAACAAAGAGAGAAAACAGCTGAGTGTCAGGGTGGCTCAAACTGCAAACTAGCTAAGTCTAATACGTTACTTATTCCCTTACAATGTGTCCTATTAAGAAGATAAACAATGCAGGGCCAGCAGAGTAGCGTGTTGGTTAAGAGTTGCCTTGGGACACCAGCGCTGAGCAGCAGGGCCCCAGTTCAGATCCCAAATGAGGGCCAGTGACACTGTGCCCATTACAGCTAAGATGGTGAACAATAGCTCCAACTGGAGCTGGGCTGCCATGTGTGGCTGGTGACGGTGTAGGCTGCAGTGGGGCTGGCCAGCAGCTGGCGTGCATTCATGAACTGCCATGAGCTGCAGTGAGTCACCATGAGCGGCCATCCAATGGCCAGTGAGCGACTGCCTCACCCAGGAAAAGCGCAATGATGATACCAACATGGGCTAGAGAAGCAACGTCCTCCACAACTAGACTGAAGAACAAAAGGACAGGGCCGGCCAAGTGGCGAATTGGTTAAGAGCTGTTTTCGAATGCCAGTGGCCCCTGTTCGGATCCCACATATGAGGGCCAATGACACTGCCCTCTACAGCTAACAACAGCTCCACCTGGAGCTGGGCTGTGCGAGCCCCGGCGACGGTGTAGGCTGCAGCCCCTACTGCAGTGGGCTGCCATAGGCTACAGGGAGTGGCCGGCAGCCATCGTGAGCTGCCGGCAGCAGGTGTGAGCTGCCAAGAGCCACTGCGAGCAACTGCCTCATCCAGGAAGAACGCAATGACGATACCAACACTGGCCAGTGAAACAACGTCCTCCGCAACTAGACTGAAGAACAGAAAGACAGCAACTTGTCTGTTCCCCTTCCCCGATTCCCCAATGCTGTTCCCCTCCCCCAATTCCCCAATAAAAATAAAAGAACAAAAGGACAGCAACCTGTCTGTTCCCCTTCCCCGATTCCCCAGTAAAATCTTCAAAAAAAACAAGAAGATAAACAAAGCGACCTGTATTTTGCAATTGGGTTAAACATAACATTTCTCATTAATAATAAAAAGCATAGTTGTAGAAAATTTAGTAAATACAAATAAGCAAACTTAAGGGATAAAACCATTCAAAACTTCACCATTCAGAGCTACTCATTGTTAACATTTGGGCGGTAACTGTCCATCTTTTCTCTCTGGCTTGAATATGCCCACACTCGATTCACCTTGAATCACCTTGAATTCACCTATTAACCTACTGTTTGTGCCGTGAATTGCAGGCGCTCTCCTTCAGTGCCAGTATGGGTTTCAGCCACAGGCACTATAAACATTGCTACATTGTAGGATTTTTGTATTTTCATTTTTTGTTCTAAGGGGGAAGTTAGGAGGTGAGCAGATTCCGGTTTACCTGGAAAGGTGGAAATGCTTTGCTGAATTTGTTGCTAATGTCGCTGAAGCAGCTGATTGTGATGAACATACAGATAAATAAGTTACTTGTCCATTTGTTTCTTGTTTGGGGAAGGAGGGGAAGCACAGGCTTTTTCTTCTTTTGGGGTCTTCCTGTTCCTCTGTTGGGGGTTTCCTGTTCCTCTGTTGTTTCTCTCTGTTAGGACCTACTTTATCTACCACTTGTTTAGTACTTGGTCAGATTCTTTCCATAAAACAGGAATGGCCATGCTCAGATGAAAGGATGCCACGTAAGCCCAGGTTATTTCATACATGGAAATGGTCAAGAGCCTTTGAGTGAATTTTCAGGACCAAGATAAAAGTAAAATCACAAACCCCAAATCCAAGTCCCCGGTGCCTATCAAGTTTCTCCAAGAAGAAGAAACATATCCCCTCTATTGTGGTAGTTTGGTTATGGTGGGTTTACAGCACCCACAGTTCCCAGCAGGATTGTAATGAGGGGTGCAGCAGAGACTCCAGGACAGCAGTGGATGGAGGAATTCAGGAGAAATGGATGCTAACATACGACCTAAAGCAGAAGGAAAGGGGCAAACAGACAATAATGCTCTACACTCCAACATTAGATGATTCTTACCATCTTTCCGCAGCCACACAAAAAGTAGAAATGGCAAATTTAGATTTAAAAATGCAAAACTAAATCCGTGAGGTGGAGAGGAGACATATGCAAGGTATAAACCATCTAGTTCTGAGAAAGTCCTGGGAAAGTGGTAACATAAAATTAAGAATATAAGTAGTCCGCAAATCAGAGAATAAAAGAGAAAATGTTCAGATTCCTGAAGGATAAAATTGAGGGAGAGGTTAGAGGGTGTGAACCGAGGTGTGAATAAAGTAATATAATTCTTGCTGAGAGGACTCAGGAAAGACAAAATTTATAATAATGTCAAGAGAAACAATGAAAGAGGGATTAGAAATAAGAGAAAGTTACGCACCATCTAATTTAGAACTATGTTTCTGTTCCCCAGGGATTAGCAGCTATTCATTCATGTCAATGTCATTGCATGTTTTAAATAGTGAGGTATTTATTGGGCACTTACTCTGTGTTAAGAGCTGTTTTGATCATTTGAGGTCTGACTGAAAAAGCAAACAAACAGAAAGTTCCTGTTTTCAAAGAACTAAAAATCTAGCTGGAGAAATGCAACAAAATAGTGTAGTGTACCACCATAGTGTGTTAGTTTACTCATATAAATGACAGCGTACATGAAGGTTGAGGGAGACAGGGTCCAGTGGTTGCAGGAATGACCAGAGCAGGTCTGGGGTAGGAATGGGACTTGATTTAAATAAAGAAAAAAGGAGAGGAGGAGAGAGGAGGGGAGGGAAGGGTAGGAGGGAAAGGAGAAGACGGAAGGGGGAGAGGTGAGGAGAGGGGGTCATAATTGAGCCGGTCTTGTACTCCCCATGCTAGCCGTTCATAGGGCATCAAGATGGATGGTGTGGGGGCATAGCTAGGCTTGTTCATGGGATGGTGAAAAAACATATCTAGAAACGTCAAAGTGGGGAGCAAATTATGGAGGGTTTCACGAATAGCCAGAGAGAGTTTGAAATTGGTAGAGTAGGAAACAGTTCTCCACTAAAAATTTTTCTTTTATTTTTTAAAATGGACATACAATAGGGTATTTTGTGTGTGTGCAATTCTGTGAACTTTACCATGTATATAGTAGTGTACCCCTTATCCACAGTTTTGCTTTCCGTGATTTGTTACTTGCAGTCAGTTGTGGTCTGAAAATATTAAATGAAAAATTTCAGAAATAAACAATTCTTAAATTTTAAATTGTGTGATGTTCTGAGTAGCATGATGAAATCTTCAGCTGTCCCGCTGTGTCCCACCGGGACATGAATCGTCCTCTTGTCCAGCATATCCACACAATATGCGCTACCCTCCCATTAATCATTTCAGTTATCAGATGGACACTTGTGGTATCGCAGTGTTTGTATTCAAGCAACCCTTATTTACTTAACAATGGCCCCAAAACTACTCATGTAACTTTTATTATAGTATATTGTTATAATCGTCCTGTTATTATTAGCTATTGTTGTTCATCTCTTACTGTGCCTAATTTATGAATTAAACTTTGTCACGGGTGTGTATGTATAGATAAAAACATAGAATATGGGGTTCAGCACTATCTGTATCTCACTATCTGTATTTCAGGTATCCACTGTGGATCTGGGAACGCAGTCCCCATGGATAAGGGGGAACCATTGTATATTCGTTGTATCTATCACCACAATCAGGATGCAAACCAATTTTATCACTCCAAAATTCCCCCCTGTGCTACTCCTGTGCAGTCACACCTTTCTCCCATCCCTCACCTCCGGCAACCACTGATGTGTTCTCCCTCGCTATAGCTTGTCCTTTTGACAATGTCATCATATAAATGAAATCATACTGCATGTAACTTTTTGAGACTGGCTCCTTTCACTCAGCTTAATGCCTTTGAAATTCTTCCCAGTTGTTATGTGTCTTAATGGTTTTGTTCCTTACTGAGTGGTATTCCATTGTGCTCATCTGTTAAATTAACATGTTTGGGTTGTTTCCACTTTTTCATGATTATGGACAGAGCTGCTGCCAACATTTGTATACAGGTTTTTCTGTAAACATAGGTTTTCATTTCTTTTGGGCAAATAGGAGTGAGATTTTTAGGTCATATGGTAAGTGTATGTTTAACTTTACAAGAAACTGCCAAACCAGTTTCTAGAGTGGCTGCACCATTTTGCATTCCCAACAAAACTGATGATTCCAGTTGTTCTGCATCCTTGGCAATATTATGGCTTTTCTGAAGTTTTTGCCATAAAATAACATGTTTCTGTACCTTAGGATGGCTTTAATTTGCATGTATCACTAGCTAATGAGGTTGAACATTTTCCATGTGCTTATTTCCTTCTGCATATCCTCTTTGGTAAAGTGTTCAAGTCTCTTGGCTATTTTCCTTTTTTTAGTGGGTTTTTTTTTTAGTGGGTTGTTTTTTTACTGTTGAGTTGTGGGTATTCTTTGTATATTCTGCATACAAATTCTTTGTTAGATACGCGATTTGCAAATATTTTCTCCCAGTTTGTTACTTTTCTTTTCTGTTTTTAATGAAGCTAAAATTTTAAATTTTGATCAGGTCAATTTATCAATTTTTTATTTCATGGATCCTGTCTTTGGTATCATGTCTAAGAACTTGTAGAGGAAGAAAACATTATTTTTCCTGCTGTCTGCCTAGGTTCTCTGGCTGGGACCCTGCAAATTGGACTGACAAAAGACAGATTAATAGGAGAAAAGCATGCAAATTTATTTAATATAAGTTTTATGTGACATGGGAGACCTCATAAGGAAACAAAGACCCAAAAAACGGTTAAGCCTGAGGATGTTTGCATTAAGTTTGATGAAGAGTGGAAAGGCCTGGGAAAAGGATATGAACTAAGGGTAGTAAATTGGGGGAAACAGCAAGTTTATTTGGATTTCTCTCCATCTCCCTCATCTTTAGAGATAAGAATGCTCCTTTCTTCTGGGGAGAAAGAGGGCACCTCTTATGTGAGGGTCTTATGACCTGCTTCAGTGAAGAAGGGGGAGATCAGATGCAGGTCCTTCCTGAATCTGTTTTTCCAGATTCCTTCAGCTTAAAATATTCAATATGCGAAGTGCCATATTTTGAGGATAGTGCGCTCTGAATCCTGTCAATCTCTTTGCCTAACCCCAGGCCATGAAGATTTTTACCTGTTTTCCTTTAAAAGTCTTATAGTTTCACAAATTATATTTAGGTCCATTTTGAGTTAATTTTTGTATAAAGTGTGAAGATTACGTCAAGGTTCATTTATTTTTTGCATATGGATGTCCAGTCATTCTAACACCATTGTTGACATATTTCTCATTGAATTCCCTTTTTATCTTTGTCAAAAATCAATTGGTCATATTTATGTGGTGGGTCTAGTTACAAATTCTCCATTCTATTCCATTCATCTATGTAACTGTCCTTTTGCCAACAACTATGTGTTGATTACTGTAGCTTGATAGGAAGTCTTAAAATTGGGTAGTGTGATTCCTCCAACTGTATTTTCTTGTTTTAAAAATTGTGTGGCCTATTCTGCTTTCTGTGCCTTTCCATATAAAATTTAGTATTGAGTTATTTATATCTTCAAAAAAAATCTGGCTGAGAATTTGTGCTTCTTTTAAATATGTAGATGGATTTGGGAGAATTGACATCTTTACTATCTCTAAGTTTTTGAATGCAAGAGTGATATGATCACTCTTAATTTCTGGGAACTTCATTTGCAAAAAGAGGATAGATGAACGCCATTTAAAAAGTATTTTTCATGCGATTCCCAGCCTAAAAGAACTTCTGAGCCTGTAAACCCACTCACCTTGATCTCTGGTCCATTAGGAATTAGAGGCTCCAGAAACCGTCTCTCTAGGTCTATGCTGGGTGTGACAGCTCAGAATGTGGCATATGAATTGCTATCAGCCTATGTATGCAGCAGTCCAAACCATGTAGCAAGGCTGGGTCAGATGATAAGAGGAATCCATTCAGCTGAGTCCAGATAACGCTTTTTGGAAAAGGTACAACAGAAGGACTATGCCTTCCACTTGGCTGACTTGCTTGGTGATTTTTGAAAAACTCAAGTTTTCTCTGACTTGTTTTCCTCATCTGTAAAATGAACTAAGTCCTTTCAAGCTATTAAATGTAAAAATACCAAAATATAACAATATATCAGGTGAATCTAATATGCAAGAGATATACAAAAATTTGTTAAGAATCCCAACTTTAAAGACTACAGAGCAAAACTACTGCTACAGTGTTTAGAGGCCCAGAATAACAAGCCTGGTTCCTGATCTCCACCAATATACATATCAGTCCTCCAAACCCTGCCCCTGTGATTGATAAAGGGTGTGACTAGGTCAATCAGATATACAAGCCCATAGTAACATATTCACTTGCTTGTGTGTCATTTCCCTCAGATTATACAATATTTAATCTGGTTTAACTGGCCACCATCTATGCCCTATGGCTCCAAGTGGAGGCCAGGGAAGGCTGTGTTCTTGGCGGGGTCGCGGGGTGGGGAGTTTCTGGGTTAAGCCACCTTATAGATGCCTTGTGCTCTGTCCAGTAGGACACCAGGATGCTTCTAAGGCACTGACTCCTTTCTCCTTTTATAAAAATCTAAAAATGTAAATGTTACACTGATGATTTTTTTCCTGTAAAATACTTAGAAGACTTACAGAGAGAGGGTTATAAGACTAAGGAAATACTTGTAAGACTTTTGAAAGTACCAAACCTTGCATTAAAAAGAATGAACACCTGGCAAATGGAGAAAGAGGAAGAGGGAGAGGGAGAGGAAGAGGGAGAGGGGGAGAGAGAGAGAGAGAGAGAGAGAGAGAGAGAGAGAGAGAGAGAGAGAGAGAGAGAGAGAGAAATTCCTTTTGTGACCTTACCGGTAATACACTCTATTGGCATTATTTTTGAAAAGTAAAAAGCCATTAATTGGACAAATGTCAAACCAGTTGATCTTTATAAGCTTTAATAATATGTAATGAAATTACTAAAGCATGTGTGAAAACATGCAAACTGAAATCTCAGCTTCAAAGTTTACTCCATGCCTTTGAAACCCTTGTGTCTTTGGGGAAGTTTCCCTTAATAGTTCGTTCCCTCACTAAGAGTTTGACATCTTGTGTGGGCCAGCCATGCTTGCAGCACTTGCTTACCCAGTGACCTTACTACACTCCCATGGACCAAGGGTTCTAGCCTCTTAACTCCCTAGGGAGAAAAAAGTACCCTCAATAATTTGTAATCTGAAACAGCAGTGAGACAATCTCGTCTGATTTAGGGAAAAGCAGAAATGGAAGCTGTAGACATCTGGTCTCCCATAGATGTGTTGTGGGAACTTGAGGAAGGCAAAGAGAGCTTGAAGGCAAAGGTCTTCATCTTTGCCACAGGAATATGGCTCACGATGTGTATGAGGAACAGCTAGTTAGTAAAGACAGAAAGGGGTATAGTCCTTAGGAAAGAGGAAGCACTCGAACCATAACTTTGTTTGGTCCTGACCTGTGTTAACAGGGCCAACTAAGGTATTTTTGTTTGTTTGTTTTATTAGTATTTTGTAAAACGACCAAGTTGTAAGGATAGTAAATCTACCCCAATTTTATCATGACAAAGTATAGCTACAAAAAACAACCTTCCGAGTTGCATGAGGATGACTGGAGCATGAAAAAGAGTTTGTGTTTACTGTTTCCGTGGCAAGAACTACCTGTAATTATTTCCTCAGTGGGACTGCATAAAACTGGAATTCCATTTAATCTTACACTAAACAATTTCTATATTTCATGTCATGGATTAGAATGAAAATGGAGATAGTTCATCAACACTGATCTGTGATATAAAAAAGAACAGCGGAGCCGAGGGTATGAGAGTGCATAAAAATGTTTTGTGTTCTGACCAGTACATTGCTTTAAAAAAATTTTACAGTCAGGCCCAATTGTTCATTCTCTCCATGCAGAATATACTCACATATTCATTTTTAAAAGGGCAAATCAACCATAATTCAGTTTATAAACTGTGAAGCTGGTTGTGAATGTCTGGATGAATATTCATTAGAATCTCTTAATCTGCCATCGACTGTGATTCATTAGGCATATGTAAATATCACTCACTTTAATTGCCCCTAAACTGACTTAACATAATATTGTCATTAGCAAATTATTAGTTATTTGTGTAACTAATGGTACATTATGGTGTGCACGTTAAATCTCCAAATATATGATTACAATTATGATGTTTTATGCTGGAGGCTTTCTAAACTATTTGATGAAATATAATGGAGTCAGATCAAATCTGGTATGTTAATAGGACAGTTGCAGAACTTTTTTCTGCACCTTGGTGCTGTTATCATATTCCAGCTACTCACTCTTCCTGTCGTTTGACTTGTCATGGCTTCTTTCTATTGTCTTGTCTGCACCAAAGACCTCAGGAACTTCCTCAACTCTGGTCTCCCACATTTTCCCTAACAGGCTCAATTCCGGTTGGCTTTGGTAAAAATGACTTCATTTTTAAAAATATTCACTCCTTGGAAGTGGAACAAACAATAGAAAACGCATAAAGAAAGCATAGATGACCTTTCTGAACACTGGTCTACAAGGGTAAGGCCTGCACGTAATTTAACCAACTCATAGGAACTTTACCCTCTGGGGTCGTATTTGGGAGACAGCATTTGACCTTCATTAAGTTCATCAGATGGTGAGATGTGTTGCAGCTCTTTTCGCCAGGATTATCTTCTAGGAAGAACTTAATACTTCCTATAAACCCTTTTCATTCTTTGCATTGCTCTTTCTGACAATTTTGTTTACCTGCCCCTCTATTTCCAAAGCAGTTATTTTACAACAAAGTCATGTAGAAAAGGACTTCCTCTAGATCTCCATCTCCACAGCAATATCAGGAGATTTTTCAAAGAGAATCACTTGCTTTTATCGTTTATAATTATTACCAATTCACTAAGTGAGCTGCTAGGAATAAAGTTGACCCAGCTGACTGGCAGAGACGTTTACAATTAGTATTCCTTTAGTCACTGCTAATTGCCTAACTGGGGACAGGAATATGTTCATACAAAATGAACTAACAGAGGCAGAAAAGCCTTTTATGATGTTGCCTCCCTAAATATTAGTGCATTAACAGACCATTGGTGTCTATAAACACATTCTGACAAATGCATGTTTCTGTCTTTGATAATGTTCTAGATTAATTGCCATTTCATCTTAATTTAATAAGCTATCCTTTTGGTTAAAAAAAAGTGCTTACACAAGAAAAGAAATTATTGAGATAATGACGGCATAATGAATATAGATTGTGGTACAAATCTCCTGAAGCGATACCAACATTCCAGAAACATGGTCAAGCATTATTGTATTTAAAATAAAGCAAATTTCTCAGCCTAACATACTTCAGGTTTAACACTACTGCCGTAAAGTAAAACAATTCTGATTCTTTTGATTGTCTGTGAATGATTGAATCCTTCTCCCCAAGATGTTTAGTTGTGAGTTTGAGAGCCATTCTAGCCAATATAATTCCTCTCAATTTAAGAAGTGGTTGGTTGAGGTGCCACTTCTATGCTATACACACTTCTGACGTAATACCTATTGTCTTCTGGTTCAGAGCCATGCCTGCCTCCTCTGCAGACTATAAGTTCCAAAGTCAAGGGCTTTGTGTCTAATACAGAGGTTAGAAAATTGGTCAGATTGGGTTTGCCACTTGTTTTTATAAAGCTCAATTGGAACACATATGTCCACTCATTTAGTATTGTAACAGAGACCAACATTCTTGTTCACAGAGCCTAAAACATTTATTTTCTGGCCTTTTACAGAAAAATGTGGCCAACCCATGGTCTAATAAACAGAATGTTGCCCGAAAATGAATGTTGCCCCAAACAAGCATCTTTATGACAAAAATTTATGCCTCAAATGTCTTTAGAGTCAATCATATATCATGTAGTTAAAAAAGGTTTGGTCACTTGTAACTCTGACATCACAGAGGCATCAAAAATATGTAATTTATTTGAGTCCTGACAATTTTATTAATATATAGCTTGGCTGAGATATTTGGCTGGGTTTATATAATAAGTACATTGTCTTTTTAGTGAATTATGGTTGAATACAAACTGTGACTTAGAAAGTCACTTTAAATTTTGTTCAGACCTCTGGGTCCATTTTAGACTCAAATACAAGTTTTTTTTTTAATGTATACATGTAGGAGGAATAAAGTAACACTCCTGTCCTGCATGGCTGGTAAGCTGATGGGGTAACTAGCCACAGTCTTTCTACTTAAGATCCGATGAGCTTCTATCGATACTTAAGATCTTCCTGGGAAAGATTTCTTCCTAATAAAACAAAGCTGGACTATGAGCTTGACCTAATAACCAAGCTCCTATTGGATGAGAGAAGTGATTTGGAGTGCACTGTGAAGGTGGTACTCAAACTGCCCTTTGTCCAGAGGTACAAGCCACACGATTTGAGATTCCCTCAACCTGATATCACATCAGAACCACCTATGAAGCTATTGTTGGAGAGGCAGGTCTGCCATGAGCTCTGAGCTCATGCACCTTCTGGCTGAGTATGCCCAGAATGTAAGGCCTGCACTGTTCATTATCATGGGCATTTCTCAGAGCTGTGTTTATAGTGAACAACCTACATCCTAACTCCTTACTGTATGGGGGAAAGCATAACAATGTGCTCTATTGGAGAGATACCATGCCTTGCTCCTGTTACCCTCTGAAGTGGAAGCAAAGAGGGAGGGCCTCCCTTACCATGTCCCAGGCAACAGTAAATGAGCCTGTGACTTAAATTCTACAGGCAAGGGCAATCCACAGGGGGCTGGGCAAAGGTGGGACGATAGTGAGGATCTTGTCAGAGAAACTGGTTTGTGTTTAGAGGCTGTGTGCAGCAACAGAAAAACTGGTGTCCTGATGAGACTGGGTATTTCCGTTAAGAGGCAGATGATGCGCTTTCTGCTCCTTCCCTAGAGATGCTTCCATTCCTGCCCACTTTCCAAGTCTTGTGTCTTCTCTTCAGATGCCTGTCATTTACTGAGCCACTGATATCCTGCCAATTGTTTCCTTTCTCCTTAACATGGCCTGAGTGTTTCTATCATTTGCAATCAGCAACCCTAACTGATAGAGAACTAAATTGTAGCCCTTCAAAAACCAAGCATATGTGACCTTAAGCATAACAGGAGAGAGATTGAGAAGGGCTTTTGCCAACCATTCCCTCCAGCTTCCCTTACCTTGAGCATCCCATAGAAAAAGTTTAGAACATGCATAAAATCATCTATGGAGATAGAGAAGCATTAATTTTTCTATTCTGCCAAAGTTCAAATTTTGCAAATCCTTCATCAAAATAGGAAATAAATAACAAGGAGAAATATGAGCACCATCTTGGAGAGGGCCTATGAGAACCAAGGCAGAAATGAAAGTGTTCGCTATTTTAAGCTGACTAGACGCATGATGCACTGTAATGACCACTGGTCATGCCCTCTGCCAGAGATGACCACCCTGGTGGGACCAGATGTCAGGCTAGCAACTAACAGTATTCAGAGAAATTGAGAAATTGGCTTCAGTCATCTTTACCATGTCCTCTTTGATGACTCTCATCTAAATATGGGAATTTAGCACTTTTTGTTTTACATTCTAATTAGAAATGGCTGGTTCCCTGATGCAGCCCCTAGGCCCTTCACAGACTTGTGCAAAGTACATTCTGTTGCCAGTCTCTGCTCTGCAGACCCCCTCCCAATACACTTCCTCAGGGGACCCTTCTCAGCTGGTTAATCTGATAACTCACATGTTTGGCACAGGAGAAATCTTTGGGAAAACTTCTCATAGAAGCTGGGGCTGAGATCACCTTTTTTAATATGAAAAAGTTTGGCCTGAAATCACCATTTTTGTTCCTTGTTCAAATCTCCATTTTACTACTTAGCACATATTAAACTATCCCTTCTTAGGCTTGCAGCTTCTTCAGTTCAGGGAATGCAGGCCATGCCTTTGTATGCTTGGCACCTGTCACAGTGCCTGGCACGTGGTAGGTGTTAAATAAATGTTTGTAAAGTGAAGCTGAAGGATCCATGTTTGGCGCATTCTGAAATGCCAATCTGTTCCTCCTCTCAAATGACATTTTCATTTTGGCAAGAGAGTTTTTTGGAGACTATTTCTAAGTCCAGGGTAGAGTGCAGGTTTCTGGGGCTTTAAGTCACTATGTCGGGCTGCTGAGGGAGATATCAGGAGGCACAGATACTCTAGTTTCCTCAAGTCACACTCATAACTGCTGTGTCAGGAGTGATCATGACACAATGGGCTCTTCATGATAGGGACTCTTCTTGGCTCAAGCCCTTGCCAGAATCCTGGGCTCATATCTACAGAATGCACCAGACTGTCAACAAAGCCCTACATTTCAAGTACATTTATCAAAAAGAATGAAAGAATAAGAAAGCTCAAATGAACATACTTTTAGCAATGGACCAAAGTGGTTAAGCTGAATTTCCAGTCTCTTCCTACACCCAAGCAAGATGTTCAATGAGCAGGTCTGCTGGTGTGCCTTCCAAGTGATAGAGACCACTCACCCCTGCACCATGATCTGCTTGCTCCACTGGTATCAGTCATGCGCTGCTTTGTGCTTCTGGTCTGTTCTATCTCCTGTTAGCTTTCTACAGTGTTCTTTTGGAAGGTGTGTCCAAGATATCTTGACTCAACCCCCTAGGAAATCTTTGGCTTCCTGCGAATCCTATGCTGGGCACTGTTGACAGTTCTTCCTATAGGGCTTATATACTTCTTCATTAGGATTCTCTTCTCTTGGGACAGATTTGCCTTGGTCACACCTTAGCTCTTTGGCACATTTAATACAGCTCTGTCTCATTGGCCACCAATCTCAGTGTAATTTAGATGTCCACGGGATGTAGAGAGGATAGCAGATATGATTTAGCTGTGCATAGTCTGTGCAGGGGGTGGCAGAGGTAACTTAGCGTACATGGGATAGCAGGAACATGGAGAAAGAATAGTGATTTAGCCCTGGGTTGGGCGGAGTCAGGGAAAGCCCCATAGTGAAGGTGCCTCTTGGAGAATGAGTGGAACTCTTCCAGCAGACAATGGTACATTCCAGGCAGGAGAAAGAACTTATAAAAAAGCAAAGCATATGGGGGCCGGCCGAGTGGCGCACTGGTTAAGAGCTGGTTTTGGGATACCAGCAGCCCCGGTTCGGATCTCACATATGAGGGCCAGTGACACTGCTCTCTACAGCTAACAACAGCTCCACCTGGAGCTGGGCTGTGCGAGCCCCAGTGATGGTGTAGGCTGCAGCCCCTGCTGCAGGGGCTGCCATAGGCTACAGTGGCGGGCAGCCAGCATGAGCGGCTGGCAGCCACCGTGAGCTGCCAATAGCCGCAGTGAATGACCATCCAGAGGCCGGTGACCAATCTGCCTCATCCGGGAAGAGCGCAATTACAATACCAACATGGCCAGTGAAGCAACGTCCTCCTCAACTAGAATGAAGAACAAAAAGACAGCAACTTGTCTGTTCCCCTTCCCCGATTCCCCAACGCTGTTCCTCTCCCCCAATTCCCCAATTAAAAAAAAAATATCTTAAAAAAAAAAAAAAAAAAAGCAAAGCGTATGAAACATTATATATAGCATATGGTGACCATGGGAGTAAAGCTAGAGAACTATAAGAACCTCTATTTCATTGCAAGAAGTTCGAAAGCCATTCAAAATATAGGCAGGAGTGTGACATGATAAGATTGATGTTCTAGAAAACTGCAGTGACAGGCTGGAAAATGGATTGGAAGAAGTCAAAACTGGAGATAGGACAATCAATACAAGGGACATTTACGATAATCTGAGTGATGGTGAGGTGAGGGCTTAATCTTTGGCAGTCAAAGTGTGACATACAAAAGAGAACGGATTGAAAGATATTAAGAGGATACCAATCATAGGCATATGGATGCAGGAGAAAGAAGAGCCAAGAAAGACCGTAAGTTTTGTGATCTAAGTGACAGAATGGTCAATAGTGGCATTCACTGACATGGGAAGCCACAAGGAAGGCATGGAGGTTGATGGTGATCTGAACATTTTGAATATGAAGTGCACATAGGATCTACAGGTGGAGCTGTCTCAAAAGCTGAATGATACATGGGTTAGTAAAGAGGTCTGGACTAGAGTTCAGATTTGGCATGTTAGAACCACTAGTTAGTGAACTTGGGCAAGTTATTAAGTTGTCTGTGCATCAGGTTCTTCATCTGTAAATGAGAATAACAATAGTACCTACTTTGTAGAGTTGTTACAGGTATTAAGTGACTTAATACATGTAAATTTCTTAGAACCACGCCTGGCATTACATAAAAGTATTAGTTATTGTTTAGTATTATTAATGTTATTACTTTTGACAAAATACCCCCATTACATGTGTTACTATTTTTTGAAATTTAGTATTCTCATTTTTTCTGTTTTATTGAGGTATAATTGACAATTAAAATTCTAAGATATTTAAAGTGTACAAATTGAGGGTTTGATATATACATATCTTGTGAAAGGATTCCACCCAACTGAATTAATTAACACATCCATCACCTCACATATTAACTTTTTGTTTTTTGTTTTTTGATGAGAGCATTTAAGTTTTACTCACTTGGGAAATTTCAATTATACAATACAGTGCTATCAACTATAGTCACCATATACATTAGATCCTCAGATTTTATTCATCTTATAACTGAAAGTTTTTACCCTTTTACTAACCTCTCCCGATTCCTCCTGCCCCAACCCATGGCAACAACGTTTTTACTCTGTTTCTGAGTTCCACAATTTTTTTTAGATTTCACGTATAAGTAATACCATGCAGTGTTTGTCTTACTCTGTCTGGTATATTTCATTTAGCACAATGCCCTCTAGATTCATCCGTGTTGTTATTACAAATGACAGAATTTTTTTCTTTTTTTAAGGCTGAATAATACTTCTTTGTATACAAGGTCTTTTAAAAAATATGGTGAATGTTTAAATTTAAAAAATTATTACAAGGGCCGACCGAGTGGCTCAGTTGGTTAAGAGCTCACTCAATAGTGCGAGCTGAGCTCTGAGCAACGGCGGTTTGATGCCAGCCTGAGCTGAGTTGCCGTTGAGCTGCCAACAGGTGGCAGGATGGCTCAGCTAGAAAAAAAAAATATTACAGTAAAAGGAATATTGCCATTAGTCCCCCTCAAAATATTCCTCCTCACTTTGAACGCACTTATCCCATTGTTCTTGCCACTTTCTGAAGCAGCTCTGAAAGTCCTCTTTTGTGAATGTCTTTAGTTGCACTGTCGTGGCTGCCTCAATGTCCTGAATCAATTCAAAACATTTACCTTTCATGGTCTTTTTGACTTTGCGGAAGAGCCAGAAGTCACATGGTGTCAGATCCAGTGAATAAGGTGGCTGAGGACACACCATGGTTTTTTTTGACAGAAATTGCTGTACCAGAAGTGATGTGTGACATGGAGCCTCTTCATTGTGATCCCAAAGTACGGCGAATGCTGCTGCTGAGTGGCATCCAACAGAAAGGCAGGTATCTTTAATATGGGAAGCTGCGCATCAAACCTTAGTAACAATGTGTGACAAGTAAGTTTCAACTTATTCAGTGCAGTCAGTCAGATGTGAGCTATGGTTGAGAGAAGGTGTGTTTTAAAGTGTGCCATAAATCATCCTCCATCATGACAACGCTCCATGTCACACACTGCTTTTGGTATACAACAATTTCTATCAAATAAAAACACTACCGTGTGTCCTCATCCACCTTATTCACTGGATCTGGCACATGCAACTTCTGGCTCTTCCCCAAAGTCAAAATGATTCAAGACATCGAGGCAGCCACAACATTACAACTAAAGATACTTATGAGAGGACTTCCACAACTGCTTCAGAAAGTAGGAAGAATGATGTTAAAAGTGAGGGGGAGTATTTGCAGGGGGATTAATGGCAATGTGTCTTTTACTGTAATAAATTTTTTTTAAATTTAAATATTCACCGTATTGATCACACTTCGCATATCATATATTCTTGATCCATTCCTCTGTTGACCATTGCATGTATTCTTTAACTGTCTCTTCCAACCCTCCTTCCTTTCTGCCACCCATCCTTAGTAAAAACCTCAGTTCTCACAGTTTATACAAAGGCTATACAAGGGCCTATATCTTTATGCATTTTTTTTCTTAAAAAAGAAACAAAGCATAACCTCAAATGAGTTATGCGTATTGCCAGTTTGAAGAGTCCCGGGAAAAGCTTGCCATGAAAACCTTTTGCAGTTGCTTCTATGAGTCTAACCAACACTCTCCCCAGAGTAAAGCGAGGAATGCCTGTGCCACTAGTGCTTCTGTTCCTGTTCCAAAACCACTTTGTTCTTCCCCAATTATAGAATTAATACATCCACATTGTACAAATCTTTGAAAAAAGCAAAAAAGTATAAAGAAGACAGTAAAAATCACCTATAATCAAGACATAACTACCGTATGAATATTGTTTGTTTATCTTTGGAGCTTTGCTCCTCTGGAGATGCCAGCAAAGACCCCACCCCACCCCCAGGCTGCCTGCATCCTGACCCTGCTTCTGCTGTTCTGTGCAGGTGACTTAAGACATTCATTGTGATCTTTAGGTTTCAGAAAGCTTTCAGACTGGGAAGAAATGCAGCATTTGATTGAGTGTCCTGGCTGAATTCCAGCTGAAGCCCTGATGGTTTCAGGGTCTCAGTTGTAACTTCAATTGGATTAGTTACCCATTAGTTCTTTTTCTGACCCTGGGTGGAGGGGTGCAGGCACGGGTAAATCAGGAGTAGCTGCTTTTAAGTAAAGGGAGCCCTGCTGAGTGGGCTCTGTAAATTATCCCACCAGAAGGGAAAACTCTGTAGGGATCAAAGACTCTGGGAAAGAGCAGGGTGTCATTGACCCTCCTGCTGCCTTTACCCACTGGCACGCCCTCTCCAAGTGGGAATCCGTGGAGGTGGAACACCACTGCTAGGGCATTTATCTATTATGCAGTCTCGCTCTACCGTGGAGAATGTGCATGCTTACTGAACACCCTGGCATAACCCTGCGCAAGTTTCACAAACATCTCACCCATCTTTCATTTTAAGGGTGAGGAAGGGATTGCGTTGCACAGTGCCCAAGCTTGGCACTGCAAGCATTCTCGGTATTGCTATTTCAAAATTTTGATTTTAGGCAAAATCTGGGATACAAAAGTCAGTTTATTGCCCCAATGCATGTCAGGTGGTAAAGCTGAAAACTTTATAAGGACCAACAGCCCAGAGACCAAGCTGGCAGAAAATGTTGCTTAAACATTCTGATCATGTAGGAAGCAGGGACAGCATGCCTTGAACCTTGAACCAGAGGAAATCGAAATACACTGAGTCCAACAGTATTCAGACCCCTAATTGCTGTTAATTTGAATTCAGCAGCAAATTTTGCATAATACCCATAAATGACCTTTTTTCAGGGGTGCAGTGTTATAATTGTTGGGACCTTGGTAACAAATACCTAGTGCCACTTAATGATGGAATGACATACCTCTGACATGCAAATTTTTACAGCACAGCAATTAAGCAGTTTAGAATTTTACGACAGTGTTTGGGCTTTACATACAACAAAAAGGGGGGCCATAAAGGCTTGTGATGGATGGGCTAATCCCCACTGGAAATATACCATGTAATGCTGTGAAGACAATACATTATGAATAGCGTTGTGATGATTAGTTGTTAATCTCCCTTCCCATCCTCCCCCAGGTCCTTTTCCTGCCCACCCCCCCCACCTGCAGGGTGCACAACTGAAAACTACATGGCAGCCACATTGTTGGGACACGAGTCTGGGGTACAGATGGGAAAGTTGGGGCATAGCAATCTGCTGTGTGTACGGAATACAGAGCAAAAGGGGCTTGCAGCGAGGCAGCTTGTCAGCAGGGGACAGGACTGGGGGCCATATGCCACTCTTCTTCTCCCTTCTGTCACCAAGTCTGCCGCCTCATCCTTCTGTCAGGGGACACTAATGATGAACATGTTTTAAACAGTTTTGTTTACCTAGCAACAGCTTTTCTAAGAGGGGGTCTTAATTAGTCACCTTAAACAATTTTTGGTTTGGATTTTTTTTAAAGCATTCATTCATTTGTTCATTCATCTGAAAGAAGCTCTCTCTTGCTCATGCCACACGCTCCCCGTTTTCCCCCACCCCCTGTACCCTGGAGGCTCTTGTTACTGTTTCCATGAAAAGTGTGTCTGCATTACAAAACTAGTTTTAATAGCTGTATGCCATTTTTCTTTCTTTCATACATACTTTAATACCACAATTAGCTTTGAAGGGTAGATTTTTCTCCACTTGTCAGAGGCAGTTCTCCTTTGTGAAGCTCTTCAAATAGGATCTGCATTTTAAAATGAAATCCCATTTGGCAAATTGTTTCCCCCATAATTTTGTACTCCTCATTGTTGTCACTTTCACGTGAAAGGAGCAGACCCAAAGCTGATTTAGCTAGCAGTTCACTCAATCATGACAAAAAAAAAAAAAATTAAATTCTAATTTGAATTTCATCAATTATGTTATTGGTTTTCCTTTCAAATTTCATTCACAAAGCACAGGGAAAGCAAAATAGCCTCCTACTGTTTTCCGAGTTACCTTTGCTTTTGGTCCCCTTTATGTAGTATAAAGAAATAGGAATACTGTGAATTCATAGATTTCTATTTATACAAAATAGTGCTCAATTTTTAAATGTCTGTTAAGTTGTAAAATATTAAATTCAAAGTGACTTAGAGACAAATTCCAAAATAGCGTCATCCAAAATGTTGAAAATGAAATGCTTTTTTTTTTCCTGTAATAAAATTTGTGAAAAGTAGGTTAACAGCCAAAAGACAATGCCACCAAATGTGTTTAATCATTAACTCTCATTAGACAATAGCGTCCATAAAAATCAAATGACACAGGCTAATTCCTGCAAGACTACTTCTGCTCTTACATTATTGAACCAGCTTTTGCCTTTTTGTAAAAGAACAACACCTCTTTCAAGCCACTGGTTGTTTCCTCTTAGAACCTATGGTCTGGTCCACTTCAGCCACAGAAATGTTCACCACTGAACATCAAGCTTCATGTTTATTCAAAAAGTGGAAGGACTAAAATGTAGGCATGGTGGGAATAGAAAAAAGCTGATCCCAGAAGAGAGTTCTTAGAATAAATGTTATATTTTTGTTGGTAACTTAGTTTGTATTGTAGTAAAGTAAATAATTGTTTTTTAATTGAATGTTTCTTTTTTCTCCATACGACCATAGTATTTCAGAAATAGGTTTCAGTTCAGAACTCTAAAGATGAATTGTTTATCACGATGGATATTTTCAAATTTTAATTAATAGACTTATTTTTAGAGCAGCTTTAGGCTTATGGAAAAATTGAGCAGAAAGTACAAAGAGTTCCCAAATACCTCCTTACTTCCCCCCTACAGTTTCCCTTACTTGTAATATTTTGCATTGGTATGGGACATTTGTTATAACTGATGATTCAGTATTAGTACAGTATTTCAGTAAAATTCATACTTTACATAAAGGTTCACTCTTAGTGTTGTACAGTTCTATGGGTTTTGACAAATGTATACCTACATGTATCCACCATCACTGTATCATATAGAATAGTTTCACTGTACTGAATATCTCTTGTGATCCACCTGTTCATTCTTCCTTCTGTCCACAAGTTGTGGCAACCACTGATATTTTTACTGTCTCTATAGCTTTGCTTTTTCTACAATGTCATATAGTTGGAATCATACAATATGTAGCCTTTTCATATTAGTTTCTTTTAGTTAGTAATATGCATTTAAGCTTCCTCCATATCTTTTCATGGCTTGATAGCTCATTTCTTTTATTGCCAAATAATGTTTCATTGTATGGATGTACCAAGATGAATTTTTATAGCATTTAATTTGCTCATTACTGTCAAAATAGGAAAAATCTACTGTTCAAAGGTAATTGAATGTATACATTAAAAGGCTCATTTGATTCTTAAATTTGAAGATAAATTTGAAAAAGGTTTGTTTAAAAAGTTTGCAGTGGCTACTAGAAGGTAAAGGTGGGTGGTAGAAGAGGGAAAAGGAAGTCAAATATATGGCTATGGAAGGAGAACTGACTCTGGGTGGTAAACACACAATACAATATATAGATGACGTATTATAGAATTGTACACTTAAAACCTATGTAATTTTACTAACCAATGCCACACCCAATATATTTAATAAATTTAAAACTAATTAAAAGTTTGGCTTCTATTTTGGGTTCACTAGTAGCATAAACATTATAATTACTTAGTGTAAGTTATATTTAACATTAAGTGAAAAAATAATAATAAATCTTCTAAGATGATGTGATCAGGGGAGGATACTTGATAAGATTTGCAGTTAACCAAGAAATGTCATGTCATCAATATGTATGTCAAATGGGGAGAGACAAAAACATCTGTGTATAAGTGTGCATGTGTGGGTATGGTTTTGTGTGTGTGTGTGACTTGCCAGGAATTCTTTGTCAGGAAGCTGAGTACAGCGAGTCACCTTGGCAAACTTTTAAAGTATCACTTGTTAGATGCCTCTAAATTACATCTTCTAGGATGAAGAGGTACCAATCATCCTAAGGCAGGGATGGACCAGAAACTTTCATGATTGATGAAGACTGCCTCTAACAATATCACTTGATGTAACTCATCAAGTTTGAAGTTGTTTAGGAATCAGGAGTCTTTGGGGGGAAGGGGATTGAGACACCGGTGACCTTCCTTTTCAGTATCAACATGTTTAGAATGAAGCAGAGAGGTTGGAATTGTCCCAGCTACAGTCCACAGGTTGGAAAGAACTCCAAAGTCCCTGAAGTGGAACTTACGTGTTAGAAGGGAAGTCAGGACCCAAACCCAGCTCAATACCAGGGGCCAAGTACGTAAGGTACCTTGTATAGCTGGGGCTGGAAGCAGACCCCTGAGCCACTGCCTCACAATGGGTTTGCTTCCCAAGTGGATGTGGCCTGGAGGAGCAGGCCCAGGAAGCCCCCACGTTGGGTGTCACCTCAGTGGGGGAAAGTGTTTTGGGCAATGGCAGGACCTGCATCAGCTTTTAACATGTTTCCTTTCACTTCCCCCTGGCATTTAGAAGCCAAGGACCTGTTATTAAATAATTTCTCTCCAGTGTTATTGGAAATTCAAAGAGTGGGGAGGTCTCAAGAAGCAAATGCTTGTGTTACTCACTGAAAAACTAACAACAGTGAAAAAATGTGGTTTCATTTGTACCCCACGCTGGTGAAAGGAACCATATCACATGTCCAGCTCAGATTCTAATGAGCAGTAACTCTTCTTTCACACACGATGGGGGCAAAGAACCAAACGGTCACCCAATGCACAGATTAGACTGAGAGACAAACTGAGTCTCAGTGTCCTGCACAGAAAAATCATTTCCTTGCTAATGAGTAATTCAGCACTAATATTTTGTTGGGCATAATACAGAACTGCAGTCTTTTTTGTGATATACCGTTTTCTGTTTCTAAGATACATGTTAAAAATATATTTTAACATCACTGACATGAGGATTTTATTATAATCAAATACATCCCCATTTGCTATTATCATTATGAAATGGTTGTTACTATCTGCAGTGCCCCAGCTTGGCCAAAGCTGTTTATGTTGTCACTTCAATTGCATCATGAGCCTGGTTGGTACTAATGAGTTGAGCTGTTGTTAATGTCTGCCTGATTGTTGTTGAACTTCCTATTGATTACTTCTGATAGATTTTCTTTTTTAAAATCAGCATCAATAAGTGTCAGGGACTTCGAAGGAAATCCCAAAGGAGCACTTTTTAAAGAAATGATGCATCACTTATATTGCTGTTGTCACAGACATATTATTGTGTAAAAACATCCCAGGTGATAAGAAAGCACTTCTCTGTAATTTAATTGACAGCTTTTTTTCCCCCTCTGGTCTTTCTTAGTGATATATAAAATAACAGAGCATATTTCTATCAAAGATTTCTTAGTTACATAACAGATAACCTGCTGCATAAAAGCCTGTCACATTTTTCATTGATATATAGTTAACATTAACCAATAACCATCTCAAGTGTTTGCTGGGTTATATATCTAACCCTTTAATTCCAACACTTTAAACATATTTTGCTTTGCTAAAATACAAGCGCTTAGATTTTTCAAACATGCTGCTACTGGTCTTTCTTGTTACAAATTTTTAAGGAGTATAGAGAACAAATTTTCACCATTTTAAACAATCTATTAGTAAGACATTCTAATGTGCCTGCTTTAATCACGCCTTATATATCATGAGTTCCTACTGGTGTTCATATGGATCAATAGATCATAGTTCTATTGGAATTCTATGGTCAAATACATTTGTACATACTATTATAGTCAAATCTATATTAGCTGGACTCCACCTTACAATTTAGTCAAACTACCTGGGCAGTCAAAGTTCTGATGCTTGCAGAAAGCAATATGAGGAGCCTTACTTATAGAACATGATTTAATGTCATTTTTATTTAGTTGTTTGTTCAACAGATATTAAATGCAGACTATGGAACAGGCACCAGAATAGACATGGAGGGAACAGAGGTAAACAAGCACATGTCATGGAAACATTCAAGCATTCCCTGTTATCTGATTACCCACTAGGCAGTGATATTTGTGTTAGCTGCTATGTTGAGCCAATCACCAAACACACAATATCTTCTAAAACTTTGCACACTGAAAGTTTTACAGATCCAGATATGTAGTATACGTCTTCATGTCATACTGAGAATTTAGCAATTTGTGGTATTTAATTGTTTGTTAGGAATATGGAGTGAAAGTGAAGGACATGATCATTAATGCTGGAATTCTCAAATAATTACTAATATTGCAGCCATTTTACCTTACATACCACTTGTGACTTCCAGGATGAGTCCTTCCTGTTCCCGTGAGTCCTCCTACCTGGTGATCACAGCTGGATCACATGGAAGCAAGAGGCTGACAGGAACATTCTCAGTGCCTTCCCCACTCATATTCTCTCACCCCCACTCATATCGCATTCCTGGCCATCTGGGTCTAACAATCTGACTGCTCGAAGTGGAAGAAAGATAAGGGACAGTTCTTCTCCATAAGGCAGTGGCTCTTCAATTTGAGAGAATATAAAATGACACGAAGAGTTGTTAAAACCCAGAGTTTTAGGCTCTATCTTAGAGATTTTGATTCAGTAGAACAGGGTGGAACCTAAGAATTTTGATGCAGGTGGTCTCTAACCCATACTGCTCTAAGATCCAGGGCAGGGCCAGCCGAAACAATTTATTCTCTGCTTCATTTTCCCCTGAAACCCACAGTAATCTTTTAAATTACTTTATTAGTCACATAAGAGGCAAGATAGTGAGTGTATCTCTCTCTCTCTCTCTCTCTCTCTCTCTCTCTCTCTCTCTCTCACACACACACACACACACACACACACACACACACACCACAAAAGGAAGAAAAAAGTGCTCAAAAAAGAAGACACTGGGGCCGGCCGAGTGGCTCCGTTGGTTAAGAGCTCGCTCAAGAGTGCGAGCTGAGCTCTGAGCAATGGCAGTTCGATGCCAGCCCGAGCTGAGTTGCTGTTGAGCTGCCAACAGGTGGCAGGATGGCTCAGCTAAAAAAAAAAAAAAAAAAAGAAGACGTGGCTCTGGTTCCATCTGCGATAGAATAATGAGTATTGGCCTTCCCCTCCCATAGTAGACAACTATAAAAGCAGACATTATATGAAGCAACTGTTTTTAGACATTGATTAACACACAGTGCAGGGTTGGTACCCTTGAGAGAAAGAAAACTCCTGAGGGGTGTTCCACACTCAGCCCAGCTTTCTGCCTGGACCTGGAGACCCTTTCCAAACTGCAGTCAGACCACCGTACTTTCACTGGGCAGAAACACAGGAGTTGGACTTTGAGCCTGATGAGGCAGCTGTGGTTTGCAAGGCAGGGTATGGAAGAGGAGGGAGGTGGGCAGGAAAGAAGCTCCATAGTCTTGACATTTGGCTGGGTCAAGAGGTGCGTGTGCTGAGTGTGACTCTGTGAGCCATGGCCAAGAACAGCGATGGATCTCTGATGCCCAAAGCTCTCAATGTAGGAAGAGACTGGATTTCCAACCAGCCCGAGGAGAGAACCCTCTGAGCACTCTGGGCATCAGCTGAGATACCAGAAAAGCCACGTCTCTCTAGTCATGTCATGTCCAGGTTAAAGCCCTTCCTCGACTCCCCGTGTCTCTCAGGGGAAAGGGCTAAAGTTTTTGTCCTGCCTTCCAGAATGGTTTGGGTCCTGCGGCCAGCCACTCGAGCCATCTCTTCTCCCTGCTCTGTTGGTTTTCTGCATTCTAAGCACCTCGTTTTAGGCTCCCTCCAACCTCAGGGTCTTTACCCAGGCTATTCCCCCTGCCTGAGATACAGTGCAACTCATAACACACACACACACACACACACACACACACACACACACACACATTCTCTCTCATACTCACACAAAAGCAAAATAGACATTTTATAAAACAATACTTAATGTTTCTATTCTATTTTATTTTATTCTATGTATTTTTTTCTTGCTGGTCAATACTTACTATATTGATTTCATGACCCTTTAATTAGTGGTATTCTGCAGTTTGAAAAACACTGCCAGTTCTGGGGTAAAACAGGGATTGAGGGTAGCAGACAAAAAAACAAAAACAAAACGTAAAACCAACATACAAGGTCCCTGAAGTCATACTTGTTAATTCATTTTCTCTCCTCCTAGTGTTATGATTATGATTAATTAGCAACCAATTTCTGTTTTTTTTCTTTGTATCTAGTCAGGCTGGATAAAAAAGCAAGGTCTAGCAAGGAGGGTATTTAGGGAAGTGAAAACTACTCTGTATGATACTATAATTGTCATTATACATCTGTCCAAACCCATAGATTGTGCAACACCAACAGTGAACCCTAATGTACACTATGAACTGTGGGTGATAATGATGTGTCAAGGTAGGTCCACTGAGTGTGATAAATGTATCAATCTGATGTGAGATTTTGATAGTGTCAGAGGCTCTCCCTATGGTGGGAAATCTTTGTATCTTCTGCTCAGTTTTGCTGTGAACCTAAAAGTGCTCAAAAAATTTAGTTTATTTATTTTTTTAAAAAAGAAACTATGTGAGAGACCTCATGCCAAAGTAGCTGAAAGTAAGACAAGCATAGCACCTTCAACCTGTGGCAGCTGGAGTTTAATGACAAACACAGACCTCTAACCCATATGTAGTGTAAGAGTGGAAATGAGGGAATTAGAGTTCCCTGCAACACACAGGAGAAGGAGTTACATTTAAGGAATGTTTTTCAATCGTTTTGACCATGCCATGTACTAAGGAATGCCATTTACAGTGCAACTCATAACACACACACACACACACACACACACACATTCTCTCTCACACTCACACAAAAGCAAAATAGACATTTTATAAAACAATACTTAATGTTTCTATTCTATTTTATTTTATTCTATGTATTTTTTTTCTTGCTGGTCAATACTTACTATATTGATTTCATGACCCTTTAATTAGTGGTATTCTGCAGTTTGAAAAACACTGCCAGTTCTGGGGTAAAACAGGGATTGAGGGTAACAGACAAAAAAACAAAAACAAAACGTAAAACCAACATACAAGGTCCCTGAAGTCATACTTGTTAATTCATTTTCTCTCCTCCTAGTGTTATGATTATGATTAATTAGCAACCAATTTCTGTTTTTACTTCCCTGTAGGGTGTCTTCATGTACAGAAGAGACTGGACAGTGAAAATTATGTTTCCTAGATTCCCTTGCAGCTAGGGTCTTGAACAGCTAGGTTCTATGTTTGATATAGGCTCTGCAAGTCAGCTGCAGTAGGAAGACTAGAAAATTGGAATGGAGTCAGACACCACCTTGTGGATTTTAGGTGGTTACAGCTGGAAGCAAGGTGTTAAAGACGTGATATCTACATGATAGTGAGCAGGTGCCTAGTCAGCAGCTTAGGGCTGTGGTGTCAGCAGCTTCCTGACCTTTGGATTGTGACTATCGCAGTATATTCTTAATGATGGCTTCTGATTCCTGCCACCGTTCAATGATTTTGTAAGCACCTTGTTCCCAGTATTAAATTCCCTTCTTTTTAAAGTTAAAAAATGAAAAAAGCAAAGCCTGATTATATGTTGATTTAACAAGACAATTTAAATATAGAGACAAAGATAGATTAAAAGTGAGAGGATGGAAACAAATATTCCATGCAAACATTAATCATTAAAAATCAGGAGTGTGGCTATATTAATATCAAAGTAGATTTCAAAGCAAGAGATATTAGCAGAGATAAGGAGGGATATTTCACAATGACAAAAGACTAGCTCATCAAGAAGATAATAATCCTCGGCTGGCCGAGTGGCGCATTGGTTAAGAGCTGGCTTGGGACGCCAGCGGCCCCAGTTCGGATCCCACATATGAGGGCCAGTGACACTCCCCTCTACAGCTAACAACAGCTCCACCTGGAGCTGGGCTGTGCGAGGCCCGGCGACGGTGTAGGCTGCAGCCCCTGCTGCAGTGGGCTGCCATAGGCTACAGTGAGTGGCTGGCAGCCAGTGTGAGCTGCCAATAGCTGAGGTGAGCGACATCCAGAGGCCGGCGACCCATCTGCCTCATCCGGGAAGAGCGCAATGAGGATACCAACATGGGCCAGTGAAGCAACGTCCTCCGCAACTAGACTGAAGAACAAAAAGACAGAAACTTGTCCCTTCCCCTTCCCCGATTCCCCAACGCTGTTCCCCTCCCCCAATTCCCCAATAAAATCTTTTAAAAAAAAAGAAGACAATAATCCTAAATGTGTACACATCTAATAAAAGAGCTTCGAAATAGACAAATCTACAATTATAGTGCAAACTTACACATTTCCCTCTCAGTAAACAGAAGTAATTAGGATATAGGAAATTTGAACAACTATCAACCAATATTCCCAAATTAGTATCTTTGGAACACCACTTCCAGTCACTGCAGGATATGCATGTTTTTCAAGGGCACATAGAACATTCACCAAGATCGACCATATTCTGATTTATAAAACAAGTCTCACTGAATTTAAAAAGATTACAATCAAACAAAGTTCTCATATGTTTTCTTATCACAATGGAATTAAATTAGAAATCAATAATCAAAATATATAGGCAAATCTCCAAAATATTTGAAAATTAAACAACATATTTTAAAATAACTCACTTGTCAAGGAAGACACAACAAGGGAAATTTCAAATATTTTTGAACTAAAGGCTTATGAAAATATAACATCTTAATATTTACGGGATGCAGTGAAAGCAGTGCTTAAAAGGAAAGTTGTAGATTTTATAGAGCAAAAGAAGTCAGATACATTATTATATATTTTGTGATTTGAAATTACATAATGTACAAAAACAGGCAAAACTAATTTATGCTCTTAAAAGTCGGAATAGTGATTCACCTTGGGGAGGTGTAGCTGTGAAAGGACAGCTGCTAGGACCCTGGTACTTTTCTGGTTTTTTATCCGAATGCTGCTTCCCTGTGTTACATTTGTATTCAGTTTGTAAAAATTAATTGATTGCTTCACATATGGTAATGTACTATTCTGTATGTATATTAAAAGTCAAAGTTAATTTGATAATTATAAAAAGTATTCTTTGTAAGTATAAAAAATAATTTAAATTGAAAAAGAACACATCCGGTAGTAAAGAGGCCCGGGATAAGTAGAGTGCTCACGTCATATCTAGCTCTGTGCGTAAATCCCTCTGCAGTTAGCCAGCCGAAGTCTAAGGCCCAGCTCCTCCATGGAGTGGTTGCCAACTCACTTTTCCTGATCTCAGTTTCCTCAAATGTGGAGCGGTGGATACCGTCAATACCTGCCTGGTAGGGTCCCAGTGAGAACTCAAGCATTCGGGAATGTCTTCTCTCTGAGAATTCATTGCTGCTACCTCACTTCAGAGCTCCTCTGTGGAGGTCCAGTGGAAAGCAGGGAGGAGGAAATCCTTGGAGAAATCACAAATCTCAAAGACCTGTTTTCTAGAGTCCTGGAATTTCACTTTGCAGAGGAAGATTTGGTTAAAAAAAAAAAAAAAGTAGCAATCGGTGCTGCTTTGAACAGGGCAACAAATTATTTGGCAGTATTCCTCACGGGTCACAGGTATACAGGAAGTTAGTAGTGAGGCTAGACTTTAAGGAATGAAGCTGAAGCGTGCCCAGGTATAAAGTTTCTGTTTGTAGGTCCCTGTTTTTGTTGTTCCCCCAAACTGCAATGTCCTTCTCTTTGCTTCTCTCTAAATGGTTCACTTAAATGTCACTAAAAAGATGACCCCATGTCAAATTGCTTTAATCCATACTAATCTCCCCCTTCTTCAAACTCCTGTGACACTGTTTATGACATTTTTATTATTTCTTAATCACATTGTGACCATGGTAATTTAGCTGGTTTTTGTTTAACCGTCTTCTGATTGGGCTGTCAGCCATTCAAAAGCAACGATTTCCTATCCCAGTCTTTTGGCCTAGGTTAGAAAGGTCACGGAAGAGACCAGTTGGTCTTATTCATGGTTTTAGCCACCGTTTTGTCCGAGGACAGGCATGGAGTGTGGTGCACAGTAAGCAGTGTTGAATGAAGATGTGGTTACAGGTGCTGTAAGGAAATGCCATGAGGGTGAAACATCAACTGTTTCAGAGTCCTTGAAATGTTTCAAGGAAGGTCAAAATTACAGACAAACATAGAAGACTTTACTAGAGAAGTTGATGATAGATTATATTGGGATAGTGTTAAGAGTGAAAAAGAAATGCGTCAGCTGGTGATCATTTTATTCTCTTAAGAAACTATGGCTCAAAATCCACATTTCTAGGGCCCTTCCCTGACTATTCTTACCTTCAATGAAATTTTGAAGTCGATAAAACAGGTATTGCATGTGTTTTTGTTTGCCATCTTTCCTCAAACTATATTGTATGTCTTGCTCTTCATCAGTATTATTTTTGAAAATATTTTTAATAGGTACCAAATAATCTATCCCAGACACAGACTATAATATATTTTGTCATTCTCTACTCTTGAAAATTTAGGTTGTTTCCAATAATCACTAATATAAATAATGCTGTCATTATTTTTGTACATAAGTATGTAACTTTTTCTAACTGTTTCCTTAGGATAGATTCCAAAGAATTCTGGAAATGAGTTACTAGGTCAAAGTGCATGGGTATTTTAAAGACTTTTTTTTTCTTTTTGCTAAATTGCTTTCTAGAATTTACATTGTCATCAAGAATGTATTGTAATACTTTTTTAAAAACAAAGCTGCCTTTGAGAAAGAGAGAGAGGGCGGGGTGGGGAGAGAGAGAGAGGTGTGGAAGCTACACTCAAGATGCAAACTGTGTATAAAAAATTAATAAAATGAACAACTTTACATTCAGTGAAGTCAGTTTGGTAGCTTGGAATCTGCATGGCAGAAGTGTTATGCACAGAAATCAGCAGACACCAAATATCAGGGCTCTTTCCCCAGAGAGCCTGTTGAACATTTACCAGCATTTCACAGCCATATTGTGAAGTGAGAACAGTTCTGTTAGTATTAGAAGCTCTTTCTGCTCTAAAATGGTGACATATATTTGTTTGGGGAGTTACTATGATATGATATCATAGTAGAAAGATTGATAAAAATATTTAGTTCTATTTGGTATCTTTGTAAAAACTTTAACTAGGTAATATTAACTAGGTTATGTTCTATTAATTAGTAAAATAAATTTTCCTGGTGTTCAAGTTATTACCTGTGGAAATTGCTCTATTAAAGTTTACCAGGTCATTAAGTGATTGACAGTTATTTCCATATATGTGGTTTATGGCAGGCAGAGTATAAGTAACAATATATCAAGTGGTAGCTTAGTGACATTAAGGAATCAGTGAAACTTCTAAAGGTATTGCAATTGTCTTTAACTGCAACAGAGGCATTAAGAAGACCTGTTAGGGGTAAATAGATATCATTTTCCAATATCAAAGTACAAGTCCTTCTAAAAGACATAAAGCATCTCCTAGGACTAGAATAGATGGGTAAAAAAAGATCTTCAGTTGACTTTGGCGATCATAGGTTCCCGTTAACATTGATTTCACTCGTCATTTAACTGTTTTCAATAATGACTGACACTACAATTAGAAAAGTGAAATTGACCTCTTCATAACTAAGAAAGAAATGGTGTATATCTTTGCATAACATGCAATGTGCAAAATTCTCTGTTTTTTCATTAAAATGCAGGTACAGCATTAAATGTTTTTGTTTTCTAATGGCATATTTTTAGGCAATGGAATATATCTATCCAAATTTCCTTGTTAGTTTCAGTATTATTTCAAATTGAAAAATTCAGCCCTGGTGAAACAAGTTGTATGTAATAGTGATAAAATGAAAACCAAGAACCTCAAGTCTATTCATATTTGCAAAACAAGATAAAGGTGTTCAAGGGGTTTTGCAGAAACATCTGGCATCCATGGACAGCCAAGATAGATTGCTTAATTTTACTGGCTTGGTTAGTGTGCCTCTTTATTCATCACCCCCCAAATTAGGCCCTCCGAAAACTATGCCCTGTCAAAAGACACCTTCCTGGGTTGAGGTGGTCTGGTCTCAGGCCTTGTGTCAGGAATAAGAGAAGAGTTATTGTCTACAAAAGAGATCTCAAGGCCCCATGAGAGGGAAATAGAGGGAAGCCCCACTTGCAAGTGTAACTTATTTTTTTATGACAAACATTCAAAATAATTGTTGCATAATTAGAGTAGGCATCTTGGATGATAGTCTATGATTTAAATACTTTCATAATGGAACTTTAATATTGAAAAATGCTAGTTAATTATAATTAATCCCAATATGATATAAAAAATTTGAGATAAGTTTTTTTTGTTTTTTTATTTAAGATTTTTATTGGGTAATTGGGGGAGAGGAACAGCATTGGGGAACTGGGGAAGGGGAACAGACAAGTTGCTGTCCTTTTGTTCTTCAGTCTAGTTGTGGAAGACACTGCTTCACTGGCCCATATTGGTATCATCATTGCGCTCTTCCCAGATGAGGCAAATCGGTTGCCGGTCTCTGGACAGCCTCTCACGGTGGCTCTTGGCTGCTCACATCTGCTGCCAGTTATTCACGCTGGCTGCCGGCCACTCACTGTAGCCAATAGCAACCTACTGCAGCAGAGGCTGCAGCTATGCCGTCCCAGGGACTCACAGCAGCCCAGCTCCAGGTGGAGCTGTTGTTCACTATCTTAGCTGTAGAGGGCAGTGTCACTGGCCCTCATATATGGGATCCGAACTGGGACCGCTGGTATCCCAAGCCAGCTCTTAACCAACGTGTCACTTGGCTGGCCCAAAAAATTTTGAGATAAGTTTTTGCACTTTATTCATTATACAGTCATTAAAACTAATCTTTTCAAGCAATTTAAGATACCATATCAAAATGTTCATTACATCATGTTAAGTGAAAAATATCAAGCTATAATTCTAAGTAGAATGTGATTTTAATTATGTAAAACACAAACAAGGAAGAAAATATCTAATATTGGAAAATGGGCTAACATTAGGATATGGAATTATGAGTGTTTTTTTTCTTTTTGACTGTTTCTTAAGTTTTCTCTCTCTATATATAAATGTTACCAAAATAATTTCACATTCTATTCAGTATGAATGGTATCATGTTAGAGAATGTATCATGGACCAAACATGTAATACAGATGGAAAAGTCAAATGGAACCTTGTATCATTTTAGTAAATGTCCAGAAATGGATCATGTCTCGAAGATAAAGATCAACACAGAAAGACCAGGTAAAATTGAGACCTTGAAGTATTGTGCTTCTTATGAGCCTGGACATGACTTCAAAAAACTAATTAGGAATCATTTGTGATGGCTAACATTTGTGTAGTGCTTTAGTGCTTCAAAGCTCTTGGCTTTTAATTACAGTTAATTGAATTCTTACAAAAACTCAGTGAGTTTGGTGAGTGTCCTCATTTACAGATGAGTGAGCTGAAGTCCATAGCTCTCTCTAACACACAGCATTGCCAAGACAGTTCCAAGACTTGCATGAACTTCATGGAAATACGTTAACAAAAAGAAATTATGTTATGCATTGTCCATAATGGGACCTCTATAGATTCACAGAATATTGGTCTTTTTGCTCGTTTTGAGATGGGTGTTGAGTTTATATAAGAGAAATCTACACTTATATATTACCTGTGCTTTGCTTCTTTGAAAAAGGAATATAAAGTAAGCCTTTCTTTGTCAATCCAGTTTGATAATATGAATTACACATTATAAGTGCTAGAACACTGGACATCTTCAAACATATTGTGTGGCCTTTTTTGTTTTGTTTTTTATACTTGTTTATATGCTCTGGTATATTAATGAGAAATGGGGAAAGCGTCACAGTAAAAAGAAAGTGAGGAAGTCGAGAAACCAACCGATCCCCATGTTTTTAGTTTCCAGTCTGCTGGAGACTTCACTTAAAAGTTTACATCTTTTCATGGAAAAATTAATTTCTCTTTCACAAGTTCCACTCACATTTTGTTGCTAATAAAACCAAGGATGTAAATACTATTAAGTACAAAACAGCATGCTGCATAATTGTTTCAAAGCAATTACAGATTATATCGGGCCATTCGTGGAGCAGAAACAGTTTTTTCCAAGACACCAGCTCCCTGTACCTTGAAATTTTATTAGTCTAAGAATTTCCTACACCATATGTTCGAATATGAGACTAGCTGCAATTGAACAAACAACTTTCTGATATATAAGTGAATGATAACCTGATTTTAAATGTGTTTATCTAATGAGATAGTAACTGTAATTTACAACACATATAAAAACCTCCACTGTTACCCCTGGTACACCTTTGGCTAAAAAGGGTGATGCGGGGAGATATGCTAATGATGATCGGCTTGGTTTTTACCAAGTCGGTAATAAAATTTGCATTTGATATTATGCACAGTAAACTGGGTTATTAGCCTTGAAAATGAGTCTCATAAAATTTAAATATAGGCTTAAATCATATTAACTGTCCTGTACATTTTCTGAGAGGCTTTAAAACATTGTGTTGCTTCCATAGTGTAGGAAATGCAGACGTTTGTGTGCCTTCAAGGGGGCCCCCAAAAGGATACAAATACAAGCTGGAGAGATGCACTAGAAAAGCATCCACAATTGTGCTTCCAGCTTGGAGGACCTGGCCCAGGTCAAGTACCGTAGATCAAGGAGGCTGGGGAAAGGGCCTTCTAAGGAAGCCTTCTAGGGGGTTTCTGGCTGAAGATTTAGTCAGGCTGGCCAGTCAGTTTCTGTCCAAGGACCTCTTGGACTGTCAACAGTAGGACTTTGAAACCCCAGTGGCTTGACGATGCAGGAAAGCTGACAGCTGTGAAATCCTCATAATAGAGACTGAAGTTACAGATTAAGTGCCAAAGAGCCTAGTGGTGCAATTTCTCCAGTAAGTTCAACTTGAGGTCCTGCTTCTCAGTCTACACTAGATCATAACCATGTACTGTTATGAGAAACAGACACATCTGAGAATACAGACACCTGATGTTGACTCCCTGATTAAATTAGATGTGCTGCCCTGGTCTCCTGGGCATATGGTGCTAAGTAGCCTTGTAGGGCCCCACCAGCAATCTGATAACACTACGCCACCCCTGAGCCAAAGCCTCAGTCCCACCCATCACTGACTCCTTCCATCTATTATGAGGAGCTCCTTGGATATGTAACTTGACAGGCAAGGGCTGACTCCCAAGAGGCATAGGTGACCCTCCACTTCTAACTCCAAGACTTTCATCAGGACACTGCCACGTCTAATTATTTAAATTTTTTCTATGCAACCAAATACCCTGTGCTTCATGTACATCTCTGTTTTCCTTGATCACTACACAAGATCTAAGCTCTGCAGGTGCCAATCCCCTCCTGCATATAGTCCCTTTTTTTCTCCTGAACTAGCTTCCTTCCCCAGCCTGCTCTCTCCACAGGTTCCATCCTGCCCAATGGAACTCTTCTTCCCTGGGTAATGGATTCATATTTGTCCTCAAGTTCTTAGTTGCACTCTCACTCTTCCCACTTGCCTTAAAAGAATCCTGGCTCACCCTAGGGAATAGAGCTTCTCCTGCTATGCTCTCAGGGAGAAGCTGCACATTTCTCTCCATTTCATATGTTGCAAGGTTGATGAGAGGCTATCCATCCTTCTTACTCAGCACGACCTACCTAGGCCATTAATCTTCCATCTTGATATGAAAACCCCTGCTCAAAGGAGCTCTCTATACCACTCTTTCTTACCCATCCCTTTTGCTAACATTTACTGCTCCTCCCCTTTTCATTAAAAAACTTCAGTACCTGCTTCAGAACTTTCCACTCCTGATCTGTTTTTAGAAAAGACTGATCCTGATCTGTTTTTAGAAAAGACTCTTTTTTTTTTTTGGAAGATTTTATTGGGGAATTGGGGGAGGGGAACAGTGTTGAGGAATTGGAGAAGGGGAACAGTCAAGTTGTCCTTCAGTCTTAGTTGTGGAGGGCGCAGCTAGCTAAGCTCCAAGTCCAGTTGCCATCTGGCCACCCAGCTCAAGGTGCCGTGTTCAATCTTGGTTGCAGGTGGACTGTAGCCCACCATCCCATACAGGAGTTGAACTGGCAACCTTGTTGTTAGGAGCATGTGCTCTCACCAGCTGAGCCATCCTGCCACCTGTTGGTAGCTCAGCAGCAGCTCAGCTCAGGCGCAGCTCACTGGCCCGTGTGGGAATTGAACCAGCCGCCCTTTTGCTTAGAGCTTGTGCTCTTAACCAACTGAGCCACTCGGCCAGCCCAAGAAGACTCTTCAGAAACCCTAGCCTCTCAGTATCTTGTTCACCTAAGCTCTAGTGACACACATCCTCCATTCACAAACTTCAAACTCACACTCCCATGGACACAATATAGACCTTATGATCTCCCAGAATATCTCAGTCTCTGAACTAATAATTCAGACCGTACCCTTCTGACCTATTTCCTGATCTGTCACCTCTTAGGACCTCTAGTCCTCTACCCCATCTAATTTCTACCCATCTAGTTACCTTTCCTATCTTACCTTTTTTCTTAACTTTCTGTAGCACTCTACCCTTACCACCTCGAGTGAAAGTTCTTTGTCCAGGGCCATTAATAAACTGCATGTTGCTACCTCCAAAAGAAACGTTCCCATCTATTCATAACTTAGCTTCTTAGCAGCATTTCTCTATTGGGCCCTGCCTTGTCACAATATCCTCCTGTCATCGTGTCTGCAGCACTGCCTCCTAACTCTTCAGCCGTTCCGTATTAGACTCTTTGGGGTTCCACTGCTTTCTATCCCTTCCTTTAAATGTTGGTGTCCCTCAGGGCTTAGTCCCAGGACATTCCTTCTCCTCTGATTCCCTACAACACCCCTAAGTGTTCTCATTAACTCCCATAGCCTTAGACAAAGTCTGTAATGCTGACAACACCCAAATAGATATCTCCTCAGTTACACATAGAGTTTTTTCAACTTGGGTAAGTTACCTAACTACTCTGTGCTTCAGTTTTCTCATTTGTAAAATGGGATAACAATAGTATGTGCTTCAAGATTTGTTGTGAGGGGGGAAAAATGAGTTAATTGGAGTAAGCGCTTTTTAAAACAGTGCCTGGTACTTGATAAGCCCTCACTAAATAGTTCCTACTATTATAAGTTATTGTCATTATTACAAGGCATCTTTTCTTGGATGCCTCAGGAACCTTAAACTTACAACACTGAAAACTGGAAATTATCATCATTTAGCTTTCTCTTATAAGCTTTCCCCTGCTGGGTCTTCTAAATGAGGATTGATATTATTTACTCAAACCAGAAATAATTCAATTATCCTTCCTTAGCCCATACATCTGATTAGTCACTAAATCTTATGCTTCATTTCAGATCGATTCTCTATTTCCTAAATTAACTGCTAGTTCCCTAAATTAAGCCTTTATCATACCTGGATCCCTGCAATAGTCTCCTGACCTCTTGACCTATCCAATAGATTGCCCACACAGTACATTACCTGAGTGATCTTCCAAAGCCCAAATATAAAATATAAACTCGCCCACATAAGTCCTCTTAATTGTCCCCCATTGTCCTTAAGATAGCATCTAAACTCCTCAGCCTAGTTTATAGAGTTATATGTAATGTGCACGTATCCTCTTCATCTACCCTAAAGCCCAGACTTAAGGCTCCTTTCTCTCTGTTCTGGGGATTGAAAAAACTATGGCCCGAAGGCCAAATCTAGCCTATTGAATGTTTTTGTATGGCTTGCAAACTAAGAATGACTTTACATTTTTTAATGTAAAATTGAAAACAAACAAAAGCAAGAGGACTCGCCTTTTAGGAAGAATACTTGAAGAATTTAGGACATTGCCTCATGACCCACAAACCCAAAATAGTAACTATCTGGTCCGTAACAGAAAAAGTTTGTCAGCTCTGTTCTATGATCCATTCACTAAACTTCTCTCAGTTCCTTGACTATCTTCAGGACTTTTGCATATGTTCCTTTCTCTGTCCCTTACCCCCAGACCTAACTCCTGTTCATCCTTCAAATATTAGCTCACATATCACCTTCCCCAGCCAGACTTTCAGATTCTATAAATCAAGACTATGTACCCACCTCGCTAGTTAAATTTATTCCTAAGTATTTCATTCTTTTCGGAGCTATTCTCAATGGGATTGTTTTCCTAATTTCTTTTTCAGAAAGTGCTTTGTTACTGTATGAATACATGACTGATTTTTGTATGTTCAACTTTACCGAATTGGTTAGTTTTAGCAACTTTTTAATGGAATTGTTAGGGTTTTCTATTTATAAGCTTATACTGTTCTATTCTGCCAATAAAACAATTTTACTTCCTTCTTTCCAATTTGGATGTCTTTTATTTCTTTTTCACACTGAGCTGCTCTGTCTGGGACTTCCAGTACTATGTTGAGTAGCAGTAGTGAGAATGGGCATCCTTGCCTTGTTCCTGATCTTAGAGGAGAAGCTTTCAGTTTTTTACCATTGAGTATGATATAAGCTGTGGGCTTTTCATATATGATCTTTATTATGTTGAGGTCATTTCATTCGATTACTGGTTTGTTGAGAGTTTTTGTCATGAGAGGGTGTTGAATTTTGTCAAATGCTTTCTCTGTGCTGTGAAAAACAGTATGGAGGTTTCTCAAAAAAATTAAAAATAGAATTATCATATCATCCAGTAATCCCGTTCTGGGTATTTATCTAAAAAATGGAAATCAGGATCTTGATGTGACATTAACCCTGTTCACAATAACTAAAATGTAGAAACAACATAAATGTCCATCAAAAGATCAATGGGTAAAGAAAGTGTGGTATATACATATAATGGAATACTCTTCAGCCTTAAAAAATAAGAAAATTTTACAGTATGTCACAACATGGACGAAACCTGAGGATGTGATGCTAAGTGAAATAAGCCAGTCACAGAAAGACAAACACTGTATGATTCCACCCATATGAGGTGTCTAAAATAGTCAGACTCATAGAATCAAAGAGTATAATGGTGGGTTGAGGGAAGGGGAAAGAGGGAGTTACTAATCAATACACGTAAAGTTTCAGTTAAACAAGATAAATAAGCCTCTAGAGATCTGCTGTACCCATTCTAAAACTTTAAGATTTTTTTTCCTTTCTTGGCATTTATTACATAAAGGGGCCGTTGTTCATTCTGCAGCTCCTAGAGGGATGGAAGGCGCAAACAGGTGTTTAGTTAGCATTTGTTCATTGAATCAATTTAAAGAATCAGTTCATACCTCCATCTTAATAAAGAACACATTGTGCTGTAGTAGTATATTTGTTTTCTACATAGTAGAATATGAGTTTCTTGATTATGTGCTTTATTCTATATCCTTAGTATCTAATACAGTTGTGGCACAGACTAAATACTAAAAAATATTGGAAACAACTAGTTAAGTGTAATAATATAATAATATTAATAACGATGATGGCACTGCTCAGATAATTTTGCATGCCGTGGAAGCCCAAAGGGTGAAAAGAGCTTTCAGTAATTGTGCTCACTGAAGTGGATTAGAATTTGCAAGTCACGTCTTCCAGTAGTTAGTTCCTTAGCCACTCTTTCTGCAATTCCAAAGAATACCAGCAGGTGTCAGTGGAGACTCTTTAGATTATCTTTAGGTTCGGGCATGAATAACTGAGAGGTAAGATTCAAATTATATCTAGATTAATTTTCAGTTTTGTTTTTTTTAAAAAGAAGCTTTTTACAAAACAGTGGAAATATTAACCACATATAATTTACTTTGTTTATATGTTACCTATACTTAAAACACCTTAGAATAACACAAAGAGAACAGTGACACAAAAATTTATGCCCTGTCCTCTGTCGTCAGCTGTTACCAGTTAACACTTCCTTTCTTTCTAGTTATTCTTTTCAACCAGAAGAGACAGTATGAAATTATAATCATACCTAACAGGTTTTTAGATCCTGTGTTCTCTGCTTTTTCCTGATTCTGTCAGGTTAATCTCAGGTCTTTCCTCTTAAATGTCAGAATGAAAAAAAAAAAATGATTGCAGTTTTTCTTTTTTCTGTGTAAATGTAATCTAAATGTGACAGATTCCTCCATTTAGACTATGTTTTCTATAAGATCAGGATTGAAAAGGAAAAGAGAAAAAAGAATTCCAGAAACTTCTTAGGAGGCCATAACAAGAGGGTTATGAGAGACTCCCACCGTCCATAAGCACTGCGTAGTGTGTCCTTTGTCTAGACTCCCTAAGTTTAAAATTATAGGCTCTGCATATTGGGAGTTAATTTTTTTATGGGCTTTGTTCTGCATAAGCCAACAGTCAACTATATTGGAGAACAAACTGAATCAGCCCTTATCGGACACCAACTTCATCAGCCTACCCTAAGAATACTTTCTGTAGGCCCTGCTTGTGTGCAGTGTCTGTGTGTGAGTGTGTGTCTGTGGGGTAGAGGGACGAGGAAGTAGGGCTATTCATTTTTTAATTAACAAAATATTAAGGCTCCTAATTTTCTTTTAACAAAATAAATATGTGAATGAAAAACATCAAAATGTGTTCATAATTTATGTTTCCAAGCTTTTCAAACAATGTCTATGAATTTCTTAATCAGGGAAAATTTTATTTTTGTAAGGTAGAAAAAGGAGAATGCTTTCTAAAATTTTAGCTTGGGAACCCAGATTTCTAGTTTTTCCATCAAATTATCTCTATTGAACAAGTGTAAAAATTATTAGGGGAAATCAAATAAAGGTTATAATTGGTTTTACAATTACCTCCAATCTTCTGTGTCAGGGGATTCTACACACCGGAAGCTGCCATATAGGTGTGTTTATCATGTGTGATTTTCCAGATGAAGTTGGTATTGAAGAGTGCTGGGTGCAGTTTTTCCACTCCAGTGAGCATTTTACTTAAGGGCATTTTATAGCATCCAGTATGTATGGAACAGAAAGCAACCATGTTCGGTGACAGCTGCCTCTGCAAAAGGCATTGTCTTATGTATTTATTTCATTCTGATCTGACACTAATCGAGTACTGGGAACATCGGCACACTCGGAGACATCAGTTAGTTAGGCGGCTTGCCAGACTTGGGGGGAAAAGTCCATACCAAACCCGCCTATGATCATTGTCTTGAAAACTAAGCATGGAAGCCATTAAGTGCACTGTCCTGAAATTACTGGAAGGTTCCTGGCTCCAGGGCCACATCTTGAGACAAATTTATTTGTGTTCCCAGAACACAACCTCATTATTGTTGACTCCGAAAATGTTGGCACTGATTTGGCACTGATTCTGGTTTCATTGAACATTTGCTGAACTTTCATAGTTTGGGGATCTTTGCTGGTCAACATAAAAGAAAAACTCATCCCAACTGCAGTGTTTTCCTACCATTTTTTTTTTTAATATAAGGGATTTTCAGAAATGTTTATGTAGCAACAAAATCATAGCCCATTGCTCAATGGAAATATCATAGTTTACCAAATAATGCCAAATATAGCCATGGTTCTGATTTCAATGTTTTATTTGTATATGACAATTTGAAGATTTTTGAGCCAAAACAATGAGTGGGTTTTGTTGTTTGTTTTTTGCATTTCACTTTCCCCTTCCTTATTGTGTGACCTTTTATTTGGGAACATTGATTGCTTTCTGCCATTTGCTTAATGATTTTGACTTCATCCCTTTGGGCATCAGATTGGAGTGATAAAAGGAACAAAAAGTCACATTGCCCTCTTTCTAGTGATATAAACAAAATTGCATGAAAACGAAGGCCAAAAATAAGTATTCAAAAATGCAAATGCATTTGAGAACGGATAATAAATTTCAGAAAAGCTGCTATGTTGTTTTCAATTTGTGCTGACATTAAATTTTAACTCTATAGGAATAAAGTAGGAATAGGGGTGGACAACACCAAACAACTGCTTTATAGCCCAGTTAGCATCAGTGGCCCAGTTAGCCAAGTTAGCAGCAGTCTCGTGTAATGTGTGCACTCACTCCCAAATATGGAATTAATTAGCATAGGGTGTGTGGCAAATTGATGGGATCCTTGGATAAGGGAATTAAATTTTGGTGTGGACAAGATAAACCCCCTAATCATTGTAAGACAGTCACTGAAACTATCAATCTTGTTCACTGTGTTTCTCACAGGAGGTTTTCTGCTGTTTATTCTGCCAGTCTTTTGATGAGTAAACATTTATTGAGCCATCAATATGTCTGAGGCTCTGGTGCATGTTACCATGTGGATGTACATGTGGTCATGTCCGGGCTCTTGTTTTCTCTGAACTTCTAACATTAATTTAAAAGAAAGCAAGAGAATGAGAGCAGAAAACCTGTTCCTTTACGCGTTCCAAAGGACTACTATATATACAATGAGAATAGCTGGTTTAAAATAAAATAGGCGAGATTTGGTATGACCTACATTACTTGTTTTGTATGTTATATACAAAGACCTATTCACTTCCCAGGAAAGTGGGGAGCAGGGAACCATTTCTTTCACCAAGTTTTCTACAGGTAGATTCAGGCTTGCACCTATGGCTAGAGGCAAATCAATGAGGCTTCCTCTGCTGGATATATCCTGGACCTCCTGATCCTGTTCGGCCTGCTGCCGTGTGTGCTGGGAGCCAGGGCACAGACTGCTTCAGTGAGCACTCTTGCCTTTGGACTTCTGGTTGGGTTTGGCAAATGGGGAACACTGACAGGAGATGAGAGAGAATTGGAGAGGGCAGTGGGAATTTTCATTACTAGCTCCTCGAGGGCATCTTTGTAGAAGGTTGATTTCCTTGACCTACTTTCAGATTCTTGTTCAGCAGCCTTCTCCACACAAATCAATCTCAGTCTCTCTCTCTCTCTCTCTCTCTCTCTCTCTCTCTCTCTCTCTCTCTCTCTCTCTCTCTCTCTCTCTCTCTCCTGGCAATCCTCTTCCCTTAGCCTCCCCCACCAGGAGCAGGGATTACATGGAGCCCCACCTGTTACGTTATTACTGGTCCTGGGTATTGCAGTATCCCTTGTTTTTTAAAACCTGACTCACACTTTTGCTAATTGCCCCTTTTTAAACTCTCTTTGAATTACCCTATCTGCATGTATTACTTCTTTCCTATCAGACTCTGTTTGATACATCTATTGTAGAAGTTGGTGCAGAGTTATGCATTAATGTGCAAGATCCTTGAAACTGTTATCACTCAGAAACAGAAAACTTGCTTTGTAATAAAGAGCCAGACTCCATTTCTTTATTTGCAGACAACTTGCAAGCCCGAACCCTCCCTTCCTCTCTTGTCCTTTAACTTAGACCAGCTGATAAGAAAACCTGGGTGCTCCCTGCCTTGGTTTCAGGAAGTTCAAATCACAGAAGTTCAGGCTGTGCCCAGGAACCCTTGCCCCAGCCTTACCCCCTAACCACCATAAACGCCAAGCCAGTGTCCCTTCATTACTCTCAAACCATTCCAGACCTTCTTGGGAGTATGCCCTGCTTTCTCCAGAAAGCCTCATTATCTGAGTCATAAACCTTTTCATACCCTCTCGGTGCATATGTGGCATCATCAGTCTTGACATCTGAACCAAATTGGGGATGGGGAATCCATCCTGTTTCTATGGAGGTGACCACAATAACCTTCATCCACTAACTATCAATGAATTTTCATTCCACATACACAGATCCATCCAAAACAAATTCAGCAATACACAATTAGTTAACAGAAGGAGCAAGAAATGAGAGCTGCTAGTGACCTGCTATCCCAGTCACAGATCCTGCTTTCTGCAACCATGCCCCTTCTCTCCCGCTGGATGCTTCTCAGTGTAAGTCTTGGCGGGTAATCTAACAGGTTTTTTCAAGGGAAACTTTGGCAATCTGAGATTTTGCTCATTACAAGTCAACCCTATAATCTAACTGTCTGCCCCCCTTGGAAAGATTAGAGCCTCCACTTACACTCACTCTTTCAGAATTTACTAAGTATTTACTTTTATAGTTAAGGCTAGTTTTACTTGTAAAGAATTAAAATGCGCTCAGCCTGGCTTACATAAAAGGAAAAGATGGCCCGGAGAATAGGCTCATAACTGAGGAATCAGAAGGTGCACATGCACCCCACAGGGAACCTTGCCCACGCTCTTTCTCTCTGCATACATGTGAACTGTTAAATTGTGCAGCGTTCTGACAACCTCCTCACGTTGCTTTCTCCCTCAGAACTTTCCAACTGACTGATCCGTCTGCCTGAAGCACTTTCCCAGGCAGAACACTTGCTTGACGAACTCCTAATTCATCCTTCAGATCTCAGCTGTAATGCCCCTTTCTCCGAGATACCTTTCCACTCCTTGGACTTTCCTATGGCTCTCACCACCCTGTGTGGTGATCACCTGAGACATCCTTGACTGTATCTCTCAGTTGGTGAAAAACCATGTAAAAACTAAGACCATAACTTACGGTTGCCAGCTAAACAGCAGATGCACAGGTAGATTTGGATTTCAAATAAATAAGAAATTTCTTTTCAAATATAATTATATCCTAATATAATATTATTATTATTATACAATATTTTTATATGCGATGTTATACAATATTTTTTTTTTTTTTGAGGGCAGTGTCACTGGCCCTCATATGTGGGACCAAACCGGGGCTGCTGGCTTCCCAAGCCAGTGCTTAACCACCGCGCCACTCGGCCAGCCCAATACAATATTTTTATATGCAATGTCTGGCAACCGCTTCAGGATTTTCTTCATCACCTAACACAGAGCTGGCACATAGTGAGCACTTGGTAAATATTTACGGAATAAATGAAGGTTGGCCTGGTGAACCACACGCTGATACAGGAGTGAAACCCCCAGCAGGGGAAGGGAATCGAACCTGTAAAAGGAGAGAGCACACACTCTCACACACTACAACCACTCATAGCACATCTATGAGTTTCCAATTGAATATCAACTAATAGAAGCATATTTTACAAACAAAATCAAATCAGCTATGGGACTCAATTATGTAGATTTTCAAAGACAAAATCTAATTACCTAACTATAATGAAGAAAACCTTATCCAGAGAGGGTATGCGATGATGACCCAGGTAATCATGTATTTCCTCCTTGAATGTGATTTGGATAAATGCACTCTTAAGATGAGGCTTTTAAACAGGAGTAATAAGGAAAGTAGCAATTCTGCACTTTCAGAGTCTACATTTTTGACGACCTAGCCTTGAGTCCTCGGTGAATAATAACGAGGGCCGAAGTTGTGGCGTCTGGAACCGTATTAAAATGTGCGCATATGCCAATTCGTTTTATTTGCTCAACAGCTCAGTGGAGCAGCAGCCAAACAAAGTTGAGGTTTCAAGACTTGTCTGAGCACATGATGGGAGGCATCAGACCAGAGTAGTTTGATCCTAAGACTTGTGCTCATAAAAGCCACATCGTATGTCCTGCCTGTATTCTTGACTTTTCAAGACATAAAAAAAAATCATATATAAATATACATCTGAATTTTTTTTTAATTCAACCGTCAGTGGAACACATCACTAGGACCATAATGTCGAATACAATTTCACAATTAGAATATAAATGGTTTCTGCATGATTGATGAGAAAATGTATGTGGCTGGGAGGGCTGCTGTATATAAATGGAGGGCCACAATTTGGCACAAAGGTATTTGAGCAACAGAAAAATGGTGTTAGGGTATTGCTTTAGGAAATGTGTTGTTCCCCTCCTGCTGGACCTTGCAGCTTTTCTATTCTAATCAAATGGTTTGTCCTGGTCCAAGAGCCAGCCTCAGTCTACCCAGCCCACCCCACGGGACACTCACTCTGCACCAAAGGCTCCATCTCCTGAAAGCTATGGTCTGAGAGCCAGGTCCCTCCTAGTCCGCAGGTGTAGCAATTTGCCTTTGATCTTCCACTCCTTCACTTGCTTTCTGTCCTTCTCAGACCTGACTGTGTGCTCATAAGGAGCAGAGATACCAGTTTTCATTTGCTCAGCGATTGCAGCAGAAAATAATTCCTATTTATTGATTTAGTGACATTGCTCCAGGTCCCTGCTGTGGGTCAGAGCCGGGCTTTCCTCATCCCCACTGTAAGCTGGAGACTGGATGTGGTGGGCATTGTAATTCACCTACAGCCTGGTATGCAAAGCTGCAGAAGCAGGAAATCACAAGGTTACTCAGTGAACAAAAATTATGCTTTTTTTTTTTTTTTTACTTTAATCACCAGTTTTGGTAAGCACTTTGTGTTCTCTCAGAAGAGAAATGAAAATACGTTTCTAGCTTTTTATTACAAATGTTATGTGTAGTTACTTTTATGATGAATTAATAGATCTCCTGAAATGACTTGGGAGCTGGTTGAACACAGCCAGGATAAGAAGATCCATCCTCACAATAGCTCTACAAAGGAGAATAATTCTAACACCAGGGAATATCAGTACAGTAAATTTTTTTTACCCATTTCCCTGTTATTAGGAGCCTGACCTTCTAGTTTGGGCCTTCTGAGGGCTCTGAGCTTCTTTCCTAACTCATCCTCCCAGCCACTTTTCCAGTGTGGGCTCTCAGTTTGTGACTATCTCCATGGGAAGGAGCCAGCAAAGGTGGTGGGATTTACGTGCTGTGTTTTGTTCTAGGTAACATGGTAGTTTTGTAGCTAAGGAAGAGATGAGACAAGCCCTGATAAAGAGGTTGCATTTTTCTTACATTTCTCAGGTATCGAAGGGCTATGGACACAGGAGAGGGGCAGCTCTGATACGTGGAGACAATGGAAGCTTTGACATCAGAGACCTAATGGGAATCTCTGTTGGTCACTTGCAAAGTTAAGACTCATCTCTCAGAGTTTCTGTTTTCCTCATATGGAGGTTGAGCGTAGTGACAACTTCTATATTTTCCATGTTTGTGTCCCCCAAAATTCAAATTAGAAAACCTAGCACCCAAGGTGATTTGGTGATTGGGGTGGAGACATCGCAAGTGGGGTTAGTGGCTGCAGAGAGCTAGCTGGACGCTTCCACGATGGGAAGACACAGTAAGACGTCTGTAACCCAGAAAAGGGCCCTTACCCAACAATGCTGGCATTCTCAGCTCAGTCTTTCAGCCTCCAAACCTGTGAGCAGTAAATTTCTCTGATTATAAGCCACCCAATCTATGATATTTTGTTACAGCCACCTGAACAAATGAAAACAACACCTGACAAGATCATCATAAGAAATCTAGAAAATGTGTTTAATGCGACAGCAGAGACTTACCAAAAGTTGCTGCTATTCCTGATGGATCTGAACCCTCCACATCTCGGGCTTCTGCACCATGACAGTAACCACAACTTGGACATTCACTCCTTAAAAGAAACTTTTTTTTTTTTAATTTTACTGAGGAACTGGGGGAGAGGAGCAGTGTTGGGGACTGGGGAAAGGAGACCAGCCAAGTTGTTTTCTCCAGTCTTCATTGTGGAGGGCGCCAGTCGCCATCTGGCTTCCCGTCAGCAGCTCGTGGCCCCTAAGCTCAAGGTGCTGTGTTCAATCTTAGTTGCAGGTGAGCATAGCCACCATCCCACGCGGGAGTCGAACCCAGCAGCCTTGTTGTTAAGAGCGCACACCCTATCCACTGAGCCATCCGGGCGGCAGCTCAGCTCAATGTGCTGAGTCCAGTCTTAGTTGTGGGTGGGCATAGCCCACCATTGAACAGGCAATCTTGTTGTTACACCAGAGCTGAGCCATCCTGCCACCTGTTGGCAGCTCAGCGACAACTCAGCTCAGGCACAGCATCACTATCCCATGTGAAAATCGAACCGGCAGCCCTGTTGCTCAGAGCTTGCACTCTTAAGCCAACTCTTAACCAACTAAGCCACTCGGCCGGCCTCACTATTTTTTTAACCAAAGTGCCCAGAGTGCTCACAGAGAACAAAGCATAGTCTTAGGCTTAAGGAAGGCTCACAAGCAAATAAACAGGAGGCCATGTTGTGGAGAAGGTCAGAAGTAGGGGTTTTATAACACACCTGGACCAGATTCCAAGCTTTGCCAACCAGTAGTTGTGCATCCTTGGGCAAGGTGTTTTTCCTTTCCAATCTGGTTTTCTCTTTTGTTAACTGAGAAAGGAATAATGGTGGTTATCACATGAGTTGTTGAGAGGATTAAATAAGGCACTTTATTTTAAATGATTCACACAGTCACAGGTACCAATTTTTAATGAAGAAGAACCATGACATGTGTTCTGGGTCCCCTCTGTTCCAGTTCTAGCCCCTTTCTTTCCAATATTGTCATTCACACCCAAGGTTTCCACTGCGTCCTATTTGTGGATGATTTCGTAGTGTCTACAGCTCTCTGGAAGTCACAGAAACATGTCAAACTTAATATACCCAACATTGAATTTAGGGTCTACCCATCTCCAAACTCAAAAGTGCTTCCTCCAAAATCCCTATCTCATTGAGTGTCACCACTAAGACAGAAAGCATGTCACCTCTCTCTCCCCAACTTGTCGCACTCCAAGTTTACAACTATCACCAATTTTATTAGTCTTGCCTCCTAAGTTTTTCTCAATTTTTTATGCTTCTTTCTATCTCTGCTGTCACTACAGCATTTCAAAATACCAGTATTTTTCACCTGGATTAAATAAGAACCTCATTACTTGCTTCCCTTCATCTCCTCAAGTCTCTCTACAGTTTATTCTCCACAAGTCAGGGACAGTCTTTTCAAAGTACAGATAGCTTCATGACAGCACCACCAGCCCTACTTTTCAACCCCACTTAAACCACTATAAAGGCACCCATGATTTTTAAGTTAAATACAATATTCCTTAACAAGATCTATAAGGTTTTATTTGGTCTGCTCCCAACATGGCCTTCTTTCATTACCACATACTTGCTGTGCTCACTTTGCTGCATGGCCCTTGCTTATGCCATTCCCCTTTGTCTAGAATGTTCCTCACTCCCCTATTTCCTGTTTAACTGTAATGCTTCCTCCAAGTCTCATTAGAGTGTCCCTTCCACGGGGGAGCCTTGACTAACCTCCTTGTTGTGGAACCTGGGATCTGCTACTTTATTTCGTTTGTTGCAGTTGAAATTTTGAATTCATTTGTATGATTGTTTGATTAATATCTTTCTTTTTGAACATATAGTTTCCTCTTTGAGGGGAGGGTTGTTTTGTTTTTGCTCATTGCTGCGTCGATAATAAGTGGCATCGTGCCTGGCATGTGACTGGGTTCAACGATTGTTTAGTGAGTGGAAGAATGTGGCAGAGTGACTAAAAGCACAGTGGTGTGCCAGATCTGACTTGTACTGATTTGTGAGAAATTTTTTAAATTTTTAAATTTTCAGGAACTTTTCAAGTCACTTGTTAAACATGCACTTTATTAAAAAATAAATTCTATAAACTTATAAGTAAATTATACTAAAAACAAAGGCAATATAAACTCAAAAGACATCACTTCCTAGTTATATTACTATTATCTATGCTTTAGAGATTATTTACATTTTATTGTACCTGTGGTATGAAAATTCTATCTCATGGTATGTTATTGTGCATATCTTCCTACCACCACAGCCTGACTGAGTTGGTAGCTTGAAGTCAGCCATGATGGACGTACTTATACTATGGAAATAGATAAATGCCACAAACTGGGGCTCAGTTTATTGTTTTACTGGTTGTTACACTTAAAAAAAGTAATGATGAAAATGTTAATAATAGAGATTATACACAAAAGTGTGCCACATCTATGGTGGTTACATTGTGAATAGCACCAAAAATTTGAGAAAATATTCTTCTGGTATTCAAAAACTATCCTCCAATTCAGCAAAGAGACGGCTCATGGCACTGGAACATGTGAAATTCCGACATGTGTCTATGCTGTTTCATTTTCATCTGACTTGTTATCATAAAGAATAATGTTCATTTGCATTTAACATTTAAGTACAGCAAAAGATAATAAAATTTAGGGAGGTTACAATAAAGTTAGAAAAAGAAGGCATTGCAAAGAGATTGGTAAGAACTAGTAAATTTGGGAACATTAGGTGACTAAGAAAATGTTGGTTCTAGAGAGAGCGATTCATTTGGTCATTAATGCAACAATCATTTATTGAGCAACAACTCGGTGCCAGGCACAGTGCTAGACTCTATGGAGTCAGGCTTGTAGTTTACTGTACTCACCTCTCATTCTCTGCCATTCAGCCTCTGCAAACCACCCATGAACACCAGACACTGGCAGCAGACACCATTGGCTTACATGTTATTGGATGAAGGGGTCACCTTCTGGTTTTCATTTCTCTTATGCTCTCCATAACATTTGATACTGTAGGCTGCTCTCTGCATCTTAAAATTCTCTTTTCCCTTTGCTTCCAGAAAACTCCTCTTTCATAATTTTCCTGGAACCTCTTTTGGTGTTTCTTTTAATTCTCTTTTGTGACTCTTTATTCATCCTTTACTTCTTCCCATCAGTGTTCACCACAGCTGTCCTTGGCCGTCCGGCCACAACTTGCCCTCAGTGATTTCATTCTCAATGGCTTCAGTCACCACAATTCCAGAGAATTCCCAGGCCAGGCCAATCTGTTCATATAACAGTCAGCTTGCTGAATGCATTCACTCATATGTCGTTCAATTTCAACATGAGCCAAAGGAAACAGAGCATCTTCCCTTTAAAATTTGTTCTGTCTCCTATAGTATCAAAATGATAATACCATTTACCCAGCTGCCCAAGTTGGTAACTTGGCAGTCACCTTATCCTCTTCATACTTTCACCCTCTAGCATCTAGTCACCACTACTATATATTGGCTTTCTCCTCTTTTTCCACAGCCAGTCTTCTCAAAACTTAACACCTGGACACTGCAATGACTCATCCCCTGACTACAGCCTTGTCCCCTCCATACCCTTCACATTGCTACCACTTCATTTTCCTACTTAAAATCCCTCAATGACTCCACATAGCTTATAAGATGAAATTCAGGTCTATTGGTTTATTACTTATGGCCCTTCATGATTGGCCTTTGGTGACCCCTTTCTAGCCTCTACTTTACCACACAGGATTTCCTTTCTATCACTAAACCAAAGTGCATTCAGATCCTGGGACAGGTTAAAACTTTCATGCATACCACTTAATCTGCTTGAAATTGTCTTCTTTTCTTCTTTGTGCACCTCAAATCCTTCAAAGTTTAACTGTTTTCCCTAACCCTCAGTCTGATTACACATCCCTCTCCTCTGTTCCTACAATGCTGGATATAGCACTTGTCAGATAACTATATTTGCTAATGTACATGTATGTCTTTCCTATCTAGTTTTGAGAAATCACGATTTACCTAACTCATATTTTCCCAAGCATGCCCTCATCCACCCTCAGGCTAATCTGTCATGAGATGTACACTCATGTGTACTAGGGGAGGGTGCAAGTGTGGAGAGAGAGGAAAGGGGAGGAGGGGCAAAGAGAAAGGAGAGGAGGGGAGGGAAGGAGAGGGGAGGAGGAACAGGGGAAGAAGGAAAAGAAGGAGGATGAGGAGGAAGATAAAGTAAGGATAAGTACATAAGCTTGTTGGTGTAGCTTGGAGTCAAAAGTTGGGAGAGGGTTTTTTTTGGCTCACCCCTTTTTCTCTGTGAAATGCCAAATGAAGTTGTTTTCTGAGTGGGGAGCTGGGGGACAGTGGTAAATTTTGAAATAGCTATGGTGGAGAACAGGAGAAGTTGTCAGTTGAGGACATGCAGAAGGTCTTCTGGGCAGAATCAATGGCCTGGCCGAGGTCACAGACCAGAATTTATATGGATCCCCTATTAAGATTTTCTATGGAATCTGTGATGGGTTTCATTGTGACCAAACCCCCCTGCTTCTTTATTGCTCTGGGAAAACTCGGTGGCACATTGGCAAATCCAGACTTAACAGAGGTCAGGAAATTGACCTCCAGGGTTTCTGTTTCCTTTGCTGTTAGGGACATACATAAACTCTGCAGCCTCCAGCACCCAGTTTCCTGGACTTCCCTGAGGATGCTTCCAGAAGATAGCACAGCCTTACCTAACTGAGCAGCTCTGACTGCACGTATTCCAGAAAGGATGTCACAGCTTAGGACATTCTACTTGCTATGTGATCAAAACCATTTACATACCTGACTTTGAGCCTCCTCCAAATGACTGTGACACCCATTCTAAAATTTATGTTGATACAAAAATAGAGATAACCCAGCCTAAAATAATCATCAATTCAACTAAAATTGCCCATTAAAAAAATGTAACCAGCCTGGCCCATGTGTTCTCCATCTCTCTGAGAGCAGTCAGTGCTGCAGCATTTGGCTTTTAGCCCCAAATCCCTTTATGAGGGCTGTGTAAGGTCACAGAAAACCATACACAAAAGGATCCCAAAGAAACTGAACCTGGTATTTTCCTGCGTCTTCGGGATTAGGAGCTGGGAAGAAATGGCTCTCAATTTTATTGGCTTGCCTTATTGAGGGGGTAGCCGCCTCTCTCAAATTGCATCTAATAGTTTCCCACTAAAATATTCATCAACCTCTTCTCGGGGGCATTCATTCCTCAACGATGCCTGAGATCCAAACGATTTGTAAAAAGTACTGCTGAATGAAGCACTGCCCAGAGTGCAATCCTTTGTAGTCAAGAGTCAAGGCTGCTTTCCTTAATTTCGGGGACAGAGCTGGAAACCTGATTACTCAGAGTTCTATGACGCACCTTTGCCTTGTGAATGAGGGTATATCTGCAGGGTCTCCGAGGAATACAAACTGATTCAGAAAGGCAAAGGAAGGTGGTGGAAACTCTTGTAGAAAATAATACTAAATACTACAGTGAAATAATATAGAGGCTGCTCTTAAAGGAGACGCTGAGCATGAAGGATTTCAGCTCCCCCTTCTTGTCTCCCCCTGCCCCCCTTAATATGAGGTGAGCTCTACAGAGGATTACTCTCTAAAACCCTGAAGCCCAAAAGCTGCTTCTCCCAGTAGGTTCGCCATGGGCCCGGGCCTCAGCCTAGAGCGGCATTTACAGCATCCCCAGTTTTACAGCAAATCCAGTGCAGAGCCGCTGGTAGGGGGTTAATACAAACCCTCGTCAACACAATACTAGAGGCATTCGCATACAGGCCCACAGTTGCTGCATAGGCACATTTGGCCCACGTTTCCAAAGAGGCAGTAGCTGTTACTGCAGAGAGCACACTGCCTGCCACTGCTGGACCATTAGTATGGAAATGAGGCATGTGTGTGACAGGTGGCCTTACAACCAACACAATTAACTTTCTCCATTAGCTGACGCTCTGACAAAACAGATGCAGCATCAATAAGCGTCCCCCTCCCCTTCAGAAAAGGAACGAGGCATTGCAAACCCCTTATTTATAAGGGGAAACGGTATCATTTCTTCTATACACGCAAAGTGGGTGGCACTGGCGTTTGCTTTTGTCTTATTGCTGTGGTTGTTTATTTATTTACATTTGCCTTGCATTGATGTTGCAAAGCCTTCGTGGGTTAATTAAGGCTCCTAAAGTTTTCCAAATAAATAATAAAAGTCATCACAAAAGAGGGGAGAGTAAAGTTGGAAAAACCAAGCTAGACTCCTTTGCTTTTGAAAGGAAATCCACAGATTATCTGACTTAGCTGCAGAAGGAGTGGGCAGGCTTCACAGCTTTGCAATAGGTCTCCCCAGCATGACAATACTAATTAGCAAAATCTTAGAACCAGGAATCTTGTTTTTAAGAATTTGGGGCTCAATAGGAAATGTGCACAGTAAAATGGAATACTATGAGCTGGGAAACCAAAATCACCTTCAGGATTTCCTCTGTGTCTTTTACAAAGGACAACAAAGGAAAATTCAAGACTTGGGGACTTTCTGAAGCCATCATAGTAACTTAGCAATGGACTTAGCAGCATTTTTCTAATTTAGATCACATCTTGTATCTTGATAGTTCAGTTTGTGCTTGTCCGGTGTTTTAAAATTCCTTCAGATACAAAACTTTATTTAGCAGAAGCAATGATATTCCAAAACAATAACTTTGCTGTCATTGCAAAAAATAGAAATGTGAATAGTTAACATGTGTGTTGGACTATTGTATATTATGAAGGAACAATTCCCCTTGCCCAAATTATTCTGTCAGATTTAAGATTTCTGTATAAAATTCTTTTAGAATTTGAAATATTTAGTATCCCTCTGGTGTTAACTGTTCTAACATGTACTTGACCAATCACGTAGAAAACACCTTTTTTACCCACCTAAATGGAAGTTCACTAATTGTAGTTGTTGTTGTTATTGCTATTCAGTCTGAAGCTTCTTTGTAGAAGCTTGAATATGAGAAATTTATCCAATGTCTTCTAGGGAAGGAAGGACTCAGTCCTGCTACGTTGTTCAGATGTTTGGAAAGGTCAAGAGGTGGACCATTCTTTCACTGCACACTGCCCTGGGGTACCAGAATGAGGAGACACTGATGGTTAGAGGCAAAGTGATGGGGATTGGACCCAGGCTTTTTCATTTAAATCATAACCCTCTTGAAGCCTCAGTTCCATCACTCGTAAAATGAGAACAAAATGCTTATAAAGAGACATTAGATGCTTAAGGGATGCTTACAAGGAGATATTGGATGAGATGATGTGTGCAAAATAATTCACTCCTTTCATGTTCAATTGGTTGATCATTTGGGAGGAGGGTGGCAGAGTCTGACACTAGATATTATAAACAGCCTGTACATTTTGTAGTTTATTCTTCTAGAACTAGCTTGAATCCCCCTCGCCTTCCCTCAAGCCAGGGCCATTCTGCAAGATTACAGTGTCCAAAACAAAATATGTAGTTGAATCTTTCAAAAAGAAAAACTTTTGGGCTGCCCACAGCCCCGGTTCAGATCCCACATATGAGGGCCAGTGACACTGCCCTCTACAGCTAACAACAGCTCCACCTGGAGCTGGGCTGTGCAAGCCCCGGCAATGGTGTAGGCTGCAGCCCCTGCTGCAGTGGGCTGCCATAGGCTACAGTGAGTGGCCAGCAGTCAGTATACGTGGCTGGCAGCCAGTGTGAGCTGCCAGTAGCCGCAGTAAGCAACCATCCAGAGGCTGGCGACCGATCTGCCTCATCCGGGAAGAGTGCAATGAGGATACCAACATGGGCCAGTGAAGCAACGTCCTCCTCAACTAGACTGAAGAACAAAAGGACAGCAACTTATTTGTTCCCCTTCCCCGATTCCTCAACGCTGTTCCCCTCCCCTAATTCCCCAATAAAATCCTTTTTAAAAAAGAAAAAAAGAAACTTTCTATAAAATCCTAGTAAACCACCCTGAAAGCTTTAAGTCCTTGGTTTATAACCTTGTTGCACACTATAGTCACCTATGGGGCTTATTACCCTAAATTACCTTTATCTGCCCAGGAGCTCATGGAGCAGGTCCAGACATCAGTGTTTAAAAAACAGGTGATTCTCATATGCATCCAAGTTTCAAAACCACTGCCTTGTGTGGCCTGCAATTCCTCCCTCACTTTCCTACATCTCAGCCCAATGGCATCCATTTCCTTCATCTTTATACCCATCAGCCACACCTCATTTCAGATCTGTCTCCCTCACACCTGAAACATTGCAATAGCCTCCTCACTAGTTTTCCTGACACCAGGTGTTCTCATAATAACCATGCACATGACCGCAAGATAACTATTCCTAGAAGACATCCTGGATCTTGTTATAATCCTGCTAACAACGGTCAGTGGATCACTGCTGCCTAACAACTATGGATCCAAATTAGGGATCCAAAACTATGATGTAAAAATACATGAATGCGTTAGAAATGATACACTGATCAGAGATCATGTTGTGTGGGTGATGGAAATGCCGAGTTTAATGCCTTTCTTTTCTGATCCCTCCCTGACTCTGGAAATCCAGTCCATCTTTCATAGCCTAGTTCTATCACAATACATACCTTCACTGGCCATCCTTGGTCTTGGCTGGAATAGGTTGACCAGCCATCCTGATTTGCCCTGGGCAGAGGGATTTTCCAGGACATGGAACTTCCAGTTCTAAGACCAGGAAAACCCCAGGCAACCCAGCCAACATGAGTTGGTTACTCCAGGCTGGAATGAGATCAATCTAGTAGAGTAGCTCTTGGGTTATGAGCCCCCTGTCGCAGAAAACATATAAGCATCTACTCAATGATTAACTGTCACTGTCAGAGCAAATTCTTATATGAGTAATTAAAAGGTCAACCTGGATGACTTTTAAAGTGTGTTCCAACTCCAACCTTGTAGTTAGTAGAAAAGTTGCCAACTGGAAATGAGAAATTATTCCAGAATTTCCATTTTAATGATAAGGCTTGAAGTGAAAGTTGTTCACTTCGGATTTTTTTTTTCAGCAGTGTTCTGGATTTCTACCTTTCCTTATCTATGGCAGAAATCCCTTTATCTGAGCCCCCTATGGTTTGCTAGGCAGGATCTAGGTAACAGAGATAGTTTCTTAATCTACTATATTGTATATAAGGTGATGGAACCAAGAACTAGTTAGCTAGCATTGGTACCAAGGGACAAAAAGGGCCTTGGCTGTTGGACAGTTTCACTAGCTGATGAGGTTCACAATAAAATAATAGGGGTATATTCTAGACAAATATCTGCAAGTTAGTGACAAAGGTCACTCGTGACAAAACCAAACTTTCCAAATCATGCCCGCCCCTCAGAGTGCGTTGTTAATGGGATTAGAAAGAGCTCAGATTGGAAAAAGAGTATGAGGTGTTGCATGGGGAAAGGGTATTTTTCTCTTCCTTCATAATTCTTCTTCAGAATATTCATTTTTTATGCAGCCTGGAGATCTTTGGTTCCCCATGGTGTTCAGCAAGAAAACAGTTTTTTGTTGTTGTTGTTGTGCTTAAATTGGGGAATTGGGGGAGGGGAACAGCATTGGGGAATTGGGGGAGGGGAACAGCATTGGGGAATTGGGGAAAGGGAACAGACAAGTTGCTGTCCTTTTGTTCTTCAGTCTAGTTGTGGAGGACGTTGCTTCACTGGCCCATGTTGGTATTATCATTGTGCTCTTCCCGGGTGAGGCAGATCGGTCGCCAGCCTCTGGACGGCCACTCACAGCGGCTCTTGGTAGCTCACATCAGCTGCCAGCCGGTCACGCTGGCTGCCTGCCTGCCACTCACTGTAGCCTATGGCAGCCCACTACAGCAGGGGCTGCAACTATGCCATCGCTGGGGACTCACAGCAGCCCAGCTCCAGGTGGAGCTGTTGTTCACCATCTTAGCTGTAGAGGGCAGTGTCACTGGCCCTCATATGTGGGATCCGAACTGGGGCCGCCCTGGCCTCCAAGCCAGCTCTTAACCAACGCGCCACTTGGCCGGCCCAACAGTTTTATTTTTAACTTTTTAGTTTTTGAATACATAATACCTCAACAAAGTTCACATTTCAAAAATGTAAAAAAAAAAAAAAAAAAAGTAACCCTGAAAACATTATGCTAAGTGAAAGAAACCAGACACAAACAGGTGTATGATTCATTGATACGAATTATCCAGAATAGATAAGTCCACAGAGACAGAGGAAGTTTAGAGGTTGCCAGGGATTGGGGGAGGGGTGATGAGGAGGAGCTGGTTACTGGGAAGGGGCTATTTCAGAGTGATGGAAACATTTTGGAACTAGATGGACATGGTGGTTACAGACATTGTGAACTTATAAATACCACCAAATTGTGTATTTTAGAATGATTAATTCTATGTTATGTGAATTTCAATAATGAAAATAACTTAAATTATTTTAAGTTAATAGAATAATTGTCTCAGTTCTCTCCAGAGGTAACCAACGGGATAGCTTCTTGTGTTTTTCGGTTTTCTTCAGAAATATTTTATGCATATTCAAACAAAATCCTATGTAACTTTTCTGTCTTTCTTTTCACACAAATGGCAGCATGCAGCATACATTATTCTGCACTTAGTGGTTTTGTTTTTCTATTTATTTGTTTACTTAATAATAAACCTTGGAGGTCACCCAAATCCATATTTAATAATGTCAATGTTTAATTATTGTTTGACAGACATGTGATGTTCCAGTGTATGTATGTAACATAACTTATTTAACCAATCTCCTACTGATAAACATTTAGATTATTTTCAACTTTTGCTTTGAAAAGCAACAAAGCAATGAGGGACTTTGTGCAAATATCACTGTGCACATGTGTGAGTATACCTGTAGGATAAATTCTTAGAAACGAAAGCACTGGGGTGAAGGATATGTGTGCTTGTAATATTAATAGATGAAATCAAATTCCCTGGATTAAAGTTTGTCCTGTTAACTCCCACAAGTAATGTATAAGAATGCCTGTTTTCCCATTATCATTGACAAAGCAAATTTTTTTTTATCAGAAATTTGCTGTAGCAGTATAGAAAATGGTGCATTCTTTAGTTTTCACAAATGTAGGCTTAGTTTGCTTTGTTTTGATTTGTTTCACATTGCTGGGCTGTGCTATGCAGTCTTTTTATCAAACCCACTTCCTAAATACTTATTGCTTTGAATTCCAGATCGTTTGGCCAACCTTCCTGAATATTAAATTCAAGAACAGTTTTTTGAATGACCTTATATTTTGGAAACAAAATCTTTAAGTAATTGTCAATAAAAATAATTACAGATGTGTTAAGTTTTCAGTCTGGCAATGATTACTTAGCCTAGTTCATGAACATAGCAAACACTCAATAAAACATTTCAGGCCTAACACAAACACAATCCAGTAAATAGGTATCAAGCAGCTTCTACTCACACAAGATCCTGTCAAGTCCTGTGAATGATACAATAAGGAACAAAACGTAGTACAGAACAGGAATATAAAACTAACATGGCAAAGGCTCTCGCAGGATAAAGTGTTCTAAGAGGAAAAGTGTTCCATATGTTCATGAGAAGAAAGGTGTCTGAGTGGGGCATCAAAAGTGTCATGGTTTGGGCCGGCCGAGTGGCGCGGTGGTTAAGCACTGGCTTGGGAAGCCAGCGGTCCCGGTTCGGTCCCACATATGAGGGTCAGTGACACTGCCCTCAAAAAAAAAAAAAAAAAAAAAAAGAGTGTCATGGTGAGGGCTCCAATGGGTGAAGGGGACTATCTGAATGAATGAATACAAAACATCCCTAGAAAATATTGTAGCGCATTTCTGTTGACTTTATTTGTAGTGATGTATTTTATCATTTTTGTTTCTGATTTTGATATTCCAGGTTGAAGTTGTCATCCCTAATCATTAGTTACAAGTATGTGCTTCATTTCATACTTTGGGGCTCTCGATATGTAGTGTTAATGGAATGACTTTGAGCCTAGAGAAACTGATCTGTCCCTGAGGGAAGAGCTTTCTATTTATTAGCCCCTGATTAGGTGCACTAATTGAAACCTTATGGTCAGCTGTGAAATTAGGACATTTCCACTGAGCATAGTACAGAAGAGCACACCTCAATCGCAGCCTTTAAAATTCTTTTACTACTTTTTAAAAATAAAATACATCTTGTGTAGACATATGCAATATATGTCTTTGTGTTTTTCATGGCATCATTGCATGTTTTTAGACAGTTTTCTAATAAACCTAATAAGTTAATGATTGGTCAGACTTTTGAGTGGGATAGAAATGAGTAAAAAATAATTAAATAGTTACTACTAAAGTTACTAGTGTTCTACAGAAATTGACTTGCAACAAAGACTCATGGCAAGAAATCAGTTAAAAATCAGTATAATTCTGGTTGCATAAATAGAGTTTGTTACGTTTTGAAGCATAATATAGAAGACACTGTGCTAGTGCCTGGGGCTAAGAAATGTGATTTGAAACCACTGATTTAGGAAGATATCCGTAGCTTCTAACTTCAAGGAAAATCCACTGAAACGAAGGACTTAATAATCTTTTCTTTTTTTTTTTTTTTTTTTTGAGGGCAGTGTCACTGGCCCTCATATGTGGGATCCAAACTGGGGCCGCTGGTATCCCAACCACCGCGCCACTTGGCCAGCCCAGGACTTAATAATCTTTAATCTTATCAGACAATGCCTTATACATACAGCAAAATTGAGATAAGATCATTTTACATTGAAAATTGACAGATTATTCAAATTTCTTAACAGAGAATTGGCTTTCATGAGCCTGCGAAATGGAGTCAGGATAGACACAAACATGTGGAAAATTACTCAAATGGCAAGTATTTTTTGCTCACAGTTTTAAAAAAATGATACAAATATTTTATTTGATCAAAACTTCTTAGGAAACTGTTATTAGAGATTCAATGCCTCCTGCCTCCAGAACATGTGCAAGATTGTATTTAAGATGGTTATTTCCCCCAATGTCAGGTATGTGGCCCAGGCAGTGATAGCAGAGGATCAAGGCTGGTGCCTCCATGAGGGCCATGTCTCCTCCATCCATCAACAGGGGAAGCGGGTACTCTGGCCTGGCTTCACCTTCTTTTACATTAAGCAAAACTAACCTCTTCCTCTTTACAGAGCATAAGAGTGATCACTTTTAATTCCTTCAAAGGGGAGCTCTACCCGTCTGTCTATTGAATCTAGTCTTCTTGTTTTCTTTTTTTATTTTACTGGGCAAGAGCCATGGTCTTTGGTTACACATTGCTTTCATGCTACAATGGCATAGTTGACTCTTTCAAGGAGGGCGCAGCTCATAGTGACCCATACGGGGATCAAACTGGCAGTCTTGGTTTATCAGCAGCATGCTGTAACCAACTGAGCTAACCGGTCATCCCTAGTCTTTTTTTTTTTTTTTTTAAATTGTGGTCATCATATAACAAAGTTCACCATATTAATGATTTTTAAGTGTACAGTTCAGCAGTGTTAAGTATATTCATAGTGTTGTGCAACCAATCTTCAGAACTTATTCATCTTGCAAATCTGAAACTCTACAACTGCTCATTCCCCACCCCCCACCCCTCACCCCCACCCCTAGCACACCATTTTACTTTCTGTTTCTATGAATTTGACTACTTTAGTGTTTTAGTTCAGGCTTCTAAAACAAATGCGATAGCCTGAATGGCTTATAAACAATGGACATTTATTTCTCACAGTTCTGGAGGCTGGGAAGTCCAAGATTGAGGTCCTGGCAGAGTCAATGTCTTGTGAAAGCCTGCTGCTTGACTCCTAGATGGCTGACCTCTGTAGCTGTGTCTTTGTGCATATGGTGGAAGGGGTGAGGGTCATTATGGGGTCTCTTTCATAAGAACACTAATCCCAGTCATAAGAGCTCAATCTTCATGACCTACTCACTTCCCAAAGGCCTCACCTCCAAATACCTCCACACTGGGAATTAGGTTTCAACCTATGAATTTGGGGGGATACAAACGTTTGGTCAATAGCATCTAAATACCTCATCTAAATGGAGTCAAGCAGTATTTGTCCTTTTGTGGCTGGCGTATTTCCCTTAGCATAGTATCCTCAAGGTCAATTCATATTACAGAGTATGTCAGAATTTCCTCCCTTTTTAAGGGTGACTAAGATTCCATTGTATGTTTATACCACATTTTGTTTGTCCATTCCTCATCCATCGATGGACATTTGGGCTGCTTCTCCCTTTTGCCTATTGCAAACCACATTGCACTGAACATGAGTGTGCTGAATCTACTCTTGATAACAGGCTTGGTCATTGTCTTGGAAAATGTTTGTTTTGTCCTTTGGCTACAATAAAGTCTGGGGCTCCCCCACTTTGGTAGGAGTAGTTGGTTGGGGTTGGGAAGCACTAAACCCATTTCTCTTCATGTATGCCCTCCAGTAGTATCTCCCACATGTGCCGGCAGCACAGGGTGGCGGCTCTGAAAGCAGGCAGCACCTTCTTGGATTGAGGACAAGTTGCTGAAGTCCCCTGCTTCTTGCCTTTCACCTCTGTCTTTGCACCACAAGAGGGCTTTTCTCTTCTTTCTACACTGGGAGACATCAGGTTGAGACTTTAGAAAAGAAGCAGCTCTTCAGGGAAAATGTTCATCCTGATGTTACTGTTACACACTGTCCAAATCTGCGAAATGTTTTGCATTTCAGCAGCATTGCCTTCTTAGGTTTCCCGACAGGTTCAATGAGGGATTCCTGTCGGTAGATTGGTTGGCATAACTCAACTACACTAGTTTAACATGCATGACTCAATTACACAAGAGTTAGCTAATGAGCAATGGGGAAGAAGTTACAGGTTAAAACAAATGGCGCCTAAATGAATCAAGTGTGGCCTTTCAGATGCCCACCATTCAACAAAGACCTGGCAAGACATTTTCTTCACTGGGCATGAATCATCTGGATAAAAAGGGGAAACCAGGGCCACCTACGTTCAGAGCTTGTACAGTATGACCTTGAGGCCCAATATCTACCAGGAGCTTCCTAGCAAAAGGCCAAGCTCCAAAGAATAAAAGGGCTTACACATCAGCATTAAATAATTCTCTTAGAGATGCAAATTTCTAATTAGTTACTGTGGCAACTGTAGAGGCCTAGAAGTAAGCCCCTTGCACAATGAACCTGAGAGTTTACTTTTTTGATTTACTCTGGGCCTGTAAGAAGCAGGAGGAGGAAAATAAATATTGCTTTAACTGTGACAAGAGAATAAAGTGCAGCAAGTGAAGGGATTTCATCCTTTTGTTCGCATTCCTACAGGTCCAAGGGGAAAATTATACTTGATGCACTCTTGCTGCAAAGAGAAGCCAAATTCTCAAAGGTTTCCTAAAATCATGACTGTTATAAACATGGCCCAAACGTAAACAGACTATTTCTTAGCCTGCATTGACATTTGTTCTTCATTAAAGGGAATACGGTCTAAGGTTATTTCAAAACAGCATATTTAAATGGAGTGTTTCTGTTTGTTGTATTTTGTATGTAGGTTTTTGTTATTTTAAAATCATATGTAGTTCTTTGAATCTTTTGTTTAGTATAGGGGAGACAAAATCTTTATGTTTTGTGTTTTACGAGATTTTACTCTCTAAAATCCACTTATTGGTAAGTAATCTATTTCCCAACTTTGAATAGTAAATGAAAAGAAAAGATAAAAATACTTAAAGGACAGTCTGTGGCATCAAAGATAGAATATTAATTTTTATGGAGACCTGAACTGAAAACAAAATTTGTCCCAAAAGAATTTTTAGTTTTTTAGGACTATTTAAATTAAAGTTCGGGAGACAAATGCATAAATATTTTCCTTCACCTTTCAAAGGCAAAAAACAAGCACACCCCAAATCAGCATCAAACTCACTAATATTTTCTCTGTGGAATATATTATTTTCATCTACTTTTCTAAAGTTATAAGTCAAATTTAGAGTCCTCATATTTGCTCAAAATAATTCAGATCAAACCTTGGAATCTTATAACTATGCTTTGTTTTGATTTCAAACTCCTATCTTCAGGAAATAAATAATTAAACAACTAAACGCATTGGGATATGGGTAGTTTTCAATAGTATTTTAAACAAAGGAAAGGTAATATTGCATGCTAATTTAAAATATCCTTCCTCCAACTCAAGACCCCTTCTCTCTTTCCTCCAGAGGAAACTTTCCCCCTTTACTTTTTCACAGGTTCTTCCCAAGCTTTCTATCCTTTTTCCTCATCAAACTTCACTTTCCTAGTATCTTGGTCTCAGTATCCTACTCTGTGCCAGAAGATGTAAACTTACATACACTTTTGTATTAAGGGAAAGACAATGGCTTAGTGAGTCCTCAGGGTGATATTTAGTTTTTAATTAGAGTCTCTATAGACACAATGACCTAATCCAAAGAAGTGAGTTTATCTTTTAGAAAACTAGAGGAGTCACAATATTTGGTTCATGACACATTCTCATCATTGGTCTATGCAAGGCCCTCTTTTAGTTATATATTTGTTTGTTTGTACTCAGTAATATAATGAACACCGTGAACCTACCACCAAACATGGGAAATAGAATTTTGTCTGAAATTTCTAGTACCAATGTAGGTCTTCTCCATCTCATCCTCTTGTCTCCCTCAAGTCATGTCACCCCCTACCCTGAATCTTGTTGGGTGATTTTGATAATCTTATCACATCTATATGTATTCCTAAAACTATATTGCTTTTTTTTTTTAACTTTATAATACTGTATGTCATTTCTGGAAAACTACTCTTTCATTCAAAGTTAACTTACTAAGATTTATCCCTAGTGCTGCAATGCTGTAATTCATTCATTTGACTTATATGGTATTACATTGTGTAAATATGCTAGAATTAATTTACATAATCTCTTTGCTTTGCTATTATGAATAGTGCTAAAAACATTTTCTACATATTTCCAGGCACACATGATATCTTACTTTAAGAGGAATATGTCCAAGTCAAAGGACATGTTAATTTCGACTTTACAAAATAATGGCAAACAACTTGCCAAATTGCCCATTGATTTATACTCTCATCAGCAATATGCAAGAGATTAATATCCTCCTTCTTTCTACCATTAGGTATTATTAGATTTTTTTTTTCCAAGAAGCAACTTTATTATGAGGACATTTAATATAAGCTAATTATAGTCCCAAAATGGGATTTGCTGCCTCTAAAATTTGAAGATGTACATCAAATAAGTAAGTACAATGCCTCTTTCTTAGTGGTAGGAGCTATGAGGTACAACATCTAATACTTTAGCTTAGCAGAATTGTCCTAGCATGTCCAAGACCGCTTGGACCACCAAATATTATATCATGTGCCTCATCCTTGAATCTTCACTGGATTTGTCTTCTATCCTGTAACACTTTACCAAAGTATCCATGATATTAGACACTTCCTTCTTAACATGTCCAATTTGCAGTATATCATCAATATAATGGAAAAGCATGACATTTTATAGACTATGAAGGACTTGGGTCCCTGGAGATTATATCATGATAGCAAGTAGGAGAATTAACATAGCCCTAGCATAAGAGAGAGAATATATACTGTCATTTCCAGGAAAGGGCCAAATTCTTTTGATCCTCCCTCTTGATAGAATGAAAAATAATGCATTCAGCATATCAGTAAACTATGTTGACCTATTACTGTAAAAATATTATATTAGAATGGCAGCTGCAATTGAGGCTGTCACCCAAAGTGGTCCACCACCGTTTGCTATGGTCTATCTGATTTTTGAAGGGAACAGGTGGTTGCAAACATTCCTTGACCTGTGTATGCATCATTCCAGTCCTGCCTCTGTGATCACATTGCCTTTTTCTTTTCTGAGTATAACCTCCCTCTGCCTTTCTCTTATAATAAGCATGCTTGCAATTGGAGTTAGGGGCTATCCAGATAATCCAGGATAATCTTTCTGTGTCGAGATTCTTAATTACATCAGCTAAAACCTATTTCCTTATAAAACAAAATGTATAGGTTCCAGGGATTAGGACCTGATGTTATCTTTGGATGCTCACTCTTCAGCCTCTGCCTTATGGCCCCAAAGATTCATGACTACCCCCACCCCCAAGAAAAAATACATTTAGGCCATCCTTAAATACATGAAAGTCCACCCATTAGAGCATCAACTCAAGCTGAAAATTTCATCTGAAGATCATCACCTCAAAAGTCCAAGATCTAATCATCTAAATTGGATAACGGTGAGAGTCTGTCTTTGATCCATTCTAGGGTAACATTCCTTTGCATCTGTGGGCCTGTGAAACTGGAAAACAAGTAATCTGCTTCCAAAATAAAATGGTGGGACAGGTTTAAATGGGAGAAAATTAAAGGAGGAAAGTGGTCCCTAGTCCCAAGAAATTTTGAAATCCAGCAAGGCAAACTCCATTAGGTGTTAAGGCCTGAGTATAACCCTCTGTGCCTACAGATCACTCTATGCCCATGGATTCAGCCTCTGTACCTCTGGGTCCATGGATCTGCCCTCAGAATCATTTTCCTTCATTTCATCCCATTATATGCAAACTGTCAGTGTTTTCTCAAAAACCTTTTGGGGCTTCTCCATATGTCATGGAGATTCACACCTTTAGAAAAGAGAGTCCTCACAGGGTCTTTCCTGGATAATTCCATCTCTATTTCTGGCTTCTGCTGACATGGTTGAGTGGATCCTTGAGTCAAATGCTTAATCTCTTCAAAGGACCCTCTGTGTGAGGAAACACTCTGACCTTTTGATCCTTTCAAAGTACTAGCCAATGATTGTCAGACACCAGGCTTTCTCCTCAGATCATGCTTTCCTAACAGGGGAATATCCTGATTTTAACATCTTTGCAATCAGGATAGGCTGAGAATTTCCCATATCATCAAGTCTTTGTTTTTTTTGTTGTTGTTGAACAGTTCTTCACTTAATGTATCTTTTTCCTCTTGCACTTTACTACAAGCAGCAAGAAGAAGCAAGGATGCACTGTCAATATTTTGCTTGGAAATTTCCTCAGCTAAGTATATAAGTTCATCATATAAAAGTTCTCCTTTCCACACAACTATAGGACTGTAGGCCACAATGCAGCTAAGTTTTCTGCCACTATGTAATAAGGATTGCCTTTCCTCTAGTTTCCAAGAATGGTTTTCATTTCCTTTGGATTCCCCACCAGAACCACCTTGAACGTCTGTATTTCTACCCACAGTCTTTTCAAGGCAACTTAATCTTTTCCTGTCATGCTTCTCAAAATTCTTCCAGTTTCTACCCATTGTCTAATTCCAGTAAAACTTCCATATTTTTAGGCATTTGTTACGGTAGCACTCTACTTCCAGCAGTTCATAATCACATTGTTACTTATTGTGAAGTAAGTGAACCAAATTCCTGGCTTCAACCTCTCTGTCTGGTGGGTCAGTATGGCATTTCCAGACTTCTGGAGTTAGTGTCAGCTCAGATTTCGAATCTGAAATCCTTGAAAATGTGGGTTTTCCCTTTTTCCCCAATACCCAGTTGTTCTGACAAAAGATTGGTACAATATTTACCATATATACTTGCATTAGTATATATGGTAAATTTCAAGGTCCTTCTTTAGAGGAACCAGACTCTTTTTCAATTGATGGGGTCTAGATCTGAGAGCTGGTTCATATCTGGAAGATAGGTAAGGAATCTGTCTCACATCTCCTTGATATTTCTCTCTCTCTCAATTTTCCAAGTCAAGCAACACCTTAGTCAGCATCCTATCTATCTCACTCCTAGGAACACCACGATCTATTATTCATGGATACCCCAATGGTAATTGTACCTAGTTTTCCCTTCAGTTTTGCTGCCCATTAAGTAAAATTATATACACCTTCCCTCTCATGGGTAAGTGTTGTCACTGGTCTCTGGCATTCCAGTATCTGTCATTCCCATTGTAAATAGACAGTCAAGCCCCATGGTAGGATGTCCTGCTATCTGTCATGTCCTTCATATGAGAGGCGCCAATGATCTTCTCAAAGTTGCCAGAGTCCCCCTCACCCATACATCCCTTATTACCTTAGTAAAGGGAATATATACTGGACACTCTTGGGGAACAAAGTCAAATAATAAATTCTTAGTTCATACATAATAAATAATTCTGGCATACTTAACTTCTTCAGCTTTCTGATCTGTCCTCATTACTATGATAAGAAAGTCTGAGCATCTTTAATTTATAGCACATTGTTATTTGTCTAAACTTTGGGGATCTAATCCAACAAATTATTAGGATCATTTTCATGTCTCTTAAAAACATTGATCAGTTGCACAGGCTGTGGACTGCACAGGGCAACACATTAAAGAGGATTCCAATTACACTATAGACTACAGGTATCCCTCTGCACATTTATTATTGTGATTTCCTATCTAAAGAGCTCTTTCTAAGAAAATTATATATCACAATAGTTTTTCTAAAAATGAAAATAAAGTACCTTGAGGAAGAAACTCCTTTTACTAATTCACACCAATTTTCTCGATTAGTGGACTTGTTCTAATTTTATAGAAATCATGATTTACTTTTATAAGTTTTCTTGACATATTTCCAATCTAGGAGTCCTAATACAGAAATGTAATTTGGGGAGATGCAATACAAATAATTGAATAAGGTTGATGATCATCTCATGAATCTTGGTATCATATATGAATAATTTCTCTTTAATTATCTGCATTGTTTAATAATACCTGCTGTGTTGACATGAATGTCTGGGCCTCAATGAATTCTATTAGCATCACTAGCATTCAAAGAACACATATATAGCAAATTACTTTAAGGTACATTTTAACATTTTAATGTTAGATTTTATATGAAATGTAGATTAATAACAATGATATATAATCTTTATGGGTTTTTAAAATTCTATATATGTATGAACAAAACTATGTCAGCTGTAAAATTAATTGTCCTAATGAGTTAATCAGTCCTTTAGCATGCTAACCATTTTAGTAATTGCAGTGTATTTTTTTTTTTTAAAGATTTTATTGGGGAATTGGCAGAGGGGAACAGCGTTGGGGAATCGGGGAAGGGGAACAGACAAGTTGCTGTCTTTTTGTTCTTCAGTTTAGTTGCGGAGGATGTTACTTCACTGTTGGTATCGTCATTGCGCTCTTCCCGGATGAGGCAGATCGGTCGCTGGCCTCTGGATGTCGCTCACCGCAGCTATTGGCAGCTCACGCTGGCTGCCAGCCACTCACTGTGGCCTATGGCAGGCCACTGCAGCAGGGGCTGCAGCCCACACCATCACTGGGGCTCGCACAGCCCAGCTCCAGGTGGAGCTGTTGTTAGCTGTAGAGGGCAGTGTCACTGGCCCTCATGTGGGATCCGAACCGGGGCCGCTGGCATCCCAAAACCAGCGCTTAACCAATGCGCCACTCGGCCGGCCCAGTGTGTATTTTTTATATAATTTTAAAGGTATAATTTATTACAATGAAAGAATAATTTATTTCATTTACTAGGGCAGCCAGAAAGTGTTAATGCTTTCATTAAATGTGAGTCCATTATTCCAAATAGCTACATGCCATGGACTAATGTGGAGCCAAACTTCTTGCTTTAATATATATCTTTTTTTAATTAAAATTTAAAAGAAAAAGAAATGAGTTGTATTTTGTTGTGACTATGGGACTTAATTCTTGGGTAACCAGAGAGACTAATCTCTTTTTCAGTTATTTTTTAATTTTTTAATTTTCTTTTTTAGTGTCAAGTCAAAAAAGATTGTATCTTTAGGATAATGAATATCTAATTAAAATTTTAAAAGTCATTTAGCACCTAGTATTGCTAAAAATCTATATGACCTCTTTTTAAAAAAAATTCTTGTAAAATTTTTCTTAAAAGAAAGCATGTTAACTCATAGAGGGAAAAAGAGTGAGGATACAAACCTAGATATCAGCAAGCAAACAAAAAGAATGCTTGACTGATAAAAATTGTTTTCAATTTTTATCCAGTATTTAAATTTAATCAGAGTTTGTATAACTAGGTTATGTCACTATCTACAAAATAGGAGGAAATGTCTCTTTTTTAAAAATGCGCGCACGCACACACACTCACTTGTGGATGTAATGAAATGCTCTGATTTCCTTGGGAGAGAGTAACTATTGGATAAATAAATATTCTTACATCTTTGGTGTGGGATGTGAAACCTACCTACATCGATCATATAACGCTTTCCACACACACAAAAAAAAACCTTAGGAAAAAAAACATGCCATTTATTTTACTAAAAGCTCTCAAATGGAAGTATAAAATAGGTAAAGTTTACATTTTCACACTTATTTGCAAGACCATTATCATTCACAGAAAAGTGTGGGTAGGTAAATTACTTTCCTTTCAAAGCTTTACTTGGAAATTTCCTGACTTCAGAATGCTTCATTTTCAAGATTAATGTTATATATGTAACCAATTAGGTACTATAAATATGAACTATTTTCTGATATATAAACAACATCTCAATGTTGCCATACTTTTTAAAAAATCCAGTTGGATTGCGCATTTTCATTAGTGGCTTTCTGCCATCAGGAGCAGGATCAATAAGAGGGACAGTAGGAGCTGGGGATTGGTTCTTCGTCAGCCCCTTTGTACACTGTTCAATGTAACCACGTCTTCAGAATGAAATTTGGGTGAAAATTTGGTAAAAGTGTTATATTTTTTGGATTAAAAGCTATATTAGATAAACAATCTGAGTAGGAAATTGAGAAAACAATTCCATTTACAATAGCATCAAAAATAATAAAATAGAGCCGGCCGAGTGGCGCATTAGTTAAGAGCTGGCTTGGGATGCCAGTGGCCCGGTTCGGATCCCACATGAGGGCCAGTGACACTGCCCTCTGCAGCTAACAACAGCTCCACCTGGAGCTGGGCTGTGCGAGCCCCAGTGACAGTGTAGGCTGCAGCGCCTGCTGCAGTGGGCTGCCATAGGTTACAGTGAGTGGCCGGCAGCCAGCATGAGTGGCTGGCAGCCAGCGTGAGCTGCCAATAGCCGCAGTGAGCGACCATCCAGAGGCTGGCCAACCGATCTACCTCAGGGGAAGAGCACAATGATGATACCAACATGGGCCAGTGAAGCGATGTCCTCCGCAACTAGACTGAAGAACAAAAAAAGACAGAAACTTGTCTGTTCCCCTCCCCCAATTCCCCAATAAAATCTTTAAAAAAAGAAACATAATAATAATAATACAATATTTAGTAATAAACTTTACCAAGGAGGTGATACTCGTACACTGAAAACTACAAAACTTTGCTGAAAGCAAATGAAGACACCAGTAAATGGAAAGACATCCTGTGTTCATGGAATGGAAAACTGAATATTGTTAAGATGTCAACACCACCCATAACAATGTACAGATTCAAAGCAATCTCTATGAGAATCCCAGTGATGTTTTTTGCAGAACTAGAAAAATCTATCCTAAAATTCATATGGAACCTTAAGGGACCATGAATGGCCAAAACAGTCTTAAAAATGAAGAACAAAGTTAGAGGTCTTACACATCTTGATTTCAAAACTTACTACAAAGCTATAGTAATCAAAACAGTGTGATACTAGCATAAAGACAGACATATAGACCAATGGAATCAAATAGAGAGTCCAGGAATAAACCCACACAAATTATTTCCAATAAGTTACCAAGACCATTCAATGGGGGATAGAACAGTCTCTTCAACTAATGATGTTGGAAAAACTGGATATTCACATGCAAAAAAAAGTGAAATTGGACCTGTACCTTACACCATATACAAAAATTTACTAGAAATAAGTCAAGGACCTAATTGTAAGACCTAAATTTCTAAATTTAGAAGAAAACATAGGAGTAAACCTCCAAGACATTGGATTTGGCAATGATTTCTTACCACCAAGACATGACACCAAAAGCACAAATGACAAAAGAAAAAATAGATAAATTGGTTCATTAAAATTAAAAACTTTTTGCATCAAAGAACACTATTAACAGAGTGAAAAGGCAACCCACAGAATGGGAGAAAATATTTGCAAATCATAAATCTAATAAGTGATTCATATCCAGAATATATCAAGAACAACTACAACTCACCAATAAAGAAAGCCCCAACAGCCTAATTCAAAAATGGGCACAGAACTTGAATAGACATTTCTCCAAGAAGATATGCAAATGATCAATAAGCATATGAAAAGATGCTTACCATCACTAGTATTAGGGAAATGCATATTACAACTACTATGAGGGCCTGCCAAGTGGTGTGGTGGTTAAGAGCTGGCTTGGGACGTCAGCAGCACCAGTTTGGATCCCACATATGAGGGCCATTGACACTGCCCTCTAAAAAAAAAAAAAAAAAAAAAAAAACCACTATGACATACCCCTTCACATCCATTAGGATGGCTATCATCAAAAAACAAACAAGCAAACAAAACAGAAAATAACTAGTGTTGGCAAGGATATGGAGAAATTGGATTACTGGTGGGAATGTAAAATGATATGGAAAACAGTAGTGCAGTTCCACAAAAAATTAAACATAGAATTGCCATGTGGTCCAGCAATTCTCTTCTGGATATATACCCAATGGGATTGAAAGCAGGGACTTGAAAAGACATTTTTACACCCATATTTATAGCAACATTATTCACAATAGCCAAAAGGTAGAAGCAACCCTAGTGTCCATGACAGATGAATGAATAAACAAAATGTGGTATATACATACAATGGGATATTTTTCAGCCTTATAAAGAAAGGAAATTCTGACACATGCTACAACATGAATAAGCAAGTGACACAAACATTATGTGATTCCACTTATATGAAGTACCTAGAGCAGTCAAATTCATAGAGACAAAGTAAGATGGCGGTTGCCAGGGTCAAGGGGAGGAGAGATTGGGGAGTTAGTGTTGTGGGGAGTTAGTGTATAATGGAGAGTTTCAGTTGGGGGATGATGAAAGAGGGGGAAGAAAAACTATGTATAGAAGATCTAGGGGTGGCCAGTTAGCTCAGGTGGTTACAGCACAGTGCTCGTAACACCAAGGTTGCTGGTTCAATTCCCACATGGGCCACTGAGCTGCACCCTCTACAACTAGATTGAAGACAACTATTTGACTTGGACCTGACGGGTCCTGGAACAGCACACTGTTCCCCAATAAAAAAGAAGAAGAAAGAGAAGGAAAAAAAGAAAATCTAGTGTTTCTCTTAATAGAAAACTACAAGAATGGTGGAACTTCAGAGTCATGGGAAATATTCAGGGGAAAAAACCCAACAGGTTGAAAGCCAGCTCCACCCGGAGCTGGGCTGCGAACCCCAGTGACAGTGTAGGCTGCAGCCCCTGCTGCAGCGGGCTGCCATAGGCTACAGTGAGTGGCCAGCAGCCTGCGTGAGCGGCCAGCAGCCAGACTGAGCTGACAATAGCCACGGTGAGCGACCATCCAGAGGCTGGCAACCAATCTGCCTCATCCGGGATGAGCGCAATGATGATACCAACATGGGCCAATGAAGCAACATCCTCCGCAACTAGACTGAAGAACAAAAAGACAGCAACTTGTCTGTTCCCCGTCCCCGATTCCCCAGCACTGTTCCCTCCCCCAATTCCCCAATAAAACCTTTAAAACAAAAAAACAGGTTGAGAGCCTATAATTACGAGATCAGCCAAAATGCAGGTTCCTTTCCAAGAGGGCATTTCTTGCATAAATCTCACCTCCTGGCACAGACTGTATAGTTAGGTAACTGCAGGAGAGGGGGCAATGCAGTTAGTTCTTCCTTATAACAATGCTAATGGCTCTGCCATAGTTGTAGACAACTAATTAAGAATAAAATGGCATTTCCAATCAACTCTCCTAAGTGACCTTCACTTAAAGAATAGTGAAAATTAAACTGAGCTAGTAAAACACTGCATGGAAACAAAAAAGGGGAACTGGCCATCTGTAAAATACGAACGTGCATTGTGCATGGTGTGTTCAGCTTGTAAGAGGGCGTTGCCGCAGACAGCAATTTGAACAAACCAACCAGGGCTGCCTTTTCTCTCTTTGTGACACAGTGCTGTGGTTACCTTGTGAATTCCACAGGGCTGCCTGCTTGTCCACTTTTTTTAATGTCCCCCGCCCCTCCCCCGGCAAAGCATTCCCTTGTCACCAGGTTGGAAGGCCTAATTGGTGTGGCCATGACAATGGATGTTCATTTTACCACTATAAAAGGGTTTAATGATTAAAAGGCCACAACATAGCACTCAACCACAAAACTCTTTCTTTTGCTTCCATGAAGACCCTTTGATTCAAGATGTTCTTTTGACAGGATCAAGAGTAGTTTTCAGGGCTGGCCAAGTGGCTCAGTTGGTTAAGAGCTCGCTCAAGAGTGCGAGCTCTGAGCAACAGCAGTTGGATGCCCTGCCCGAACTGAGCTGCTGCTGAGCTGCCAACAGGTGACAGGATGGCTCAGCTAAAAGAAAAAAAAAAAAATAGAGTAGTTTTTATTGTATTGGGCAGCACCAGATTATCTGACTAAACTTCCTGAGCTACTTTCTTCATCTGAAACCAAGTTGATGAAAGCTGTTGACATCCATCATAATAGATTTGCCATGTTTTAACAATATATTCAATCAACTATAATGGCACATGAAGACATTAAAATCTATATAGATTTATACTACAGTTTAAACAATGATAATATCATATATATATATATATATATATATATATATATATATATATATATATACTGGGGGTGCCAAAAAAATGTGTACACATGACTTGTATTCATCCTTTGTTATCAGCATATATTGAGTATAACAATTTCAATACAGTGTTTTTCCTTTCTTAAAATGCATATACATTTTATTGGCACCCTCTGTATGTGTGTGTGCACGCACGCGCGCACGCGCGCGCGCGCACACACACACACACACACACACTTGTATATGTCACATATCCAGAACCACAAAAGTTGCTGTCAAGAACCTGTTTATGGCTTGCAAACAATAAATGAATTATAACAAAGTTTATTTTATATGAATACCCAAACAACATCATAAGTAAATTATACTAATGTGGTGAGAAGCAAATGGCTTTTGAGATAAAACATCTTTTGTTTTTCACTTGAAAGTGTTGTGATCAAGTTTTGGAAACATGAGTAGCAGCCGGAATTTACTGGTCTGCTTTGGAATAACTTAGTCATTCCACTGGTCGCAAGGTTTATTAAACTCAAAATGCTTTGAGGGCTTCACGCTCACTGACCCAACCAAAGCACCATCTGTGGTAAAATTTTAAAAAGATTCAACAATTTCACATTCTAATATACCCAATATGGAGATACTATCTCTACCAGTTACCTATCAGACATATTTCAATTAATACAATTTAAGATTATTTAAGCCAGATATCAATCTTATTCAAGCCAAAGTTTTTAAAAAAGAAGAGGGAAAGATAAAGCATCCCAGAGTTCAGGCTCTTGTAAACCCACATGTGACACTCCCATGTTGGCTCCGGAGAACTGATATTCAAACCCGCTAGAATCACTGATCATCTTCCCCATCAGCCAGACTGGAACCCCTCATCTCAAAGCCGAGGTTAGCCTACATTCTGAGGTACACAAACAAAGAAGGAAAGGAAAGCTTGAAAAGAAACTTCTTACCCTTGATTCCAATGCACACATGGGTCAGGAGAGGATATAATGTTTGTAGAGGGGATTAACCCCCTGCCGATCCTGTTACATCTGAGAACACTGAGCCCTCTACTCCCACCCTATCATGGATAACTCAGAATAACTCAGAATAATTTCCTGACAACAAATGCCCAAAGCACAAAAGTACCATTGAGGTATAAGGTCCACAAGTTCCACATTCCCCCCAAAGGTTTCTTCTCAGACAGAAAAATAACAGCATGGGAGTAGAGTATGGCGGGAAGGGGTGGGGGCTTGGTATGGGGGTGTCGCTCTGAGAAAGTAAAGAGGTCAGGACATTGAAATCTTTAAAGCAAAACTCATGATAAAATAACTTCACGCTTATGTAAACTTACAGAGTCATTGAGTTCTGGGTTTATCTAGATAAAACTGATCTCAGAGCCTATGTTAGCCAAATACAATTGGTAAAGCCCAATTTTTTCACCCAGAAAACACAGAGAAGGGAGAAATATGCTTGCTTGTGTTTTTCCTTAAAAAAAAAAAAAATCAGAGGTAGAAACTGCCTTCGGGTGCTCAATGGATTTAGCTAAAAGTGTTTCTTCTGCACCGCTATCTGCTGAGCGCTGGAGCAGGAGTGAACGTGACATATTTGTGTTTAATCATTCATATGTTTATCTCTGCTGCGCTTATCCTTTGAAGCTATAAAACCTCAGAAGGTCAAGGACTGTGTCTGTTTACCTTGCCTGGTAACGTACTTAACACAGCATTCTGCACGAGGAACACGCTGGTGCTGCTAGTGGAGGTGGCTGGAATATGTTTTGTTCCATTGAGTCCTGTGTTGAGTTGGTGGTGCTGAAGCAGCCACCAGCTTTAGCGGATAAACTTGCAGGCTTCATCTATGGGGAGCCAGTTACTTACTTTCCAGCCCCGCCCCCTACGACTTGGAGGGTTGGGCTCAGGCACATAAAAGCCAGAGAGTCAATCATTAGCAAGTGTGAATAATGGCCAACTAACACCACCAGATTGTGTTTGTCTAAAGTGCCAAAGTGAATTGTTCATTAGCATTTCTGAGAAATAACCGAATAACACCAACGAAGGGTGTTAAACCATTCCAGACTATTGGTGAGTTTTTTGCTTAGGGGAAAAGAAAAAAAAAAAAAAGCAACTAAGTTTCTTGGATGAGGGTCCTCATTTTTCAGGGGTGATCAAAAGAAAATGTAGGAAAGGGAGCAGGGAAAATGGGGGAGCTCGGAAGATGGGGGAGCTTCAGCTTCCCTGTGGGCTCAGTTTCCTGTTACCAGTAAGGAGCATGGATAAGGAAAACTGAATGGCCTTTGGCTTTTTCTATTTCCTTCATTTGATGTCATATTTTCCTTCCTTTAAAATTGTTTTCCTGCTGCCACTTTATATAGGTAATGTTTTCTGCTCTAGGTGATTTATAATGAGTGTTTTGATTGGCTAAAAGATCGTGTTGCCTTAATTTTACATTATTAATAGAGAACAGCATGCACAATGTGTTTCCTTCATGTTTTCATAGGAGGAAAGGCCAAGTATATACTATTAGAACCACAAATTGGGATCTTATTTTGCTTCGAGATGCTTTGGAACATGTAATTATGAACATAGTTCTGCTTGTGAATTTGTCCTAATTAACTTAGTAATTAGCGAGATCTTGTTTGATCTTGGAATTCATTAGACATTGCGGGGAAGAATGCTTTAGTTTTAACACACCAGAATCCCCAATTAAGATGATAATAAAAAAAAATCAATATCACTTTCCTGGTGATTACATTTTTGCAAGGCTACACTATGCCTAATTAAACAATGTTTTACGTTAGAAATATTTTTCAAGTAGCATTATCACATTTCTTTTAACAGGAAGGCAGAATAAACTTCAGCTTGGTTAAAGGCTGTTAGCAATGAAGTTATAGGCAGAGTTGTAGAGCGAAGTCCCTTTCCTCATCTAGCCCCCACACAGTTCTGAAAGCATAAAAAAAAGTTGGCAAGGTAGATTTCAGAAAGTTCCTTCCTGCCCTTTAATTCTCAAAGCAACCCCTTCTATATTCTAGAATTCTGTTCAAAATTCCACCCAGTGCAGTCAGCTCAGTCATGATTCTAGTCTGGTACTTGACAAATAACTTCATTCATTCTCTTTGTAAATGTGTTTGACCATTTTTGCCACTTCCCGCGTTTGTTGCAAGTGTGAATTTAGCTCATTGAGAAGTTAATTTAATTTTTCTCATTTTGTTTTATGGTCAGGGTTTCCTGCAATGTTATGAATGTCATGTAATTTCTGAACGAATGTTAGAACCCTGGACAAATTAACAACGGCAAAGTCAGATTTCAAAATGACTGCTCCTATGAAATATATCCTGAGTGTGTTTAGCCCCCTCTCCTTGAAGTTCCCTTCATGCCTTCGTGCCAAGAGGGGTCTGGTTCATTCTAACTTGGAAGCATGCTATATGGCAAAGCAACACCCCCTCCCTTTTTAAATTTCTAATTGTTAAAAAGGTCTTTTAAAATGGCCTCTCTGTTGTTTCCACCCATTGACCATAGAAAAATTCTTCTAATATTTAACGGTATAAATTACGCTTTCTGACAAATACTACTCTCCAGACTCAAGCTGCTAGGTTCCCTGACACAGCAACTTTCAGGTCCTTTCCTATTCTGGCTGCTTTCTCCTGGGCCAAACCTTCCTGTCAATGCCTTCCTTAGATGTAGTGCCAATCCGGAACATAGAGTAATACACGGGGACTGACCAGTTTATGAAAATCATGTTATGAAGGTACCCATCACCTCCTAGTTCCAACTACCATACTACCATAACAGATCTGATTGCGTTTGGTTTGGTAGATGCCTTAGCCAGGATTGTTCTAGAAAGCAGAGCCTAAGGTAAGAGATAGCATGCAAATAAAAGCTCATGCAGAGTTGGTTTATTTGGGGAAGTAGAACCAGAAAATGGAAATAGGGGATGAAGAGAAGAAAACTGAATGAAGGAAAGCCAGTACAAGATACACTGTCCAGTTGGTCACCACTGTGGATCACTGGGGCCTTGTCCACCCGGGACCCTCTGAAGAGCTGAAAAGATATACCTCAGAATTGTCTGCCAGGCAGCAAAAGAAGAGCACCTGTATCACTGGCCTCCTCCCTCACTGATCCAGGGCCATGGGATGTCCTTAGTCACAGCTGTCACATCCCTCACCCTTTCAGTTCTGTGCATGTCCAAGGCCAATTCTGGCATCACAGGAGCCTTCTTGCACAAAACAAGACGAGTGCCCTGTGTGAAGCTTCTTCCCGACAGCAATGGCTTTAGGAAAAGGTTGGCTGAGAGGATGTGAGACAGGGGACAAGAGGCATCCAACACAAGTAACTGCATCCCAAGGCCAAGTTGTATTTAACTTGTAGTGTACTGACCTCGTAAATCTTTCATTTTTGTACTAGTGGGTTTATTGTTGCGATTATCTGAATTTTCAAAAGTTATAGAATCACAAACATTTTGGAGGTAGACTTTGAGATTATTTTGGGGATAAGGAAACTGAGACACAGATGGGGAAAATAGTTCTGCCAAGGTCACACATCTATCTAATTTAAATAACTGCCTCCGTGTTCTACGGCACTTTGTAGAGGTCTTTTAAAATATACATTGGAGAAATATTTCTTAGGCTGCTAAAACGTACAGAAGAATTCAGTGGGATCTAAAAGCCAACACCTTCCTCAGGAGCTTTCTTAGAGTTTCCTCCTGCCAGCCACGAAGGTGTTTCTTTAGCTTGCTAAGATTCACACGTATACTGAAATTTGTTAGACTAGAAAAGGCAGCGAGTCATTGTCTCAATTCTGCTTTTCTTTATCTTGCTACTAATGCCCTTAGCACATTAGTGTTTTTTAGTTGTTAGAGATTCGCGATCTATTGGGTCATTGGGAAAGTCATGACGTATTTTTCTGTTTTTCAAAGCAAAAATTCATCATGACTTTCCTGACCACGCAATAGCAGAATAGGTAGATAATATTATGATCAGAACCAGTATATCAGAAACAGAGGCTGCTGGGGAGAGGCCAGCAGCCACCCTGTCTGGGTGCATCTCAGTTTGGCTCAGGGGCCACACAGGTCTGGGGCAAGTTACCCTGCCCCTCTCTGCCTCATTTTCCTCACCCATAAAATGGGGATAATTAGCTGTAATTATGATGCTTCAATGAGCTAGTATTTGTAAGCCCCTTAGAATAGTGCCTGAAACAGAATACGTTGTGTTAAAATAATTAAGACCTTTAAAATCAGTCTCTTTGTGGGGGAGGTTTAGTTTGATTTGGTTGTTTTTGTTTCTGGTTTTGTTTGTTTGTTTACATTGTGAGTAAGGCTACTTTTTTTATTCATTAAGTATCACAATTTTTCTCTCTCAGGTGTGGAAGAAGTTAGATATCTCTGTGGTTGCTTATTTATGTAGATGTTAGAAGATAAACTAAGGCATATTACAATTTTTAAGACTTTATTTGAACAAAAATTGATATGCATCAGGTAGCACCTAGCTTACCCAGAGAGAAAGGAGCTCTGAGGCTTTGTAAAAAATAAAGACTTTTATAAGCAGAGGGAGCAGGAACAAGAAGTTATACCAGGCAGAAAAGGTGGGTTGGGTATTGCAAGGTTACTTTCCTTTAGTGGGGATGGCAGGGGTCTATCTGGCAGATGGCCTAACTATTGCTGATAAGGCAATTTCTGATTGATTGGTTTAAGATTCCTTTTCTGAGGAGGTGAAACTGGGATTAAGTTAAGCCTTGGTTTGGTAATGTGGGGCTAAGCATAAGCGACTCCATTTGGGGCCTGTTGTCTTATTTTTCACAATATTCGATTTCATTTACTTATGGTATACTTTCTCTTTTGATAGTAAATATAATACGACCATTTCCCTACCAAGTCATGGGTTTTCAAAATATTGTCTGCCTAAAATGTTCATGTAGTGTTTAATGGTGATTAATAATTTTTAAAAATAACAAATGAACAACAGCAACAACAATGAATCTAACAAAGTAAAGAAATAAAGATGTTTCCATTGTGTCCCCTGCTACAGCTTTACAATGTAGTAACCACCTAGATAGGGTATTGTGTTGATGGTTCTTTTAAAATATTTCAGGCTCATTTGGGCTGAAACACAAAACATGTCCATTCAGATAAATAAACTGTATTTAATATAATTATGATACCTTTTCCATCAAGTAGAAATAGCCATGTCTACATCATCCTTCTCACAAGGTTTGTAAAATTGGAAATTTCAATTTTTTTTTAAATGCAATACTTCTGTTGTTATTGGGCACTCTGCCCATATACCTTGATTGAAAAATCAGTAACTAAGTATCCTGCAAACTGTAAAATAGTCTGTTTGCAGAAGTTATTTGGGAATGTATGGGTTTAGGCATTCTTCACAAGGATGGAAATGCAGCCACACTCCCTTTAGAAAGTTCAGATGCTGCTGTGCTCTTTACTGACAGTTGCAGGCAGGACAGACAGAGGAGACTTACAAGTTATCTCAGCAAAGTTAGAAACTTAACTCAGTAGTTGAGAAACCTACTGTCTGTCTCCTGCTTCTCTTCGAAAGGTCTTGACAAGGTGGTGTCTATAGCATTATTTTTTCTCCTGGGTTTTAAACAAAAATGTCTGCCGCTCTCTGTTTGCAGCAGGGGCGTTAGCTGAGAAATCTGTAAACATGCCAGCTGTTTTAAAAGAAATTCTGGAGCATAATGAAGTCTGCACGTTGTCAGGCCTGGCCTGCTGGGTTCAAGCCACTGAAAGCGGCCGCTGGTTGAATTTCTCAGCCTTTAGAAACTGTCCCAGTTCTGTGAGTTTGTTTAAGTGCGTGAAGGCTGTTTGCAAGGGAGGGCTCCTGTGGAGTGGGTTTGCTCTCCTCCCAGGAGCTCAGAAAAGGTGAGAGGGCTTCTTCACATCTTCTCTTTTCCTTGAACTGACACAATAGTTTCTTCAGCAGGTCCCTCTGGCAGGGAGCCTCTCTCTCGCATCTCTCACACTGGGACATTTTTCCACATTTCCAGGATTATGGCCACTTTCACTTAGATCTATGTGTGCTGCCTCCACATACAAAGAAGCACTTGGGGACAGGATTAGTAGGATTAGAAGAGATTCACATATGTCCAGTTCAAGCAATTGGTATTCAAAGCTTTACACTTTCAAATGCCACCAAGAGAGAGAAAAGGAACGGGGGAGCTTGCTTTGCATTTCAGCACCTTCAAGAGAGGAACAGTGCTTTTGATTGGTATTTAAAGCGGAGGGGATAAACAGATTCTTCTTCGGTTTAATCCAGTCCAGCATACATGCCATGGCCTCAAATCTGGGGGCCCTAATAGCAGCACTCCCAAGCTCTAAAATCAGGAGCTTGTGCATTTGGGTGGTTGCTAGTATCCCACGTAACACACCACAGAGCTTCTGTTTACAGCAAGTTTCTTTCCCAGTTGCGATTTACTGTTTAATATAGAGGCATTTCTTTAGGATCTCCCTGGTAAAATATTCATAACTCTATTGACACAGGTGTCACAGTGACACTCAGCGTTGCAGCAATGACTTAGCAGAGGTTTGATTTGTTTTCATTTGTTGGTGTTGAGGGGTAAACGGGTGTTATGGGGAAGGGAAGTAAAGGAAAATATAGTAGGATTACACTTGAAATCTAAAAAACAGCTGTTGAAATAATGAAATTGTTTCTTGTACTTGCTGTGGAGACAGAAGTATACACTACTCCCCACCCATGCAGCAGAACTATTTTTCTTTATCAGTCACTTCTGTTTGCAGGTCATAAAGCAACCCATTGTTTCCCTGTTTCCTATTCCTATAAAGGCCTGTTCTCTTTAGAAGGAGCAAAATATCCATGGAAAAACAATTACCACGTTTTTAGGTTGTATTGTATCACCACTGATTCCATAACTCCCATTGGTTAATATGTAAGAAAAATTTTGTGCTAGATTATATCATATTTTGTATTTCACTTAGCGACAGGGAATCTTGATTGTAAGGTTCTATTTTGATGTATTTTGGTAGTATCTTTCCCAATGCTGTAGGTTTTTTTAAAGATTAACTTCTCCTAAACTCTAGATTACTTTCAAAGAAGAGTTGGTACTAAAAATCATACTCCTTTTCTTGTGCATAAGTCTCTTTCTAAATTCATTTTGTTAATGGAAAAAGATTTACACTAGTTGTTTTGCACCTAGGCCCCAGTCCCAAATCTGTCATTAATTAGATATTAACCTTAAATGAGTCAGGTGTGTTTTTTTTTGGTTTTGCCCATAAATTCCTCATGTATAAAATAAGGAGGTGGGACTAAAATATTAATGGTTTGCATTCCTTGCACCATTCAATTTATAAACTGTTTTTACATACTTCTTTAAGATATTTTTGAGTTTGCACATTCCATATTTCTCTTCAAATTCATTTTGAAAGAAAGCCATTTATGTTATCTCTGCCATAGAACAGTCACATCTTCACAGGAGAAAATAGTTACCTTCCAACAAATTAACTAAAACAGCTCTGCAGCAGAAATTATTTGGAATAGACATTTTAAATGAGTACCATCTAGGACATGGTCTCAAATACCAAAAAGCTTGTGTGTTGCCAAATTGCATTTCTATATCTGTAATCACTTTTTTGTTTCTGATAATTTTCTCTCTATTATTCAGATTGTGTAAACTCAATCGTTTTTAATCTTCAGATTCACCGCTTCTTCTCTCTTATTTCCTTTCTCCTCTTGAGCCCATCTAATGAGATTTTAATTTTGCTTATTGTATTCTTTCAGTTATAAAATTTATATTTGATTCTTCTTTATATCTCCTATATCTTTGCTGAGATTTTCTATCTTTTCGTTTGTTTCAAGGGTGTTTGTAATTGCCTGTTAAAGCATTTTTATCATGGCTGCTTTAAAGTCCTTGTCAGATGTTTCAACATCAGTATCATCTTGGTGTTGGTTTCTGTTGACAATTTTCTCACTAAAGTTGAGGTTTTCCTGGTTCTTGGTATAATGAGTCATTTTTAATGTGTCCTGGATACTTTGGGTATTATATTTTGAGACTCCAGATCTTATTTAAATCTCCTGTATTACCAGATCTCTGTGGAAATCACTCTAGTGGGAGGGAAGAGAGACAGGCTCTGCCACTGGGTGGAGATATAAGTCCAGACTCCCTGATCTCTGTAATTAGACTTTGTTGCAATTATTCAGAATGGACTATAGATAAAGTGCATATTTTAGAGCCAGACCACACTGAGTTCAATCCTGGGCCTCTACCTACTTACTATGTGTCCTAGGATATGCAAGGTAACTTTATTGATCCTCAAGTTTCCCATCTCTAAATAGGGATGATAATATGCACTTTGGAGGCTATTTCCAGAATTAGAAATACTACATGTGAAGAACCTAGCACATAGTAGGTGTTCAACAACTATTAAGTACCTACGGCTATAGAGTAAGAATCGGTGTATTTCAAAAGGACATGTTGTTGAGCACACCACCCAAACGTCATCTAATGGATAAAAACTTCACAGCTCTATTTTTCTCTCCATCCTTTTTCTTAAGCAATTCTGTTGTCTAAAAATTAATTTATGTGTGCTACAAAGATGATATATTTAGAAACCTCCTCCTGCTGTGTCAGTGGCCTGCCTTGCAGGCCAGTACCTTCCGACTGACTTATTCATACCTTTACTTGCTTCTTGAAGTACTCCAATTACTTCACACAATTCAAGCATTTCCAAAAAAATTTCTGTGGAAAACTTGTCATGGTAAAACATATCTCACTACAGTGTATTTGATTTTCATGGATACTATATTTCTCTATAAGCTTGATGGTTTTCTTTGTGAGCTATCCTTATCTTATTTCTCAGCATTATTTTTTATTTTTATTTTTCACAGTGGTAAAATACACTTGACATAAAATTAACCATCTTGGCCATTTTTAAGTATATTAAGGAGTATATTAAGTATATTCACATTGTTGTGCAAGCAATCTCCACAACTTTTTCATCTTACAAAACTGAAACTCTATACCTGTTAAACAACTCCCTCTTCCCCCGCTCCCCTCAGACAGCATTTGTCTTTTTGTGACTTGCTTATTTCACTTTGTATAATGTCCACAAGTTTTATTCATGTTATGGCATGTGTCAGAATTTCCTTCCTTTTTAAGACTGAATAGTCTTAAATATATATATTTCCGTTCATCCACAAATGGCATTTTGATTGTTTCTACTCTTTGGCTATTTATGAATAATGCTATGAAAATGGGTTCTCTTTGAGTTCCTGCTTTCGACTTTTTTGGATATATACCCAAAAGTGGAATCTCAGTAATATTTTAAAATTTAAAATTCATGTACCTTATTATAGGAGAAATGAGAAACTGAATATTCCCTTTATATAGCCATACATTGTGTGTATTATAGTACAAAATAAAAAATGTTGGTTATCATCTTGGAACCTAGGAATATCAGTTAAAATGTGTATGGCTGAAAATAGCAGAAAGCCAAGAAAGTGGCTTTAATAATATAAGACATTTATTAGACTCAATAAAAAGATTGTTGGGAAGTTGATCTAGGTCGGGTCCAGTGGCTTAATTAATACTTGCTCTTTGCTTCTCTTCTGCTAGTAAGTTGGCTTTTCATTCTCATGTAACCTCATGGTCACAAAATGGCAGCCACAATTCCAATCGTTTTTATTCTCAAGAAGCAGAAAGTAGGAGTAAAAAAATTCCTTTTGTCAGAGAACAACACAGCTTTTCCAGAAGCTTCCAGCAGGCTTCCTCTATTCTCATGGGTCATATGGCCACCTCTATCTCTGGTAGAGAAAGTGACTATCTGACAAAAATGGAAATAGATTACCATGATTGAAACCAATCTTGAGTCATCCCCTCAGTGTGAGCACATTGTCAAATATGAAAAATTTGACATCTGTTTATAAGGAAGAAAGTGAGGAGTGATTTGGACAGGCAACTGGTAGTATCTGTGTGGTAGGCCCAGACTCCTGGCATCTCAGTCCTTCCTATGCTTCATGGATGATTGACTAGCCATGCCCATCGTGTCCTCACTGGTACATTCTGTAGTGCACCTGTGTATATGTGATGCTGGCAACCACTCCACATTTCCTAGTCCATTTACTTCCCATTCTCCGACCATACTGGTTCATATCTTTTGTCCCTGTAAATCCCCAATATCTGATTCCCCAGTTCTCAGCTATTCCCTTGCTCTTTATTCGACTGAGAAAATAGGATTAAGAGAATAAACCTTCCAGAAGTCTCTACCCCCCCTCTTCTACCTACCTTCCTGCATTGGGGTCTATTTGTTCTGTTTTCCTTCTTGCTATCATTTCTATGTTCCTATTCAAGGCCTGTCCCCTCCGCGTGTGTATAGTGTCCACCCCCTGCTCACCTATCCAAGGACATGAATGCAGCAATTTGTCCCCTCTCTCCTCTGCATCATCAGTTTCTTCTCACTACTAGATCATTCCCAGAAACATACAAGCATGCTATAGTCTTTCCATTTAAAAAAAAGAAACCCTGCTCCAGTAATTGTACCATTTTTCCACTTCCCTTTTCAGCAGAACTACTTGACAGAGTTTTTAATAGTTACATTCTCCATTTTCTTCCTTCCTGCTTTTTCTGGAACTTACTGCATTCTGATTACTGCCCCCACTATACCATCAAAACTGCTATTGTCTGGGTTGTCAGTGACTTCCAAGTTGATAAATCCACATGGTTAAATCTCAGTCTTGCTCTCACTAGACTTATTAAGAGATTTGGATACTGCCGCCATTAACTGCCTCCTCTTTAAAACCCTGTTTTCATTTGGTTTCTAGGACACCACTGTCCCGGGGCTTTCTTCCTACCCCAGTGGGTGTTCCTTCTCAGCCTCTGTTCTTTTTTCTTTTCTTCCCTCTTTCCAAGAAGTGTACCAAAGATTTTTATTTTGTTGTATTTATTTTTTTTTAGCTTTAGGTGTAATGCACCAAAGCTTAACCCTTGGAATGTTCCCATCTTTATCTGTATTAAATCCCTTGATGATCTTATCTAATTTCATGTGTTTCCCTGAATGGCAGATGCATTTATACAACTGCCTACTTAATATCTTCATTTGGATAGGCCTCTCACACTTACCACATCTAAAATATCTTTTCCTCAGTCTTTCCCATTTCAATTAAGAGATAATTGTCAAAAACTGAGAAAAAAAACAAAACACGACTCCCATATAGATATAAAAGGAGCTTATGTCAAAGATTTTATTGAACTCATTAATTTATGAGAGAAACTGATAAAATATTCTAACCAGTTCAAAGAAACATTCAAAGAGCAAAGACACATTATATAGGGAATGAGAAATTCTGAAATGAATTTACAAACACATGTGAAACGGGCCTATCTACAGAAAATAATCAATTACATTCTACTAAATAATCAATTACATTCTACTAAACATGCTTTTTATGGACAAGTATAATTCACATTATTATCAGTTTTCTACAACATACAAAGCTATAAAACATCCTGAGTGAGTGAGCTAGGATACTCTCTACTAATCTTTTCATCACCACCCTACCCCCATTTCAAAGTCCTTTACAATTTTTCCTGACATTACTGATCGCATCTATATTCCTCTGGTCTCCAGAGGATCAAGCCAAAAACTTTGAGTTCATTTTTCATCTTTCTTTTTCTCACACTCCATATCCAATCTTTCAGCAAATCCTGTTGGCTCACCCTTCAAACTATATCTAGAATCTTACCAGCTCTTCTACACAAATGTCACATCTCTTGCCTGGATTCTTACTGGAGCCTCCTAACTGGCCTCCATGCTTTTTTTTTTTTTTTTTTTTTTTTTAGCTGAGCCATCCTGCCACCTGTTGGCAGCTCAAGCTCGGGCTGGCATCGAACCGCCATTGCTCAGAGCTCAGCTCGCACGCTTGAGTGAGCTCTTAACCAACTGAGCCACTTGGCTGGCCCCTGGCCTCCTTACTTTTGACCCTCCCCCTTTCTGTCTATTCTCAATAGAATATAGTGAAACTTCCAAAATAGAAGTAGGCTCAAGTCACCCTCTGCTCAGACTCCTCTCGTGGATTCCCATACTAGAGTAAAAGCCAAAGTTCTCATTTAGGAGCAGAACTTAAAATGTCCTACACATGCTGTACAAGCTCTGTGCATTTAGCATCTTCAGCTGCTGACGTCAACCACAGAGGTTTCTCTCTTTGCTGCTTCAGCCGCATTGGCCTCCTTGTCATTTCTCTAACATGCAGGCTTGCTCCTGCTTGGGGGCCTCTTTTCGTATGCTGATCCCTCTGCCAGGAACACTTTTCCCCCAGATACCTAAATTACTTGTTCTTTCATCTCCTCCAGGTTTATATACTCAAGTATCAACTTCTCAGATCTTCCTGCAATTATTTACTATTGTATGCACTGGTTTCCAACCCCTTCTTCCTTCAGTTCTCCCTATTTCCTTTCCTTTTGTTTTTTTCATAGTAATTGTCACCATCTGACATAAAGCACATTATACTCATGTATGTGTTCCCTTTATAAGTTAAGGCAATTAGGGAAAGGATGCTTATGCCCTCTCCTGGCATTTTTGCCTTTAGATATCCCCCCTATTTTTCCAGGTCCAACTGAGATACCTTCTGTTCTGTGATGCTTTCTTTCATTTCTCCACCCAGAAGTTCTAGGCAATAAGGCTCGAATTACCTAGTACTGTGCATATGTCTAGGCCCATCCCAGAGTCTTTTAAAAGGGGATTGGATATGAATCAAATTTAAGTTCCCTCATAGCCAAAAATGCTATACCACACAATATATGTACTTATCAGTTAATGCTGAATGGGTGATACAGCTGATGAAGTGGATTATGTGGTAGAAAAGTTAAGCACTATAGGGATTTGAAGTCACTGGGAAAGGTTTCTTGAAGGACGTTGAATTTTAGCTAAGCTTTGAAACACAATTAGAATTTAAATGGGTGAGGAAGCATAGAGAAATGATGCATAGCAGAAGAAAGTATACTCAAAAACACAGAATGTGTGAATGAGATGTGTGGAGAACAAAACCACATGCTCACCTTGAGGCTCTCTGTTAGGAGGTGAGAGGATGAGAGTTGAAGAGACAAAACGAGTTGCACTACTTGAGGACTATAAATATCCATTTGCACATTATTTGTTTTTTTTAAGATTTTATTGGGGAATTGGGGGAGGAGAACAGCGCTGGGGAATGGGGGAAGGGGAACAGACAAGTTGCTGTCTTTTTGTTCTTCAGTCTAGTTGTGGAGGATGGTGCTTCGCTGGCCCATGTTGGTATCATCATTTCACTCTTCCTGGATGAGGCAGATGGGTTCGCCAGCCTCTAGACGGTCTCTCATCTCGGCTCTTGGCAGCTCACGCTGGCTGCTGGCCACTCACTGCAGCCTATGGCATCCCACTGCAGCAGGGGCTGCAGCCCACACCATCGCCGGGGCTCGCACAGCCCAGCTCCAGGTGGAGCTGTTGTTAGCTGTAGAGGGCAGTGTGACTGGCCCTCATATGTGGGATCTGAACCGGGGCTGCTGGCATCCCAAAACCAGCTCTTAACCAATGCGCCACTCGGCCGGCTCCATTTGCACATTCTTAATAGAAACCAAGGTATCTATTTCAGACTCTGTTTTTATTATTTATTTTGTTTTGGCTTTTGTTTGTTTGTTGAGCAACTGGTAACAGAGAATTAGATGAATAATAATACTTTGTTTATAACATACTTTCATCTGTGGTCCATGCACGTTTGTTTGTGTGTGTGTGTATTTGAAAGACACATATTGAACATCCATCCCAATACAGAAATTGGAACATTGACAATAACTTCTGTAGTTCTGCATGGTTCTTTCTCATCACACACTGCTCCCTCCTTCACCGGAAGTGAAGGGTTGACCCTTCTTTTTACTTTCTTTCCTTTTTTTAAAATATAGGTTTTTTTTTAAATATAGTTTTTTCACTTGTTTGTATATCCTTGCTAATTATGTTGTTTTGTTTTACTTGTTTTAACCTTACAAAAATGTTATCATTCTTCATGTACTCTTTTGGGACTCATTATTTCTCCTAATTTTATGTTGATAGGATTTATCCACATGTTTTGCATGTGGCTATAGTTTATTGATTTAAACTACTGAATAATTCTGTGCATGTACTCCAATTTATTTATCTGCTTTTTTATTAATAGCCGTTGCTGTTGTGAACAGTGATGCTATGAGCATTTTAGTATATGTCTTTAGGTAGAGAGGTTAAAATAAAGAGTTTGGAATGATGATATGTAATCTAGGAGTAGAATTGTTGGATCATAGGGTACAGAAATGTTCAACTTTGCAAAATAATGCCAAATTGTTTTCTAAAATGGCTGTACCAGTTTATACTCCAATTAGAAATGCACAAGAGATCCTGTTGAATTACAGTGCTTTAATATTTGATATAATTAAACTTCTTAATACTTGGCATTTGAGCTAATATAAAATGCTATCTCCTTGTAGTCTTCATTTGTGTTTACCTGACTACTTAAGAGGTTAAACATCTTTTCCTAAGTTTATTTGCCATATGGATTTCCTCTTCTGTGATATTTCCATTTATGTCTTTTACCCATTTTTCTATTATGCATTTCATATTGATTTGTCAGTATTCTTTAGATATTTATGATACTAGCACTTTATTGGCCTTGTATGTTGCAGAAATCTTTTCTCAGTTTAAAAATGGTCTTTTGTTGTTGTTGTTGTTGTTGTTGTTGTTTTTGAGGGCAGTGTTACTGGACCTCATATGTGGGACCGAATCGGGGCCGCTGGCTTCCTAAGCCAGCACTTAACCACCGCACCACTCGGCCGGCCCAAAAATGGTCTTTTTATATTCTTTAAGCTAAATTTTTATTAAAGGAAGTTCATAATTTAATGTAGTCACATTTATCAACCATTTACTATTTTTATCTAAGAAATATATCTCTATTTCAAGATCATAAATCTATCAATTTATTTTTTATTAAATGTTTTAAAGTTTTGCTCTTGAAATTTAAGTTGATCTGTCTGGAGTTTATTTTTGTTTATGGTTTAAGGTAAGGATCTAATTTTAAATTCCTATGTGAATAACCATTTTTTTTCATTTTCCTCCCACATCTTTCTACCTTTTCACACATTTTTCCCAACTGACAAAGCATATTCCCTGTATCATACTTCATGGTTGATATATGTGCAGTTCTCTTTCTGCTCTTTCTATTCTATTCTATTCTATTTGCCAATAGTAGAAATTCTACACTGCCATTGTTTTTTTTTTAGCTATAAATTAAGCCTTGATATCATCAGACGCTGCACCCCTTCTTCACTTTTGCTGACTATTTTTGGTCCTTCACTTTCATATATATATGTAAATTTCTATGAAATAGTCATTGGGATTTTCTTTTAAATTTTACTGAAATGATAGATCAATTTGAGAAGAATTGACACTGACTAAAGGTATGTGATATCTTTATTGGAAAAATTATAAAACTTTATTAAATGTATTTTAAAAGAGGAAGTCAATAGTTATATATCATATTTATTAATAACAAGATTTGACATTTTAAAATATGTACATTTATATTGTAAACATTCAAGGAATTCATTACTGGCAAGGCATTTTATTCCCAATTTCTGCATTGCTAGAATGCATTGGACATAATATGTTAATGATCCCTGACACCCATCTGACAATTTTGATAAGATGTTTGCATTCATGTGATAGGAGAGGCTTGGTGATGTTACCATTACAAACAAGAAACAACTTTCCATTTTAGTACATGACCTTCTTGTTTCTGATTTAGTTTAACCTTTTTAAAAAGAGTTTTTAAATATTTTCATTTTTTATTTTTATTTATTTATTTACTTATTTACTTATTTATTTTTAGTGGAGCCATCTTTCCACCTGTTGGCAGCTGTTGGCAGCTCAGCTCGGGCCAGGAATCGAACCAGCAACCCTGTTGCTCAGAGTTCACACTCTTGAGCGAGCTCTTAACTAACTGAGCCACTCGGCCGGCCCAATATTTTCATTTTTTTTTAAATGTCCAATAGTCAAGAACATATAGTAAAATAAATATATAGGCCTTACGGCTTTAGGGTTTTCTGTTGTGGTAAATTTCCTTCATGTCAAAAATGTACACCTTGTGAATATGGACATTAGTTTTCTTAATTATACTTATAGCCATCTGATGGAATTCCATCAGGGGCTAGGATAGAAGAGGCAAAATGACGTGGAGGCTGGTGAGACTTTTTCTGTGAGATCTCCCTTTTTGGGAAGCATTCCACATCTACAGCACTTTCCAAGGGTCCTATCTGGAACTAACCTAAGCAAATTACACATTTAATTAGCTCCCCTCAATTCTTGCATTGAGTCCTTAAACACTCTCTGCAAATGTTCATTACTGCAGGCCTGTCCACAATCCTCCACTGAGGCTAGAAACCCCCCTTTGTGTCACATCCTATCTTAGATCTGTCACTTACCCAGCTATGTTCTCCATTACCCTTCTCCATTGGGGAAATTAGCACACTTTTCTTATGCTCCCCTTCTCCTATTATTTAAAAAAAAAAAACTTTATTGGGGAACAGTGTGTTTTTTTCAGGACCCATCAGCTCCAAGTCAAATCATTGTTTTCAATCTAGTTGTGGATGGTACAGCTCACTGACCCATGTGGGAATCGAACCGGCAACCTTGGTGTTAAGAGCACTGCGCTCTAACCACCTGAGCTAACTGGTCGCCTCTCCTTCCCATATTCTTGACCCACCTTTTTCCTCTAGCCCTTACTGGCCTCCGTTGCACTACATATCTTTTGCTTTCTGCCTGGGGCTTCTCTGATACAATGACACACCTGTGGGGACTCCCTCGTCACTCCCATATGTATGTCCCAGAATTGTGGAGGTATTTCATGGCCCATGAGCTGCCCCCACCAGTGGGGGAGTGGACTAGAAACAATGGCTAAAAACATCTCCGTTTTATCCGTTGGGTGGACACATCAAAGCTGTATTCTGTCCACTCACTGGAAGTCCCCAGAGAAATCAAGTTCCAGTTTATTAAGTGATAAAGCACCTCTTTGTTGGCCATTCTTCCTTCTCTCTTTTACTTTCCCCACACCCCCATTCCTGCACTCTGGTCATTTTCCAAATACGTGTCCTGCACAAAGAGAAACCAGGCTAAGACAAGAAGACATTCCTCATATTCTCAAGGTCTATTTTCTGTGCCCCCAATACAAGTACCTAATCTGCTAAAATGGCCAATATTCATAGCAGAAGCCAAAAAGTCACATTTATAGTGTCCTTCAGGAGATTATTGGCTTTCTTATTTTTTAGCACCTAGATTATAACACCATAAGTGCAGGGGGCCATGTTTTACTTGACTTTGTTCCCCCAGAACCTCTAATTGTGCTGATACATACAAGGCACTCAAGAAATGTTGAATGAATGAATGAATGAATGAATGAATACAATGTCCAGTGTATTTTTTTCAAGTATCAGTGGTAAGACTCTCGGGTCAGGCTAGAGTAGGACTGAGTCAGTGCCAGCTGTAAGAGTTGTCTTTTAGGATAAACTTTGGCACGGTATTCAAATTCCAAAGTGCAACTGTCACTCATCTGCTTCTCCATAGGAAGCCAGTCCAGGTCTAATAGACCCAAAGAATCCCCAGGCTAAGCTGTGGGTGTTAGCAATAGGTATGTGATTAAGAGAACAATAGGAAGACTGGGCGCATAAAATTTTGTCTGGGACTCAGAATTACAGTAAGCCTGCTGGTTTCCTTAAGAGCTTTCTTTAAGAGAAAAACAAAACAACATTTAAATCATGTTTCTCCCAACTGTCTTTATTTCTAATAAGCAATCAGATACTTACTTCCATACCATGTTCTTTAGAGGGACCAAAACGTGTCATACTGCCTTCTAAAACTAGTGGTTTCTATACCTCAACTTTATTTCTAAAAGTCATGACACTTTCCATGTAACTACTGCAACTTCTAAGAGGTACTTCGACATAATTTATATTAATAATTCTCAGCTTGCCAGGGGCTGGGAGCAATGGAAAGGATAGGATCCTGTCTTAATAGTGAGGGTAGATGTTAGGAAATTTTAAAAGAATACCAGAATAATATTTTTACAAGGCAACTATAAAAGCATAAAGCTGAACAAATATTGTAGGCTGGTAAGAATATATGCAGAAGACTGGGTAAGAAAGTGTGATTTTAAATGGTTTGCAAAACACAACTATTTAATCCTTACAATGGCATATGTCATGAGTATTATTTTCACTGTGCAAGATGAAAGTTCAGAAATAGTGAGAAACTTGTGTAAGTGTGCATAGCTGTAAACAGCAAACCCTACCTAGGGAATTTTATGGGTTGTGAAGTCTGTCTTGTGTGATATCTGCCTCTGGTCTTCATATCATAAAGAAAGCACTCTCATCCATAGGGAAGGGGCATCTCTGTGTTTACGAATGAAGAGTTATCTCGAAAAATCTTTTTTTTTTTTAAGATTTTATTGGGGAATTGGGGGAGAGGAACAGCATTGGGGAATCTGGGGAGGAGAACAGACAAGCTGCTGTCTTTTGTTCTTCGGTCTAGTTGTAGAGGACCTCGCTTCACTGGCCCATGTTGGTATTATCATTGCACTCTTCCCGGGTGAGGCAGTCGCTCACTGGCCATTGGACGGCCGCTCATGGCAGTTCACAGGAGCTCAAGAAAGTGCATGCCAGCTGCTGGCCAGCCCCACTGCAGCCTATGCCATTGCCGGCGACTCACGGCAGCCCAGCTCCAGGTCGAGCTGATGTTCACCATCTTAGCTGTAGAAGGCACAGTGTCACTGGCCCTCATGTGGGATCTGAATCCAGGCCCTGCTGCTTAGAGCTGGTATCCCAAGCCAACTCTTAACCAACATGCCACTCGGCCAGCCCCAGAAAACTCTTGTTGGAGTTATATCCCTCCTCGAGTTCATCTTCCCTATAATCCTATGGTATTTGCAAGCTTTGGCCTGATGACAACTTATTGAAGGAAACTACACAGTATTTTCTGTCTATTTGTATTCTTTGTGGATGTTTCTTTTTGTTCCCTTTGTTATTAATGGCTTTATCAAACAGGAACATGAAGGGTACCATAAACACTGAGAGAAATGACACCAGTGTTATTCTAGTCCTGTCTTAAAAAAGGGTTTCAGCCACAAGTTGCATATTCCCTTTAGTTTTTAGTTTTTGCAGCTACTTAAAACTCTTAAGTTGAATAGGTTATATATTCTTGGCCAACATTTTTCCTGCCACATGTATTTTGTTTTAAGATAAGATACGAAAAATATCTTAGCAATATTTTTCTAATGGGTGTCTGTTCTTGACATTACTTTCCTCAAAGGCATTGTTTTCCATTTAATGTAACTACTTTAATAAATCTAATGGGAGTGAAGAGCTATTATCCCCTGCTTTACTTTCACAGAATGCAAAACTTTGATAACAATGAAGAGACAGGGCAATTATAGCAAGTGTACTTGAAAATTGTATGGATAATTACATTTGATATCTTTTTATACAAATAAATCGTATATTAAAAGCTTTTTTTCAGGGAAAAAGAATTTTGACTCTAGAGAGAATTTTAAAATAAATTTATAAATCATGTCAACAAAATAAAAATTGCCTAACTATGGATTTCTAGTCTTATATTCTTATTTAAGTAATTGCATTACATTTTACATTATTGGGATACCGGAGTTGTCCCTCCATATAAAGTTGCAAGTTTTTGTTTTTGTTTTTGTTTTGTTTTTTTCTTCTTGGCAATAGAAAAAATTAAGAACTTGTTTGGGAGCTCTGTCCAGCAGACTAGGATATCTATAGCTTTAACATTAGAAACTTCTATTTCATAGCAGGGTTTCAGTCTGATAGTGTTCTCAGTTTTCTACTTCACCTTTCTGGTACTTTCTGAGGCATCCCAGTACTCAGAAGCTGCATCCCTGAGGGATTACCCAGAGTTCATCTTCACAGCTTTATTTCAGGCAGTTTGACTAGTTTAAAACAGTGCAGGATGTATGAATGGTGAGAGTGCCATAGAGTCCACTGGGCATTGACATAAGATCAGTCAATTTGCTATACCTCAGGGCCGGCCGAGTGGCGCAGTGGTTAAGCGCTGGCTTGGGAAGCCAGTGGCCCCAGTTCTGTCCCACATATGAGGGCCAGTGACACTGCCCTCAAAAAACAAAAAAAACAAAACTTGGCTATACCTCTGACTTTGGAAAGCAGCCACAAATGTGCTGTATATTAAAATATTACATTAGAATCAATTTTACAATTTCCAAAACTTTATGAAATAAACATATTTGGTGAGCACTTTCACGTAAACAACTCCATCAAATGCACTTCAGGGGAGGATTAAGTTTATGTGTTACGAATGAAGGACATGTTCACAGTGTTTGCTGCACACTTCTCTTTCTTTTCCTTCTCCTTACAAAGGTTTTGTTGTTTCTTTTTCCTGAAAATCTACTCATATTTATTATGAGTACCATAATAAAAAGGAGAAAAAACAAAGTTCTAAAGTATCTAATTGAAATACTCACTTCTTTGAATATAAATAATATAATATGTTGGTATTTCTTATTATCACGGTTATAGGATAATCAAAATTACTAGGAAAAATGAGGGTTTGGAAAATTCTCAAGTTTCTTTCATCAATATCTTGAATAATGTCATGTTATGAAAAGATATTAATTTCCATTATCATTTTATGTTGTAAAAATTAAACATATTCCAAGTGTATGAGACTGTTTTACAGCCAGTTCTTAATAATACTGTTCAGAATATCGTTTCAGTTGTTAAATAGGAGACTCAGACTCGTCAGCACATAAAATATAGAATGATACATACCTAGAAATTTTGAGTGATAGTTTGTTTCTAGTTTGCTTCTTCTCTTTCCACCCTCCATCCTCCCACCTCAAAAATGAAAGAAAAAGAGGGCTGGCCACTTGACTTGCCTGGATAATTGCTTCAATTTTATTACATATTATGAGGTAAAGATGAACATGAAAATTCAGCCAATATTGTAAATGGTGACAATATGGTTTTATAAACTTTGCGTTCAAACTGTTGGTGTTATGCAAATAAAATAAAACATACCTATAAATACAATGGACTAATGATAAAGGACCATATATTATATTTTCATTTGTTTTTAGAAATGATGAAACAGAATCCTCCTGGTCCATACCATTGATTCTGCATACAATCAATCAGCCATAGAAATGTTGATTTTTGAAAACTGCCATTTTGACTTTTCAGGATTCAGTAGCAGATTCCTTAATTATCATCTTCTCAAAATAATGTCTAAATCTACCTTTGTTAAGAGTCAATATAACATTTCAAATTCAACTCTACTTGTATTTATGAACAGGTGTATGATATGTTTTCCCTTGTCTTTACTATCATCTCAAAACAACTTATTCCTTTTTATTTGGGACTCATGGCTTCAAATAAACATTTTAATGTATTGAACTTTATGCAAATATACATGTACAAACATACATGTATAGATACCTATAACAAAAAAGCAACATAATAAATTGGTGACACTAGTGTTAACATTTCTTTAATCCTCTGTTGCTCTATACGTATAGGTTCTTACAGTCTTATCCCTTTGTGATATCTATTTATTTATATACTTTGTGTATAAACCTGAATATTAATGAACAGAATATGAAAATAATATATGATACATAAGATATTTGTCCGTAAAATAAAATTTATTTCTAAAATAAACCTAAATTTTTTAAGCACTTTAGCAAATAGTACAGCAATATGTGTTTAATTTCACTATGTAATAGAATATTCCAAGGAGATGATGGAATAACTTCCAAAAACAAAAAGCAGAATTTAATATTCTGTGGTACTTTATATTAAGATATCAAATTGTAGATAGTGGCTTTAATCATAAAATCATAAAAGAAAATAAATAACAATAAAATACTAATCAGAAATCACCTACATAGTGGTTTTTAAAGTATTGGTATTAATGGAGCTCAAATCCACAATATCAGCTCACATGACAAAAGTGTGTGCATAAGTATGCAAATTTTAATATAACTCATTGGTTTACATGATTGATCACCAGTGACATTTAAATCAACCTACATATTCCAATCTTGACAAAAAAATGTTTTCAATTCATAGGCTTAGGAGAAAAACTCAGTAGAGGTTTTGGCAATTGAGCAGATGTTGCCAGAATGGAGGGGGAAAAAAAAAAAAAAGAAGAGTACTGAAGTATGCTCACTAATTGAGCAAAATCCTATAAATGTAGCCCAGAAGTTCTTATCTCCTTTGACTTTAGTCAGTCTTTAAATAATTGTAATGAGTCTGTAAGTTGTAGCCAGACTTGCTGCTTATGCATCATTAAAATCTAACTTCTACTTCTGCCAGTGTATTAACTTGTCTCTATATTCACATAATTAGCACCTCATCATTTTATGCTGTTCTGGGACTTCTTTGCATGCTCCAGTCTCACATCCAACATTTCGAAAAGCAGTTACTATCGCCTCATAAAATTTTGCTGTCCATCAACTTCTTTTTTTTCTGTATAAAAATCAGATTTTAAAAAGAAGAAAAAAATACTGGACAGATCAGGGAGTGTTCAAGATATTATGTAAAATATGGGGAAGCCTACAAAACTGAATCACTTTGGTCAGTAGGCCCAGATCCATCCTCTGGTACCCTTCTAGCACCTACTTAATTGTTGGGATTTCAGTGTTGGCATCTCTGACTGCGAGGTCTCCGTTGGTTCCATCGCTACAACCCCATCACCCGGGATGCGCTACTGCGAGAGATCGTTCCTGCTTGGCTGTGATTTATGTTGATATTTAATTTTTTAAAACTTGCTGTCTTTTTCTTTTGGTAAGGGCTTCTTTGATCAACCTAACAGCCTTGACTGTCCCGGCCCCCACTGCTATTGTTGTGAATTGATTGTGTTACTCAGATAAAGACAGAAACTACTTTTTGAAAAGTTCCTCCGTGGTCAACTAGTTTTTAGGCGATTCCTCCGGTTGCACATGACGGAACCTCTTTAGAGATATTTGGGTTTCCCTTTTATCTTTTTTGTTTCGTAAGGGGGATGGGTTAAAAGGTGAAGCCCACAGGGCAGCCTCCCGCCGTTCGGTGTCGGCCAAAGTTTCTGCGGGTCAAGTTTGAGGCTTGACGAGCGGGAGGAGCCCCAGGACGTTGCTGATTGACTGGCTCCTCACAGTAGCAGCCCGGCAGGTCAGCCAGCACGACATTTGCCTCTGGACTTTCAGGAGGGGGTTTGGGGTGGGAGTGGGGGCAGCTCCTGAGCCCAAATCGCCTTGGCCTCAGGCAGAGCTGGCAGCTGCTGGAGAGGTCCTTGGTAGCTGGAACTGTGGAGCTGTGGAGCCGTGGACGTCAGGCACCGAGCTGCAAGCACCGTGCACAGGGTAGGAGACGATCCCTGGTGATGGAGGCTGGTGTGTGTGTGTGTGTGTGTGTGTGTGTGTGTGTGTGTGTGTGTGTGGTGGTGGTGGTGATGGTGGTGGTGGGGATGGGGGCAGGAAGAACAGAAAAGCTTCTGGAATGCGCTGTCCCTGGGAACCGGGGCTGCGTCCAGTCCCGAGGGCTGCAGATCTGAGGCTGTGTGCGCCTGGGGCTCACGGGCAAGGCTGGACTGCTATTCCGACAGGGTCCCGGCGCCGACGGACTGCTTTCCTGTGTTACACAAAGACTGAGAAATCCGAGCCCAGGTTGCTGGGGGGAAGCAGCCCTCTGGCCTAGGGAAAGCACCTGTTGCCATAGAACCCCTGCCTCCTTGCGCCCCTCAACTCCCACGAGGGCATAGGGTGTGGCCCTAGAGATTTGGGTCTTCGCTGTCGCAGGGTGGCTCCCTGCTGCTCCTTGCCTGTTTGAGCCTCTGAATGCCCTCCCCCCCCCAAGCCAGGGCCAAGGTCACAGCACGTCTCTGTCTGGCTGACGCCCCTTTGGGCTGCTGCAGCTATCTCCCAACGCTGGCTCCCTAACTCTCTTCTCCTTGCACAGATGTCAGCTCGCCTTGCTGAGCTCCAAGCCTGATTCTTTCTTGGATTAGGGGCATATCTTGAGGGCCTGAGCAGGAGTCACGGGTGAAACCTCAGGGTGGAAAGCGTCTCTGCAAGGCAAGTGCGTGGGAGCAACGGCCAGCGCTGCCTGGTGAGCGCTAGCGCCTTTTGGGTTTTGAAGAGTATCAACCCATTTTATGGCGAGCAAAGTTATGGTTCCTTTCCTCACTAGCCCTCTTTTCATTGTTAATCTCCCCCACCCCACCACCGAGAGATAGGGGGTAGGGAGCAAGCCTCCTAGGAGAGTCTGGGGCTCCGGAAAAGCCTCACTAAAAGCTCTTGCCCGACTGCCGTCCTGGACCTCGCTCCATCCGACTCTCACCGCATCCCTTCGGGAAAGCTTATGGCCACCAGGAGGGAGAGGGAGCACCGCATCCGGGACTACAACCGAGCACCCTCCCCGCCCCCACCTTCCCCGCCCCCCACCCCACCCTACCTCCCACCCCAAGCCTGGACCCCGAAAATCTGCCACTTCAAGCACCGCCACGTTACTGGAGCTTTTAAAAAAACCCTATGAGGGTGGAATGGCTCTGGTCGATGCAGGCAGAGGCCCAGGCGCCCCTTCCCGGCCTAACGCAGCCCAAGCACCCCACCCTCGGAGCTGGTTGCAGCGGGTGTACATCCTCCTCTCGGTGGAAAGGCGGTGCCCAGGAAGAGAGGCTTCTGGGTTGGATTCCCAGAACCCTGGCCCCTTGCCTTTCCAGCCCCGCAAGCAAGTTGATCAGCTTGTATTGCAAGGACTGCTTTCCCCAACCCCTTTTGCCCCCTGCAACCTTCTCGATTAATTTGGGGGAGATTTACACTTTATGAAATGTTGTTCACTGAGAAAATTGGGAGTTTTATAAAGGTAAAATACGTTTCATCAGCATGAATTTTCTACTCCTTCATTTGCAACCCTTCTGTTCTAACCAGACTTTGCTACTTCTCGAAATAAAAATTGAAGAGCAGCGCTCTCAATTTGTGTACGGGCAAGACAGCCGTGGACCCTCAAGAGTCAGGGAAGAGGATCAGGAGAACGCTGGGGCCGGGGCCTCTGCACCGGCCCAAAGGCAGGGAGGCTGCATTTTCCTCCAGGGAGCTCTCCTGCCGGCTCCTCCCCACCAGCACCACCACTGGAGCAGCCCTCAAGCCGCTGAGGGCCGTTGTCTGGACCACGCCCCTCCCCCCCCCTCCAGCTTCCGTCCATCACCTGGGATGATGTTCGAATATGTGCATATGTTCTGGAACCCTTTTTCACATAAGCAGCTCAAGAGGTGTCACTGAACTAAAATAGGCGAGTCTGGTGAGACACATTCCTGTGGCTTAGATATTACGAGTGCATTTGGGCATCCGTCTTTCCACATCCATTAGAATCTGTTGGCTTCTCCGTTTTAAGAAACTTTTTTTCCCATGAAAGTGGAGGCGGTAGAAGGATAAAAGGCTGTGTCCTAACTTCAAGGGCACTGAAGTCCTGGCCTTGATGAGGCACTGTTGGCCTCCTTATTTTTTTTTTTTAAATTATTATTACCAGAGAATCAAAGTTTGGTGTAGAAAAAGCATCCGTTCCAACGTGGTGTCTGTCTCCCCATCTGACTGGCATTGCCAGAGCTGCTTTCGCGGTGTGACTGTTAACGAGGTACAGGCTAGCAGAGCACGCCAACTCCCGGCCGGGGCATCCATCTCTCTTGTGTTGGCAGCTCCATTCGTATCCCTGGAAAGTGAGGCCTCCTCTTCCTCGAGTCCTAGAAACTTGCAGTGAGTGACTCTGCTGTGCAGCTTGAGGCTCTAACTGCCTGAGGTTACAGGATTGGGTTGGTTTCTCACTTGTCACCCAGACATTCATTCGCAATCTAGCGTCCGTCTTGGGTTCCTCTGAGCCCGGATATAGGGGTACCCAGGTTCTTTTAAAGGCTGCCCCCCCAACCCCCCCACTCCCGGGCTCTCTCTCTTCTGAGGAATTCTGTCCTCCCGCCCCTGCTTAGCTAGTCCTGATTGACAAAAACACAGCAAGGGAGAAGAAAGACCTGAGCCAACCTGGGCTCTCCAAACTCCAGGCCTCCCAGGTATCCCCAGAAACAACTGTGAGCTGGGCCACAGTGCCCACGCGAGCACGCACAGGGGCTCTCCAGGTCCTTTCGCTGCCGAAACACACACACACACACACACACACACACACACACACACACACACACACACCAACATAGTTTATTATTCAACCCTGAGCTCCCGCGTTCCCTGGCCAGCGGGCATGGGGCGGCCCAGCCGGGTGGACCCACAGGCCAAGGTGGTGCTCAGCCGCAGATGCTCTCCTTCAGCTCAGGCCAGAGGCCAGAGGCCGCCCAGGCAAGTTACATGCCGGGACTGCCCCACGGTCCTCCGCCGGGTCCAAGGGGCGCTGGGAAGCCTGAGCAGGAACACTCTCCCGCGCGTTCCTGGGAACCTTTCCAATCCCTAACTCCTTCCCCACCTCCATGGACTTCTTTTTTTCCTCTCCCCTTCTTAAGTTGCTCTTCTTGTAATACTAGGGTGTTTTGGGTTTGTTTGTTTTTTCAATTCCAGGTCTAAGAAGTTAGAGAATTAGGCAAAACTGAAATTCTTTCAGTAATTATTATTTTTAAAAACGGAAGACAAGGCGTAGAAAGCAAGAGACCCATTCCCACCACAATGTCAGGGGCAAACCCATCACCAGATATGGACATCCCGTTGAAACCACACAGAAGGGCCCAATAAACAGAATGAGCACAATGTCTGTTTAGGAAAAGAGAAATAATAATACTGCAAAAATAATAATAAAACTTCATACAACACATGTCAACAGGCAGTGCCCCCTTCCGCCCCTGCCCAAGCGTTGAATTTGCCTTCCATCCTCATCTCTATCCTTGAAACTGTTCCTTTGGGATTTCTTTTGCCCATATTTGCCAAAAATTGAGAGTAGCTATGAAAGAAAGGAGAGAGAATGTTTCAGTTCTCTCTGCAGACCCAGAGGAATCTCCACCAACTGCCTAGCCCCTTTGCTTCCCTTCCCCTGGGTTCCTTAGGTGTGATTTGGTTAGGGAAATTGGGAAGGGGGTTGGGGGTGAGGGCAAGTTTTTTTAAAAATCGGAAAGGCGTGAGCTGGAGCAGTGTCAATCAGAGGGTTTTGTGCCTGGGGGCTCCTAGCGGTTCTGAGCAGAGGTGTCCCAGGGCGGCCCCACAATGAATATGAATAGGAATCCTTGCTAAATGGGACAGCAAAGCGCACCGCCCTGAATGATGGCACGTCATCCTAACCAGCCCAGGATAGATAGGAGGGTTTCTTTTGTCTCTTTTCTCCGCGCAGCTCTATAAAAGCCCCTCTTTTTCTGCGTGAGGTTAGTTCAAGCACACACCAACTAGCTGACCAGGAAACAGCCTAATCAGAGAGAAGGGCGTGGGGAGGGAGAAAGGCGGGGAAAGGCAGTGCCTCGGCTTTTCTTCTCACGTCTTGTCTCTGAGAAGTGGGTTGCTGGGCTGTGCAAATTTTTTTTTTTTAATTCAAGATTTTCTTTAATTTCCCACTCAAAGCCTCCCCACATTCGGGCCGCATCCCCTGTAATAAAATGAATTCTGATTCGAGCTCTGTCTCCAGCAGAGCTTCCTCTCCGGACATGGATGAGATGTATCTGAGGGAACACCACCACCGCCACCACCACCACCAGGAGAGCCGTCTTAACTCGGTCTCGTCCACGCAGGGCGACATGGTGCAGAAGATGCCCGGGGAAAGCCTCTCGCGGGCCGGCGCCAAGGCCGCCGGTGAGAGCAGCAAGTACAAAATCAAGAAGCAGCTGTCGGAACAGGACCTACAGCAGCTGCGACTGAAGATCAACGGCCGCGAGCGCAAGCGGATGCACGATCTGAACCTCGCCATGGACGGGCTGCGCGAGGTCATGCCCTACGCGCACGGGCCCTCGGTGCGCAAGCTCTCCAAGATAGCCACCCTCCTGCTGGCCAGAAACTACATCCTCATGCTCACCAGCTCCCTGGAGGAGATGAAGAGGTTGGTTGGCGAGATCTACGGGGGCCACCACTCGGCCTTCCACTGCGGGACCGTGGGCCACTCGGCCGGCCACCCAGCGCATGCCACCAACGCCGTGCACCCGGTGCACCCCATCTTGGGCGGTGCGCTGTCGTCCGGCAACCCATCGTCGCCGCTGTCTGCCGCCTCGCTGCCGGCCATCAGCACCATTCGGCCTCCCCACTCACTGCTCAAGGCGCCCACCACACCTCCAGCGCTGCAGCTGGGCAGCGGCTTCCAGCACTGGGCCGGGCTCCCCTGCCCCTGCACCATCTGCCAGATGCCACCGCCACCGCACCTGTCCGCTCTCTCTACCGCCAACATGGCCCGGCTGTCCGCCGAGTCCAAGGACTTGCTCAAGTGAGCAGCGGGCCGGCCCGGCTGCGGAGGATGCGGGGAGAGCGGCGGGAGGGGCCGCGGCGCCGGGCGGGGAGGGAAGGGGGAGACTGGGCGCTCCGCCGGCGGGAGGGCGGGTGCGGGCCGTAGCCTCCTACTAGGGCTGAGAGATCTCAGACCCTACTTGACCCCCACAGGGAAAGGACCAAAAGCAAACTGCAATTTCTAGGTGGTAGAGAAGGGGGACTGGAACCAGACGTCGTGTGTTTTGCATGCATGCTTCTTTTCCCCATGCCGCGCCAGTATTTCTCACTGCCATATGCTCTTGTCAAAACTGCATTTGTTGTATAAAGACGGGATCGGTGTGGTTAAAAACTTGCGAAGGGACTTGAGAGTTGGCTTTCTCTGGCTCTGTGTTCTCACCTTGGAAAAGACAACCATCCCTTTTGTGCAAAACAAATGTAAATATTTCCTTGAGATGGATGCAGTTCTGATTGTCACTGTCCTCTCCACAGTTGTTTTGTTTTCTACGGACAATGGGGAGAGAGAGAGAGAGAGAGAGAGAGAGAGAGAGAGAGAGAGAGAGAGAGAGAAAGACCCAAGTTTTGAATCCCAACTCCGGTCCAGGGCTTGACATCTCTTATGTGGGTTTTCCCTAAGACGCAGTGTAGGTCAAAAGAATGCATGCACACTTCTAAATGAATCTTGTTTAAACATGTTGTGCAGGCTGTGATGCCATTTTCCTTGTAACAAGGATTTATTAGTGAATTCTCCCAAGTACTCCATATATCTGTCTGTGGTTGTATGAAATGATAACGGAGGGCAGAGTGCAAAGATCCAAACTCACGCACATGTGCTTCTTCTCCCACCCCCAACCCCTTCAAACTCCATTCCCAACCTGACTTGGGGCCAGCGATTGCCAGAGCCTGAGCTCCTTCCACTAGTTTGTCCCACTCCACCTTGCTCAGTTATTCTGCATGCGGGGTCGGCTTTCTTTATCATCAGCTTTGAAAACTTATAGTGGTTTGGGAAGGGGTGCTGTTTTTATTTTCCTGAACATCTGCTTGAAATATTTTGTTAGGGCTTCAAAGACAATACCTGTCTTTATTTTTTATATATTCTTGATAACTATGATATATTTATTAATAACCAGTGTTTCTGGATGAGATTTCAAATAAAAAAGAACCTTTAAATCCTGCCTTTGCCTTTGCCTAAAATTTGTGAAGACGGGCGTAATGGGTAGGGCACATGTGAACCTAATAAGGTGTACCTGGGCTTGGATGAGAGATTTGGAGGGGTGGGCATATGTGAAGAGTTTTCTCTGGTCATTTACAGGTAAAGAGGTCAGATAAATTGGTGTTAATTATTACAACTAAATGTCCTTTGAATGGGGCTGGTAGTCTTGTGATATTTGAGCTACTTGCTTGTTTCTCTGCAGTAATCAAACCCTCATAAACTCAGCAATTGAGATTTTTTTAAAAAGTAATCTAGAAACCCGAAGTGACAGGAAATGAGAGGTGGAGTAGTGACTGCAGCTGGTTGTGTTGGCAACAGATGAGAATGAAGCAGTAAGTTAACTTCTTTTCACTTTAAATTGACCCTGTATCCTTAAAAAAAAAAAAAGGTTAAAATGCAGTATGTATTTTTAATGTCAACAAAGAGTGGTCCTAGAAAACAATCAGGTACTTGCCCCCCTGCCTGCTTCCTAGGCAGCAGCTCCTCAGAGAAAGGGAAGGCAGATCTGCTTTGTAAGGTGAGCTGAGTGAAGTCAACGGTGGCCCAAGTCTCAGCATCTCGCAGATTTATCTCGGGAATTATTCCTTCTTTCCATCTTGAGAAAATTGCATGTCCCATTAGCTGAACACAAACTATTTGGAAGTATTGTAGGGTGGGGAGTGGGGAATAAAGAGAGAAAAGTCTTCTACACAAATGATGGCTAAAATGGTCATTTTAATCATTTGCTCTTCTCTCTTCATCCCAGCGTCATCCCATAACAGTTCTAAATAGTGTGTATAAATGTAAATAATCAAGCAAGAAGGATTTCGTTGTGTATAAAGGACAAGGAATCAAGATCTACTGGTGATAACCCAATAGCACATGCCTCTATTTCCAGGAAAATGGAAACCTGATTGAAATGTGCCACTCCAGAATTTGCCCCTGGATTCGATGTAACATCCCCTCTGTTGGCTGAGGTCTAAGCTCCTCTTCAAGAGGAAGAGGCCCATGGTTTCCACCCCAGGGCAATAGAGCTGTCTCTCTCCAGCATCCAGCATGGACAGCACATTTAGGAAGCACCTGCCATTTCGTTCCTGGGTCCCCCACCGTCTGCCTGGTGCTACCCCTCTCTGGGAGGGCATCCCTGCAGATCCTGGTTCTATTTAACTCATTCTCCTCCATCTCTTTTTACCCCCTGCCCACCCTCAGCTCCCCCACTGCTAGGGAGAAAGACCAAAGTGAGGGTCTACAGTGGAGGGTACTTATAGCCCCTGGTTTGAGGCAGACAAATGGGGGAATAATCGTTTGTTTCCCAAGGGTGATTCATTTCTCTGGGTGAGGAAAGAGCTGTTGAGGATTTATTTGAAACCAACACAAGGCAGCCCTCCAGCCTTTCCCTGTGAGTTTATTATTTAGACAGGGGAGGGGAGGGAGAAGTTTCATCAATCAGGAAAATGACTTTCCCTAAGTCACTTGCTACTCTGAGTCCTGCTTCCAAATGCCTGGTCCTGAGCAAAGACTAGAGGCCTGACCACTGGCTTGGTGATGGGCTTCTTTCCCTCTCGACAGCTGGAGCTTAAATTGGGCACTGGAAGGAGTAAGGCCACACTCCTTACACCAGGACAGTGGTGGCTTTTGATATTGTACTGCTGGAACAGACATCCGTTAAGTTACCTCCAGAGGTCAGTTTAAAGAGCTGTGAGTTCTACGCCCGTGGGTAATTGTGCTAAAAAGAATTTGGAGCCCTGGGAACTCTGCGTGGAGTTCTCCAGAAGTGGAAAAAGAGGCCCTGCTTCCAGTGTTGGGGAGGTCTCCTAAACTGGCTGAGCTCTTTTTTGGGCCACAAAACTCCTTTTGGTGTAGAAAATGGGAGAAAGGATTCCTGTAAGAACAGAACAGGAACTCAAGGGAGAAGGCAATTTGGGAGCCAGGTTGTCCGAATTTTCTTGATTTATTGGGTGGGAACAATCATCACTAGCCTCCCCGGGAAGGGCCTTGCCGCCGTGCTAGGTGGTCCTCCAGGGATGTGACTTTGCAAGCGACTCTTACTTGCATTTCCCATTAAATTCTCAAATGTCTGATGCCAGAAACAAGATTACATGGCCGCGAAAGTGAGAATGGTATTTGGCCAATTTTTCTGTCTTGTAATTTTGCCGCTTTCTCCAAGGTCTCAAGTTTAAAGCCGTTTTTATTTAATCTAGAAACAGGACATCGATCCTCACATTTCAGAATAAATGTTTCCTGATAGTTAAAGGGACAGCGGAAGGCTCCTGCGTGGAGATATTCTGAGAAGCCTACACTAGAAACCTCTCAGTGCGGTTTAAGGTTTAAGCCGGTGATCAAACTTTCTGGGCGGGAGAAAGTCACACTTAGAAAGGGAAAGCAGGCCCCCAGACCTTTGTTCCAAGCAAATCTCTCCCCCTCCCGGGATTTCTGGGGCCTTGGGCTTTTATCCCAAAAACCGGCGGGAGAGGCTGCTAGAGCAGCCCACATACCCCAATGTTTCCTAACTCCTGCAGGAGGAGGCCTGTGTCTCCTCAAACTTTTTTCCAAGCTGCTGGTTCGAGCAACATTTTGTCACTTTCACTGAAATGCAAAAGCCACTTCCCTCAGGGAGGGCAGTGGGTTCTCTGAGCAGGTCACTCAGCTAACTAGATTTAACTTCTCTTTCGAGGTTCCTTCTGGAGACTTTGGGGCCCCCTCTCTCTGTTCCATTGCTCAAGTTGGGGTGTGCTCTTAGCTTGTCCCTGTCGCCACTGGTTTCTGCCGCTTTGCCGCCCTTTGGGACCCTCAAGCCTCTGAAAAGTTGACCATGCCCGGTGGGGAGCTAAGTCTTATTCCTCAGGGGCTCTTCCAGAATAGATGGGGCTAGAGGTAAAGGTCTCTGGCTTGCAGGGTCCTCCCAGGGACCTGTCCCCTGGGCCTCTCTCTGCATTCCCAGACCCGAAGCCACCCCACGGCCACCGCTCCCCGCCTGAGCCCGGGAATGGGAGGTGTGCATAGAGGATGTCGGGCCCCGGGTGGACCTGTGCCGCTGCGGGGTTTGGGCCTCTTCTGTTAGTGCGGCCCCGCGGCGTCCCTGCTCGGCAGGTGTAGGAAGCTAGGCCAGAGGAGAGGCCCAGCCAAAGGGTGCTGGCAGTGACTTTGGAAAGAAATGGGTCAAAGGAGGGGCGCACCTGAGTTTTCCCTGTCTCTCCGCAAACTTGAGAGAATGAGTGTCCCTCCCTCCCCAAAACCTGCTGTACATTCTCTTAAGAGTAACGTAGCGGGAGGAGGCAACCCACGAAGGTCCGGGTCTACAGTCTCGCTTTTTAGTTGTGTCCCTTTTCAGTGACATCCTCCCTGGAACACTGCCGGGCTGCAAGGGAGCCTGAGAGGGCGGGGTGCGGGGGATGCACGGTGCTGGACAGCAGGAGAGCTGGGGGAATCCGCCCTCGCCTGGGCCCCAGGAGCCCTCGGACCCGATCTTCCCCAAGCCTCTGATTCTGCCGCCCAGATGGTAAGCCCCTAGCCTCGCTCTGTCCTGCTGTGCAGGGCCGGTGGGGCGGGGGGCAGAAAGCAGGCCCGGTGTGGGTCCGTGCGGCAGAAACTGGCCCTGCCCTAGCCTCCAGCTTTGGGGCCTAACGTGGAGAAGAGCAGCGCCCAGACTCCAGCTTCGCTCACAGAGAGATCCTTGGGTTGAAGCTGCGCCCGGTGGGAAGCGTCGGTCTCCGCGTCCAACCCTGGACTCCTCCAGCTGTCTTCCCTGTAGGCCCAGAGAGGTGGGGGCTCAGGCAACAAACGAAAGATGCACAGAGCGGCACATCTCCGAGCTAGGCCTGGCCCAGACTGCGTAACTCTGGCAAAGAGCCTCGAAATACCTAAGCGTTTATGGAAACTGGAAGAGAGAACAAGAATACCAAGAATAACCAACAAATCCAAACTCTGGCTTAGTGCTGCAGGGTCGCTATCCTCTCTGTTGCCTGCGCCCCCAACCGCAGCTCGGCGCAGACACTTTTGTAAACTTGGCTAAGGAGGCCGGGTTGTCGTTGGCTGGCGTGGCCCCGCTGCTGCGCCTTTTCCAGCCGCTTTTCCTGGTTGGGGAACCGCACCGAGGACTCGGCCGCCTGGCTTTCCGCGGCGGATTTGGGCCACAGCCTCCGACGCGGAGTTTCTACTTCTAATTCAAGCCCCGGTCCCGTCCCTGGTTCCCACAGCGAAGCGCGGACTCTGTCCTCGCAGCCAGCACTCAAGAAATAAAACTCAAGACACCGGGGCCTGGACCTGCTGAGGCTGAGGCGCTGGTAGTGGAGAGGAAGGGCTGAGCGAGCTGGGCACACGACGCCAGGGCTTGGATTTTGCTGCTGAGTCCTGGGGTTCGGTTGGGTTTCTCACGCGGGAGAAGCGCAGGGCGAGGGCAGTGCCCAAGGGTCTGTGAGGCAACTCGGGAGAGCAGCACCCCGAACATTTTAGGGCTCCGTCAGGTCCAGATTGTATCAGGGCCCACCTTTCCTATGCATTCTGTGACGGACACCTGGGAGAGTGCAGGGTCGGATTCTGGGAACCAAACAGTGTATATGCGGGATGTAGGCTCTAAAGAACTCCTCATCTCCATGGGCCTGGAAAACTCCAGAAGCTGGGTCCTGAGAAGTCTGCCTCCCCCAACCTGCGTGCTGCAGAGCTGCGGGATCGACAGCGCTTTTCTGTCACAGGCAGGTTCCTTAACCACGAGAAGAAATGGAGGTAGGAGACAGCACATGTTATGGAGACTCTCTTCCCCTCTTGGCTATCTACGCCCCCCTCCCCCATCTACCCCAGAAAAGAACAAGGAAATTCACACCACCCTTTGAACCCATAAGTAAAAGTGCAGCGCTCTAGCGCACCCCCAGCAATGTAAGCTTTGATATTACTTCCTTTGGGGTTTCTCTTCATTCATCTTCCTCCATTTCAGCAACGCGCACTTTCTAAGTGCTTCCGATGTGCCAGGCACTGTGAGCGGCACTGGAGAAAAATGAAGGGTAAAACAGCGAGAGAAGTAAGCGAGAGAAGCGAGAAGTTCAAATGCATTAATAAAAACAAACCAAAAAATGAGCCCTGCGCTCCGGGTCCTCGGAGCCTTAGAGGGAAAACAGAGGGACCCAAGTCAGATGGTAAAAACTCCACGGACCTCACCGGAACGCTAAGTGCTGCAAGCCTATCCTTCCCGAGACTTTTTCAGATGCTGGAAAACTTACTGTCCATTCACCCTACTAGACAGAGGCCAGGAGCAGATGCCTTTGATTAATATGGAAATAAAACGAAGCAATGGTGGCAGTACTTAGTTTCATCGCAGTTGTTTAGAGATTTATCGACACTGAGATAAACTTCAGCCTGAGGCATCTCCGTAATTCACGTGCCCATTAGTTATTACCAAATGAGCAAATCGTTTTTCTTTTAACTGTGTTTTTTTTAAAGAAAAAAAAAATAAAAGGAGGGGGGAGGCTGGGAGAAATCTTTTTTTAATAGGATTAGAGTCATTATCTTCCTTGTCTCGGTGGGTCCCCTGAGCTACAGAAACTTGCCTCTGGACTCCCGAGTTCACCAAGCTGTGTTCTAAACATAAAACAATCCTGTAATTTCCTTCAAGAACAAAAGTTTTCAAAGAAATGACCTGCACGGTATCCCTCTCAATAAAGCAGAATTGACTTAATGGTCTGTTAATTACTCCATCCCTGCAGGGGAAGGGAGGTCTCCGAAAGGATTGCTGCAAACTCTCTGTTCACTGAAGCTGTGGTCTGTCCCCAAATGTACAGCTGGGGCTGGGCCATTGAAAACCCAGACAAAACAAAATCCCTGATAAATAATCCTACCTAGAATACAAAGATTCAGCATACAATTGTGGAATCTTTGCTGGGTCCTCAGAGAAGGCAGGAGGGTGCTCCTTTGGGGGCTTCCGGTAATCTTTAAAGCTTGAGGCCAGGGGTTCTTATACAAAAGTTAAAAAAAAAAAAAAGAGCTTTTTGACTTTTCAGTCCCCTTGTCCTCCTGTGTCAAATTTCTTTTTCTTTTCATTTGAGATGGGCTATACTTCTTTTATGCAATCTTCTTTTGTACTAATTACAGTGTATTTCATCATTTAATACATTTTTGATTTGGTCATTTTTTTCCAGTTGTTTCTCTGTGAATGACTTAAACCTAAAAGATAAATTTTGAGTGTCATGTTAGAGAATCAAAATATAGGAGCTAGATTTGGTATTTTATTCTCTGACATTTTTACATCTGCCTCAGGCCGATGTGAAGGTATCAACTGCATCAAGCAATTAAATGTATTTCTAAAGTAAAAACCTATTACAACTCTACGTAAGCCTAAGGAAAACTGAACAATCATCCAGTTAATTCAGCATCAGAGACAGTTACGTAGAAAAGTTCAATTTTCAAGACACCACTTAAAGGAAGAAAATACACATAAACATATTCTACATGAATTTTAAAATATTAACTTCATTTTGGTATACATTTGGCCTTTGTGCTTCCATTTAAATGGAAGATTGCAGAGAGATGAAATTTGCCATCTATAGAAATGGGTATCATGAATTTGATCAAAATATGGATATGATCTGTTTTGAAAATTAGGTCTTTGTCTGAATTATGCAGTAGCAATAAGTCTGTCAAGCTATGTGGTTTGCCACATCTACCATTAATTCTTAAGGAAATACCACTTAAAGGTCATGGGTAGATTGAAACCAACCTTAGTCTTCCTTGCTACAGTTGGCTAGCCCCTGCATGGTATATGAGCTAATCAATATGAAGGCATGGGCATGATGGAGGCTAGCTCAAAGGTGACTGGCATTAAATTGTGCCCTTAATTGTGTTTCATAGAGAATGGTGGCAAACACAAAATTTCTCTCTTCTGGGAAAGTGAAAATAATCTAATGAATCAAAAAGAGATTCATCACTTAAACTCAGCTTGACCCTCAATCAATGCTGAACTTTTATTTTGGCTTTCTGTACAGCTAGCTGCTCAACCCAGTTATGTGAAAAATGGGATCTAGATACAGAATGACCTGTGTAGCCCAAATAGTGTTGTTCCTTTCACTAAAACCCATGCAAATGTCCATCTTTGCGTGTCTACTTGATGATGTCTTCACGATCCTGACCTCCCCAGGTTGTTATATGTAACTAACAGACAAACATGAAAAATGAGATGTGTTCCTCTTGCCAAATAGTCCATGGGGAATACTAGAAGTAGAGAAGTCAATTTGTTGCCAATTTTTCCCAGAATTGTATTATAAATAAATTAGACTCTGAGATTGAATAAAGTACAGTTTTAAAAATTATACTGGCTGACCATGCAATGTAGAGATGGGTCAGTTTCTTTTCTTCTCCTTTGCACTCAGGTATCAATGCTCCTCTCCAAAGGGCATTTTGATTTGGAATTTTTTTTTTCAATGTTTACCTTTAGATACTTGATTCTCTAAAGGTGTTTTTTTCTAGGCTGTGAGACATTAACCAGACATTTCATCTCTTCAGGGTCACAGAGAACATTGACTTAAGACCGGTAACTTTTCTTCATTATTGATATGGGCAAATTTTTAAATAGACAATGCTAACAAACAACTGTCTTTTTTTACAGTAAATGCTAGATCTCAATACAAGGAATTCATAAAGGAGCTGTAACTTGAAGAAAAACACAAACAGTGAAAATGGTTTGGAATTAAAAATGGAGCAAACTAATATATCTTTGAAAACAACAGTTTTATTTAAATTTCTACCAAATGTTAACTTGACCTTGAAGTGGATGATGTTGATAGTGCTGAAGAGTCCTTGAGAGGAGGCAGGAAGACATAAGCAGAAGAGCTTACTTTTCTAAATTGTGATTCCCATGTGCTTTCATGATGTAGACCCTAAACTTCTAAGGGGATTGTGAGGGGTTAGCTGCTTTTCTTATAGCTGTACTTGACCATTATAGGTTCTTTTTCTATAATTTATTAATTCTTGAAATTATATTTGAAGATTGTTGGTCTAAAATATGTACCATATAGTATAAAATGATATTCCAGAGTTTCATGAAACTAGAATTCAGTTCATTGAACTATCCAGTGTTTTTCTACACTTTAAGCTTGAAAGAAAGATTAGAGTAAGAGATGGAGAGATGAAGTGGATGTGTTAAGTGGAGTAGGCTAGACAGGAAGCATGGTGGCCCCTTTAAAAGTGCAAAGCCTTTCTGCTTATAACACTGCATCAAGAGTTACTGTTAGTTTGTTGTCACATATATATGCTTTAGGTTATTAAGACACTGCTTAGAAAAAGGTCCATATTTGCTTACTTCCAAGAAATAAAAGATGTATGTGTAATTTTTCTTTCTCTTGTCTTCCTTGCCAATTTTCCTTCCTTCCTCTATTCCTCTATTTTGCTTCTCAATTATCTCATCATCTTGCTCTCTATCTTCTTCTACCTGTCTGCTTCCAGACTCTACTTTTTTCTCCATTCCAGTTTATCACGCCACTCACTCTATTTGTCCACTTCCATTCATGACTTCATTGATTTAGAGGAGCATGGGGTTTACATTTCCCTAGCCTCCCCACTCTGAGTTTGTACACACACTCTGTCTGCTCCTCCAACCAGTTTTGGTTTTTAGGGAGCCCCCAACACTCTTTTAATATTTTTACTCTCAGCCTGTGTTATGTTACAGGAACATGGGCTATGTGGAAGTATGTTCCAGAACCGAAGGTGTTCAAAAGGCAGGACTTTAATTTTCAAAAGCAGCATTATGACGAGAATGCTTTTCTAGGTGATAGGGGTAATTGGGGAAGAATCTGTATATGGTTTACCAGCTAATGTTAACTTAGGGGAAACATTTATTTAATAATTATAGCAAACATAAAGTACTTAATATGTGCCAATCATGGTTTTAAATACTCAAAACAGTAACACATTTAATTCTCACTGCAAACCCATGAAAGTGGTACTATTATTCCCAGTTTTTTGCAGATGAGGAAACAGAGGCGCAGAAAGTAAGTGACTTACCTAGGGTTATACAGCTGGAATGATGTAGATCAGTGATTCTCAAAATGTGATCCCTGAGCCAGCAGCATCAGCATTATCTGGGAACTTGTTAGAAATACAAATTCTCACATTTTTACCTGACTTGCAAATGAGTAAGATATACTGTCACAGTTGTGTGGATGTTGGTGGAAGATACAAGACTTCCGTGTCAGAAACAAAGGACTTCATTTCTCACTGCATAGGCAGTGTCATGATTCACATTGTGTTCACATTGATTCCCCTGGTCCCTTAATTCCCATGAGAGCAACGTAGAGGTAGGTGCTGCACATGAAGTGGATCTCATCACATCTTAGGAGTCTTGAGCTTAGGACACCCCAATCTTTTCAAATGAGCTTTTAGCAAACCTGCCTGAATTACGTCCTAAAGTGAGACATTATATTTAGTATCATGGGATCAAACAAACCTGCCCCCTGTTCCAATGAGATAAACACAGTCTCTATCTTCCACAGCTGTTCTCTTTACCAGTAATACCCTGGAATAGACAGCCCAGAGCAAAGTTTATCAGTGTGTCGGATCGGATCGCAAGGTATGGGAAAATGCACGAGACTGTCTCCCAACAGGGGGTGGAGACGAGTACACTCTTAGCTGTTGGCACACTGTTGTCATTGCTTGGGACAAGGCCACTGTCTACTCCCATTCCCCTCCCCCACACAGACATATCCGTGAATATGTATGAAGCTTAGGAATCCTTGTAAAATAAGCAGTGTTGCTTTATGTATGCAGCTATTTTAAATTTATATGTAGATTATGTTATAGCCCTTCTTCTGTTTCTTACTTTTTTCTACTCAGCATTATGTTTTAAGATCCATTCACTTTGCTGTTGGTTAACCTTGTTCTTGACTTTTGACTTTGCTGAGTAGTCCATTCTGTGTGTCTATCACATTTCATTTCTTATCTCCCCCCTGATGGAACATAGCTTCCTTCTAGCACCTTGTTATGGTAACACTACAATGAACATTGTTTTTTATATATAAATATACATATATATATTTGTATATATGTCTCCATATTTCCAAGATATATAACTAATACTTTACTCATTTTTGTATCAGATTACCTGTCTTTTTCTTTCTGTTTATCAAGAGTTCCTTGTATATTTTATTTTATTTAAAAAAAAATTTTTTTTAAAGATTTTATTGGAGAATCAGGAAGGGGAACAGACAAGTTGTGGTCCTTTTTTGTTCTTCAGTCTAGTTGTGGAGGACATTGCTTCACTGGCCCATGTTGGTATCATCATTGCGCTCTTCCTGGGTGAGGCAGATTGGTCGCCGGCCTCTGGACGGCCACTCACAGTGGCTCTTGGCAGCTCACACTGGCTGCCAGCCACTCACTGTAGCCAATGGTAGCCCACTGCAGCAGGGGCTGCAGCCCACACCGTTGTCAGCCATCTTAGTTATAGGGGCAACCAGGTGGAGCTGTTATTCACCACCTTAGCTGTAGAGGGTAGTGTCACTGGCCCTCATATGAGGGATCCGAACCGGGGCGCTGCTGCTCAGAGCTGGCGTTCCAAGCCAGCTCCTAACTAATGCGCCACTCGGCAGGCCCTCTTTGTATATTTTAGATAATGAAAGCTTTAGATATAATAACAACTGCTTCTTCTACCGTGGTATCTTAATTTTATGTTTTATGAGCTTTTTTCTTCATATGGTGCCCTAATTTTCCCAACATTGTCTACTGTACAATCTATCTTTTTCCTGTTAATTTCTGGTGGCACCTTTATCATATATCAAATTCCTATGTTTATGGGTCTTTTTCTGAACCCTCTATTTTGTGTCATTGGTACATTTGTCTGTTTCTGTGCCATTACCAGCACAGTAATAGCTGTTATTACCAGTTATTACTGTGACCTAAAATTATGTCTTAATACTTGGTAAAATGAATCCAGGGAAGATAAATTTTTTACAGGATAGTCATACTTGCCTCCAAACTGAATACATTCTAAAACAATAAGAATAACGATTTTTTTTTAAAAAATGCAGTACTAATATTATTATAAAATTTTTATCACCTGTTGCTTTAGGCGGTGGAGTGTTAGTGGGAGAAGATACATACGTGCATATGAAGACCTCTTTGAGTTATTATAATATTCTGCTTTTTCACTCTATTTCTTTAACCTCAATGTTAATAACCATGAAGAGGAATTCTCAAGCTTTCCGGCTCCCCATTTGAAGCCGTTTAGTGCCTCATTATCCTAGGCTTAGAAGCATGTTTCTTCCGAATTATAGAAGTGCAGAGATAGTCCTCATCATTATATTCTACAATGTTATATATTCTACATCATTATATGCCTACGATACAGTGTCTTATATAGTAGTAACATTATACTAGGTTCTTAGGGTGCAGTAGGAAATAAAAAAGATACGGTGTCAGCACTCTGAAAGCTTATCACCAGTGGGGGAAATAATTAAGTAAATAGCAAAATAGCATAGGGCTCATTGAATGAGTGGAGAGAATTTGAAAGAAGTTTTAGCGTAGCTGGAATGTAGAATTCTGTGTGTGAATGGTGTTAGAATGGAGCAAAGCCAATGTGGTGCTGCAGAGATTAATCAGAAGCCAGTTGCCAAGAAGCACTATAACCCCCTCACTCATCTTTTTGAACTTATATTTACTAAGTTCCTACCACAATAGTAAATAGATTGCACATGTAGCATTTACCATGTGCCGTGTACTGTTTCAACTGTTCCATGTGTTTTAAATCTATTACCTCATTTCATCATTGCAACAACCCTATGAGTTAAATACTATTCTTATTCTGGTGTTAAGGATGAGGAAACCAAGACCCGGAGAGACTGGGTAACTTTCCTAAAGTCACACAGCTGTTAAGTGACAAGGCTGGAATTCAAACTCAGATAGCTCAGCTCCAGTGTCCATGCTCTTAACCACGATAGTGAAAGGCTTCTGAGGATAAAGTGGTGAACAAGACAGACAAGGCTTCCTGCCCTCATTCTAGGGAGAGACAGAAAATAGGCAGGAAAACAACAAATAAATGAACAAGATAGAGAGGAGCGGTATGAAGAAATCCAAACAGGAGGACAGCTTGAGTTTGACTTGGTTAACCAAATTGTGCTGGGGAAGTCAGGGAGGGCTTGACTGAGGGCTGACATATGAGCTGTGACTTGAAGGACCAACTGAGGCCTGAGAAATCCAGGCAGTGGGAACTGGCACATATGGGTTAGATGCTGGAGATGTGTTATGGTTAATTTTATGTGTCAACTTGGCTAGCCTGCAGTGCCCAGTTGTTTTGTCAAACACTCTTCTAAATGTTGCTGGGATATTTTGTAGATGTGAATAACATTTACCATCAGCTGATTTTAAATAAATGCTATTACCCTCCAGAGTGGATGGGCCCCATCCAATCAGTTGAAGGTCATAAAAGCAAAACCTGAGGTTTCTCAGAGAAAAAGGAATTTTGCATCAAGACTGTAACATAGAATTCCTGCCTGAGTTTACAGCCTGCTGACCTGCCCTACAGATTTCAGACTCAGCAGCCCCCACGATCACATAAGCCGATTCCTTAAAATAAATGTTTGTCTCTTTTCTGGAGAACCCTGACTGATAAAAGATGATCAGTAAAGGAAGACTCAACACTTGCCTTCACAAAACTTTGTGATAGAGGGAGGGAGGGAAGGAGAGAGAGGGGGAGAGAGAGAGAGAGAGAGAGAGAGAGAGAGAGAGAGAGAGAGAGAGAGAGAGAGATGAAACAAATGATTACCTAATGAAGAATTTAATTCCAAGAGCAGAGACTGTCTCTTTATTCCTTTTAGATCTCCTTGAGCGCTGAGAGCACTGAGATCAGGGCCCTGAACAGTAGAGACACTGGGCACGTATTTACTGACGGAGGGAATGATACTTGGAGTCAGGAGACAAAGATTCTGGTGACAGTTCTGCCCCAGCGGAGCGGTAAGACCTGAGTTGACATACTTACCTTTTTAAGCCTGTTTGCTTCTTCCTCCATGAAATGATGGCATGGGGTTAAATTAAGGTTTATAGAAGTTCAAATAGAATGTTTAAGTCAGGAAAATCTTTTGTTTCTCTTTAAAATCAATGTTTGAAAGAGAAAAATGAGGGCTTTTTTTTTTTCCATAAGATGAAAACTTGCTTTTTCTCTGCATCAGTATATTAAGTTTTTTTCTAGTGTTTCTTTATTGTAAATCAACTTGAATAAATAATTGGGTGTATATTGTTCTTTTCTACTTGCTTAAAGTTTTATTTCTTTGATAACAAAGAGGAACATTTTTCCACTAAATAATGAAGATTTTTTGTGGGGACATCTGTTATATGGTAGGTTCTTCCCAAGATTCTGGAAATACAGCAGTATACAATGTTGATAAAGTTCCTGGGCCTTCCAGAGTTTATAATCTGGCATTATGATTATCAAAATATAGTATTTCCATTTTTCGGACTTGTTGGTTTATGTTTTTTACTAAGTTTTCCGTTTGAAACTTAGATTTTTAGTAATTAACTTGTGAGAACTGCATGTAAAAAGTAGTAAATCTTTTCTTAAAAGTGTCATTTCTAGTTTGAGTACTTTTTTGTGGTTATTTACTATTTTGGTTTTTTTTGGTTTTCTTTTCATTTTTGTTCTTTAAAAATTATTTTGCATTTAAATTTCTTTTGGTTACTTTTTTTTTAGTTCATAGTTAACAGTTACATGTAGTTATAACCAAGAATTTGTTTATTTCAGATTACTTTTATGCTTTAGCAAAGCCCCCTGTACCCAGGAATTGATAACGGCGATCTTTTACATTAGTAACTGTATAATGTGACTCAATAACAATAGCTAGTATTAACCAACAGCCAAAGTTGCTTTTAAAATATTATCATATTTAATTCTAAAACAGCCTTGAGCTAGCTATAATAACTGTCTTCATTTTGTCAATGAGCAGCAATTTAGGGATCAGCCTTAGAGAAGGAAATCTCTTGTCCCAATTTACACAGACTTTACTCAAATGTGAGCTAGTGTCTTCACCCGGGAATTATTTTTGAGTATGGTGCAGAGTGAGCACCAAAATTGATTTTTTCCTTCGTAACTAATCACACTTCCCAAAAGATTCATGGATTCTCCTGCCCCTTTCCATCATTGAAGATGTCTCTATCACACATGAAGCATTCATGGGTAGTAAAGGCTGTCTTACATATAGTAAGGGCTTTTTTTTTTATATGGAATAACCACACTAACTATGTTTGCTCCTTCTGCTTTATTTAGTTTCGTTTGGCTTTGCTTTGTTTTGGGATATAAGAAACATGTTTTAAAATTTATTTATTTTTTTTAAGATTTTTTATTGGGGAATTGGGGGAGGGGAACAGACAAGTTGCTGTCTTTTTGTTCTTCAGTCTAGTTGCGAAGGACATTGCTTCATTGGCCCATGTTGGTATCCTCATTGCGCTCCCGGATGAGGAAAATCAGTCACCGGTCTCTGGCTGGTCGCTCACAGCTCATGCTGGCTGCCAGCCGCTCACACTGGCTGCCGGCCACTCACTGTAGCCTATGGCACCCCACTGCAGCAGGGGCTGCAGCCTACACCGTTGCCGGGGCTCACACGGGCCAGCTCCAGGTGGAGTTGTTGTTCACCATGTTAGCTGTAGAGGGTGGTGTCACTGGCCCTCATATGTGGGATCCGAACCGGGGCCGCTGGCATCCCAAAACCAACTCTTAACGAATGCGCCACTTGGCCGGCCCCCCAAAATTTTTTTTAATAAAAATTTCCTACTTGTTTCATTTTGTAACCTCCTCTCCTAGAGACCTTTAAAGAAACTTCGTTTAGTCATAATAACTGTGTTCAGATTTAACTACTTTAGGAAGAAAACTAATGAACATAATTATTTGAGGTAAACTTCGTTGAGCCTGTTCTTCCAAGATGATTTTAAACTAAAAGATGTTATTGGCTTTTTAAATTTCAACCTTCCTAGTTCTGACCCAATTTAAAAATATGTTGAAAATTAGGTATGTGATAGAAGGTATTTGGCTAAGGTTTCTAAGCAGAGTGAAGACTCACTTTAATTTCTACTCTTCCCCAAAGAGGGTTTGGTGAACTGGAGACAGCTTTTATGCAGATGAATAGTGTAAATGACCTAATGGTACTCCCCTGGTTGAAGCCCCACCTCTTTCTAGCCCCATTAATCTTTAACCAAAACAAAATTATGGCCATAGAAGAGGAGGGAGTGAGACAGTTTATGATAAACATGGAAAGAGGCAGCTGATGGTGTATTTCCCCTCAGAATGATAGGAGGGTATCTCCAAAACTAATAGGAAAAAATAATTTGCTCCTTCCCCCCCCCCCCACCAAAAGAACCTTTGTAGTATCTAATTTTGGGTTTTCTGCCAGGAGAGTTAGGAAAAGGAATACATTTTCAACTGTCTCTATGGGATGCCTATCACCTTTTGTTGTCAGGTTCCCCTTTCTGGAAGTTAGGAGACTTTCAGATTTTCAGGAAGTAACTGACCACCATCAGCCACTGGAGTATCAACATGGTCAGTCATTGTAGCCTCCTCCCACACCTCTAGTGCACATTGAACTTTGGCCCTAATTCCATATAAATCTACATACAAATAATTTAACACTTGACTTGATTAAAACAACAGCAGCATGTCTCTTAAATCTTTCCTTCCAAAAGATTACTTGTTGCAGAAATCCAAGGCATGAAAAACATTACGTCTCAGCTTCTCGTTTTAAAAGTGCTTTACATTTATCACCACCAACCAGCTTGTACATTTTTGTCAATCCTCAAACCACTCTTTTAAAGGAGCTGAAAAATATCCCTGTGCCCTCAAAGGACACACCTGTTATCTGAAACAGTTTTTAACCAGCTTGTTAAGCAGCTTTGACAGATCAAAGACCCCAGACAATGGACACAAACTTTCACAATAGTGTAGCCTTGAGCAAAAGGTTCTGTCAAAGCCAGGCTTGTGCCAGTGTCATTATGGCCAGCAATTGAAAATAAATTTTACTTGAATAAGTACCTCAGCCGATCAGAGGCACTGCCGCTGCTGAAACAAAAGCAGTTGGGGATAAGTTATTGACTCCGCTGACAGGCTGAATGAACTTCATTATGCCAGCCCACTCTTGGTAAATGTGTCAGGTTTTAAACTGAATTAGGTGGCAGGTGCATAGACCATTTTCCTGCCCCCCTTGAGACAGCAGACAGCCAATCATCACCTGATTCTACAGACAAATGTTTAGATTTGTTTTTCATATTGCACCACCATAAGTGAAAGCACATTTAAATCTTTCTTCCTTATCCTCCATCACTGTTGTGTTATGTTCTCATGAGCAGGTCATACCCACGCTTTGGTGTACTGGGATTCATAAAAGCCCGGGCTGATACACCCCATCTCTCCCCTCCCTCTGAGGCATGGGTTTCAGGGATGATCTGGATTCTTCACTTGAGGTTATTGGGTTTCAGCTTTGGAACAAGCTCCTATTCTAGGAGACTAAAATGCAAGGACACACAGCTGTGATCGCTTCCATCTTGAGAATTTCAAAAGGACGTAAGCATGGACATTCCGATAGGTTTTAACAAGAATAATTAAGTAATGGTTTGGCTTTTCAGTTGAGAGCTGGAATACAGAGCTCAGATATTTTAATCTGCAAAAAAGTATTTCCCACCAGAAAACCTTGTTAACACCTGTCAAGGCCCCAGAGTTCAAGCAGAAAGTCAGTAAGAACTGGCATTTTTCTACCAATTCTATCTATCTATTGTCTGTCTATCTATCTATCTATCTATCTATCATCTATCTATCTATCTATCTATCTATCTATCTATCTATATCTATCTATCTATCACCTATCTATTTGACTTTAAAACATTTTTACAATCTTCCCTGTCCTATAAGGATAAATGCAAGATCAGCTAAACTTCAGACCCTTTGATGCCAGCTCTCATTACTTAATCATGAGATATAGGACTATTAAGAGTCTTAAAAATGAAAGCCCAGACTTCCAACCAGAGAGGGAGAGGGTTGGCATATGCCTTTGGCTGTGTGCCTTATTAAAGTTAATGAGCAAGAAAGACTCCCTTCTCCTAAGTATCTTAAAGACCTGAAATCTTTCCTCCTGGTAAAGTATCGTTTTCTTCTGAATAATGTATCCATTACACACAGTAAATAACCACTTTTCTTAATATACATCTTGAATTGTAAAGTAGAACTCCTTCCAGAAACTGTCTGCTCACCTCCCTCCAAATTCAGAAATAACACATTTTAAAAAAATCTCAGATGAAAACATCAAAGACATATATATCAAAACTATTGTTCTTTGAATGATTTCTACACACAAGTTGGCTCAAATCTCCAAAGGAATTTACTGACTTTTTGACTATATTTATTTCACAATATTGTTTTGCTGGGTTCAGTGATTTAATGTTTATGTTTTAATATAAAGACAGATCCAAATTTTTTTCACGTCTACAAAACCATCAGTATTGTATAATTTCTGTACATGCAATCTGCATGAGATGTACTATCCAGGAATACACAATTGGTTTTCCTTTAGGGCTACCTAAAGACTGCCCTGAATTAACACAGGGAAGGGTTCTACAGTGGCTGTCACTTGCTGGAGCTATTCCTCCCCCAACCACAGCAGATGGTGTTTCATAGTTGGTCACAAATGGCTGTCAGCGAGTGTTTGTCTGCCTGCCAGTAACCTGTGGTTCAGGGACTCCCTCAGAGAGTGTACCAGCTCTGACTCTGCTGATAACAGCATCTGAGAAAATGATCCGTCCTTTCTTGTCAGGCACAAAATTAGCCATCTCACTTTCAAACTGTTGACAAGGGGGACATGAAAGAAATAAGGATTGTGCCAGCCCAGCTGATGTTTCCTCAGCTCCGGTTCTATGGGCCTAATGCAGACGAATTCAAAAGCAGACTTTATGACAATGGTGTTGTCACCGAATAGACAGTGTTGGAGTGACCCCAGTTCTGGTACCAGCACTTCCTGCAGCGCCTTGCTGGAACCCTCTATTGGGCTAGTTTTGGTCTTCAGAGCAACAGACTATTTTCCCATCCCAGCGCTTCAATCAGACTTCAGACTGAAATGGCCATTCATGGCATGGCCTCAGAAGAAGGGGGAGGGAGGACAGAGTGTGGTAAAGGGTCTGAGCAGCTGTCCTTGCTGTTCTTGGCACCACCCCCAGCTGGAAGACAGGGTGCCTGCCCGAATATCTGTGTGGACACAGACAGCTCAGAAGCACATGAAGCGACCACTAATGAACCAAAGGGAAGAGGAAAGAGTGAGAAAGAGAGAGAAAGGAGGGGAGAAACTAGAGGGGAACTGGGCAGAAATTTGGAAGGAACTAACATCTATGGCAAATTGGTGATGGGTCAGGCATGGTGCTGGTGCTGTTGGCGCATCAAACACGTAACCCTTCCAGCGTTTTCATAAGTTGGGTACCATCACCCTCATTTTGGAGATGAGGAAAGCATGACTTAGAAAGGTTGAGAACTTCTCTGGGGTCACAAAACTAGAAAGTGGCAGAACCAGCATTCTTATTCTGGCCAATGCATTTGAGGCTAAGAGACTAGACTCCGGGGCTAGGTTCCTGATTTAAAACCTGGCTTTGCTACCTACCAACCATGTAAACCTGAGCAAATTGCTTAACCTCTTGATGCCTCAGTTTCTTCATTTGTAAGATGGGGGGCTATTACTAATACCTACCTCACGGAGTTGTTGTGGAGGATGAATTAAGTGAATACATAAGTACTTTGAGCAGTACTTACACAATAGCAAGCACTCTACTAGTATATGTTTTTATCCTTTATTGTTCTTGTGTTTTTCCAGTATTAATTTCAGTGTTTGATCATTATCTCCTTATTGGTAAACAACCTTTTTAGAATCCTCACTGTAGCAAAATATTTTTCTTCTAATGCGCGTACATTTCTAGCTGTTGCTTATTTTCTTGTTTGATTTTTTTCTAAAGCAGGTGAATCTAAATTCTAACGTATATGATCAATTTAGTGTATAGATGTGGAAAGAGAAGCAACTTCTATACCAGAAAGTGGTTAAATCCTACTTATTCCATCTCATAACTATAATCTTTTCACAGCCTCAGTTTACCCATCTATATACTGTAAAATACTTGCAATTTATGAAAATGCTATTATGAAAATGAGAAAAGGTATATAAAGTGCCTGGCACACAGTAGGCATTCTGTAGTTACAGTAATTATTATTTTGTTAAATAACTAAACACCGCTTCCTATTGTGTAGCTATATATGTCAACTCAAATGTGGGTCATAGACATTGGACCACAATGTCTCAGATACGTGCACAGACTCATGAAGCTGATGACTGAAACTGCCCTAAATGTATCTCTTTTTCCTTCCATGACATGTCTCACATTTAATTCCCGCTGAAGCAATGTTTTAGGTAATGACCACCAACTGTCATAACCATTTTGTCTGGCAAAGGAATTGCATTTCTTTACCCTAGACTGTCCCTGCTGCTCTGAGCGAGGGGATGCTTGGACCTCAGGGAGCTGGGGAGTGGGCTCCCTTTCAGATAGCACTAGCCTCTGTCAGGTGAGGTCAGCATGGCAATTAAGGGAAACATCCTTCAACCCCTGCAATCTCTCCAGGAGAAATGAGAGGAGCCTCCTGCCAATTGTTAATGATAATGGTTTTATAATTCCAACATCACATTTTACCCAGGAGGATCCCAAATGCTTCAGGAATCCTTAGATAGCTTCACCCACTCTGCCCAGAGCCGTTAGATGGGGTAAGCTTGGAAGGCAGCCACTGTGGAGAGTGGTACTCTCCAATTTTTTTTTTAAAGATGTGTAAAAAACCATCAAAAAAATGTTTTAGTAACTATAAGACATAGGAATGTCAATGCGTTTACTCCCATGCATTACTTAGTAGCTAAAATAGGAGGACAAAAGAGAAGAGGTAGATTTGTACTTTATATTATTTTTAATACAAAATTATTCATTTTACTCTTCTTTAAGTATGGAATTACCCAGTAAACATAAGCTTATGTTTTCAGGTCATTAGTTCCTTAACAAAGGGTCTTAAGGGACAAAAAGTCTTAGAGTTAAAGTACTCACCAAAAACAACAGAAGGCAGCTCTAAATGATGAAGTAAATTAAGAAGTTTACGGCAGATTTATAAAAATAGTCTTTACATGCAGTTTTTCAGCCATACTTCTTTCAAATTATCTATGACTGTGTAATAAGCTGTCCCAAATTCTCATGGCTTAAAATAACAACTGTTTAATTATATCCCATGACTTTGTGTATCAGGCATTTGGGCAGAACATGGTTGGGCCCCTCTGTCCCCCATGACATTGACTGGGGGCCTTTCAGTAGTTCTTAGCTGGTGGCTTGGGCTGGTCTGGAAGGTCAAAGACAGATTCACTCTCCACTTGGAGTCTTGGCCCAACAGCTGGGAGTTGGGGCTTAGCTGGGCCCCTTTCCATGTAGTGTCAGGATCTCACCCTGGGGGTTTCCCAGTAGATACTAGGACTGGATACTAGGACTGGAGATACCTGAAGACTCAGATGTACAAGAGAAGCCAAGAGCCAGTGTTCCGAGAGAGAAGAATGCAAGCTGTCAGTCTCTTAAGGCCTGGACCCAGAACTGCCACTTCCACTGTATTCTAGTGGTCAAAGCAATGACACGACACACTTGGATAAGAAAGAATAAGACATGCAGTTCAACTCTCAAAAGGTGGAGTGCGTAAGACTTGGTGTCTTTTTTTTTTTTTGAAGATTTTATTGGAGAATCAGGGGAGGGGAACAGACAGGTTGCTGTCTTTCTGTTCTTCAGTCTAGTTGCAGAGGACGTTGCTTTACTGGCCCATGTTGGTATCATCATTGCGTTCTTCCCGGATGAGGCAGATTGGTCACTGGTCTCTGGATGGTCGCTCACCACGGCTATTGGCAGCTCACGCTGGCTGCCGGCCGCTCACTGTAGCCTATGGCAGCCCACTACAGCAGGGGCTGCAGCCTACACCATCGCCGGGGCTCGCACAGCCCAGCTCCAGGTGGAGCTGTTGTTAGCTGTAGAGGGCAGTGTCACTAGCCCTCATATGTGGGATCCGAACCGGGGCCGCTGGCATCCCAAAACCAGCTCTTCATGCACCACTCGGCCGGCCCTTTTTTGTTTTGTTTTGTTTTTAATTGGCCACATTTTAGTTGACTAAAAGCAGTTTGGGGCAGAAATTAATGAATGAATGGATCTTTGTACTTTGCTCTGACCTTATTGAAGGGAGGCATTCTGTCAACTTAAACAACTATGAACTTCAACTGTCCTGCAAGGCCAAGTTCTGTGTAAACACCACAAAAGCTGGGGACAGGGATTTGCGGGGGCTTTTCTAGGAATCTATTAGCTGAAGCTAGCTAATGCAAGGAGTATGTCTTCTAGAGATTTTGTTCAATTTAGATTTAGATGTGTAACAAGAAGAGAAAACACTGGGCAAAAATTTCTTTTAGGAACAATAAGAGAGACAATTCCAAAATGGGAGTGGAAGGGAAAATTTTGCCATTGGATTTCTCTTCATGTCCAGGGCTGACCAGTCCCTGAGGGTATGGCTTTTAGTATCTACTGGGAATAGCAGCAAAGAAGTGAACAAGTGGAAGGGTAATTCCTAATACTGAGGAGTCACTGAAACAAGCTGTTTGCACAATATTTATTTCTATAAGTGTATCTCTTTTGTTTTTTTATACTTTTTCTCTTACTTAGTAGGTGCTTATTATCCTAAATACCTCACCATTCCATTCCTTTCTAGCTGTCTAGTTCCATTGCTTTATCTCAGACCCTACCAACGAACACTCTCCGCTTCTTTCCTGAAGCCCTGGGCTTATTGTCTTACTGACTTTCTGCCATTCCCATTTCATTAATCTCCAGCTTGAAACAATGCCATGATAAACCTCCATAGTGTAAACTCCAAACAAGGGATCATTGAGAAATCCTACATTTGAAAAAATTGGATTTACATTCTTTAGCATGGCTTTGGCAATTACATGAGTTTTTTTATCTTTTTTTTTAAATTGGGTAACAGTGTGTTTTTCCAGGACCCAGCATCTCGAAGTCAAGTAGTTGTTTCAATCTAGTTGTGGAGGGCACAGCTCAGTGGCCCATGCAGGGATTGAACCAGCAACCTAAGTATTGTGAGCACTGTACTCTAACCAACTGAGCTAACCAGCCACCCAATTACATGAATCTTACTGCTTGTAACTTACAACATTTCTCCTTTATCACATGAGTTGTTTAAATTTTCTTTTTTCTCCTCCAACCTCTGCATCTCTTGGTGCATCTGCGTGGTGAAAGCTAGGACCTGTCTACTCTCAAGTGTCTGGAAAATGTAGTTTTGGTGTTTCATCTGAAGAAGGCAGGATTCACAATGACTGGAAAGACAAGATATTAGACAGGCACATATGACCGTTGTCCAGTTTAGTCCACTTGGTGATAGCCCCACATGTATCCTTCCTCTGTAGTCAGTCTTTCAAACAAGAATAGCATCAACTCCACACTGCAGTCTAACTTAAACAACTATCTCAAAAATGAAAACACCTTCGTATTCTCTCCAAAAGGGCAAGGGTCAGTTTCATTATTTACTTATTGACTATAATATTTGGGGTGATGTTTATTCCTCCTCCATTATAGTCACAATCTTGATTTTCTGTAGTTTTTAATACTAAATTATAAAGTTAGCCACTGCCAATGCACCCTGTTTGTTGAATCTGAACAAATCTAAGACATTTATCATTTGTAAGATACATCATTATCCATGTTATTCCACTTAATAAGAAATGCACAGTTATTACATTATAACTTGCCATTGGTTGTAAGATGCATTCCAGTTTCCAAGATGTCAACATGTGCAAAAATGTACATACTCACATTTCATGGATGTTAACATATGAAAAAATAAAATAGAGTAAAAAGTGAAGAAAAAGAAAAATAAAAATGAACAAATATGCATACATAATGAATATTTATACATGACACAGTAAGAAAAAAATATTGGATACCACAGTGCTTACTTATTTCTACAGAAGATCGAAGGCTATAATTGGTATGCAAAACTTCCTTCGTCAACTACCCAGTCCATGATTCTTTTTTCAAATTTTTTTCATTTTAAAATTCAACAATGAAGTTACTCTAAGCTGCTATAAAATTTCTAAATGATAGCTCTCTGTTTCCATACTTTTCTAATTGCAGACTGGTAACACCAATTGGTGGCTCTACCTGGGGCTGGAAAAACATTCTGAACAGTGTTGCTCAGCTTTGCCTCTCTTTGCTTTATGTGGGTGTATATTATTTTAGCCCACATGAATCTTGATGTTACGTTGTATACTTATTTCCACTTACTGGCATGGTCTCCCATTACATGATTTTTCTTTATCTAGGCAAGATTCTTCATTTGATCTGGTGATGCAAGTATTCATTCTTGGGCATCTTAACTCAGGTTTAGCCTGCATGGTACTAGAGTTTCCCATTAATTGTTATCATTGAGAACATCTCTATATTCCAGACATTTTCCTTTTGGGTTCCCTATTGAGCATCAATTCTATTTACTCTGGAGAGCCTGAATTAATTATCATAGCCAGCTAAGAAATTTCCCTCCCTTTTTGTTCTGACTATGAGTATTTATCCAGTAGTGTGAATATTCAAAGACTCAACTTCTAATGCTATGGATCCCTTCTGAGTGAAAATATTTCCTTTGGATCTACAATATAAATATACAGTGCTCAAAGATAGAAGGATGGGATGCAAAAATATGAGTGAGTCATTAAGTGTAGTGAGAAAGCTACTCACAGTTTTACCCCTGGGTGAAATTTTTACCCTCCACGATCCCTGAAGTCTGGCTGTGTGAAAAATAATACTGTATATTGTGTATTCTTTCAGAGCATATACTGCATCCCTTAGGCAAGTACTCCAGCTCTGCTAAGTGCTGTCTCACAGATGGTGCTAATACTGAATCTCCAATAGCACGTTCCATTATTGTATAACGCCATTTGCTTCTAAGTAATGGGGTGCATGTCGTTTTTAGTAAGTCTCATGAGACTTAGCCCATTTCCCCACATTTCTTTTTTGGTAATATCATTTCCTTGTTTAGAAGTAACACTGAGTGAGACACAGTTATGGTTAAAAAAAAAGGGGGAGGGGAGGGGACAATTTAATAAGTTTTACAGATAGTGCTATTGGCTGAATCCCTGAGGGAAGGGAAGGGAAGGGAAAAGGATATTCACACTAAATAGCTCTGTCAAGGAGGAAGATCACTGATTCCTCCATGATGCACAGGGTCCAGTGTATTCAATCTGTCCTCAGATCCAGGCTAATACACCTGGAACACTGTACTGTGTATGAGACTCAGCGTTGACTTCTGGTGGCCAGTTGAGACAATAGCATGTTCTCACCCAGGTCATCCTCTGTGAGGCAAAGAATTTGGAATGGTTGGAGATGAGACTGACTGACATCAACAGAACAATCATCTTTTATTATTGAGGGCCTTCTTCAATAGGGAGTGGTTTGGGTGGGCATTCAAATGGCATACAAGCTTTCTTACACGCTAGTCTGATTCTGAGAGGTCTATTCCCATACCCCTTTCTCAAACGTTGTCGTGAATTATCTAATCTTTTCTTTCTGAGTTCCAAATGATTGGCCAAATCATAAGCCAATGGTTAAAGGGAATATTATTGCTCATTTTCAGTGACATCTGGATGAAACAGCTTTGATCCTTCCCACAAAGAAGAACTTCCTTTCCCACCGTCTTTAAAGAACACCTCTGATAATGATGTTTTAGCAGCTTCTGCTCGAGGTAAGCTATGATGCTCTGTGTTCACCTGTTTTTCCAGTTTTCCACGTAACATTTTGCTCTGTGACTTCAGTTCTGTGATAGGTCTAAATAGAGTTATTGATTTATTTTCAGTTTTTCAGCTTTTTTATTATTGTTGTGTGGATGGAGTGATAGCTTGTAAGCCCTTTACAAATGAGAGTAGAAACTGGAAGTCACTGAAATTTTTTTTCTGCTTGTTTTGTCAGCTATTGTGAAAGATGTGTTAAGGCTTCCCATTATGATTATGAATTTATTTATCTCTTTAGCTTTCTATGTATATTAAAATTATATTATGGTTGGTACATCTGTAAATACATTTTATCCTGATGGCTTTCTGGTAGTTTGATCATTTATTGTTATAAAATGCTCCTTTCCTCTATGAAAATTCTTGCCTTAATGCCCATTTTGTGGTTTACTTGGTTTAGCTTTTTAATTTTTACATAGATACTTTTGGTCATTAAAGTACTTCACTTTTAAGCTGCCCCTAGTTGCTTTTGTCAATGTAGTTTGGCAATCTTACTATTTTAATAGGAGTATTTATTCAAATTATATTTAACATAATAATTGATAAATTTGGGTTTATGTTTACCCTCTTATCAATCTGCTGATATTTTAAAAAATTTCCTTTCTTGCATTCTTCTTTTTTTGGTATATATATATATATATATTGTAGAATAATAACATTATATAATACAATAATATAAATAAAAACATACAATAACTAAAATATATTGATTTATGATCCATATAAAATTATATGGAATAAATAAAATTTATTCTTCAAATGGAATAGATAAAATTACATATATCACAGCTTCATTTCATTTATAAACTTAGATGCAAAATCACAAATGAAATACTAGCAAGCTGAATTTACTGATACATGTATATACACATATACAAATACATTTTTAAGTTAATCACATTTATTTAAATACCAATTATATATAAATATTTGTTTACTATATATTATAAATATTCATGTATATATAAGTATTTATTTATTTTCTATAAATAAACAATTTGGACTCTTCCCAGGCATACAAAGATGGTTTAATCTAATACGTGCTCAGTTAACTGATAGCAGTTCTATCTCTCCCTTGGAACAAATGGGCAGCTAGCTTTTAGTGGATCTTGCCCGGAGAACTAACAGATTAGGAATCGGATGTGATAGCTCTGAATTAAGATGCTTTGGGTACTTTTTTACTTAACCCACCTCTGCCTGGCTCTCTTGGTTACTCAGCAAAGGCTCATTAGGCAACCGCAGTCAGCATGACTTGTCTCCCTCCTTTGGGCACTACTCTTGTTCTTCCATTCTCTTTCCTCTAGTTTTTTCTTGATGGGCTGATGTATTATTTGCTATTTAGTATTGTTTGTGTTGGTCTTCAAGTACCATGATTTAGTAATTAACATTTTATTCAGCTCAAATAGAGATATGTTCAATTTGCAATAATGAAGTTAGAGTGATTTAAAAAAAATCTTGATTATGTCTGTGTAGCTGTGACTCATTATAATAAAACGATGCATAATTTAAGGTCTGTTTCATAACACTTCACTTCTCTTTTACTTCATCGCCAATGCTCAAAAGGTGAAGAACCTCAAATGTTTTCTTTTGAATATCCCATTGACATATCAACTTAGCAAGTCTAAATCTTACATTCTAGCTCCCTCCTTCTGTCTAGTTTATTTCTGGATCTCTGCTTCAATGTATCACTCCATTTAACCAAGCACGAATGCTGAGACTCATCCAAAGCCATTCCTGCTCCCTTTGCCTGCAACATTAAATTAGTCATTAGGTCCTATCAATGCTATCTTCTAAGTATCCCTTAAACCCTTCCGAGGATTAAAACATCCCTTAAATCCTACAGTTCAGGGGGAACTGTAGTCATGAGCCAAATCTGGCCCACTGGTTATTTTTATATGGCCTAAAAACTAAGTGTCGTTTTTACATTAAATGGTTGAAAAACACCACTTTTTCCATATTATTCCAAATAATTCCATATTATTTTAGAATAATATTTTTGCAGTACATGAAAGTTACTTGAAATTCAAATTTCAAGGTCCACAAATACACAGTTATTGAAGCGCAGTCATACTCATTTATTTATATATTGACTACGGCTCCTTTCACACTACAACAGCAGAGCTGAGTAGTTGCAGCAGAGACGGTAGGGCTGGCAAAGACCAAAACATTTACTATCTGGCCCTTTACAGGAAACTGTGCCAACCCTTGCCTTAAATGATGATCCAAACAATTCTTGCCTAAGTAATCTTCAAGAGCCTTCTAACTGGTTTCTTGGTCTCTGGAATTGGTCCTCTCATTGATCTACCTCCCAAGTGCAAGAGTCATTTTCTTAACATGTATAATTGGGGAGACCATTCCCTTTTTTTATAATTCTTCAATCATTTTCTAACATCTCTATATATGAATTAATAAAAATAAAGATCAGTTTAGCCTATCTTTCCCACCAGACTATTATAAAATAAATAATATATACTTGGTATCTGGTGTCATACTAAATGGCTTTTTACTGGAAAGCTTAGATATTTGCTAATGTCTAGGTCCTGTTGTATTCACTATTCTTAAAATATTCTTCAAAAGGTATAACTTGTTAGCCCAAATTAACATTATTTTTAATTGCATCACTGAACTTTTGTGATAGAATCATGGAGTAACTTCATAAAAATAGTAATAAATATCTCAACACGATGTTCATTGTTGCTCATGGGTTTTCTACCAATATTTTAATATAAGAAGATTAGAATTTCACATGGACTCCCTCTAAAGTATAACTGATCAGATTGTAAGACTCTTGGTAAGTATGACTACAATTTAGAAATATAACGAGAGGAACAAACTATTATGGTATGTCTAGTTTTATTTGGCTACTCAGAATGTCCCCAGATAATTGTTTTGGTTTGTTCCTGGATGTCCAATTGAGTGACATAAAGTTTCTGAATTTTATCCTCAAATTAAGAAATGTTTTCAAAATAGAATCTGCTTGATGCCAAATATACTAAAATGTGATCTTGCTGTTTGAACACAATGGTAAAAATTGATAGGAAATAAGAGAGAACAAAGAGCAATACATTAACAATAAAGTTCTTAGGTGATGTTTTTGAATAATCTATTGGATGATGGTTGCATTGCTCTTCCATTGAAAGAGCTGTCTATGAAGTCTCCCACTTAACATTTCAGCACACCAGTTAAATATTTTGTCATAGCCTGGTTCACTACTGCCTGGGATTTAATGAAGTGCACAAAATATAGCAATATAACATATATAATATATTGTGGCTTGCATATATAATATACACAGCATATATAATATATTGAGGCAGCCTCTGACAGGCTGACAATGATAGGTTATGGTAGGCTAAGCACTTAATATATACTACTAACTCACTTATAATAGTGCTCTTGTTTTCCCCATTATTATCCTCATTTTACAGATAAGGAAATCAAGAAACAAAGCTATTAAGTTGTGGAAGCAGAATATAAACTCAAGCTGTCTGGCTCAATGGAGCATGTTCCTAACTCTTTCAAAATACATTCTTTCCAGTCAATATTAATTATATATTTATTCATTAAATGAGTGAATGAATCATTCAATGATCCATGAATGAATGAGTCACTAGATAAACTAGTGAATACCCAATAAAAAACAGATAGGGAAATACAGAAATAATTTAGTTGGTTTCATTAAAAATATACACTATAGGTTATGTGGAATTAAAAAGCATACCTTTATTTTAGGGATGGGACTATATGGTTTGGTTAATCCATCATATTGGATTAAAATAAAAAATAAATCAAGAAATAACAACAATTTCCCTCATGTTCTGTGTCTCAAACATAGAACATGGTAAAGCCTCCCCTCCAAGATTACTTTTCTCATAAAGGGGGAGGGAAACTAGCTGGCTCCCAATATTTGCTTCCTTTGCAGGATGAATTTATATTCTTGCACTTATCCATAATTATTTGTAATTTTTTGGCCAAATGCTATGAAAGAGATAAAAACTTCCATCTTTGAGCCTTTTTAATTTACATATAGAGATACTAATGAGACTGATATAAAACTGATGACAATGCCGAAGAGCATAAGTATTGATATGTAATAGCATCGAATAAAGGAAACTAATGAGTCAGAATGATTCCCAGAGCACAGCATATAGAGCTATTAAAAGGCCTTATTCAGGTAAATGAAGAACCCATTAGTTTAAGCCATTGCTATGAAGCTTAGAACGGTCTATTTATATTAATCGTACTTCTCATATTTTTGTAATAAATATAATATTTTGCATTTAATTTTTAAAAATAGCTTAATTTTGTACCTGTAATTATTTTACTTTTTATAAATGGGGTGAAAATTGGACCTGTATGAAATTAAATTTTTCTGGGAATCCACACAAAAATTTTTTTTCTTAACTTGAGGTTTTATAATTAGAAATTTAAACCAGATGTTCCTGGCTGTCTATAAGCATTCAAAGTTATATTTATTCAATGAAATTTAATATACCAGGAAGAACGAAATGAAAAGTTTATTTTTTGTTAAGTTATTGAAATTTCTAGCAAACATTTATTGGATAACTAGATGACCTCTAATGTTCTAAGAGGTTCAAATGCTGTTTATAATTAAATATTAAATCAATAAACCAATAGTTTAGATTTATGACATTAATTATTCTGATAACATTTTTTTCACCAATTAGAATTAGAATTTTTTCAAATTAGTTTTGGCAGTGTAGTAGATGCTAAGTAACCTCTGGGTACACATTCACATTTTACTCTCTGTTTCTAAATAGTTGAAATAAAACTGTAATTTAAAAATTGATTAATATAGGATTCTTAATGATCTAAGTATAAAATCTATTTATTTAGAAAGTCTGTACAAAAATTTTTTTTAAAGAAAGCAAAAGCATGAGGCAAAATTCTGCAGAAAACCATGATTAAAATTTGATAGATATTTTGCCAAATCTCTATGCACAAAACGTGTATAAAATATTTAAATAGCGTCATTTTATATATGCTATTTTATAAAGTGCTTTGTTTATAAATGTATTTTCTAATTATTTTTTGTTTATTATAAAAATACACTTGATTTTTATATATTTATCTTATAGTCCCCATGCTAAAGTAACTTGTTAATTCTTATAATTTGTCTATGGATTACATCATTTTAATCACATAGAATTCTGTGAATTAAAACAATTTAAACTTTTCTTTACCTTTAATTTTTTTTCTTTTGCTGTCTATGACCTTAGGTTCAGTGTTAATTGGAAATGGTGATATCAGACATCATTGTTTTTTTTTTATTATTTTAAATGTTTCAGATATTTCATTAACTAGAAAAATGTTTGCTATTTTTAAAAAAATTATTAATAGATGTTAAATGTTATCAAATGTTTCTTTTTTGCATCTATGGAAATAATCATATTGTATTTCTTGTTTAATTTTTTATTGGGAATAGTACATTGTAGGTGTTCTAATACTAAATATATTTACATTTTGGTAATATTCACTACTTTATGATAGTCAATTATCATTATAAAGTCAGGTTTTCTTAAAGATAGCACAAATTATTTCAGAATTCTTTTAAATAGATTGTAAGCACTAGACAGCAACTATCTCAGGGCTTCAATCTTTGAGAAAGAAAACAATTGAGGTGAACCCACCACTCACCCTAACTTTCTCCTTAAAACTGTTTTCCAAGTTGTGGTGCAGGGAACAGAGTCCGAGCAGAGAGTGAGAGTCTCATGGGATGGTGGAAACAGAGAGCAGAATTCAGGGTTGCCAAGGCTGCTAGGATTTAGGGCCAGAGTCCCTTGGTGGAGGGATTGGCAGATGAAAATCTACACATGTCCAGAGCAAGACTCTAGGAGACCTAGCAGTGTGTATATCTATAGGAGGCTGGAGTGCTTTGCAAGAAATGTAGGGCCTTCATAGTTGCAGGGAGATATTGGAGTTTGGGCTCAGTCAGAAGAGATAGAGACCTAGGTAAACACTCTCTACTACGAGTAAGGGCTATACCCTAGGAAAGGGTAAAACTAAAATAGACTCATCCTAATAAAGCCTAACAACAAGGCCTGGCAGGTCAAGGTACTAAACAATAATTTAATTGCCTGTCAGAAAAAGAAGCCTGATACTCCTTAGAGGAAGATAAAATAATCTAGAGTCTGTACAATTTATCATCCAAATTGCCTAGCATGCAATTAAAAAAAATACAAGAATGTAAAGAAAAATAAAATTTTACCATTAATGAAGACATACAATAACCAATAGAAGCAAACCCAAACATGCTCAAGATATTGGAGTTAGCAGAGAAGGACTACAGAATACATATATGATTAAAATGGAATAAAATATGGACAAAATAAGTAAAAGTTGAAGGATTTCCACATTAATATAGATTAAAAATCAAATAAACATTCCAGAATTTAAAATACAATATCTATAATTAAGATCTCATTTTTGGGTTTAACAGGAGACTGGAGAAAGCTGAGGGCAGAAGAAACTAGAATATAGTCAAGAAACATAAGAGATGCTAAAAATATCTAACATATATAATTGGAGTCCCAACAGAGAAGAAAAGACAGAATTGAATCAAAGCAATAGTTGAAGAGAAATGTCTGAGCAGTTTTGAAAACTGATGGAAAAACTGAATGGACAGACTCAAGATAGCTTAACAAACACCAAGTACATGAATTCAAAGAATATTACACACAGGCATATCATAGTCAAAGAGAAAATCTTAAAAACAGCCAGAGAATGAAAAGACACTACTTCAAAGATGGAAGATAAAATCATTAGCAGGAACTCTAGAAGCCAGAAGACAAAGGAAAGACCTTTATGCTGAAAGAAAAAAAGCACACCATTCTAGAATTTTATACAAACATGTCTTTCAAGAAAGTAGGAAAATAGCTTATTTGGACCAGTTGCTCAGGGGAAAGCCAGCTGCTGTATCATGAGTACCCTCCAATCTTCCTATGAAGAGGTTCACACAGAAGAGGTGGAACTCTGTCCCGTCAGCAAGGAACTGCAGGCATTCTTCCAACAGCCATGGAAAGCGAGCTTGGAAGAGCAACAACCTTCAGCCACCCCACACAAACCTTCTGATGGCTGTAGCCTTGCCTGACAGCTTGACTGAAACTCATGAGAGACTATGATCACTTACCTCTCAAATTTCTGATTCAAGGAAACTGAGATAATGTTTGTTATTTTCAGCCAAAAAAACACAGAAAAAAGAATAAAATAAAGATTTTTCAGGAAAGAAAAGTGTGGAAATTGGTCATCAGAAGACCTGTACTTCAAGAAATACATCTGAGGGCTGGCCGAGTGGCGCAGTGGTTGGGAGCTGGCTTGGGGCGCCAGAGGCCCCAGTTCAGATCCCACATGTGAGGGCCAGTGACACTGCCCTCTAAAAAAAAAAAAATAAAAAAAAGCTAAGAAAAAAAAAGAAATACACCTGAGGGGAAGATGTGGTAAACTAATAAACACGGGTCAAATGGCAAAGTGTTTACTCTCTCATTTCTGTCTTTTTTCTTGCCTACGGCCTGATTCCCTTAACTTAGAGATACAAAATAGTGAATACAGTAAAGTGCTTGATAAGTTGGGCTCAGGCATCAGTCAGTCCTTAGCTGAAATTCTAACTCCACATAATTATTAACTTCATTCTATAGAACAAGTCATTTTCTTAGACTCCTAGTCTCAATTTTTTCACCTACAACCTGATGCTATTGACATGAAATAAAGTTTTATGAATACTAAATGGAAAAATACATATAAAGTACTTAGTGTAGTGTCTGGCATACATAATTGTCCAAATGTGTTCTTAGTAGTTGTTTGTATTATTCTAGAAACCTCAGTGACTTTCTGTTGCTTTTATTCTTGTCATTTTTAGCACTTTAATAATAATTTGGATGAAACAGTGATGCCATCCTTGTCAAGATGGCAGATCACACAAAGATGAGAGGGCAGAATCAGATCTCAGCCCACAAACTAAAATGATGCACTGATGTTAACAAGATAATATGTAACAGGGATTAACATAAAAATGAGTAACAAGGCAAATCCAGAGTGATGAGACCATCAGACACTCTTGGAAACAATTTTCAGCTCTGGGGATCACACTTTGAGAGGAAGGGTAAGCAACCAAAAAATATTTGGAAGAGAAGAAGAGAAGGTAGAAGCACTAGAAACCACCAGATGAAGAGCTGCTGGAAAAAATGAAGGTGTTGTGCTTAGAGAAGGAAGTCTGGGGAGGGAGCAAAAATGGTGTCTTAAAAATTATGGGGCCGGCCGAGTGGCGTGGTAGTTGAGCGCTGGCTTGGAAAGCCGGCGGTCCTGGTTCGGGTCCCACATGTGAGGGCCAGTGACACTGCCCTCAAAAAAAAAAAAATTATAAAGGCAGAATAGACTCACCTGCACCAACCCGCTCACTGCAGTCACTCAATGGAAGGTTCACTGGGGCAGATTTCAGCTCCACATAATGACTGTATTTCTGCTAGTCAGAACTGACTGACCAGAGGAGGAGAGTTGTGCAGGACAGTGGAACCCAACTGTGGAGGCACTTGTGCACAATTCACCAATTCCCTATCTAGGAATGTCATGCAGGAGATAGCTTCCCAGACAAAATGTAGGATGCCCTGCATAGCCTCTGAGGCCTTTCACTTCCAACTCTGAGCTTCCAGTTTTCATGTGCAAGAGCTTATCTATCACCTGCCACTGCCCAAAACTTTCAGGTAGAATATGTTTCTGAGATTGCAATCTTAATCAGCATAAGGTTTTGATATAGTTTTTCAGGATTACAAGTGTTTTCATGAACCAGGAATACCTGTATATTTCTCAACTACTCCCATTCCAATAGTTTTATACTTCCCAATAAATTAAGCCAATCACTTTTTCTGTCAAAATGTTCAGCCGTGCTCTACTAGCATTTAATATTTGCTTTTTCTTGCTAACCTACTAAAGATGTCAGGTTGAATGTAACTAGTTTAGTTTCGCTAAGCAAAAACTTTAATGACGTTATGATACGCAATGAGATGTCAGAACTATTTATGATTAAGTGATTTGTTAATTTTAATTCTTAAAACTCCTCCTTCCCCATTGCCAACTATTTTCCTAAATGGGAGTGGAAGGAGAGATTACTTTGGGAAACCATGACCACTGGTTTTTATTCCTTTATCCGAAATCTTTCTTTGGAGAGTCGTTTCATAGCTGAGTCAAATAGGCTATGCATGACAGATATAGTAGAACTGCCTCAGGGAAAAAGTGTGCTCTCCATGCTGGTTGACTTTCCCCAGTACTCCCAAGGCCCAGATAATAAGCAATCCAAGAGCAGAACCTTATCTTATACATCTTTGTATCCCTCCCAGCTTCCAGCACAGCCCCTGGTGCATAGTAGGAAGACAATATGTTTTCTGCCTGAACGAATGAATTAGTGAATATGAATAAATGAATGGGTGGATGATGGTGGACAGATGGCCCTGAGGAAAAATCTGCTTTACGCTTTAAGTTAAGTACGTCAGCTCCATTTTCTGAGCTAAATTTCTGCCCCTCACCAGAACAACTTCCCTCTATGGAGCTTGATGGTCACAGTGCCTGTGGGTAGAATGTAGTCTGGGGGAGATGATAGCTGCCTGATATGAGAGATGATATCAGAGATTAGTTAACCGTATGGGCTTCGTCCCAGGGGAGGTGTGTGAAATGAATCAGATTAAACAAAATTGATAATGTGAATGCTTAATCAAACAGACAAAGGTAGTCTGCGCAGCTAATTAGGGGCAAATAGAGCGTCCCTCTTGTACCTCATTTAACTGACAAATTGTGCAGACAGTTTTAATGGGAGTCTGTTTAGCAAAGAGAAGGCTGTATAGTTGACAGCTTGGCAAAATGTGGTTTCTGTAACACCACATGATGCTTATGGAAATTAGCTTGGTGCAGCTGAGCTCAGAGCAGTCCTGGGCTGTGCAAATCACAGCTAAAAGGACCTTTCACAGACCACTGGCCATGGCACTCTTAAAGGCACAGAACTCATTTTTAGCATTTTGGGAGGTCAAAAGGTTTAGACGCTGAACATTCAGTGAAATCCAGCATTACCAAACCCAGTGCAGAAACTGAAAAGTAATATGAGAGAGACTTCCTTATCAGAGAAGCAGAGCCCCAAATGAGAAGCTGTGTAATTTTGCAGCTAGGAGAACAGACTCTTTCTGAACAAGGCAACTTCTGGAGAACAGAGTGACTCAAAGGTGAAGATTCGTACTTTGTTCGTGTGTAGCTTCAAAAGGTTTAGATCAATTGTACCAGAATCTCCCAACATTTTCACCATGCTCTAACCAACATCTCCGCTTTTCAGCCTCTTATTTCCGTTCTGCCTTCTAAACATCAATTCTGTTCCTTCTCTTTTTCCAGGTGAAGCTCCTTCCTCCTCTGACATGTGTCTTTGGACTTGCCAGGTTGTTGGCAACTGTGAGAATTCCTGGGTGTACATGTTCTTGTAGAAGTAGAGGGCATACCCAGCTCATCATGGTGTCCCAGGCTTACAGGGACTAGAGCTCTCAGGGTCTGCCAAGGAGTCAGACTCGAGGCACCACTGGCCACGTCTGTCACGAACAGCATCATTTGCTGCTCCGTGGAGAATTGGGGAAAGCATAAAGCTAAGGTGGATGTGAGCCTGGGGGCTGTCGGGGCTCTCCTGTGGGAGTGGCATCCCTAATGCTGTGTGCAGTGCTCACTTGCATGGCAATAGGCTTTCCAAGGACAAATGCAGTCACAAGGTTTACCTGAGCCTGTCTGTATGCAGCCCCAGGATGTCATTGTCTGAATGCAGGAACTGAGACTTGGGTTTGGATCCACATTGCGGAGATGAACTCCCCCTCCTTGGGTACCCATGCGTGACTCACCATTTCCACCCCACCAAAGGGAATAAGGCCACGCATGAAGAGTGTTCGTTTAATGAAGTGATTTTTGTGAATCACTCCACCAGTCGGACATGGTCCCTTCCGGAAAATGAGCAGTTTTGCATAAAACGGTCCATTAGTGTCAATGGAGAGGGTCTGACCTCCTTCGGCTCCTCTGTAAGTCTGGTCAAGTGGAACTACTGGGATTGTACTTGGACTGGAAGACGGTGTCTCTACCGCAGGAGATATTACTCTACCTTATTACACAGTAACTGCAAAAACAAGAGAAATTCCACTTTCAATTTGCAAAGTATTATTAATTTTAGCAAAGTTGAATAAGTACTTGAACACACTCAAATACATATGATTTAAGAAAAATCATGGCAAATAGCCTGTTTATTAATTTAAAACATTTTAAACCAGCAGAATGGCTTTTTTTTTAAGCTACCCCCCCACACACACACACACTCAAACCTGTATTAGCACTAACATGAATCAAATTTATCCTTCACTTTTTGCTCTGAGGTTTGGTTTTGGCTTTTCTGAGCAATGGATCAGTAGAAGCAATTGAGGATTCGGCAGTGGATTTACTGGAAAAATGGGTGATATTATTTGGAGTTGCTATGAAAACAGCTCCTGGGTTTTCTTAATTTTTTAATGATGTTTAAGTTTACTAAATTAATTATTTCCTTTTAAGAGAAGGAAAAATGAGTAATACAAGGAATTTATGAAAGAAAAGAAAGGGATTCTGCAAAGCAAGACATTACTAATAATATCCTATAAGGAATCCATTTGTGTCTAAGAAATTAGCGTTGTCTTCTACTTTCGGCAACTTGACCATGACCAGAATCTGTTTTATGTACATGAAAGCTCATAAAGTATTCTGATTCCTAGGACTTTAACCTTGTGTAAGAATCATCAATCTTGTATAATGGATAGACATTATTTTAAAAAGGCATAAATATAACTATGCTGCATAGAAAAAACTGAAATATTGAAACAGTTTACAATTTTAAAGAAACACGAAGGAAATAAAAGATTACATTTTGATTACGATATTTTTATTTCATTTACATAGTTCTGTAGATCAGTTTTACATTTTGATTTATTCATGTTAACAGCAAAAACTTTTGTAGATACACCCTCTTTGAAGGAAATGATACATTTATTGTAATTCAAAAACAGTGCGAAGAGATTCATGAGGTTGAAGGGAGTCTTAGGAAACTAAATTATCCAAATTTATGGTCCAGGATTGCATACTTACCAGAACTTCAGCTTGACCTGGACCAGGCAGGAACTGTCTTTATAGATCTACCTTAATTAATTACAGATTTTTCATTCTATTCCGTATAGTGACCTGCCTACAGGGCACCTCTTGGTTAAATGAGGAGCATTCAAAGTGATATGGGAGAGAAGTTCATTACTGAGGAAATGTTGTTTGCAGGCAACTAACCTCTCCAAACCCAATTGGGGCCTAGATGATTAGTTTCCACAATCCAGAGCATTAAGAGTTTCACCACTACTGTTGCTTGACTTGACCAGCTAGACCTGATCATTGTGTGGGAGGGGATTTGTAAGTACTGAAGACAGGCCTGAGATTGAGAGGGGAGAAAGGGAGAGTTAACTAGAGGTGGGACCAGGGGAATGAATGACCCCCAAGGTCAGGCCAGCAGTCCCTAGTTAAGGGGGTGCTGGACAGTATGAGAAGACTAGAATTGGATTACTAAAAAATGAAAAAGGAAAGAGGCTCTCTGGACCTTGGTAAAGTAAGATTGAAGGACTATTTACATTTTTGCCTTAAATCAAGAGTTCCATTTTTCCTTCTGGGCACTGCTGCTAATGAAAAAAAAATAGGCATAAATATTTGATAATTCATGTCAAACTTTTTTTCCTCTATCTTTCCATCACTATTTTATTTCGCCCATCTTTACATTTCCTGGAGTGATTCTGACTATATAAGTCTGATCTTTGTTTACCATATGAAGCATCTGGAAATTTGTTGCTCCTAACATTTTTGATGTTCGTTTCAAAGTAACCATTTTCTCTTTTAGATCATAAGTCCATGTTTGTATAATGGCAAAACACCTAGGTGGCAGAGCAAAAATTCAGGCATCCATCTTTTTCTTACATGAATAAGTGACAGCTTTACTTTCTTTGTGCAAATTTAAGTGACATATGAATTTAAGCTCTTTGTGACAACATGTAGTCACAGTACTTGACGTGTGATTAGTTAGGAACTATAGGTTCTATTGAATAAGCTATAATAAGTTGTTACATTTTACTATTTAATTTCAAATTCTGAATAATTAGCTGAAATTACTTCCAAAGGTGTCAAAACAAGCATATGCTTCTAAAAATGTCTTTGAACCAAATAATTTTTAGATGATTACTAAAATCACAAAAAAACCTATAGAAAGAGTTACTTACTCTGTTCCCTCATATATCTGTTTGGTGAAATGTTGTTCCAAATTTCTTCTTTGGAACTTATTTAATGGAACAATTTAATTTGGAACAATTTAATTTAATTGGAACTTATAAAATTAACATTTATTTCATAGAAAAAGTTATTCAATTATTAGTAGTATTCTGTAAAAATTACAATTACTTGATCAATGCTTTTTTTTCCTTTTTTACTTTTTGCAGTCAGACCATAGTTGCTCACAATAAAGTTTTAGAATTTGTGTAAAAGTTTTTATGGGAACACATAATTCAGTAGTGATACTAATGAATTCTATCAAATAGGGTAACTGCCCTTCTTAGGGCCTTAAGTCTTTTTCTACCATCTGAAATGACAAGCCATTCTGCTACTTGGATGGCCTCCAACAATTATTCTTCTATATCATTGCTTGTGAGGGAGGGTAAAGGAGTGAGAATGAAAAAAGATTTGAAAAGCCAGCAAATTCACTTTATTAAATAGCAAAGAGAAGAAATAAAATAAATTTATTTGGATCTTTTTTTTTTCTTCTAACTTTTGGATGCTTTACTATTTTTGTCATCAACAAATCTAAAGTTTTCCTGGACCACTTTATCACCATTGCGCAACGGAAGTTGGGGGTGGACAGCCAGTTCTTGTCTACAACGTTGCTTGAGTTAATTGATAAACCTCTCCTTTTTATTAGTAGTGCTAGCCTTCTGTCTACAGCCACACAGCCTATTGCCCCTGCAAGGCACTGAGATTTCCTTGTGGAATTCTAGCAGATATTGGAAATTGTGGTGGCAAATTAGCAGGGGCCACAAACCAGAAGTGACAGCTCCAGTACCCTGATGAGGGGAATGCAGCAATCCCTTGCCCATAGCAATTGGCCAGGCTTATCATATGGACTAATCACAACAGATCTGGGGAAATAATGGGCACCAGATGTTATCGCTTTGTAGGCTTGAGCTCTCCAGAGAGTACAGCCATGATAGGAAAGCTCCCTGAAAACAGGAACGTGATTCTGTCGCTTATTAATCAAACCGGGAGGCTGGGTGTGATCTTCTACTCCTTCCTCAGTACTATGGTTTCTCTCTGCTATGTTGATTAATAGGGAAAACAATTTCTGTGTGTGTGTGTGTGTGTGTGTGTGTGTGTGTGTGTGTGAGAGAGAGAGAGAGAGAGAGAGAGAGAGAGAGAGAGAGAGAGAGAGACCAGAGACAGCAGTGGGGGCGGGGAGAGCATCTAGACGTGTCTACCACATAAATACACACAATCCAATTTATTACCCATAAGCATTTTTCCTAGAATTAAATTTCTTTCTTGATTTGATTGTATTCAGCATCGATGTATCAGGAAGAACTTTCTTAATTTAATCTTTTCTTTTTCTCTATTTTATTTATTTGACTTACCCTCAACTTTTAAAAGATTATGTATTTTAAGCTCATAAATAGGAGGCCTCAGTGATTAACCAAATTCTCATTTTTCTTGGCCTTCCTGACAATTCTCCATGGATATTCTGATACCACACATTTAGCACATTAGAGCTGATGGGGTTCAGGATATACTACCCCAAAATGTGGCACCTTGGCATATTGAATAATTTAAGCTGAAGGAGTTTAAGAAATGACTGAAGCAGGAAGGTCTCCCTGAACTTTTCCCCACCCTTCCCCCTGAGGCAGGTCAGACCACCCTCCTGAGAGAAGTGCCTTCTCTATACCTGGAGGGAAGGAGGGAGCATCCTTATCTCCAAGACAGAGTGACACCAGAAGCCTCTGAACAAACAGGCCTTGCTAAGAGTCCCCAGTTTACTATACTTACCTCAGACTCCCTAACCCAGTATACTCCTCCACAACTGTCCACTCATCATCAAATCTCACATAAAAACCCTCAGTTTTAACTGTTTTTTTCAGGTCTTTATTTCCTTATGAGGGGTCCCGCATCACATAAAACTTTTTTATTAAATACATTTGGATGTTTTTCTTCTGTTTACCTGTCTCTGTCAGTTTAATTTTCACACCCAACCAAGAACCCTAAGAAGGTCAAGGAAAAATTTTTTCTTCCCTACGGAACCAAACCCTCCCTTTCACCCCAAGTCCTCCCCAGTTCTGCATATTATACTTGTGGTCCTGCTTAATTGAAGGTCATCACCATTCTCCTACTTATCTAGACCCAAAATTTTGAAGTCATCTTGTACTTCTTCTTTTTCTTTTTTTTTTAAAGATTTTATTGGGAATTGGGGTAGGGGAACAGCGTTGGAGAATCATCGGGGAAGGGGAACAGACAAGTTGCTGTCTTTTTGTTCTTCCGTCTAGTTGTGGAGGACGTTGTTTCACTGGCCCATGTTGGTATTATCATTGCGCTCTTCCCGGATGAGGCAGATGGGTCACCGGCCTCAGGCTAGTCTCTCACCGCGGCTATTGGCAGCTCACGCTGGCTGCCGGCCACTCACAGTAGCCTATGGCAGCCCACTGCAGCAGGGGCTGCAGCCTACACCATCACCAGGGCTCGCACAGCCCAGCTCCAGGTGGAGCTGTCATTAGCTGTAGAGGGCAGTATCACTGGCCCTTCTATGTGGGATCCGAACCAGAGCCGCTGGCGTCCGAAACCAGTTCTTAACCAATGCGCCACTCGGCCAGCCTGTCATCTTGTACTTCTGTCTCTTTCTCAGCCCTTACATTGTCTACCTACAAAAGATAGAGTTGTCTTGAATTTAGCACTTTCCCCATCTCTTTCCTGTTAGTTTCTTTTACTTCCTACTGCCACTGCCCTGGTTCAGTTTCACATCAGGGCATTTGTAGAGTATTACTCTAACCTCCAGAATGTCTTTGTTTCCTGTCCCCATCCATCTCACGATCTGACCCCTGGATACCTCAGTAGCTTTTGCATCCTAAGCTCCAGCCATTGCCAATCCCTTGAAGACCCTGCCTCCTGGTGCTCCTTCAAGTTCTGTCCTGCATTTGTCTGTGCTGAAAGGGGTGGAGGGCGAGACAGGAGGCAGGGAAACAGTTAGGAGGCTGTTGGAAATTTTTGACCTAAAATGCTGGGTTGTTGAAATAGGGAGAAAAAGGGTGGGACTGTGGAGATGAGCTGACATATCTAATATTATTCAGGTTATCACTATGCTCTCCAAGTGGCACATGCACACCCTATGTCAGATGGTAATAACAACAACATTAATAATACTAATACCTTACCCCTATATAGTATTTCTATGGACCAAACACTGCCTGAGGGCTTCATATGTATTGACTCATTTAATCTTTTAAACAACCTTATGCGGTAGGTTCAATTATTTTTGTTAATTTAAAAAACATTTTGTTATAAAAAATTTCAAGCTTTTCATTATGGAAAATTCAAACAAAGTAGTGAGAATGGTATTATTAGCTTTCACATGTCAACAACCCAACTCAATGATTGTCCACTCAAGATCAAATTTAGTTTACCTAGTGACTGCTATTGAAGCAAATCTCAGATATCGTATTGTTTTATCTATCTTAGCTCCATTTTAAAGATGAGAAAATTGGGGCACAGTAACTTATCGGACATCACATAGTAAGTAAGTTGTAGAGCTCATATTTGAACTCATGGCTTGCTACTGGCAGTCATCTAAACATATGCATCTATGCTGATACCCAAATTGGCAATCCTCCAATATCTTAGGTTGCTCCAATGACCTGTATATACTGCAGATTCGGGTGGACCAAGCCAGGGAGACAGACCCTCATCAGCCAATAGCCACTGAAAGAAAGAATGACTTCTGTAGGTCCATAATAGAGCTTTGTAGGGTACAGGGGTGAATGAAACAAGAGCCCTAAGTTCTTCCTCATTCATGCCACATCTTTTCTGTGTCCTCTGTCCTCATCTCTATCAATAAGACAGGGTTTCAAAACTAGCCCACAAAAGCCCCAAACATCTCTGTCAAATTGCCAACCTCTTCCCTGTCTGTGGCCTAATTAGGCAATGAATTTCTGCCCTATGTATTCTGTTTGTTTCAGAGATGTGGTAGAGTGAGCAGGAGTGGGAGTTGGGGAGATAAATTCCATGGTTCAGTACAAGAGTGTATGTCTAATGCTTAGACAAAAGACCAGGTCCCTGGGTTTCTCTGAAGACAGAGCCAGTGGGTAGTGCTTTGTCGGTTATTCTGAAAGTGTTGCTTAAGCCCTGTGTTATGTTGAGCAACTATTTAAATATGGCTGTCCAGTAGATCACAATCAGCAAGTTCAAAGGCATGGTGCTGGTTTTCATATAGCATTTGTAATACACTTACTTCTCAATAATTTAGAGCTAGAAAGGAGTTACAGATATTTCAATCAATATTTCTGGTCCTTAAGTATTTGCAGCCAAGAGTATTTAAAGCTAATTAATACTTATTAATATGGGCGTCACAAAATTAGAGTTTGTGATTGTTTGAAATTGTACCTGGGATAAAGTTTAACCTGATATTTTCTCTAAAAAGAACGTTTACCACCTGCATTGATATGTAAGCAAAACTGAAGGGAGCATTTTCCAGTTAATTACAAAACTAAACCATTCTCAAACAACCTTGGTAGAAATACTCATGTATATACAGTTGGGCCGGCCAAGTGGCGTGGTGGTTAAGCGCTGGCTTGGGAAGCCAGTGGCCCTGGTTCGGTCCCACATATGAGGGCCAGTGACACTGCCCTCAAATAAATAAATAAGTAAATAAATATATACAATTGATGTGTCACAATCAGGTTTTCTATGTTGCTAATGTTATCCTCTAGTCAATAAAAATATTTTCCCTAGGAGCTACCCTAGAGAAGATCCTAGTTCTATTACAGTGTGTCCTTGAAAGTAATAAAGTCTCGTTCCTTTAGAAGCACTTTAAATTCAGACTTTTCCTTAGTTTAGCCAGTACTTTGCAGAAAATGAGTTCTTGTTAGTGAGGCTTGCTGTTTGTTATATGCAGGTTTCCCATCTGAACATATTGGTGTCAGTGCAAGTAGATTCCATCATTCATGTCAACCAATTAGCTGATCAATCCCCAGAGGCTCTCCCACCCCTTCAGCCCTCCTAGGTAGAGGATGGAAAGCACAATCCTGAGTAACTAATCCTTTCCTCTCTCAATTCCCAAGATGGCTTTTAAGTTTAAAAAATCCTTTCTTAGTTTCCCTCATCTTTGTATTCTACACATTTCCTGGTTTTTATTTCTAATGACACACATGCCCTGAAATCCTTGCAAAAAATGATGATGAAATGTGAAAAGAAACTAAGGAAGGAAAACAAACTTGTCTGAAACAGGGGCATGGTGAGAGGGATTAAGGGATAAGGAAAGAACAGAGGAAACAGTTGGTAGAGGAGAAGAAAGGAAAGACTTGAGGAATGGAGGGAGGGAGGGACGGAGAGAGGGAGGGAGGGGCAGGGAGGGAGGGAAGCAGGGAGGGAGGGAGGAAAATGCAGCAAAGAGGTGGAGAGAATTTAGTTCAGATAGAGAGAAGTAGGAGGGGATAGTGAATACACAGTAGCACAAAGCAGGGTGAATTGAGGTGAAAAGTGAGGGGAAGAAGAAAAATAAAGAAGGGATGTATTAATAAGCTCCTATCAACCTCTGACAGGGATGGGTCCACCTTTTTTTACATCTCATGAAAGCTATTTTTTTCTTTCTTTCTTTCTTTCTTTCTTTCTTTCTTTCTTTCTTTCTTTCTTTCTTTCTTTCTTTCTTTCTTTCTTTCTTTCTTTCTTTCTTTCTAGCAGTCATTACCAGTTGTATGGTTTCCCTCTGTCTTTATTCCTACAATTCAAAAGCCAGAAAAGAAAATTATCTTCACATTAGCAACTCATTAAATGCCTCCATATTTTGTGGGTGAGTCACTGCTGGATCTGAATGCATTGTTTTTACACATCTAAATGCCTACTTGGAGGCATTGTCAGCCAGGACATCTAGGCTGGGAGCCCTTCTGTCATGCATATGGGTAAGTGGGTGGGGTGGGGCTATGTAAGACTCATCCATCATTCTCCATCAATGTCATCACCACCTGCGGGGACCCAGCCAATGGTCAGTCAGTCACTCAGGCCTGACAGCTGGCCATCAGTCCCCATCCAGTGGGGTTATATTGGCTCTTTTTTGCTAAGACTGGTAAGTTCTAGGAAGGTCTCCACCTTCAGAATTATGATAGATATTGTTGATTTTGCTCACTTGCATGACATCTGGTCAGGGTCAAACCAATCAAGGTAATATTTGCTCTGTATCTACCTTAAATTATGGTGGATCATCATTTAAAATCAAATATTGGGCAGTTCAGCCAAATATGACAGGTACTTTTATGCATGGCAAAAACATACATTTTTTTTGTGTGTGTATGTGTGTGCATGTTTATTTTGGTTCTGACACTTGAGTCTCAAGCAAATCCACACTAAATCATGGTAACTAGTTGCCTAATTAGAAAAGGTACTGATGGCTTAAACCTGTCACTGTCATGCATTTTCTTTCTCTGAACACTTACAAATGAATGCCTTCTTTTTTTAAATTGAGGGATATCAATTATCATCAATATAAAATAAACTTTACAGTGCCATTGCCATGACTTTTTGCATATGTACACTTTAATATAACCACCCCTTGATCACAATATGGATTATATACTTCTTTTCTAATTATATGTCTCATGATATCCCATAATATTACTGTAATGTATGAATATTTTTATGTCCTTTATTAGATAGTAAATACTTAAAAATAGGATTCGAGTATTTTACATACTTGTAGTTCTTACAGTGTCTGGCTTGATATCTTGCCCTCAGCAGGTTCTTCAATTTTTGTGTTTAATTAATGATTTTCTAAGTAATTTTGAAGTCAGAATAGATTTGTAAAATCTCATATACTTAGTAGAAGCCTTAATAAACAAGAGATCAAGGAGAGAAGAAAATACAAGAGAATGAAATGAAGAAGAAAACTCACCCACTTCCCAGTTGTTATTGAAATTCGTTCACCAAATTTTGTTTTGAACCGGTGCTATGTGCTCCACACAAGGTTCAATGTTCTTGGGATAACTGGTGAACAAATCTCTGCCTTTGTAGTGTTTACATTCTAAAAGGGAAATGACTATCCAGCCAGAGAGAGAGAGAGAGAGAGAGAGAGAGAGAGAGAAAGAGAGGGAGGTATAGGGTTTATATGAGAGATTATTACAAGAAAGCAAAAGATCCTACACATTTTTGAGTTGTGTTTTGGCAGAATTTAAGTGGAGTCTGATCCATCATGGATCTCCTATTCCACAGAGAAGTCAGTGAAAAATGGATAGCTAGCCCAAGATTAAAAGGAAGGAAGAAGCAGGAAACCTGTATATTTCTTTTAATTCAATATGTAAACACTTTGGACATGGATATCAAAACTTAGTTCTGGGATGGGGACTTAATACTAAATCTAAAATTATTGCCAGTATCAGGGTAACCCAAAACTCCATCCGGGGCATTTAGATGATTGCCAATGACCATATTAATCAATATTTAGGAAAGGTCTATGTTTTTCCATCAGGATGGGTCCTGTAGGCCTCTGCTTTTATTTTTTTTTTCTGCCTTGGTCTTAATTCAGCTCCATAAATCTGTATTGACTGTCATATCCCTCATGCAGAGACACCTTATTCTAAAGTCAGTCCTAAAAGACTTTGAAACAAATCCCACATCTTTGACTCTAGAGTCCACTGGAGACTGAATTAAGCTATACTCACTAGACCCAGTATTATTGACCTACCAAATTCTGAGACTCCTTCAGCACCAACTAGGCCATCCGGTTTCATAGAGATGAGGCATAAGTTCCAGTTGTCTCCAATTGGCATCACTTCTGGGTTAGTCCAACCCTCATGCCTGGGTTTCTCTAAGCGGGCCCCACTCCATGGACTCTCCTGTCTCCCACTCTGAATCCCAACATGTCTGGTTGTTCAGTCCTTGCTTTCATATTTCCTACATCTGCATCCTGCCTTCTTGCCGAATCTGGGTTGCATCCCAGCAGAACTGTCAGAGTGACTCAGCTTGGGCATGTATCCTTTGTCTTAGCTTCCCCCTCCTGGTAGGGCCCAGGTCATGTTGAGCAATTGCGCCTTGGCATGCCCAGTTATTCTCTCCAGGACAGGCTCTGATCTGTCTCATGCGCAGTGACCAGGTTCCCACTCTCCTCCTGGCCATGGTAATGCTGAAGTCCCAGCCTATGGCACCTAATTCTTGAAATACCCTGCACCTTTAGTGATTTAATCATGGGATCCAGCATTGAGAGAATAGAACCCCAGAGCTCATTATTCCCAGTCTCTTGTCAAGGTGTACTGTTCTTACATGATCATAAATGAGAGGTATTAATTGTTTGGAAAATTGAAAATTTCAAGGTTCATACAGAGATCTAGATATCCCCACATAAGGAGAAAATACATTATTAGGAAGAAATACTGTTTTCATGGTAGAGCTGAGTGATATGGATATTTTAAGTGTGGAATAGCTTCTTTTTTTTTTTTTTTTTTTTTTGAGGGCAGTGTCACTGGCCCTCATATGTGGGACCCGAACTGGGGCTGCTGACTTTCCAAGCCAGCGCTTAACAACTGCGCCACTCAGCGGGCCCAAATATGAAATAGCTTTAATCAAACATTCATCTAGCCTTTTTGGTTTCTGATTTTGTGTTCACTTTGGTTTCACTCCAATTATCATGCAGATAGAATCAAGTGGGTTGAAATGAGAAACCACTGAGAGAATCTTAGAACTGAAAGGATGTCCATGCCTTGAATTTATTCTACAGCAACAAATAGGACACTCAGGCACTGCGTCACCCCCTCCAGTGATGAGCAGTTCACTACCTCACAAATTCTAATTGTGAAAAGAGCTAATTTTGTCATTGTTTTCTTACTACTAATTGAAATAAGCTTTGCTGTCTCCTTTACCCATTAATAAAGAATAACAAATATGCTGAGTGCTTGTATTCCAAGCATTCTACTAGATTAGAATTGATGGCAAAAATAGACATGATCTTCTACCTCAAATTACTTACAGTCATTAGGTACTCTGGGGGAGATATACTCTTAAATGAATCATTGCAACACATGATAAAATGATAAAATTGATACAAAGAATTTCAAGAACATAGAAAGAAGCAACTAGCTGTGGCTAAGGGGTGTAGGGCTGAAAGAGAGTCTTGGAAGTTTTCACAGAGAAGGTGAGAAATAGATTAAGCCTTGAAGAACGAACAGTTTTGCAGATAGGGAAGAGTTTTCAGAACAAGGTGGTCCAAGGGAAGATCATTTCCAGCATATCTTTGAATTCTTTATGTTGAAGGACACAGACCACTCAGCTCAAGTTGGCTTGAATCAAAAGATGGGTAACTCTGCCTTTAGGTGAAGTTTGAGCTAGAGCTGAAACAATGTTACCAGGATTCTGGCTCCATTTTTCTGTGACTCTCTCAGTTCTGCATTATCTCATTGTTAGGCTGCATCTGCTCATGGAAGCAAATGACAACAGCAGTTCCAGGCTTCTATCTGCGTGGTCCAGAGGAAATGCTGTAAAAGTCTTGGCATTCATACTTGCTCATTAGACCTGATTGGGTTATGCATTTATCTCTGAATTTGTCATTGCAGCTTCTGGAAAGGAGATATGGCCTCAGCCAATCTAGAACTATCCCTGAAATGGAGATAGGCCAATCCTATCTTAATCACATGGTAAAGAATGGGGGAGAGTCAAGTTCCTTCAGAGGACATCAAAATATTGTTTCCAGGAAAGGAGGGATGGCTGATGGGGAGGCAATGAACAGTATCCTCTGTAAAAGGGCTGGGAAAAGATCTTATGTGTGGCCTTCTCATTCAATTGGAAGATTTATCATTTTAATTGGAAAGTAGGGAGCATTTGGAGCGTGGCCATTGATGAGATTGAAAAGGAGGCAGGAATCCTATTGAGAAGGGTAATACTATCTTAGTTAAGTTAAACACCTGTGCCCCCAAACAGTAGTGGCTTAAAAAAGACAGAAATCATTTCTGATTCAAGTAACACCCTGAGGAAAGCGGTGGCTTGGCTCCATGTAGTGCTTTCAAAGATTGGTCCTTTTCTTTTTGTTGGTTTGCATCCCCTTGGGCATTGACCTTATATGCATGGTCGAAGCTGGGTCATGGCTGTGTCCATGTTTCAGCTCATGGGATAAAGAAAGATAGAAAGGCCAGGGTAGCAATTTCCTTTTAAGTAAGTGTCTATATCACTTCAGCTTATTCCATTGGTAAGAGTTTAGCCCCATGGCCACGTAGTCACAAAGGAAGCTAGGAAATGTGGTCTCTCACTGGGGTTAGGGTGGGGTATGTGTATCCAGGAAGAAAGAAAGAATGGATTTGAGAGGCCAAGAGCAATCTGCCACAGATGCTAAAACCTCTGATGGAATTAGTTGGTAAACAAAAGGGTAACATGAGATCATCAGATTCAGGTTTAAAAAATTTAAGGGGGAAGAGAGAGGGGAAAGGAAAGAACTGAAATGAGACCGAAATCATCAGCTAAAAAGCTGTTGCCGTCATTCAAATGTGAAATGTTGAAGGCCTGAACTAAGGTTTCCTCAGAGATAAGACAAGAGTTGAAGTACAATGACCTGGAAGCCCTTTTTCCACTCTTTAAATCACTCTTCTATGATATGTGTAGCACTCATTTCCATGAGTCATCAATTCTGGAGAGATCTAAGCAAATTTTAAAAATGAGCCTACTGGCATGCATGCAGTCAGTGGGTATTAATAAAACACCGAGTGTTGTCAGGAGTATGGGCAGAGCCATTTCTAGTACATGATGATAGAGAACAACCAACTCCTGTTTATAGTGCAATACATAATTAAAATCTAGTGTCTGAATGGGAAACGCCAGGACTCAGCCATGTATTAACTCTGCAGCTTTGTATGGTCAGGCGCTCAGTAAGGCACACTGATATGTGTCCTCCACCCTATGTGCGTTTGTAAATTTGCCTTTGTTCTTAAGAACATCTCTGTGCTGATCTCAAAGTGAAAGAAAGTAGATTTTTTTTTAAACCTAAATATTATGTTCTCTGTAGTAGCCCTGCACCCTGACTCAGGCTCGTTACCCTCAGGGTGCCTGGTGACCAAATATCCACAAGCTCCTTGCAGCTGGTAGAGGTAGCACATTAGAAATTCATTTCTTCCTGTCATAATAACAAAGTGCAGAGCGGCAGCCTGGGCATAGTTTCGTATGGGAAAACCCACAGAAAGGGACAGCTGAGAGAAGCTGTGCTTTTCTCCGATATTTCTTGTCAGGGAGAGCCATCCTCAAAAGGAAAGGGCGAAAAAAAAGTCCCTGTTGAATTCGGATGTCTCATTTCTAGTGGCAAAATGGTTCTGCCCTCGCACCCCCGTAGCCTGCCTTTTGCTGCATGAAAGTCCAGACACCTAGTTCAGACTTCTGGGAAAACAGATTTTGGCAGGCTTTCTCTTAAGTCGACTGATCTGAGTCCTAAAGCATCAGCAGCTCACATAACCAGACATGATGTTTCTTGATTTCCCTCTGGAAAAACTTCCTAAGAAATCAGATTCCTGAATTGGTTTCTGAAGTTCTAGATGTGACATTTTAATTGGGGGGAAATTAAAACAAGAGAAATTAGATGAGATTTTTTTTTCAGAACAAATAAATGGATATAAGTGGATGCATATGCATTTGGATGAGTACGCTTATTTGTAAATTTGTCCAAACACCTCCAGGTATAGTGAAGTGCTAGTAGGAAGTTAAGTCTAGGTCTACAAGAGGCAAGAGGAAATTCAGGGCCTGTGAATGTAACTGCTTGGATGGTGGTAGGGTTTAGGACATCTACCCCACAACGTGGCACCTTGTCATATGGAATATTTTAAGCTGAAGGAGTTTGAGGAAATGGCAGAAGCAGGAAGGTCTCTCTGACCTTTCTCCTACCCTGCTTCCCTGAAGCAAGAAAATAAAACCCTCCTCTGTGAGGTCCCCTCTGTATGTCCAGAGGATAGCAGCATCCTTATCTCCTAAGACAAAGAAGAGTCCGAATAAACAGGCCTTGCTTAGTGTCCCCCAGTATACAACACTTACCTAATACTCCTTAAACTATCCTATTGATCCACCACTGTCCAATCTTCATCAAGCCTAGAATAAATATACGCATGTCTGTTTCTTTGGGTCTTCATTTTCTTATGGAAGTTCCTGTGTCACTTAAAACTTCTATGAAATGCACCTGGATGTTCTTCTTTTGTTAATCTGTGTCTCTCCGTTTAATTTTCAGACTGAGACAGAGAATTTGAAAGAGTTGAGGAAAACTTTTTCCTCCCTTATAGTGGCTTGCTCACCGGTAGTAAGCAATGTTTTGCTTTAACATATACAAAATGGAGTATGAGGAAATGGTTCTAAAAATGTTAGTCAGAACCCATATTCTAGTTAATGAATAAAACAGCACTAAAATGTCTTTAGATACAAAGTCCACTTGAAGAAGGAAAATGCTTTAGGGCCTTTGGGGGCATGATCAAGAGAATGGCTGTCTTCTCCATTTACAGGCACAGTGCCCAAGATAACTTTCAGGGGCTCACAAGAGTCTATGCCATTTTTGTCTAAAAGAGAAAAAAAAGGTCGACAGATTTTAAGTTATGTAACAATATGTTGATATTATTTTGGTGGGAGAGGCCCGCAAAAGCCAAAATGCCCAGGCACCACGAAAGCCATCATGGAGCTGTAAGGAAGAGCCAGACTTTAAAACAGAGAGAACATTAAAATAAAGGAAGATAACATTAGTAAACTTTTCAATGGAATCTTGTGTTTAGTCATTTAGAATTAACAGTGAAATCTAATGACTTGTATGGAAAAACAATATAGATTTTCACAGACCGTTATTTTCATCACACCAAATATTAACATTAATCTAATTTGACTCTTCTATTCTTGGTAATTTAGAAGTGAATGCTAAATGCTCTTACACTGTCATATCATCCACCTTTTCCTGTGCTCCCAGCTCTCTCCCAACCCTGAAACACTTTATTTCCCTTCTGGTGGGAATGAACTAACACCTCTGGGTTAGTCCCTAGCGTTCAATGTCATCCAGCAGAGGTTGCTAGAGAACAATCCAGGCCTGTGTCTCAGAGCAGAGGGACGGAACAAGTAAGCCCTCAGAGAAAACTAAAGCCTTCGTTGGCAGTCAGGGCTGTGCAGTGCCACACAACACAAGAAATTGAATTTACCATGGAAAAACGAGCCATTCTGGGTTTAGAGATTAAGAAACAAACATGCTGTTATTGGTGTTTCTTGTTGTTGTATCTTTGTGAGCCGTACATGAACGTTAGATCTTAGAGCCCCAGTAAACCCAGTTTCTCCTGTTGACTGATAGCCTGGAGAAGTCTGACTGATTGCAGTCTCCTAAGAAAGCCCAAAGTCCTTCTCTGGAGTAAATGCTGAGTTTCAGACTGCTCTTAAGTGCGCGAGTTTTGTATTTTCTTTGCACCTGTTTTTGAGAAAGGCAAGATTTAATTTTGAATTCCAGTCTGGCCTAGAAAAAAGACTTCCTGAAATAATCCCACAACAACTAGCAAACTGAAACTTCAGATAAGTTCTGTGCTTTCTTGTTGATGGTTTATTAAAATGTTGCAGGGTCTGCTGCTGCCCGATAACAATTTTAATAAGCCCTCTGCCGAATAGCAGCCACTCTGAGTTAAATGGCCAGTTTCAGGAACTCAGTCTTGAAGGCACGTTTGCTGTCATGCTGCTGCCTATTGTGTTACAGAAGTTTTTTTTTTGTAAATGTTTTGAATTTAAAAGACACCCAAATTCATTAAATGTGTGAAATGATGGGAAAAAAAGTGTGAAATTGTAACAGTCGGTTTGTAGTTGATTAATAGAAATCTCTTCTAACAATCCCCAGAACCTTCCGGGGGTCATTGGAACAGAGCAGCTGTAGAGACAGCAGGAGTGATTTTGACACTGCCCAGTGAGGGCTGTGCAGAGTTCCAGACAAGTGGGGAGAGTCCCATGCACTCTGCACCCTCATAGGCCCCTCGGAGATGATTGGCCGCAAGGTCAAATTAATATGCAGCTCAACCAGCAAGGTGCTGCCTTGGTCTTGGTCTTGAAGGGGTTTGTCTTTAAAATACATTATGGTTTCATAGTGGTTGAGTCTCTTGGAGTAAATGGCCACTTTGACCCCAGGTAATTGTTCACCCCGAGCCAATCTGATTTCTTAGCTTGACCATCTGTGCCACAAGCAGAGATTTATAAATTGGTGAGTGGCAGCAACTTTGGGGTGCCCTGAAAGGGGATATTTAATGAGCACAAGACTTGGCAGTTGACTGGAGTCTCCAGTTCCCCCTTCCCCACACCTCCTCTGCTGCAGACAGGAGCAAGGAAGAGAAAGTTAAAAAAATTGCCTTTTTTGGGGGGAGCATATTTTTCCATAATTTTTGGCCTTTGCCCACTCCAAACCTGTAGTGCCTTTTCTTTTTGAAACCCTGCTGCAGGCTACCGTTCTGAAGTTAAAGGATTTTGCCTTCGATGAGGTACAAAGGAAACATCAAAGTAAATGTCCTCACAGTGACATAAGGATAGAATAATGGTGACCTAGCAGCTAGAGACTTGGCCAAATGCTGAAAGTAATTCACGCCACTCACTAACAATGGGGGATGTGTGACAATGATATATACCAGGAGACAAGGACAACCACTTTGCAGGGCTTCGATGCCCCACAAACCCAATTGTAGGCAGATCAATACTGTCATAAGACAATTATCAAAGACCATCAGCACATCATATTTTCATACCATAAACAGCTCAAGGCGCCAGGAATGGCTTTCCTACAGAAAGCACATAGCATAAATTTGAAGGGTGTGAAATTGACATGATTAATAATTATAGTTATTAGCACATGTGCCAGCTGCTCATGTATGGTTTATCCCTTGATTTATAGTGCCATAAATGCCCATCTCTCCCTCTGATGCTGAATCAAGGGGGCACACAATCGTGGGCAGAATGAGTCTTTCTCATTGCCAGGAGTTTCATCACAAATGAAAGAAAAAGTGGGTTGAAAATCACCCTGGATGTAGAGACACCTCAGTGAGAGGGAAGCTGCCTTTTGTTTGCTTGGCTGCTTTATCGGCTGCTGAAACCTGTCTGTTCAGTGTTCTCAAAGCCTTTGAAGTTTGGACTGCAACTAACAAGGGGCTATAGTTTTCCAGCCCCCCTCACTCCTCGAGCTGTTGCCAGGCTGCAAACAATCACTATACATATTACGGATGAAACCACTAGGGCCAACAATGGAAGAAGCAAAAACCAATCTTTGGGGTGCCTGAAGTTAAAGCTTTTGTTGTCAAATGCAATTTGAGAAGGATTTTCCTGGACTTTGAAAAATGTTTAAAAAATTGTTTCATATGGTTATAAACAGATCTGAACATTAACAGTATATCAAAATCCACGTTATTATCTGGTTCCTCAGTCATCATTGTCTTTAAGACAAAGAAATACCTCCAGGAGCCAGAAAAGATCCAAGCCTAAACACATGAATTTCTCTCAGCATTTACCTCTTAAATTATAAATGGATCTTTTCAGTCACTACTCTTGACTTAGATAGTGTTAAATTACATGTTCAAGAAAAAAACATTAATAAACGATCATAACAAACATGAGATATATTTTAGCCAATAGTTTTCTTTACTTTTGAAGACATAAAAAATAAGAAGAAAACAGGTAGAAAATGATGAAAAGTTTTTTTTTTAACTTTTAGCATTACAATTATTCAAGTGCATTTATAGACATATAGAAGGAAACAAATATGTTAGAAGGAAAGGCTTTTCTAAAAGACAAAATTTAAAATCTGCAATCCAAATATTGAGATTATAAGACACTTCAAACTTGCTAAAGATGAGTGAAAATGTCCTTTGTAGATCTCCCCAACTGTTCAACAAAGAGGCACCAGAAAACCTTCAAGACTTTTTTTCTCCTGCCTTCTGTTCATTTCCTGCCCTCCTGATCTGAGCCAGCAGCCCCAGCCAGAATGGCAGCCTGGATTCAGGGGTTTATTACTAGTCCAGGCAGGCAGAGGTCTGAGCAAGGGAGGCTGCCCTCCTTTCCATCATACCTGGCTCAGGAGTTCACCTTCATCAGCTCCCACTCCTGAACCAAGATCAGGATCTAAGGATAATTTATACTACTAATAGGTTCACTTTGACAGAACATGCAAATACACAAAGAATTGCAAAATAATGATGCTGACCCTAGAAAGAACTCAAACTTCCAAATATTAATCAGATGATGAGTAGAATACTCCATGGAAAGCAAAAACAAACTTAAAAGGCCAGCAGACATGCGCAGGGACACTTTGAAGACAATGGAAGTTCCAATGAGATCTTCGGAAGTAATTTAGAAAAGACTGCCACTTTAGGTCTCTTCCAGCCAAAACAAGTAATCCAAGACAAAATACATCCTTTGTACGTTGAAAAGAGATATTTTAAGCAAATAGTGTTTAAAATAAAAATCAATTCTTCCTACTAATGAATATAAATGAAAATGGGTAAGTCATTAATCCAAAGCTCAGTAAAGTGTTTAATATTTTAATTAAAAGATAATTTACAATAGGAGCACATGCTAAATCAGTTATTTGTGTTAAGTGTAATCCTATATATACACCTCAAATGAATGTCATCAATAATGCTGTTGAAGCAAATCACCATGACAGACCACAGAACTCAGTGTTATCTCTCACTCGAAGAAAAGTAAAAAGAGAAATTGAAAAGTAAAAAAATATTGAAACAGAGAAATTGAAAAGTAAAAGTTAGAATGAATAGTGGATTCGATCATGAAAAACAAGTGATTCATATTCTGAAAGAACCAGATTTTTTTAATTTAAGTTTTTAAAGGGTTATTTATATGTAATGACAATTGGGATACATGTTTGAATTGTATGATTAAGAACACAGATGTTATCAGTGGTAAAAAACAAACAAACAAACAAACAAACAAACAACTAATAGAATAAGTTAATGGATAACTTTCAATGTGGTATGTAGCCTAATTTTAATGCAAGAAGAGGAAATTGTAGGACCTGCAAAATACTATGTACAGAGACTCCTAAACTATTACTGGTCAAAAGTAAACATTTTAGATCTTGCCAAAATGCTTTATTTTGCAAACTTAGTGTTTTCTAAAGAGTGGGTGAGTGAAGTAATAATCACACACATGTATTAAGGAAATAAGTAAAATTTGATAAATGTGAAGAAAAGTGTCTTTTTCCCCAAAGATTCAATTATGAATGAATTTTCTCAGCTTTATCTAGAAGAAGATAAAGCAATATATACTCCTAAAAAGCAGACAGAAAGAATTGGGGTTCAAATGAGTCTCTGAACTTGAGTTTTCGGAAGAAGAAAAAAGAAGGGATATGAACAGAGAATTGGAAATATGTCAGAAGGCAAAATCCATACCTTTGTCCTCTTTGACTCAGCACCTTTAATAACTCCCTTCCCATCCATGAGTGACTCACTGGGTCCCCATAAAAAATACTCTGTGTCTACATGCTAGAAACTCAGGGAACTGCTCAAGCCTACTGCTACCTACTCATTAGTGTCTGCTAGCTTTCATATCTCTGGTTGCTATACCACTGCCTTATTCCTAAGCTTTCTCTCTCTGCATGACTCTTTCAGATAGCTTTACCTTCACTGTAGGATCCTTGCTCTTTGGCTTCATTCTTGAATTTGGTCTTTTCAACTTCACTTGACACTGGGCTTCATCTTCGGAGTCAACAGTGTCTTAATATTCAAACCTGGCTGGAGCCTGTTTGCCCTTGAAGGGAACTCATATATTTTATAATTGTCAACATCTTACAAATCTTGTCATTTGCAATAAAGTTGGTGGAACAGTATTTATGAAGATGCCCTCCGTATCTACCTTGTTCTTACTCAAATGCTCCAGAAAAAATACTTCTTGGGTTTCCTGAAATGATATAGATATGTTCAGGTTAACAGAGATGACAGCAGCTCTAATTTGAGTATTGGTAGGTTAACTAAATTCTAAGACCTCACGTTGCAAATTGCAGTCATGCATGACATTTTAGTAGGTTCAAGACCTGGTCTCCACAAAGGAAGGAAGCCACTGCCATTATTTGATAGGTCTTTGGTTCAGTTGATTGCTTGCTTCTACAAACAGAATGGCCTGACTGTGAATTTTATCTCTTACTTCTTGGTCAACATTGGCATTGTTTGGTAGAGTACTGCCAAAGCAACAGGTTTTAGTTTTGTATTCCAAGGGGAAAACTTTTATTGAATAAATGTTTCCCTGATTCCAGAATGACTCCTTTATGAATCACTAGCTCATAAATGTGCTGGGTCTGAATTTTACCTATACTCTCTAATGTGACTTACTGACTACATCTGTAGAGAGGCCAAGAGTCAGTCTATTCAGGGACTTGACTGGTGTTCAGGGTGTCACATTGGAATTCTTTCCTCAAGAAGTTTAATACTAGCTTCTAGATCCCTTGTTGCATCCTAGATCCTGGCTTAGTCAGGTAGATTTAATAAAATTGAACCTAACCCGCAGAGCAGAAGTAATTATTTAGTGACAGAAAATGAATTAAATAGTACATCAGTTCTGTCACAATTGGCACATCATGGAGGAACCGGTTTAGGATCTAAGTCAATCTCTCTGGACAGCCAAATTTCCTTAAAAGCTGCCAGAGACCAACCTACTCATGTTATTAAATGTTTTTGGATGGTGGACTATATACATGTGGCCACAGTATAAGCCAATCGACATGCAGCTTATACTTTGCTAGGGGTGGAAGTTCTGTGGTGAGTAATCATTACTCAGGGGAGGAAGTTTCCAAAGAAGATTTAGTCTAGACCTCAAAGAAAGTACCATATTGTTAGGGATAAGAAATATAAAACTTATAGAAATCTAGAGATCATAAAAGTGGTCAAAGAATATACAATAAATGCCAAGTGAAGACACAGAAAAAACATACCATAGGAGTTCTGAAAAATGAGAAGTTAGGTGAGAGAGGCCAAGGGAGGCCTTACAGAAATGATGAGATTTTGATTTGGTCTTGAATGGAGGGATGGATGTGACAGACAGAGGAATGTGGAGGGCCCTGCTAGTAAGAAGGATGATGGAAGAAGAAGGTTGTTTGGATGATGGTGAGAGGATATAGTGAGAAGGGCAAAGGACTAAGAATTAGTTAGGCCTTAAGACTCACCAAACTTAAAGCAGATCCACTGCTACCAACCTACCTGGGGCACCACATGGCAGAAATGTCCTTGTTTTTAAGAACTCTGTGAATTAGACTCAATGAATCTTTCAGTTGTAAAGCTTTTGTTGCTGTTTGTTCTAGATCCTTTCCAACTGTCAAGATGCTAGTGTCATTTCTCTGCAATGTCCTGGGTGTCCCTGGATAATAAATCCTATGCCTATGCCATGTTCCTTGTCTTGTGACTTAGCAGCAGACTCTCTGCTGGGTTGAACTGCAAGTCATGGTAAAGGAATATGACTGTCTTGAAGTAGTTATGTCCAAGCTTCTATTACTCTTCTCAGAAAGATAATAATCCTAGTGTCTTTACAGTGGAGTGGTAATAAGCATGGCAGAACTACCCCTTAGCCTAGGAGGGGACATTGATATGTCATAAAGAGTATAATGAATTAAACATTTAACTGACTCCAATTACCTTGACTGAGGTTTCCTTATTAGGTGGCTCCATGTGTGGGTGAACACCCGCGGGTATGAAGAACTAAAGAAAACTTCTGCACCTCTTAGAGGTTTCATCTTCTCTTCATGCTTTCTCCGTGTCTTTCTCCTTGATGAGGGTAATTCCATCAATGTCCTGTAATCTCAGGTCATAGTGGTGTTGTGTGAGTTGCACATGTTCTCTCATCACAGAGCCTCTCAGATGGGCTTGAGGGATAATCAGATGCTATTTGTTTCTCTTAGGGGCCAGAGGACACTTTAGTCACTTTGTCTTCCTGTGGACTACCCATCTTTAGATGATTGCTGATTCTTCCTCTAGAAAGTCTTGCTGAGTTGGTTTATTTTTTTAAGTCATTGTTAGATCAGTGTTATCACGTTTGCACAGCATCTACAGACATAGCTATCCAGACACAAGAGTATTGTGCATTGTGCCTCTATTGATCTAGTCCCTTATTTACCATGGATTTCACGAAAGTGAGACATCAAAGTGCTCTCCAAAAATTGTAGTTTCTCAGCACTTTAGAGTGTACCTATCTCAGTAGTTCTTAGAATCAGTGAACATATCTATTATAATTTGGCAAGTTTCCTTTATTCTCATTTGGTACTGACCCTTACTCAGCTTCCCTAAGAAAAATTGACCTAAAGTCTATTTTAGGACATCTTGATAGGTTATTTCACTGCACTGTAGATTTTAACAAGAAGAATTCAATGTGGTATCCAGGCTAAGTCCGAAATTATTTTACATATAATGATTCTCCAAGGAGGACCATTGAAGGCAGAAATAACGTAATAGGGTAAGTATTTTGAGAGTTAGCCACCAGTTGATCAAATGTCAAGTAATAATAGCAAAACACCATTTTGTTGCCCTCATGGAATAAACACCTATAAGACTTCAGAACAAACATTTCATATTTAGATGGGCACAAAGAGGAGAAATAAGGATGTGTATCATCATGTCCATGCTATGTGCATGTGGTATATCATCTTAATCCTCCAGGTTGTACCTTTTGACAAAACATGCTGAGTTGTTACACATAAATGATTATTTGTGACATTTCTCTCTTTATTCAGAAAGGAAGCAATAGTTTTCTTCATAATGCCCTGATTCACAACCTACTCTTTAACATTCGAGTTGTCAAGGTTATCAGAGCTCTAATTTGTAACTATAGCACTTTAAGTAAATAGACTTTTAAAATGGAAAAAAAAATTTTGATGTGTTTGCACTAGGCTTAATTTACTTCTGTTTTCTGTGCAATTTAAAAGAAAAAATTTGGAAAACGCATTATCAATTTTAGGCCACTAAAACATCATTTAGCCAACTACTGTTCAGTTCTTTTATTAGGCTTGTTATAAACTTGGAGCACCAGAAACTCTAGATCAATTCAACAGTCCCTATTAAGGCATTGTAAAGGGATCTTTCGGGAAAATAGGACATAGAAGCTACAGTGCTCACCCATAAATTGTTGCCTGGTTCTTAGTAGGATAATGACCCAGTAGGACAAGCATTTCCCTGATCCTTTATCCTGAGTTGCTATCAGGTTGTGAAGCCTTATCAGCTTATACCCCTAAATTCAGGCCATAGAGATAGATATAGACCCAGATGAGAGCAGCCTATAAAAAGCTGTTTTTGACCATTTTATGTAAAGTAAAGAATGCATGTAATACTGGATCAAGTCCTTCACTTACCCAGAATCTCCAACTATTTATCTGAATGAATTAGAATCTTCAAGGGTATTTGGGGGGAAGGAGTGATGAGGAAAGGGTCCCCTCTTTCTAGCCTTTCTTACCTAGAAACTCCCATTGTCTATTCAAAGCTATAGCCTCTAGGAAAACTACCTTGATTTCCCCCAAAAGTTGGGGTTATCCGTCCTTCTCCACTCCCACCTTCCAGCACCTGGCACACAATTCCAGTATAACATTGAACCAAATGGGATTATCTGTTTGCTTGCTGAGTTTTCCTCAGCACTGTATTATGGCAGGACAGGAACTGTATTCTGTTCCTTTTTAAATTCCCTGTCCATAGCACAGAACCTGATACTTGGTTCTTAGCTAAATGGATGACTGATTCACTGAATGAACAATGAGATTGAAGCTGTGTTTATAAGGGATCCTCAAGGAGCAAAATAGGACTCAGTTGGTAAATGAGCAAGTCCTTGAGCTGGGCCAGGTCACCCTGGAGAAGAACTTTTGGAAAAATGGTTCCAGACCAGCTTGACCACCCTGAAGTAGTCACGAAGATCTCAGTAGCTCTTAGGTGAAAGTGAGCAAAGATGGATATCACACCCCATTTGTGATATTGGCCACCTAAGAGATCTTTGGTCTGCCGATACTTCACTGTTGTCAGTGGTGTGGCCTCCTGGATGCTCCAGCCACTAGAGACTCTGCCTCATGTACCAAATGTGTGTTCTGAAATGTCGTTTTGGAGAACTATCCACAACACATTCACTGAGCATCTTCCGGTCCATTACTGTGCATGGACATACAAGGACACAGGCCCAACACCAGAGAGCTTTCCACATGGGCCTATATCAGGGAGTTTCCAAAAGGTTTTTAAAGAATTTGTCACTGACTTCAGAAAATGGGAAAAACAAAGAAACGACCATGATTGCGAGTATATGGTACAATATATTCTGCAATATATGGCAAGTTTGTTTCTTTCTGATGTACTCTAGCTGACTATTAAGTCAGTCCTAAACCTCTCGCAGCTGTGAAGTTGACAATATTGAATCAGCACTGCTTCTCAGGTGGTTCAATGGTCTGCAAAAACATGATCATGTTCACATGCTTTCTTTAAAATTTAGAGGCAAAGTAACCATATGTAGGAATCCATTTTTAAACTCATTTTCATGTGGGTATGTTTCTCTCCTATGTGGTTTTTAAATCTCCCAAGCTATTTGCAAAGCTTCTGTTTGCCCAGTTATTTCCTTTTGTCCATTTTCTTTCACTTAAAAAAAAAATCCTCAGTATTGTTTCTAACCAGATGAATTTAAATAGACACATAATAATTTTAGTCTGAAACAGAATAAAAGAGAAATTTTATCTTTTACAGCCTTTACAAGAATTCATATTCAATAAATACAGATGTTAGGGAGGTATTAGTCAAAGGGGACGGAGTTTCAGTTACACAAGATGAATACAGCTGACCCTTGAACAACCTGGTTTTGAACTGCACCAGTCTACTTATACATGAAATGTTTTCAATAAATATGTACAGTACTGCAAAAGTATTTTCTCTTCCTTATGATTTTCTTAATAACATTTTCTTTAGCTTACTTTATTGTAAGAATAGAGTATATAATACATCTAACATACAAAGTATGTGTTCATCGACTATGTTATCAGTGAGGCTTCAGGTCAACACTAGACTATAGTTAAGTATTTAGGGAGTCAAAAGGTATATGTGAATTTTCAACTATGCAGGGGTTAGCACCCCTGATACCCAACTCATTTAAGAATTGATGGTAATTCCTAGAGGCATACAGCATAGTGCCTGTAGTTAACAATCTTATACTATATTCGGACTTAAAAATGTTCTAAGAAAGTAGATCTTATATTAAATGTTTTCATCACACAAAAAACTAATAGTAATAAGATAGTGGGAGGAAATTTATGGAGGTGATGGACAGGTCTATGGCATAGATTATAGTGATGGTTTCATGGTTGGGTGTATGTTTGCCTTCAATCTCATCAAGTTCTATATATTAAATACATAAAGCTTTTGTATGTCAATAATACCTTAATAAAGTGGTTTTAAAAATAAATAGATAAATAAATACATATATACAGATAAGACCATTTTTGTACTGGTAAATGTATGCAGTAACAACTAAAAAAAAAAAAAAACATCCAACAGAGGTGCTGATGTTAGATAAAGGCAATTTACTAGACAGCTGGGATCATATTTACTTGAATGAAGGGGGGATTACAATAAATTAATAGGTTCAAAGATCCACCACAGTAGATGGGTCCTAGTCTGCAGTCTTGCTATTAAATGAGAAATTGAATTTCAGCATTTAGCCTTATTATAAAATGACCTTAGATTTTCCTCATATGAATGAAAGAGACACCCTTAACATTTTTGTCTGTATGACAAGAAACATTAATCTTTATGTCCATTTAGGTATTTTTACAATGATACTTGTCTATTCAAGCCGTTTTTCTGAAGACTGTTTATGCTGAAATGGGCATCTGCTCAGCTCACCCAATTCAAAACAAAAATTTGCATAATCTGTATTTGCATAGCAGCAAGTGGGTGGAGTTTAGGCAAGTGCACAGATGAACATAAAAATCAAATATGGGCAGGAGGAAACTCAATTTCATTATACAAAAACATGTTTGTTTAAACATAAAAAAGCTGTGTAAACAACCCAAATGTGTTTACCGTAGTTGAGCCTACAAGGCTCCCATTTTGTTCTTATCCTTTTAGCAGCCCAATTGAACAAATGCAAATAAACTTGTGCTGCTCCCAAGAGATTCCAATTTAAAATTTACTCTTAGAAAATATAAGACATAGAACGAAAAAGCCATGAATGGGATGATGTGCACCGTCTGGAAGAAAAAAGTTGAAGACAAAAATTAGCAAAAGATATAATTAGAAGTCTTTAAAAAATTATTCAAGCAGGCAAAAAATTGAAAAGTTTTTAAATAAAAATGCTAAAAGTTTGTATGCAGCAAAGGTTTAAAGAATTTAGAAGTGGAAACAAGGAAGACCAGGATTGAAAAAGATATGGACAGAACATCAGGTTAGTGAGAATAATTTAAGGGAACGATATCCTTGTAGCAAAGAAAGGGAAAGAGAAAGATCATAGAATGGAATATTAACTTAAAAAAAAGTTTTGACACAAATAGAATGCCCATCTTCAGCCTAAATACATACACGCACACACACACACACACACACACACACACACACACACACACAAACACATTAGGCCCAAGGAAGTAACACTTGTTGTGGATCGGAATATTACCACATATACTGTCATCTGTGGTCAGAAAATGAGACCACGATGTTAAGTCTATCATAACACAAACTGTATATTAATGGAGCCATTAATCACCATCAAAAGTGTATTAGGAGTGAAGATAGCCAAAGAGAGCTTAACTGACAGCAAGTGGCCATAAACCTGTCCAAAAAACTAATTTGATTACCATCATACCAGCATCTGTGCCACTTATGAGGGTTCATTTTTTGATGAAATTAAGTAGACAACTCATTCATGCGTATAATAGACATCTAAATCATGGTAAACATGTTGCTGGCAACAGAAGTAGTTGAAGAAAGTGTGGGATTGTTTTGGTATCTGAATGTAGAACCACCTCAATGGGAAGTGACTTTTGCACAACAGTTGGGTACAAAATGCCATCAAAGAATCTTTGGGTGAAGCCAAATGCCAAGTGAGAAATAGATGGATGTGAAGTCCACTGGTGAGATTCGGGGAATGTTTGTTGTTTACAAGAAGGATTGTTTTGCCAGGATAAACTCTTACTCTTTATGGGTCATAAATGTTCCTAGCAAACAATCTGTCTTATTTGGAGACAGTTGGATTTGTTAGATTTTAGTCCTGACAGACGGAATTGTGGGATGTCATATTTAATGACAGTCTAGAGAGAGAGAAATCCTGGAATGCCCATGCTGAGTGAGAAAAGGAATTAGTTTCGTTATGAAGAAAGACTATGTACAACTTGCTCACTCATTTTTTTTCAGCTAACTATTTTAAAAGAATCTGGAATTCTTTATCCAATTTATGCTTATATAATTTTGTCTTAGAACAAACGTGGCTTTATAGTCTGTATATTTTAATTATTCTTTTCTCTTAGCAAAAGGATCTCCCTTTTCAAAGATTCTAAATTATTCAAATTATTAGAGGATTGATACTACCCACTGACCTGCTGAAAAACAAATACGTTCCAGTATTTCTTTCACAGTGAAAAGGATTCATTTAAAAATAAATACCAGGCACATTTGAATATAACCAAGAACAGTTTATTTTGGTATATTAAGTAAATAATGATCGTCCTACCACATCCAGGTAGGACCGTATTAATACGTAAGTCTTGCTTGCTCAATAATCTTGTCCTTTGAGACAATCATGTGTCTTTGTATACATCTACTTGGTTACAGTGTCATACATGTGTGTGAAAGCTTTTGGTAGAATAAATGAACTTGAGGAACAGCAAATTTTCCCTTTAATACTAAGACTGAGAGCATTTCCCCCATGAACATCTCAGAAAAAAACCCAGCAAGAGTGACACTTATCTCCAGCACTCCTGAAACATTATGCTGCTAATACCGAACACCTTGCCACTGCTGTGAGAAGGCCTCCAGCCATGGGAAGCTGTCTGCTGTTCACAAGCTGATGCCTTGTAGGCCTCCCCATCTTACCTGAGTTTGCAGATGGGCCATTTCCCAGGTGGGCCTGGCCAAACACTCCTCATTAATCATGGCTTAAACCTCTCTCAGTGGGAAGACCTCAGGTTAGACATCATTTGGAAACAAATTGGGTGAAAAATAGCTCTGACAATAAGGAGCCCACATGGAATTCCCCTGTGAGAGCTTCGGCAGTGTGAAAACAGGCTCTTCCAAGACACTAAATGATCTGTCAGTTAGTGAATGACATTATAATCCAGTTTTATGTCATATGCAGCTTGAAGCAGTTGCTGCGAGCTTCAGCCTTTTGCTGCTGTTGGCTTTCCAACTCTCCAGGCTCGCTTAATTTACAGAGGGTTTGGATTTAGAACGGAGAAGATGTGCGTGTGTGTGTGTGTGCGTGTGTGTGTGTGTGTGTGTGTGTGTGTGTGTGTATTACATACATATGGCCGACGCACATATGCATAGGCACACAATAAACTAACAGAGTACCTGGCCATATGCTGTCTCACTAAAAATGATATTTGCTCAAATGTCCTGGTGGAACCACAATAGTCACAAGGGTCCAAGCCCTAAACTGAACAATGCTGTGTGATAGCAAAATGAAACAAAACAAAAACCTGGAATCATGACAACATGATTTATCCTCTGGGTGAGAAAAATTCAGCCACTTTTCTTCAAATATATTCTAAGCTTTAGAGCCCTGGGATGAATTTATTCTTCCTGAGCCTCTTTTCTTAAAAGTAACTGTATGTTTGCCTTAAAATGACAGATGGCTTTCCCACCACATTTTAGCCATTGTTTATACTAACAGATTGCATCCGAATGGACTGTAAACCAACGTATTTTGCTTTCCATCTACTATAATTCTCATCCTAGGTTGACCTAGTGGGAGAAAAAGAAAAGGAAAATGCCCACCCATGTACTTTTGGCACAAGGATTACATTTGTAAGAAGAATCCTTTCCAGGCACAAACCATGATCACTCTCCTGTTCTGAGTGAGCCCACTAAATCCCTTTTTCTAGAATGAGGTGGGGGTGGAGGGTACATGGCCTGGAAAAGGGCCTAAGACTTTGAGCACTTGGTTCCTTATGATCCAGAGAATATTAGGCAACCCATAATACGCCCACATCCCTTAGCTCATGCACAAACAGCCCATTTCTCTACAGAAGTCAGAAGGTGGAAAAATTCTCTTTCTTCCTCTGTGCGCCCAGAGTTTAACTCTTGAGAGGGTCCTGATCCTGGAGATTGAAGGTTCCTCCATTTTCTTCTTGCCTTGACCTTCAGAGAAGGTACATGAGGGATTCTTCTTGACCTATCACTTTGAGATGAGCTTAACATAACAGATTTCTATAATCTGGCATTTAGAAATTATAACAATCTATGCTTGTATTTTTGTGTCAGAATGTTTGTCGCTGATGTAAAACCACTGACATGAGGATTCAGTTTGGGCTGAGAAGCATCTACCAGATGAATGGAGGTGGGTCATGCTGCAGGCCATGCCTTATCTCCAGGAACAGCAAAGATGGGCCTAACTCAGAGGCTGAGCAGAATACTGCCAGTTACTAGCAGAAGGCAAATAAAGTGGGATATTAATAGTATCTCTTGCTTTGGATGATTTGAAAAAAATCATGCAAATGTTTATTTTTAAAATCCATCTGATGACTGCACTTGTCACTATTGACTTAGGTTTTTAATTCTCTCATGTATGTTTCCTTTTGGGGTTGCTCGTCCAGCCCACATCTCTTCTGGGAGCACCAGACTAGTTGCATGGCTCCCACCGCATATTGGAAAGCTCTGCCTATCTGTCACATAAACATTTCTAAGTTAACATCTAGAATTAAAGTCCTTGTTTTTCTTTGTTTTTTCTTCCCCATTACAGCAAAAGACAGCATTATTTATCCAGTTGCTTGAGCTGCATAACTAGAAATCGTTCTTTATTTTTCCCCCTCCTTAACTCTTCATGAAAACCTATCAGCAAGCCTGATCTGTTCCATATCCCAAATGCCTCTGGAATATCTCCACTTCTTTTGCAGTAGATGGGAAAGGAATGCCTTGGTGGACAATGATTACATCAGGAATCAATTGGCCCCTACCAGTTTTAGCACTCTAAGTTCTTTGAAATTCATACACAGTCCAGGGGGAAAAGAGAGCTTAAAACTTCTACTGGGATTTAATGAACTCATACTAAGACATATGAAAAAAATTAAGGTTCACAAATGGTGAAGTAAACTTTTATGAAGAAGATAAAGAAGTGAGACTTGTCCTATCAAAAATGTTAAGGTATACTATAAAGCCACAGAAATAATAAAATAAAATAAAAAATCATGATATTGGCTCAAGAACAGACTACTAGACCAAAGGGATCGAAAACAGAGCTCAGAGACTGTGAATATCAGGGAACTACAAATAAAGAGGGAAAAGATGAACTATTTAGTAAGTCATAAAAGGTAAATAATAAAACATTAACTAAGATAAATCTACACCACCCAGCTGAAATGCAGGCTGACAATAAAATTTGAATATAAAAAAAAACACCTTATATTCTTGCATACCTGAACTTGTGGAATGAGGTTTATATTTACTACAAGAGTAACTTTAGGCTGTGGGGAGAGAGGAACACTTCTCTTCTATGCAAAGCTACAGGGCCCAGTTGAGAATGCAGGAGAGAAGATAAGAAAGGAACTAAAAGTTATTGAATGATTGTTAAGTGCCAGGCACTGTATCAGATTCAGGGCTATTTTCTTATTTAATTTTTACAACATCATTATAAAGTAGGTACTATTTATCCTTGTCTTACCAATGAGGAAGCCAAGGAAGTTGAAGCAAGCTCCATTAGGTAATATTTATTGATTTCTTTTATTATTTTATTCACAATTATAGATCAAGTCCCTACTCCCTGCCAGGTAGTTTTTCCAAACACTGGAAATAGAGTGGTGGACAAAGTTGACTGAGGCCCTGACCCCAGATAACATATTGTAAAGGCAGGAGAGAGGCAATACATCATATATATGAAGTTATTTCAGAAAGCTGTGAAGAAAGTGTAGAAAGTTAATGAGATTTCTGGGTGTGGGTGTCAGGGTACAGAAACTTTACATAGATAGTTAGGGAAGACCTCTTTAAAGAGGCAATTTCTGCAAATATGGAAATGATGAGGAAGAAGCAATAGATGAAAATCTTAGGGAAGATTGTCCCAAACAGAGGGAAAAGCAGATGCAAAGGCCCTGAGGTGACAATAAAAATAGCTGTGTTTAAGGGACTGAAAGACTAGTGTGACTAAAACACCATGAGCAGTGAAGAGTGTGGTGGAAGGTGAGATCAGAGGTAGAGAATAACATCTTGCATGTTATAACCTACAGACATAGGTCATATTTTTTAACGGCATTGAATAATAGGGATTTATTTGATGAATTTCCTCTCAATGGAAGCTGTTTCTCCTCTAATTACGTACATTCACAATTAATATTTAAATAAATTCCCTTACTCCAGATGTCTTATAAATTCAGATGAACTAAGAAGAGATTAAACTTAACTTAAGCAAGCCCATTTTGCAATATCTAGATTTAATAATAGACTTGGAGGGAGAGAAGGTTATAAACACTGGTTGTAACCAAAATTTGAAAAGATGATTGTTTTGCCCTTCTCCATTAAAATTAACCACTTTTTGACAGCACGTCTTCCTTTTTCTTCTGATTGTCTTCAAAGACAAGAAGAGGCCACAATGTTGAATAAACAAGAGTCCATAAAATAAAAATTGTATGGATCTGGGCAAGTCATCCAGGCTGAAATGGAACCAGAATTTGAAATTGAGTAACTTGTGGGTTGTCACATAGTTCTAAGTTAAATTTCCCAGGGAATGACCTTCAATATACAGAGATTTCCTCCCCTTATTTCCACACTCTGAAGAAACAAGCATCAGACAATAAAGTGATTACAATTTCAACATATTTAAAAATTTTAAATAACAGAAATATATGTTGTCCTTTGTGAACTTCTAAACTCCTAAAATCTTTTCTTAATTGAATATTATAAATTTGCCCTTGAGATTTTTATATGGAATTACAGGCTGACAGGATTCTGGTCTTTGTAAATTAGCTGAAACATTAATTAAAACTAAATCTAAAAATCTATATACTAACCTGTTTATCTTAAACAAAATGTTAGCGAGATAGTTCTCCAGCAAGATGGGTTTATTTAGGAACAACAAAGAATTGCAATCCAAAACATTTGACCACTGCAAGCCACTACAAGTCTGCTGAAACAAAGGACAGGAAACTTTTTTATAGAGGAGAGGAGGAAGTTGGAAGAGCTATTACCAATTCTCCCAGGTATGCTTGGTGATAGACACAGAGTGTGGGAGCTCCCCCCATAAATCCTCTTGATTCACTTTAAAGGAGGTTTCTGTTTACTAATTATTTACAAACCGAAAATCTTATTTTTTTTTTAAATTACTGTCCCCAGTACAAATCTATATCACCATGCCACAATGTTGGGCTAGCTTGGCATCCCACATCATAAAGTGGTTGAGCACTGTGGTAAGGTAGGAAAGAAAAAAAAAAAAAGAAGGAATTTCACCTTCATGAAGAGTGGAGAGATTGAAACCCTTTGACTAGCTCTTGCTTTTTTAAATGAAATAAAGTTATTGAGACGATAACCACAACTAATGCTCACTGGGTGGGCCTGGCTCTTATATCACCCCTGAATTCTCAGCTTGTTCTAGATTCCAAGGTTAGAGGAGGATACTGACATATAAACAATTCCTTCTTTATAAAGTAGAGTGAAAAAGAGGGGCTGCAAAGAATTGCAAACATCTGCTGGGAAGTCCCAGTGAAGGCATGAAGATACTAGTGCAGACTAGGGAAAGAGGAAAAATCAAACCAGAGTACAAAAGGGATGATATAAAGCTAAAAAGAGGTTGCTTAACTTATTTTGAAAATATATATAGACTGAGCATTTGCTGTGACTCCTAGCAATACCAAAATTAAGCAAACAATCTGTTAGTCAAGAACAGGCAAGGAAGACTGGCTAGACCAGGCGACAGCTCAGGAGGACCGTGATGGTCACGGTGGTATAGTGATTCCCAGTGGCTGGCGTTTGCTCTTCAACCTCAGTTCTAAAGAGAGTTGTCAAAGGTTTCTGTGGATTTGGCTATTGGTTTTAATTCATAAAAGTAACAGTGCTGATGACACTGATGTACAATTGGGGCATACTACCACCAAGCAGACATTGCCCCACTCCTTATGGACTGAACAGCTGAATTATTCATTAATTTAGCAGTCAAACATCAGACACAGAGTTGGACAGTTTGTTTCAGTCAATAGAAATCTTTATTTAAGTACCTGTGTATGAAGATGTACTTTGACCAATTACTGCATTCAAAAAGATGACACGCAATTTAGAATAAAATTTATAGTGTGTAGAAATTCCTTAGTACACCTGAAACTAATAAAAATAAATAAAATTTTTAAAAAAAAGAAATTCCTTAGTACAATTTTGTCTTGATTTTTAAAAATATCCCCTTGAGGGCCAGCCGAGTGGTGCATTGGTTAAGAGCTGGTTTTGGGATGCCAGCGCCCCCGGTTCGGATCCCACATATGAGGGCCAGTGACACTGCCCTCTACAGCTAACAACAGCTCCACCTGGAGCTGGGCTGTGTGAGCCCCGGCGACGGTATAGGCTGCAGCCCCTGCTGCAGTGGGCTGCCATAGGCTACAGTGAGTGGCCGGCAGCCAGCGTGAGCAGCCAATAGCCACGGTGAGCGACCATCCAGAGGCCGGCAACCGATCTGCCTCATCCAGGAAGAGCGCAATGACGACACTAACATGGGCCAGTGAATGATGACACCAACATGGGCCAGTGAAGCAACATCCTCCACAACTAGACTGAAGAACAAAAAGACAGCAACTTGTCTGTTCCCCTTCCCGGATTCCCCAACCTTGTTCCCCTCCCCCAATTCACCAATAAAATCTTTAAAAAAAAAAATCCCCTTGAGTGTAATATATAACAATAATTCACTGTAAAACTTTTATTTCTTATTCTTGACTCATCTTTGGCCTCAGAGCTCTAGTTAGCTTGGCAATATATGGCTTTGAAATGATGTTTCTCTAGCCTTTGATTGTCTCTCCGATCCAAAGGTGGTCAGCTTCCCTCCTATGTCACTTCTGTCCTCCTGCCCCCAACTGTCTCCTAAAAGCAGACGGTGGAAGTTGAGCACGTCTGGTTGTGAGGAAATGTAGCAATTATCTTTTTTTCTAATACGTGTTCTTTATACGTAGCTTGTCAATTGGTCTGTGTCCCTTCGCGTGTCTATGGCTTATGTCCTGGGACTTATTCTCCAGGAATTATCTCACTCACAAACTGCTCTGACACAGATTGCTACTGGTCTAGTAGAGATCCGTGGCAATGGCAAGGGAAATCCTGGGAAATCTTTGACTTCTGTAGCCCCAGAGCTGGGAGCTCTGACTAGAGGGACAAGAAGAAGGAAAGTTTCCAGTTGCAGGTAAGAGCTCAGGTCATTTCTGAGTGCTGCCCAGGGTCAAATACAAACCCCAAATCTGTCTTTTCTGAAAATGACAGACCCAAGGAGAAAAGTCAAGAGTTGAGAACACATCAGAATCGAGAGGGAAGGGGGAAGAAAAGTGAAAGCAAAGCAAAATGTTCCCATCCAACTGCTGTGAATGAAGTTGAATGGGAGCATTGTGCTTAAAGCAGAATTGAAATATCTAAAACACTCTTAAACGGAGTATGACAGCTTGTAGCAAAAATAGAGTGTTATTTCTTCCTATAAAACACATCTTCAAAAATAATCTAAAAACTATTATAAAAATTATTGCTTTTATTTCAAGTCCCTGGCTTATATATTTATTTTCACACCAAATCTTTCCTTTAAAGAAACAGCATACTGGAAATATAATTAAGGCCCAATTTGTAACATTCCTTGTGACTTTCCTTTGTCTCTCCCCAGGGGCAGCCAGCCTTCTAAAGATGGTGATTGCTGTTCTTCGATACGTTTTCTTATTTTTACTGTATCCTTTAAGGCATAGTTTGTTTCCTCCTTACTATATGATTATGCATCCATAAACATAAATTTATCTATAACTATATAGACTTTTCTTTTTAAATCTTTATATGAATTATATTTTTCTTTGCCTGGTATTCTGCAACCTGCTTTATTCTTCAATATATCTTTTGGAGATATATATAGATCTAGTTCATTATTTTTTTTGTTTTTACATTTTTTATTATGGAAAATTTCAATCATATACAAAAGTAGAATAGTATAATTAGCTTCAAGCCACCAGCTGCATCTGTAGATCTTAGCTATAAAATGTCATAAATATAAAAAGTCAATTTTCAGACTATAAGAACTGAATTCTAAAAGTAAGTCAGTATATCTACTGATACACCTACATGTAGCTCAAGTTTAGTAGAGTTTGTTTTTTTTAAATAGATTCAGGTGTACAAAACAGTGCAATAGTTATCCTTTTCACCCCTTACAAAGTGACAAACACCCTCCCCCCATCCATTGCCCCTCACCCCTGATATCATACATATCTATTACAATTCCATTGACTTCACCCCCATACTGTACTCCACATCCCATGACTATATATGTATTAAATTATAGTTGACATATAATATTATTCAGCGTCAGCTTCAGATGTACAGTGCAGTGGTCAGTCCTCTACACTGTCCATGAATTGGTCTCCCTAACAAGACATGAGTCCATCTGGCCCCCTAAAAAATATTTACAATATTATTGATTATATTCCCCAAACTGTCTTTTCTATCCCTGCAGCAATAATGTAGTTACCAATTTATGTTATTTTGTCCCTTCCCCTTCTCCCTCATGCTCACCCCCCTCCCATCTAGCAATCCCATCTAGATTCTCTGTCTCTAAGACTATTTCTGTTTATTTTGCTTGTTTATTCAGTTCTTTAGATTCCACATATAAGTGAGATCATATAGTATGTGTCTTTCTCTTACTGACTTATTTCACTTAGCATAATGTTCTCTATGGTCCATCTATATCATTGCAAATGGTACGATTTCTTTCTTTTTTTATAGCTGCATAATACTCCATTGTATAAATGTACCACAGTTTCTTAATCCAGTCATCTACTGAGGGCATTTCGATTGTTCTCAAGTCTTGGCTATTGTAAATAGCATTGCAATGAATATGAATATAGGGGTGCATATATTTTTTCAAATTAGTGTCTTCGGTTTTTCAGGATAAATACCTAAGAGTGGAATTTCTGGGTCATAAGGTAGTTCCATTTCCAGTTTTTTGAGATACCTCCATACTGATTTCCATAGTGGCTGCACCAATCTGCAGTCCCACCAACAATACACCAGGGTTCCCTTTTCCCCACAACTTTGCCAGCACTTATTGTTTGCTGATTTATCGATGATAGCCATTCTGACCCGAGTAAGATGGTATCCCATTGTGGTTTTTATTTGCATTTCCCTAATGATCAGTGAGGTTGAACATTTTTTCATATGCCTGTTGGCCATCTGTATGTCCTCATTAGAGAAATGTCTCTTCACATCCTCTGCACATTTTTTAATTGGGTTGTTTGTTTTTTTGGTGTTGAGTTACATGAGTGTTTTATAAATTTTGGATATTAAACCCTTATTAGATATATCGTTGACAAATGTCTTCTCCTATTCAGTAGGCTGCCTTTTTGTTTTATTGATAGTTTCCTTTGCTGTGAAAAAACTTCTAAGTTTCATGTAGTCCCATATGTTCATTTTTTCTTTTACTTCCCTTGCCTGCGGGGATGTATCAGTAAAAATATTGCTCAGGGTAATGTCTGCAAATTTACTCCATATATTTTCTTTTAGGAGTTTTATGGTTTCAGGTCTTACATTTAAGTCTTTAATCCATTTTGAATTTGTTCTTGTATATGGTGTAAGGAGGTGGTCCAGTTTCATTTTTTTGCATGTGTCAGTCCAATTTTCCCAACACCATTTATTAAATAGACTATCTTTACCCCAATGTACATTCTTGCTTCCGTTGTCATAGATTAACTGTCCATATGTGCATGGATTTATTTCTGGGCTCTCTGTTCTGTTCCATTGATCTATGTGCCTGTTTTTATGCCAGTACCATACTGTTTTGATTACTATAGCCTTGTTGTATGTTTTGATGTCTGGTAGCATGATACCCCTGACTTTGTTCTTATTTCTCAGGATTGCCATGGCTATTCGGGATCTTTTATGGTTCCATATAAACTTTAGGATTAGTTCATTAATTTTTAACTGTTCTATAGTATTCCATTATATTAAAAAATCACAACGTATTTATTGAGTCCCTTGTTGGTGGATATTCGTGTTGCTTCAAATATTTTGTTGGTATGTTATGTTAAGATCCTTGTTTTGAGACAAAAAGAGAACTCATCTTACTATGAATACCAACCGACCAATATAAGGAGTAGTTTACATACACATCAGTTAGTAAGGAGAAGTCGCCCTCTTCACTAAAGTAGCTTCTGAAGATCTGAGGACCCTAGTCTTGGAAAAGGTTTGTTACTAAATGAAACATTTTTAATGCCTTTTCAACCTAATCAAATATGTTCAAGCCAGGATCCTTATTCAACCTAACCCTGTAACCTCATTAAATAAGCAATCGGCACATGCTTACATGACCACTAAATAAATGCATAAATGAATGAATTGCTTCATTTATTACTAGGTCTTGCCATGACTTTGTTCACTGAATAATAGCTATTACTTGTTGAGTTACTACTGTATGCCCAGGAATTATACATATTGGCATTGCTTATCACCACATTTAATCACCTTCTCGTTTCACACACACACAAAAAGGGGAACTGAGATTGAGAGAACTTAAGTGACTTCCCAAAAACACACAACTGTAAGTGAAAGAGTCAGAACTCTTTTCTATCACTACTTCAGGCCTCCTCTAAAAATCAGACTGATAACTCTCTTGGGATAAAAATTATTTAATTCTTTGCTCAAAAGCCACCCATCTACAAGCACCAGTCTTGAATTCCTCTTGGCAGATAGAGTGGGGCCTGAGCTAATACATCTATTTGAATAATTGCTTTTCCATAGGCTTGTCATAATAGAATATCAAAAGCTAGGAGAGAATCTAGATTTCCAAGCAAAATACAAAGTAGATGACATCTTTGGGATTTTACATTTAACCCATTTATTTCAGTAATCAGTTCATCATGGAATCTACAGAAGGCATATTCTGGATGGTTAACCATGTAGGAGTTTTGAGGGAGAGGGGGCTAAAATTTGGCATAAAGCCAACAGTCTATAGTTTTAGAAACAACCCATGATACTTGAGCTGGGGATGGGAATAGATTGGCAATCTAATAGTTTCTATGTGAAAACTGAAGATGTTTACTTAAATAGGACAAATTCTAGACCCAGGTATATAATGAATCAGTAGGGATTTGCCAGGAAGTCAAATTGAAAAGGTTAAAATACATTTTGCTTCATCTTTACTAGATTCTATGGGACCCAAGTAAATTATAAAATCAATTGTTAGAAAAGTCTACCCTTGGGTGTTAATGTCCCTATCTACAACAAAACTTTGTACTAGAGGAGATTAAATATTAGTGCTATTTCTAGAGGAGATTAAATATTACTAGAGGAGATTAAATATTAATACTATTTCTAAAGATCTCTAATTCTATCTCCTCCCCATGATGTGATTCTCTTATTCTAGGAGCTGGAGAAAAAACAAAATGACAGTCTAGAACAATATAATGGGACTTCCTCATACTTGCCTCCAGTTCAACAATGCTTAGACATGCTGAATGTCAAGATCAGTGAATTTCTCCAAAAGTGAACATAGTCATATCTTCGTTTTACATCTCATGGTTCTGGTAGAATGTTGATTTTGAAAAACACAACACAACACACATACACATAGACACATGCACAAGTAAATGATTGTCAAAGGTAAAATAATAAGCCAAGGGCAACAATGAACATTAAATACTGAAATCCTGATCAACTGTGTTGTAGTAAGAATTCCTATCACATTCTGAGCACTTACTATGTACCAGGCTTGGTGCTGAACACTTTACAGGCATTGCATCGTGTGGTACACCACTGGCTTTTTGTAGTAAGTGCTGATATTATGCTATGGAAATTTACACACAGAATGTTTGAGTAACATGCTCAAGTCACATAGTTGAGGCAGTATTCAAACCCCACCAGTCTGTTTAGAATCTCTGCTCTTAGCCATTGAGAGAAAGATATCATATTTTTAGGGATGTTCAAATAAGAGCTCTAACTATTTCCTACTCACAGCACAGGTGTGCACAGAATTCTCATGTTGTCACCATTTTGGGTCATATTCACTAAATGGCACATATGGCAATAGGTGATTCTTGTTTTCCTTCCCTGGAGACAATCCCAGAATCTAGAGTAAGGAAAAATACAACTATGGAAGGACTATGAAGTTACCAATATTTTGGCTGGATCCCATTGAGGCCTTTCTATTTCAATTCCTGGTCCTTATGAAAGCTAACACAGTGCTTTCTCTCCAGAGGAGTGGCTAAGGGAGCAAAAAACCTAAGAAGAAAAGAGAAATGCCTAGTATTCTGGATAGTTCATCCCTCAGGAAGGAGATTATACAAAAGTTCCACCTCTTATTACCAAATAAAGAAAAATGGGAGGGCAGCCGGTTAGCTCAGGCGGTTAGAGTGCAGTGCTCATAACACCAAGTTTGCCTGTTTGATCCCCACATGGGCCACTGAGTTGTGCCCTCCACAACTAGATTGAAACAACTGCTTGACTTGGAGCTGATGGGTCCTGGATGGTTCCCACTAAAAAAAAAAAAAAAAGAAAAAAGAAAAGAAAAAGAGAAACAGAAAAATGTAGGAATCCCAGCATTAAAAATACAACCACACACAGAATCCAAACCACCCATTTGTGAGGACCATGACATTCTCTGAAAAAGTTGTCTGGGTCTTGGGAAGGGGAGAGATTCCAAAGAGGCATTGAGCCAACATAATTAGCAGTGCTCGCATGGCAGATTGCCTTTGGTTTCTAGTCAGGAACTGAGGGGCCGGGAAAGCAGGACTGATCCAGCAATCATCCCATCTCAATATGTTTGCACCTTGATACCAGCCCCTGGAGAACACGGGGCTGCCGCCAGCCTCACTCATCACACGGAATTAGTGGGTGAGTGCTATGGCATGGCAGCTCTGCACAGCACTCACCGAGCAAGAAGATTTATTGCTCGATTTGACAGTCTGTTATTCGCTAACTGAGCATGACACATCTGGGAGTTGGAATCATCAGCTTGACATCTAACAGCAAATCTTGGGAAAGAGGATAGAGGTGGGGGAAGAGAACAGAGGAAAATGGCAGTTTTCAGAATAGATTTCCCATTTCCTTGCTGACCCTGATTGTTGGTCCAGGCTTCAGGTCATTACCAGACTGAAGGGGTGAGGCAGATGCACAGAGGGCTTTGGTCTGCAGTGATATAATGAAGCTGCAGGTCACTGTACGGAAAGGCACTTACAGGGGGATGGACAGGGTTTCTGGCAACATCAAGCAAGCTTTTGTTCGCTTCCTCTTGTAGGAAAGCATGTTCCATAAGGACACAGAGAGGCTCCCCTCCACTTCTCCCTCCCTTTGCAGTTGAAGCAATCTAGCTATGGGAGGAGAATGAGCGTTATTGCTTGAAGTCACCCTTTCAACGATAGGACCTCAGATAGCAAGGTCCCTTTTCCATGCCCTGGCCATGCCCCATCAGCTGGATAGGCTGAGATGGGCTGAGGCTGCATCTTCACTCCTCTGCATCAATCCCCCTTGCATCAAAATAGGGGTGAAGACAAAATCTTTTCTTGTCCAATATAAAGCTGAGATTCTATCCACAGCATAACTGCAGGCCCCACCTTTGCCATGAAAAAGAGAGTGGGGCTCACTAATGATTGGAGACATAATTTATTTAATCTTCATGGATCCATTGGGAGCCATGGCTCAGAGGCCCATGAATAAAAATGGCAAGTTTGCTCAGAGCATTCAAGGCAGTTAAGACAATTTGTTTAGCCTGCTGCTAAGCACTCCAAGGACTTATCGATCCTACTGAAAATAGCACCCCCTCCCCATTAAAAACACCTAATCGCTATGCTTATATTCTACCAAGTAAATATAAAATGAAATAAAAGTTTTAATGCCTGTTTTCTTCCTCTTTTGGTTCCCTTATGTTACTCCCTTATATATTTATTTCCTCTCCATTTATCCTCTCTCTCTCTCTCTCTCTCTCTCTCTCTCTCTCTCTCTCTCTCTCTCTCTCTCTCTCTCTCTCCTTCTTTATCACTCTGTTTCTCTTTCTCTCTTCACCTCTTCTGTCATCTCCACCCTACCCCTTCCCTGATTCTAATTTCCCCTGGCTCAGCAAGTTGAGGAGAGGAACAAAGCAGTGAGGCCACAAGCAGGAGCTCTGGTTCACATTTCCTCCTAAGTTCTTTGCAAAACTGTAAAATTAAGGAATATCAGCAGCGATGAAACAGAAGAAGTGAAGTACCAGGGAGAATTGCTCTGTTTTACTCTAAACATTTTAAAAGTTGAATGGTGATTTAACTTTGATCTTATTGAAAGGCACACATTTTTTAAAAAAATAGAGACAACTCTGATCCTCTTTTTGATCATTTATTGAGTTAATAGAATAGAAATATTTGAAAGATTGCAAGCACTTAAATCAATACATAATAAACTCTTAGCTGTTGTATACTGATGAAGAAAGTTTCAAACAATTTAACCAAATTAAGAACAGGAAAACATGACAATGGGGGATAAAAAAACACAAAGTTTTTCCAACCAGGAACCAAAAGTGAATGGGAGTGAGTTGGCAATTGTCAAAAAAAAAATAGTTACAACACCTGCTTGGAACAAATCACAATCAACAGAGAATGACAGAGAGACCTAGAGTGTCCTGGCATCAGAAAATCTCTTATGTCCCTTTCCTTCCTCTTCCATGGTTGTAGTTTTATAATGATACAGATACACTGAGGGACACGAGGACTTATATGACCTTGTCATCATTGGTAATTATATTTCCTATATTAATTAAGCTCTGTTCTGTACTCTTACATTAGAGGGATTGTAAGGGGAGAAACCTAAGGAGCTTATGCTCAATATAGTGTGTACTTCTAGGAGTGCTGAGAGGGGGACACCAAACTAGGGTGATGACCTAATGCAAGTCATCTGGCTTAGGTCCTTATAGAAGTTTCCTAAAGTGTTACCCACCCTTACTAAAATATGGCTCAGCATGGGTTAGGCTGCTCAACTTGACTAGGCATCTTTCAGTTCATGTAGGTGTGGGTGCTCATGACTATGGGGAATCTGGGCATTTCAGGTCATGGTTTAGAGCTCAGACAAAGTCTATCCTTGGGTGATAATGTGTCAGCAAGATTCCTGGGAGGCAGAACTGTAAGAATCAACACAGCTCCAGCAAGATTCTTGGGTCTCCTGATTCATTGTGGTTTTTATCCTTACTAGTTTAGTCTTTTCCACTTGAATTCAATCTGTTACTGTAAGCTTCAAACAGCTTTACTAATTATGTAATTTTGTGTCTTCTGGGAATTCAAATATTTCCTTAAATGCTCAAAAGTGCCACCCAAGGAGCCAACTTTCTGTTGTCCCCACCAGCACCTGCAAAGAAGGAGCTCATTGTTACTTGGCCTCTTCCTCCCATATCGGTAGAATGTTCCTTTTACACAAGCACAAAGAAGTCTGGCCTGGGACCAGTAGTCTGCTGGAATGGTTTTTTGTGCATGTGCCTACTCCCCTATGAGATAACTATTATAGTCCTTGATTCCTTCTGCCCTGGTCAAACTCCTCATCCATGGGTAATTCCACCCATGTGTATTCATTTGCGAGGGCTGCCATAACAAAGTACCATAGACAGGATGGTTTAAACAATAGAACTTTATTTTCTTACAACTCTGCAAGCTAGAAGTCCAAGATCAAAGTACCAGCAGACTTGGTTTCTTCATAGACCTCTCTCCTTGGCTTTCAGGGGGACTTCTCACTGTCCTCACGTGGCTGTCCCTGTAACTGTGTTATTGGTATTCTAATATTCTCTTCTGATAAGGACACTCGCCATGCTGGAATAAGGCCCACTCTCAGAGACCCATTTTAACTTAAGTGCCTCTTTAAAGGCCTGTCTCCAAATGTAGTCACATTCTGAGGTACTGGGGGTTAGGGCATTCACATATAAATTCAGGGGGCACACTGGTGACCCCATAACACCATGCCTACTCACTTCCACTGACTGCACTTCTGCCTCTACCATACAAATGATGGCACTCTGAAGCTCGACCCCAGGAGCCAACACTTGACTGTGAACTCTGCTACTTCCACATCACTCTTGCTTTATTTTTATACAAAAATTATTTCTCTTTTGCATATCTTCACATCTGGTTGGACCACTGATGTCCTGGCCATTTTCACATATTCATGAAGTACTTTGGCTCCTTTCACTGTCCAGGGTAAATTCAACAGCCATGTGTACAAGCCACCTAAAGTCTGCGTAAGAAAGACATGAAGCATATTGATAGACAATGTCTCCCCCAGATTAACTGCACCGCATTCTATTGTCCCCAATTCTCTCTTGCAGTACTCTTAGAACAAAACAGTGGGTCATTGGATTATAGGACCTGAGGACAATTGGAAAACACTGTGATGGAGCAAGGAGTCATTATTTTAGGTTTTGCAAATGACACTTATCTTACAGGGAAATAAGTCCTGGGCCAAAGCCTATTTCATGTAAGAAAAATAAAATTTAGAAAGTTTGTATTGACACATAAAATTAGCTGACTGAGAGCAGTAAAAACATTAAAACTTTTTTCTCTGAGGCAGACATTTGCTTGTCATCCCAAACATTCATGAAATGGTACCACAAAGTTAATCTACACAGGATGCAAGTTCTACCTGACCCACTGGGGTTTCAGGAACTTGGAGTGTGGGGATTGGCTCCTCAAAGATGTGGAGGAGACGCTCAGAAAATCATGTGTTGTGTAACTGTCAATCAGTTGGGTGAGTAAACCAGGAAAAGGGAAATAGAGTCTCTAGTGAGATGATCTGTGATGGCTAGAGTAGGGTGCTATTTTTCTTCCAAAGATAATATGGTTCTAGTATTTATAGTGCTTAGATGACTTTTTAAATATAAATGTTACACATACTAATTTAAAAAGTATTTTTTATTCAGTAAAATATTAAAGAGAAAATCCTAGAGATTTTTCTTTAATTTAAAGAAAAGATTTACTGTGATTTAAGTGTGTTTCTGTCTGGTTGTTTTTCAATGCTTTTAAAATTATTTATTTGTTTGTTTTTACTTAATTGGGACCATACTGCAGATACAATTTCTTATCCTGTTTTTCTCATTTAACATTTCATAAAAACATTTTTCATTTCAGTGTCATTTCAACTTTCCCTGAAACATTTTACTGACTATATAGTATTTCACTATGCAAATATGTCATAATTTAATTAATCATAAAAATATTCTCATTTTTCACTATGTAAATAATACCTTGATGACTACCTCTGGACATGTTTTCATTTCTTTAACCTTCTTTTTTTTGGTGAGAATTCTTAAGAAATACTCTGTTAGCAAATTACAAGTATACAATACAATATTACTAACTATAATCATAATGCTGTACATTAGATCCCCAGAACTTATTTATCTTATAACTGAAAGTTGTATCCTTTAACCAACATCTCTTCATTTTCCCTACTCTCCTAGCCCCTGGTAACTACCATTCTACTCTGTTTCTATGCATTCGACTTCTAAGATTCTACATATAAGTGTTTTTTTATACAAATACGTTTGTATTTCTCTGTCTGTCTTATTTCACTTAACATCATAATGCCCTCCAGTTTCATCTATGTTGACACAGATTACAGGATTTCCTTCTTTTTTACAGCTGAATAATCTTCCATTTTGTATTTACTGGGGTGTCAAAAAACTGCATACAACTGGACACTTTGGTTGCTCAAGCAGTAGTTCGCCAGAATCAGAAGTGTCTGGACATTGATGGTAACCACTTTGAGCACCTCTTGTAATGGCAGAAGTCAAAGGTGACTTGTATTCATATATTGAATATTGCAATTATAGTACAGTTTTCCTTTCTTTAAATGTGTATACATGTTTTGGCACCATGTGTATGTATGTAAATGTATACATTTACATATATATCACATTTTCTTTATCCATTTTTCTGTTGATGGACTCTTAGGTTGCTACCATATCTTGGCTATTGTAAATAATACTGTAATGAAGATAGGGATGCATATAACTTTTCAATTTAGTGTTTTGGGTTTCTTCAGATAAATACCCAGAATTAGGATTGCTGGATCATATGGTAGTTCTATTTTTAATTTTTTGAGAAACCTCCATATTATTTTTCATAGTGGCTGCATCAATTTACATTCCCACCAACAGAGCACAAGAGTTCCCTTTTCCCCACATCAATATTTATCTCATGTCTTTTTGATAATAGTCATCTTAACAATTTGAGGTGATGCCTCATTGTGTTTTGATTGGCATTTCCCTAATCATTAGTAATATTGATCACCTTTTCATGTGCCTGTTGGCTATATGTACACCATTGGAAAAATTTATATAGCTCCCTTGCCTATTTTTAATTCAGAATACTATTATTATTTTGCTATTGAATTATATGAGTTCCTTATATATTTTAGATACAGACTCATCAGATATATTGTTTGCAAATATTTTTTTTTCCATTCCATAGGTTTCCTTTTCGTTTTGTGGTTTTCTTTGCTGTGCAGAAACGTTTCAATTTAATGTAGTCCTAATTGTTTTTTTGTTTTTTTGTTTTTTTTGAGGGCGGTCTCACTGGCCCTCATATGTGGGACCCAAACCGGGGCCGCTGGCTTTCCAAGCCAGCGCTTAACCACGGCGCCACTAGGCCGGCCTCTAATTGTTTATTTTTGCTTTTGTTGCCTGTTCTTTTGACATTAGATTTCAAAAAATATTTGCCAAAACCAATGCCAAGGAGATTTTTCCCTATTTTCTTCTAGGAGTTTTATAATTTCAGGTCCTTAATCCATTCTGAGTTAATTTTTGAGTGGTGTGCATGCATGTTTTCTGAAATTTATGATTATTGCCTTAAATTAGATTCATTAGAGTAGAATAAATAGACCAAATGAAATGAACTATAAGGTTCTTGATTCACATGGTCATATTGTGTACTAAATTAGAAAGATGAATCAAAACTGAGTCCCATGAGCCAAAAATAATAGTTCTTCTCTATTAGAAATAAGGTTATAGGAGTTCAAAGTGGTTGGGTGTAGAAAGTATGCAAACCTTTCCAGGATAAGATGATACTAGTGGTTACTTCTGTGTATATGGATGTTCTCCCTTCCTAGCAGAGGATGTAAAACCATGAAGACAGAAAATCCTGATGATGTTCATTCCTTCCTGCTTAACCTAGATCTCTGTAATGACTGAGCTTTTTCTCTATGTTTACTTTTACTTTTACATATATTCCATATGTTACAGATACAAATGATATACCTGTATCTCCCAAAACCACAGCCTTCACTCAATGGGTCCTCTTAATAAAACTCAACTTTTTCTTAAACTACAGAAATTGTTCTATTATTTCTTTGATAGTTTTTCTGTTTTTTCTTTTAGAATGCACAGTACATCAAACCACTGGATCCATGCTACTCATCTTTCAATATTCCTTCCACATGATCCATTTCTTTGTCCTTTTGTAGAGTATTTGGGAAGAATACTTCCTCTCACTTTTGACTTTCTAATTCAGCTATTTCCAGTCTTGCTTTTTAGCCCCTCTATCAGCTGTTAATTTCAACAATCAAGTATTTAATTTCCAAAATATGTAGCTTATTTTTTAAGTGTACTAAATATCCTTAGATCAACTTTGGGGATTATAATCATACTTATTCTAATTTTTTATTTAGTTTGCCTTATTACTTACTAATTATTGAAAGCCTGGTACTTTTCTTACCTAGTGTAGGTTTCATTCAATCACTTGGTGAGTCTTAGTTGGATATTCATCTTGGTGTGTGGGAGTCCTTCTATGAATGATGTGTCCACAAACGCTGTATCATTTATCTCAGTCAGCCGCTGGTGATTTTGGTGAAGGGGTGCTAACTCCTTGGTGAATATGCTACAATTTGGGCTGGCCCAGCAGTTAGTCATCTTGATGTTGGGGTTTCTTACCCATAAGATCTACCAACCACTTTTGGGCCCTGCCATCACTCCTTCCCTCTAGCACAGGTATCCACAATCACTGATTCCACTTGTGGAAAGTATCACCCCTGCCTCCTTCTTGTAATAAGCAGGGAGGGAAGGAGGGGTCAGCTTGCCCACTTGCTTACATTGTGATACCCAACCAGCCATCCAAGACCACCATTCAGTTCCCGACATCTGCCAGATCCAAGCTGGGAGCACCCTCAGGGCTGCTCTTACATTGTGAATGCCATATATATTTTTTGGCCTTTGCTTTCCTTCTTGAATTCAACTTTATTTTCTATTTTTCCAATTTTTGTGGAATCTTCAGTATTTTTGATCCACCTGAGACATACTGTTTCTTATTTCCCATGTTTGTTAGTTTTTTTAAATCCTGGTATTTTGAAGGTTTCAGGAATAAAAAGGAGGCTGGAGATTGTGCTTAGTTTATGTTGATGCAGTCACGAATGATCTTTAGTGACTAATTTGAAAAATGTAGTGTGTCTAAGGTTTTTTTTTTTCCACAAAAAAGCAGAATAATATTATCTAGCAATTTATATAACATTCCAGTAAGGCTGATGGGTTTTACCCTCGTTGTATGAAAGGAAAATTGGAGGTGTGGAGTGCTGATGGCTGTAAGACACACAGTAATGAGAATGACCAGCATTTATAGAGGGCCTTATAGCTGACCCTCCTGACAGTCCTTCTAGGTAAGTACTATTAGCTATAAAATTGAAGAGACTGAAACCCAGAGGATGTGTAACTTGTTCATGGTTACCAAGGGTGTCAGTAACATAGCAATGTCTCAGATCAGTCACTTCTGACCCCAAGTCTGTGTCCCCCCACTCCCAACAGCTGCTTCTGCACAGCGGACTGTGTCCAAGCCCTGAGCTGCCCACCCAAAATTCACCAGTTCTGTCTTTGGAGACTCACTGGGTACCCACAGCAAAAGACAATGAGACACTTTGCATAAATCCTTTCTCGAAGTACATGTCTTACGGGCAGGTGGCTGCATTTGAATTGACTCACCCACTTATTTTCAATTTATGTCTAGGATCAAGCTTTAATCAAGCTTTAAATCTTCCTCTTTTTAATCACCTCTAGCCACACTTTCAAGAGACATGATCCTGCCAGCTTAGCTCCAATTGTGAATGAGCATAAAATCATTCCCCAGCTTTCACTGGCAAACTGCTAGGCTCATTGAAAAAGGGAGTGTTTGGGGCCAGCCGAGTGGTACAGTGGTTAAGAGCTGGCATAGGAAAAAGGGAGTGTTTTGTTTCTGAGTTCAGTCCATTCATACACTGGTACCAGAAAGCGGTACATAGAGCAAAAACATTGTTTGGACAGCCACTATATCTGTGCCACACACCCCACCCCTTTTTGATGGTGCTGGATTAGATCCCAATATTTTCCATGACTTTTCACTGCTGCTTAATAGTGTTGCTATGTAATTTACTGTTAAAATTTTTGTATCATATTTTAACATGAAAAAACTTGGGCTTTCTGTGGCTATTTACATTGATGTTTCTCCCTATGTAATAATGGTTTTTCAGTCTTAGCCACACATTGAAACAGAGCTTTAAAACATATAGATGCCTAGGTTTTCCTCCATCTGATGGAATTCTTCCAGGGTTTGGCCTAGGTATTGGGATTTTTAGAAAGTCTGCACAGGCTATTCCAATGTACAGTCAAAGTTTCCAGAATATGTCAGGGATTTAGGTAGTGAACAAAATATTTTTTAAAGTTTGAAGAAGACAACTGCTAAATACATTTAGATAGACACATGATAGACAGATACATAGATAGATATGGAAGATAGATAGATAGATAGATAGATAGATAGATAGATAGATAGATAGATGATAGATAGATATGAGAGAGAGAGAAGGAAGGAAGGAAGGAAGGAAGGAAGGAAGGAAGGAAGGAAGGAAGGAAGGAAGGAAAGATGGATGATAGATGATGAATGGATGGCTGGAATGCTATGCAATAAAATAATAGCAATGTTGGCAACCTACTTTGAATTGAGTAGGCCTTTCTGGAGTGCTGACATTTCAGTCAAGACAAAATAAGACAAGGGCCAACTAGGTAAACAGGAAAAAGGAAGAGTATCCCAGGTGGCAGGTAGAGTAGTTGTATTTTGACTTACAGAGGAATATATTTAGGAAAGCCACTGACATTAAATAAGAGATGCAATAATAACTTTATGCACTAAATGTATTTAGAGAGGCATTCTTTGACTATGAAACTCTACTTGTATTAAATCTATGATTTATTAATACATCATGATTATCAATGATATTATGAGAGACAGTTTCTTGAGGTGAGACAGCCATGATAGAATTCTAAAACTGAATGAGTTTTGAGATATTATGCATAATGTAACTTCTTATTTTTGATGGAATTAATCCAAAGCCCTCTTTATTGATATTACCTGTCTCATTTTTACTTTCCAAAAGATGAAAAGAAAGAGATGTATATCATCTCTTGACAATCTATTCCAAAAATTCACAACTCTATATCCATATAGGATTCTAATCCTTGTGATCATTTCCCTAACAGAGAAACTGAGGCATAATATATTAGGAGGTTAGTCTAAGGATGGCAAATAGACATCATCCTGCCCTACATGTCTACTTGATTAATAGTAGTGAGTCCTTGCAGTATTGTTGAGAAGGATGATGAGGCTGCAGAAGGGTATAAAGTGTGATGATTGATTATTGATGTCTGCCACAAGTATGGGAGGGAGAACATGTTTTCCATACTTGTTTCTTTAAATTAGTCTATTATTATTTAATTTGATTCAAGACCTGAACTTGGATTTTTTTTTACCACCATTTTAAGCACTCTCTTCTTAACTATAGTTATGTGTTCTTTAAGAAGGAAAAAAACATACATGTATATGCTTCATTAACATCATAATATATACATATACATGTGGATGGAAGTGCAGGCTGGTCCATAGTAAAAGCATTATTTGTATTTCAAATTTAGCACAAGGGATTTTTACATATCACAAACTCCCTGTTAGAATATTATTTTCAGGACATAGTCAGAATATGGGGTGTGTGTGTGTGTGTGTGTGTGTGTGTGTGTGTGTGTGCGCGCATGCATCCTTGGAGTTAAATGTGATAAAGGAAGCCCAGATCCCCTTTAAAGGATTTCTTTTTTTTTTTTTTTTTTTTTGAGGGCAGTGTCACTGGCCCTCATATGTGGGACCCGAACCGGAGCCTCTGGCATCCCAAGCCAGCTCTTAACCACCACTCCACTCGGCTGGCCCAAAGGATTTCTTGATGGTGAATTATTTACTCTTTTAAAATAACATTAGCCTAGAACAGCAGACCAGTAATGTCAAAACCAAGTATAATTATCCTAAACTAAATTTTAAAATGTAATATAAATGTGTTCCATTTCCTCAGGATATTAGTTAGGTTCATATTTAATAAAGAGGCAATATGTACAACAGCCATGTAATACTTTAAAAATATCCCTTAAACATTCAAGTGTGTATCAAGTTTGTTTGAATATTATCTGAGCTTTAGTTCTAAGTTTGATCTAATGTTAATATGATCAAGGGACAAGGAGCACTGAGGTGCGATATACTGAAACTCCTGGAATCCTCTTTAACAGGCAACTTTTAACTGTGCTTTACTCTCACAATAGCAATTTATTACCTTAGCATACTGGTAATGGGTTGTCATTCTTTGTACTTAAAAAAAAAAATTCCATACAACTGGAATGTTTAAATTGGTTTTACCTCATAAAGAGGTAATGTAAAACAAACAACAACAAAACACCTTAAATCATACTGTGCTATTTTGAAAGCAAATAGGGAAAGTAGAGGTGAGTCATCTTTAACAGTGAAATGTAAAATTAAATTATGTTACATTGAAAGTACTTTCATAACTTTGGTGCCAAGTCCTTTCAAATACCTTCGCCCCCTACTTCCAAATTTGAGGAAACCACGTAGTATTTTTAAAGCTTTTCATTGGTCCTTCATTGACTCTCTTCTGGGCCTAGCTCCCTAACATCTTTCCCTCCCTGCCCTCCCCTCATGGTGACATTGATATCCAGAAGTTAGCAGCCACTGCAACCTGCCTGCACTTCCTGGGATTACATTTCCATTCAACCAAAGTGAACCTGAGGAAACAGTAGTCTTGAAAGTGTTTTCATCTCTTAGTTTGCCTTTCCCTCCCATCAAAGACAGAAAATGGATATGCAGATTGGTTTAAGAACATCTCCCCAGGCAGAAAAGTGTGGAAATCATTTGCATAGAATAGCATCTGGAGTCCCAGCGCACTCAAATGCTTCCAGGGGGAAGACAGCTTTCCACATTCATTGATGTTTCCTAAGGAAGGGGAGAAAGGGAACAAGGCAGGAGAGAAAAGGAGCAGGGAACTCCCTTTGTATCTGTGTCCAATATGGTTCCTTTTGATTTTTCATTCTCCATAGTCAAGGGCTCCCCAGGGGCTCTCATCTGTTACCAGGCTCGGCTGTACCTGCCTGCCTGTGTGAAAGTGGCTCAGCTGCTGCCCTGGATGAGGCTAGCACATCACATCTATCTCCCTGGCATCTACTGAGCTCTCAGGCCGCTAGGATCAAGCCCCACACGGAGCACAAAGGCAGGACTGTATAGAAAGAGTCGACCTTCTTTATTGTCCAAAGCTCTTTGTGGGGACGCTGGGGGTCAGCGCTCCCTCCACATTCAGGCCTATGCCATGAGAGAGAAGGACAGGGAGTAAAAGTACAGTAAGCTCTCCCTGGACTTTCATTTGGGCGAAAGTGTAGAATTATTAGTATGCCCACCATTTCCCCACCATTTATGTCCCAACATAAAACCCAGGACATCAGTGGAATTGACATGTTTTGATGTCAGTGGAACTGACTACTTTTTCTTGTCCAAGACCAGAAATTGTGATGGAAGAAATTTGAGTTTTATTAGAGATTTATTTGATTAATCATTTATTAATTAATTATTATAAATGTATTAAAATAGTTTATTTAGAGAATTAGAGTTTGTTTCAGATTTAAGCTAATGTCCACTGATTTTAGAAAAGAAGACATTAAATACCCTATTATCATCTTATTCAGCATCATTATCCTCATCACCATCATTTAAAAATCAGTTTTAGAAAGCACAGGACTATTGGCTAAAGGTCTGAGCAGAAGTACTCAAAGAAGATAGAGCTTTCTTATTGGGACAAAATACTCATAATCAGTGATAAGGAAGAAGTCAAGATAACTAAAAACTAGATGGGAAAAATTTTGAAGTTTGAGGGTATAATTTTGATTTAATAAAAGAAAATATTTCAATGAAAGCATTTAATAAACATTGGGTGTCTAGATCAAGATGTGAAACTCATTATTAAATCTCTCACAGTATTTTATGTACCCTGCTTACTGTTAGGGTTTGGTTAATAAAAACGATTCTGGCCCACTGATACTGACCTTTGATCTTATGCTTGTGGACAAACCCTTCTCTTTCTTTCCTCCAAAATGTTGTTTTATGGTTTAAAGAGGGACATTTTCTATAATCAAAATACCTTCTTTCCTAAACCCATGCAATTTATACTTCTTGAAAAGTATTTTTCACTTCAGAGTTAAAAATGATAAAATATTGCTTTAGTCTGCATTGTTTATAACATTCCCAATGCTACTGACTCATTTGCATTTTTTCCTTCAATTAAAAGATTTCAAATTTCAACATCAGGGAAACAGTATTTATCATTGTGCTCTGACATATGTTTTTGCCACCTGTCATAGAAGCCTACATGTGCTATATCTTTAATACTTTAAAAAATATTTTCCTCTAATCATATTTCCTGTCTGCCTCACTCCTTTATCATTCCTTCTCTAAGAAGACTCAGAAAATGGGTAATCAAATAAAAAAAAAAAAAAGCGCTGCTGCTGTTCCATTCGTTCCGCCCTGCCCCCATAAAAAGCTAATATTTTCAGGTTGACTGAAAGTTTAACTTTGTTATTTTTTTTTTATTTTTCAAGAAAATCCAGCGTGACGTGGCACGTGTTAGTGCCCTCTTACTTAACAAATTACATGTTTTTTTGACCTAAGCTAAAAGCTGTGCAAATCTCCCTTGTCTGTGTTTTCATTGTGCATGGATTGCCCTGGTACAGCCGCAGACATGTTCGTGGTGGAACTCTGAAATGAACCTCAGTCTTTCTGCTCAGAGCTCTTCTTTGTCCCCCAAAAGCCCAGACAAAACATTGTCTTCTAAGATGGTCACATTTTCTGATCATGCAACTCTCTAGCTTTCTTGCTCATCATCAAAAAGCAGAGATGACTTGGGGATTTAAGTAACTCTGTGTCCCCAAGGGAATGACATCAGGGAGGCTGCCACCATCTTATTTTTTTAGGAAGAACTTATCCTTTTTAAGTGGTTAAAAAAGCCATCTGGGTTTGAGAGAATCATCAGGGTTTTTAAGAGTCAAAATGACTTCTTACAGGTTAGAAAAATCAAATGACCACAAAAGACACAAAACCTAGCTGCTTTTTTATTTAGAGGAGCTTTTTAATGGCATACCGAGTTCTTTTCCAGATCTCAATATGCTTTTTAGCATACAACCTAGCATGTTTCTGGATGCTGGCCTGAGTCCTCCCCTGTGTGACGACAGCCCCTCCAAGGCTCCCGGCAAACACTGCCTTCTGGGGAAAAAAAAAAATCAATGAAGATAAGGCTTTTTAAAAAATGGATCAGAGAAGCCTTGAGGGAGCCTCTGCTTGTCTATTACTAAACACACCAATCCTTTCTTTTCTCTGCAGACTTGCCTTGACTGACCAAGCTTTAGCCCTGGGCAATGAACATTGAACTGGTCATGCCTGGGGGCAGGCCCTTTCAGCCAAGCCCCATTTTCCCCCTAATGTGCCATTTCATTTTCAAAAGGCAGAGATATTCTAGAGCTATAAATCTCCTCTCTTTCTTCACCCGTTTGCAGCCCCTGCCCTTATGTGAGGCTACCTCTCGGAAGTTATTCACATTGGGTTGGGAGAGGTCAGCCCAACGCACAGTTCCTGGCAGGTGGTCCAACATGGAAGCCCAAGGCCCCGTGCAGAACTGCGGCCCCAAGGTGCTTTAAAGGCTCCCTCTGGAAAATAATGGTCGTGTGCCTTTGTCTGCATCTCTGGGGCTGTCTATGACAGGCTATGCTTCATGACAGATTGCTGTCCAGACACTGACCCCGTATCTCCAATCAGCCTGCCTTCCAACCCCAGTGTAGAACAACTTGACATCCTTCCAGAAAATAAACTCTTTTTACTCTAAAAGGAAAAATAAATGAAAACTGATTGTTGGAGGTAGCCATAGAGAGTGTCCTTAGGAAAGAACACAGAGGACAGAGAGGGGAAACCCTGAACAAACAGATTTTAGAATATCAGAATATAAACAGTCATGGCTAATATCACTGGCCTTTCTCCTGTTTTTCTCCATATATTACTTAGATTTTGTTTCATCCTCCTTTACCTTTCGAATTCTTTCCCAGTCTCTCAATTTAGAGTATTATTATCTTTATTTTCTTTCAAATATCTTTTTCCTTCTGATTCCTCTAGTTTCCCCTTCATTTCATTTCTTTCCGTCCTTTATTTTCCCTTTCCACTCATCTATATGTAAAACCTTATGCTAACCCTATAGTGGATAACAACATAAGCAATGTTGATTAATCCTTCCTTTGCCCCATCTCTGTATCTTATATAGTTTAACACTTATTGCATTCATGGGTCATATTTGATGACATCTAATGTGTCTTTATGTGTATAGTACTAACATAGTAGCCAGTAGTATTTGAAACCTTATTAATATTTATTGAATGAATGAATGAATGAATGAGAGAAAGACAGCCTTTATTAAGAATAGATGATAATGTGCTAGGGAGTGCTGGCTTGGAAGATGCTGATAGGAATTACTAGGGAAAAAACTCCATAGTTAAATGTGCTTGACACACTCTAGGTTAAACAGAACTAAATAAGGCTGTTTAACTGCAGGCCTACTTAGAATCTTTAATATACTAACATGCATTGTGAATCAAAGGAGGTAGATCAAATGCAACATTTGTCACATGTACCTGTTCATGGGACTTGTATACTGGTTTGGATTTATCCTGACCATAATGAGAATCCATTGACGCCAGGACTGACATGAGCCATTAACATTTTAAAGAGCTCCCTCTGGGAACTGTAGATGTCAGCTTGGAAGTCTAAGATGGGAGGTGGGTGGAGGCCCAAAGCAGAGGCAAGTGAGGAGGCTGTTGTAATTGCCTGAATGAGATATTGAGCACCTGAAAAAGGATGATTTGAAAGGGATTTACAACATTTAACCAACATGATGTAGTGAGCCTGGACAGGCCCAGTTTCTGGTTTGGCAACTCGGTGGCTAGTGGTGGCTCCATCAAGAAGTTTGCAGCCTAGTTCAGGACATAGACTTGTGAACAAATAATTACAATAGAATATCACACACAAAAATTGGAAGTAGCTGCAAGGTACTGTGTGAGCAGAGCTCAGAGCTTATAATTATCTAAATGTGTATTTAGAAAAACATATACAAAAACGAGGTGCATGGTTCATGATCTTTCCAACGATAGCAACATGTATCAATGTTCCAGTTGTCCATATTTTTTTTAATTAAATTTTTTTAAAATTGGGTTTCAAAATTCAATTTTGTACTTAAAAATATAAAGAAGTTTTGGGAGAGGGAGTTACAAAATTATAAGAAGATATTTTTAATAGAAAAAAAATGCAGGTAGACATCTCAGTGAAGGCAAGGATTTTGTCTGTCTTGTTCACCCTATATGCCTAGCCCCTAGTGATATGGCCTGGCATGTAAACACTTGTTGAATAATCTGAATTCCAAAGCATTCTATATATGTCTTTAAAAAGTGAATGTAATATTGAGAAATGGTATGATATGATGATTTCATTTAACAAAAAACATGGCTGTTTGCAGCACAATGAGATTCTTCTTTCCATGAAAATTCTCATCTTCCATGTGCTCAATATTCTAAATAGTATTTGCTGTTGTTAGGGAATAGCTCTTCTGCTCTTGGGGGTGGGAGCAGGCTGATTTGGCCTGGGTGTGTGGCAATCCCATAGCTGTACTCACATTTTTGATAATTTAGGTCTCACTATAGCTCCCACTCTCTCACAATTCCATTCTGCATTCTGTTAAGTAAACCATCAGCTTTAAGAGAACAGCCTAGTACTTTGTTCACAAAGCGAGTTGAGTATTGCTTGTATCTTGCAAATGAAGGAAAGCAAACATTTAAGACATACAATTGAGTTTGTTTTAACTCTCTAATGATTGTAAACTAATAGGCATCCCTAAAACATGATAGGATCTCCAGTAGCATAAACTATTTTTTAACAGAAGTTTATAAATTATAAGAAGAATCTGAATTATATTGCCTCGATCATACTCACCCTCTCTCTCCCTCCTCTGCCAATCTCTACAAAGTAATATACAAGTCCTTGATACCCTAAGTATGGTACATGGACCAACAACATCAGCTTCATTGGGTGATGTCTTAGAAATGCAGAATCTCAAGCCTCACTCCAGACTTACTGAATCAAAAGTACCCAGGAAATTAACGTTCACATTTAAGAGTCACTGATATAGACAACTTTTGATTGGCCATGTTAATAGAAATAAAAATAGGGAAGACAAAATGTTTCATTTTAGACATACTTTTTTTATTGAGATATAATTGACATATAACAATGTATTAGTTTCAGGTGTGCAACATGATTCAATATTTGTATATAACGCAAAACGCTTACCACAATAAACTTAATTAATTAACATCTTCACCGTTCAGAGTTGCAATTTCTTTTCTTGACATGAGAAGCTTTAAAATCTACTCTTAGCAACTCTCTTCAAATATACAATACAGCATTATTAACGGTAGTCACCATGATATGCATTTATATCCCTATAATTTTTTTTTTATTTTATAAATGGAAATTTGTACCTTTTATCCCTTCACCCAAGGAATTACAGATAAAATAAATGTTTTTTAAAACTACAGCCGGCCTTGGGAATAAACTCCAAAAATATTATGTCCACCAGCATTATGTCACTTGTCTGCAAAGGTAGAGAGAGGCACCTGGAGGGACCATTTCTTCATAAACACAAGATGGGCAAAGCCTGGAGGTGACATTTCCTTTTCCAAGTTCAGGACCCCTAGTCAGAGGGTTATTTACACGTCAGTCGCAGCGTGTTGGTCAGTGTTCCAGGCTGTCAGCTCAGCACCGCCCTGCTCTTCTGTAACAAGCGCCATCAGAGCTCAAGCTACACAGAGCTTTGAAAGGTTAGTCAAAGACCACATTGTGTGCCTTGAGCTGCAGGAGCGGCTGCACTAATTTGGATTGTGACTTGGCTTGTCTTCCCCCCACTCTTCCTGAGGTCTGAGCTGGGTTGGTGTCAATCAGTGGTGTCACATCATTCAAGCATTAAAGGATGGTGGCCCTCCCAATCCTTAAAGTAGTTTTTAAGGTAAATTTTAGTAAGACATTTGGACTGTGTTATGTAACTCTGCCCACTCAATACCAGTAACAGTCACCATGGCATCTTTTTGCATACTTACAGAAGGCATGTATCATGTCCAGTGCATTTAATTTGTACCCTAGTTGGTCAAAGGAGTATTAAGTTTAGAGCCAGAAGGCCTGGCTTGAGTCCTGCTATTGCCACTTCTTTTGTGCCTCAGTTTACTTATCTATAAAATCAGCATATTCTCTATCTCTCATCAAAATAACACACATGAAATCATTTTGTAAACTGTAAAAAGGCATTCTACAAATTAAGGTGGAGCCACACCTGAACCAAAGATGAAATCCAGTGTAATCAGTGCTTCATGTTACAGGATGTAGGTCACAGTCAGAGATTTCAAATTCGAGCATTAGCTATAAAACCCAGAATAATCAAGGATCATTAGAATCAGGGATTACTTTATGACTTTGCTTTAGCAGCAAACATTAATTAGTTTTCCACTAAGTATGAACGGCTTCCTGTTATAAATGATAATTAATTGCCAAATAAAACTCTAATAGAAATATTCTTTGAGCTAATGAAGCAGATGAACACAAGTAAACAAAGCAGAGCCTTATCTTTTTTAAAGATGATGGCTGGAACAGGTCATTACTGTGACACAGTCCTACCTGGCAAAGACACTCTCCCTTCTCTTTTCTCCATTATGTGGAAACGTCCCCCATTCTCTTGGCTTTAGGTGATGACAGCAGGCCACACACTACAAAAAAATCTGTTTTCTTATTCTTTTTCTTGTCTTCTTGTGTAATGATTACTTTGTTGGGTCTCTTTTCTTCTGATCCTTCTTCACTGATTTTTATCTCTAAATGTTCTGCTTTCCTGACTCTTCCCCTAACTCTGGTCTCTGCCAAATCAAGAGTAGAATTTCATGAAATTTCTTATCTGATTAGTAAAGTGTATATAGGTTGTTTTTCTCCTTATTGTCTCATTCTTCCCTTCTGAACTTCCACTGGCAACTTGGTATATTTTGTTTTTTAAAAAAAGAGCTATTGGGGTAGAGGAAGGTAGACTCTTTTTAACATGTGGAAGTATGGAGATAAGATGGAGGAAAATAAGATAATTATTTCCATCTTTAATGAATCAAATGTCTGCTAGCAGGAGTGTTTTGTGAATTACAGAAGATTTTTTTTTTAAATTCCTTAGAGGAAAGACTTATGTTGGAAAGAAGAATGGTGTTAGGGCCCAAGGCAGTCATTCTTTGACACAGTCTGCATTCACACCCTTGATAACGTGCATTGGCTGGGATTGGTAAGGCAAACTGATGAGCTGAGACCTGGGGAAGTGATTCTGGAAGCACTTGGGCCATACTACTGCCCTCGTGACTTCGCTTGGCATATTATTCTATGAAAAGTTTCAAGTTTTCTAAGTTCTCTTATCCTTCACGAATTCAGTGCAGACTTGTATAACTCTTTGATGCGGTTTCATTTCCAGTTTGGACAAAGAGGCCTTAGCCACCAACTCTGCTCGTCTCAGACTTAGGAGGACCAAAGCTTCGGCATCCAGATTCTAAGTGGCTTTCTAGATGAATAAATAAGACTTGCTCAGTAGCCAGGCAGCTATTTAGTAATATTCTTCTGGGGCCCTCACGATCTCCTAGAGATTACTAACAATCAGTCAATCTGTTTTCTTGCAATGTGGACAGATCTTTCAGTTTTTTAGAAAATAAACTTTGCTAAGAACAGTAGCATTTGTTCCTTTTGATCATAGATGAAAAGGACTAGAGTCTCAGCCAGAAATGGTACCTTGGGAGTAGTCAGGAGGACTTGAGAGCATAATAAAATTCAGGTATCTACACCATGGAAAAAGAGACTACGATTTTCCCAGACTAGAGATTTCTTACTCCTTCTAAATGAAATTGGGTAACAATTTGAATATTCTTGTTAGAATGGAGTGTGTTTTCTCTCATTACACTTTGAGTCAATAATTATGTAGATCCACTTTTCATGTCCATTTAAAATTATTGTTCTAGAATGCATTCATCATGGTTATTAATAGTGTAAATGACAACCCTAATATAAATTAACTTAAAAACCAATTGTGTATGTATGTATTTATGATTCAAATCCCATGAAAACTGGAAATATGTGCATAAAATATAGTGCTGGGCCAAGACAAAACAGCACTAACTGAAAAGAAAACTTGTAGTTGACCTGATAAAAATAAAAAAATAGGCCTAAGAAATTTAATAATAATAATGACAATTTTTGAACAAATAACTGCATAGTTTATGGTTCCCTCATTTTTAAATCCCTAATCTTTGTAGCAACTCAGCAAGAGGTATTATGTTCCCATTTTTCAGAGGATGAAATGAAGGCTCTGAAGGTGGGACAAGTGACCCATGTTATTTAGTTATTAATTTCTCTCTATCTTCAAAGCCCATGTTCTCTCCACAATGTCAACTATGCTTCTGGTCTCAAGTATTTCCTTTTTGTTTGGCTTTCAAAATTAATCTATGTTTGAGAATTAAAAGCTATTTCTACAGTGTATAGCAATAGGGAGTGAAAACGAAGAAATAGGTTATTTGAAAGCAAAGAAAACATTAAGTTAAATTGAAAAATATGAATGAGACACATTCAAGTTTTATAGTGACTTGAAAGACAAAAAGCATCGCATTACCTGGGGCTGTCTCTGGATGTGGTGCATAAGCCAAATGTCCACATTGGAACTGCCAAGTCTTTTGATGGCCCCACCCATTTCACTACTACTGGGTCACAACTCTTAATCAAAGTCACTTCAAAGACCCCAAACAGATTGATTCACATGTGAATGCTACCCAAACTGTCTTCCAAAGGAGGAGGGATTCTAGTCTTATGTTCCTTTGAACCTACTGTTGCTCATTTACCAGTATTTACTTTGCATGGCCTATGGCTGAACCATGGAAATTGGAAAACAAACTCCTATTCAGCAAGTCATGTCAAAGGTGACTGCAGAGCCAGAGAGTTGACTGTGGGACAGACATTCTTTCTGATCAGGAGGCCTTTTCTGCAGTGCTGCTGTCTCCACAGTTACATACCTGTGCATGGAAGCCTTTGGTTTATCTCGTCTATGTGGGAAGTCCCAGACGATGCCATCAATCTGAGATGCCCATTTGACATTCCAACAATGGTTGTAGGGGGAGAGAGAGAGAGAGGGAGAGGGAGGGGGAGAGAGAGAGAGAGAGAGAGAGAGAGAGAGAGAGAGAGAGAGAGAGAGATATTACCCAATCCTGAACAAAGTTTTTCTGAATTGTACTACAATGGTCAAGAGAAGATTCAATAGGCACTTGATTCAGAAACACACTTTGTGCCCTGTCAAACACACAGTTAAGCAAGTATTTTTCACTTAAGAACATAAAATGGGTACTGTTCAAGAATTCAGTGAAGAGGGAGAATAGCCACATTCCTGAGTTTTCCTATGGGGGAAACTCATATTCCCCTAGAATAATGCAGCTACAGTGTGCATCACTGCCTAATGGTCTTTTATGAGGACCGTATTTCCAGCTGGTCATTCTTATGGCAGAGTCAGGAAAGGAGTGCAAACTATGTTGCATTTGAATGATTTGTGCGTTTTGTGGTTCCCAAACCAGAGTTGCTGGTATTATTACTAGTCTAGGTTGGACATTAAAAATATTTCAATTGGATTCTTCCAAGACATTTTCAAACACATTTTAAAGTTCTTTTGATGTGAGAAATTTAAAAACTCAGATGAAATTATATGTCCCTTTATTTTTTTACCTGGAAGAAAGTACTTTGCATATGCATTTCTCATTCTATGTTGCAGTAAGTTTCAATTGTTAAATTGCCTTGGAAAATATGTGCTTCTCACCCTCACAGCCATCATTATCACCATCATGATCATTGCTAACAGAATTCTTTGGAAGCGTAGCTGAATGGCATGTCTATGATAGAAGCCGAGTCATCTTCATGTCACTTGAATTGAAATAAAGATGAAGCTTTTCTTATGGGAAAATCCTTGACTAAGGGATTTGCTGCCAAACTCACATCACTCCAGCCAGCTGACCTTTAGGGCAAGGTGCAAAGTCCATCTGCTTACACAGACTTTTACTCCATGGGGGTTAATTTGAGAAAAAATTTCTCAGACATGATATGGAGGAGATGGGAGTGTGAATGTTAATGTTTATTTCATCCTTTTGAAAATGTCTAATGTACTTTATAAATGTTCTAAATGCCTCACAAAAATAGAACAAGTATTCATTCAATATATCACAGAATGTCATTTAGAAGTCTAAATGAATTAATTATATGAAATGAAATGATAAAAATTTAAAATACATATTGAAAATAAAAATTCAAAGACGTCATGATGGGAATAGCACATTGTGTTGTAAATAATTGTTTTAATCACCATTCAGATCTCAATAGAGCTGAAATAAAAGCAAGTGAAGAGATAAAAATAGGGAAGTATCCATTAAGAGGTCCTATGGAGAGTCCAGGGTCAATTATAGTAATCTCATGTGTCTTCTGCAAAATATCCCCCCGTCCTCAGGGTATTGTTACTGCAGAAGTGGTCTGCAAGGTTATCTCCATGTACAAGACCTCCTTTGACTTATAGTCCAAACCTCCTGCTAAGACCACAAAATGCCTCACATCATGCTCTCATTCATCTAGGTTATGTCACTCTGGGGTGGCATGTGTAGGCATGAGGAAAGCAGAGGGGGCAGGTCAGTAGTTAGATATAAAGGAGCTGAATATCCCGTTCTCACGTATTGCCCATTCTTCACACATTTCCTTCCCCCAGGAATCCATTTCCTAGAATTTCCTCATTAGACCATGAGTGAGAGGTATTAGGTTTGAAATATTCCCTTGTTATATCTTTAAAACTTAACTAAGCAATAGTGACTACACACATTTTTACAGAGTTAGGGGCAAAATCTAGCCAAGAACACAACTTTCCAGCCTCATTTTTAATTCACCAAATCACATCAGCACATGAACATGTATCTATGTGTGTAGGGGGCCAGGGTATGGTTGTGACAAAGTGACGGTTGGTATGTAGAACTGAGATGTATAACATGGGTCTAAATAATATTATAGGTCTCAAAATAGCTCTGTTCAACATCAGGCTTAGTTTTTAATTTTCATTCCTCTCCTCTGTAAGAAACCTGAGCATTAAGCTGCAATCGATACCTGCTGGAATTAGCTTGTTCAGTAATAAAACTAATGAAAATACCTGACACTGGTGGGCATTTCCATTGTGCCAGTGTAACTCCAAGCATTGCTTAATTTAAATCTCACAAGTACCATTTGGGGTGGGTGCTATTGTCATCTTCATCTTACAAATGAAAAAAACTGAGCCTAACAGCTGAAGTAACTTGTTTGGGGGTCATCTAGCCAGCTAGTGGGGAGCTGGAACTGACCCCTTAGCCTGTATTATTAATCACTGTGCCCTGCAGCTTTCTCAGGGCAACATGCACCCATTGGCCACCCAATGGACTGGGTGGACCCCAACACCCACTTCACTGGGGAGATGGTTTGTCTGGTTTAGTAGAGACCATTTATCAAAGGAACAGCTTGGGACATAGCTAGACACAAACTAATTCCTGAGCAAAATAACCAAGGAAATATCTGCCAAAAACAAGCCAGTTTTGATGTAGAAAGATCATTTGTTATTTGCCCAATAGTCATTTATATACAAATGGAGGCTGATATAAACCTAAATATTTTGCCCTTGCATAGAACACGTTGAATGCTGTCTTTGAAATCTGGTTCACAGTGTGAATTTGTCTCTCAAATCTACACTTCCCAGAGTCCTACTCTTTTGGTCAGAATTATGAGGCTCTCCAGGCTGGCAGTTTGGAGAGAAGTGAGGCCTGAGTGCATCTGCCACTCAATCTGCATTTGAGTCCGGAGCGTGATTGTTACCCACTGGTGACGTGCTTGTGAATCAGACTGGAGGCTTGAATTCCTCTCCCTCGACCCCTTTTGAAATTGCATGTGATAGAATGCAAGCCTACACCTGCCAGCAAAGAGTACAGCGTGGGGAAGAACTCCATACCACAGATAACTGGCATGCATGTGTCTGGTGGATTTAATTAGACACAGTGTCTATTAACAATTTCTGCAGATGTTCACATCAAATCAGCTGAACTAATTTTCTCACACTCTTCGGTTTGGCCTATTTTCTCTTTCCCAAGTGTATCTGCTCTCGCCTTAGTCTTATGGTGCCCACATGCAAGCAGACTTCCGCTGCTCCTAGAATCCAGATACTTGATTCATTGTGTGATGTTGAACAGATTCCCTTGCTAGTTGATGCTTAGTTTTCGCTATGAAATGCATGTTGTTCATGGCTAAGGGCTTTATCCGGAGGGTAGGGAAAGAGTGGCTGTGTCTGGCTGAGAGCTACAGTGTCTGACACAGAGAATGTGCACACTGGGTTTGCTGAGACCCATTGGCTGGCTCAGTCAAATAATTAAAAAGAACAGTGGCTGCCTTGAACAGTCCTGCAGAAGCACTTGGTGAAATCAAGTGCTCGTGGTCCCAGAAAGCTAATGCTTGTTCTAAAAATTGCAGCTTGTTCTTTAAGAGTGTCTTAGAGCATGTCTACATAGCTAAATACACTGGATGAAAAAACTAAGCACATTATAACACAGTGCAAAGAAGACTTGAACCAGGAATGAGGGGATTTGAGTGCTAGTCTCCTTCTCATCCCTCGCTAGCTGGGTAAGCTTGGCAAGTCACTTCGACTCTCTCAGCCTTAGTTTGTTCATTTATAAAACAGTGAAGTAGGGTTGTTGATCTTTAACATTCTTCTAATTCAAAAATTTTGTATTTTTTAAAAATAGCTAAATGGCACTGTTTTTCTCTGCCCTACAAGCATGACTCATGATCACCTAATAACGTTAAAATAACAATAGGCACTGAGCTTTACATATATCGTGTCTTTCAAGGCTCACTAAAGTCCTGGCAGACAGATGTAATTATTATGCCCATTTTACAAAAATCACCCCCAAAAGCAGATTTTAAAATGCCTCTAAGACAATTAAGAGATCTATAAGGTCAGTATTGACACAAACATAGTGAGAGGGTCTAAAATATGGTATGTGACCACTTTACTTTCTGTCACACTGAGCCTCAACTACCTCTGTGAAATGGGTATATTTTACCTCTCCAAAGCATATATTCAGAGCAGATGAGCTTTTCAGGTTATTTTCAGATCTAGAATGCATGTGCAATACCTAGGTGGTTTTCTCTAATCAGGAGTTGGTTATTTGGAAGTCAGAGAAAGCTTCTGTTAAGAAGGAACATTCAGGGCCAGCTGAGTGGCGCATTGGTTAAGAGCTGGTTTTGGGACGCCAGCGGCCCCAGTTCGGATCCCACATATGAGGGCCAGTGACACTCCCCTCTACAGCTAACAACAGCTCCACCTGGAGCTGGGCTGTGTGAGCCCCGGCGATGGTGTAGGCTGCAGCCCCTGCTGCAGTGGGCTGCCATAGGCTACAGTGAGTGGCCGGCAGCCAGCGTGAGCTGCCAATAGCCACGGTGAGCGACCATCCAGAGGCCGGCAACCGATCTGCCTCATCCATGATGAGCGCAATAAGGATACCAACATGGGCCAGTGAAGCAACATCCTCCCCAACTAGACTGAAGAACAAAAAGACAGCAACTTGTCTGTTCCCCTTCCCCAATTCCCCAATGCTGTTCCCCTCCCCCAATTCCCCAATAAAATCTTTAAAAAAAAAAAAAAAAGAAGGAACATTCATAGACCATTTAGAAATAAGACTATAGCTAGTAGGAAATATCAGACCAAGGCATTTGAGGAAGTTTTAGGACAAGCCTCTGATGACTGATATGAGACTGGGGATAAAGAGAGAAGACCTGATAAAGATGAAAACCAACAAGGTAACTTACATGGGTTTGAAGCAAACCTAAGAATCTGCTATGAATGGCCTCCGTGTTAAATATCATGTGCATATGTATTTTAGTTTATTCATTCATATGCTAGCTTGTCACTTTCATGTTTCTACTATTTTCAAGATGATACATTTTCTAATTACTTTTAGTTTTGGGGTTAGAGTTTTTGACATCTCAAATATAAGGTCACTCCTACACCTATCAGATACACCCATTTCCCTATAAATTACCTAGGAGCATGCATTACAACCAGACTTCACATTTCAAGCACAGGCCTGAAAGCAGTAACACAATAACAGGACAAATATGTTTTTATTTTGCATGAATAAATATGCACATTGCACTGAGTCTAGCAAATGGATTCCCTAAGGCCCATGAACATCAAGCATTAAAAAAGTAAAAGTATGGGCCGGCCGAGTGGCGCGGCGGTAAAGCGCTGGCTTGGGAAGCCAGCGGCCCCGGTTCAGTCCCACATGTGAGGGCCAGTGGCACTGCCCTCAAAAAAAAAAAAAAAAAGAGTAAAAGTATGTTAGATGAGCCAACATAAATAGGTGAGCACTATCAGTTCAATAGTATTTATGCAGTTCTAGAGATTTATATAGGAAATTCCGTGTCATGCTCCATGGCATAAGCAACATGGTTTGATAAAAAAAATAACCCTGCACCAGGCCGGCCGAGTGGCGCAGTGGTTAGGCGCTGGCTTAGAAAGCCAGCGACCCCGGTTCGGGTCCCACGTATGAGTACCAGTGACACTGCCCTCAAAGAAACAAACAAACAAAATAAACCTGCACCCTGTAACTGTACCATATGCAAAACATAATTGGTTAAGAGATTTATGAGGAAGTTATAAGGATCAAGTAATAGAAGAGTGATCAACATTTATTTCTCTAACAATTTGATTTTTTGGACTCTTTACAACCTTTTTATTTTTTTAAATTGAGATATAATTGACATTAGTTTTAGGTGTACAACATAATGATTTGATATACATATTTATAGCAAAATGATTGCCAGAATAAGTCTAGTTAAAGTCCGTCACCTCACATAGTTACAATTTATTTTTCTTGTGGGAACTTTTAAGATTTACTCTCCTAGCTACTTTCAAATATACAATACAGCACTATTAACTATAGTCGTTGTGCTATACATTGCATCCCCAGGACTTATTTATTTTATAACTGGAAGTTTGTACCTTTTGAACTCCTTCACTTATTTCACCCACCCCACCCCCATCCCACTTCAGAACAACCAATTTGTTCTCTGTAGCTATGAGTTTGGCTGTTTTTCTTTTTTTAGATTCCACATATAAGATCCTATAGTATTTGTCTTTCTCTGTCTGACTTATTTGATTTAGCATAATGCCCTCAAGTTTCATTCATTCTATCACAAATGGCAAGATTTCTTCCTTTATGGCTGAATAATACTCCATGGTGTATATATGTATATATAGGGGTGTGTGTGTGTGTGTGTGTGTGTGTGTGTGTGTGTGTTCCACATCTTTAGCCATTCATCCATCAATGGGCACTTAGGTTGTTTCCATATCTTGGGTATTATAAATAATGCTGCAATGAACATGGGGTTGCAGATACCTTTTTGAAATAGTGATTTTGTTTCCATTTGATTTTTAAAATAGTGCATTTGAAATGGTTTTTTCTAAGTTTTCAGAACTAGACACTGAAATTAGCTTTGGTGAGGGAGTGCTTTTCATCCTGGAAGCATTCCTTTTAGAGGCAGGATTGGTACATGGTTCTTCACAGGCCTTCCAACAAATAAGAAAGCAAAGCCCATGGCCACCCTCAGAAGAAAAGCATTTACTCTCATAGAAAAGGACACACCCATTTTCACCTTGTATAAATAAGTCTCATAAGGGCGGAATTATCTATACACAACTTATTAGGCTGATTACTATCATTTTTAGTACTATGTATATTAATTTATTCTGCAAAGAAATTTTTAACGTAAGTTACCTAAAATTTCCAACTCTATGTACCTAAGTGCAGTGTTTTATTATCCGTCTTTAAAGATTAACATGCTATGCACAAGTAAATTATACAATAATGTAAACTTCACCACTTACACAAAGAGCTATTTTTCATGGAAATTTGCTTTAAATATATATTTTTTGTTTCTGCCTTATAAAATAGTGGGTATTGCACATAGTGATAGCATTTAAACTTGTCATGGTGAATTGGAGTTTTCTCCAGCAATAAGTTTGTTTTTTTTTAATGTAGGAGTATAATTCTGTCCTGAATTTCCCCTTCTTCTGAGCAGAATGTCAGTTGTCACATCATCTGTCCCTTTAACAGTTCTCACCTTTCCCTTTCCCTTCTTCAGTGTTATTTATGACCAGGAAAATGCACCCAAACTAAGGGATGATAAGGCTTGGAGTGAGTTCCTAATGAACTAAAGTGTGTAGCTCTAGGGTAAGGGATTTGTGACAAAGACTTTAGGGACAGTCCTGGGGCACACGATTTCTTTAAACCTGACCCTAGAAGAATGAAGTGTAATGTAATAGTTTTCATATTCCTTAAGGATTACAATCCAGTGTTTGCCAAATGGTTGAAAACTAAAAATTCATGATATGAATGTGCAGTGTGTATGGCTCACATATTTTATGGATGCATAAAGAAGGGGTCTTTTCTTTATCTCAAACTCCTCCAGTGTGAATCCATAATTCCCATCAAAGCCATGCCAGAGGGGAGGCCTGTCTTTTCGAGGCTTCTCCATGATCTAACAATCTCTGCCCCAACCTCCACTCCCCAGGCATTTTTGTTTTCATGCTCCACAGTATCATTCTATAAAGCAAGCCACAAAATGGGGCTGGGAACGCTTTTGGCAAAGAATGCCCCTGTTCTGTTGGATACCCCAGAGGTGTCCCCGAATGAGGCCACAGGCATCCTTAGGAGGCTGACCCGACCCTGGGAACTTTGGGGGTTGACACAGGGGTCGAGAATCGATGTCCCTTGGATGCCTGCAGTCCTGTTATATGACCCCATCCCACTGGGTGGCTGTCAGCATCACAGCGGACATTCATTTTGACTAGAAATCGTGCCTTATTGTGAGAGGTCACACTGGTCATGAAAGGAACATTTTCATAAAAAGATCTGTTAGAATTCTGCTTGGGAAATTGTGGAGCTGCTGAATTTGCATCCTCCAGGTTATTCTTCATCAAATGTATTTATTTATTTTTTACTTTTCTATAGATTGAGATCAAAAAATAATAAATTACCTTCTGTTTCTGCCACAGACAAGGGACATCACAGATGATTCATCTTCCACTCCTCTTCCTTCGTAAAAAATACAGAAGGTATTGTCAAGGTCATCTCAGCACAACATCACCTCCATTCCACAAAAGAGGAAGCTATTCTTTTGTGGAATCACTTCCTCTTATCATTTGTGCCAGGCACTATGCCTTAAGCCTTATGTACCCTGCAGGATGACATATCTTAGGGGAAAGAAAGTGATACCTTGGAAGTTCTATGGTGGTTTACTTTTTACCCCAACAGGCTCCATTATCTAGTTTCTTTTGACTTTGGATTTATCAAGTGGTATATATATATGTAGGCATCATTGAAGTATGTATTTCCATGATTCCTGGCAATTCAGGAAAGAAAGGGCACATGCTTAAAAGAATGGAGAGGAGTCCCCTGAGAATTGCTTGATCCCCCCTTTGTGTTCTCAGGTTAGCAAGCCAGTTACCATCACCTGTGCAGTCCCATTCCACAGAGAAAGCATGGGAACTTACATATGGATCTCCTCCTTTATTTAAACACAAGAAGAGTTTCAGGAAAGTGAGATTGCCTTCTGTAAGTTGCAGGAAAACCAACCTGCTATCTGGGGCATTGGCAGCGGGGTGTGGGGTGCCTCAGGAAAGACTAATTAGGAAAAGCAAACGCTCTCACCCTAGACCCAGAGCTGCCCCCGTTCCATCTCAGGCCATCGGCCCTAGGTGCCCCTGGCAAGGAGGCTGCCCAGCTTCCCAGGTTCTGAGGACTTCTCAGCGATGAACCAGACACTGCATATAAGTTACCCCACACACTACGGGGTCCTGCTATCCCAAACCCTGATTTGCTCACTCAACCAACCCCAACCACATTTTTGGTATCTATTGCTCAAAAGAAAGACATTTCTGTTCTTGCCCTAAATGACTGGGCTTTGTCACAGGTTTAAGAAATCTCTAAAAATCTGGAGAATTCAACTTGGAGTCAAAATAAGTAGCAAAGGAATAAAATAAGAATCTGTTTTCCTTTATTAAGATTAAACAAACATGTAATCAAATAAGCATTTTATTGGTAATAAGGTAGTAATAAAAATATATTTAAACACACATAAAGAGGTTACTCTACACCCTCATGATTCTTATAGCTTTGCATTTAGCCTTTTAATTTTCCAATTCACTCTATCACATATATTTTACACAAATTATTACCAGGTCAGACACATGAAAAAGTATCAAATATTTTCCTATTGGTCTTTGGCAAGTTAATAATATTTGCGGTCATATTAGATTAATCTGCATAGAGATGTTTCAAAAATAATGTATCCACCACTATACATTACTATATATTAATATTTCTTATAGTCTTTACCAGTGAAAAGGTGGACATGAGTGAATTTCATAGTCACCTCAGTTTAACAACATTAACAGCTGGTTAAAACTGTCTTTTAAAATAGCCTTAAAAAATAGAACCATCACCACAGTTACTGAATTTTAAACCTTTACACATTTGTGTTCTTGGGTCAAAATTGAGTTTCTTAATCATTTCATAGTGTATGTATGTCAAGTCATTATGCTGTACACCTTAAAATTATATCACTCTGTATGTCAATTATATCTCAGTAAAATTGGGAAAAAAAGTTTTCTAAGTTTCTTTTCCAGTAGACAGCCTAAGATCATATATCATTCTCTGTATACAAAATCATATTAGTAAAATCTTAATAAAAATCACATCTACATAATACCAATAAAAGAAATTCTGTGCCTATTTTTCCTCCCCCCTTCTGTCAATACAATTTTCTTAATAGTTTCTTTAATTTTTCTCTTAATTATCTACAAGAAACTCAGGTAAAAATAATAAAAGAGAAGACCTTCTCAATGAAGGCATAGAAATTATAATTTACTAAAGTAAAGATTGAAAGATCATTTTTTGAGCATGTGATAACTCAGAGATCAGGGTATATGATCAGCCATCTTTAACATAAACAAATAACATTAATTTTAGAAATGTTTAACTTTGGGATCTGAAAAGATAGTCTACTGGGAAGTAATCATACAGTTCTAAAGTGGCATGAGGAACATTCCATTGGCACATGAAGTGCTCCGAGGCAGCATATATTGTTACATAAATATACTCCTTAGTTAACAGAGATGTCTTAGTCATGCTCTTGACCTTAAGAGATACTGGAATATATGGACATTAGAAGCATGTTGTAGCTATACTCTCTTCTCAAACACTTTATGTTTGGGGAGAGATGAAAATAAGAGTAGCGGGGAGAGGAGTTAAATAAATAGTAAAATATGAGGGAACTTTGAAAAGGAGTAGATCTTTTTTATACTCTTTCTTTTTTTCCCTTCTTGAATAGTGTCAAGGCACAAAGGCTCGGTGGGTTTCACTCAGCAGACGCTTAGCCAGGGATCCCCCCTACTCTAGGGTCTGTAAGTGCCAGGAGGGCTCCAAACTTGCATCCCTCCCCTCTGCCTCCTTCTTAGCATCCCTCCCCCAGTCTCATTCCCAAATGCAGTATGCAATCAAGTGTGACCCTTGCCTTTTCTGTCCTCAGAGCTAGACCAGGAAGCATGTTAAGTGACCAGCTTTGATTTGGACCCAGCAGCCCTTATAAAATAGACACAGACATCTTTAAAGGAAAGATGGCATAAAATGTACAATTATCAGTTATAAAAATGAAAATAATATGGAGCAAAGGGCTTTGTTACCTTTAGGAGTTTTATGAGGAGTTGTTTACTAGCTGAATATATGCACATCCTGTATCTGCATCACTTGGGGACACTGCTGACCTCTTCTAATCAGAAGAAAGTTTCACAAATGAGGTGAAACACACTATTTCATGCAAAGGGAATTTACCAGAATATCAAAAGCAAATAACCAGCGTGAATGTGGACAATATTGCCCTTGGATTATATTCTCTCAACCCTGCATTGATGCAAAAAAACCTCAAGTGTTTTAGTCCTCTGGGTTACTCTACCCACAGACAATATTTCACAGCTTAGAAGAATAATAAGAGGAAGTTTATTATTCCATCTCCAGTTGAGAATTTGCAGATGCACAGTCTAAGCTTAGCTTGGAACCTAGGACTTGTATCACATCATCGGCCAATGAGAAAGCCAATAGTTTACAATCACAGTCATTTATGAAACAGTGCACTGGGCAGTACAGTGTCTAGTGTCCATTATTAATTCATGGCCAGTTCTGTCCAAAGTCCTTGGCCTTTGGCCTTTTGCCCGACAGCACAATAGCACAATAAAGTTCAAGCAACACTATTTACCCATTATCCTCACTGTTGTTTACACATGTTAAAAGAAACAACTTCATTAAGGTTTGAATTATTTCATGAGGATGACCTTTCTGCTTTCCCTGGTCTCCACTCACACGCACAGCACCTCAACTCCAAAGATGAGCTAAGGGACATCTTTTGAACTTGGCGCCAATGATGCCACCTTGTGGGCACTAACCCTTTTCTGAAAATAACAGCTCATTACAGAGAGCTGCCTGCCAGCCTTCCCGGGCCTGGGATACGTTCTCCTCGGAGCCTCCAAAGGTTATTCCTACTGCCCACCCCCGGCCACGCCGCGCTCCCGCTGCACTGCCCAGACTGTTGGCCTTTTGAAGGTGGCACGCAGCGCCGTTGTCATTAGAGTTGAGCAATGCAGCGTCGTTCCTGGCTTTGCCAGGCTTCATTCCGGGGAGGCACAAATCGCTTCCAGGAGGCTTCGCATATGATTAGCGTGAGCCAATGAGAAGGCTCGAAAGAGGCAGAGGTTGCCAAAAGAGCAGATGTGTCTGAAGTCTGCATCAGTTCATCTGGTGACCTCCTGAAATCGGTGAAAGATTTATATTGCTAATTATAGACTTTTTTTTTCTAATTTAGCCATTCTTCTCTTGATTAGAAAAAAGTGGAGATTCAGTTCCAGACTAAAACCGAATGTTCCTTTAGGAAGGGTGTCATCATCTTTAGGGGTTTTTGCAAAACCACAATTTAGACTTTCTTGAGTTAGACTGGCAAAACACACACACACACACACACACACACACACACACACACAGCTATTTACAGTTAACTCAAATTCTGGAGCTCAGCACAATAAAAAAATAAATGTACTTTGGTTGGAGTGTGGTGTTCATGATAACTTAAAAGTTGTGAAAATAAACTGGAGCTGCCTGGGAATTTGTGTGTTCATCAGATAATTATTACTGAGGTGACAGACCATGGAAGAAATTGAATAAGTAGCCAGGCCACACTGCAGTGGTTAATTGTTAGAAGTATTTGTTTTCTACAGTTAGATATTGTTTGGGCCGTGAGGATTGTCTTCTGCCGCTAAAGAGAAAAGAAAAGAAAAGAAAAGAAAAGAAAAGAAAAGAAAAGAAAAGAAAAGAAAAGAAAAGAAAAGAAAAGAAAAGAAAAGAAGAGGAAAGGGAGGAGAGGAGAGGAGAGGAGAAAGGGGAGGCGAGAAATAGAACAAATCCACAAAGCTTTCTGGAAGCGGGTGGTAAAGGGGCAGGAGGTTATCCCTTTTCTCTGATTCACTGGCTTGCCTGTGGGGCTGCTTTACATGGATTCAAGTTTTCTGTAGCTGTTTCCACCAGCCCCATCAATATGAAAGCACATTCCTGTCAATTTGCCTTGAAAAATGAAAACACAGGTTTCCTGTGTCTCTCAGATGGGTTTAGCCACAGAAATACATGCCAAAAATAGAGCAAGAAGTGTAATTCATCCTCAGCCAGTGAGTTTCCTCTTGCATTAAAAGAATTTAAGATGATCTCTAAATCTACCTTCCTAAGTTCACTGCAGGGCTCCAAGTCCAGAGATAGCAGATGGTACGCATGCATTCATAGGAGGTCCACACTGAATCAGGAATATTTTCTAGTACTATGACAAAAGATTTTCTTGCCATATCCTTCCAGGAATGAAACATGAGCTGTTTCTTTTGAACTTTTTTTTTTTATTTTAACCAAAAGCAAATGAATCAAGTGGTATGAGGGAGTTTTCAATGTTAGCATGTGAGTTACATTGTCATTATTGACATTCAGTCAAGTTCAGTAGATTTTGACCAGAAAGTATACATGGGCTTTACATAGTAATGCCAGTTTCCTATCTTGCTGTGTAAAAGAAACAAACAAATGCTACTGGCAAGAATTCCTCTAGCCATATCTTAGGCGACTGTGCCTGGGTCCCACGCAGACCTAGATATGTAGAACCTGACCTCAAATGGCCACATGAGACAACTCCAGACCACTTATTTCCTAATCCAGGAAAATTTGTTGTCAGGAACTTGATTGCATATGAAAAGAATGTTGTTTTATTTCAGAACCAAAGATTTCCGACAAGATAGAGCATGAGCTTTCTGAAAGGAGGGATCTTTTTGTGTTGTTGTTTTTTTCTCACAAGCATGCTCAGACATAGCTTTCCTTTCAGCTAATTAAGCTGTTTTAAAGCAAACTGGTCAAACAGTGACATCTTAGTGGGGAGCCTTGGAGTCAATTGCATGATGTAGAAGGCAGGACACTTAAAGGGTGACTTCTATTATTGTTTTCTCTGGCTGAATATTTTCTACTTGGTCAATGCTGCCAGAGTGACCCCACACAATTGGGAGAATTCAAAGCCACTGGCCTCAAGAGATGCCATTAAGAAGACAACCACAGAATAAGATTTCATGGTCAGAAGCCAAACTTACTCTCTCCTACCAAGCCCTGATGCTTACAATATTTTATATGTATGTTTTCTTCCTGTCATTAGCATACTGTTAAAACAGCTAAATGAAACGAGAACACAGCCATTGGGAATTGCTATAAATAGTTATTCTTGTGTTAATGTAAAACTCACAGGCTTTTTTGTAAGGGAAGTAGTTGAGAAAAATGTCAACTTCTAGATTAATGATGGTTCCTTTAAAAGAATGTGTGCAATACCCAGAACAAAATTTCTCTTAGCTAAATACATAGTAAGGATGATAGACTGTCTCCCTGATCAAATATTTTTTAAACACTATATGACATCCTTTGTCGAAATGGATGGACATGGATTTGGTGTTTTGATATTTGTCAAGATGGCACATACTTTCTCACGCTGAAAGAAAAACACAAAATTTAAACTTAAATGATTGCAAGATTGTGGAAAATTCTTCTCTTTTGTATTTCTCATATTAAATCCTAGCCACTGAACCCATCAGTAGGCTGGAAATGTGTTTTTTAAGGCTCACAGTGTTAGAGGAGATTTTTTTCATTAATAGCAAATGATTCATTATTTCTTGCCAATTAACATAACGTTTTTACTAAACAATATGATCCTGGGCCTAATTACAATGAAAACCATGTTAAGATGTGTCTTCCTACAGGGGTCAGATGCCACATGTTTAGACAGGAGACCTGTACAAAAGGAACTGAAGAAAAGAGTTAAAAACAGAAAGAAGAATGATAACATAGTTACTTTTCAACTCTTTCACAGGAGATGTCACACGTAAGTCAATATTTATTTAAAGAGTATCCTATTATAGTTTTCTTTTGACTTTTCAATAGCAACTATACTAAACACAAGTGATTCTTGAAAACAGAGCCTCTTGATAATAAAGAAAGGGGGCGATGAGGACCAATGCTTGCCTATAACAGAGGAGTGTTACTGAGAACAGCATTACTGGGTGCATTGTTGCTTCATGATTAAGAGAGAAGCTTCAGGAGCCAAACTGCGTGGGTACCTATTTCTTCTCCACCGCTTCTCACTGTGGGGCCTAAGGCAGGGTATGTAACCTTTCTGTTCCTCAGTTTTTAACCTGAGAGAGGAGGCTGATAATACACCTACCCCACAGGGACTCTTATGAGCATTAAATGAATTAAGTGTCAGGCACATCAGAATCACTGCAAATGTTGGTAACTGTGATTGCTCTGCACCAGCATTATACTAAGTGCTTTACATACATTATTACTCATAATCTTCCCAGAAATCCTATAAGGACTAGATTATTCTCTCCTTTGTAAGGCTGAGAAAGTTAAAGTTCATAGACTCTACCAAACTGTTGTACTGTTGCAGGACACAGATTTTAACCCAATTTGCCTGACCTCAAAGTCTATATTATTCCACATCTTACTGCTTCTCAAACATCAATACAGATACTTTCTGTCTGGTAGATGGTGAAAATATTGAAAAGTAGAAAATAAACACTCAAAATTCTATCTTCATTGAGCAGTACTCAATATTTTGATAGACCATCATATATATATATATATACGTATATATGTGCATATATATATATATATATATATATATATATATATATATTCAGTATTATACAGCATCATTTGTGTACAACACAAACATCTTTTATGTGTAAGAAATGACTTGGACTTATTTACATAGCCACGCTGTGGAAAGATGTAACCCAGTGATGAAGCTGCTATAGAACTGTCCTGAAATACAGGAAAATGAAGAATTCAAGTGGCTTTTAACTAACTACTGACACTTCCCAGGAGTTTGAGACAAAATCAGGCTCTGGAAGAAGGCTGTTCTGGCATGATGCTTCTCCGCATCACACCCTGGCTCTAGCTTTCCATCTTTAGACTTGGGTTCACGGTGTAGAACCAATGGCACGTGACAAAGGAGATCCCAGCCAGGCCCCACCCTACCTGGATGCAGTGCTCATGCATAACTGTGGCAAAAGGGCTGCTCAGATGAATGGGCAGCAGAAAGAAGACAGTGGTAAAAACCAGGCAGGCCTGGGACAGACTCCAGCTCTGTCATTGCCTAGTTATCTTGTGACTTTCTTGTCTGAGTCGGTTTTCCCCCCTAAAATTTGGAATAATTTCTATCATTCAAGATGGTTGTAAGGATCAGAAACAAAAGTGCATGAAATACCTGACATAGAGTTAGTGACAGAGAAAATGCTCCATAGACAGCAATCAATAATAATAATTTGTAATAGTCATTGAAAACATGCTCTGAGTGTCTACTACATGATTTCAGGTGCTGCACGTGTGAGATTCCTGCTCCCATCCTCTGTTCAGATGACCATGGGAATCTCTTTGTTTCTGGAGAAAAGGGATGTGTCCAAGTTCAGGGGCAAAGTGTCTTATTTCTGCTATAGATGCCTGAAGTTGGCAAGGAATTCAATTCCGTAGAGATGGTCAAAATGAAAGATGAAGTATTGAAGTTTTTTGTTTTGTTTTGTTTTTAACTAGCTGCAAAGGTAATGATGTCTAGGTCAAGGAGTAAAGCAAAGGAAATTTTGACTTAAGAAAATTCTACACAGAAGGCTTTGCTTATCGAGAAGCTATCACACCACTCAAGCAATCAGGGATTGTGTAAGTCTGCCTTCATCCAGTGGAGTCAGGGAAGGTAAAAGATAAGAAAAATCCCTCTCCTGAATGATGGAAAGGTTGCTAATGTTCTTAAATATAGTTGACGTCATATTTTGGGTGTGAGAAATCTTGCTTGTGGAAAGACTGGGAGGGTATGGAAAGGGTGAAGATCCCAACACAGTTTTCCCATATGCACAAAAACACTTTAAGTCTCACTTATACTATTATGTCAATACAATGCAGAAAACATGTGGGTTCATATGCAATTTTTCTTAAACTTTAATGTTTTGAACAAACTTCCTCACAATTCCTGTTCTATCAATATGTCCACTATGTTCAACCCTCTACACATGAAAGTTTAGAGCAGCTTTATTTGCTTTATTCACAACTGCTAAAACTTGGAAGCAAAATGTCCTTCAATACCTGAAGAAGTAAACAAACTGTGGTACATCCACCCACTGGAAAGTGCTAAGAAGAGTGAGCTATCAGGCCATGAAAAGACATGGAAGAAACTTAAACCCATATTGCTAAGTGATGGAAGCCAATATGAAAAGGCTCCATACTGTATTATTCTAACTGTATGACATCCTGAAAAAGGCAAAACTATGATGACAGTAAAAAGGTCAGTGGTTGTCAGTAGTTCATGGGGAGAAAGGGAGGAAGAAATTATTGAAGCACATAGGATTTTTCGAGAAGTGAAACTATTTTTCTGCATAATACTCTAATGGTGGATCCATGTCTTTATACATTTGTCAAAACCCATAGAATGTACAATACAAACAGCAAACTCTGTGTAAACTACGGACTTAAGTGAGTAAAAATGCATTATTAAAAAGCTTTTTAAAAAACAAATCTATTTTTAAAAAAAACTACCGGAGAAACTGACAGTACAGGTGAAACTGTAAAAAGTTCCAACTATGATTTTTTTTTAAAAAATTGTTTTGAGTGATGAAGAAATCTGTATCTTGGCTCAGATTGTTAATTTGATGAGATATTTCAAAAGAGCAAGTATTAGTCCCAGGCTTAGGGCCACACCATTTTCAGCTAACTGTGACATGGTGTGACTGGCAGACGTCTAGCTGTACCAGAATTCTTATTGGAATTGCTATTGTTGTTGCTAACAATCTAGTTACCCTAGTTATAAATTCCGAGTTTTGAAAAATCTGCCCAACCCTGTTTCTCCCAAGAGCCCTCTTATTTTCAGTATATTTCTTGCCATTTTGCAGAACACAAGGCTTTTCAGGAACACATAAATTTCATTTGAGCAGAAATAACTCTATTTCTTTGCCACAGTCACAATACTAGAATGTTTGCTTCTTGTCCATTGATGAAATTCTCTTCTCTACTGTTGAATCTTTCAGATAGCCTAATACTTTGAAGATATTCAATTAATGTATATTTTACCCTCTTTCCCATAACTTCTAGTAGGAATTCTGTCATTATAACCCAAGGAAAGTGGAAAGACAATAACAGCTGTGAAAAAGGAGAAAAGGAATATAACATTGGAGAGAATTGCAATAAAATTAGGCAGAGAGGGGAACCCATCCATTTCACCCAGTAGAATTATGGAAAAAAGAAGGAAAAAAAGGAAGCGTAAAAAAGATGAGATATGCATATTCTAAGCTCTCCTCTTGAAGCGGGAATTCTAGAAAAACAAGCATGTTGGATAGGTTGAAGAGAAGACTCTATAAGCAGAGGTCACTGAGTTCTGGGGATATCAGGGGGTTAGGGACAGATGCTATGCCATTCACAGCCCAAGCCAGAAGCTAGGGATGAAGGAAATGGGAGAGCTCAGTAAGGATCTGAAGTGCAATGAAGAGCCAAAAAAAAGCCCTTGTTAGCCAGGGAGGATCACTGGGTCCTGAGTAAGTTGGGAGAGAACAATCTCTGTGTTCACCAGGTTTCAGTAACAAATGCAGGGGGCAGGCAGCACTAAGGAACAAGGGTTCTCAAGAAGGAAAGCAAGAAGGTCGATGCAAAGACACTGTTGAATCAGCCAGGCCCTGGCAGGTAAGGGAGATGGTGCAAACAAAGGCTCTTGGTGACGACATTACTTCTAGAGACATGTCCAAAATTGAGGGAGCAGCAATTGGTGATGAAGCGCCATTGGCCGGTAACTCTAGGAAGTGCTTCCTCCCTGTATTGCTAAAAAGATCAACAAGGATAAACCAGATCCCAGGATCTCTGGAATTGTGCCAACCTGGAATCATGAGGCACAGAGCCAGAGAAGTGGTGCCAAAGCAGGAGGGAGCAGGAAAAAAATGCCCCCACTTGTCAACTTCCAAACACCCATCTCCTGCTGGTGCCTCCTATTAACCAACAGAAGCCAAGCAGCGAAAAAGCCTGGGAGAGAGACTGCTGTGGTCAGTCTTCCAGGACACACAGGAGAGCAGACAAAAGCATAGAGGAGGGGTAGGGCTGGGGAAGGACAAGCAGAGAATAACCAGACGCCTCCTTTCATTCCAACATGAGGGCATGTAAGCCCATCTTCCTTAAATACACAAGCGCCATGTTGGCGAGGGGCACCAGGCGATTTTGAAATATTGAATATTTACCTCAAGAGACTAAGTCGCTTAAAGGAAGTGTTTCAATGAATGAAACAGACTCAGTTTGCCAAAATATAGTTAATTTTTCTCTCTACCCATCAGGTCATTGTAATGAAAATTAGATGATATATTTTTTTAAATAAAGTAGCTACATTTTCATTGCACAATACCCTGAAGTGTGAGAAAATCTGTGTAACTTTTCCACTTTGTACTTTCTCTACTACTAAAAGTAACTGAGGTGACTGAACGAGGAAACATGACAGAAATGTCCTGAGAGAGACAGAAGGAAGAAAATAGTTCAGACTCCTCTGCGAGCCAGCGAATCTTAATAATTGGATGCTAAGCTCATTAACATCCCAAATGACAATAGAGTACGCTATGTTCTGTCCTTAATTATTTAACATAAAAATATAAATTCATTTAAAGAAATGAAATGTTTTCTGAAACTGAAATAAATGATAATTTATCACAGGGGATCTTCTATAAAGTATACCGAGTGATAGGCAAAGAAAAATTCTCCCATCACATCTTCTGAGATAATGAAAGAGGTTCAAACATGATAAAAATTCTACATGACTTCACATTTCCTAGTCTCCTGCTTCTGTCCCCTCCAAATCTTTTGCATTTTATCCTTGCCTCAGGCCACACACCGGTTTCCGGATTTCTTCTAGACAAAAATGGTTATTTTTACCAACTGCGTCCAAGCCTTTCCTAGAAGCCTCAGATCTACTTGTCAGAATCCTTTGCTTCGTGCACAGACTCAGCATCTATTCTCACTTGGTTTCTCCTTGAATATCCCAAACATCCAAGTACAATTTCACATTTCTTTGTCCAACCCTTCCTCTCCTAAATTTGATTACCCCAGTACAAAATTCTTCCACAAATGTCAGGCGAAACATTTTGCAACCTGCCATCATAATCTTTAACTGAATTTTTTCATCGAAACTGTTTTACATCTGTGTTTTTTTCAGTATGTATCTATTACATTTGTTTATGTCTGTATTCTCCCCCTGCTATTATAAATAAAATTATCTGCAGATAGGGGCTGCATGTATTTCTAAAACTGCAAAAGCTAGATATCCAGGGGATGACCAATAACTATAAAAAAATATAATACTAAGAAGAATATAATCCTAACAAATCTATTTGGAGGAGAATGTGTACTTTTTTATTATATTAAACATTTTTGTTTTAATTCAAAGGAAAATGCCTGAATTTCAGTTAACAATTTGTTTAAAGCACGATCTTGATTACCTGTTTCTCTCTTTCTTTTTTACGCTATTTTTCCAGGGCTTGTTAAATATTAAATAACATAACGGCAACATTCCTCTCTCCCCCACACAACACACACACTCTCTCTCTCTCAAACCAAGAGCTTTCCTGGAAAATCACCCTAAACCAGTGGGATTGGGAACCTGAGCCCTAAGTGAAAAGCGAAATTATTTGGAAATATCATGCTTAATCGTTTTTGATTTGTGGCAAGAACTTCGAAGGGTGACTACCAGTCCAGTTTTCTGGCCACTTGCAACTTTTCCTGTGTAGTTGCATGTTAAACATGATGACTTGCTGTATAGAAGCCATGTGTTGTCATAATGTAACATCATTAAACAAAGTGTTTAGAGCAGTTTTAGCTGAGCCAGAACATGAACAACAAAACCCGCCAATTACAGTGTCATTTTGTGTAGTTGTTAAGGTTTCAAATGTCTCCAACTTTTTCTGGTAGGCCATATTGAGCATGTCACAGTGAACATCTGAGATAACGATTTGCTAGGCAATGTGCAATTCTCGCTCCTTTTTTTAATATCAGAGAAGAAAGAGTTCTTTATAATAATTTGGCTCAAATGTCTATGCACATTGCTCCAGCGTCTGTAGCAGCATGTGTTTCTAGGATTGTCCTGGAAGAGAAAATGCAGAAACAGCAGGGAGCAGAAGATAAACAGGCAATCCGTGACTCATTAAAACAAGCATTGGTAGCCAACATTGTGGAGTGTGTGAAGACCCCAGATCCAACTCGCCTATAAACTTTTTTTACCAGCTGGACTTAGCATCTGTCAGAGTTTGGAAGGAGAGATAATCTGGTACAAATGATTTCAGTGTGTCGCATTTATTAACCTGCCACCTTACATAACTTTGCTGATTGGGAACTCAGGGAAATGTTTGAGCAATGACACAGCTTATTGTTGCAATGTTACAATTTCAGTAACAATGATGCAAGTTGCTCTTTAAAAAAAAAAAAATGCAAAGACCGTAGAGCAATTGGAAAATGATAATGAAGCAAAGACGAAACGCATCAGTCCTGAGAAATGTACGTGCCAGAAGAATAATTGAAATTCGGTTTGGATTTTGATCATGTTCAATTCTTGACATCAATTAGGCAGGGAAAGTATTTTATTTTTTAATAGTTGTCACATTAGCTTTGTTAAACAGCTCTGATGCAAACAAATGCCAAAGCTGGAGCTTTATGGTGTCCTTTTCCAACTACTTACTGTTCTAACTGAGTGACTCTTCTGGTTTTAAATCCCTCACAATTGCTAGAGGGCATTTTCTGCTTCTTTAGATTTTTCATGGTAGAACTGAAGGAAAAGTAGAGGAGGCTTTATGTGAAAATTGTGTCCATTTTTGGTCTTAAACAGCTTTGCCTTGGCTCACAGTTCATTAAGTTCTAAGAAAATTGCCCCAGAAGCCAAAACCACACAAAGTAACCTGCGTCCTTTTCATTTCTGTCTTTCAATATATTTCCCTTTTGCCCTAAAGTTTGCTTGGGGTTATTTGGTCAAGGAGGGGGACAGGGAACACTACAAAGCAATCTTCTATTTCTTATCCAGCTTGCATGCCAGTAATTTCAAATTAATGGGGATGTTTACTCTCTGGTCCAAAATGTGCACACACATTAGCTGATATAATATGGAAAGGCTGGTTTCCTATAAGAAAACATAGCCCTGTCATTTCAAAAATGAAAATTGCAGAGACTTTGGGAAAAAAACCAGCTGAAGGAATGCTTCACGTTTTGCAATGGTTAGCCTATTATTTGTAGTTTTGAAACTTTATTGGTCCCCAATCTAATCTTTTCTGAGTATAAAAACATTAACATATGGTTTAACACAGCACAGGGCTGGAAAGTCCAGATCCCAAATGCACACTGTATGCAGGGTGACATTCACACTGAATATCATCCCTCAGGGTCTGTACTCCATTTTACCTGGGATTGGAGAGCCATGAAATCCCTGGAAAAGTTGTTCATGAGTCTGAACCAAATGGTGCACAGTGTACTGAGATACTAACAGTGTGTGCTCCTGCCAAAGGTTGTGGCTCAAATGTCTCTCTAAGTAACATTAAAAATCTGCTGCTTCATGCCTATGAATTTCAATATTTATAGCATTCAATAAAACGGTCCACTGTCAGAGAGAGATGTGCCACTGTGCACTCTCTGAGCAGATGGGTAGCAATATGGCACATTTACAGGGACCAGCTGTGGAGCGCAGAAATGGATGCTGGTCAGAGGCAGGGTGCAGGCCCCACATCTGGAATTCTAACCAACTGGCCTTGGTACCCATTGTAAAGTTTCCTTCCACAGGACGAGCTCTGATTTAGAGCTGCTCACTAGTGTGCCTTAAACTGCATCAAGAGTCCTCATTAACACAAGAGACTAGAGGGAGGTTAAGGCCTGGAACTCCTCTGTTGGGCATCTGTTAGAGTCTGTGGTTGGTACTCTGTATCGGTTATAGAGGCACCCAGGGGAAGATTCGCTCATGCATGATGCAACGTTCTCTCCTTAACTGGTTTTATACCAAAAAAGGGAGGTTTTATTATAAACAGAGTTACTTTCTTCACACCCCCTTTTCTAAATAGGTCAGAAAAGATCCCGAGAAAAAGGACAATCCCTAGGATATTTTCAAATTTGGTAGAACTATCCAATTTTTTTTTCAAGTCCTAAATGGAATGTGGTCATATTTTGGATAGAATGGGTTTTGTTCAAAGGCATAGTTAGAAATTTCTAAAATATATCAAGCTCTTAGGCTAGCCCTCTGCATTGTAGCATCACAATTAAGATAATCAGAAAAGTATAATTGTTGCAGATAATTTCTTGATAGAAAAGTAAGCTGCTTTACATAGTTCAGATATAAACAATAAATGGTTTGTTATAGAAAAATATTCTTTTTTTTAAAAGATTTTATTGGGGAGTTAGGGGAGGGGAACAGTGTTGGGGAACTGGGGAAGGGAAACAGACAAGTTGCTGTCCTTTTGTTCTTCAGTCTAGTTGTGGAGGACATTGCTTCACTGGCCCATGTTGGTATCATAATTGCGCTCTTCTCAGGTGAGGCAGATGGGTCACCGGCCTCTGGATGGCCGCTCACAGCGACTCTTGGCAGCTCACACCAGCTGCCAGCCACTCACACTGGCTGCTGGCCACTCACTGTAGCCCATGGCAGCCCACTGCAGCAGGGGCTGCAGCTATGCCGTCCCCAGGGACTCACAACAGCCCAGCTCCAGGTGGAGCTGTTGTTCACCATATTAGCTGTAGAGGGCAGTGTCACTGGCCCTCATATGTGGGATACGAACCGGTACTGCTGGCGTCCCAAGCCAGCTCTTAACCAACGCACCACTAGGCCTGCCCTAGAAAAATATTCTTAAAGGGTAACATTCAAGTTTAATTTTTAGTAAATAGTTTCCCTTTAGAGAAAATTCTACCTTTGTTCTAGTTCATTTTGTAAAATACTTTTTCTCACAATTTCCAATTACGCACTTTAAAATTTATTTGGTGTTCAATGACCCCCATCTCTTAAAAAAGTATTCATTTATAGCCTCATACTATTGATGACTCATTTTCTGCAAGTCTCTCAACATTTATTTTTACCTCCAAGACAAACACAGATATTTTAAGCAAGTGAGTAGGTACAACTAGTTACCAGCTGGTTTATGCTAACTTAATAGTGTAATTTACAGATATTTGAGGGTCTTGTCATCCAAAACTCATTTATCTTAAAATCTAAGACTAAAATTGTATTTATGCTGTTTGACCTCAATTTTTACAAAGAAAAATATGGTTAGAACTGTTAAAGAAATTCCAAGGAATTGCTGATTTCCACCCAATGACAAGTTAACAGATTAAAAATATTCTGATTGAGTAATTGATGGATGATTAATTTAATGATATAGTGGTTTAGTAATTAATGCATAACTGAATGCCTAGCCAAGGAATATTAACTACAGTAATAATTATTTATTAAGATAGTATCTACTAGGAACATACCCTTGCAGCACACCCTAGAGACTCAGCTGCTCATAATAAGGGTCAAGTGGTAAGAAGAAAATGAACCACACTGGATACTTAGAATTGTAGTGATAACAAGTATGAAATTATTAAAAGTCCAAGAATATTTAGGTAACAAAGAATGAACCCCGGTTGGCAATCCAGTAAAATATGCATGATCATAGCAGTTTCAAAGACTCAGTGAGAGTGAATTTCCTTTTCCACCATGATTAAAATTTTCATTGGCAGTTCAATATCCCAAAGATGTGTGCTTACTTCAACAGCAAATGTCAATATTTAGGTCATCCCAGACAATCCTTATAACTGTATGGATCGTGAATATTTGTGAATAAAACAGTTAATGCCTCTATGTGGAAATACAGCCCTCCAACCAGGACAATACTGAAAACAAAATGCATGTGAGTCAAAGTGCAATGAACATGAAACAAACATTCCCAAATAACAATCTCCATCCACAGTAGCCACCTCCTTTCCATTGTATTGTGACTGATACAAGTTTTCCCAGCACAAATAATCCCATCTCTGGGTGTCCATCAGGCGGGCAGAGATCCAACACAGTGTTGTCTGGCTCACCATGTGTTCGTCACGGATTGCTGACTGCACAACTTTTCCCATCTTGTAGAAGGGCTTTCACTCCACTGCTCCTGACAAGAGACAAATCTATTTATGTATCCTTCTTCTGGCTTAGAAATGCAGAAAGATCATTTTTTCCTATGTTATTTTTTTTTTAAATTACTCCATAAAGGGCCGGTCTAGTAGCTCAGTTGGTTAAGAGCTCGCTCAAGAGTGCGAGATGAGCTCTGAGCAACAGCAGTTCAATGCCCAGCCCGAGCTGAGCTGCCGCTGAGCTGCCAACAGGTAGCAGGATGGCTCAGCTAAAAAATAAATATATAAAAATAAAAATTATTCCATGAAGGCAGTACTTTAATCACAATCAAATAGCTATAAAGGATGGCATAGATCCAGAAACTTGTATACACGTAATAGTTAAATGTCTGGTAGAATGAGTTTTTCTTAAAAAGAAAAAAAAGTGTGTGGACGTGACTCTGTACGTGTGTGTGTGTGTGTGTGTTTGTTTAAAGAAATTTAATATGATAAAGCTACAAGAAAGAGACATATCTTGTTTAATAATTTTGTGATTTTACTTTGTAGTTTGGCAGGCAATGAAAGTACAGATATCTCAAGAGGATTTTCTTTGTTTTTGTTTGTTTTAAATTCCTAAACTGAAGATGAGCAGGAGTTACAAATATAGAAAGGGAAAAACTTAGGCTAAACCTCATAGCCTTAAGATTGGAATTAGTGTAAACTCAGTTTCAAAGTACATTTATAGAGATAGAAATAAATATACAATAAAAGTGTGTGTAGGCACATATTCATATATTTATACATTCTCTAACTATACCCACTGAGAGGGCCTAGGAAGCACTTCGTGGCTTAATAGCAATGAGTATACCTGAAACCCTGAGCTTGGCTTCAATACCATTCTTCACTTAAAAAAGCCAGGGCTCCTTGAGAGTTGACTGATTCCAGGGCTGGGGCAAGGAAAGTACCAGAGGAGCCTAGGGCATCTTGTGCCAGAAAGCAGGAAGTACTCAAAGAATGATGGGGGAATGTGAAAAAGATACAGGAGCCAACTTGATGGAACTCCCACTGGCCAAACTGGGGACAATTTGAGCATCAAAATCAACAACAATAATAATGTATTAAAACTCATTGGATAAAATAGAAAATCAGGAAGGCATATGAATATAAATAAATGAATTTTGATAAGGTATGTGATAGCTACCTTCTTTCAAAGTATCTCCCCCAAAAATATTTATTCATTACAAAGGAGAAAAAGATTATAGTTTAGAAGACTGGCCAACACCACCTCAATCAAGCCATCAAAGTGAACCTCATCAATGATGGGGGATATACTGAAATTATGCTTCACATCAGGAAGAATCAGTATCACTTTGGGGATATCCTTATCAAATATGTATAATCTGAATCTAATGAGGAAGCATCAGACAAACCAAATTGAAGGCTATTCTATAAAATAAATGACATGTAATCTTCAAAATTGTCAAGGTCACTTTTGTAGAGGAAATGCTAGGAACTGTCCCGGTCTAAAGGAGACTAGAGAGACATGACAACTACGTCCAAGGTATGATTCTACACAGGTTCCATTTACAAGAGAGATTTTTGAGACAATGGGTAACACTTGAATGGGAATTTCTATAAATCCATGTTAACCATCTGATTTTCATGCTTATGTAGCATTTGTGTTGGAGAATGTCCATGTTTGTAGGAAATTCACACTAAAGTATTGAGAGGTGATGAATCATTAGGTCAGCAACTTACTCTAAATGATTGAAGGGGAAGAAAAGTTCTTATTTCTAACTTTTCTGTAAGTTTGTAATTTTTCAAAATTAAAAACAAAAGTTTAAATATTTATGTGTGAGCCTCACCTCCAGAGAATCTTCATTGATTTGAGATGGGACCCAGACATGTGCATTTTTAAAAAATCTCCTCGGGGGTGTTTCCAATATGCAACCAGGGTTGAGACCCATTGGTCTAGATTCTAGCCAAACCCTCTCACTTTACAAAACAGTGAATAGAATTCAAATGCCAAACTGAAGGTCATGCAGCTGGCAGAACAGGCTGCAGGAGTGAGGTCTTCAGGCTCCTAGTTGGTTCACTCATTCATTTTATTGATATTATATTCAGGGCACTGTGCTGGGTATTTTGGGGAAAAAAACCAACAACACTAAAACATATGTGCTTGCAATAGTAATAATACCTTCTCTTGTATAACATTTTATTGCTTGTAAAATGTTTTAACATTTCTTTTGGTTGTCAAAGCAATTCACTTGAGTGTTATTACCTCAGTTTTACAGACAAGGAAATCAAGGTTACAATGAGCAAGTGATATCCTGTGTCAGGTCCAGAACTCAGGTCTGCTGACACCTAGGCCAGGGCTTTTCTCTCACACTCCCCCAGTTTAATAGAAGACACCAAATGTTAAATGTCAACTGAGTAATAAAGGGCCATAAGCATTCTGGGAACATACAAGACCTTGAAGTCACTCCAGGTGCTGGTATTAGGGAGAACTTCACAAGGAAGCAAGATATAAGCTGAAAATGGACCGATAGTTCAATAAGATTATCTAAGCAGAGAGAGAAGGAAAGTCATTGTAGACAAACAAGGTATATGAACAAAGGGCAAGAAGAAAATAAAAGCTCAATGTCTTGTAGGATATGATGAGTAAAGCAGTTTGGGTAGAGGAAAGGGTTCCCATCAGTGAAAAATTCCTATCAGAAAGGTGATATGAAGGTAGATTACAAGTATTTTTAGATAACCTGCAGTTTCCAAAGGGCAACTGCAAGCATGGGTTAGAAATCGGGGTAAGATGGGCTCTGAATTGGAGCCGTGGCTTTTCATTATCTGATCTCTAAGGCAGAAGCAATGGAAACCTCTCAGTGCTTCCAACAATGAAATGAGAAGGCCAAAGCTAACCCATCTCAAACAGATTTCACTGAGCAAGGAGCATGGCTTAATCTGGCAGAACGTGGAGGATAATATGCATTGCTCTCACATGAATTGCCTGTCCCTGTCCAGGACAGGGAACTTGGTGATGCCTCATGGCAATCTCCTGAGGTGGAAAGTCCTTCGCTGTCTCTCAGATAAGGAAGCTGGGGGTAATAGGGGTTCACTGAACTCAAGATCACCCTCTGGTAGGTTGCGTAACAGAGGTCTGAATTTAGAGTTCTCATCTCTCAAGCCCATCCCCTCCCTGTCTTCTGTCCCTGCACAGAGCTGGGCAAGGGCTCTGTGTGCACAACGCTAGTGAGGGTTCATTAGAACTGGGTCTTTGTGAACCTGAAAATCATATTCTGCCACAACGCTCAACTCCAAAGTTGATAAAACTTGTTTAATGGATATATATTCAGTGTTCTGTGTAGACTTACTTCGGTTTCACGTTAAGCAAACATCTATTTCTTATGAATTTTATAAAATTAGTAGTTTATAGTACTTTTTCAGAGTTTTAAGGGTAGAGGTGGAAACTTTATATCAATGAAAAGGGTTGAGACTGTAGCAAAAGATCTGGCTCTGATAGAACCAGGAGCATTGCAGAGATGAAGCATGGATTCAAAGAGAGCAGTCTGAAAAGGAGTTTCAAGAAATTCTGGAAGGAATCAGTTTCCTTACTTCCTGGTTCCAATATTGAAAACAAACAGCACAACTCGTCCTCTGCTGTGGTTAACCATTCTGACCTGGGACAAACTGCCCCCATTGATGTCTTTGCTGAAGGTCAGTGGAAATAAGCCCTCTGCTGTCACTACCAATGAGGAGCATGGGCGTGAAAATTTTGTTTACCCCGGAAAACAGATCTGATGGCAGGATTAGAAAAGAGGGAAGCATCTTATGCCAGGCTACCAGGGCCTATGGCACAGAACCTGGGCAGTGCTTTTTCTGCTCAGACTGACACACATACCTAAGCAAATACAGTCAACCAATGTAATGAATGGTTAATGCTGTCATTGCTTACCCACAACCATTATTGCCCCCAAATCATTTGTTGAGCCTCTTCAATATAACAGACATGTTTCACTGCTTATGCATGGGGTGTGATGTGTGCAGGAAATGGATGAGATACCACCTCAAGGGTCTTCATTCTTGGGAAATATTTAGTCATGATTACAATCCTAGGTCTCCATTTGTTCTAAAGTGAATTACCTGTAAAGGGTCCTGCCATTTTAGTTGGTGAATACCCATGTTGTTCCCTCCATGCTTGCCCTTTGCCACCTGAAATTAATCACAGAAAAGGGGGTCTAAGGCAGAAAAAGAGTGAGAAGGAATAAAATTGTTTAAAATGACTGGTTCCACTCCTCGATTCCTTCACTACTCCATGGCAAATAAGACCAGGCTCTATTCTGGCCAGAAAAACCCATGGAGCATCCCTTCAACTTTTGCCAGAGAGAAAAAAAACAGTCACTAAAAACAGCTGAGTAAATTTATGGTAAGTTCTATTTGATAGATCCTATGGAGAAATATTTCAAGTAAATTGCTCATTTTTTTTGGAAATAAAAGGTTAGATGTATATTATTGCATCATAAAAGTTACAAGAAAACAACACTGAGTCATGTTTGACAAATATTAGTTTAGACATTCTGCATTTTACAACAGAGTCAGGACTTTCGCCTCCCTGATGAACCACAAGCAGCTTTTAATTTTATATGCTGATAGAGAACAGTGATACAGATTAGCCAAAATTATGTCTATCTTGGCTTTCAATTATATTTTTGTGATTTTCTGTAAAAGAGATGTATTTGAATGTGTTCCTTGGAGTAATGCTAAGATGCTATAACAAAGAGATTCCAAAATACTGTGATTCTAAAAGAGTAGAAGCTTATTTCTCTCTCTAACAATTCTGACATTGGGGGTCATCCAAGGTCCCGCTCTGAACTGGTTTCAGAGGCTCAGGACCTTCCATGTTGCTTCATTGCTCCTAGTACAAGGTTATCTTGGTTGAAGCTAAGTCACCACCATGTCTAGATTCAGCCACAGTAGGAAAAGGAATGAGGTTGTGGACGAAAGAGCCCAATGCTTGAAGCTCCAGGCCCAGACATGGCATATGTCACATCCTGTCACATTCTATCAGGAGGAACTTGGTCACATCTAATTGTAAGAGAGACTGAGAAATGCAGTCTCCAGCTACGCGGTCAAGTACCCAGAGGAAAAAGAAGGAGGGCATTGAGGAGATAATCAGCAGTCTGCACCATGTTGATATTATAGGAAATCATAATTCAATGTGTATTCTTTAAATAACTTAGGAAATTCCATGGTAAAGATATCAAAGAAGCTCTGAAACAGCCCAGTTTCCTTATTGCCTCCTAGAGAAGAGGTCACATTCTAAACTTAGAGGAAGTGATGTAGTCCTATGTTAAAATAATTCACCAACTTACAGCCCAACCCAAAACTTAATAATATAAATAAATGATACCATTAAGATCTACAAAGAGTCATATCTTATATACCCCAGATCCCACACTGGCATCCTGCAGGTTAAAAGAGGCTTTCAGATATAGTTCATTAGTATGGCACAACCTATAACTTTTCCTGGAAAAAAGCAAAACAAACAAACAAACAAACAAACAAAAGAATTCTGATAAAAACACAAGACTGTCATTTCCACCTGGCACCAGGCTGGTGTTTAGCTGGGGCAGGTGCTAGGCTCACCACAGCCTCCAAAACAACCTCCTGTCTTGTATCCAGCCTACTCCAGCCTGACCCTTACATACATTTGAGCATTTGAGCCCTTGGTCATACAAGATGAAACTAATTCACTCAAACCTAGAGTTCAACGTCAGCTGTAATAGCAAGAAATGCCGTTGTAGGGAAGTGGGATAGTTTCTGTCCTCAGGACTCACACTCTTACAGGCTTACCACCTCTGCACAATTAATTGTGGATTTCTCTCATTTAATTTTTCTAATTTTTTTTTTTTGAGGGCAGTGTCACTGCCCCTCATATGTGGTACCCGAACCGGGGCCTCTGGCTTCCCAAGCCAGCGCTTAACCACCGCGACATTCGGCTGGCCCTAATTTTTCTAATTTTTACTTTGCTGTTTAAATACTCTTTACAGTAATCTCTACGAAGAACTGAGTTATCAATTTAGATAAAAACCTAGATTCATTGACACTGGTACTTTCCATCAATATTAAACAGCTGTATCCATTTTAGAGTAACATGAAGTAAGATTTTAGGATAAGAGAAAAATTAGGGATAGTGAACAATTTCCTAGCTTCTCCTAAGTCAGCTTTTAATATTTTGGGGTCATTGATTCATTACAAGTAAAATGTGCATGATAAATTTCCATAACATCAGACAACAGAACGCGACTTAAGCAAAAATACAAAAATGCAGTCTTAGGGGGCCGGCCGAATGCTTCAGTTAGTTAAAAGCGCGAGCTCTGAGCAACAGGGTCTCCCATTCGATTCCCACGTGGACCAGTGACACTGCCCCAAACTGAGCTGCTGCTGAGCTGCCAACAGGTGGCAGGATGGCTCAGCTGGTGAGAACACATGTTCCTAACAACAAGGTTGCTAGTTGGACTCCCGCATGGGATGGTGGGTTATGCCCACCCACAACTAAGATTGAACACAGCACCTTGAGCTGAGTGGCGTTGAGCTGCCAAAGGGCAGCCAGATGGTGACTGGACTTGGAGCTGAGCTAGCTGCGCCCTCCACAACCAAGATTGAAGGACAACAACTTGGCTGTTCCCCTTCCCCAATTCCCCAACACTTGTCCCCTCTCCCAAATCCCCAATAAAATCTTAAAAAAAAAAAAATTTGCACTCTTGAGCCAAAGGTAAATCACTTGTGGTTTTTAAGTTTCACCGGCCCTTATTGTCATAAATTGCAACCACCCAGAAAGAAAAACCACATAATCATCATGTTCTCATATAAAGAGGTATACATATATAGACAATCCCCATGTGTGTTATTAACATAGACCTAGAAATAAGGTTTTCTAGCATAATTCAAACTTAGCACAATGAGAGGAATCATTAAATAATGAACTATGTTTCTGGTGAATTTAGTGTTAGAAGAAATATCCAGAGACCCAGGTGAAAAGTTGGGAAGGATGGAAAGGGAAAGTACATATTTGGAAATACATTAAAAAATATTTTTGCTGTTAGAAAAATTCAAGGAAGTTTTAAAAATCTTTAAAAATAAATGTACTGAAAAACGAATCTGTGATGAAACTTGGATAAAAAGAATAAAAATTGGAAATGCAGCCATAAAAATAATTATATATAGGAGGGAAACAGACTGATCTGTGTGCCTAAGAAGATAAGCTTTTTCTTTTCTTTTTTTCTTTGCTGTCTTTTTATGCAGATCATTTCTTTATTGAATTTTCCTCTGACTGAAGCGACAGACTGGACTGTAACTTAAATCAACCAGCTGGTTAAAAAAGTAGTATTCCAGGCAAAATCCTTGGAACATATGCATTAATTCTCCAGAGGTCAGTTAAGATCCCACTGGTTAAAAATTATGTTAGACAGAGTGTTGGTTCTCTGCTGTCCCTATACTGTCAGGACCCATCTTTTCTCCTTATAAATTTGAGCTGGTGTCTGCGTTTTGTTTGGGGAGAGAAATGAATAATATAACAAAACACACACGGGGGAAATCCAACAAGGCTGTCATTAATGTGCTAAATTATTTCTAATATCTATCACCCTCCTCACTCCATGACTGCTAATGTTTTGCATAGCAGTAAAGCTGTCTTTATCTACTGAGATGGAGCAGAGGGGGGAACATTTGCATTTGACTTCTGCTGATAAAAATGAAACATTAAAATGCTATTTGGCAAGTATGCAAAAGCCCAGAAGAGCAAAGCCTTATTCTTTTTTAGATGTAGTTCTTTACAGACTCTCCTTAAGAGTGCTCAGTAGGGTGTGACCATATTGCTCCCCGTGGTCATCATATGGTTTGCCCACGCAGACGCCGAATTGTTTTGTGGATGTGAAATATTGTATGTTACCCCGAGAGCAGTGGAGCCAGTGGAGCCAGGAACTGTCGTTGAGACTGACAGTTACATTGTGTTCCTGAACAGTGAACCGGCAGAATCAAAAACACAAATGGACCCAGACAGAATGTCCTGACCTTTAAGAAAAAGCCTGATTGGATATGGTGTAAGTTCGCCTTCATCTCCCTCTATAATCCATTACACCTTTCTCAGACCACTTTCTCAGGGTAGGCGGCTCATAGATTCTTTATGTGAAATTATTTATGGGGGGAAAAAACCCCAGCAGCACTGCAGTAAGTAGGCACATTGCCCCATGTAACTTATTTTATATTAACGCCATTCAAAACCAACATCAATAGCAAATAGTGTGTTATTTTCATTAATCTAATCATATTGGCATTTATTATTGTACTTAATTTTTTTTTAAAATGAAGACAGATGCCCAGATATGGGAATGGATGTTTGTAACCAATGCTTCTGAACAAATGTCATTTAAATGTCTTTAAATTCATAAATTACTGTTTGCAATCACTATTCAACATATTGCCAACTCCTTCAAGTGATTTAAATAGAAAATAGAAACTGCACAGAAGAGTAAAAGTAGTTAATTTCTCATTTCTCTCTAGATTTTTCTGTTACCAATGGTTGTGAAATAATGGTTTTCTTTATGAAAAATTCATTAATTGCTTAATAAGTGTGTGATATAATTATAATAAATAAAATATTGTACATATTTTACTGAGCTCATATTTCAAACTTAATTTCTTTCATTTTATAGATGAGGCTATTGTCACCCTTTATAAAGTCAATGCTATTCATATGTGAATATATATGTAATATGTTATTAAATCTAGTGTCCTACACTTTTTGACACAAGCTCCACATGATAAGTTGGGACAAGAGTGTTAGAGAACAACTGAGATAATTAACGTAACAAAGTAATAGTTTAAACTACATATTTATTTCTGCAACATTAGAGGGAGAAGTGAAGTGAAATTTTGACTGCCAAAAAAGGCTGAATCCCAAATAAAATAGCCTAGACTGATGTTTGTAATAAAAATCATCTCCTTTTTATTCTCACTAAAATAGATTTCTTCTTTGTATTTTTTTCCTAATATTTTTTTTCCCCCTAGAACAACCCTGTGGACACACAGCAGCCTTTTGAAGGGTTCTGTTTTTTTTCTTCCTTGCTCTTCTGCTTTTCTTGATTTTTAGGCTGCCCTTCTGCTAACAAACCCTTCCATACATTAATATGTTTGATTTTGAAAGTTTGTTGTTGTACCTTTACCACTCATAGATTTGTAACACATGATTTGAAATATTTATAAGATTATTTTACATGTACTAGTATATTTACTCTATCTCAAGACATACTGGGACTTATCATATTTTTTAACTCTGAACTTTTGCTTTAAGAGTCTGTCGATTCCACTGGTATGTCTTGCATCTCTGTTATACAGGAGGAAAGCATCTTCTAACTCAATTAGCATGCTAAAGAATGGGTTTGGTTTTGTGCTCCACTACAGTCAACTAAATGGATGCGCTGCATGTCTTTATTTCAAAAATAAAGCTGAACAATTAAATCCCATGTCTCTTTGCTCAGCTTTTGATTCCAAACAAAGCTTTCCCACTTGCTGCCTTTGGATGTAATGTTAACAAAGTCAGTTAACATCCAGCACTGCAGTAACAGGCATGGCAGAATTCCTTGTTTTTGCTCAATCAGTCTGTGTTCAAACTATCAGTTTGATTTATTTGTCCACATTGACCCTTATTCACCACTTAATTATCCTCGTACAATGTTTCAAGAGGCTCCTGACACAAGGAGAAAGACAATTGCCGATGTTTTGTGAAACAACTGTTGACCTGATGGGCCCAAATGAAGACCATGGGTCGAAGGTTGTTTGCTTTTGGAAGAATCCACTTCTCATGCCTGAGAGCTGTGGCCAGAGCCACTCACGGTGGGTGCCAAAGGCTGTCCGGTCAAGCTGTTAATCAGGTTCTCAGAATGTGTGCTGACCATCGCCATAGGATAATCATGGCGTTTTGCTGTCAGTCTTTCTAAATTCCCTGAGAGATTTGGGATATTGGAGTTAAGAAAATACACACACACCTGCCGCGCGCGCACACACACATACACACACACACTGCACTTCAATTTCAGCAATGTCCTTGTAAGTATAGGGTTGCTGTTGTTATTGGAAATACAGTTCTCATTTTATGTATGAGCAGCAGGGATTTCAGATAGGAAATAAATAGTATTATAAGCAGTGAACTGCTTCACATTGGGGTTGTGTTTTAAGCTTCTGCTAACAAATCAGATGAATTAATATTTTGTTGGAAAACAAATCAATATCTGTCTTTCATTTCTTGTCAGAAATCCCATATATAATGATAAGTTTAATTTGAAATTAAGACAAGTCATTCAGAACTTTTGAATCCTGACAACTATTCCACATTCATAGCCACTGAAATTCAAATATAAATAAAATAAATGATAGTGAAAACTACACACAATAAATATTAAAGTTTATAGAGAAACAGCACATATAAATGTAAAAGCATAATTTTATATTTATGAAGTGGTTTTCTATAAAAATCTGAAATTCTTTTCTGGCAAGTTGAGCCCATATTTCATTTGGTTCCCTCAGAGTATACATAAATGGTCTTTACAACACCGTACCAACCTTGGTTTGTTATTTTAATTTTTCACACATTTTCCCCTTTTGTTTGGTATGTTCTCCATCTAATTAAATTTTGGTCTTCATATTTACCAGTGTAAACTGACAGCATAATTGTTTTTCATAAATTAAAAATGTTCATAAATGTTGTTTGAACTTACTATTAGAAAACCACGTAGGAATTCACAATCTGATACACCCTCCATGTGCTGGTGATTTTTACCCTGGTGCGTCTTGGCCTTTCTTTCTCTTTAATGTGTATATGATTACAAATATTGCCACACTGAAACAATATCATAAGAACTAGGTAAATTACAGGTAGCATTTGGAAAATGAAAAATACCAAATACTTTTAAAAGTTACTTGGTGGGACTTGCTATGACTGTGACCAAGTCTCTGGGAAGCAATTGTAGAAGCCCCTGTAACTATGAAAACCACCAGAATGTAGTCTTGCACACCTCACAACCTTGAGCCCTCATTCCCTCAGTATGAGGAGGCCTGAAATCCCAACAGAAGTCATCTGGTGGCCAGTGACCTTCTACCTGATTCAGTGCAAAGTGGATGCAGGTCAGGAGACCCGTGTGGACCCAAGCATCCTATTCAACCATGCCAGCAGCAGCTTCCTCATCAAGGATGGCTTTCTTCCATCTGAGGTTGGGATGCAAGGTTCTCATAAACCCTGTTGTGCTCAACAGGGTGCACACCTGAGTGGATATATTTGGGGGCAGACACATCAGCAAGCTGCAGCCCTGCACACCCAGCTTTTACCATGTGGATCCACTTTTTCAGTTCTTTTCCACGTAAGATTTTTCTCCAGGACAATCTGGATGTAGAAGCCTTCCAACTCTGAGATGACGTAAGTCTAGGAATAAAATTGTCGTTCTTAAAGCTGAAAGAATGCAGAGACAAAGTAGAACAGGCAGAAGGAAAGCCTCAGGTGGAAAACTTGGCCTCCATCTTGTCCTTTGGACCATTCCACCATACTTCCATGGGTTCTGTCATTTGCTGCTGAAGAAATCATTCTACCTCTTCCCCTGGCCAGAGACACACAGGGCTGAGATCTCCTAAGGGTTCCTGCCTAGGAAGAATGCCTATGAAAAGGTGAAAATGCACACAGCCAGAAGCTAGTCCAACATGGAATCTTGCTCTAAGTAAGGCCACAGAGCTTTTCTCTCTGCTCTGAGGTTGGTCTCCAACATCAAGAAATGTCCATATCATGTTCCAATAGAAATGATGAAAATGAAAATCTCCCTGAGTAAAATGCAGCCATCTTTAATTGTGTTTGTTTGTTTGTTTGTTTGTTTTATCTCACTCTTCTATTCAGGCTTCCTTTCTACCTAAAAATATTTGGTTTTAGTCTGACAAAATAATTTGCTTTCAACTCTTACAGCTACTTAAACCTGTTTCCTTCCAAAGCAGCTATGTCAAAAGTCCACTTCCAACGGCTCAAAGATCCTCTCACAGATCTACTTGTGCATCTATTTGTTACATGCTGCTAGTGATTAAAACCAGAGCACAAATGTAAAGGTAGCCATGGGGAGAAAGAATAGTCAGAGTTATGGAAACATGCACATGTTTTGGCAAGTATGCTTAACTAACTCCCATAAGCATAAACCTCCCAATTAATGGAATTAACGTTAATACGAACCTTGCCAAGAAGAAGGAATGGGACTCTGACAATAATTCTAAATTTACCAGAGTACTTTGGGTTATTATGGACAGGGTTAATACTTTGTTAAATTTGTCTTTTGATGGAGTAAAACTTCAACAAACTATACATTGGCCCTCCTTATGACAAGTGGCTAAATAATATTTGAGAACTTGCCTTGTTTCAGAAACTGTATGAAGTTTGTGAGGTACATTGAAAGCTCAGACAACTTCTCTACTTAACACCTGTGACCTGTGTGCCCTTGTAAAAGTTATTTAGTGTTTCAGAACCCTGGGCTCTTTATGTATAAAATAAGGACCTCGATGTTCGGAATGTATAATGAGATCATCTAAATACAGCACCTACCTGATGTCCGTCACAAAGAAAGTAATCAACAAATTTGTTTCCTTTTAATTCAGTACCTTTTGCAATTCTACAATCTATGAAGTAGGTGTCATCATTTTTTTAAGGAGAGTAACCAGACATCAAACATAGGTCTGTTGGGCTTTCCAGCCATGCTCTTTAAATTGCCCCATTCAGTCCATGTTCTTCCCCAGAGAGCCACCAAAATAAGATGAAGATTTAGCTACAACATGTGTGAATTCATGGGAAAATGTTTACAGATAAAAGTGAAGAACAGAGAAAAATAGAAACCTATGGAGACATATAGCTTGTGATCATATATCCTACAGCTGGTCTTGGAAGTCATACAAAATGGTAGAGTCCTGACTGAAGATGTTGGAAGAAAACCAAGAGGGTGCACAGTTTATTGGTTTAAAACAATGGTTCTAGGCCAGCCGAGTAGCTCATTTGGTTAAGAGTGCAAGCTCTGAGCAACAGCATTGCCAGTTTGATTCCCACATGGGCCAGGGAGCTGCACCTGAGCTGAGCTGCTGCTGAGCTGCCAACAGGTGGCAGGATGGCTCAGCTGGTGAGAGTACATGCTCCTAACAACAAGGTGGCCAGTTCAACTCCAGCGTGGGATGGTAGGCTATGGCCCACCCACAACTAAGATTGAACACGTCACCTTGAGCTGAGTGGCCACGAGCTGCCGACGGGCAGCTGGATGGCGACTGGACTTGGAGCTGAGCTAGATGCTCCCTCCGCAACTAAAATTGAAGGACAACTTGGCTGTTCCCCTTCCTCAATTCCCCAACACTGTTCCCCTCCCCCAATTCCCCAATAAAATCTTTAAAAAAACAATGGTTCTAGTGGGTGTAGGAGGATTTAGTTCTTCAGGGGATATTGGCAACGTCTAGAGACATTTTTGGTTGTAACAATGGAGGAAGAAGCATTACTGGCATCTGAGGGTAGGGATCAGGGATGCTGCTAAACATCCCACAATGCGCACAATAGTCCTCTACAACAAAGAGTTATCCTGCCCCAAATGCCAATAGCACTGAGGTTGAGACATTCTGGTTTAAAATGAAAAATCCAATAAGAAAAATAGCCTTCTTTCCTTTTAATAGTTCCTTTTCAGTAATAGTCTTTAAATATTCTGCAGTAACATCACATGGAGATTTGCTCAGTACACTAATTCTGAAATGTGAGAAGATTACAATGGTCCTGGGTAAGAAAATTATGTGTTTAAATATATGTAATGTCTCTAATACCAGAATGAAGACAGTCCTGAAATAATTGGCATTTATCATTTATAAGTTTTAAATTGCAAAAGGTAATATAAAATCTACAATAAAATCATAAAATTTCCTTATGTTAATTTTTGTTGTTAGAAGTCTCGATTCCTTGTTTTAGGATTATTTTGGTTCTGGGGATTAGTAACAATCTCAGCATCCAAAATACAACATGCATCACAGAAAATGATGCAAGAAAGATAAAGATATGAGTTTAAGATCACTCTAAATCTGTGGGCTGCTTACAACTTCTATATTTAGTTGAAATTTGTTCCTTGCCTATAAAACACAGATACTGAATCCAAGAAGATTACAAAAGTAATATTCTATAAAGAGCAAAGAATAGATTTAATGTATCATTTAATGATGTGTCAAAAACAATATGAGCATTAAAGTATATTCATTAATGAATTCTACAATATAAACATCATTAGCTTGCTTATTGAAAACCAGCTACCTGTAGGGGAAAAAAAAAATACTTCCTTTTCTTATTTTACACGAGCCTTTCTAATACAAAAAAAAAAAGCATCTAATACAAAAAAAAAGCAGTGTTCAGTAGAGTTTATAGTGTTGACCCCAAAGTTCAAGACTGCATTGTTGTGTTTGATTCTCTGTCTGATGGCAGAGGGCTTCTATCTCCCAGAATCTCATAAGAAAAATCACTTTGTGCTTTCCAGGTGGAAACTCCTGTAAGCAACACTTTAAATACACTTTTAATAAAAACACATGAACATGTAATACTTTCTGGTTGGTATAGATAGATGAAAAACCATTATTTTTTTTTTATATGGAAAATTTATGACCACAAAGTCAGTATAAATCAAAGCGTTTGGCCCAAACACACCAATAAAGCATTCACCTACTGGGTTATGTTAAAACAGGGCAAGATAAAAGTAAAGTTAGTTCATTTCTTCCCATCACAACAAAAAAAGGTTGATAAAGAACATACTTGATATCAAACAGAGCTTCCTGCTGGCTTTAGTTACCTGGGAGTTTGGAGACTGTGGTTTGAATAATGTTTCCCCTACAATAGGAATGACAGCAGAAGTGTGGAGAGAATAATGGGGCTTCCTGCGGGCTCAGCTTTTGGAGTTCAAACTCATTCTTTATTCTCAAAAAGAAACGATAACAAATGTGTAAATAGTCACTGATCTTCTGATGTTTCTTTTTTGGTGCTGGGAATTACATAACAGTTTATCCAGCACTGGTAAGCTAACTGCATCAAACTACATCCCAGAGTTAAGTAAGTTTTCAAAAGAATTAGCAAAGAATTTTTTTCATAATTTCACTTGAACGTAAATGTCTGTATATGAGATTCCTGAAGAAAAAGGGTTTAGGCAGTTGGAGCATTGATGCTTTGATGATGAAAATCATAAAACCTATAATATTAATAAACTTCATACTCATGCAACAAGTTCTCAATTTAATGACTATGGTTTTTGTCACCTCAATTCTGGAAAACATATTGCCAAAATAATAAATTTTAATTTGAAAATTGAAAATTTAATGGTAAATATAATACCTACACTAGCATTCATAATTTTTTTCTAAAAGTAATGCCTAAATCAATATCTAAGAGATACCTACTTGATCCTCACGTTCTTGCCCATTATTTATCTGATTTTCAAATATATCAACGAAAAAACTTTGGCAACACATTTTGTAATTGCATACATTTTCTTCTAATAGTTTCTAACCATCAAAATAAAAATTATATTTAATTATCATTCCAATTTTTGAAATTTACGTATGTTTCTGTGATTTAGCTGCTAGCAACACATTTTGTAATTGTATACATTTTCTTCTAATAGTTTCTAACCATCAAAATAAAAATTATATTTAATTATCATTCCAATTTTTGAAATTTACATATGTTTCTGTGATTTAGCTGCTATGTTTCAAGCAATACCCACCGGGAAACACTTCTAACTTCCGATAAATGAACGTTTAAGTTACAGGAAGGTAGAGACAAAGAAAATCCTGGCCCGATTCAGACGGACTGAGCTACAGCGTTTCTGAGTAACCACCAGAGGGCAGCATCCTCAAGTAGTTGAGGGTGGGGGAAGGGAAGGAGGAGCATAGGATGGAATCTATGGCGGTTAGCTGCATCTGTTTAGAATTTCTAATCCTCAAACTGGTTTCTAATTTTCCCAATTGAAACCTAAAAGTGTGAAAGCAAGCGTTTTTGTTCTCAACTTAAAAAAAAAAAAAGTTGAGGAAATTCCAAAGCAGAAACGGTAACACTTGACAGCACTTAATCATGTGCCCAACTCTGTTTTAAGTGCTTTATGTTTGTTAACACGGTTAGATCTCATAACAACCCTGTGATGTGCACAATCTTACAGATGAGGAAACTGAGACACAGGAAACTTCAGTGACTTGCTCTGGCCAAGTGATAGAGCTGAGATTCAGTCTAAAGCACTTGGTTCCAGAGTCCAGGCATAAGACGTCTCTACTAGAACCCGGGCTTCTCAATACACTCTTTTCCACTGAGTCATTACACTTCTGTGATAAACTGGAAGTCAGGTAGTAATTTCTTCCTCGACTCATGTTCTCAAAAGATGTATTTCCATTTATTCTCTTATTTTCCGTAATATAATCCATCTGTTGTTTTTAAGAATGCATTCTGTATTTTTTTTTTTAATTCACACTATAATAGGCATACATCTATCATATTAAGGCTTGTCAGAGAGAATGATGCCCATTTCAGGTTTTGAGTTTTAGAAGCTTAAATGTGCACAAAAATAAATAAACTCTAGAGCCTCAGCCACCACTGGTTTTATAAATTGGTTGAACCAACAGCTCATATATAGGAGAAAATGAAGAATATGTACAAAGGAATATATTATTAAAATTTCATCATGATATTGGAAAAAGTGACTGATGAATTACTTACTGTTCCCAAGTTAGAATGTGAAAAGGACAAATAGAATTTGATTAATCCAAATTACCATACCAAATCAAAACAATTTCTTTTTTAAAGATTTTATTGGCTGCAGTGGGGCTGGCCAGCAGCTGACATGAGCTTTCATGAGCTGCCATGAGCCACCGTGAACAGTCGTCCAATTGCCGGCAGCTGATTTGCCTCACCCAGGAAGAGCGCAATGATAATACCAACATGGGCCAGTGAAGCAAGGTCTTCCACAACTAGACTGAAGAACAAAAGGACAGCAACTTGTCTGTTCCCCTTCTCCTATTCCCCAACGCTGTTCCCTCCCCCAATTCTCCAAAAAACAAAAGAAAAAAAATAAAAGATTCTATTGTGTGATCCTGATTGTAAGGTAGATAATATGGAGGATGAATTGGAAAGGAATATAATTATAGTCAGGTTACTGAGTGTTCGTAATTGTTTATACCCTCTCTACAACTTGCCACATTTCCCTATGGGCATAGTACGTATATTTCCCTACCCAACAACCTTGAACTTGGCCAAGAGACTCACTTTGGACAACAGAATCTTAGAGGACATGACATATGCCACCTGCAAACAGAAGGTTTAAATGGCAGGACAAGGCTCTATCCCCCTTGAGCTTCTGTTATTGACCATGAGACTAGTAAACACCAGACAGAGGCTGCTCCTTCATGTGGGTCCCAAAATGGGAAGATACATGGAGCCCAATCAACTTCAGTCAAACCCAGCCAAGATCAAGGTCAAGCTATAGTCCTCATGAAATGTGAGCAAGAGATGAATGTTTATTTTGTTACATAACTAAAATCTTGAGCCTGCTTGTTGTCACAATATTGTTGACTAATCTATCAGTTAAAGTGTTGTGATAATCCAGATAAAGAGTGATTGTGTCTTAAATTATAGTAGTTATATTGAGGTTAGAAGAGTAAAGGGATATTTAGGAAGTAAACCTAAAAAGACCTTAGTAATGGAGGTGAAAATGAAAAAAAAAAATACAGGAGTGAATCATGATATCCAGATTTCAGGCTTAGCAACAGGGGAAGGGAAGCAAAGACTTATGTTCAAATATGAAACATGTTAGATTCTTCAATGTGTGCAAAGAAAATAATTATAATGTGTGCAAAGAAAATAAAAATTAATAATACTGAAAAATATTTTAATATATGTGCATGATTATTATTAAAGTGACTACCATCCATCTCTATAAGCATCTAACAAAGTGAAAATAAGCTTAATTTACATGAAAAGAGGTTATTACACTCAAGAATGACGCTTCTGACTAAAAAGGTTGTTAGATATTAGAATGCATTATCCATGGTATTCAAGAACTTTTCTTTAACAGAATATATTTTGTTCCAGATTAGACATGTAATTTTCAAATTAATTATGAAGGAAGATCTTTTCTAGCAGTATGATTTTACACTAATCTTTCCTAATCTCCAATGACTTTGATTGGGATAATGTCATCTCTCTGGGACTTCCTTTAACCATCTGTAACACAAGAAAATGCTAGATGATTTTCAAAACATCTCGAAGCCTGAAAATAGTAAAACAGACCACTCCAGTCCCACAGGACATAAGAGCATAAATGCCCAACCTGGATTATAAAAGGTGCTATGGGATCTCTGGGGAAGATACTAATATATTATGTCCTTTTGTATAGTGACAATGACATAGAGAATATACCCTTTTTTAACCACAAATGTACTCCTTTTCTTATAAGGAAAAAAAACTTGCTAAAATTATTTTTGACATAATTAAAGTGTGCAAAAAATAGTTGAGAAATGTGATTTCCTGTGGCTTTTTTTCCCCTACGAAATAATTTTTTTTTTTTTTTTTTTAAAGCTGAGCCATCCTGCTACCTGTTGGCAGCTCAGCTCAGGCTAGGCATCGAACTGCTGTTGTTCAGAGCTCAGCTCGCGCTCTTGAGCGAGCTCTTAACCAGCTGAGCCACTCGGCTGGCCCTCTAAATAAACTTTTAATGACTTAAAAATTTCAAATATTTAAAGACTTAATCCTGGCTCCATGTGCCAACAGAATTAAACTTTACAGTTTGACCTGAATTGCTACACTTTGCCTTGGGGTAAGCAATACAGGACTTTAGACCTAGCCCAGCATAACACATCGTACGTACTAGTCCTAATGCTTGGGTTTAACAATTGAGCCGCTTTAACAGCTATAGTTCCTAATAGCTGCGTGCTTCAAGTACAATTTAACTTTATTAATTGAGATTTTTCTTACAAAATGCCTGTCACATAATAAATATGTATATTTTTAGAAAGAGCCATTAGCACTTTCATGTCAGGCCTGTTGTGGAGGCTCTATAGATGCAGGCAGCTCTAAGTTGGATGCTAAATAACTGAAATCATAGATTGCTAATCAGTTAATGTTTAGGGTAGAGGGTGCTGCAAAGTCAGACACTCTATAATGCAGAAGGGGAGAGAATTGGTGTTAGAAAATAGACTATGTCACATGCCACACAAGATCCAAAAAGGAAGTTAGGTTGCAAAATGAAGAAAGCAAGGTTTCTGATCAGTGTTCCTCAAACCCTAAAAATAAATAAGAACATGCTGACTCTTAATATATCAGCTAAAGATAAAGCAATAGGTGGTCTTCAAATACAGGGGAGGGCCGGCCGAGTGGCGCGTTGGTTAAGAGTTGGAATGGGACACCAGCTCTGAGCAGCATGGCCCCGGTTCAGATCCCACATGAGGGCCAGTGACACTGCCCTCTACAGAAAAAAAAAAATACCGGGGAACCAGTCCAAAAAAATGCTCTGTAACTATGAATCCTGAAATACTTACTCACACTGTCAACCCAACATTCTTTATGCCCTCCTGACTAACAAAAAGTTTTACAGATTTTTACTAGATTCAGAATTAGTAGGAAATAATCTTTTTGAGCTAAAAATGTCTAGTATGTAATTTTTCACATATGAGTAGGTACTCATTAAATATGTATGGAATGATAGATTATTAGGGTTAAAAACCCTCAACTCTGCAAAGAATAACTATTATTTTTATCTATCTGGCCCAACCTATCCAGAGTGGCATAATTAGAGTAATGACTACTGTATATGTCAGAGATTCCACACTGGTATTTATATGTAAGCAAGTTAAGAAATTTTTATTGAGGGGGGAAAATCAAGTAATGGCTATTTCAGATCTTATTCTTGGTGCTGTAATGTGAATCACTGGTCTTAGTTTATGCACCAATAATATAAATGTATAATAAAATCAAACACCTAAGAAATGTACATGTGCCAGACACTGTTCTAGGCACAGTGTGTGTGTATGTGTGTGTGTGTGTGTGTGTGTGTGTGTGTGTATTCTCAGTTAATTCTCACAAAAACCCTATGTGGTAGGTGCTATTACCCCATTTTACAGTTGAGGAAACCTAGGTGTAGAAAGGTTAAGTAATTTGCTTGAGAGCACACGGCTAGTAAGTGATAGAGCCAGAATTCAAAAGAAGACAACTTATCTCCATTATCCCCCCTCCTATCCAAAATATGTTGCCCCTCAAATAAACTAACAAGTGTTTATTTCATTTTAATCTCTCTCCTAAGACTGGAATTTCTCCCCAGGAAAATTGTAGCCACTCAGTCCAAGTCTCATAAACTCTACTGTTGCATATACTCCTTGGTACACTAAAAGAGACTACTAATGTTAAAGGGAAATTTGCTTTTTAACACATCTCCAGCCCAAGCTCAATTCAACCTGTCCTTCACCTGATAATCTGAAAGACAAAATGGCAAATTTACATATATCTTAATGATCACCTTATTATTTATCTGATCACCTAAACTTTCAATACAAGTGAATGAAAAATAGAATCCCAAAGGAATTCAGACACAATATAGTTCCAGCTTTAGTTTATGTTCCTGTTTTATAACTTTTATATACTGTAAATAAAATTATAGTCCCCTGTGTAATCCTTTCCGTGGACAATGAGTTCCTGAGGGATTTAAGTGATAGAAACTTGTCAGGTTTTTTTTATCAATATATATATATATATATATATATATATATATATATATATATATCAGGCAGTGGGGAAATCATTAAGTCCCTTCTGCCTGGGCAATGTCTAACTCCAGGTGTATTAGTCAAAGGCACTTTTTGATTACCCTGCAGCAGTTTGAAGCCCTGCTTTCATATCCTCCCTGTCAAGAACCATGAAGAGTCTGAGATTTTTAGCCTACACGCAGGCTAACAATTTAGCTTGCCACAGTTTCATGGATGAAGGCAAAAGACATGAGGCTTTGGGTTAGAGACAAAGGACTCTATTCCTCCCAGCACAGCAGACAGCTTGAATTTTTATGTTTGCATTAATCCCCCATTCCCCTAAGTCTCACTGGGATGATCAAGGTGGGCTTGCTGTATGCTGCACGTGGAATGGGTTTGCATCACAGCTGAAGGATCCTGAGCTTAGAAAATCCAGCAAACAAATTTAGACAGCAAACAAATCTGCTTTCTGCTCTGTAAACAGTCACTATTGCCATCTTCCAAGGCTGTTTGCTATACAAACATCTTTGAAGGGATAGTTCAGACCAAGAACAAAAGCCGGCAGTGCCCCTGCTGGCTAGTCACAAGGAGCATGAGAGACCCTCAGAGAACTACCTTCCAACTCGCTTTTACAGCCAGAACCCTGTGATGATATAGCCGTCAGTCTGGAACCCACTGCTCTAGGCAGGTAGCTCTCCTGAATCAGACCAGGCTCCATCTGCAGAAACTCTGAGTCCCACCCAACCATGAAGTTCTAACTTTGCTCCTCCAAATCACGGAAGCCTGGAAAAGCTACCAATGCTACTCACCCCAGAGACCAACCAGCCCCACAAAATGGCAGGAATAATTCAGTGAATCAAAAAAAAAAAAACTCCTCCAGAGATCATCTATGTTGTAAAAGATGGTATCCGATAGCATTAAACTGAATCCACTGATGCGAGATAGATTTCTCTCTTTTTCTGTAGGTGTTCTTCCTAAGCTCCTAGACAGAGGGAAACACATATATGAAACAATTTGGCTGGAAAAGTCTACAATTTCTAGTCATTTAGGATAAGAGTAAAAATAATAGTTTTGATTTGATCACTTTCCATAGGGTTTGTAGAAAGTCAGTAAAGATGAATAAAAGTTGGATGGTAGAGTAGGGGAGGTGAAAGGTGACACAAAAGAGGATTAGAAACTCCTATTCATACCCTGCAGAAACTCAGACTTCAAACCTGGTCAGACATCTGTGTCTGCACTTGGCGGTTTGAGCAGGAGGTTTACAGGAAAGCATGTAGAACTAGTTATTATTTGTAGAAGAAGAATAGGTTAAAATCTGAATGTTCACTTCGGGTATTTTCTGAAAAATTCCCCACCATATCCCTGCTTGGAAGTTGGAGTAGTAAGGGATGACACACTCCAGCTTCCCTATCAGGCCTCCTGTGGCTCAAGGACAAAAGGACCAGCAGGCTTCCACCAAGCACAAACATCTGCAAATTGCCCCCAGAAAGTTTCCAAGGCCAGGGGCTGGCTATTGACAAAAGAGACAGCTACAGACTTACCTATTTTACTCTCCCTTCTGGATAGGCCCTGCACCTCAGCAAACACTGCAAGATTCCTTTCTGAGAGAGCTACAGAACTCATAACTAGGGGGTTTGAGAGGAATAACTTGGTATTTCCTTTCCACGATAAAAGAACTGCCTTTATCAGAGATTCTCTCCCATGTCTCTCAGAAAGCAAGAAAAACTAAAAATTAGGTATGATTTCATCAAGGACTTAATAGGTAATTAGTTCAGTCATGTCTGCTCTTTTGAAGCTTCAAGCAAGACCCATTGAAGTCTGTCTAGATAAATTAATTTACCTCCATGCAAAATGGCAAAATGTACACCCAATAGACCTTGTAAAACTAAACTTCTCAATACTAGGTTTATCTGAGTGATCACTGGGTAATATATGTAAATGATTAATCACGGTGTTGTAAATCTGAAAGTAATATAATATTATAATTGAAAAATAAATTTAAAAAGAAAGCTAAACTCTTCATATGTGTGTATTTTGGGGGCTTCCACCCTAGATAATGTCAGAAGTTACTTATCTATCCCCTCCCCCCAAATTCTTAATGAAATTAATAAGACCTAATATTTATAAAATGCTTCTCATGCTAACGATCCTGTACTGAACACTGTTAAAAACAAGACAACTGTCCCAAAATGCAATCTCTTATACTAAGGCCCATGTCACTTAATTACAGCTTCAGTCATCCCTTAAACTAATCAATCAGGAATCACTTGATGAGCACTAGTTAGGTAAATTACCTGATAGACCCCTGCCATGCCCTAAAGGAAAGTAACCTTGTAATAAACAACCTGCTTCTTTTTGGCCCAATATAACTTCCTTGTTCCTACTCCCTTCTACCTATAAATTCTTCCGTTTTGTAGAGCTTCTCAGAGCTACTTTCTCTCCACCCGTTTGGATCCTGCCTGCTTTGTGCATTATTGAATAAAGTTAATAAGATCTTTAAAATTTGCTCAATTGAATTTTGCTTTTTAACAACACATAACACAGTTGAATTTATTTAATCCTCACCATACCCCCCATGAATAAGTATGAATATTAAATTCATTTTTCATTATAAAACTCAGGGTCACAAAGCTAGAATTTGGCTGAGAGAATTCATTCCCGAAACCTGACTTCAGAGCCCATATCCTTAATTAGTATGTTCTATACTCTTAATTAGAGCAAGGTTTTAGTTTGTTATAGCAAAATACACATCTATAAAACGCTTATAATTGAATTTCCTGCAGGAAAAATGAATGGGCTTCTGAAACTCTCTAGTTCCTAAGCCCCTTTTAACCAACCACCCCATTGAAATCAATATTTTATCAAACATTTATGAATACACAAGGCTTCTTAAGAACCAATAGTCATATTATAGCAGAAAAGACTTCACACAATGTAATTGTTACTAATGAGTCAGCTCTCTTTTGAGATTCTCTTCCCTCTGTAAGCCCTTACTTTCTTCAAGGTCCACATCAAGTCCTATTGGCGCCATGGCATCTCTCATTACTCAAGCCAACACCAAGTTTTTCTTTATATGTAAAATTCTATTACACTTAATGTTACTTATAACACTTAACACTATTTATATGATTTATGTTTCACAGAGACAGCTTTGGGGATTTTTCCCCCAAAAGATGCTTACAAACTCCTTAAAGGCGATAACTTTGTCATTTGTGTGCTTGTATTTGCTTCTGGGGAGCCCATTAGTGACTGATGGAGCAAACGACTGAAGGAAAAGAATTTAGGACTATGAAAATATAGAAGTTAGAAATTGCCTAAATTCCACATGCAGCCCATGCAAACTTTCTTTTCTAGTGTGAACATGTCAGTCTTTTCCCATACTATAACCAACTTTGAAGATAAGGATTATTTTTTTACTCATCTTAATCTTCACTTAGCACCAACCCCTCCTCTCCTCAGCATTTCGTTAAAAAGCCCACCAAACTGGTTTGCAATAACCTGAGCTGGCCTAGAACTTATACCAAAGGCCATTTACTAAGAAATACATCCCCATGCTAGAAAGATAAATGGTGGACCTAGCACTAATGGCACATTCTGGTTTGGCTGCCAGGAGCCTCGGCATGGAGGCCTCCTTTCTTTACTACTTGAAGAAGACCACCCATCAGCCTGATGATAAGATCAATTTTTTACCATTTCTCCTGCCTTCCCCCTCCCAACAAAAAAAGCATAAACAAAAACAGAAACAAAAGGAATGTGTTTCCTTTCTCTCAAGACAAGGAAACTGGAAATCTCCCAAATAGGGCCCATCTTGTCTGTTCTGTAAGCTGGGTAGTTTCAGATAGTATCGAATACCTTCAAGAAAGCCCTCTCTGGGCCTGTCTGGTCAAACGGTTTGACCCTGTGACCTGAGAATTCTGCAAGCCTCCCTTCCTGTCTGCACCAGGAATGGTAGGTCTATGACAAACTGGGAAGATAAATTAATTTTGGTTATCTACCGGGCAGAATTAATCAATTCTAACATATTTTTATATTGTTTGGTGTTTTGCCAATATCAATTCCATCTGTAATATGTCCTTTTGAAAAGTTGCATAAGCCAGAGCAGTTGGAATAATGTGTCAGAGGACAGAGAAATGCAACCCAACAAACATTTACCAGCCATTTCCTTCATATACGGTGCTGTGTTCATTGTTCGGACAGAAAGATGAGTAAAATACAAGTCCTACCCTCAAAGAACTCACAATCTGTGGTAATGACATGAGTACACACAAACACACACACACACACACACACACACACACACACACACACACACACCCTTATATTGTCAGAGTATGCCAAGTGATTCAAGAGGGATAAAGCAAGTGTTGAGAGAAGAGGAAAGAAAAAATTCATTCTGTCTGAAAATATTAGGAACTTCATAGATAAGTTAATATTTCAGATACCATCTAACACAGAGTTTCAGTGGCAAAGAAGATGTGGGTGTTACATGGAAGAAAAATTGGCAATTGGTGGATTGGTTTTAGATTTAAAAATTATTTTGACTTTTCATACCATAAAGTTCAGTGTTTATAATAAAGCTTTAACTAGGGTATTTCACCTGATATTCTTATGTGTGTATTCTTACACATGTAGGCATTCTGTTATATATATAGGAGTTTTCATGCCTTGTCTGTTTATTTTATTGGTAGCCACTATGCAAAGATTTGAGTTTCAGTGGAGTATTTTTTTTATTTTATTTTATTTTATTTTTTTAGCTGAGCCATCCTGCCACCTGTTGGCAGCTCAGCAGCTACTCAGCTCGGGCTGGGCATCGAACTGCTGTTGCTCAGAGCTCAGCTTGCATTCTTGAGCGAGCTCTTAACCAACTGAGCCACTCAGCTGGCCCTTCAGTGGAGTATCCTTATACAAACAGGTATCACCTTTATTTCTGCTTCTAGAGAGCTACACAACCAAAGATGGTGTAGACTGAGAGAGACTATAGTGATTATGTACACAAAACTTCTCATTTCAGGCACCAGTAAATGGTTAGTTAGCAATAGAATTACAGTACAACCCAAGTCTTCTGATATTTCCTTTCAGGTACCCTTCATCCTGAAGCTCAGCTCCTGTGAACGTTCTTGAGAGAGAGGCACTACTCTTGCTCTCCTTTTATTTTTGTTTTATGTTTTGTTGGGAATGAGAGGGAAGAGGCAATAGCAGGAAATTAATCTTATCCACTGGCATCACAAACGGGCTCTTTTGCTTAATAAAGAAGGTTACTCTCCAACCAACTTAAGATCACCCTGCAGGGGCATTCAGGTAGCTCAGTTGGTTAGAGCACATCTCTGAACAACAAAGTTGCCACTTCAATTCCCGCATGGGATGGTGGGCTGCAACCCCTACCCCACCCGCACCCCCTGCAACTAGCCTGAAAATGGCGACTGAACTTGGAGCTGTGCTGCGCCCTCCACAACTAGATTGAAGAACAATAAAGACTTGGAGCTGGACTTGGGTCATGTAAAAAACACACTGTTACCCAATAAAAATTTAAAAAATTTAAAAATCACCCTGCAGATTGTCCTAAGACACTGCACTTCTTTCTCCTTCCTTCTTTGCCCTCAACCCTTCCTCCATTGGTCAGCAGTAGCTGGTTCAGATCAGCTGGATTTTCCTCTCACTTTCTCCCATTCCTTCCTCGTAGTTCTGGTAATAATTGGGTGGTAGAAGGGAGCACACCAACATGGAAACCACACGAGGACAGGATTTTGTCTATTTAGTTCATTTCTGAGCAAGGCTTGGCACACAGTATGTTCTCAATATTTTCTGTATGAATGGCAACATTTTCATTTATCGATGGGGCTACATCTGTACTCTCTTTTTCTTTTTGATCACTTCGTTTAGTCCTTGGGCATTGAGAGTCAACCCAGCTGACCTTGGCACTGCCCTCACCAGGTTAACAGTCTTTATGAGGAGTATAAATGTAACACAGATTCTTTCAGTTCTTCCTTCAGAACTCCATTTGGACATGTAGCATTTTTTTCTAATTATTCTGATAATTTTTTTCTTTTTTTGAACCTCTCCAGTGAGAAAACAATAACTTTAGTGATCTCCTGCCTACCTCAAGGATTATATTACAAGAATACACTGTAGATAGTGAAACATAGTTGGCAAGATCAAAAGTTCATGACAGATAAGTTACTGAAATAGCACTAAGTATAACTTTTAACATATTTTTAAATATTGAAAGTATATATTAAGATTATATACTTATATAAATTACATAATTTAAATTTTACAAAGTATATTTCTTTTAAAAATATTTCTAGATGACATCTTCTTCTAATATTAGCCTACTCTCAGAGGTAATTCTCTTCTCATGTTCTTTTGCTGTCCCAAACTAGTGTTGTATTATCTCAATATTCTAAGGGAGATTTTCCTACACCCGTTATTTCAATGCATCCTATACTTCTTTTAATTTTTTTCTAATCATCCCTTATTAGGTATTTAGAAATTGAATGCCTGTTTCACTTTCATTGCCCCTTGTTTTATTTCCAAGAGTCTCAACAATTTAATTGTGTGGGTAATTCTCATAAATTACCATAGTGCTTAAAAACATAATTTTCAGGACAAATACTAGGGGTATTGAGAAGATGGCATGTAAATAAATCTAATCTCTCCATACCTTCAAAGATGTATAAGGGATCAAAACTATTATGGTCATTGTAGAGCTAAATCAAACCTCTTCATACAGCACATTTTTATCAAGTGCCTATTGTATGCCAGACCATTTTCTTGGTGCTGAGATAGAGTAGATAGAATCTATACCCTCATTTATCTTTCTAAGAGAGCTTTCCTCTTGCGTAGGGAGTAGAGGCAGTGGGAAGAATGGAAACAGACTTACCTGAAGGTTTGAAGAAATGAAGAGATTTTACCATGCCAGAAACACGATTTTCAATTGACTATCAGATATCTCTTATCTTTCTAATGCAGTTCCTTGGCCAATTCCAACAATGTATATTTTCGTATACAAAAATAAAAGTGTATAATCTCAAACCCTCAGCCAGAAACACCATAGTTGACAAGATTCACTGTATTTCCTTTGCATATCCGCTTTTCTGCTTGTAGACTCAATTCTAACTTGATTGACTCAATCAGCAAGTAACACTTGCATAAAGGCTTGCAAGTGTTACTGGCTAATTCATAGAACTTAGCTTTTCACTTTCACGATATGATCATCTAACCATAAGGTTATAAAAATACACTTGCCCAATAAGCCTCATTCATACATAGGAAAGGAAGAGAGGAAATGGGCAATCCCAGAAATCAGAAATTAGTGTAAAAATATGGTTTGAGCTATAATAGAATAAAATAGATGTTTTACTAACATATGAAGCAGTCAATCATGATATACTTTATAGCCTGTAGGAAGCACTGGATCTTATTAAAATATTACCCATAGCCACATTAACATCAAACAAATGTGTTGCATCAGATATCATTATTAAATTTATTTATTTCAGTGATCACTGCTACACTTACTTTTTATAGTATGTTAAAAATGTAGGACTCCAGCCAGCTGAGTGGCTTGTTGTTTAAGAGCTGGCTTGGGAGCTTGAGCTCCAAGCAGCAGGGCCACAGATTCGGATCTCACATGGGCCAGTGAAGCTGTGCCCTCTACAGCTAAGATGGTGAACAACAGCTCAGCCTGGAGCTGGGCTGCCATGAGTCGCCAGCGACGTAGGCTGCAGTGGGGCTGCAGTGGGCTGCCATAAGCTACTGTGAGTGGCCAACCAATGGCCTGCGACCAATCAGCCTCAATTGGGAAGAGCGCAATGATCACAATACCAACATGGGCCAGTGAAACGAAGTCCTCCACAACAAGATTAAAGAACAAAAGGACAGTAACTTGTCTATTCCCCTTTTCTGATTCCCCAATGCTGTTCCTTCTCCCAATTCCCCAATAAAATCTTAAAAAAATATATGTAGGATTCATCTTGATATCAATTGAATTTTATTTTTATATTATTATTTTACTGGCAAGTCATATAAAAATTTGCTGTGTATTCGCATGTGTTGTCTAAATTCATTTTTATAACAACCAAAGGAATAGGTAAAACCAGTATTATTATTCCCATTTTTAGACAGAAAAATTACTAATTGATCATTGTTATTATAAGATATTTCTAACATGTTGAAAAATATTTAGAAAAATTAAAATGTAAATATGATGTATTAGCCAGCTTTTTCATCTCACCATTTTATCATATTTGCTTGATATTTTTAATGAAGAAATATAACACTATAGATACAATTGGAATCTTATTATTCCTTTCCCAGTTCCGTTCCTTTCTCATCATCCCCACAGCAATCATTTAGTGTTTTATCATTCTTAAGGATATTTTCACTACATACATATGTGTTCTCAAGAAATATAATATTGTTTTATATATATATATATATATATATATATTTTTTTTTTTTTTGAGGGCAGTGTCACCGGCCCTCATATGTGGGACCCGAACTGGGGCCGCTGGCTTCCTAAGCCAGCGTTTAACCACCACGCCACTCTGCCGGCCCTAACATTGATGACTTCATACTCTAAGTGTCATTATAGCTTTTTTTTTTTTTTTGGCTCAGCATTATATTTTGGGAGCCATCCATGTTAATACATGTTTCTTTATTTCGCTTCTTCTGACTACAATATAACTGTTCAATGGCTAGAATATAGCACTGCAGGTTAGCCCTCCTTAGGCTTTTCAAATTCAGCATGTTCAAAATTGACTTGTCTCATTCAACATGTTTAAAATGCACTCATCTTCTTTCCTGCATATCTGCTTTACCCGTTGTACTTTTCCAAGGCCACCACTATTTTCCCCTGCTACCAGAAGTAGCAGCTGTCTGAACTACTCGTTGTTCAATACGTGCTGGACATCTCATGTGACAGCAGCTCTGGGAATCTGGCTGTCCTCTACTATCTTCCTTCCTATTAATCTGGTGGCTCTATCTCATTGTCTCCAGTGACTTTGTTTCTTGTCATTTCTGATGAACTGTATGCTTGATTCTTATCTCTGTGTAACACAAATTCAAGTATTCAAGAAATGTAATTTTGGGGGGCCGGCCTATTGGCACAGTTGGTTAAAAGTTGGCTTGGGGGCTGGCCGAGTGGCATGGTGGTTAAGCACTGGCTTGGGAAGCCAGTAGCCCCGGTTTGGGTCCCACATGTGAAGGCCAGTGACACTTCCCTAAAAAAAATAAATAAATAAGTGGACTTGGGAGAGTGAGCTCTGAGCATCAGGGCCGCCGGTTCGATTCCCACATGGGTCAGTGATTCTCTGCCCTCCACAGCTAAGATGGTGAACAACAGCTCCACCTGGAGCTGGGCTGCTGTGAGTGGCCAGCAACAGCATAAGCAGCAGTGAAGCTGCAGTGGGCTGCTGGGAGCTACGGTGAGTGTCTGGCAGCCAGTGTGAGCCGTCGTGAGTGGTCATCCAATGGCTGGTGACTGACGGCCTCAGCTCTGCCTGGAAGAACTCAATGTCTTGGGACATTCTAAATTTAAACTTTTGAAAATTAAGAGCTTCCAGAGTTCAAAAGCCTTATTTTAGCTATATTATTCTTCTCCTGAGACAACAAATACCACTAACAATGGACGGAGAGAAACATGTACAAGGAAAGAGAAAAACAGGTAATAAAATTCCCTCTCTGGTCCCTCAGTGCATGATTGCACTGCACCTGAGTTCTGGTTTGTGTGTCTCTAAGAGCTCTAAGCTCTTTCCCCCGAAGACCAGTCTTGCTATCTCATACTCCATTTGACCAGGGAAGTTCCAAGAAGAGGTATTCCTAGCTCCTCCCCTATTTCACTCAGTACATTTCCTCCTTCACCTCATCTTTCAAATTGTCTCCTCAATTCCATTGCAACCACCAGTCTTAGATCAACTAATTTTCCAAGAAGGATTCCTAACTCCCCATTATTTTGCCCCCAACTTCACCATCCTGCACAGTAAGCAAGCTGGAATGTCTAGCCACAAAGTTTAGCATGTCCCCTCCTTGCTTCCATTCTTCACTGGCCCCATCACCTTCAGGACAATTTTGGAACTCCTCAGAGCAGCACAGAAGGTTCTTCAGTGGCTGCTTCGGGCCCATGTGTTGACCTCATCTCCGTCACACTCTGCCTTGGACACACAGATGCTCACAGGAGGGTCTCTAACTGGGTTTTCTCTGTATTTTTTATGTAAGTTCATAGTCCCTCCCCACCACCTGCCTCCCCACCTCACCGCCTCTGCTTCATTCTGAACTCAATAAGGAAGGCACTAAGAAACCAAATGATGACTTTTTAGAAAGAGGTCTTCAAGAGAAAAGACCCAGGGAACTGGTTTTCTTTAGTTCACCAAAAAGCAGCAGAATAATAATTATTTCCCTGCATTTTGTTTTATTCTCAGGTCTTCTCCATTTATTTAGTTTAAAGGTGCCTGCCTTTCTTACTGCTTCTTAGAAGGGATGACATAGCAGATGTCTGGCTTTTGAGTCTCAAATACTCAGGTCCTAAAGAGACTCTAGAAAGATTTCTTCTACGTCAAGGAAAGGGGAGCGACGCCAGGAAGCATGAATGATCTTAGATGGTGGTGGGCCCTGAGCCTACAACCCTTGGGTAGATGTGGAAATTCCTAGATCAGGAGGTCCTATGCCTACCCTCAGGGAATCCCGGGGGTGGAACATCAGGCCCTAGGAGACCTGTGACCAGAAAGGTGCAGGGGCAGAAGAAAAGTCTGTGTGATGAGTCTACTGAGCAGCCCTGGAACTGCCACGTTTACCCCCAGACCCAGGATGGCATCAGTGAGGGGCACAGAAAGGGAAGAAAGGATTTCCTGCTCCCAGGATGTGGGAGAAAAGAAAGATATGACACACCAGTGGAAGTCAGGGATCCCCTAAACTGACTGAATTTACTTTCTATCATCCAAAGGAATGGGGCATTTTCAATAAAAGGTTTTTCAGTTACAGATAAGCTTCCTACATGCTTGTTGCAGACTGAGAATTATAAGCATATCTCCCCTTCCTCCAAATATAAACTAAGCAGCACTTTATTACCAATATTTGAGTTTAGGAATGACATAATATAAGTAATCTGAATTAGTTATTGATTTCCACTTGGGAACAGGCAAGAGGAAATGGGCTTAAACTGAGGTAAGAAAAATTCCAGTGGGACTGGAGAAAGATTTTCTGGAATATAAAGACGTTACAGGAAAAAGGATATGGTCAGGTTAAGATTGGCCTATAATCTTCCTGAAGTTGTAGTTCATGTTTTGCTTTGTGATGACTTAGAATTAATAAGTCAATCAATAAATTAGGATTAATAAATACAATGTGTATTTCACTCGAGAGAAAGAAGTTTGGGCCTACCCCACCTTCGGTCACCCCCACCCCCACCTCTGTCTCAGAGCTCTCCAAAGACACAATAACCTGAGCCAACCTCTGACCCCAGCACAGCAGCACCTCCAGGGCCCAGGCTACTAGAGGCAAAAGACACAAAGATTCTTTGCAAGTTCATGTTTGTGTGCATGTCTGAGTAACAGACTCCATGTAGAGGATTTGTGTTTTACAGTGAGAGGGGAGATATGGAGCCATGACTACAGTTGTATTGAACCCGAGAAGAGTTGAGCCTCTTCTCAAATGATCAGCTCTCCAGTTTTTGAAAAGTATTTGACCAATAGTCATTATTATTGTAATATTTAAAGTTTGGCCTGGGTATGAAGCACCTTGACAAATATTCCAGGGTAGCAAGGCTACTGAAAATTTTTTGCATCAGTTCAGTTGTCTATGCCTTTGTTGGACACAGTGCAGAACAAAAATGGTCTTCTGTGTTTTGTTTTGTTTCAACTTTCCAGATACATTATATTGCAATAATACTTCTGTTGTGTAATGATGGCAGTCTCCAATTGGAGCTGCATACAGAATCACAGCTTGTTTTAAACAAGTCCAAATGCTTTCCTCTCCCTTTCAAGAAAGTGAAGCAAAATGGTCCCTATTTTAATTGCTATGTTTCACAATGGTGGAATAGAGTTGGAAGATACGTAGGGAGAAAACGGAAGGACCATATCTGCATGTGCATAAACACACAGATTTTATGAGAGGTGGTATCTACCAGCGGGCAGTATTTAATAGCTCTGCATAATTTATAATTTTTCAATCTAATGGTAGACTGCCAATAAAGTTTTTTCTTCTCGAGTGATGAGCTCATGAATCAACCTGAAAAGGATGCGAGGTTGGAGACAGAGATGGAGAGAGGAAGCTGAGAAGGAATCAGCATGCGCCGGCTTTCTCCAGCAACTGTCACTGCAGTCCCAATGGGATCCGTTCATTGCTCAGCGTGAGGACTCCGGGTACAGCTATGTGTGACACGGCGCCGAACAATTCCCATCCGAGGCAACAGACCAGGAATGCTGCTCAGCCCACCGTGCAACAAAAATGTATGAAATCGCATTAGCAGAAAAACAAGATGTCTGGGTCTTATCACAGAAAGGCTTTTTTTCCCCCTCCTAGATGAATGTTCACCTCTAATTGAACAACTGTTACCCTCTTTTTTCCTACCTGAAAGTGGCTTTTACAACTCATAATTAAGGGCAGGATCTTTATAATCCCATCACGATGGAATGTCTTTTTAGCGAATCTGAATGTATTGTAGTTCATTAACAGGATATTTAGAGCTGGGTTTTTTGTTTTGTTTTGTTTTGTTTTTCAGTAGCTAATTGGACTCGAATTCATTTGCATGTCCTGAACATACATTTTAAGTCTACGCAAGAAGAAGTCCATTTGGCAACTTTTCTAAAACATGTACTAGAAGGTTGGGGTCCATGATCCTTCTGAAACAAACACTATCGGAGACATGATTTGTACTGACAGGGACATCACAGCGGAGAAAATAGCTAAAATCCAATTAAGTATTCTCCAAATTAATATTTAAAATTGTTTTTAAGAGAGAAAGAAATTATACAATATTTTCCAAAAGTTGATAGCTCTTCATTAAAACAAAAAATAGTCTGAAAATTCTGCTGGAGTTCAAATACAGAGTTTTCAAAATATATATATAGAGAGAGAGTTTTCCCCGAGGGAAATGTGCATGTCACAGAAACAGTAGTGGATAATACTCTTTAGAATTCACCATGGACTTTTGGGGGCATGGGGATGTTTAAGGGTTAGTTTGTTTAAAATTCATGGATGATTTACAGGGAAATATTACCTATTCTGCTCACAGGCTGTTAGACTTGGAAGGCTATAGATGGAAACATTAATGGATCCAAACCCTAGCTCTTCAGCTTACTAAAACAAGTCCAACCAGAAAGTTATCAAATGATACAAAGTTGCCATATAAACACATCTGTCATTCTAAACAGAGATTTGAGTTTTGTATACCCAGCTTATTTAGATTGCTATCCACTTACATCAACAGGATCAGATCAGCCCTCCGGATGGAATTAGCCTTGTTTTTCCCAGAAAATTAAAGATTCTATAACTTTTCAATTGATCTTTGTTCAAATGGACACTAACCAGACGAATTGGTCCTGATGCTAAACCAGCACTAACAACCCTTCTCTCTCTAACTTTCCTTCTCAGTAACTCTTAAGCACCCTAAAACCCCTCCAATCCATGGATAATTCCACGGCTCCAGGATCCTTTAAAGAATAGGTTGACAAACTGGGCTTATAGCAAGCTTTTCAAGTGTAAAATCCTTCAAATTTCTTCTAAGAATAAATACAGACCCTCTGCTATAGCTATACTATCAATACTTCATATTTGTGGATAGAATAATGAATGACTGTAACTCCTTCCAAATTAATTCTTGTATGTTAATGGAAATAAAACAAAAATAACAAGGCAATGGAATTTTATCTGAGATGGGAGACACTTCCCAAAATAATTATGGAAGAATTTACAAGCAAGAATGGCCTAGTATTACTTGAACCAAAACAAGAAAAGAATGGTGTGTTTAAAAATATTATAATATTTCAAAATAAGTGGCATGGTATTGATATAAGACTTAAAACATAAATTAGAGCAAATATTTTGAAAAAAATCCTAATATATATAAAATAGGTGCATTGTAAAGAAGCGTCATTGAGGACTGGCCAAGTTGCTCAGTTGATTAAGAGCTCACTCAAGAGTGTGAGCTGAGCTCTGAGCAACAGCAATTCTACTCCCAGCCCAAGCTGAATTGCCGCTAATCTGCCAACAGGTGGCAGGATGGCTCAGCTAAAAAAAAAAAGAAGCGTCATAAACAGGTACAAAAGAGATGGATTATTAACCCAGAAAAGACTTTTGGAAAATACCTATTTGAAGAATAATAAGATAAGCATTTAACTGATACAACACTAATGGATTTATCAAAGATTTTAGTGTAAACAATGAAACTCTAAAATACTAAATGAAAACAGATGTCTTTTTAAACTGATATAAAGACAAAAAAGGATTTTCTAAGATAAAGGCAATGAAAGAGATCATAAAGAAAAAAAATGATAAAATTAAAACTTCTATACATTAAAAAAACACAAAACCATAAACGAAATATAAAAGTCAATATTTAATTGGGTAAATAATTTTGACAAGAGGTGATTATCCTTAATAAATAATAAAAGGCTCTAAAAATCACTAATACTCTAATAAAAAACATGAACAGACCAATCTTGATTGGAAAAACACTAATTGCAACAAATATATAAAAAAATTACCAGCTCATTATTAGAATAACATGTTATAAAGCCACGGTAAGATACTATTTATAATTTGTACAACTGACAAAATGTAATTTAAATGTTAGTTCTCAATGTTTATTATAATATGTACTCATACATTATTTGTAAGAGTGTAAGTTGACATTAATTTTAAGAGAACAAACTGACAATTATCTCAAAAATATTCATAGTCTTTAAATCAGTAACTCTACTTCTAAAGAAATAATCAGAGATAGGTTCACATACGTATATATAAAGATGTTCATTAGTGGGCGGGTGAAGTGGCGCGTTGGTTAAGAACTGGCTTGGGATGCCAGCGACCCCAGTTTGAATCCCACATATGAGGGCCAGTGACACTGCCCTCTACAACTAAGATGGTGAACAACAGCTCCACCTGGAGCTGAGCTGCTGTGAGTCCCTAGGACGGCATAGCTGCAGTGGGCTGCCATAGGCTACAGTGAGTGGACGGCAGCCAGCGTGAATGGCTGGCAGTTGGTGTGAGTTGCCAAGGGCCACTGTGAGTGGCCGTCCAGAGGCTGGCGACAGATCAGCCTCACCTGAGAAGAGCGCAATGATGATACCAACATGGACCAGTGAAGCAATGTCCTCCACGACTAGACTGAAGAACAAAAGGACAGCAACTTGTCTGTTCCCCTTTCCCGGTTCCCCAACGCTGTTCTCCTCCCCCAATTCCCCAATAAAATCTTTAAAAAAAAAAAAGATGTTCATTAGTGTTATTTATATTAATGAAACATCAGTAATAACAAAATATCCAACAGCAGGTAAATAGTAAAATGAACTATGATTTAAAATTCATAGATTTGATAGAATGTAATACAGTCATGATAATGACACTTCCAAAGCATATTTAAAGACTTGGAAATTTTTCATGATAAAATATTAAATGAAAATTCAGGACTCAAACTTGTATTTGTATAATTATGAAAATAAACATTTAAAAATGGAACTAAACTGGGCCGGCCGAGTGGCGTGGTGGTTAAGCGCTGGCTTGGGAAGCCAGCGGCCCCGGTTCGGGTCCAACATATATATGAGGGCCAGTGACACTGCCCTCAAAAAAAAAAAAAATGGAAATAAACTAAAATAGTGATAAGCATAAGTATAATTTTTATTTTTGTCTGCATATTTTCCAAAAGGCCTGCAATGAAATATATTCCATTTATACCAATAAAATGCCTTTAATTTTTTTTTAAAGGTATGACAACTTTATACAATGAAATTACTGGAGTAACAAGGTCGTGTAACTAGATAGAAGATAAATGGATATAGACATAGATATTTTGATATGATATACATATATTCATATATACATGTATCAAAATATCACAATAAACTATTACAATAAATCAGGTTTAAATAGCATTCACTTACATATTTATATTAATTTTCAGTTATAAGATAATTTGGAGTTGAGGGTGGTCATTGCTTTTCCCCCTTGTATTAAATGCATTTTCATAAAACTTAACACTACTTTAGTCCTCTACTGACTTCCATCCCCTCTGTTCACTTTTTCTTGATTTATAAAAACTGAGATGTAATTGACATATAACACCATGTATGTTTAAGGTGTACAACATGTTGATTTATCATATTTATCTATTGCAATATGATTAGGTAACGCCTCTATCATATCACATAATTACCATTCTGTTTGGGGTGAAAACATTTAAGATCTAGTCTCTTAGCACCTCGGAAGTAAGCAATACAGTATTGTTAACTACAATCACAACGTTGTGCATTCGCTCTCCAGAAATTATTCATCTTTTAACTGCTAGTTTGATCCATTGACTGATATCTCCCCAACTCCCTGACCTTGTGGGCCCTGGTAACCACTTTTCTACTTTCTGTTTCTGTTTCTCCTTTTGATACCTCAAATTCTTTGTAAATGAGTAGGGTATAAATAAATATAAATACAACTGTCGTCTTTACATGGACTTGAAACTATTCCAGAGCTTCATGGTAAGTTTCATTTGAAATGAACTGTTATTTTGGCCTCTCTTGGCGCTCAGGAGTGACTCCATCTGGAGAGTCCCGCAGGGGTACCTGGGAGGTAAGGCCATTCTTCCCAGGTCTGCCTCTCCAGTTACTTTCTCCCCAAAATGTAAATGTTCACAACCATGGAAAAAGCTTTTGCAAACCTTTGCCAGGAGGAGGAATTCTCTGCGGAAAGAAATCGCTAAAGCATGTGTATCTTTCCTTTTTTGTGTTAGGGTCAGAGATTGTCACTGTTAGCATGTTCAAGGTGTATCTAAGATAAATATAAAACCATATAGAGATCACATGCTTTGGAAAACAAGCCTAGGCCTCTGAATCTTTCAGTGGCTTACTAGAAATCCCATACAAGATAAGAACAAGACAATGATGGAAAATCCCAGGAGTGTTATGTCCTTTATCAGGAAGAATGAAGTTTTCCACAACATAGTTACAGCCTAAAAACTGAGTCTATGTATTAAAGTTCAAGCAATAATGTAATTCTATGGTAAAATGTGTCATTTAGTTAAATTGGTGACAATTTTAATAATAGTTTCAAAAAGAAAAGAATGTAAAACATAGATTTATGTTTGTTGAAACATAGAAAGTAGTCTCACTGAGTGTAGATTACTGTCCTGATCGTAACTGGAAATAAATAATTCTAAATTGAAGACTTTCTTATCAGTAGTTTACAGTTGACACTGAAATTTACATAAAGTCAAATATTTCAGGTAATTAATGCAAAATGAATTTTTTATTTGCGTTATCAACAGTTACCGAAATTTATTTGCCTCACCTTCGTTGCTGGTTTAGGGAACTAAGAAATGACTAGCATTATTCTTTCTAATGTGCTTTTCCCTGTTTCACAATTCCTGGTTAGGAAAAACTGTAAGCCTTCTGTGGTATGTGTATGTGTGTGTGTTTGTGTGTGTGGTGTGTGTGTGTGTGTGTGTGTGCGCGCGCTTGCACTTAACATTCAAACATGTTGAACATAATATTTATAACGGTACACAAGAAATGGTAGAACTTTTAAAATTAAACAGAACTGCAACATGAGTAATTTCCTCACCCTGCTTCATTTGAAATTTTAATGAAAAAAATAAACTCCTCTTTCTAACATTCTGACTTAAGTATGACATCAATCTATATTAAAAATTATTATCATCTCTTTTCAAGGAGAAAAAAATGTTTATTTTTATCTGCAAATAAATATTAATTATAAAAGATTTAAAATCTCTCATGAAGCAGATTATTAAATCAACAATCTAATAAATAGTTTTATATTTAATATATAATTTAAATATTGTACTATTTTGGGAAGACCATTATCTCTGGTTATATTGAATAATATTTGTCCTAAACAGCCCAAGTTTTTAAATATTATTTAGTAACTGAACAATTTACTTTCAAATTTTTATGACATTTGCTTATTTGATAGGAAATAATCTCCAAGTATTGATTTCAGAACAGACACTGAATTTTTAAACAATGAGAAGATGCCTTTGCAAAATATTAACTGTAGTAGAGTTATGCTTATAGTCTTTGAAGTAGAACTAGTTTATTGTCTTTTAACAAGAATATTTTACATTTAACTTTTAATAAAAATAAATAACATAAATAAAAGTTACTCTTACTATTCTGGTTTTAAGTCTAGGGTCTAAGAGGCTTAAATGACCAAAAACAGGTTGCTATGTTGCACTGACATCTTGTGGATTAAAGCAGTTATTACAAAGTCGAAGATAGCTCTCAATTTTTAAGTTAAAACAATGTTAAAGCTGAAAAACAGCTTAAAGATCATCTCTAGTCTGATCCAGTAAATTTTTTTAGCTATGAAAACTGAGGAAAAGAGAAAGTAAGCTTGTCAGAAATATTTAAAGAACTGTGAAAATATTTGCAATAAATATAGCATTGGTCATGGTAAATGGAAATTCAAGTTAAGAAGTAGAAAACATAACATCATAGAATAAATATATATAGTTATAAAGCATTTAGTATTTTCCACTTTTTGTCACGGATATGGGGTTTCATTACACAGCTCTCTCTGTGTATGTTTGAAATAAAAAGATTTTTTTTTAAAGGAAATGTAAAAATTTGTGTGAGGTTAAAAATATATGTAATTGCTGCTCTTATTATGAAAAACATTCTTGGTTTTGTTTTGTTTTTTAATTTACCCAAATATGTAAAGAGATGAGAAAGGAAGACTAGGTTGCTTCTCCTCCAGTACACATGTTTTAGCAGTTCTCTGAGATACTTGTTAAGGAGGAAATCACAGAGTCAAAGGCATTTCCTTCTCAAGCTCAGATACTTTGCCTCTTAAAGTAGTTCCTTCCTCAAAGAAACTTAAACACCACACCACAGAAGAGAACAGTGTTTTGTGGGGCTTTTCAAGCATTGACTCTCTCTGTCCACAGTACCTTTCTTCTCCCTGGAAAGCACATCCCAGATGCTTGCTCTTGGCAGCCTCACTCTTGCCTCAACCCGGATTCATTCTGAGAAAATCCTCCCAAGACTAAGAGCCTGCCCTGCTCTCCCAGCCAGTGGCCAGCTCTTCTGTGTCTTCCGTTTCCTTGCAAACTTCCTACAGCACAGACAGAATCTGAAATGTGTTTATTTCTTTCCCTAGACTGTAAGCTTCTTTGGGGCAGAGACCCCGCGTGTAACCATTTCTTGCCAGTGCCTAATATTATTTCTAGCAAATAGTAGGTGCTTAATGAGTGCCTGCCAAATCCACGTGTGCTCTGGTGCGATCTCCTGCAGACCTTCTTCACAATACTTCGACTGCCAGAAACCCCTGTTATTAATCTCCCCTATTAACATTATGTTTTGAAAGATTATGTCTTGCAGAAAGTCTGTGTTTCTGAAGTACTGGTTAATTATTTTGACCAATTGTGTTGATCAAAAGACAGTGCAGAGTTTCTAAGGCTCACCGCCTGGCTAAGGAGTTGTCTGGAGTATGTCCCAGAAATGAGAATCAACAAGTCACAGGAGTTTAAATGTACAGGATTCTGGAAAGTGAAATAACTGCATAATGTGTATTACTTTCAGTTTTCTTTATTTTTTAAAAAACATCTTCATTGATATGTGTCACATAGCCATAAAATTTAAAAGTATTTTTGAATTTAGGGTTATGTAAAGTATACAATTCAGTAAATTCACAGGTTTGTGCAACCACCTTGACAATCTAACTTTAGAACATTTTCATCACCCTCTACTAAAAAAAACAACCCTATACCTCATTATGCTCATTAGCAAAATCATTCTCCATTCTTCCCCACCTGTGTTCTAGACAGCCACTAATCTGTTTTCTGTATCTATAGATGTGTCTATTCTGGACATTTTATATAAATGAAATCATACAACAAGTGATCTTTTGTGCCTGTGCCTTTTTTCATTTAGCATAATGTTTTCACAGTTTATCTATGTTGTAGTGAAACTGGAAGACAACCGAGTCCAGGGGCTCCTGCTGCCTGTGCCACTCAGTCAATAGATGGATACAGGAGTTGGGCTATAGAATAAATGTTTATTTTTAGATCACTGGTGATCTGAGAAGGCAGTGGGCTAACACCTCCAAAAATTACCTTAACAGTCTCAGACTGGCTTAGGGTATTTAAGGGGAAATCTGGACGTTCCTCCAGAGGCTACGCAATGGTGCCAGGAGTCTGCATGCAGCCTCCCCTCTGGCGAGATGGTTCTCCAGTGGCGTCAACAGCCCAGGAACAATGATGTGAGTAGCCTGGAAAGAAAGCCAGACCATAAAGATTGTGATCAATAAGCATAAGGTATTAATCATACATTTCAGGATCATTTTCTAAAGCAGGGAACTGGGTGGGACAGGGGATATTCCAAGCTCAGGCTGCAGAGGGACAATCTATGACTAAACTGTAGGTCAAGGAAAGGTAAGACTAGGCATGTGGTAAGAACCCTACTCTGGGGCTCCCAACGAGGCCCTGCTTCAGTAGCATATATCAGTATTCATTCCTTTTATTGCCAAATATTACTCCATTGTATTGATATACCACATTTTGTTTATCCATTCATCAGTCGAGGGACATTTGTGTTATTTCCAAATTTGGCCATTATAAATAATGCTGCTATGAGCATGAATTGTATTCCATACAATTTTGGGGGTGGGATTTCTCTGACTTTTATATAACTATGGGTAGAATTTCTGAATAATATGGTAACTCTATGTTTCTATGAGGAACTGCCAGACTATTTTTCAAAGTGGCTGCATCATTGTACATTCCCACCAGCAATGAAGGAGGATTCCAATTCTTCTACAACTTCACCACTTGTTATTGTTTTTAAGCCATCCTAGTAGATGTGGTTTTAAGTTGTATATCCCTAATGACAAATAACATTGTGCATATTTTGATGTGTTTATTCACCATTTGTATATCTTCTTTAGAGAAATGTCTCTTCAAACCCTTTCTTTTTTTTTATTTTTTATAAAGACATTTTATTGGGGAAGTGTGTTTTTCCAGGACCCATCAGCTCCAAGTCAAGTAGTCCTTTCAATCTAGTTGTGGAGGGCGTTTTTTCAGGACCCATCAACTCCAAGTCAAGTCATTGTCTTCAATCTAGTTGTGGAGGGCGCAGCTCCTTGGTCCATGTGGGAATCGAACCGTCAACCTTGATGTTAAGAGCCTACTCTCTAACCACCTGAGCTAACTGGCTGCCCCCCCTTTGCCTTTTTAAAAATTGGGTTGTCTTTTTATTGTTGAGTTATTAGAGCTCTTTATATATTCTGGAGAACAGTCTCTTCTCAGATGTATGATTTGTGAATATTTTCTCTATTCTGTGGGATGTCTTTTCACTTTCTTGATGGCATCATTTGCAGAACCAAAGTTTTTAATTTCGATGCAATGCAGTTTATTTTTTCTCATTGCTGTGCTTTTTGTGTCATATTTAAGAAATCATTGATTAGCCCAAAGTCGCAAAGATTTAATTCTATGTCTTCTTTTCTTCTTTTAAGAGTTTGATAGTGTTAGTACTTTCATTTAGGTCTATGGTCCATTTTCAGTTAATTTTTGTATATGGCATGAAATAGAGGTCCAAGTTCATTCTTTTGCACATAGATAATTCAGTTGTCTCAGTGTCATTTTTGGAAAGACTGTTCTTTCCCGCATTGAATTGTCTTAACACCCTGTTGAAATCAATTAACCATAAATGTATAAGTTTATTTCTGGACTCTCAATTGTGTTCTTTCATTAGACCAGTACAACACTGTCTTTGAGGTAATTTTTTATTATAAGTAAGTGAAAGGCATCCAACTTTGCTCTTTTTTTTCAAGATCATTTGGCTATTTTGGGCCCCTCACGTTTCCATACGAATTTAAAGTCCATATATTTTGTTCTCCTGGAAATGTGTCATTTATGTGTTCTTTTTAGTTATATCTTACAAGTTTTAAATTTTTTTCAGTCATAATTCCCTTTTCTTCCTATATTTTCTCTGTCAAGATCTTTTAAAAAAAATCTCCCAGGTAACTCATTTGGGTTTCAACAGTGACCATCTTATCTTTTAATTTTTAAATTAAAAACCTTTTAGTTCCAGGGGCCAGCCAAGTGGCGCAGTGATTAAGTGATGGCTTGGGAAGCCAGCGGCCCCGGTTCAGTCCCACATATGAGGGCCAGTGACACTGCCCTCAAAAACGAAAAACAAAACAAAAAAAAACCTTTTAGTTCCAGAAAATTTTGTGGTGTGTGTATGTGTGTGTGTTTTGTGACTTCATCTTCTTCTTATGTTCTCTTATTATTTTATTTAATGACAGCTTTCATGAGATATAACTCACATAAAATCTGTCTTATTAAAATATAAAACTCAGGTTCTAAGCAGATCCACAGAGTTATGCAACCATCTAATTTCAGAACTTTCTCATAACCACCAAAAGAAAGTCTGTACCCATTAGTTCTTTCTTTTTAAAAAAAAAAAATTGGGAAATTGGGGGAGGGGCACAGCGTTGGGGAATCGGGGAAGGGGAACAGACAAGTTGATGTCCTTTTGTTCTTCAGTCTAGTTGTGGAGGACGCTGCTTCACTGGCCCATGTTAGTATCATCATTGCGCCCTTCCCTGCTGAGGAAGTCGCTCGCTGGCCATTGGACAGCCACTCGGCTCACGGCAGCTCACAAAAGCTCACGCCAGCTGCTGGCCAGCTCCACTGCAGCCTACGCTGTTGCAAGCAACTCACAAGCAGCCCAGCTCCAGGTTGAGCTGCTGTTCACCATCTTAGATGTAGAGAGTGCAGTCACTAGCCCACGTGGGATCCGAACCGGTGCCCTGCTGCTCAGAGCTGGTGTACCAAGCCAACTCTTTGACAGTATCTTGATAAGCCTCTTTCTTGACACCTTTTTTTTTTCACTTTAGAAAAATCACTTTACCTTGAGCGATTTGCTTATTCAAAACTAAAGTGTATTCAGGTTTCTTGTTATGATTCATTCACCTTATCTCTAGAGAAATCTTAAACTTTTTCAGGGAAGTGGTCAATTATTTACATAGAATTGAAAAGGCTTTTCTTCTCATCATTTAAAACTAGAGGCTTTCCTTTCTTTTAAGATTACCCAGGCTACATTGCAAACCTGTACAGTAGCTCTCCATTTGAGCTACTTAGATTTAATGAAGTGTTTAGGGGAAAAAAAATGATTTGACTTCCTGGCCCTGTACTTTTTTTGCCTATCTTTTCCTTTTACATAAGAATTGAATTGAATTGATAAATGATTTCCAAGAGTAATGTAAAAAAAATTAGAAAAGGAATTTAAGCAAAGTGCATGTGCATTCAATTCTGTATCGATAATGAACAAGCCTCGCTTACCCTGTTTGAAAACTACTCTGAACTCGGCTGTAGAAGCTTCCTGAGTTCCGTCAGTGGAAGCCTTGCCAAGAACAAACAAAACAATGAGTTCCAACTTGGACAGTGTCCCACTCTCATTGTTTTCAAAACCATTAGAAATTTGAACCTCTTCATCACTTGGGGTAGCAAAGCCTCATGTTTTAAAGTTAGGCAGAGCTGGGTAGAATCCCCCTCAGCAGCTGTGTTACCTTTGGCATCACATAAAAGTAGACCTATAGTGTGTGAACTTCAGCTTCCTCATTTATACTCACAACCTGATTTCTTCCAGACCTCACAGCTGGACAGGCAGATGAGGTCAAGTTAATACTAATGACACATACTTCCTTGGCAATTGTCCCCTGCAGCTCATGGAGGATTTAGACTTTCCTGTAAAATTCATCTCCCCATGTGCCTCCAGGTATGGCAGATTAGATCCTTTCACAACATTGAGGGCATTGCCCCTCCTCCACCTTGCCCTGGGGCTCAGATCTGTTCTCCCTGAGCTGGGGAGGGGGCAGGGGTTGCTGCTGCAGCTTCTCTGGTGAATACAGGAGTTGAGGATCACCAGGTACCTGAAATTATCTTGGTACTTAATTCTTAAAATTTCTACCCTGATCTGAGTTTCTATCTGGTCTAAGGGCAGGAAATCTATGCAAATCACCTCTAGAGATGTGGGTTTCCAGCCCCAGGGCATGTAAGAATCACCAGTGAGTTGTTGAAAACGTAGACTGCTAAACCCCATCCAGGTCTCTGAATTGAATTTCTGGTGTTGGAAGTCCACAGGCCACCTGGAAAGCACCTTTCTGGTGTATTGTTGACTTGGGTAGTGTCAGGCTCTCTGAAGCATCCTCAACATGTCCTCAAAGTCATTTCTGTACCTTCCCTCTTACTGTCGCATTGCAGAGTGCTGCCCACAACCCACCTCAGCTTGTGAATGAACAATCAATCTGTAAACAGTGGCTCTCACGGCTCAGGCTCTCACTTTATTAGCCATGATAAAAATATACTCAGGTAGCAAGTAGTCTGAGGTATAAATGGACAGGGTCCTGCTTTATCAGCACCTTAGCTCTCTTAACTTTTTTCTCTTTCTGTATTCTCTGGGCATTTCTATGCACTCTACTCATTTCCATTTAAAATTCCCTTTCAATCTGCCCCTGTTCTCCAAGGATGCTGCAGCTGCCTAGTTCAGGCAGCACCACCTCTTGTCCAGACTATTAAGACCAACTTCCAATTTTTCTCTCTGTCCCCAGTCTCTTCCTCACAGTTGAAATCCAACCTCTATCTAGCCAGAGTGATCTATTAGAAATGCAAATCTGTCATCCTAAAGTAGTCATTTCCCCCCATAATACTGTATACAGAGCCCTAATATATTAAACAAATAAAACAGGAGCTGCTCAGTTGAAGGAGATTCATGAGATGGGCTCATGGGAAGAAGAAGAACAGACCTCGGTGCACCCACTCAACCTTCCTGGACCTCCCCCACTTCTATCGCCAGCCCTGGCAGCAGCTCTGAATAACCACAGACCCACTGGTCTGTGTGGAACACAATTGGAAACCCACATCTCTAAAAGATAAATTCATAACTATCTGCACAGCAAAACAGGCCTCCAGTAACCTAACCCCTGCTCACCTCTCCAGCTTCATCTCCTCCCATCAATCGCTCAGAGGTTGCCGGGGGCCGTCAGGATCCCGGTGTCTGACAAGGCCACATTGAAATAAAGATCCACCCTTAGCACTGGATGCCTGGGCTGCTGCCTTATGGTTGGTCATGTAATATCTCCTGTCTCTATGAACCCATGTGCCTTTCCTCCATATCGGATCCTATAGGAGATAGCATTTTCACTGCATTCATGGCAAGTTCCTGGGTACCCTGATGATAGCTGACTGTGTAAGTCAAAGATGGGGTTAGATTTCCCAAAAAGGGAAACTCCCTAAGACAGGCAACAGTCCGAGGGGACCCTGGGACTGAGAAATAGGGGACTCAAGCCCCTTGGAAACTGAGGCTTAGGCCTTTGGCCACATAGGACTAAAAAAGCCAGTCTGTGAGATACAGACAGTGTCTGTGAAAAACTGGTGCTATCGTTCGTCCTTGCCTGTGCAGCTGTGAAAAAAATCTCCTTGGAGACCAGCAGACCAAGGTCTTTTGGCTATGAGAGTTCTGATAAGAGACAGCTTACTGACCATGGGGTATGTTATATCAACAACCTTGTTTTGATTCTTTGCCTTGTGCATTGCTGTAGCAACGGATATTTAAGCTTTGACTGAGAAACAGATGTTACCCTCTATTAAAATAATATTTAGTCCTCTATAGGATAAGAGAGGTTTGAGACTTCCTTTTATTATTAAGTATTGTATCCCGTAGCAATAGGCTTTAGATAAGTTTTACCCTAAACACAGCCACTGCTAGTTTTTTTAAGTAATAGTTTAAGTCTGTGCCCTGTGAGTTTTGCAATTATATTCAGCTGCTGGAATTTAGATAATGACTAGGTAGTCATGGTAACCACACTTTAGATGATAAGTGAATCCTTAAACATAGAATAGGTCACAGTGTACCCTGGAGAAAGCAGTTACAAAAAAGTAAAGACTGTAAAAGTCCTAAGAAAAACAAAACATCAAAACTATGTGAAACGTAATTTGGGATTGGAATATTGGTTAAGAGTCCCTATAAAAAGGACATCTTATAATAATAAATTGTGACACTCCTGTGAACCTCTTTCCGGTGTCTCCATCTTTCTTTTTCCTCACTGACGCTGTCCCCACCTGAGGGAACCCCTGGACCTGTGGGGGCTGGCTCCCCACAAGAGATGCCTTATGCTTTGTTGTTGTGCTGACACTATGGTGGTCACTAGTCACACGCGACTCTTTAAATTTACATTAATTAAAATTAACTAAAAGTAAAAATTCAATCCCATTGTCAGCTAGCCAAATCTCAAGTACTCAAGAGCCACTGTGACCAGTAGCAGCCATGATGGGCATCATAAATCCAGCACATTTGCACGGCTGCACACAGTTCTATTGGTCAGTACTACCCTAGAGACTTCAAACTAATTGCAGTCCCCCAAACCCCACACACTTTCTCACAGTCTAGAGTGTTTGTACACACTGTCCTCTCTGTCTGGCACCCTCTCCTCTCTATTGTTTATCTGGTAAATTCCACACATTCTCCAAGATTCTGTCCGAAGAAGCTTTCCCTTAGCGGCCTTCCCCTAACTTCCCAATTTCCGGTCTGATTCAGGGAAAACTGGAGCACTGTTTTTTCTCAGGTCCTGTGTACCTTGAAATTCCTTTAATATTGCACTTTTCATATGGTTTTGTAATTATTTGCTTGGCTGTGTATATTTTATGTTAGACTGTGAACAGAGACACTTTAACTCATCTTTATCAATCAATCAATATCTATTACACTAATGAATTAATTGACAAAGGATGGAGAATAATCCGATTGTTATATACATTTGGGTTAAAAATGACAATAATCATGGAAATGGTGGATACGGTAAGTAGCATAATGCCACCCCCAAGAGGTCCACATCCCAGTGCTCAGAACCTATAACATGTTCCCTTATATGGCAAAAGGGACTTGCAGATGTTGATAAGCTTAAGGACTTTGAGACAGGGAGACTGTTATGAGTTTTATTCAGGCGGGCCAGTGTAATCACAGTGTAATCCTTAAAAGTGGATGAGTGAGGCAGAAGAGAAGATCCGAGTAATACAATGCGAGAAGGATTCAACCTCCAGCTGCTGGCTTTGAAGAGGAGGAAAAAGAACATGAACATGGGTGGCATCTAAACGCAAGGGAAGAGATTATCCCCTGGAGCCTCCAGAAGGGAACACAGACTACCTTCCCCTTTTAACCCACTGAGACCTATTTCAGACCTCTGACCTCCACAACGGTCAGATAATAAACGCGTGCTGATTTAAGCTGCTGTGTTTGTAGGCATTTGTTAGAACACCAAAAGGAAACTAATACAGTGGGGTTAGGAAGGGAAAGGTGTTAGTGCAGAAAGACAGTATGTTTATCTAGGGGACTTCGAATGGGGGGCGGAGCCCCAGTGCAGCAGAGCACAGAGAGCATCACTGGCCTCAAGCTGGAGAGGATGTGTCCTGGGCTAGAGCACCGTCAGGTGTGAGGAGAGGTCTCATAAAACCCTGGAGCTGGTGATCTCAGTACAGGCAGGTGGGTTTTCTTGACAGGCCCAGTGGTGCCAACACCTAGTCTAGACTTTATCCTCTTTGACAGCACAAAAAATGATCAAATACTTTTTAAAGCCCATTGCATGAATTAAAAAAATATTTACAGTGTGACATATAAAAGACACTGCATAGCTTCCTAAGGGCAGTGGAAATTTTATTTTGTACAGTGCAAACAGAGTAAGTTGCATTATAACTGTATCTACACATGCAATGGAGAACCTTCGATTCAGAGAAACTATAAATATATACTACCTATTTCCCAATCAGAGTTTCAGTATGAATGGAATCGTTTTCAATGATTTGATTATTTTGGGGTTTTGTTTTTTTTAAGCATTCATCTAACCACCACCTTCTATTTCAAACCATCCCTTTGGATGCAGATTTGAAAAACCTACTTACAGCCTAGCAGTGCGGCCGAACTGTTAGCAGCATCCTGACAGCAGTTTGGAGAGCATGGCAGTCACCGGGGTCATGCTTACCCTGAGGGAAAGGCTCACAAGAGGAAGTGATGATTAAATTACCGCGCTGCCAGGTGAAGAAGGTGGGGTAAGGGTGACTCTGGGAGTATAAAGGAGGAAGATGGCACTGCAGGCAGATATTTGCCCAAGCCAGATTCCAGGAATGGCTGATTTCGGAAACTGCAGTCATTCCCCTCTGCAGGGTCAGAGTGTAAGTGAAGGGAGGCAGGAAAGTGAGGAGAGGGCCCTGGAAGGAAGGCAAGGGGCAAGTCTGGGAGGGACCCTGTGTTCCATGCTGCCATCAGGACCCCCTGAAGGGTTTCAAGCAAGGAAGCAACAAGATTGGATTTGCAACTTAGAAAGGACAAGCTGACAGCTATGTACACAAGAGAAGGCTGGGTATGAGATGACAGTATGTCAGTGATGCCAGGAAAGAAGAAGTCACATGGTAGAGATGTTAATGAGGCATAGTCAGATGGGTAAAAGTCCCAGAACTAGGTTATCAGTTTGCTTAGAGAGAGAGCAAGAGCAAGGTTTCAGACTGAATAACAGGAGGGTGACATCACCACTGAGATAGGAAAAGCTTGACTGTGAATGGTTGATCCTCGGAGTGCCTGTGCACCCTGGAAGACCCTCCCATTGGGTATCTGCACTTGAAGCTCAGCAGAGAGTCTGGATTAGAGCTATGGACTGGGGAGGTACTAATAAATAAGCATCACTAAAGCTATACTCTGTATAATAGCGTCTACCAGTTATTGCTCCTTAACTACTAGGAACTGTGAGGAGGACTTTATATCCATTATTAAATTTAATCATTACAACAGTTCTGAGGTGCATGTTGCTATCACATTTGACAGCTGAAAAATCTAATGCTTAGAGAGGTTAAGTAACTTACTTGATCCAGAGCATAACGCTTACAAATGGTATAGCTGGAATTCAATTCTAGAAATGTATTCACTTGAATAGTACATAACATTTTGCATTGTTATTATTACTATTATTGTTGTTGTTATTATTAAGGGTATGAATTCTTTGTTTTTAAAATTCATCCAAACACAGTTTTCAAATTAAGAAATTAAACGATGATAGTCAATAATATCTCAAGGGAGAGCATGGAAAATGAAAATGAAGCGGAAGAAGATGAGCTCACAAAAGGTTATAAGAAGGAACAGTCAGAGATATAGGAGAACAGAAATGCCCTTCTAAGTCTAAGATAGCCACCCAAATTTACTCAATTAAAAAATTTGAAGTTAAAATTGTATTAGAGGAACTATCTAAAAGTAAGTAAGGAGTCCACCTCCTCTCTTGAATTTGTTCTTTCCGAGCGATTACTCATACATTGTGCAATTAAATCACAGTGGAAGGATTTAAATACTATGGGAAAATGGCAAGGTAAAACAAAACAAGTCCTGGGGATGCAATGTACAGAATGGTAACGAAAGTGAACATTGCTTTGTTGCATATATTTGAAAGCTGTTAAGAGACTAGTTCTTAAAAGTTCACATCACAAGAAAAAAAATTGTAATTTTGTGTGATGATGGATGTTAACTAGACTTATTTTGGTAATCACTTCACAATATATACAAATATTGAATCATTATGTTGTATACCTGAAATTAATATAATGTTGTATGTCAATTATATCTCAATTTTTAAAAACTGACCTTGCACCAATGCAAATGCAATCTTAGGTGATTAACAATAGAGTTTTCAAAGGCAAATTTCAAAATACATCCTTCCTGCCCAGCACAAAAGCTTCTTCCATAAACTTTCTGTAATCCCATTCTATGAAGTCCTTTCTCCCCTAGGTAATGTCTAAACTCCCCAGAACTATGTGTGTAACTTCCAGCTATGCACTGTATTTCTTTTTCTTCCCTACTATACTTAAGGCAGAGGACCTTTTCATAGGCCCTTGTAAGTTGCCATAGTGCTTATCTCAAAGCACCTAGCAGGTGTTCAATAAATACTTGTTGAGTTCCTTTATTCACTCATTCAACAAATAGATGTTAAATTGCATCCTCTATACAGGGCACTGTGTGACAGAGCAGGAGTACAACAGGAGGCCAAATATGAACAAACCGGCTCTCATGGAGCTTCTGGGTTACTACATGCAGCACAGACATTAATCAAAACATCACAGGTGCAAGTATAATTGCAGTTGTGATTTATCCAAAGGTAAGGTGTGGTGCTATAAGTGCCTAATAAGGTCATTTCCCCAACTAGGGAGGTCCAAGAAGATGTTTCTGGGGAAGTGATGCTTTGAGCTGAGATCTGAAGAAAGGATGGGGTTTAACCAAGTGAGGTGGGCGGGAAAGCACACCGGGCAGAAGGAATAGCACATGTGAAGGCCCTGAGCCAGGATGGAAAGGAAAAGAAGGAATGATTGACGTACTCTCCAAGAGCAGGTTAGCTTCCAGGGAGGAAGGTTAAGGCTCTGCTCTTCTTTATTCTCCATTGCCTCTTCCCCTTTTCTTCACAACATCCGTATCGCTATTAGGAGGGAAATATCCCTACATTAAAACAGCTTCCAAAGTTTGGGTTTTTAAAAACATCATTTACAAATTTTTCATTCACTGTTTGTGAATTTCAAATTGCAGGCTTATATGGCAAAACAAGAATCAAAGCACAGAGCAAGTGGCCCAAGAATCAAAAGATCTGGGTTCTAATTACTGGATAATTTTGGTGACTCACTTTCCCCAGGTCTTGATTTGTAAAATTAGAAGGTGAGCCCACAGGACAGCTGTAGAAGTTCCCCCTGCTCTAAATCTTCTTTATTTGGGTTCAGATAAGACGCATTAGCATGGTGTAATAACAAAAACAGCAAATTATGACATGGTTCGCATTCCAGTTCTGCTATTGAATAGCTTAGCTGTGTTACCTTTGGCAAATGACTTAAACTTTCTGATTCACAGTTTCTGAGTATAATAATATCTACCCTGTGGAGTTATAAGAAAAATATACACAAAGCACCTTCAGTAGTTATTACAAATGAAGTACACTCTTTTAATATTCTGATGGGTTCTATGACCTCTTTTGAAAGGAAATTGTAAAAAAAATACATAATAGTCACAAGAAAAATGAATCTTTTTCAGAGTTTTTCCAAAGAGAGTAATAATTTATCCTCCACAGATATAAGGTTTTACTATTTGTTAGTGTCACTCACTTACGCACACCCAGTTAGGTATGAAATTCTTTACTAAGTATTTGCCCTTTTGCTGAAAAGAACATTGAAGCTGAGAACTTGGGAGGCTTTATCTCATCAAACAAGGGGTAAAAGGAGAGAAGAGAATTACTAACAATAAGGAATTTACACTTACTGTTTAACCATTTTTGTTTCAGCTTCCATTCTAAGAGGCATTGCCATTAAGAGTAAGAGAACAAAATGTGGGAAGTGAACTCATCGATATGACAGGCTATGAGAACGCTCATCTCTGAGAAATTTGCTGTTAGTTCAGTGCAGTTTTAGAAAAATAATTTTCCTAGATGTTTTACTCACATAAGCCCTGGCCCTGAAAATCCATGCAAGTATAAACCTGCTCTCTTTTTTGAATAACTGACATCAACAGGGTATTGCTTCTAACTACAATAGACAAAATTGGATTTTTGAACACATTCTTCATTTCCCTGCAAAGAAATGGATAAAAAAAAATTCAAATTTTTAAATCAAAACATTTAAACCAAATTTTTTCATTTCTTTCATTTCATTGCTTTTAACAGGAGAAAAACAAACAGAATTTAAAAACATGTATACCTCCTGCATTCACAGGATATATCCAGGGAAACTGAGTAACTTCCTCGGAAAAGTCCCAAGCTACCATCTTAAACACAATTTCCCGCTAAAGACAAAAGAAGATGTTGGAGGCGGGAGAGCCAGTTAGGGAGTTACCAGAATAAGCACAGGAAACAAGAGTATGTCTATTACACAGATTTAAGTCCATGCCTTCTTCATTGATAAAAGTTTGTTGTCACCTATCTCTTTTTGGTACAGCGAGTGAGGCAAATGAAGATTTCCCTGATAAATATAAATTTTTCTTACAAAAGCGTCAGCAGGAATAACAAACTGCAAAATGAAGCACAAAATGTCTACTAATAAAGGGATCATCAGATACAGGATGTCAAATAAGTATGTTTACTACATTTTAAACAAATAATAGAAGGAATTGAAAATAAGATGAAGAAATAAGAGGCTATCAAAAATGACTAAGCAGATTTGAAAATAATCAAATAGAAAATGAAAAAAGCATTATTTGAACTTAGAAACTCGGTGGGTGATTGTGTTACTGAACTCGAGGGGTTCATTTTGCCTACATGCATCAAAGCCAAAGAACACAGGAACAGGAGTTTGCAGCAAAGAAAGTAGAGATTTATTTAAGGAAATGGCTCCAAGGCTGCAAACACAGGTGAGCTAGCGCACAAAGACCTGGCTCCCTGTTGGCATGTAGGTTACAGATTATATAGAGCAAAATCACAAGACACCATAGGCTAGGAGTTGAGGGTCGTGTTGGGACCTGATTGGTTGGAAGAGAGGTAATGAATCATTTCTTCATGTCTTGAGGACAGTTCTGAGGTCTTTTCCAGAGTCTTTCTCCCAGGTCTCATGGGAAAGTAGCCAGGGGGTTGTTCTAATATAGGGAAGGGACTCATGGACTATTTTTACAGAAGAAGGAACTTGGAGGTTGGATTCCAAGCCTGCTACCTGTGAGCTGCAGAATGCAGAACTCAGGCAGATGTTAATCACACAGAGCAGACCATTCTGAAGGCTACTGAAAAGATGCCATTATGGCCATTCCCATAATTAAACCCAATGCAAACTAGCCGCAGGCTGTACCTTACAAAAGTCAAAGGTAAACCTGCCCGTATTCTTCTTGTACCTTGCAGAAGTTCCCCATACCAAGAAGTTTTCCATGGAAAACAGAAACACATATAAACCAGGAGGAAGGAAGGGTTCTCTCTTTCACTACAGATTAGAGACCGCCACTCTGCTTGTGGGGTAGCCTTTCTTTTCTTGCTTACTCTCAGCTAAATAAACTTACTTTCACTTTAAACTCTGTCAGCTCACATTTGAATTCTTTCCTACATGAGGTCAAGAACCTTCTTAGCCCAGGGCTCAAGTCCCCACTCCAGGGGAATTACACTACTCCCCATCAACAATTCCACCTAAGGGCTCAGGAACTGAAACATAATTTTGGTCAAGATGTTATCTTTAGACCACCAGAAGTCCAGCCTATGTAACCATTAGTCATGCTCTGGCAACTGTCTTCTGCTGCCGAGGGGCGAGGGGCGAAGGAGGGTAGAGAGAGAGAGAGAGACAGAGACAGAGACAGAGACAGAGACAGAGAGACAGAGACAGAGACAGAGACAGAGACAGAGAGAAGTGATTTCTAGAACTAGGATTAAAAACTAAATTTAACTGTTGGTTTCTTTCATTTCTTTTTTTCTTAACAAGAGAATATCAAATGTTTTAATACATGTGCATAGGGAATTCACATAAGCATAAAAATTCCAAAGATTGTGAGGCAACATTGGGTATTTAAGACATTTTCGGACAAAGGAGAAGAGGGGGAAGACGTCTTAGATTTCAGAAATAAGAATGGGTGATTGACAGGGATCTGAGGAAGAGGAGAACACACAAGGCAGGAACATTCTCGCTGGGCAACTCAGAAACAGTGGGGCACAGAGGTACCTAGCTAACAGGCACCTGCCTGACGTCCTCTTATTTACCACACTTAATCAAAGTAGGCTAAGGCAGCATCCTACGATTTCCTTCCTGAAGCGGGGTTTCTGTCTGAATGTCTTGGGCAGGAAAGAGGGGAGGGTCAAAGGTTCTTTCTGAGGCTTATTTATTAATAAAGAGTTTAAAATCAATTTCCCAAAAAGCAGCTTCAGGGTGGCAAAATTTTGGTTCCCTTCAGTCCTGCCTTTGAAACTTCAAATAAATAGATTTCACATTCCAGAAGCTCAGTTGCTCCATATTTCACTAATACAATCATTCAGTCTTGAGAAGAAGTTCAGTTAAACTGTCGATACAGATTTCAGGAGGCGGTGATACAGATGGCCACCCAACGTGAGGCCTGGAAAGACTGCTGTGAACCATGTAAGCAAAGCACCAGGCTGTTTTTCCAAGGGGATTTTACTGGCTTTCTAAGTCAATCTTAATTCCTTACAGCTTTCTGGTGACATAACATTCCAGTCAAAGTCCTGGTTAAACCTAGCTTCCACTTGTACCCTTTGTTACGCGGGCAATCAGGATGGTGGAGTATACATGTTGTCTCTGGTCTCCCACAAAATGGGGGACCCTCAGTTTCAATTGAACAACAGATTAGACACAACTGAAGAGGAAACTACCCCAAAACATTGAAATTAGGAAAGAAAAGTTGAAAGTTTAGGGTCATAGAATGAAAAAATGTAAAGCATATCTAATCTGTTTTCCAGGATAAGCCAATAGAATGAGGGAGAAAAGAGTTTGCAGAGAAATGGTTGAGAAGTTTTTGGAATTGATGGGAAATAACAACTCTCAGATTCCCAAGGAACACCCATCAAGATTAATGAAAAGAAATCTATAGACATAGAAAATGTATTGAAACAAAAGAACACCAAAAGGATCCAAAAGTAGCCAAAAAGAAAAGATACATGTATTTACCTCCAAAGGATCAACAATTAAGACTCACAGCTGCCTCTTAACACAGAGCGGAAGCCAAAAGATTGTGATATCTTCAAATTTCTAAGAGAATTATAGGCTCAGTAAAACAACGTTTCAAGAACAAGGGTAAAAATAGACATTTGCAGACAAAGACTGAGTTTACTAGCAACAGACTATCACTAAAGAATGTCTAAGTATGTTCTTCCACAAATAGGAAAATGACCCCAGAAGGAAGATCTCAAATGTAAGATTGAATGGTGAGTGAAGAAAATGATAAACACATAGGCTCACTGATCACATAAACTAATAATATCAACAATGACTATTTTTTTTTGCAAGTCTAAAAATAAGGCAGAACCAAAATACTGGGTAAAAATTTAACTCAGGTTGGCAAAGCGGGATTATTAAGGGGTAAAGCATGCGAAGATCCTAGTGTTTGGAAGGATGGTAAAGGTTTGATTTAGTTGAGAGTTCTTAAGTTAAATATGAATATTAAAGTATCTAGAATAGCTACTAAATATACAGAAATAGAACATATAATTTCAAATTAGCAGACAGAAAAAATGGAATATGGTATGGGGGAGACCTTAAGTCAAAGTATTTACGTAAGTTGAAAAAGGCAACAAAACAATATGTGTTTTAACATACAAATGTAATGAAAGTGCATTTTTTTTAAAAGCCAGGGAATGGGTAGCACAAAGATTAAACTGCTACATACTTCTTATGGAATTACAGGGTGCTCCCTGGGAAGCTGGTTGGGCCCTTAAAGGAAACAGATAGCACACTCTAATTTGAAGGGAGTTTACTAAAGGGATTCCTTACAATGGTAGGGTAAGTGTGTAGAAAAATAAGTGAATGCAGTGCTCCATTGACCAAAGCTAACTGGAAGTCAGAAGGCAAAGGAAGCTGTAGGTGAAAACGATACAGTTCAGCTCCCCAGAGCACAGCGCATGTAGGGCAGAGTGGTGCAAGGGGGCCAAGGTGAAGGGCAAACCAAAGATATCCATACAGTGGGGCCCATTTCATTCTCCTTTTAAATCAGTAAATGTATATTCTTTACGCAAGTTTGTATGTATGATATATTTTACAGCTCAAAAATGGAGGAAAAAGTAAAGGGGATTTTTTTCTCATTGAAAAGTTAAAGATGTTTTCAACCTTAGAAACGAGGAGCAAGGACAAAATAAAAAAACATTGAAATAATGAATAACAGATATTTTTCCTTCACTGTTAGCCAACTTCTTTACTTCTATGTTCTCTCATTTGCAAAAAGAACAGCAAAATATTTTAAGGTGTCACAATCTCATTTATCAGATCATCTAGCCAAGAAACAAAGGTGATTTCTAAGTTTATCACCAGGAAAAGTCATAGGTAACAGGTCATTTTCAAGAAGGGAAGTTTGTTGGTTCAAATGTGGTATTGAGGGAATAAGTTAGATTGAGTTAGATTTCATTTACTGTGAAAATGATACATAACCAAATAAAAAATTAAACAAACAGGAAAACAAAGTTTAAATACAAAGAAGTTCAGTGGTCATAGAGAAAGTGATTTTAAATTTTCTTCAGCACTCTTGATTATAATAAAATTACATACAAAGGGATAATTAAGCAGTAGTGATAACAACAATACTGAGTGCTCATTCTTTGTCAGGCAGTGTTCTAAGTGTCATTAAATATTGAGTCATTTAATCATGACTGGAAACTTACATGGTAGGATTATTGTACCTTTTCACAGATGAGGACACTGAGACATAAAGAAATCAAATCACGAGGCAGTGGATTTAAGCTTAAGTTCTTTACAACTGAGCTATCAAGTTGAGGCGTGGGGATGCCCAACCAGAGTTCCATTCCTTCCTCTTCTCCCTTAGAAATGTGGCACCCCTTGAGAGAGACAGTGGAACCCCTACAGCTACACAGAACATAATTTGGAAACTACCAACTTAAAGAGTGGGGAGCTCATAAGAATATTTGGGAGAGAGCCGACTGAGTAGCTCAGTTGGTTAAGAGCTCGTTCGAGAGTGAGAGCTCTGAGCAACAGGGTCACCGGTTCAATTCCTGGCCCGAGCTGAGCAGCCGCTGATCTGCCAACAGGTGGCAGGATTGTTCAGCTACTATATATATATATATATATATATATATATATATATATATATACATATTTGGGAGAATATTAGAATTAAGCATTTCATTTGATACTGAGTTTCCTTAAAGCCAAGAAAACCTGGGAAATATCCAGGCTTAGATCAGGAGTTCTTAACTTGTGGTTCATTGAAGGCTCTGAAATCCAAGGTAAACTCTTGTGTTTATGTGTCACCTAAGTGTCCCAAGCATTCTTGCCTGTGAAATCAAGTTTCCCTTTAATATCTAAGTCACCAGCTTGCTTGGCAAAAAGAAACTGGGAACTACCAGGGAAGCTGATATGTGCCACAGATCATCCAGGTCGTAGCTTGCCCCTTCAACTAGGCTTCTGGACCTACAGTCCAGCTCCTCCCTCCTGAAGATCACCACTTGCCATTTTATAATAACTGATTACTAGAATCCTTGTCTAGCAGAAACTGAATAGCTTAGTAACAATGCAAAACATTGATTAAGGTCGCAAACTTTAGATCAAACAGACCTGGGTTTGAATTCCATGCTTTGAATTATTTAGCCTTGGACAAATTGTTTCAATTGACCTGAGTTTCCACCTCTATAAAGGGAGGATTGTAATATCAACTTAGCAAGATTATAGTGAAAATTAAATTCAATAAAGCATGTACTTGGGACATACAGTATGCTCTCTGAATAATAGCTCTTGCTAGATTATTAATCTTTGCAAGAGAGACATCTAAAAATGTGCAGAAACCATTATTCCCCACAACTATTTCTTACATCAACATTCAAGGATACCAAAGGCAGCAACATTAAGTATATTAGTAAAGAAATTTTAATTTTACAGGGAGTTACACTAATTCAGCCAAGATAGTTTAATTTGTGATGATCAAATATGATAAAGGGATAGAAGTGAAATCATACAAAGGGTGAATGGTTAATGTTTTACTTACACTGTTGTCAAATATCACTTACCTCAATTGCATTTTTTGTGTGAATTAATTAGGTCAACTCAAAACTGAACTTTCAGGATAAAAATTTTCTTTGCTGTTAATTGAGCCTAGATCCTATATTTGTACATGACAAATTTTACTCCTTATTTGGAAATTATGGAGCATGTTTTGCTTGTTAAATACTTAGGGACTTGTTCTACTCTTGCAAGGAGGTTGAAAGCAAGGGTAGTGAAAATTCGTTCCCTGAGAGCACTTCTCCTTTTCCTTTCTTAAATATCACCAAGAAGGACAAATAACCTTTCTTTAAAACAGGGTGAAAGAAAGAATTTTCGCCTCATGATCAAAACTTCTGCATTCAGTTTTGCAAAGCGCACACACAAACAATTGGTGGTATTTGGGCCAAAAGCGAGAAGTTAAAATATTTTTGAAATGACAAATTCCAAACTACTACTAAATGTGTTAAAAAGATTTGGTCAAAATTGACCTAAAGTGATCTTTTCTTCTCTCTAAACAAAGCATTAACAGCTGTACTGACAGGAAATAATGCTGTAATGGTGGCATGTAGCCTATTCTGCTCATCCAGATTCATATTTATTTAGTGGTTATTATATGCTATTATATTCATTCAGTAGTTATTATATGCTAAGTCATACTCTTTTAAGTAAAGTGTATTATAGGTTTATATTTGCACTTTTCAAACATAGTTGTTCCTCATAATGAACTTGAGAGGTAGGTGAGACAGTTGAGATCAATGTTGCTACAAACATATCTCAAGCATCTACTATCTGTAAAGAAATAAAGAGGAATAAGGTGTCCTAGTTCCTCACAAGATGATGACCTAGTGTTGAGTGCCATCACTCCGCCCTAAACCAAGCCCAGAAAGGCTATAGTGAAGACAAATTGGATAGATCAGAACGTAAGGACTGGAAAACTCCAGGTGAGACCAAAGGGGCTGGGTCCTAGTGTTGGGGCAGAAGACCAAGTGCCACAAGCCAGAGGACTGCCTGCTGGGAGCTTTTCTGTGATGCCCTGTTCACTGCCCCACAATCGATCCTTGTCTGGGCCATTGCCAGTCAGGGTCCACACACTTGTCAGGGGCTGTGGTGTCACATGAGGACAGCTGAGAAACCAGTTGTTGTGGGGATGAAAGGCAGCAGGCACAGGCTGACCAACTGCCTCCCAATCCTTGTCCAGGCCACCCCTGGACGCCAGGAGATGACAGCCCAGCAAGACGGCTTGTGGGTAAAGGCAGTGCTACGCTGAGATTCAAAGAGGTCCCATAAGAGATTGAGTAATGGGTGTTGGGGACACAATAAATGGTACTTCTCATCAGGACTCTCCACCCTGAGGAAAGGCCGGCCCTTCATGCTCACTCTTTGGATGCCCTTGGAAGGGCAGAAACTAGGAGCTGAGATTCTGTCCCCTCCCTGAGGTGCACACAATATCTAAGGATAAATGAATAACAAGAGTGCTGATGAGCCTTAAACACTTCTCCCCAATTAATAAATCGTTCCCGGGCCGGCCGAGGGGCGCGTTGGTTAAGAGCTGGCTTGGGACGCCAGCGACCCCGGTTCAGATCCCACATATGAGGACCAGTGACACTGCCCTCTACAGCGAACATGGTGGGAACACCAGCTGCACCTGGAGCTGGGCTGCTGTGAGTCCCCGGGACGGCATAGCTGCAGCCCCTGCTGCAGTGGGCTGCCATAGGCTACAGTGAGTGGCCGGCAGCCAATGTGAGCTGTCAAGAGCCACCATGAGCGGCAGTCCAGAGGCCAGCGACCCATCTGCCTCACCCAAGAAGAGTGCAATGATGATACCAACATGGACCAGTGAAGCAATGTCCTCCACAACTAGACTGAAGAACAAAAGGACAGCAACTTCTCTGTTCCCTTTCCCCGGTTCCCGAATAAAATCTTTAAAATATTAAAAAAAAAAAAATAAATCGTTCCTTTATGTATCTTGACTGCTAAGCTGATTGGTGCATGTATAGTTTTACATCTCCTTGAGTTAACAGTTCTTTTTCCCATGTGTAATATCCCTCTTTTGACACTTAAAATATTTGTTACCTTAAATTTTGTCTTACTTAACCTAAAATTGTTACCTCAGTTTCCTTTGGGTTCATGATTTCCTGGTGTATCTCTTTCCATTTATTCCTTTCAACTTTTCTATATTATTCTTTTCCACAAAAATTTGTGGATTTTGATCAATAAGTTTGAGCCTTTCAAATAGAATGTAATTACTATTGTATTAGGACTTTCTCTGTGATTGTAGTTCATATTTTCTATTGGCTATACTTTCTGTTTCTTTTTTTTTTCTTTATTCTTTTTGTTAGATAGTTCAAACTTCCTTGTTTTTAATTTATGCATTTTTAAATTTGTCCAGTGACAGCCCCTTATTTACTAAGATACATGTTTATGTTTATGTTTATTTTTTTTTTAATTTCCTTGCCAAGATCTATTTGTTTTTCTCCAACAAGGCTTCCTTATCTCCTTCTGGTTCCACTCCCTGCATCCTACTACTTCTCATCATATTCGTTTCACTATAAAATTGATAGAAAAACAAAAACCAGAACAAAACCTGTAGGAGAATATTTTACAGACTTAATGTAGGAAGGAATATTTTAAATGAAATCCAAATACTAGAAGTTATAAGGTTAAAAGAAAAAAGGTCAACTTACATTAAAATTCAGCATTTCTTTCCAACAAAGAATACTACAGGTAAGATAAACTCATTGGTGACAGGTTGGGAGAAAATATTTGTGATCCCTAAAGTCCAAAAGGGATTTATGTCTAGAATAGAAAAGGAATATATATAAATCACCAAAAGACAGGAAACACAATAGAAGAATGGACAAAGCATATGATGCAACTTATAGAAGGAGAAGTTCAAAATGCTAACAGGTATATAAATAGATGCTCAACCTTACCATTAATTGGAGAAATACAAACTAAACAAGTTTAAACTTTAGGTACATTTAGATAGATCAACAAACATTAACTAGACAAAAATCAGGTAATTGAAAAATGTTGTGTTAGTATTATAAAAACAGAGGGAAATGGGAGTGATTATGCACCACAGGTGGTAATGTAGTGTTTTAGCAATTCAGGAGAGCACATAGATAGTTCTCAATAGATAAACAGGCCACGAATAGGCAATCCTACTCTTGGGTATGTTCCTAGTGTGGCCTCCACGGAGGTCCACAAACATGTGGCCTTCACACAGGAACAACTGTACAGAGCAGGAAGCTAAAGGCATTTCAAGTGTCCAATACTGGAGGAAAAGATGAGTAAAATCGGCATGGTTTTGTTATGGATGTTAAGCAGCAGTCAGAAGAAATATGGATTCACCCTTAAAATCAGAATATTGAGTTTTAAGTGTAAGGAAAAAAGATCGCTAACACAATATTATTTAAATAAAATAAAAACATTTGTATACAATCAGCAAGGTATCCTTTGCATGATATATGTATCTATATATCTATATGTGTTTTTTGGGTTTTTTTTCTAAAAAACAACTTTACAGCTAGTGAGCAGGAACCTAACTTGAACCACTACAAGAATCATGGTCTCTCATCCAGCTCTCAGATCTGAGTCAGTTATAGGCCCAAAGGCCCTTGAATGAAGAGGTGATAGATTTCCCTTGAGGAAGGATCCTCCATCACTGTCATAATTTTGTACCATAAATTTTCTTCCTAAATTTTCAGCAGAGAAGCATGTGGTCCTTACCAGGGTGAATAAGCGCTGGACAAAAGGAAACCCCAGACTTTGGGGATATTATTAGATACTGGATCCAAGCTGATCCTAAGCCCTGTGGAACCAGAATCCTGCTCTGGTCCATCTGTCAAAATGAGGCTGAATGGTCGAGGTCACGGGCAAATAAAGATGAAGTCTTGGCCTAAATTGGTCTCAGATAGTCTGCAAACACAATCTGTGACTGTTTCTCTAGCTCCAGAGTATATAGTTGAAAGAACTGAAATAAAAACTCTTCAACCACAGAGTAGGGGATATTATGAGGCCTGACAAGTAAGATTGTGAACTCATCCTAGAAAAAGTGCTGCATACCTCATTGCTGAATATCACTACAGTCACCTTCAAAGTATTCTCCTTGGGAAGCTATGCACCGATGCCAGTGCCTAGTCCACCCTTCAAAGCAATTCTGGAGCTCTTTTTCTGGAATAGCCATCAGAGCTGTCGTTGTATTACCCTTGATGTCCTGCATGTCATCAAAATGTCTTTCTTTCAATATTTCCTTATCTTTGGGTAAAGAAAGAAGTCATTGGGGACCAGATCAGGTGAGTAGGGTTCAACTGTATTGGAACTGTATGTTCCAATACAGTTATTTGTTTACTGGCTTAAAACTCCCTCACATGTGAGCTGGTGCACTGTTGTGATGCAAGAGCCATGAATTGTTAGTGAAAAGTTCAGGTCATCTAACTTTTTCACGTCGCCTTTTCAGCACTTCCAAATAGTAAACCTGGTTAACTATTTGTCCAGTTGGTACAAATTCATAATGACTAATCCCTCTGATATCAAAACAGGTTAGCAACATCGTTTTAACTCTTGATTTAGATTAACGGAACTTTTTTGGTTAGAGAGAATTGGCTGACTTCCATTGTGTACTTGGACACTTTCTTTCAGGGTTGTATTGGTACACCCATGTTTCATCACCAGTGCTAACACAGCCCAAAACATCGTCTTGCCTCTCCAAAAGGTCTTGGCAAACTTCGACTCTCCTTTGTTTTTGTTTATCGGCAAGCTCCTTTGGAACCATTTTTGCATACACCTTTCTCATGCCAAGATTTTCAGTTGAGATTTTCCTAACTGTTTCTCTGTTGATGTCTACTTGGGCTGCTATGCTTCTCACAGTCAGCTGTTGATTTTGACATACAACTCGACAAATTTTTGCAATGTTTTCATCACTTCTGCTCATTACTGGTCACCCTAACTACTCTTCTTCAGTGACACATTCTCTCCCCTCAGGAAAACATTTAATCCATTTATACACTGCCATTTTCTTCATGGCATTATCCCCATAAATTTGGACCAATATCTCCCTGATTTCACTTCCACTCTTGCCAAGATTAACAAGAAATTTAATATTTGTTCATTGCTCTAATTCAAGGCGCAGACATTCTCACAACGGCACACAAAACACGCCACAATAATGAACACCACTCAGCAAGACATTGCCACACATCGACACAAACACAGCTGTGTGCCACTGGTATACCAAGGTTATGAAACTTTACTGAGCTATTTGTAAAGTGCTGCCAATGTAAGCACAGGGTGGCAAGTTCGGGAACTTAATTGTCTGAACTTGTACACATATTTCCAGCACTGAGCTTGTAAATTCTAACAAATACAGATCGACACAACTGTTACAGCCAGTCAGGACAATCCACAAGCAAAAAGAGCTTCCAAGAAACCAACACAGTTCTATGATTTGTTACCTCAAATATTTGACTAATGCACACTAGATACCGTAAGAACGAAGTGCCACATTGTCATCTCCAGCTAGACACAAGAGTTCTTTCATTGCCAACTAGCTTCACTTTAAGTGGCTACATTTATGTCCCATATCCGGATTAGCTGCTTCTAATAGATGGTCAGTTTTCACAGAGTCCTGAGAGAAAGGTTGGGTTAGTGAACATTCTTTGTGTGTTTGTTTGTTTGTTTTTAAATCATGACCAGAAAAGCAACGCATGTCCTCGAGATAATGAGTCAACAATTGTAAAGGCTTCTTCAGTGACCAACAGAACGTTTATTTGGAACATTTTTCCAAAATCTAAACCTTATATCTTTTAGAATGAAAAAGTTAAGGAATTTTGAATACAAGCATATAGCCTCTTTTTCTCAATAACCATGTCTGATGGGGGGAAAAAAGTTCTCTCTAAAGATCTCTCTATCAAATAATACAGAATAAAACCATCCTCCAGTTTTTGATTAAAAAAAAAACCACAAAACATCCAGTTTCAGGATTAAGGGCCTCACTTTAGAGGCAAAGAAAAGAGACAAGAAATATTACATGTTCTAATCTCGACAATCAGAACGGACTGCCAATTCAAAGCATTTTTCATTCTATTGTAAACAGAAAGAACAGCTGAACAATAATTCAGAAACATGCTGATTATTCTCAAGACCCAGAAATTCCCATTTTTAAACCATGCTTTAGGTTATTCAGAAATGTTCAACTCCTTGTGACAACAGAGAGATTTCTCAAGTGGTCAGCATAAATACAGCGCATTGTGCAACTTCCTCTCAACCAAACCACAGTCTCAGTGTAAACAGTCACATCCTTAAAAGGGAGCATCTGAAAATCAGAGGTTCAAAGTTGGGACTATGGAAAAAGGGAAAACTTTTTTCAAATATAGCTTTCTATATTTTCTGATATGGAATACCTCTTTCTGTAAGTTGTAGAAATAATAAATAGCAGCTATTTAGTGCATGCTAAGCACAAGACATTGTACTGCTTTATGTGGGTCATCTCATTTATTCTTCCAAAAATTCTATGAAAAAGACATTATTATTACCTTCTTTTTACAGGTGAGTAAAATAAGGCTTAAAGAATAGGTTAAAAAAAAAAAGAATAGGTTGCACAGCTTATAGATGAATCAGCCAAGAATCAAAACCAGATCTGTCTGATTCCAGAATCAGTGCTTCTATTTCTTTTCTTTTTTCTTTTCTTTTCTTTTCTTTTCTTTTCTTTTCTTTTCTTTTCTTTTCTTTTCTTTTCTTTTCTTTTCTTTTCTTTTCTTTTTTAACAAACTCTCTTCCCCTATAACTATAGGTATTTTCAAAAGAACAGGTCCAAAGACCTTTGCTCTTTCCTCTATCCATTCTTTCATTTATTTATTTATTTATTTTTTAAGATTTTATTGGGGAATTGACGGAGGGGAACAGCGTTGGGGAATCGGGGAAGGGGAACAGACAAGTTGCTGTCTTTTTGTTCTTCAGTTTAGTTGCGGAGGATGTTGCTTCACTGTTGGTATCGTCATTGCGCTCTTCCCAGATGAGGCAGATTGGTCGCTGGCCTCTGGATGTCGCTCACCGCGGCTATTGGCAGCTCACGCTGGCTGCCAGCCGCTCACGCTGGCTGCGGGCCACTCACTGTAGCCTATGGCAGCCCACTGCAGCAGGGGCTGCAGCTCACACCATCACCGGGGCTCGCACAGCCCAGCTCCAGATGGAGCTGTTGTTAGCTGTAGAGGGCAGTGTCACTGGCCCTCATGTGGGATCCGAACCGGGGCCGCTGGCATCCCCAAACCAGCGCTTAACCAATGCGCCACTCGGCCGGCCCTCTTTCATTTATTTTAACTTGCCTTTAAAAACATCTTCCTAAATGAGTATGTTAGAATTCACACACTTCCTACCTGCAAGACTTTGCAGACTGGTGAGGTCTGACATAGCCCTCACTGCTTCTCTGTGCATCCTTAACTCCCAAATGGGGCTTTCTATTCTGAAATGTCACACTCTCAATTCATAGCAGTTATGTACTATTACATAAGTTGTAATTGTACAAGTTTAGAAAAGCATTTAGTTTCCTTTGTCCTAGGTTTTTTGTTTATTTGTTTTGTTTTGTTTTTAAATCCTGGAATGAAGTACAGTTAAATGATCCCCCAAAGTCTAAACAGTACAGTTCTGTGATTCTACATATAGAACTAAACTCTATCATATTATTCCCCAAACCACCCCTTTCCAATTTGTCTATGTGAATGGACATTTGTGCAGAGGCCTAAAAGAAGGAAGGAAATGAGCTGTGTAGATCTCTAGAGAGGATTTAGTAAAGCAGAGGAACAGAAGGTGAGGTTGAGCCTGATTGGCATGTTGAAGAAACTCTGAAAAGCTATTATAGCAGGAGCCAGGTGAGCTAGAGAAAACACAAGAGAAGATGAGGTCAGAGCAAAGCCAAATCATAGACATGACATTATGGAGTCTGTGCTGAAACAGGGCTGAAACAGGAATTATTAATAAGAGATTTTAACAAGGAGCCCCACATTTTCATTGTATGCTGGGCCTGCAAGTTATGTAGCCGGTCCTAGTCAGAGCAGTAGCAAGAGTAGATTGCTCTATAGTCTTGTAGCCATTGAGCCTTGGAAGGATTTTAGCCTGGAATGAGATGAGAAGCCGTTGAAGGATTTGGAATGGAAGAATGACAAGATTTGACTGTTTTTCTTTGAACTCACTCTGGCTACTGGTTTTAGGATAGATCAAAGAGGGTAAGGGTGAAACTAGGGTGACACGAAACAATCCAGTCAGGAGATAATGGTGATTTCACCCCATGCTGGTAGCAGCAGAGGCAGAGAAAAATGGTCACATTCTGGACATATTGTGAAACGTATGCTGATGGATATGATGTAGATGTGAAAGAAAGAAAAGTCAGAGGCCATACATATCTCAAGGTTTGGGGCCTGAGCATTTGGAAAAAGAGCGGATTACAGGAAACACAAGCTTGGGGTTACGGAGACCAGGAGTTTGGTTGTAGATCTGTTGAGTTTGAGATGCCTAGTACACACCAGAGTGATGTTGAGTACCTACATCTGACAAACTTGTACAATCATATACCTACCGCCACAATCAAGTCATAGTGTATTTAGCAAAATTCCTTCAGGCCTCTGTGTGGTCATAACCTTCCAACCACCACCGGCCCCTATAAACACTAATCTGTTCTGTCACTATGGCTTAGCCTTTTCCTGAATGCCATATAAAAGGAATCATTCCCTATATAGCTTTTTGTGTCTGGCTTTTTTCACTTAGCATATGCTTTTGAGATTCATCCATGTTATTGAATTCATCAATTTATTTTTCTTTTTATTCCTTTGTAGGATTCTGCTTTGTGGATGCACAACATTTTATCTGTTCACCATTTGATGGTCATAATGTAATTAGATATGCAAGTTTGGTGTTCAAGAAAAAGATTCAGGCTGGAGATATAAATAGCCACAGGTAGAGGAGATAAGGAGGAACTAACAAAGGAGAATGAGAAGAAGCACACAGTGTTACAAAGGAGGCCCAAGAAGGAGTATTCTCAGGTTAAGAGAAGAAAGAAGGGAGTGTCTGGTGCGCTGATTGATGTTCGAGTATATCAATATCGCTGATAAGTAAAATGCCAGGAGAATTGCCTGGCCATTGAATTTAACAAGAAGTGACATTTGTAAAATGCTGTTTCACTTTACTGAGATCCTTCTCTTTATCATTTAAATGCAAAATTTCAAACATATCAAATCTTTAGTTACCTTCACACCAATATTCAGCTACTAATTTTGATTATCCTTTTATCATATCCATCCTTTTGGTTCTTTTTAAAAAATCATATTTGGCCTTTACCAATAGTACAACATAATTCAGGGTTCTGTTATCTCAGGACTGGATATTGAGGCCCCTTCTACGAGGTGTGATCAAAAACTACGGTGAATGTTTAAATTTGAAAAATTTTATTACAGTGAAAAACGCACTCCCATTAATTTCTCTCAAAATATTCCCCTTCACTTCAAAAACACTTGTCCCATCATTCTTGCCACTTTCTGAAGCAGTTCTGGAAGGCCTCTTTTGTGCGTATCTTTAGTTGTGCTCTCTTGGTTGCCCTCATGTCCTGAATCGATTCAAAATGTTTACCTTTCATGGTCATTTTGACTTTGAGGAAAAGCCAGAAGTCATACAGTGCCAGATCTGGTGAATAAGGTGGCTGAGAACATACCATAATGTTTTTATTTGACAGAAATTGCCTTACCAGAAGTGATGTATGACACAGAGCCTTTCCATTGTGATCAAAACAGATGGTGAAGGAGCCGGCCGAGTGGCGTGGTGGTTAAGCACTGGCTTGGGAAGCCAGCGGCCCCGGTTCGGGTCCCATATGAGGGCCAGTGACACTGCCCTCAAAAAAAAAAACAAAAAAAAAAACACCAGATGGTGAATGCTTCTGCCAAGTGCCATCAAAGGGAAAGGCAGGACTCTTCACTATGGGAAATGGCAGTCAAACCTTAGTAACAGTGTGTGACAAGTTTCAACTTGTTCAGTGCATTCAGTTGGGTGTGAGCTACAGTTGAGAGAAGGTGTGTTTTAAAGTGTGATGTAAATCATCCTCCATCGTGACAACGTTCCATGTCATACATCGCTTCTGGTATACAGCAGTTTCTGTCAAATAAAAACCTTATGGTGTGTCCTCAGCCACCTTATTACCTGAGTCTGGCTCCGTGTGACTTCTGGCTTTTCCCCGAAGTCAAAATGATTCAAGATATTGAGGCAACCACGACAGCACACCTGAAGGCACTCACAAAAGAGGACTTCCAGAACTGCTTCAGAAAGTGGCAAGAACAATAGGATAAGTGTGTTTGAAGTGAAGGGGAGTATTTTGAGAATAATTAATGGCAATGTGTCTTTTACTGTAATATATATATATTAATTTAAACATTAACCGTATCATTTGACATACCTCATAAAGTGCCTCCTGGTTTCTAGACACACCAGCAATCCATCCTGATTAGTCATTCTGGAACAAAGCTTTTCTCAGGGATTTCCCAGGCTCTTGGACTTACATCAGAAACACACTAATAAGAGGCTTCTCTCACCCAGTTCCCCAGCCGAGTGCACAAACATGCCATCCTGATACGCAACATCCATCTATGCACCTGTGAACAGCAAAGGTCTGCCTAAACCTCACAGAAAATAACCCACAATTAGAGCCACCAGGTAGAATGGTTGGACCCCTGTATTTATCAGAATTTGATGGATTGATTCAGTTTCTTAATTTAAAAGGTAGTATGGGAGATTGAAAAGTACCAACACTGATTAAATTGGCCAAAGCACTGATGCTTTCCAATAAAATATAAACTCATATACCCACTAGAACAGTTAAATTAAAACAGAAACAACAACAACAACAAAAACACAGCATCAAATACTATACTGACAAGGACAAGAAGCAGCTGTAACTCACATTTACCTGCTGGTGAGAATGCAAAACTAGTTTGGCCACTTTAGAAAATAGTTTGGCAGTTTCTTATAGAGTTAAACAAGTACTTAACATATGACCCAGGAATGCCACTGCTAGGTACTTTCCCAAAAGACACTAAAACATGTGTCCACACAAAAATGCATGTAAATGAATATTTTTGCAGCTTTATTCATAACCACTCAAAATAGGGAAACAACCCAAATGACCATCAAATGGTAAACAGATAAATTGTTGTGCATCCATAAAGCAGAATCCTATGAAGGAATAAAAAGAATAAAATCCTGATACATGCAGCTACATGGATGAATCTCAAAAGCACATGTTTAGTGAAAAAAGCCAGACACAAAAGGCTGAATAGTGAATGATTCCATTTATATGGCATTCAGGAAAAGGCTAAACTACAGAGACAGAACAGATTACTGTTTACAGAGGCCAGTGGTGGTTGGAAGGGTATGACCACACAGGGCCCTGAAAGAACTTTGGAACAAATACACTATAACTTGATTGCAGTGATAGTTATATGATTGTACAGGTTTGTCAAAGTCATAGAACTGCATATCTAAATGTGGTAAAGTTTACTGCAGGTAAATAATAACTTAATAAACCTGATTTTAGAAAAAAAGTTCTATGAGGAAAAGCAGTTTGTTTTAATCACTGTTTTATCCCTAACATCTAGAACAGTAACTGGCACATCATAAGTATTTATAGAAGGAAGAAGATAAAAATGAGAGAATGAAAGAAAGAAGAAATAAAAGAAAGAGAAAAGAGAGAAAGAAGGAAAGAAAAGAGAGAAAAGAGATAGGGGGTGCAGGGAAGGAAGATCTAATTATAGATTTTAGTCTGAACATTCTTTAAATTCTCTCATACAAATATTTTGGAAATAGTATGTAGCCCATCCTAGAGCCCCAATTTATTAAACATTTAATTTCAAATTTCTTTTATAGTCTAGAGCAGAGAGTAAAGGTTTATGTCTTGGATTTTGTAGCCCATATAGCCTTCTTTGTAATTTCTAAAACATACATAAAGATTATGAAACTATACAGTTCTGGCTGAGATAATACAGATGTAAAATAAAGGAAGAAAACTCATAATACAATGCATTTTCAAAAATTGATTGGGAATATAAAAGAACATAGAACAAGTTTACTTTTTCATATAGCTGTAGAATTTTCTGTTCAAATTATCTAAGCTAGGAGTTCAAAACTGCTCATTTAAAGTTAGATTTCTCTACATAAAATCATCAAAAGCAAACATTAATGAGTTTCAGTAGGAACAAAAAAATCTTTTTTTTTTTTTTTTTTTTTTTGAGGGCAGTGTCACTGGCCCTCACATGTGGGACCGAACCGGGGCCGCTGGCTTCCCAAGCCAGCGCTTAACCAACCGCGCCACTCGGCCGGCCCAGGAACAAAAAAATCTTAAAGTGGACTGCCTTTAATTAATCAGTATGTTATGTGTCAAAATTCTGGTATATTAAGTTGAAGTGCAAAAGCAGGCTCTGTGCGGTCCCAAAGTATAATGTATTGAGGATGACTCAATTAGGATCAGGCTTAAAGAATAACTGCAGCCAAGCATAATTGAGATAAGAAAAAGAGAGAGCACCCTAAAAGGTGCTGGCAGCTTAATACTCTAAATATCAATAAATGCCTTTAGAAATGGTACCTTCCAACATATGGAAAGTTATATTATTATAAATTAAGTCTTTGGTTAAAAATGATGCTCCCTTCCTTTGATTCACTTATCTTCCAGATGCTTTGGGCCTTTGGGGATTTTTGAATGCCTGTTCTTGGAATCACTTGTTATTACCAGCTTTAGTCTTCCAATGCCAGCTATCGATTGTTACTATGAAGTCTAGCCATCTTTGTTCCCTAGCAGTTACTAACTGTCTCCTATGCCAGACCCATTCCTTCAGTCACTGAGTGGAGGCGGCAACCCCTTTCTGAGATGGAGTAGTGAGAAATAATACACGTATATATACATCATGGTTTACAAGTCATGCAATGGGACAAAGGAAATGAATTGATTTTTGCAACAAAAATAATACAAATGGCAAGTAAACATGTGAGAAAATATTCACTCTCACTTAAAGGTTGAATAGATTCATTTTTTCCCCCCATCAAATCAGAAACCTTTGTCAGTGATATAAGAAGCAGTACTAATAAGAATGTCACAGAGGGGCACTTTTATCTGCTGCTGTCGGGAGTATAAAACTTATTGATGGTTAGTGAAAGAATCTAGACACAAAAAAGTACCCTCAAGACAATTCCATTTATATAAAGTCCAAACACAGGCAAAACCAATCTCTGGTGTTCCAAGTCAGGACAGTGGGCTCCTCTTGGGCTAGAGGGAGACCTAGAGATTGAGGGGAGGAGTCTGGCAGAGGAGACAACGAGGAACTGCCAAGGAACGGAGGTGGTTAGTCTTTATTAGTGGCCATCTATAGCTGAGATTGAAAGACTAAGGCTGGTAATAAACAAGGGATGCCACAGTTGAGCATTTAGAAATTCCTAGAGTCCCAAAGCATTTGGAAGATAAGTGAACAAAAAGAAGTGAACAACACCATTTTTAAACAAAGATTTAATCTATAATGGTGTAGATAAGCTTCCATATATTAGAAGATCTCATTTCTAAACTCATGTCTCAACTATTTCTTTCCTTTCTTTTGATCTTCCAGGCAGACAGCATGAGGCGAATTCTGGGGGGCTGGCAATGTTCTGTTGCTTCTGCGTGCCAGATATTTAGGCCTATTCAGTTTTTTTGAAATGAATCATTATATTTTCTTATGCATGTTTTTCTGTATATATATTACAATTCACTAAAACTTTTTTTTTTTAAGAAAAAGTGTTATAATTCTCTTTCAGAAAGAGGCAAAATAGGATATATTAAAGATCCTAGGTGTCATCATAAAACTATGCACAAATCTACTATTGTCCAGTTAATCTATTTTCTCAGTAGAGAACTTAATTCATCCCACTACAGCAAGCTACCAAGTAAAAAAAATAGCAGTTTAGACCTTAATAATAACTAGTCCTCCAGATTTTCAGGTAATATTAAGTACCCCCAAAGCATTTAAAGGTTAGTAAGAAAATATTTAAGGAATATGCATACTTAGGAAGGAGTTATGCTATGAATGTGACTCATCTGTATGTTTACTGGTGAAAAATTCATTATTTTTTCCTTCCCAGCAAGAAGGTAAGGACACATTTTGCAATCCTTTTTTACAAATGGGTAAAATGTTGGAGGAGATTGAGTCAAATGGAAAAGACAGAAGAGACCAGTAAGGACACATTTGAGTATTACTAGGAAAGGTTTCTTGAAAAGCTACCTGGTGAATCATATGTAACACCACCTATATAAAGGTAGTCAATGGAGAACACGGTATAGAAAGCAAACTGCAATGTTGGGAAATAAAAGTAATTTTTAACTGATGAGCATTTTTAAAGAAAAGATGTAAAAATTTGTAAGAAGCATGGGCAGTGGGAAATGTACTAGGAAGTATGTCTATCAAAAGGGAGAAGAGAAAATAAAAACTTGGGCTCTATTCTTCTGCTTATTTGTTTTTAACATCAAGAAGCTTTCATCATCCTCCTGAAAAGTCCCCAAGATAAAATCTTTTGCTTCCTCAATCTTGAAACAATGACTCATCAGCTTAGCACAACTCAACCCTTTCTTCTTCCCATGATCCAAGGAGCCTTTGATAGAAAGCAAACCAGGTTATTCGGCAACTTTTAAAGATGCGTTTTCTTTCAGAGGGCAGAGCCAAGGGGATTTTCCCGAAGACAGACAGTAAATGGCAGGAAACGTGCATGAGTACAAAAGTCCTTGGTCAAGAGCCCAGCTTTCAGGATGAGCCAACCATATTACCTGGCTTGGGACTTTGGGAAAGTCAGTTAGTTGGTCTATACCTCTGTTACCACATACAGGAAATAATAAACAATAATGATGCCATCTACAGCTTACAATTGTAGGAATCCAGTAATATAATGGCTGTTTAAAAGTGCTTCCTAAGACGTAAAGCAAACAATGCTAAGTTCCTGTTACTATTGTTGTATCAGCCCGCAACTATTCAGAGATGGCTTATATTCTCAGGCCACCTGCAATGTAAAAGATTAAAAGAAGTATTGGATACAGTTATTAGACACAGCCCCAGGCTAGACATCTCCACTTTAGGATCAGATTGTATTAATAATAGGCGTGATTCTCCACTGATACCTGAAATAGACTCATGGATAAAAATCAGAAGCCGTCCAGGGGCCTCTGTGGGGAAGCAGAGTTTTTGCCACTCCAAAACATTCCTTTTTAGGATACTGATTGCTTCAAGCTGGTTACTTTTAAGAAACAAAAGGCTTGGGGAAAAACGAAAACAAACAAACAAACAAACAAAAAAACCCTTGGAAACTCCTCCCTTACAAGTTTAAAGAAATTCAGATAGAAAGCCCTGCTAAAGATGCTAAAGGAAGGAAGCTATCACCCTAGCAGCATATTATAAACTAAGCTTGGCACACAGGGAAGAATCTAGTAAAGCATGTTTGTTAGACTCCCCTTGGTGTCTCATTGTTTCCAGATGGCCCAGCAAGAATTTGTTGACCACATGTCTGCTTCTTCTCATCTATGTGTGAGATGCCTACTCTCCCATTTAAGTCTCAGACCCCTGCCTCTTGGGTTTGTCCAGAATGGCATATAAGTGTCAACTGCCCAGTATGTCCTCAGGTCCTATGTTCCTAGGGAACCCCCATATGCACATACATAATAAATTTGGTTATTTTCTCCTATTAATCTGCCTCATGTCAATGTGATTATTAGACCAGCCAGAAGAACTTAGAAAGGTAGAAGGCAAGTCATTCTTCCTTCCCTGCAATGGAGTGAGGTGAGAATGAACTTGGTGGCAGATGGCAGGCTATTGTGGTACCAGAAAAAAAGACTGAGATCAACATGGTACTACAGGCATAAAGAGAAAATGGCAGAAATGAAAAACATCATTTTCTAGTCGTGTAGATTATAATGCAAGTCACATATGTCATTTAAAATTTTCTAGTAGTCACATTAAGTGTAAAAAGGTATAAAGAAACAAGGGAAATTAATTTTAATAATATATTTTATTTAATCCATTGTATTAAAATATGATCATTCAATATATAATCAATATAAAAAACATTAATGATGTTTTACATTTTTTATATGTACTAAGCCTTCCAGATCCTATATGTGTTTCACACTCACAGAATATCTCTGTTTGAATGAGCCACATTAAAAGTTCTCAGTGGCCATATGTAGCTAGCTGCAGATCTAGGCAATTAAAACATCTTTTGATCTTTTACTCTTTCTCAATTCCTGCCTTCCAAACTGGACTGGATTTACAGATTTTTAAATCCAAATCGTCAACTTTAAAAAATAGATTGTATGCCTAGTCCTTTTTTTTTTTCTCAGTATCTTCCATTTAAAAGCAGAGTCTGTTCACATAAATTGGGACTAAAGCAATGTTTACAGTGAGTATCCTAGCTAAAAACTACAATTATACCTCCACAAACTCTGCTGCTTCTCTTTACTGCTGACACATTAACACACACATTTAAAACCACAGAGATAAAAAACCAAATCCTTTGAAGTGATAATGAAATAATCATTAGAATTTAACACCTTCTAAAAAGGAAACTCATCTCTACAGCTATTGGAACTTCTAGGCTTAATTCAAAACTTGCCTAGTGTTTTTCGGAAGAGAAAATGAGAATAATTTTTACCATCAAATGATTATTTTTGTCTTTTCATTCATTTTCCTGAAAGGAATAGGAAACTAACTTAAATTTAATACAGTCACATTACAATAACCATTTTATAATGAAACTTCTAATTTGTTGAAATGTTAAGGCAGCAAGACACAAATTCAGAATCTGTCCCCAGTGAGGTAGACACAGCCAACAATGGTTTAGGATTGGAGTGGGGGTGTGGCGCCTCTTCATCTTCACCCAGTCAGAAATGGGGCTGAAGTCTCCCAAGGCAAGATCAGGACATTGTTCATCTCCCTGATTTCTCCTCTATGTCAGATTTCCAATTTTTGGAGGTACCACACACAGAATACATGTGAAAACAATACTGGATGCCAGCTGCCTTCTTCCTGAAGCAGATGCTACTAATTTGCCTTTCACTGGATGTTTTGTTTTCAGAGATCAGTAGGGCCAAGTTCAACTGTGTGGCTAGGTATTCGGATCTTACTCTCTCGGGCCTGCTTCTGGGAACTTCGTGGTTCTGTGCCGATTTCTACGTCCATCCTAAGCCCTCTGAGAGACAACTACCCACAAAGTGCAATAGGAAGACTCAGTTCTGCCCATAACATAAAGCAACACCTGAGTGAGTGGGAAAATCCATGTGCTAGTGGATTGTATGATTCTCAGAAAGTGCTTAGCATCTATCTTTACATTTAGTGTCTATCCTGACCAAAAACAAAGAAGAAAAAAAAGGGCATCTTTATCACTTTTGCAGAATAAAGAGTTGTGATGGTGAATTTTATGTGTCAACTTGGTTGTGACACAGTGTTCAGATAGTTGGTCAAATACTATTCAGGACATTTCTGTGAGGGTGTTTTTTGATGACATTTACATTTAAATCATCAGACTTTGGGTAAAGCAAATTGTCCTGCATAATACAGGTGGACCAAGAGTGAGAGGTGGGGTCCACTCCACCTAAAACCCATGACTGCTATGCAGCAGGGAAGGGCTGGGATGGACACTACAAGAGACAACAATAATCTTCAGAGCACATGCTCATGCTCTGCTAGCCTTGGTCATAAAAAGCCCAATCATAGGCTATTAAGTCACCAGTAAGTCAGGATTCTCCATCAAAACAGAAATGAGAGAGAGAGAGAGAGAGAGAGAGAGAGAGAGAAACAGAGGTTTTAAGGAATACTAATTTACTCACGTGATTATAGAGCCTGGCAAGTCTAATATCTGAAGGGCAGCCGGCAGCATGGAGACCCAAGAAGAGTCAGTGTTCTAATTCCAGTCCTAAGGCTGTCCTGCTGGTAGAACTCCTTCTTGTAGGGGGAGGTCAGTCATTGTTCTACCAAGACTCAGCTGATTAAATGAAGCTCCCACAAATGGCCTGGCCCTGCTGCCCATCATGTGTCTCCCAGCCAGTCTTTTCCCTCATGGTGATTTTCTCCTAGAGGCCTGCTGTTTCTCTCTGCAGTCACTCATGTCAGCATCTATGTTCCTGAGTCCCAATTGCAGGCAGGGTTCAAGGTCATTTCAAGGTGTTTCCAGTACCATTTAAGTCAGAGGATGTGGCTCAGCACCTATTTGAAGCTCCTGAACATTTCCTGACAGCTAGCAAGTCCTCAATATGCTGTGACTATCCTAGGCTTGTTAGTTTTGTGCTCTCTTAACACCGCCAGCCAGAGTCTCAGCTTCAGCCCCTCCAAACAACCAAAGTTAATATGAGAAATGTCAAAATGGAGGTGGGCTTGTGTATAGAGTGTGTTGGAACTGAGGGCCAGAGGAAAGAGGATGAAACTGACCAGGCGAGGCTGAGAAAAGAGAAATACTAGCTATTATTTTTTAAGCCTTTTTTTCTGCACCAGGCACTGTACCATATCCTGTCACATTCACTCACTGAGTTCTCACATTTGCCCTAAGAGCTGAGTGTGACTATTATCCACATTCCACAGATGAGGAAAGTGTGACACACAGAGGTGTAAGAATTATCCATGGTCACAAAGCTGGTACACGATGGGGCTGGATTTGAACCAAGACAGTCTGTTTTTCCACACATTTAATGAACCCTTGTATTCTCTGGCAAAAGTCCTAGGCATGTGCCTAAATAGGAAAGGAGGTTCTCTCTGGGACACTGCTGGGGACACACTGAACAATTTTGCATGCTTGAACTCTACATTTTCCTCTGTGTTTCCATTTTAATCATTTCTCTTCTTTTGATGAAGTTTTTTGAAAAATATGCTAATGTGTCCACTTAGGTCACAGCTATCTTTTTCCTCCCTCTTTGAGCCCTAGGGATAGTGATGACTTCATTACACCTTGATTTTAATAAGCAAGTTCCTTTACAGATACAGGGAACAGATTGGTGGATGCTGCAGTGTGGGGTGTGGGGGTAGGCAAAATGAGTGAAGGGGTCAAAAGGTACAAACTTCCAGTTATAAAATAAATGTCATGACGTTGTAATGTAGAGCCTGGTCACTATATTTAATAGCACTGTGTTGCATATTTCAAAGTTGCTAAGAAAGTAGATTTTAAAAGTTCTAAGAAAAAATTTTATAACTCTGTATGGGGCTGGACTGAACTAGATTTATTGTGGCAACCATTTCACAATGTATACAAATATTGAATCATTATGTTGTACACCTGAAATTAATATAATGTTATATGTCAATTATACCTAAACTTTTTGGAAAAGCAAACTTTAGTTATGGTCTCTTCCCAGAGTGCTGATGTACTTAAACCTGACATGAATGACTAAGGAATGGGATGTGGTGGAGGTACAGAGTTTGTGGGTCCATAATTGCAGGAGCTATAAAAGACAAAAACAGAGGAAATGCAAGCTGATGGTGCTGATAGATTTGTTACTTGCAATCACTGGAATCTAAGGTAGTAAGCATTTTTTCTTTTTGTTAAAGATATAGTCATTTCTTATTCGTCTATAGGAAAATACATGTTGTTAAATTTTTAATTTTATTTTCTTCACTGTTATTTAGTGGTTGCTAGGAGCCCAAAGTGAGAGTAGAAACTGGTTTCAAGATGTAGTTCAGGGCTGGCCAGGTGGTGCAGTTGGTTAAGACGCCCAGCTCTGAGCAACAGGATCGCCAGTTCAATTCCCACATGGGCCAGTGAGCTGTGCCCGAGCTGAATTGCCGTTGAGCTGCCAATGGGTGGCCAGATGGCTCATCTAGTGCGAGTGCGTACTCTTAACAACAAGGTTGCCGGCTGGACTCCCTCATGGGAAGGTGGGCTGCGCCCCCTGCAACCAAATTGAAAGCAGCAACTGGACTTGGAGCTGATGGGGTCCTGGAAAAATACAATGTTCCCCTTTCCCAATTCTCCAACACTGTTCCTTTACCCAATTCCCCAATAAAATAAAATAATAATAATATTAAAAAAAAAACTTAGTTCCAAGGTCGTCTCCTCTTGTAAAGAATTTCCTGAGTACTCATCTATCTTTGTGTAGAACTGACCACTCCCTGCTGTGCTCTTACCAGAGTTGGCACAACTAGCATCAGAAGAAAAATAAAGCTATAATGCCATTTCTCCCTCTCTCTCTCTCTCTCTCTCTCTCTCTCTCTCTCTCAGAATAAATTCTTTAAAGAAGGGGTTATAACTTATTCTTCTTTATATCACTGTGGCGAGACATAGCTAGCAAATAGTAATACATACTTAACATTTACCTGCTTACCTGTCAGGCATGGGGCTAAGCACAGTTCACAATGATCTTATTTAACCTTCACAATGATCTTACGTGGTATACATTAGTCTATCTCTGCTTCATAGGCACAGGGAAGGTAAGTTGCACGGGGCCGGCCCCCGCAAGGACCAGGGATTCCCTCTGGTGGGAGTCAGCATGGGAAAAAGAGAAGAGAAGAGAGAGAGAAAGAAGGAAAGAAAGCGGAGAGACTGGAAAGAGTTTCGCAGGAGTGTCACACTTCCATGTAATAACATGTCCGCTTTGTAGGGACTCTTGACCATTATCTCAATCACAAAGCATTTCACATGTTTGGTGATTTCTAGTTCCCAGTATTTACACAGTCTTTACTCCCCTGTAAGTGCTCTCTCCAGGGTGCACTGTGACTTACTCTTCCATTAAAGGATTATCTTGTCTTTCACTGTGATAACCTCTGAGACCCAGACCCAATCTCTGCCTATCATCCAAAGAATGTTTGTCATGACTATCTTATGTTAAGGATAGACTTATCTCTATATATCTCCTAAAGAGTGGTAATCATGACTACCTAGCCATTATCCCAAATTCCAGCAGCTAGACTCACAGGAAGTATACTTGAATTATTACTAAAAGACTAGCAGTGATTGTGTTTAGGGTAAAAGCATCTAAAGTTTTACTCCTATGTAAATACAATACCTAGCAACAAAAGGGGGTCTCACACCTCTCTTATCCTACAGAGATCTGCATCTATTTTTCAGTCAAAGCTTCAGTATCTGTTGCTGCAACAAGGCACTAGGCAAAGGAATTCACAAAAGGCTGTTAACATACCCCATGGTCAGCAGCTGCCTTTGAGCTGCCTTTTACCAGAACTCTCATGGCCTGAAGACTTTTAATCTTCAAGGAGATTATTCACAGCAGGGCCCTTAGGCAAATGCATCAGCTTCTCACAGGCCCGAGTTTTCTGGCCTGAGTTTGTCAGAGGTCTGTGCCTCAGTTTCCAAGGGGCTTGAGTCCCCAATATCTCAGTTCAGGGGTCCCCTCGGGCTGTAGGCTGTTTTAGGGAATTTCATTTTCTTTAGGAAATCTTGCCCCGTCATTGGCTTACACAGCCAGCTATCATCAGTGTACCACAGAACTTGTCACAAATGCAGTGAATGTATTGTCTCCTATAGGAGGAAAAGCACATGGGTTCATAGAGGCAGGAGATATTACATGACCAACCATAAGGCAGCACCCCTAATATCCAGTGCTGAGCAGGGCAATGTGACCTTGTCAGACACTGAGAGGCTATCGGCTTCCCACAGTAAGTAACTTGCCCACGATCACATGGCTAACCAATGGGGATGGACCCATTAAACCCAGGTAGTCCAGTTTCAGAGGCTTCCTGCTTGATTATTGTCTGTCATAAAATGTCTGATGACCAGACTGACTGAAGAAAAGACTGTCTTGCTCACTCCTAAACATTAGCTAGGTTCCTGTGACAAGATTAACACACTTATCCACATGATAAATTTCCATGTAGGTCAAATTTTTCTCTGCATACTTTGGGTTATGTCTTAGTTTGTTCAAGCTGTTATAACAGAATGCCATAGACTAGGTGGCTTATAAACAACAGAAATTTATTTCTCACAGTACTGGAGCCTGCTGGAAGTCCAAGATGAAGGTGCCAGCAGATTCGCGGTCTGGTGAGGGCCCACTTCCTGGTGCATAGACAGCCATGCCTCTCATTGTGCCCTTAAGTCGTCCAAGTGGCAAGGGAGCTCTCTGAGATCTACCTTATCAGGGCTTCAACCCCATTCATGAGGGCTCCGCCTTATGACCTAATCACCTCTCAAAGGCCTCACTCCCAAATACCATCACATTGGGGAGTAGGATTTAACATATGAATTTTGTGGGACACAGGCATTCACTCAATAGCAAATAGGAAATTATCTTTTCATTTCTGTTTGATTTCTAATCTGGAAATCATATGATAAATTCTTCATTCACACAATCTTAATGTTTCAATTCATTTTTAGAGGTCTGGGTGGTATCACATTTATATCAAAGTATTGATTGTGATAGCTTAGTGGCAAGCTATAATCAAAGGTTATTTTAACTAAAGGATGATATGTGGTAGAGGTGCCAAGCAGAAATGCCTACAGGAACCAAGAAGGTAACATAAATCTGGCAGTTTGTGTGGTGATTAAGACAATGGGCCTCTGGCTCAACTGGGAAACTGTGGGCTATAGAGAAAATTTTGGGTTCTGTACAGTTACATTTTCTAAGCAAATTTTACTGACATTTGGGATCTAAGTGAAAAGAACATGCCTGGAAGTGAATTTATGAGTGATTACCTACTGAGAAATCCAGAGAGATTTACCTTCCCCTGAGCTGTGTGTTTTATGTCAAGGAGCAATGAACACCCCACCCTCACCCCGGTCCCCTCATCTTAGAACAATGGAGACACTCCTGGGATCTAAACCTAGATACTCTAATGCCGGATACTCTTGTCTTCCTTGTGGAGGAATTCATTTACAGCCCAAATGGTAAGAACCAGGACCCTTCTCCTTTTGCCTCTGCCTGCAAATGATAGAACCGTTCACCTAAGTGCTGATCAAAGATCAAGGCAGAGAGAAACCTTAAGCTGAAGTCTTGTGAACCAGGTCAGTTTTATATTCTCAATGTTGGAAGGCAGCAAGAGGGCACTGGGCATTGGTGTGGTGACTGAAAACACTGAGAGAGGAAGACACCATGAAAGAGGAAGTGTGAGGCACTGAGGACAAACTGTATGACTCTTTACATTGCTTGGTTCTTTTCAGCAATAGTTTCTCTAGACCAGTGTTTTGTGTGATGTTGAGAAATGTTTTCTGAAAGAACGTGGTAGCTGTCCTTAAAGACTGACCACATGTGTCTTAAATTATGTTAGGTAGGCTCTTTTAGTTGTGAGGGACAGACACCCAGATGACCTTTAATGACAAGTGATTCTGGTGAAGATGTGTGGGGAAGATCAGAAGAGGACACAGTAACAGTGAGCTGGACCTAAGAGGCCACAGTGAGGGAGCCACAGAGGCCTCTCAGAGGCCACAGAGGCCACAGCGAGGGAGCACTGTTCTGGTACACACAAGGTTACCAAGCCTCTGGGTGCTGCTGCAGCTCCAAGTCCTGGGCCTCCTGCTCTCTCCATCAACAAGAGATCTTGACTTACTATTCTAGGTTTCTACTTTCTGTCTTTGAGTTTGTTGTTTCTCCTTTTTTCTTTTCCTCCTACCCTCCAGCCATCTCGCCTTCCACTGTGGTTTACGTTCCAGCTCCTTGAAAGAGAATTTATTTAGGTTGGCGTGGCACTGAATAAGAAAAAAATTTCAGCTCAATTAACAGAAAACCCAACTGGCTGTGGCTTAAATCAATAGGATTTGATTTTTTTGTCTTATAACTAGATTCCAGAGGTAGGTGGTTGCAGATATTGGTTCAGTGGCTCAATGCTGATAATGACACCTTAGGCTTTCTACCTTTCTATTCTTCCATTTAGCTGTTGATTTTTCATCCTCAATCATATTGTCCGGTGGATGCAAGATGGCTGCTGTAGATACAAGAAGCACATGTCTAAGTTTAAGGCAGGAAGACTAGAGAAGGGTCAAGGCCAGCAAGCTCTCCTGTTGCATCTGTCACATGCACATGCATACATGCACTTCTGCTTATGTCTCATAAGCAGATCGGAACTGTGTCATATGACCACAGTTAGCTGCCATGAACATTGGGAAAGTGAGTATTGAGCTTTTATAGCCTCCATAGTTGGAAGAAAGCAAGGTAGAAGGATATAGAGAAAGGTTATTAGCAATCGGCTAATGAAACATGTCTGTCACAGTCACTAACATACATGTGGCATCTACCTTAGGCAGTGCTCCATGACAAACTGTCTACTAGAAGACTTTACAAAATATTCAATATTTATTCAATATTCATGGAATGATAGGCAGTTGTCTAAGTGCAGCTGTTCTCTTTGGGTAATGCTTAACAACAATCTCAGTACTTACATATTTGTGAATGGTAATAAGTTGCTATGGCAAAAACATAGTTAAGAAAGTGACAGTGTAGAGGCATGGGTAGAGTGTAAGAGGGGAAGGAAATATTGACTATAATTTTTAGAATAATCATAATTCAGAACTAAATGCTTTGGCCACAAACTTTTCAATCTTCCTCCTTTAAAAGGAAAATGACAGACATTTTTGTTCTAGAAAAAAGGGGAAGGAAATGCACAGTAGCATGAGACAAAAGTGTACAGTTTGTTCTGCACAACCAGCCCGTGCTCTCATTCTGTCATTGTTCTAATTTTTTTAATTATTTGGCCTATTAACTTTTTTCCTCTAGTCTCTGCTGAGTGTGGCCTATAAAGTATAACCTTGCTCCTGAAAAGCACTTCAGTTTGCACTTGGTTCTGGAATTATCCACCCAACACTCCACACTGGCTTTCTCGGTTTTAATATCTCACCATAGGATATAGTCGGACCAACGTATACTTGGGATACTTTTGATCCATTAGGCATTGGAAACTGGTACTGCTCATTTGCCACCCGTGTGGCTATGTAAGGTGTGTGTGTGTGTGTGTGTGTGTGTGTGTGTGTGTGTATTTATACATATGGTTGTTGCAAAAGTCATGACATATTTTTTCTGTTTTTCGTTGCAAAACTGCATCATAACTTTTGCGACAACCACATATATATATAATTAAAAACGGATTTCACTAATATTCCTGCTACCTCTCCTACTAAACTGTGATACTCCCACCCCACCCCCAGCTTTATCCATGCTAATTTTCCCAAATTTTCACCTCCTAACATAATTTCCTTAAAACTTACAATAGACTAAGCTAAGTCCCTAACATGCTCCTATAAATCTGTTGCTCTCTTTGATAACAATTCCATTACTTATTTGTGTAATAGGTTGATTAACGCTACTTTAATCTCTCAGTAGGCTGTAAGTTCCATGAGAGCAGGGGCCATATCTGTCATGCTCAGCTCTATATCTTAATGCATAGTAGTATTGGACACACACAGCTGCACTCAATAGTATTTCATGAAGTAATAAACATCTTTAGTCCCAAAGTGACTAGTCCGGTATCTCAAAAGGATGGTCCACTGTGGCAGATGTTCTTGTGAAGCTCTGCACAGATCCCCCTTCAGCAGTAGAAGACTTAGCTCCATGTCATCCCTGCTACTGGGATTGCTGTTGGCAGAAACCCTCAGCTTAGCACTCTTTGGAGAATACCTCAGTTAAAGAAATGGACAGCCCCAAATCAGGTCCCCTGCCAGGAGTGGTTTGCATCCAATGACTCATCAATGCTAAAGGTTGAAGGCCCAGACATTCATACTAACTCAACACACCTCTAAAAGGCCATCCTAGTCCCAAGGGGTGACTGGAGTCTTTGTTGTGGTAGCATCACAGATCAACTTCTCCCTCTGCCCAATCTTGTTTCCTCCACCTCTTCACAGAGGTCAATCCCAAGAGAATACAAGAGCATGTCTTGCACACTAATCTCCCCCTCTACTTCCGGAGTAACCCAACCTGTGATGGCTACCATAAAAATGTTTCCTGAACTGACTTCAATATTCTGTTCTGTCCTACGCCATGAACTCCTAAACAGCACAGGTCAGGTCTTATTTTCTGCATCTCCTTACAGTGACTAGAAGATGCCTTCTATATAGAGAGTGCTGTGGTCTGAATATGTCCCCCCAAAATTCACATGTTGACATTCTACTCCCAAAGTAATGGTATAAGGAGGTGGGTTCTTTGGGAGATGTTTAAGTCACGAGGGTGGAACCCTCATGAATGGGATTAGTGCTTATAAGAGAGGCTCCAGAGAGACCCCTCCCTCTTCCATCATGTGAGGTTACAAGAGGAAGTCCGCTACCCATGAGGGAGCAGTCACTGGACCATGATGGCACCCTGATCTCAGACTTCGAGACTTAAAAACTGTGAGAAATAAAATCCCATTTTTCATAAGCCACCCAATCCATGACATATTGTTATAGCAGCCTGAATATACTAAGATAGTGGGCATCATAAACACATCAAACAAGACATTTCCCCAAACTTAGATTAGATGGAGCTAAAGCCTCCCTATTCAAAGTGTCGTCTAGACCCAGGCATGTTGTTAAGAAATGCAGCATCTCAAGCCCCAACCTGAACCAGACCCACTGAATCCGAATCTGCATTTTAACAAGATCGCCAGGTGGTTCACCTATACATTGAAGTACTGAGTCAAAGGATTTATTACCATAAGTAAGATGATCCAGCTAATAATTCCTCGAGTTTATACAGTATTTCCATAAGGTTTTTCTCTCTAAAATTTTGCTTAATGCTAGTATAATCGTGCATCCTTTCATTCAACAAATACTAATTGATTGCCAAAGATTTCAGGCCTACGGAGTTTGCATTCTACAAGGGGCGGGGGATAAAGATCAATATGTCTATTGTAGAGGGTGGGAGAAAGCAAAGAGTGCCATGACAAAACAGGAGGCAGGATAAAGAGAATGGGAAGATGGGTCACCATTTCAAATTTCTGCAAAAGTCCAGGACAAGCAAAGACTTAAAGCAGATGAGGTGGTTACCTATATGCACATGCAATGTGTCTGGAAAGGAATTGAAGAGATGCGGAGTAACAGGTGATGTGGTCAGAGGTGTAAGAGGGCAGATCTCATGGCGACAGGCTGCTTAATAAAGTGCGATTTGATATATAATTGCAGAAACAGTAATAGAAGTTGGTTTTCCTCCAAGGAAAAGCACTTCTTCACCAAGCCAACTGGAGCTGGGCTGTGTAAATTTACACAAACCATTTCACCAGTGAAGTTTCAGTTTCCTTCAATACAAATTCAGGGATTAGGGAAGGCATGTAAAGGCTCTTTCTGTTCCAAACTCTCAGGTTCCCAGATGCCTTTATGGTGAAGTCTAATAGTGTAAAATGATTGTGGCTGGGTTGTGGGCTGCGACAATGTTCTGCAACTACAGAACTACAAAAATAGAAGAATCGCGATAGGTGTTGCCAAGTCGAAAGAAAGTAACGTCTGGCACCAGGTTCTCAGAGACATGTGGGCCCAGCTCGCACGACGGATTGTCGAGACCATAAGCCCCTGCTTCCTGGAAACCGGCCTCTCCTGGCCTTCCAGTCTTAACTGCCCGGCTCGCTTCCCAGTCGACCTGCAGCCTCCTGGCTGTCGTCCAGGTCCCCCGCGCTGGCCCCGCCCCGCCGCGCTGGCCCCGCCCCGCCGCGCTGGCTCCGCCCCGCCGCCCACTTCCGGCCCCGTGGGCGTCGCCCCGCCTCTCCGTCCAGTTCTTGCCTTCACTCTGCGTGTCCCGTGTGTCCCCACGTCCCCGTCCCGCTGGAGCGCAGCCAAGGAAGTGACGCGAGGCCCAGGCCTAAGGTCCGTGCAGGGCGACGCCGGCCGCCAGGCGGGGCCGCACTCCGCGTCCAGCCGGAGCAGCATGGCTCTCCTCGTCCTCGTCCTCCTGGCGCAGGCCGCGAGCAGGGCTGTCAGCGCCGCGGATCCCGAGCTGCCCCCGGGTACTGTCGCTCGCGGCGGGGTCGCGGCCCGAGGGGACGGGGGGGTAGGGGGGCGGGGGGGCGGGGGGGCGGGGGGGCGGGGCCACGGACGCCCGGGGTCCTAACCCCACTGGGAGTCGGGCCTGCGGGGGCGAGTCTGCACCCCCCCAGTTCCCTGTGTGTCGCCTCCTCCGCGGTGGCCGAAGTAACAAACACGGCTCTGTTCTCCGGTTCTTTGTATTCATTGTGAAATCAGTGAGTTTCCTGGTCGACAGTTGCGCTCTGTGGCCCAAGCCCGGGACTTGAACACTGGTCTCTCAGGGCGGACCCCCAATCCTTAGGCTCGGAGGCGAGCTGTTCTCTCTCCCGCTGAGATTCTGTGGCAGTAACTGGCCTCTTACGGAGAAGCCCCGAGTTGGTGCAGAGCAGCTCGGCCCGGCCACGGGTCCCTTCCCGCAGCTCGGTTCCCGGAGCCTTTGATTTCCGCCCGCTGACTGAGATTTCCGCGGAATAGGATGCGGAGAATACGCTGTTCCGAATCGCGCTGTACCGGTGATCCGGAGCTCCAATAAAATCAGTAAACCTCTTCTGCTGGAGGGATAAACCTAAGGTATCACAGCCCCGTCGGTGGTGCGTGTGGCCTCAGTGTCCAGAGCTGGACGCGCCTGGAAAGGGTCAGGGAGGCCCAACCCCCGTCACCCTTGGCAAACTGTGTCTGCAGCTCCGTGTTAGGGTTCCCCCATGAGCTTCTGTTAGGTGTGTCCCCTTCTGCTGTGGCTCACTCGTTAAAAATCAAGCCAACCCTCATTCCTGGGGACGGTCGTTGTACCCGGTGTTGGGAATAGGAAAATGGGAGGTGCTCAGTGTTTGCTTGCTTTCAAGGATGATTGTATAGCTACAGTTAAGTGCTAGGCATGGTTGTAAGTTCTCATCACATCTCATTTCCACAACAGCCCTCTAAAGTACATACTGTTGGTATCTCCACTCATACATGAGACATTGAGGTGCAGAGAGAGGGCCGCCCAACTTGTAGAGAGGTCGCTGGTACTCAGGGCGGGGAGCCTGGCAGTTGGGCTCCACAGAGTCCAAGGTCTTAATCACTCTGTAAACTGCGGTAATGGAGGGCAAATTAGCCCTTCACAAGGGCAGTGCATTGTGATAAGAGCTAGAACTTATGCACAGGCTCTAGTAGAAAACAAGATACAGGTGCCTGGCTCTGACCAGAGCAGTCAGGAAAGATAAGATGACCCCAGAGTTGGAAGAGGAGGCGCAGGAGACGTGTGTGTGCAGAGGAAGAGGTGGGAAACAGCATCTCAAATTAGTGGAGTATTAAGCATTTTATTGTATTATATGTGTGTGAGGATTGAAGGGGATGAGTGGGGAGGTAGGAATCAATGAAGTGCCGTGTTATGGTCACATGAAGCAACAAAGAATAGAAGCACAGCTTTGGGTGACTTAGGCACAAAGAGGCATTGATTGGCTCAGAGCCTAAGCAAGAGTTTATCAGAAAGGTAGAGATGCCAGTTGGGCCTCAGGAAGCTGACCCAAGAAGTCAAACCACCAAGACTCTCCATTTCTTATTACTAACTCGCTGGTCATTGACAGCTTTCCCTAGTTGGCAAGAATCATGGATGTTGACAACTTTTGGGTTTTGATGTCTTGCAACTTCCTCCATCCTAACAAGGGCAGCTCTGATTTATCCAGCTTGCGTCAGGTGCCAGCCCACATGGGGAGGACATTTTTTTTTTAAAAGATTTTATTGGGGAATTAGGGGTGGGGTACAGTGTTGGGGAACCGGGGAAGGGGAACAGACAACTTGCTGTCCTTTTGTTCTTCAGTCTAGTTATGAAGGACGTCGCTTCACTGGCCCATGTTGGTATTGTCATTGCGCTCTTCTCGGGTGAGGCAGACCAGTAGCCAGCCTCTGGATGGCCTCTCACAGCGGCTCTTGGCAGCTCACCCTGGCTACCAGCACCTCACACTAGCTGCCGGCCAGTCACTGTAGCCTATGACAGCCCACTGCAGCAGGGGCTTCAGCTATGCAGTCCTGGGAACTTAGAGCAGCCCAGCTCCAGGTGGAGCTGTTGTTCACCATCTTAGCTGTAGAGGGCAGTGTCACTGGCCCTCATGTGGGATCCAAACCGGGGCCACTGGTGCCCCACGCCAGCTCTTAACCAACTGGCCACTCCTCCGGCCCGGGAAGGATATTTTTGCAGGGGACGATGCTAGGTGAGTTCCCTTGAGAAGAGAAATAATATTTCTGAAAGAAATACAGGTGCCTAGCCAACAAAATAATATGCTCACTATAATTTGTTCAAATCAGTGGTCAGCCATTGGATTATTTTAAGAGGAGAAATGACTTTATACAGGATCATATGTGCCCTACAGAAAAACCATGCACATTATAAAATGGTTAGAGCAAGGAGACCAATTAGGTCACTGCTGAAGTCTGGGAGGGGTTGATGAGAAGTGGCAGTTTAAATGGAGAAGAGAGGATGGTTTGAAGAACATTTAGAAGGCAGGGTCAGCAGGTCTCCGTGACTGACAGGATGTAGAAGAGAAGAAGAGGATGACTAAGGTTCCCGGCTCAGGCAGACCATTAAAACAAGTGCCAGGCTCTTCCTTGTCAGTACAGGGCCCTCCTGAGCATGCGCCTCTTGTGACTGTACAATTTGCTCATCCTTGAAGCAGGGCCTGGGGGTAGAAATGCCTGCCTGTCCCCTATAGAAAAGTCTAGTATGGCCTTCTGTATGCCCGCATTTTGTAAACACAAGTGTTAGCAACCCTGCTCCCCTTTTTTTCGATGTATTTCTCTAGATTTTGTTGTGTTCCCTATGCTTTTAAAGTTAGTTTAAAATGCAAACTCCCAAGAGAGGAGGAGGAAAACCCGCAAGGACCTGGTTTTGGCTCCTGGTATTCCCTGTCTCTCCAGGGCCTGGCACTTAATATATACCCAGTGTGTTAACCCTTATTAGTATTGGGTTTGACTGTGTATTTGGAAGTTCATCTTAGCTGAGGGGATCTGGTAGGAAAAGGGAAGCAGACCAGGAAATATAGCCAGTCTCTGAAAAATCCAAGTGATTGGGAATGTATTGCATTACAGTTATGGGCTTTCATTAATATTTCTTAAGTGAATTGATAGGGAAAATAAATACTACATGTGGGCCATCTAATAATTCCCTTTTTATACACTTTTACATATAAAAGTAGTACATATTTTGATGTGAATCTGTGCTTGCTAGTAGCTGCCTTCTTCCAGTTCGCTCTCCCACTCTGGGTGTTATCTTAAGACTAAACTGTACTTTAGCACAGAGGTGGGGCTCTTAATTCACCTCTACTTTTTCAGCTGTGCTTCTTTTCATTCTCTGACTTTAGGATAATGTTCTGGGTGTGTTTAAGTTTTTCATTGCTTTCTTTGGATTTTTTAATTTATTCAGAGATTCCATATATTTAAGACAATGCATTTTTTTTCCAATATAACCCACACAGGTTCATCGTTCTATGCTTTCTCCTCCATATATATATATATATATATATATATATATATATATATATATATATTTAATTTTTATTATTACTTTCAGATGTACAAAACAATGCAAAGTGACATCCCTCTCCCTCTATCCACTGCCTCCCACCCCCAATATCATACGTATCTATTACAATTCCATTGACTCCATCCCCACACTGTACTCCACATCCCATGACTATATATATATCTGTTAAATTATAGTCAACATCTAGTATTATTCAGCGGCAGCTTCAGATGTACAGTGCAGAGATGAAGCTTCTACGCCGTCCATGAAGTGGTCTCCCTAACAAGACATGAGTCCATCTGGTCCCCTAAAAAATATTTACAACATTATTGATTATATTTCTCAAACTGTCTTTTCTATCCCTGTGGCAATATTGTAGTTACCAGTTTATGTTGCCTCGTCCCTTCCCCTTCCCCCTCATGTCCACCCCCCTCCCATCCAGCAATCATCAGTTTTTCCCTTGTGTCTCTAAGACTATTTCTGTTTACATTGCTCATTTATTCACTTCTTTACATTCCACATATAAGTGAGATCATATGGTATTAAGACAATGCATTTTAATTGTATTTATGGAACAGGTATTAATAATAATTTTCTTTTACATTTTATTCTGATTCCTGATTCCTATGGACTTTTTTTTTTTTTTTGAGGGCAGTGTCACCGGCCCTCATATGTGGGACCCGAACCGGGGCCGCTGGCTTCACAAGCCAGCGCTTAACCACTGCGCCACTTGGCCGGCCCCCTATGGACTTTGAAAGGTCCACATTTCAGTTCTCCATAAAAGAATACTTAAAGAATTGAAGAGAAAAAATAATCCATTTAAAGAGCTGTCCTATAAAACTTGGCAGCACACACAGCAATAGTGCAGTTGTTGTATGAACTAGATGAATAATTAATGGTTCCATTTTATTTTATTCTATTTTTTAATTTTTATTTTTTAATTATTTTTATTGGGGATTTGGGGAAGGGGAACAATGTTGGCAAATTGGGGAAGGGGAACAGCCAAGTTATTGTCTTTCGGTCTTAGTTGTGGAGGGCGAAACTAGCTCAGCTCCAAGTCCAGTTGCCATCCTGCTACCCAGCTCAAGGTGCTGTGTTCAATCTTAGTTGTGGGTGGGTGTAGCCCATCATCCCATGCAGGAGTTGAACTAGAAACCTTGTTGTTAGGAGCAGGTACTCTTACCACCTGAGCCATCCTTTGCAGCTCAGCAGCAGCTCTGAGCTCAGGCGCAGCTCACTGGCCTGCGTGGGAATCCCAACAGGCGACCTTGTTGCTCAGAGCTTGCGGTCTTAACCACCTGAGCCACTCAGCCAGCCCTTAATGGTTCCATTTTAATTGGACCCTCAGAATGAGAGTTTAAGCAGAATTAAATGAATTCCTGACAGGAAAGAATCAGTTTACTTGTAATTTTCTTATTTTCTTATTAAGGGAGTATCTTTATTTTAGATTATCTCAATACATAGTAACCCTATTATGAGGTATCTATTTTAACCATATCCATGGGATGTCTAAAGAAATAATTTACTTTCATGCATTTTTCAAATTTTATAGTGGCCATCATTTAATTGTGATAGTATAATAAATCAGGCAAAATACTTGAAGCAGGTGCTTGTGAAGTTATCAGAAAACATTCATCTCCAATTCCTATTTATACATGGAGGTTATTTTCCCCTTATTTTATTACACGATCCAAAAATGACACTTCAGCTGTTTTTCATAATTAAAACCAACACAACTTTACATTTTGTGAAATCTTTAGATAACTACTCTAAGCCTTCATTTTTATCATTGGTATAAATATGTATAATAATATTACCTCCTTCATGGCATGATTGTGGTGCTTAACTGAGATAATGCATAAAAACGTTGAGCACATTCCTCACCGTGTAGCAAATGTTTAGTATATATTAGTGATTATTATTCAATAATGTGCCTCATTATTTTAACAAATATATTTTGAAATATTAAATTGTTATGGGGCCGGCCGAGAGGTGTGTTGGTTAAGAGTTGGCTTGGAACGCCAGCTCTGAGCAGCAGGGCCCGGGTTCAGATCCCACATGAGGGCCAGTGACACTGCACACTCTACAGCTAAGATGCTGAACAACAGCTCAACCTGGAGTTGGGCTGCCATGAGTTGCCGGCGATGGTGTAGGCTGCAGCCCCTCCTGCAGTGGGCTGCCGTGAGCCAGTGTGAGTGGCTGGCAGCCAGTATGAGCGGCCATTAGCCACTGTGAGTGGCTGTCCAATGGCCGGCGAGTGACTGCTTCACCCGGGAAGAGCGCAATGATAATACCAACATGGGCCAGTGAAGCAACATCCTCCATAACTAGGCTGAAGAACAAAAAGGACAGCAACTTGTCTGTTCCTCTCCCCGATTCCCAAATAAAATCTTAAAAAAAAAAATTAAAGTTGTTTTAGTTCTATATGAGAAATTTTGTTGACTTAAAAAAAATCAAAACAAAGACTCATGCGGATCAATATAAGACATTTAAATAGGCCTAACAGCTAACTTGTTTTTCCACCTTTTTCCTTCTATGGACCAAAAATGCCTTTTATGCTTTAGTTCCTAAAGTGTTTCTCAACTTAGAATGACTTAGTCCAAAGGGGACTTAGTGTTGAGAAATGTCTATTATCAGGAACTAGGTGGGTCTTATCCAATTAGAATTCATTGCCTTGCCAAGCAAACTCATTTAGATAAAATTAGATAAACAGGAGCAACAATAAAATCCAGGTCAGTAAAGTAGTTGAGCAGATGTTTGTTGGATAAGCCCTAACTTGGTGGTAGTTTGGGTGAAGAGCTGGGGGATTTTAGTTAATTACAAGTTCATTATAAGCCACTGTTCCATATGCCCATCTCTTAAAAAACGAGAGGAAAGAATTTCGTTTCCATCTGTTGCATCACTTCTGGGCTCCACATTTTAAGAGATAAAGGACATGGTAAAACCAGATGAGGTCCTAAAGATAGATGGGAATAAGAGAAGACTCGGGGGATACCAGGGGCCTTGACCCACCAGGAGTCTATTCTATAGAAAGTAAACTAGACCTGAAGCATTTTAGGTGTCCTCACTCGAACCCTTAGTTCTGAAACTATCTTTTTCTGCAGGTGCAAGAAAATAACATGGGCGTATAATGTACAACATGATGACTGTAGCTAACACTGCTATATAGTATATTCACGAATTTCTAAGAGTAGATCCCAGAAGTTCCCATCACAAGGAAAACGACATTTGTTTTCTCTATTTTCCTTCTTGTATCTATAGGACATGATGGATGTTAACTAAACTCATTGTAGTTACCATTTTACAGTGTATGTAAGTCAGGTCATTATGCTGTACACCTTAAACTTATACAATGTTGTTTGTCAATTATATCCCAATAAAACCAAAAGAAAATGAAAATTAAAAAAAATACAATGGAAGTCAAAAATAGACTTTTCCATTTCTTTCACAAAGTAATGGATATATTCCTAAATTTCAAAGCCCCCAAATATTGTAATGTTTCAATAAAAAAAACTTATACGAACACATGAAACATCATATGCAAAAATCCTCCAAATATCTCTATTCATTTTAAATCTGTAGGACACTGCCACTTGCTAAAAGAAAAAGTTGGAAAGCATTAATAAAAGTAGGCATTTTATCAATACTGTAAAACCATTCAGGAGGAAGATGTGACCATAAATATATTCTGAAAAAATGCTATAGTCTGGATTTGATATTTTTCCCTTTTCTATCTGGCTTTCTCATGACTTCTCAGTTGGTAGTGTAAGAAGAAACCTTTGTGAAAATGCCCATGGCCTGCATCTTTAATTGAGGAGGGTGTCACATCTTTTCTCTGAGAGCTGTTCATTCAGGAAGGGACCTGGATGCTTTCACTTGGAGCGTTTGTTTTTGAGTTGTGGTATGAGGTGACTTTGAATCCACAGAAGCAACTTAATTACTGGTCCCTTTATTCTCACTTCTTTTTGCTGTTCAGTTTGTCCTTCCCATAGAGGGGTTTGTAAGCAGATTGTCTAATCTAATGGTGTCTGCAGGGTACAGAGCTCTGTTCTGCCATAGATGCACTGTCCCTCTTTCAGTAAAGGCACAGGTGCTTTGGGCGGTTATGCCCTGACTTCTGTCACCATCCATGCAGAGGAAATCCAAAGATGCCTGTACCTGTTTGCTGCCCCCCCCAACCCCCGGAATTACTACAGAGCTGTTGTTCCTGCTGTGCTTTGGTTTCTCTGACAGCCCCATTGCCCCGTCTAGTGGCAGTGCTTCATTACTTACTACTCTTCATCGGTATTTTCTGTTCCCTCCGTTGCTCTTTTTCATATCCTGTCTCTTCTAGTTTATCACCAGGAAACAGTTGGCTGTAACCAGAACTCTCCTTTTCTTGTTCTGCATTGTAATTGAGTGTTATGAAAAATGGATTCTTCTCTCCTGTGTTTGGTTTTGTTAACTCCTCAGCTGCTATTTCTAGAGGAGTTGTGAGAAGCAAATCTTGAAATAGCTAAAGCGTACTCTGGGCAGTCTGCAGATATAATGCACCAATAGCTGAATCCATTTCCAAAGACAACATGAGTCTGAGAAAACTATCCTCCTGGACGTTTTAAAGAGATGGGGACATCTGTAAGATTATTTCATGAGATAACTCTACTAGGGTCTTTCCTTAAACTCCATGCATAGTACTCTCTTGCTATTTTACATGTATTTCTATTTACATAAAGTAAATGCGTTATGAATAGGAGTTTGCTGTAATCCTTATTTTAATCTGAATATGTAACAATTTGAACTTTGGTTACAAAATTCTGAAATTTAATGAGAAAACTACTTATGGTTTTCATTAGTTTTGGCAAAGATGACAAAGGAACATGTTTAATAACTATATGTTTCTCTTCTGGTAGTATGAAGACTGCAAGTTCTGGCCTTTGATGGAAATATTTAAAATCTAGTAGTAATTTCTGTCTGCTATAATCCATCGGCAACCTCTTCTTCCTGCCACCTGTCTGTCTTTGTTACTTTGAAAGAGTTTGAAAACTATGATTTAAGTCCTTGTAGTCTAACCATGTCAGTCTTTTACTTAAATTATGGAAAACCTATTGGGTCGTCAGGAAAGTCATTATGCATTTTTGTGTTGAAAAACAGAAAAATATGTCATGGCTTTCCTGACGACCCAATAGTTTGATTCACATTAAAATTTAAAGCTGCACAAATCTGTTGTTTGTTGTTTTATAATATATGAATCAGCAACCTCTTCAATATAAATGCACTTTATTTGATATTCTAGTATATAGATTGACTTCTGTATGCCTTTTCTCCAAAAGAGGAGTTTCAGATTGAGTAAATACAGTTAAAAAGTCATTCCTATTGGGAATCAGGTTTTGAAAGGGGGTTAAAAGGAAGGAAAGAACCTGTCCTAATTGGGAGCCGCAGGAAGGCGTATCCTTGTTGGGTGCTGGCAGAAAGCGTGGCTGCACTCTGAAATGTGCCTGGTGCGCGGCATCCTAGCGAAGGGGGCTCCAAGCCAAGTGGTGAAGGTGCCATGTGGTTTCTTCTCGTTTCTAGAAAATGCAAGACCCAAGGGTGTAGTCACGGGAAAGACTGATAAACAAAAAGAAACCAGAACCTGGTGGTTTGAAATTGTCAGCCTCTGAAGAGGCAAAAGATGCTAAAATTAAGAAATGTCTTCTGAAGGAAGTTCACATTCACCATAACTTTTCTTAGCACCGTGCCTCTCAGGTAGCTGGTGGCAAAATCACATTTATATCTGTTATTATTATTTGACATTAGAGTTGAATTGAACCGGTGTGAGATGCCTTTTATTTCCACCTCAACCATAGGCCGTAAGCTGTTTGAGACTAGGCTGTTTCAGGAAGCTGAGAAGCAAACATACCGTAGAAAAAGGAACCCTATTGATGGAGCCTCAGTCTACCCTGCTGTATCCTGCAGAGTAGGTGTTTCCTTCAAAAGTAAGCAAATACCTTAGGTGTGTGAAATTAACACCTCACTTAGCAGATGAGGACATCGGACAGAACTCTTTAGTAGCATAGCAGGAAAGAATGCCCGCCATCTCTGGTTTAGCCAGGGACATTGAATACAATCTTTGGTATCAAATATAGAAAATTCTAGTGATTAAATGAATTGAGGTTTGTTACTGCAACAGGCAGTGTGCATTTCTTTAAAAACTCCTGTACCATTATAGTAATTTATTGCCTTATACTACATTTGTGTTTCCTAGTATCACAATGTTGTTTTAGTAATTTAAAATGAATCAGAGCTCTTCTGTGCATTTTTCAATAAAATTAACTTTTAGATCTCTTAATTTAAATAATTTTATTACCTCTTTGGGTGAATTCTACTTTTCTTCAAAATATATATTTGGTTAGCATGGCTTCTTATAACAAGGTTTTCTCATGTCGATGTTCATTTCTTACTGTTGTCCATTGTTCTTTGGGAATCTTACAGTGCCTGTACCAACCAATGTGAAAATTGAGGCCTATAACTGGAATCCTGACGTACGTTGGGATTACCCGCCCATGCCAGAGACACCTGTTTTCACTGTACAGGTAAAGACATACAGGTGAGTGTTACTCTTCAGTACTTTTTATTCTGTATTTGTGTAGGTCTTTGCATAGATATTCCATAATGCTCTGTGTTTTCTTCCCTCATCCTTCCTTCCGATGTGGCAAAACTTTCTGAACTGCTTGCAGACTTCCAGAAGTCCTAAGGATACAATTAGTTATTTTCAGAATACTTCCTGCCACTTAGTTCTTCTTCCTGTCAAAATTAAAGTGCACAAGTATCACTAATTTTCAATATTTTAAGGCACGGCAAATAAAGCTCACAGTTCTGTATTAAAAGTAATGATGTACTCTTACTTCTTAGAGTGTATATGTAATGTGTTGGATTCTGTAATTAAGTAGTGATCATGTTAATGGAATGTAAAATTGCTCACTGAGCAGATTTTAAAAATTACATGTGGAACGTGGTTTGTAGAGGTCTTAAAATTTGAGTTGAGCCTCTTTATTGTGAAGGAATTTGTAGTATTTGTCAACAAAGTAAGGGCTTCCTACTTTGCCTAACTTCTCCATTCTATTCTTATTCAGCTCCTTCTACCAGCTCCCTGCTATGAATGAAAAGCAGAGCATAGACAGAGATGGTTCAAGCTTATAGATTAATAAAAATTTTGTGTTTCTTTATTTGTCTTCATTTTAGGAAGGGAATATGGATTGATGCCTGCAGTACCTCTCATCATAACTGTAATATCTTTTCCATGATGGATGATCCATCAATCGGTCTATGGGCCAGAGTGAAAGCTAGGCTTGGACAGGAAGAATCGGCCTATTCAGAGTCAAAAGAATTTATTTTGTGCAAAGAAGGTGAGTAGAATCTATACATATCTACATTTTGAATTTGAAAAGACTTACACATGTCTTCTGTACATATTTGCTTTTATTAGCAGTTGCTAAAAATTATTACAACGCCCAAGAAATATGTGGAGAAATTTAGGGAGTTCATGTCTTCCTCATCTCCCAGGCCCCAGAAGATGGGGTAAGAGGTGCCCATTGCTTTCCCCCTACTAGATCGTTCCTGATCTACTCCATACAGATATGGATTAGCGCTGTGCAACTAGACTCCGTGTCTTGTCTGTCATTCCTTTCTAAGTCAGGTTCACTGAGGACTTTGGCAGCTGCTATCTTTCTTCCTCTCTGCCTTAAATCTTCAAGGCCTAAGGGAGTTTTAATCCCAACCTCATACATTAAAACAGTTTTAGAAGGGCTGGCTGACTGGCTCAGTTGGTTAAAAGCTCGCTCAAGAGTGCGAGCTGAGCTCTGAGCAACGGCGGTTCAATGCCCAGCCGAAGCTGAGCTGCCGCTGAGCAGGATGGCTCAGCTAAAATAAAACAAAACAAAACTGGGCCGGCCGAGTGGCGCCGTGGTTGGGAGCTGGCTTGGGACGCCAGTGGCCCTGGTTCAGATCCCATGTGTGAGGGCCAGTGACACTGCCCTCCAAAAAAAACACACCGTTTTAGAGTTCCGTAATCTCATCAACCCCTTTGATTTTCAGCTCTACACACTTCCAGCCCAGCCATTCCCATCTATACCTGATCTTTGTTATCTCTTCATGCTCTGGATCTTCAGTGCCTTTTCGTCTTTTCCGAGTGACATCCTACGTTGTAGCCCTCATACCCTCATTCCTGAATAAATGAAGCCTTTACTCACCTCCCTAGTCTTCTAGTCCTTGGTGGCTTGTCTTCCAGCGTCACTTCCTTCCCTGTTCAGCTTCATGCTTCCTTACTTCAACCACTGCCTTGTTCTCCTGCTTTTCAGATTGCACCTACTGGGTATCTCCCACAGCCCTTTCCGTACTTGCCTTTGAAATAGTTTTATTCCCCAGAATTCGCACCTTTGTCATGTGATAACTATACCACCTGTGTGTCAGATTTTTGCCACATGGATTTGTCAAAGGAATGCTGTGTGTTTGTATGTTAGACCCCGAGGAGACATTGGGGAATAAAAACAGACCTACCAGGCACAGGGTAGGTATACAATAAATATCTGAAGAAAAGATCAGTGTTTCACCAACAAAGTGCAAAACATCAAAGACACGTAATGAATATTTGTTGAATGAGTGAATATCTAGTTCTGATTTTCACAAATTGAACGTATTTAGCAAACTTTTATATATAACCTTTATGCCAGACAGACATCCATAGATGTTGGAGATGCAGAGAGTTTTGGTGAGGGTTCAGAGATAACTAAAATGCCTTTTCTGCAGTGTTTCTTAGAAAACTGTTTTGTGTTTGTTTTTTTTACTTAAATCTAAAAACCGAAGAAAAAGGAAAAACTAACATAATAGAGATTCTATTATGTCAAGGATTTTTTACCAAGATTTCATGACGAACTCTTTTTCGTTAGGAATAGAAATGAATTTAAAGTGTTAAAGAGGAGGTTAGATTAGATAAGAATACTTCTTGCCTGAGGAGATTTATTAAGCATTTCTGTATTAAGGTCACACAGAATATCATAGATCTTTTTGAAATAGTTTAAATGTGGTTCTTCTTTAGAACAGCAACAAAAAATAGAGTAGGTTGATTGATTTTGATAACTAATATAATGTACTCTAAAGTTTCAGGGCCAGTACTAAATTTATTTCTTTGTTGTCCCCCCCTCCCCAGGGAAGGTTGGACCACCTAACCTGAGTGTCAGCCAGAAAGAAGACCAAATTATTATTGATATATTTCATCCTTTAGTTATTGTAGATGGACAAGATCTGGAAGCCATATATGATGATGACAATAGTTGTTATTCATTCATGTACAAAGTATATGAGCGAATAAGTGGAAGTGAGGTATGTATCTATTTCATGTTTTTCAAAATGGAAATTTTTCTGCTGCTAGCATAAGTTGTTTGTGCATGTAGTATAAGAAAATAGAATGCTTAGGACTATTCAGGCAGGACTCATGGATCCTACGTTTTGGTAAAAAAGAAAAAAAGAAATAGATGAATGCTTTTGAAGGGAATTAGTGTTGGTATTTATCACTAACACTGGCCATGTAAGCACATTGAAGTGTTTTCTTTGCCTTGTTTCGCAGCATGACCCTAATATACGGATTTTAACTTGTATAGTTTCATTTCTCCACTGGTAAGATGAGGATAATTCTAATCTTTTTCTTCCTCATTGGTAGTAATGTAAAATCATACGAGGCTCTAAGTGCAGTCATTGTTTTTCAAAGAAAGCTAATAGTACTTACTACTGTGGGGATGTAATTACATTCTGGCACTGTTGTGCAGACCACACTTTGATTAGAACTATTCTATTCCATCCATTCTCCATAGGGCTGCCGTTCCTTTATTTTTTGTCAAGCATGTGTTCTGTGCCTTCTGCAACAGGAGAGAGCAGTGAACACTACAGACAAATCTCCAGTGATGACTGCTATGGAGAAAAACAAAGCAGGGAAGAGGGAGGGGAGCAGAGTGGGGGGCAGTAGTGGTTCTCAGTCGGGTGGTCAGAGCAGGCCGCACTGGGAAGGTGTCACTGGAACCAGGGCTGGAGGAGGTGAGCTCCATGGATAATGATGGGGAGAGTGTTTCAGGGAAAGACCCTACATAGGGACACTGGGCAGGTGAGGGGAGCAGCAGAGCTGCACAGAGTGGAAGCAGCTGAGGTCAGAGGTCACTGGGGCCACAGAGGGGTTTGACATTTATTCTCAGTGAGATATTGCACGCCGGGAGAGATTTAAGCAGAAGAGTGATGTCTGATTTAGGTTTTAAAACATCACGTTGGTTGCTAGTAGAAGTCTCTTTCTAAAGTGCAAATCTAGCCATATTCTCTGCTTAAAATCCTGTACCAAATCCCCATCAGCTACAAAATGGTATCTAAACTGTCTTTCATGGCTTGGCCTACAAGACCTTCATGATTGGGCCCCTTGCATCCTTCCCAGCTGGCTACCTGTGGCCTCATTCCTTCCACCTTATTTTTATTCATGCTTTGGTGAACTGCTTGCTGTTCTTAGTTCCCTGCACCTATCATGCTCTTGCATAAACTGTCCTCCACCTTTCTCCTTTGGCAAATTGCTACTGAAGTTTTAGTGTTCAACTGGCATACCATCTCCTCTTTGAATTCTTTTCTGACACGGTAGACTATTTCCTCCTCTAAGGTCTAGATGTTCCTAATTCCTTATAATAGCCCTCTTGCAGCAGCCCTTACTCTCTTACGTTTCTCTTATGTCTCTTCTATACCCTATAATAAATTATTAGAGGTCAGGCACCACTGTCCTGCCTCTATCTTCAGGCCCGGGTGATCCACGCACTTTGGCTGGTTGAGTGAATGAAAACATTGCCGAGGTTGCTTTAATCCCTTCTATGTATTACTGCCAAGAGATTCTATAGCCTTTGCATGATACCTTTATTATTCTTCATCTAAGATGTTTTTCTCTCTCACCAGCTAAGTTTCTAGCACTATAGAAAAAAGAACTCATGGACATTTGTTGACTTAACAAGTAACAGTGAACATTCCTGCTATTTGAGTTTCTAAATGTAGCCCTATAAAGAACATTTTAGCATCATGCTGTGTGAAAGTAAGAAATTGACTTGATGTCAACACTATTTTCAGACGTGTTCAACATTCATCATATATACGTTTTCCCAAGGCGTTTGACCACTTTACATGTGATTTTTTTTTTTTTTTGCAGATTAAAAGGAGCCATGCATTTTCATGTTTCTTTTTCCCCACTTACAGACCACATATAGAAATTACACACATCAGGAAGAAGATTGCAACGAGACTCAGTGCCACCTAAGTATTCCAGTGTCCTCAGAGAATGCCAGATACTGTATTACAGTTGAAGGAGTCTCAGATATATGGCCTCTTAAAACTGAAAAATCCAAAGAAGTCTGTATCACCACTCGCAGTCATGAGAGCATAGCAGGTAAGTTCTTGCCACTTGTTCCTAATACAGAAAGTGGGAACTAACATAGGGTAATGTGACAAGAGGCAGTTTGCAATTTCAGTAAATCTTCGCTCTTTTAAAAATAGTTCCATTCTCAGAGAAGTTCAAAATTAAAAATAAGACCATTTCTCAGGCATGAAGATGTAAGACAACCAATTTGTAAAGCCATGTGATACCCTTTTAACACAGGAAAGAAAAAAATATAATAAACACATAAAACTATGTGCATAAATGTCTGCATTTCAGGATTATGCACAATATAAGTCAGTTTACTACTTCAGTATAGCAAAATGTTACATATTCATTGAGATGTTCCATATAGGTACATTAAGCCTAAAAATGAATAACAGGAATGTTGATTAAACTTGTGTGACGTGGACTGGACAAGCACTAGAAACTAATATTCAAAAATAAATATAGATTAGTTTAAATAATGAATTATGGGTCACTTTTATAACATGTTAAAATGATTATTTTTAATCTTTTCTTTGTGTGTGGGGATATATATCATAGATCTTTAGAATTGGCAGTCTCATGTCAGGTACTGTAACAAAAATTTGGGCCTTTGAACTTTTGAAATTTAAATGTTCATTATAGGTAATTTGTAAAATATAAAATTCTAGAAGAAAACAAAGTTATTTGTAGTTCTACCAGCCAAACAAATAGTTACTCACCGTTTGGTGGGTTTTTCACCATTCTGTTTTTCTCTTTTTCTACATAGCCATGGTCAATTTGTATATATAATTTTATATACTGCTTTAAGCACATGTTATATTTTTCCATATTATTTCACATAATTTACTAAAACTACTTTTTAATGTATGTAGAATATTTCATCATGCAGACTGTATTCAATTGAATGTTTTCCCATTTTTGGACTTTTAGATTATTCATATAATATCCATATTTTTATATGGCAGTCTTGCTATGATGTATGTCTTTGTGTGTATATATTTTTTCAATTGTTAGGATATTTTTAGAATATATTTCCTAGGTTAAAGTACAAACATTTTGTGGAACACATGTCTTTTTGAAGAATGGAAATCTAGGCTGAAGAATCAGACCAATCACCTGAAATTTAATACTAATAACTTTTAGGCCATTCATTATATGAGAGTTTCAAATAGGTGACTTAAAATATTGCAGTGCATTTTGTGCCAGTTTTCATTATGCTATTTTGAAAAACAAAATCTTAAAATACACAAAATCTTGAAAATAATGCAAATGCCCCAGATTTACTTTAACAACAATAACAAAAAATCCTGAATTAGAACCTGGGCAGATATTGTGGCCACACAGTGGCACCATGGTGGCTCACAGCAGGCTTCCCTGCCTTCATCTAAGCCCAGTGCGGATTTAGTGTATTTAGTTTTCACTTTTATTATTGTAATTTTTGTTTCCATCCTGTAAAAGGTGTGATACAAGCATTCATTGAGTAGTAACTTCCAGAATTACTGTTCCAAAGAAGTAACTTTGGAATAGAAATTAAAAGCAGTGAAATGGCATGAATGGAGGCCAAACCCCACCACTCTATGTTGGTTCTGTTCATTTGGAAGAGATGACTATGAAAAAAAGTACTGCAGATTGGGTAATGAGAAGAAAAGGTAGCATTAGAGACAAATGCACAACAGTGATTCCAGATGTATGTGCTCTGAAACAATCTTCCCTATTTTACATTATTCTTTATACCCGGTTTGCAGTCAAAGGGACTTATTCCTGCGTGTGCATATGTGTACATCTGTGTATCCTTATAAATATTTGTAATCTTAAATACAAAACGTTATAAAGTTCTGAGGAGTGAGACTAAATTATTTTAAGAGTTATAGAGATTGCCAGAATTTATTTCTAATGAGATATATTTTAGAAATTCTTACTTTGCCTCTTTAAATGAAAGATAAGTGTAACTCTGGAAACACCCTATATTTGGGGCTGTAAGAACATTGTTAGGAAAACGCTATGTTAACCACATTGTGTCATGAAAGTACAGTCAAAGAAAGTCAGGAATTATGGAGCCGGGAGGACTCATGTTACCACCTAGGACAGGGACCTGGGTTCCTCCTCCTCTCTCCTCACTTCTGTGTCCATGTCCTTAACACTCTGACCTTGTTAATTACCTGCTGTGTAAATCTATTCAAGAATGGCTCTAAGACTTTATAACTAGTTGATGGATATAGCTGTATTCCATCTTAATTCTAATTTGTGATTTTTCCCTTCTTTAGATTCTGTTTGGATTCCAGTTGTTGCCGCTGTCCTACTCTTTGTGGTACTTACCCTGGTAATTCTATGTTGTAACATTAAGAAGATGACTCCATGTAAGAAAGAAAACATCATGTTACCCAAGTCATTGGTAATGTATTTAAATACTCTTCTTTAATTATATGCATGCAAATGTTAATTTGAACCTGTTTGATAGTTTCTTAAAAATTCTCTTTAAAAGCACAATGATGTTCAGCACCATGTCACCTACATATAAGTCACTCAAACTAACACCAACACCACATATTTTTCACTAGGCACCAGGTACTTTTTTTATGCATGTGGCAGAAGCACAGTTAGCCAAGTCTATTAAAGAGCTTAAAGTCCAGTGGGAGAAAAATACAGGTATTCAGTGGGTGTACAGTGTCATAGGTTCCAAAACAGAGGTTTGTCTGCATGTCCACTTTAGGGGGTGGGAGTCGGTTGTGGCTTTTCCAGAGGCCGTGATGCCTGAGCAGCCTTGAGGGACAGATAGCAGTTCATCCAGGTACTTAAGGATGGTGTGTGCTGAGATCCAGCATCAAGAAAGCATGGCTTTAGAAAATCTGCAAATACAAAAACACTTTGTTATGGTTGGAGTATAGAAGGAAAGATGGCCAAAAGTGAGACTAAACTAGAAGTTTGTCATTTGAATGTCTAACATTTAGAAGCTTTGTATGATGAAAAGAACAGTTAAAGGGTAAGAGAATGGTCGCTATTTGAATTAGATACGATAGAAATAATATCTGATATTCAAAGGGCACATTTTAATTTGTTATGAATATGCTGTATTTCCTTAAAGTGGATAAGAATTCCCAACAATTAGTAGGCAATTCACAAATGAATTATATTACTCTTCCTCACTAGTAATTAAGCACAAAGCATTACTAGAGAAATGTGACACCCACTAGAGAAAGATACTCCTGAATATTCAGGAATATTAGTAGTGGTAAAACTGATACATGTTGGTAAAAAGTTATATAGCTCTGGGTAGAAAGATAAGCATATGATGAGCATACAGCATCGTAGCTCCTTTAATATGCCTCACCTTTGGACTTAGTCATTCCACCCTTCCGAATTTATTCTAAAAAAATAATTTCATAAATATAAAGACATATAAGAATATTTTTTTCAACGTGTTAGGTAAATAGTAAAAATTGGAAACACTTTAACATGTACTATTAGAAAAAACAATCAGTGTAAGGCAAATATGAACCAATGAAAATGATAGTTATGAAGGCAAATGGTAAAATTATTGTATAAAGTAAGTAGCTGTACTCCCATTACAAGTGTAACATGCATACATGTGAAAGGTAATACATAAAGCGAACATATATTGCTGAGATAGTAACTATTTAAAATTTTTGTTTTTTTAATTGTATTTGTTTTGATAATTTATTTTAATTACAGTTGATGTACAATATTACATTAGTTTCAGGTGTACAACATAGTGATTAGACATTTGTATAACTTTTGAAATGATCACCTGCACAAACTTAGTACCCATCTGACATAAAATTCCTTGTTTTTAATCTTAAAATAGTATACTATTATCTTAAATATATGATTTAGTGGTATGTTTAGTTGTTCATTAGCCTTAGACCCTTGTTTTTTTGTTTTTGAGATTAGGCACTTATGTTTAGTAATTTATTTTTTTTATCATTGATTCCTCTTCTCTTAGCTGTCTGTTGTAAAAAATGCCTCTTCAGAGACAAAATCGGAATCAAAATATGTATCACTTGTCACCTATGAACCAATTATCCATGAAAATGAGAAGGTAAACTGTGAAGAACAGTTGTCGCCAGCAACAATTTCAAGTATGCATACTGAGGACAATCCAGGAAAAGCAGAACACAGAGAAGATCTTTCTAGTGAAACAGAAGTGGTGACCATTGAAGAATGTACTTCTGACCTGGTCCCTGGCAGCTCCCTGACCCCAGCCGGCAGAGAGGATTCTGCCCACTCAAGTAGGAGTAACCAGTCTGATCCCGGCAGCGTCGCTTTAAACTCTTACCACTCCAGAAATGGTTCTGATAGTGGCCTTCAGGAATCAGACAGCTTATCTGACTCAGAGTTTCCTCAAAATACTAACACTGAAATAAAGACAGGAGGACAAGAGTCTGTCCTGCTGAGAAATACTGTCACCTTCTCTGGGTATGATAAACCACACGTGTTAGTGGATCTGCTCGTGGACGAAGGTGGTAAGGAGTCCTTGATTGGTTATAGAGTCACAGCCGATTCCAGAGAGTTTTCGTAAGATCAGCCAGCTTGAAGGATCTGCTTGTCCTGAACGGTTTTTCTGCTTCGATTTCATGGAAAGATCATGTTTCCAGAAATGGTATCTCATTGATACTAACCAAATGTAGCACCTTCATTTAGGTAAAAGTGTAAAGAGCCTGTTAGGCACTGTCACATGTGGCCTGAAAGCTGCAAAGACTTTAAAAAAAAAAAAAGAAAGAAAAACAACTGTTGTTGCATATAAACCTTTTGGTATATACAGGCTAGCAGTAACAGTGACTACCCTCTAATAACCCCGCCTCCTGTGATAGTGGGTGATACCCCAGGGTCCTTTCTGACCACTTCAGAAGATAAAATGGACTTTTTCTTTTTTGTGCCTCTATATGTTTTGGGGGGTTTTTTTGGTAAGCTTATGTATAGATATTTTTAAATGATTGCCTTCAGAAAAAAATCCTGAAAGCTTTTCAAATTGCATTTAAAATCGAATTCAAACCAATAGAATTAATAGAATATGTAAATAGAAACATGTATATATTTTTTATGGGACATTGCATTAAGATTTTTAAATAAAGAATTTTTAAAATTCTGTTTTGTGTTCATTTATTCAAGCACTCAGGCAGTTAGTTAACTCAACTATGTGTATTTTTTTGTTTCCGTGCATTAATGCAATAGAATCATTTTCTAATTATTCATATCTATTAAAGTTCTAAAAATAACATTATCATTAAAAATGTTCCTTTTATGTCTGCATTTCACTATTTGTCACCCATTGTGCAGACCACTGTTCCAAGTTGTTTGGGGAAAAAGGCAGATTTCTCTGTAGAGCGTGTGGATTGAGGAGTCTGTAGCGTAAAGATGGTTCTCAAAACCATAGGAGTGGGTGAGGGGGCCCTGAGAAGCATGTGGTGTGAAGAGAGAATCCACAATGAGACGCAAACCAAGACCTAATATCTATGTTATACAAGGAATTCCTGGGATAATTACCAAGAGGATAGGAATTTTAAGATTCAAATTAACTGACAAAAAATAATTGAGATACAACTGATGTGAGTAAATAAAACATGGAAAAATATTGCACACATGGGTGCAGTGAAGTGGGTAGGCCAGAGCAACGAGACATCACTGATACACACCGGTTTCAAGATTTTGGCTGGAGCAAGGGCTCTGTAAATTCAAAATCTCAAAGATGAGTCAATTTCAAATGATTAGATGGTCCCAGAAATCTCTTCTTTCAGCCAACATTTATTTAGCACCTACTAATAGCCAAGGATACTGGTGGTCTCCAGTCCTGAATATGTGTAAGGCACTGGCTAATTAAAAGGAGGGGTTCTGAAGTCAGACCCTTGAGTTAGGACCCTAACTTTGCTCCCCATCAAGTGATTTGAGGGGCCGGCCAAGTGGCGCAGTGGTTAAGCGCTGGCTTGGGAAGCCAGCGGCCCCGGTTCGGGTCCTGCATATGAGGGCCAGTGACACTGCCCTAAAAAAAAAAAAGAAAAAAAACACAAAATGATTTGAATCCTGTTACTTCACATCTCTTAGTCTCAGTTTACTATGAAGCAGGAATAATAATAGTACTTCATACATAGTTTGACTGAGATAATCTCATAGAGCCCTCAGCATAGTACTTGGCCCACGGCAATCACTTAATAAAAATTAAGGAAGGAAACAGCAATTAAATCATCAAATTCTTCATCACAAAACTGACAAATGTAATGAAGGAAAAGCACAGGGTACAGAAGGAGCATAACAAGGGCACTCATGAGACAACTCCCGTCAGACTTGAGGAGGTGGCACTTAAGCAAAAGTTGGATGGTAGGTGCAGGGAGAGGGAGTTGGAAGGAACTTCTAAATCAAAGGAGTGATGAATGTAGGACCCTGAGCTGCAATTGTTTTTTCATATTTTAATTTACATAAGGATATTATGTTTGTTTGTTTTCCATGCACGAGTCGACAACCTTGCTGTTAAGAGTGTACGCTTTATCGACTGAGCCATCTGGGCAGCAGCTCAGCTCAAGGTGCCAAGTTCAGTTCCCCAGCCGCGGGTAGGCGTAGCCCATCATCAAACTGGCAGTCTTATTGTTAGAAGCATGTGCTCTCACCAGCTGAGTCATCCTGCCACCTGTTGGCAGCTCAGCGGCAGCTCAGCTGGGGCGCAGTGTCACTGGCCCACGTGGGAAATCCAACCAGGGATCCTGTTGCTCAGAGCTCCTGCTCTTAAGCAAACTTTTTTTTTTTTTTTTTAATATGTACCACCTTAACTATTTTTTTTTTTTTTTTTTTTAGCTGAGCCATCCTGCCACCTGTTGGCAGCTCAGCAGCAGCTCAGCTCGGGCTGGGCGTCAAACTGCTGTTGCTCGGAGCTCAGCTAGCACTCTAGAGCGAGCTCTTAACCAACTGAGCCACTCGGTCGGCCCAAATATTATTATTAATTCCATTTCTTTCTCTTCCATTTGAAACTGCTTTCATCCTCACAGTTCAGCAGTGCCATCAAGCAGAGTCAAGACTCACCATAGGAAGTATTGCCTCTTATACGCAAAAGATAAATGGCTTTGTTTTGCACTGACCCAGATAAGGAACAATCTAAACAGAGATGTTACAGCTTCCGCGGTTTTTGTCCCCAACCCAACTACCTCAATATTGACATTTTATTATCATTTCTTATTCCAGATTTTCTCCACTTAAAACCTTCCAGTGGCCTCCCCTTCCCTCAGAACGCATCCAAAGTACATGTCATGGAGTCCCAGGTCTTTGGCTCTGACCCCTGGGTGCTCCTGACCTCATCACCAACACCCTGCCCCTTGTTCCCTCTCCTCCAGCCACTTGGCCTCTTGCTCTTTTGTCTGGGCTTAGCTGTTCCCTGTGCTTAGACCATGCTTCCCCCACATCTGCACGGCTCCCTGCCTCACCTAACTCCACTCACATGGAATTTTCAAATTAATTATGAAGAAATCTTTTCTCACAATGTGGTTTTAAACTATTCTTTCCTAATCTTCAATTACTTTGGGATAATTGCATCTCCCTGGGACTTCCTTTTACCACCTATGAAACAAGGAAATCTTAGATGATTTTCAAAACATCTTGAAGCTTGGAAATAGTAAAAGAAACTATCCCAGTCTCGCAGGACATAGAAGGATAAGCACCCAGCCTGCTATGGGATCTATGGGGCAGATGCTTATATAACGTTCTTTTGTATATTGACAATGACATAGAGAATATACCCTTTTTACCACAGGAGTATCCTTTTCTTATAAGGAAAAAAATCTGGCTAAAATTATTTTTGACATAAAATGTGCAAAAAATGGTTGAGAAAAGTGATTTCCAGTAGCTGTTTTTCCCTATAAGCACAAATTTCAAATATTTAGTGACTTAATCCTAGCTCCATGTGCCAACAGAATTAAACTTCACAGTTTGGCCTGAATTGCTACACTTTGCCTTGGGGGAAATATCATGGTAAGCAATATGCACAGGACTTTAGACCTAGCCCAGCATAACACATAGTACGTACTAGTCCTAATGCTTGGGTTTAACAATTGAGCTGCTTTAACAGCTATAGTTCCTAATAGCTGTGTGCTTTAAGTACAACTTAACTTTATTAATTGAGATTTTTCTTACAAAATGCCTGGCACATAATAAATATGTATATTTTTAGAAAGAGCCATTAGCATTTCCATGTCAGGCCTGTTGTGGAGGCTGTATAGATGCAGGCAGCTCTAAGTTGGATGCAAAATAACTGAAATCATAGATTACTAATTAGTTAATGTTTAGGGTAGAGGTTGCTGCAAAGTCAAACACTCTACAGTGCAGAAGAGGAGGGAATTGGTGTTAGAAAATAGACTATGTCACATGCCACACAAGATCCAAAAAGGAAGTTAGGTTGCAAAATGAAGAAAGCAAGGTTTCTGATCACTGTTCCTCAAACCCTAAAAATAAATAAGAACATGCTGACTCTTAATTTATCAGCTAAAGGTAAAGCAATAGGTGGTCTTAAAATACAGGGGCCAGAGGAAAAAACAAAACAAAAATAATCCCCTATAATCATAAATCTTGAAATACTTACACTGTATCAACCCAACATTTTTGAGGCCCTCACGACTAATGAAAGGTTTTACAGATTTCTTCTAAACTCAGAATTAGTAGGAAACAATCTTTTTGAGCTAAAAATGTCCAGTATGTAATTTTTCACATATGAGTAGGTACTTAATAAATATATATGGAATGATAGATTTATTAGAGTTAAAAACCCTCAATTCTGCAACCCTCAATTCTGCAAAGGAAAACTATTATCATAATCTATCTGGCCCAACCTATCTAGCATGGAATAATTAGAGTAATGACCAGTATATATGCCAGAGATTCTACACTGGTATTTATGTATAAGGTAAGAATTTTTTAGTGAGAAGGGGGAAAAAAAATCAAGTAATGGCTATTTCAGGGCTTATTCTCAGTACTATGGTATGAACCACTGCTCTTGGTTATGTACCAATAATATAAATGTATAATACTACTAAACACCTATGCAGTATATGTGTGCCGGGCACTGTTCTAGACACAATGTGTGTGTGTGTGTGTGTGTGTGTGTGTGTGTGTGTGTGTGTGTGTATTCTCAGTTAATTCTCACAAAAACCCTATGTGGTAGGTACTATTATACCCATTTTACAGATTTGGAAACCGAGGCATAGAAAGGTTAAGTAATTTGCTTAAGAGCACACAGCTAGTAAGTGATAGAGCCAGAATTCAAAACCAGACAACTTCTCTCCATTATCCCTGCCCTTATACAAAATATTATGTTGCCCCTCCAATAAACTAACAAGTGTTTATTTCCTTCCAGTCTCTCTCCTAAGATGAATTTCTCCCCAGGAAATTGTAGCCACTCAATCCAAGTCTCATAATCTCTACGAAAAATGACTACTAATGTTAAAGGGAAATTTGCCTTTTAACACATGTCCCGCCCAAACTCAATTCAACCTGTCCTTTCACCTGATAATCTGAAAGACAAAATGGCAAATTTACATATATCTGATGATCACCTTATTATTTATCTGATCATTTAAACTTTCAATACAAGTGAATGAAAAATAGAGTCCCAAAGGAATTCAGACACAATATAATTCCAGCTTTAATTTATGTTCCTGTTTTGCAACTTTTATATACTGTAAATAAAATTATAGTTCCCCCTGTGTAATCCTTTCCATGGACAATGAGTTCCTGAGGGATTTGAGTGATAGAAACTTGACAGGTTTCTTATCAATATATTGATATATCAGGCAGTGGGGAAATCATTAAGTACCTTCTGCCTGGGCAATGCCTAACTCCAGGTGTGTTAGTCAAAGGCACATTTTTGATTATCCTGCAGCAGTTTGGAGCCCTGTTTTCATATGCTCCCTGTCAAGAACTATGAAGAGTCTGAGATTTTTACCCTACACGCAGGCTATCAATTTAACTTGCCACAGTTTCATGGATGAAGGCAAAAGACATGAGGCTTTGGGTTAGCGACAAAGGACCCTATTCCTCCCAGCACAGCAGACAGCTTGAATTTTTATGTTCGCATTAATCCCCCATTACCCTAAGTCTCACTGGGATGATCAAGGTGGGCCTGCTATATGCTGCACATGGAATGGGTTTGCATCACAGAGCAGAAAGCAGATTTGTTTGCTGTGCAGTATAATAATATATATCTCTGGGTAATTAGTTCAGTCATGTCTGCAGTTCTGAAGCTTTGAGCGAGACCTATTGAAGTCTGTCTAGATAGATTAATTTACCTCCATGCAAAATGGCAAAATGCGTACCCACTAGAGCTTGTAAAATTAAACTTCTGAGTACTGGGTTTATCTAGGTGATCACGGAGTAATATATGTAAATGACTAATCACAGTGTTGTGTATCTGAAATTAATATAATGGATGTCAACTATGATTGAAAAAAACTTTAAAAAGAAAGCTAAACTCTTCACATGTGTGCTTTTTGGGGCTTCCACCTTAGATGATGTCGGAAGTTACTTATCTATCCCCTCCTCCCAAATCCTTGGTGAAAGTAATAAGACCTAATACAGTAAAACCTTGGATTGCGAGAAACTTGGTTTGCGTGTGTTCCGCAAGACGAGCAAACATTTCTAGTAGGCTGGTGCAAAAGTAATAGCGGTTTGTGCCATTATTCATAACATCAAAAACCGCTATTACTTTTGCACCAACCTAATAATACATTTTAACTTGGTAAACGGGTGATATCTTACAATATGAGTAGTTTGTTTCTGGAACGAATTGTGCTCTCAAACCGAGATATTACTGTATTTATAAAATGCTTCTTATGCTAAAGATTCTGTACTGAACACTGTTAAGAACAAGAAAACTGGCTCCAAATGGAATTTCTTATGCTAATGCCCAGGTCACCAAAACTGAGATTTAACTTAATTACAGTTTCAGTTGTTATTTGGGGATAAAAGATGAACTCAGAATGGATGTAAGAAAGTTTTTAAAAGTTATAACTTTTTAAATGCCAAACTTGTCCAATATGCATGTGCTTCTCAAAAGAATTAAATGCATGATGTGGATGGAAAAGGGGCCACATATTAACCTGACAAAATCAGGAGACTGAAAATAACCACATAAGATGGTGTGAGCATAAAAAAAATGTCATAACTAGGGCCGGCCAAGTGGCTCAGCTGTTTAAGAGTTTGTTTAAGAGCACGAGCTCTGAGCAACAGGGTCGCTGGTTTGATTCCCACATGGGCCAGTGAGCTTAGCCTGAGCTGAGCTGCCACTGAGCTGCCAACAGGTGTGAGGATGGCTCAGCTGGTGAGAGCGTGTGCTCCTAATGACAAGATTGCGTGATCCATGCTGGGTTATGCCCCCCTACACCCCCAGCTGAGACTGAACTCAGCACCTTGAGCTGAGCTGCCACCCAGATGGCTCAGTGGATACAGTGCTTGCTCTTAACAGCAAGGTTGCCCATTCGATTCCCACATAAAAAAATACAAATTAAAAAAAAAGTCATAACTAATTGGGCCATGGTGGGAAAGTCACATATTAGTTTGCTTCATAGAGTTAACCTGTGTCTTTTCAGTGGGCCTGTCTGTTGCCTTTTTGCACCTAAGAGGACATCTTTGGAATGTCAGTAATCCTTTTTAGGACTAGAGCTGGAAACTGAAAAATTCCTCACTATTATGCTTGTCTCCTGATTACCATCTCTATATGTCATAAAAAGGGAACTGTTAAATATCCTGCACCCACCTATGTAAAAGAAGTACCTGTCTCTCCAATTGACTTTTATCCAATCCCAGATATTTCCCTGCTTTGCTTTCTCCCACCCACTTAATCTATCACCAGTGGATTTCATGTAACCTTCTTCCTTTGATTTTATATATAAAATAAGCTGCAAACCGCCATTTCGCGGAGCATTTTCTCAGTCTGTTGAGATTTTGCTTCCCGGCAATTGTCAGTTTGGCTCAAATAAACTCGCATAAGTTTTCTCTTAGGCTGGATGTTTTTAGTGGACAACAGGGCACCTTTGGCTACATCAAGGACAGATGGGGAAAAGGGAGACTAACATTTAGGTGTCTGTGTATCAGGGCTTCTTTATGTGTTACCTGATTTCATCTTTATAGCACTTAGAGATTTTTATTATCTCTGTTTTTCAGATGTGGAAACTGAAGTATGGAGACGTTTGTTAAGATTTCAAATAACTATTAAATGGCATAGCTAAGATTTGAGCCTGAGGTGCCTGATGCCAGGACCTATGGTCTTGACATCCCCACCTCCCTGCTCTCTTCTGACAGCACAAATGTATGATACTTAGCTACCACCAACCCAAGCAAGGTGCGCTTGATCGAAACACAGCATCCCAGAATCTTCTAATACTCCTGACAATTACAGATTATAATCTGGGACAGAGAAAGGTATTCTCAGTGGAAACTGGCTCAGGCTGAGCACTAATAGATCCAGAGGAAAGAGAAGTGACAAGAAAGATGGATATGTGTCACACTCATGTGGAAGAGCATAGTATGAGGGGAAAATGACATCACCTGGCTGAGAATCACAATCATTCTATCTTGGCCATTCTGTACTACTGAGTGTTAGTTAGCTAATTTCTCTGAACCACACTTGTGTGGTTGTAAATTGGAAATATTACTAACCCCTACCATTTTACAGAATATATTTGCTATCTGTTGCTGTTGAAGGGTAACAGAATATGTCACCCCAAAATATTTCACTTTAGCATAAGGATTATTTATTTTTTTTTTTTTTTAAAGATTTTATTGGGGAATTGGCGGAGGGGAACAGCGTTGGGGAATCGGGGAAGGGGAACAGACAAGTTGCTGTCCTTTTGTTCTTCAGTCTAGTTGCGGAGGATGTTGCTTCACTGTTGGTATCGTCATTGTGCTCTTCCCGGATGAGGCAGATCAGTCGCTGGCCTCTGGATGTCGCTCACCGCGGCTATTGGCAGCTCACGCTTGGCTGCCAGCCGCTCACGCTGGCTGCGGGCCACTCACTGTAGCCTATGGCAGCCCACTGCAGCAGGGGCTGCAGCCCACACCATCACCGGGGCTCGCACAGCCCAGCTCCAGGTGGAGCTGTTGTTAGCTGTAGAGGGCAGTGTCACTGGCCCTCATGTGGGATCCGAACCGGCGCCGCTGGCATCCCAAAACCAGCGCTTAACCAATGCGCCACTCGGCCGGCCCTAGCATAAGGATTATTTAGAGCTGAAGGCAATTGAAAAGAAGCAGATACCATAAAACTCTCTGCTCTCTTCCTATTGGCCTAAAGACAGGACATAAATTTATAAAGGTGTCCCCTGTTCCCTCTCTACAGGGAAGAACAGAAGTTAATCACTGGAGACAAATCGAGACTTTTATCAGGCATCAGAGGAAGCTATGTAACAAACTTAACTAGCCCTTATCTACCATTATTTGCTTGCCTATAATTTGCAACCAGTAGGCGAGGAAAAAAATTTGTCTTTCTACCTTTCTAAGCTCTTTTGGCTGGTCTAATTATCAAATTGACATGAGACAGATTAAAAGGATAAAAATAACCAAATTTATTATGTGTGTACATACGGGGATTTCCTACGAATGTGGGACCTGAGGACAAATTGGGCATCTGATGCTTATATTTCATTCTGAGCTAAGGGGAGAGAGAGAGAGAGAGAGAGAGAGAGAGAGAGAGAGAGAGAGAGAGAGAGAGAGAGAGAGAGAGAGAGAGATCTGGGACTTCAGAGGGAAATCAGGCAATTCACAGGTAGATGAGAGGAGCTAATATTTGATAAATTCTTGCAGGTCACTCAGAAACAATGGCACAAGAGGGGAGTCTACCATATAGAAGTTGCTAGAATCTCCCATCTGCCACACTTAGTTCATATTATGCTAAGGTGATAGCTCCCTTCCTTTAAGTAGGTTTTTCTATCTGAATTCCTTTAGGCAGATAAGGGGAGAGTCAAAGTTTCTTTCTGAATCTTGTGTTTTTTAACCAGCTGAAAATCAATATCCCAAAGATATATTTTGCGGATGTAAAACTTTGTTCTCCGGCAGTGACATGCCATTACTTTTGCCATGTTTCATTGGTTAGAGGTAATAGATCCAGCCCACAGCCAAGGAAGGAATTACATAAAATGTGAATACCAGGAAGCAGGGATCATTGGTGGTCATGTTGGAAGCCTGCCTACCACAGTCAGGCATGTGAGTTGGAGTCCAACGAGGCAGTATGTTTGAAAGCACTTAGGAAACTGGTAAGGTTAGGGTTGCCATTCAAGCATAGCTTTTCCCCAACAGCTTAAATTTTCATAATAAGAATTAGATAAAATTTCAATGATTAATTACATTAATTTCATTCTGTGCCTGTTGGTTAGAATGTGAGTTTGATCAGGTATTGGCACTGTGTGCTTGAGAAAAGAGCTGCCTAAGAACCCACAGGTTCTTTGTTTGAGAGGCTGGAAACTAGTTGAGGCATTAGGACTAAGCTACAGTTTGCCTCAATCTTGTGCATATTAAAAAAAAACCCGGTTATGTCAATTTGGGATTCTACTAGAAAAAAAATGGATTATAAATTATAGTGATCTAGAAATTCGTGGATTTTGTTTTGGTCTTAAAGTGCTATTTCTGTCATTCTCTATAACATTAGATTATTGTTTCCTAAGTTTTGATTAACCACTTTATTTTAGTTTGTTATGCCAAAATACATCTATAAAACTCTTATAATTGAATTTCCTGTAAGAAAAATAAATGGGCTTCTGAAACTCTCTAGTTCTTAACCCCCTTTTAATTAACCACCCCAGTGAAATATCAATATTTTTATCAAACATTTATAAATACACAAGGCTTCTTAAGAACCAATGGTCATATTATAGCAGAAAAAGCTTCACACAATATAATTGTTACTAATGAGTCAGCTGTCTCTTAGGATTCTCTTCCCCACTACAAGCCCTTACTTTTTTCAAGGTCCACGTCAAGTCCTATGTGCCCCTTGACATGTCCCATTACTCAAGCCAACACCAACTTTCTTTTTTAAGATTTTTATTGGAGAATTAGGGGAGGGGAACAGACAAGTTGCTGTCCTTTTGTTCTTCACTCTAGTTGTGGAGGATGTTGCTTCACTGGCCCATGTTGATATCGTCATTGCGCTCTTCCTGGGTGAGGCAGATCGGTTGCTGGCCTCTGGACGGCCGCTCACTGCTGCTATTGGCAGCTCAGGCTGGCTGCCGGTGGCTCAGGCTGGCTGCTGGTCACTGACTGTAGCTTATAGCAGCCCATGCAGCAGGAGCTGCATCCCACACCAACCGGGGGGCACTCATGCAGCCCAGCTCCAGGTGGAGCTGTTGTTCACTATCTTAGCTGTAGAGGGCAGTGTCACTGGCCCTCATATGTGGGATCCGAACTGGGGCCGCTGGCGTCCCAAGCCAGCTTTTAACCAACGCGCCATTCAGCCGGCCCCCAATTTTTTCCTTATATGTAAAATTCTATTACACTTACTGCTACTGCTTATAACATTTAAAACTAATTTATACAATTTCTGTTTCAAAGAGACAGCTCTCCATCCCCCATCCCACCCCCCAACCCCCCCAAAAAAAGATGCGTTTTCTTTCAGAGGTCAGAGCCAAGGGGATTTTCCTGAAGACAGACAGTAAATGTCAAGAAACATGCATGAGTACAAAAAGTCCTGGGTCAAGAGCCCAGCCTTCAGGATGAGCCAACCATGTCACCTGGCTTGGGACTTTGGGAAAGTCAGTTAATTGGTCTATACCTCTGTTACCATATATAGGAAATAATAACCAATAATGATGCCATCTACAACTTACAATTGTAGGAATCTAGTAATACAATGGCTGTTTAAAAGTGCTTCTTAAGACGTAAAGCAAACAATGATAAGTTCCTGTTACTATCGTTGTATCAGTCAGGTGGTATTAAGAGATGGCATATATTCTCAAGCCACCTGCAATGTAAAAGATTAAAAGAAGTATTGGATACAGTTATTAGACACAGCCCCAAGCTAGACATCTCCACTTTAGGATCAGATTGTATTAATAACAGGCGTCATTCTCCACTGATACCTGAAATAGACTCATGGATAAAAATCAGAAGCCCTCTAGGGGCCTCTGTGGGGAAGCAGAGTCTTTGCCACTCCAAAATATTCCTTTTTGGAATACTAATTGTTTTAAGCAGTTATTTTTAAGGAAAAAAAGACTCAGGAAAAAAAAAAAACAACAACCTTTGAAACTCCTCCCTTACAAGCCTAAAGAAATTCAGATAGAAAGCCCTGCAAAGGATGCTAAAGGAAGGAAGCTATCACCCTAGCATCATATTATAAACTAAGCTTGGCACACAGGGAAGAATCTAGCAAAGCATGTTTGTTAGACTCCCCTTGGTGTCCCATTGTTTCCAGATGGCCCAGAAAGAATTTGTTTACCACACGGCTGCTTCTTCTCATCTATGTGTGAGATGCCTATTTTCCCATTTAAGTCTCAGACCCCTGCCTCCCGCTATTTGTCCAGAATGGCATATAAGTGTCAACTGCCCAGTATGTCCTCAGGTCCTATGTTCCTAGGGAACCCCCATATGCACATACATAATAAATTTGGTTATTTTCTCCTATTAATCTGCTCATGTCAATTTGATTATTAGACCAGCCAAAAGAACTTAGAAAGGTAGAAGGCAAGTCATTCTTCCTTCCCTGCAATGGAGTGAGGTGAGAATGAACTTGGTGGCAGATGGCAGGCTGTTGTGGTACCAGAAAAAAGATGGAGATCAACATAGTACTACAGGCATAAAGAGAAAATGGCAGAAATGAAAAACATCATTTTCTAGTCGTGTAGATTTTAATGCAAGTCACATATGTCATTTAAAATTTTCTAGTAGCCACATTAAGTATAAAACGGTATAAAGAAACAAGCAAAATTAATTTTAATAATATATTTTATTTAATCCGTTGTATTAAAATATGATCATTCAATATATAATCAATATGAAAAAATAATTAATGATGTTTTACATTTTTTATATGTACTAAGCCTTCCAGATCTCCTATGTGTTTCACACTTACAGCATATCTCTATTTGAATGAGCCACATTAAAAGTTCTCACTGGCCATATGTAGCTAGCTGCAGGTCTATCTTTAGGTATTCTACTCTTTTTCAATTCCTGCCTTCCAAACTGGACTGGATTTACAGATTTGTAACTCCAAATCATCATCTTTTAAAAATAGATTGTATGCCCAGTCCATTTTTTTAAAATTTAATATCTTCCCTTTAAAAGAGAAGAGTTGGGAGAGACAACCAAGATGGTGCAGTAGGTAAAGGTTGTGTTTACCTTTTCTCATAACCACAGCAAAATTACAATGAATCTGCAAAACAACCATTATTGAGGATTGCATAAAATCAAGCTGAGCTGAAGCCTTTCAACTAAGGACTTGCAGAAGAAGCCACCTCCAGACTGGTAGGAAGCTCAGAGACATGAAACAGGCTGGTCCCACACCTATGTGTGACCATTAAAGAGCAGGAGGGCTATTTCAGCTGTGTGGGTCCTCCATCCCCTAAAGAAGCAAGAGATACCAGTTCCACCCTGGCCCAAGGTTCCAGTGCCAGGGAGAAAAGTACCCATAATTTTCGGTTGTGAAAACCAGCGGAGACTGTGACTGAGTGAGATAGAGTGTAGCTGCACTCACAGGTGCTCCTCGTAAAGGGACCACACGCGGACTTACCCACCAATGGAATCACTCTCTCTGATCTTCAGCGCTAGGGCAACAGCTGAAAAGGCAGCAGGAACAAATGGTGGAGAATTGAGTGACCTGGCCTGGGATGGGGCTGGAGAGGCGGCTTTCTCCTGGATGGAAGTGCTGGTGGAGGCCATTGTTTCTTTGTTGAGCCCTCCCTCTTCCCAATGTGTAATCACAGACAGCCACCATTTCTGAGTCTTGGTCCTTAGTTCGCCTCACTTTGGCAATGAGACCTGGCCCCGCCCAACTTTCAGGCATACCCAGGCTGCTTTCAGTGGCTTTTTTGAGCAGACTGCCTGTCTAGCCTCAAGCTGCAGACTTTCCTAGGGTCTCTCAAAGGTTCACAGAACCCAGACAAGCAGTATGTGGCTTGGGCATGTCCTGTACCTCTGGCTGAGCAACCCTAAACCAGCACTAGCAGGAGCAGGCCTTCTTTCATGGTTTGGTCTCCCAAGGTGCTCCGAAGCACAGCATGTGTGGCAGATATCTGTGGATTTCTTTCTGGCTCTTGCTAGGTGGCCACAGGTGGGTCACGGGCTATGGCTGAAGTAGACATACAGCGGATCCCCTCCAAGGTGGTCCTGGGGCTGGCACCCCCAATGGCCAGCTTCAAAACAAGCTAGAGGATGACCCAGCCATCTCCAAGTATGACACACCCAAGGGGTGGATTGGGCAAGCCCCAGAGTCCTGCTGAGGCAGATCCTGCTCTGCAGAGTCAGCCCCTGCACAGCAAATCTTCCAATTGTAGTCAAGACCAGTCCTCACAACCAGTGAGCCCAAGGGTCAGTCCCTCACACTGATGTGCAATTATCAACCAAGGCTCAGCTAAAATAGGAGGGCACACACAACCCACACAAGGGATACACCTGGAACATGCGGCTCAGGTGACCAGAAAGATTGCACCAATGCACCCCACAGCACACCTACATAAGGCCACTCTACTAAGACTGGAAGGCATAGCAGCCCTACCTAATACATAGAAACAAACACAGGGAGGCAGCCAAAATGCGGAAACAAAGAAACATGTCCCAAATGAAAGAACAGAACAAAGCTCCAGAAAAAGAACTAAGCCAAACGGAGAAAAGTAATCTATTAGATGCAGAGTTTCAAACACTGGTTATAAGAATGCTCAATGGTCTCAGGGAGAACTTCAACAGAGAGATAGGAAGCATAAAAATGGAGATGAACATAATATAAAAGAATGTGTCAGAAATAAAGGATACAACAACGGATATGAAGCATATATTACAGCGAATCAACAGTAGATTAGGGGAAGCAGAGGATCCAACCAGTGATGTAGAAGATAAAGTAGCAGAAAACACCCAACCGGAACAGCAAAAAGAAAAAAGAATCCAAAAAATTGAGGAGCGTTTAAGGGGCATCCAGGACAATATCAAGCATACCAACATTTGCATTATAGGGGTACCAGAAGGAGAAGAGAGAGAGCAAGGAATTGAAAACCTATTTGAAGAAATAATGACAGGAAACTTCCCTAGCCTGGTGAAGGAAATGGACATACAAGCCCAGGAAGCAGAGAGAGTCTCAAACAAGATAAACCCAAAGAGGCCAACACCAAGACTCATCATAATTAAAATGCCAAAGGTTAAATACAAAGAGAGAATTTTAAAAGCAGCAAGAGAAAAGCAGTTAGTTACCTACAAGGGAGCCCCCATAAGACTGTCTGCTGATTTCTCAACAGAAACTTTGCAGGCAAGAAGGGAGTGGCAGGAAATATTCCAAGTGATAAAAAGCAATGACATACAACCAAGATTGTTCTACCCAGTAAGGCTGTCATTTAGAATTGAAGGACAGGTAAGGAGCTTCTCAGACAAAAAAAAGCTGAAGGAGCTCATCACCACCAAACCAGTGTTACAAGGAATCTTAGAGGAACTTCTTTAAGATGGGAGGGGGTTAAGGATGGGTGAAAGGGGAAAGGATTAAGAAGAACAAATTGGTTGTTATACAGTAGTCATGGGGATGTAGGGTATAGCATAAGGAATATAGTCAATAATATTGTAATAACTAGGTGTGGTGCCAGATAGGTACTAGATCTATCAGGGTGATAGGTGGGAATGGGCTGGGGGAAGGGATAGTTCATACAGTATGTGGAAGATAATCAACAATGTTGTAAAGGTCATATAAGGTGCCAGGTGGGCACTGGACTTATCAGGGGGATCACTTCATAGACTGTGTACATGTCTGACCAATGCACTATACACCTGAAGCTGAAGTAGAATAATATTGAAGGTCAGCTATAACTCAATATATAGGTATATATAGTTACGGGATGTGGAGTACAACATAGGGAAGATAGTCAATGGTATTGTAACAGCAATATAAGATGTCACACGGGTAGGAGATTGGGAGGTGGGTTATCACTTTATGACAGGGTTAAATGTCTAACTATCATGTTGCTTTGTACACCTGAAACAAACAAACAAATAAACTAAAGCAACGTTTACTTTACAGTGAGTATTCTAGCTAAAAGCTACAATTATACCTCAACAAACTCCCTAGCTCCTCTTTATGCTGACACATTAACACACACATTTTAAACCACAGAGTTGAAAAAAACAAATCTTTTGAAGTGATAAGGAAGTAATGATTACAATTTAACACGTTCTAAAAAGGAAACTCATCGCTATAGGTTATTTAAACTTCTAGACCCTAATTCAAAGCCTCCCCAATTTTTTTCAAAAGAGAAAATGAATATAATTTTTACCATCAAAAGATTATTTTTGTCTTTTCATTCATTTTCCTGAAAGGAATAGGAAACTAACTTAAGTTTAATACAGTCACATTACAATAACCGTTTTATAATGAAACTTCTAATTTGTTGAAAATGTTAAGGCGGCAAGACATAAATTCAGAATCTGTCTCCAGTGAGGTAGACACAGCCAACAATGGTTTAGGATTGGAGTGGGGGTGGGGAGCTTCTTCATCTTCACCCAGTCAGAAATGGGGCTGAAGTCTCGCAAGGCAAGATCAGGATATCGTTCATCTCCCTGATTTCTCCTCTATGTCAGATTTCCGATTTTTGGAGGTACCACACACAGAATACATGTGAAAACAATACTGGATGCCAGCTGCCTTCTTCCTGAAGTAGATGCTAATAAGTTGCCTTTCACTGGATGTTTTGTTTTCAGAGGTCAGTGGGGCCAAATTCAACTGTGTGGCTAGGTAGGTATTCGGATCTTACTCTCTCGGGCCTGCTTCTGGGAACGTGGTTCTGCGCTGATTTCTACCTCCATCCTAAGCCCACTGAGAGACAACTACTCCTAAAGTGCAATAGGAAGACTCAGTTCTGCCCATAACATAAAGCAACACCTGAGTGAGTGGGAAAAATCTATGTGCTAGTGGATTGTATGACTCTGAGAAAGTGCTTAGCATCTATCTTTACATTTAGTGTCTATCCTGACCAAAAACAAAGAAGAAAAAAAAGGGCATCTTTATCACTTTTGCAGAACAAAGAGTTGTGATGGTGAATTTTATGTGTCAACTTGGTTGTGACACAGTGTTCAGATAGTTGGTCAAATACTATTCAGGACATTTCTGTGAGGGTGTTTTTTGATGACATTTACATTTAAATCATCAGACTTTGGGTAAAGCAAATTGTCCTGCATAATACAGGTGGACCAAGAGTGAGAGGTGGGGTCCACTCCACCCAAAACCCATGACTGCTATGCAGCAGGGAAGGGCTGGGATGGACACTACAAGAGATAACAATAATATTCAGAGCACATGCTCATGCTCTGCTAGCCTTGGTCATAAAAAGCCCAATCATAGGCTATTAAGTCACCAGTAAGTCAGGATTCTCCATCAAAACAGAAATGAGAGAGAGAGAGAGAGAGAGAGAGAGAGAGAGAGAGAGAGAGAGAGAGAGAGAGAGAGAGAGAGAAACAGAGGTTTTAAGGAATACTAATTTACTCACGTGATTATAGAGCCGGGCAAGTCTAATATCTGAAGGGCAGCCGGCAGCATGGAGACCTAAGAAGAGTCAGTGTTCTAATTCCAGTCCTAAGGCTACCCTGCTGGTAGAACTCCTTCTTGTAGGGGGAGGTCAGTCATTGTTCTACCAAGACTCAGCTGATTAAATGAAGCTCCCACAAATGGCCTGGCCCTGCTGCCCATCATGTGTCTCCCAGCCAGTCTTTTCCCTCATGGTGATTTTCTCCTAGAGGCCTGCTGTTTCTCTCTGCAGTCACTCATACCAGCGTCTATGTTCCTGAGTCCCAATTGCAGGCAAGGTTCAAGGTCATTTCAAGGTGTTTCCAGTACCATTTAAGTCAGAGGATGTGGCTCAGCACCTATTTGAAGCTCCTGAACATTTCCTGACAGCTAGCAAGTCCTCAATATGCTGTGACTATCCTAGGCTTGTTAGTTTTGTGCTCTCTTAATACTGCCAGCCAGAGTCTCAGCTTCAGCCCCTCCAAACAACCAAAGTTAATATGAGAAATGTCGAAATGGAGGTGGGCTTGTGTATAGAGTGTGTTGGAACTGAGGGCCGGAGGAAAGAGGATGAAACTCTGACCAGGCGAGGCTGAGAAAAGAGAAATACTAGCTATTATTTTTTAAGCCTTTTTTCTGCACCAGGCACTGCACCATATCCTCTCACATGTACTCACTGAGTTCTCACATTTGCCCTAAGAGCTGAGTGTGACTATTATCCACATTCCACAAATGAGGAAAGTGAGACACACAGAGGTGTAAGAATTATCCATGGTCACAAAGCTAGTACAGGAATGGGGCTGGATTTGAACCAAGACAGTCTGTTTTTCCACACATTTAATGAACCCTTGTATTCTCTGGCAAAAGTCCTAGGCATGTGCCTAATTAGGAAAGGAGGTTCTCTCTGGGACACTGTTGGGGACACACTGAACAATTTTGCATGCTTGAACTCTACATTTTCCCCTGTGTTTCCATTTTAATCATTTCTCTTCTTTTGATGAAGTTTTTTGAAAAATATGCTAATGTGTCCACTTAGGTCACAGCTATCTTTTTCCTCCCTCTTTGAGCCCTAGGGATAGTGATGACTTCATTACACCTTGATTTTAATAAGCAAGTTCCTTTACAGATACAGGGAACAGATTGGTGGATACTGGAGTGTGGGGTGTGGGGTAGGCAAAATGAGTGAAGGGGTCAAACGGTACAAACTTCCAGTTATAAAATAAATGTCATGACGTTGTAATGTAGAGCCTGGTCACTATATTTAATAGCACTGTGTTGCATATTTCAAAGTTGCTAAGAAAGTAGATTTTAAAAGTTCTAAGAAAAAATTTTATAACTCTGTATGGGGCTGGACTGAACTAGATTTATTGTGGCAACCATTTCACAATGTATACAAATATTGAATCATTATGTTGTACACCTGAAATTAATATAATGTTATATGTCAATTATACCTAAACTTTTTGGAAAAGCAAACTTTAGTTATGGTCTCTTCCCAGAGTGCTGATGTACTTAAACCTGACATGAATGACTAAGGAATGGGATGTGGTGGAGGTACAAAGTTTGTGGGTCTTCAATTGCAGGAGCTATAAAAGACAAAAACAGAGGAAATGCAAGCTGATGGTGCTGATAGATTTGTTACTTGCAATCACTGAAATCTAAGGTAGTAAGCATTTTTTCTTTTTGTCAAAGATATAGTCATTTCGTATTCGTCTATAGGAAAATACATGTTGTTAAATTTTTTATTTTGTTTTCTTCACTGTTATTTAGTGGTTGCTAGGAGCCCAAGATGAGAGTGGAAACTGGTTTCAAGATTTAGTTCAGGGCTGGCCAGGTGGTGCAGTTGGTTAAGAGCGCCAGTTCTGAGCAACAGGGTCGCCAGTTCAATTCCCACATGGGCCAGTAAGCTGTGCCTGAGCTGAATTGCCGCTGATCTGCCAATGGGTGGCCAGATGGCTCATCTAGTGCGAGTGCGTGCTCTTAACAACAAGGTTGCCGGCTGGACTCCCTCATGGGAAGGTGGGCTGCGCCCCCTGCAACCAAATTGAAAGCAGCAACTGGACTTGGAGCTGATGGGGTCCTGGAAAAACACAATGTTCCCCTTTCCCAATTCTCCAACACTGTTCCTTTACCCAATTCACCAATAAAATAAAATAATAATAATAATAATAATAATAAAAGACTTAGTTCCAAGGTCCTCTCCTCTTGTAAAGAATTTCTTGAGTACTCACTCCTCTATCTTTGTGTAGAACTGACCACTCCCTGCTGTGCTCTTACCAGAGTTGGCACAACTTGTATCAGAAGAAAAATAAAGCTATAATGCCATTTTCTGTTTCTCTCTCTCGCTCTCAGAATAAATTCTTTAAAGAAGGAGTTATAGCTTATTTTTCATTATATGACTGTGGCGAGGCATATTTAGCAAATAATAATACATACTTAACATTTACCTGCTTACCTGTCAGGCATGGGGTTAAGCACAGTTCACAATGATCTTATTTAACCTTCACAATGATCTTATGTGGTATACATTAGTCTATCTCTGCTTCATAGGTAATGAAAATGAGGCACAGGGAAGTTAAGTAACTTGCCCACAATCACATGGCTAATTAATGGGGATGGACCCATTAAACCCAGGTAGTCCAGTTTCAGAGGCTTCCTGCTTGATTATTGTCTGTCATAAAATGTCTGATGACCAGACTGACTGAAGAAAAGACTGCCTTGCTCACTCCTAACCATTAGCTAGGTTCCTGTGACAAGATTAACACACTTATCCGCATGATAAATTTCCATGTAGGTCAAATTTTTCTCTGCATACTTTGGGTTATGTCTTAGTTTGTTCAGGCTGTTATAACAGAATGCCATAGACTAGGTGGCTTATAAACAACAGAAACATTTCTCACAGTTCTGGAGCCTGCTGGAAGTCCAAGATGAAGGTGTCAGCAGATTCGCGGTCTGGTGAGGGCCCACTTCCTGGTGCATAGACAGCCATGCCTCTCATTGTGCCATTAAGTGCTCCAAGGCGCAAGGGAGCTCTCTCTCTGGGATCTGCCTTACCAGGGCTTCAACCCCATTCATGAGGGCTCTGCCTTATGACCTAATCACCTCTCAAAGGCCTCACTCTCAAATACCATCACATTGGGGGGTAGGATTTAACATGAATTCTGTGGGACACAGACATTCAGTCAATAGCAAATAGGAAATTATCTTTTCATTTCTGTTTGATTTCTAATCTGGAAATCATATGATAAATTCTTCATTCACACAATCTTAATGTTTCAATTCATTTTTAGAGGTCTGGGTGGTATCACATTTATATCAAAGTATTGTGATAGCTTAGTGGCAAGCTATAATCAAAGGTTATTTTAACTAAAGGATGATATGTGGTAGAGGTGCCAAGCAGAAATGCCTACAGGAACCAAGAAGGTAACATAAATCCGGCAGTTTGTGTGGTGATTAAGACAATGGGCCTCTGGCTCAACTGGGAAACTGTGGGCTATAGAGAAAATTTTGGGTTCTGTACAGTTACATTTTCTAAGCAAATTTTACTGACATTTGGGATCTAAGTGAAAAGAACACGCCTGGAAGTGAATTTATGAGTGATTACCTACTGAGAAATCCAGAGAGATTTACCTTCCCCTGAGCTGTGTGTTTTATGTCAAGGAGCAATGAACACCCCACCCTCACCCCGGTCCCCTCATCCTAGAACAATGGAGACACTCCTGGGATCTAAACCTAGATACTCTAATGCCGGATACTCTTGTCTTCCTTGTGGAGGAATTCATTTACAGCCCAAATGGTAAGAACCAGGACCCTTCTCCTTTTGCCTCTGCCTGCAAATGATAGAACCGTTCACCTAAGTGCTGATCAAAGATCAAGGCAGAGAGAAACCTTAAGCTGAAGTCTTGTGAACCAGGGCAGTTTTATGTTCTCAAAGTCGGAAGACTCTGGGTATCTGCAAGGCAGCAAGAGGGCACTGGGCACTGGTGTGGTGACTGAAAACACTGAGAGAGGAAGACCCCATGACAGAGGAAGTGTGAGGCACTGAGGACAAATTGTATACTTCTTTACATTGCTTGGTTCTTTTCAGCAACAGTTTCTCTAGACCAGTGTTTTGTGTGGTGTTGAGAAATGTTTTCTGAAAGAACGTGGTAGCTGTCCTTAAAGACTGACTACACATGTCTTAAATTATGTTAGGTAGGCTCTTTTAGTTGTGAGGGACAGACACCCAGATGACCTTTAATGACAAGTGATTCTGGTGAAGATGTGTGGGGAAGATCAGAAGAGGACACAGTAACAGTGAGCTGGACCTAAGAGGCCACAGTGAGGGAGCCACAGAGGCCTCTCAGAGGCCACAGGGGCCACAGCGAGGGAGCACTGTTCTGGTACACACAAGGTTACCAAGCCTCTGGGTGCTGCTGCAGCTCCAAGTCCTGGGCCTCCTGGGTTCTACTTTCCATCTTTGAGTTCGTTGTTTCTCCTTTTTTCTTTTCCTCCTACCCTCCAGCCATCTCGCCTTCCACTGTGGTTTACATTCCAGCTCCTTGAAAGAGAATTTATTTAGGTTGGCGTGGCATTGAATAAGAAAAAAATTTCAGCTCAATTAACAGAAAACCCAACTGGCTGTGGCTTAAATCAATAGGATTTTATTTTTTTGTCTTATAACTAGACTCCAAGGTAGGTGGTTGCAGATATTGGTTCAGTGGCTCAATGCTGATAATGACACCTTAGGATCTCTACCTTTCTATTCTTCCATTTAGCTGTTGCTTTTTCATCCTCAATCATGTTGTCCGGTGGATGCAAGATGGCTGCTGTAGATACAAGAAGCACATGTCTAAGTTTAAGGCAGGAAGACTAGAGAAGGGTCAAGGCCAGCAAGCTCTCCTGTTGCATCTGTCACATGCACATGCATACATGCACTTCTGCTTATGTCTCATTGACCGGAACTGTGTCATATGACCACGGTTAGCTGCCATGAACATTGAGAAAGTGAGTATTGAGCTTTTATATCCTCCATAGTAGGAAGAAAGCAAGGTAGAAGGATATTGAGAAAGTTTATTAGCAATCAGCTAATGAAAAATGTCTGTCACAGTCACTAACATGCATGTGACATGGACCTTAGGCAGAGCTCCATGACAAACCATCTACTAGAAGTCTTTACAAAATATTAAATATTTATTCAATATTCATGGAATGATAGGCAGTTGTCTAGGTGCAGCTGTTCTCTTTGGGTAATGCTTAACAACAATCTCAGTACTTACATATTTGTGAATGGTAATAAGTTGCTATGGCAAAAACATAGTTAAGAAAGAGACAGTGTAGAGGCATGGGTAGAGTGTAAGCAGGGAAGGAAATATTGACTATAATTTTTAGAATAATCATAATTCAGAACTAAATGCTTTGGCCACAAACCTTGCAATCTTTCTCCTTTAAAAGGAAACTGCCAGACATTTTTGCTCTAGAGAAAAGGGGAAGGAAATGCACACTAGCATGAGACAAAAGTGTACAGTTTGTTCTGCACAACCAGCCCCTGCTCTCATTCTATCATTGTTCTAATTTTTTTAATTGTTTGGCCTATTCACTTCTTTCCTCTAGTCTGTGCTGAGTGTGGCCTGTAAAATGTAGCCTTGCTCCTGAAAAGCACTTCAGTTTGCACTTGGTCTGGAATTATCCACCCCATACTCCACACTGGTTTTCTTGGTTTCAATACCTCACCATAGGATATAGTCGAACCAGTGTATGCTTGGGATATTTTCGATCCATTACGCATTGGAAACTGGTACTGCTGATTTGCCACCCATGTGGCCATGTAAGGTAGGTGTGTGTGTGTGTGTGTGTGTGTGTGTGTATTTATATATATGGTTGTCGCAAAAGTCATGACATGTTTTTCTATGTTTTTCGTTGCAAAACTGCATCATAACTTTTCCGACAACCCTATATATATGGCGGAATCATAACACAGAGCTTCAGACTCAGAGTTTGCCAAGGGTGATGGAGGTTGGGCCTCCCTGACCCATTCCAGGTGAATCTAGCTCTGGACACTGAGGCGACACATAACACTGACAGGGCTTTTGATAACTTAGGTTTATTCTTGTAGCAGAAGAGGTTTACTGATTTTATTGGAGCTCCGGATCACCGGTACAGCGCGATTCGGAACAGCGTATTCTCCGCATCCTATTCCGCGGAAATCTCAGTCAGTGGGCGGAAATCAAACGCTCCAGGAACTTAGCTAGGGGAAGAGACCCACGGCCTGGCAATGACATATATATAACGATACCTATATAATTAAAAATATATTTTACTAATATGCCTGCTACCTCTCCTACTAAACTGTGATTCCCCCCACCCCACTCCCAGCTTTATTCATGCTAATTTTCCCGAATTTGCACCTCGTAACATAATTTCCTTAAAACTTACAATAGACTAAGCTAAGTCCATAACATGCTCCTATAAATCTGTTGCTCTCTTTGATAACAATTATCACAATTCCAGTACTGATTTGTGTAATAGGTTGATTAACGCTAGTTTAATCTCTCAGTAGGCTGTAAATTCCATGAGAGCAGGGGCCATATCTGTCATGCTCAGCTCTATATCTTAATGCATAGTAGTATTGGACACACACAGCTGCACTCAATAGTATTTCATGAAGTAATAAACATCTTTAGTCTCCAAGTCCGGTGTCTCAAAAGGATGGTCCACTGTGGCAGATGTTCTTGTGAAGCTCTGCACAGATCCCCCTTCAGCAGTAGAAGACTTAGCCCCATGTCATCCCTTCTACTGGGATTGCTGTTGGCAGAAACCCTCAGCTCAGCACTCTTTGGAGAATACCTCAGTTAAAGAAATGGACAGCCCCAAATCAGGTCCCCTGCCAGGAGTGGTTTGCATCCAATGACTCATCAATGCTAAAGGTTGAAGGCCCAGACATTCATACTAACTCAACACACCTCTAAAAGGCCATCCTAGTCCCAAAGGGTGACTGGAGTCTTTGTTGTGGTAGCACCACAGATCGACTTCTCCCTCTGCCCAATCTTGTTTCCTCCACCTCTTCACAGAGGTCAATCCCAAGAGAATACAAGAGCATGTCTTGCACACTAATCTCCCCCTCAGACTCTACTTCCGGAGTAACCCAACCTGTGATGGCTACCATAAAAATGTTTCCTGAACTGACTTCAATATTCTGTTCTGTCCTACGCCATGAACTCCTAAACAGCACAGGTCAGGTCTTATTTTCTGCATCTTCTTACAGTGACTAGAAGATGCCTTCTATATAGAGAGTGCTGTGGTCTGAATATGTCCCCCCAAAATTCACATGTTGACATTCTACTCCCAAAGTAATGGTATAAGGAGGTGGGTTCTTTGGGAGATGTTTAAGTCACGAGGGTGGAACCCTCATGAATGGGATTAGTGCTTATAAGAGAGGCTCCAGAGAGACCCCTCCCTCTTCCATCATGTGAGGTTACAAGAGGAAGTCCGCTACCCATGAGGGAGCAGTCACTGGACCATGATGGCACCCTGATCTCAGACTTCGAGACTTAAAAACTGTGAGAAATAAAATCCCATTTTTCATAAGCCACCCAATCCATGACATATTGTTATAGCAGCCTGAATATACTAAGATAGTGGGCATCATAAACACATCAAACAAGACATTTCCCCAAACTTAGTTTAGATGGAGCTAAAGCCTCCCTATTCAAAGTGTCGTCTAGACCCAGGCATGTTGTTAAGAAATGTAGCATCTCAAGCCCCAACCTGAACCAGACCCACTGAATCCGAATCTGCATTTTAACAAGATCGCCAGGTGGTTCTCCTATACATTGAAGTACTGAGTCAAAGGATTTATTACCATAAGTAAGATGATCCAGCTAATAATTCCTCTTGAGTTTATACAGTATTTCCATAAGGTTTTTCTCTCTAAAATTTTGCTTAATGCTAGTATAATCGTGCATCCTTTCATTCAACAAATACTAATTGATTGCCAAAGATTTCAGGCCTACGGAGTTTGCATTCTACAAGGGGCGGGGGATAAAGATCAATATGTCTATTGGAGAGGGGGGGAGAAAGCGAAGAGTGCCATGACAAAACAGGAGGCAGGACAAAGAGAATGGGAAGATGGGTCACCATTTCAAATTTCTGCAAAAGTCCAGGACAAGCAAAGACTTAAAGCAGATGAGGTGGTTACCTATATGCACATGCAATGTGTCTGGAAAGGAATTGAAGAGATGCGGAGTAACAGGTGATGTGGTCAGAGGTGTAAGAGGGCAGATCTCATGGCGACAGGCTGCTTAATAAAGTGCGATTTGATATATAATTGCAGAAACAGTAATAGAAGTTGGTTTTCCTCCAAGGAAAAGCACTTCTTCACCAAGCCAATTGGAGCTGGGCTGTGTAAATTTACACAAACCATTTCACCAGTGAAGTTTCAGTTTCCTTCAATACGAATTCAGGGATTAGGGAAGGCATGTAAAGGCCCTTTCTGTTCCAAACTCTCAGGTTCCCAGATGCCTTTATGGGGAAGTCTAATAGTGTAAAATGATTGTGGCTGGGTTGTGGGCTGCGACAATGTTCTGCAACTACAGAACTACAAAAATAGAAGAATCGCGATAGGTGTTGCCAAGTCGAAAGAAAGTAATGTCTGGCACCAGGTTCTCAGAGACACGAGGGCCCAGCTCGCACGACGCATTGTCGAGACGGTAAACCCCTGCTTCCTGGAAACCGGCCTCTCCTGGCCTTCCAGTCTTACTGCCCAGCTCACTTCCCAGTCGACCTGCAGCCTCCTGGCGGTCGTCCAGGTCCCCCGCCCTGGCCCCGCCCCGCCCCGCCCCGCCGCGCTGGCCCCGCCCCGCCGCGCTGGCCCCGCCCCGCCGCCCACTTCCGGCCCCGTGGGCGTCGCCCCGCCTCTCCGTCCAGGTCTTGCCTTCACTCTCCGTGTCCCGTGTTGCCCCACGTCCCCGTCCCGCTGGAGCGCAGCCAAGGAAGTGACGGGAGGCCCAGGCCTAAGGTCCGTGCAGGGCGACGCCGGCCGCCAGGCGGGGCCGCACTCCGCGTCCAGCCGGAGCGGCATGGCTCTCCTCATCCTCGTCCTCCTGGCGCAGGCCGCGAGCAGGGCTGTCAGCGCCGCGGATCCGGAGCTGCCCCCGGGTACTGTCGCTCGCGGCGGGGTCGCGGCCTGGGGGGCGGGGGGGCGGGGCCGCGTCCGCCACGGACGCCCGGGGTCCTAACCCCACTGGGAGTCGGGCCTGCGGGGGCGAGTCTGCACCCCCCCAGTTCCCTGTGTGTCGCCTCCTCCGCGGTGGCCGAAGTAACAAACACGGCTCTGTTCTCCGGTTCTTTGTATTCATTGTGAAATCAGTGAGTTTCCTGGTCGACAGTTGCGCACTGTGGCCCAAGCCCGGGACTTGAACACTGATCTCTCAGGGCGGACCCCCAATCCTTAGGCTCGGAGGCGAGCTGTTCTCTCTCCCGCTGAGATTCAGTGGCAGTAACTGGCCTCTTACGGAGAAGCCCCGAGTTGGTGCAGAGCAGCTCGGCCCGGCCGCGGGTCCCTTCCCGCAGCTCGGTTCCCGGAGCCTTTGATTTCCGCCCGCTGACTGAGATTTCCGCGGAATAGGATGCGGAGAATACGCTGTTCCGAATCGCGCTGTACCGGTGATCCGGAGCTCCAATAAAATCAGTAAACCTCTTCTGCTGGAGGGATAAACCTAAGGTATCACAGCCCCGTCGGTGGTGCGTGTGGCCTCAGTGTCCAGAGCTGGACGCGCCTGGAATGGGTCAGGGAGGCCCAACCCCCGTCACCCTTGGCAAACTGTGTCTGCAGCTCTGTGTTAGGGCTCCCCCATGAGCTTCTGTTAGGTGTGTCCCCTTCTGCTGTGGCTCACTGGTTAAAAATCAAGCCAACCCTCATTCCTGGGGACAGTCGTTGTACCCGGTGTTGGGAATACGAAAATGGGAGGTGCTCAGTGTTTGCTTGCTTTCAAGGATGATTGTATAGCTACAGTTAAGTGCTAGGCATGGTTGTAAGTTCTCATCACATCTCATTTCCACAACGGCCCTCTAAATTAAGTACTGTTGGTATCTCCACTCATACATGAGACATTGAGGTGCAAAGAGAGGGCCGCCCAACTTGTAGAGAGGTCGCTGGTACTCAGGGTGGGGAGCCTGGCAGTTGGGCTCCAGAGTCCAAGGTCTTAATCACTCTGTAAACTGCGGTAATGGAGGGCAAATTAGCCCTTCACAAGGGCAGTTGAAGTGCATTGTGATAAGAGCTAGGACTTATGCACAGGCTCTAGTAGAAAACAAGATACAGGTGCCTGGCTCTGACCAGAGCAGTCAGGAAAGATGAGATGACCCCAGAGTTGGAACTGGAGGCGCCAGGAGTCTTGTGTGTGAAGAGGAAGAGGTGGGAAACAGCATCTCGAATTAGTGGAGTATTAAGCATTTTATTGTATTATATGTGTGTGAGGATTGAAGGGGATGAGTGGGGAGGTAGGAATCAATGAAGTGCCGTGCTATGGTCACATGTAGCAACAAAGAATAGAAGCACAGCTTTGGGTGACTTAGGCACAAAGAGGCATTGATTGGCTCAGAGCCTAAGCAAGAGTTTATCAGAAAGGTAGAGATTCCAGTTGGGCCTCAGGAAGCTGACCCAAGAAGTCAAACCACCAAGACTCTCCATTTCTTATTACTAACTCGCTGGTCATTGACAGCTTTCCCTAGTTGGCAAGAATCATGGATGTTGACAACTTTTGGGTTTTGATGTCTTCTAGCTTACTCCATTCATCTCCAATTCCTATTTATATATGGAGGTTATTTTCCCCTTATTTTATTACACTATCCAAAAATGACACTTCAGCTGTTTTTCATAATTAAAACCAACACAACTTTACATATTGTTAAATCTTTAGACAACTTCTCTAAGCCTTCGTTTTATGATTGGTAAAAATATACATAATAATATTACCTCCTGCATAGCATGATTGTGGTGCTTAACTGAGATAATGCATAAAAACGTTGAGCACATTCCTCGCCCTGTAGCAATGTTTAATATATATTAGTCATTATTATTCAATAATGTGCCTCATTATTTTAACAAATATATTTTGAAATATTAAATTGTTGTGGGGCCGGCCGAGAGGTGTGCTGGTTAAGAGTTGGCTTGGAACACCAGCTCTGAGCAGCAGGGCCCGGGTTCAGATCCCACAGAGGGCCAGTGACACTGCACCCTCTACAGCTAAGATGCTGAACAACAGCTCAACCTGGAGTTGGGCTGCCATGAGTTGCCGGCGATGGTGTAGGCTGCAGCCCCTCCTGCAGTGGGCTGCCGTGAGCCAGCGTGAGTGGCTGGCAGCCAGTATGAGCGGCCGTTAGCCACTGTGAGCGGCTGTCCAATGGCCGGCGAGTGACTGCTTCACCCGGGAAGAGCGCAATGATAATACCAACATGGGCCAGTGAAGCAACATCCTCCACAACTAGGCTGAAGAACAAAAAGACAGCAACTTGTCATTTCCTCTCCCCGATTCCCAAATAAAATCTTTAAAAAAAAATTTATATTGTTTCAGTTATATACGAGAAGTTTTCTTGACTTAAAAAAAAAAGCAAACCAAAGACTCATGCAGATCAGTATTAGACATTTAAATAGGCCTAACAGCTAACTTGTTTTTCCACCTTTTTCCTTCTATGGACCGAAAATGCCTTTTATGCTTTAGTTCCTAAAGTGTTTCTCAACTTAGAATGACTTAGTCCAAAGGGGACTTAGTGTTGAGAAATGTCTATTATCAGGAACTAGGTGGGTCTTATCCAATTAGAATTCATTGCCTTGCCAAGCAAACTCATTTAGATAAAATTAGATAAACAGGAGCAACAATAAAATCCAGGTCAGTAAAGTAGTTGAGCAGATGTTTGTTGGATAAGCCCTAACTTGATGGTGGTTTGGGTGAAGAGCTGGGTTATTTTAGTTAATTACAAGTTCAGGATAAGCCATTGTTCCGTATGTCCATCTTAAAAAACGAGAGGAAAGAATTTCCTTTCCATCCGTTGCATCACTTCTGGGCTCCACATTTTAAGAGATAAAGGACATGGTAAAACCAGATGAGGTCCTAAAGATAGATGGGAATAAGAGAAGACTCGGGGGATACCAGGGGCCTTGACCCACCAGGAGTCTATTCTATAGAAAGTAAACTAGACCTGAAGCATTTTAGGTGTCCTCACTCGAACCCTTAATTCTGAAACTATCTTTTTCTGCAGGTGCAAGAAAATAGCATGGAGGTGTAATGTACAACATGATGACTGTAGCTAACACTGCTATATAGTATATTCACGAATTTCTAAGAGTAGATCCCAGAAGTTTCCATCACAAGGAAAACAACATTTGTTTTCTCTTTTTTCCTTCTTGTATCTATAGGACATGATGGATGTTAACTAAACTCATTGTAGTTACCATTTCAAAGTGTATGTAAGTTCAGGTCATTATGCTGTACACCTTAAATTTATACAGTGTTGTCTGTCAATTATATCCCAATAAAACCAAAAGAAAATGAAAATAAGAAAAAAAGAAACTAATACAATGGAAGTCAAAAATAGACTTTTCCATTTCTTTTCCAAAGTAATGGATATATCCCTAAATTTCACAGCCCCCAAATATTGTAATGTTTCAATAAAAAAACTTATACGAACACTTGAAACATCATTTGCAAAAATCCTCCAAATATCTCTATTCATTTTAAATCTGTAGGACACTGCCACTTGCTAAAAGAAAAAGTTGGAAAGCATTAAATAAAAGTAGCCATTTTATCAATACTGTAAAACCATTCAGGAGGAAGGTGTTACCATAAATATATTCTGAAAAAATGCTATAGTCTGGATTTGATATTTTTTCCTTTTCTGTTTGGCTTTCTCATGACTTCTCAGTTGGTAGTGTAAGAGAAACCTTTGTGAAAATGCCCGTGGCCTGCATCTTTAACTGAGGAGGGTGTCACATCTTTTCTCTGAGAGCCGTTCATTCAGGAAGGGACCTGGATGCTTTCACTTGGAGCGTTTGTTTTTGAGTTGTGGTATGAGGTGACTTTGAATCCACAGAAGCAACTTAATTACTGGTCCCTTTATTCTCACTTCTTTTTGCTGTTCAGTTTGTCCTTCCCATAGAGGGGTTTGTAAGCAGATTGTCTAATCTAATGGTGTCTGCAGGGTACAGAGCTCTGTTCTGCCATAGATGCACTGTCCCTCTTTCAGTAAAGGCACAGGTGCTTTGGGCGGTTATGCCCTGACTTCTGTCACCATCCATGCAGAGGAAATCCAAAGATGCCTGTAGCTCTTTGCTGCCCCCCCAGCCCCCGGAATTACTACAGAGCTGTTGTTCCTGCTGTGCTTTGGTTTCTCTGACAGCCCCATTGCCCCGTCTAGTGGCAGTGCTTCATTACTTACTACTGTTCGTCGGTATTTTCTGTTCCCTCTGTTGCTCTTTTTCATATCCTGTCTCTTCTAGTTTATCACCAGGAAACAGTTGGCTGTAACCAGAACTCTCCTTTTCTTGTTCTGCATTGTAATTGAGTGTTATGAAAAATGGATTCTTCTCTCCTGTGTTTGGTTTTGTTAACTCCTCAGCTGCTATTTCTAGAGGAGTTGTGAGAAGCAAATCTTGAAATAGCTAAAGCGTACTCTGGGCAGTCTGCAGATATAATGCACCAATAGCTGAATCCATTTCCAAAGACAACATGAGTTTGAGAAAACTATCCTCCTGGACGTTTTAAAGAGATGGGGACATCTGTAAGATTATTTCATGAGATAACTCTACTAGGGTCTTTCCTTAAACTCCATGCATAGTACTCTCTTGCTATTTTACATGTATTTCTATTTACGTAAACTGAATGCATTATGAATAGGAGTTTGCTGTAATCTTTATTTTAATCGAAATATGTAACAATTTGAACTTTAGGTTACAAAATTCTGAAATTTAAAGAAAAAACTACTCATGTCTATCATTTGAGTTTTGGCAAAGATGACAAAGGAACATGTTTAATAACTATATGGTTTCTCTTCTGGTAGTATGAAGACTGCAAGTTCTGGTCTTTGATGGAAATATTCAAAATCTAGTAGTAATTTCTGTCTGCTATAATCCATCGCAACCTCTTCTTCCTGCCACCTGTCTGTGTTGATGACTTTGAAAGCTATGATTTAAATTGTTGTCCTACTCTAACCATGTCAAGCTTTTACTTAAATTATGGAAAACTTAGTTTATAGTTTGATTCACATTAAAATTTAAAGCTGCACAAATCTGTTGTTTGTTGTTTTATAATATATGAATCAGCAACCTCTTCAATATAAATGCACTTTATTTGATATTCTAGTATATAGATTGTCTTCTGTATGCCTTTTCTCCAAAAGAGGAGTTTCAGATTGAGTAAATACAGTTAAAAAGTCATTCCTATTGGGAATCAGGTTTTGAAAGGGGGTTAAAAGGAAGGGAAGAACCTGTCCTAATTGGGAGCCGCAGGAAGGCGTATCCTTGTTGGGTGCTGGCAGAAAGCGTGGCTACACTCTGAAATGTGCCTGGTGCGCGGCATCCTAGCGAAGGGGGCTCCAAGCCAAGTGGTGAAGGTGCCATGTGGTTTCTTCTCGTTTCTAGAAAATGCAAGACCCAAGGGTGTAGTCACGGGAAAGACTGATAAACAAAAAGAAACCAGAACCTGGTGGTTTGAAATTGTCAGCCTCTGAAGAGGCAAAAGATGCTAAAATTAAGAAATGTCTTCTGAAGGAAGTTCACATTCATCATGACTTTTCTTAGCACCGTGCCTCTCAGGTAGCTGGTGGCAAAATCACATTTATATCTGTTATTATTATTTGACATTAGAGTTGAATTGAACCGGTGTGAGATGCCTTTTATTTCCACCTCAACCATAGGCCGTAAGCTGTTTGAGACTAGGCTGTTTCAGGAAGCTGAGAAGCAAACATACCGTAGAAAAAGGAACCCTATTGATGGAGCCTCAGTCTACCCTGCTGTATCCTGCAGAGTAGGTGTTTCCTTCAAAAGTAAGCAAATACCTTAGGTGTGTGAAATTAACACCTCACTTAGCAGATGAGGACATCGGACAGAACTCTTTAGTAGCATAGCAGGAAAGAATGCCCGCCATCTCTGGTTTAGCCAGGGACATTGAATACAATCTTTGGTATCAAATATAGAAAATTCTAGTGATTAAATGAATTGAGGTTTGTTACTGCAACAGGCAGTGTGCATTTCTTTAAAAACTCCTGTACCATTATAGTAATTTATTGCCTTATACTACATTTGTGTTTCCTAGTATCACAATGTTGTTTTAGTAATTTAAAATGAATCAGAGCTCTTCTGTGCATTTTTCAATAAAATTAACTTTTAGATCTCTTAATTTAAATAATTTTATTACCTCTTTGGATGAATTCTACTTTTCTTCAAAATATATATTTGGTTAGCATGGCTTCTTATAACAAGGTTTTCTCATGTCGATGTTCATTTCTTACTGTTGTCCATTGTTCTTTGGGAATCTTACAGTGCCTGTACCAACCAATGTGAAAATTGAGGCCTATAACTGGAATCCTGACGTACGTTGGGATTACCCGCCCATGCCAGAGACACCTGTTTTCACTGTACAGGTAAAGACATACAGGTGAGTGTTACTCTTCAGTACTTTTTATTCTGTATTTGTGTAGGTCTTTGCATAGATATTCCATAATGCTCTGTGTTTTCTTCCCTCATCCTTCCTTCCGATGTGGCAAAACTTCCTGAACTGCTTGCAGACTTCCAGAAGTCCTAAGGATACAATTAGTTATTTTCAGAATACTTCCTGCCACTTAGTTCTTCTTCCTGTCAAAATTAAAGTGCACAAGTATCACTAATTTCCAATATTTTAAGGCACGGCAAATAAAGCTCACAGTTCTGTATTAAAAGTAATGATGTGCTCTTACTTCTTATAGTGTATATGTAATGTGTTGGATTCTGTAATTAAGTAGTGATCATGTTAATAGAATGTAAAATTGCTTACTGAGCAGATTTTAAAAATTACATGTGGTATATGGTTTGTAGAGGTCTTAAAATTTGAGTTGAGCCTCTTTATTGTGAAGGAATTTGTAGTATTTGTCAACAAAGTAAGGGCTTCCTACTTTGCCTAACTTCTCCATTCTATTCTTATTCAGCTCCTTCTACCAGCTCCCTGCTATGAATGAAAAGCAGAGCATAGACAGAGATGGTTCAAGCTTATAGATTAATAAAAGTTACCTTTGTGTTTCTTTATTTGTCTTCATTTTAGGAAGGGAATATGGATTGATGCCTGCAGTACCTCTCATCATAACTGTAATATCTTTTCCATGATGGATGATCCATCAATCGGTCTATGGGCCAGAGTGAAAGCTAGGCTTGGACAGGAAGAATCGGCCTATTCAGAGTCAAAAGAATTTATTTTGTGCAAAGAAGGTGAGTAGAATCTATACATATCTACATTTTGAATTTGAAAAGACTTACACATGTCTTCTGTACATATTTGCTTTTATTAGCAGTTGCTAAAAATTATTACAACGCCCAAGAAATATGTGGAGAAATTTAGGGAGTTCATGTCTTCCTCATCTCCCAGGCCCCAGAAGATGGGGTAAGAGGTGCCCATTGCTTTCCCCCTACTAGATCGTTCCTGATCTACTCCATACAGATATGGATTAGCGCTGTGCAACTAGACTCCGTGTCTTGTCTGTCATTCCTTTCTAAGTCAGGTTCACTGAGGACTTTGGCAGCTGCTATCTTTCTTCCTCTCTGCCTTAAATCTTCAAGGCCTAAGGGAGTTTTAATCCCAACCTCATACATTAAAACAGTTTTAGAAGGGCTGGCTGACTGGCTCAGTTGGTTAAAAGCTCGCTCAAGAGTGCGAGCTGAGCTCTGAGCAACGGCGGTTCAATGCCCAGCCGAAGCTGAGCTGCCGCTGAGCAGGATGGCTCAGCTAAAATAAAACAAAACAAAACTGGGCCGGCCGAGTGGCGCCGTGGTTGGGAGCTGGCTTGGGACGCCAGTGGCCCTGGTTCAGATCCCATGTGTGAGGGCCAGTGACACTGCCCTCCAAAAAAAACACACCGTTTTAGAGTTCCGTAATCTCATCAACCCCTTTGATTTTCAGCTCTACACACTTCCAGCCCAGCCATTCCCATCTATACCTGATCTTTGTTATCTCTTCATGCTCTGGATCTTCAGTGCCTTTTCGTCTTTTCCGAGTGACATCCTACGTTGTAGCCCTCATACCCTCATTCCTGAATAAATGAAGCCTTTACTCACCTCCCTAGTCTTCTAGTCCTTGGTGGCTTGTCTTCCAGCGTCACTTCCTTCCCTGTTCAGCTTCATGCTTCCTTACTTCAACCACTGCCTTGTTCTCCTGCTTTTCAGATTGCACCTACTGGGTATCTCCCACAGCCCTTTCCGTACTTGCCTTTGAAATAGTTTTATTCCCCAGAATTCGCACCTTTGTTGTGTGATAACTATACCACCTGTGTGTCAGATTTTTGCCACATGGATTTGTCAAAGGAATGCTGTGTGCTTGTATGTTAGACCCCGAGGAGACATTGGGGAATAAAAACAGACCTACCAGGCACAGGGTAGGTATATAATAAATATCTGAAGAAAAGATCAGTGTTTCACCAACAAAGTGCAAAACATCAAAGACACGTAATGAATATTTGTTGAATGAATGAATATCTACTTCTGATTTTCACAAATTGAATGTATTTATCAAACTTTTATATATAACCTTTATGCCAGACAGACATCCATAGATGTTGGAGATGCAGAGAGTTTTGGTGAGGGTTCAGAGATAACTAAAATGCCTTTTCTGCAATGTTTCTTAGAAAACTGTTTTGTGTTTGTTTTTTTACTTAAATCTAAAAACCGAAGAAAAAGGAAAAACTAACATAATAGAGATTCTATTATGTCAAGGATTTTTTACCAAGATTTCATGACGAACTCTTTTTCGTTAGGAATAGAAATGAATTTAAAGTGTTAAAGAGGAGGTTAGATTAGATAAGAATACTTCTTGCCTGAGGAGATTTATTAAGCATTTCTGTATTAAGGTCACACAGAATATCATAGATCTTTTTGAAATAGTTTAAATGTGGTTCTTCTTTAGAACAGCAACAAAAAATAGAGTAGGTTGATTGATTTTGATAACTAATATAATGTACTCTAAAATTTCAGGGCCAGTACTAAATTTATTTCTTTGTTGTGCCCCCTCCCCAGGGAAGGTTGGACCACCTAACCTGAGTGTCAGCCAGAAAGAAGACCAAATTATTATTGATATATTTCATCCTTTAGTTATTGTAGATGGACAAGATCTGGAAGCCATATATGATGATGACAGTAGTTGTTATTCATTCATGTACAAAGTATATGAGCGAATAAGTGGAAGTGAGGTATGTATCTATTTCATGTTTTTCAAAATGGAAATTTTTCTGCTGCTAGCATAAGTTGTTTGTGCATGTAGTATAAGAAAATAGAATGCTTAGGACTATTCAGGCAGGACTCATGGATCCTACGTTTTGGTAAAAAAGAAAAAAAGAAATAGATGAATGCTTTTGAAGGGAATTAGTGTTGGTATTTATCACTAACACTGGCCATGTAAGCACATTGAAGTGTTTTCTTTGCCTTGTTTCGCAGCATGACCCTAATATACGGATTTTAACTTGTATAGTTTCATTTCTCCACTGGTAAGATGAGGATAATTCTAATCTTTTTCTTCCTCATTGGTAGTAATGTAAAATCATACGAGGCTCTAAGTGCAGTCATTGTTTTTCAAAGAAAGCTAATAGTACTTACTACTGTGGGGATGTAATTACATTCTGGCACTGTTGTGCAGACCACACTTTGATTAGAACTATTCTATTCCATCCATTCTCCATAGGGCTGCCGTTCCTTTATTTTTTGTCAAGCATGTGTTCTGTGCCTTCTGCAACAGGAGAGAGCAGTGAACACTACAGACAAATCTCCAGTGATGACTGCTATGGAGAAAAACAAAGCAGGGAAGAGGGAGGGGAGCAGAGTGGGGGGCAGTAGTGGTTCTCAGTCGGGTGGTCAGAGCAGGCCGCACTGGGAAGGTGTCACTGGAACCAGGGCTGGAGGAGGTGAGCTCCATGGATAATGATGGGGAGAGTGTTTCAGGGAAAGACCCTACATAAGGACACTGGGCAGGTGAGGGGAGCAGCAGAGCTGCACAGAGTGGAAGCAGCTGAGGTCAGAGGTCACTGGGGCCACAGAGGGGTTTGACATTTATTCTCAGTGAGATATTGCACGCCGGGAGAGATTTAAGCAGAAGAGTGATGTCTGATTTAGGTTTTAAAACATCACGTTGGTTGCTAGTAGAAGTCTCTTTCTAAAGTGCAAATCTAGCCATATTACTTCTCTGCTTAAAATCCTGTACCAAATCCCCATCAGCTACAAAATGGTATCTAAACTGTCTTTCATGGCTTGGCCTACAAGACCTTCATGATTGGGCCCCTTGCATCCTTCCCAGCTGGCTACCTGTGGCCTCATTCCTTCCACCTTATTTTTATTCATGCTTTGGTGAACTGCTTGCTGTTCTTAGTTCCCTGCACCTAACATGCTCTTGCATAAACTGTCCTTCTCCAGGTTTTTCCTTTGGCAAATTTCTACTCAAGTTTTAGTGTTCAACTGGCATACCATCTCCTCTTTGAATTCTTTTCTGACACGGTAGACTATTTCCTCCTCTAAGGTCTAGATGTTCCTAATTCCTTATAGTAGTCCTCTTGCAGCAGCTCTTACTCTCTTACGTTTCTCTTATGTCTCTTCTATACCCTACAATAAATTATTAGAGGTCAGGCACCACTGTCCTGCCTCTGTCTTCAGGCCCGGGTGATCCACGCACTTTGGCTGGTTGAGTGAATGAGAACATCGCAGAGGTTGCTTCAATCCCTTCTATGTATTACTGCCAAGAGATTCTACAGCCTTTGCATGATACCTTTATTATTTTTCATCTAAGATGTTTTTCTCTCTCACCAGCTAAGTTTCTAGCACTATTGAAAAAAGGACTGGTGGACATTTGTTGACTTAACAAGTAACAGTGAACATTCCTGCTATTTGAGTTTCTAAATGTATCCCTATAAAGAACATTTTAATGGATACCAAGCATCATGCTGTGTGGAAGTAAGAAATTGACTTGCTGTCAACACTGTTTTCAGACATGTTCAACATTCATCATATATATATATATATGTTTTCCCGAGGGGTTTCACCACTTTAAATGTGATTTTTTTTTTTTTTTTTTGCAGATTAAAAGGAGCCATGCATTTTCATGTTTCTTTTTCCCCACTTCCAGACCACATATAGAAATTACACACATCAGGAAGATGATTGCAACGAGACTCAGTGCCACCTAAGTATTCCAGTGTCTTCAGTGAATGCCGAGTACTGTATTACAGTTGAAGGAGTCTCAGATAGATGGCCTGTTAAAACTGAAAAATCCAAAGAAGTCTGTATCACCACTCTGAGTCATGAGAGCATAAGAGGTAACTTCTTGCCACTTGTTCCTAATAGAGAAAGTGGAAACTAACATAGGGTAATGTGACAAGAGGCAGTTTGCAATTTCAGTAAATCTCTGCTCTTTTAAAAATAGTTCCATTCACAGAGAAGTTCAAAATTAAAAATAAGACCATTTCTCAGGCATGAAGATGTAAGACAACCAATTTGTAAAGCCATGTGATACCCTTTTGACACAGGAAAGAAAAAAATAGAATAAACACATAAAACTATGTGCATAAATGTCTGCATTTCAGGATTACGCACAATATAAGTCAGTTTATTACTTCAGTATAGCAAAATGTTACATATTCATTAAAATGTTCCATATGGGGACATTAAGCCTAAAAACGAGTAACAGGAATGTTGATTAAACTTGAGTGACGTGGACTGGACAAGCACTAGAAACTAATATTCAAAAATAAATATAGATTAGTTTAAATAATGAATTATGGGTCACTTTTATAACATGTTAAAATGATTATTTTTAATCTTTGTGTGTGGGGATATATATAATAGATCTTTAGAATTGGCAGTCTCGTGTCAGGTACTGTAACAAAAATTTGGGCCTTTGAGCTTTTGAAATTTAAATGTTCATTGTAGGTAATTTGTAAAATATAAAAACCTAGAAGAAAACAAAATTATTTGTAGTTCTACCAGCCAAACAAATAGTTACTCACCGTTTGGTGGGTTTTTCGCCATTCTGTTTTTCTCTTTTTCTACATAGCCATGGTCAATTTGTATATATAATTTTATATACTGCTTTAAGCACATGTTATATTTTTCCATATTATTTCACATAATTTACTAAAACTACTTTTTAATGTATGTAGAATATTTCATCATGCAGACTGTATTCAATTGAATGTTTTCCCATTTTTGGACTTTTAGATTATTCATATAATATCCATATTTTTATATGACAATCTTGCTATAATGTATGTCTTTGTGTGTATATATATTTTTTCAATTGTTAGGATGTTTTTAGAATATATTTCCTAGGTTAAAGTACAAACATTTTGTGGAACACATGTCTTTTTGAAGAATGGAAATCTAGGCTGAAGAATCAGACCAAACACCTAAAATTTAATACTAGTACCATTTTTTTTTTTTTTTGAGGGCCCTCATATGTGGGACCCGAACCCGTGCTGCTGGCTTCCCAAGCCAGGGCTTAACCACCGTGCCACTCGGCCGGCCCAATACTAATAACTTTTAGGCCATTATATGAGAGTTTCAAATAGGTGACTTAAAATATTGGTGCATTTTGTGCTAGTTTTCATTATGCTATTTTGAAAAACAAAATCTTAAAATACACAAAATCTTGAAAATAATGCAAATGCCACAGATTTATAACAACAACAACAACAAAAAATCCTGAATTAGAACCTGGGCCGATATTGTGGCCACATGGTGGCACCATGGTGGTTCATAGCAGCCGTCTCTGCCTGCATCTAAGCCCAGTGCAGATTTAGTTATGTACTTAGTTTTCACTTTTATTACTGTAATAATTTGTTTCCACATCCTGTAACAGGTGTGATACAAGTATTCATTGAGTAGTAACTTCCAGAATGACTGTTCTAAAGAAGTAATTATGGAATAGAAATTAAAGGCAGTGAAATGCCATGAATGGAGGCCAAACACCACCACTCTATGTTGGTACTGTTGGTTTGGGGGAGATGACTATGAAAAAAAGTACTGCAGATTGGGTAATGAGAAGAAAAAGCAGCATTAGAGACAAATGCACAACAGTGATTCCAGATGTATGTGCTCTGAAACAATCTTCCCTATTTTACATTATTCTTTATACCCAGTTTGCAGTCAAGGGGACTTATTCCTGCATGTGCATATGTGTATATCTGTGTATCCTTATAAATATTTGTGATCTTAAATATAAAATGTTATGAAATTCTGAGGAGTGAGACTAAATTATTTTAAGAGTTACAGAAATTGTCAGAATTTATTTCTAATGAGATATATTTTAAAAATTCTTACTTTGCCTCTTTAAATGAAAGATAAGCATAACTCTGGAAACACCCTATATTTGGGGCTGTATGAAAATTGTTAGGAAAACGCTATGTTAACCACATTGTGTCATGAAAGTACAGTCAAAGAAAGTCAGGAATTATGGAGCCGGGAGGACTCATGTTACCACCTAGGACAGGGACCTGGGTTCCTCCTCCTCTCTCCTCACTTCTGTGTCCATGTCCTTAACACTCTGACCTTGTTAATTACCTGCTGTGTAAATCTATTCAAGAATAGCTCTAAGACTTTATAACTAGTTGATGGATATAGCTGTATTCCATCTTAATTCTAATTTGTGATTTTTCCCTTCTTTAGATTCTGTTTGGATTCCAGTTGTTGCCGCTGTCCTACTCTTTGTGGTACTTACCCTGGTAATTCTATGTTGTAACATTAAGAAGATGAAGCCACGTAAGAAAGAAAACATCATGTTACCCAAGTCATTGGTAATGTATTTAAATACCCTTCTTTAATTATATACACGCAAATGTTAATTTGAACCTATTTGATAGTTCCTTAAAAATTCTCTTTAAAAGCAGAATGATGTTCCGCACCATGTCACCTACATCAGTCACTCAATCTAACACCAACACCACATATTTTTCACTAGGCACCAGGTACTTTTTTATGCATGTGGCAGAAGCAGTTAGCCATGTCTGTTAAAGAGCTTAAAGTCCAGTGGGAGAAAAATACAGGTATTCAGTGGGTGTACAGTGTCATAGGTTCCAAAACAGAGGTTTGTCTACATGTCCACTTTAGGGGGTGGGAGTCGGTTGTGGCTTTCCAGAGGCCGTGATGCCTGAGCAGCCTTGAGGGACAGATAGCAGTTCATCCAGGTACTTAAGGATGGTGTGTGCTGAGATCCAGCATCAAGAAAGCATGGCTTTTGAAAATCTGCAAATACAAAAATACTTTGTTATGGTTGGAGTATAGAAGGAAAGATGGCCAAAAGTGAGACTAAACTAGAAGTTTGTCATTTGAATGTCTAACATTTAGAAGCTTTGTATGATGAAAAGAACAGTTAAAGGGTAAAAGAATGGTAGCTTTTTGAATGAGATATTGTAGAAATAATATCTGATATTCAAAGGACACATTTTAATTTGTTATGAATATACTGTATTTCAGTGAAGTGGATAAGAATTCCCAACAATTAGTAGGCAATTCACAAATGAATTATATTACTCTTCCTCACTAGTAATTAAGCACAAAGCAACTTCGCATTATGTCACATTACACACAGTAGAGAGAGAAAAATAAACCTCAGTATTCAGGAATATTAGTATTGGTAAAACTGATACATGTTGGTAAAAAGTCATATAGCTCTGGGTAGAAAGATAAGAATACGATGAGCATACAGCATCATAGTTCCTTTAACATGCCTCACCTTTGGACTTAGTCATTCCACCTTTCAGAATTTATTCTAAAAAAATAATTTCATAAATATAATGACATGTAAGAATATTTTTTCAACATGTTCTGTAAATAGTAAACATTGGAAACACTTTAACATTTACTATTAGAAAAAACTTTTAGTCATCAGTGTATAGCAATTACGAGCCAATGAAAATGATAATTATGAAGGCAAATGGTTAAATTATTATATAAGTAGCTGTACTCCCATTACAAGTGTAACATGCATACATGTGAAAGGTAATACATAAAGTGAACATATATTGCTGAGATAGTAACTATTTAAAATTCTTGTTTTTTTTATTGTATTTGTTTTGATAATTTATTTTTAATTACAGTTGATGTACAATATTACATTAGTTTCAGGTGTACAACATAGTGATTAGACATTTGTATAACTTTTGAAGTGATCACCTGGCCAAACCTAGTACCCTTCTGACATAAAAATCCTTGTTTTTAATCTTAAAATAGTATACTATTATCTTAAATATATGATTTAGTGGTATGTTTAGTTGTTCATTAGCCTTAGACCCTTGTTTTTTGTTTTTTGAGATTAGGCACTTAACGTTTAGTAATTTATTGTTTTTATCATTGATTCCTCTTCTCTTAGCTGTCTGTTGTAAAAAATGCCTCTTCAGAGACAAAATCAGAATCAAAATATGTATCACCCGTCACCTATGAACCAATTATCCATGAAAATGAGAAGGTAAACTGTGAAGAACAGTTGTCGTCAGCAACAATTTCAAGTATGCATACTGAGGACAATCCAGGAAAAACAGAACATAGAGAAGATCTTTCTAGTGAAACAGAAGTGGTGACCATTGAAGAATGTACTTCTGACCTAGTCCCTGGCAGCTCCCTGACCCCAGCCGTCAGAGAGGATTCTGCCCACTCAAGTAGGAGTAACCAGTCTGATCCCGGCAGCGTCGCTTTAAACTCTTACCACTCCAGAAATGGTTCTGATAGTGGCCTTCAGGAATCAGACAGTTTATCTGACTCAGAATTTCCTCGAAATACTAACACTGAAATAAAGACAGGAGGACAAGAGTCTGTCCTACTGAGAAATACTGTCACCTTCTCTGGGTATGATAAACCACACGTGTTAGTGGATCTGCTCGTGGACGAAGGTGGTAAGGAGTCCTTGATTGGTTATAGAGTCACAGCCGATTCCAAAGAGTTTTCGTAAGATCAGCCAGCTTGAAGGATCTGCTTGTCCTGAATGGTTTTTCTGCTTCGATTTCATGGAAAGATCACGTTTCCAGAAATGGTATCTCATTGGTACTAACCAAATGTAGCACCTTCATTTAGGTAAAAGTGTAAAGAGCCTGTTAGGCACTGTCACATGTGGCCTGAAAGCTGCAAAGACTTTAAAAAAAAAAAAAAAAAGAAAAACAACTGTTGTTGCATATAAACCTTTTGCTATATACAGGCTAGCAGTAACAGTGACTACCCTCTAATAACCCCGCCTCCTGTGATAGTGGGCGATACCCCAGGGTCCTTTCTGACCACTTCAGGAGATAAAATGGACTTTTTCTTTTCTGTGCCTCCATATGTTTTGGGTTTTTATTGGTGAACTTATGTATATAGTATTTTTAAATGATCGCCTTCAGAAAAAATCCTGAAAGCTTTCAAATCGCATTTAAAATCGAATTCATACCAATAGACTTAATAAAGAGTATGTAAATAGAAATACATATATATTTTTTTATGGGACATTGCATTAAGATTTTTAAATAAAGAATTTTTTAAATTCTTTTTTTGTGTTCATTTATTCAAGCACTCAGGCAGTTAACTCGACTATGTGTATTTTTTTGTTTCTATGCATTAATGCTATAGAATCATTTTCTAATAGTTCATATGTATAAAACAGTTCTAAAAATAAACTTATCTTTAAAAATGTTCCTTTTATGTCTGCATTTCAATATTTGTCACCCAGTGTGCAGACCACTGTTCCAAGCTGTTTGGGGAAAAAGGCAGATTTCTCTGTAGAGTGTGTGGATTGAGCAGTCTCTAGCATAAAGATGGTTCTCAAAACCATAGGAGTGGGTGAGGGAGCCCTGAGAAACATGTGGTGTGAAGAGAGAATCCACAATGAGACGCAAACCAAGACCTAATATCTATGTTATACAAGGAATTCCTGGGAATTACTAAGAGGATAGGAATTTTAAGATTCAAATTAACTGACAAAAAATAATTGAGATACAACTGATGTGAGTAAATAAAACATGGAAAAATATTGCTCACTTAAAAGGGCAAATTAAACTATTTTATTAGTGGGAAAAAATGTCAAATACTGGTGAGATTTCAGGGAAACTAGTATACTCACTTATTTGGGGGACAATGTCTTTGTGAATTTTTTAACTGATGTGAGTACATATCACATGTAAAAATATATATCCTTTACATATCCTTATTCTGGAAAACTAAAAATCCCTTAAGACAAATGAAAATTTGGACACATTAAAATGAGAAGAAAACCAAAATACAAAAATAATTGAAATAGCCAAGTTACTCTCTCCAAAAGAATTGTGCTAATAGGTTTTACTGCCAAATGTGAATGGAATATCTGCTTTTTTACCTTGATACCAGCCTTTTTAATCTCTTCCAGTCTTACAGGTAAACCATTTTAGTACTTCATTTGCATTTCTTTAATTAGTAAAGTTGAGCATATTTTATAAAGTATTTTTTTCTTCTATTACTTGACTGATCTTGTCCTCTGTTCATTTCTTCCTGGGCTGTTTATGGCTTTTTTAATTGACTGCTCTTTTTCATGAGATACACAGTTTATAATTCCTTGCCTTTTGACTAAGTCTCTTACCACATAGATATTAAAATGTTTATAAGGTCAAATTTGTTCATCTTTTGCATTCTTAAAAACCCTTTCCCAAGAAGATATACATTTTCACCCATGTTTTCTACGTTTGGGGGCCATTGTTTGTTTCATTTCTACATTTAATTCTTTAAAATTCATCTATTTTTTTTTTTTCATATAAGGAGATAGGGATCCAACTTTACTGTTTTGGCTTCTAGGGCTGCCATAATAAATCACCACATCCTTGGGTGGCTTAAAACAGCAGATGTTTACTCTCACCACTCAGAGGCAGGGCCAGGTTCTGGGAGAAGGCTCTAGGGGAGTATCCTTCTTTGCTTAGCTTCTGGTGGCTGCTGGCTGTCCTGGTCTTCCTTGACTGATAGCTGCAACATTCCAACCTGTCTCTCGTTACATGGCTTTCTTCCCTGTGTGTCTCTGTGTCCAAATCTCTCTCAGTACAGACACTAGTCTTGAATTAGGGCTACACTAATCCAGTATGGCCTCATCTTAATTTGATTAGATCTACAAAGACACTATTTCCAAATAAGATCACATTCATTGGTACCAGGGGTTAGTACTGCAACATGTCTTCTTGGGGGACATAATTCAACTCATATTTTAACTTGATAAATTAGTTGTCCTAATACTATTAAATCATCCCACTTTTCTGTGCTGATTTCAAATGTCAAATTTTATGCCAAACTCCCGGGACTGTTTCATTGTTCTCTATTTTCTTGGATTTGCATCACACTTTTTAAATTATAGCTTTATACTGGGATATATTTTAACTTTTTGAGGTTCTCCCATTTCCCTAGAGCAACATAACTACTACTAAATTGGTCGAAAACTGGCAACTGTGGTAAATATTTAGCCTCATGGGAGTTGGATTAATCTCTGCCTTTTGGCCCTAAGAGTCAATGTTTCCCCCTTATGTTAACTAATAAGGGGATCTTCTTTCTGATACAGTTGTGCTTCTTAAATATTTTCCCTAAATTACTACTGATTACAAAAACTGGTGTTAATTGCATCATCATTTCATGACAAGTTTAATTATCTAAGATTATTGTCTATGTCACAGTTAAAATGCTGGTTTTCATGCCTAAGAAGAATATGAATATTGTAGATGACTTAGAAAGTAAAATCCAGCTTTGTAGGATGATTAGTCAGCTTCACCTATGAGGTGCAATATTTGCTCTGCATTTCCCCCTCTTATGCCTCTACCTTCTGGAGCTTATGAGAGCTATCAATCGGGAATGAACAAAAGAACAAAAGAACAAATGTATAATTATTGAACTGTTTTCAAAAATACCCTATCTCACTTCATCTTTATAACACCCTGTGTGGGGTAATTGCTATTCCCATTTAAGATGAGGAAACTGACTCAGTAAGTTAAGCGACTTGCCCAGTGAGTGATAGGTTGAGGATTCTGCCTCCCATGCTTTTTCCAATAAATCTGTCTAAGAACTTAGAGTATGTTTTCTGGGATGCATAAGCTGCGTTAAGAGACTATAAAAGGAGAAATGTTTTACAGATAGTTAACATTTAAAGGGGAGGGGGAGGAAAGCAGTTAGAGGAAGATAAAGCCAGAGATCGATATCTGAGGATTATCCTTGGCAACAAGAAGATGGAAGGAGGATAGCCCAGTTGCATGGAACCACCCATTAAAGATCATTGCTTAAGTTTGGGGGATACTTTGAGATTCTCTAGAAAGCTCTGCAACCCAGGAGCTGAGGCATAAGCACTAACATTTCAGAGTTGCTTTTTTTTTTGAGGGCAGTGTCACTGGCCCTCATATGTGGGACCCGAACCGAGGCCGCTGGCTTCCCAAGCCAGCGCTTAACCACCACGCCACTCGGCCAGCCCACAAGCACTAACATTTATTGAATCCCTATTATGTTCCAGGAACTATATTGAATGTTTCATTTGTGCAACCTAATTGCCAAGACTCCATATTACCTCTTTTTGATAAGGAAAGAAACTAAGGCATGGAGAAGAAGAGTAACTGCCATATCGTCACATAGCTGGTCAGTGCAAAGCCACTTTTTCAAAATGAGGAGAGTTACTGGGGATTGCCAGGCTAGAGGCTCTTGGAAGGAGAGAGAATCCAGAGTACCACTGAGTAGAGGGTTGACCTGGCCCTTCTGCTGGTAAGAGGTCAAGAAAGGCATATTGAAGTGCGTGGGCCAGAGCAACAAGCCATCACTGATACTAACACTCTGGTTTAGAGATTTTGGCTGGAGCAGCGGGGGCGGGGGGGAGCTCTAAATTCAAAATCTCAAAGATGGGTCAATTTCAAATGATTAGATGGTCCCAGAAATCTCTTCTTTCAGCCAACATTTATTTAGCACCTACTAATATCCAAGGATACTGGTGGTCTCCAGTCCTGAATATGTGTAAGGCACTGGCTAATTAAAAGGAGGGGCTCTGAAGTCAGACCCTTGCGTTAGAACCCTAACTTTGCTCCTCACCAAGTGATTGGAAGCCTGTTAACTTCACATCTCTTAGCCTCAGTTTACTATGAAGCAGGGATAATAACAGCCCTTCATACATAGTATGATTATGAGGTAATCTCAGAGAGCCCTCAGCATAGTACTTGGCCCACGGCAATCACTTAATAAAAATTAGTTACCGTAAGTGTGGGAAGGAAACAATCAAATCATTAAATTCATCACAAAACAGACAAATGTGACAAAGGTAAAGCACAGGGTACAGAAGGAGCATAACAAGGGCACTCATGAGACGGGGATCCCATCAGACTTGAGGAAACTTAAGCATAAGTTAGATGGTAGGTGCAGTGAGAGGGAGTTGGAAGGAACTTCTAAATCAAAGGAGTGATGAATGTAGGACCCTGAGCTGCAGTTTGGTGTTGTTGTTTTTTCATATTTTAATATAAGGATATATTTTTTAAAGATTTTATTGGGAATTGGGGGAGGTAAATAGCCAAGTTATTGTCCTTCAGTCTTAGTTGTGGAGGGTGCAGCAAGCTCAGCTCCAAGTTCAGTCGAGCCATTCAGCTCAAGGTGCTGTGTGTGTTCTATTAGTTTCACTTGGGCATAGCCACATCCCATGTGGGATTCAAATTGGCAGCCTTGTTAAGAGCGCATGCTCTATCCCCTGAGCCACCCAGGCGGCAGCTCAGCTCAAGGTGCTGAGTTTAGACTTTAGTTGTGGGCAGGCATAGCCCACCATCTCAAACAAGCAACCTTGTTGTTAGGAGCACATACTCTCACCAGCTGAGCCATCCTGCCACTTGGTGGCAGCTAAGCGGCAGCTTAGCGCAGGCGCAACTCACTGGCCCATGTGGGAATCGAACTGGTGATCCTGTTGCTCAGAGCTCGCACTCTTGAGCAAGCTCTTAATCAACTGAGTCACTCGGCCGGCTTGAAGGATATTATTATTATTATTTTAAGATTCTGTTGGGGAGTGAGGGAGGGGAACAGCATTGGGGAACTGGGGAAGGGGAACAGAAAAGTTGTTGTCCTTTGTTCTTCAGTCTAGCTGTGGAGGACATCGCTTCACTAGCCCATGTCGGTATCATCATTGCGCTCTTCTCAGGTGAGGCAGATAGGTCGCCGGCCTCTGGACAGCCGCTCACAGCAGCTCTTTGCAGTTCACACCAGCTGCCAGCCTCTCATGCTGGCTGCCGGCCACTCACTGTAGCCTATGGCAGCCCACTGCACCAGGGGCTGCAGCTATGCCGTCTGGAAGACTCACAGCAGCCCAGCTCCAGGTGGAGCTGTTTTTCACCATCTTAGCTGTAGAGGGCAGTGTTACTGGCCCTCATATGTGGGATCCAAACTGGGGCCGCTGGCGTCCCACACCAGCTCTTAACCAATGCTCCACTCAGCCAGCCCAAGGATATTATTTTTAATTCTCTTTCTTTCTCTTCCATTTGAAACTGCTTTCATCCTCACAGATCAACAGTGCCATCAAGCAGAGTCAAGACTCACCATAGGAAGTATTGCTTCTTATAGGCAAAAGATAAATAAATGGCTTTGTTTTGCACTGACCCAGATAAGGAACAATCTAAACAGAGATGTTACAGCTTCCGCAGTTTTTGTCCCCAACCCAACTACCTCAATATTGACATTTTATTATCATTTCTTATTCCAGATTTTCTCCACTTTAAACCTTCCAGTAGCCTCCCCTTCCCTCAGAACGCATCCAAAGTACATGTCATGTAGTCCAAGGTCTTTGGCTCTGACCCCTGGGTGCTCCTGACCTCATCACCAACACCCTGCCCCTTGTTCCCTCTACTCCAGCCACTTGGCCTCTTGTTCTTTTGTCTGGGCTTAGCTGTTCCCTGTGCTTAGACCATGCTTCCCCCACATCTGCACGGCTCCCTGCCTCACCTGACTCGACTACATAGACAGTGAGGCCCTCCCTTTCTTTCTATCTGGAAGAGCACCTTCTTAGCATTCTTTCTCCTGACACCCTACTTTGTCTCCACAGCACTGATTGCCATCTGATGAGAGAGTTGTGTGTCTGTTCACTGCCTGCTGTCTGCTTCCCACACATATGCTAGGATGTCACCTCTATAAGAACAAGAATTTAGCTAACTCACTGTTGTATTTCCAGACTTGAGGACAGTGCCTGTCATAGAGCAAGTGTTCAGTAAATATTTGTTGACGAAATGAATTGTTCACACAAACACTCTTTTAAGGTTTATCATTATGTCCATGTCAGTTTTATTCCTTTTGCAGCTGTGTGTGTGTGTGTGTGTGTGTGTGGAGAGACAGAGAGAGAGAGAGAGAGAGAGAGAGAGAGAGAGAGAGAGAGAGAGAGAGAGAGAGAATATGTCTGTTTCTGATACTCCAGAAAATCTGAAAAGTTCTGCAGAGCTGCAAAATTTCTTGCAAGCCAGAAGTGATTGAGTCAACAAAACATATGGAATGCACAGAATAAAGATGTGAGATTATAGTCAGGTGACAAAAAGCTAGGCAAGTTAGAAAAAAAACCCAGCTTTTTTATTTTGTGGGAGTACTAACCTCCATGTCCTACAAAAGCTTATCAAATTCAGTGAATAATTGTATGTCAACAATCCTGCCTGTGTTATGCCATCTACAGAACTGTTTGTTTCCATCATTTCCATTGTTCTCTTGTAACATGGAGCCAGATCTGACTCACTCTCCAGGCCTGTGGTGATCCTTTCCACCCTACAGGATTCCTGCTTGAATGTTTGGAAAACAACTCACCAAGCCTGGAGGGAGGGCTAATGTTTGTCAAGCCTCTGCAACAGGCAGGTGTTTGGCAAAGTTCTCTTATTGACCTTCTTAGCTACCTGGTGAGGCAGGTATTATGCCTTTCTTTTCCCAAGTAAAAAACTTGGGATACAGGAAAGTAGTTTTATAGGTAAACTAGGAACCAAACAGGTATAACTTAGGAATACATCATAATAGGAACTCAGAATGCAAATAAAACATGGAGGATGGCAGGGCTGAGCTTGTGGAGCTGGGGTAGCGGTAGGGTGCCCAAGGGCTCAGGGAAAAGTGTAGTTCAGAGGCTAAGAAGTCAGCCAGGAGCCAGGACATGAGAGCTTGGAGCCCATGGCAGAGTAAAAAAGGTTCATTAAACCTTTAATATTTGGATATATGGCACGCTTTAACTTTGACAACTCAGCAGCTACCTCCAGAAATAGCCTTAGGTGAAGCTGGAAATATACTCTGATAAGTTACTCATAGTGGTTACACATAATGCTACAGTAAAGTAAGACAAATAGTCGTTACATTAAAATGAAAAGAGATTTTTGGGGCCAGCCAAATGGCGTATTGGTTAAGAGTTGGCTTGGGAGCGTGTGCTCTGAGCAGCAGGGCGGTTGGTTCGGATTCCACATGGGCCAGTGATGCTGCCCTCTACAGCTAAGCTTGTAAACAACATCTCGACCTGGAGCTGGGCTGCTGTGAGTCGCAGACTACGGCATAGGCTGCAGTGGGGCTGCAGTGGGCTGCCGTGAGCTGCTGTGAGTGGATGGCAGCCAGCGTGAGTTGCCATGAGCAGCCGTCCAATGGCCAGTGACCGACTGCCTCAGCAGGGAAGAGCGCAATGATCACAATACCAATTTGGGCCAGTGAAGCGACATCCTCCACAACTAGACTGAAGAACAAAAGGACAACTTGTCTGTTCCCTTTCCCCGATTCCCCACCACTGTTCCCCTCCCCTAATTCCCCAACAAAAATCTTTGAAAAAAGAAAAAAAGAGGTTTCTTTGTTTCATTCCTCTGAGTTTCATGAGGATTTTAAAATTTTGCTTGGAAGCTCAGTGTACATCTTATTGAACAGATATGACACCTAAGCCATGTTTATCTTTGTTCATGAATAATAAATTAATACTAATTCCTCTTTCTGCCCTTCACCTTCTAGAAAGCAAAGCAATAGGAGAGGGGATTTCCAAATTGTGCATGATTGTATAAGTCAGCATCTTTTTTTTTCTCTGGAAGTCATGAAAAGCAACAATGAGAATTAAAAAGCTTTTCCACTTGTAAATTTTGTTTTTAATTCTCTTTTTCTAAACTCTTGGATCAGAAAAACTAATCTAAATTGCAAATTGCTAAAGAAAATATCTTACATCAGAGCTAAAGGAGAAGTCTATGGGATATATTTTAGAGTAAATTCCTATTGTAAATACTTGTAGTGATATAAAATAAAGAATAAAACAAATGAAATAGACATCTGATTCAAGGGTTTCTTATAAAAATAAACAATGAATTAAATAGAAAGAGGACAAAAGAAAGACATTTTAAAAGGTAAAAGAAGATATGAATGAGAATGAAAAAACTTTAAAGTAGAATATATAACTAATAACAAAATCTGGTTCCTTGAAAAAAATTAAAGCTAAATAACTAGCTAACTCAACTTAAAAAAAAAAAAAAAAGAAAACACGGGAAAATGTCATTACTCAAAATAGGATATTATAAAAGGGAAACCACAGAAATGGGAAATCGAACACATCATAAGGGAAAATTTTTCTCAACTCTGTGCAAATAAATTTAATGAATAAAATGGACACTCTTCTAAAGATAATATAATTTATAGAAACTGAACTTACAAGAGCTAGAAAATATAAACAGATTAATGATCATAGTAGAATTAGAATTAGAAAATTGCCAAAGAAATGCCACCCTCCAGAGTCCCCCTGCTGCACCCAGATGATTTCTCAGGGAAAACTATCCCACCCTGAAGAAGCTGCTAATTCCCAGGTCACACAGATTAATGGTCCAGATGAAGAGTTGGCAGCGGCAGCACCTGATGTTGCAAAGGCCAGTGTTGCCTGGCGGTGTCTGACTGAACACTAATGACTTCAGGGATCAGAGAATCTCAGCTTTCTCCCATCAGGATTCCCATCCCAGACCATAAAAAAGCAGAGAAGCATTTTCCTATTCTTTTAGCTTAAATCTTGTAAATTCATACCCATGGCTAGCTAATATCATATTCCTTTTCACTGATTTACTAGATATGCATTAAGTGCTTACTGTGTGCCCAGCATCATCCTTAGCGAAGACGTTGAAAAAACTAACAATATCCCTGACCCCATGGAGCTTAAAATATAGTGGGGGAGATAGACAGCAAGAATAAAATAAAACATAGTCTAGCAAATGATGAGAAGCTTTATGGAGAAAGATTAAGCAGATAAAAGGATGGGGACAGCTGGTGGGGAGAAGCGCTGCCCTGTTGCGTGGTCATGGAGGAATTCACTGGTAAGATAATTTCTGAGCCAAAACATGAAGGAAGTGGGGGAGTAAGCCTGGACATCTCAGGAAAAACATTCAAGCAGAGGAGACAACTAATAAAATAGGATGGGGATGTGCCTGTCATGTTTGAGAAACAGCAAAAAGACCGCCTAAGCCAGAGCATTGTGGGTTAGAAGGACAGCTGTGAGAGATGAATTTAGAGTTAACAGGGTCAGATTATAGGGCCTCGTATGCGGCTGTAAAACGTTTGATGATCATTCTGACAGAGATGGGAAGACTCAAGGGTTCTGAGCAAAGGCTCTGATCTGACATTTAAAAGGAACACTTTGGGGCTGGCCAAGTGACATATTGGTTAAGAGCTGGCTTGGGACCCCAGCGGCCCCAGTTCGGATCCCACATATGAGGGCCAGTGACACTGCCCTCTACAGCTAAGATGGTGAACAACAGCTCCACCTGGAGCTCAGCTGCTGTGAGTCCCCGGGACGGCATAGCTGCAGCCTCTGCTGCAGTGGGCTGCCATAGGCTACAGTGAGTGGCCAGCAGCCAGCGTGAACAGCTGGCAGCCCATGTGATCTGCCAAGAGCCACTCACTGTGAGCGGCCATCCAATGGCTGGCGACTGATTTGCCTTGCCCAAGAAGAGCGCAATGATGATACCAACATGGGCCAGTGAAGCGATGTCCTCCACAGCTAGACTGAAGAACTAAAGGACAGCAACTTGTCTGTTCCCTTCCCCAGTTCCCCAACGCTGTTCCCCTCCCCAATTCCCCAATAAAATCTTTAAAAAAAAAATAACAGGAACACTTTGCCTGATGCAGAGGACAGTGGCAGAGGCAGAGAGAATGAAAAGGAGGCTATGGCTACAAACCAGGCAAAAAATGATGGTGGTGGGGACCTAAGTAGTTGCAGTTGAGGGGATGACAACTAGTTGGATGATGATTATGCCATGAAAATCTTTCTAGAGTTGAAACAATGTACAGGCATATATTAGTGCATGAGCATAATGATTAATCATATTCAGTAGGTTTTTCAAGGTCAGTAAAAGAACTTGGTCAAGGACAATCAAAGCAATATTTATAGCATCTTTTATCCAGGACAATATGAGTGAAGAGCAGAAAAAGTTATCTTCATGGTAAGTCCTCTGAATGGAGATTTAAAATAATTATTAGTGTTCATAGTCCAAAAATTAATCAAAATCAAACTTGATCAGATTGCTCACTGTGGTTTTTGCCTATATTTGACAATGAAGTTCCTGTTTTTAATTCAAGTCCATAAACTATTTTGAAATGCATGAGAATTATTTCCAGAATGCAGAACTGCTTAAAGGTCATAGGTATTATTCAGCAGAATTATTGAGGGACCAGCAGACAAAAAAAAGAAGAAATCGTTTCCCAGTTTTTTGTACTACAGGTCTGTGGTTCTCTGTAGGTCTGAACGACAGAAGGGTGGTGTTCAAATGATCGTTTCTTGTGGAACTTTAAAAAGTTTTCCTGCTGCTTACCAAGTTATAGAATAAGGGGAGGGCCTGGAGCAGAAACCTAGGCCATCGGAGCCCAGTGAAGAAGTCCAGGATGCCAGGTTTTAAACACTTTTCTGATGGAGAATAAGGCCCATTGGCCCTTCACTGTAAGACACAGCTGAAGCACATGATCTCTGCTCCATGAGCATTGGCTCTGCCATCTTGTTTATTACTGAATGCCTAGCATGGTGCCTGGCATATAGCACATGCTCAGTAGATTTGAAAGACATATGTGAAATATAAAACTGAAAGCAACAGATAAACAAGACAAACAAACAAAAACTCACAGACACAGACAACAGGGTAAGAGGAGAAGGGGGGAGGTAGAAGAGGGTAAAGGGGGTCAAATATATGGTGATGGAAGGAGAACTGACTGCATGGTGAGCACACAGTACAATATATAGATGATGCATTATAGAATCGTACACTTGAAACCTGTATAATTTTATTAACCAATGTCACCCCAATGAATTTAATAAAATGAAAAGATTTGTTTGATAAATAAACAGTGAAAGGAATGAATGGCCAAATCTTCTTTAATATCATAAATCTATCCCTTTATGGAGTGAATAGTACAAATGAAGAACAATGCATGGTGATTTTATAACAGACCTCAGGCCCTGAGGTCAGCCAGACCTGATTTCCTCCCTCACTTTGGCACTACATGTGCTATAGAGCCTGGTCAGTTGCTCTTGGCCTCTGTATGTCTCTTTATCTGTAAAATCAGGATAATAATACCAACATCCTAGGCTTGATGTGACGATTAACTAAGATAATACATGGAAAGAAATTAACCCAGTGTCCCATAATTATTAGATCTTACTACTGACACTAAAGTAGCATTAAAATTACCAAAAGGAATTTTATAGAGATGGCATTTTTACAAACTATAAAAATGTTCTTCTTTTGTTATGAAAAGTTACAACTACATATACAAAAGCAGAGAGCATAATGAACCTCCATGTACTCAATACCCAGTTCCAACAATTATCAGCTCATGGCCCCCTTCCCTAGCCCCTCGGATGATTTTAAAGCAAATATGAGACATTGTGATATGTCATCTGTAATACATCAATATGTATCTCCAAAAATTCACAAAAATAATAACCAAAATCCAATGTTACACTTAAAAATAAGTAATGATGTATTAATAAGATGAATTATTGGCCTGCTGGAAGCCACAAGGAGAAAAGATGAGAATCAAGGCAGGAGCTGAGGCAAATTCTCTCCAGACCCAGCACCATGGAAGCAGCCACTCTCACTGTCAAGGTGGGCCTTTCCTGCTGAGGTTTGGGGAGGGCGGTGGGGTAGAAGGGAAGGTAGGGAATGAGTGTGAAGCCAGCATTTCATGGCTGAAGCAAAGGAGAGTGGGGGTTCCCCCATTATCTTTAATCTTACTTTTCAAAGCAAATATCATTTCATTTGAAACAATTCTGTACAAACTCTTCTGCCTCCGAATTAGTGGGATTTTAGAATTTAGTTTTATCTTTTCATCTCCCTTGAGGCACTGTTGGCAGTGTTGGCTTCTAGTGAAGATTATGATATCACTTAATTAGAGAGCTCACTGAATGGTAACAGCACTGGCTTAGTTTCTGAAATTTAACACAGCACAAAAGCTCACATGTCTTTGCGAGAACTCAGTTCTCAGTATATTCTGTGTTCTTGTCCCTTTCCCCCCAATGTCCTCTTATTTTGCTCTATTCAGTAACTCAGTGAAAACCTGATTTCATTCTCAGCCACTCTACTTATTAAACCTTCAATTAAAATATTTTTCTTTTTTTTTTTCTTAACTGGAATTTGGATCAATTTGATTGCTTCAGACAAGAGCTATTGGTGTTGGAGATACTGAACATCAACAGTTAAAACCCAGGCTATCATCTCCCCTTTAAAAACCAAGGGTAACACAAAGTCCACAGTTCAGTGGATAATATCTGTATATCAGTGAGTAAGTGAAGGATGATGCTGAGATGGCTAGAAGACAAAGCGGATCGACATGGTGCAAAGGGAACCCAAGATCTGCTGCAAGCTTCTTCTTTGCAAACATAAATTAGTGTATAAGCAATGAACACTTGACTTGGAGAAGATAAAGTCTGGGTTCAGCAGTCTGACATAGCACGGTGGCACTGGAAAACCTCGTTTTCACAAGCCCTGTGATACACTGCTCTGGCAGGGTATCTACTTTCCCTTTCAGAAGTAGGCTTTGGGAAGGCAGGGGCAATGTCTGTCTTGTTTGCTGCTGCACCCTTGCTCCTGAGAACAATGCCTAGCACATGGACTGCAGCAACTATTAAATGTGATTGTATAAATGGATGAATGAACACTGCTCCGTAATCATCACTATTCCTTATTAAAGAGGCCATTCTACCAAGAACTTAAAAGAGACTATACAAGGGGAAAAAGAAGTCAGAATATAGTTCCTCTTTTGAACTAATGAGCCTCTTTGAAAAAGAATCTTTATGACTTTCTTATGCCTTAATGTGTAATTCAAGTGCCTCTAAAAACATGTGAGGAAATATTTTTGGTAAAAAAGATGATATAATGAATCATGGGCAAAGAACAGATGACCTAGTTTGATCAGATTTCTAAGAAGATATGAAAAAGATCTAATGTTGTAGATCTCTTCCACATTGAATGAATGATTTCTCCGCATTCATCCTTTGAAGGACTCCTTTGGTTTGATGCACTCAAAATTATCAGGTTGCTGGAAACTGAGGTGGAAGGGAAAAGGAAAAGGCATGTGAGTGGGGCTCAGAGCCACCATGGACTGGGAAGGCAGAGGAGGATGGCAGGGAGCCCTGTGTAGGGCAAGAGGAGGTGTATCAGGGAGGTTAGTCAGGAAGCTTCCCAGGAGAGAGAAAAACAAGAATTAATCAGAGACCACACCTACTTTGAATCACTGCCAGGGGCCCCAATAGTTGCAACCGTCAAACACATTGCTCAAAATTGTCATGTCAGCCAAGTTCTGGTGGCTGGCAGCCATCTCTGCCTCCAGGGACAAGATACCCTTAAGATCTCAAGACCTCACATGCTCCATTCTCTCATGTATGAGCATATTTCATGCCCTACCTTGCCTGTAGTCTGCCAATCCTCAGTGTTTTGCCTTTTCACAGCTAAGGAAACCCCCGTCCCAATAAAATCAGCTTCCATATCAAAGTCCCTTACAGTGAATATTTTTTTTTGAGGGCAGTGTCACTGGCCCTCATATGGACAGTGAATATTTTTTGAAGCAATTCTTCTACTTTCATCATTTCCCTAAAATAATTCAATGTATTAAGTTTAATTGTATTTGCTTCAAGGAATTATTGGTAAACACGAGGGATGCTCAGAGTGAGAACTCCAGTTCCCTTTTCTGTCAAGAGCTGTCTCTCATTGAGGGGAACACTGCTTGTCTGACCAGTCACACTCGCAACCATGACGCCCCAACACTGCTTTCTAGGCTTCCTCCTCAGTGTCTTCCTGACCGGTGGAGTAGGTAAGTGCTTCATTTCTTTTTAATTACTCACAGCTTCATCATCTGAGTGTGCTCAAGGGATGGTTAGAAATAGCACTGGCACTCTTGGGGGCTTTGTAAAAATTTCAGCTTTCTCCTGTTGAGAAATGATTAGAACAGACATGGGGTCAGTTTTTATCTACAGCCTGAATAACTCCACATGAACTTGTTGAGTAACTACTAAAGAGGAGGCTCTCTAGGGGGTGCAAAAAACTTCATACAGGACAAACGTACGTCCAGCTCTCTGTCTCCTTAGCATCTTTTTTTTTTTTTTTTTTGCCTTCAGGGGACATGATAGCATAGTGGGTACAAGCAGTCTCCTGAGTCAGACTGAGTCTCAGCTCTGCCATTTGCTCTTTGGGAAAACTTGGGCAATGGACTTAATCCCCTGAGCCTCAATTTCCTAATCTGTAGAATGGGAATTGTACATATCGTGAGGATTGAATGAATTAATATATGCCAGGTGGTTAAAGCAATGCCTGCCACAGAATGGAAACCATAAATAACATATGAGAATTTGTTCTTGGTATTCCTGGAGGACTTTTCAAAAGTAGAGAGCATCTTATCACCCCAACATAGCTCCGTGTAAGGGGCTCCAGTAACTTTCCTAAGACTGTACAGTTGCCCCATGACTGATAACAAAAACAATTTAAGCCCCTATCTCCCAGAAATGTGTGGATTGGTGTACACTATGCCTTTGGTAATACCCAAGGACACAATTAGCAAAATACAGCAGGAATTCATGTGCTACCAAAATGATCCTGACCCTGCATCTTACCAGGCCGATAACCTGGGGCAACATACACAACTTCTTTAAGTCTCAGCTTCCCTATTGTAAACTATAATAATAAAAATAACCTGCCATATTTGGTGGCTGTGGGAATGAAATAAGATGTAAAGCTTGGAGCACAGTTCCTGATATATGTCTGATGCTCACACATGTTCAATGTTCAGTGAATGCCAGCCAGGAGGAGGGAAAGAAGGAGGAAGAGGAAGAATATCTTCAGCCTCCAGTTGTTTTGCTTCCTCCATTAGCTCCTCTCCCCCGAGGTTTTGCTCGTGGTTTTCTGTGGTAGGTGATAGGCAGGCTCCGGAATCAGAATTCCCCTGTACAAAATCAGCGTCCCTATTTGCTGCTGTGCAAGTTCCTTCAGCTCTTCACGGCTTAGATTTTTAGCCTGTAAGAGGAAGAACGCAATAGTACCTTTTTCACAGAAGAGCTGGGCCGATTGAATGAATTAATGCAGGTAAAAGCCCCGCAGTGTCTGGTACAGAGTGATTGGCTATTATCTTTGATGGTGGTAACAGTGGTAGTGTTACAAAAATGGGAGAAGAAATCCATACACAGAGGAGAGAAGGGGCACTGAGCCAACTCTCTGCATGGTAGCAAGTCAACTCTTAGGCAGCGGCTTTAGGAAATTGTGCCTGTCATCTCCTGAGAACCTCTGGAATTTTTATGTACTAAATATGATTGATTAGGTAGAGGTTTTGGTGAGCAAGATCAATGGTGGCAGTAGATTCAATCCAAGTACACAGCACCATTTGATGCACTGAAGGAGGTCCAGAAAATAAAAATAAAAACAAACACACAACAATATTAACACAATTTGGTTGGTAAAAATAAACACCTAAAGAAACAGCCCCATTCATTGGAAAATGACAGATCTTGAATGCTCAGAGCTGAACTCATTGATTTAGGAATATTTGCTTCCATCTCAATGATATTTGAGCAAAGACTTGAGGCATGTAGAAATCCAGGGAAAAGTATTCCAGGAAAAGGGAAGGGCTAGTTCAAAGACCCTCACATGGGACCAGGAGAAAGAAAATGAGGTCGGGGGAAGACAGGATGTGCTTCCTGACTCCTCCGTCTGCCCAGCTTCCTAACCCTGATCAGAAACTTTGGACCTACTGCCCATCTTGGGTTTTCAACTGGAACACTTTAACAAAAAGAGAGATTAACAAAATCAAAACAGATTATTAATTCATGCAGTGCACATCAACAGGGGGAAACTTAAACGAAGAGTCACTCAAAATGGTGGGTGAGAATCCCAGCTTAAGAGTATATAGCATCTCCAACAAAGACCAACACATGTGTCGAGACATGACAGGGCAAATGAAAACAATTTTAGGCTTCCGAGGGAGGCAAACTCTGGAAAAGTAAATACAGAGGGTGCCAAAAACAATGTATACACATTTTAAGAAAGGAAAAAAACTGTGTTAAAATTGTAATACTCTATATATTCCGACAACAAAAGATGAATACAAGTCACATTTGACTTCTGTAATTACAAGAGGTGCTTAAAGTGGTCACCATCAGCATAATTTTAATACAGTATTTTTTTCTTTCTTAAAATGTGTATACATTTTTTTTTTGGCACTCTGTATATATGAGAAGTAACTAATGGAGTAGATTTGTTAGCAGATTTCTCTGGGCTGATAAGAATCTGTCTCCAGTAAAAAGAGAATTTATATCCAGAAAAAGGCGGAAGGCAGAGAGACATTTTTCTGCTTAATTGCCTTCAGCTCAAAATAATTTTTATATCAGAGAGGCATATTTTGGGGTGACGTTTTTACTTCAGACACTAGAATAAAATTTTGTCAAAGGTTCTCTTCCCTCCATGGGACTAACTGCAGATGAGATTGTGCCACCTATGTCACTTGATCTGAGGGAAAAAGCACAAGCCATGCCAGTGCAAAATTATCCCTTTTCCTTCCATGACTGCTGTTGAAACCCTTCTCGGGAATACTAAGTCCCATAACAGAGTCTTGGGCAATCTCTCTCTGTACCATGGACCAGTTTATCTGAGCAATATGCTTGAGTATTTGAAGCCAGGATGCAGGCAGGTAAGTGCAGTCATTCAGGTATGGAACAGCAAAGGCTGTCCTACCTGGAATAAAGCCAAGTCAGCTGGAAGAGTTGGACACTGAGTCAGGTCGCAGGGGTTAAGCAAAAAGCTGAGAAAGAAGGAACCAAGTGCTGGGTTGAGGCCCTGGAGCCAAAATTGATCCCAGGTGAAATTTTGCCTCGGAGTAGCAAGGTGGGCATGTGGCCTTGGGGTCTTTCATCTCAGCCATCACATTCCATCACCATCAGGAAATGACAATATTTTTTCACTGCTATTTATTTCTTCCAGTTTGGGAATAGGGTGGGAGGATGTCTTTTGTGTGTTTCTAGTCTGAAATATAGTTGTTCTAAAACCTCAGCGTGCATGGAAATCATCACATTGAAGATTTCAAATGTTGATTTCTGGGCTCCGCTTCAGCCATCTGCACTTACAGCACCTACTTTAGGGAATCCTGGTGCAGGTAGGACAAATTATTGCTAACAACGATGGTGCTTGTATGAAGGTTCAGCGTCTTTCCTTCTCTTATTATTTTAGAAGCTCAGCCCACCCGTGTGTCTCTAAAGCCTCAGAGAGTACATTTTCAGTCCCGAAATTTTCACAACATTTTGCACTGGCAGCCTGGGAGGGCTTGTGCCAGCAACAGCAGTGTCTACTTTGTGCAGTATAAAATGTAAGTAATTTAAGCTTTCTCCCACTGAGACATGGCCACTGGGAGAACACTTTCTAGACTGCAATGTAGGGTTAGGAGCTGAGCTCTTTTTCAGTTTCAGAGAAGTTGAGAAAAAGCACAGGTAGGGACAGGAGGGTCTTGTCTCCCCTGAAGGCTGGCTGGTGACACAAATGCATGATGATGTGCAGTGTGTTGGGGACATATGTCATCCCTTGAAGATCCAGTACCCAGGCCTTACAGGCTCAGATTTTGGCATCACAACAGAAACTGGCACATGGTAGGTTCTCAACACATATTTGTCAAGTGAATGTTGAAAGCAACTTGCTCAGCACATAGTAGGTACTCAACCAAGTTGACACTATTGATACCTGAAAAAGAAGTTGTGGGACAGACACATAGAAATCAGAGTGTAAAATATATTTTTAATTTGAAAGCCATTTTTTTTTGTGTGTGGGTTTAATATTTAGAAAATTCTTTTCAAAATTAAATGACTCTTGTAAGTATGAACACAGATCAGAGCATGCTCCTGCGTGTTCCTGTCATGTGATCTTCAAGCTAGTTCTGGTGGATGAAGACAAAACTCAGATATAATCAACTCCTTTCCTGGAGTGAGGCCTGGAAACAGCCGCTCCTGATTTACAAATGTCAGGTTTTCTCACCTATACATTTCTTGGGGTTTTTTTTGAAGGTCTTCCTTCTGTTACATAGTTTGAAATGCTGGTTGAGCATGAGACAGGAGATATTATAGTTTCACTTTCATAGTTTTCCATTAGAAATTCAGAAATTAGATGCAGCTATGGACCAAAATATCAATTTATTTATTTATTTATTTATTTATTTATTTATTTATTTATTCTTTTTATTGGGGAACAATGTGTTTTTCTAGGACCCATCAGCTCCAAGTCAAGTAGTTATTTCCATGTAGTTGTGGAGGGCACAGATCAGTGGCCCATGTGGGGACCCAAGCGGCAACTTTGGTGTTATGAACACTGCACTCTAGCCAGCTGAGTTAACCGGCCACCCCAAAATAGCAATTGTATTCCATAAATTCATCAATATCTCTCCAGCATGCGGCAAGTCCAAGGTCAGATTTTTCTCATTAATTAACCTCTCACTAACTTCAGAAGGAATATTTCTAGAAACTTATTAGTCTTTTAATTATGGCTGCTTTTCTCAACACATTTTGTGTAGCAACTATAAAATTTACAAATCTTTACAATAAAGATTTTTCCATTCCAAAAAGATTTGTGCATAGTTGGAGATGCTTCCAACATACAGGAAGTAGGGATTGGTTCTCTCTTTGTCCTCCCTTAGGCAGTATAAGTAGATGCAAAGTGGGCCTATCTGTGTTCCAACATGAAAAGTGGATTAGAAGTTGTTTTATCATGGTATTAATGAAGATTACATGTTAGGGCAACATGGAAGAACTTTATATTTGTAATTCTTTTTCTTAAAGAGGGATTCCAAATGTGTATAAAATTCAGAATATCTGGATTCATTCTTAGCTATGTGGAATTTTCAACAGCATGATGCAGATTTATATTTTTAAAATTTTTCATTTTGGTCTATCCAGCTCACATGGATCTATGGTTAACATCTGTTCCATTTGGGATAGGACGAAAAATGAGGTATCATATTATGAGAGGCCAGTCATTATAGCTAAATTCAGCTAGCACAGACAATGTCTCATCAATAAATAACAAATAAACATTGAATTGTACTCAATATATGTGGTTGGCTCTGCTTTAACGATATCTTCTGATATAATGAAAGTGCTATCATATAGTTTACAAAGCAATATTCATCATTAGATGGCTAGAAAGTCATAGATTTCAAGTCCTTCAACAAGGAAGCCTTTCTCCTTGGCCTCTGATTCCTGCTTGGCTCCCACCATCACCTTATTGCATTTTCTCTGATTTGTGACTGGTAAGGAAGTGAGCATTACTCTTCCCTTTTTCTATTACACCATCCCATAGTCTTAGGATGAGTCAACCTACGTGCCTCTGCCTCTCTACCTTTTTTTCCCCCCATGGGTTCCCCTCCCTCTCTTCCAGCTTCTTCTTACAGGACTCATTAATATATCCCTCACTACAACCCCCACTCCATTTTTCAATAAAGAAATTAACCATATGTGTTGCGTAAGCATCACCTGAGATGAAAAGTGGTAGCAACTTCTCAGAATCAGCTATGTTACTCAACGGCAAGCTGTTGAGAAGTGAAGAAAACCACAAAGAGTTGAAATCTCAGAAGCATTCAGGATGTGGAGAACCGGTACTCAGAAATGAAAGTTGGTCCATACCCCAGAAGAAAAACTTCACTAAGCATGAAAAAAACCCAAACCCCCTATGCTAGTAATAAAGGGTATCAGGCTTGAGTTTATCTTAGCAAGATAGCACTTTGGTTAACAAGAAGAAATATTTTTTTAATTTATTTTTATTTTTAGCTGAGCCATCCTGCCACCTATTGGCAGCTCAGTGGCAGCTCAGCTCGGGCTGGGCATCAAACTGCTGTTGCTCAGAGCTCAGCTCGCACTCTTGAGTGAGCTCTTAACTAACTGAGCCACTTGGCCAGCCCAAGAAGAAATCTGTTTCAGGATACTTAGGAGCAGCCACACATAAGCTTTCACAGTGTTACTGATATCAGAGGGCAATTTTCAACCAGTCTAAAAAATTAATAGACTGAAAAAACTGCAGACTCTTTCAGTGGAAAAAAGAAACTCAGATTATTTGTCTTTTCCCTTCTATAGGTATGGACAGACAAAATGGCGAAAGAAAGAGGACTGTTGGGGTATTCAAGAATTCTTTTGTGACCTTACCAATGAAACCTCTGAGGTACAGGAGGCTTATTATGGGAGGGTGAGGACAACCTCGGCTGGGATCCACTCAGTCTGGACTATGACACAGCGGTTCATTCCCTGGTGGGAAAGTAAGTTCTATTGAGTTTCTTTGCATTTGCTCTACTGCTCTTGCATAGCCCTCACAGAGCATGGCTAGTTACCAGGCCCTATGCTCTGCTGAGGTCCACACTGTCATCTCCCTTGATCAAATTCTCAGAACAACTCTAAAAGATGGTCCTTATTTTACAGCCCAGGACATCAAGGCACAGAGGCTTCAGGAGTTGCCCAGGTCTCACACCTTGTTAACCTGCATCAAGATTCAAATTCTGCTGCCTCTGACTATAGAGCTGTTGCTCTATCCCACTTCCAGATTGTTATCTCCAAGGGACAAGAAAAAAGTAGTTTTAGACAGCAGGAAAGGAGCTGTACTACCCTAGACCCCTACTAAGCATGGGGGTTAAGTTCTTGAAAATGCTTGTTAGAGGAATTTCTGTTGAGGAAATTAAAACTTTTAATTACCTCCCCAAAGGGGAGATTCAAAAGTTCACTCTCTATCTATTTTTCTATGATGTCTATTCCTTTTTCTAAGTTAGTCATAATCCAGAACAATATTATAATCTAAGATATAAATGATAAAAATAAACCATTACCAACAGGCCTTATATAAAATAGTAGTGAAAGAGGAAATGAGTATTTAATGTATATGTACAGAGATATTCATGACAAAACAAAAAAGAAGATATGGGAATTTATTACAAACCTCATAATTGTAACTAGTCATGAAGCTGTAGTTAATATTTATAACTTCTCTCATTATTAACTCAGCGTTCACTTTGTTTTCAGCCAGCACCTCAGCATTTCATTTGTGAGGACTTTTGAGTCTTTTTGGTCTATCCTGTTTAAGCTTGACATAATCATAAGTTAATTTTTATCACTGAATACAGAGTTCTAAGGGGCACCTTAGAGGATGCTGAACATACTTTACCTGACCACATCGTATAATTTAACAATTCTATTTCTCCTTGATGATCAGAACCGATCATCCTAGCCAACACAAGGACCTCGTTTCCTCCTTGTTGGTTAAATGGTACCAAGAGCTTCAAACAGTAAGCAGCCTCAACTTCCAATTCTTTGAAACCATTGTTGTTATGACCCGGAAGAATTAAGGATCAAGTGTATAGGAAACAAACCATTTCATGAGTTGTTCACCATTTTACATTCCTATCAGTAGTGTATGAGGGTTCTGATTCTCCATATCCTCTGCAAAACTTACCTGACTTTTTTTTATTATACCCATCCTAGTAGGTATGAAGTGGTATCTCATGTGGTTTTGACTTACATTTCTCTGATGAATAACGATGTTGAGCATCTTTTCATATGTTTATTCGCCATTTATGTATCTCCTATGGAGAATTGTCTATTCAGATCCTTTGTCCATTTTTAAATTGGATTATTTGTCTTTTCATTATTGAGTTGTATGAGTTCCTTATATATTATGGGTACCAGTTCCTTAAGAGATATGTGATTTTCAAATATAGTAAAATCTTGGATTGCAAGTTTAACATGGTTTGGAGTGTTCCACAAGATGAGCAAACATTTCTAATACATTTTAATGTGGTAAACCAGCGATATCTTGCAATATGAGTAGTTTGTTTCCGGAATGAATTATGCTTGCAAACCAAATTATTACTATATATTCTCCCATTGTGCAGTTTGTCTTTTCACTTTCTTCATGGTGTTATTTGGAGAGCAAAAGTTTTTAACTTTGATGAAGTCCAATCTATTTTTTCTCTTGTTGCTCATGTTTTTGGTGTCATATCTAAGAATCCTTTGCCAAATCAAAGGCTGTGAAGATTTACCTAAAGTTTTCTTTACAGAGTTTTTACTAGCTCTTACATTTAGGTATTTGATTCATTTTTGTATATAGTGTGAGGTAAGAGTCCAACTTCATTCTTTTGTACGTGGCTCTTTAGTTGTTCCTGCATCATTTGTTAAAAAGATTATTCTTCCCTCATTGAACGATCTTGGAACTCTTGTTGAAAATCAGGTGGCCATAGACCTCCGGATTTATTTCTGGATTCTCAACTAGATTCCATCGATCAATGTGTCTATTTTTTGTCAGCACCACACCATTATGATTGCTGTTGCTTGGTAGTAAGTTTTGAAATTGGAAAGTATGAGTCCTCCTACTTTGTTCTTTTTTTCCAGGATGTTTTGGCTATTCTGGATCCCTTGCAATTCCATGCCCACCTCGATTTTTGAGAGCTTTCTTTTTGTAGATGCCTTTTGCTTTGTATTCACATGGATGCAGAAGTATTTGCTTAGGAGTCCATCCATATAACTCTTCTGCAGACCTCCTTCTACCACCTGAGTGGTATATAATGCTACAGCAGTCCACTTCTGGCCAGTGCCATCATGTCATGCAGAACCTTCTGGAAACCAGGCTCCTTTTTCTTTTCTACCCTGATCATAGGGAACTCCTCAAGAAGCCATAACTATAGGGAAGAAGGAAGTGATAAGACAGTGCTAGGTGTAGATGTACTGTGAGGATGAGCCACCTACTTTTGCAAATAAATTTGATATTAAGACCAGCTAGAGGCTAGACTCATATAATCATTTTCTTTCTCAAAGCTCAAACCTTATGGGATACTTTGCAACTGGGTAGCACAACTAAATGTAGTATGTGTACCCTCCAAAATTTATAGAGGCCTAACAAGCCCAGTGAATGTTTCTTAGTAAGAGGGGATGGAAAGTAAAGCAATTTGTCTTTCACTTGAGAGAAACTGTCTCAACTAATCCCAAGGAAAACTTAATTCCAATACTCTGCTTCCATGTATCTTGTTAAAGCATCTATAGTACCTAGTACTTTAGACACACCAAGTTCAGTGAGTATTTTGTGATCAATTTAGTGGACCAACAAGATATCCTGTGAAAGGATCAAAGGTACTGTAGACTATATGCGACAAAGAACCAGGATGACAATGAAAGCCAAGTGAAAGAAAACTGTTCTGATACTTTATAATTATCAGACAAAGGAAGGAAAAAAATCATTCTCTAAATCAATAATATTATATCAAAGGCTGTGTGTTGATTGGCTCTAGAACAGACACACTATAATGAATAGCATTTAGACCACAGTCACCACCTGAGTACATTTGCAATTATCCCTTTTATTATTCAAGACTCATCTTTTCTGAGGGCAGGGTATAAATCAAATAAATAAGTTAAATGGGGAAGTTATACATCTTACTATCTCTGCATCTTTCAAGGTGTTTTTGATGCATGAATCTGTGCAGTTTCCCCAGGAACACAGAAGTACATTTTTTTAAATTAATTTTTAATTAGTTTCAGGTGTACAACACAGTACAATAGTTATACTTTTTATGCTTCAAAGTGACAACTCCCTCCTCCAATTCACCACCCCACTTCTCCCCCCATATCATATATATTTATTACACTTCTTCTGACTCCCTTCCACATTATAATCCACAACCCGTGATTATCTATATATTCAATTACAGTTGGTATACAATATTATACAACACCAGCTTCAGGTATACAGTGCAGTGATCAAGCCTCTATTCCATCCATGAAATGGTCTCCCTAACAAGACGTGACCATCTGACACCCCACAAAATATTTACAACATTATTAATTATATTCCCTGAACTGTCTTTCATATCCCTGCGGCAGTAATGTAGTTACCTATTTATCCTGTCTAATCCCTTCCCCTTCTCCCTCATCCCCACCCCCCTCCCAACTAGCAACCCTCTGTTTTTTCTCTATATCTATGAGACTGTTTCTGTTTACTTTGCTCATTCATTCAGTTTTTCAGATTCCACATATAAGTGAGATCATATGGTATTTGTCTTCCTCTGACTGACTTATTTCACTTAACATGATAGTCTCTAGGTCCATCCATATCATTGCAAATGGTATGATTTCATTCTTCTTTATAGTGGAGTAATACTCCATTGTATAAATGTACCACAGTTTCTTAATCCAGTCATCTACCGATGGGCATTTCGGTTGTTTCCAAGTCTTGGCTATTGGAAATAGCGCTGCAATGAACATAGGGGTGAATATATTTTTTCGAATTAGTGTCTTGGTTTTTTTAGGATAAATACCAAGGAGTGGAATTGCTGGGTCAAAAGATAGTTCCATTTCCAGTTTTTTGAGATACCTCCATACTGACTTCCATAGTGGCTGCACCAATCTGCAATCTCACCAACAGTGCAGCAGGGTCCCCTTTACCTCACAGCCCTGCCAGCACTTGTTGTTTGTTGATTTATTGATGATAGCCATTCTGACTGGAGTGAGGTGGTATCTCATTGTGGTTTTTATTTGCATTTCCCTAATGACCAGTGAGGTTGAACATTTTTTCATATGCCCATTGGCCTTCTGTATGTCCTCTTTAGAGAAATGTCTCTTCATATTTTCTGCCCATTTTTTAATTGGGTTGTTTGTTTTTTTGGTGTTGAGTTTCATGAGTGTTTTATAAATTTTGGATACTAACCCCTTATCAGATATATCGTTGGCAAATATATTCTCCCATTCAGTAGGCTTCCTTTATGTTTTATTGATGGTTTCCTTTGTTGTGAAAAAAACTTTTAAGTCTGATATAATTCCATATGTTCATTTTTTCTTTTACTTCCCTTGCCCGCAGGGATGTATCAGTAAAAACATTGCTCAGGGTAATGTCTGCAAATGTACTCCCTATATTTTCTTTTAGGAGTTTTATGGTTTCAGGTCTTACATTTAAGTCTTTAATCCATTTTGAATTTGTTCTTGTATATGGCATAAGGAGGTGGTCCAGTTTCATTTTTTTGCATGTGTCAGTCCAATTTTCCCAGCACCATTTATTGAATAGACTATCTTTACTCCAATGTAAATTCTTGCTTCCCTTGTCATAGATTAACTGTCCGTAAATGCCTGGATTTATTTCTGGGCTCTCTGTTCTGTTCCACTGATCTATGTGCCTGTTTTTATGCCAATACCTTGATTACTGTAGACTTGTAGTATGTTTTGATGTCTGGTAGAGTGATCACCCCAACTTTGTTCTTATTTCTCAGGATTGCCGAGGTTATTCGGGGTCTTTTATGGTTCCATATAAATTTTAGGATTATATTTTCTATTTCTGTGAAAAATGCCCTTGGTAGTTTGATAGGAATTGCATTGAATCTATATATTGCTTTAGGCAGTATGGACATTTTAACTATATTAATTCTTCCTATCCATGAGCATGGTAGGTGTTTCCATTTATTTGTATCTTCTTTGATTTCTTTCTTCAGTGTCTTATAATTTTCTGAGTACAGACCTTTCACTTCTTTGGTTAAATTTATTCCTAGGTATTTTATAGTTCTTGAAGCAATTGTAAATGGGACAGCTTTCTTAATTTCTCCTTCTGTTAGTTTATTATTGGTATATGCAAATGCCACTGATTTCTGAACATTGATTTTATATCCTGCTACTTTACTGAATTTGTCTATCAGTTCCAATAGTTTTTTGATGGAGTCTTTGGGGTTCTCTATATACAGTATCATGTCATCTGCATATCATGACAATTTTACTTCTTCCTTGACATTTTGGATGCCTTTTATTTCTTTTTGTTGTGTGATTGCTGTGGCTAGGACTTCCAGAACTATGTTGAATAAAAGAGGAGAAAGTGGACAGCCTTTGTCTTGTTCCTGATCTTAAGGGGAATGGTTTAGCTTTTCCCCAATTGAGTGTGATTTAGCTGTAGGTTTATCATATATGGCTTTTATTATGTTGAGATATGATCCCTGTATTCTCACTTTGCTAAGTGTTTTGAACTTAAATAGCTGTTGGATTTTGTCAAATGCTTTTTCTGCATCTATTGAAATGACCATGTGATTTTTATCCTTCATTTTATTGATGTGGTGTATCACATTAATTGATTTACAGATGTTGAACCAGCCTTGCATACTAGGGATGAAACCCACTTGATCATGATGTATGATCTTCTTAATATATTGCTGAATTCTGTTTGCTAATATTTTATTGAGTTTTTTGCATCTATATTCATCAGGGATATTGGCCTGTAGTTTTCCTTTATTGTGATGTCTTTATCTGGTTTTGGAATCAGGGTGATAGTGGCTTCATAAAAAGAGTTTGGGAGCCTTCCCTCCTTCTGAATTTTTTGGAATAGTTTGAGAAGAATAGGTGATAGTTCTTTTTTGAATGTTTGATAAAATTCCCCTGTGAAGCCATCTGGTCCAGGGCTTTTCTTTTTTGGGAGCTTGTCAATTACTTATTCCATTTCCTTGGTAGTAATCAGGGTATTTAGATTTTCTGTTTCTTCTTGAGTTAGCTTTGAAAGGTTGTATGCTTCTAGAAAATTATCCATTTCTTCCAGATTGTCAAATTTGTTGGCATATAGTTGCTCATAGTAATTTCTTAGAATTCTTTGTATTTCTGTGATGCCTGTAGTCATTTCCCCTCTTTTGTTCCTGATTTTACTAATTTGAGTCCTCTCTCTTTTTGTTTTTGATGAGCCCAGCTAGAGGTTTGTCAATTTTGTTTATCTTCTCAAAAAAACAGCTCTTGCTTTCATTGATCTTTTGTATTGTTTTTCTGTTCTCTATATCATTTATTTCCACTCCAGTCTTTATTATCTCCTTTCTTGTACTCCCCTTGGGCTTCTTTTGCTGTTCTTTTTCCAGTTCCCTGAGGTGTAAGGATAACCTGTTGATTTGAGATTTTTCTTCCTTCTTTAGGTAGGCCTGCACTGCTATAAACTTCCCTCTTAGGATTGCTTTTGCTGCATCCCAGATATTTTGGGTCATGGTGTTTTCATTTTTGTTCGTCTCGAGGTATCTTTTGATTTCCTCATTGATCTCATGTGTGATCCACTTGCTATTTAGTAGCAAGTTATTTAGCCTCCATTTATTTGACAGCTTTCCAGAGTTCTTCTTATCATTGATTTCTAGTTTCATAGCATTGTGGTCAGAGAAGACACTTGAAATGATTTTAATCTTCTTAAATTTATTGAGACTTGTTTTGTGGCCTAACATGTGGTCTATCTTAGAAAATGTTCCATATATACACTTGAGAAGAACGTATATTCTGTATCTTTGGGGTGAAATGCTCTGAAAATATCTGTTAAATCCAGCTGGTCTAATGTGTCATTTAAGGTCACTGTTCCCACATTGATTTTCTATCTGAAAGGTCTGTCCAGGTGGAGCTGTTTTTAGCTGTAGAGGGCAGTGTCACTGGCCCTCATATGTGGGATCTGAACTGGGACCGCTGGCGTCCCAAGACAGCTCTTAACCAATGCGCCTCTAGGTCGTCCCCCAGACTGGATTTCTTAAACAACATAAGTTTATTTTCTCAGAGTTTTGAAGGTTTGAAGTCCAAGATCAAGGTGTTTGCAGGGTTGGTTTCCTCTGAGGCCTCTCTCGTTGGCTTGCAGATGGCTGCCTTCTCCCTGTGTCTTCACATGCTAAGCCCTCTGAGCTTGCACATGTCTCCATCTTATAAGGACACCAGTCACTTTGGATTATGGTCCATCCATACCACCCATATGATCTCATTTTACCTTAATTACTTCTTTAAATGCCCTATCTCCATATACAGTCACATTTCGAGGTACTAGGGGTTAGGATTTCAACCTATGAATTTGGGTGTGACACAGTTCAGCCCATAATTACATACATAAATAAACATGAAATAGTGAAAGGAGCCAGACTCAAAAAAGTTTATATTATATGATTCCAGAAACTAATGTATATAATAATAGATGTTAGGACAATTGTGGTTATTTTCTGGGATTAAGTAATTATCAGGAACATGAAGGAGATTTCTGGGTGCTAGTGATATCTTATTTCTTGATCTGGGTGATAGCTATACAGGAGTCTTTATTTGTAAAGATTTATTGAGCTGTATCCTTATGACTTATTTATTTGTCTATATTTACCTTATGGGTCAATAAAAAGTTCATTTAAAATAAAAATTCAAACTAAAGCAACAAAATATAAAGTATCAACTTTTAAACATGTGCTTACAAAGAAGCAGATTGACATAAGCAAGTTTGGAAGAAACAAGTACTGGTCTGACCAGCACTTCAAGTTTTGTAATATTGTAAGCAGATAATCCAATAAATAAGTTTAAAGCTATAACAGAGGGAATAAAAACATAATCAAAGGACAAAATTTTATTTTTTAAAGACAAGATAGATTGAAAAAGACCTTAGTAGATCTCATAGATTAAAAAAATATATAAAATCATTGAAATAAAAAGAATTAATTTTGGGGCATTAAAGATCAGCTTATGCATGACAAAATCATAAACAAATACAAGTCTGAAGAAACCATTCAGAATACTCTGCTGAGGAAAAAAAAAGGAAAAATATAAGAGAAATTAAGACATGGAGAATCGAATAAGAAATTCTAATAGATGTTGGCTGAAATTCCAGAAGAAAAACATCTATCTATCTATCTATCATGGCTAATTTTCAAAAATTATAAAAAACATAAATGTACAAACTGAAAATATACAATGAATACAAATAAGAAAAGAACAACAAAATCTATTAAAGAATTAAATTCACCTAGAATTACTATAGTTTGTCTGGGGAAAATTAAAGTGACTATTAATTTATCCAATTTTCTTTCCTAATTAATAAAATTCTGGTTATTGACACCAAAATGCAAGAACCAAAAATTCTCTCTTGATCCTTCCCATGCTGTCTTATAGTATATAACATAATTTTGTTGAATTAATTTTATAGAAACAAGTTTTCAAATGGTTTTAAAGCTGCTTTGAAATTTTACATCTTTAAGGACCTACAGAATATTTGCCTTACTCAAAGATCTCCACCCAAGTAACTTTTTAGACTTCATTTTCCAAAACAATCACAGCAGACTGTGGAAATGATTGATAAATGTCCCCTTAAAGCTGAAACAGAATCTGTGAGTCTTTGCAAATAAAAAGTTATCTTCAAAGAAAAGTCTCAGGTATTTATATTTTAGGTGTTGGCAGTATCTCTTCATGATTTTTGCCAGGTCCCCTAACTTAATAATGACTTGTTACTATGCAGAATGTGTCCATGTGAAATATTACATTTTTTTAATGTTTTGTCAAAATTTCCTATACTTCCTCCAGCAAAATTAGATCCTCCAGTGATGAATGTAATCCAAGTTAACGGATCCTTGTTGGTGATTCTCCATGCTCCAAATATGCCATATAGAAACCAAAAAGGAAAAAATGTATCAATTGAAAATTACTATGAGCTAGTATACCGAGTCTTCATAATTAACAATTCACTAGAAAAGGTAAGTTCAAATGAGTAAATAAGTTTGGTATTTTTTTTCTTTTGTTCATTTGACTAACATCTTAACCATAAAATATGTCATCTCTCTTGCTACTCTCTCTCTTCTTATTTCTCTTTTTTTTCCTAAATTGACATTGATGATTTTTATTTTATTTTATTTTTTTAAGATTTTATTGGGGAATTGGGGAAGGGAGCAGCGTGGGGGAATTGGGGAACAGAACATTGTGTTTCTCCAGGACCCATTAGCTCCAAGTCTGCTGTCCTTCAATCTTAGCTGTGAAGGGCGCAGCTCAGAGACAAGTCCAGTTGCTGTTTTCAATCTAGTTGTGGGGCAATGGTGGGGGGAAGGTGGTGGGGGGTGAAGAATGGGTGGTAGTTGAAACAGCAACCTTGTTGTTAAGAGCATGTGCTCTCACCAGCTGAGCTATCTGGCTGCCAATTGGCAGCTCAGCAGCAGCTCAGCTTGGACGCTGTGTGAATCGAACTGGCGACCCTGTGGCTCAGAGCTTGCATTCTTATCAACTGAGCCAACCTGCCAACCCTTTCCTTATCTTCTTTTAGTTCCTTCTCACTTTCACCCTCATTAATAAGCAATTAGTGCTTACTATTACACTCAGAATTTGTGTGTATGCGTTTTTGCATCTTTTCAGTCACTCAGCCTGTCTCTGCTTCATCTTCCCTGTGTAGCTAAAGATTAGCATTAACAATACTTAATTCCATTTGACACAAATATTCATTTTTGGACTTTCCACACTTGATTCTAAAATGGTTTTTGGATCAGAGCATTATATATGTGTGCCAATTTTGCTCTAATATTCAAATTTGTTGTCAGTGCATTTATCTTAGTTTGGTGGTTAAGCATATGTTCCTTTTGGGTGTTCATTTAAGACAGGGTTCCTTTGGTTGTAAGGAACAGGACCCCAGTCAAACTGGTTCAAAAAGAAAGGGGTGGGGGGAGTTTAGTTAGGAGACAACAAGATCTTACAGTCAGCCAGAAGCAAGAAATAAAGTGGTGCCAGACTTTGTAGAGACTGGGAAAGAAAAATGGAGAAGAAAGTCTTAAAGGGCCCTAGTCTGCCCCGCTGCGGTCATATCTTACATGTTTACAGCTGTTTCCAAATCTACTCCATTTTCCTTACTGCACAGTTCAAATTCTTAAAAAAGAGACTGGCCACTGGGTCAGTCAATCAGGGGCCCTCAGGTAGTACCTGCGCAGCCACTTTGACCTGCCTCTCTCAGGCTGCGCTTCAGGACACCGGAGAAGGCTGTGTCTGGGGAAGAAACCCTACAGCTCATCTACTGCTGGGACCAGGAGCAGCTTATTAACTTTATCAAAAATAGAGCAAATCAGTGACTTACTAAAAACGTTTTATCATCTTCTTTATTTTCCCTTGTGTGTAGGAGCAAAAGGTATATGAAGGGACTCACAGAGTTGTTGAAATTGAAGCTCTCACACCTCACACTGGTTACTGTGTAGTAGCTGAAATATATCAGGCCCTGCTAGACAGAAGCAGTCAGAAAAGCGAAGAGAGATGTGTGGAAATGCCCTGAAGTGGTTTGGAGCACTCTGCCATATGGAAATCAACAGCTCTCTGGGAGTGACGGCTTATGTTTGAAGGATCTCATTGAAAATGTTTTCATGTTTTCTTAAAGCAATGTGACATTTTAGGAACTTCTTTGTTTATCCATTCTTTCTCCCATATATTTTATTTGTCAAGTTAATTTAAGCAATAAAATAACTATCCATCCAAAAATAAACAAACAAACATTAGAATTTAAAGAAGAGGCAGAGAATAAGGGCTCTATAAACTACAGAACTTTCTTTCTGAATATATCTTCCCTAATGACAATCCCCATGCTTCTAAAAAATATTTTGAGAACTCAAGAAAAGTAGGCATTCAACAAATTTTTGTTGAATTAGTTTTTTTACGAATAGCACAATAAATAAGAAATCCTGAAGCAATCTTTTTCACTTCTATTGAGACAATTTGACACAGATGTGCCAACTTTTACATGAATGGAATTTTTACATGAATTAATATTTTCCCATATCTTTCTATTTTATATGAATATACTTCTTCATACACTTAGTTTTTATTATAAAATATTTCTACTTAATGAACCAATATTTTCTTTTAAATTCTTTTTTTTTTTTCATAATTAAATTCTATTCCAGGTAAATAAGAGTTGTATTTGAAAAAAACCTTATGATCTCTGGATTAATATCTAGGTTAAGATTACTCACAATTATATCTAAATATCAAAGTATACTTAGTATAATTTCCCTCATTTAACACATACTCACAGTCAGTTTTCTTTTCTGTTTTTGTTTTGTTTCATTTTGTTTTTTAATATTGTCCTAAGAATTTCACCTTATTCTCAAAATCAGGTATAATATTTTTCAGCAACGAAGTAAAAAGGAAACCTTAGCTCCAATTTGTACCATACTCACTACTCTACCCTCCTGGCGAAGGTTCTCCTGCCAGTTGGGTGTTCATAATCTCTATGTACAAGTATTTGATGAATGACAGTTTGATTGGGGACATGGATGGGGTTAAGGGGCAGATGAAGAACTCGACGTGAAGCTGAAAGAAGTCAGTGGGTGATAGGTTTACTTGGGAGAGGGCCTGGTGCTGGCAGAGATTATAGGACTGATTGAAGCCCACAAACAACCTCCTGGCAGCTCCACTGCCCCCTGAGGAAAGGTGTGTGTGTGGCCTAAGGCTCAGTGAATCAACAGAAAGCTGCCTTTGTTCACTTTGAACTTAATCTTAAATATGGTTCAAGGTTGCCCTTCTTGTGAGGAGATATATATTGAATATTTGCACAATTCCTCATGGAAATTGCTCCAAAATGTGACAAAAATATAGCAAGTGCTTCTGGATATGCACAATTATACACAATAATAGATTAAAAATTATTCAGAAATGCATGGAAGGACACAGCAAGAGCTAGAGAACTGGTTTCATTGTTTTCCCATATGGTCAGAAAAATATGAAATCGAGCATAGATCTAGAGACAAAAAGTTACTTTATGTTTTTGAATTGTGTTTTCTTTTTCTTATCTTTTTTTTTTTGTGTGTGTCCTTTTGAGGGGGAATTAAGAGCAATGGATGGGTGAGGGGTGAGGATTTCATGTGGCCAACAGCATTTAAGTTTATGAAATTCAGTAGTTCTGAAACCTGATTGAGAAAACAGTTGTGGTTGCCACCTGGAAGTTATTAGGTAGCATCAAATTTTGGGTTAATTTTGTTTGTTTTGCTTTGTTTTTGCTTTCATGCTTAGGCAAGTCACTCAGGCACGCTTAAGCAAGAATAAAATACTTTGTAAAAAATAATAATTATCACTTTCTTTATGGTGTTGGGAATATGTTGTTATCCCATTTCAATAAACCTTTTAATTTTTTTGCTTTGCAATATGAAATACTTGTTGCTTGAGTTATTTAAAAGAAAGATAGCATTTTTAAGTCTGTCAGTGAAATCCTAATTAGACTTCTTAAATTAGACTAAGTTTCAGCTGGAAAGGAACCAACTGTTTAGCAGGACTCCAGGCATTCACTGATCTTGCCCAATGATCAACAGGCAATTCCACTGTTACAGTTTCTCAGGCCAAAAGCTCTGGGGCTATCTTTCTCTCTCTCAGTTCCGTCACACCATATATTCAATCCATCAATAAATTATCTTGGATCTAGCTACAAAAGGTGACATTTCTCACAACTACCTTATTCCAGGCTGACAACATTTCTCATCTGGATAATGGCTATGGCCACTTTACCTGTTCCCCTCTCTGCTCTTGCCTCCCTCTAGTCTAGTCTCAACAGGGTAGCCAGGGTCACAGATCAGGTCACGGCACTCTTCTACTCCTAAGTCTCCAACGGCTTCCCATCTCATGAGGGTAAAAATCTGTCTTAATCACAGCCTCCATGGCCCCGCATGATCTGATTCCTTTTCTCATAATCTCTCAGGCCCCATTCCCTAATTCAGGCCATGCTCTCTTCGCTCCAGCACACTCACCCTGTTGCTTGGCCCTCAAATGCAAATACTCTGGCCTCCAGGCCTCTGTACCAGCTGCTTTCTGGAAAATTGTTTCCCCAGATATCCATAGGCTCATTCTCTCACCTCTGCCAGGCCTTTTCTTTGCTAGAAAGTTGCTATCAGTGAGGCTTCCCTCATCCGATTTAAAATTGCAAACTACACCCTGCAACTCTCTCTACCCCTCATTTTTCTCCATAGCACTTAAACCACCTGACACACTATAGTTTACTTATTTATTTTTTTGTCTTCATCTCATTCATTAAAATGTAAAGGTAGGTCTGCCTTTCCACCCTGCCCCCCACCCCACAGCTGTATCTTCATTAACTAAAACAGAACCAGTACATAGCAGACACTCAATATTTGTTGAATAAATTAGTTAATCAAGAGAGGGACCACTGGGGGCATGGGAGCGGTGGGTAAGGACAACTGGATTACAGACTTTACATATAATTTTGCACAACCTCCTGCCATATCTTTCTCCAAAGGTTAGTTTGCGGGAGTGAGCCATTCTTTACAGAGATGCAGAGGTGGGGATAAACGGAGACCAGGTCTTAGACAGCTCTGACACTATCACAAAGAGCTATCCTAGAATGAAGTTAACACAAAGGAAATTTTCAGAGCAGAGATGGGAAGACAGATTTCTAACGGTATTCAAGTAAATCCAGCTGTGCTGAAAACTAGACCAGCTTCTGAACTTTGACTTTAAGTGAGCAAATAATTTTACTTTGACTAGAATTTCTATCACTTTCAACCAAAAGATCCTTGACTAATAGAATAAAATAACAAGTGTGTGTGACATGAATTGTATGCTGTATTAACAAATGTAAACTTTTTCCATGTCTACTATAACCTGTAAATATTAAGAGAAACATTGCTAGAAAAAGTATATGTCTACAGATGATACAATTAATGAGTTTGAACTCAGAAAAGCCCTACAGAAATGTGTGTGTGATTCTGGTCAAGGCTTTATCAGAGATGGTGTCAGCCAAGGTCTTGGAGTTCAGCAAATTCTCATCTTGGTTATATCACTTTGTTCAATTCACAGTTACCTTATTACTAAATACATGTGGAATTTTATTTCTACTTATTTTATTTTATTATTATTATTTTTTTTTAAATTGTATTGGGGAACTGTATTTTTTCAGGACCCATCAGCTCCAAGTCAAGTAGTTGTTTCAATCTATCGTAGTTATGGAGGGCGCAACTCAGTGGCCCATGTGGGATCGAATAGACAATCTTGGTGTTATGAGCACTGCGCTCTAACCAACTGAGCTAAAATATTATGGCAATTGGGTCCCAGCTGGTGGAGGTCTTGGCGGACTGTCGGTCTCCTGCCTCTACAGCTCCATTCTTGCCACTGTTACAAGGCTGTTGCTGACCCAGGCTCTGTGCCCTGGGGTGTAGCTACAACATCAAAGAACTAAAATGTAGTTGCAGGCTGTTCTACTGATGAGTAGTAGATAGGCAGTTGTTTGTAGAAACATTCCTCTTTGCTAAAGTCATTTTTAGAAAGCAAAAAAATGACAGATTAATTTTAAACCATGCAAAATGTTATTCTCCACTTAAAGATGGGAGATACTTGGCTGGAATTTAGACAAGAGTTACAAAGCCCTGTTCCCAAAACAGTAGAGATGACATGCTAGGGGCCTACAATTGCAGATGCTGTGTGTGATTATGCTATGCACATGTGTGAGGGAAGGGTGTGTGTGTGTGTGTGTGTGTGTGTGTGTGAGAGAGAGAGAGAGAGAGAGAGAGAGAGAGAGAGAGAGAGAGAGAGAGAGAGAGAAAGCTGCAAGGATTTGAAACAAGTGCTAAAGACATTGTAGATATGGTATATGGGATAGAGTCACTAGCCCTGCACTGGGCATATATTAGGATGTCAGTAAATATTTGTGGCCTGAACTTGGGACATTCTAAAAGGACTTTTTTTTTTTTTTGAGGGCAGTGTCACTGGCCCTCATATGTGGCACTGAACCGGGGCCACTGGCTTCCCAAGCCAGCGCTTAACCACCGTGCCTCTCGGCTGGTCCTAAAAGGACTTTTTGACCTTGAGGATTATATTAATAGAATAAGAGGGAGGTACTGACTCTTGGATTATAGTATTCGTACAGCCCTCTGATTTCTTGAAGAATATCAAATAGGACCTTGATTTGCTGTTATAAAAATAAGTAGAAATCAGGGCAGAGCCAGTTAGCAAAGAGGAATGTTTCTACAAACAACTGCCTATCTACTACTCATCAGTAGAACAGCCTGCAACTACATTTTAGTTCTTTGATGTTGTAGCTACACCCCAGGGCACAGAGCCTGGGTCAGCAACAGCCTTGTAACAGTGGCAAGAATGGAGCTGTGGAGGCAGGAGACCGACAGTCCGCCAAGACCTCCACCAGCTGGGACCCAATTGCCATAATAAGGATAGTATTCCAATGGTTCAAGTTCATTATTAAAAGTAATACATCTGAGGGGCCGGCCAAGTGGTGCGGTGGTTAAGCGCTGGCTTGGGAAGCCAGCGGCCCCGGTTCGGTCCCACATATGAGGGCCAGTGACACTGCCCTCAAAAAAAAAAAAAAGTAATACATCTGTTTCTTTTAAGGAATAGGTCATTGCTTTTCATGAAACTATGAAAAGAAAAGTGAACGGATGTTAGTCTGGAAAGATAAGAACTAAGCTACTACTAATATTTGAACCTAATCTCTCAGCAGCTTCACCGTGAATGAGCACAAATTCCTTTGCCTTCCTGCAAGTAAGTGATTAAAAACAACAATCTAATAGGAAAGCAGCCCAAGGGTTTCCTTCACTAGCCAATGACTAATTTAACAGGATGGGTTCACTTTGAGTATTTGTTGACAAACTGAATTACCTCCTTTGTACAGAGATTTGTCATTCCTTCAGGATACTTCATATTGGAATCCCTGTCTGATGTTTGCGGAATCCCCAGTTTATGAAAGACTAACAGCTCCTCCCTCTCCAAACCTCCCTTGCAACGAAGGGGCAAGTACCGAGGCTCTGCCAACCTGATCCCCCTGCTCCAGAATTTGAATTGCAAGCTAGGTCACAAATGAGCAGTCTTGTGCAGAATCCATTCTGGCCAGGGTGGTAGGAAGGAGGCACAGGAACAGCTGTAGCTCCAGCGTTGGTGGCAGTCACCAACGTCTACTGTTAGAGCTCTAAGGGGTGGAAGTTGTAGTGGGTGTGACCAGTGGTTGCACAAGTCTTTAATGGACCACACAATTGGGACGTTGGTCTGTGACACAACTGGGACATTGTTCCTGGCCTTACAAGCCTCCAAATCTAGTTCTCTTCCCCATCCCATCTTCAACTCCCTGGGGAAGCTGTGAATTACCCAAAATCCACTTATTTTTTTCTTTTAAAATTTTTATAACATATGCAGAAAAGTACACAAGTCATAAGGAGATAGGTCAATACTTTGTTTTACATATGTTTCCTGTATGTATTCCAGATCAAGATATAAAATATTTTCAACACACGTAAGGCTTATTTGTAGAGCTCTCACAGTTAGTATCCCCCAGGGGTAACTGCAGTCCTGATTTCTATCTCAGAGACAAGTTTTTCCTGCTTTTGAACCTGCTATCAATGGAATCACACAGTGCGCAATTTTCAGCATCTGGCTTCTTTCATTTAATGTTAGGTCTGTAAAATACATCCATGTAGTCATGTATCAATTGTTCATTTTTTATATTAATGTGTAGATTTTCAGTGTATATAACACCATTTTTCATTCCATTCATGAACACTGGGTTGCTTCCAGTTTGGGGATATCACAAATAAAGTTTCTACAAACTTTCTTATGTAAGTGTTGGGTGGACATTGTCATGGATTTCTGTTGGATACATACCCAGGAGTAGGTCATTGGACTTAATTAAGTATGTTGAGCATCAGTGGATATGAGCAAACTTATTTTTTCAAAGTAACTGTTTCAATTTACATTCCCACCAACAAAATAAGAAAATTCTAGTTGTTCTACATCCTTGTATATATTTGGCATTGTTTCTATTTTTTTTTTTTTTGAGGGCAGTGTCACTGGCCCTCATATGTGGGACTGAACCGGGGCTGCTGTCTTCCCAAGCCAGCGCTTAACCATCACGCCACTCGGCCGGCCCTCTATTTTTAATTTTAGCCATACTGCTGGGTAGTCATATTCCATTGTGGTGTGTGTGTGTGTGTGTGTGTGTACGTGTGTGTGTGTGTGTGTATGTGTATTTAAGAGAGCATGTATTAAAGATTTAACTCATGAATGAGGGAACCAGAAGAATGGTAAAGCTTATTCAAAAGATTATAGGAGAGGGAGAAGTATTTATAGTCGTCGAAAGAAAGAACGCTAATTTAGATACAAACATGATCAATGTTCTATAGGTCAATAAAACTGTAAGTTTTAGGGCTATCTTTTCTACTGGAAATCATTTCTATCTCTACAGGAAAAAAATCATTTATATGGCTCTAGAGAGAACAGTTTACATATCATTCAATTTTCTCAAAATCAACATCTATCTGGAGTTATAAAATATCTTAATAAATAGCAATTAGTAGGACAAGGATAGGCCTGTTTAACAGTGAAAAGGCTGGTAGTTTACTACTCCTAAGCATTTACTAGATAAATTGAAAAACTGCCACATTTGAGTTTGATTCAGAACAGGAGATGGCTTTTTAGTAGTCAGCTCAGGTTACAGGTCAAGCAGCTCAGCTAATTGGTAATTATGACCCAGAATAACCAATTCATTGTATTTTGTGGACAAAGCTGAAAACTAACAACTGCCAACACACCTGATAAAAAGCAGTGAGGAAAGGAATAAAAAGAAATGTTAAAAATAAATATATATGTATATTGTATAATATACTAGGTATATTTATGTATAAATACATATGCATACATATTTAGTTTTTAAATTTCTTTTCTATTCCTTCCCTCACTACTTTTTTTAGGGTCTGCTGGTGGTTGTAATTTTTCAGCTTTGTCAACTTTGATGACAGAGAAGAAAAAACCCAGGGAAAGGTTCTATAATACAATCATCTTCCTGAAACCGGAGATGAGACTATAGCAGGTAATTGAGATTCCCTCCTCTAATACCCATTCCATGCTCTCTTTGTCTTTATCTCCTGGGGTCACTGAAGATGCATAACGGTGACTGACCATCACCTTCACTCCTGGGGCTTTGGAACCAGATGTGAAGTTAGTTCCAGTGCCTGTTCTTTAACATTTACCATTCGACATGGAAGTATTAGGAGAAGCCCCAGAGAGCGTCTTGGGTGCCGGACATATTCCTCCATGACCGCATTGGAAAGAGCAATTATATTTATTCCTGAAGGTCAGAATCAATTACTCCAGACAATCAGTTACACCATTTGGGATGCTCACACTGTGGTATGATGCACCAAAATTTCCAGGTAGCAGTGTCAGTTTCCAATTTGTTTAAGCCATTGGAATTGGATCCCTGCTCCTCATCATGGAACATAATCCCCAACTAATACATCAGGTGCAAGATTGTAAAGCCCTTGCTCAATCCATGTGGTCTACTTGGTTTTGTCTCACAGAACAAGAGACTGGGAGGCATCGTGTTCCCTCTCCCTGGAATGTCCTTCCTCCCTTTTCATCTGGCTGGTCCTTATCCTGCAGGTTTCCGGTTAATGCTGTCTCCTCAAAAGGCCTTTCCTCATTATCCTACCTAGAATAAGTCTCCCCACTCCCATATTATTATGTATCACAGGACTGTTTCCTCCTCATTGTAATTATCACATTTTTTAACTATTGTTTATTTACATTATTTTCTTTTAGGAACCATCAGCTCTAAGTCAAGTAATTGTTTCAATCTAGTTGTGGAGGATGTGGGGATTGAACCGGCAACCTTGGTGTTATGAGCACTGCACGCTAACCAACTGAGCTACCCAGCTGCCGCTGTTCACATTATTTTCAATTCTCCACTAGATTGAGCAGTGCCTCAAAGCAAAGGCCCCCTAATTTGGTCTCTGTTGAATCCACGTGACCTAGAACTGGCACATAATTGGTGGTCATTAAACATATGCTAAAGCATTGTGATTGAACTAATTAATAATTTTCAAAATGCAAAGGCTATGATCAGATTTTAGTTTTAGAAAGATCACTCTGGAAATCACATTATCATTAGATGGGAGGAGGCAACACTTGACAGGAGACCAAGAAGGGAGTCTGTGACAAGTCTTAATGGTAGACCACAGCCAGTGCTTCTTGGGTTTGGGAGCAAAATCCTACCCTCAACAAATACCTCATAAAGTTCTGGAAAACAGCTGTTGGCTTCTTACCGGGCCCGGAGAGATGTCAGGTGACCACATTACCTGAGCTTCCCATCACAAACGGGGATTCTCTTGGGTCATCAACACATGAGGCAGGAAGAGCATAATCAAGACTGGATGCAAACAAGTTCTTGCAGCACAAATAAGCTTCAGGACCTTGAGGATCAATAGATAAGATGAACCATTATGAGAAAATGTGAACCACTCATTCTATTTCCCAGACACAGTAGTATTTTCTTTTCTTTCTTTCTTTCTTTCTTTCTTTCTTTCTTTCTTTCTTTCTTTCTTTCTTTCTTTCTTTCTTTCTTTCTTTCTTTCTTTATTTTTTTTCACAACAGTATTTTTCAATGTGCTCATCAGCAGATATCCATTTAGTAGGGATGGGGTTATTTATGATACATCAGTCAAAAGCACAAGCTTCTTCTGAGGCTGACCTGGCTACTTCCACTTGGAATTCCCCTAAGCAACAGCAGTAAACAACCTTTTACCACCTCATGTATTACCACATCTTGGAGGGGTTGTGATTTGTCCCCAGTGAAGTCCCCAGTCTCCTTCCTCCCTCCACATCTAGATTTGGGTTTGCTTTCCTAGCCCACTTCATGCTTCTGTCTGGCCCAGCACCTATGGCCTTACTAAATGTCTTACTGACCATCACAATGCTACTCTGACAAAAGAACTCTTTTTAGAGGAAAAGAAGTAAATATATCCAGTGTCTACTTTACATCTCTTTTGGAATGTTTTAAAGGCCTCTCATGCTCAACATATCCAAAACGAAATTCATGATCTTCTTCTGTAATCCATTGTTCTTCCGCCATTTTCTAAGTGAATGGCACTGCCATCTACTCTGGTATCCAAATCAGAAAATTCAACGTCATCCTTGGCACCTCCCCTCTCTCATCCTTAATATTTAATCTAATTACAAGTTCTATAAATGTTTCCTTATAAACATTTCTTAAATTCATCTGCTTCTCTCCATTTCCACCATCCATGCTGGATGGAACCTTCACGAAGACTTGTAATTATGTTATTAACTAGAGATTGCTGCAACTTTTACCCTTGCCTATTCTTTCCTGTTCCTGATGGCAAAGTGTACACGAGTCCTGGAGGTGCAGAAAGTATCTTGTAATCATGAGGCAACAAGAATAAGGGCAAAAGCCTACAGGAGGCAGCATGGCAAATGGGAAAGACAAAAAGCCTGGATCCCCGAGCTCGCTGCACTGTCATGATGTGCCCGGACCACCTGCCTCTACTCACAAACCCTTCTTTGTATAAATTTCTCGGGTTTGTGAATCAGCAGTCATGAGGATGTAAGTTTTAGTTTTGGAGGCATGAGAATTTCATTTCAAAAATAATAATAATAATAGGACCGGCCGAGTAGCGCGGTGGTTAAGCGCTGGCTTGGGAAACCAGCGGCCCTGGTTCAGGTCCCACATATGAGGGCCAGTGACAACTGCCCTCAAAAATAATAATAATAATAATAATAATAATAATAATAATGTTATAAAGTTTGTTCCTTTGACTCAAGTTAAAATGCTTCCAAAACCAACACACTCAAAAACAATACTATCTACTCCCCTAACCTAATCAACATCAAGAGAGGAAAATCAAACTGTATCTCTACATAAAAAATTTCAAGTATGTTTGGTAATGTCATACCTGTCTTCACTTGAGTGTCAGCTCAGCCAACGCCCTCCTCTCGTCCCAAAACACACACACACCCATACACACACACACACACACACACACACACACATCTTGACTACATAACATAGTCATCCTCTGCTGAGTTTCACTCTGTAAAAGGACATCTTAGTGGTCTATGAAATCATTTATTATAATAAAAATGAGGTATAACTATAGGATAAGTTTGAAAGATTAATGTGAAACTACATTCTTAGCATCTTAATTCTTGTTCAATCAACAGTCACAGTAATGGTACTCTTGCTGTTCACAATTCTCATATGTACCCACCCCACTGCCCCAACCTTACCTCAGATTTTGGTTTCTAACACTTGCCTCCAATTCACGAATATAGGACTCTCAAGAGTCCTATAGCTTATAACAGAAAAAAGAATATCAGGATTGGTCTGGAACATCCTATTTTTGTCATAAAACAACAGAGTCAGACCTGGAAGGCTGAAGTGAAAGGTGGCTTAAAGGGAGTTCTGAAAAGCCAAATTATGCCTATTTGAGAATGAGCTCATAACAATACTCAAAAGAGAATAGTCAGTATAAAAAGCACAAAATATAGTTGCAATACTAAAGAAAAATAAAAAGAATAGGTGATTTTGATTTTTGTTGACTTTTAAATATAGGCAAATGTTGAAATTCATGGAGTTTCTTCTTCTATGAACATATATATGTTTTCAAGTATACATATGTATTTGTTTCTATCTACAGAAATAGGAAAGGGTGAACCAAAACATGTGAGTGAGCCAAACACTCCCAGAGAAGCAGGAACTGTACCGAAAATAGGAAAGTCTGATCAGCCCTGCTGATTTCACACATCAGTCAACGAGATGGGGGCCCCAGCAGTTATTAGCACCAGTAATAACCCAGGAATATTGAGTACAAAGATGGTTGGTGAGATGTTGCCGAAAGCATAAGTTCACCAAATGTTCTAAAAAGGAGAGCTACCTGGGCAAACTCAAAGTCTCATTTTCTAGGAAAGAAATTTTTCTACTAATTATAGTTACTAATTTTAATAAAATACTAATGATAAATACTTACATTAAAAAAGTATCAGTAGTCAATGTCTACATACCAAAATGGACAGCTAGTGTCAAAAAACTTGAAGGCTACAACATTTGAAGAAAGACATGTCTCAGAAACTGCGAATCTTTACAAGAAGCAGGGAGCTAAGGGTTCCATGATGAAACAAGTGAAAATGGTTTTATAAAGTGGCCTCAGCCTATGATCAAAACTTGGATTTGAATCATATTGGACTGTGCAATCCAAGAGCTTGTGAGTTGTACCCAAGAACCTACAATATCATTAACAGTGGCTTTTGGGCCAGAAAACATTATTTGGAGGATGTTGTGATTTTTTTCAATTAATACTTGATTTATGAAAATTACATATTTAAATTTCTTGTTATTCTTTGAGTTTTTAAGTTTAACTCATAAACCTTATTACTCTGTTTATAAATCTGGCAACTTTTAATAATCACTTTTAGAGGGTTTTTACAAATTGAATTACTTGAAATATTTATGAATTCATTATATTCCATATCATCCTTGGACACTTCAATTGTATAACAGATAAGTTGTCAAGAGCTGTAAGAGGTCTGGTATTTTACCTTACTTGGAAGCTAACAAGTTAGCTTGTCAAAGTTTCTTAGACCCTGGAAGAAAACACGAAACTCCTGGATCAGAGACAGAGGGTTTTAGTACTCACAGCAACAGCAGTAGCTAGAGTATCATCATTTTGCATTGGTTCACTGTTCACTGTTCAATATTTGGTTAGGACACAAATATAATGTAATGATTTAATGTGGTAGCCCAGATGGGATCCAGGAACAGAAAAAAAAGTTTACTTTTTTAAGTTCAGTAAATGAAAAATATTAAATAAATGATAGTACATATTGTACTTGAATATTGAAAACATTGTAAAAATTGTAGTCAGTGACTGAAGTTTGGGAACACTGGTTTTGTGCATATGAGGAATGTCTGAACTATCTGCTGAACACTCATTCTTTCCCACCAGTGTAACAGGAAAAGACATGTGATCAAACCACAGCAATATCCACCCATAGGTTACAATTTCAGATGATCCTTCTGCAGCACTAAGTAGGAGAGTCTTTCATCAACTACCCTGAGAATGAGCAGAGACTAACCACCAAAAGCAGAGCTGAAACTTCTTCAAGAATGAAACATTCTTTCACTGGAGGAAACTGGGGTTTCTTGGTGTCTGGGTTCTCAGGGGATTTCTTAGGTGTAGAAGAAGCACAGTTAACACTTTGTAATTGGGCATAAAAAGCTATATGACGAGTTTACTCGTTTCCCGCAAAAAATGTGTTAAAACCCAGGCTCTGGTTTACCACAGAGGCATGGTTCTTCAGAAGACTGGTATCTTTTAACAGTCGCCTTGGCAAACTTGAGTCCTTATCTATACAGACAAGACCCCTCACTCTGGGTGTAGGGAGAAGGAATTGAGAGCCATATCCACAGATGCCCCATCCTCAATAGCCCCCTACTGTCTGTTTCCCCAGCCTGTTTACAACCATCTAGGGATTATAGCTCTTGTCCCTCCCTAACCTCAACATCCAAGGTCCCCAAGTGAGAGATGAAAGTGCTAATATTCCTTATCTATAAATGGAGGACAACAAGAAAGTGTTGCTCTAAATCAGTGGTCTGGAATTTTAGCCTACATAAGAATCACCTGGATGGCTTATTATAATACAGCACAGGTCACTGGGCCCCATCTCCTAAGTTGCTGCTCAATACATGGCCGATAATTTGCATTTCTAACAAGTCCTCAAATGAGGCTGATGCTGCTGGTTGCAGAGTCATGCTTTGAGAACCACTGGCTTAAATGACCCTGAGAACATCTATCTACTACACTTTCATATTTATTAAATCCAGACTCATGTGATCCTAAGAATCTCCTGGGAATTTGGTAACTATACAGATCAGCAGGCTCAACCCCAAACCTGTTTAATCAGAATCACCAGGAGAGCACCTCAGGTGATTCTTATGATCAGAGGAGTGTGGGAAATTTTATATCAAAGCTCAGGGCACCATCAGTGACTAAGGAAGCTCTCAGGTTGGAACAAGACATGGTAGGTAGATCACGGTGTTCAAGGACAGCATGCAGGCCCCAGGAGAAATGGGTAAAGCTGAAGGACGGGGTAAGAAGGGATCATCAAGGTCATAATCTTGCTTTGACTTTTACCCACTGTGTGTAAAGCACTGCAGAAATCACAGCAACCATTGGGCATGCTTCTTTATTACACTATCAATACTATTGGATGGGGAGGGCAGAAGACTCGAGTAAGTACAAATGGCCAAGGTAATATTGGGTCAAAGGGCAATACTGGAAGGTCATCAAACATAACATTCATTGAGTGTTTTGAATGTGTTTGGTTTCCCCAAACACATAAAAATATATCAATGAAAAGGCCTTTCATTTACTTATTTTGATATCCTCTCCTGTGTGTACAGTGTTCAGGGACAAAGTTGGTCTTAAGAGGAATTACAGCATATGGCTTTCAGAGACTCTTATGGCCAATGAGGCTGTATGTCCAGGTATTCCGGGACATTTTACTATTATCCCAGCTTCCTGTGTAATCCTCATTCTCATTCTCTCTTAGAAGATGCTTAGAAAATAAATTATATTACTTATATAAATTAGATAAACTACTTGTAGCTCTGATATTTCACATTACGAATCTAATCATAGTCATTTGTATTTATCTAATATCTTATATCTTAAAAGGTATTTTTGTAAAATGAGTTGGAGATCTCATTATCCTCACTATGAAGTTTTGAAAACACAGGCTCAGAGAGGCTAAGTGACATGACCAACATCACAAGGCAATTGGTGGCAGAATAAGAACTGAAGCCTCCTTTAAGTTCTAGCCCAAAGGGTTTCTTCCAAAATAGTATTATTTGAAGGTAAAGTGGTCCATCTCTTTAAACTATATTATCTACGTGTCCAGAAAAAAAAATTTTGTCATTAAAATGTTCATTCTATTGGATCTTTTCATTTCGATGGTAGAAGTTCCTTTTAAAATAAAAATATTCTAAGCTTCCATCAACTAATACATCAGTGGCATTAAACAAAGGGGTAGTAGAAAGCTGGGTCTAGTCTAGTAGGTAATGAAGGGCATGCCACCACTATAACTCATAATTTCCTGCCCTGGCAGAAAGTAGAAAGAAAAATAGCAACAGAAGAAAAGAATAGTGAGTAGGGAGACAGGCCCTCTCAAAGGATTTTTGTTGAAGGGAGTTGTAGGATAAGAAAGGCATCATAATTCCTGCCTCCCAATTTTGCCTGTGTGGCCCAATAATGCCAGTTTGTTCAAATTAAACAAAAATACTAACACTGACCGAAAGCAATGAGAAGCTTTAATTCTCCTCTTATAGTTTAAGGGGCAGAGAAATATCTTCCTACAGAGAAAGACCCAATCCAATGATGGCAGCACAAGATGTTCCATTTGAAAGAGCATTTTCAAAATGCCACCATCCAAAAAAGAAGTCTTATTCAGAACGAGATCAAGAATCTTCCTTGAGGGCCGGTCGAGTGGCGCGTTGGTTAAGAGCTGGTTCTGGGATGCCAGTGGCCCCAGTTCAGATCCCACATATAAGGGCCAGTGACACTGCCCTCTACAGCTAAGATGGTGAACAACAGCTCCACCTGGAGCTGGGCTGTGCGAGCCCTGGCGACGGTGTAGGCTGCAGCCCCTGCTGCAGTGGGCTGCCATAGGCTACAGTGAGAGGCCGGCAGTCAGCGTGAGCTGCCAATAGCCACAGTGAGCGACATCCAGAAGCCGGCGACCGATCTGCCTCATCCAGGAAGAGCTCAATGACGATACCAACATGGGCCAGTGAAACAACATCCTTCGCAACTAGACTGAAGAACAAAAAGACAGCAACTTGTCTGTTCCCCTTCCCCGATTCCCCAATGCTGTTCCCCTCTCCCAATTCCCCAATAAAATCTTTTAAAAAAAAAAAAAGAATTTTCTTTGAGGTATTTCTTTCTTTCTTCTCTGAACAGGATTCTGGGCCATGCCATTTTTCCTGGTAGTGACCCCCTTTTTTTTCCACAGCATGCGCGTGCTGCTTAATTAAACAAGACACTGAAGGAGAAGGCAGTTAGAAAATTGGAAAGAGTGGCAGCTACAGAGCAGATGCTCCTGCCTTATAAATTAATAGAAGATTATGCATGGCCAGCTGTACCATATAAATGCCCAGTTTTATACCACACCATGACCCACTGTGTTTATCATATGGTCCAGCATCTGGTCAATTCTGTCCCCAGCTCCCATATATCTATTCAAATCAGGCATTGGCTGGGGATATATTTATGTATCTGATTCCATCTCAATCAGGATACCCTTCTGAGGTCTTAACTTGCAGCATGGTAGAGAATTTAACCCAGTAAGTCCTTTGTTCACAACTGTAAGTTCCTCATTCACTTGGAGGATCATTTTATTTTCACAAAGTGTAGGAGGTGAGTAGTGGCCAAATGAGGAATGTATACATGTATATAGATCAATATAGATATATAATTCTCAGTCTTTATATACCAAGAGAACCAGATATGGATACTCTAGAATAAGGTAAAAGTAATGTTTTGTATGCCTTGAATAACTAAGAGAAAAAGAAAAGAGATTTCCATGTGTTTTAAAAATCTTGGGTTAAACCTGAGGTTACATAAAAGTTTTCTAAGTTTCTTTCCTTTGTGAAGACAGTTTTTCCAGAAGAAAATCCATTAATTGATTTCTTGGCTTTGGGTGTTTTCTGTTAGATGTCCTTGTTCATTTCTTTTAAGTAGGGCCCATGTTATTTGGGCTCACTGTTGTGGTACAATCAAAAGAATACTTTGTGATGATACAATCAAAAGAATACTCTGATCTTCCTCTCACCCCACATCAAAACGAATTCTAGACTGACCAGAGAATTAAATTGAAAAACTCAAACCAAAACTAAACTTAGAATAAAACAATTTTTTTTCTGATCTCTAGATGAAAATTTTAGATTATAAACCCAAAGGAAGAAGTTAGCAAAAGATTGATCGATTTTATCCCATAAAACTTAAAATTTTCTAAATCTTAAAATTTAACATAAACTGAATTAAAAGACAAACAGAAATGTGTGATTTTTGTTTTTTTGCAAGAGATAGTGAATAAAGAGTTAATAATCTTAATATATGAAGAGCTCTTAGGGATCAACGACAACAAGAAAAACACCAAAGCAATAGACAAATAGAAAAAAAGACATAAATAAGCAGTTTTCAAAAGAGGAAATACAAATTTTCAGTAAATTTTTTTTATTGTTCAATTCATGAGTGAAATTAAATCCTAAATTAAAACGAAGTGTCATTCTACACCTATCAACTAGAAAAAAAATTGTAGCAGCAAGGACAGAATGAGATCAATAAATTAGGGCAACCAATTTAGAAAACAAATTGGCTTTAAAGCGTTCATATCTTTTGAATCAGTAATTGTATTTCTGGATCTCTATACTAAGGGCAAATTTTTCAAAACACAGATATAAATTCAGGTACATACAGTGATATTTGCTGTAGTAAGAGCAAAACGAAGTGTGGAAACAATCCAAATGCTCTTTCACTGGAGGGAAATGGTAAAGTACATTAAGATGTGTTCACTAGGCTATTATGTTTTCATTAACAATCATTCTCACAAGAATTTGTAATGACATAGAAAGGGGGATTAAATTCACATTTCTCTGGCCTAGTTAATGCGACACATTTTCCATACACTTGATCTGCATGAAGTGTCTAGTCTATGTAAAGTTCTCAACACAGTACTGTGAAGGGATCACGGTGTGACACACCGAAATATCTCACTTTGGCATAAAGATTATTGTGAGCTAAAGGTGATTCAGAACTAAAAGATACAGGAAGAGTTCTCTGCCCTCACTTTATTTGCCTACATGCAGGGCATAAATTTCCCTTTGTGAAGGTGGCGTAAGTTTTCCCCATTCTCCTGCACCAGGATGAAGAAAACAACCTGTGGGAAGCCGACAGCCCCCCAGTGTCTGACAAGGCCACATTGCCCTGCTCAGCACTGGATATTAAGGGTGCTGCCTTATGGTTGGTCATGTAATATCTCCTGCCTCTAAGAACCCATGTGCCTTTCCTCCTATAGGAGACAATATACTCACTGCATTTATGGCAAGTTCCTGTATACCCCAATGAGCTAACTACGCAGCCAAAGACGGGTAAGATCTCCTAAATGAGGGGAGACAACCTAAGCCAGGCGGTAGTTCCGTGGGGAACCCCTAAATTGAGATATTGGGGACTCAAGCCCCTTTGGAAACTGAGGCATAAGCCTTTGGCCACATAGGCCTAAAAAAGCCAGTCTGTGAGAAACAGACAGCCTCTGTGAGAAACTGGTGCTATCGTTCGTCCTTGCCTGTGCAGCTGTGAAAGGTTTCCTTGGAGACCAGGAGACCAAGGTCTCTCGGCCATGAAAGTTCTGATAAGAGGCAACTTACTGACCATAAGTTATTTTAATTAACAGCCTTATTTTAACTCTTTGTTCTGTACATTGCTAGCAACAGATACTGAAGCTTTGACTGAGAAACAGATGTTACCCTCTATTACAAAAACATGCAGCTCTTTGTAAGATAGAAAAAGTTTGAAACTCCTTTTGCTACTAAGTATTATAATCACATAGAAATAGTTTCTTGCCTAAACTCTTGACAATAGTTCAAGTATATGCCCTGTAAGGTAGCCATGGTAACCACTTTTTAGATGATAAGTAAAATCCTTGAACAGGCCACAGTGTACCCTGGAAAGATACAATTACAAAAAAGTAAAAGTTCTGAGTAAGGAAAAACATCATGGTCATGTGAAACATAACTTGTAATTAAGATAATAGTCAAAAGCCCCTATAAAAGGAGCTAAGCTTTAACAATAAGCTGTGACACTTCTGAGAACCTCTTTCCGGTGTCTCCACCTTTTTTCTGCCTTTACTGTAATAAAGATTTTCTGTCTTTCGTATCGCCGACTCCGTGTCCACCTTCTTGGGACCCTGGTCAGCGGGGGCTGGCCCCCTGCAACAACCCTTATCACCAGGTACAGAATCAGCACCAAGACGAGTCTGAGTAAGATAAATAAATCTTATTAAAGTAACCTTTATCTTTCATCAGTTCTCCCACGTATTTCCTATTAGTTCCCACAATCTATAGACATTTGAAGCCCAAACCCTCTTTCTTTTGTTAAAATGTTATATAAGCTTTCAAATCTAACCACACCTTTGAATTTCATTTCTGTGAACTCCTGTGCACATAAAAATATTCATACATTTGTATTCCTTCTCTCCTGTTAATCTGTCTTTTGTCAGTGAAATTCACAGGCCCCCAGACACTGAACATAAAAGGGTAGAGGAAAAGTTTTCCTCCCTAACAGTGTCTGGCACGTAGGAACTCCTTCATGAATCTTAGCTACTATTGTCATCTCATTTAATTCTTGAAACAGCTCTGTAAAGTTGGTATTGTTTTACTCATTTCATCAAAGAATGAAACAAGACTCCGTGGGGCCAAGCCAAGATGTCTAACCAAACTGCTATTTGAACACAGGTTGGTCAGGCTCCACAGACCATGTTCATCACACTTCATGCTCCAAAAACTGGAGGATTCAAGAAGACTCATCATAAAGTTCAACAATATTCCACTTAAAAAGTTGTTTTCAATTGTTTGCAGGACTGCATTTTGGGTTTTAGGGTAGGAATGCAAAGAAACTACTATATATGACTCTGATTGTAGGAAGGGGGATAGTTTATGATCTTCAGATTATTCAAAATAAAACAATATAGCAAAGAACTATCATACAAATAGTAATACCTCATTTGCAAAAAGAGAGTTCAAAAAAAGACCAAAATATTTGCAGTAGAAGGATGTGCCTTCTTCTCTATGATTTTATCCAACTAAAAAGTCTTCTGATATGTAGAGGCAAGTATGCCTATAAATTGCAAATCTGAAATTCTAAACCTGGACTCTGAAGCATGTTATTGAGTGGAATGCTATAAATGTGACCCAGCTGTTAACTTGGAATGTTAAAACAGAGGTGTTTCAAAATGGCCCATCTAAGTGACTTATAAACATCAGTGATGCAAGAAAAAGTAACTTGTTTGTTTCTACTACACTCTAATGTTAAATGCATTCTCTTTCCTAGATTTTGTTACCAACACTTTTCCTGTGTTTATTTTTGAAAGGTAACATCCCTTTGACTATATTCCAAACATTCGTCAATATGGAGGTTCGTTCGTACATCACAGTTGGTGAGCAAAGGGGCTACTGCAAAGTGTGTGTCTCTGCTTCGTACAGAAAAGAGACTTCAAAGTGATTTGGAAAATATTTAAGAAATAGAGGAAAAGAACCATCATATAAAGCCTTAAGATCAAAGAGAGGGTTTTGAAAAGTGGAGGTGAGGGAAATGAGTTGCCTCCTTTTTTCCACGATTTTATCTCATTGTAACTATTTTTTTTTTTAGGTACTCTGGATGTCCGTAAACATTACAAATTTGAAATTACACATCTTGAATTTGAGGCATATTATTCAATGGAACTCTACAAATGTGGTCACAGCTGTTTCTTCGCATGCTTCAAAACAGCGGTGTCCCAAGGTGGTCCACCAAGTTGCTTTTATTTATTTATTTATTTTTTTGAGGGCAGTGTCACTGGTCCTCATATGTGGGACCGAACCGGGGCCGCTGGTTTCCCAAGCCAGCGCTTATCCACGGCGCCTCTCGGCCGACCCCCCCAAGTTGCTTTTAAATACTGATGATGCAAGAAACTTTAACTTAATTTTATGTAATTGGGCACTATTGAGACTTTTCAAGGCTTCAGATTTTACTGCTAATAAAAAGCTATAAATTGATTCGTCCCTTACTATCAATTTCTTTACCTCCCCCCTCCCCCCAAACCCCACTTTTCCAACACAATAAACAGTTGAACCCCAGTGCAATTTTATGAAATCATCAATCTAGAATATAGATGATACAAATGGCTTCCCATATTATGGAGTGGCAAACCCATTTTGCTTCAAATACCATTTCTTTCAACACACTGGTATCACACAGTACGTGAATCTTTAAAAAAGAGGTGTAGTGTCTACTCTATTTGGTAAGCTGCAAACATACTTTGCTCAAGCCAACCTGTCAATTTTCCTGAAAGCATGAAAGGTCTAAGGTACTCCTGGTTTAGAATAAGGGATTTATGGATTAAAGATAGCAGAGGGGGCTCAGTTTTCTATCTCTTTGTAGACCCACAGCACGCTACTGACCTCCTGTGGCCGTATTTCAAGGTGTCATCTTCAACTTAAAACCAGCTTCTTCTGAGGGCAAACAGTAAAACTGCAGGAGGGGTCCCTGAGTGGTCTGGTCCTTGGGCCCCTGTGTCATCATTGGGAAGCTGCTTGTCATTATATTTGGATGTGGAATTACTGAGCCCAGGTTATTGATAGATTTTGTATGTTAAAAAAATTCTTGAATTCCAGAAATAAAACCCACTTGGTCATGGTGTTTGATCCTTTTAATATGGTGCTAAATTCAATTTGCAAGTATTTTGTTGAGGATTTTTGCATCAATGTTTATAAGGGATATTGGTCTGTAGTTTCCTTGCTTGGAATGTCTTTGTCTGGCTTTGGCATCAGGGCGATGCTGGCCTCAGAGAAAGAGTCAGTAAGTGTTCCCTCCTCTTCAATATTTTTGAAAAGTTTGAGAAGGACTGATATTCATTCTTTAAATGTTTGGTTGAATTCACCTGTAAAGCCATCAGGTCCAGGGCTTTTCTTGGTCAGAAATCTCATAACTAGTAAGTTACGTCTATTCAGATTTTCTATTTCTTTGTGATTTAATCTTGGTAGGTTTTGTGTTTTTAGGAATTTATTCATTTCATCTAGGTTATTCAATTTGTTGGCATACAATTGTTCATAATACTCTCTTATAATCCTTTTTATTTCTGTATGAATTGGAAGTAATGTCCCCATTTCATTCCTAATTTTAGTGATTTTAGTCTTCTTTTTTTAGTCCATCCAGCTAAAGGTTCGTCAATTTTGTTGATCTTTTCAAACAAGCAATATCTGATTTCATTGGTTTTTCTCTATTGTTTTTCTGTACTCTATTTATCTCTGCTCTAATCTTTAGTCTAATTTCTTCCTTCTGCTAACTTTGGGTTTAGTTCAGTTTTCTAAATTGTGAAGTTAATTGTTGACTTGAAATCTTTCTTGTTTTTTAAGGTAAGCATTTATAGTTATAAATTTCCCCCACGATATTGCTTTTGCTGTGTCCCATAAGTTTGGGCATCTTGTGTTTTCATTGTAATTCATCCTTAGTATTTTCTAATTTCCTTTGCAATTACATATTTGAGCCATTGCTTCTTTAGGGGCATGTTGTTTAATTTCCATAAATTTTTGAATTTTCCAGCTTTATTTCTCTTATTGATTTCTAACTTCACCCTGCTGTGGTCAGAGAAGATACTTTGTATGATATCTATCTTTTAAAATCTTTGGGGACTTAATTTGTGGCCTAAAACATGGACTATACTAGAAAATGTTTCATATGCATTTGAGAAAAATGTGTATGCTGTTGTTGTTGGGCACAGTGTTCTGTATATTTCTGTTCAATCTAGTTGGTTTATTGTGTTAAGTCCTCTATTTCCTTACTTATCTTCTGTCTGTTTGTTCTGCCATTATTGAGAGTAGGGTGTTGAGAAAAATATAAGACAAAATCTGAATGGATACTAAAAAAGTTATAAGGTTGTGGAAAATGAGTCTGGGGAAAGGAATTTTATGTGATTCAAGATAAAAAAAAGCTATATCTTTTTGCTGTATTAAAGCTATTATTAATATATAATGTCCTTTTTTGTCTCTTGTAAACTTTACTGATTTAAATCTTATTTTATCTGTTATAAGTATATTTATCTGTTATTAGGGTATTAGTATAGCCTCCCCTGCTCTCTTTTGTTACGAATTGCATGGAGTATCTTTTCCCATCCTTTCACTTTCAATGTATTTGTGTCTTTGGATGTAAAGTGAGTCTCTTATAGATAGCTGAGAGTTGGGGTCATGTGTTTTTATTCATTCCACCAATCACTGTCTTTTGATTGGAGATTTTAATCCATTTACATTTAAATAGCTACAAGGAGGAACTTAATTCTGTCACTTTGCTATTTGTTTACCATATGCCTTATAGCTTTTTCAGTCCCTCATTTCCTGCATAACGTCTTCTTTTGTGTTTAGTTTATTTTTGGTAGTGAACGCTTTAAGTTTCTTTCTCATTTCCTTTTGTGCATATTCTATAACTATTTTGTTTGTGGTTACCATGGGGGTTACATATAACATCATAAACTTATAACACTCTAATTTAAATTTAACAGTTTAACTTCATTACCATACACAAACTCTGTTCCTTCACACTTCCATCCCCACCTCTTCTGATTGTTGATGTCACAAAATTACATCTTTATACACTGTGTGCCCCAAAATATAAACTAATATATCTTCTAAATACATTAGTCTCTTAAATATATATTTACCTTTTGAAAGACACTTGGATTGTTTCCAGTTTGGAGCTATTACAAATAAATGTGCCATAAACATTGTAAGTTGTTGTATGAACAGATCTTTTCATTTCTCTTGGGTAAATACTTGGGAGTAGAATGTCTGAGGTTTATGGTAGGTGTATGTTTAACTTTTTAAGGGACTCCAAACTATTTTCCATAGTGATGATACCATGTTACCAAGAGAGTGAGAGAGCTCTGGTTATTCCACATCCTCCTCAGCAATAGTAGACATTGTCATCTGTTAGATTTTAGCCATTCTAACAGATGTATAGTGGTATCTTGTGGTTTTAAATTGCCATCTTGGGCCGGCAGAGTGGCGCATTGGTTAAAAGCTTGGGATGCCAGTGGCCCCGGTTGGGATCCCACATATGAGGGCCAGTGACACTGCCCTCTACAGCTAACAACAGCTCCCCCTGGAGCTGGGCTGTGCGAGCCCCGGCGATGGTGTAGGCTGCAGCCCCTGCTGCAGTGGGCTGCCATAAGCTACAGTGAGTGGCCGGCAGACAGCGTGAGTGGCTGGCAGCCAGTGTGAGCTGCCAGTGGCCGCCGTGAGTGACCATCCTGAGGCCGGCGACCGATCTGCCTCATCCGGGAAGAGTGCAATGAGGATACCAACATGGGCCAGTGAAGCAACGTCCTCCGCAACTAGACTGATGAACAAAAAGACAGAAACTTGTCTGTTCCCCTCCCCTGATTCCCCAATAAAATCTTTTTTAAAAAAAATTGCCATCTTGCTCATGATTAATGATGTTTAGTGTGTTTTCGCAGGCTTATCTGCCATATCTTTTTTTGGTATATCTTACTTTCTATCTTTATCAATTCTATTTAATTCTGGTGACTCTGTGAACATCTCCTCTGCATTTTCCATAATCCTTTTCTTTCTGATGTAGATTTAAGCTCTACAGATTACACTGATGTTTTCCATCCACTAGTTATATATAAGGGAAGGTAGCTGGTAGAGGCAGAGTCTGGAAGAAACCTTTGAAGTTCTTTCCTTGCTTTCCCCACACTGTGCTGTAGCAACCCTGCCTCCCTTTCACTGTGTAACTGTGGCTGGTCTCCAGTGTTGGACTCTAAGGGATTCTATCTGGGCAGCGCAAAAGCACAGCTCAAGGTGAAATGCTGATGAAACAGGTGCAGACTGCCCCCCCACCTCCTCAGGTTGCTGATGATTCCTGGGGAGTTTGCCCCCTTCCAAGGCATCTTCTTCCTAAGGGTTAAGGATGGAGATGCTGCTGACCTGGACCTGCCTGGTGCAAAGGCAGCAAGTGTGTTTGGTGACCACACAGCTCTGTTCTGCCTGGGATACTAGGTCCTATGTCTCCTCCATTCTCTGTTAACTCACCGGGTGCCCACATTAGGCCTGGCTCTTGGCCCTCCCCTAGTCTACAGTACCGAATGAAGTACACAGAAATAAACTACCAAGTCATGAGTATGGGGCACTCTGGAATAAAAGAAGACAGGTGTTTCTAGGAAATTGGGGGAAAAAAATGAGTAAATAACTTTTTTCTTTTTTTTTTTTATAAAAGAGAGATGACACAGTCCCTGATGTTAAAGGGAACTATTTCTTCTGTCCTCTGGATATTTACTTCCTGTGAAGGACAATAATTCCATGCTGCTCTCCATCCCTTTAACTACCTGATTGCTCAATTTAGGAAGAATAACTAGGCATTCTCAATCCCACTCTGCCCTCTTCCTCTTGGGAGTGAGCTAGTCTCGGAGAGCAGGAATTCTCTCTCGTCGGAGTCCACCACAGTCCTGCATTGCTAGGGAAGGGGGGGAAGTTGGCCTGCCTATGGCTCATAGTAAGCCCACTTGCCTCTCATGTGATACGACATCCTCCACTTTAGACTCTCATCAGTAATAAAGGTGTTACTTTTGCTGCAATATTTACCTTTTTGATTCATTTTTCAAATAGTTTAGAACTTATACAAAAAGAGAGGCATTATCTCTTGAGGACCTTGACAACTGTCAGCCTGAGTAGAACCTGCAGTCAATGGGCAGAGTCTCTAAGAATTTTTTCCTCCTGCTAAAGATTGCATAACCTTTACCGCTACTCAGTGTGGTCTGCAGAAGAGCAGCATGGGTATTACCTGGGTGCTTGTGAGAAACGCACTGTATGGGGCTCCCTCCCACACTGACTGCACTGCAATCTGCATTTTAACAGGATCTGAAGGTGATTCATATGTACAGTAATGTTTGAGCAGGAAGGCTCTAGAGAGCTAGTAGCAAATATTCATCAAAGGATTGCTCTCTCCCAACTCAATCTTACATTGTAAGCTTAATTTGTAGTTATTTTATTCATTTTTAAAATTCTTTTCATTAACTTATGAATTATGTTTACAATAGTATCTTACAAGAAATTTCTTCACAAACTTTTGCAATAGAAGTAAAATTGTATCAATATAAAATCATTTTTGCAAGTACATAGCACAACTTGCATTTTAAGAGGGTAAAATATTTTACATAATAGAAAAACAAATGAACTATAGTGAACAGAGTTATGTTTATTTTTCTACAGTAATAGCATTCCGTATCTTTGTTTCCAGTTGATAGTTCAGTTTTGGCATAAGAACTCCTCCAAATGGAATAAAAACTTTCATATCAGTCCTTATGACAGTCTTGTTTACATTTTAGATGGTGATTCACCGCTTTTGACAGAAAAGGGTGAAGGCAAAGGAAGATGTGACTCATTTATTTCTTCATTTCGATAGAATGTCAGCCTGAGTCTTCTGCATACATTTCGAGATCATACTTTTGTAAGATAATAACACCTCATGTTTGTGTGGTGTGAAACCATTAGCAAAGTGCCTTCCCATTTATTATCTTGTCTCATCCTCCCACTAAATGGCAAGGTGGGTGACATTAAGCTTTTCCTACAGGTGAGGAGAGTCAGGCATGCTGAGGTTGACTTGTCTGAGATGCAAACTAGTAAAGAACAGAACATGGATGGATAGTCCATTCTTTTGACTCCAAGCTCAAAATTATCTCCAGACAAAACCTAGATGGGATTTGTGTGAATGTACTCCGTCCCACAGCGCTGGAATCAGAATATGAATATATAAAGATTAACATTGATAGAGTAATTAGCAAGTGTTGGCACTGCTTTAAATGTTTTCCATTTGAAAATTTATAAGTATTCACACATTTAATTCTCACAACAACCCAATAATGTAGTTAATTGTATTATTCCTCCTACAGAGATGATATATATCTACATTTGCCCTTGGCTTTGGGTTCTAAGAAAATATATCAATACCATGTCAAAAGAATAGCTTCTGTGAAATTACAAAACTCTTCATTATTAGACTAGGTATGTCAGTTTGGGTTGTAAATGACTAGTCATCAAATGATATACATTCAGTGGTGTACTTGTAAATGTTTCAAAACCAGCTTTCTGGGGAGAGAAGGCCCCAATTACAGGTCATGTCAATTTCTGTGGTGTAATTATTTCCATTATGGCCCACTTCAAGCTACCAAGCTGACATCACTAAACTTGGAGCTGGGAAGATACCCGTATGTGCACAGTCAACTCTTGCAAGCTGGTTCTGACACATTACTGGTCCAGGGCCATGGACAACCCATTTTTAAACTGGTACTCTTTATCTTCTGGAGTAAGCCTAAACTGCTTTTTCTTTAAGAATATGTTACAAGGGGCCAGCCGAGTGGTGCATTGGTAAAGAGTTGGCTTGGGACACCAGCTCTGGGCAGCAAGGCCCGGTTCAGATTGCACATGAGGACCAGTGATACTGTGCCCTTTACAGCAAAGATGGTGAACAACAGCCCCACCTGGAGCTGGGCTGCCGTGAGTCACCAGTGACAGCATAGGCTGCAGTGAGCTACCATGAGTGGCCGACAGCCGGCATGCTGTGAGCCGATGTGAGCAGCCATCCAATGGCCAGTGAGTGACTACCTCCACCAGGAAGAGCGCAATGATAATACCAAAATGGGCCAGTGAAGTGATGTCCTCCACAACTAGGCTGAAGAACAAAAGGACAGCAACTTGTCTGTTCCCTTTCCCTGATTCCCCAACGCTGTTCCCCTCCCCCAATTCCTGAATAAAATCTTTAAAAAAATATGTTACAAGAATTTTGGCAAGTTTTTGAATTACTGTTAATTTTTTCAAATGTTTTCCCAGAATAAATTATATTAATAGTCTCTAGATAGCAGGAAGACTTGTACATAAGCAACTAAGACAAGGGTTGGCAAACTTTTTTTGTAGCAGGCCAGTGAAATATGGCCTGAATATTTGTGTCCTTGCCCCTAAATTTCATATGTTGAAAATCTAATGCCTGTGGTGATGATGTTAGGAAGTGGGGCCTTTGGGAGATGGCCTCGTAAATGGGGTCAGTGCCACAGCTAGCTCACATCTTCCACCGTGTAAGAATACAAGGAGATACCTGCCACTGGGAAGAGGGCCTTCATCTGACTCTGCTGGCACCCTGGCCTCAGACTTTCAGTCTCCAGGACCGTGAGAAGTAAATTCCTGTTGCTTATAAGTCGCCCAGTTTGTTATTTTGTTATAGAAGCCCAAATGGTCTAAGAAAGCCAGATAGTAAACATTGTATGCTTTGGGGGCCGTATACTGCCTCTGTCACATACTCTTTTTTATTTCTACAATCATGTGTGTATATATATATATATATATATATATATATATATATATATATACAATTTTTTTTCTCTCTCTCTTACCTCTTGGACTATTCAAAAACAGCTTGATTATGCCCACAGGCTAGGTCTGGATGACACATTATAATTCTCTGGCACCTTTTCTAAGCCTTGGGAAGGCAAGTGGGGGAAAGCAATGAGAATCCTAACAAGGTCAGGCGCTCCTGATCTTTGCTGCATGTGTGATACTGACAGGGCTCAGTCTCTGCCTCACAGAATGATAAGGGTTAAATTAATGAATTTCTATGAAAGCTCTTCCTAAAGTATAATGTTTCAAGAACCACAGGAAATCTTTAGCATTTGTCCGAATTGCCCAAGAACTATGACAACTACAATCTGCAGAGCAGAAAGTACCATCTCCTTGAATATTTGGGAGCCCCAACAGCAGAGGAGAACTGAAACAAGTTCAGGCCATTATTATAAAACACTGTGTGTGTTCTAAACAACATCTAGACCTCCGCTCGATTTAGAACTGTTCAGGGCTCTGACCCTGAGAACACACTGCCTGGCATGTATATAGTCAGTGTTCTATTCATACTGAATGAGTGAATGAATGAACAATCATATCAAATTGTCTGAGCCCTTACCTTCTCAGAGCCACAGCTCTCCCCAGACATAGACCTAAACCATGTGCTCAATCAGCCACTTACTTACCCATTCCAACACCAAGAGGATGCCCTCCCTATGCATGGAGATGTTTCCCTGGCTCAGTGGATAGGAGAAAAATATGGTGTATATAAGATACACCAAATATTATGTATATAAGCTATCCAACCATCCATAATTGTTGAATAAATGTTGGATTTCCTTTACATCTTCAAAGTCAATAATATATTATACTGATATTCTAATGATTATTTTTTTCTAAAAATAAAGAAATAAATAAAAGGAAGGAATCCCACTTTCAAACTGACTGTGAAATCCAATTTGACAATGAGGAGGAGTGTCCCATGAGCTGGAGTGATATGAGAGCATCCTAGGATATAGGTGATCTTTTTTTTTTTTTTTTTTTTGAGGGCAGTGTCACTGGCCCTCATATGTGGGACATGAATCGGGGCCGCTGGCTTCCCAAGCCAGCACTTACCCACTGCGCCACTTGGCCGGCCCTAGGACAGAGGTAATCTTAAACTCCACTTCTCTTTCATTATTATTTAATGTTCAGACAATTTGTCATTATTTGAAAATGACATAATAATTTATTAATCTGGTACAGTTTATGACCAAGGATTTTAGAGCATTTTAATTTAAAAAGATTTCTATGTGAATACATTGATTGAACTTTAAACTTGACGTCTAAATCAAAACCCATTCTTCTCAATTCTGTTGCCTCAGAAACCTCCCACCTTCACTCTGGAGTGTGGACTGGGACCCTCTTTCTAATTGCTGACTATCTGAAATGTGTCTATTTTATCTGTTAAGTGAAGTTTCTTACTATATGGAGAATGAGTTAAAGGACAATAAAGCAAGATAGATTTAAGATCTAGTTTCAGAAAAGAAGGCACACTTTTTTTGTCAGATGCCAGAAAGAAAACAGTACAACTGTAATTTTTATCTCTATCAGTAAGTTAGGAAATGGAACTTATGAATTACAACATGTGTTAGAATCCAAAGAGATATCATAAAGTCTCACTAAACATAGGAACTAGAGTAATTAGGAAAGCTTGTATTGAAATAAACAGAAAGGGATCTTCATAGACCAATTCAAACTGGTAGATATGTTTTTACAGAGTTATGACATCATGCAACATTCAGTTGTATTTTGCTTTTATTCATCTGTAATGATGCCATATCCTAACTAGGAAATTCATTTCCAATAAAAGAAGGATGGGAATACCACAAACTAGTGATATTTAAACCAAATGAGTGAATCTAGAATTTTAAAAAAATCAACTCTGGTGAACTGAAAGACATGAAATAAAAAATGATTCTAACTTTATATAATTGAGCGTAAAATATCTAGGAACAGATTACTATTGCCAAATTTCACAGTATATATAAAAACTACACGAGTTCCCATCTTCACCTTTCCCTTGTGAAATTAAATAATTGTCAATTCTCAATGATTTTGTCCATATGAATTAGCCATTTTGTGAATTATCTATAGCAGCACTTTAATGCCAGACTCATTTTATTCTCTATTATTCTACATGTTATAATCATCTTCCTTGCCATCCATTGGTATCCCCAAGAGAATAAATTAATTTAGAGTAATCTAAGCCTATGTTTCTCAAACTTCATTCCAAGCTACACTATTCCTATAAGATGTTCTCTAAAAACTAGGCTCATCATCAAAAAATTCGAATATATATTGCCTAGGACTTCTCTGTTCGTGATTCACAATGCGCCTTGGATTTTAAAATTTCTAAGAAGTCTGGTAGTAAAGAAACTTATTTGACCATAGATGGTTTTGTGTTTTTCCCCCATGTAACACTTGTTAACATCCCATGAACTAAGTATTCACAGAATAGTTGTTTTGGGGAAAACTTTTATAAATAAACTAAGAGCGAGATAAACCAACTGACAATAAATTCCATAGCGAAACTTCAGAGCCAAACTTTAGAGTACCAGAATAAAACTCTGCATCCTAGGGTTTGTGCCAACTCACTCCCTACTTTTACACATCTTGCCCCAGCACCATAATATCTCTCTCTTCCAGGTCTCCCTGCAGCCCACCCTAGTTATCTGTAAGCATTGTCTTAAGGACAAAACTCTTTAAGGACAAAACAGAAGTTATTTGAGCTTCAGTAAAAATCAGACCTATCTTCATGTGGAAGTGAGCAGTCTTGAAAAAAATACATACACCTCAGCGGGACAATGTTAAAAGCGTGTCTAAGAAAAAGAGAATAAAAGCATAAGAAGTGATTTTCTAAATGTTATTTTGGGGGTGTATAATGGTTTTTGGAGTAAGCAAACATTAGAACTATGAGTATTTCCCCATACAATTCAATTAGCTCAAAACACCAAAAGGCAGTTGCTGAAACTGGTCAAGAAGTACAGAGGAGAATAGAAAAGGAAGTGATATGAGATGGCCTGCTGAATACCAGAATGTTTCTTCCGGACAACAAAGTAACAATGAAAATTACCTCATTTCAGAAAACACTGTGAGATAATGGATGTTAACTAGACTTAATGTGGTGATCATTCTGCAATATATACATATATTGAATCATTATGTTGTACATATGAAACTAATATTATGTTACATGTCAAATATGTTTCTATTAAAAAAAGAAAATACTAATAAAAAGTTGTATTTCCATATTTCCCCGACAGCATCCAGAAATTTTCAGACATAGCACTTACCACGGTTACAAATCCTATGGTTCTTGGTGAAATTACCTGTTTAATGTTTATCTCGTCCACTAGAGTGTGATCCTCCTAAGGGGAAGGACTGTGTATGCTTGTTCATCTCTGTGTCCTCAAGACTAGTGCAGTGCCAGTATTTAGAACGCATCAATAAAATACCTGTGGAAGTTAGGAAACGGGGAAGAGAGGGTAGAAGGAAGGGAAGGATCTTTTGGAGGTTTCGTTGTTTTCCAGCATGATGATGGATTTACACTATGGTGCCTGGTTTTCCAGTGGTCCCATAGGTTAAATGTGTAATCTGTGGCCATGAAATAGGAGATAATTAACCCACATAGGCAATGGATCATGACATTAGTTTCATGTGCACTATATGCTAATCAGTCTTTGCAATAGTATACTCATATTTTCAGAGAAGAAAAAAAAAATGTAGTTCTTATACGAAATGGACTCCATCCAGACTTTATACTGAGTAGAATCATATGGTCAGGGCCGGCCGAGTGGCTCAGTTGGTTAAGAGCTCGCTCAAGAGTGCAAGCTGAGCTCTGAGCAACAGCTGTTTGAGGCCAGCCCGAGCTGAGTTGCCGTTGAGCTGCCAACAGGTGGCAGGATGGCTCAGCTAAAAAAAAAAAAAAAGAATCATACAGTCATATAAGACCAAATCAGTAAAGGAAGGGGATGAGTGGAGTTGAAATTTGGTATTTTTTATATTGTTTGCATGTAACTAAGAAATTAATATTTAATCATCATGATTTTCACAGAAATTTCATTGTGGTTTTAATAATCATGACATTCTTTTTTAAAAAAGATTTTATTGGGGAATTGGGGGAGGGGAACAGCGTTGGGGAATCAGGGAAGGGGAAAAGACAAGTTGCTATCTTTTTGTTCTTCAGTCTAGTTGTGGAGGATGTCGCTTCACTGGCCCATGTTGGTATCATCATTGCGCTGTTCCCTGGTGAGGTAGATCCGTCACTGGTCACTGGATGGCTGCTCACAGTGGCTCTTGGCAGCTCACACCAGCTGCTGGCCTCTCACGGTAGCTTACGGCAGCCCACTGTAGCCCCACTGCAGCCTACGACGTCGCTGGTGACTCACAGCAGCCAAGCTCCAGGTTGAGCTGTTCCTCACCATCTTAGCTGTAGAGGGTGCAGCGTCACTGGCCCTCATGTGGGATCCAAACCAGGGCCCTGTTGTTCAGAGCTGGCATCCCAAGCCAACTTTTAACCAATGACCCACTCGGCAGGTCCGATCATGACATTCATAAGGTCATCCAAGTTCTTTACTGGACTATGCTGGGTGTCTCCTGTCAGCGACCATTCAGTTATCTAGGTGCATTCAGAAACTAATATTTTATTATCAGGGAAGGAGGACAATAACGGCAATCTGATCATTCTGCCTCACATTTTCCCTCGCTTCTACTATAACAACAACTAGGTGACCCAACAGAACTGCCGTATAGTTTTCCCTGTGATTTAGCAAAATCTGCAAACAGAAATTAAGTAGACACCCTGACAGGACACAAGGCAGCAAGTATTTCTATATTAATTTACAGACATGCTGCATAAGATCACTGATGTATTCTCATCGAACAACAAGAGGGAAAAAAGGTAACTATTTATTTTCCTACTTTGATCAATTTGAAGTAAGAAAAGTCACAAATTAACATACTTTTTATTATTATGCTGGGCAGGGTACATTTTTTTTTAAAGTGCAGCTTCAACAAAACAGAAAAAGACCTAGGTCTTCTCATATTTCTTTTCTGAGCCTAGATTTGAAGGTGGCCATTCCGTCTGATTGTAATTTCTGTAGGTAAACAGATGTTCAGGCAGCACAACAAGAATTATAATAATCTATGTGCGATGTTCCGAAGACATGAGTTAATGCTTTCAAACCCATAAAGCTTGGGATTTTATGGAGATGAGCCACATTATAGACCCACATGCAAGTATGTGCTCATCAAAATTACCTCCACTGAATCAACAGCTCAGCTCATTGACAGCTCCTAACCATCTAGAACTGACCTGTGAGATGCTTTCTCAAACTAACTTTTTCCATATTTAATTAAAATTAAATATGGAAAACTATACATAGCTAGCAGGGATAACACACATTTTCAGGTTCAGATTTCTTCACCTAAAACAAATACGGGAAACAAGATAAACTGCACTGCTCAAAGCAAGAGATTTTAAATTATAACCATTGCCTCTCCAAGATTTCAAGGGATACTGCCAGAGATGACCAGGAAAGAGATAGAAGGGGAAACAAATGGAAACATTCACAATAGTAAACTGATACCCACGGACTCTACACAATTAATTGAGAGTTGGCTTTGGTGGTTCAGGCACTTATTAGTCAGTGGCATCAAGAGGTTATTTAACCTTTTTCTGCCTCAGTGTCCTCATCCTTAAAATGAGAATAACAATACCTGCCTCACAGTATAGTTATGAAATAATCTGTATAAAGTACCTGGAGTACAGTACACAGCCAGCTATATGTCCTTGATGTTTCTTTTGCATTATATTTTCTCTTTTTAGAAACAATACTTTCATTTTTAAAACATCTCACTGTTTTCAAAGTTCTTCTACATAGATTTTTCTTAATTGACCCCACAGCAAAATCTGACATAAACATTAATTCTCTTTCATATATGAGGAAGCTGAGTCTCATTCCAGAACCCAGGTTAGATTCTAGTCTGGTGCCAATCCCATTAGATTTAATATTGGGATAGCTGAATCATATGAAATAGCGCAGAACAGTGAATAGATTCAAAGACCAAAATATAATAATCTAAGGTTTTTAAAGACACTAGGTCAACTAGACAAAAGAATATTATGGCAACCCAGGTGATATCCATTTCAGTTTTCACTACATACTCGGGGATACAGGAGAATAGAAACAAATATCTCATTAAGAATTATAGAGTGTGTGGCACAGGACGTAGTAGGCTTTGGGAGAGCTGTGAAATGATTCATTTAAAAATTCATTCTTGTTCACGGTTGTTTGCAGAAATCTACAGATAACATACACACATAAATATATATGATAGTTATTAAAGTTTTAGAACACATTTATGAAAATCTCAGAAATAAAAAGGTGAAATTAAGAGGTAACATTAAGTGTTTGACAAATTTTGAAAAAGAACAGAAATAAAAGTTAGTATTTGAAAGGAGGGCATTCATAAAGTACTCAGCACTATGTCTTTAGTCAAGTTCTCCTATTCTGCCAGGAGAACATGTGTTTTAGGTTCAAAAGAATAAAAGAATGGGTCAACAAAGATTATACCTGAGAGCAGAGAGAGTAGCAAAGTAGAATCAGTTCAGGGTCGTGACTCATGTTTTTTAGAAATAAAAGAACACATCAATAATTTCTTGAAACCTCACTGTGTTAAGAGCCTGGCTGGGTTGCCATATAGATGCTACAGTGCACCACCCAGGTCCCCGCTTTAGACTGGGGTATTTCTTTCTGAGCTGCCAGAAGTGTTGGCTATCACAGGTGTGTCCTTCCTGGGGCATTGCCCTTGCATGAAGCGAGCTGCCTTACCCAAGGTTATGCCCCCCTATCCTGGAGTAGCTGGTACTCAGTGACTGATGGATACAGGGTTACAAGGCCCAGAAGCCCCTTGCCTCAAATGGGACAACTTGGAAGGGCCCTCCCAGCTCTGGAGCCCTCTGTGGGATTGGCTGAAGTTTCTGTTACAGCTACATCACAGTTCAGCCTCACTCTACTAATAGCACTTTCTTCACTTCCTTAGCAGTGTGGATCCTTGGAGCACTCACCAATAAACCACTGCCCATAAATTTCCATCTCAAAGCTATTTGGGGACCTAACCCAAAGCAGTTAGTTAGAAAAATGGTCCCCGCAAGCAGACTCTAATACAGGATTTTGAAGACAGATTGCCACTGGCCGGCCAGCTGGCAACAAGGACCCCACAAAGGGTGATAGGTGGAGATCTGATACCCTGGCATGTTGTAGGGAGCAACTGGCAAAACGTTCAGCAATGGTGAACTGGGGTAGGATAACATGAAAGGCGATACACAGGCTCAGGCATTTGAGAGGTCCAGTGGACATGATTGTTATCAGAGCTGTGGAGTAGGAGAGCCCTGACTCATGGGGGTGGCGGGGGAGACTGGCTTCACTGTAGAAGTGACTGGAGTTGAAACAGACACTAAAGGGTGACTGTATATGTGAAGGGGAGGGAGGGATGGTTACAGAAGAGCCTTGCATTCAAAGGAAACAGCACCGATGGGAGCTCTGATGAGAAAAAGGGCCTGCCAGTGAGAGGAACTGAGAAATGGCCAATAAGCTTCTAGAGAGTGGAAATGAAACAAGGCAAAAGATGGTGCCTGATGAGGCTAGAGAAACAGGCAGGAGCCAAATCACAGCTATGGTGAAGACGGTTGTTATCTTAAGAGCAATGATAAACCATCCAAGGGTGTGAAGCAAGAAGGCTACAAGATAAGATATGCCTAAAAAAATTTAAAAGATCTCTGGCTGGTTGTGAAGCTTCTTCGAGGCTGTTGCAGTGACTGATGTTGGGACACCAGGCTCACTAGAGCCTGGTTTACTCATTGAGCTACCAGCTACCCTTCTGGGGATGGGAAGGCCAAATGTTTCTCTCCTCACTGATGATGGCCACAAAAACAATTTAGGTGACGTCCCTTTAGTTTACAATTTTAATTTCCAGTTAAACACGTCAATGGGGGACCCACAGTAACAGGGACTTTATCTGTTGTGTCACTGCTGTGTCCCCAGATCTTAAAACAGTAAAAGGTGGTACTCAACAAATAACTGTTGAATCATTAAATAAATGAATTTTAAGGGCAATACTCCTTATGGGAGTATAGAAAACTCCTATGGCTCATTCATACCTTGATGTGAATGATAAATGTGAGCATAGGCTCAAAAGGAGTGGGGGGAAAACAATGAGTTGAGGAGGCTGTAGCAACTTGCCTACTTTTTATTATCTTTATATCTATATTGTAAGTTTGGGGGATGAACAGGTAGTGAATGTAGGTAGAAAATCTTAATAGGACTGGCTACAGATACATTTCTGAGTCAAACTCTAAGTTTGTGTAGTTAAGAAGCTCTTTCAAAATGACATCAACTTTTATGTTTTGACATAAATTGGTCATTAAAATCCTTGCTTTTCATTTCCTTTTTTTTTCTTTATTTCAGTAGAAGGATTTTGGTGTTATCTTTGAATGAATCTAAATTAGCTGTGAAATTCAAATGATTTCCAGTCCTTGCTTCCAGGCCTGGGCCTGTAGAAGAATCCGTCCCTCTTGACTGAAAGATAAATGGCAGCTGTGTCCCTTCTGGCTGCTGTGGTCCATCCTCTGAACACAGTTTATAGCTGAAACTAAAACTGAGAGCTGCACTTGAGATCACTCATCCCTTCTAAACTTTTCTGTGCTGCTCAGAACTGAAAATCAATTTTATGTAGGAAAAGTAAGTGATCCCATATTGAGGAGGCCTGCACAGGGGAGTCTGTGCCCCATGTCTCGGTTGTAAATGAGGACTTTGCATATTCATGAATAGAGGCTTTCCATAGGAAGCCCAGGCTCAGGAGTATGAGAGAACAGTGACATCCTGTGGCGAGCTGGGTGCATTTCTGATGAGCAGTGTGCACGGATGGTGAAGGATGAAACTCACTCGGCTGCAAAAGCTGGCTTCTGCTTTTGTCCTTCCAAGTTTGGGAACCCTGTGCAACTCCAGGAAGACTCTGAATTCAGATTGAGCAGGCTCTGCCAGTAATATTTGCCCTTCCATAGTCTCTCCTGGGATTTTACTTTCAGGATAATCATTCATCTCTCCCTAGGGCTGCAATGTTTGAAGCTACCTGGTAAACTTTAATAAATGTTGATGTTCAACATTAGAGAAAATGTGAAATTCCAAAATTATATTTTTCCTAGTTTTAAAAATAGGCTTGTCGAAGATTGAGGTAAGATGGCTGCTGTGGGGAGAGCTCCCTGAGTTCTTCTTTGGAAATATCCACAATTTGAACTTCTGTAACTCTTCAAAGGGATGTCTACTCATCACACAAAGCAACTAAGACTCTCACACAACAATTGCTGGAAGGTGGGCAGACCGGGCAAGTGGGGGAAGAAGGCGGGCGAGCCCCCCGAGGTGCAGCCCGCACCTGCAGCTGCAGAGGCACCAAGCTTCAGAGAACAATTGGTGAGTGTTCCCACTGCTCACTCCTTGCGCCCCACGGCACATCTAGGGTACAGCAAGAGCACAACGATCTGCAGCCTGAGGAAGAAGCCTCAGGCCGCGTGAGAGGGGCAGGAGAGAGAGGAGACGTGCAGCCGCACCCACAGCTCCCCAGGTCCCCAGGAAGCAGGGTGCAGAGCCCCGCAGCGACAGGGCAAGATCAATTCCTGCACCCGCCTGGTTCAGGGATCAGTCTCTGCATCCACCGGGTCCCACGGAGCCCAGCAAGAGCACCTCAGCGCGCAGACGTTGAGGCAGAAGCCTGAAACTGGGCAAGCAAGGGAAGAAAGAATACATGCGGGGAGGGCGAGACGCAGTGCGCCGGGTGGAGACACAGATCCCTGAGAGACGGAGCGGGGATCTGAGCCACGGCAGGGGGCGCGCAGTCTCCTAAACCCCGGCAGTCCCTCTGGGAGAGCAGCAGGAATACCGCGGCACGCACAGGCTCCGAGGCAGAAGCATGAAACCAGACGAGCAGGGAAGAAAGAATCCTCCGTGGGGGGAGACGCAGCGCGCCCAAGCAGAGACGCAGGTCCCCGAGACAGACCGGAGATTTGAGCCACTGCAGGGTGCGCGCAGCCCCCTAAACCCCGGTAGTCTCTTTGGGAGAGCAGCAGGAACTCCTCCGGAGCCTATGAGGCAAAGGCCTTAGCTCAAAACAGTGTTGGGACTGTGGGGTTTTTTTGTTGTTGTTGTATTTTGTTTGTTTGTTTGTTTGTTTTGCTTCTTTGTTTGTTTTTCCTCCTCTCTTCGACAGAAAGCAAAAACAAAACAAAAAACAACAGAAATAAAAACCCACCCCACCCTCCCTCAGAAACCTTGGCCCCCGCTAAGCCAGAGTCTTAAACTGACCCTGGAGTGGAACAGTAGGGGCAGACTACAGAGGTATTCCTTACCCGTAGAGGGTGGAGAATTTCTGCCCCAGAAGAGGCTACAGAGTGAGATACCTACCCCGCCCCCACCTTTGCTGCAAGGCTTGGGAGGCAGGGCAGGTTCAGCTGCTGAGGCACTACTTAACAGACTCTTAGCAGCAGGCTTTTGGCAGTGAAGAGCTCTTTCATTCTCCACAGCTTTCAACGGAAAGGATGCTCAAAGACACTCATTGAGCCTGCAGGGTGCACAGCCTGCCTTAGGACAGGCAAAAGCAGAAACAGCAGTGACTTTGTAAAAACTACCAATCACACGTCACAACCACACTCATGTACAGCAAACCTGCAGTGCCAGGATCACACTAAGCGTCAGGTGGCCATCTTTGTTCCCACAAGTCGCAGAGGAATATTTGTACAGCAGAGGACAAACTGAAGAGAGCTTGGTGGACTTTAGCCAAGACTGGCACTGGAGACACAAGAATCATCATACCCGGAGGCCAACTTTAGATGAAACCAGAGCATTTCTGGGTTTGACTTACACCCAAAAGGAAGTTGCTACAGGTGCAAGGGCCAAAGGGTCCACGCCTCATCAGAGGGACCAACTCTCACACAGCAGCTCATAAACTGCGGACACTGCTGATCCTCACAGCTGATCAGCCTGGAAGTCAATCCCACCTACTGACAAGCCAAAAGTAATCAAAGCTAAACTTCAACAGGTGAGGACACACAACACAAGGAACACCTCAGATATACATGCACAAGAGAATAGGGAGATTGAGTAATTAAATATAAAGGACACACACCATATAGATTTATCCAGAAAAGACTGAGAAACCTGGGGGGGATCTATCTGTCATATCGAAGCAAGCACAAAGAGTAAACCAGAATGGGGAGAGAAAGAAATACAACCCAAATAAAAGAACAGAAGAAACCTCCTGAATCAGTGGAACTAGAGGAAATAGAGGTAAACAACCTACTGGAGACAGAGTTCAGAACACTGATTATTAGAATGTTCAAGGAAATTAATGAAAACATAAAGAAGGATAGAGAAATCATGAAAAGCAACCAGCTAGAACTTAAGAATGCAATTACTGAATTAAATAACAAATTCAATGGAATGACTAGCAGATTGGACGAAGCAGAAAATCAAATCAGTGACTTAGAAGACAAGATAGCAGAGATCAGCCAAGCAGAACAACAAAAAGAAAAAAGAATTAAAAACGTTGAAAATAGTTTAAGAGAGCTGGGGGACAACATCAAACACAATAACCCACGGATCATTGGAGTACCAGAAGGAGAAGAGAAGGAGCAAGGGATTGAGAACATATTTGAAGTAATAATGTCTGAAAACTTCCCTAACCTGGCAAAGGACATTGAAATACAAGCCCAGGAAGTGCAGAGAGTTCCAACCAGGATGATCCCAAACAGGCCCACACCAAGACACATTATAGTGAAAATGGCAAGGGTTAAGGACAAAGACAGAATCCTTAAAGCAGCAAGGGAAAGGCAGCAAGTTACTTACAAGGGCACCCCCATAAGATTATCAGCCAACTTTTCTACAGAAACTTTGCAGGCCAGAAGGGAGTGGCAGGAAGTTTCAGTGATGAAAAATAACGGCCTACAACCCAGATTGCTGTATCCAGCAAAGCTATCATTTAAAATTGAAGGAGAGATAAAGAGCTTCCCAGAAAAGAACAAGTTAAGGGAATTGCTTTGCAGGAAATATTAAAAGGGCTTCTTTAAGCAGAAGAGAAAAACAACCTAACTAAGGAAGACTAGGAACACAAATAACAAAATGGCAATAAATATACACCTATCAATAATCACGTTAAATGTAAATGGAGTAAATGCTCCAATCAAAAGACATAGGGTGGCTGAATGGATAAGAAAGCAAGAACCCAGCATATGCTGTATACAAGAGACACACCTCAGATAAAAAGACTCATACAGGCTGAAAGTAAAGGATGGAGTAACGTATTTCATGCAAATGGAACAGAGAAAAAAGCTGGAGTAGTGATATTTATATCAGATAAAATGGACTTTAAATTGAAGAATATAATAAAGGACAAAGAAGGACACTTCATAATAATAAAGGGATCGATCCAGCAAGAGGACATAACCCTAGTAAACATCTATGCACCTAACATAGCAGCTCCCAAATATATAAAACAGATATTGTCAGACATAAAAAAGGAGATCAACAATAACACTATCATAGTAGGGGACTTCAACACCCCACTGTCACCAATGGACAGATCATCCGGACAGAGAATCAATGCAGAAACAGTGACCTTAAATGACACATTAGACCAGCTGGATTTAACAGACATTTTCAGAACATTTCACCCCAAAGCTACAGAATATACATTCTTCTCAATCACACATGGAACATTTTCTAAGATAGACCACATGTTAGGCCACAAAACAAGTCTCAATAAATTTAAGAAGATTAAAATAATTTCAAGTGTCTCCTCTGACCACAAAGCTATGAAACTAGAAATCATTTATAAGAAGAACCCCGGAAAGCTGTCAAATAAATGGAGGCTAAATAGCATTTAACTAAATAGCAAGTGGGTCACAAATGAGATCAAGGAGGAAATCAAAAGGTACCTCGAGACAAACGAAAATGAAAACACCACGACCCAAAATCTCTGGGATGCTGCGAAAGCAGTACTAAAAGGGAAGTTTATAGCAGTGCAGCACTACCTAAAAAAGGAAGAAAAATCTCAAATCAACAGGTTATTCTTACACCTAAAGGAACTGGAAAAAGAACAGCAAAAGAGGCCGAAGGGGAGTACAAGAAAGGAGATAATAAAGACCAGAGCAGAAATAAACAATATAGAGAACAGAAAAACAAAAGATCAATGAAAGCAAGAGCTGGTTTTTTGAGAAGATAAACAAAATTGACAAACCTCTAGCTGGGCTCAACAAAAAAACAAAACAAACAAACAAACAAAAAAAACGAGAGAGAGAGGACTCAAATTAGTAAAATCAGGAACAAAAGAAGGGAAATGACTACAGACATCACAGAAATACAAAAAATTCTAAGAAATTACTATGAGCAACTATATGCCAACAAATTTGACAATCTGGAAGAAATGGATAATTTTCTAGAAGCATACAACTTTCCAAAGCTAATGCAAGAAGAAACAGAAAATCTAAATACCCTGATTACGATCAAGGAAACTGAATCAGTAATTGACAAGCTCCCAAAAAACAAAAGCCCTGGACCAGATGGCTTCACAAGTGAATTTTATCAAACATTCAAAAAAGAATTATCATCTATTCTTCTCAAACTATTCCAAAAAATCCAGAAGGAGGGAAGGCTCCCAAACTCTTTTTATGAAGCCACTATCACCCTGATTCCAAAACCAGATAAAGACAGTACAATAAAGGAAAACTACAGGCCAATATCCCTGATGAATATAGATGCAAAAATTCTCAATAAAATATTAGCAAACAGAATTCAGCAATATATTAAGAAGATCATACATCATAATCAAGTGCGTTTCATCCCTAGTATGCAAGTCTGGTTCAACATCCGTAAATCAATTAATGTGATACACCACATCAACAAAATGAAGGATAAAAATCACATGGTCATTTCAATAGATGCAGAAAAAGCATTTGACAAAATCCAACGGCCATTTATGTTCAAAACCCTTAGCAAAGTGAGAATACAGGGATCATATCTCAACATAATAAAAGCCATGAAGGATAAACCTACAGCTAACATCATACTCAATGTGGAACAGCTAAAACCATTCCCCTTAAGATCAGGAACAAGACAAGGCTGTCCACTTTCTCCTCTTTTATTCAACATAGTTCTGGAAGTTTTAGCCACAGCAATCAGACAACAAAAAGAAATAAAAGGCATCCAAATTGTCAAGGAAGAAGTAAAATTGTCATGATATGCAGATGACATGATACTGTATATAGAGAACCCCAAAGACTCCATCAAAAAACTATTGGAATTGATAGACAAATTCAGTAAAGTAGCAGGATATAAAATCAATGTTCAGAAATCAGTGGCATTTGCATATACCAATAATAAACTAACAGAAGGAGAAATTAAGAAAGCTGTCCCATTTACACTTGCTTCAAGAACTATAAAATACCTAGGAATAAATTTAACCAAAAAGTGAAAGATCTGTACTCAGAAAATTATAAGACACTGAAGAAAGAAATCAAAGAAGATACAAATAAATGGAAACACCTACCATACTCATGGATACTAAGAATTAATATAGTTAAAATGTCCATACTGCATAAAGCAATATATAGATTCAATGCAATTCCTATCAAACTACCAAGGGCATTTTTCACAGAAATAGAAAATATAATCCTAAAATTTATATGGAACCATAAAAGACCCCAAATAACCTCGGCAATCTTGAGAAATAAGAACAAAGTCGAGGGGATCACGCTACCAGACATCAAAACATACTACAAGGCTATAGTAATCAAAACAGTATGGTATTGGCATAAAAACAGGCACATCGATCAGTGGAACAGAACAGAGAGCCCAGAAATAAATCCAGGCATTTACGGATAGTTAATCTATGACAAGGGAAGCAAGAATTTACATTGGAGTAAAGATAGTCTATTCAATAAATGGTGCTGGGAAAATTGGACTGACACATGCAAAAAAAATGAAACTGGACCACCTCCTTATGCCATATACAAGAACAAATTCAAAATGCATTAAAGACTTAAATGTAAGACCTGAAACCATAAAACTCCTAAAAGAAAATATAGGGAGTACATTTGGAGACATTACCCAGAGCAATACTTTTTTTTTTTTTTGGCTGAGCCATCCTGCCACCTGTTGGCAGCTCAACGGCAACTCAGCACAGGCTGGCATGGAACCGCCATTGCTCAGAGCTCAGCACGCACTCTTGAGCGAGCTTTTAACCAACTAAGCCATTCGGCCAGCCCACCTGGAGCAATATTTTTACTGACACATCCCTGTGGGCAAGGAAGTAAAAGAAAAAAATGAACATATGGGATTATATCAGACTTAAAAGTTTTTTTCACAATAAAAGAAACCATCAATAAAACAAAAAGGAAACCTACTGAATGGGAGAATATATTTGCCAACGATATATCTGATATGGAGTTAATATCCAAAATTTATAAAACACTCATGAAACTCAACACCAAAAAAACAAACAACCCAATTAAAAAATGGGCAGAAGATATGAAGAGACATTTCTCTAAAGAGGACATACAGATGGCCAACAGGCATATGAAAAAATGTTCAACCTCACTGGTCATTAGGGAAATGCAAATAAAAACCACCATGAGATACCACCTCACTCCAGTCAGAATGGCTATCATCAATAAATCAACAAACAACAAGTGCTGGTGCTGCTGCACTGTTGGTGGGATTGCAGATTGGTGCAGCCACTATGGAAGTCAGTATGGAGGTATCTCTAAAAACTGGAAATGGAACTATCTTTTGACCCAGCAATTCCACTCCTAGGTATTTATCCTGAAAAACCCAAGACACTTATTCAAAAAAATTTATGCACCCCTATGTTCACTGCAGCACTATTTACAATAACTAAGACTTGGAAACAACCGAAATGCCCATCAGTAGATGACTGGATTAAGAAACTGTGGTACATGGCCGGCCGAGTGGCACATTCGTTAAGAGCTGGTTTTGGGATGCCTGCAGCCCCGGTTCGAATCCCCCATATGAGGGCCAGTGACACTGCCCTCCACAGCTAACAACAGCTCCACCTGGAGCTGGGCTGTGCGAGCCCCGGCGACGGTATAGGCTGCAGCCCCTGCTGCAGTGGGCTGCCATAGGCTACAGTGAGTGGCCGGAAACCAGTGTGAGCGCCCGGCAGCCAGCGTGAGCTGCCAATAGCTGCGGTGAGCGACATCCAGAGGCCGGCGACCCTACTGCCTCATCCGGGAAGAGCGCAATGACGAAACCAACATGGGCCAGTGAAGCAATGTCCTCCGCAACTAGACTGAAGAACAAAAAGACAGAAACTTGTCTGTTCCCCTCCCCCAATTCCCCAATAAAATCTTTAAAAAAAAAAAAAGAAAGAAACTGTGGTACATTTATACAATGGAGTATTACTCCACTTTAAAGAAGAATGAAATCGTACCATTTGCAATGATATGGATGGACCTAGAGACTATTATGTTAAGTGAAATAAGTCAGTCAGAGAAAGACAAATACCATATGATCTCACTCATATGTGGAATCTGAAAAACTGAATGAATAAACAAAGTAATCAGAAACTGTCTCATAGATATAGAGGAAACACAGGGTTGCTAGTTGGGAGTGGGGTGGGGATGAGGGAGAAGGGGAAGGGATTAGACAGCAAAAATAGGCAACTACAATATTGCCACAGGGATATGAAAGACAGTTAGGGGAATATAATTAATAATGTTGTAAATATTTTGTGGAGTGTCAGATGGTCATATGTCTTGTTAGGGAGACCATTTCATGGATGGAGTAGAGTCTTGATCACTGTGCTGTACACCTGAAGCTGAGGTTGTATAATATTGTATACCAACTGTAATTGAATATATAGATAGTCACGGGATGTGGATTATAATGTGGGAGTCAGAGGAAGTGTAATAGATATATATGATATGGGGGGCAGGAGTGGGGTGGATAAACGGGGAAGGGAGGTTGTCACTTTGAGGGGTACAAAGTATAACTATTGCACTGTGTTGTACACCTGAAACTAATTAAAAATAAGTAAATAAATAAATAATATATTAAAAATAAATAAATAAAAATTTTCAGAACAGAAAATATATCTCGTAACCCAGACCTTTTTCCCCTTAGTCAGAATTCTTTCTTCTTTTTAGTCTGGCACCATTATTTATTTTTTTATTAGTTTCAAGTGTACAAAACAACATAATGATTAGACATTTACACCCTTCACAAAGTGATAACCCCACCAAGTCTACTACCAATCTGATATTGTACCTAGCTATTACAATACCATTGACTGTATCCCCTATGCTGTACTTTACATCCTGTGATGATATGTGTGTGTGTGTGTGTGTGTGTGTGTGTGTGTCTGTGTGTGTAATTATAGCTGACATTCAATATTATTCTATATTATTTTCAGGTGTACAGCATAAGGATTAGGCATTTATATAATCTATGAAGTAAGCCTTTCAATATTTTTTTATTACCACTTTCCACTTTTTTTTCATTTTTAAAAAGAACATAACAAAACAAAAAACCTTAAAGTACCCAAAATGAATACACACTGGAAAGTATTTCCTGAGGTAACTACTTGTCTAACCCATGGTATTAATAATAATAAGATAGGTTTTAAGAACAATTGCTTAGAGATACATTTTAAATAAACATTTTATATAAAAACCTAATTCATTATACAACCAAACAGTGATTCTCAATGGGCAGTACCATTTCTTGGCTGAGGGAATGAAAACATATCATATCTCAGGGACTTTTCAAAATACAACACTATTCACCACCCTACACCCGATCCCCCACTCCAGGAAGAATATTTTAATATATGTATTTTTTTTCAAAGCATCCTACAGATTTTAAATTCTAATAAAGTAAATATCAGTCTTCAATATCCCACATAAAGAAAAAACCTCTTTGGGGTCATTCTCCCTTTTTTTTCAGAGTAAAGGGGTCTTGAGGCCAAAAACTGAGGAAAACCACTGTAGTTTATCCTCAGCTGTGATTGGTCAGTTTTGGGCTCTGACCTCATAAAGCACCAGTGTGACGTAATGACAAACATTTGTATATAAGGCCCTAGCTGGGCTGAGGGTTTAGTCCATATAAGCCTAGGAAGCTGATTAGTGGTGACCTGTTGGACTGGACTAGCTAGTTTGTTTTCTCCTTTTATCCCGCATTTATAATATTACTATAGTTATTGTTTATTAGCATCGGTAATAATTTTGTTGATATAGTTAGTATACTTAGTCAGCTAGTTAATATAGTTATTGTTTATTAGCCTAGTTAGTATTGTCAGTGAGTGTAGTCAGCTGGCCACCATGGCACACGAACATCCAGGCACTTCTGCTGACCAGGAGCTCCTTGATGGGCATTAGAAGCTCCAGAAAACCATTAACGAGGGCAGCTATGCCAAGGTGAAGCTGGCTGTGCATCTTCCCACTGGGATCCCAGTGGCTATTAAAATTGTGACACTGAGGGACTCTGCCAACCTCCACAGACATCTCATGCGAGAAATCCAGTGCATGAAAGCGCTGCGGCACCCGAACATCAGCAGCTGTATGAGGTTATTGAAACTGAGTTCTCCCTCTTTCTTGTAATGGAATATTTGGGCGGCGGCAGTATGATGGACTATCTGACAGCTCATGGACGAATGAAGGAGAGGGAGGCCCTCATCATCTTCCGGAAGCTTTTATCAGCCGTTTATTATTTCCATCAGAGCGAATTCACACACTGGGCTATAAAGCCCCAGAACATTTTGTTTGATTGTAACAGGAATACTAAATTCGCCAATTTTGGACTTACCATGGAATTGACGGACAAGAAATTAACCACAAGGTGTGGCACCCCTTCCTATGCAGCTCCAGAACTGTTTCGGCGTGAAGCTTATGAAGGACCAGTGGTCGATGTTTGGAGCCTGGGCGTAACATTATACAGGATGGTGGCAGGAACCCTCCCGTTCAAGGCTCTGAGCTGGAAAAAGCTGGGACAACAGATAATACGGGGGAAGTACACCGTACCCTACTTTTTCTTGTTTGAACTAGAGACTTTGCCTCAGAAAATGCTCCAGGTGAACCCCATGGAGAGAAAAGATTTACTCGAATATCATGTCAGATCCTTGGATCAATCAGAACGAGGCGGCTCTCATGCCTTATAGAGAGCCAGTCAACGAGAACATAGACCCGAGGGCCCGATGGAGGTCGGCACTGCTGGGCGTCGGGTGTGAGGACATCCAGGACTCGTCGAACAATAAAGCGGCCTACCTCATGCTCCAGAGAGAAAAGTCTAAATTTCATCCTTGCCTTATTCATGTCAAGCCCTACAATCCCACTAGGCAGAGTACTGCTCTAGCCTGGGAGGAGCAGCCAGGGACCTCTACTATGCCACCGGTTGAGCAGTACCACGACGTCTACAAGTTGGGGCAGAGGGGCGAAAAGCCTGCGGCTCCCCTAGCCCTCCAGAAGGTGAAGGTTGTCACTCCTGAGCCCAGCAGGAAGCCGAGCACTGTCTCTTCTGAGCCCATCACAGAGCCAACTACCATCACTCCGGGACTCCACCCCCCAGCCTGAGAACCATCAGCCCCAAATCTGTCCTGAAGCGCAGCACAGTCTCTGCTGAACCCAGCCAGGAGCTGAGGGCTGCCATGCCCGGGCAAATCCTGGGTCGCAGCACCGTCACTGCTGAAACCAGCCCGGAATTCAGGCCAGTCAGCCACAAGCTCAGGCTATGGTGGAAGAGGAAAACCACCATCGAGGGCTTCGAGAGTAGTAGCTCTGAGGACTCCTTTGACATAAACTACAGCACCAGCACCACCAGCATCGGATCATCACCGGAAACCTGTCACGCATGGCGCAGGGTTGCCATGGCCTGCCGCAACTGCCTCACAATGTTCTGTTGTACACTGTTGAAAAAGAGGCAGTCAAGATGGAAAAAAGTCAAGCCCTTTTAGATATACTAATATGCTGTATGCCAATGTTAATTGAAAAATAAAGAAAACATGCTTAAAAAAAATAGGCTTGTCATTCATTCAACACATGTATAATGTGCACCTACGAGATGCCAGGCAGTGAGTAAAAGAGGAATCCTGACCCTCTTGGAGGTTACATTCTTAGTGGAGAAGACAGACATAGTAATGTATTCAGACACATACATACACACACCTATAGACATCCCATAATGTCAGGTCATGGTAAACAAACAGTAAGAATAGGTAAGAACAAAGAATTTGACAAAGGGATTGGCTATTTTGAATGGAGATCATACAAGGTCTCTCTGAGGACATTTGAACAAAAACCTGAGTTGAGAGGTCAGACCTGTATATATCAGGGAAAGAGCATTCCAAATAACTGTCATGTGACATCAAGATCCCAGAGAAAATTTAAAATGAGGTTGTCAGTAGTGAAATAAAAATAATTATACATGACAGCAATTTTGATTGTTTCTAAAAATGAAGAGGTTATGAGCCTAAGCTTAACTTTCACACTTTAGATAGGACAGTGCATAAGTTAATGACAGTCAATCTTTAAATTAGGAATTCAGACCCAAGTAAAATAGTGTCATATGATTACAAAATGCCACTATTTACAAATAATTTATTTCAATGAAAAGGCAGAGTCAGGAAAGTGGATAGTCACATGCTTTGTTTGCCCGCTACCCCAAGTGCATTCAAAAGCAACACAGGCTTCCCCCCACCCCAACATACACACACACACACACACTCACGCACATGCACAGTGGAGAAAGAGTTCTGCATTCATCATGTTATCTTTGAGATGGATTAATTTTTTCTTTTTATTTCCTTTTTTAAAATTTATTTTTATTTCCTTTTTTTGATGTGTAAAACTTACACTTATCTTTGCTGGTACAGCTTGTTTAATTTTTACAGATGTGACATGTGTAAGTGTAATCATCCCAAGATCAAGATAGAAAACATTCCCAGCTCCTCAGAAGTTGCTGTTTTGTCCCCTCCCCCAACTTCCAATGCAATCAGTATTCTGACTTCTATTAATACACATTTATTTAGCCTGTTTTTGAACTTCCCATAAATGAAAGCACATAGTACACATATATTTTAGGGTCTGGGCTCTTTTGTTCAACATCACACCTGTGAGACTCATTTATGTTGCTGCAGGTAGCAGGTATCCAGTTGTTTTCATTGCTGTCTAGTATTCCATTGTATGAATATGCTACAGTTTATATGTTCTAATGTTGAAGCACATTGTGGTTATTTCTTGTTTGGGAGTATTATGAATAAATTTGTTACTATTTTTATGTGTGTCTTTTGGCAAAAATCAGCGTTTATTCTTGTTAAGTATATATCTAGGATTAAAATTACTGATTTGTAAATGGGGCAGGCTACATAATTTGCAGGGCCCAGTACAAAATGAAAATGCCAGGCTTCTTGTTCAAACATTGGGCAAAGTGCCATGAAAGGTACTAAAATATAAAGACTTTTTCCTTTTTTGCATGATCTCTCTTAACTTGTCATGGTGTTCTTTTATTTGCTACTTAATGTCACTCTAAGTGAAGAAAAATTAAAATGCTTAGATATTAGCATGAATTTCACAATTCACCTTTATATCGTGCAATGGCAGTTTTCAATGCAACAATAAGAGCATTTAACTTGTATGCAGAATCACTGAAATTACACAGTTCATATTTCATAGCTTGTACATGCATATGTATTTAATTCTTAACAAAACAGTGAAAAAAGTGCTGCATTGAACTAAGTCAGATATTTTTAGCTTGATTTTTGGTACATGGACATTATACCAACACTTATCCACCCTCAGCTTACTGGTGTGAAAGAACTGAAAGGGAAAAGAACTAGGCTGCCCTATCTCTATGTTTCCTTCCATATTATCATATGGCTAATGAAGATGTTTTTGATATCTTCTTTTGTTGAAGTACCTGTTGAGACTTTTGCTTATTTTTATATTGGATTGTCCATCTTTTTCTTATCAATTTGTAGGAATTATTCATATTTTCTGCCTTCTTTTGAGGTACGTATGTATTGCAAATTTCTTCTGCTATGTACTTTTACTTTCTCAATCACTTAAAAGGGTTTTGTTTTTTTAACAAACAATTGTTACTTTTAACAAATTCTAATTTATCAGTTTGTAGCTTTATAACATAAAGCCTTGAAATCTTGGTGTAGTGTAAACTGTCCAACTTTGCTTTTATTTGAGATATTTTGGCTATTCTAAGCCCCTTTTGAAATAAAAACTCCAAAATGACCAATATGCTAACTGAAGCATTTTCAAAACTCTTCAAATCTAAATTCCTTAAACTACCCAGCAGAGGGAACTGTGCTACAACTGAGTAAAGCCAAACTACCTCAGGACTTGGGTTAAAATAGATTATTAACGTTGTGCTCTGTCTTTCCATATCTGAAAACAGGACTCTTAGGTTTCTTTTCACATACTCTGCTAATTAGCATGCCTGGCAGGTGCAACCACCAGCTGAATTATTATACCAACAGTTGTTGCATTGAGAACTTTTTTGGTGATCATGAATGCCAAGGTCATTCAACATTTGCAAGGATTTTCATCTTCTTTATTACCACCATTCTTTATGATACTGACTGAAGTAACTTCTGTGGCTATTTATAAACCCTTCCAGAAGCCATTGTTTCTGTTGGGAGTACTGTTTCTTTTTCCATAATTGTCAGTCTCACAATAGAAAAAAAATGACCATACATCACAAACTCCTTAGTTAAAAATATTCTTTGAAATTAAGTGAAAGTTGCCCAGTATCCAGAATACATATAATCTTCTATTATTATTATTATTTTTTTTTTTTTTTTAGGGCAGTGTCACTGGCCCTCATATGCGGGACCCGAATCGGGGCCGCTGGCTTCCCAAGCCAACGCTTAACCACTGTGCCACTCGGCTGGCCCTAATCTTCTATTATTAAGGCTGCCATAACAAAGGCAGCTTAAATGACAGAAATTTATCATCTCACGGCTCTGGAGGCTGGAAGTCTGAAATCAAAGTGTCAGCAGGGTGGGTTCCTTCTGAGAGCTCTGAGACGGGATCTGCCCATGCCTGTCACCTAGCTTCTGGTGGTTTACCAGCAGTCGTTGGTGTTCCTTGGCTGAGAGATGCATGTCCACATCTCTGCCTTTCTGTTCACATGGCATTCTCCCTCTGCACATGTTTGCATCCAAATTTCTCCTTTTTATAAGGACAGGAGTCATACGGATTATAGGCCCATCCTACTCCAGGTATGACCTCATCCTAATGCAACTAATTACATCTGCAACAACCCTATTTCCAAGTAAGGTCACTTTTTGAAGAACAGGGAGTTAGGACCTCAACATATGAATGTGAGGGGGAGAGAACATTATTTAACCCATAACAGCTCTTCAATGCATCTCACATAATTTTTGTATGTTGTATGAAATAAGATAAATACCCAATTTTCCCAGATCTCACTGAAAATCCCATTCTTTCCCCACTTATCTAAAAATACTTCCTTCATCATTTAGCGAATGTCCATAAATGCCCAACTCTATATACTGTTTCATTGATCTTTTAGTCTGCCACATTGTCTTACTGTAATTTTACAATAAGTCTTAATATGTAGAAGGTAAATTCCTCCCATCTGAATTAAAAAAACAAGTCTTGATTATTTCTGGGCCTTTGTAATTCCACACAGATTTTATAATCACCTTGTCAAGTTTCACAGAAATCTGTTAAAATTTTGACTTGAATTGTATTGAACCTATGACCTAATTTTAACAGATATTGAGTCCTCAATCCATTACCACAATCTATATCTCCCCATCCAAAAAAAAACATTTTTCGATGTCACTCATTGGAACTTCATACATTTTCCCATAAAGGTTGTGCGTAACCTTGGTATTCTTCATGCCATTCTAAATGATACTTTTATTTCATTTTCTACCTGTTTAATATTGATGTATAGACATGCAATTGCTTTTTGAATATTGAATTCATGTCTAGAAACGTTTCTAAACTCTCATATTAATATTTTAAAATTATCTGTAGATTTTTTTTTTTAGTCTACAGGACACCTGACCAATACTTAAGACTGCCAAGGTCATGCCAAACATAGAGAGACTGAGAAATTATCACAGACCAGAGGAATCTGAGGAGACACGGCAACTACATGCAATGTGGTACCCTGAAATGGGTCCTGGAACAGAAATGGGAAAACTACAGAAATCTAAATAAAGTCTGGAGTTTACTTAACAGTAATATGCCAATGTAACTTTCTTAGTTTTAAAAATTTACCATGGCAATGTAACTGGGTAAGGAGTATGCAGAAACTGTGTACTGCCTTTACAAATTTTTTGTACACCAATACAAAAATAAAAACTAAAAAGTTTATTTTTTTTTAAATGTGGTAAAGAAACCAATGAGAAGGATAGAGATCCAGAAATAGACCTGCACATATATGTGGTCAATAGATTTTTAACAACAGGCTAAAGCAATTTAATGTGAACTGAAAATCTTTTTGAGCAAATGGTACAGAAACAACAGGACATCTGCATGGCAAAAAGAATTAATCTCTACTTTTTTGTCACACCATACACAAAAATTAACTTACAATGTACTGTAGATTTAATTATAAAAGGTAAAACTATAAAATTTCTAGGAAAAAATCTTCAACATTGGGCTACACAAAGATTTCTTAGATGGGACACCAAAATACAACTAAAAAGGAAAAAAATTGAAAAATTGGATTTTATCAAAATTAAAAACTTCTGCTCTTGCAGACATCATTGTAAAAATTAAAAAGGGAAGCCATAAACCGGGAGAAAATATTTACAACACCCATATTGGACAAAGGACTTACATCCAGAATACATAAAGGACTCTTACAACTCAGTAAGACACAACTCAAAAGTTCATCAACAGGAGAATGGGTAAATCAAATGTGGTATATTCATGTAATAGAATGTATGCAGTTTTTGTTTCTTTTTTAGCTGAGCCATCCTGCCACCTGTTGGCAGCTCATCTTCAGCTCAGCTTGGGCTGGGCATCGAACTGCTGTTGCTCAGAGCTCAGCTCGCACTCTTGAGAGCGCTCTTAACCAACTGAGCCACTCGGCCGGCCCTTTATAAAAGAATGTTAGGAACACAATGCTCCCTGAATATTTTCACATTTCTGGGCAGTTTGTCTTCCTGAGCAAAGGAAATTGGCATGTCATAGAATATCTCCTGTTCCCAGATTCATTTGCTCTTAATGTTCCATGGGTGTTAGGCCTGGAGTCATATGTTCCCTTTCAAAGGATAAGAAAACTTATCTTGTCCAGAGCCAAATGTTTGCATCCAGGGCAGGAACTTTCTCCTTTACCTTCCTGAGAGAATTCACTTACTTTCCAAAATACCTGTTTGCATTAGGGGTATAAGGTTTCTCTCCCTCTCACAGACTATCTCACATTTAAGAACTTCTTTTATTACTCTAGTAAGAGGGTAGAAAGCAAGCCACAACAAGAGGAAAAATATTTGCAACATATATATAACTGCTAAAGCTTCATATTCAGCATATGTAACAAATTCCTTCAAATTAAAAATAAAATAAAAAGACAATCTAATAGAAAAAATAGACAAGAAATGAGCAGATCCATGCAAGATACAAATGGCTAATAAACTTAAGAAAAAGTTCTAAATGTCATTAATCATCACAAAAATGAAAATGAAAACCACAATGAGATACTACTACATATCCTCTAAAATAGCTAAAACTATGTAGCCTGAAAATACCAAGCATTAGCAAGAATATGGAAAAGAACTCTCATTACAGCTAATGGGCGTGTACACTGCTACAACTTTGGAAAACAGGTTTGACATTATTCACTTAAGTTGAAATTATGTCTGTCCTATAATCCAGCAATTATACACCTGGGTATGTAGCTGGTAGAAATATGCCCACCTAAGCAATAGACACATACAAGCATGTTCAAAGCAGCACTATTGTTAATAGCTCCAAATCAGAAACAACTTAAATGTCATCAAAAATAGAATGAAAAGGACTTCTGGTAAGATGGCAGAATAGACAGATGCTGTGCCAACTGTCTCCCAGGATCACACCAAAATTACAAATAATTTATACAACATTCAATCCCAAAAGTCTTCAGAACACTTGAGGAACAGAACCTCTAAATGAAGAACTTAAAAAGGAGGCCATGTCGAGTCTGGTAAGAGGGTTGGGACAAGAGAGGGTGAACCCCATGAGGGAAGCCCCAGCGGTGTGGAGGCTTCTCCAGTTGGAGGAGAGACCCTCCAGCCCCACACCGAGCTCACCAGCCCAGAGTTACTTTGCCGGGAAGAGGAGTTCCACGATAGCTGACAGTAGAAATTAGTGAGGACTCTCTTTGCTCCGCTTGGTGAGGCTGAGGGCGGCTAGAGAATCAGTGGGGCCGGCGCACGGGCTCGCCCGTCGGTGAACACTCACCTGGTTCCTGGTGGAGGGAGTGGCTGTGTAAGCTGGACCTGGGAGCCTGCGGGGACAGACTGAACTGAGCACCTTTGGTGTGGGAGCTGGAGGTTTTGGGACCATTGTTCCCCTGGTGTGGAGCTTGCACATAAGTAGTGTACAGGAGCGCACCATTTTGCCAGGGTTGGGCCCTCCCACAGAGGGTCAGGTCCGGGACCGCATTGGTCTGGAGGAATTGGGGCAGAAGTGCGTGTGTGCGTTCATGCAGCCTTGGATTCCCACCCTCCACACAGCTTGTGCTGCGTAGCCAGGGAAACACCTGGCGGGCGTGCTCCGGCGCCAACAGGCTGCTCACTGAGACTCGGGAGTGAGCCACCTTGGATCTTCACCCTCTGCACAGCTTATGCTGCATTGCCAGGGACATGCCTGGTGGGCGTGCTCCGGCTCCAACAGGCTGCTCATTGAGACATGGGAGTGCGCAAGCCACCTTGGTTCCCCACTCTCCGTACTGCGCGTGCAGAGTTGCCAGGCTGGTGACTGGTTGTCGGACTGCTCAGCCTGATCTGCAAGTGGCTGATTGGGACAGGCTGAGACTGGCAGTTTTCCTGGGAGTGTTGGGCTGTGAGCTGTGCGCCTGCACGATCCAGCCGGGGCTTTCCTGGTGATCTATCTAATACATCAAAGCAGTCACAGAGTGACAGCCAGAATGAAGAAATGAAGAAACATGTCACAAGTAAAAGATCAGAAGAAACCTCTAAAAATGCAACTAAATGAAACAGAGGGATCCAACCTTTCAAAGACAGAGTTTAGAATACTGATGATAAGAATGTTTAATGAACTTAGTGAGGACATAAGGAAGGATAGAGAAATCATAAAAAACAACCAGCTAGAACTAAAAAAATACAATAACTGAAAAGAAGAACACACTTAAAGTAATCACCAGTAGAGTAGATGAAGCAGAGAATCGCATCAGCGATTTGGAAGACAAAATAGCAGAAATCACCCAGTTGGAACAACAAAAAGACAAAAGAATAAAAAACAATGAAAATAGTTTAAGAGCCTTATGGGACAACATGGAGTGCAACAATAATAGCACCATAGGAATACCAGAAGGAGAAGAGAAGAAGCAAGGGGTCGAGAATGTATTTGAAAAACTAAAGACTGAAAAATTTCCTGCTCTGGTGAAGGATATCAACATACATGCCCAGGAAGTGCAGAGAGTTCCAAACAAGCTGAACTAAACAGGTCCACACCAAGACACATCATAGTTAAAATGGCAAAGATTAAAGACAAAGAATCCTAAAAGCAGCAAGAGAAAGACAGCAGGTTAAATACAATGGAACTCCTGTAAGACTAACAGCTGACTTTTCTACAGAAACTCTGCAGGCCAGAAGGGAGTGGCAGGAAATATTCAAAGTGACACAAAATAAGTGCCTACAACGAAGATTGCTCTATCCAGCACAGCTATCACTTAAAATTGAAGGAGAGATAAAGAGCTTCTTAAAAAGAATAAGCTTAAGGAATTCATTACCACCAAGCCAGCATTGCAGGAAATGTTAAAAGGGCTTTTTTAAACAGAAGAAAGGGATAAACAAGCTAACCTAGGAAAACCAGGAATACAGATAACAAAATGGCAATACATATGCACCTATCAATAATCATTTTCAATGTGAATGGGCTAAATGCTCCAATCAAAAGACAGAGAGTGGCTAAGTGGATAAGAAAATAGGATCCATGTATATGCTGTTTACAAGAGTCTCATCTCAGAGCAAAAGACACACACAGACTGAAAGTAAAGGGATGAAAGAACATATTTCATGCAAATTGAAATGAGAAAAAAAAGCTGGAGTAGCAGTACTTGTTTTGGACAAAATAGACTTTAAAATGAAGACTACAATAAAAGACAATGAAGAGCACTATAATCCTAATAAACATCTATGCACTCAACATAGGAGCTCCTAATTATATAAAACAGATTTTGACAGACATAAAGACAGAGATCAACTGTAACACTACCGTAGTAGGGGACTTCAACACCCCATTGTCACCAATGGACAGATCCTCCAGACAGAAAATCAACATGGAAAGAGAGGCCTTAAGTGACATTTTAGATCAGCTGGATTTTATCGATATTTTTAGAGCATTTCACTCTGAAACAACAGAATATACATTCTTCTCAAGTGCACATGGGACATTTTCCAAGATAGGCCACAAAACAAGTCTCAGTAAATTTAAGAAGATTGAAATCATATCAAGCAGATATAAAGGAAAAACTGCTGGCTGCTGGCTGGGAGGGGGTGGGGATGAGGGAGAGGGGGAAGGTTTTGGACAGCATAGGTGGGTGACTACAATGTTGCCGCAGGGATAAGGAGTGCAGTTCTGGGATTGTAACTGATAATGTTGTGAATGCTTTGTGGAGTGTCAGATGGTCGCGTGTCTTGTTGGGGAGACTGCTTCGGGGATGGGCTAGAGGCTTGATCACTGCGTTGTACACCTGAAACTGATGTTGTATAATATTGAATGTTAACTGTGATTGAATATATACATATAGTCACGGGATGAGGAGTACAGTGTGGGAGTGGGGTCAGGGGAGTTGTGATCGATATGTATGATGTGGGGGGTAAGTGGCGGGGGGAAGTGTCACTTTGAGGGGTAAAAGGTATAACTATTGCACTGTTGTAAAAAATAAGTTAAAAAAAATAAATAAAAAGAGCAAAAAAACAGAATGAAAAAAATCAATTGCATACAATGACTAACTTCACAGCATTGCACTATGACTGTAGGTAACAACATGGATGCCTTTCATAACATACTATTGAGTGTGTGAAGCCTGATACAATGGAATACACATTGATTTGGTAGAGAAATGAAGGGGTAGGGGAAGTGTTTCTGTAGGGTCAGTGTTGTTCTATTTCTTGACTTGGGTGATGCTTATCAACACTTTTCACTTTGTGATAACTCATTGAGCTATAACATCTAATTTTGTGCATTTTTCTTTATGTGTATTGTACTTCATAATTACAAAACTTTTTATAATGCATGAATGACTTCTCAAAAAAATTGAAAAAGTTGAGGAAGATCTGATGAGATTAGATTCCATAGGATTTAAAATATTAGATGTTATTTGGATTTAAGCAGACAGCATAACATAAAAATTGCTAGTAGCCTCAAATATTCACAGAGAGGACTGGCCAAGTGGCGTGGTGGTTAAGCGCTGGCTTGGGAAGCCAGTGGCCCCCGTTCTGGTCCACAGAGAAAGGCCAGTGACACTGCCCTCAAAAAAAAAAATTCACAGAGTATGGAAGAGTAGACTACAAGGACTTTAGAAATCTCAGTACTCGATGGTTATTATCTCCTCAGGACTCTCTCCCTTTCTCAAATTTGTCCCCATCCCCAACTCTTTTCAGAGAACTTGATCTTGCTAACTCTTTCTCTCTAACACCTGTCCCCAATCTTCAGGTTTACTCTGGAGCAGTCACCTTATTACATACTGAACCTGCCCTTGACCCTACTTGAATGTCCAGGAATGGGTATGTGTTCCTATTCACAATCGAGTTTATGATATGGAAATCACACCAATGCTGCATTTTTTCATAAATCAATAAGCATACATCTTAATATGTGTATCATTTTAGTTTGCCACTCAAATGTATTTGCTTTGTTTTCATAAGTGCAAGAGGCATATTAGGAAGTTATGAAAAACACAGACTTTGGAATGAGGTTAACCAGGATTCAGATCCCAGTTCTGTTGCTTATTAAGTAATGACCTGTCCAAGCATGTTTCCTGATTTTGTAACTCAGGGTAACGTGACTTACTCACAGAATTGTTGCAAGGATTTAAGGAGGTGTACATGTAAAATTCTTAGCATAATATCTGGTTAAGAGTGAGAATTCAGTAACTTCAGGTGATGATGATGATGATGATGATGATAAAAGAGGGGAAGAATTATTATTAGCATTATTCCTGAAAACTAGAGTTAAAATGGAATAGGAAAAGTCTGTACTTTTTTGTGCGTGGTGTTAGAGCTCCTGTTGAGGGTGGGAGGTATTGGTTTATGGCCTTTCTGACCAGAAAGCCCAGAAATCCATACATCAGGCTCCAAAAATTAGGATCTCAGTGTGGTAAATCATGGCAAGGGCTGTCATCTTTATAAGTAGAAGAAAATATCCATTTGAATGTGTTGAGTCATTTCAAAAATTTCCTGAAGGATACACTAGGATTTGACTGGGAAGGTTTACACAGGGAGGGACTCAGACTGGTTGTCCTGAAGTTCACAGGGGTGGGTAAGAATTTAAAGGTACAAAGGAAACTCCCTTTGTGAGGTGAGCTTTGGGTCACAGGTAATAACAAAAGTCAAGACTGCATTCTTTAACTGAATGCCCAGGGAACATCAACGGAACACGTACAAATTCCTGAGGTCACATTCATCCTACAACAAACACAACATACTGAAGACAGAGTGGAGAGTTTAACAGTGAAATTCTGACTCGCTGTCTGACAAGTGCAAAGGGGATCCTGGGGAGGAAGGAGAGGGAAAAGGAGGGCATACATTAGGCTGTTTGGCTCACAAACAAGGGGTAGCCCACTTACGAGGGGCAAAGGACTTCAAGCCCAAGACCCCTACCCATTTCCACTTCTTAGGGGGAGGAAACAATGAACTGTTACTGCTCCAGTTAAGAAGAGTGAGGGGATAAGGGAGGGAGGGCTGTGTATAAGTCTGCTTTAGCCCTCTTAGGACCATAAACAATTCATGCTTGACTAGAAATGCATACAAGCCAAAAGCTTAGATACCAAGAAATGATTAGCCCAAAATACTTCTGTGGCAAATATACATCATATTTAACCCACTAGACTTAAGATGATAATGATGGAGCTAAACTAATATAATTTACAGTTAGTAAGAACAGCAACTCAAGACAACTGATGATGTACTTACCGATTAAGATAGAGTCCTTCTTAAAATGTTCAGTCCTTCCTTAAACTCTTGCTGAATCAGTTAGAGGCCAGCCAGGAAAACAGAAACCATAACAGTTATTTTACAAGAAAGAATTTGCTATGAGGAATTGGTTAAACAGAAGTTGGAGAACTAAGAAAATAAAAAGGAGATTGTGAGGTGGAGACAGAGTAACTACAGCAAGCAACTACCAACCTTGGGGCTGAAGGAACAAAGGGGAAATGTGGGGGTTACATTCCTGAAAGAGGAAGCCAGGAAAAGAACTCAGACCTCTGAGAAAGGGGCATGACCAACTCATTGTTGGTATCTCTGAGGCAGTGCAATGAGGCTGAGGCTGGGAGTATGGGAAGAAGCAGGAAACTAGAACAAAAACCAGCTGCTGAAGCCAGGGCAGAGCCACTGTAGGGTATTGCTGGCAAGAACCATAAATAGGAAGCTGTAAGTCCCTTAGCTCCTCCTCCAGCTTTCAGTAGTCCTCCAGCGCCCCCTATTGATGGAACTAAAGGACCAGGCTGACAAACTGTGGTTTGCAGAGCCCTAAGTTCTCTACATCACAAAGCCAAGTCCCAGCCAAAGGGACAGCCTGACCTGGATTCATCCTGTGTTTCCTAGCCTTTCTGGGAAGAAGGACGGAGCATATTTAGGGGACTCACAATCCTGACCATCCTCTTACACACACACACACACACACACACACACACACACACAAATTTTTTTTTCAATTATTGAAGGTTCTTTTTTCTAAGATAAAGGTAGTTGATCTAATTTTGGTCGTTTTTCTTCATTTGTACATTTGAAAACAGGTATTTCTAAAGGAAAGAGAGGGAACACATTTGAAGTAAATTGTTTATTATATTTACAGACTGTACCCAATTTTTATAACACCCTGTCAAGGACTAGAGCTGAGACTGGCTCTCAGATTTTCTTTATACTATTTCAACCCATTTCTTAATTTCAACCCCTGCCCAACCATTATGAGGGGCACAGGGCCTTGAATCAGGCCTGTAAGTTTCCCCGCCACTGCTCACAGGCTTGGGAAACTTCATTTAGGCTGACACTTGAGGCTTTCTTAGTTTCCCTTTCCTCATCAGTAAAATATGGGACAATACGGAATCACAGACGGTGAGGATTAAATGAAATCAAATACTATGTATGGAGGAGTGCATGACAGTATGTTGAGAAATATCCATTTCATTCTTCTTCCAGCACCGAACTCTGACATTTCCAAAGCTTTAGAGATGTGACATCCAGGCCTGAATCCCAGAATCACTTTTCAATGTGCTCGCCTCACTCTCTTTCCTGGCGTGAGCTTTCACCCGCAGTAGTGATCTCTTTGGCTGAGGCCGTGGAAACTCGCACAGACTCTCAGAGCTGAAACAATGAGTGGCTGAGAATTAGCAATCACGGGATCCTCCCCTCGCCCTGGCATCCCGCTCAGGCTCCGGCGGGACGCAGGTGGGGCGTGGACCTCGCACCACCTCCCTGGGCGCCGGGCCTCCAGGAGCGCGGGCCGCGCGCAGCGTAGCTGCGAGCCCAGGGCGCAGAGGGCAGGCTGCGCCGCGGCAGCCCGCCGCTGGAGAGGGGGCGTCGGACTCTGCCAGCAGCCCGCTGAGATGTGACCCCCCCGCCCCCCAGCCCGGCAGCCCATGTGGGGCCCTCGACCCCTAGCGAGGTCGGCGGCCAAAGGGGCCCCGGCGCCCAGCTGCCCCGCCCTGTCGCTGTTGCTACCACCGCTGCTGTTACTTGCGACCGCGCCTTCGGGACGCGCAGGTAGGTGGGTCGCGCCCGGGCACCGCCAAGTGGGGGACGGGGACCTAGCCGAGCCGGCCCCGCCGACAGCCCAGCGCCGCGGGCCTCCGTCCTGCCCGCCGGGTTTCGCTTTTCTGTGGGTGGAGCGGGAGGCATAAGGTCTGAGCAGGGAGCCCCAGGAAGAAACGCACCGCCACGCTCGCACACCTGGTTCTGCGTCGAGGTTGCACGACTCCGCGTTTCACACTTTCCTTTGCGGGGGCTGCAGCGGGGCGGAGGAAGTTCGACGGTGGTCGCTCTAAGTGGTACCCAAGAGCGCGTAACTTGCTGTCCGTGACATTGATCGTGCGCAACGCTCTCGCCGGCACGTCGCAGGCTCCCGCCACCCCCGCCACGGCCGCGCCAAGAAGCCATGTCGCGATTGCGCCCTTTGGCGGGCCGCCGGGACCTGTTGCCCTTTCACAGGGTACTCCCTGCAGTGGAGGTGATGTCTGTGCGGTCAAAACCAAACTCCCTGAAAGGATTTGCTCAGAAAGACTGGGATCTAGAAAGAGGCAGCGTTTTTAAATACCCCCTCGCCTGGGCACATTTTTTACTTTGCCGGTACGACCATGTACGGATTTGTGTTCCTTGATTTTTCGGAAATAATAATAAAACTTATAACTGATCCATGACATTTGGAAACTGAAGTGGTTTTGTTTTTGTTTTTAGGTTTAAACGCTACCAGCTGGGATCCAGTAAACCAGAATGATTAACCTGATTTCTTTTCTTTTTTCCTTCCGTATCTCTGGTATAAAGAAAAAGATTTTTTTCTGGGACATCTCTTTATTTTTGAATTGTAATTCAATACAATTATTTGAATACATTTGCTGCTCAAATTGTACTAGCTTTGGCCACTTAAATCTCTTTTAATTTGGCTCCTTTGTCCTTTGAACAAGATCTGTTCTTTTTGCACCTCATTGCTTTCTAGCACCACAAAATATTTTAGGTTTAACCTGTATTGCCCCTTTCCAAGGAGCTTTAGGTCTTTCTATTAGAGAATAGTATTTAGAAACCAAGACCTGCGTGCCAGGCATGCTCATTGATGCTGGAATGTTGTTTCGAGGCTCTCAGTGGACAGAGCTGGGAATTATAAATATGTGCATCCAGTCATCCATACACATCTGTATTTCTCTCTCTCTCTCTCTCTCTCTCTCTCTCTCTCTCTCTATATATATATATATATATATATATATATATATACACACACATGCATTATATATGTATAGTATATACATGTATTAAAGATGATAAGCTTACACTGATACCTCTGATTCCAATTCAACAGCACAGAGTTCATACTGGCCTTCCTTTCTTTATTTGTAGCTTCTTTCTCAAACAATGACAAACTACAATGCATTTACCTATGTGTTCAATTTTCGTATAAAGTGGTTTCAGAATTGCTGACCCATGCTCCCATGAGAAGCACATTTACTAACTAGATTATAGTGCTTATATATAGCTCTTTGGTCTTTAGCTTTACAATATCCGGTCAAGATATTGTTGATCAAAGTTACTTAGACTAGTCCTTTTTTTTTTCACCTCCTTTATTGTGGTTATGTTATCCACTTGCAATATGGTTAGGTTCACTTGTTCAGTTGGGGTTTCCCCACAGGATAGTTGGGTTTGTTTGTTCATTTGGGGATATTGGAAGGATATGTGAAAATTACTATGGTTTAAGAGTCAGAGCTATACAAAATGGTACACTCAGAGACGTGTTGCTCTCTCCTCATCCCTATGACCTAGTTCCTATGCTTCACCACCTCCCATAGCCTACCAGGCTCCTTAGTTTCTGGTTGATCCTTACTATATTTCTTTTGTACCAATGAGCAGATAAGTGTCTATGTGTTTTCATATCCCCTTCTTTCTTACATGAAACATAGCGTTTAGAGATACTCTTGCAGTTTCCTTTTTTTTTTTACTTAACAGGATAGTTCTTTTCTGATTCATAAATCAGAACTCCTCAAGGGAAGGCCCTGACCATATTAGCCAAACTCACTTCAAAATGAAATTATTTCCAATATTTTATTCAACATAGCATTAAAACATCTTGTTTTAAACATACCATGTGCTTGTGGTCAAGAACCAGGTCTAAATCTGGGTTCTTTGCTACAGCTAGTGCAGGATTTGCCCACTCAGATGTTCTTTTCATCAAACAAGCTTGCCATTTGTTTTTGTCTGTTAAACAAAGAATTGCTTTATTAATATGAAAATGCATACATACAAACTATAAAGTGCTAAGAAATTTAAATATCTAAGTCATAGCAAATAGACAGCAGTTCAACATCCAGGGTTGACAGAATGTTTGCAGGAGCCTGCAATAGATTAGACTCCCACAGGGGAGAGGGCACCTTACGATGTGAGGGAGCCCCGCAGGTGTAACAGCTTTTCAGGTTCCCTCTCCTCATCAAGGACAAATGAGAGGTACCCCATTTAAGAAGAGGCTTGCAATGTGGTGCTCTTCAGGCAGGCTGAACCTCTCAAACTCTAGAGGACTGGAGGGAAAGAATTTTTATTTCTGGATAGGTGTTATCCAAGGTAGTAACAGACCTTTTTGCTTTAAAAGTCTTATCAGTCATCTTTTTGGCAGAGAAGATTGTCTGTTTTTGTTTGAGGGGTCCATTCGTCCTTACTGCCTTCTCCCCTTTCTCTCCCACTGCCTTTGGAACAGATGTGAGATGGTTTCTTATACATGGACATTTGCATGGCCTCCCCATGAATCAGCTTGAGGCCCATTCCCAGCATGTCTGGAGAGCATCATCTAACCCAAAATCCAAGCATGTGGCTGTAGGTATCACCAGCCTCACTCTTCAGAATGGCAGTCCTACTGCCTGTAACTTTTACTCAGCTTCCTGCAAAGTTCAGGAAAGACAGTATTTTTTGTAGAGACCAGCTAAGGAGATGGCTTACCGAAGGAAAGTGGCACGGTACAGGAACAAGGTAGTAGGGATGAGAGGGGAGCTGCATGGCTCTGAGTGTACCTTTTTATATAGCTCTGACTCTTGGGGTCATAGGTAGGGCACATATTTTCCATTCACGCACAAACTTTGGTTAAAGACAAAGATAGGCAAATAGAATTATTAATGCTAAAAAAATAATACTTTAGTATAAGCATTTCAACATAAAGCATCAACTGGTTTTATATTTTTAATAAAATTGCATATCTATGTATTGCCTTTTTTAGTGCTTCACGTAGTACTTTTCACAAAATATTACTCAGTAAATTTGTATTCTTTTGTTAAAACCACCTTTCATCATATACTTGATATTTTTATAATGATTTTTTAACTTGCATCTTTCTCTTCAATGTACAATTTTACTAGGTGTCATTGACACGTTTACCTACATGATGATAAAAAAGTAGAATATATTTTAATAAGCAAAATCATTTTATCCATCTTAATTATAACATTACACATGCTATGATTGTGATATTCTGACAGTATTTTTACTTTTCTTGGTCCACCTTTATGATTATTTGACACAAAAGCTGATAAATGAATTAAATCACTATAATCAATTCTAATATGTATCAATTATGTATACAATTGGAGAACAAGAGAACTTGAGGAAAAAGAAGAATGCTGGCCTAGGTTTCTATAATAAAATGAATTCTGAAAGTTAAAGCAGAGGAAATATTTAATTTTAAAGTCCCAGTTAACTGCTACTCTCTTGAATCTCCTTCCAGTATTACTTCCAGGACATTGCCTACTGTACTAGTTTCCTAAGGCTGCCATAACGAAGCACCACAAACTGGGTAGCGTAATAATAGCATATATTTACTATCTCACAGTTTGGAAGCTAGAAGTCTGAAATCAAAATGTTGGCAGTGCTGATTCCTTCTGAGGGCTGGGAGGGAGCATCTGTTCCATGCCTCTACCCCAAGTTCTGGTGGTAACTGGCCATCTTTGGTGTTGTTCCTTGGCTTGTGGATTGTCATCCCAATCGCCTGCCTTCACATGGTGTCTTCCCCATCTTTTCATGTAAACTTCCCTCTGTGCCTGGCTCTCTTTGTGTCCAAATTTCCCTTTTTTTATAAGTAACCACTCATATTGGATTAGGGCTCACCCTAATGACCTCTTTTGAACTTGATTACCTCTATAGAGAACCTATATCTAATTAAGGTTATTTTTCTGAGGTATTGGGGCTTAGGATTTAACATATTTCTTTTGGGGGACAATTTTGAATTTATAACACCTACCACACTCTCATAGGTTTGTAGGGTGATGAGTGGGTTCTATGGGCTTGGCTTCCAAAGTGAAGAAAAGCTACCTTTTCAGCCCCATGCAGTAGTTCTTCTCCTTGACCGGTTAGTCTAGGAGGTCAGACCAATTAAGTTTACGAACTCATCCTAGAAAAAGTGCTACATACCTCATTGCTGAATATCACTATGGTCACCTTTGAAGTACTCCCCTTGGAAAGCTATGCACCTATGCCAGCACCTAGTCCACCCTTCGAAGCAATTTTGGAACCCTTTTTCTGGAATGGCCATCAGAGCTGTTGTCATATTAACCCTTCATGTCCTGAATGTCATCAAAATGTCTTCCTTTCAATATTTCCTTTATCTCTGGGTAAAGAAAGAAGTCATTGTGGGCCAGATCAGGTGAGTAGGGAGGGTGTTCCAATGCAGCTTTTTGTTTTCTGGCTAAAAACTCCCTCACAGACAGTGCCGTGTGAGCTGGTTCATTGTCGTGATGCAAGAGCCATGAATTGTTGGTGAAAAATTCAGGTCATCTAACTTTTTCATGCAGCCTTTTCAGCACTTCCAAATAGTAAACTTGATTAACTATTTGTCCAGTTAGTTCAAATTCATGATGAATAACCCATCTGATATCAAAAAAGATTAGCAACAATGTTGCAACAAGTTCTTGAACTTGATTGTCCTACCTTTTATGTCCACTGCCGAAGGGAAACTTTTGCAGAAGTGTCATGCCCGAAAGGCCCCCTGAGTATGTTGAGGGCAGAGACATATAGGTCTTCTCCTGTACTTACCATGAACATCAGAGAGAGCCACCATTTTGCAATATATACAATATTGAATCATTGTGTTGTACACCTGAAGCTAATGTAATGTTATATATCAATTATACCTCAATAAAAAAAATAAAAGGGAGAGAGCCATCAGTGTGTATGTAATAAAGACAATGAAGTTTAAATTTCTTTAGCAGAGGGGCTCACTCTTTTCAGATCTCTCCCTCCTGTATCCTCTTCTCTAAGGGGCACTTTTACTACAAAACCCTTACTCTCACTCCAACAAGGACCATTTTCATACTTAAGGCTAAATATTTATATAATTCTAAGCCAGCCTTCCTCCTCCATTTTAGATTAAAATATATATGTTGCAAAAGGTTCACTAAATTATCTATTGAATGCTCTACTGTGTTATTTTAAAAATTCGCTCATAGTTTTTAGGTGCAAAATAGAATATCACATACAGTTTAGGAACAAATAACAGGGAACTGAGATATTTGAGATGATCAGGTTTACTGAAAAAGATTTACCTTAATATCCCATGCATCCATTTTGAGTTTTGAAAAGTTAAAATATAACTTGATACAATGTGATTTTTAAATAATCCTCCTTTGAGCACTTTTCATTCATCCATTCATTCATACCTCTCAGGAATTGTTCTAGGCATTGAGGTGACCAAGAAAACAAGGCCTCTTTCTTTATGGAAACTTCAGTCTCAAACAGGTTATTACATTAAAGTATAAATGTCGGGATTGAGGAGACCACGCTTCTTCCGAAGCACAGAACAAAGCAATTGATCTAATGTAGGAGTTAGGCAGGGCTTCTTATAAAAAGTGGCCTTTATTTTTTTATTTTTTTGAGGTCAGTGTCACTGGCCCTCATATGTGGGACCAAACCAGGGCCGCTGGCTTCTCCGCGCTTAACCACCGTGCTACTTGGCCGGACCGAAAAGGGGCCTTTAAACTGAGTCTTTTGAGTTGCGTGTGTGTGTGTGTGTGTGTGTGTGTGTGTGTGTGTAATCACATCACATTCAGTCTACTTGAGAAAAGATGTATTAGGAAAGAAATGAGATGTCAAAGTCAAGGTTTTACTATCAATAAATACTTCAAACGTTTTTAGGAAAAAACATATATTCAATAAATAGTCATGCCTGCCATCCATATTATGTGAAGTAATTATAATTTAATATAAATTCAGATATTTTTCATCTAAAATTTTAGCAAGAAAATGAAGCTAATGCCTGCTCTAAGACTTTTTTCCATCTATAAATTACAGGTAGTTAATATTCCTTTTTCACACCTACATTTCTTTCTTGTAAAACTACAAATCTACAAACAAAAAAACCCAAACAAAACCCCAACAACAAATATCAAAATACCACGAAGAGGATGATATTTCTGACGGTGGTTATTACCAAGTAGGTAGGAGTAGGGAGCTTCGGAGCTATAGACAGCCTGACTTCAAAGGTCATTGGCAGCCTCAAAAAGTCACTGCGGTCTGTGGCTCACTGCAATACTGAATCAAACCACAAATAATTATCAAAAAGCACAAGTGTTACAGCTGTGGTTTTCTAAGATAGAGCTGGTGTCCTACATGCTATTTCTCACTTCCTGAACTAACACAGTCCTTTGAAGGCTCTATTAGCTTTAATGAGCAGGAAGAAAGGGAATGTCTTAATCGATCCATTCCCCTTGTTTTTCCTGGAGAAGTTCCAGCATTGCCAGTACCTTCGTTGGTAGCCACTCCATCATTGCTGTACCTTTATCCTGACCAGTGCTTTCTGTTTTACATCTTTATGGCAAAATAAGTACCTCAAAGAGCTGAACTTCAGCGAGGCCTATGTGGAACCCCTATTTATTTTATTGCATTTAGTGACACAACTTTATTAAGGCATAATTCAACCCTGAGGAGGTCTGATCCTAGTCCTGGTCACCCTCGAAACATCAAAGCATCTACTTGTCACTGAAGAGGAAAGTTAGCCTACTGAAAAAGATTTCAGCTTTCTGACAGCAGGTAGAGGCTACTGTATACCTCTATCTTCATCCTGTTTAATTGGAAAGACTAAAATCACACTATCAACCTCGTTTGCCTCAAAATCCCAGTGAACAGAAGTAAATATTCTTAGTTACTTCCAAGTCTCCACTAAATAATTTCTTCCAAATCTTCACTATATGATTGTTTTTAAGCCTCTTTTTCTATTATTTTTTTCCTTACATTTTTATATTGTTAATTTACTCTTTGAAAATTTCAAGTGATGGCGATATTAACAGAAAAATCACATTGCTTCTGTGAGAATAAAAAGAAGTACTAGTTGTCAAAATGATTGGAAAAACAAAGTGGATGAAGTATGTTAATATTTAATAAATACCTATTGATAGAAAAACTATTCTTTCCAGTACCTTAGTGGTTCCAAATGGTTTGTCTTTGACTCTGTTGTTTCTTTTATCTTTTCCTTTCAAACATAAGTTATCAATTAGTAAAGACTTCAACCCACATTTAAACCCACTTTTCCACAGTTACTATGATATTCATTACTACCAATTAAGACACTTTGGAGATCACAAAATGTGGAGAAATCAAGCCTCTGCCATCAAAAACTAATTTCCAAAAGGGAAGGCAAGACATACAAGAGATGACGTAAGGTAGTAGGACTGGTTTTCTAACAAACAATGGGGCTGACATATGCAAATTAATAATGGCATTTTCAAAATAGGTATGTTAGGGGCCGGCCAAGTGGCGTGGTGGTTAAGCACTGGCTTGGGAAGCCATGTGGCTCCAGTTCAGGTCCCACATATGAGGGCTAGTGACACTGCCCTCAAAAAAAAAAAAAAAATAGGTATGTTAGGAGGCTATGCACAAAAATCTCACAACAGTGTATTTCTTAAACTCCTTTTTTACCGAGTTCCAGGTGGGGTTTGGTATACCTTGGTTAGAATAACCCTTTATGTGGCAAACCTTCATCTTTGATATGTGAATTTAATACAAAAGCCTTCATAGGCACTTAAAATAGACATGAGTAATCAAGCCGGGAAATGCTATGTTGGGCAAAAATGAGGCGTGACAATAAAATAATGAGATGGAATTTTTTCCATGTTTATTAGCTATCCCTGAAGATAATTGTAGCTGAAAGGAAGCATGCCTCAAATGCCACTGATGAGCTGAGCAAGTACCATTGGAATAATAAACATTCCCTATGGAACTACTTGGAAGATGTACACTCTCTTTGATTACCCAAACAATATATTTCTTTTAAAAAGTAATCTCCAAAGTTCTTTAAACACCAACAACAATATTCAAAAACATGTTGAAGCACATAGATTTACTTGTTGGGGTGTGGCTATAAAGAAATAACACTGCTTTTTCTATATGACTTATGCATCGCTCATCCATATTAACGTGCATGTACCTGGCAGGGTATATTGGCATATATTGATGGATGGTGTCCCAGGTTGAGAAAATATCTGCTCTGTGAGAACATGACCTTCTATGTGTTTTTGTCCTCTACTGCCCTACCCTAGTACGTATGAGTTTCTATTTCTAGCACATAGTCGGTGCCCAGTACTATCTGTTGAATGAATGATATGACTATGTACAGTCCCACCAGGTAAAGCTTCAGTAAATAAGAAACACTTGGGTTTTTATCATTGAATTTCTTATAGCTCTCCTTAGAAGCAATCACCTTTCACATGCACAATGTACAATGATCATACAATCCCTTCTTCCCACAACACTGTTCTTTGGAGCATTTCCTGAAGGCGGTAGGTGAGTGATCCTAGTAGGAAGAGCCCTGTCATAGTCAGACACTGCACTCAAGCATGGCTGAATAACCACAGGCGAGTCATTCGGTCAATCCAGGACTCTATCTATTCAGCACTAAAATTATAATAGCAACAATACTGAGCTAATAATTAGCGAGGTCTTTCTTTGTACCAGGTACTGTTCTAGGAGGCCTGTATAAAGAATCCTATTTAATCATCCCAATGAGCCTATGAGGCAGGTAGTATTATTGTTTCTTTTTACACATGAGGAAATTGAGGTACAGAGGTTAGATAACTTACTTAATGGCACACAGTTGGTAAGTGGTAGATCAGAGAGTAGGCCCCAATGTGATTCTAGAACTCTTGTTCTTAGAACTTCTCTCTGACCTACATAATTATTAGAAGCCAGTGAGATAGGGCAGGTGGTAGTGCCCTGTATAAGTGTATTAGTGATGTATTTATATGTAAATGCATATAAGTATGATTATAGAGAAACGGAGGCAGCTTACGTGTACAGCAGTGAGCAGGCAGAGAAATAATAGTAGGGATCATGGTTATGGGAAGGTAATCAAGTTCAAAGGAACTAATATTAATACCAAACTATGCCCTGCCCTTTGTAGAAGACACTTGTGTGTCTTTTCTTAGGTAAACAGTTCCGGAATCACATTTGAAGTGCTGTTTAGATGACTTACGTTTTAAAGGAACTTAATATCTAACTAGGGGGGAGTGGAGGAGAGAGGAGTTAATGTTTTTCAAGAGAATTCGTTTATAACTTGAGACAAAAGAAAACATGCCTTTCCTTTCAGTATGATGAAGTTAGAATAATACTTAAGATACTCTGTTTGAAGGCAACCATACTGTTTGGCTCTCCTTTGGTGGTGGTTAGCATGAGTTATTTATAACTTTTGCTTCCTGAAATTGGTTAATCACCTTCTGGTGCTTTTTGTACATTAATTCTTTTTAACCTCATTCCCCACAGTAGGAAACTCATTCAGGAGGTGATTTTATTCTTTTTTTTTGTCTTACTTATTAAGTTATTTTATTAAATTACTTATTAAGTTATTAAAGTACTTACTAAGTTGCTTATTAAGTTATTTTCCTATTTCAAAAGATACTTGAAACACTTGAAATATGCCATGGGCTACTGTTTCTTCATTAAAAAGCATCAGTTGAGTATCTTCTGACTGTACTAATCCCCTATGTATAATGTAAGTTTACCAAGCTGATTTCAGGCCATCAGGATTTGGTGGTTCAGGCTGCTCATGGGAATCTGGGTTCTAACCCGATTTCATGATTTATGTGAGCCCCACCAGTGCCCCACCTGTTATTTTAATTCAAAAGCATTTATTTACCAGGCGCTGGCGATACAAAGACTCTTTATAAGGCAAGATGCCCAATGTCAAACAGCTCACAGCTAGTAATTCCTTCCCTCTGCTCTAACTGCAGAAGGACAGAGGAGGTTGGCAGGCTGGAGACTCCCTGGGCAAGACTGGGCAAGGCTTCCTCAATGCTGAGACTTCTTTAGTTACTCATTACCTTGAGACACTTGAATAGCCCCAAAAGGGAAGTCCCCAGAAGCCTGGCTGTTTTCCTTACCAGTGGATGAATATATTGTATTATCCATAACAGCAAGGTTGAAATGCCTCAGCCCCCAGAAAGGGAGGTTTCAGTAACCACAAGACTGATTACCCTGGTTCTTTGTGAGCTCATTCAGAGAACCTCACCACTTTTTATTGGTGTTCATTAGGCACTAATTTATTAAAAGCATTTAGGCTTTGCCCACAGTATGATGAAATGGAAATACATTTTACGGTTAGGCGTATAATTAAAACTGCAACATATTTAGATGATGACCTTAGTATTAATTTTGAAGCCATTAAGAAAATGTCACATACCATTTCACTATATTTGGAAATCTGTGTACAAGGTAACTCCTGCAACCAATATAGCAGCCGCATTTTATAAAACTCTACTAAAGAAGCTGACATAGATTTACCCATTTTGAATGCTATTTATCTCTTCTCTTCTTATCAAAAGGACCTGACGGTAGATACAGAGCTTTCTCCCTGTGAGAGAAGGTGCTGTAACATAGATGAAGCTGGCTAGAAGGCCAAGATATAAGAAAGGGAAAATAAACATCGAGAGGAGACACCAATCTAAACGATATGACTTATGAGATATAGCTAACCAATCATTACGTGGAAGTTCATTAAGTGGACACTTCCTTGCAGACCCCTCACAGCTTTGTTATGGTAGAGGCCATCTTAAATACCCACAATTCAAGGGGGGGCAACCTCAAGAGTCACTCTGTTACTCCAAGTCCATACTCTGGTCAGGAAAACTCAAAGGGAACTCAGATGTCCTGCCCATTTCTGAGGTCTTCTGAGTTCAATTTTTCTCTTCAAAGACCAGCCTTTTCCCCAGATGTCTGTTGTCAGGAATGCCCACTTTCTTTAGTGAAGATCATGTATATAGTACATAACATCACAGCATCGTCACCTTTCAGTTGCTAAAATAGTACAAAACAATATTCATTAAATGGATACACACATGGAAGAACAAAGGGTCTTTTAGGTCCGAAAGATCCTATAGGAGGAGGGCACCAAATGTGTAAAGGCATAAGAAAGCAGAGTAAGTTAGGCTATTTCAGGTCATTGGTGTAGCTGGTGAACATGGTGCATTGAGAAGAACTGCAAAAGGAGAGGTCAGACCAGACCATGAAGAACTTGTGTACCAAACCAAAGTTGTAATGGTACAGCACTCCCAGAAACAAAATGATGTGTGTCAATCCAACAGCTTTATGATTTGGGAAGTGACATTGATGAACTGTCAGAGAATCAGAACTGTATTTCCATTCCAGGCTGTGAAACTATGTGAACAAAATGCTTTTGTTACCTATAGGTTGGCACATGACTCCTGATATCAACGTGGGTATGACATATTTTCACTTTGGTGTTGATTAAATTATCAGTACTGGCAGGTTAGAAAAATGACTTACCTCAATTGGACTGTTTATACATTCTCTCTTTATGTTTCTCAAAATGAAAACAAACACAGTGCCTAAAATCTATGCAAATATTTAAAAACCATAAGAATATACTAGTTACCAATTGTTTTTCTTTCTTTTCATTTTTTCAGCTGAGCCATCCTGCCACTTGTTGGCAGCTCAGTGGCAGCTCAGTTCGGGCTCGGTGTTGAACTACTGTTGCTCAGAGCTCAGCTCACACTCTTGAGCAAGCCCTTAACCAACTGAACCACTTGGCCGGCCCTTGTTTTTCTTTTTAAATATGCTATTTCTCCTCCTTAAAAAAAAAAGTGTTACTTCTATTTTTTTAATCACTTCTTTGCATTATCAAAAGATAGAAGGGCAAGTATTCCTTGAAAAATCCTCATCTATTCGTTTAGCTTTCACAACACAGCAGCTCACTTACTCATGAGACTCTTGCAGCTCTGTGGCATCAGGTCCTGTTATTTTTACTTTGAAAAGAGCTCCGAGCTGCCTATCCATCTCCATTCCACAGCCAGCATCTGGGTACAAGCGCAGCTGTCCTCACTAGGGCTGCTGTAATTATGGCGTTACTGGTCTCTCCAGTTGTATTCTTGCCCCCATCCAACCGTTTCTCCCCTCAGTAGTATCTGTTTGAAATATAAAAAGGCTCATGATTTCCCGTGCTTACAAGGCTTCAATAGTTAACCACTGAATTTTAAATATAATCCAGGTTCCTTCCCAGGGCTTACGAAAAAGGAGATCTAGCTCTTTTGTACTTCAGTTTCATCTTGGCCACTCTCCTTTTCCTCACTTTTTCCCAAACACACTGATCTTTGGACAATTCCAAGGACACTCACTGTCTTTTTTGGATGAGGTTTTTCCCATTTCCAGGGTCTGGCCTGGAACACTGCCCTCCCACCCCACGACTGATTCCTAAGACCCTATCTAACCCAAGTAGGAAGCAGGTAAGTGAGGAAGTTGAGCGTATATTTTGAACCCAGCTTGTCCACCTATGAGCTGTGTGAATATGTGCAGCTCACCTCACTTCTCTGTGCCTCAGTTCCCTCATCTGTGTAATGGAGATGATAGTAAAAATCCCTTCCAGAGGGCTGTTATGAGTATTCAATGATTTGGTTGTATAAAATACATAGAGTAGTGTTATCTGCATGGTAAGGATTCAACAAATGTTAGCTACTGTGTTTATTATATGCTAGCCAATTTGCCTCACATCAACAAATACTATAACATATAAAGGTTTTCACAGTATTTATTATGTTTTCAAGTCTTAATGCATATTGAGTTTTATTTGCATACTATATCTGCTATTAAAATAGAATCTTTTCATCTGTCATGAATGGAGTCCACTCTCAACATTATTTTTAATCATACCTACAGACCTCTCATGTCCTGATGAAACCAGAACTAATTCAAGGGAGCAAACAGACCTTATAACTCTTCTTTGCAGAAAGGTCAGACCTCACCAGAGTAAGAACTATTTATTTCCACTGATCAAATGCAAATCATTAAAATTCTATAATTAACAAAAATTATGACTGATACAGATAAATAAGGTACTACCAACCCCTAACAATTGATGAATATATATTTCTGGAAATAAAATTTCTACAAGCAGAAAGACAAAATGTCAAGATAAAGGACTACATGGCTTAATTTGCTTAGAAACTAGCAGAACATGTCATAAAAAGGAATATTTTATGTCTGGGGGGGATTTAGAGATGGGCTGCTACTACAACATGATCTCTTATTTCACAGTAGGGCTGCCCCTGAGTGATACTTTGATTAATGACGAGGAAATGATCCAAAACTGATAGCATTTCTGCCTGTGCAGAAAAATGACGTCAATCCAAATGAAGATTATGCAGGACTAAAAAGCTGTGATATTCTTTCCCTAAAAATAGTGTACAGAACAGCAACATCCATTTTAAAATGTATTGCTATTAAATGTTTACTACTCTGAATCTTTGTCAGTGTATTAACAATGAACTTAATAACTAAGCATTTCTCTTTTTTAAAAAAATCCAAAAAGTTGTTGCTGTGATCTTCACTTGCTATTAAAAGGCTAATAACTTTCTAGTCTTCTCATTGGATTTTTAATTTTCTTTATATAGATAAAATAGACCTATTCAAAAGAATTTTTTAATTTTTTATTTTTTAAAGATTGTTAAAACAGGAGTCATTTGTAACACCATTGGGATTGAAGGGGGCTGTATTTTTCTTCCTCCAGTTTAATTTGCCTGCTTTCTAGTGATTAATCTCTCTTAGTTTCTCTCATTTTTAGAATCTTTGTTGTATTAGTTATCCAATGCTGTGTAACAAATTAGGTCAAAATGCAGTGGCTTACTACCTCAAATATTATCTCACAGAGTTTCTCAGGGTCAGGAGTCCAGTGATGGCTTAGTTGGGTGTTTCTGGCTCAGGGTCTATCACAAAAGTAGATAGGAGCTGCAGCCATCTGAAGGATCCACTTCTAAGCTCACCAGTGGCCTTTTAGCAGGAGGCATCATTCAGTTCTTCACCTGCTGTTGGGAGCCTCAGTTACTTGTCACATGGGCCCCTCCATAGGGCTGCTCACAATAAGGCACCTGGCTTCCCCCAGAGTACATGATCCAAGAGAGGGAAAGCAAGGTAGAAGCCACAGCGTCTTCTATAACCTAATCTTGGAAATGATGTACTGTCACTTCTGCCATATGCTTTTAGTCACACAGACCAACCCAAATACAGTGTGGGAAGTGGCTATACAGGCTGTGAGGAGAAGGGGATAACTAAGGGCCATTATGGAGTCTGGCTACCAGACTTGTGGTAATATGCATGATTTGCCCATAATATAGACCTGCAGAGATGTATATACATTCCACAATATTTATAATGAGATATAGTTTCTTTTTAAAAAATAGAATGGCATAATAAAAAAAATTGTTTAATGTTTTAATATTATTGTCACATTATTAATTCCCTTTATTTAACCTATTATTACCATAGTTTGGTAATATTTTGATAATTGGCATAGCATTTCTAGAAGATTATTTAAACAATTACAAAACATTAAACAAAATGTCTGTTGAATCAATAAACATTAATGATTGACAGCACATTCCAGGGTAAAGTTCATTTCAGAAAAGCAAAATTGCTTTGTTTCCTCATGACAACGACCAAGAAATTTAAACTAAATTAAAATGAGCAATCCATTTTTTTTTAATTACAAGTTACTTCTTGAAACTTTTTTTTGGGGGGGGTATGTTTTAGGCTTCTTGAGAGTTCTGTCAATTGTTTACTTATATTAGAAGATGAACAGAAACTAATGTTGTAGAAGATAAAGATTTGGATAGATTGAACATTGAGAAAATATGCCTGGATTTTAATATCTAAGATAACTGGTGTTTTATATCTCCAAACTCAAGTTGCCACAAACCAAAATATTTTAGTTTCTTATCAGTTAGTTCTGTGGAACCATGTGTTGGTGGTAATGCCTTCCAACTGTGATATTATAATGCACAGTCTATTTTAATTTTAGTTCTTACAAGATGATAACCAATCTTCATATGTGAGTGTCATCTAAACATGTAGGACCACAGCATTTTAGATATGGGAAGATCCTTGGAGTTTTTTTACGTTGAAAGCATTTCTCACTTTTGCATGGTTGGGAAATACTGTACCTCATGGTGCTGCCTCTCCCTGTTCTCTGTTTTATCAAAAATATGATTAACATTCAGAGCCTCATGATAGCACAGAGCAGTACTAGATCATTGATCCTTATTCAGTGTATGTAATTTCCAGAAAAAGCCAGTAGCAGGTGATATAGAATGGTTTCAAAAAGTTAGAATAGAAATCAAAGACAGACACTAGCTTTTAAATCTTCTCTTCTCCTGCCACACACACCCATACAATGAGCAGTGGGTAATGCTTCTCTTTGAGTATTTAACCTTCTTATTAAAAATAAAACTGAGGGCCGGCCGAGTGGCGCGGTGGTTAAGCTCTGGCTTGGGAAGCCAGCGGCCCCGGTTCGGGTCCCACATTATGAAGGCCAGTGACACTGCCCTAAAAAAAAATAAATAAATAAAATAAAACTGAGATATTTTAAAAAAATGGTTAAGGTTAAAAGTAGGAGTCATTACAAATATAGCACATGCACACACAAACTCAGCTGCCTATATTCTGGTTACTCTGCCACATGTTAAAGAGATTATTTTGGTTAAGCATCAGGGTCAGATTACAAAGTTTAATTCTAGGGCCGGCAGGGCCGGCCGAGTGGCACATCGGTTAAGAGCTGGCTTGGGATGCCAGCGGCCCCAGTTCGGATCCTACATATGAGGGCCAGTGACACTGCCCTCTACAGCTAACAAGAGCTCCTCCTGGAGCTGGGCTGTGCAAGCCCTGGCGACGGTGTAGGCTGCAGCCCCTGCTGCAGTGGGCTGCTATAGGCTACAGTGAGTGGCCAGCAGCCAGTATGAGCTGCCAATAGTCGCAGTGAGCGACCATCTAGAGGTCGGCGACTAATCTGCCTCATCCAGGAAGAGTGCAATGATGATACCAACATGGGCCAGTAAAGCAACGTCATCCTCCGCAACTAGACCAAAAAACAAAAAGACAGCAACTTGTCTGTTCCCCTTCCCCGATTCCCCAACGCTCTTCCCCTCCCCTAATTTCCGAATAAAATCTTAAAAAAAAAAAATTTAATTCTAAAGTAAAGATTTTTTGTTCTTTTTTTCATTTGGCTTGTGGAATTGCAATGCATTGTATAGCACTAATCTTAGCCAAAGATTACCATAAGAATAAAGCTCATTCCTTTCTCTGACATAAGTCCCAGCTAATGTACAGAAGAATTATGGGACTTTAGCCAAGATTGGACCAACCTTCGGGGACTTAGCTAAATTTTATTTCCTAAATTTGATTTGCAGAAATCAAATTTTGATATTTTTCCAAGTTCACTGACTAGAACGTGCAATTTGTGATAGGATAAGTTCTTCATAAAATCTGATTATTACTCAGTACTTTGATCTCTCCAGTAGTTTAAATTAATGTTTTGATTCTTACATGTTACTATTGAATTTTTTCATTTATTTGAATCCAGAGATCATCCTTGTTTTCTTTTATAAGAAACTATCCTTTGCTTACTTTTTGTCCTTTTCTAATATTATGGCAGTTTCTCAATTCTTCATTTCTCTACAGAGCATGAGGATAGTTTTTCTTAGAGCACAGTTATGTGAACTTATCAGTATTTAATTAAATAGTCTTCTTTCACTGTTTTCTAATTATTGCTTTATATACTGAGGTGCCAAAAAAAAGTGTATACACATGACTTGTATTCATCTTTTGTTATCAGTATATATTGAGGATGACAATTTTAATATACAGTTGTTTCCTTTCTTCAAATGCATATACATTTTTTTTATACCCTCTGTATACTTGAGTAAAGCTAACCCCACTCCAACCTCCAAAACTCTGGCCTTTTGGGGGCATCTATTCTAAATTTTATTTCTGTAATAAAAGGATTGTTTCAGTTATCTGCAGGTACATAACAAACTACCCAAAAGTTAGTGGTTTAAAACCATCATTTTGTTGTTTCTCTCAATTCTGAAGGTTAACAGGGGCCCAGCTGTATGGTTCTGCTGCTGGCCTCATTCGGGGTCTCTCACACAACTTCAGTCTGTGGCAGCTGGGGCTAGAATGGCCCTAGAAGATTGAATGTGCACTCTGGCCCCTTGCTTGAAAGGCTGGGCTCAGCAGAGACAGGTGAACCTCTCCCTCATCACAAGGCCTCTCAACATGTTGTCTCCAGCAGGACAGCTCAACTTTTACTTGGCAGCTAAGGACTTCCAAAAGGCAAACATGGAAGCTTCCAGTCCTTCTTAAGGCTTAGTCCCAAATTCAATTCTGCCACATTCTGTTGGCTGAAGTGACTCACAGCATCAGCTCTGGTTCAGTTTGGGAAGAAATACACAGGGTATGGGTACTGGAAGGCCATATCTAGAGACTAGCTACCATAGTGGTTATGTTTTCCTGTTTCTCCACTAAGACCTCGATTCTTCTCTACTTCTTTTCAGTTCCCTGTGTCCCTGCTGGTTTGCCTAAGCCTACAAATATCACCTTCTTATCTATAAATATGAAGAATACCTTACAGTGGAGTCCTCCAGAGGGCATACAAGGAGTGGAAGTTACTTACACTGTGCAGTATTTCATGTAAGTTGGTTCTTTTCCTTTTGGTTAATTTTTAAACATAAGACTCAAACTCCTATTAATTGTGTGAAGATAAACCATCTTTTTGTATTAAATAAATATTTGAAAAAAGTTTTAGATATTTTAATTTTCTTGTTAAGTTTTGTTAGACTAAATGAGAAAACAGTTTCTTCATGGAAACAAGAGCATTGAGTGCTTAGGAAAGGTGGTTATTTAAATGGAGAAAAGAAGTTGGTCAAAATGTTATTCTGTGGCTGAGCAAAGTGGGAAATCCATCTTCTCTGAAACATCTAAACTTATTGGAATTATAGACATTTTTAAGTGAAACTGAGGGCAGAATTCTGTGCCACTAGCTGTTCCTACTGAAGATGGTAGTGACTGGACATTTTTACTTTTCATCTCTCCCTCAAAACTCATCGCAAGCAACGAAAAATGCAAATCAGATAAACAATACCCACCTTCAAAGCAAAGAGGGAAATGGCCACAACCCTAAGCCACAAACTATGAAATGTACAAGCCAAATACTGTGAAATATGAAGGAAAACAACTGAGAAGCTGAAAGCAAACCTATACCTTCTCAAATTCCAACAATAGAAAATAATTTCCCAAGAATAAATGTCACAGGACTAAGAGGCTTACCTAACAACCTAAGGATATATAATCTTAGGCACCAGAAATTGAGGAAATGTCCCCATGGAGCCTCAGTTTGGTGCCACAGAATGTCAAAGAAGGAGGAGCGAAAAGAGAAATCAGATTCAAGTGACATATCCATGGTATAGGCCCAGTCAAAGCCCAGAGGGAAGCCAGGAGTGAGGTGGGGGTATAAGGGAGGGATGGATGTGACATGGGACTTTGCAGACGTGCCGTAAGCCACATCAGCTTCTCACAGTCCAAAACCTGAGGGTTTGCAGGCTTCCCGGCAAAGGGAATAATATAATTCAGTAAGCAGGTGTGTGATAGACCCTCACTCCTATATCCATTCACCTAATATTCAACAAACAGCTGACCCCATTCAAAGAGTAATAGTCCCAAGGAAGCCAGCACAGCACCTATCCATAATTATTAGAAGGGAGAAAGACCAAAAAAAAAAAAGAAAAGAAACACAAGTTAAAAATTTCTGAAAAGCTTTCCCATGGAAGTAGGAGAAAAATTCAGACAAATAATTATTCATAGTTTGAGTCCATAAACAACACATTTCATTTCTAATGATAAAGCTCAAAGTAACAGTCTCTTCTCAAAGAAAAGATTCTAAGACAAGAGGAAGAACTTTTTTATTTTTTTTAAAGCAAATGGGCAGAGCTTAGGAAAAAGATGGGAAGTATAAATGTTACCTAGAGATGAGAAACCTATTCTGGCTAACTGATAGTAATAGTTGAACAGGCAGTAATGACTGTCTGAAATTGCATATCATAAATGCATGTCATGTCTAGGAAAATTTAATAAAATAATAGCGAAACATTTCCTCATGAAGTTGCTGAACTTTAAGACAGTGAAATGACTTCTGGCCATCATAGGACTCGAGTCGGGCAGGGGGGTGAGGTGATTTCTGTCTGGCAGCACTGAATGGAAGACAGTGATCCATCTTCTGAGGGAAAAACAGGGGTGGCCTAAGACTCTAATCAAGGTCAACACATGTATTTTTGAGCAGGTGGGAATTCAGGATATCAATCTCCTGAGACCTTCTTGGGAGGATAAAAACCACTAACTAAAGATAATATCCATCTGACAGACAGGAAAAGATAAACCGAAAAAAGAACTTAGTAATGACAAGGATGGCAAATATTGGTAGAGCTAAGGCTAAATAGTGATGGGAAATGTGGTTATCAAACTTTCTTGTAAATGTTTGAACCTAAACAATAATATAACAAATCCGAAAGTGGGGAAAAACTGTAAATGTACTGATTTTTATAGCAGCAAGTCATTAAAGGTGAACTAAAATGAAAATACTTCATTTTAATAACTAAACTCTCAATATTTTCCAATAAACCACTTTCTTACTTTAAAATATTTTTAGGAACTAACATCTCTTGTGATGATGAAACATTCGAACTACAGCAATTCCTGTAATTCACTTCAATTTGTTTTTTAAGGGGCCGGCCGAGTGGCGCAGTGGTTGAGCGCTGGCTTGGGAAGCCAGTGGCCCTGGTTCGGGTCCCACATATGAGGGTCAGTGACTGCCCTCAAAAAAAAAAAAAAGAATTATTTTTTATATTAAAGTTCAAATCAAGTTTACTATTTTTCTTAAAACCATATATAGGGTATAATCTACTTTTTATCTATATCATCAACTATCTAATTATCCTCCTGGTTATATATAAGCATAATGAGATGCATACCAAATGTTTCAGAGTAATATGTTTCAGGGTGATTTATTTCTCTCCTGATTATATTTTTCTGATTGAGTTTTTTTTTCTTTTTAATGTACGATATTTACAAAATGAGAATAAAGTCATTTTTGTCTTTGCAGAAAAATTCTGCCCACTGAAGGCAGTGAAAAACTTCAGCTGCTATTCAGAATGACCTCATTTATCTAGACCCGTATTCTCATTTCTGAGGCATTTCCCAGGAGACGGGGTTTTAGGGAAGAGGACTTGGTGGTGCAGAGAGAAATGGCTCATGAGCTTGCCCTTGCCTCCTTCTCCATTAGGTGGAGCAAAGAGCTCTCTCTGTTCTTTGTATGTCTATGTGATTCAGAAAAGGATTTTGAAAACTGGGCAGATTCGTCACTGCCCTGTGACAGCAGGTCATTTAGACTGTGCGAATGTTGAAAAGGAATATTTAAAAACAAACTTGCTATATTGGAGTTCTTACATGCCCATGCATGTGGGAGATGGATAGGGATACAGGGCGCTGTATTTCACTGATAGGGCTCCAAGCGCAGCCCAGCGTCAGGCAGTGCTGGGCTCATAGCCAGGCTATGAACCTCACTGGGTGACCTTGGGCAGGTTACGTATTGTTATACTTTTGAGTAAAGTTTGTTTCCAAGTAAAAGATGAAATTTGAACAAAAGTTTAAATTCTATCTGCTAAAAGAATTTAGTGCAGAAAATATAGTGTAGCACTAAAAGCACAGTATCAGAGAAAAGTGCTTCAAAACCCATATTAGCCTTTTACTGGTCACATGAACTTGAGCAGGTGGTCCCCTTTCTCTCACTGAGCCTCAGTTTCCTCATCTATAAAGTAGGATGAAAATAATGGCACCTGCCTCCTGTGATAATTAAAGGAGATAAAGTGAGCAAATACTAAGCACCATGTGGCACATAATAGATGCATGATAAAGGTTTCCTGCCATTTCCAGAAAGCAATCAGAGGCCACTGAGGGCCCCTCGTGACTTTTGCCTTGCATAAACAGCATTACTGGAGTATTCGTTGAATGATTTGTGTCTGTTATCTTGTCAGACTTGCAAAGCATTTTGTACAGAGCCAAGTGAAAACATTTTCTCTTCCATCAGCCTCTGTCATGGGAGGCTGCCCTGCCCTTGTCAGAGTGAGGAAGTTTGAGGATGGAGGGTCAAACAGGGGATGCCAATAGTTTTCAAAACACACGTCCAGACCTGTTGGTGGGCCATGAAATAAATTTTGATTGACATTTAATGGAAAGGACTGGAATGGTATGGAGTGGATTGGAAGGGAAAATAACTGAATGCACGGCATGTGCTAAAGTTTAGGTAGTATCTTACAATCTTTGTTTTAGTGTGTTAGATATATGTATGTTTTTGTTAGCTAGGTCACAATGTAAAATGCAGTTCTTTCTGTAGCTCACAGTCAAAAAAAGTTTGAAAGTCCCTAGGCCATGGTGATAACTTAGATGGAGAAGTTGGTCAATAAGACCTGACTATTATATTTCTAATGTCTTCTGGCAGGCACAGTACTTATGAAATAGGAGACATTTACTTTTGAGAACCTGTTGCCATATTCTGAAAAGGGAAGATACCCTTAAGCGTTGGCAACACTTGATAAGTTGACGTTTCCTTCTTAACACATGCTCTTTCCTTGACTTTTGTGATGTCTGTTTTTCCTTCTTTCTCTTCTGCTGCTCTTCCTAAGTGTACTTTGTATCCAACTTTTAAATCTTGATGCTTCTGAAATTTTACCCTAGGCTTTTCTTTGTCTCCATGAATAACTTCATTCACACCCACGCCTTCAATGAGCTTCAAAACCACTACTTCCCACTCAGACCTGTCCCCTGAGCCCAGTGTCTATGGGCATCTGTGTTTGGATATCTTTTACGTACCTCAAGCTCACTATGTCAACTGAACTCATTATCTTTCCTTCTTTCTACTTCCCACTCCCCATTTCCCAAGACCACTCTTCTTCTGTGTTCCTTATCTTGGTAAAGGTTACCACACCCCCCTGTCCCAGACAGAAAGAGACATCAGCCTTCACACCTTTATTTCACTCATTACTTACATGCACTCAGTCATCGAGTCCTGTCTCCTAATATGTCTTCCTTTTGTCCTCTCATTTGTTCCACGGCCACCATCCTTGTCCAGGCCACCTATGTCTTCCACCTAGACGACTGCAGTATCCTCTCAGCTCTGCTCCAGTCTGTCACTCCTAACCCATTACATTCTCCATGGGACCACCAGAGCTATCTTTCTGCAACCCCAATGCCCCTGCTTTAGTCCTTTCAGTAGTCTCCCATGCAACCCATCTCTTTCACTGGTTCTTCCTGTGTCACTTAAACCCTATACCTCAGTCTCTCCCACCTGAAAAGTGCTAAACCCTCCCTATTTACTATGGGTGTTGTGCTTTTAATAAAGGAAAGAAAAAAAATATGAACAACCTAGTTAATATCATCATTATCCTCATCACTATAATTATTGAAAATGCAGATTTGGGTATGTCCTCCAACCTAGTGAATTTTCCCCTAACCCTTGATGGAAAATTTATTTTCAAATTTTATGAGCATATCAGGGTAATTTTTCTTCCAAGAAACATTAAATGACTAGTTTTTCCTCAAAAACAACCAATCAAACTGACCTTAGTATGCATAGTAGACTAAAAACTTACATAAATAATTACTAGAAGAATTGAACATACAATATGTAAGATTTTTACTGTAGCCCAAGAATAATAATAAAATACATGCTTTCAAAATGCACTCCACATTATAATTCACAGAAAAGAAAGGTGATTACAGAAACTCTGACTCACGTTCCTGACAGCTAATGAAAAAAATTGCCAGCAGCAAAAGTGGATCCTTTTTTATCTAAATGACAGGCCCTTTTGTTGTTCTGAAGAGAAGGTCGTAAGTTCCATTCAGTTTTATATAATGACTGGTTTTCTTTTCCTATTGTAAAGCATAGAGGGCACCTCATTATTAATTCAGTTTCCTTCTCTGCAGATATGGGCAAAAGAAATGGCTGAATAAATCTGAATGCAGAAATATCAGTAGGACCTTCTGTGATCTTTCGGCTGAAACTTCTGACTACGAACATCAATATTATGCCAAAGTTAAGGCCATGTGGGGAACAAATTGTTCCAAATGGGCAGAAACTGGACGATTCTATCCTCTCTTAGAAAGTAAGTAACACAATGGTCTGTTAAACACGTGTTAATATCAAGTTCATCTGACCTCCTCATGTGGACAGTTCTCAGCCTCACAGACAGCCTTGCCCGAGAGGCCAGTGCTCTCTTGGCTTTATTCTGTACTCTGTCCATCAGCTAATAGAGTGGCCAGCCCAAGGCACTTCACCTCGCTGGATCTCAGAGTCTCATCTTTAGAACAAAATGTTTGGCGAAGTAATCTCTAAAATCGCTCCCAGATCCAAAATGGACACTAGATACCAATATTATCAAATTTTGGCTTTATTTTATTATTTAGTGGTGACTACGTAATTTGAGGAACAACTGACAGATTTTTTAATCTGCAGCCCCTGATCTGTAGCTGACTCAGCCACAGAGGACCCACTCAGAGCTGACATAGTGAAGTTTACAAGTTCCCCTTAGGTCGTGGAGCTGGAGCCTATCCCCTGGTGTCCTTCTAGATCAGAAGTCAGCAAACTATACCCTCAGACCAAATACAGCACCACCACCACCCTTCTGTTTGCTACAGGCCAAGAACTGAGAATGGTTTTTACACTGATGTAAGTAATAGTTGCAACAGAGATTATATGGCCTTGCAAGGCCTGAAATATTTACTGTCTGGGCTTTTATGGTAAACGTTGCTAGCCTCTGTTCTAGATCATTCCAATCACACTTCCAAAGGTCTTTAGCAGTGCTTCATTTCTCCATGTCTGATTTTTGCCTCTTATCAAATGTTTATGTTATAAACACTTTTCATTGTATTGACCATCATCCAGTACTGTAACAAGAAACTAAATAAACACAGCACTTCCTTCAATTAGCTGTTTTAACCTTATGTCAGGGTGCGCGAAAGGATTGTTTCAAGAATTGGCATAACTTGGGCCCACCTTAGGGCATTCTGAGGCATCTCAGATAAGAGGGTGCGTAGAGCTTGGATCCCAGTAGGATTATATTGTATATCCAAGATGATTTCTATATCTAAACGTAATTCCCTCTCCCCTTCCCTTTAAGCACAAATTGGCCCACCAGAGGTTGTTTTGACTACTGATGAGAAATCCATTTCTATTGTTCTGATGGCTCCAGAGAAGTGGAAGAAAAATCCAGGAGAAAGTTCTGTCTCCATGCAACAAATATACCCTAATCTGAAGTATAATGTGTCTGTATATAACACTAAATCAAAGAGAACGGTAAGTCTGAAATGAGGGCATATAATCTGTGTCACTTTTTGCAGTTAATGCAGGAACAAGCAGCCCTGATGTTTTAATTCTCTGCATGTGGAATGGGGAGATGTGATATTTGAAAGAGATGTCATCCAAGATACAATTCAAGCTGATATGTAGAAACTTAAAGAAATTTCTTCAGATTTCCTTTACAGAAACGCTCTGCTAATGGGGTATAATGTTGCTATTGGAGTAGTTGCCCACCTCACTTTGATGGACAGCTTTTACTTGCATAACAGCTGTCAGTCACTCTCCAAGAAAGAAAAAAAAAGTGTTATCAGGAACATAGGACAAAATTGAATAAGAAATCCATCAATCCATCCTTACGTTATTTTTTTATTTTTTTATTTTTTTTTTTAGCTGAGCCATCCTGCTACCTGTTGGCAGCTCATCGGCTGTTCAGCTCAGGCCGGGCATCAAACTGCTGTTGCTCAGAGATCAGCTCACACTCTTGAGCGAGCTCTTAACCAACTGAGCCATTCGGCCGGCCCTCATCCTTTATTATTTAGCATTGTTCCCAGAATTCCAGTTCCTGGTCATGCTCTGCCTAGCTGAAGGAAAGGGGTACAACAAGCTTTGAAAATAAAGCTTGTAGTGATAGGAAAGGATTTAATGGTAGCTCGGTCTTTTATTTCCCTGTAATTTGTCTGGAGCGGTACTGGAAATCTTTGCCTCTAACTGCTGTTTGCAATTTCCTAACCTAGTGGTCCTACTGTGTTACCAACCACACGCTGGTGCTCAGCTGGCTGGAGCCGGACACTCTGTACTGCATCCACGCGGAGTCTTTTGTCCCAGGGCCTCCTCGGCTTGCTCAGCCTTCCGAGAAGCAGTGTGTCAGTACTTTGAAAGGTAACCTTAAAGAAAATCTCAGCTGCTCTGAGGAAGAAAATCTGATAAAACTAGAAGGAAGGATGACAGCATAGACAAGGTTTTGCAAATCCATTTCTACCAGAAACAGGTTGAGACAAAGGCAGAAACAGCCACCATGCACTGAGCAGCCTGGGCCTCTGCCATTGAACTTGGCCAACAGTAGGGAGTATTTTCACCGGTCCTGGCGTTTGGTGCCAACAAGCCTCTGCCTTGTTGAAATAACACCTAGGAATTTTTGCACACATCTTTTTTCTTCTTTAAAATTACACTCTGGTCAATAGAAGTTCTGTGGTCTGCAAGAACATCAGAGGATTTTTTTTTTTTTTTGAGGGTAGTGTCACTGGCCCTCATATGTGGGACCAAACCGGGGCCGCTGGCTTCCCAAGCCAGCGCTTAACCACCGCGCCACTCAGCCGGCCCTCATCAGATGCTGGAAACAAGCATTATCTTAAAAATACTTTAAGACAGAATCTTGGGCTCCCCATGAGGAATATAAATACAGGCTGTGCAAGTTGCATTCAGATATCATTGACTGGTCTGAATGAGGGCCTTGGATCTGCAAATCAATAGTTACTGCCTCACTCTTGCAGATTCTTCCCCCTCCTTCCTTTTCTTTGTCTCCTTTATATGTTTTCTGAACTTGGCTGCCAAGAAACTGTGGGTGAACGTAGAGTTAGGAGCTTGACATTTGTTTATACATTCTTCCCCCAGGGTGAGAGGACCTTGTAGTCAAAACCTTGCAAATTGCAAATAAATCCTCAAGTTCACCTTCATCGAATGACTCTTCATCCGTTATTTTTCTGTTTCTCTCTTCCAAACGTGCTGGCTTAAGACAGATGTCACAGCCTTTTCCCTCAAGCCTTGGTTCCACCACCAGCTACGGGATAGGTATGGGGACGAAACCCCTGCTTTTCTTTTCCCTCACACCTCCCACATTTCATGATGAAACTGGCCCAAGGAATAAAAAGGGAATTTTGTGAATACCTGTCAAAAGTGAAATGCTTTATTTTTGAATCTGTCCTTATCATACCTTTTCCTTTAAAATGAAGGGTTCTCTACCATATGTCAAATAAAGCTAAAATGCCAAGCAAGCAAAAGGCAAACCAAAGCAGACTGAAGAACTCATTTTTGTATTTGGAAAAAGTACCCAGTTTACTAACAACTTGATCAGTGGCCACATGGTCGGAATGAATTTCCAATGGAAGCCATTTAGGCAGTTGGCACTGCTAACGCAGCTAGAGTACAAATTAAATTAAACACTTGTCGGTAAGCAGGTGGATCGACTTTCTAACTAGCCTAGGACACGTAACAAAAGAATGAGGAGAACCTGTTCCAGGTTCTGACCTTTTCCCTGATATCCCAGCTGTTACATTCCCCCAAATACCTTTCCAAGACATGACTCTGAGGACCTACTTTTAAAAAAAATCAGTATTATCTTTCTGGAGACTGTTCTTTGGAAACGATTTCTATTCTCCATAGTCTTCCAATCCAGATACAGTTTATTAGGTTGATTGTAGCCAACATGCTCTAGTGTACAGTGTCACCGGTCCTTGTTGTCATGGCTCTTTTTGAAGAAGGGCAAGTTCAGTCCAGAAAGCAGGGATTATATTAAGAGGAGTGGGCTAAGCTGTAGCCTTAAGTAGAGCCAGGTGGTTCCTAGTCACCTGCACCACCTATGTTGTGGTGTTGGCGCCTTTCTGTGTGGAACCTGGTGACGGATGTGCTCCTCAGGAACTGTTTGGGGTGCAAGGGCCTGCAGTTGGACCCCCATGCCTGGGAATCTGCGTTGCTCATGTCTACTCATTTAAATACTAATCTCATCTTTAAAATGCTTTCACAGAAACACCTAGAAAAATATTTGACCAAAATCTGGGAACGATGATCTAGCCAAATTGACACATAGAATTAACCATCTCAACTTCCCAGTGCCTCGTAGAAGCTTAACCAATGTAAGTTAGTCACACTGGACCCTGTTCATCAGCTGTATATACTCTGATGAATGGTGGGCCAGGACGACTTTCTTTAAAACTATTCACCAGGTCTTTTCATTCCCAATGGACTTTTACTCAGTGTGAACATACAGCTCATCAGGCCCTGCAGTTACTGCTATTCTCAGTACATACCAGCTCAGCCACCTCCCTACATAGACCCCCAGGCTCCAGATCTACCCAGAAAGTCTGGCCAAGTTGTGCGAGGATAGTTCTGTTAGACATAGAAGGTGACGCCATGTATTCCTGTCCTTTACTAAATACGTGGAAAAGATTGAGTTAAATGAATGGCATGTAAAAGTGGGCCGCTTAGTGGGATCTTCACGAGAGAGTTTTGTTTGGTTTGTGAGTGTTGTGAGTTGCCTTAATTTCAGACACATTTACTTTCAAATATAACAAACAGTATGAATCTCATAGCCAGACATAGAATGTTGGAACATCTGCTGACTTGGGTTAACTCATCCTTACTCTAAAGGTTTGAGACAAGTTTAGATGGTTCCTTAAGACCACCTATTGTCAGAGAGAGAAAGAATTCTGAGACCCCTTGTAATATTTAACTCGAGCTTCTCAATTTATAAATGAGAACACTGAATTCCTACATTTAAGTGGTCCGTCCCAAGCCTCTTGATGTTGCTAATGTTTTCCCACCACATGAAATTACAACTATCTACTCCTTTTCCTTTTTTTTTTTTTTTTACAGATCAAACATCAGCATTGAAAGTTAAAATAATTCTCTGTTATGTTTTACCCATATCTGTTACCATGTTTATTTTTTTTGTGATGGGCTTCTCCATGTACAGATACATCCATGTTGGCAAAGAGAAACACCCAGCAAATTTGGTGAGTGCTAAGTGTAGTAGGAGTCATTATAATGCCTCCAGGGGGCTCTCGAATAGATTCTGTTCCTTTTTAAACTCCAGAGTGAGTTTAAATTTAAAGAGCTGATGAATCAAAAACACTTTCTCTACTGGATTAACTCACTAACATAATCAAAGAGGAAGATTCCTTAGCCTTGACAAAGATTGTATTCAATGACCAGATTAGACGAGGTCTTGAGGTACAAGATACATCATGATGCATGCCCTTTCAGAGGCTCGAGTCTTAGTTGGAGAGGAGAATGTCAAAATGATACATGAAGGCTAAGATGCAAGCAGGCACTGAGGATGCTGGGGGTACAGGAAAGGCATCTGAACCCCTCCATGGGGGATCAGGAGAAGTGTCATGTCTGGGCTTGGTTATGAAAAGTGAGTCAGAGTTGGGGCAAAAGAAACAGCAGGAGCAGAGGTGGGGAGGTGTTTGGGAAACCACATACTATTGCTAAATCATAAGGTTCCTGATGAGGAGCTGTGAATGATAAGACTGGAGAGTGAGTGGTAGGGCCAGGTAATGGGAGAACTGGGCTGTTATTCTAAGGAGCTTGGCCTTTACTCTGCTGACAAAGAGAAATCTCTGCAGGGTTTTGTGTTGGGAGTGTCATGGCCAATATTGTGTTTTAGCTCCAACTGGATGGTAGGTCTAAGACAACTTTAGGGGAATTGAGACTATCAACAAGTAAAGCAGCTAAGAGACTGTGGCAGTTTTCCAAAGGAGAGAAGATGAGAGTGTAAAAGAGGAGACCAGGATGTAGGGCTGGAGACAGTGACATGGAACGGAAATACATTTAGGAGGAAAACAGCCAGGACTTAATCATTCACAGTAAAGAGAAGCACGAAAGGAGAAGGAATAAACCTTATGATCCTGGACCATGCACCAAAGGGTTTTGAAAGGCTGAGCATATTTTAACCACAACAAATGATTTCTTTGGAAATGATTAAAATATATGTTCACATGTACGTGATACATTCATGTGTTCCTGTTAGTTCGGTTTTAAAATGTTTGTATTAATCAGCCTGCATGTAGGTAGTTTTGTAGTTAGCTTTTTAACGGCATAGGGAGAACTTCCTTGGGAGAAAAGTTTACAGAACAGACCACATGCAACTTTTTGAAACCAAAAAGAATTATAAAAGAAGGAAGCTGAAGGACCTCTTTTATAATGTTAAATGAAATCACATCATTGGATAGACAATGAGGATTGTGACGTAACTCATCATTGCCAACTGAAACAGGTACCTTCCACATACCCCCAGCAAAACTTTAATCTGAAACAAGTTTTCCTGACATAATTTAGAGTTTCTCTATGTGCCATAAACTGGCAAATGGATTTCCCTTTTTGGCTTTATTATAACATGATTAGAATGGTGAATGGCTGAAGTAAAACCATCCGTACACATGTGCTTATATTCCTTTTATGTCCAGGGTTCATGCCCATCCATATTCCATGTCCAGGGTATATCCAAAAGAGGGGCGGGAGCCCAAGTAATCACAGCTCACTAACAAATACATAGTAAACTGTAATTAACAAAGCAATTTTAAAAATTCTGTCTCATTCAGTCTTTGCCACTGCTCATGTGGCAGAAATTCTGATTTTGCAGAATTAAAAATCAAGGCTTGAGAAGTTAAATAACTCCTTTGAATTCCCTCTGACAGTTAGAGATGGGGGCAGTCACACCCTGATCTTTGACCTGGAAAAATACCCACCGAGTGAACCACTTTTCACTTCCATATGCATTTCATGTGTTGGGTCTCTATCTTCCATATGAATGAGGTTTTCTGTATATTCTAAACGTAACTTTTACTTCCATGAGTTAGTAAGAATAGATCTGATGACAGTATGAATTCTATTTAATGTCTCTCTAATGTGAAAAGGTAAAAACCATTCTTTTCTCTCTTCATAGATTTTGATTTATGGAAATGAACTTGAAAGCAGATTCTTTGTACCTGCTGAAAAAATTGTGATTAACTTTATCACTCTCAATATTTTGGAAGATCCTAAAACTTCTCATAAGGATATAAGTGTAATGGAAAAAAGCAACAATGTATCGGATCTGAATGAGTCCAGTGAGGACCTAGAGCCCCATCAGGAAGAAATGGAGGTGAAGCACTTAGGGTATGCTTCACATTTGGTGGACATTCTCTGTGACTCGGAGGAAGGCACCACGGGGACTTCCCTAACACAGCAGGAGTCACTCAGCAGAACAATACCCACAGATCAAACAGCCATTGACTATGAATATGATGTAAGAACTATTGACATTTGTGTGGGACCTGGAGACCAAGAACTCACTTTGCAGGAGGAGGTGTGCCTACAAGGAAAATCATTTGAGCACCAGACAGCTTTGGCAGACACAGTCCCACAATCACTACTGTATTCATATACCCCTCAGCTCAGAGACTTGGACCACCTGCCACGGGAACACAGCGACATGGATGAGGAACCAGAGGAAGAGCCATCAACCATGCTGGTTGACTGGAACCCTCGGACGGGCAGGCTGCATATACCTTCCTTATCCAGCTTTGAACATGACTCGGAAGGATATGAGTATCCTGAGTACAAGGAGCTCACAGATGAGGAGGGCCTGTTGTCTAGACTTTATGAGGAGCAGGCTGCAGACAAGCCACCAGCAAAAGATGAAATCTATCTCATGCAATTTTTGGAGGAATGGGGATTATATGTACAGATGGAAGACTAATGCCCAAACTTGCCTCTTCCAGACCCCTACTGTTCAAAGCACATGAGTGTACATGTACATGTGACCAAACAATAAAGTACCTGGGATGAAAGAAGTTTACTAAGATTCTCCTGTATCGGTGAGAATTTCTTATTTCTTCTCTCTGTTCTCAGGGCACTTGTTTCATTCTGCCTCAGGCAGTTGGTGCATGGGTGTGGGTCTCTTAGAAAGGTAGTGGGCTCCTACCTGGATACAGGGGCCAACCCATTGCTTTATACCCAGTAAGTATTTTAAAATGTTTGCCAAATTGGGTGCAGAATTTATTCAGGTGGTTGCACTATGGCCTCTTTGTCTATTATTTTCTAACAAGCACACTTCTATAATTATACTCTTTTATAAATACTACATTTTTAGAATTTGATTTATTGTAAGAAGGATGAGATACTTAAAACATACACTAAGTGAGTGGCAAGTTGGTCACATTTAAGGACCCCAACCCACTATTCAATCATAATAACCCATGTTCAGAGTGAATAAATCAGGTACAGATCTTGCTAGCATATGCTTTCGGCTACTTTGGCTATATTAATACTTTATGAGAAGCTCACAAATAATAATAAATTGTTATTATTAATAAATTGTTATAATTATTTGTAGTCAGAAAATGTCCTCTCAGCAACTCAGGCTAGTAGGGGACTAGTCTGAAAAAAAAAGTTTTATTGTATAATAGACTATTACATTTATTTCTGGAGATGTGTTTTTAAAAGATATTTATATAGTCTGTAAACTAGAACATGTTTAGCGCTTATTGCTATTATTCTATTACAATGGATAGTGCCTCAAAGACTCCTTGGAATATATATGAATGAATATTCCCTATCCACATAATCTTAAAATCAATAAGTAAACAAGGCCATACAAAAGAAATAAGTTAAATGAATATGTAAGATTAAGTGTATTAAAAATTTGACATAATTTACTGTGGGAACTAAAACGTATCATAAAACAATACTGTCCTCGTTAAATTCCAGTAACTATTCCCATCACCTTCACCATTGGCTTAGACAATTAAATTCTACAATCACATTGCTTTAAAATATGACAGAATCGCGGGGCGAGTGGCGTGGTGGTTAAGAGCTGGCTTGAGACGCCAGCGGCCTTGGTTCGGATCCCACATATGAGGGCCAGTGACACTGCCCTCAAAAAAATAAATAAATAAATAAAAATAAAATATGACAGAATCTATGAAGTTGAACCATATAAAATTACTGATGTTTGACTGTTTTTGACCTGCAGAAACAGCAATTTTGTTTGATTTACCTTAATATATATTTGTTTTAATCATAAACTCATAATCTATTGATGCTCTTTCTGGAAAACAGATATTGTCTATATTTCCTTATTTATATTTTTGGCACAGGCAGAGAGTCCTGGTAGGAGAAATGGACTCTGGAGTCATGGTCTCTTGAGATTGTCCACAAATCCAAACAGTTTCTGATCTAATGGTTTAATTTAGAGCATAATTATATTAACCAGAGTGTTCTGTTCTTCTCAATATTTGTAGAAATGATTCTGACAGTTTTGAGGAACAGATTTATAATACTAGCTGTAAAAGCAGATTAGGAGTGGGGAAGAATAACGTTATTAAGAGCAAAAAGAAAATAAAGTGATTGATGATAGTTTGACGTATTCATTTCATTCACAAAATATTGAGCACCTGCTATGTCCTACAGGATCCTCATCTATGAAATAGGGGCGACAGCTTCCTTAGGGTTGTTTTGAAGATAAAAGAGAGTATAGAAGGCACTTAGATCAGTGCCTGGAACACAGGAAGTGCTATTTATGTGATTGTTATCATCATTAGTTACAGCCAGAACGCGTGCTTAGCACCAAAAAGAAGCCATTTAGAGATACAACTATTTTGATTAAAAGGCAGAGTTTGCCTCACTTTGTTTTTCTTACCTGAAAGTAAAATAGTAATTTGCTTCCCACCTTATGCCTTCACATTGAAATCTGTCAGTAGTTTTGTAAAAGGGAATCTAATTCTGAGTTGCTGTTACATCTCCTGTCATTCTCCGCATGTCAGAAGCATGGAGCATTTTTCAAATGTTGCTTCTGAACTTTGCAACATAAACACACACACACACACATTCAAATGTGAGCATATGAGTGTGAGGGCTTGTGGGGGAAAGGTTACACATTCTCAGATGTGGTTTATCTGTGTGGGTGGTAGCTGTCATACAGCCTGTCACCTCTGTGGCCACTACCTCAGCAGCCCCAAGAAGTTCCCCTCTGGGGCCTCATCAGATTCCATTCCTAGGCTCGAGGTCCAAATGCAGCTGGGAAAGCTGAGGTTTTCAGAATCTTTGAAAAGAACTCTTCCTGCTGTCACTGGCTGGCTGTCGGCTCTAGGATTTTACACACCTTCACATTAGGTAAGTTTTCTTCATGAAAATATCTGTTGGTGGCTCTGTTTCCACACCCCCTAAATTCCAAACAACTGGGTGAATGAAAACACCCCCACTGCAAAGTGAGTGAAACCTGGTGCCTCATCTTGTGTACAGGAAGGAAGTATGGAAGAGGGATATTTGTCCCATCAGCCTACAACATGATAAAGATCTGGTGTCCCCCCAGCTGAGCTCAACTCACGGAAATCAGTGCAGAGAAAAATGATTTGTACCATCCAGAGTGCAAGTCCATCCAGTGTGGTGAATCTAATGGGAACATCAAGAAGGCTCAGCAGCATGGATCGGTGTACCTGGGCCATAAATCAAATTCTTTTCTGGCTCACATATTCCCACCCCCACAACCTGAGATGAATTTCTGCTAAATTATCTTGGAAGAACTCTTTTTCTCTATTTCCTTTGTGGTTCCCCATGTTATATTTGCCATATATCTTCTATCTACAGCTTCTTCAAAGACTTGGCTCAAAAGCGTGTGTCTATAATTTTTTTTTAATAAATAGTGCTATGATTGTGGGCATTTTAATAGTAGCTGTTATTTTTTAATATAGAAGATAAATGTATACATATTCATTGAAGTGTAGCTAGAAATAAAGTGAGAAAAAAATGAAAATTACCTGTAATACTCCCACCCTGATTTAGCCACCGTAAACATAGGGTAGGGAAATTATTCTCAGTTGGGGGTGATGTTGCCTCCCATGGGACATTTGGCAATGTCTGGAGACAGTTTTGATTGTCAGAACTCAGGAAGGGTACTCCAGCATCTAGTGGGGAGAAGCCAGGAATACTGCTAAACATCCTACAATGCACAGAGCAGCACCCCCATAACAAGAATCTATCCAGTCCCAAATATCAATAGTATAGCCTGGATTGATAAACCCTGGTGTAGAAATTTCCAGACATTTCAATGCATATATGTATATATTTTTCCCAAAAAGAGGGATTGTGCTGAACTTTTTATAACTTGCTCTTTTCACTAAAAAATATACAACAAGCTATCTTATTTTAGCTCTACTTAAGTGAACTTTAAGAAGCACCAACCATATTCAACTAGAGCTATTGAAATGACAGATTATGAATTAGTTTTTTCTAAACCTAATGCTCTGAAAACCTTTTAGCAGCCAGAAGTTGCAGTTATTAAGAGCAAAAAGTACTGTGAGTCCTTTAAAGACAACCGCAGCTCTGCAGAACGTGATTTCCCGAAAATCGCTGCTTCTGCAGTAGCTGGATGGCTAAGCGGTTACCTTACCCCTGAGGTGTTAGACTGCCCTGTGCTTTGTTCCTGCTCCTCCTCCTCTTAGTCTTCAGGATCTTCAGCGACAAGTGCTTGCAGACAACCTTGGCTTTCACTATAAATCCTGGACAAACATTCATGTTTGTCACTGATATTCCTGCAGACCCCTTTCCTGTGGCAGCTGCAACAGTTCGTGCATACTTCTCTAGTTTTAGTCTTGAACACATTTTTCCAGCTGCGTTTCATCTCTGAATGCCTCAAGATGCTGGGTAAGGTTCAGAAAGCATTGCTCCATCCCAGGCTCCCTGAAAGGCGAGGGAAGGCTTAGGTGTTTTGTGTTTATGTCGGCTGAGGGACGCTCCTCCGTTCTCAGAAAACAATGTCTGTTGATGTGTTTTCCTAAACTTTGTCTCTGGCACTTTGCTAAATTTGAAAGCAGAGGAGGTATTTCCTCCCTTGCTTCCTCCAACGTATTTCTTTTGATTCCTCAATCTGTTAGTCTCTGGAATCGGAGACACTCAGAAGGTGGGCATATGGCTCATGTTTATGTTTTCATGCACAGGCCACTGCGACGATGAACACTGATGAGAAAAAATACTATCCACCGTGTGCCTGTGCCTGGAACTGACTGCTGTGGGGCATGTGAATTAGCAGCTGCTCTTAACGGTCTTGTGTACTTAGTTTACATATGATGCTTTCTTCTCATGAAGTGCATGCCATCCCAATCTGAAATTGATTGTAAAGGCAGACACTTCAGAATGTTTGACATGAGGGGAAAAAACAATGGGAATTTTAGTCCCAACCTCCCCAAAAACGAGGCATGGAGTATTGGATCTTTATTAAATTTTTGACTTTGTGCTTTTAAAAGAATTTGGCAGCATTTGACTTAACAAAAGGCTATATGGACAGATGAAAACAAACCTTAGAATTGTTCAAATTGATTGATTAGCAGGAGAATCTCTATGGTGTACTTACTGAAAGTATAGACTCTGAAGCTAAGAATCTTGGATTCAAATCCAGCTCTGCCTCTACTTAAGCTTTTCACCTCGGGCAATTTACTTAACCTCTTTGGACAAAATACCCTCGTGTATGAAACAGGCATAATAATTGCACCTACCTCGTAGGGTTATGGGAGACTTCAGTGAATCGATACATTTAAAGTGCTTAGAGAGCGCCTGATTCAAAATAAGCGCTTGATAAATGTCAGCAATAAAAAATGCACCAGGGAGCATATATGAGAATTTTTGTAGAAGCATTATTCATTAAACAAGAAAGGAACCTTGAGAAAACATTAATAATTGTCAGCAGGAGAAAGCTGTGAAAATGGATGAACTACACCTATCTACGCAACAAAAATGAATCACAAAACATGATGAGCAAAAAGAGTGATTCCTGGAAAAATACTTCCATTAATGTAAAGTCCCCAAACATACAAATATACAAACGTTAAGTCCAAAAACATACAAACATATAAATATAAGCCCCAAAACATACAAAATTAAACACTATTCATATGTATGTCGTGAAACAATAAAGAAAGACAAGAAATGATTAACAGGAAGTTCAGAGTTGTGACTCCCCTGAGGACTTGAAAGAAATGGGAGTACAAGAAGCTTATAGGAGGGCCGGCCGAGTGGCACATTGGTTAAGAGCTGGTTTTGGGATGCCAGTAGCCCCAGTTCAGATCCCACATATGAGGGCCAGTGACACTGCCCTCTACAGCTAACAATGGTTCCACCTGGAGCTGGGCTGCGAGCCCAGGCGACAGTGTAGGCTGCAGCCCCTGCTGCAGTGGGCTGCCATAGGCTACAGTGAGTGGCCAGCAGCCAGCGTGAGTGGCTGGCAGCCGGTGTGAGCTGCCAATAGCCGCAGTGAGCAACCAACCAGAGGCTGGTGACCAATCTGCCTCATCCAGGAAGAGCGCAATGACGATACCAACATGGGCCAGTGAAGCGACGTCCTCCGCAACTAGACTGAGGAACAAAAGGACAGCAATGTGTCTGTTCCGCTTCCCCGATTCCCCAACGCTGTTCCCTCCCCCAATTCACCAATAAAATCTTTAAGAAAAAAAAAAAGAAGAAGAAGCTTATAGGAGCTTCAGTGGAATTGCTAACTCTCTCCTTAAACATAGAAACAGGGTATTTCTTTGATTATTCTTCTTGAAATTGAGCATATACATTATATATGTCCCAATGCATGCATATTTAATTAATTTGCAAACAATAATTGAACCCCAAAGCCCCTGAATTTTGTGTCATTCTCATGGGTTCCATAATCAGCATCATCTTTGTACCATTGGCAAGGCATCTGGAATTATGAGAGCTGTCAGACATATTTTCTTGGAAGTTAGAAACAAGTATATTTATGGTTATGAGAATCTGTTTACAAAGCTGCTTAGTTTCCAAAGCTTTGATGATGTCTAAAATTCTGAACAGTAAAGAACTATTGCCAAGTTGGTTAACTGGGTTTCTATAGGAGGGCATTGCTGAAAATCTTGGCCTTGCTGAGAACTGTCAGTACTCAAAGAGGGCATACCAGAGCCCCAGCAGGAAATGAGGAGGACACTAGATTCACACTGACTTATGAGATGCAAGCACTGTCTCCTAAACACAGGTAATAATGAGTTAATAAGTGATAAGCTCTCAGGCAGGCAGGCATGTGGACAGGCAGTCCCACTGACAAAAAATTACATAATGTAAACACATCCCCTCCTTGATCCCTGTTAACTGATTTTAGTATGCAAGGAAGACATGACTAGATTTTTATATGCTCAGCCTTTACACTTCAGCTAACTGTTTCTTTCTATAGGAAGCTTGCCTTGGATACAAATGGTTAGTGACCATTAGCAAATAGAATGTGTTTGCTTTACCCAAGTTCCATTATTTCATGCCGGTGTGTTGCCACCAGCTTCCAAAATAAACGGTTTGTGAAATTGCAGATATCAACACTTTCAAGTGGAAACCCCTAATTCTGGGCATAATGATGAACTTTAAACATTTAACTTTACCAAAAAAAAACAAATGTAAACAGGACTATAATTAAGACATTTGCTAATTAATATTCCTTCTTAGCAACCCACATTATCTAAATCCTAGTCTCAAAAATCTGGATCGTAGGTTCATTCTGAGCATGACATTTTAACAAAGGCTTTAACCAGCCAGAAAATATCTCAAAGAGGGTCTGTAGCCAGGATATAAGGGGAAATGTTGGGGGAATCCAGGGTTTGGTGAAGCCCGGATAGCTGCCATATGCAAGGGACTTGACAGTGAAAGAGGACATTAGACATGTGTTTGTTGCTTCAGAAAAATGGAATTAGGACACTCATTTGGGAGTTGCTAGAGGGCAGAGTTCAGTTCCAAGGAAGGAAAGGCTTTCTATAATTAAGTGGCAGCTCTTAATTCTTAACCATATGAGGTACTGAGTTCCCTGTCACTGGAAGGATTCAAGCATAGGCTAGTTGCTGCTGACACTTTTGTAGAGAGGGTTTTTCTATGGAGCCAGGAGTTAGAATAGGTGATCTCTAAGATCTCTTCTACTTCTAAATATGTACAATGAAAAAACAATATTTGAAATCATCCTTTTTTCCTTCTTTTTCTTCCAAGCAGTTCATTAGCTGGTAACTCATTCTCTGTTTTTTATAAATTGCCATAGACCTGCTCTCTGTGGATAGCTAAGGGGAACCAAGTAATGCTTTTCCTTCAATGTGATACACAGGAGCTGAGAAATTCTTACCTGAAGCACTCGGCACGAGCTCTCGCCCTGACAAAAAAAATCATTTGAGTCTAAAAATGTCATCTTTTAAAAAAAATACTTTTCCTTTCACTGCTATCCTTTTTAAACAAGTCCCTTTCTTTTTTTTTTCCTTAATGAAGTTTTTGGGTTGTCAGAAAAGGCAATACTGCACACAAATAAGGTTCAAAAGCAATCTGTTTCCACATACCTCTTTCTGACTCCTAGAGCTGAACTAGACGTTACTGGGACAATTGTATATCAGAGACGTACAGACAACACGATTGATTAATAGTTGTGTACATTTTTAAAACATTGCCTATCTCTCCCTTCAATCTGAATAAATATTATTTATTCTCATCCCAATTATCCAGAAAGCCCCAAGGCAGTTAATGTTGGAATGGAGATCCATGTGCTGGAAGTATCAGAATAAGCTGTTAAATATAACATAGCCATTAACTCATTTCTTACTGAACTCAGGGTCTTAGGTATGCCCAAATCTAAAAACTGTATTATTGTGCTTTTCCAACAGGTAGAAAAGGTGAAAATGGCATGCAAGAAGGTGGGAGGGGAGGAGGATACCTTCATATCCCCAGCACCTTGTACAGCATGCAACACTCCGGTTGAATCTGTCATGAACAAACAAATGCATTGAAAAGTAAGAGCAAAGACACAGGCATTTAAGTGCACACTATCCTTAGTTGGGAAAGAAATGTGAATAACTTTAAAAAAACATTCTCATATGTAATATGTTACTTGACTTTTAGAATATAAACTCCATGAAGGCAATGATTTTTATCTGTATTTTATTCACTGATACTTTCCCAGCGCCTCAAACAGCACTTATCATATAATAGTTGCTCAATAAATATTTGCTGATGGAATGTATGAATAAATGAATCTTAAAAATTATATGAGTTAGTGCCCAGAACTAGGCCCACACAAATATAGTTAACTGATTCCTGATCAAGGCACAAAGGCAATTCAGTAAAGAATGGATAATATATTCAACAAATGGTGTTGGAACGATTGGACAGCCATATGCAAAACAAAAAAAAAATTTCTAGACAAAGACTTTTCATCTTTCAAAATGGATCATAGACCTAAATTTAAAATGCATAACTATAAAATGCATAACTATAAAACCAAAAACATATAGTAGAATAGGTGACCTTAGATTTGGCAATGAGTTTTTAGTTACAACACCAAAAGCCCCATGCAGAAAGGGGTTCCTGGCTGAGGGAAGGGTAAGTGCTCAGTTTCTGAGAGCTACAGGCACTTGCACTTCACAGAGAAGATCAGAAAGAAGGGGACTAGGGCATTGTCAACAAGGAGGAACCTAGAAGGAGAAGAGGACAGGGAACAGGTAAAGACCAGGAGACTTGTGGCGGCTGGAAGGTGTTTGGGTTACATGTTAATGACACTGGGAAGCCGCTAAGATTGTTATGCAGAAAACTGATAAGATTTGGTGTCATCAGGAAAAGTCAGTTGACTCAGGATCTAAATGACTTTGTGATGGTAGATAATGGGCACCTTCTAACTCCCAGAGAATACAGAAAAAGAAAATTCATTGGGTTTTTTGTGGGGAGAGTGTTTCTGTTTTTTATTTTTGTATTTGTTTTTGTTTTGCTGGGATTTTGGTGTAAAGTACGAGTTTAGTCTGGGGAATACTAACTTTGAGACACCTGCAAATGTAGAGATGCCAAGGTGCTGGTTGGGAATATATGTCGAAGGGCTGGGGGAAAGCACAGAACTCGAGAATTAATCATTCTCATAAATTAGATTCAGAAGGACAACTGACTAAGGGAGAGTATAGACTACAAAGAAGGGAAGACAAGGAGAGAATCATGGGAAATGGAGACATTTAAAGAGAGAGAAAAGGAACAATGTTGAGAGATAGGTGGGAACAAAGAAACTGTAACTTTGGTCCAGCCCCACATAACCTCTAGCAAAGGAATAGAAAACCCAAAGTGAGAAGTTTCTGGGGATTTAACAACTCAAATGAAGACTCGAGGTCAGTGGAACCAATATGAAGAATCCAGTAGAAGCCATTCTGGATCCTCTGGGTTGACAAAATCAGGCCCCATTGGGGGTGGTGGAGGGGCGGCAGTTGAGGCCATGAGCAGAGCTATGGTCAAAAAGAAATTGAGTTCCAGAAAATTTATCTTATAAAAATACTTGTACAGGGCCGGCCGAGTGGCGCATTGGTTAAGCGCTGGTTTTGGGATGCCAGCGGCCCCGGTTCGGATCCCACATGAGGACCAGTGACACTGCCCTCTACAGCTAACAACAGCTCCACCTGGAGCTGGGCTGTGCGAGCCCCGGCGATGGTGTGGGCTGCAGCCCCTGCTGCACTGGGCTGCCATAGGCTGCAGTGAGTGGCCAGTAGCCAGCGTGAGCTGCCAAGAGCCGAGATGAGAGACCATCTAGAGGCTGGCGAACCCATCTGCCTCATCCAGGAAGAGTGAAATGATGATACCAACATGGGCCAGTGAAGCACCATCCTCCACAACTAGACTGAAGAACAAAAAGACAGCAACTTGTCTGTTCCCCTTCCCCGATTCCCCAATGCTGTTCCCCTCCGCCAATTCCCCAATAAAATCTTTAAAAAAAAAAAAAAAATACTTGTACAAATGCCCAAGAATATAACTAACTATAAGATGTTCATCTCTGCATTGACCACAACAAAGATTTTTTACATAATTTGAACCTCCAACTATAAGAGATTAATTTAATTAATTTTATTATATCCATATGAGGCAACATTGGCTAACCATTAGAATGAAGGATCATATTCATGTTATGTTAAGCAAGAAAATACTATAAATTATGAACCATACCACATTTTTACAAATATACATATACATATTTATAAATATATACATATACATGCATAGTTCTTTCTGCTTACATGTTTTCTCATTTTCATCATGGACCTGTATTACTTGTGACATTTTAAAAAGAAAAGTGTGGAAATTCTATTATGAGCACATTTACTCTCTCTGATATGGGCACCAGCCTCAGGAACAGAGAGGCCTCGAGGCTATTGCATTTTTAGAGACCAAAGCCCATAGAAAAAGTAATTAGGATGGAATGGTGAGAATTAAATGAATGATATCTTTCTGGTAAAGTTACAAGGACAGGACCAGTGGATAAGCTCAGACAGGAACATTTAAAAATGTATTTGAAACAGGAAGTAAAACCAGGTGAACACAGCTGAAGATGAGTAGCCCCACAAGACGTCTCTCAGGCCAAAACTGGGAGACGGTGGAGTCTGTGACCATAAGAATAATAATAGCTCTTCATCTCAGTTACAGAAAATGGAGCTTGTCAACCTTGTGGAACTTTAGACTTTAATTTTAAATGTTAAAAGAACCAAACTAGATCCTGTAGTTGTAAGTGCAATGCATTTTCTGAATATTTTAACACTGTTAGGTATAGAACTGGTGTTCCCTTACAGAAGAGAATCTGAAATATAAATGTACAATTGTATAAGCAAGTATCCTAACCTTCAATATGTCTGCCTTTTAAATGCCATTTGAGGTTAGGTGGTACATATGATAAAAATAATTATTAACATTTCAACATTTATAAGGATTTCGTTAAGACCTATATATCTGATGGGGGTAGTTAGTAAACATAAATATCTGTGTGTCACATCTGTATTTCAAGGGCAAATACAGAAATCAGTGCCTAAGAATTAAACTTTGAGAACCCCCTCCCCAGTAAAATTTCCGAAAAGCCCAGAATTTATCTGAGTGCATTAAGCCAGCATGTCTTTGACAGAGAAGGTTTCTGGGTTTACTTCAAAGTGCCCTCCATGCCAACGCTGCCAGAGCAGCCTTCACACCCGTGGTAGACTGCCTCCCGTCTGCCTGCTGGAGTTCCCCTCTGCTCTAGGGGGGAGAAGGTGGAGACACCTGCTGCGAGAGTGGGAAAGCATCGTGAGCAGGCGCAGCCTCTGCCACCCCCCCACCCCCCAATTCTGTGGATCTGCTTCAAGGGAGGTGGGTGGTTCAGTGCAGGGAAAGTAGTGGAGGGAGGCAGCAAGCAGCAATTATGTCTTCTGCGAACTGCTGCAAGCAGAGCCACTGACATTTATATCTAAAAATGGCTCATTCTGATCCCACAGACTTTGCAGAGGAAAGTGTCATGTCTTCATCACCCTCCACTAAGGGCAAGGAACCGTCCTTAACAGGGGATTATATTATCAGTGGCCTGCCTTGCATTCGGAAATAGAATCCAGTTAGTCACTGCGCCTGGCACTACCCACCCAAATCCTGCTGCCCCCACACACCTCCTTTGCTGCCTATCTTCAGGCCACACCTGCTCCCGGGTCGGCTCTGGGCTGAACAAGTCTCATGGTCACATGAACCCTGGTTGGGGGCAGCAAGTCCAGGGAGGGTGATGAACGCCCCACCTCTCCATGGCTGCCCTCTGCCCTCAAGAGCTCGGCTGCACACCCTTTCCTAGCTGGCCTCCCTCCCGGCTCAAAGCTTCTGAAGGATCTCCCCACAAAGATGTGGCTGCAATAGAAAAGGTTCATCTGAGTTAGCTCTCTCAGCAACTAACCAGAAACACTTTCTGAACAACTTTCAAGTTTGCAGAAAACCACAGCTCCTTCAGGAGGGTTCAGAAGAAACAGAAGAAATGGCTCCTATAATCAAGAGACATAAAGCTGGACCAAGACTATCTACCCAGTGAAGTTTTAGTTCAAACATCCATATCCTTGTAGCATGATGTTCATCTAACCAGAGGTTTTGTAATGACAGAATCTGCTATTTCAACTTACAAATTTGGCTATCTGATATAATAAGCTATATTTCATATGCAAGGATGAACATTCTTGGGAGTGTTTTTTGGAAGTTGGTTTTCCTTGTGCGATTTGATTCTTGTTTTATTTGGTTTTTGTTCCTGCTTCAAAGCCAACTGAGATTTTGTAGCTGATTTTTTCAGACATATCAGCCATGACTCACAGCAATTTGATAAAGGATAACATACTTCTACTTCTCAGGCTTAGCTTTCAAAATTAAGCATTCAAATGAAAAAAAATATTTCTCCAGTAGATGTCAGTGACTAAAATCATGAAAATAGTTCTTTTCAGAGAAGCTCCATAATGCATCTAGACTGTTTTTTTCCTTTTGTCCAACCCTGACCTAATTCTGAGCTTTTCTTTTAAGTGCATCTTGATTTAATTAACTGTTTAGCTGCCTCTCAGAGATGAGCCTCTTTTCTGAATAAAAATCCTTGAGGAAACTTCCAGGAGTCAGGAAGATTTCAGGGGACATTCTGTCCCCTGAGGCTGGCTGAATGAGACCAGCTTTCCTTTAAGGAATGACAGGCTTCTACTGCTCCCTGATACCTGGACCTGTAAGCATGCAGATGGCCTGTGGGTACACTTGCTTGGGCCACTCCCAGTACCCTGAGGTGCCACTGCTTGCCGCCCTCCATATCCCACAGTTTCAGGAAGAAAACTGGTGCTTGTGACTATTGTAAAAGCTGTTGGAAACCTGAGGAGATGGAAAGGCTGCTTGTCAGGGTTTTCAGAAGATCTGACCCAGTAAGACAACATGGACTTGTCAATTCCCTTAAGAAAAATTCTGTTTGAAAGAGAAATATATCCAGAGCCAATAGCTATCTGCTTAAGGACAAAGGATATCTATAAATTTCCTCAGTCTTTTATTCCCTAAGGGAGATGACTAGAAAAGGTCAAAGTGATTTTAATTGGTTTCTGTAAGTCAAATAAATAAATTATTATTAAGGATCCACCATATTTGGGCACTGGGGACACAAGGACAAAAGATATGTATGCTGCCCTCAAGGAACTTACAAGGACTTCTCCATATACCATTCATTTAGAATAAGATGTGTTATTCCCCAACAGAGAAAATCACTACTAAATGGATTTCCCACTTCTCTGACCTTTTGTCAGTAATTCCCAGGTCTTCATTTAAAATGTCAGCTGTATAAATGCCCTCTGCAGAGACTGGAGCCTCTAACTCTTTCTTCACACCAGCCAGAAATTGGAGAGACATTCGTGACTTTTCCCTCTCCCTCACCCTTCACATCCGATCAGTCGCCCTAAACTAGAAATTCTACCTTCTTGATCTTTCATGTCTTAACATGTCGCCATTCCCACTGCCACTGTCCTAATTAGGGCTTCATCGCATCTCTCCTGGAATATTTTAAATGCATTCTGGCTCATCGCCCTGGCTTCAGCCTTATCTAGCACTTAACCATTCTCCATACTACATCATAACTGCCTGTTTATTTGTCAACATTTAGCTAGATTATAAGCCCTTGAGGGCAAATACGAAGTGCTTAACCACTACAAAGTCTTCCAATTAAGTGTGTGAATTTGTTGCAACGCTGTTGCTAACTTTTTTGGTTATCAGAGGGATTATTCATTATGAATTTGTACCAATTGGACAAACAGTTAACCAAATTTACTATTTGGAAGTGCTGAAAAGGCTGCGTGAAAAAGGCAACCTGAACTTTTCACCAACAATTCATGGCTCTTGCATCACAACAATGCACCAGCTCACAGGGCACTGTTTGTGAGGGAGTTTTTAGCCAGTAAACAAATAACTGTATTGGAATACCCTCCCTACTCACCTGATCTGGCCCCCAATGACTTCTTTCTTTACGCAAAGATAAAGGAAATATTGAAAGGAAAATATTTTGATGACATTCAGGATATCAAGGGTAATACGATGACAGTTCTGATGGCCATTCCAGAAAAAGAGTGTTCCAAAATTGCTTTGAAGGGTGGACTAGGTGCTGGCCTTGGTGCATAGCTTTCAAGGGGAGGGCTTTGAAGGTGACTGAAGTGATATTCAACAATGAGGTATGTTGCACTTTTTCTAGGATGAGTTCATAAATTTAATTGTCAGACCTCTGCTAGCATGGTGATAAGCTTATAACAAGCATTCAGCCCATGTTTCTTAAATGTATGCATTGGTTGTCTCCAAACTATTGTGATTTTATAGTTCCTCCCATTCAGTTTCCTTTCTGATGTCAATAATCACATTGTATTAGTATTTCTACTCTTTATTCATGTTTTCACTACCTAATAAATTCTCGGTTTTGATTTGCTGCGGATTGGCAAACCAGCCAAAGTTTTTAGAGAGTGTATAAAATAAGTGTAAATATGCTCGGACTGAGTCCCTCTTCTACAATGAAAGCAGATGAGCTTCAGTGCACTGGTTTTGTGAGAGCTGTTTGAGCCCCTCAGGGAGCTTTGTTCCATTGCTGTGTTCCAGAATGTAGAAGTTATCAATAAGCCTGAATTAAAGTTTTTTGGAAATCATGATTTTATTTATATTTTTATTTCAACAGGATTCTTTCAAATTTGTTTCTGGAAATGAACAGCAAAGCTCTTGATTTTACATTTTTTAAATAAATATGAATCTTACCCCCAAAAGTTATTAAAATTTATCTCATGAGAATATTAATATTGCTATTAGTATTTATATCTTAGCTGTTTAACTTTTTCACACAGTTTAATGCTAAAGGAGACAGGTTATCAAAAATCTATGTTAAAATTAATTTAACGTACCCTCAACTGAAAATACGTGGACACTACATTATTCTGTTGAAAATTGCCACCTAATCCTATTCTTAATGGGTTCTTTGTCGATGGAGAGCTGAGCAACACAGCCCTAAAATACTTCTCAGCACAGAGCATTGGTTTCTGCTTTCCCTTTTTAATTTGGAAGTATTGATGCTGAACGCCCTTGAAAAAGATCGGTTGAGCTCGGAACTGATGCCAACTTATCCTCCAGTAAGTATTGCAATTGCCTCAGTTGAGAGCACAAACCCAGCCCACACCACCTCCTTTGAAATTGCCTTCCACATAAGCTCCTGCAGATGAAGGCCTGGACAGCCAGGTACACCTGTGTGGCCTCAGCCAATTGGAACAGATAGACACCTGACACTGGACCAACAAATTCATAGGTTGGGCTAAGCCCATTGGATTCTTTCTTTTGGAAACCTCAAGTTAGAGCTCTGAAACAGAATTAATGGGTTGATGCTGAGCATTTGACCTGAAAGTTCATGTAAAATCAGGATGGAAGTGGCCGTATTGGGTTGTGTGCAACCAGGAAAAGCTGATCTAAAGAGAGAGGGAGCAGAAAGAAGAACTGACAATTAAGTCAGTAAGAGAGATTTGACAATAAAGTTCGCAAAAAATGCTACATACCTCATTGCTGAATATCACTACAGTCACCTTTGCAGTACTCCCCTTGGGAAGCTGTGCACCGACGCCAGCACCTAGTCCACCCTTCAAAGCAATTTTGGAACATTCTTTTTCTGGAATGGCCATCAGAGCTGTCGTCGTATTACCCTTGATGTCCTGAATGTCCTGAATGTCAACAAAATGTCTTCCTTTCAATATTTCCTTTATCTTTGGGTAAAGAAAGAAGTCATTGGGGGCCAGATCAGGTGAGGAGGGAGGGTGTTCCAATACAGTTATTTGTGTGTTTTTTCTGTTTTTTTTTTTTTTTCGGGGCCCTCATATGTGGGACCCGAACCGGGGCCTCTGGCTTCCCAAGCCAGCACTTAACCACTGCGCCACTTGGCCAGCCCTACAGTTATTTGTTTACTGGCTAAAATCTCCCTCACAGACAGTGCCATATGAGCTGGTGCATTGTCATGATGCAAGAGCCTGAATTGTTGGTGAAAAGTTCAGGTGATCTAACTTTTCCACACAGCCTTTTCAGCACTTCCAAATAGTAAACTTCGTTAATTATTTATCTGGTTGGTACAAATTCATAATGAATAATCCCTCTAATATCAAAAAGGTTAGCAACAGTGTTGCAACAAGTTCACGAAGTAATTGTCATACTTCGAGGCACTAGGAGAGGCACAGAGTGTGACCTCAATTCAGAGAATGATCAGCTACATAATTTGTAGGGCCTAGAGCAAAATGAAACTGAGGAGCCCCTTGTTCACAAGGAAAAATGACATTAAAAGGTACTAAAATATAAAGATTTTTCTTTTAAAATATTTAATATTTATAAAATATATAGGCATGTATTAGCTCAGGCTGCCATAACAAAATGCCACAGACCGGATGGCTTAAACAACAGATATTTATTTTCTCACAATTCTGGAGGCTAGAAGCCCAAGGTCAAGGTGCTTTCAGGGTTTCTGGTAAGAACTCTCTTCCTGGCTTATCTTCTTGCTGTAGCTCACATAACCTTTACTCTGTGCCCACAGAGAGAGATGTCTAGTGTCTCTTCTTCTTATAAAGACATTTGGTCCTATGGGATTAGTCCTTATGACCTTATTTAATATTAATTACTCTTTAGTGGCCCTACCTCCAAACATAGTCACATGGGTTAGGACCTCAACATATGAATTTGGGGGGTACATAATTCAGTTCATAACATGGGATAATAGTGATACACAGGTGACAACATAAACTTACAAATTGAAGAAAATAATATTTTGGTGTCGTAGGCTTATATAATATAATAATACTTTATTAGCATGATAATTTGATCAATTGTGAGACATTTCTGGATCACCTTTGCAAATGTATTTATTAGATCATTAAAATGTATACCTTTAGCAACTTCACTTTCTTTTTTTTTTTTGAGGGCAGTGTCACTGGCCCTCACATGTGGGACTGAACCAGGGCTGCTGGCTTCTGAAGCCAGCGCTTAACCACCACGCCACTTGACCGGCCCTAGCAACTTCATTTTCAATTGATAACCGAAAACAACCTGAGATGCTCTTGAAAAATTCAAGATTGCAAACAATTTTTTATCATTTTTAATTTTGAGAAGGATCTATCAGCTGATATCACTGTTGCAGGAGCTATTAGGAATATTTTATAGTCTGTGAAAACATTGGAATAAACTTCTGATTAATTATTTTGAAATACAAATATTATAATAAATCTACAGCTGATGATTCTTGAAAAACAGTTTTTCTAAAAAAATTAACCCTTTATACAAACAGTTTCATGTAAGTCTGAATTTAATTTTAAATATAAGTTTGTACAATGAATGATATTTTAATATTTCTTCTTATATTTCCTGTAACTCATGGAGGTTATATAAGAAACTGACTTCATTATTTATATATGAGGTGTGATCAACAAAAAAGTGAATGCTGGGCCGGACCTGGCACCCTGTGACTTCTGGCTCTTCCCCAAAGTCAGACTGATTCAGGAAATCAAGTTGCCATGACAGCACAACTAAAGACACTCACAAAAGAGGACTTCCAGAACTGCTTCAGAAATTGGCAAGAATATGGGATGTGTGTTCACAACAAGAGGGAGTATTTTGAGGATAATTAATGGCAATATGTCTTTTACTGTTATATATATATATATATATATATATATATATATATATATATATATATAATCTTAAAGATTTTCATTGGGGAATTGGGGTTGGGGAACAGCATTGAGGAATTGGGGAAGGGGAACACACAAGTTGCTGTCCTTTTGTTCTTCAGTCTAGTTGCGGAGGACGTTGCTTCACTGACCCATATTGGTATTATCATTGCACTTTTCCCAGATGAGAGAGATCAGTCGCCAGCCTTTGGATGGCCACTCACAGCGGCTCTTGTCAGCTCACTCCAGCTGCCGGCCTCTCACGCTGGCTGCCAGCCACTCACTGTAGCTTATGGCTGCCCACTGCATCAGGGGCTGCAGCCTACACCATCACCAGGACTCACGTATCCCAGCTCCAGGTGGAGCTGTTGTTCACTATCTTAGCTGTAGAGGACAGTGTCACTGGCCCTCACATGTGGGATCCAAACCAGGGCCGCTGGCATCCCAAGCCAACTCTTAACCAATGTGCCACTCAGCCGGCCCTATAATATATTTTTAAAAATGTAAATATTCACTATATTTTTTATCACACCTCATATGAACCTGTTTACATATTCTATCACTGTATCTTCAATTACAAAAGAAAATAAACTTTACAATTATCTTCATTAATAATTAGTTCATCTAATGCATCATATGAAAATAGTGTTCTTCTCCATCAAATGTGATGATCTTTCATTTTAATTTCTATTTCTAAACTTATGGATATTTGTTTTGCAATGTTGTGGCAGTTTTCAAAACCAGAGATTTTAAACTATGAAAAATTCTACTACCTAATAGGCTTTGTTGCAATGCCATGTGTATGTTTTTATTTTGTAATAATTTACTGGCAATGTTTTACCATCCAGGCAACAACAGTGCCTGGCCAAAGATTTCAGAATTTTGCTGATGCCCCAGAGATGGGCTCCTAAGAGAGACTAGCAAAACTGGCCTCCTGCCATGGATCTTAGCATTGTCCTCATGTGGCGCTCCTCCTCTCACCAGGGCTATGGCTGCTGCTACCACTGCTGCTGTCACCACCATCATCACCACCCTTGACCAGGTTCCAGCCTTGGTATATGCAGCCAGCTCACTGCTGTGTGCACATCACCCACTGCTCACCATGCTACAGGACTAAGTCAGCAAGTGTGTGTCTGTGCTGTCACTTCACATATCCCCTCTGCTCCCATGTGTGTGCCCTTGTCCAGTCAGACTTAATTTACAAGACACAAGCTCCTCAATACCAGTTCTGACACCTTCCCTCAGGAATCCAAGCTGATCTTGTACCTTGTCCTTGGATGCTAATAAGATAGTCCTTAGTAGGGCCAGCCAAGTGGCGTGGTGGTTAAGTGCTGGCTTGGGAAGCCAGTGGCCCCGGTTCGGTCCCACATATGAGGGCCAGTAACACTGCCCTCAAAAAAAAAAAAAAAAGATAGTCCTTAGTATTTTTACCAAAAATCCCCTAATGGGTAGACACTTCTGGATGCCCAGTCATTGCCTATTCTCTTTTCTTCACTAAAAGAAGAGTTATTCATTTCAGGGGAGCCATATGCCACCTTCCCAGAACTCCTGACATCAAAAGGTAATTAGGTAACTCAGTGCCAGTGAAAAACAATCAGACATCTGCTAGAGATTTCTGGGAAATGTTTGCTTTCCTGATACACTTACGGTCTTCTTGTTTCTGCTTTTTCCTGCCAGGATTGCAGACATGAGGCTGGAGGTAAAAGAGCCCTCATGCAATCATGAAGCAACAAGCAAGAAGACAGAGTTGGAATACTGTTCTCTGATAACATCATGCAGCAGCTACACCAATCCCAGAACGCCAACCTCTGAACTTATTATATTAGATGCATGAACTCATTCAGTTAAACACTGAGTCTGGTTTCTGCAGTCCAAGGCAAAGTTAATTGAGCTACCCCTTTACTTAAGTTAGTTTGGGTGGGTTATTTTTGCAACTATGGTTTGTGCACCGCCCATATCCTATGGAGTCTATTTTGTGCACTAGGGCCTTCCCTTGAGGTGTTTCCACTCCTAGCAAGCAGTACTGGCAGCTCTTTGTTAGAGGGCTACGTCAAGCTGCCAAGCCTGTTGGTCTTAAGACCCATAAGTACATGGGAATTTACATCCCTTGGGAGCTACTCATAACCCTTTCCCTAACTGCAGGATTAAGTAAGAGCTACGCCCTGTGGGACTTCAATATAACATTCTGGCATGTCTGCACTCGCCCACCAATGTTTTCTGGGGACATCTCCTAATAAACTATGTTCATATGACTCCTCATCCATCTCAGGGTCCACTTCTAGGAAACCAACATAAAATGCAACCTCAAGATCCCTGAATAGAATAGGTATTTTCCAGGTGCTATGCACTGAATGCTTATATACCCTCAAAATTCCTTTGTTGAAACCTTCATCCCCAATTTGATGAAATTTGGAAGTAGGGGTCTTTGAGAGGTAGTTAGGTCATCAGAATGGACTACCCATGGTGAGATTGATGCCCTTACAAAAAAAGGAAGAGAAACTAGATCTGTCTTTTTTGTTGTGTGTATGCCAAGGAAAAGTCACATGAAGATATAACCAGGAGGTGGGATCCTCACTAAGAACCTGAGCATGCTGCCACCCTGACCGCAGACTTCCAGCTTCCGGACCATGAGAAATCAGCGTTTGTTGTTTATGTCACCTGGCCTACAATAACTCAGTATAGCAGCAAGTGACTAAGATACTAGGGATTTAAAAGTAATTTAAAAGCCAATTCGTCTTGACATTTGGTGTATATTCAAGGTTTCAACAGAAATAAAGGCATCCTACTTTGCATCATGCATAAACTCTGAAAGAAATTCCCATCCCTCTTCACATATTGCACGTATTAAGAGCAGCCCCAGAATACTTTGATAATTCAACTATAATGTGATGCTTTAAATAAACACATATTCATTAATTTGAATATAACACAAATATAATAACCACAAGAAGAATGCCATGATCTTGATACCGAAAATATTAACAAACTACAAAATGAGTGGCACTCCTGTTTTATGCTGGTTCCATGGAGACCACTGTTTGTCACTCTCAGCCTCATCACTACCCAGTACTGTACTTTCTGAATCCTAAAGTCCTAATTATCTTGCTACATTTTTCTGTTGGCCATGTTAAGACATGCATGTCGGGGGACCGGCCAAGTGGCTCAGTTGGTTAGGAGTCCAAGCTCTGAGCAACAGGGTTGCCAGTTCGATTCCCACATGGGCCAGTAAGCTGCGCCTGAGCTGAGCTGCCACTGAGCTGCCTACAGGTGGAAGGATGGCTCAGCTGGCAAGAGCATGTGCTCCTAACAACAAGATTACTGGTTCGACTCCAGCATGGGATGGTGGGCTATGCCCACTTGTAACTAAGATTGAACACAGCACCTTGAGCTAAGCAGCTGCAAGCTGCCAATGGGCAGCTGGATGGTGACTGGACTTGGAGCTGAGCTAGCTGCGCCTTCCACAACTAAGACTGAAGGACAGCAACTTGGTTGTTCCCCTTCTCCAGTTCCCCAACACAGTTCCCCTTCCCCAATTCCTCAATAAAATCTTAAAAAAAGAAAAACTTAAAAAGATATGTATGTCAGAGTTGTGTGTGTGTGTGTGTGTGTGTGTGTATGTGAAAGAAAATTTAACAGCTTTATTCAAAGCACGATTATCTTTTATCTTGATGCTATGAGTCGTCCCCTTGATGTCAGCAGAACTGGGAATTATTTTTAAGGGCTTAAATCTCACTTTCCTTGAGAAAATTGGACCAGTCTGGCTTGTAAGCTCAAGATGAAAAGCCGAAACCCTTTCCACTAGCTCACTTCTGAGGGCTGAGATCAGGGCAGATGGCTCAGTGTTCCTTGATACATTTGATTACCTATCACTGCCAGATGCCCTGTCTGAGGTACGTGAAGAAAAGCACAGACACAGCTGTAGCTACATGGTTTTAGAAGCAGAGGCGCCCTTTCAATTCAATGACTGAAAAAGCAAAATGGTCTTTCATGCTTTAAGGAAACACAATTTTTTTGAAAATAGGAAATGTCTTCCTGTCTTAAGAGGTCTGTCTAAGCACATTCCCTTCTGGCTCCTAGTTTTCAATGAATTTTTGTCATTGCAGAGTTCTGCCAAGCTAGGTTTAGGAAATGTCCCAATAAAAAAGGGCCATTTATTTCAGAGACTCATAGAACTACAGGGCTGGAAGGAAACTTCCAGATCATTTACTGTTGAGTTCAACACTTTTGGTTTTTAGAAGGTGACCAGTGACCTGGCATTCTGGTGGTATGTAGGCATGCACCTCACCCAGCAAGATGCTACATGCATGTCAGCTTCTGGTTACATAAGTCAGAAACCTCCATCTCCCTTAAATAAAAGAGAAGACGATATGTGATTGAAAGAAGGAGGTCCTGACAGAATTCAGGGGCAGAGAGTGTACCTGAGACTCATTGGAAACTTGAGAAACTCAAGCGTCCTCAGAAACCCACCCTAAGCCTTCCACCTCTCAGGACCCACAGGGTTTCCTGCATATTTGCTCATTCATTTTGCATGTGGCCCAACACACCTGCAGCTCAGGTGCCCACCACGGACTGACTGACTCCACATGCCAAGTCCCCAAGAGGGCAACCTCGTTGACCCCACTCCTAGTTATGCAAGTCTAGTCACTGATGAATCTACTTAGGGAACCCTCTGGCCAGGTGTCTAATTCTAATGCAGCCTCCTGATGCTTGGAACTGGAAGGTAGGGTCATTTGCTCAGCTGTGGAAAAATCCCCGAGATAGGGAGCAACTGGCATCTCTAATAGCATGAAAATATTGTGTTCTTCTGAAAGTACTGTCAAATTCAAACAAAATTATATCATATCTAAGCAGAGTTGGACAAAGATAGCTCAACATATAATTTATCTTCAGTGCTGCAATATATCACATCTATAGATTTTAAAATGAGGAAAATTATCAATAGGTATCAATAGACATTTGGTAAAATGTAATAACCATTCATAATTTTTAAAATCAAAATGTGTTAAGAAAACATTAAAAAGGCAAATGACAAGCTAATTATAATGTGTAATAGACAAGGGGTTAATATCTTTAGTATAGAAAGAATTCCTACAAGATAATAAGTTTGTTTTTTTAATTAGGTCCTCAATTTTAAAAAAAAAATGGGCAAGGAATGTAAAAAGGCAATTCATACACAGAAAACTACTCAGCCACATGAGAGATTAAAATGCAAAATAAAACAGTACTAAAGTATTGTTTTTACTTATCAAGTAGGAAAGATTGAAATAATGATTGTACCTCAGGTTGTGTAGGGTATGGTAAAACACGCAAGCTCCTGCAATGTTTTGGGAGCATATACAGGTAAAAACTTTCTTGATAACCTTCTGGCATTATTGATCAAGTGCTTTAAAACTGGTTATGCAATTTTACTAGGAATTTATCAGATGTGTTCTCGATATTTATATAAGTAAATACTTATTATGGTATCCCTCGCAATATATTAAAATTATAAACATTAAAACTGTATAACAAATAGACATTTTAATGATTTATAATATAAAAATAGAGAGGAAATGAGAAGCTGGAAAAGAATATACACAAACAGTTTATAGGGTTTTTTTCTAGGTGGATTTTTTTTTTTTAAATAGTAACTGATTTTTATTTTCTTCTTTGTGTTTTTTTATATTATCCAAAATTTTTATGATAGTAATTTTGCTATCAAGAAAGAAAAAACTAAGCATTCACAGAGAGATGCAAAAGGAAAATAAATTTTCAAAATAGCAAAAAATGGGGAAATATTAGAGCCATTCTCTTTAAAATAAGTACTAATAATGGCCGGCTGAGTGGCGCATTGGTTAAGGGCTGGTTTTGGGATGCCAGCAGCCCCGGTTCGGATCCCACATAGAGGGCCAGTGACACTGCCCTCTACAGCTAACAACAGCTCCACCTGGAGCTGGGCTGTGCGAGCCCCTGTGATGGTGTGGGCTGCAGCCCCTGCTGCAGTGGGCTGCCATAGGCTACAGTGAGTGTCCGGCAGCCAGCGTGAGCTGCCAATAGCCGCCATGAGCGACCGTCCAGAGGCCAGCAACCAATCTGCCTCACCCAAGAAGAGCGCAATGACAATACCAACATGGGCCAGTGAAGCAACGTCCTCCACAACTAGACTGAAGAACAAAAGGACAGCAACTTTTCTGTTCCCTTCCCCCAATTCACCAATACAATCTTTAAAAAAAAAATAAGTACCAATAAAAAATGTCAAATTTAAAACTATTATATAACATTTTAATATCCTGTCAATCCAAGAAGTAAAAAAGAATAAGATAGAGGTTAATCCATGGGAAACAGTTTAGAAAAACTCACCAGAAACAATAAGATAACCTTCTTGAATATAGCAATCACAGGCTAAAACGTGTAAAATGGGAATAATGAAAATATACAAACTTGTGATTGACAAAACATAATCATACCTAACTTACCTTCCTAAAAATTGTCATAAAGATTAGGTAAAATTAAGATTTGAAAGCCCTCTCATATAAAAAAAAATTACTTAATGGTAGTAATAATTGTGTGGATGTATTGTTTAAAAGGATAAATATATATAAAATGATGTGACCTCTTCCAAGCAATACTCACAATTCTCCCACTTGCCATAATATACATTTTATAATATTAGTGGGCACTCATTGTTAATATCCAGGAGAAGAGAGGTAAAAGCAGTGAATTATAGCAGAAAAATGGTTTCTACACCCTGGCTCTTACCACCTTACACCCTTCTGACCTTGGCACTTAAAGAAGCTAAGATATACAGACAGGGCATTAGGGAGCTCAGTTCTAGAAAGAGCTTAAGAACTCATAGAAAATCCACTAGGGGTGTAGCTGCTCTGATTGTCTTGCAGATGCCACATATGTAATATCCAAGGTCATTTCCAGCCCACCTCATCTAGAATGGATAAGAGAGTGACATTCTTCTCTGGAGGCAACAGAGGTCAGAGGGGGCTAGAAGACATAACAGGGAGGAGGTGACGGGTTCAAGGAGAGAAGTGCCTAAATAGAAAGGGGTATCCTAGAGGGGAGGGATACCCTGGCCCTGAGATCTGAGACTGAAGTAGCACCCCTCATTTAGGACTTGGGAGACCAGTTGGACTTTGTATAAAAGCCACCCCTAACTAGTATCCCCCATCATCATTTCAATTTTGTCCTTGGATTCTGAATTGATCAGAAGACAAAACTCAAACCTGAAGTCAAGAACAGTTTTGTGCCTGAACTAGCTCATATACCAAATATAAAGCAATTCTAAAATAGAGAATTAATAAATTAATAAAACAATTTCTGAGTACCTATGCCCAAATGTATTTTCCCTATTTCATACTCTGTTCTGCGTCTTCATCAACATCTAGTTCCAAACTTTAATGTCCTCCATCCCTCCTTAGATGTATGTGTGTGTCATGGTGAAAACCAAGCTACAAGGTTCAAATGCCGGCTTCACCGCTTACTAGCTGTGTGATTTCCAAGAGATTGCTTAGCCTCTTTGTGACTCATTTTCTTCATTTGAATAATAGGGAGCAAAACCCTTATTTTATAGGGTTGTCAGAAAGGTTAGTAAGTCAAGGAAATTGCTTGGAAAGTGCTCAGTACATAATGATTGCATCATAAATGGCGTGTTTTTTTTTAAATAAAAAATAATGTGCTGCTTTTAACATTATACTTGGCAAGTTCTACAACATCACCGTTGTAAGTAGAATGTGATAAAGAAACTTTTACTCACTGGGGTTCCTCTGAGGAAGTGCTGTCTATTTATTTAAAAGAAATATTTTGATAAACTGATTAGAATTGAGGGTAAGACCTCAAACTCATGCTTCAGGGACAAATTTACTAAATTGAGATTCAAGACACAACTTGAGGAATTTGTTTTGCTTCTGAAAAACAGGGAAGAGAAGCAAACTAAAATGGGAGGTAGAGGGAGAGAATAAAAGGCAAGAGAAACTCCAGAATTTCATGCCCAGGTTAACTCAACAGGCAGAGACAGAGGGAGAGGGTATTGGCAACTAGGAGACAATGTGCAGATCACTCATTTTCCAGACAGACCAATGCTAGGGCTGGACATGCCATTCCTTCTCCTCCAAAAGCTCGACTACCAACAAGGTCATGTCTCCTGAAATACTGATAAGGCAAGGTGAACTATGAAGTATTGGGATGGGAAAGGGTGCTGGCTTAAAATATCCACTTCCAAATAGAGATGGCCAATAGATTCTTGACTCAGTACTTTCCTACCTTTTTTGTTTTCCGCCTCCCAGAGACCTATCACTTCAGGGAATTTAAGGCAATTTAACATGTCCACACAGCTCCCTAGTCTGGGGTACACCTAACTTGCTTCTGTGCCCTCCGGTGTCAGTTTCTCCACCCTAGAATATTTACTTGATTTTAGAAAGCAGGCTTAGCTTTTGGCAATTTCACCTCTCTTGCCATACCAGGAGGGCCAGTTGGGAAAAAACGAGCCTATGTTTATCAACTTATATTTAACAATTTATACATGGTCAACTAGCCTGGTGATGCCATTTGACTATATAAATTATATCCCATCAAAGCAAGAACTGTGAAATTCATGAAACAAATATTAAATAGACCTTTTGCAAGGAAAACTAAAACATGTCCCAATTCAGTCACAAATCAAAGACTGCAGATTAAAGACACTGAAGCCCAGAGTGGATTTTATTTTACATGTTAAAAGGTATGGTGATAAAGTTATTCCAAACTTGTTACCTGCAATACACAGGCAGAATTCACCCACTACCTTAGGTCATTTCCCAAGTGTTGGGCACTGTGAATTGAGCCAACTTAATTTATAGAATTATTTACATTTTAAGAGAATAGAGAAATTAGGGCATGGCCATGAAGATTACCAGAGATTTTTTTCACCTCAAAGAAAAGAAAAAAATCCTCTCCCCACCCTCTATACACCCTATCATGCACAGCTTCACAGCGCAGAAAAACTCCTTAGGCATGCATTTAAGATACTATTAGCGATTAGACCAGTGATGAGATGATTAATTGCTTGGCTTTTATACTCCAGCCAGATGCACGGAAAGGTAAGAACTGGAACTTGATTGGAGACAGGGAAAGATGAGCACCTTGGAATATAGAAAAGGCACCCGAGTTGGGGGGAACTCATCTAAGGAAAAGGGGAGGTAGAAAGGCCTTGTTCACAATCTGCCTGAGGTCCCCATATGCATCTTCCTGACCCTCCTTGTTATCATCTAAGAATCTCAAAGGGAACTTTTCCTGGGGAGCTGAGCCACTTAAAGTGCCCACCCAAACTAATGCTGGTATGTGCCATTTATTCTGAAAAGGAAATTCAGAACATGCAGTTATACAATAAAGAAAAAAAAAATGACATTACACACAGATCTCCAGCAAGTAAACTTGGTGCATTTTTGGACTTCTAACAGTTTTGAATACTAATTTAGCATACTAGGAGTATTAAGCAAATTCAACTTTAACCATCTATATTTGCACAAAAAAATAAAGTGAAATGAGTAGGCTTTACTTTTTTTTCTCATTTATAAAAATAACATATGCACTGGGTAAATACAGAGAAAATAAGGAAGAAAATAAAATTCAACAATAATTCCAGCACCAAGGGGAAACCTGTGAACATTTTGAAGTATTTACCCTCAAGTCTTTTCTACTCATGTATTTAGACATATTTTTTATTGTTATACTACATCATACACAGCTTTTGCATTTAAATTGCTTTTTGAATAGATAAAATATATATCTCGCCTTAAATTCAAATGGCCATAAGATAAAAACAAGACTCCAGGTACCAAATTGCGTTTTGTACAGGGAACTAGTTAACACTTTATTTTTAAGTTTACTTTTAAAATAAAAACACAGAATTTATTTTTAAATTCTTTCAGAGAATAATACATACGCAAAATAAGCATATAATTTTAGTACAAATCATAGCATATTACACACACTGTTCTGCACCGTTTTATTTGATTGCTTTCAATATAGTAATATACTTGAGAAGCTCTTCCATATCACTATATAAAAAGCCTTCATTATTTTTAAAGATTGTTTAATGTTCCATTGCTTGGATATTGCATGTTGTTTAATTAGTCCCCCATCAATGAATACTTTTGTTGATTCCAAACTATTTTATATGTCTCTATAGTTATTTTTTCTTAGTATTTTGGCTTTCAATTTTTCCATATCGCTATATATTCTTTACATATAAGGTTTTAATAAATTGCATAATCTTTAATTTTATGTATGTACAGTAATTTATTTAATTAATCCCTAGTGGGCAATGATTATTCTTCTGTACAGTGTTTGTTCCTATCTCACTCAAAATATTTCCTTGTGATAGATTCCTGGACAAACCCCCAAAGGATACATAACTATTAACTTTCTTAACACATATTTTCAAATTATTTTCCAGGTAGGTAGAAAACAATGCCCATTTATAATCCTACCAGCAACTCCTATCAGCATTGAGCATTACAATTTTTTTTAAACTTTAAATTTTGCCAGTTTTATGTGCAAAAACATCGTATTTTCATTATTCTGTTCAGCTACTATTTATGAGTGCCACCAAACACCAGGCGTAGCCACAGGCCTGGACATACAGTAGTGAGCAAAGTACCTCCCTCATGGAGCTTACATTCTACATAGGGAAACAAATACTAAATCAGTAAACATAATCTCAGGGAAGAAGAAAAGCTGTGAAGAAAACTAAAGCAAGGCAAGGGAGAAAGGTTGTAAGGGTGTAGGTAAGGGTGCTAAGGATCTGGGAGAGCCTCTCTCTAATAAGGTCACATCTGAGCAGAAACCTTGATGACATAAAGGAGAGAAAAATGGGGAGCAAGCAGCAGTCCAAGTGCAGAGGAACAGGGTGAGTAGAGGCCCAGAGGAGAGAAACAGCCTGTCATACTCAAAGAACATCAGGAAGCTCAAGGTGTTCGTATGAAATAATTGATGTTAATAGATGGGGTGGACCAGGGCCCGAGCACATGGGGCCTTGCTCAGAGCATGTGGGGACCATGTGGATTTTATTCTAAGTATAATGGGAAGCCATTACAGAGTTTTAAGCAGTAGAGCAATCTGATCGGATTTAGGTCTTTAGAAGAGCATTCTGAAAAAGCAAGATGCAGAACATTGTATATAGTATTCTGGAATCTACGTGGAAAGAAATGAATATGCTGGTGAATTCATAGGATAACTCCGGAAGGAAATGCAAAAAACTGGTAGTCTCTGGAAAAAGGAACTAGGTGGGTGAAGGGACAGGAAGGGAGAGGCTGTTTTCACATTACTTATTCTCTTTTGAGAATTAAAAATTGTTTTAACTTTAAATTTTATTTTTTTATTTTAAAAAATTTCTTTTAAATTTGTACCTTGTGTCCTTGTGTTTGCATTCCCTGTTGGAAAGGAACAACTTCTGGCTGCTTTGTGGGGACTTATTTGTAGGGAACAAGACTGGGAGACCAGTTAGGAGGCTTTTGGAGCAGCCCAGGATAGAAGATGGAGAAGTGATTGGATTCAGGATATATTTTGAAGGGACAGAATTTGCCAATAGATTGAATGTAGTATTGCACAAAGTAGAGAAATCAGCAATGACCCCCAGGTTTTTGGCCAGAGCAAACCATGTGGAAGATGATGCCATTTACAGAGCTAGGAAAGAGTTGAGAAGGATGTTGCATAGCCTGGATACAAACCAAGAGGGTATGGTATTGCAGAAACCAAGTGAACAGAGTATTTCCAAGAGTGTGGGATCAGTGTCAAATTATGCATGAGGATAAACCAAGTAAAGCAAGGACTGAGGATTTAGTTAACACTCATCACCTTGGCAAGAACAGTTTCAGTGGCGAGTTGGAGACGGAAGTCTGGTTAGAATATATTAACTGCTCATAATTCTGTCCTTTTTTATTCTATTAAGGTGTTAGTAATATTTCTTATTGAGTTTGAAGAATTTTGCATGTTTGTCATATTTATTGCAAATGTCCTCCCTGCTTTAGCATTTGTTGTTGTTGTTTTTTCATTTTAATTTTTAAGGGTTTTTGACAAATTTAGATGTTTACAAACATCTACTACTGCTTCTATAGTTAGAATCTTTGACCTCCTAAGAAGCAGTAATTTTTCTTCTATTTTTCTCATTTACTTTTTCATATTCTACATTTAACTTTAATCCAATTGAAATTTTTGGGGGGCTAAAGTGTAAGGTATTCATCCAGTTTTATTTTTTTCCCTAAAGAGTTAACAAATTGTCATTTATTGAGCAATCATTTCTTTCCCTATTTTATATACCACCCATTATAGATTGAAATGTGTCCCCCAGAAAGATATGTTGAAGTCCTAACCCCCAGTACCTGAGAATGGCCTTATTTGGAAATAGTCATTGCAGATGTAATTAGTTCCGATGAGGTCATGCTGAAGCAGGGTGGGTCCTTAATCCAACATGACTCTTGTTCTTATAAGAAGGAAAGAAACAGACACAGAGAGGAGAACGCCATGTGAAGACTGAGACACACAGGGAGAAGGTGGTCATGTGAAGGTGGAGGGAGAGATTGTCACAAGCCAAGGAACACCAAGGATTGTCAACAACCATCAAGAGCTAGGAGGGGCAAGGAAGGAGTCTTCCTTAGACTCTTCAGAGGGAGCACTACCCTTCTGACACCTTGATTTCGGTCTTCTAGCCTCCAGAACTGTGAGAGAAAAATTTCTGTGGTTTTAAGACACTCAGTTTGTGGCACTTCATTACAGTAGCCCTAGAAAACGCATACACCTCTTTATCATATATAAAATCCTCTTACAGGCTATTATCTGTTTTTGGTTCCATTTATGTATGTCTATTATAATGTGAGTATAATGCTATTTTATTAAGGTTTTTATTTATTTTAATATTCAGTACTTTTCCCTCATTACTTATCTTTTCTGAATTTTCTTAGTAATCATACAAATTATTCTTTTAGAATGAATGTATCAAGTCCTGTTTCCTCTAAAACACAAACCTAGCAATTTCTATATATAGTTACATGTTATTTAACAATAACAAAAATTCACAATATGATTACATTAATAACAAAATCTCCAGTTCATTTAAAATATGATTTGGATTAGAATAAAGCCCGTGTAGAACTTAACCTTCAATGGTTAATTATATTTAAAATGGGCTTTGTTTCCCCAAAAAAGGGCATGAAATTTGGCAGTGTTTTTGTCTTATAATGATTATTTAGAACAGAATTCAATGTAAAATGGTCAGAATTACAAAGTAAATTTCAAAATATATTATTTTCCATTTGTGTTTGTCTCTAAGCAGCTCTCATTGCAAATCATCCTAACTGTCAAACTTGAAAAATGTAGAGAATTTGGTCCTGGGCCCTATCAAATACCTGTTATTGAAGTCCCTAAAATAGTAAGATGATTCCCAATACATTTTTCCTTGAATAAAGACTTTCACAATACATTTTTACATCTTTACATTATCTTGTTTCTGTTTTAAATGAGTTTGTATCTAGGTAAATAAAGATTTAAAAAAATAAACTTGGGGAAATTAGGCTTTAACAGGAAAAATATTTTCCGTAATTCTTGGAAAAACTCTCAAATGGATGCATGAAACACTGACATAAAAATAGATTGTTATTTAGCTTAGACATTTGTAAATATTTATCAGAGCAATTTAGAAAACTATAATACAAACAACTTACTTGGCATTCTCAGTATTCTTTTTTTGGTTATTTTTTGATAATATTTCTACTTAATAAAATTGAAATAAAAATATATATCTAAAGTATAAAACTACTTTCTTATGTGGGAATGACAAACAGAACAAACTTTCACTCTTTCCTGCTCCCTCCTTTGTGGTAGGCAGAACAATGGCAACTCAAACATATCCATGGCATATCCCATGGAACCTAGGATTATGTTATCTGATATGGAGAAAGGGACTTTGATATGTGATTAAAACATGAATCTGGAGACGGGATATTGCTTTTGATTATCTGGGTGGACCAATGTAATCACAGGGTCCTTATAAAAGACAAGAAGAAATATCAAAATGAGGGCTGGCCAAGTGGCGCATTGGTTAAGAGCTGGTTTTGGGATGCTGGTGGCCCTGGTTCGGATCCCACGTATGAGGGCCAGTGACACTGACCTCTACAGCTAACAACAGCTCCACCTGGAGCTGGGCTGTGTGAGCCCCGGCAATGGTATAGGCTGCAGCCCCTGCTGCAGTGGACTGCCATAGGCTACAGTGAGTGGCCGCAGCCAGCGTGAGCGGCTGGCAGCCAGCGTGAGCTGCCAATAGCCGCGGTGAGCGACATCCAGAGGCCGGCGACCGATCTGCCTCATCTGGGAAGAGTGCAATGACGATACCAACATGGGCTAGTGAAGCAACGTCCTCCGCAACTAGACTGAAGAACAAAAAGACAGCAACTTGTCTGTTCTCCTTCCCCGATTCCCCAACACTGTCCCCGCTCCAATTCCCCCAATAAAATCTTTAAAAAAAAAAAAAAGAAATATCAAAATGAGAGAGATATGTTTAAAGTTTTTATGCTTCTGGCTTTGAAGACAGTGGAACAGGCCATGAGCCAAGGAATGTAGATGACTTCTAGAATCTGGAATAGGTCATCGTCATTAATTAATTAATTAATTTTAAAAGTATGGTTTGGATTTTTAAAATTGATTTACCTTTAAAAATTCATATTTATTCCAGAAAATTGGACCAATATGTGTTTTTAAAACAATTATAGATCTTAAAGAATAATAAATATTTTCTATTGCATAGAGTTGAAGGAAACTATAGTTTGAAATAATAACATTATTATTATTGATAATAATGCATGTCTCTTTGATTTCTACAATATTTAAAGTAAAAACTTCTTTTATTTATTCTTTTATTCTTTTATTGTGAAATAAACATTTTTTTTTAAAAATTAGCTTCAGGTGTACAACACAGTGCAATAGTTATACTTTTTAACCCCTCAAAGTGACAACCCCCTTCCCCCAATTCACCACCCCACTCCTCCCCACCATATCATACATATCTATTACAATTCCTTTGACTCCCTTCCACAGTATAATCCACAACCCGTGACTATCTATATATTCAATTACAGTTGGCATACAATATTATATAACATCAGTTTCAGGAATACAGTGCAGTAATCAAGCCTCTATTCCATCCATGAAGGTCTCCTTAACAAGACATGTGACCATCTGACACCCTCCAAAATTATTACAGCATTATTATATTCCCCTGTCTTTCATATCCCTGTGGCAATATTGTAGTTGCCTGTTTTTGCTGTCTAATCCCTTCCCCTTCTCCCTCATCCCCACCCCCCTCCCAACTAGCAACGCTGTTTTTCCTCTATATCTATGAGACTGTTTCTGTTTACTTCGCTCATTCATTCAGTTTTTCAGATTCCACATATAAGTGAGATCATATGGTATTTGTCTTTCTCCAACTGACTTATTTCACTTAATATAATAGTCTCTAGGTCCATCCATGTTGTTGCAAATGGTATGATTTCATTCTTCTTTATAGTTGCGTAATACTCCATTGTACAAATGTACCACCATTTCTTAATCCAGTCATCTACCGATGGGCATTTCGGTTGTTTCCAAGTCTTGGCTTCGAATTAGTGTGTTGGATTCTTCTGGGTAGATACCCAAGAGTTGAATTGCTGGGTCATACAGTACTTCCATTTCCAGTTTTTTGAGATACCTCCATACTGATTTCCATAATGGCTGCACCAATTTGCAGTCCCACCAACAGTGCACCAGGATTCCCTTTTCTCCACACCCTCACCAGCACTTCTTGTTTGTTGATTTATTGATGATAGCCATTCTGCCCAGAATGAGGTGGTATCTCATTGTGGTTTTTATTTGCATTTCTATGATGATTAGTGAGGTTGAACATTTTTTCATATGCCTGTTGGCCATCTGTATGTCCTCTTTAGAGAAATGCCTCTTCATATCTTCTTCCTATTTTTTAATTGGGTTGTTTTTTTGGTATTGAGTTTCATGAGTGTTTTATAAATTTTGGATATTAACCCCTTATCAGATATATCGTTGGCAAATACCTTCTCCCATTCAGCAGGCTGCCTTTTTGTTTTATTGATGATTTCCTTTGCTGTGAAAAAACTTTTAAGTTTGATGTAATCCCATATGTTCATTTTTCTTTTATTTCCCTTGCACGAGGGGATATATCAGTAAAAATATTACTCAGGGTAATGTCTGCAAACTTACTCCCTATGTTTTCTTCTAGGAGTTTTATGGATTCAGGTCTTACATTTAAGTCTTTAATCCATTTTGAGTTTGTTCTCGTATATGGTGTAAGTAGGTGGTCCATTTTCATTTTTTGCACATGTCAGTCCAATTTTCCCAGCACCATTTATTAAATAGACTATTTTTACTCCATTGTAAATTCTTGCTTCCATTGTCATAGATTAAATGACCATATATGGATAGGTTTATTCCTGGGCTCTCTATTCTATTCCATTGGTCTATGTGTCTGTTTTTATGACAGTACCATACTGTTTTGATTACTGTAGCCTTGTAGTATGTTTTGATGTCAGGTAGCATGATGCCTCCCACTTTGTTCTTATTTCTCAACATTGCTGTGGCTATTCAGGGGCTTTTGTGGCTCCATGTAAATTTTAGGATTCTATGTTCTATTTCTGAGAAAAATGTCCTTGGTAGGTTGATTAGAATTGCATTGAATCTATATATTGCCTTAAGTAGTATTGACATTTTAACTATGTTAATTCTTCCTATCCATGAGCATGGTATGTATTTCCACTTATTTGTATCTTCTTTGATTTCTCTCTTCAGTGTCTCATAATTTTCTGAGTACAGGTCTTTTACTTATTTAGTTAAATTGATTCCTAGATATTCTATTGTTTTTAAAACAATTGTAAAAGGAATTGATTTTCTGATTTCATCTTCTGATAGTTTATTATTGGTATATACAAATGCAACTGATTTCTGAATATTTATTTTGTATCCTGCTACCTTACCAAATTTGTTTATCAGTTCTAGCAGATTTTTGGTGGAGTCTTTGGGATTCTGTATATATAGTATCATGTCATCTGTATATAATGACAATTTTACTTCCTCTTTTCCAATTTGGATGCCATTTATTTCATTTCCTTGTCTGATTGCTGTGGCTAGAACTTCCAGAACTATGTTAAATAGAAGTGGTGAAAGTGGGCAGCCTTGTCTTGTTCCTGATCTTAAGGGGAAAGCTTTTAGCCTTTCCCCATTGAGTACGATATTTGCTGTGGGCTTATCATATATGGCTTTTATTATGTTGAGATATGACCCCACTATTCTCACTTTGCTAAGAGTTTTTATCACAAATGACTGCTAGATTTTATCAAATGCTTTTTCTGCCTCTATTGATATGATCATATGATTTTTATTTTTCATTTTGTTAATGTGATGTATTATGCTAATTGATTTGCAGATATTGAACCAACCTTGCATACCAAGAATGAATCCCACTTGATCGTGGTGTATGATCTTTTTAATGAGATGCTGAATTCGGTTTGCTAGTATTTTGTTGAGAATTTTTGCATCTATGTTCATTAGGGATATCGGCCTGTAGTTTTCCTTTTTTGTAATATCTTTGTCTGACTTAGGAATCAGGGTGATAGTGGCTTCATAGAAAGAGTTTGGGAGCCTTCCCTCCTTCTGTATTTTTTGGAATAGTTTGAGGAGAATAGGTATTAATTCTTTTTTGAATGTTTTGTAAAATTCACCTGTGAAGCCATCTGGTCCACGGCTTTTGTTTGTTGGAAGACTGTTGATTACTGATTCAATTTCTTTGGCAGTAATCAGTCTGTTCAGAGTTTCTGTTTCTTTTTGGTTCAGACTTGGTAGATTGTATGCTTCTAGAAATTTATCCATTTCTTCCAGATTGTCGAATTTGTTAGCACAGAGTTGCTCATAGTATTTTCTTAAAATTTTCTTTAAGAAAATATTTTCTTAAATTTTCTTTAAGAAAGTATTTTCTTAAATTTTCTTTAAGAAAGTATTTTCTTAAATTTTCTTTAAGAAAGTATTTTCTTAAATTTTCTTTAAGAAAGTATTTTCTTAAATTTTCTTTAAGAAAGTATTTTCTTAAATTTTCTTTAAGAAAGTATTTTCTTAAATTTTCTTTAAGAAAGTATTTTCTTAAATTTTCTTTAAGAAAGTATTTTCTTAAATTTTCTGGTATCTATTGTCACTTCTCTTTCATTTCTGATTTTATTAATTTGGGTCCTCTCCCTCTTTTTCTTGGTAAGTCTGACTAAGGGATTGTCAATTTTGTTTATCTTTTCAAAAAACCAACTCTTGTTTCATTGATCTTTTGTATTTTTTTTTGTTCTCTATTTCATTTATTTCTGTTCTGGTCTTTAGTATTTCCTTCCTTATACTCCTTTTAGGCTGTTTTGCTGTTTTGCTGTATTTTTCGAGTTCCCTTAGGTGTAAAGATAGTCTGTTGATTTGACATTTTTCTTCCTTCTTTAGGTAGGCCTGCACTGCTATGAACTTCCCTCTTAGGACTGCTTTCGCTGCATCCCAGAGATTTTGGGTTGTGGTGTTTTCATTTTCATTTGTCTTGAGGTATCTTTTGATTTCTTCCTTGATCTCATTTTTGACCCACTCACTATTTAGTAACATGTTATTTAGCCTCCATGTATTTGTAAGCTGTCCAGATTTCTTCTTATAATTGATTTCTAGTTTCATAGCATTGTGGTCAGAGAAGACACTTGATATGATCTCAATCTTCTTAAATTTGTTGAGACTTGTTTTGTGGCCTAACATGTGGTCTATCTTGGAAAATGTTCCATGTGCACTTGAGAAAAATGTATGTTTTATAACTTTGGGATGAAATGCTCTAAAAATATCAATTAAATCCAGCTGGTCTAAAGTGTCATTTAAGGCCACTATGTCCGTGTTTATTTTCTGTCTGGAGGATCTGTGCATTGGTGACAATTTAGTCTTGAAGTCCCCTACTATGATAGTGTTACTGTTGATCTCTGTCTTTATGTCTGTCAAAATCTGTTTTCTATATTTAGGAGCTCCTATATTGGGTGCATAGCTGTTTACTAGGGTTATGTCCTCTTGTTGAATTAATCCCTTTATTATTATGTAGTGCCCTTCTTTGTCTTTTATTGTAGTCTTCATTTTAAAGTCTATTTTGCCTGAAATAAGTATTGCTACTCCAGCTTTTTTCTCACTTCCGTTTGCTTGAAATATCTTATTCCATCCCTTTAAAGCAAAAACTTCTTTCCCATCACTTATTTCTCATAAATGGTGTAACAGAAATTCCGCCCCAAGGATATTTCTATTCACCACCCACCCAGCCCAACACCCCAGTTCAATCATAAATCTGTTTCCAAAATCCTTCCCCATGTTCCCCAAAGTCTTCCCCATTCCTATATTATGAATGTTTGGACCCTACCAATCCTTCAAGGTCCCCTCGAGAGTTGCTGACACCTTGAAGCCTTCATGCCACCCCATTTAGAAGTAATTTCTTCCCTTTGCTGAATTTGTCACTTTTTGTCTATAGTTCGTCTTGTACTCATGTATTGTGTAAGAATGTTATCTTTTATCTATGTGTAGGGTTTGAACTATGATTTATTCATATTTTTTTGAGCAATAGATTTTGTTACATTGTGTACTGAAACATTTTTTAAAAATCAGATTGGAGAATTCTACCTACACTTCCTAAATTTGTACTTCCAAATTACCTGTTCTTCATGTAGAAGTACATAATGAGAACTGGCCTCACGTAAGATATGTTTATACAGGGGAATGCCCAGCATTCAAAGTCATCTTTATGTAGGTCAGGGTTGGTCCCTACAGCTATTTCTCTGCATACTAGATACAGTGATCATACTACATTGCTTTTTTCCAACATGCTTCAAACAGCTTTCTCAGCATGATGAAATAAGCACTGGACAAAGGTTCAGAAAGACTGGCTTCAAGTTCTGACATTGTCTAACCTTTCACTTTCTGGGCCCTCAGTTTCTGTATAATGATATTATTGCACCAGATCACCCGGAGGTTTCTGTTGTGTTTTTTTTTATTTGTTTGTTTTTTATTTTTTGTTGTTTTGTTTTAATTGCAGCAGCAGTAATGACTTGCTAAAAAATTGAAGTGAGAGGAGGGGCAATGATAGATTAAAGGGAAGCTCTCTTGGTGCAAGCTGGGAGAAAGTGCTGGAAGCCTGCCCTTTGACCCTCTCTACCTTCACAGCAGCCCTGGAAGCTCCTCTGTGGCTTGAATCATAGAGTAGTTCCTGAGAATGCACTTTGAAACCATTAAACTAGGTTAAGGTTTTCTGAGCTTCAGGAGTCCATATACCAACTTAGGATTTTTGGAAGCATCAGCATCAGCCATGTGTTATGTATTCATTCATTTATCCATTCAACAAATATTATTGAGGCCATGTTCTGTGCTGGGGGCTCCACAAAAACAGAGCCCTTCTGTTGGTGGGGAAATTCATGTTGGTGATTACATTCTAGAGGGCTCTGTCTCATGGTGTTAGGAGTCCAGATGTAAATTCAGACAGATCTGGTTTGTCTGGATTCAGGCAGATCTGCCCCTTATAAATGTAAATTTGAGCTAGTTATACAACTTTTCTTTGCTTCGAGTTTGTTTCCTGTAAAAATGGAATTCAACTCGTAGGGTGGTTGTGAAGATTAAATGAGGAACTACATAAAAAGTACTTAGTATAGGCACACAGTTAGCATGTAATAACAGCTCTTCTTTTAATCTACTTCCTTTTTTAACTTAATTTCTTTAGCCTTGTTCTAAGCAAACAAATTTAATATATTATGCATTTCTTTTTTTAATTAAAATTTATTGGGGTGACAATGGTTAATAAAATTACATAGGTTTCAGGTGTACAATACTGTAACACATCTTCTGTGTATTACATTGTATGTTCATCACCTAAAATCAATTCTCTCATCACCATATATTTGACCCCCTTTACCCTATTTTACTATCCTCCTTCCCCTTACCCTCTGGTTATACTATGTGTTTCTAACATATTTAATGATATATACACAACAATTCCAATAAAAATGTTCTTCTTTACACCAAAAGTCAGTTCAGTACCCCTATGGTAGAAGTGACACGTTTGGGAAACAGAACTGCCCTAATTTCTTCTAGCATGACCAATCCATGCTCTGGTTGAATCCATGCCCTGTGTACTGCTCTCACTCCTGTCCATCTCAAGAAAGCAGTCATTAGGTGCTTAATTATTGCATGTTTCCCATCTAGGGAATGGTCTACACCCATTTCGTCCTTATCCAAATAATGATCAAAGCCACACAAAGGTGTGATGAAACTACATGCCAGGTCATGCAGGCACCTTGTCAAAATTAATAAACTAAAACATGAAAAGGTGATTAAACATTTATATCACGCACTGCTTAAGAAGGATTTTTCAGGGATAGAGAGAGAGTGAAGTCCTGTGAAGTTAGCAATGGGAGCTCCACGTTCAGACCACAAGCTCACCGTCTTCCCAGCAGCAGCCCACTCCTTCCCTAAGGGCCTCGCTGCTGCCTATGAGAAGCCATCAGTGTTCCTTTCTCCTGTCTCCATTTCCCCACAGACAGAGCCTGGACTCTGCAAGGAGGACATTAGGAAACCCCAGCCAGGGACCTTTCTAACCTCCTATTGTGCCACCACATTAAAGCAGCTTTTCTAAAACCCAGACCCTTCCTAGGGCCTGCCTTTTCAACCCCAACTGCATCTAACTACACACAAAGTTTCTGTTACCATGAATTATCTGCCAATTATTGAAAGAGTCCTATGGCAACCACCCAGAAGAAGTCTTAGAAGTGAATACAGAAATGTGCAGGTGACTGGGCTGTGGCCAGATCTTTGTGCAATTCAGGAATTCTCTGTGGACACCTGGTTTCCATTTCAACACTAAAGAGATCACCACTCCTCCAGGTACCCAGGTACAGCTTACAGCCTGATTGGTGACCATATTTGGGTATAGTCAAAGGCCTGCATTCTATTATAGTCCCAGCTCCGTCGGTTACCATTCCATTGTGTGACACTTCGCAGTCTCGCCCTCTTGACCTTATTTCCCTCATTTATAAAGTGAGGAGTATGTTTGATGGGACTTCTAAGGTCCCTTCCATAACCAGCATTTAACCAATCTGACTCCGACCATCTCTCTTCTCTTGACAGCCCTTCGAATATTTACCATCAGCATTCACATCATCTCTTCCGCAGCAAACGTCCCCCTTCTTTTCCACACGTCCCTGTCATGCCTGGCTTCCAGATCCCTCTCTGCTCTGGTCACCCTCCTCTGGAAGGGGGCCAGCTCATCAGCTCAGTTCAGATAAGGGGCACAGCACAGGCTGCCTGGGACTTCTTCCAGAGCACCTGCTCATTGCCAGACCCAAGGCTGTCAGTCTCAATTAGCACATCTGGTCACCTTCTCTTGTTCCTCTAATCCTATTGCAAAACCGCTGGTTTCACAGACATAAGGGATTAGATTTATAGTGATGGCTACAAGGAAAAGACAAAAAAGGGACCTGCTAATGTTTAACCCCATATTTTCCAAGACAGTGATTTAAGAAGAGAAACATTCAGAAAAAATCTTTGTAATAGGTACTGTGAAGCTCAAAGAGCAGCTTGTTTCTGAAACTACTCGAGGGGAGAAAAGCCAACTCTTCCGCAGCTACAGAAAAAACACCCACTAGGCTAGTGAACTCAGCCAAGAAGATGCTGCTGCCATCTTGTGGTAACAGTTGTTATATTGCATTTGTCCATCAGCAGGACTTAGTGATGAATCATTGAGTAAAAGACATGTTTGCTGGCTTACATATTAGGAGCCCTGAGACTAGAGAATGTTAATGGAGATAGCACACTTGACCAAAACTTCATTCATAGTCATTCCCCTCTCTCCATTCTTTTCATCTCTCAGACCACTCACCATCCTCCTCGCCCTCCTTTATATCAAGAACCCTCACAGCATGGTGTTCACTCCTACGGTAGAGATGGCAGCATCTGTGACTATTCATCTCGGGCTGCCAGAGTGTCAGACAATTTCTGAACAACAGTAGCCTGTTCTCTTTTGTGTCCTTGCCCCTACCTCAAAGGGATGTAAGCAGTAGCAGATATCTCTATCATTCTCCACATTCCTTCAAGATAGCTTAACCCCCTGGTCTAGGAACCCCAAATGACATCAGTGTGGAGTAAATGTCTTTGTCCACAATCTGCTAAGTGTGGCAAGGAAGGCCTTGAGGTCTGACTTCCATCTCTGCAGGGAAGATGATCTAACTCCCCTATTAGCATTATGGCCATATGATTGGTGTCATATATGGTCTCCACGCAGAACTCTACTAGAGATCCGCATGCTTGATGGGGACTCGGGGGTGCATGGCCACAGATTACTATGGATGGTCCCTCTAGCTTTCCAGCTCTGTGTGCTTGTCTCCAGGAGGATGTACACCACCAGCTTCTCACCTCACAAATGTGTCCCCTTTCCTCCTAAGTGCCTCTTGCAGGGCCATGGAGGGGCTGGAGAATAACATCCAGGGAGCAGGAATGACCATGTCTACCTAGTCTAGTATAATCCCAGGGTCTGATTTCAAGAAGTTTGTCAACTTTAAAATAACTTATTTTCCCCATCATTATTCACAAGGGATGTGAACTAAAGAAAACAACACACAAAAAAAAGAAGGTCATAAAACCATCAGTAGTAGACAAGTGTGATACTAAGCTTATTTTACAGCACAGATATTTACCTAAGTACCTTTCCCAGGTAGTCACAGAAAGAACTGTTGCTATGTTTAAAAACAGAGAAAAGGACCCAAGTGTTTTAGTTACAAGGCAATGAGGAGAAATGATGTAGGGAGGTGGGGAGAGGAAACAGAAACCGTATGGAACATACTGAGTATTCATTGCATGGTCTGGAGCAGAAGATAGAGCCACCTGCACATCATAAACCTGTAGTTTCTGAGGAGAAGGAATTGCAAACCACTCAATTACCAGGGAGAGCTGCTTGGCCACATGCAAGGAGCTGGCATGTGGCATGAAGGTCATCCATGCAGTGGGGCCCAGGCCTGAGAATGCTGTACTGGCACAAATAGTTCTATGAAATACCTAGAATAAGATCTGGAAAGTTCTTTGCCAAACTGTGCCTGTGGCTACCCTTAGGGGTGTGGGCGGGGAAAATAGGAATAGAGAGTGGTGATAAATGAGAACATTAACCTTTAATACTTCTTTCTTTTTTTTTTTTGCAAAGAGAATATATTCATTTATCACGTGTATAATTTTAAAAATCCATTACAATATATTACAAAAATCTAGTAGAAGGAGCACAGGCATAGGTTACATAACTGGGTTCGGGTGTCAGCTCTAAATCTTACTAGTGTCACACCGGGCCGGCCGAGTGGCGCAGCGGTTAAGCGCTCGTTTGGGAAGCCAGCGGCCCCGGTTCGGGTCCCACTTATGAGGACCAGTGACACTGCCCTCAAAAATAAATAAATAAATTAATAAATAAATAAATCTTACTAGTGTCTCGGGTTGGGTAAATCACTAAATGCTTGAGCCTCAGTTTCCTTGTCTGTAAAATGGATTTGTCCATACCTAACTCACAATGTTGTTGTACTGATTGAGACTGTATAGGAAACACTTGAAATTCAGTTGGTCCTAAGTAAATAATTAAGAAAAGAGAGAGATTTTTGCCCAGACCAGAGGAAATGAAAGCTGATGAGGATGGTGACAAAGAAGATGAAAAAGAAGAGATGAGAAAGACATGACAGAAAATAAGACGATTTGCCAACAAAACTGAGGCTTATGACCCAAAGTTCCTTCCCTGTACCCGCCTCACCATCCCTGCTGTCCTTTTGTTCCACTTTTTTTCTTTCAGGCTGCCAGAATGCTGCTGTTGTTTGAGGATATGAAGGGAGAAGACACAAAAAATTATGAAAGTCCCTCCCATCCTTAAAATTCCATGTCTTGGAACATATTATAGATTATAGAGGTTTGTGGGGTTTTACTTATATTGTTGCTTTTGCTAAATATCTTGGGTCCTGTTAATAATTTTTCTGATATTTTGAATGGAAGCAAGTTCTCAAATATAATGCTGTTTTGATAGGAAATTATAATCCATTTAACCATAAACCATGACACATTATGGTTCCCAAAGGGAATATTTGTACCAACAGAAGAAGCCTGTTGTATACAGTTTTAAATGATCACTAAGTCTTTTGGATGGATGGATGGATGGATGGATGGACAGACAAATACATAACTGAATAAATAAATGTTCTTGCTATCTAACAGGTATAATTCACAGGTGACATTGAGGGAATTAAGTGGCAGGTGTATGTCTTTCAGCAGTGAAGGGTGCTGGACATTGTCCCTGTTCTAATAATAGGCCTATGGATGGGTCTGCAGCTTATTCACAGCACAATCTATCTGCCAGCTTCCCCAAGGGCTTACTAGCATTTTCATCAGACTCTCTGCTGTCTTTCTATTAAAACATCTGAACGGTATGGTGCCCTTGCTGAGGGAGGCCAGTGACCTCACTGAAATCTGGAATGACTAGAAAAATCTCAGGTGGCAGATAGATTTTTCTGGTCCCTTTTCCTTTAAGGATTATGACATTATAGGTTGGTACTAAAGAGTCAGTGTGTTTTCCTTTTATACAATATCCCATATAAAATAAATAAATAAATACACAAGCACAAACACCACACACACCTTGTACCACTTACAGAGTCAGTAAACATTTTAAATTAACAAGAGCTGCGACAAATTTTCAATGTTTTTAAGAAGAAATTTTAATTTAGAAGGACTTTTTTAAAAGCAGTTTTCTATTTTGGCCTAATAAAAGAATACAATCAAATAGCTGCTGTTATATATTCCCAATGAATATATAAAGCCCAGCTGACAAAAGGTAATTCTAATATCCCAGGCTGGGAAACTCCACCCATGGCATAAGCTTCTTCATGTTCCCCATTCAGTTGATGATCTCGATCTCTACTGTCAACACTGCCGTGTGTGATCCTTGCTTTTAGTGGCCACTTCCTGCAGCTGCCATCTGGCTGATTAGAAGGGGTAAAGGCCTGTGGTGACAAGCCCTGAGGGCATTAGTGCAACCCTTTGGGAATCAGAAGGAAGTGCTTGGGACTCTAATTAGAAACCCAGGAACCACTAATAAATAGTTCAAGCAGCCTTCAACAGAAGAGAGTCTAGAAGAAGCTGATCCCGTGGTGAGCCATGTTCCACACTCTCCGTTAGGGCCGTCGTTTCATTTTACAATAGTCTCTATGCTTTATTGTTTGTTTTCATTACAAATCTGAGTGTTCAACCATGACTCCATTATTAAGAACCTACGAATTTCCGCTCTGCATTGGGCCTATGAGCTATTCAGTCATTCATTTGTGTCTATTATGTACCAGGTGTGGAGTTAAATTCTGAGAGTTCAAGACAAATAAGACAAAATCTTGTCCTGAAAGTATTTAAAATAGCCAATTTTATATTGTCTTTCCCCTGCCCTGTATTTTCCTTTTTCTTCCTTTCTCTTATCTTCCCTCCCTTCCTCCCTCCCTTCCCTTCTTTCTGAGTTTTTTTTTTATCAATATAGACCAGGAGTTAAAGAGTGCAGACTCTGAGCCCACACTGGATTGAAATCCCAGCTCTACCTTTCATTAATACATGACTTGGACAAATTACTTAATATCTCTGGGCCTCAGTTTCCTTATTTGCAAAGTGGGAAAATGAAAGCTCCTATTTTGTAGAGGTGTTTAGAAGATGTTAAATGAATAGGACATGTTAGCTATTATTAATATATCATGTTAAGACAATGGCATTATCTTGTCTTTTATCTCCATAAAAAATGATAACTGAGACCAGAAAAGCAACACTGAACTATCATACAATGTCAGAATATAGCTGAAATACATTAATTGAGGTTCTGATTGTTGTTTTAATTAATAGAGAAGTTGAATGTTTCTTTACACATTTATTAACCCTTGTGTCAGGGGAAGATTTTCAGAGTCTCTGGATATGGGTGTTTCTTATCATACATCTGGCGACAAAATGAAGGTAACTTCACTTTGTCTTTTGAGAGAAGAGGAAGTATGTTCTTTCTTAAAAACTGAAATTACCTTCATTGTTTCCTCTGATTATAAGGATATAATTACAAAATTTTTGGAAAATACAGTAAAGTGTAGAAAAGCAAAAAAAAAAAAATCACTCAAAATCTCAACTGAAATAACCATTGGGAGTATTTTCATATATATCCCTGCATGAATTTTTATACACATATATTTAATAAAATAGTAATGATAAAAGTAAATAGTGGTTGAGAATTTATCATGTGTCAGACACTAGTCTAAGTGCTATACATGTACTAACTTAATTTTTACAACAATCCTGTGAGGTAGGCTGCCAATATTATCTCATTTTACAGCAAAAGAGACCAAGCCACAGAGATAAATACTATAGGTAAAATGCCAGATCAAAGAATATTTGCTTTTTAATACTTTTAATGGTGCCAAATTGGCCTCCAGGAGACCTCTAGCCAGTAGAATATAAGAGTGTCTGTTTCCCTTACACTTTTACCAACCCTGAGCACTGAAAATATCATTGTTTTTCAAATTTCTATTTCTTTGATTAATAGTTGAACATTTATTTCTTTATTCGTTAATTACCATTTATAATTCTTTTGAGAATTGCCTTATCCTGCATTTTTCTAATGGAGCTTTTGAATTTTTCTTATTGCTTATAATTTTTATTTGTGTATTAATATTAACCTTTTGTCTGATATTAGATGTTGAAATAGTTTCCTCAGTTTTTAAAGAGGTAAAGAGGTTGGCAAAGAAGTTGTTTTCTTTGTTTTGTTTTGTTTTCCTCCATAAAAGTTGCATGTATACTTGGCCTTCTCAACAACAACATTATAAATATATTCACTAATATTTCCTGCTAGTCCTTTTAGGAATTTGCTTTTTAAAACTTAAGATTTTTATGCAACCACCATAGGTGCCACTAAGAATGGCTGACATCAATACAGAATCGAAGTTATTCCTTAACCAACCAGAAAGAAAAAAAATACTACTAAGTTGAAGACCCAGGATTTATGATAATATTAAAGAAAGGAGAAAAATAAACTACCTGGCTGATAGAAATATGATTTCACAGGCAGAGCCGAAGGTTGAATAACTGAATGGCTTGGAGAGTCACAGTGGGATTAACTGATGAAATGAATTTGAACCACAACCACCTGGTTTCAAAATCTGAGCTCTCTATCATTTAATTTCTCTGAAAAACTAAGTCCACCTCTCTCATCCCTGCATCCCTGGACAGTGGTTGTCCTCACTCAATTTATTGCTTTGGTTTAACATCTAGAGGATTTCCTCACTGTCCCTTACTCTGCCCAGACAGACTTCTGGTTCACCTGTGGAAGTCAGGGTGAGTGTTCTGGTTGTCGGTTAGCTTGCTTTGCTTTGGGCATTTTGGTGAGCAGAGGGCTTTGGTGTTGCCAACTGACCACCCTGTTCTCAACATCCTCCTTGGCTCAGGGTCATCTATCTAATTTGCAGGGCCCAGTGCAAAATGAAAATGTGGTGTCCCTTGCTTTTCCCTTTTCCCCACAGTTTATCTATTGCCTTTTCCTGTTTGTTTGGTTTGTTTTTTAATTTGCTGTTTAATACCACACTGCCATGAGCAGAAGGATACTTTAGGGCCAGTGCAGACCCCCCAAAGTGCTCTGGGCCTTGCCAGGTGATGATGGCACATGGAGCATGCGCACGCGACTCCCTGCGCAGGGGCCCAGCCCAGGGGTGCGGAGGAAGGCAGGTACGGTGGGTGCACAGGGCCAGGGGAGCAGGTCACCGACAGTCCAGGGAGACAGAGAGGTTGAGGGAGGCTCCAAGCTCCCAGCCCACGCTTCATTGTCCCATTGGACTTTACTTAAAACCACACAGATTTTAAGATAAATCGGAATTGCAATAGGGGGACCAAAGAAGTTGGGAGTACAGGGTCCCCTTCTCCGCGCAGGGCTCGGTGTAACAGTGCTGATTGCTCGCCTTGCAGCCAGCCCTACCCCGTCTCCCCTTTCTCAACTGGGGCACCTCCTTCCTCCCTGAGCATTGGTTCGTGCGCACTGTACCACCTTTATCTTTTTTCCTCCTCTCCTCACCACCGCAGCCCACTACGACTAAGAGGGTTGTGATAAGCACAAGCAGCCACAAGGAAAACCACGATACCCTTCTGGGTGAGGTCCTCGAGGGCACCAGAAGTGCACTCCACTTAATAACCAGGAGAAATTCTCTGGGCCTGCTTTTGATACTATTCCCAGAACCAATAAGCCGGAACCTTTCATTTAGATGCAACATGAAGATGCAAATACAAATAACTGTGGTACTGTATTTTAACAGCTTAAACAGCTCCATTTGTTTCTTTTAAATAGATGAATAGCTTTCCAGAAATACACAGAAGAGCACTTTGGGGCCTGATGAACGCATAACAATGACAGCTGCAAAGTCACAAAGGAAGTACCATTTAGGTGGCATTTGCTAATGAGTTGTATTTTGGGAGAGAAAGAAAAAAGTTGTTAGAATAATGAAAGTTAAAGCCAAAATAGAAACGCTCTCCCCATTTAATTTATGAATTAACAGCTGGATTATCAGTTTGGAATATGATCTAGCTTGCATTAGCCAGGAGCAGGTTACAGCATTTAATAAGGGAAGGCTCTGTCTAAGATATATGTTACTGATGAGATAATACATATGTTTAATAATCATATTTAGGTGAGATGGTCACATGTGTTGTTAGGGAGACCACTTCATGGATGGGGTAGAGGCTTGATCACTGCACTGTACACCTGAAGCTGATATTGTATAATATTGTATGTCAACTATAATTAAATATATATATTTAAATATATATATATATATATATATATATATATATATATATATATTCATGGGGTGTGGAGTATAGTGTGGGAGTGGAGTCAATGGAATTGTAATAGATATATATGATATGGGGGGAGGAGGGCCGTGGATTGGGGGAGGGGGGTTGTCAAGCTGAGGGGTAAAAAGTATAACTGTTGCACTGTGTTGTACACCTGAAACTAATTTAAAAAAATAAAAAAAAGAATCATATTTAGAAAAGAGAATTTCCACAACTAGGCAGGTGAGTTTCGCAATTCCAGGGAATACGGTTTAAAGCAGTGCTAAAAAACATGAAACTAATTTTCAAATATCTTCTTCAATTTTAAAGTTGTTCAAAATAAATTAACAAAAATGTTTCATGAACTTTGAATTCAAGCAAAGATTTAAAAAATCGACTTTATTTCTTTTCATCTGTTCATTCAAAGATGGTTTTTTTTTTAAATAGCTTAATTATTTTTCCACCTAAAGAGCTTCATCTTGATGCAGGTGATTTTTAATTATGTTGATAACAGTGTAAGCTGGAGAGCAAACATTTTCCTGAATTTATATGGACCTGTCAATCTGCACATGAATAGACTCATCAGAGAAATGGCCTGTTTCTGAATGACATTCAAAACACTCATGTGTATTACACACAAAATAAAGATTACACACAAAATAAAGACCTTTAGCAGTTCTGAAAGTGCTGAGAGATGGTATACTCTGGTTGAAAGCTAACTGAACTGTATTATTCCAGTTCTAAGGACATTTTTATTTAATTTGAGAAGAGTAAGCAACATCTGCTAAAACAGTGCTAATGACAGGAAACCAGGGACACAGAATCAACTTACCCAGTGTTTATCTTAAATCCTCTCTCCTTCTTTCAAATTGTATCCTTTTTATCTTCTAATCTTGACCTGTTTTATAAACCTCGCACTCTGATCTTAATTTTAATTCCTTTCTTAACTGAAACCCTGAGTAAAAATCAGCCCATCCAACAGAAAAAAGACAAAAACACTGGGTTAAAAATCTTGTGCTTGTGAAGATGAGTCAATGCCCAATTTATAACAGAGGAGCCAGCCACAGTAAAAACATGCATTAACTCCTGTGTGCCCTTTCAGTTCTTTCCTATTTGACTGGTGCTGCCTTCCTTGTCCCCACTGTCCTCTATACTCCCTACTCCCACCCTTGTCCATCCCAAACCTTCAAAGGAGTTCTTACCAACTTTTTCATTTTGAGGACCTATCCCAATGGTCCTCAAAATGGGCACAAAAGTATTATGGGAATCAGTTCCTAGATCCACAGCATACATATGAGTAGGTGTTGGTTTGTTTTACCAAAACTGTTCTATCTGAGAAAGAGCCTGTGGTCCAGGTGTTCCGCTGGTCCTCCGTTTCCATCTAACCTTTCTCCTAAATAAATAAATACCATTCTCCTAAATAAATAAAGGCACATCTATCAGAACTCACTATAGTACACTGCCTTAAGGCTTAAAACCCTCTAAGGCAGCCAAGATCAAATTAATTTGAAAGAGTGGTGTTGATGTTGAGACCATGAATGACTCTGACTGGCTAACAAACTCTTTTGCAAGTCAAGTGGCTTCTGATTCTTTTGAAAAAAAAAAAAAAAGCTGATAAATCAATAAAAATAAATTTTTTCATGATAGATCATTATGTAACTTTATTAGGATATATCTTGGAAAAGTGAATGCTTTCCTACACCAAAACTCTTTTTATTACCATCTACTTATTTAGTGAACAAAATTTCTCAACACAGCCATAAAAATAACAAAGATAGAATTGGATCTGAACCTTGTCTTTTTCTAACCATAAGTAATATTCACCCATGAATACGTGAAATAACTTTTAAATACCTGATCTATCTCATTAGGAAATGCAGTTCTAATATAATTTTATTTTTTATATTTAGTAACTATTAGCATTTGTAACATAATGATGTTGAGGACACACTGAGTACTAGTAATAATTGTAACTTGATTCCAGAAGAAAATCTTTAAATGCTTAGGGTTCTGTGGTCAATAAATTAATTACCGTTTTTCTTTTTTTGGTGTTTTTTTTTTGAGGGCAGTGTCCTGGCCCTCATATGTGGGACTGAACTGGGGCCGCTGGCTTCCCAAGCCAGCGCTTAACCACCGCGCCACTCGGCCAGCCCTAATTACAGTTTTTTGCATATATTTGTTTCAGAAAAATATTTAACACTTTCAATCACAGAAAACACTAGGATAAAATTTCTGTCAGGGAGTGGAATAGAAATATGATTTTCAAAGAGACTAAGGAAAAAAGGGGATAATATAAAATTTCCTCCTCATGTTTGCCAATGGTTTCTTATTACTATGGAATTTAGGCTCTTGTGAATACATTAATAACTATGTAACAGTTTTATTTTAAATAAAATAAAAGTGGAAATTACATCCTTTGCAACTACATAAACTTAAGTTGAAAGTTTTTAGATCTCAACATAAATATGTGTAATGAATACACAGCTTTTAAAATTTCTCTTTGAGGATATAACAAGCAAAAATGTTTAAAGACCATTGATCTACCTTATTCCAAGCTACAACTTTGACCTCCCCAGCTTTACCATCCAGAATGTTCTGCTTCCAATTATGATGCAGGGGTCAAGAGCACATGCTTTGGAGTCATGAGAACATAAATCACTAGGACTAGGGTGAGCCAGGTGAAGAACCCAGGGTGCAAAACTTCAGACACTGCCAGGTTTATGCAAGTGCCAGCCTGCCCTTGCACAAACCTGAGAGTTTGCCTCCCTAAATTTTACACTCTAGGTGCCTCTCTTGCCACACCCTAGTCCTTTCTGCTTACTATTGACTGGTCTCAGTAAATTATTTAGCTTCTCTGAGCCTCAGTGTTCCCAGTAATAAATGGGGAAAATTCTGCTTTACAGAGTTGCGCTGGAGGATTGAACCAGAGAACAGGCGGAGGACTTAGCAAAGTGCTGCCGGCCTGTAGTCACCAATTCATAAATGTCTCTGCTATGTTCTCACACTGAGGAAAGTATCTGATAAACCAACTTATAATGAGGCAATAATCACAGAAAGATTTAAAGGATGATCAATCCCAGGTGGTTTAATTTTAGAAGGCTCTTGGAGACACAGTATTTTCATACATGTGCACATGTACATGTGTGTACAGTACACACACGTGCACACACACACACCAGCCAGGGTGGCTGATAGGTGGAAGCTTTCCCCCTCTCCTCCCTCTGTCCCCTTCCACTGCCCTCTTGCCTCTGCTTACACTGCATGCGCCCTCTCTGTGCTCAGGAATGACTCTATTTTTCAAAATAAATCTGAAAAGGGCAGGGACCTTGACTTCCCTTTGCAATAAGCATAGATATAATATGCACTTAGTCCGCACAATACTTTAAACGTAATACAATATAACCTAACAGCATAATCTCTAAAAAGTCATTATTAGTGACGATATTAAAATGCGCAGGAAGGATTGGTATCTACATGGGTGTCATGGATAATTTTGTAAGAAGCCTCGTGAAGATTTGATAAGTCTCCTTTATGTCCCCTGCCTGTCTTAGTTTGTTCAGTCTGCCTTAATAAAAATACCACAGACTGGCTGGTTTATAAACAACAGATGTTTACTTCTCACAGCTCTGAAGGCAGGGAAGTCTAAGATCTAAGTGCCAGCACCTTCGGTGTCCGGTGAGAGCATGTTTCTTCATTCATAGTCAGCTGACTTCATTCTGTTACCTGACATGGTGGAAGGGGGACAAGGGAACTCTCTGGGGTCTCTTTTTTAAGGGCACTAATCCCATTCATGAGGGCTCCACCCTCATGACATAAACCCCTCCCAAAGCCCCTACCTCCTAATTCCATCACATTTGGCATTAGGCTTCAACATATAAATTCTGGAGGGACACAAGCTTTCAGACCACAGCATGGCCCACTGTTAGGATCTGCCTGCTGGACCTGGTACCACCCCCAGCATCTAGCTACCAGCCCTGAGTGTGGATTACAAGCAGGGCACAGCTCTGGGCTGTACAGGAGGCAGAGATGAGTAAACACAGCGCTTCCCTTTGATTAACTTAAAATTGAGAGGATATATTTGATTTCTTCTCCTGGCTGATTATTTTCTTTTACTGGCCTCAACAACATCAGAACTGATGTTTTTGTTTGTTTGCAAACAAAGAGTAATGTACTGAGTCATACCCAGAGTCACAGGGTTACTAAATGTTCACTCAGTCCTGCTGTGTGTGATAATTTTATTCACTCAAATATTTATTCATCAACAAATATTTTGAAACGCCTGGTGTATGCCAGGCAACTGTGTGGGTGCCGAGGATACAGCAGAAACAAAGTAGAAAAAATCCCTGCTCTCAAGAATTTTTTCAGAGAAGTGGGGTAGAGAGGTATCTCTCTTAATAAATTAACACATTGTTTGTGGGAAACGAGTAAACTCGTCATATCGCTCAAATGCCCGCTTACAATGTGAATGTGGGAAACGAGTAAACTCATCATATCGCTCAAATGCCCGCATACAATGTGTTAAAACCCAAAGCTTAAGCAACCAGGGAGATTCCAGACTTTCTCCTAAGCTACCTGTGCCTTATGCTTCTCTCACTTGGGTTATTTCAGCCAACATTTACCCAGGGCTCCAGGGGATGAGTCATACGCCCTTTACCTGTCTACAGCACTCTAAGGCCAGTGGGCCAAAGCCAGCCTGCTGCCTGTATCTATAAATAAAGTTTCACTGGAATCCGCCATGCTCATTCATTTGTGTGTTGTCTGCAGCTGCCTTCACACTACAAAAGCAGAGTTGAGACCGTAGGTGGCAGGCCCACAAAGCCTAAAATATTTCCTATCTGATCCTTTAGGAAAAAAAAGACTCATTTCCTGGTCTAGCGGAAAAACCAGAACCTGCACCTTCCCTTAGCTCCCGTTAGTATATCTGAAAAAGGCTCACACGTCCAAAAAGATTTTACTAATTATTTTCAGAAAACAAAATAGAGATGAATACAGAGAATAAAATAAGCATGCAAACATTCTGACACTGGACTTTGGTTCCTGATCCTGGCGTAGCTGACTTCTCATAACATGCTTCTTGTATATTTAGTCTCTATCTTCTAATCCAGCCCCAAAGGCCAACCCAGAGCTGCAAACCCCTGCAATCTCTTCCACTCCCCTCCGGTTCTCTGTGGAGATCACCATCTTATGACCCAACACTGGGGAGCTACATCCCAGACATCTTGAGACCCTCTGGTCTAAACCTCAACAGACTCCCATTTCACAGCCCTCCTGGGACTCTTTTCTCTCAACTTCCCTTAAACATCTGAGTGCTGCTGATTTTCCTCTAATAAGCAGCCCAATCAATGACCTCACCCAGAAAAGGGGGCTGTCTAGACTACAAAATCAATAGTGTAAAAACTCATGGTAACTACAATATCCCAAGGAAGGTTACCTTCACAGAGTAGCAGAGAGATGTGTTAACTTGAAAACAAAAAGGTCTTTCAAAGTGAGAGGCAAATAAGTGTTTGTTTGAGATCGCTATTCAAGCAGAAGCCCAGATAGTGTTCTGATTAGGGTACAAAAGCAATCGGTATTTATGAGAAGGGAAGGGGAACAACGACATCAGTAGAAGGGAGGCATTTTTATTGGTGCTGATAACATAAGTAGCAATGTTAATTCTAAGCAATGTTTTTAATTTTCAGTCCTGTCATCATCAATCCAGTAGTCATAATAACTGCTTTCTTGTTATCTTTGAAAACAGTTTTTTTGAGACACCATGTTGCCTAGGCCTAGACCGAAGGTTATTTTGCCCTGTTTGAACATTCTAAAGACATAAGACATACAAGGCGCTCCCCTGGGATGGCAGCTCCCACTCATTTTAAAGAGGCTCCATGTATATTATTGTTCACAGATGGTTCTATGTATTTCTCAACTCCCAGCTTAAAAAACCTGATCTCCAAGAGAATACATGAGGAAATCACACCGACCAATGAACAATGATCTGACGACAACGGGAGAAAAGTCCCAATTTCTCCCCTTCACATTATTTCCTCCCTGGTAAATTATCTCAATATCAATGGCCACAGCAGCAAGTGACTGGGGTGGGGGCGGTGCACAGCAGCTGAGGCTTGATGGCTGCATTTACTGAAAGCAAAAAACAATAAAATTTTGAAGAGATCTTTCCTCTGGAGAGAAAATTAGGCTTTTGGTGGTCAGCTGTGAAAAGCAGTTTGTTCAAATAATCACTCTTTCATTCCTACTTTATTAGTAAAACACCCACTAAAAATGGAGCACTTCTGTGATTAAATAGTATTTCTAAGAGGCTTTCTGTCACCTAGACAAAATGAATTTTTGTAATTGTAAGGTAGCTGCTTACAGATATTGATTTCCACAAAAGGTACAAAATTTCCTCAGTATTGCTTGCTCCCCACACCATACACAATATCTGTTTCTTTAGCTCAATGGTTTTTGCTTTATCACAAGGTCATGGAATAAATATCCTTTTCCTTTTAAGTTAAGTTGTTCCAGACTTGGATGTAAAATAAGAATGAAGAGACTTATTAATAAAGATAAGATTAAGTTTAATTATTTGCCTTTGGATTTTTATCTTTTATTCTGTAACAATATTTCTGAGGGAAAAAAGATGAGGTCAAAAACATAACTAACATTTACTTTACTTCAAAGAGACAAAATCTTTGTTTCTGTGGAATAGTTGGGCCCCTGTTCAGCAACAATTTCATTCTAATGGACTCTGTTTTCTGTTTTACAATTTACATTCGAATTCCAAATGTTTTGCTTTGATGCATTTCCAAAGAATGATTTAGATAAATTATCTTTTTCTTTTGAGTGTAATATTAAGACCTCATTCTATACCACTTCACTAGCTGCCTCATTAAAATTTTTAAAGTCATCAACTTTGTTCTATCTGTGGAGGTTTATTGGGGGAGGGGGAGGTTCGAACAAGATGAAAGAGATGTTTTCATTAGAGGAAAATTGTTCCCGAATGAAAAAGTTCACAGAAATGTAGAATGTGTTTCAGAATCATGGAGTAAAAAGCAAAGGTTGGGAGGCACCCGATCCTGTGGGTATCAGACCCCAAGAAAGACTGCTCCCGCATGACATGTTTCAGATCATTTGACAGAGTCAGGCGAGAAAGTGAAAATTATATGGATTTTAGTCTTCTAGGTGGCAATGAAATGATCATGTGGGTGGGGAAAAATGAACTCATTTTTTATTTAAATTACTTCGGAGCTCATTCTAGACTGTGGAGGAGTTGATAAGCCACCGAGTTCACATGCACACACACCTCCCCACTCCTCCAAAGCCCCACCAATGTTTTCCACAGACTTGATCAGGCCAACTCATCACTCACTCAAATTGCATTTATGAAGGGACTGGTACATGTGGGCATCATGTTGTGCCCTGGGAAAACAGATGAAAGAACACATTTCCTGCCTCTAATGTAAAGGTCAGACAAGTAGACAGTCACAACACAGAGCGGGAAGTCTAACTGGTATGAATGAGCAAGATGCCAGGAGCCAAGCTCCCAGCCCAGCGGGAACGGGGTGCAGAGGGTGAGGGAAGACTTCCCAGAGGAGGTGACAGCTGGCTGTGCTGTGAAAGATGGACAGGAATTGTTCAGAAAAAGGGAAGGTCGTTCCCAGCAATCCCAGCTGCACAAGCCCAGGACATAAGACACGGAATGGAAAAGTTAAGTTTGGAAAAGAAAGCAGAGATCACAAAAGCTCTTGGGGGCTATGTACTCAGAGTTTGAACTTGGTTCTGAAGTAGATGGGATTACCAGGATTTCTAAGAAGGGAATAATCAGATTCACGTTCACAGCATCAGTGTTGTGCTTAGACTGTCACCTCCTCTCTAAATGACTCAAATCAGGAAAATCAACAAGGATAAAAGGCAGGGCTAGAGCAATGAACATGAGGCCAAAGAAATGCATGTGATTCGAGAGTATTTATAAGAAAGGGGTGTGCCAAACGTGTCCATGGATTGATTACCAGTAGACAGTGAGAGCTAAGGCAACAGTATAGATGAAGGTGGAGTTCAGGGCTCAGGGACAGGGGACCTCATAGAGGAGGAGGAGGAAGCAGAGGGAGAGACAATGGTGGGCACAGTTGAGTTGTTTAATCAACTGAAACATCCCATGGGCAATTGACAGAGATCTAGAGCTCAGGACACAGGGCAAGATAGAGAGATACATTTGTGTGTCATCAAGAGACAGGAGAAGTCACAGGTGGGGAAGAGATGGTTGAGGAGAAATATGGAGCCTTAGAGAACACCTGCATTTAAGGGACCCTGAAAAAAAGACTGAGAAGGAATGGGCAGATGAACAGAATGAAAACCAGGAGAGCCACGTAAAAGCCAGGGGTAGGAATGTGTTTTAGAGATAGAGTGATCAACAGGAATAAATGCCTTGGAAGAGTAATAAGATCAAGCTGAAAACGGGCCTTGGGATTTGAAAGTGTGCATCCGTGAGAATCTCTGTTTACCAGTTTTACTGGAATGGTTGAGGTACAACCCAAAGACTGAAGACTAACTGGGAGGAGGGAGAGTAGAAACAGCAACACAGACTCGAATTTCAAGAGGCTTGACATCGATAGCAACTAGGAAGAAGGGACAGAAATACTGAGTTGTCAGAAAAGCCATGACGCGTTTTTGCTACGAAAAAGGTGGAAAAATACGTCATGACTTTTCCAAGGACCCAATAGTTAGAAGGAGATCCATGTCAAAGGAGTGTGTGTGTGTGTGTGTGTGTGTGAGAGAGAGAGAGAGAGAGAGAGAGAGAGAGAGAGAGAGAGAGAGACTGACTGACTTGAGCTTTGCTTTAAGAGTGTGCCATCTCCTATTTCTGGAGTTGATGAGAATTCTGGAACTAATCTAATCCAATGCTCAGATTTGGAATTAAAAAAAAGAAGTGTGTGGGGTGCAGGAATTTATGAAACGCTTACTACATGACAGAAGCTTTTAGTGTATTTTTTTCTCTTTCATCATCCCAGCAGTTCTACAACATGGACATTATTCTATTGTCTCCCTTTGAACTACTGAGGAAACTGAGTCAGAAGGGTTGAATGAGGCTTACCCTCCACCCATTGTATGTAAACAGCAGAGTTGGCATCTGGTCCCAGGTCTATCTGAACGGAAAGCACTGAGGCCCTGGGAGCAAGAGGGTCAGCCACGCTCTGGTAATTTCACCTCTAGGAACCTGTTGTCTTCTCTGTGACATGAAAACTTTGGACTGGGAGGTCACAACCATGACTTCTGTTTTGTTTTTTGTTTTTTTAGCTGAGCCATCCTGCCACCTGTTGGCAGCTCAGCAGCAGCTCAGCTCGGGCTGGCATCGAACTGCTGTTGCTCAGAGCTCAGCTCACACTCTTGAGCGAGCTCTTAACCAAACCATGACTTCTTATACATTCTCTGTGGTACCAAGTGTCCCGTTGAAGAAGCAAACAAATGATGTGAAAATCCATTTACCTTCTTGCCACTTTAACTTCCATCTACACACCTGAGCACACAATTCTATTATTTTTAAACTCTAATTTAAGTATAAGAGGAATTGGGTTTGTTTTAGCATTGCAAGTAGCTGGCTCAGCACACTGAAGGCCCATTATGCCAACACAAATGCCTTTTCCTGGGTAATTTCAGAAGAGCTAGCCTCGTAAGATCTTCCTTCTTTATATTAGGTTTCTTAACATATACGTGTTAATTTTAACTTTTCACTGATATGTAATATACATTCACAGTAGTGCACACACCCTAAGTATTTAGCTTGATTAATTTTTACAACATGAATACAACCATGTAACCAGTACCCAAATGGATGAATTTTTTTGAAAATTATTTGTCCTTTGTTTTCAGAATTATAACGCTTGCTTGGTAATTCAACTCCACCTCGCAGTGAATTTAGAGGGCTAGCTAATTATAGCTTTAACTGGAAAACGCTTTGACAAATTTGAAGTAGTTAGAGAGCTGCTTAAATTGATTATAATATCACATGGTTTCTACTTAAATTATTTCACCTGAGAGAATGTCAAACTGTCCTCATTAACAGATCATGAAAGATGTATATTTGAAATTCCATTTAATGGAGACTTGTGAGTGTTTTAAATTATTGGAAGCTTGTAACCTGAAACATTCCTGTTGAAGTTCTCTGAGTCAGCCTTCAGAGTCTAACCTTTTCCAGGCAGGGGCCACCTTTCAGAGTCTCATCTTATAGTAGGTCATTTCTTAGGCCGGAGGGGCATGGTTTGAAACAGTTGAAGTGCACTCATCTCAGTGTAGGGGGAAAGCTACTGGCCTCTTTTGGGGGCTATGTTTCTACATCTGCAAAGGGAAGTGGGGAGAACCCTCTCTGTGACAAGAGTTCTGCTGGTGAAATCTAGAGAATCCCAGAGTGAATGGCTAGAAGAAAGGTTGACTAAAATGGGCAAGATATTAATCCCAAAAAGTCTATAGCACACAGCCATTGTGGTTATTTCACAATGACATGAAACAAAGAATAGTAATGCTTCTTTTGGCATTCAAAAGGGATCTCATTAATATTATTTATATGTACTCACTTTTTGTGTCCAATAATTCCAACATGATTGGGAATTGTTGAAAGCACTGTTCTCCTTTCCAACAGTTATTTGGATAAATTGAGTTGTTTTACATAATCCCTGGAAAATTAGTTTTTCTTCTATTTGCTACCTGTCTGAAAGACCTGGCTCATAATCTAAATCTGTACTACCTGTAGACAGATAGTCCTCAGTCCTAAATTATAAGCTTCTAATCTTTCAGAGACTTACAAGGGAGTGAAATTTAGCCCAGTTTCAGTATTTACTAACTTTATTCTACCTTGGAGCCAGAATGGAACTAAACATCTTGGAAATAAACATCTATAGTTGTCAAATTAAAATCTGTTATTTTGTTTTGTTGTATTTTGCTTTAGGTTCCGGCCTATGCACTATTTTAGATTATTGGGTCATTTGCCATGTATGACAATATGTATGTCTTATCTTCTCAAGGAGAATGTTAGCTCCTTGACAGTAGGAACTAAGTATTACACTTCTTTGCATGCCCAAAGTGCCTTATATCACATAATACATAATAAATATTTGTTAGGTGGATGGTTGGTCAAGTAAAAAGAAAAAGTCTAATAGGCCATATTTAAGCTTAGAAATATACTACCTAATTTTTTTTCTGTCATAATAACTGTGTAAATTCAAAAAATGTTTTTTTAATTTAAACCATTGTTTTCAGACAATAAATAAATCAACCATATAATTAGGTAGGCTGAATATCACTCAGAGAGATCAACACTTTTCCTTTGATAATTCTAATAACAGCTTCAGACAAATACCAATCATAATCCATTTTAGAAAATGTTACTTTTCCCCCACGAGCAGCAAATGAAACCATCACAAATGAGCTAAATGCTTCCCTACAAAATGTTCCAGATTATATTCTTATTTTCAGCTTTGCCAATTTGTACAGTCTCAGGAAAACATCATTTTACATACCTCACAATGAAAATTATTCTCTCAGCAAAGTGCAATGTCTTTCTCACGCAGATCCATGAGAATGACTTTAATAGAAGGAAATTAAAAAGGTACTCAGGATGACTGTGAAAGAACAATTAGGGATTTCATTGACCTTCTCAGAGAAGACAGTCTTTATAATACTTGAATAGTGGTATTATTAAGTATTTCAAGTGCGAAATGTGGATAGATCTTTTTGGCAAATTAAGATGTCTCTTCAACACAAGTATGAGGCACTTCATTTAAATAATGATCTAGTAGGGTATATTGCACTTCTGTGTTGTACATTAAGAGTGTCAAATCAGGAGGAATTTTAGCCTCCTTAGGAAGGTTTGTTAATTAAAAGATTTGGAGATTGAAATGGAATATCTCCAGCTTTGGGAAAATCCTCAAAGTTAAGCCAATAAAACGTACAGCTCTTATTGTTCATCCAGAACTAATAGCCTGCTCTGGCAAGCATTTGAATGCATCTGCAGCCATACAGAAGTAGCTCCATTGAATACGCCACTTTTAGAAAGACACATGTACTATCCTTACTTGGCTGACTCCTCCTACTTACCCAGCTTTGCTAGTCTCTTCAATGATCTTTTCCCATTCCTGAACCTAAAAACAAAACAATGTTTTTGTCCCTAACTGTCCAGCTTACATAACAATGACTTGTCCAGGTCTGAAAGTAACATCATGCAAGTTAAGAGATTAATGGCCAGTTTAATAAGAATAGAAGAATTAACTGGATGTCTGTGTTAAAATTTGGTTTTCAGATTTTGACAACAATACAATAGAAGAAAATTCAGGGAGAACTTTCAATGCATTACTTTTTTTCAAGGTCTGCCATTAAAGGGCAAGTAAATCATTATGAGTGTTTCTTTGATTTTCACAATGAAGGTGTTTTTGAAATTTAATTTAGTTTTTAAAAAAATAGTTTCAATAAGCCAAAATCTTTTTTCAGTGTCATGGAAGGGATTCATGCATTGAGCAAGTCCTTACTAAATGCCTCCTAGATGCTAGAAATCAGTCATGAGGAAACCAAAGATGAACAAACCCACCCAAGCCTTTCTCCAAGGCAGATCAGTCTGGTGGTGACACAAATCCGCAAACATAAATAAAACCACCACATAGGGCAAAAGTGCTCTAACAGGTGTTGAAGTAGACTCTTCTGAGGAAGCTGAACAGGCTCCGTAGATACAGTGACTTTCTATCTAAATGAACTGTGTTTTGAAGACTTCCATAGAGTAAATCATTTATTTCTTTTGTTAGTCCCCTTTTCACATATTAAGCTTTAAAAAATTAACTGAGGTGTACTCGTCATTCTTAAAAAAGCAAAACAAAACAAAAATTCTTATTCTTGAAGCTCTTTGATCATCCCAGTTTTCGAAGAGAAAAACTGAGACCACCCTGAGTAACAGTAGGAACCTGCTGAGAAGCATACACTCATAGCTCTCAGTTCTTCATCAGACTCTCTGTCTTCCTGCTAACACAACTGGAGGACTTGATAATTAAGTCTGGCTCCTATTTCAGAACGTAGTCAACTGTCTTCTAAAGGAAAAGACCTCTATTTTTCTTATTGAAACATTAAACTTAAGAATCCTCCTGAACCCAGAACTTGGATTCTCAAATAATACCTCTAACCATATGCAGCCTTTTCCCTTTCCTTGGAGTCAGTGACTACATATTTTTCTCTTTATCATTGTGTCTTAATCAGAGATTCTCCTGGGTGTGACTTTGCTTGTGTTAGCACTGGACACACACCCAAAGCACTGGTGCCCCTGTAATGCACACATCTCCAGGGTCACTGGTTCACTCCCAATACCAGCCAACACTCCTACTGTCCTTAAAAAAGGCTCGCTTCTCAGCAATAGGAAAATAAACAACCCCATTAAAAACAAAACAAAGACCTTAATTGACACCTCACCAAAAAAAAAGATAACAGATGGCAGATAAGCATATGAAAATATCCTCTCCATCATATGTCATAAGGGAAATGCAAATTAAAACAACAATGAGCTACTACGATGTACCTATCAGACTGGCCAAAATCTGGAACACTGATAACACCAAATGCTGATAAGGATGTGGAGCAAAAGGGACGCTAATCATTGCTGGTTGGAAAGCAAACTGGTACAGTCTCCTTGGAAGACAATTCAGCAATTTCTTACAAAATTAAACAAACTTTCACCATATGATCCAGCAATTGCACTGCTTGGTATTTACCCACAGAAGTTGAAAACTTGTGTCCACACAAAAACCTGCACATAGATGTTTATAACCTCTTTATTCATAATTGCCAGAGCTTGCAAGCAACCAAGATGTCCTTCAGTTGGTGATGGAGAAACTGTGGTACATCCAGACAATGCAATATTATTCAAGTATTAAAAAGAAATGAGCTATCAATCCATGAAAAGACATGGAAACTTGGGCCAGCCGAGTGGCGCATTGGTTAAGCGCTGGTTTTGGGATGCCAGAGGCCCCGGTTCGGATCCCACATGAGGGCCAGTGACACTGCCCTCTACAGCTAACAACAGCTCCACCTGGAGCTGGGCTGTGCGAGCCCCGGTGATGGTGTGGGCTGCAGTCCCTGCTGCAGTGGGCTGCCATAGGCTACAGTGAGTGGCCCGCAGCCAGCGTGAGCGGCTGGCAGCCAAGCGTGAGCTGCCAATAGCCGCGGTGAGCGACATCCAGAGGCCAGCGACCGGTCTGCCTCATCCGGGAAGAGCGCAATGACGATACCAACAGTGAAGCAACATCCTCCGCAACTAAACTGAAGAACAAAAAGACAGCAACTTGTCTGTTCCCCTTCCCCGATTCCCCAACGCTGTTCCCCTCCACCAATTCCCCAATAAAATCTTAAAAAAAAAAAGACATGGAAACTTAAATGCATATTACTGAATAAAGAAGTCACTCTGAAAAAGTTTCATACTGTATGATTCTAAGTATATGACATTCTGAAAAGGCAAAACTATGGAGACAGTAAAAAGACCAGTAATTGCCAGGTACTGATGGGGTGGAAGGAAAAGGGATGAATAGGCAGAGCACAGAGAGTTTTTAGGGCAGTGAAAATACTCTGTATAATACCATAATGGTGTATCCATGTCATCACACAGTCATTCACTCATAGAATGTACAACACCAAGAGTGAATTCTAATGTAAACTATGAACTTTGAGTGACAACAATGTGTCAACATAGGTTCATCAATTGTAAAAATGGAGCATTCTGATGGATGATGTTGATAATGGGGAGGGGTGCTTTGCCTGGTTGGGGGGCAGGGTGAATATAGGAAATCTCTGTACCTTCCTCTTAATTTTGCTGTGAAACTAAAACTGGTTTAAAAAAGATACAGTCTTTTACCAAAGGGGGTGTCCCTATGTTCTGCTCATTCAGTCTTTTCTGTGACTGCTTCTTTTCTCACTCACACAGTTCACTTCCTTGCTGGCTTGATGTTACCCTTGGACATTGACCAGCTTCTCTAAGAAAATTCAGTGTTAACTTAGTAGCTGCTAACTGTTCTGTTAAGACCCATGTTTCTCCAAACTCGGCATGACTGACATCCCAGGGTGTCTTCTATTATGGGGCCTCATTAGGGAGACTATTGGCCTCCAAGGGGCTCAATCTAGTCATTTCCTATTTATTAGTTATATTGATTACCACCCCCAGAGGGATGAAGAAATCCTGGTTCAGATATTAACTCCACAATACAGGACAAATTTGCTCATCTGCCAGGAGCTCTTTCAAATGCTGTTGAAAAGATTAAAGAAAGGCCGGGACAACTTCAACCTTTATTTTCTGACAGACTTATTTTTTTCTACCTTCCCTGTCTGAACTATTAACAATGTTGTATATTATTTTTCAAGACAAGCATCCCAGCCAAAACAATATATATAATGAAAATTTCTTTATGAACATTTTTATTGGATTGAGCCAGGGCAAGTCCCCTGAAACCTGACTGCATGGAGCCTTGGGGCACAGAGAGTGCTGTGCGCAAGCTCTCTCCTCGCTGAGTAGACCTCCAAAGAGCCTGCACCAAGCCGTCCTGCCTCCCTGCTTTTGCAGAGACTACACAGTCAATCCTTTTATCCAGCAGATTCAATTTATAGCATTTTATTTTCCAAGGTTGGCACTATAGGAAAATCAGGCTCACCTATCAGGTCATCTGAAAAGAAGCTTATAATCCAAAGTAGTTTCCAATTGAATGAGAAAAACTGAAGTTGTGCTTTAATTTCATGACTTGGATTTCTTTGGTCATTCAGTCAACAAATATTTATTGAGTGCCAGGCACAGTGTTGAGTAACGGAAAGTGGAGCATATAAGACAGCGAATGCCTGCCTTTGTGCCATGAACTGTCTAGCCCACTGTCTCCGTTTCTGCAATCATCTCTCCATATGGTTATGGAATTAAAGGGGATGGTATTTGCTTATAAAGTCATTCATCAAATGAAAAAGGTAGTGCCATTCTATGATTACAGTAGCACTCTAGAAGGCTTAGGTTATATTAGGCAAAGTGAATTTTCCTTTATACCATTGCAATGACAATAAGTGCCTACGGAAATGGCCTCTTACCAAGTCAGTAATAACGTTTATAAAATATATTGCAGATTTTGGAAGACAGCCACTAGATGAATTGCAAAATGTAAAACGTTTCCCTATTTGCCTACCCAATTCATTTGAAAATTGAACATTAGTCCTTAAAGAAAAACAGGGAACTAGCAATTTAAACTGGGTTGCTTATTATGGGCCGCTTTAAGCGTAACTGGGCACAGAAATTATTGATGAGAAAGAATGGTAACCCTCCAGAGAACTGGGCAATCAGTGTGAAAGCACTCCACATACAGCCAGGAATTTTGAATTTCAGTCATGACCTGTGTTAACTCCTATTCATCCAAGGCAAGGGTGCAATACAGCAGAGATTTATAACTGGTGGCGTTTTATTATATCACACAATAGATTAATACCCTAGACTCATCATAATTATATGGAAAACCAACTCCAAGAGCAACAGCACCTCTCATTTATTAACACTTTGTAAGCGGGCATAAAAAGCTATATGACGAGTTTACTCGTTTCCCACATACACTTTGTAATCGGGCATAAAAAGCTATATGATGAGTTTACTCGTTTCCCACATACAATGTGTTAAGAGATCTTGATTCAAAATAACACACAGAGAGACACACACATACACACAGTCTATATGAAGCCAAATTGCCAAACATAAAGCAAGAAATTTAGTTCACTGTGCAAATATCTCTAAATTCGGTACTGTACATCCAGGTCAGAAAACATCAAGATGATTGATTTTAAAAAAAATTTTCAACCAGGTGTTTTGGCATCAAATGATTAGAATCAAAATTTCTCTGTTCCATCGCACCAAAGGAAAAGGTTGATCCAAAGGCAGTAAAGGATCAAATACATTTGGAATTACATCATGTAGAGGGACACAATGAAAGGCATGCCCTTTGCTAATAAGTAATTACTCTTTCTGTTGCATCAAGCTTATTTTACAGATTATTTTCAGAACAGATAACTGAGCTAAATCTATTGGTACATTATTGCAAGCTTCGAAGATCTACCAAATTGGTTTACAATAAAGGAGGGATTTGAGAAAAATGAGGATGTCTATCCTTTTATTTTCATGTTCTAAAATCTTTTCTTTAGTGAAATAAAAGGAACAAATGACAAATAGATATTACTCAGATAGCTAGGGGATATATTGATTTTGATCTTTTGAACGTGTTGATATATTGAATTAGCTCTTGGCATAAACCACAGACTAATTTTCGAGTTCCACTTTAGAATATTGTATTCATTGAAACTCCATCCGCTGTTAATGAAATCAGTGGAAAAACTCAATAGTAGTAGGTTACTTTTATACACAGTGCTTTCAGCAGTTCTGCACATTTAAAGTAAAATTACACAGTGGGTACAGGGGAGTATGGAGCCCCGGACATTACTGGTTACAAGCTAAGTCAGTCAGGATGAGGAAAAGGAAAGAGTAGAGGAAAGAGGGCAGGAAGAAGCCCTCAATCCCTGTCTTTTGTTTTTCTAAGTCATTGCTTTTTTTTCAGTGTGAGAAGTGAGGGGACTGTGTTTGGGTCAGAATAATGTGCTAAGCAACTGCACTAAAACAGCCCTGAGTACAAAAGCTCAACACACAATGTACTTCTCTCTCACAACAGTCTGAGAGCAGGGGTGGGGCCGGATGGGGGAAAGCCTCGCTCATAGGATTACCCAGGGCCCCAGGTTCCTTCTGTCTGTGCTCTGACTCACCGGAGTTTTGTCATAATTTGATCAGTGCTACATCCACAGTCGAGCCTTGGGGGTGGAAAGAGAGGGAGGAAAAGACAAGCAGGTGTCTTTTTATGTTTTTTTAAACAGCTGTATTTAGATATAATTTACATGCCACACAATTTACTCATTTAAAGTGTACAATTCAATGGATTTTGGCATATTACATTATCAATCTTTTAAATTGTGATAAAATGTATTGCAATAGACTGAATGGGTCACCCTAAATTTCGTATGTTGAGGCCTTAATTTCAATATGGCAGGATTTGGAGGTGGGGCTTTGGGGAGCTAATTGGATTTGGATGAGCCCATCGTGGTAACCCATAATGCAATTGGTGAGCGTATAAGGGAAGGAAGGGCCCAGAGCTCTCTTGGCCATGTAAGGACGTAGTGAGAAGGGACCTGTGAGACAAGAAGTGGGTTTGCACCAGAACCCAGCCATGCTGGCACCCTGATCTTGGACTTCCAGCTTCCAGGCCTATGAAAAATAAATGTTTGTTTAAGCCACTTCTATAGAATTTTGTCATGGCAGCCTGAACAGACTAAGACATGATACAACATAAAATTTGCCCTTTAAACCATCTTTAAGTGTACAATTCAACTGTAAAATTACATTCACAATGTTGTGCAACCATCACTACTATTTCTAAAACTTATTCATCAACAAGCGAGTTTTTTTTAAACAAGTGATATGGACATTGCCCACATCTGTTCTACTCGCCTTCCACTGATGGCAGGAAGACTTGGGAGCGAAGTCTGAGCTTGGCAGCCAGGTGCCCAACTGAAATACAGGATACTCCAGTACTGAGCAGAACGGAAGAAGGGAGAGGGAATGCCTGGGGGGAAAAGCAATTCCCACTGAAGATACTGACCTAAAACAAAATCATTGTCTTAATCCATTTGGACTGCTGTAACAAAATACCACAGACTGTGTAGCTTAAAGATAATAGAAATCTATTTCTCACAGTTCTGGAGGCTGGAAGTCCAAGATCATGGTGCCAGCAGACCCAGTGTCTGGTGAGGATCCCCTTCCTGGTTTTCAGATGGCCATCTCTTCTTTGTACCCTCACATGGAAGAGAGCAGAGAGAGGAGGCAAGCCCACCTGTCTCTTCTTACAAAGGCACTAATACCATTTGTGGGAGCTTCACCCTTACAACCTAATGGCCTCCCAAGGGTCCCATCTTCAAATACCATCATATTGGAGGTTAGTATTTCAACATGTAAATTTGGGGGAACACAAATATTCCGTCCATAACAAGATGCACTCCCCCTAATCCCCCTCCTCACCTTTCCACCCCTACACCCCCACCCTGCACCTCACGGACACATGGGTTTTCATTGTAGTTTAACTTGTTTTTCTCCTATCTAAATAAGGTTCAGAATCTTTTCATGTGTATAGGAGCCATTTGCTATCCTTTGCTAAACACTTTCTATTTATATCTTTTACCCATTTTTATAGGGTTTCTGGTTCATTTTTTAGACTTGGTGAATGTGGAGAATATTGTCCAGTTTGGTCTTTCAGATAAACTTTAGAAGTTAGACCTCAGAGTTTGTATTGCCCTATCAAATAAGATTTGACTAGTCCCTATCACCAAACTAGCCCTTTTGGAAATAATTCTTCATGTATATAAAATCACTAATTACATTTACTATAAAGAAATATCAAAAAGTGGAGACAAACTGTTCAGAAATTGGCATGGCACTTAATAAATATTTGTTGAATCAATGAATAAATAATGGGTAGATGTTTAGATGGATGAAGAATGGTGTTGCATTGGGGAAAAATAGTGTTGCTTTTCAAGTATATTTTCTCTTTGACACAAAATTAATTATCAAATTTAAATTATATCAATTGGGAAGCTTTTGACTGAGAGAAAAAGAATGCCCAACTAAAAGTGACTTTAGAACAGGAATTATTCTCTCATATAACAAGAAGCTTGGAAGGAGGCAGTTCCCGTGTTGTTAATTCAACAGCACAGTAAAGGCATCAGGGAACAGGCTCTCTCCATTCTTCTTGGATCCCTCAGTTATTGCCATTCATCCTTAGGATTGTCCACTCAGGGTTGCAGAATGACTACTGTACTTTCAGACATCACATCCTCACCAACTGCATGCAAAGGGAGGATAAAGGGAGTTTGTTCTGTAGAGTCTCTTATCACAGAAAACTTGCCCAGAACTCTTTCCCTAGCACACTTATTCATTCATCTCACCTGCTAGCTGGGTCACAGGCCCACCCCTAAACAAATCATTGGCAAAGAGATGTGGGTCCACCAGGATGGCTTTACAAAAATGATGATTAATCCACTAGGGGCTGACCCACCTTCCCTGAGCACAATGGTGCTGCTAGTCTCTGAGCGAATTTAGAGTTCTGCGTGCAAGGAAGAATGAGGGGCGAGGGCAGAGCAATGACAGGTGGGCAGATAACCAACTGTGCTCTAATTATAAAAATTTCCAGAATACCTTTCTCTCTATATATAGATATAGATATATGTAGATATATATAGATATAGGTGTGTGTGTGTGTGTGTGTGTGTGTGTAGTAGGACAGAAAAGCAATTATTTTTTAATAACTGTGGCTCTTCCACATTCTAGGAAGTGATGAAGAATTGTATTGGAAAATGATTGCTTTGTTTTAGAGAACAGTGTTATTGCTCTTCCAGTTACTTCTTGAGTAACATGGAACTGGGGACATAAGTCTACAGTAAGGGTGACTATGAGAACGGGGACTCTTCTGAGTAGGAGTGGGCCCTCCCACATAGCAGCAGCCAGGAGAGAGGGGAACACACAGAGACTCCAAGAACAGGGACTTCAGATATGGACTTTCAAGTGTTCCTTTTCTACACTGAAATGCCCTTGTCATAGGTAGCTTCCAACATTCAGTAAACTTTGTCAACTGCATCTCAGTGTCAGCTTTCTATTAGCAATACCCTGCATAAAAGTGGAGGTGCAGGATCCGGTTAGGGAGAGCAGTTTCAGAATAGCAAGTAACATCAGCCCAGAAGAGGCAAACCCAGAGAGGCTGAAAATGGATTAGCAATTTCCAGGCCTGGGGGGACTGGGGAGAAATGGAGAGTGACTTCTAATGGCTATAGGGTTTCTTTGGGGGATGATAAAAATGTTCTAAAATTACATGGTGATCATGGTGGTACAATTCTATAAATATACTAAAGGCTATTGTGCACTTCAAATGAGCAAATCTTGTGGTATATAAATTATATTTCAATACAGCTGTTTTTGTTTTATTTTTTAAAGCAATCAACACAGCAGCCAAGAGCAGGGAGTAATCAGCAGCCCTGAGTGGGCTCAGTGAATCCGCAGAAACGCTAGTAAAGATCTGTACTTTCCAGCGTTATATAAGGTAAAGGAGTAAGTGATTTAATTTGAATATTAAAAGAGAGATGGACCCAAAAGGCTGGATAGCTTGGAGATACTTGGCTATAATAACAATTAATCCCCTTTCTCTACTCAGCTGTTCATAGTGCTTCAGCTGCTCTCTGGGACTTTTAGTGCTCACAAACAGAAAACTATTCATACATATACACACATATAGGTTGTTTCTAGAAATAAACTTGTATCCTCTTCCTTTTTGGAAGACAGCAGAAAGGAATTATGGATAGAGCCTGGGTCCTCAATTAGTAGCAGAATTGACAAGCACTGGAGCTGCCTACCACAGTGCCATCACCTGTGGCTTTTTGATGTCTGATTGAATGTTTCTCATCAAGAGGTGGACTAGCATAGTAGAAAAACATGGGCACCGCAGCCACACTACTTGGATTCAAATCAGATCCCAAAGCTACAAGTTAACAGCTATGAGACCAGGGCAAGTGACCTGGCCTCTCCATATCTCAGTTTACCCCTTGCATGACTGGGATAATATTAATGCCAACCTATAAGGAAGTTGTGAGAATTACATATGATCTGAACACTTAGAGGTGCACCTAGGAGAAAGTAAGCACCAGAATAATAAACTCTGGGTATTATTATTCATAATAGTGTGCAAAACACAACATTCTTCCAGTATCCAGTGAATTTGTGAAGTATGAATGTAGGAGACATTGAGATCCAAGATGGCGGAGTGGATAAATGCTGTGCCTGTATCCTTCCGTGAACAAATTAAAATTACAACTAAATTATAGAACAAACAACTTGGAGAACCATTGGAAGTCTGGCTGAACAGAAGTTTTTTAACTATATATATAAAGAAGAAGCCAGCGGGGCGGAGACGTGGAACTGGCTAACCCCAAACCTCTTCATGGTGGTTGAGAACTGGGAGGGATATCTCGGCTGTGGAGGTTCCCCCCAGAGGAGCGAGCAACCTCAGCCCCACACCAGCCTCCCCAACCCAGGGTACTGGTGCCAGGAAGAAGAGCCCCCCATAACATTTGGCTGTGAAAATCAGGGGGGATTCTGACCAACTGGGTGGGATAGAAGGTGGCAGGAAACCCAGATGTCCTCTTAAACAGACCTCATGCAGACTCTCTCACTCCCAGGCACTTACCTTGAGGTCCAGAAGAGGAACAGTAACTTTGGAGGGGTGTCGGAGACAGGCAGGGGACAGACTAAGTTGTGTTGCCTCAGGTTGAGAGCTGGAGAACGTTTGGCATTTTCCCTATAAGGGGTCCTTCTCCTGTGCAGCTAGCAGGCGGCCACCATCTTTAACATGTTGAGTCCTCTCCCTACGCTTACAGCCACATCTGAATCTGATTGGTCTAGTGAGCCCCACAGCCCCACCCTGCTGATTCACTGAGACTCCATCCCACCCAACTCCCCCAATGCTGGAGGCACTTTCTCCAAGAGCAGCCAGCCCCACCCACATTGCATTTTCATGGAAAACTATCAGAGTCCGACAGACCCTAAGCAGGTGGCAAATAGCCTCAGTGTGCTCTGCGACTTTTGCTGAATAGCTTCAGGCTCAGCACTGGCACCAAGCCAGAATTTACATTAACCTGGTGACCACAACTCTTCCCATTCTAGTGACTCCCTGAGACCTTGCTCATCCAACTTGCATACCATACAAGACTTTATCAGGGGCTGAACCTTAAGGGAGGCAGCAAGTGGCAGCAGGCCTTGGGGTGTCCTGGCATTTTGTGGAGCTACTCCAGGCCCAATACTAGTGGCAGACGTCCTCATTTCATAGTATGGTCTCTCCCAGGCACCTCTAGGGTTAGTATAGGTGGCCAACAAATGCAGATAGCTATGTAGCATTTACCATATAGTCTCCTGCTGGTCACAGGCAGTGGGTGATCTGGGCCTGCACCAGAGCCCCTCCCAAGAGGCCCCAGAACCAACATACTTGAAGGTTGGCTTCAAACCACAGCACAGCGCCACCCAATTAGCCCCACAAGTAGCACATCCAATGGGCGGTCTGAACAGGGAGCAGAGCAGCAGAGCCTGCTGGGGCAAATGCTACTCAACTTCTATCTTTACAGAAATTGAGCACGTTTCAAAAGTCTTCAAAAGGACTGGGCACAGGATGAAGAATGACCTTCCCCCTTTCAGTTCCAGCTCCAACATGTAAAGAGCTTGGAAGTTGTTACTCCCATTCTTACAACAAGAAAAAGATAAATGATCTGAAAATCAACAACGTTTCTAGAACCCATCAGAGAACTATGGTCTCAGGGCAAAGACCCCCAACCAGAAATCCAGATTTGGTAATCCAGAAAGTTACAGTGGAGACCTCCTTACCTGAAACAGACGCCAATGGAGCTATAAATTGGCAGAAACCCTTAAACGGTCAATTTCATACATTTCTGGAGACCGAATATGGACTGTTATGAGAATGAGATACTCCTGAGGGCCAAGGTATTAGGGGGGCACCCACATTTTCAGGGGTTGACTTCCAGGAAATTTTGGCGCTCTGGCAGAGGGAGGGAATGAGTAATCATTGTGAAATATACCCAGAGAGTTCTCTACAACACAGACTTACTATCCCGGGTAAAGCCTTCCCAGAGCCTTATCCCACCCTGGGGAAAAGGCATGTTCCCCACTCTAGGACCCTCAGGCCTTCCTGTCTGATCTAAGGGGAGGGGGAAAAAAAGGCTAAGAAGCACTTGTGAAGGTCACAGCCCAGGGACAAGGACCTCTAAAAGACTGAGAAGTTAATAATAAGGTTGTAGAGCCCTTCTCCTCCCCTCCTCCCCAGCATACCCAGCAAAGCTCCAATATAAGAGCAGGTTACAGCTCAAAGAGCTGCAGTGTGTCAAAGTCCATCTAAGCAGGAGTTCTTAGCGAGCCCCAATCTTCTTGGTTCTGTTTCTCTGGAGAACTCGACCTGACACAGTGCCTCTATCAGTTTGTTGGTGACAGGAAAGAATTAATCTTTCTGCAATAAATGCAAACCAACCATTTTAAACAAAAGGGATTTCTTTTTTCAGTGTAAAACAATCATTCTGTCCATTTACCTGACAGTGTTATTAACAAAAGTATATATGCTTCATTCAACTTTGCTGCTTTTCATTAATTCTCAGCTCCACAGAGTTGCAACAGGATGTTGCCTTCTGGCATGTAGGCATGAAAACATCAATGCTTATTTTTAAAGAAGTCATTATTGCCCCAGCCATTCATTTCTAACTGCAGCCATATGAGGGCTCTAACATCTCAAATGGCTTGTAGGGGTACCTACGGAAATGATCATTGCCAGTGAAAACCAGCAAACCGGTACCAATCACAGACCACCACAATCACACTTACTTCCCAGCTGGTGGAGTTAAACTAATGGAGCTGAAACGTCATGTTTGACACTGCTTTTTGTTTGGTTTTGATTTTGAGGAAACAATATATAGGACATTACCATCTGAGAGTCTCGGGAACATCCCAGCAAGTATAAAGGTGCCCTCACGGTCAAAGTACCTCTCCTGGAGGGGCCAACAGGAAGACTTCACCTTGGTGTACTGTACTGTTACATCTCAAACTCCATATCCACTGAAGTAAGCTGTGGATGGCTTCCACACTGCAGCATGAGGCAGTATTTTATTTTCCTTTATAACAGTTTCCTTGGCTAAGAAACAAGAGTTTTGGTTGGGTTAAACTAACCCATCATGCTAACCCATCATGCTAATGCGATGGTGTGGCCCCTACAGACCAGATACTAGACACCAGGCATTGAAGGCAAACACAAGCTACACAGCAACAAGAGAACATACAGGTGTCTACAACAAATTTCAAACAACATGTCTTTTAACAGATAGACAGATACTTTATTCTGACAAATTTAAGATAGAAAAATATCATCAAGTGAATATAGGTAGCGGTTGCTCTTTGTGTAACATGGTTTGGGTTGTGCAACGAGGCTTGCAAGGGCTAGCTTAACAGGAAGGCTTCACTTCTGTTTGGGCTTCTTAATACTGAATTATATTTCAGCCATTGCATTTGCTTGAAAGAATATTGGACACGGTGAAACTGTTTTTTAAAAAGGTCATAGCATTCAGTAATAAATATTAGGAAGCAGTGAACCAAAACAACTTTTAAAATAGTTTTATAGTAATTATGAAAAGCCAACTTTAAACTTCAAGATGAAAGCTAAGTACTCCTATCTTCAAAATAGCTTTAACATTTCTTACCAATATATAATAGAATGAGAGCACTTATTTAAAAAAAGTGAAGAAGAAAAATTAAAGTAAACATGATATTTCAGATGACTATAAACGGTAAACATCAATTCGGTGTATTTACATATGTCTTTTCAAATATACTCTTTGCCCAGACGGTCATAAAAAACTGTAATTCTATCATCAAAAAATGTGCCCCTGGGTGTAATCTTTGAGCTTATTAAGTGCTGCCATTATTTCTACATTCCGTCCTTGGAGAGGGAGGTTGAGGGACTCGGTCATGCAGATATTTGGTTACATTATAATGACAGAAAAACAAATGTGCCAGGAGTCTATAGTCAAAACAGCTGCCTTACTTCGTTTAAGCACCTTCACATTCTTTTGTCTCTGTGACGCCTCAGGCAAACTCACACTAAATAATTCACACAGGTGCTAATTTTGTTGCTGTCTGTCCATTTCAGCTTCTCTCTTTGCTTCCCTTCCCCACTCCTCAAAGAATAAAATTAGGCGGCCCCTCATTAAAACATGTCATCTCTCTAACATATAAAATAAGTGTATATGTACATATATACATACATGCATTTCCTTTCAAGGACTGGGTAATTCCTCATTTTCTATCAAAGAATCCTTCTTCATATACCTGGTTCCCCTAACTAACCTCCATACTTCGAGGTAGGCATCCTTTAATGACTTCTTGCTTGCTTCTTCAGGGCTGCCTGAGGTCGGCCAGCTCCTAGCCACCAGCGGGGCTCCTCTGAGGCTGCCTCTCGCCTCTTGCCCCCTTTTTTGAGTGGAGCCAGCTGCTACCTTCCCACCTTCTGACCCGCCTTTTCCACCCTCCGCCTGCATCTCCTCCATGACGAACGGCAGCTGGTCTCCACTTGGCTGCGCCTCCTCTCCCCCTGGCTGCGTCTGCAGGTCCTCGTAGTTGCTCTGCTTTCTGGTCTCCAAGAATTTGGCCACACAGTAAATGATGGAGCCCAGGGTGTTCACCACCACGCCGGCAATGAATAGAGACGTGGGCTCTACGTCGCTGAAGGCCACCATCCCCACGGTGATGGTGGCGATGCTCTTCACCACGCCCACGAAGCTAGTGGTCACCGCCGAGTTGATGTAGGTGCAGTGCAGCGTGGTGAAGTTCATGGCGCAGCCGATCAGGATGCAGGCCATGAAGATGCAGACCATGGTCGGGTCCTTCCAGCCAGGGAAGGCCCAGGCGTGGATGGAGTCCGTGCTGGCGAAGGAGAGGATGATCAGCAGCGGGGTGGCGGAGACGGCGATGACATACTGCGCAGTGAGCGGGCCGTGCTCCGTGTCCGCGCTCGCCTTCTGTATGAGTACCAGGTAGGCGGCGTGCACCAGCACCGCCAGCACGCCGCTTACGTACCCCATGGGGTCGCCGGTCAGGTCGCCGGCTCCTGGAGCGCAGGGGGATCGCGGAGCCAGGACAGGAAGGAAAAAGAGAGGACACCAGGTTGACGCGGGTGGGTATCCACTAGGACAAAGCGTCGGGTTGGAAAGCAGACGGGGTTCCTGCCCCAGCTCTGCCCACGGGTATAAATGGGAACGCCAAGCTCAGTCAATGCCCAGTGCGAGGCAAGAGAAGAGGGGCCTTCCCTGCCACATCCCCGGGGCACCTAGGCTACCTCTGTCCGCGACAGACCCCGGAGAGAGCTCAGATACCCTCGGGGTAGGGGAGGTGGCTCCCCGGAACTGGCACGGCGCTTGGTACCCTCGCCCCCGCCTTGGGGCGCCAGATAGGAGAGAGCGCGCAGCCTGGGGCGTCTAACCCGGAGGGCTGGGCGCGGGACGAAGAACGACCCCCAAATGAAGGTTTCCGGCTCTCGCCGGCTGCCATCTCGCTCAGTGGGCCGAACCCGGCCCGCAAGTGGGTCTCCGGACGGGGCTTCCCACCCCCTCTGCCTCGCGCCCGCGTCCGCCGCGCCGCGCCGCGCCGCTGGAGACCTAAAAGTAGCCCCGGGGCCTAAACGTCCCCTCCATAAGCCTCCCTCCCCCACTCCAGCCCTGCGTGACCTAAGGAAGTTCACGGCCCCCATCCTTCAGGCTTGGTCTGGGGACACCAGCTCCCAGACTCAGGATGCTCTCCCACCCTTCCCAGAGGAAGGAAAGGATGAGGTGGGGAGGCAGGGTGGCGGGCAGGAGGATACGCGGTGAGGCAGGGGCGGGGGTCGAAAACCAGGACGGGAAGGGGGGGGTGCTCTGAAGGAGGAGGCCCGCGCAGTGGGCAAGGCTCCTCCGGGCCTCAGAAGTCGCGTTTTCGAGCCGAGAGACCACGTTGAAAGGTCTCTGGCTCTCGCTGTCTCAGTCTCCCTATCTGGAAGTGAGGGCGTTGCACTAGTGATCCCCCACGGCCTCTGCCCCGTGGGCTGGAGGGGGCTGGGGGTCGGCGCGGGTCCCGCTCACCTGCCAGGGCAGCGCCGCAGGTGGTGATGAGCACGGCGGCGAGCACCCCTGGCGAGGGCGCGCCGTTCTTGAGCACTAGGACTCCAATGAGCATGGTGACCAGGGGCAGGCAGCGCTTGAAGACCACGTACATGGGCAGGCTGAGGCCGCGTAGGGACCAGAGCGTGAGGCTGGACTGCAGCGTGGAGAGCACTGCGACCCCGGCGAATGAGCGCGCCAGGCTCAGGCCAAAGGGGGGCACCGCGATGAGCCCGAGGCGCCGCAGCAGCTCCAGGCTCAGCGCCGCGGTCGAGCTGGTCAAGCACTGCACCAGGGTCAGGAAGGAGAACTGGTAGCGGCTGATGAGGAACTTGAGCAGGATGTTGAGGGAGCCCGAGAAGACTCCGTGCGCGATGGCCACCGAGATGCCCAGCAGGCGGCCCCTGCACAGCTGCCGCATCTCGCCGGCCCCGCTGCACCCTGCGGTGGCAGAGCTCCGGGACCTGCGGGGAGGAGAGCGGGGAGGAGAGACGGGAGGAGCAGAGCGAGGGCGGCGGGGGTGCCGGGCCAACGCCGCGGCGAAGGGCAGGGGGCGCCGGCTCAGCTGCGGAGGGTAGCTCCAGCCAGGCGTCCTAGAGGCTCGGCGACTCCGCGTCCGACTGCCCCGCAGCTCCCGGGAGGCAGTGACGGGGGCGGAGGACTCCGAAAAGTGGCAGGAGTGGGGGGCTGGTCTGAGAGGAGTGGCGGGAATCCTGGCGACATCAATTTGTTAGTAGGTGACGAGCTGCGGAGGGCTGCGTCCCGCGCGGCTTCGCTGTCGGGCAGGACTCTGGGCTGGGAGCCCCCGCAGCTGCCGCCAGCGGGACGGGACCCGCGCCCCTCCGGCACCCAGCGCCCCCCCGTCTGCGCCCGCAGTGCCAGCTGCTCCGGCTTGCCCCCTCTTCCCAGTTCTGAGTCAAGGGACGCCGGTTGAGCGATCCCGGGCACAGCTCAAGATTTTAGAAACAACAGCGCCCCACGGCCAGGCACCGTTTATTAGCCGCAACAAGTGACATCGCCTCAGCCCCCCTTTCGCCCACGCTGCAGTGGCTTTGCCGCCCACGGTCCCTCCCGGCGCAGCCGTGGGACCTCGTCCTGCTGCCGGCCAGGGAAAGGAAACACGTCGGCACCCGCGGGCTGCGCGGAGTTCCCTGATGCTCCAGATTCGGGAGCCGACGTCCGGACACTGCAGGCACCCGCAGCCCCACGACGCCGCCCGGGCGTGCTTTGGAGTTCCAAGTCTGGCCCCTTCCCGCCCCGGGCACCGCGCAGCCAGTCCGCGGGCCTTCCCGGGACAGACCTGGAATTACGCGCGTGGCTCTGGGGGCGTTCCCGGGGGGCGCAGTGGCCTTGTTGGACTGCGGAGCCTGGGGACAGAGGCAGGGGCACGTGTTCTAAGTGAGGCAAAGATGTGAAATAAGCAAAAGAGCAGAAACTAAGTCTCCGGATTGAATAGCCATTAATGGTTCAGGAGGAGCTCCGGGGCGACCGTGCCCCGGGAGTGGGCGGGGAGCTACTGGCCGCCCCGGGGATTGGGGAGGGGGTGGAGACAGGGAAGGGAGGGCGTGGCGGGGGCAGGAACCGGACCGAGCCGGAGCCGAGACCAACCGAAGGCAGCCTGCGAGGCGGTGGTGGGTCCCTTTGGCAAACGGGACAACCCCGACCTCCCACCTTCAGGGCCAGGGTACTTCTGCCCCCGCAGGACTTGTGAACTATTTACTTCCCATTTGGGGCTAAGAGAAAAAGGAAATTCTTATTTTTTTCCAGGTGCAAGACTTTGTGACACTTCGATCTGAATCTCATTCCCAGGAAAGTAAAGACCGGACGGGTAAATTTAGCACTAGCGGAGGAGTTCGCTCAGCCGAGGTCACCGCTAAGAGCCAGAAACGGTTTAGTTTTCTTGCTACTTAAAAGGGATGGACTTGGCCAGGGTTTGGTCGCGAGGGACAGAGCTCCGCCTCGCTGCGCTCCACCTCTCCTTTCCTTCACTTCTCTTATCCAGCCACCCCCACTGGGATCCCAACCTCCTAACCTTTAAAAGCTGCACCGCATTGCCCTCGTACACACGATCCATGTCTCTGGTTCTTTTGTTTTCTCCTCCATGTTTCCACCTCTGTGCGGAAAGTGACACATCCAGCCCAGATGTTGAAGCGGCGATTGTTACCGCAGCAGAAAAACAAGAATTTACATCTGGGCTTGGCAGAATCACTGCAGTCCTTCATCTGGACCCGCTTTGTATGTACTGGGAGCTCACTTTGGTGAGCTCTGTCTCAACCAAACCTCCAGCTCCTGTGCCGAGCGCCTGGTAGGGGACCTACCTGCCAGGTGGGCACTCAAGAAAATGTTTGCGAATGGTCACTATGCCAACTTTCCAGGAACAACACTGGAAAGCATTATACTAAAACCCGTGCTTCCGGTGCCCTAGGGGAACTCCGTGTTTGCAGCTAAAAGCTATGGTTACAAGCTACTGGCTATTTCAATGACCCAGTTTTTCAAGTGTTGATGTTCTTTAGGAAATGAGATTTTAAGCAACAGTTCAAATGATGTGTATGTGTGTGGTATAAGCATGTAATCAAAGTAGTCTCACATTTAAAAAAAACAACTATGAAAATTAACTTTTTAAAGCCATCATCAGCACATAACAGATTCCTGCTTCTGAGGACCACTCCAGTTAAAGGATGGTTGCTTTAAGCCATCTTAAGTGAATATACTAAAGAATTGTCTGCACAGACCTAATTTTGGATGATTCATTTCTGCCAGCAATTATAATTGCTTCCATTTGTGATATGAACATTAGGTAAAAGATTTGGGGCTGATTCAGCTATTTCACTCTTCTCATTTAGGCAAAAATATTTAGCTTAATATTTGAAACATACATTGGCATGAAACAGACTACATTTTCTCTGGATTATTGCATATGATTCTTTTCCATTAGGGCTTTCATTTTTTAAAAACATTAATACTATTTCCCACATCAGTTACTAGATAATCTCGCAAAGAAAAATGGGAAAAATATGAATAGTGTTTAGCAATGTTAATTGAACAAGAATGTAGATCTAAAGGTCCAAAAGCTATTTGACCTGCTGGTATCAAGATATCAAGGGTCCAGACTCAAGCTCAATTATCTATGGAACTACTCAGGAAATATCGATGCAATTCATTCAACAAACATACAGAGCAAGTATTTTGTGCCAGGCAGTGTGTTTGCCACAGAGGTTTCAATGATGAGCACTCATCTTAGTCCTTAGGATTCACAGATGGAGGTGAAGCAACACAGTGACCCTCACGCAACAGTAGGGTCTTGTGGCAGAAACAGGGAAGCACCAAAGAGGGCAATAAAATCGGCTTGATAGGGGTATCAGAGAAGGCTTCCTGCAGAAGGAAATATGGTCTTATTTCATTATTTTCAATTGTAAAAGTAACACAGGCTCATTATAGTACATGAAAGGAAAACAAAGAAGTGAATGTGCTATCTAAAATATCCCCCACCACCACCACCACCAATCCCACTACACAGAACTGGCTACTGTAAAGAGTTTGGTGTGAACCTTTCAGTTTTTCTTGTATATATATTTATGCAGACGTAATCCCCCCCTTTAAAAACATAATATAATTAAGATATCATACACATTTGTCTATAATTGGCTATTTTTAAAAGCATATTGTGGTAACCAGCCTCCAAGACAGTCCCCAAAGATGTCCCAATTCCTCACTGTAGTCACATCCTTGGTTAACCTTCCCACTTACACCAGGGTTGGTCTGTGTGACCAATAGAACACAGAAACGATGGTGTTACTTCTGAGATTAGGTTGTAAAAGACGGAGGCTTCCATCTTGGCTCCTCTTTTTCTTGTATCACTCAATCTGGGAAAAGCCGGGTGCCATGTTTTGGGACATTCAGACAACCTATGAAGGGTCCCACATGGTATTTATCTGAGACCTGTGAACAATCTTGTGAGTGACTTTGGAAGCTGATACTTTTGCCCCAGTTGAGCTTCAGATGTCTGTAGACCCAGGTGACGGCTTATCTGCAATGTGATGAGAAAACCTGAGCCAGAATAACTCAGCTAAGCCACACCTAGATTCCTGACCTATAGAAACTGTAAGATAAATAAATGTCTGTTGCTTTACGTTGCTAAATTTGGAAGTGATTTGTTATATAGAAATAGATAACAAACATACATATTTATAGCAATGCATTTTTCCAAGTTAGGACACAAAGTTCCAGCTTATTCTTTTGAATGACTGTTCTAGTGATTCTGAAGAGCTCTTTATAAATTCTCGACATTAAACCATTTGTTACATATGTTGCAAATACATCCTTCCAAAAATGTCTTTTTTTAGCTTTGCTAATGGTATGTTTTACTATTTTAATTTTTGTATGCCATCAATCTTATTCTTTAGTCATTTCACGTGACTTTCAACTGATGGGCAAAAATTTGCCTAGCCATGAGCAGGGCAATTCAGTCCCATGGACTAGCTTGAGCAAAGCGAAAATGCAGACCTACGTTGTTTCCACCCGGAGTTTGTGAGCATGCCAGAGTTGCTGGAGCACGAAGTGAGTACCAATGTGGAGGGAAGCAACGTGCAGAGAGAGGCAGGGGCTCGTCCAGAAAGACCTTGGCTGCCTGGTTAGCGAGACTGAATTTTTCCTGTAGGCAATCCTATGAGCAGAGAAAGGTTTGACACTGAAATTGATGTAATCAGATTGCATTTTAGATCCATCTCCGGCAGCTGTGTTGAGAAGGATGGCTCTGAGGACACAGAACGAGAAACAGACACATCCCTTAGGAAGCGGCTGTGATTGTCCGGAGAAAAGCTAATGATGGCGTGAACTGGGGCAGTGGTGGTTGGATGGAGGGGAAGAGACAGAATGAAGAAGTATTTAAGGGATAAAAGGGACAGGGCTTAGTGACCTATTTCATGTGTCTTGGAGTGGAGAGGTAGGAAAAAGGGAAGGAACAAGGATGGCATTTAGGTCTTTAACTTGAGCGCCTGGGTGGATAGTATTGGAAACAAATGAAAAAGCATGTGCAGGAGGAGCTGGTTTAGTGAGCTAGACGAGCTTGGTTAGAAGAAAACAAGTGCAAAGGCTGATGGGAGACCCAGGTGGGGAAGGCAGGGGACATAGACTGGAGAATATTCAGTAAATGTATGGAAGTCAAAAAAACATTTACTGGATTATCTCACCCTAGAAGAGTCTGCTAAGTAAATTAATTGAGTTTATTTTGGGAAGAGCCAAATCATAGCTAAGATATACAGTTAAAAAGTACCCAAAAGGGGGCCGGCCGAGTGGCGCGGTGTTTAAGCGCTGGCTTGGGAAGCCAGTGGCCCCAGTTCAGTCCCACGTGTGAGGGCCAGTGACACTGCCCTCAAAAAAAAAAAAAAAAAAAAGTACCCAAAAGGGGGTGCTATATCTCGGTAGGGTAACTCCAGACCCAGGGTCAGCTTCTTAGCTCTTTAGCCTTGGAAACTTAATTTTGTCCGTTCTCTTAGGAATGATCAGGAGCTAATCACCAGAGAGTTCCACATCTTTACTATTTCTCAGTGGGCTGATTTCTGTTACTGTGAGGAAAAGGAGGCCATGTGGCAGGACCATGCATTTGGATCCAGTCATAGCAGATTTCACATTCCAGCTCCACACTTCCTGGGTATTATGACTCCTGAGAGCCTTTACTTCCTTGTGGGGAAAACCTGGAGGGCTTCCTTGCAGGGATGGTATAAAGGTTAACAGGGGTAACGTATAGAAAGCATTTCACATAGTGCCCAGATCACAGATGCTCAGTGACCTGCATTCCCCTTTCCTGCGTTCATTCTGTAATGCTGTGCTGTCACTGCAGGGGCAGGAGGAGCTTGGGAAGGCAGACAGGCTGAAAGCTAACAATTCAGTAGCCAGCAGATAAATGCTGACTTTCTGAGCATTTGGGAAATGACAGCTTGTCCTCCTAAAATTCAGAGAGGCTGCTTGGCTTGTGAACTACTAAGAATTCAAAAATCTTGTACATTCTTTCAGGAGAGAGTCCAGCTCCTTTCCTTCTAGTTTTCCAATCCTAGCTCCAAGGAATCCACTGGATAAATGTTTACCCACCCACACGCATTTATATTGAGAGGCTCCAAGGACCCGAGTTAAGTACTATGGAGTGATATAAGCATCTCTAACATCCCCAAAATAGAGGGAAGAAACAGAGCTTAATTTTTAAACCACAAATAATTGTCTCAAAAGATACATGTCGATTATTTTAATAAAATATCTTGCTTTCTAAAAGGAAAGTAAGTAATTGCGTTTAATGTTAAGTATGATCTGGGTTGGGTATTCTTAAAGGCCTATTATAAATTCTGCTGATATGGAGAACACCCACTGTGAAGCTGCTTTTATTGCACTGCACTTAGTGTGATGGCATTAGTTCTTCGGGAGGGAAGCAAGAAACAGCAGCTCCATGAACCTCGTCATCGGGACAGCTCTAAGGATGTGTTTGAGCTCCTAGTTCCTGACAATATGTTCATGTTAAGCAGTGTCCTCTTTATGGGGCCTCGCGAAAACAATGAGTATTGATTGGCTTAAGCACTAAAAAAAAAAAAAAATTGTACTTTCCCTGAGACCATTCATTCAACACATATTTACTGGGCACCTTCCCTGAGCTGGGCACGATGCTAGGCCAAGTCTGGGACAAAGTCCTGGCCCTCAGGCCTTGGGCACTAAATGGTACCAGGCTTCCCATTCATATGCCAGGAGCAACTTTCTAGGACTCTGAGTCATATATTTTCAAGTCCTACTTGTGGCTCCACTTTATGTCTCCTTTTGTTCTTTTATGCAGTCTTGTTTTTTGTATTTTGTAAGCTGTCTTAATTATTTTGTGGAATAAGTAAACAAAGAAATATGTACATTGGACAACTTATATATATTTTAATGTATTTTTGTTGTGATTACTACAAGTATATTTTACTCTTTAAAAATTCCCAAAAACTTGTTAAAATTTAATGACAAATTTAGCTATTGATGACTCATTTTAATATTATATAAAAGTATAAATGTTATGCAATGTTGTTTGTTTTACTAATTTTTCCCTTTTAACCTACTTTTTTAGAGGTTATCAACACCTAGAGATTTTTCAAGGAGACTTAGAGAGGTAGTGAAGAGGGTTTATACCATTATGTAGGGCTAGTTTCAAGGACAGTTGTTTGAAACATTAGTAGGACCTAAGAATTTTTGATCAGTGACCAGCTTTTCTTTTTTCTATTTTTTTCTTTTTTCATTTTTTTATTAGTTTCATGTGTACAACACAGTGCAATAGTTATACTCTTTACCCCCCAAAGTGACAACCTCCCTCCCCCAGTTTGCCACCCCACTCCCCCCATATCATACATATCTATTACAATTCTTTTTTTTTTAAACTATGATAGTAGAGAAGTAGGAAGAGAGAAATATAGGGTCATATGTACAATATCTAAAAAGATTGAATAACTGTAAAAAAAAAAAAGTAAGCTCTTAACTCATAGTATTCCATGCTCTTAATGCATGACGCCATCCTGGAGAGAATCAGTCAGTCTATGTGTTAAACACATAGAAGGTGCTCAATAAATAACTGCTGAAAAAGTAAACCTATATTAGAGCCCTGTTCCTGAACCATAGATATAGCTACATTATATATAGCATTGTATTCATATATACACTGTATTAGAAAAAGCAATCTTGCTGGGGATGTCACAAAATGATAAATGATCAAGAGATGCAGTTTATTTTGATTTTTATCAACAGCAGTGATTATATTTTACATCAAAAATTACAAATTACAAATGAAATATATCACTATCAATATAATCTATGATCTCCTATGTTTTAATCCATTTTATAATACAGAGGTTACATTTTCATAGACAGTGTAAGATATACCATAACATCAATTACTCTGTAGGATTTTAAGAAATATGGCTATGTACCACACTTATGATGAGCCCAAGTCTGTATCAGCTGCCTCACAACCAGTCCAGGGTAAACTTTTAAAGTTTGAAACCTGAATGGCATATAAAAGCATAATGACTATATTATCAGTAGTTAATTTATTTCCTGTTAAGTAGTTCTTCAATCAATATTCTTTGTTTCTGACCAGATTAGTGTGTTTCAATCAGGCATAGTAAGACAAACAGGATCATATATCTTTATCGTTTCATCCCAAGCACAGTCAGCCACCTAGAAAACAAAAAGAAGTAAGAGGAAACGTAATATACAGCTATTCAAAAATGGCAGCAAAAGCCTAGGTCACTTAGAGTGTAACAGATCATCCACTAGTAAACATATCTGTAAATAGGAAGAAAAGAGGGATGCATTTTTCATAAAAGGTCTATTTTAGGAAATAGTAGATCTTTTTAAGATCTACTTCAGGGACTGTTTCCAATTGACTGGAGTTGCCTGTAAGGATTTCCTCATCCCGCACCGCCCCAACCCAGAGCTATATAATTCCCTATACTTCCTCAGAGAAATGTTGGAAAGATGCATTCCTAAACTGTGAACCAAGGCACTGTGTTCGGTATTGTGGGGATGGAGCCAAGATAAAGAACAGCAGCTCTTGACTTCAAAGAATGGCTCCTTCAAGACTGAAAATGGAAAGTTATCTAACAGACTATTCTAGGAGGGACTGTTTGAATCCAGCTGGAGCAGTGTCAGATGACTTCACAAATGCCATGGCATTCATACGGGGTCTCTTTAGGGGCAGACATGAGAGACAGAGGCATTCAGTCTAAGAAGCCATATTCAGACACGAAGTGATGGAAGTCCATGGTGCTCAGGAACTACGTGTTAAAAACTGGTGAGTGTAGCAATGTCTCACTACGTGTTAAAAACTGGTGAGTGTAGCAATGTCTCAGGGTATAAGACTAATATATAAAATCAATTGTATTTCTATAGACTAGCAGGAAACATGTTTTTAAATAAAAAATTTAAAATCCATTTACAACAGCATCAAATAACAAAATAGTCAGTAACACATTTAACAAAAGACATGCAAAATATCCACACTAAAAACTAAAACATCACTGAGTGAAATGAAATTTCACTAATTAATGAGGAAATATACCATGCTCATGGGTACAATATTGTTAAGAAATCAATTCTCCCCCAGAATAATTTGCAACTCATAATCCTAGCAGGCTTTTTAATAACAATGGACAAGGTGATTTTTGACGTTTATGTGGAAATGTAGAGGACCTAGAACAGCTGACAGAATCTTGAAAAAGAATAAGCAAGTTGTACTAATACTACCTGATTCAAGACTTACCATGAAACTATAGTAATTAAGACAGTGCAATACTGATATAAAGACACATAAAATCAAAGGAATAGAACAGAGTTCAGGAATAGACCCCACATTTGGACAACTGTATTTTCAACAAATGTATCAAAACAATTCAATAGGGGGAAAAGTGTCTTCAAAATGGTGCTAGAATTGGATATCCATATGGAAAGAAAAAGGAACTCAACTCCAACTTCACACCATAAACAGAAATTAATTTGAGGTAGATGGACCATAGTCCTAAAGATATAAAGCTTTTAGAAGAAAACATATACAATATATTCTTAATCTGAAGTTATGTAAAGATTTCTTAGAGAAGACACAGAAATCTATAACCATAAAAGTTTGGTAATTTAGACTTAGTCCAAAATAAAACTTGCTCATCAAAAGACACTGGTAAGAAAATGAATAGGCAAGCCACAGAGTAGGAGAAAAATATACATCTGACAAAGAACTTGTATCCAGAATATATAAAGATCTATAACTCAATAATCAAAAGACAATCCAATTAGAAACGGACAAAAGACTTTATTAAAAGACAAAAAGAAAGGTATATGAATGACCAGTAAGCACGTGAAAGAAATGTTCAACACCATGAGGCATCAGGGACTGCAAATAAAAACCATAATGAGATACCACTACATACTCACGAGAGTGACTAGAATTAAAGATGGACACTATCAAATGTTCACAAGGATGTGGAGCGGCTATACCGCTCATACACAGCTGGTACAACTACTCTGGAAAACTAGCGTTTCTCTTAAGGTTAAACATATACCTATCTTTAGACCCAGTAATTCCAGTCCTAGAAAGCTTACTCAACAGAATTGAAAACATGTTTATGATACAGGATATACAAGAATGTTCACAGCAACTTCATTCACGATTGCACAAAATTAGAAACAGCCTGTAGTGTTAAGCCCTGACAGGTGGCTTTTCTTTGGGTGATGCAAGTGCCTGACAAGCTTTGATTGATGAGGCATCCACTTCAAAGAGGCATCTGCTTCAATGAAGGCCACCTCCATTAAACACAGGCCAGCCACAAGATTAGGTATGTGTGCCCCCTGACGTGCCTTATCCACTCTGGGTCCTGCAAGCAATAAATGCTTTTTTCCTTCCAAGCTTCCTAATGGATATTGCTGAAAGGCAATACTTAAAATCATACTTGATATGATACTGTGATCATACTTAAAAACCACAAGGGTCGGTCAGGTCATAACACTAGTTTAGAAAGGGGAGATGTCTGTGGGAGGCTCACCGGGGCTCAGGTGAGTGGCCCCCAGACCTTTAAAGCCATCACATTACAATTCATAGGCTGAGAATGGCACAAAACACAACCAAAATGTCCTTGACAAAAGAATGGATAACAAATTGTAATAAATGCGCACAACAGAATGCTGCCAAGCAGCACAATGAAGGGACTGATAAGCTCAACAACATGGATGAATCTCACATATAATACGCTGAGCCAAAGGAGCCAGAAACAAGAGTATATACAGGAGATTCCATTATGTAAGTTCCAAAACAGGCAAAACTAATCTAAGGTAAACAAAAAAAAAAAAAAAAAAAAAAAGAAAATTGGGACAATGTATGTATATATACAAGTATGTATGTATGTATGTGTGTATGTATGTATATTTCCAGCTGGAGGGAGGGAGAGACTGGAAAGGGATAAAAGGGAATTTTGGAAGCAGATGCAAATGTTTGTATTGGGATAGGATATAGATTACACAGGTGTATCTGTGAAAAACATATCTAAGATTTGTACATTTCAACGGGTGTAAATTTTACCTAAAAATAGTAAGAAAAATAATGACAATAATAATAATTGAATGAGGGATGGGAAGTGAGTAGAGGAATACATAAAACAAGAAGGTTGATAATTATTGAAGCTGTTCATGTTTACTTTTATACATTTGAAATTAACCCCAATAAAAAAAGAAGAAAAGAATGTAGATAGTAACATTAAAGAGGAAGTAGCAAGATAGTGATTTTGACCAAAGCCATCTGCACTCTATTTTTTACTTTTTACTGGTTATAAAGGCTAAAGGTTACACAAGGGCACCTGCAAACTTGGTTAAAGTCTAATTACCTGGCTGTCACTGACTGTGAATACAAGAACCACTCAAATTAATTAGAACATATTAACTCCTTATCATTCACCAATAATATTTTAGATCAGACTCCAGGCTACATAGAACAGTACAGACCTTCCAGTCAAACTTTTCAAAATTAAATTTATTAACAATGGCTAATAATATTATATAAATTTCAGGTGTACAACATTATATTTGGACATCTGCATACTCTTTTGATTGCTCAACACCCCAAGTCTAGTTTCCTTCTGTTACCATATATCTGACCCTCTTTATCCACTTTGCCTTTCCCTGAACCCTTATCCCCCTCTGGTAATTTAAGCGTTAAAAACCAGACTGTTCAAGGGTTGGGTGCTACCTACTTCTTCATTTCTAATTGCACCAGGCTCCTGCTCAAATCCATGCCTCATCTTGTGCATGCCTCTGTGCTTTTGCTTTTACTGAGCCCTTCCACTGAATAACCTCTCTTCCCCGTCCCTTCCCTCTGCCTCTCACGGTGTTCTGCCTGGAGATGACAGCTCTCCTCTGAAGAGGCAGTTTAAGCATCCCTTTGTCTATGAAGTTTTCATACTACCTATAATATTCAGCTGTACTTATTTACCAGCATGTGTGTCTCAGCTCTTTGAGGGTACGGACCATGTCTTGCTATATACAACATAACAATGACTCAATAAATATTAGCTCAAAGAATCTATTTTATAGATTAAGGCTGCAGAGATTAACATTTTCTCATGTTCACACTACACTAGCAGAGCTGGACCAGAACCTAAATTTGTTGAGTCTGTCCCCTAAAAATAGTGCCTCATAAAAGCCAAACTAATATTCATTATTTGCCTGATCCTTCAGTTATAGATTTTTGGGGCACAAAGATTATATTAACTTACCCTTGTCTTATCTATGTATATTTTTCTAAGTGCTAGGCCTTTCGTATATTCAGTGTCAACAATTATGAAGAAGAGAATCAGGGAAGTAAGACTTAGATTTCTAATATAAGGTATCCATAAAATTATGTTTCTAAATCCTTATTCAGCACTCTTAAAACCAGCTTCTTATTTACACAGAACTTATAATAACTAACAAATGTCAAGGTCACTGAATCGACAAATGTCCATAAATCTATACTTACATTAATTGGTGCTACAAGCAAGACCTAAAACTGTAATGATTCAGAATGTGAACAGAGTGATTCAAATGAATGCAAATATTTCTCCATTAACTAATTAAACTACATCAACTGGTACAAGTTTTTAAAAGTTTACAATAATAATAAGAAAAAAGAGGGGCCCACTTCTGCCAGGTAGGCACTGGAGAGTCTACCTGGTAAGGAAAGATGTCTGTGTGGTCCCTAGGGGTGGACCGAGGGCTGTCATTAATTACCATCATACCCCAATGGCCTCTGGGGCAATGCTTCCCACTTCATTCTATGACAGAGTAAACACGGGGCTCTTTTTAAATGTTTCCTACTGTGTATCTGAGGGCAGGCTGAAAGGCATTAAAAAAAATAAAATTAGGGATTGACAAAAAGGCCCCAAAAAATAAATAAGTGAACTACATAAAAATAGCCTGTCTTAAAGCATGAGATCCATTCATTCTTTAGAGAGGAATCTTTCTTAGCGCCCATTCAGCTTCTTCTTGACAGAAGCCGTCTTTCCCTCCCATCCCCAGGAAGGCACTCCGGACCATGAAGGCTCCTTCAAGGCCAGTGTCAGGATAGAGAACGAGAAGCCGATAATAGGGTATCTCCTTTCTCATCTGCTGGAGATCTTCTTTCTCAGTTTCAGTCTCCTATATGGGGACTCACTTCTTTGCCCATTACCTTGCTGTCAGAAAAAACTGTAAAAGATTGCCATCAGCAGAAAAGATTGCTGGATGTTCTTTCAGCGGAATGCTGGCATTGTCCTAGGGTCCCACTGGGGTTACCTGATTCTATAGGGGTCTATGCCTTTCACTGTCTCTGACTGGATTATTTTACAACTCTGAAAGTTATAGAAAACTGATAGTAATCAAATGATTCTCATCCATTAAAGTTGCAAATGAATGTTGTCCTGTGGAGATGCAATTGATGTCGCTGCCGCGCTGCTCCCCAAGAGATGATTCCAAACACTGCATTTTACTGCCCTGTGGATACTGACCACTTTTGTATCTATTACTAAATTCATTTCAGCATTCATTGTCTACCTATGTGTCTGATCTTTGGTTCATTTGAGCTAATTGTAAAATCTTTCATTGAGTTACATAAAATCTTTGACACATGTTCATGCTGTACTTGTATGGGAGGCATGACTGCTATTTTGATAATTATCCTTTAACATGGCCACATACAGGGATGTCGCTTATTGGCCTCGACAGGGTAACAATTATTTCTACAGAACGTAATAACCCTTGCTTTTTCATAGGAGATAACACAGTCACAGAAAAGCCATTCCATTAAAGGCACAAATATGAAACGGGGAGAAGGGGGAACACAATTACACTGGAAAAAGAGACTAAGATTAATTGCCAAAATTGGGCATGAAATTGAGCCCTGTACCTCCTGGCAGCAAAGGCGAAAAAGGCAAACAATAATATAAGATACATGCAAATCTCACGATCAATCTAGTACTTGATCAGAGGAAATACAGTGTTTCCTAGCAGTTGACTATAAGAGAAATATAAAATATCCTTCCATTAGTACAACCATTCAATGCCAAAAGAGTGGTTTTACAAGAGAAACAAAGTCATGCTTAATATGGCTGTTTTTTAAATTAACAGCTCAACCTTCACATAAGCCCAAAACATATTATTAACTATATAGTTTCCTGCAGGCATGTCTATAGGGCAGTTCTCAAGGTTTGCTGTGCATTAGAATCACCTGGAGGGCTTGTTCAGACACAGGTGGCTGGTCCCCATCCTCAGAGCAGTGGTTCTCAGAGTGGGGTCCTGGGCTCAGCTTCACTGCTGTCACCTAGAGCTGATCTACAGCCTGGGGTCTTTAAACCCAGGTCCACAGGTGGACTTCAGAAAGTCCATAAACGCAACATTGTTGGAGGAGGGGAAAGAAACTCAGTAATTTCCTTCAGATTCTCAACCCCTGACTCCAAAAAGTTAACCCAGAGCACTCTCCAGCTGGACCTTATAATCACCTAGGGGACATTCTAAGATGCAGCCAGAATTGAGAGCCTCTGCTGTATATCAATTTTCTTACCTGGGCTTTTGTCATGTGCCCTAACCTGCAGTGGGAGTGCTTTATAAGCAGGAATTTTTTTATGTTGACTAAAAAGGATTTGAATATTCTTAAGGAAAAATTCCTTTCTTGAAGAGAAAGAAGACATTAATTTGCCACTAATATAATAAAAAACACTTTGTGCCGTGGCCGGTCAAGTGGTGCATTGGTTAAGAGATGGCTTGGGATGCCAGCGGCCCGGGTTTGGATCCCACATATGAGGGCCAGTGACACTGCCCTCTACAGCTAAGAATAGCTCCACCTGGAGCTGGGCTGTGAGCCCCGGTGATGGTGTAGGCTGCAGCACCTGCTGCAGTGGGCTGCCATAGGCTACAGTGAGTGGCCAGCAGCCAGTGTGAGCAGCCGGCAGCCAGTGTGAGCTGCCAATAGCCACGGTGAGCGACCATCCAGAGGCCAGTGACCGATCTGCCTCATCCGGGAAGAGTGCAATAACGATACTAACATAGGCCAGTGAAGCAACATCCTCCGCAACTAGACTGAAGAACAAAAAGACAGCAACTTGTCTGTTCCCCTCCCCTTATTCTCCAATAAAATCTTTACCAAAAAAAAAAAGAAAAACACTTTGTGCTATATTTTCACATTTTTATTTAAAATCTAAGTTTCTGGTTGGTTGATATGTGGTAGGAAGATAGTAAATTGGGAGAACTAAGAAAGAAGAAAGATGACTGAACTATCTTTAAAGAAAAACACTAGCCCTACTGAAGCACTTCTAAACCAGAGTTTGTTTGTATAGCTTTCTGATTCTATTCTACATAAGTCAGTATAGAATTTCTACTTGAACACATGAGCATGTATTAGTCGTTTAAGTTATGGTTAATAACAGGAATTTTATTTTATTTGAGATTTGCACCTTGTTCAGTTCTAAATAGGCTGAAGTGGTTCAGGGCCAAATAAAGTAAATACAGATTTTTTTTTAAAAATCTGTACTAAAGGGAACAAATGGAGCAAAAGATTTCAGGGATCAGAACTGAACACATTATACTTGCACAATAAATTAGGCCTTATGTTGTATGTCATTTTCTCCGAAAAAATGAAGGCATGCTGGGTAATGTAGTTTGTTTTCTAAAACATTCGTGTAGGGATGTAAACACTTTTGTATAACTAAACCTGAAAAGGATTTTCTTTTTTGGAGTCAATGATTATATATATCTCTTGATCAAATCTGTATTCCTTGTATTTTGTATATAGTAAACTGTTAGTAAATGTTTTTTCTTTTTGTTTGTTTGTTTTTTGAGGGCAGTGTCACTGGCCCTCATATGCGGGACCAGAACCGGGACCGCTGGCTTCCCAAGCCAGCGCTTAACCACCGTGCCACTCGGCAGGCCCAATGTTGTTGAATGAATGAATGAATGAATGAATGAATCCATGTATGAACAGTGGTTTTCCTCCTTGAAAGAGCCTCTAATCAGGTAAGAGGTCAGAAATCTGGTTAAAGGCAACAGGTTTCATGGGATTTGGAGGATATATGGGAATAAGTGTCATGAATCTTATTTAGAGAGATTTCATAGGGAGCTTTCTTTTATGTTCCTGGAGCTGTTGGTTAAACATTTCTCTGCACTACAAAGCTACCTAAAATATAATTCATGTATATATATACACATATACTTATATTCATCATTCTCTCCAACAAACATTTATTGAGCCCCTCCTCTGTGTTAGGAGTATGCTGAGGACACTGCAGTGAATAAAGTGATCCTGGTCTTTGTCCCCACAGGCCTGGAGTCGCGCAGAGGCATGCAGTGCTGCCCAGGGATATTGGTAGAGGAATTATAGGGTCCAGCAGAAGGAGGGAGGGTGTCACCACAACCAGACGTGAGGGAAGTGCATGCTTTCAGGAGGACGGACTCCCTGCACTGTGACTTACAGGAGGCGCATGCCTTGGCCAGAGAGCTTCAGTTGTTGTTATTGTTTGTGGGATGGGGACATCGGATGGAGAGAAGGAAAGTGTTCCAGGCAGTGGACCAAATAAAAATAAATGAAGAACTAAAAGTTCTAGCTTTAAGGCAACTTAACTGCATTATAACTCCTCTGATAAAACTCTTAATTGTTTGAGAGAAGCTTTTCTCTGACTCCAGACTGACTCCCCGCTAGGGTTTCTTGAAGGCTGGCTGCCAAAACCTATCTTGTTGGACCTGCTCCCCTTACTGGGGGCCTGCATGTGAACACCACGGGGGGGGGGGGGGGGAGCCTCCAGGTTCTACCTCTTCTGCCTGAGGGTGTTTCGGCGGGAGATTTATTTCTTTGCCTGCAAGCCCCTACAGTAGTACATTAGGCCCTCTGAATTTCCTGTAATCTGAGATCAAAATGCACATCTTTTCATTAAAAGGCAAAATCAAAATGACCAACATTATAGGAAAAATGACTTGTCAAAATGTTATATTTCTTTACTTACTTCAAAGTTTCAAGGTAGAATCAATCTTCTTCATTATTCCTAAAAGCTGCTATCTTCTACAGTAGTGACAAATAACTAAAGTAATACAGTTAAGGTTTCATGTAAGTTCTATTTTTAGTTATTTCATTTTCACTTTTAACAGCAAAATAGATATTTCTAAGTTTTAAGAACAAGCACACTAATTAGAAATATGATTTTTTTTGCTATTGCCCTATTATGTCAGTTTCTTTAAAACATATAATGAAGCATTCTTGAAGAGCTGAATAGAAATTTATTATTTATCAATATAGCTCATTAATTTCTAAATACAGCTAGAGCATATATATCATGACATTGTCACATATGCAATGCTTGAGAGCAACTGAATTAAACAAATATTCCAGCATTTCATCTGTACAAAGTACTGGAATACATAGATTCTACAGTCGACCCAAGGATATTAAAGAAACAAATCCAGTGAATAAGTTGTTTATAATAAAAATTTATCATTAGTAGATCAAATAAGACTTGTTATAGAACATCCTCAATAATAATGGTCCTATAAATGCCAATTTTGGAAAAGGAAACACAATGAAAACACCAGACTTTAAATACTTGTGTAACTTAGAAAATGAATTTATATTCATTAATTTTATCAAGTCTCTCCATTTTGTTAAAATGTTTATACATGCTACTGATAAGGTAATTTATTTCAAATGACTTAATATGGCTGTTAATATAACAAAGAATTCCTACTAATCCATTAAAAGATTCACAGTATTGACAAGTTTTCCATTTCCTATCTATCATTATATTCTTTTTTCTCAATTTAGTGGACAATTGCTTTTGCTCCTGGGAAACTTCTTCAATCTACTGTAAGTATCTGTATGACATATGGCCTAATTAGAAAAAATGAACAAGAGAAATAGGCAGAAGGATGTAGGGAGAATGAAAGAAATCACTAACAGTTAAAAATAAATTTTGAAAAAAGCAGCCCAGTCATTATGTTGCATTGTTTATTAAATTATGGGCTAAAGTAAGACTATGTTTTACTTACTCAACCAGCTTACAGTAGGAAGTGACTTACAGAGAACATGGTTTATTATGTTGATCATTACGGAGTTTAAGTAAAAGTAAAGGAAGAGTTGACTAACATGAAAATCCTATTCATTCATTCATTCATTCATTCAATATTTACTTAGTACATATGATATATATCAGGTAGTTTGCATTAATCCCCTATGTATCTTCTGGCACATAATTGACACTCAAATATTTCCTGAAGCAATAAAGTAAAGGAGTGAAGAGAAGAATTTATACTGGACTTTGAAAAACAGAAATACTTTGTAGGAGTGGACGGGGCGGGGAGGAAGAAAAACAGTGGCAAAAACATGAAGATAACAAATAATAAAATATAATTGGTATGTATTAGAGGGATTACATAGGATGATGAGAAATATAATTAGAAAATAATACATATTATATTGACTCTTAAAAGCAAGATTAAAAGTTTAGACTCTAACCTGAAGGTAACGGGCTGCCTCTTAAAGGTTTCTGAGATGACATGATAAAGATGACAATTTAACTGTATTGATTTGTAAGTTAAAACCGGTATATAACTTGTATGGTTAGTGGTCAGAGAAGGTAAAGAGCATCACGGAGTGTCTGATCATGAGTTCCAAAAAGAAAAAGACTGTGAGGAGACAACAGTAATATCTATATTAGATAAGAAAGACCTAAACAAATGGAAGCAATAGAAAAAAAATGTATTCTGTTGCAGGAACATAATATGTCTGTTCCTTTATTCCAATTTTTTCTAAAGGTCCCTTAGTAAAGTTATATAATTTTCTTTATGTACAGTCCTTCACATTTAAAAAATTTTATATACCTCTGTGTGTCCTACACATGCACATACACATGCAGAGTTGTTGCCATATAAAGGTAATTTTTCCTTTCTTTTCTAATAATTACTGGCACCTACATGGTATTCATTTTTTAATATTTATTTTTATTTATCTTATTGAATTCTTATTTTTAATAGGTTTATAGTTGATGTTCTTGGATTAGAACATTTGACAATCATATGAAGTACAAATAATGGTAACATTTCCTACATTTAAAAAATATTTATGTTCTATTTTGTTTTCTTCTATTACTTACTGGCTACAGTTTTTAGGACCATACTGAGTAACAGCAGTGATGGTAGTAATTTTCCTCTTGTTCCTGATGTCTTTAATGGGACCACTGATATATTTCAGGTCGAAGACTAACAAAATCAGATTTGCATTATGGAATGCTCTCCCCCGAAGCAGTATTGAAAAAAATCATGGAATAATGGAAAGGGCTTAGAGATCAGCTAGGAGATTACTGCAGTAATCCATGGCAGAGGTACTAAATAAATGCTAATCTCATGTAGTGGAGCTAGAAGGACATGGTCCAGATTTTAGAGATATTGGTGAGGAGGAATTCATAAACGTAATGTCCATTTGAATTTAGGGATGCTGAGAGACAAGAGAACTAGGATGACTTCCCAGGTCTCTACTCTAGTCCATCATGCCATCAACTGGCCAGGTTAGGAATACTGGAAGAAAAACAAGACATATTTTGGATCTCACAGTAAAGGCAATCGGATAAGTGAGCCAAGCATCATTGGCATATAATTAAATGACAGCTTCAAGGGGAAGATGCAGATGTTGAATAACAGAAGACAACAAAGCTTCAAGAGGAAGTTCTAGATGTCTAATAATAGAACAGGAACAGAATTTACTAATAGGCAGTTAAATGAGCTTTGAAAATAGAGAAAAGAACTGACTGAAGATCTAAAATCCAGTGGATAATAGTGGAAACAAAGACCTGGATGAGGAAGCCAGTGAGAAAATTAGAAACCCACTGGAAAGGGGAAAAATCGAGATAGAGCATAAATATTTTGAGATGCTAGAGATGGAAGAAGATATTCATTCTTGTCTATTTTTACAGTAAAGTAGGAGCAAAGGTCAAATGTCCAGAGTGTTAATGATATTGCAGATGGTTGAGAAAATATTCTGTGGAGAATCAAAAAAGACTTTAATGGTAAGTTGAGTAGGACCAAGAGCGCAAATACAGTTTGTTTGTTTTTTAAAGTAGTTTGCAGTGTGCTAAGTCAACACTTTCGCTTGGTTTTTAGAAGTAATGCTCTGTAGTCCAGAGCAAGGAAAATGAGTGGTAGAGGAGTGATTCTGGACTGGGAGCTCAGAGGCAGAGGCGCCCAAGGCTCAGGTGCTGATCATTCTGGAAGCTCTCACTGCTAGGGCTGTCTATGGAGGGCAGAAGGCAGTAGACACAGGCTGAACACATCCATTTCAGGAGCACACCAAGGTCCTACAGAGCTGCGTCTGGGGACTGTTTTATGGCTGGGGCAAAACAAGCCCTTGTTATATAATTTTAAGTTAAAATTATACAATTATGAAAGCATCAAAGAGGAAACAACAGAGACTAATGCCTGAGGACATTGGATGCTTCTGGCACATGTTTTTTCTAAGTCCAAAGCTAGTCTGTATGACAGATGCAGAAAATATCACCTCAGATAAAAAGTCCACAGGGCACAGATATCCTAACTACTAATAATGCTAGCCCTCTTCTAAAATCTAATTTTCCAACCTCATACTGAGAAACTTAAAATGTTATCTGCTGTCAACCTCTAAACCTGATCTAAGATTGTGGGAATAAGGATCTGAATCAAAACATAAGCTGAATTTTAAATGATACCTAATATCTTTTTTACCAAAACATCAACAAAGCTAATGATACTTTTAAAAACATATCTAAGCCGGCCGAGTGGCGCAGTGGTTAAGTGCTGGCCTGGGAAGCCAGCGGCCCCGGTTCGGTCCCACATATGAGGGCCATTGACATGGCCCTCAAAAAAAAAAAAAAAAAAAAAAAAAATTAAAAACATATCTAAAAAACTAGTTTAAGTCAAAATCAGATCTAAGCATCTTTCACCAAACAATATGAAAATATACAAAATTTCTTCTACCCTATTTTAAGTAAAGATACCTGCACGTTCTTAGCATGACTAGGCTAGGATATTCATCCACTAAAAATTATGTTTACCAAACATTGGGAGTCCCAGGAGAAAAATTCTTATATGTAGTCTAACTACAACTATGAAAATATGCACACATACAGGAAACAAATGGAAGAGTAGTCACCTTTGGGAAGAAGGGAAGAAGTAAGATCTTGAGGGAGCATGAGAGGGCTCCTAAGATGCTGGTAGTGTTCTATATCTTAATCTGAGTGATGGGTGCATGAGCATGGTCACTTCTTGGTAACTTATTGATCTGTACACTTAAAATCTGTGCATCTTCCAACATGAGTGTTACACTTTTTAATTAAAGAGTTTCTAAAAAAAAGACTGAAAAGAAACATTAACATGGTGTAACAGAGGTTCTTGCTGGAGTGGTGAGAATCTTTTTTTCTCTCTTTTATATGTAATTTCCCAATTTCATGGGAAAAAAGATAAATTTTATTAAACACAGAGAGGTTATATCCTGGAATGAACTAATAATTTCTACTTTAAAAGACAACTATCTCCCAAAAGGAATGTGTAACAATATGTAAACCCGTACCCAGCTAATAAATACTACAGTAAATATCAGTGAGCATTTGAAAGAGCAGTTCATACTGCAGAGCCAAAGTCAAGAATTCTAAAAATATATTAGTACAGAAAATCCCAATTATACAAATGGGTATATTACAGGTCTAGAATCATAAACCTAAAAAATAGAAAAAGGTATCCAATTTAGAAATAATAAGGATAAGAGAGAAAAGAGCAAATGCCAGGACAGGACTGTACAACTCATGATCAGAGGGGGAAAAAAAATCAAAGAACAATTTTCTGAAGTGAAAGATAACTTCGGTCTGCATAACAAGAGAGGGCATAAAGATTTTCTCAGCAATTATTCTTAAAGAATGACCCCAGACACTTATTTGTCAAGTCTTACATCTTTAAAGGCAAGATCTTACAGTCTGTCAAGAAGAAAGGAGGTGTAATATAAGAATGCCTTTGGATCTCATTTTTCAGATCTCTAAGAAGGGAGAAGCTGAAAAGAAAAAAGAATTATAAATACAAGAACTCAGCTAAATCTCCTTTTAAGACAGATAATATATTAAGACACAGAGCCCTAAAGTAACATCAGCAACGTCCTACAGCTGTTAAGATCACCACAAGAGACAAGTTTTTGAAAGCAGATTGAAAGGTACTTACTTTCTAAAAAGTGACAGAAAAGTGACTTTCTAAGAAAATAAACCATGAACAAAAGGTGAAATTGAATTAACATGTAATCAATAAACCTGACCACATATTGTGAGAATAAAGGATAAATATGACAAAAATAAACTAATAACTATGCCAACAAAGTTAATGTGGTAGATTTTAAATGGCTACAAATTCTTTGTGGCTACTCCTATCAAGAGCTGGAGTCTCAGGGTGACCGGTTAACTCAGTTGGTTAGAGCGTGGTGCTGATGACACCAAGCTTGCTGGTTTGATCCCAGCATGGGCCACTGTGAGCTGCACCCTCCTTAAAAGAGTCAATTATGCCACTGTAGCATGAAAGTAATGTGTAGACAATGACTACGGCTGTTCCCCAATAAAAATAAAAAAAAAGAAAGAGCTGGAGTCTCTTTCTCACTCTTTGAATCTGGCTGGCCTTGTGCCTTGCTTCGCTTCAGAGAGGATGTTGTGTGACTTCCAAGTGTAGTCCTGAAAATTCCTTGCTGCATTTGCTTTCACCCTCTTAGAAACCTCCAAATGCTGAATGAAGCAGCCTGGGCTCGTCTGGAGATACATAGCTCAGAAGACAACCAGCACTGTATTCTAGACATGTGCATGAGGCCATCTTAGACCACTCAACCTTAGTTTACCACCTGATGACTGGAGCCACAGGAGTGACCTCAGGTGAGACCACAAGAACTACTTGGATAACCCAGCCCAAATTACTGACTCACAGACTTGTGAGTGCAGGAAATTGTTGTTTAAGTCACCAAGTTGCAGGGGAGTGTGTTATATAGCAATAAATAACTGAAATAAAATAAGTGAGAGGAAAATAGGGAGATACACCAAGAACTCAATTCTTATCTCCTTTAGAAAGGAGTTTAATGTTTCTTGGTAAAAACATAAATTATTAGGGCCGGCTGAGTGGCGCGGTGGTTAAGAGCTGGCTTGGGACGCCAGAGGCCCCGGTTTGGGTCCCACGTATGAGGGCCAGTGACACTGCCCTCAAAAAAAATCAAATAAATAAATAAATAAAAATAATAATAAAAAAATATTATAAAAAAAACAAAAAAACAAATTATTTATATAAACAATACAAATGTTTGTGTTCAAATGTGTTAATGTTAAATATATGAAAAAAATATTGGTTGAAATCATCATCTTTGATCGAAAGGAAAGAAAGTTTAAAGTTCAAAACAGAATATAAATAAAATGGAGAAAAAAGAATAAACTTTTAAAGATAAATTTACAGGGAGAAGAACAGTAGAAACTCATTACTGAAAATATATAGAAAGTAACTAAATCCTACAATTTAGACTTAGAAAAACCTCTTCTTTAACTCTCCAATTCAAAATCTTGACCTAGTGAGTTTCTCAAAGTATCTTGTATATTTATCACTTTTAATGTTTTTTAGTTTGGATGTTTTAGACCATTTATATTTAATGTAATTGTTGAAATGGCTTTAAATTTAAAGGTTTCCCTATATAAGATCATGTCATCTGAGAACAGTGATTAATTTTACTTCCTCCTTTCAAGTTTAGATGCCTTTTATTTCTTTTTTTTTTAACTAATTGCTCTGGCTAGGATTTCCAATGATACTATGTTGAATAGAAATGATGAAAGCAAGTATCCTTGTCTTATTCCTGATCTTAGAGGAAAAGCTTCCTATCTTGCACCATTGAGTATGATGTGGGCTGTGGGTGTTTCTTATGTGGCCTTTATTATTATTATGAATGGGAGAAAATAATTGCAAATTATATATACGAGGAGGGGTTAATATCCAAAATAATAAAGAACTTGTAAAACTCAATAGCAAAAAAATCAATCTGATTAAAAAAATGGGCAAGAGATTTGAATAGCCATTTTCCCAAAGAACACATACAGATAGCCAACAAGTACATGAAAAGGTGCTCAACATCACTAATCACATGCAAATCAAAACTACAGTGAGATATCACCTCTCACATCTGTTAGAATGGCTATCATCAAAAAGACAAGAAATAACAAGTGCTGGCATGGATGTGGAGAAAAGGAAACCCTTGACCTAAGTTTCCAAAACTGAAATGGCTTTATAAAAAAACAAACCTCAATATTTAAACTTTCAAGTCCGCAAGAGGATAAAAAGGGGGAAATACAAAGCTTATTAATTAAAACAGTAGCCATTCTCTTTTACTTTGTCCACCATCTGAACCGTTCCTTTCAACACAGGGTGTGGAGATGAGGATGACAGTCATGAGAGGGAAATGACCTGTCCATCATTTCAACTGCTTAGAGGCACAGCTGAATCTAGAACCACACACTCTCGATTCCCACCAACCTCTGGGGACAGTCCTTCCCCATTCCATTCTTCTCTTGTCCCCCTTTCCATTGGGAGAGGTCTGTCTACTCAAAGCCTTCAACATGTCATGCCAATACCTTCAGGGAAGGTTCCTCTTCATCTCAGAAAAGTCAGTCTTTCAAGAGGAGAAAGGTATGTTCAGTGTCTGATACCTTTTTCCCTAGTACGGTAATACCTTGGTTTGCGAGCATAATTCGTTCCCGAAACAAACTACTCGTATTGCAAGACATTGCTCCTTTATCATGTCAAAATGTATTAGAAATGTTTGTTCGTATTGCGGAACACTCACAAACCACGTTAGTTGCAATCCAAGGTTTTACTGTATTTCAAATGTTCAAGTTTTACAGCCAATGAGATCAGGACGATTACTTTGCTGTTTCCTAAAGGGAATAATTTTGTTCATAAAAGCAAGACATGCCACACACAGGACTATTTGTGAACTGTATGGGTGGGAAAAACATCAAGAGATCACATCCATTACCTGAGTAGGACTCTGAAGACTTAAATCTAAACCACAAGTAAACTCTGTATGATGTTCCACTGTTTCAAGAAGAGGATCTGGCTTTGAAAAGTTCCAGAACCTGTGAATATAAACAAAAAGAAATAATTGAAGTGTTAAAAGTACCAAAAAATTTATCTAAGAAAAAACAGATATTTAACATTGCAAAGGTTTATCAAAATAGGTTCAGCCGATTCATAAATGCGGAACCCCACTACTGACCTACATTAAAAATCTAATACAGAAAAACATATACTCCATTCTATTGGATTGTCAGAAAAGTCATGACGCATTTTTGCAATGAAAAACATAATATGTCATAACTTTTCCGACAACCCAATATTATACTAAACAATGGAATTATTACTATATCTACCATTATAAAAGATTATTATATTCCCATTAGTATTCCTTGTAAGATGGAAACTTAAGTTTTATTTATTTATTTTTAATATTGCACAAGGGCATTTGAGATGAGAGACGCCAGGCTTTTATAGCAACTTCTAAAAGCATTCACGGCTGTAAAATATGGATATTGGAATATATGAACTCTAACATTTTGTGATTTTAAATACTACTTCATCTCTCAATGACTGACATGAAAAGATCTTAGGTTTACTATTTCAACAGCAATTCAAATTCTTTAAAAAGAATCGGTTCACTTATGAAAATCTCTATAATTCTGAATCTTTTTTTTTGAGGCACAGCCTTTCTTATAGATTCCATGTCAATACAATTTCTAAAGTAAAGGAAAACTGAACAGTGTTTTCCTGGGCCAATATTAGGTATTCTATTTATCCTCTATAGACTGGGAGTTGTAATATTTACCATAACATATCTGATTTCTAGTGTATGGGGAGGAATTTGGCCCTATTTTCAATACACAAAATAGTACTTTTTATTTCTAAAGCTTTATTTGCTCATCATCTTTCTTATTTGACTCTAAACACACCAGGAAAACGGTACATTCAGAATCATAGAGTCATACTCCAATTCAGACTCTCTAATGATGTACAACATGGAAACACACCGAAGGGTTAGCAGATCTCTTTGAAAGAGAGTAAATACACAAAACCAACAGTCAGTTTGTTTAACCTGGTGGCATTATTCTCCTAACAAATACAGAGTTGGTCTTATTAAGTTTGAAAAGGACTGTTGCTATAGGTAATCCACTGTGTGGTCCCAGAGAAACAGTGAACAGACAGCTCATTCCTCAGTTTACTGAAATCTACAAAATATTTAAGGAGACTGATTTTATTTTTGAAAATTTGCCTGTTCAAACAAATGAGGGAAGAAGCTGCAGTCCTTCTGATAAATCATACTAGTGGTCGCCACTGCTTTTGCATATTTGTTCCTTTACGTCTAGAGACAGTGAATTGTACTGCAATCTAATTTTCTAGATCTTGATAACGTTTATATAAGCAAAAGTAAATATGTAATTGTGTAATTTCATTTCTAAAATATGGTTATTCACTGATTTGTAATATTTGAAACAGTAATCAAATGATTTTGTATATATCTACTATGTTCCAAAAAATATTCAAAATGGTTTTAAAAAATACATATTTAATATGGCAAAAAAAATGAGTTAAAGGAAAAGTAAGGGTGGAAGAGTAAATTCAGACCTGCAATATTTATAAACAAAATTTTATTCTATGAAGTTGTACAAGCTTGACAGGGGAGAATCTCTGAAGATGCTAAGCTAAAGGTAAAAGGGAGAACGCAGTGCCTACAACCAAATTGCTCTTGGAACTCTCAGAAGGAAATTCACTGTTGCGAGTTCATGGAGAAGAAACCCTATGCTTATGTAATAAAGAGGGTCCTAAACATCTCTCACTGAAACACAGAAATGCTGTTCCATGGGCGGCTACTCCTGAGTCAGTGGCAGCACCCCAAAGAGCGTTGGGTCGAATCACTCTATGGGAAGGTCAATTTCATCCAGCTATTCAGCTCTCTGACTTCATTTCAGATTTGGAATTTATTTTGGTAGAATGGATAGGCTAAATGCTCTTTAGACAAACCATAAAAATTGGTTTCCTTTGCAGCTTTTTAAGGATAATAAAAAACAACAGGGATTCATTTAAAACCCCCTGACAAGTTCTTGGGTTGCATGGTTTTGTTGATATTTTGTTGTTTTGAGCCAGTTAAGGATAAGGTTGCACTGAGGACAAGACAGGCAGACTTCATGAAAATTAGGATGCTTAGCAAGGGCACATGTGTGAAACCATTCAACTCTAGCTTGAAAGTATAATAAGGGAAGCCACACATGCAGGAAGGCTGAGAGGCTATTCACGAAGTCATTCTGAATTTGCTGTAACCCATAACTTAATGTCAGTCAAGGCCTCACAGAGTTCCATCACAACTTTAACCTGAGAAAAACCACAAGTGCTTATTTGCATTTTGCAAAGAAGTAATCAAATAAAATGCACACTAAAATTCAAAGGATGCTATTTGGTGAAGGGAGGGTTAATCTAGTGAATGACATAAAAGCACTATTGGCTATTATACCATTTCACAGCTCTGATAGAAATGATGTAATATACACAGTGTATATTATGGTGCAAAAATTATGACAGGCTCATTTCCAAAAGAATGGCTGACTAACTAGATTAGCATTCTTACTGAAAATAACTACAATTGCTAGATAAAATATGAACACAAACAGCCACCACAAAACTTCATAGAGGCATCAGTGAGGAGCACTCGGGTAAAACCAAGTGAAGTCTGAAACCGAAAGAAGTAAATGGCACACCAAAGCCTGCTTTTGGCCTGAGAAGATCACTAAACAAGGAAAATCTAAGCTTCAATTTTTTTAACCTCAAGGGGATCAGGAGCCGGTAAAAGAAGAAAAAATTAATATTTATAATTAAAATATATAAAATTTGCAGTAAACAAAAATATCTTAGCAAAAATCAAGTTAAATAGTCAATTGCACAAGGTAAACAGTTGAGAAAACCAAAAGCTAAGTAATGTGTCTATAACTTGTTTTTAAATCGCTATTAGTTTTAATAACGAAAGAAACGTATGTATTTCTTTCCTCATTTCCACTCTTTAATGGCAACCAATGTTAACAGTTTGATGTGTACAGTTCCAGATTTTTCTGTGTACCTCCATTAGAGTCCCACCAGGAAGGGGTGAGTTGTAAGGGGGAAGTGACAGGGGAAAGTGAGCAGTTCACCAGGGTTTCTCACGTTTGCAATTAAGGGAACGGACAAGGCCTCTCCTTGCAATCTTCTTCCGGACTTAAGGGTCCCTGAGGTTCTGAGAGCCTTCGTGTACCTACTATACGAGTAACATGAGCTCCTTTTTATTGGGAGAAGTCAGGCTACATACATCATTAAGTGGTCAAATAAGGCATATTGTTTTTAAGTGAAATGGTTTTTTGGTCTAGCATATATACTACTTGGTGCCTTTTTGTCTCTTTGCTGATGAAATCACTGACTATTTAAGCTCTCTCATGGGAAGTAAATATACTGGACAGGCCTCCAATGATTAAAAATATTACAGACCTGTAGGAACATTTTTCATTTAAATTGGAGATGGAGAGAGAGAAAACTTCATCATAGTACAATGTCTTGTGTTTTGGGGTTGTTGTTTTTTTTTTTTTGTCTTCTGACTCCACAATTCTTTAACAAAATAAGGATGTAACACTGTGTTAAACACCAAAACTATTTCAAAAATTAAGCTGAAATTACTTTTTACTTTACTAAAATGTAATTTGAAATCTCTATACTAGCTAGCACTTTTAAAATTTAGCCAACACAGGAATTCAGTAGAAGGCTTAAAATATTTTTCAAAGTTCTTCCTTTCCTTTTCTGTTCACAGCTTATGAGTTAGTTAGTAATTCTTTGAGTCTTTCCACTACAACAAAGAATATGGGGAACGTTTTGGCTATTTTTAAATTCCTTACATGTACCTTAATTTTAGTTGTGTTTTTAAAAGTTTAAGCAAATTGTGCCGTTATTATTCCCTCTCTTTGCATTCATTGCTTTGGTGTAGATAAGCAAAACATGTCACAACAACTTCTTTTCTCCTCATTTCATTACTCATTCATTCAATAACTTATGTATTATGTGTCAGGTATTGTGTATGTGCCTAGTATGTGCCAGGTATTGTGCTAAGCCCCTGAAGCAAGACAGTTTGGTGGGATGGGCTGATATTTTTTGAAAAAAAAAAACACGAAACACAAATGTTACTGCAATTGACAAGTACCTCAAAAGGGAACACAGGATGATGTAAGAATGATGTCCTAGTAAGTGACATGGAGCTGAAATCAGAAGGTTGAGGAGTTAGCCAGGTGGGGAGTCAAGGCATCAGCTTGTCCCTTGTCAATGGAAAGCCTGATGCTGTGTGACTAACAGGGCCCATGAGACTGGGGCACGGAAAGGGCAAGAATGGCACACAAGACCAGACCACACAGATCTTAGAGGAGAATAAGCTCAAAGAAATTATGCAGTCCCTGGTGACACAGCTAATGAATGGCAGCCCTAGAGCACAGACTCTATGGCATCATGTCCAGTACTTTTTCTACTGAAAGATGCTGCCATCCATTTTCTCTCCAGGCCTGGGTCATGCCAGCAAATCTGGAATGTAGGTGGGCAGGATCAAGAATTCTTTAGGTAGTTTTGATTAACACTCTGAAAGTTCAAATGGACCTCGAACAAGTCAGGCCTCCCCCAACTCCTCAACTTACATCGACAATCCCATAAGCCAAAGCCCCTGCCAAGACTCCTTTAGTCTGCCAACTTACTTTCAAAACCAATACCCTAAGGAAATTATGAATTAGAATGCATCTGCACTCCCATGGCAAGGAGTCAGAAATTTTCTTTTCTTTCATTTAATATACTTTTTTATATGCACTACTGCATTCTGTTATCTCCCTTGCTGTCTCCTCGTAACTTAGGTATCGCTCAGCTGATCAGCAATTTTTATAACCCCGAGGTTCCCATTCTTTTAAAGTGAATCCCCCGAGTAGAACAAAATTTTCATTCATTAACTCAACAATATTTATTGAGTGCTAATGCTCATTTATTTGCATAATTGGGTTGGAGAGTTATTTTTTGCTGTGGTTTTGTTTTGGGAACTGACAATAACAAAAATTAAATTTAAAATGGAAAAACACTAATTGCTTAGTAAATGAGGAATACAAGATTAATTTTGATGATTTACTGAACCATTTTCAAAGATAGCTTTTGGAACACTCAATCGCAAATATCAGAAGCCATACAATATTTACAAACTTTCAAGGTTAAATATGATAAAATTGAAGACTTAAGCTTCTCTACCAAGATGAATTATTTATAATAGTTCAATTAAAACTTCAATTAGACCTGTATTTTAGAGGGGCTGTCTCCACTTCATCACAATGAACAAAGTACAGGAACCACATCCCACAAAGCCTAGAGAGAGTACTTTGACAAATTAAAGAAAACCATTAGCTGACAGAAGGCTTGTTCTGGGAGTATTTGTGGCTGGGATCCACAGGGATGCAGGATGACTTTCTGAAAAATGTCATATCCCAACAGAAAGAGATAAAGGAAAGAAAAGAAAAACTCCCATAGAGTTTGTTTACTGTTTACTGGTACAAAATGAAGAACTATGAAATAATTTTGCAATAAAGTTTCTGACTAGAACACAAAATGGTAAGAACTTTACCTACTCATGAATCCATATCATTATCCCAAGGAAAACAGCAGTCTATGTGTGTCTGAACTGTAGCTCGCACTGAAATGTGGCTACCCAGAGCAAAAGATCACAGAAGTAGAGACAATAACGGGATCAGAGGAGGCTGCAGCAGAACTTCATTCCACACCTAAATGTTGGGGAATGTTAAACTTACAGCAGCCGCCTGCCTGTGCTTTGGTCATTGACTAGCTATGTCCCCATGAAATACTTAATGTCCTCATGGCTGCAGTTGAGCACTGACGAATAAACCCACTCGGGCTGGTTGTGGAGTGTCTGCACAGCTTACAAGGAGCCCCTCTATAGAACAGTTCTCTCCTCGATGGAGGATGGGTACAGTGATGGAGGCGCAGGGGAGGAGAAGGCAGACACTGACAAAGGTGGAGAAAGAAAGAGAGACATAGGCAGACTAAATCATTCTGTTTACTTTTCTGGCAACTAGACATGAAAGCTGGGGGAGAAAGAAAAGAAAAAAGTCAGTATGCAGAAAAAGGAGGGAGGAGTGAGCAGGCACTTAGGGTAAAGGAGTTTCGGTCCCTTCCTTTTAAGCCTTGCTGCACTCCTCTCTGGAGCTCGGAGGGACCCCATGTCCTGAGAAACAGCCCCCCTTTTTTATTTAATCTAGCTCAAGATACAACAGTTTGCTTTCCACATGAGTGTGCACACATGCTCTAAAAGATATAGTGGTGAAAGACAGCGGACTCTGCTGAATTTTAAGGTGAAAACAGATGAATAATTATTGTTCTGTATGGTTCTCTGTATGATTCATTCCATTCTGTCATACCTCTAAGAATTCAATATTAGAATATTTATCTAGTGTTGCCACATTCTAGGCTGGGGTTGCAGGACAGACCTCAAGGGTGAATTGTTTACACCTGAGTTCTTAAGGGGCAGAGTAAACTAACAACTGACAAGTACTACCCACTTGATCTAAATAAATAGGCTTCCTATGTGCGCAGAGCTGACAGAGGGAAGCGCTGAGGTTCTGCTCCACTATCTTCTTAAACACTGTAATTGCAAAGATTCAAGGCCACTAATTCTACAAGGCTTATAACAAAAAAACATCATCTTCCTGCCCCGCCTCCTCAATCTTTAACCTCAGGGGCGATCACTTTAAATTCTTTTAGCTGTTTCTTCTGATTTTTTTTACTTCTTATTTCTAAATAAAATGCTCAGAGAATTCACTGATTACGTTCATTTTCAGATATTATCTTCTCACTTCTTACTATACATTAGAACATATATACAACAAAATCTTCACCGATGCCTTAATGAAACGGCACAATTTTTAAAAAATTATAATGCAAATTAACTGACAAACTCCATAAATTTTCTGTTGGAACTAATCAGCACAATTCCAAGTTCAAAGCAGTGACTTACACTGCATTAACCCAAGGCTTAACATTCCTCACTTCTTTTAGTTCTATTTTTTCATGTGCTTACATTAGGTTTGAATTAGACATGGGTTTGCTTTGATTTTTAAAGAAAATGGTACTAAATAATTCTGAAAGTGTTCTACAATTAAAAATCAAGGTACTTAAAATCAAAAGTCTTACAAGTTTCTTTCAATAATGTATGTTGTTTCATTTGACATGAAATTATCCTCATTTTTCACTTGGTATTTAACTTGCAAAATTACGCTTCACTTCATCAAAAGATCTTTCCAGTATGACAACAATTACAGTAAGAATTTTCTAATTTACACAAGTCAAATGGAAAAACTCTTTGGGCACAAAAAAAACTAACGTATCACCAAACTCAGGAGTTACTGCTCACATATAGAAATATCTTAGCCATTAGGTATAAGGATCTCAAAGAGATTTATCAGTAAATCATGTTACAATTAGCTGTAGAAAAAAATAAGAACATCTATAACTTTAGTTAACAATAAGGATACCAATACAAAGGTTCTAAATGTGTTAAATAGTACAATTTTGCAATCTAGTCAGTACTGACTTAAACACTAAACAGCAAGTTTTCTCCCTGAAAAATACCATTTTCTTATCCCAACAGGAGTTTCCACTTTAAATTCAATTTTTATTAATGACTATTTTAAACATAAAGTGAAAACCATATTAAAATATCATTGTTTGCAGGCTTTTACCATCAGAGTAACCAAAGGGTATCATAATTTTTCATATAATTTAAACTCACTTGCATTTATAAACAAATGTATTTAGAATATCCATGTCCAGGTGCTAGGGACAAAACAATGAAACAGACAAGTCCAACCCTGTAATCAGGCAATGAGCTTTATTGACATAAATACATTCAGTACTAAAATATCCTCTTAAGAATTAATCCTCCCTCCACAACTAAGATTGAAGGACAACTTGGTTGTTCCCCTTCCCCAATTCCTCCAATTAAATCTTAAAAAAAAAAAAAAAAAAAAAGAATTAAACCAATAATGTGAATGCAGATATTCTCATTCTTAAAAAGAAATAAGAGTTACAAAGACATTTATATCTAAGCTCTCTGAAAGGCACAGGACATTAAACCACTCTTCGATCATTTAAACAATTCAATCATAGTTTCTGAGAATGTTAACAATTAGTATCCTATCATTAGCCCCATAATGACTTGCGATTTGATGAATGAATGTAAAGGACTTAAAACAACTATCTTAAAAGATAAGGTAAAATGATTATTTGAAGCTGCATACCAGTTCGCATTCAGCCACATTTCCTATCTATTTACTTTTACTGACCTTTTTTGTGGGTAAGGGGGACTAGGTAAAGTTGAAATGAAAGGTTTGTGAGACAGAGTACATATTCAGCTATACTATCTATTTACTTTGTCTGACCTTTTTTTTTATGGGGAGGGGAAGAAAGAGAAGTATCTGCCCACAAAAATCTCTGTGCTAATAAACATTAGGATCAAAAAAGCCCATCAACCACACCAGTTAAGACACTTGAGATATATATATATATATATATATATATATATATATATATATATATATATATATATATATATATATATGTCGAGGCAAATCCCAGGGAGTAAATGTGACAAAGATAAAAGGTATTTCCGTATCTGCTACTTTGTTAAGAATCTATGCTTACTACAATCCAATTAAAGACCATTTTACCACTTACGCAAAATAATAAAGCTATTTATCTTATTTTATAATTAAACAATATATTAAATATCAAAGTTATTAGGAGATATTAGTAAGAAATGTTTTCAGTGTCATATTTTACAGAGCAAATACAGCTTACTTTTTTCTCAAATGTTTTGATTTTTAAAATTACCAACCTACAGAAAAATTCAAAGAATGCTATAATGAACACCTATGTACTTTTATCTAGATTCACCAATTCTTAAAACTTTGCCACGTTTGCTTTATCTTTCTCTCTACACATACACATATAAAATATTTTTTGCTGAACCATTTAAAAATAAATTACATCATCAAGAGCATATGTTTACAGTAACGTGGTACTAAGTACAGAGTTTCAGGTACATATACGTGAATGAAAAAAAGGAGGAAACTAAAACTTACTGAGTGCTTGGAATGGGCCAGGCACCATGTGAACAGCCTTGCATATACTGACATTCAGATCTCCTAACACTTATGTGTTACGACTGAGGCAACAACAGCTCAGGGAGGTTAAGTGACTTCATAAGAGACTAAATACAACAATAGCTAATAATCATTTCCAAGATTTTAAACTGCATCTTTTTCGTGCTGCCTTCCTAAGAAATCATTTTTAACAAATGGATAATATATAATAATAATTCAGAGGAAAATGTAGGTTGAATTGAAGTAGAAGTGGTCACGTGGTTATGGATTTGAATAAAGTGACCCACACATACATTCAACTTTGTATAATACCCCCACTGTGTGGTTCATGCTGCAGCGTATTCACAGGTATGCCTCCCCCACCTCAGCTTGACAGCGCAGTAAGAATTCCCATTCACAAAGCTCCTCAGTAGCTTTAAGCAACATGATTATCCTATTAAAGTTACGCTAGGTAAGGCATGCATCATGACGACCTTCACTCTCCCTGTGGTACTTACATTTTAAATTAGGAAACATTATCACTATAAATATTCCCACTTAAAATATCTGCTATTTCTTTGAGCACTTAATATATGCCAAGACCATTTACAAATACTTTCAATGAATCCTCTGAACATACCCAAAAAAACAGGTATCATTTCCTGTATTTCACAGCTAGGAAGTGGAGGAGTCAGCCATTCACCTCAAATCTGACTAACTCAGGTCCATATACACACCCCACTACACAATGGATTTCTAAACCATGGAATTTTCCTATGTCTCCGCAGAGCAAGGCATGGAGGGACAGGGCTGATTCTAGATAACCTCCTACTCTACTTTGTACTTCTCTCTCACCCCTTATTAATTTTGAATTTTATTAATTATAATTTATGAGTAGAAATTTAGAAAAAGTTAGTTATTTTATTGTATTTTGCACTTCAATATTCGTTTTGAATGAAACAGTTACCAATTCCTGATCCTAGATCTATTCTAATCTCTCCCAATAAAACCTTAAAGTTGTATAATTTTGAAGTTATATTATATTTTTCAGGAATATATCCCATGTGTGATTCAAAAGTATTTTAATCACAGTAATGTAGTTCATTTAATGACAGAGCATCTGATATGTATTTACTATAGTAACACTGCATATATTTAGGAATCTGACTTTGGGGAGGAACAATAGCCCCAAATAAAGAACCAAAAAATATAGAAAAGTGTGTATATGTGATAAACGGCTATTTTTAAGTCTATAAATTTTTTTAAATGAGCAGATTAAAAATGGTAAACACAAAAGCAGAATAACATGACAGCTAGAAGTGCAAAGGATAGGGAAAACACATAAAAAATGAAAGACAATTAAAGCCATATAAAGTTAAGCTTTCTGGGGGCCACAATTCCTCGGGACAGCTCCACACCACACAGAACAGGTCAATAGCCACCACAGTGCCAGCAGTGGTCAGAGGAGGTTAGAATTTTGTTCAAAGACTTAAGACTGTGTTTATAAATTACACCTCAATTAGAGAAGATAAAAAAAATTTATGATAAGAACATATGAAATCCTACCCATCAGTTAAAATTCCCGGTATATCTTTCCAAACATTTTTCAATAAAAATGTGTGTGTTGGTGTGTATATATGTACGTGTATGTAAATATATATAAATATGAATGAATGAATGAATAGATATAGATATTTCAAAAGATTTGAAAATCCATAATTATTAAGATAAAAGTTATGGCACATAACCCTTTATGCATCCATAGGTTAGAGATTAGAGGCAATATTGTGTTTTTGGCTATTTAGTCCCTACAGAGAACATGTTTACATAATAGGGGATAGTTATACATATTTAGAAATACGTAAGTACCTGGGCTTACGAGAAGTTTCCAAGTATAATGTAACATAAAGGCACCTGGACATGGAAGGTCTAGGTTAAGCCTAGTTCTACGGGTACCAGCTGGGGGTACCCGCCAGCCCTCCCGCCTCTCAGTCATCTGTCTTCCACATAAAATGAGCACAGCCCCACAACAGTGTCGTGTGGATTAAAGGAAATATTTTATGTGAAAATACTTTGTAAACTAGACACAGCTAATCAAAAATAAGAAGTTAAATATAAGAACAGATACTGATGTGAAAGAATTTTTGGCATAATCAAGTCCTGTCTCCTCTTAGACCTTATCCCAGGCAGTGTTCCTATTGCCTGAAATCCAATTCGGTAGGGGCCCTATTGGAGGAGAGGGGGCCAAGTCCTGACTGCAGGGGCTGTCTGGGCCATTGTAGGATATCATGCTTGGTCCCTGACCTCAAATGCCGGTAGTGTCCCCCACCATTGCCACAAGACCAAACATGCCCCACTAAGAATCACTCCAGGTTGAACGCAGAGTGCAAATGTAATTAGGCAAACATAGGCATTCAGCCTCAGGTCCTTTCACCTCCATATAAATAAATGGATGAGACTGTTCTTCTGAGAGCCCATGGAGATGATAGGAAAGGTCTAGCACCTAAGATGCAGTGAAGGGAGAAAGCCACTGAAAGGAGAGGAAGAAGAGAATGCACGGGGAAAGTTTATCTGGTGTATACTTTTCTGGACATTTTTCAATGAAAATGCATACGTATGCACATATTGTAATTACAGAAGCTTTTAAAAGTCAGTAATTAAGATTGCAATCATCAAGGTGCAGGGCCAGCCCCAGAGGAGCGCTGGAGCCAGCGCACACTGACTTGCGAGAGCTGACTGTGCTCTTCCTGACCAGGTGTTCCCTGACATCATATGACCCTGGGAGCTTGACATTGGCCAAGGTGGGAGTGTCTCCACCACTGAACTCATATCTCAAACACTACACATCAGGTTCCCCCCACCCGCCTGGGGAGCCAGGTGTTAAACATTTATCAGCACACCACCGGTCAGCCCTCGTTGCCTTTCAATGTTGAATAAAACATTGTTAATAAACTTGACTGGTGTCACTAGCAGGTCTTATGAGCAAGGGAAGCACCGATAAAAACACTGTCACCTTATGCTTGGATATTCGGAACTCAGAATTAGAACTATGAATTTCGAAATTGACAAATAGATACACACTGTCATCAAGAACTGAACTCCACGGAGACTAGGGACAACAAAAGGCCTGGCTCGGGTTGCCTGCTTTTGTTGCCATAAAATAAAAACTATTACCTCACCTTTGAAGACGAAAGCTGAAATGGGGCTCAGCCTCAAAGAGATGATCTCCTGTCACCAACCATTCTAGCAGTACTAATAGTGACAACAGCAGCCAACACCTACTTACATGGCACTGTGTGCCAATATTTGTGTATATCATCTCATCTAATCCTGACAACAATTCTATGTGGTTGGTACTATTATTATTTCCATTTTACAGGTGAGGACATTGAGACACACAGTTTTAAAATAGCTTGTTCAAGTTTGTACAGCTAAAAGGCAGTCTGGCTCCATAGTCTAGAGTCCTAACTCCTGTATTACTCGGCCATGCACCAATCCACAACCAGCCCACTGTCCACGTATCTTCCACTACCCCACACCTGTATTTAACTACATGTCTCCCACTGTGCCAAGACACTGACATGCCCAGGGCTCCCTTAAGTGTGCTTCTATTTCTCTCCAAGCCTTCGCTTTCATCATTTCTTCAGCAAGATATTCCAAACTATTACAATGGCTGACAGATGACAGATATCCTATAAATATGCATGAGTTTTAAAGCAGAATACAGCTGTACCATTTTGTAACCATAAAGTAGCGTAACAGTTGAGTTGAAAACATTAAAGTTGCTGGTATAGGCAGAGAGTTCATAGCATCCAAGCTATGGATGAGCACAGTTTGATAACATTAGAATTAAAATTCACTTCATCGTTTTCTTGCCAAAAAAATCTGTAAGTCTAAAAAAAAATACACTTCTGTTTCATTATTACTAAAGATCACTGATTTAAAAATGTTTCAAAGGTTAGAATATTTATAAAAGTGTCATGAAATTACAGAGTGTTACTCTGAAGCTAAACTGAACATTTTAGCTTTATCAATTTATGAAAGTTACAGCTTTAAATATGAGAATTATCTTCTACAATGTGGAAGAGACAAAATGTTGCTCTTCCTAATGGAAAAACATAATTATAGCAGCTTTCACTTTCCTTTGGCTGTCATATATACTTGGTTCGTTGATTTCTGACTGTGTTTATGAAATGATGTACTTGGTAGGAAACCAGAAACAAGCATTCAGAACGAAATCATACTTATGCATGGTTTGCATAGCAAACGTGGCTCAGGAAAAAAAAGGAACCAAATGGAGAGTGTATCAGGAGAAGATAATGCACTAAAATCCATGGTGATAACATTCATAGAAGAACAGAAATAATTCACTATGAAATATTTTGGATTTAGTACAATCTTGAATGAAGTTTAGAAAGAACCACTGTAAATTTCTATTTCTATGGAGCATTTTGCCCATCAGCTAAAAGGAATTCTGATATGTTTCATAAAGGTTGAAGTTTTTATTTAATTTAAGCCATACTAACTAATTTCAAATGCCACACTACATATTATTTTTTAGATTTTTGTTACTTATTCAGTAAAACATAATGAGCTACTATACATGTAAAGGATGTAGAGCTCTTTCTATTAGATATAATAATATATCCACATAAAACAGAAATATGAAACTTTCATAACACCAAAATATCCATATCATCAGTTTTCATATACTGCCCACCATATGAACTATATATTTTTAAATGAAATTTTAAAAGCTTAAAAACTAAACAAAACAGAAAAATGGGCAAGTAAATGAAAATTTATATTTGAAGAGCTATATTATAAAAACTAGCCACCCAAAATCAGGAGGTACTATCTGTATAATTAATTATCTGTGCTAAAAATTAAACAGGTTACTGCTGGTCTTACATCTTAAATCTTTTTCTTTTTGTTAAAATGGCCTTTCTGGCACTAAAAATATCAACCCAATCAGATTTAAATTTCTTCAGAGGATTAATCTAATCATATGACATGGGGTAAAAATCTACACAAAACGCACCTTTTCTGACCTTTCCAATGAGTGATCACCACACACAAATAATGAGAGACTAAACTCACACATGGCATTAGTACAATTAAGGTCAAATTCTCAATGTGTTTTGAGAGTTACAAACACATATCCACATAGCTCACCTATTCAAAAATACATATATAAAACAGTTTTTAAAATGATTTTGTTTTCATTTTCTATTTACTTTCCTTTTCATAAAAGTCTTTGATAATCCTATATTAAGTATAGTCACTAGCCTCCAGTTACATTTAGTACAAAGGCGAAACAGTAATTTAGTAGCCATAATGTATGTTAAAATGAAAATTTTCTAACTGGAAAAAAAATAATGTTGCCTCTATATACTGCCTGTGACGCGAATTGGTTTAAGTTTTTTACTCCACTTCATATTGGGAAAACATTTACCAATTTTGCAGGAAAAAAAGACTTCTAGGTTTCAGGTTTGATTAGGGATAACATTCTCGTTAATTGAGACAAATATAGATAAGTACACCAGTTTAGCAGAGAAAAACAAAGGGGAGAAATAAAGAGTTTGGGGTGAGGTGACTGCTTGGACACTCAGGCGCCTGTGTCTATCCAGCACACAGCTGAAGATGCAGCCTACGGCCCTCGAGGAGGTCAGAGCAGAAAAAAGGTCAGGAATTATCATTCAGGAAGGATAAGTACAAGAGTGCTAAGCCAAAGACTACCCAGTTTAAGGGGAAGAGAAGGAAATTCCATGATGAAGCATAGGGAAGGGTCAGAAGAGAATGCAAAAAAAAAAAAAAAAAAAAAAAGAACACAGAACCCCCGGGATAAGAAGTTTCAAGAAGGAAAGGTTGATCTACCGTGTAAAACACAGCGGCAAGGGCCAGTATCACAAGTGCTGACAAGGCTGAGTTTGGTCTTTCTGAGGTCAGTGGTGGCTTTTGCCAGACAGATTTCGGTAAAGGAATGGGGGCTGATGCCAGTTGTGCATTTAGGAACAAATGAACATAAGGCCGTAAGTGCCTAGGACTATAAGCTTTCAAGAGTCTACAAAAATGTCTAAGAGCTGAAAATTAAAAGTAGTTTTTAATTAAAATTAATATATAAAAATTAGCATCATTAATTGACAAACGTAGTATTATGCATTTCATTCCATCTGAAAACAATTTCTAGGTTTTTTCAATTACACAAAAATTCCTAAGTAAGCATAATGAGTGCCAAGAAATAATCAATAGTAAGTTAGACACTCATTGCTGGTCACTTCAAAAGCAGAAGTATAGAAATCCTGTGAACATAATTAGCCCTATTTAATCAATGATGTGGATCCATTTTATAGATTCAAATGATATGGGATGAAACCTCCCAAGCAGATTACCCTGGGACTTGTAATGGCCTTCAAATAGCCATGGTGAATGGAAGGGGACACTAAAAGCTTGACTAAGAAGGAAATAGAAATGTAAGAGAGAATTTAAAGGAAAACACATGATAAAAGAAGAATTTACAGGCTGAAAGTCAATAGAAACTTAGAGAATGATGACATAGGAGGGAGAAGAGGGAATTCCATGGAGCAAAGTCCAGAAGGAAATAGGAGTCTGTGGGATTAAGAGCACTCATGGCCAAGGGTAGCAGAAAAGCAATGGATGCAGACACAGAACAGGCTTAGGCACATCTGCAGGCCTGCAGTGGAAATTGAGATAATTTGTGTATGAGCCCTACAACTTTTCTTTTTTTTAAGAGAGAAATAAGACCTTTTACTGAAGTGCAGGGAATAGGATTGCTGAGGTGGATTCAGATGAGAAGCAAAGGTTGAATAGCACAGTATTTTCAAGTACGTTCTCTCATGTAGTTCTTATAATCAATCACCTGAGCTTGTAAGGAGAGATATTACTAATTTCATTTACATATAAAGAAACCTGGACTCTTACGTTATACAGGAAAATTGCCTATCAGAATGTATTTTCCAACAATATGTTAAATATATTATTTAATCATAATTTCAGTTTTCCCAAATGCTTACAAAGAAAGTACTGCCACTTTTTTTTTTGAAGATTTTATTGGGGAATTGGGGGAGGGGAACAGCGTTGGGGAACCGGGGAAGGGGAATAGACAAGTTGCTGTCTTTTTGTTCATCAGTCTAGTTGCTCAGGACATTGCTTCACTGGCCCATGTTGGTATCATCATTGCGTCTTCCCGGGTGAAGCAGATCGGTCGCTGGCCTCTGGATGGTCGTTCATTGTGGCTATTGGCCGCTCACGCTGGCTGCCAGCCACTCACTGTAGCCTATGGCTGCCGGCTGCAGCCCAGCCTACACCATCACTGGGGCTCACACAGCCCAGCTCCAGGTGGAGCTGTTGTTAGCTGTAGAGGGCAGTGTCACTGGCCTTCATATGTGGGATCCAAAGCGGGGCCGCTGGTGTCCCAAGCCAGCTCTTAACCAACGCTCCACTTGGTCAGCCCAAAGCTCTGCCACTTTTGATCTTGCAGCATGTTACAGAAACATGACTTAAGCCATTTCTCTCCCCAGAAGCACTAAACATCTATCCCATCTCCAGCCCTATTCAGGAGTCAGGAAAGAAGCAAAGCCTAATGCTTAAAAGTGGAGACAAAAATAAGACTGTGAGCCTGAAATTGTGAAGATTTTAGAGTAGTGTAGCCACATTCAGAGGCCCAGTCTTGGACCGGCCAAGTGGCGCATTGGTTAAGAGCTGGTTTTGGGATGTCAGCGGCCCCGGTTCGGATCCCACATATGAGGGCCAGTGACACTGCCCTCTACAGCTAACAACAGCTCCACCTGGAGCTGGGCTGTGCAAGCCCCAGCGAAGGCGACGGTGTAGGCTGCAGCCCCTGCTGCAGTGGCCTGCAATAGGCTACAGTGAGTGGCTGGCAGCCAGCGTGAGCGGCTGGCAGCCAGAGTGAGCTGCCAACAGGCACTGTGAGCGACCATCCAGAGGCCGGTGACCAATCTGCCTCATCTGGGAAGAGCGCAATGACGATACCAACATGGGCCAGTGAAGCAAGATACCAACATGGGCCAGTGAAGCAACGTCCTCCACAACTAGACTGAAGAACAAAAAGACAGCAACTTGTCTGTTCCCCTTCCCTGATTCCCCAACACTATTCCCCTCCCCCAGTTCCCCAATAAAATCTTAAAAAAAAATCCAAAAGCCCAGTCTTAACGAATTTTCCTGAAACAAATCTACATCTACAAAAAAAGGCATTTCCGAACTCTGTGGTGTTCAGGGATACCTAAGTATATAGATGAAAGAGGGAGTGGTCAGGTAGGATTTAGATCTTAATGACAATCCTGAAAAGAAAGTATAGATAATCACTAGGTCTCCCTCTTTTATCAGAAACAGAACAGTGAAAAAGATTTAGGATGTCCCTTGATAGATAGGCTCCAAAAATCAGAAAGACTGAATTAAAACTGTTAAGGATGCTAAAGATGAGATCATCAAAAGAGCAATGCCCTGGATCACAGTAGGTCTTTGAAATCCAAGGATGAGATTCTACATCAGGAAATCCCTTTGGAGCTTGTAAGAGAAAAAGTTCCAAGTGCCCTCTTCAACCTGCTCGGCCCATCTGGAGGGCCTGACACTCCTGGTTGAAATCCTCTCCACCAGTTTCCGTGACACACAGCACGCTCTGGGGTCTCCTTTAGGTGGGCTTGTTCCCTTCTTCCTTCCAGCATTAATTCTCTCCAGAAGATACTGCCTATTTACACTTCTTATCTAAATTTATCTCCCTTTGGTGTACTTGCTCTTATGGACTGAATTATCAGTAAGTTAATGGCCTTCAGATCCACATTTATAGCCCTAACCTCCAGCCAATGGTTTAGCTCCACGGTCCCACTCTGGAAACATTTGGATAAAGAACAATGGATAACTTCTTTTCTTGTCTACCATGTTGCTATTCTTTGCCTCCCATACTAAAATTTCTATAATCACTCTTTATTACTTTATAGAGGCTATTAAAAAAATCCAAAACCTCTTTATGGTATCGTTTTAATTGAGAACTGGAAGCCTCAGTGTGATTATGGTTTCTGGTTTGTCTACCTGCTCGTATTGGAGTATTGGATCAGTCAAAAAAAAAAAATTAGGGCATGTAATTTCTCAAAACATTGTAATTTATTCTATTAGAAGTACAGTATACACAAAGTTATATAGCTTCTCTTACAACAAATACCAACTCAGAAATAAAGGAGAGAGAATTTCTGGGAAGTTGAGGCAATGAAGTCATGTAAATCTAAAATTCTTAGTGTAGCCTCACAAAAACCAAAGCAGAACAACAAAAGGAACAATTAAAGCTATACAAAACTTGGCCTTTAATGCACCCAAACTTCTAATTACATGTAAAAAGAAAAATAAAAACAGGATACCAATGGGCTATCTCCCATATTCTAGCTGCCAGCCTTTCTAGACAGCAAGGGCAATTTAGGAAAAACTGAGTTGAACAGAGAAGAAAGGAGCAGAGACACATAAAATCTTCATTTATTAAAAAATAAAAAACTACTATAAAATAAAATGGATAGGGCCGGCTGAGTGGCACGTTGGTTAAGAGCTGGCTTGGGACACCAGAGGCCCCGGTTTGGATCACACATATGAGGGCCAGTGACACTGCCCTCTACAGCTAAGATGGGGAACAACAGCTCCACCTGGAGCTGGGCTGTTGTGCGTCCCCAGGACGGCAGACCTGCAGCCCCTGCTACAGTGGGCTGCCATAGGCTACAGTGAGTGGCCGGTAGCCAGCGTGAGTGGCTGGCAGCCCATGTGAGCTGCCAAGAGCCACCATGAGCAGCCGTCCAGAGGCCGGCGACCGATCTGCCTCACCCAAGAAGAGTGCAATGATGACACCAACATGGGGCAGTGAAGCAATGTCCTCCGCAACTAGACTGAAGAACGAAAGTACAGCAACTTGTCTGTTCCCCTTCCCCGGTTCCTCAATGCTGTTCCCCTCCCCCAATTCGCCAATAAAAATCTTTAAAAAAATAAAAATAAAATGCATACCATAATCCAAACAATTCAGCTAACAAAACATTTACTTCAAGAAAACAAATAACAAAGTAGAAGAAAACTGTAATATAACATTCTAAGCTGAATTAAATATCTTCAGACAAGGATTTGGAGATGTAAAACAAAAAATCTTGATCAATGTGGTATAAGAATATAGTTCATTTTCATCCCTCGTTCCTGGCACAGAGCTCCTAAAATCCTTGCAATTTCCTGAATGATAGGAGAGTCTTTTGTTATTCATTAGGAGCCCTGTTTGAGCACACCTGAGTTTCTACTAATGAGGTGATTTAGGATGAAGCCCCTACATAACCTTAGGATGGGGCTTGTCACCAGAAAGACCCAGTGATTAGAGGATTGGAACTATCAACCCCAACCACTGACCTCCAGGGAAGGGGGAGGGGAAGCTGAAAATTAAGCTCCATAAAAACTCCTGAACAGTAAGAGTTGATGGGCTACAGGGCTGGTGAAGACATCCATGTGCTGGCAGGGTGGTTCACTCCAATTCCATGGGGACAGAAGCTTCTGCACTTGGAACTCTTACCGACCTCACCTCATGTACCTCTTCATCTGTCTGTTATCTTTCTCCTTTATAATATCTTTTAAAATAAACTGGAAAATGTAAGTAAATATTTCCCGGAGCTTTGTGAGCCATTCTAACAAATTGTAAAATCCAAGGAGGGGCTCACAGAAACCTCCCATTTATAGCTGACAGGTCAGAAGTATAGGTGAGAAGCTGGACTTGCCATTGGCACAGGAAGTGGGGACAGTCTTCTGGGACTGAGTCCACAACCTGTAGGACCTGATGTTATCTCCAGGTGGATATTATCAGAACTGAGTTAAATCTGTAGGACACCCAGCTGGTGTCTGTTGAGAACTGGAGAATTGCTTAGTGTGGGGAAACCCCACACAGCTGGTCTCAGAAACATTGATAGTAGAGGGAAAAAAACAGAGTTTTCCCCTTACAATCAGGAATTCAAAAACAAAGAAAAGAAGTGGACAAAAATAGAAAGAAGTGAAATAGAACTGAATGAACACAAGAAAGCAATAGAAAAAAAAAAAAAGCAAAATCATATCAGAAGACTAAATTACATGGTGCCCAAAAAATACATTTATATGAAAACATAATAAGGGCACTGAAGACAGCAGAAAAGCAACCAAGAGAATGAAAATGGGATAAAGAAAAAAGTAAAAAGTACTAGGGAGAAAATGTTTAATATAAGACAAGTAAAAGAGATTCAATGTATGTATAATTAGAGTCCCTGTAGAAAATAAAACAATGGATCAGAACTAATATTTCAAATTATAATCTGAAAAAACTTTCAGGAAATAAAAGAAGACCCAAAGCTACATATTTAAAGAACCCACTGAACCCTTTTACCTACAGCAGGTAGAACTGAAACCACAACAGTGTCCCCAGGAAAAGGATCAATAACTTACAGGGACAAGAGAATTAGACTGGTTTTGAAATTCTCAAAAACAGAGAAAACAAGGCCAAAGTAGCATCTTCAAAACCTCCAGAAAATAAATGTAAATTAAGGAGTTTATATTTAGTGAAGCTACCTTTCAAGTATCAAGGATATAGAGAAATACTGGGCTGTCAGAAAAGTCACATTTTTGCAATGAAAAACAGAAAAAATACGTCATGACTTTTCTGACAACCCAATAGCTTTAGACATGCAAGGACTCCTAATCATCAGCCCTTCTTAAGGAATCTACTGGAAGAAAAACTTCATCAAGAGATGAGGGAGAAGTTTTGGCAAAAAAATTGCTGATGAGCATTTAATTAGTTATATACTTAAAAGCAAAACAAAAGTAGAAACGAGAGTGAAAGAATATCATATGGCAATGCTATATGTTATATTTTGCATATTCTGCCAAAGGATAAATAAAACAACTCAAAATGTGATGGAGAAGAGAGGTGGAAAAAGAAAATAGAAAAAATGCACTGGCTATACATGCAATAAATAGGAGCTAAAACAAATACCATTAAAAACTCACAAACCAGTGGCAAATTCTCAAAGGTGCTCAGCTCACATTTTTTCATATTAGTAAGATAAATACATTATTTTTCATAAAAGTTGCAAAGATGCAAATGCTACTTGGAATTTCACAATGAAACTTAATAAAAATTACTGTACCTTACAGTAAAATCATAGGAGCAAGAGGCCAGCACTGAAGCATGAAATGGTGAAAACTACAAAAGGCAAAACAGAACAAAAACTTTTTGAAATTAGTTGTAATTATAACATGTTACTTCATATGGTCATTTCTATGAACATCATAATTAATTAAAGTCTAGTGAGGGCTGCCACTTAAAATTATGCTTTCCCAAACCTCAGATGCTTTAATTTAAGGCAAAAAACTTCTGGTCTTTTACGTATCATCTACAGGAAAAACATTCACTTTTGCACTCTTCAAAGAAAGTCATTGCTCAAACTTTTTAGAACTTATTTACACGAAAGTATTCCCAAAGTGTGGCTATTCTGGAAAAATTAAATACAATTTCATATTGGCTATCCAAAACTGACTTCTACAAATATAGTGGATTTAAGTATGTTATACTGTATCAATTTTATGAATACATATTATGATTGCTATAAGCACAAGTATCAAAAAAAACATTTAAATATTAAGTAAGATATCTTTAATGAGATACCAGCTAATGAGAAATGATATGAAGGACAAAATCTAAAAATTTAAAGACACTGTCTTTTAGATAAGTAATAAATAACATACATAGATTGCCCTTTGCAATTATATTTCTTTAGTATTGGGTTGTCAGAAAAGTCATGATGTATTTTTTTTCTGTTTTCGTTGCAAAAATGCATCATGGCTTTTCTGACAACCCAATATTTTTCTTAAATACTTTAATAGTTATAGACACATAATAATTGCATTTACAAACTTTCTAGTTTGTAAAACACTGTCTCTACATTATCTTGTTTCATTCTCAGAAGCACTGTGAAATGTATATAGAAAATACTTTTCAACTACTAAAACCTGTATGTCATTAAAACAAAACAAAAAACACAGGCACTGTGTCTCATATTTAAGTTACAGCAAATAAAACTGAAGATATTAATTTAACTGAAATTCAGAACTTTTGAAATAGGAATTAGCGTTATCTTATTGAGAAGATCAATAAGGTACTTTTTTACCTTTAATGTAACAAAACAAAGAATGAAATTCGGAGATGTCACTTAAGATGTTTTCTACAGTGACTCAGCAAAACCTTCTTAAATAAAAGCTGGGAAACTAAATTATGGCACTTATGAAGAGACAAATTTCTTAGGAGCAGCAGAAAAAAATGGTCTTATCTTCGGGTGTTCACAGAGTGGAAAATATTCTATAACCCAAACATTTATAAACATTCATATATATATTATCACATTAGGGAAAAGAAAAAATTAACCATTTCTTTATATGAGTTGCAACAAAGTAAAGAGACCTTTCCACTGAATGGAAAATTGTAAAGAATGTAATACTAAAACTAATTACTATAGTTAAAAAATATTAAAAGCAATAGTAGATTGGGGATGACAGAATGAAAAAAACATTTTTTTGTAACCTTAAAATGGCTACATTGTCTGATTAGCTACATTGTCCCAATGCATTCCAAAATTATTCAAATATTTTACCTAATTTTAGTTTTCAATGTTTATCATCATTAGTTGGGTAATAAAAACATACATAACAAAGAATCAATCACGCCAACCTTTAAGCACCTTTTATATATACTTCAGTGATTATATTTATATTTGTATTCTATGTATAAAAGGAAAAGACAAAAACTTACTTTCACTCTCCTAATAGCATAGGTGTGACCAAGAAGTTCAAACACTGGTTGTCGAACACTCCTCAAATCCCAGCCTCTCAAACTGCAGTCAACTGCCCCGGTCACCAGCAAATTCTGAAAACAAGTCAGAGAAAAGTAAGCTGAGCCAACTTTGCAATTAAGCAGCATCCAGGCTTTCCCACTAGGAACAATCTAATATTTTCTGATCCTGTTTAATCAGAACCCAGGAGTCATTCTTGAGAAGTTATATGACAAATATAAAAAGGGATCAAAAGGGCTGGCCAAGTGACGCGGTGGTTAAGCGCTGGCTTGGGAAGCCAGCGGCTCCAGTTCGGTCCCACATGAGGGCCAGTGACACTGCCCTCAAAAAAAAAAAAAAAAAAAAGCGGGGATCAAAATACACATCAAAAGGCAAATATCAGTATGACTTGAGAGAAAAGGAACTCCCTATGCTTTATGTATGTGATGGAACGCTACACACAACAGAAAAAGGCAGATAGTCCCACACAGCATCGTGGCTTTTCCAATCCACCGTTAGTAATATTAATAAGTACATAAGGGATTAAAAAGTATCTCTGACAAATGAGCTCACCTTTCCTCCAGCTTACTCTGAGGTTTACCAAAGGCCAAATGCCTGTTAATTTAGGAATATTTGAAAGGGCAAAGGGTATAAATTAAATCTGTGTATGTTTTTCTAAATCTACATCAATCATTGTTCCCAACTCTCACAGGCCCTGTCTAAATGTAGTATTTAATCATCAGTGAGAATCTATGCAAATAATGGGCGGTCTCCTATTTAGTCAGCTTTACAAATTCTGCTCTCTGCAGACCCAAGTGAACTAGAGTGCCTGGCTGAACAGGCCAAGTGCAGGGTTCGCACTCAGCCCCTTCCCATGTCAGCCAGAGAGAGAATTCACTGCCCGAATGTGTAGGGATCCAGTATTTGCACATCTGAAGAAACATTTCCATGATTTAAAAAATAAAATGTGTAAACCGCTCTCAAGAGTATACTGGCATCTTTTTTTTTTTAGAATGCCAAATGTGTAACATATAGTCCATAATTTCATTTTCCTATGAAATGGAAAATTCATTTCTGATGAGAGAGATATGAACTGTAGTTATTAGCATTGAAATTTTTATTTTGATCAAGTGTTACTATTGAATAGGTACTCAATTTTCTTTTTAATCTACTTTTTATTTAAAAAAATAACTCTGCCAATGTAATGTTCTCTTATTTTTCATTAATTAATTTAAAACTGGGGAAAAACAAGGCATAAATTTTACCTGTCACAATCAACAGACCACTTTAAGTATAGAAATATACATAAACAATATATCAACACATATCTCTTCTATTGCTATTTCTGATCCATATGCTCCTGTGGTTAACTGAAGCTTTGCAGAAGGTTACAAATGGACACTGCTATCTTATAGAAGCATGAAGCGTGGTACAGCTTATAAAGGAAGATGAAACAGGAAATTTTTTAAACTGATGGACTGTTAAATTAAAAATCAGCCTATAAATAGTTCAGCAGCCTGACTAGCAAAGTGAACAAGAACGGAAAGCAAAAGATGATACAAATTGGCGGGGTTAAGAGCAAAAAGAAAAAATTTCCATAAATTGTACAGCAGTTTCCCAAACAAATAAGTAAGGCTGCCCTGCTGAACTTTGAGAATGTCTATTTCTTATTCTGCCTGCACTTAAATCGAATTAATGCTAATGCAGGTCACTCACAATCATCAATTAGAAATGAAAGGGTCTGAATTAAACTTAATGGTCCATAAACACTACCCAAGTCCACATAAACAAAGATAAAATAAAACTGAAAATATTTCAACATTAGGAAGGGCTCAGCAGCTCAGGACAGAGCCAGACGGGGTACCTCATTGTATTTACACCAGTCACAACTCAAAATTTCTGCTTGATGTGCTGGAACCACAATTCGGACACCTGCTGCCTTCACATCCCAAATTCTCAGAGTCTGATCACCTGGTGAAAGAGGAAGACTTGATCACTTTCCATCCCACCACTTGGATATTCTGTGACGTATGGTACCCATGATGATAAATCAAGGGAAAATACACTGCTTTCACTGTTAGGATGCTGCCAGCTATATATCATGTATGCATATATATTGTTTTTAATTAAAATAATGCATAAGAACTACTGAAAGTGATGAAGTAAAAAAAGTAATGCACCATGATATTGTATTTTAGATCTACTCAAATACAGAAAATTTGAATCTCACACTGAGAAAAAGCACAGTGGTGACTAAACACATATCTGGTGCATTTTTCTTCAGGAAAAGGCCCTGAAAATCCTTCTTCTAGTAAATAAAAGTTAATACCCTGTACCAGCACATTCTTCAAGAAACAAAATGGTAACAATTTTACTGTTAAATGTAAAAAACTCTACCACGCCAAAATGGAGAATTTTTAAATCTTAGCTTTTATTAAGATTTACTTGGCCGGTCAGAGGGATATTTTTCTCCTTGTAAAAAACAAGTTGAAAAAATTTAAGGATTATACTTTGCATTATTATAAAAATGGTTTGCATTGCTTAGCTGCACAGAGTCATCCCTGATTAAATGTTTTATATGCTGTTTGCCTTGAATTTCTGTAAACTATGAGAAAATAACAAAATGACCAGATGAATAAAACCCAGAAACACACACACACAGAGACACACGCACCCCTACATCAAAAGTAAATTACAAACAATAACTGATCATGGGAGAAAATGAGTTCATCTTCATGATAAGAATGTGGTCTAAGGGCTGGTGGCAATCAGAGTCTTGAATTTCATTAGCAGTTGTGTGACCCTGTACAAGTTATATAATATCTCTGAGGCTGACTCCTCATTACTAAAAAAGAAATAGAATGCCTTCATGCAGGGCTGTACAAGAATTCTGTGTAATAAAGTTTCTATAAAGACCCAAGCATGGCTGTTAGCACAGAGTAGATATTTTAATACATGGTATATAAAAATGCTAAATTTTTAAATTTACTTTTACTTACCTACACATATTTTCCTATATTTCAAATTCTAAATCAGGTCATTTAGCAAAATTTAGCTATTTTAGACAATTTTTTCTTTTCTGATTTCTTCAGAAGCCGCTTAAGAAAGGTAAGAATTAAATTGGTGGTGGAAATAAAATGCAGAGGTTAAGATCAGGGGCTTTGGAGTTCCAAGGCTGGGTTCTAATCCAGCTCAATTATTTGGTAGCTGTTCATGTTTAATCAAATTACTTAACTTCCCTGATTCTCCTTTTCTTTACCTATGATAGAATATCTTCCTTATAAAGTTGTAAGTTGAAGTACAAAGATGAAGTAAAATAAGGTTTAAAAACATAAAATAGGAAAACATACCCATGATTAGAAGTCATTCCTGTGCCTATTAATAACATGAATAGCAAGCTAATATTTACTGAGCACTTACTATGTGCCAGATGCTGGTATGAGCATTTTATATGTGTTATCTTACTTTAAACTTCACAAGTGAGGCAGAAAATTTAATATAAAAAGGAATTTTTGTAGTAATTTTCAAAGGAGGAAACTGAAACACATGGACATGAAATAAGTCGCTCAAGAAAGCAAGTCATGGAACAGACCTGGAACCAGGACCCAGGCAGTCTGGCTCCCCAGCCTGTGTGTCCACAGCTACCCGCACGGGCCTCCTCACGCTGCTGGAGAGGTGCCACACAGTCAACGCTGGCTGATTCTTGGGCAATCAGTCTTTTAATTTATAGGTTAATTTTTCTATAAACTGGGGGGAGGGGGTGGGAGCATTTAAACACACACACACACACACACACACACACAACATTCATATTAGCCTGAGTTGTTTTAGAAATAAAAGTAATAAAACATTGTAGTTGAAACCTCTATTGTAGTTCTAATTCTATGGCCCGTCTCCTTTCCCAGGGGCTACCACACTCATAAATTTGGTATGCATCCCTTTAATCTGTATTTTTGTAATACTTTTATTACATTTTTATGAATACATAAATATATACTATTGTTTTTTTGTGTGTGGGATTTAAATTTTTTTATTTAAAAACACCATCCTACTACTTGACAAAAGGTTGAAAACCACTCTGATAGAAGAGTAACTAAAATTTTTGGATCTAGTTAAGGATGATAGGGATAAGAAGGAATTATGAGTTTAAAAGAACCAACTGAAAATTGTCCAGAATTGGTACAGATTAGAGTTTTGAATATCTTCAGGGGGACTAATTAAATTTAGTGTCTGTGGTCTAGCCACCAGTCAGTACAATTTGTTTCATAATTCTAAATAGCTTCAATAAAATGATCTTCCATGGTTTTTCCTAGCCTTCAGAATACAGTAAGTCCTCACTTAATGTCATCAACAGATTCTGGGATTTTTAAGCGAAATGACGCATAACAAAATCAATTTTACCATAAGCTAATTGATATAAACAAGAGCTAGTTTCTATTATGTATGGCATCTCATCAATGTGGTAATGTAACAACAGTATTCAAGGACTTGCTACATAAAGTAAGGTGCTATGGGTGTCTAGTGTTTGGTCTGCCCAGCAACTCTCCTCTAGGAACAGTCCTGGCTTCTTGCCATGTGATTCTAGAAAGACCTATGGTTCAACACGGTTGATCAGCTGCCAGGCCAGGTCTGCAACTGATAAGAGAAGCTGACCAGACAGTGATAGGTCCAAGCCAGGCCCGTCACAGTATCTTATTCTCTGCCTCAACCACGGCTGACAGGTCAAAGGTAGGTACTTGAAAATTTTCTGAGCTAGAACTAAAAAGATAATGTCAGTTCCTCTCTGATGACAGAATTTACAGATTATAAAATTGAGGAGCTGCTGGGGGCCATGTGTCTCACTGTATGGAGAAAGCCAGCCTGCAGGGTCAAGACAAGAAGCAGAGAAAATTTTGTCCAGATTAGAAACAGAGACTGTGTCCTGGGACTGACCGGCCAAGCATCCTCCCCTTTCTGGGGTTGCTTTTCAATAAATTCTGCAAAGGCCTAAGATAGTTCAAGCCTTTCATCTGTAGGCAAAGGAGATCCCTGATCATCTTGGAGGAAAGGATGAAGTTCACTTGGAGCTTCAGTCTAAAAAGCCAGGCCCCAGACAAAAACGCTTGCTTTGGCGTGAGGCTTCCACTAAAATATAGGAAATGCCTAAATAAAGTACACTAGCTTTCAAAATTTAATTTAACATTAGGTCTGAAACGATCAAGTCTGCTATAGCTATGACTAATGCATTGCTTAAAGTTCAATGAGTTTGTGTTCACCCTAAAAATTACATTATAAGGGTATGTGAATGGTTTAAAGTACCAAAACATTACAATGCATGTTGACTAGGAGATTAAGAAGTAACCGTTACTCTAACAATGATATGGATGAATCCCAAAAAACATAATGTTGAGCAAAAGAAACCAGACACAAAAGTATAAAAATAGGTAACATCAATCTATGCTATTAGAAGGCAGCATAGTGGTGTTCGGGGGCGGGGAAGGAAGGGAAGAAAGGGGGTGTAATGACTGGGAGGGTGTGAGGAGGACCCCTAGAAACATTCTGTTTCTTGATCCACGTGCTAGGATACAGGTGTGTTCATTGTAAAAACTCATTACCATCTATACTTAAGATTATGCACTGTTCTGTGTGTATTATACTTCAATAAAAGATCAAACAAAACAACAACAAAGGCTGTCTGAATGGTTATTCTAAATTTCTCTGGGACAATACTTTGGTTTTTCACCATCATATTGAAGCAACATTAAAAAAAAAAGAGCGCCACCACTTGTCCCCTCTTGCAGTTAATTTAAAGGGCACAAAAAAGGGAGAATTCTACTTCCTTGAGCGTCACGCCTGCCGCACACATTTGGCGCTTCACCCTCATCACTTTGTTTTCCAGGGAAGAGAGAGACCTTCAGGCCAAATGGCACCATGATTCACTCAACGCTTTGAGCCACCAGGACACTGGCATTTCTGTTTTTTAAATTATGTTTTCCAGATAACTGGCCTTCCGTTGTCAGCCTGGCGTTTATCAGGGGCCTGTGATGGTGCCAAAGACCCACCTGAATTACCAGCTTCTCTTACCAGTTACAGACCTGCCAAAGGCAGCAAAACCAATGAATTTAAATGTATAATTCTGACTAGGGAGTGCTGGCTGCTGCTATGTCTAATCTCAAACTGCACCAGGGAAGAGGAAGTTGGGTAAGGGAAAGGAGTGTCAACACCGAGTCTGAAGCTGAGAAGTGACTAGCAAAAGCATACATATTGGGCCCAAATAATCCAAGCCAACTGAAACACCAGATGCCTATCAGATGTAATACGACTTTTTCCTTAGAGTAGAATGAGGTTTTTTTTAAACTACTGGATCCAACACATTCAGGCATGGCTATCACACAATTATATAGAGTCTGTAATAGTAGTAATTTAGTTTTCAAGGTTCAAAAGAACGTTTACTTCAGATTAATCCTCTTTCTGTAAAGAGCTCAAATATTCTTCCCTTCTAGCACATATAACTTAGAAATATGAATTCTGTACTAACAACTATCATGAAATAGACAAAATGCAATGTCTTTCAAGAACTCTGCTATTGAAGGTGAATCTAGATCTAAATCTCTAAAAACTCCCTCACTTGGCCTGTCTTAACTTAGCTAATGATAAATTTAGTTCTAGATTTGCAAATACCATGCAACTTTGAAAGCAACTATACTCGAAGTAACTTTTTTTAAAGGAACATATTTTACAACTCACAGGTCCAGTGCTTTTCATCTAATCCCCTCTGATTTAATTTTAAGCCTCGAATGAGCAGCCATTTTAGTGAATATCGGCCCCTTAGAACGTATCCATCTGTTGGACTTCCGTTCTCAATGTGTGTAGTTCGGGTACCACCCTTTCCATTTCCCAAGCCCAACTGCAGGAGCTAAGCCAGGCCGAAGCCAACCAGCACACTGCATGCCCTCTCCCAGGCAGAGTGGTTAGTTCAGGAACATCCACGTGGACCCTTCAGAGCCAATGAGAGAATGAAACTCGCCTAGATGTCTGAGGACTTCTCACTTTTTCCTACCGGACAGAAATCAGAAAGTATGTGAGGGCTGAAGTTACTACCATCTTGTTGTCATGTAGTACCTGATATTGAAACCAACTCAACAGAAGAGACAGAGCAAAAGAGATGGCAAGGACATTCTTGGAACTGGGTATCCAGCCACGTCTATAAAGCCAGATCTAATTCTGGACTTGTAAACTATGCGAGCAAATAAATTATCTTCTTCCTGAAAGCAGTTTGGATCAGAATTTCTTTCAATTTCAACTAAAGAAGTCCTGGCTGATATGACCACTATTTATATTCATTTCTAATTTAACACATGAAAATAGTGTCATTAAATGATGGTCTTTTTCTCTATTAAGCAAATGATCATTCTGTCGATATATAGACTTTTATACAGTACCTATTTAAAATACACCGTTTTTGGGCCAGCCGAGTGGAGCAGTGGTTAAGCGCTGGCTTGGGAAGCCAGCGGTGGGTCCCGCATATGAGGGCCAGTGACACAGCCCTCAAAAAAAAAAAAAATAAATAAATAAAATACAGTTTTAAAAGTTAAGTTTCATGAATGTATTGCTAACTCTTATACATAATTAATCTTCTTCTGCTATCCAGTCACACACACTAAACATTCTATATACAACACCCAGAGTCAATATTATGTATACACAAAGGGCCAATGGAAGAGGAAAAAGTGTGTGTGACTCAGCCCAAATAAATAAATGCAGCTATATTAGTTCATGATGTCACTGTTGGATTTTACAATGATTAAAACTAAAGGAAAACAATTTCAGAATTCAAATAATAATATAAATTAACAAAATTACATATAATAGTAAGGTAAAGGAATTTTTAAAAATCTATCAGTAGTTCATGGAGTTCTATTTACTAATACTTTTCCAAATATGTAAAATTATCCTCATTAACTCTGGTTTATTATGAATGATGCCAGTTAGAGATGCCAGCAGAACATGTTTTCACTGTTTCACCAGAAGGGAAGCATTTTCAGTTCATTGAGGGTGAATCTATTCAATACCACTAATTCCATCTGGGGTGTGAAACAACTCCTTTGAAACTGTAGGATCTAAGGCCAAAGGACATGCCAACACTAAGAAAATGATGCTAATATCAATCTAATCCACATCTTCATGAGAATTTTAATTCAACTGTATTAATACTCTCTGTGTTAGGGGTTTTCACTAATAGTAAAATTATGAAAATTGTAACCATTACACCAAACTGTGGTCACCTTACAGATGATTAACTATAAACATGAAACTTATTAGAATGTACACTAAATTAAAAGCATAAAAGATGACTAACTAAAGTTATATATGTAGGCTAAAGAGTTCATTCAAATTAAATGTGTTAATATTGTTATCATTTACTTAATACACACCTGGCTTTATGGTTAGCTGCATCACAGAGAAATAAAAGATCAAAGAAAAAATTTAGGCTTAGCAAAGGAAATGGCACAAGGAAAAATACATTACTGATCCCATCCCAAAAGCCTTGACATTTTGAAAAAGATTTAATTCATTATAGATTTAAAAAACTATGACAACTTATAAGTTTAAAAAAATAACAGTAGTAATTTTATAAGTTAATGGAGTGAACCACTCTTTATTCTAGAAAACAATGCTGCTACCTTCAATCAGCAAACAAAACTTTTTAAAAATTAACTGTACCTCTATGTACAGAAGTTACTATTATTCACTATTATCTTAGATCCAAAAAATTGCTTAATCTAAATGGACATACTTCTCTGTACACAATTTACCTCAAGGTTCCCATTTCTGAGTGTCTTCAGCCTAACAATACTTAAAGAATTTAGGGACATTTGGTCATTTTTAATTTTTAGAATTAAAAATATAATAAACAAAAGGCAAATACCATATGATCTCACTTACATGTGGAATTAAAAAAAAGACATAGATACAGAGAACAGATAAGTGGTTGCCAGAGGTGGGAGTGGGGGGGTGGGCTTTCATGGGTGAAGGCAGTTAAAAGGTACAAATTTGAAGTTATAAAATAAGTCATGTGGATGTCATGTACAGCATGGTAACTATAGTTAATAATACTATTGTTTATTTGAAAGTTGCTGAGAATAGATCTTAAAAGTTCTCATCATTAAAAAAATTCTAACTGTGCATGGTGACGGTTGTTAACTACACTTATTGTAGTAATCATTTCAAAATATGCATATCCACATATTGAATAAATATATTGTATACCTGATATTAATATAGTATGTCAATTATATCTCAATAAAAAACAAATGAAAAGGATTTCTGTGACATTATATTTCCTATGAAAGTCACTCAACATTATTCAACTACCCAAGGCATTGATATAGTTCAGGCAAGAAAGGGACAATTATGCTATCGATTGCCTATTTTTGGACACTGGATAATTAAACAAGGAGACAATACTAGAAGCACTCTACCTCCTCCTATAGCTATTGTCTTCTGTCTTCCCTTAATCAACTGAAAGATCTCCCATTTCTTTATCTCCCCTCAAGGTTCTGTACCAGCAAACATTTTCTGTAAAGAGTCCAACAGTAAGTATTTTTGGCTTTTAGGGCCATTTGGTCGCATCACAACTACTCAACTCTGCCCCTATAGTGTGCAAGCGGCCATAGGTGGTATGTGAATAAATGGGTGTGTCTGTTCCAATAAAACTTTATTTAAAAAAACTGTCTGTAGGTCATTTTGATCTGAGGGCAGTGCAGCTGACCCTTGAATGATGAACCCAGGGACTAGGGGTGTCATTCCCTATAGCCAAAAATCCGTGTATAACTTACGACTCCCCAAAAACTTCACTCCAGTAGTCCCTCGGCATCTGCAGGGGATTAGTTCCAGGACCCCATGCCCCAGGATCCCTGGATGCTCAAGTCCTTTATATAAAATGGTGTAACCCAAGGCATGCAGTCAGCCCTTCGCATCAGTGGATGCCCAACCGTGAATGGAAAATACTGTTTAAACCTATGCTCTATTGTAATATTTCTTTTAATTAGTCTTTCCTGGGTGCTCTGATTTACTGCAATGGCTTTAGCTATTGCAGTAAATGACACAATTTTTATTCACAAGACCAAACCTTTTAGCTCCCAACTCAACCTGCTCATTAACAACCCCATACCTGTGTCCCACAGGCTCAATGTGTTCTAAAATATAACTCAAGATCTTCTTTGTCAAATGTATTTCTTATCTCAGTTGACATCTCCATCCATGAATATGTCCTTGCCAGGAATCTAAGAGTTATTCTTTACGCATCCCTTTCTCACCTCTTCCACATCTTATAAAATCATCTTTAAAGACCACTCAGATCAGCCTGCTTTGTTCCATCCCTTCTGCCACCATCTTTATCCATGCTTCTGTCTCTCTCCTAATTATTCTCCCTGTGTCCACTCTTGCTCACCTCTAAACTATTCTCTACACAACAGCCAGAGTGAGTTTTTTTAAATTCAAGCCTAATAACATCACTTCCTTGCTTGAACCTCTTTAATGCTTTCCCACTATTCATAGGACAAAATCCAAAATCTTGAATTCAGCCCACAAGTCATGATCTGGGTCCCTGCCAGCTACCAGGTTCTCACTTTTCCTACCCTTTCCTCTTAAGCAATAGACTACCTGGCTTTCTTTCAGTTTTTCAAATGCATCTAGTTCTTACTTTTGCACATCCTATTTACTAGGCTTGGAATGTTCTTTTGCCACTCACGGCCTCCTACTTTTCAATGAGCCAAATCCTTATTCATCCTAAATGAAAGCCAGAAACCTACAAACCAAAAAGTTGATAGTTTTGACTACTAAAAAATTAAAATTTTTTACAGTAAGGAATTAACTAAATAGGTTACAAGGCAAAAAAACTGGGATACAGAGGACTAATGCCTAAATATAAAAAGAGTTCAAATGTCAATACAGAAAAACAACAAATATCTCTCAACAGAAAAATGGGCCAAAGACGTGAACATACAACTCACAAAAGGAGAATTATGGTGACCAACTGACATACTCTCCTTAGTAATCAAATATGCAAATCAAAACAACAGTTAGATATTTTTCATGCATCAAATTGGCAACCATTTAAAAGACTGAGGAGGTGCATCTGTGTATCTGCAGCTCTGAAATAAACACATTTGAAAATTAGTGTCATGTAGGTTATATGTATACACACTCCCCAAACCATCTAATTTCTCCTTCTAGAATACTGCGAACAGACATCGGCTTACCCTTCCTATCACATGTCTGATGAGACAGGGTGACAGTGACTCAGGGAGGCAGCCCAGGAGAGCAGCTCCAACCTTGCCTACCCCAATCAAATTGTTCACCTTTGTTTTATTCCTACATTTGTTACAGCTATAATGGCACGCAATACATTACACAAATCATCTAAAAGAAAAATGACGCAATATGTATTAAAGTGTCAGAGCTTTTAGGAAGGAAAATATTCAGAAAACTTTCCTTAGCCAAATGTATTTCCTTTGTTATTTTAAATTTGTTTTAATTTCATAAATTTAAATATATAATATAAATTTATATGTGATTCATAATATATAATTGATGGGTATTGTTTTCCATCAAGTTTATTCAAAACTACGGTCTAAGAGCTCTTTCTAAATGGTGGCATGATTTACTCAATTCAGCTATAACACTGGATTAAGGCTACTAAGAAATTTCCACAATCAAAAACTGCTTTTTAAAAACAATGTTTTCAATGGGGAAGAAGAATTTGGGACAGGGGGTTTCCTGCCTCACAATTACAAAGCTGTTTTCCTGCACATTTTCAACAACAAAGATTTTATAGCTACCAGTATATAAAACGTAACATCACTAAGCAAATTCAGCCTTTGGAAACATGACTTTTTCCTTAAGAATATTCTCCTTTAATGCTTTAAACTTTCTGTACCATATACTCTGGAATAAGCAAAAGAATTTTTATGGAGGAATACAAGAAAATGTTAACAGTGGTTACATAGGTTATATAGGACAGGGGAGGCTTTTACTTTTTACTTGGTATGTTTATGCTGGTTGAATATCCTTATTATGTACATCATTAGAACAGAGATTATCTGGTATACCATTTTTGTTTTTCCTTTATAAATTTATATTTTGAAAGTTATAAAAGTAAAAAATAAAAAGTGATGATCATATTTTGTCAATCACCACAAATATTTATGATTAATTAGCACATGTTACATATTCTTATAACTGTTACACACACTTAGCAACCTTTGTTCTGATAAACAAACCAAGGATAAAACCATTTAAACAAGGCAGCTCAGTGGCTATTAAAAAGAGCTAGGCTGCTTCCCCATGTTGAAAGATTTATAACCAGTTGTAACCTGCCTAGGACAAACTATGTTTGTTCATTAATAGTTGTGTTATAATTCACATTATGAAAAGTAATGGTGTGGCAGATACGACAATGTCACTAAGAATTGATATTCCATATTCTTAACCACATGAACTCTAACTCCAAATGCCTTTCGATGTACTGTTTCCTTGCTGAAGAGAACAATTCTGTCTTCTAAACATGGGCAGAAGGGAGCGTTGCTGTCTCAGCTTCTCCCATCGCCCTTTGGGAAGGCCCTGCCACACTGAACTCCTGCAGATAAAATCAGGACAACAGAAGAGAGAAAGGCTAGGCTGGTGGGAGGGAAAGGTAAAGGACGAAAGTACAAGAGCTGTGAGGGCAGCATTGAAGGGGTGTGAGGAGAATAAGGCAAATGGCCAGATGGCCAGGGGAGAGGCGCTCCACAGCAGCTCAGGGCAAGTGATGACAGGAGAGCTATGTAGGCGGCTACGTGGCAGGTAGACTACGCTGCTTTAAATGGCACTGAGACAGGCTGAGCGATGTTTCTCTACCATTTATGTGTAAATTAGACTGTTCATGTTTTACATGATTTATCAATTGGCCCACAAACCAAATTTGTAAATCTGTATGCAAACAATACAAAGTATAATTATTAAATTTCTATAAAATAACTTTTCTCTACCAAATAAAAACAAAACAGAGACATATAAATGTAAGTATCTACTTTGCCTTTGAACTGCTGACATAAATCAAAAGCAAACAGTCAGAAAAAAGATCAGACCAGAAAAATACCCCTGCTATGGCTCAGTGGCAATGAATTACAGAGAATATTTCTAAAAGGAGGAAAAAGTGAACATCAAGGAGAGACTGATGTCAAAACCCTAGCTTGTTCTTTGTCCAAAAAGAAACATGTTAAGTCAAATGATTAGAATCATTAAAAAGTAATTCAACGGTGGCTAGTTGGTAAAGAATGAAACCGTCTAAAAAGCACAAAGAATTTTTTCTCTCTCTCAAAATCTACGGTACACAGCGCCACCTACCGGAGACAGCAAGACCACCATTCGCTACAAGTAAGGCTTTTGGTAAAAAATTATTTACCTGAGGCTGAAGCAAAGCAACCAGGGATGTGGGGAGACCAGATTGTGCTATAAATGACACTTTCATGGCCTCTAAAGGTGCACAGAGACTTTCCCACAGTTGGATCCCACTACAAATAAATGAATAGATCAATTACTGAGAGGCAAATTCAAATGTACGCTTTTATATATACAATATATAATATATATGTGTGTGTGTATATATATATATATATACACACAATTTACATACATATGTCAAGGGTTTTTTAAAGTCTATTTTTATAAAAAGCAAGATGGTATTTAAAGGATCAAAGTAATTAATGCTGAGCTAATTTTTAGTTTACAGCCCTAAGATTAAAATTTTTAAATTCTAATAAATACTTTTTTATTTATTTTTTTTTTCAAAAAAAAAAAGCTTTTTTTGAAAAGAAAATTAGCTGTCTAATTAAAAAGGTACAGAAGTTATGTTCCAGAAAAGGGAAAAATCAGTGGAATCGTTGGGGAAGGGAATATTTGCTTCTAAATACAGTAATGCCCACTTACCAGTTTGACAGTTTGATCCCATGAACCAGATACCACAAGCTGTTCGCCTCTGGTTTGGCTCCAATCAACACTATACACCTAAAAGCAATTAAAATTGTCATTTAGCAAGCAAAACAGCATCAGGTTTGGTGTTACATTTTATCTCTATAACAGTGATAGCCAGTTAGAACAATTAATTCACTTTGCTGAAACATAAAATAAAATTCTACAAATCTCAACATGGCATCTGAGGAATGGAAAGGTCATCGCGTCCATTCCTCCAGACTTATTCCTTACAGATTCTACTTTAATAGAATTCTACAAAATATTTCCAAACCTTCTTCACTAAAACAAATTATACATATTTTTTAACATACCAACAAATCACTGTTTGCAGCACTCTGAAGAAATGTCAAAGCAGATTAGAAAGTTAGTCATTTAAAAAAGCTTGCCAGGTCAATGTTTATCAGAAAGCATTAAAATTCAATTACTATCCCTATCTGGCCTTTCTTAGGAAAAGCTTATAGGAACCAGGTGATCCTTTCAGATCTCTTAGTAAACAGCCTTAGTTACCCAACGCTGCTATTCTAATCTATGCTTCACTGCTCTTGGTGAACCATTCAAATGAACCATTTGAGAACTTATGAAAATATTTTTCACTCTGTCGTTTTCTACAACACATTATATGCACATCACTAGGATAAGCTAAGTTCAACAAAATATGTGCATAATTATTCTTTATGAAAGTAATCCTGACACGGATCTGAATGTGGGATCCACAGGTTATTTTGAATCTAAAAACCCTTGAACTACCATATTTATGTAAAAAGTATGAGTGTCTGGGGGTTTGTTGTGGCTTAAGTATGGGTTACCTATTCTTGGCTGCTTGGTGCTAAGCTAAGCCATGTTGGAGCCTGAGTAAAAAAAAACAAAAACAAAAAACCAACCAACAAAATAATAGTAAAACCGATCCTGTCTTTATTTTAAACTCTGATATTTTGTTAATCGTAGATTTTTTTGCATTGATTTTATTTTCAAAACTACTACATGAAGAAAGTATTTTGACTACTGAGTTTTGGGGGGCACCCTTGAACTGTGTACCCAAGGTGAGCATCTACCTACCTCACTTTCGTCCTGGCCCTGCTGCTGCCCATATCCAAGAGAGAGAAGAGCAGTTGGAACATTAAAGAAACTGCAATCCAGCAACAGAGAACAGCTCATAAAGTACACAGGGCAGCAAACACCACAGAGCCGCTACAGCTACCTGTGATGGATGGGAAAAGGTAGCTTTGGAAGCAGTCACTCAAGACCTTGGGAGCTGAAGAGTCTGATTGTTTTCCTTTAGGCAAGGGCACAGCAAATTTCTTCTGTGAAGGGCCATATAAATATTTTAGGTTTTATGGGCCATTTGATCTCTGTCACAACTGCTAAATTCAGTCTTGTAGAGCACGAAAGTACCCATAGATGATACTTACTGAATGGGCATGGCTGTGTTCCAATAAAACTTTATTTACAAATCAGACGGCAGGTTGGATTTGGCCTTGGCCCAGGCATAGTATTAATAGTTTGCCAACTCCTGCTCTGAGCTGATGTGAAAACATCAGCTCAACAATAACCACAATAGCAAATCTTTATTGAGCACTTACTATGTGCCAGCTGTTGTCATAAGCACTTTATGTATTTTGTCTCATTTAATCTTCACTTCTATGAAATAGATACATTGTCAAGGCCTATAGAAGTTAAGTAACTTGTCTAAATTTGGAAAGCTGGCTGAAATTTGAACCTATGTGATTAAAAATATTAAGGAAATAAAATATTGCCCTTGTTGGTATCCCCTTCCCGGAGCTACATTTGGGCCCAGACTCATTTCATTGTTTTCATGAGTTCTCCATTTCCAAGCACTTAAAGCCCATCTGGTGAACTCCGGTTCACCTGTCAAGACGTGGCCCCATTATGTCCTTCATAATGAAATAAGCCTCCCCTGATGAACCCCTCAAAGAGTTAGAGGCCTTCTTCTGTGCACTCCAACAGTGTCTTGTACCTACTTCTAATTCAGCATTTACCATATTTTACCAAAATTCACATTGAATGACTGCCATGTGTGCTGGATTTTGGAAGACCCCTCTAGGCAAAATCATCTTGCACGTTGACGCTCATTGCAATATATGAGGCACTCAATAAATGAGTTAAAAGAACTTAACCAATCAAATTTATCTTCACAACCTGTATCACTGCTAAGTAGTTATAAAGAGCCACTGTTTTTATTTTAGAGGGTAACTGAATACAACTAACATCAGGAGTTCCGATTACACTGCCCCAACACACTTCCAGCATACATTATACGGGACTTGAAACCTTATGACTTCTGACCTTTTCAAATGGCAAGAGCCTCCATAGGCAGGCTCAGTGAGAACCCAGCCCCAACGAGAACACAAGCCAGGAGGTAAGAACACTACGCTGATGGCAGTGTTGTGCCAGCTGCCCTATCTGACACACGACCATGTGGCAAGCATTGGCTCTAGGACAAAACTAAGATAGGACACACGTGGTGAGGTTAAAGATGGAATAATACAGAAGGAAATACAGGTGACTCAATCAACAAATACTGTATTTGTCTTATTGTGTTTAAAGTATTGGGACATGGGAAAGTCACTAACAGTACAAGCCAGGAGGCTATGTTTGAAAAAAGAAAACTATAGACATAAATAGAAAATGGGTGCTGGGATGGACAATTCAGCTTGATGCCCAGGAGAGAAGTATTGAAGCAGGGCCTTGAGGGCTGGCTGGAATGCCAATAGCAGGAAGCAGAGGTACAAACACTGACCAGAGACTCCCCCAAAGACATATACGGGCACAGAAAGAACATTGCAAGATAACGCCGAGGTTCTGTGCCTGGGGGCTGTCAGTGATGGCGGCAAGAACAACACTGGAAGCCTGGAGGAAGGAAGATAATGTGTAATTTCAGACATACTGGATTTGAGGCGACAGCAAGATAGTCAAGTGGAAATGTCTAGTCGGAACAGGGTTTGGGCATTAACCTCAAGCTCTGAAAAAAAGTTTACAGCCAGAAAGGTGTTTGGAAGGCAGCTGAAAAGGCATCGCTGGATTCCATTATCCCAACTGCAAGTTAATTCATTAATCTATCTATTCAACAAATATTTATGAAGCACCTACTATATATATAAGGTTCAGGGGATGGAGATATATAATGTTAGACAAGACAGATAAGGTCCCAGCCCTCAGAGATCTTAGGTGTTTATGTGTTTATGTATTTGTTTGTTTTGATCTTATATTTTAGCAGGGGAAGGCAAACTGTAAATAAGTAAGTATATAATTTCAGGTTTTGATTTTTTTAAAATTACAAAGCAAAACAAAGCAAGCTAAGGAGACTAGTAAACAGTGACAAGGGCAGGAGGTCACTTCTCCACAGAGTGGTCAGAGGAGACCTCTGAGCAGAGCGAGACCCGAGTGCAGGAAAAGAGAGAACTCTGTAGATTTGAGAAATGGTTTCTGGTAGAACAGGGAAAGACCCTGACACAGGAAACAAGACTATCATATTTGAGGAACAGAAAGGTCAAATATTTATTAGTTAGGAGGGATAAGATCCCAAAGGGCCATCCATGGTTACAACTTTGTATGCAATTTCTCTGGAGAGGCTACAACTGTCAACTATAAGCTACCACCTAGATTACAGCATCCTTCCAACTGCTCTCCCCATCCCTTCTTGCTCACCTCCAATCCATTATCCACTCTGCAGAAAAAACAACCTTTATAAAACACAAATGAAAGTCACTCCCCTGCAGAAAACCCGTCAGTGGTTTCCACTATGTGGCTCCTGTAACTCACCATCGTCACTCAACACAGATTCATCCATACTATTGCTTATGACCCAAAGGTCAAAATCATGCAAAACTAGGCATGACTTAGGATGCATACATATGTAACAAAACTAAAAGGAGGGCCAGCCAAGTGGCGTGGTGGTTAAGAGCTGGCTTGGGATGCCAGCGGCCTTGGTTCGGATCCCATATATGAGGGCCAGTGACACTGAAAAGAAAAAAAAAAGGAAAAAAAAAATCTAAAAGGAAAAGCAGATAATACATAAATAGAAAATTCACGATGGTGATTGCTCCTGGGAAGAAGGGAGGAAGGAAAAGGAGGGAAAAGATAGAGTCAGAACAAAGTAGAGGAAGGACAGAATCAGTAACCACGGGCTCCAAAGCAGTATAGGTGATGTTTTATTTCTTCAGCTAGATAATGAGTGTTCATTATATATTCTGACATCTTACATATATTTTATATGCATGAAATGTTTCATGGTAAATTATTTTAAATCTTCAATGTCTTTCCACTGATCTTAACGTAAGAGCCAAAATGCTAACTGCTCGGTGCACACAAACTCAAGCCTTCCCCTTCAAACATGCATTTTGCTTTGCTGCTAACCCTATTCCTCTGACCTCTCCACCTGAACAGTCAATTCCTCCTCTCCCATCAGACTCCAGGCTGCCCTCCCTGTCCCTTCCCCAGACCTGGTCCTCCTCTTCTGCAGCACTCAGTACATTGACACCACTCGCCACCTTATAAATTAGATAACCAGCAGCTGAAGCCTCTCTCCCCTGGGGGACAAGGGCCTGACTTGCTCATCTTCCACACTGGGCATAGCACAGTCCTGTGCATAACAGGCTTACTCAGTGTTTTCGGAATGGAGGAAGGGGCAGAGAAACCAATCGGAATAGAAAGCACATCTCACATTAGTCCGCTCTTTCATTTCCCTATTCCCAATTTCCTTCCCCCTCCACTCCCGTTTAAACAGTGGACATGGCAAACGGTCAAATTAAGTATAAAAAAGAAGAGTGATACGCAATTATGCTTTAAAAGCAGGGTCCTCCAAAGGCCTGTCTTATGAAATTACTCTCAGCAGTGGTGAAGAAAATTAACTGAGAAACTGCAAAAAAAGAAAGCACGGGACAATATTTTGTGCTGCTTTTTGAAATTTGAACCTCATCAAAACCAGTTTGAGAGTACACATTTTATTACTGAAACTAATTCCCAAAGAGCTCATTTTTAATCTATTGTACAGTGTTGCCCTTTTTAAGTTGGTCTATTTAATTAACAATCATCAAATAAAAACTATGCCCAAAGTGTTCAAACTTATCTGTAGCAATACAAAGGAAAGGGACACTGACTTTCAATTACTGAGCGATTAGAAAGGGCTGCACATTTCTTTTAATGTGAAACAATTTTTTTTTTTAATTTTTCAAGATGAAAATTTTTAAATGTGCATAAAAGTAAAGAAAACAGCATAATAAATCCCCAGGTATCCATCATACACTTAATAATTATCAACATCTTGCTCATCTTGTTTCATCTGTTCCATTATTCAGTGATTGACTGGCTGCTGGAGTATTTTAAGGTCAGACCATTTCACTCAAACACTTCAGCAGATAAGGAAGGTTTTCGTTTTTACATGAACACAAGGCCATTTTCACACCTAACAAGATTAACAACAGTTCCTTAATATCCTCTTCATATTTCCCCGATTGTCTCAAAAATGTCTTTTTACAGTTCATTTGAATCAGGATCCAAACAAAATTCACATTTTATACTTAGGTGTAATGTCTCTTAAATCTCTTCTAATCTAGGAAAGCCCTTTTCCCCAGCTTTTCCTGCCTGACTCTTCCCATGACATTCATTTCTTGAAGAAACAAAGTTAATGGTCCTATAGAATTTTCTACACCCTGGACTTCGCTAATTGTTTCCTCATGGTGGTGCTTAACTTTTTCATCTATCCTTCCTATTTCCTTTAAATTGAAGTTAGATCTAGAGGCTTGATTAGATTCTATTCAATCTTTTTTTAGCTTCCTATTCTATTAGGAGGTATATAATTTCTGGTTTGCCCAATTTTAGTGATCCTAAAATTGTTCAGAGGTAGTAGTCTTATTAAATTAATGGTTTTTAGCATCCACGGATAACCCTGCCTAGGGTCATTATTTCATTAGGGGCTACTAAATGGTGATTTTCTAATTCTGTTATTCCTCATGCATTTATTAGCAAGAATTCTGTTAATGAGAAATTTTCCACATCAGCTGTTTGATTACCCCATAACATTCATACAGGAAAGGCAGGATAAACACCTTGATTCTTTACCTAGATTTATCAATTTTCAGAATGAGTCAGTTGTCCTAGTAATCTTTAATGGGTGACCAGTATTTTTGTTTTTGTTTTTTTGCAGATAGTAACTGTCATACCTTTTTATTTCTTTTCTTTTTTTAATAATTCTTTTTGTTTTATTCTTTTTGTTTTGTTTTTTTTAATGAGAGAAAATATACATATAAGTGTGTGGCCCTTTGTGTGTATAGTGTTTCAATCCATTGCTGTCATTCTTTTTTTTTTTTTTTTTTTTAAAGATTTTATTGGGGGAATTGGCGGAGGGGAACAGCGTTGGGAAATCGGGGAAGGGGAACAGACAAGTTGCTGTCTTTTTGTTCTTCAGTTTAGTTGCGGAGGATGTTGCTTCACTGTTGGCATCGTCATTGCGCTCTTCCCGGGTGAGGCAGACCGGTCGCTGGCCTCTGGATGTCGCTCACCGCGGCTATTGGCAGCTCACTCTTGGCTGCCAGCCGCTCACGCTGGCTGCGGGCCACTCACTATAGCCTATGGCAGCCCACACCATCACCGGGGCTCGCACAGCCCAGCTCCAGGTGGAGCTGTTGTTAGCTGTAGAGGGCAGTGTCACTGGCCCTCATGTGGGATCCGAACCGGGGCTGCTGGCATCCCAAAACCAGCGCTTAACCAATGCGCCACTCGGCCGGCCCTGTCATTCTTTTTGATGTTCAAATTGTCCCATGATTGGCCAAGGAGAGCCTCTTCCGGACGTCTCTTTTTTAAACTTTTGACATGATCCCAGTGGCCTTTCATAGCTTTCCGACACCAGGACGTATCTTGGATTTATCTTACATATTTCTTTCCCAGTCCTGGAATCAACTACTTCTCCAAAATTCCCTGTTTCTTTTAGTGGGAAATAGTATCTAGAGGCTATAATCTGGCCTCTAAGGATATTCACTGTGACTAAGTTGTCATTCTAGTCCAAAGAATTAGGAAATGTGTACTTTTTTTTTTTTTAAATAGAGAAAAATAAATCATGAGTCAATGTGGATATTTCCCCTTCAATTTTAAGATTGTTTCTCTTTTAACTTCTTTATTCTCATATCACTTTTCTCATACAATGAACCTTTTGGTTTCTAATGGCACAATTACTGATATGCTTTAACCTACCATAGAGAGTTTCAAAATAACAATACTAATTTTTTTTTAATGCAATTTAAAACTTTTTTTTTTTGAGGGTAATGTCACTGGCCCTCACATGTGGGATCCGAACCGGGGCTGCTGGTGTCCCAAGCAAGCTCCCAACCAATGCGCCACTCAGCCGGCCCTAAAACTTTTTTATAATTCTTTTTGTTTATCAGACATATCCCATTTGGTATGTACAATTACAATACTGTGTTTTTAAAGTGATTTGAAATAATTATTTTCAATACCTGGTTATGACACCAATTTGATATACCGCTAGGTTAATTTGTTTGTTTTTAATTTTTTGCAATTGATTTGTTCTTTTTATTTAAATTGTGATTGTTAGTTATTTAAAATATTTCAATTGCTTCAAGGTCAACTATAATACAAATTATATTTGGAGAAATCTTGTCTCCATCCTTGTCTCCTCTCCCCTGTTTTCTTCTTTGCCTCCTTTAATAGTAACCATTTTTTATTAGCTTTCAAATGACCTTTCCATTGTTTGTTTCTTTTTGAAAAAAATATGTAAAGTATATATATTTATAATATATATTATATAAATACATTTGAATATGTACGCTTGTATTACTTCCTGTCTTACATAAAATATTTAAATAGTTCTGTCAATAATCCATTCATAGGGCATCAGCTTGTGACTATACTAAAAAGAATTTCTAGTTTCATATGATTAAAAATTATCAAATACAATTACATCATTCTCTATATATTTCCTAGTAGATTCTAAAATAGGGGATATGAGGTTCTAGTTCCTTGATAATTTACTCACCAACTTGCTTCAAAGACAGGCATAGCATTTGAGACCTGCACTGAGTATATGAGAGAGACCACAGATAAAGAATCAGCAGTCAGGTATAAAAGTCATCCTCTACCTGAATACATTCCATTACAGTTTCCATCTATTTAAAACTACCATTTTCTCTTCTTAAAAAAAAAAGTTTTAAAGCTTTGAGGTTAAATGGACTGTGAGCTAACACTTCGCAAGGTAAATCAAATCACTCCTTTTATTATATTTTACAATCTACCTTTTGAATCTACACCGCCCCCCCCATATTAGCCAATATACACATCAAGGTCAGTAGAATTGAATGCCTGTTAAGTTAAGGCAGTGGCTTCCAAACATTGCTGCCCACTGGGATCATCTGGGAATCTTTATATAGTACTGATGACTGGCTCCAAGCCCAGACACTGTGACCTGGGCACAAAGATTTTTAAAAGCTCCTTAGGTGATTTTAATATGTAGCAAAGTTTGGAAACCACTGAATTAAGCCAAGCACTTGTCTGTTTTTTCCATTTCAAATACTAAAATTATAAATACCTGCTTTATAGTCTAGTCCTACCCAACATCCGGAAAGATGGACTAAGTATGAAATGGGTAATACTCATCTATCCCTGTGTGTCCTGTCGTCTGCCTACAGTGTATGGCCCCAAATCTACACAATCAAATCCACCTCTCTCCTGAAAGCTCAAAGCATCAAGTCCAACCCCCAGCCAGGTATTTCAGGCCCAGGGGGATAGGCCCATATCCACCTCTGCTGCCTCATCTCCCACCATTGCTCTGCACACAGCAGATGCTTCCGTCACACCAAAGGGCAGGGGGTTCCTGAACACTCATGCCCTTTCACGGCTCCGCATCTTGGCAGATGATCTTCTCCATCAGAAATGCCCTTTCCCTTCGGCCTGCCTCGCAAACACCTACTCATTGCCCGAAACTCAGCCCAAGTAGCAACTTTTCTCTGACAGTCATTGGTTCCCCTTCTCTGTGTACCTTCTGTACTTTTCAACTGTACCACGTTGTATTAAATGGTTTCCTTGCATGTCCCATAATTACTACCAGAGATTAGCACCTGCATCCTCAATGACTTGCACATGCCTGGCACATCACATGTGTGACCAGGTGTAGCTCTTTCAATACAAATTCAATCTTGAAAATACTAAACAAAGTCCCTCCAAAAGTGAACTCTTTTAAAAAATAGGATTGGAGAGGGATACGAAATATTACATCCTATTGATAGTAAAATCCAAATTGGTTCAACTGATGCATAACTAGAAATTGTTTTCTCTACAATCACATTTTGAAGGTAAAAAATTTTAGAGTGCTATTTTAAATGATCATAAAATCTTAATGCAGTAACCCACTCCAGCATAAATGGCTGAGCCTGATAAATAAACAAAAGGCAGTACATCAAGTTCAATTGTGCCCTTGCTTTTGTAAAAAAAAAACCAGGAAGGAATGAAGGGAGGGAAGGAGAGAGGGAGAGAGGAAAAATATATCCCTTTGGTTGACAAATCTGTTATGCAGTTTTAAACATATATACATTTCTAAAGAGAACAAGCTGGTGTTAAATGCATAAGTAGCTGTACTCTGCATTAATTTTTTTTATGGGCACCCATCATTATAAACTTTTCAGCTTCTATCATTATCAAAAGGATACATAATTGATTCTTTTTTTTAAAGAAGCAGGATCTTAACCATATGGCACACCTTTACTATAAAATGTATACTTAAATACATTTTCTCCATAAGATACTAATAGTTGCATACATAGTTCAAAGATAAGTTTCGAAAGGCAATGATCAAAAAACTTGAAATCGATCAAATATCTTTTAAAATTTTTTCAGCAAATTAATAAGCCTTGCTATTTGACAATGAAGACAAATTTTAACTATTTTTAAAAAATTGTTATAAGCACAATGAAAACTAGATATTTAAATAAACATTGAGTTTATGTCACCCTTCAAGTTGGTTTTAACTCACTTTCAACAGCACAGTGCTGTAAATCATGAAGTAGAGAAACAAAATTCCCAATTCACCCTCTGGTTTTTTTCCCTCCTCCTCGCTGAACTTCTGAAAACTGTCCTATTCTTCCACTCCTATTATATATGCATCAGCAATCTAAGCTAGAGGCATTCTATGGGGCTCAAAAGACATAAAGGCTTCTGCAGATATCAGTTAAGCAATACAGAGAAGAATGTGATTTCTGCTTCGATGCTAAGTTTAGAAACCAAAGGAATAATGTCCATGATTTTTTTCATTTCACCAAGACCTTCATTCCTCAATGCCTAAAACAGATCTAGGTCTTAGATTTCTCATTCTTGCTTCAGTACTTACTTATCTATCTGAAAATTGACTGTCGGACATTTCTCAGTCATTGAGTGGTGAAATGAGTAATTGGAGGATTTTTGTTTCATGTTTTTCTAACCCTGTTATAATAAGAGCAAATAATAATAATAACATGGTAGTTAATATTTATTCAGTGCTGGCTCTGTTCTAAGAACTCAAAACAACACTAAGACACCGACTACTATTATCCTACTTTGCAAATGAAGATACTAAGGTTTAGGAAAAATAAGTAACTTGCCCAAGGTCATGAGGGAGAGAAGTTACAGAGCCAGAATTCTGAAACCTTGCTGTTCATCATTATTCTATACGCTCTCCCATGGGAGAAAATGACCCATTGTGTGCTATTCTATTGTACAATACAACATAGCTTGCCTGAACATATTAGTGGAAAAAAAATAGGAATCAGCTATGCTCATTCACTTAATTTATTCAACAAATATTAATTAGCACCTCAAAACTCTCTTGTATGACCTTAAATTCTTTTAAGTGTTTCTGAGTATTTGGTATGAGACAAATTTTCAATAAATACTGTATTTTTCTTTAATGAAAAATGCCAAATATTTAGTATTATAATACTGAGCTTTAAGTGGATCATCAGAAAGTCTTTCTCTTAACAATCTCATGGAGGGTGACCTTTATAAGATTCCTATGGTTCTCTATTCATTACCCTGCTTGATGTGGTTTGATTTTTACTAACAACATGAGAAAGACAAGAAGTGATGTTGTGGCACCCAGTGATGGCTGGGTCCTTGCCCAGAGAACCCTAATTTTGTTCTTCAGGGAAAGCTCTGTCCCTCCATCTCAGGGCTGAATCTTATTTAGGTGAAGGTGGGAGTGGGCATGTGACACTCTTCTAGCCACTGAGATATGAAAAGGTATCTGCTGTGGGGCTTTAGAGAAGCTTTTCTCAATCTTCCAAGAAGTTTCCAGATAGGGACATTCACTTTTTTTGCTCTTTGACCTCAATGATGCGATATTACTTGGAACTATATGGAGTGCAGGAGGAACAGAAACTTACTAAGGATAACAGAGTGGAAAGGCAGGAGGAACGTGGATATTAGATGGTATTGTCAAGCCCTGAATTAACCAAGCCTGGATCCATTCCGTCTCCAAATACTTGGCTATGTGAAATAATCAACTCTAATTGTTAATGTATTGTTGTTGGGTTTTCTATTACACTAATAGCCAAAGCTTCCTAAATGATAAAAATGCTTATCAAAAACTGCATTTGAAAATAAAATGAAGAAGTATAACCTAGAATATAGTCTGACCAAAAAAACAACAAACTACATCCTCAGTTCAAAAACCAAGTTACATAATTATAGAATGATATAAACCTAGTTTAACAGCAGTTCAAATAACAAAGATCAAAGTACTTCACTAGTGGATTCAAAGTAATCCAACACTAAGACATGACTGAAGAAAATGTACAGCCAATGTTAAGTAATATTATTAGAACTAGAAGCTCAAGATTATGGTGGCAAAACCTTATAAAACTCAGCACTAATCATCTCTTTTCTGGAATAAATTAGGTATACAACACTAAAAAAACAGGAGAGTATGCAAAGGAGTTCACCAGGAGGGGGAAAAAATGTGAGACCTTGTAACCTGAGGACAGGTTGAAGGAATTAGAAATGCATCATCTGGAAGAGGGAAGATTAAAGGAGACATGATGGCTATTTTCGAGGGCTCTCCTAGAAAAGGGGGACTGGACTTGGTCTCACCACTTCAGAGAAAGGCATAATAAGCAACAGTTAGCTGCTAAGAAAGATAGAACCTGGCTTAAGAGGGCAATTTTCTAACCATTAGATCAATCTAAAAGTCAAATAAGTTATCACATGAGATAGTGAAATTCAATTTCACTGAGATGAAGTGAAGACTGAGAGACCATCATGAGGAACATTCTAGAACAGTATTTCAGAAGATATTACACACACCATTGGTTGTGCAAGAGATTATTTTAACTGGCACATACATTTTATTTTATTCATTATACCTTTATTTTAATATACATTAAAAATTAATATGCCAGCGGCCCTGGTTCGGGTCCCACATATGAGGGCCAGTAACACTGCCCTCAAAAAAAAAAAAAAAATTAATAAATGTACACACTAAGCCATCAATCCCATGGTTTCTTGAATATAATTGTTTTAGGATAAGTGAAATAAAAATGTAAAGTTCATTTAAAGAAAAACATTAAATCAATATATCCTATTTAACATAATTAGATATTTTATAATCCATTAGTTACAGCCCTAGAATTCATCTAGATAAGCAATACAAGGCACCAGATTTAAGAAAAAGAAAACGTTCAAGAGAAAAAATATCTTTTAAAAAATAAAAGAAAAACATTAATTATAAGTGGTATAAGAAAATGGCAAAAATCATGAAGGTATCACAAAAAATGTCTGAATTTCTACATGCCCGTCTGTGGAGATTCTTGCACTGAACATCCTAAAACTAAATTTTCTCCTTACCAAAACTGTCTTACTACTCAGTGATTCAGAAAACATGATCATTTATTCAAAGAGTCTTCACAATAAAATAGAGGAACTAAATTTTTCCATTATTTTCAGTCACAATCTTAAAAATACTGGTTTTTATCAGCTATATCTATTAAATGATGTTTTGAATCATCACAAAACTAATCTTTTATCACAAGAGACTAATATTCTTGTGTCTAACAAGCATGTAATGAAGGCCTTCCATGGGCTAGGCACTGTGTAGACACAAATTTGAAAATAAATTTGCAAGTTTTCATTTGAAGGATCTACTGCTGCCTCAAGGAAAATTTAAAATCATTTAAGGTAAAACATCAAAAGAGAATGTCTTTCCCATCATATTCATTAAAAATATATATGTATTTTAATACAACTGAAGGCCAAGCTATTTTCCATGCTACACACACACACACAATCTACATACATGAACCACATTTAGACTTAAAATTTCTTCAGTAAGCTCTGCCTCATATTCAGTATTTGATGCTCTTGCTCCAGTATATTCTAGAAATCCTCAGGAATCTTAATGAAGGCCTAAAGGCAATCTTGTGACGTCTTTGTGAACAGTCTGCCTAGCTCTATCTTGAGGCAGAGTATGGCAGGCATATTCTTACAGCGTAAAGAAAGCGATGGGACCCTCTGGAGGCATTGAACCATAGTATAACTACTGGAAGCGTTTTTACTGACTAATGAGAAGGCTTTCCTTTGCTTCTTTCCCAGCTCCTTAGGCCAAGAGGTACTTTATCTCCGAATAATCAAATAAGAAGTGACATCTAACATGCATGACAAACACTACAGCTTAAACTTCTTGCCCCCTGAAGATATGTCCCCGTGTTTGCATTCCAAATGTGTTTCATCCAAACAAAAACCGTAAGCCCAGAAGAGTTTCCTTCCTACCTCCTGAGTGTGTTCCTTGTAGACCTGCAGTGGCCCTGTAGCTTTGGCCGTGTCCCAGAGCTGCAGCGAGCCATCGCCACTACAGGTGACCAGGATATGTTCATTGTTCTCACTCCAGGTCACGTCAAACAAACCATCGTTCCAGTCAAAGCTACACCAGGAAAATGAAAATGAAAACTCTAGTTATATAGGCAGCTGAACCTAAAATAATATTAATTTTACAGGTTTTTAAGTGTATAACATTTTATCACGTATTTTCTCACATGCTCTTCACAATGATGAGAGGTAAGTAGAGCAGGCCCTAACATGCACAAACAAGTTCAGAGAGGTTAAAAGAAGAGCGCAGGCCGTACAGCTAGAAAACTGCAAGGCTAGATTAAAATTAGGCCTTCTAGGGCTGGCCGAGTGGCGTGGTGGTTAAGTGCTGGCTTTGGAAGCCAGCGGGCCCGGTTTGGGTCCCACATATAAGAGCCAGTAATACTGCCCTCAAAAAAAAAAAAAAAAAAAGTTAAAAAAAAAATTAAGTCTTCTAACTAGAAATACAGCAAGCACTAATTGCATGAGGGCATGCAGCCACAGCTGGTGCTCACTGTTTTTGATGGTTAACAGGTGAGGCCAGCCAGCACTTTAAAATACTAATTTAGACCAATTAATTTCACCTGAGCTATGAGCAGGTACTTTCTGAGGGCATTTCCTTTCTCTACCTTTGACTAACTTGGATGGAGGTGTTAATGAGTCCAACAGTCATACAGACAAGACATGCATGGAAGGAAAGGGAAAGAGGCACTAGATACTCTACGAAATGGGTAATTAGCTCCCGAATGAGTAAAGCTAAACTACAAAGAAGACAGCAAAGATAGCAACCTCACACTATGCAGTATACTATTGTAACTAGTTCATTTTTTTTTATGTTTAAGTTTTATAATTTATAAATGAACATCGAGACAAAAGCTTTAGAAGATAAATGATCAAACTTAATGGCAAAAATACATTCCATACTAGGCAAATGCTGAAGTTTCTTTTATATTGCAAATTTAGAAATTAAAAAAAACAAACTTGATTGATAAAAAAGATTCACAACCTACTTCTATCAAGGCTTTAACAGCAACAGAGAATACAGGTAAGTTAACAATTAGAGCACCTTACCTTCTAAAGATTCTAAGCCCAGATTCATTTTGATCCAATATTAGCAGAGTTCCAGCGCCTACAGAGAAAAAACAATTGAGGCGATGTTGTTGAACCTGCTGGGAAGCCGTCTAAAGTCAAGGAGGGATCCAGCACTGAGTACCTAATTTTACTACCCCAAATTTCTTCCTGAAGTTATTGAGACCATGTGATACAAAATGATCAGCTTGTTTTCTCCGTTTCTGTCTTTCTATATTGTGCTTCAGTCATTAACTTTTAAACTTATCATCTCACCTAAGCTTGGAATCCAGACATAGCTCTAACAGAGAAGAGAGATACTGGAGTTCATATTGTGGCCAGGCAGGGTGCCAGGCACACAAACCTCCCAAATGGGTGTTATTCCTATTTACAGGTGACAAACCTCGAGCTTACAAATCCTAGGGACTCTGCTCATATTACAACACACTGCCTCACCAATACATCGAAAATGCATTCAACGTGGGTTTTTAAAACAAAATACCTGGTGGAATGCCACGCACTTGGAGGTAAAGTGCTAAACACAATATATCAATTATCTATCAAAGATGAATTATTTTACTGAGAGACCAGTGAATTTTAAAAGTTGTATTTGTGATAGGGACTGGCGGGAAAAAGAAATCCTTCTATTTAAACATGACTGATTTTTTTTTTTTAAATTCCAACTCCTTTTAAGTTTTTTAAAGCATTTAAAATATCCCCACATACTCATTAGTCTTCAACCTAAACTGGTGGGTATTGTTAATCTGAATGTGCAATCACTAAGAGCTAACGTTGAAAATATAAGAAAGCCAATATTTCTCTCCCTTTTGGTTTTAGAAATTACATTATTATTTTTTCCGGCTGCAGGACCAAACGAAAACTATATCGAGAGCTGACATTATGCAGTAAGTTCTTGCATAGCTTCTGTGTGTCAATAACAGCTAGGATATGGAAGTCCACCGTTCAATCTAATGACTAGAGATGACTTACACCCCAAACATGTGCGTGCAAATGTATCCTTCCTGAGACAACAAAAGGTGAGGGCGGAACTTGATTAATTTCATGACGGCAACTGCGGGAAGACGCCAAGCGTCTGCTCAGGGGTATCCGATTTAGGACCGACAGACCGAACGCATTCTTGGGGGGAATGTGGGCCAATGAACAGGTAATGGGGTGACTGCAGACCGTCTTCCAAGTGCTGCAGGTCGGGTCAGATCGGTCCGAGGGGCCACACAGGCTAAGCCCAACTCTCTCCAGGGAGGCTTGTGCCTGGAGGTGTGTGTCGGTGAAATCAGTGCGCTTTTAAGAAATAAGGGCATGGGCCACCAGGCACCTTTCATAGGCTACTTTTGCACCGTAACTGAAAGAAAAAAAAAGAAAAACCACTTGACACTATCTTCAGACCGATTCCCCACTCTGGACAAAGGGAAGAGTGAGACCCAGGCGGCTCCGCTACTCCCCCTGGCGTTCAAGTGTGGGACTGTCGACTGTCGGAAGTGCTTTCCAACGACCGGGAGACGCCGGGGCTCGGCTCGCACCCGCCCCCGCCCCGGCGGCGCGGTCTGGCCTCACCCGCGATGCCGTAGTACTGCGAGGCAGCGCAGGCCAGGCGGCCGGACAGGTACGGGGAGAACTCGGCGGCGTAGCCGTGGCAGCCCGGCACCCGTAGCGTCCGCACCGCTCCGCCTACCGCCGCGTTCATCCCGCCCGCCGCGTCTGGGACTCGCCGCCCCGGCCGCCGAAGCCGCTCCGAATCGGAGACTAAACGATCCGTACTCGTCCAGATAAGTTAGAGACCCAGGAAGACGATGCGGAAGTGACGACACGTGGGGCTCGGAGTGCTGGCTTGCAGTTGGTCGGCAAATGAAAGGACGTGGAAGCCTGCAGGCTCCATTTTTGTTTTGGGCAACACAGAGTGATTTGTGCCACCTGTGATAAATTAGCTACAACAGGGCAATGATTCTACGGCGAGGTGGTGATGCTGACAACGCATGGTTTTGCGTATCAGCCTGCACTGCGGGGGCTAATTTTTTATTAATTCATTGAGCTTTTGAAAGACTGGCATCAGGAAGTGTGCCTAATGATTACAAAGTGAGACAGGCTGCAGCAAACTCAAACCATGCAGCGGGTCCAGAAGGCAAGAAGTGCTGTGTTGCTCAAGATATCTTGAAACAATATTAAATCAGGCGGGAGTGAAGGTAAGGAAAAAAGACATAAAAGGCAACTAACTTTTAAAAATTCTCACTACATATATTGTATAGTAATAAGTTCTCAGATTCAGGGCTAATTAAGGAAAACTAAATTCTATTCATTAATTCATTAATTCAAACGTTTGCCAAGCACGTACTATGTGGAGAGTGGCCATATATAATTTACCTGCCAAACAAGACACTTTTGAGAGGGAAAGAGGGTGCAGTTAATATTAATTAAGCCAGGCACAAATCTACTTGTATGGTCAGTGTAACTGTGCACCAAGTAAGGTGCTAAACAGTTGGGATTCAAAAGGAATAAGATGTAGTCCATGCCCCTCAAGAGACTAGTCTAGTAGACATGTCAGCAGTTAAGTGTAATCAAAATACTGTAGCTATGAGAAATATATGTGGGGTATTTACAGAAAGGAAATTGTCAGAACTGGAGGATGGGGGAATGGGAGGAAAAGCTTCAGAAAGGAGGGAATGTTTGTAGTAAATGATGATGATGTTTTCTTTAAATAGACAGTGAGATAGAGGTCATTGCAAATGAGATAGAGGTCATTGCAGGAGCAGGAATAACGAGCAATCCAAGAGACCTAAACCAGCATGATCCATAACAATTGTAGCTGCCAGGACTCAGCCTGGCCAGATGGAAGGGGAAGTGAAGAGCGTTAGGTGGAGAGTCTAGAGTATTGCATTAGGGCTGGATCATGCAGAATCTTCTGTGATATATGGAGGCAATGGGTTTCTACTGTAATGTAAACAATAGGGAACCAGCAAAGTTGTCTAATGTGAGGGATTAAATAACCAAGTTTTCATTTGACAAGATCTGGGCAATGCAAATCTGGAGGACAGATATTAGAAATGGGGAGGCTGGTTAAATGACTAACAATAGTTCAAGCAAAAGGTGGTAAGATTTTAAACAAAGATGATGACAGTGGGAGTGGAAAGTAAGAGTCAGATACGATTTTAAGGCAATAACTCATGTAGTATGTAAGGAACAGGGAGGAGTCAAAATGACTTCCAGATTTCTGACTTCTGTGCCTGGATGAATATAGGGACTGTTCACTGAAATAAGGACTATGGGAGGAGGAGCAGATTTTGGAAGAAAATGAGCTCCAGTATTAACATGTTGAATGTGAATTTCCAGTCAGGAGCTAAGGCAGCTAAGGGAGTTCTTATTTGCATGTAAAAATATGTAAGGCAAGGAAAGGATTGCCTTCACTCAGGAAGAGAGTATGAACAGATAAAAAGGCCAAAGACAGAACCTTGGGGAAAACACCTGGATATAAGACTTGGCAGAGAAAAGGAGCTAAGACACGCTAGATGGATCCTATTAATTAATCTTCAAGAATACAGCTCAAGTTGGGAGGACTTGCACACTACACTTTGATGCATTTAGATGGGCAGGTTGGGAGTGGGTCCTATACATTAGGAAAATGACTCAACAGAGTTCTTAAGAGTATCAAAGAAAATAAGGTAAAACATTTATTACAGTGCCTGGCACATATTAGGCATGCAATAAATATGACAACTATTATAGCAGGCAAGAATTTGCTGGCACTGACCCAAGTATGCAAGAACTAGAGCATTTGTTTATTTTCTTAAACCAACTTAAATCTCCACCCTCCTAGGTTATTAGAAAATTCAAGTTTAGCATGTTTGGAGTTTCCCGGCACTCCCTAGGGTCACACCAGAATCTGACTCTGGAATGTAAAGTTCACAATGATAGGATGACTGTTTCCTTTACCCAGGTATCCCCAGCATCTAAAACAGTGCCTGGCAAATGGGAAAGACTCTCTCAAGTCTTCTGTTAGTGTCACCATGGATAGTTCCCTGTAGAAGTCTGAATCAACTTGTGAATGTGCATTTCCATGCTATGTTTGGAGCCAAGCAGGGCCCAGGTCTCATTACTGAGACAGGCTCCCACTGACCTGAGGTCCCCATGAAAAAATTCCCACAGGGAGATGGGCCAGGTGGCTGTCACTTCTCCAGGCTGGAGAATCTTTCCTTCTGCTCCCTCACTGTCATCACATGGTCATCTCTTGCGACCCATCTTCAAAGACACATCAAAAGTATACATTGAGTTTAAAGGTTGTAGGGAGCTTCTGTGGCAGTTTTTCAAGTGCCCTGAGGCCAAGGATCACAGAGGAGTTGGCTATCTAATCAGAATAGAGAAGGGAAAACACTATAGCAAAACACAAATACCTAATCATTTATCTGGCCATACTGTTAATGAAGAAAAATGAATGCCATCAATCAGTCATTAATTAATAACAATTGACAGTAACAACATGGATGTGTAGGAGCAAACAGAATGCTACAAATGCCTCCTCTAATCCCAAACCCACACAAACCCCACATTCTTACCCTCCCTGTGAATCTGAGATGGGACCTGAGTACCTCATCACTCAGGCAGCATTCTTCATATTTCAGATCCCTGCCTCTGAATCTCACTGGGTAATTTTTGTAATGAAAACTCTTAGGACACACCATGGATAATATTCATTCAAAAGCCCAAGAGGCCTGGAAATCTGCATTTTAACAAGTTCTTTGCATTGATGCTCATTGGTTGGCTAAAGCATAGACAGAGAAGAAAAACACATTTGAGGGCAAGTGCTCAGCCCTGACAGGGAATTGGACAATGGAAGCAAAACACGGGTAGCTAAAGGGAGACTACACTCCAGGCAAAGCGAACTGGGATCCCTAAGATATTCAAAGAGGGGTGTCATTTCTGCCATAATGACACCACATGTGAAGATCTAAGGATCACACAGCACCTTCCTCCTAAACCTAAGGGAGACCACCAGAACTGAATTACTCCCATAGCAAAATGGTTACCAGTACAGGTTCTGGAAACAGCCTCATTCCTGATTCTTACCACAGACATTATAGATTATATCTGAGAATTGGATTTCAGTTATGTACCTCATTTACATTAAAACATAAATACACATAGGGAAAGACTTAAAGCGTCTCAGGAGTATCTATTTGACGAGAACACTTTGTATGTTTGTTTGTGTGTCCTTTGCACTTGTGTAAACCCGAGATCCCAAGGCAGTCAATGTCACTTCCCTCATGAGCTATGTTTTCAAAGGTGGCACAAGGTGGCTTATGAGCTCCTGAATCAGTGTCAACATGAAGGCAGCAGTCACTTAGTTTTTCAGACACAGGCAACTTAAATTCCAATTTAAATTACATTATCCTAATGAAAAAACACAGAGCGGGAGCCATCACGTTCTTTAAATGCACAGTAACAGAGACAAAAGAGCCAACAGCTAGCCAGCCATGAGTGTCTGCACCTGCAAACGAAAAGGAAAGGAATAAACCAATCGTCAAACTTTCCTTCTAGGAACAGCCACTACACATGAAAAGGCTTGGGGGTCGGGGGGAGCAACAAGTGTAACCATTTTACTTAGTGTTTTAAGCACAGTGAAATCTTCAACATTAGCTGGAATTAAATATTCATAAGCTTAAGAAATGTTTTCATTTCATTTAACACATAATGGTGAAGCCTGCAATACCTTACTGTACCAGAAAGTAAGGAAGTGCACACACAAAAAAATATAAAGACTGTAGAAGGAACACAGAGACCTGCTGGAGGGGGCTCTCCCTGGACACATTTGGAGCAATTAAACTATTGATAGATACAGATTATAACCTATTGAATAAAATAAGAATCAGAGAGATCATACTGATATGAATAAATAATAGGAGAGAGGGCTGGCCGAGTGGCGCATTGGTTAAGCGCTGGTTTTGGGATGCCAGCGGCCCCGGTTTGGATCCCACATGAGGGCCAGTGACACTGCCCTCTACAGCTAACAACAGCTCCACCTGGAGCTGGGCTGTGTGAGCCCCGGTGATGGTGTGGGCTGCAGCCCCTGCTGCAGTGGGCTGCCATAGGCTACAGTGAGTAGCTCGAAGCCAGCGTGAGCGGCTGGCAGCCAAGCGTGAGCTGCCAATAGCCGCGGTGAGCGACATCCAGAGGCCAGCGACCCATCTGCCTCATCCGGGAAGAGCGCAATGACGATACCAACAGTGAAGCAACATCCTCCGCAACTAAACTGAGGAACAAAAAGACAGCAACTTGTCTGTTCCCCTTCCCCAATTCCCCAACGCTGTTCCCCTCCGCCAATTCCCCAATAAAATCTTTAAAAAAAAAAAATAATAGGAGAGAAAGCAAAGTTTTCCCATACAATAGAAAAATCTGTCAATAAAGGTAGAAGTTGAAAGGTAGGGTATGTTGAAAGGTAAAAATGAGCAGGAGAAAGAGGGAACCAGCCCCAGTGAGGAGGCCCCTGGCAGCTGCTCTTGCTTTGGTCAAGGCCCTTGGCAGCTGCTCTCACTTGAGGCACAAATACCTTGCTAGCTCAGCAAGATATTGGGAATAAGATATATTGTTAGAAGAAGGAAAAATGCTAGAGAGGGAGAAAAACCATCCTGCTTATCAGAATGTACATCCTGCTTTTCAGGACCTTTTTTTTTTTTTCTTTTTTAGATTTTATTGGGGAATTGGGGGAGGGGAACAGACAAGTTGCTGTCATTTTGTTCTTCAGTCTAGTTGCAGAAGACATTGTTTCACTGGCCCATGTTGGTATCATCATTGCGCTTCTTCCCGGATGAGGCAGATCCGTTGCTGGCCTCTGGATGGTCACTCATCGCGGCTATTGGCAGCTCACGCTGGCTGCAGGCCACTCACTGTAGCCTATGGCAGCCCACTGCAGCAGGGGCTGCAGCCTACACTGTTGCCGGAGCTCTCAGCCCAGCTCCAGGTGGAGCTGTTGTTCACAATCTTAGCTGTAGAGGGTAGTGTCACTGGTCCTTATATGTGGGATCCGAACTGGGGCCGCTGGCATCCCAAAACCAGCTCTTAACCAATGCACCACTCGACCGGCCCTTCAGGACCATTTTTAATGAGCTTCTCAAATCATGGGAAAGTAGCAGGTTCATGCTTAAACTCTGAGAAGCAACCTTGAGAACTCAAGGAGGGGACAGGTCACCTCAGTAGAGAAAGAGAAAGATAACAGAGAGGGAGACGGGGAGACAATTCTACCCATACAGATAAAAACCCTCACACAGCGTAAGGAGAGGCTGCTTCCCTCTCTTGAGTCAGCCCGTGTCGCAGAGTGCACCCGCTCTTACTGATAAACTTCTGCTGTCCCGTGCTGCACAAACTCTGTCTCTTGACTGAATTCTTTCCTTCAAAAAGACAAAGAGCTGAGGCACAATGTCATTCCCCATAAAAGAGGAAGTGATGAAATTACAAAATAATCATTTGGCAATCACCATAGTAATACTTGTTTTAGGCAAGAATCATCAATAGATGTTAAAACTCATGGCATGATGTATAAAGACAAACAGGATAATAATATAGTCTCAAAGTGTCTCCCCACAATATTCTTATTAGTTACAAAGAGGAAATTAATAACTTTACAATGAAGGGACCTGGCAAACACTACGTTCAGCAAGTGATTAAACTTCACCAGTGAATGGCAGAAATCAACTTCATGTGCTTTCGAAAATGATGAACTGGGAAGAACACAGCTTTACTTCTGTGATGTTTCTGCTCAAACTGCGTCACCTGAGGAAATCAGATCATGAGGAAAAAATCAGACAAACTCAAACTGAGCAACATTGTACAAGATAACTGGCCTGTACTCTTCAAAAATATCAAAGTAATCAAAAACAAAGAAAGACTGAAAAACTGTTTCCCATTAAAGCACACTAAAGAGACATCGCAACTAATTAACACATGATCCTGAATTATAACAAATCCTGGATCAGAAAGGTGTTTTTCATTCTCAGTAGAAAACATTAGAGGATAATTGGCAAAAGTTGAAAAAAGTCTGTAGATGAGTTAATGGGTTTGTATCTATGTGAAATTCCTTTCATTGATCACTGTTTTTTGCTTATGTAAGATCATGTTTTAGTTTTTAGGAAATATATGCTATGTCTCAAGCCCTTAAAAATTAGATAGCTAGATGACAGATAGATGATAGATAGATAGATAGACAAATAGATAGATGAAGCAAATGTGATAATATGTTCATAATTGGGAATCTGTATGAAAAGTATATAGGACTACTTCAAATTGTTTTTACAACCTTTCTGTAAGCCTGAAATCTTTTTTAAAATAAAAAGGTTTTTTCGTTTGTTTGTTTTTAAGACTGTTTCTGGCTCTGTATGTAAGGAACTTGGCAGTCACCACTCTGTCCTAGAAACAAGTAAAAAGTTAAACACTGAAAATCGACAACTTTTCTTGGATCCTTAAGAGAGGAGAGGACACATGGCAAACCACTGCCCCTAAGATGGGAGAGACAGACAGGTGAACGAACACAGGGAGTCTTGGCTACCAGAGCAGAGACCCAGGAGCAGAAAGCACCGCAGAACCAGTGGTGGGGCAGGAAAACACAAACTGTAATTGACAAATTGCTGAAGGCTCAGTGTGTACACATCTGAGAATTAAAAACTCCAGGAGCACCCAGTCATACAGGGGACCTCACAATATTGTGAGATTTACAAACTGAGGCTAACCAGGTTCTCAATAAATGTTGGAGAAAAGCACCTTGTGCTTCCAGGAGAGGGATGGGGAAAAGGAACCATTCTAAAATACACCACAGCCAGAGCACTCTGTTCTTCTTAAACAAGGCCTATCCTGAGGGGAAACGACTTAGCCAGAGCCTAACTTACTAGAATATCATTGGAGCCAAAGAATGATATAACAAATGTGGTAAAAATGCTAAAAATTTGTGAATCTGGGTAAATGACATATGGAATCTTCCTGTATTATTCTTGTAATTTTTCTAAGTTTGAAATTATGACAATTAAAAAGGTTTCTTAAGTATGTGATTAAAATATTTTACGAATTCAGCCTATTCTTTGTCCAGTTAGTTTGAATTAGTAATAAATGGCTCTAATTTGTTACGTAGTATCCTGGGGCTGGTGAAAAATTCCTGTACTGATGCCCACATAGTCCTATGGGTTAATCACAAAGCAGAAATATCTGTTATGTGATTCTACTGGGACTTCGGACTTCTATAAATTTGAGGGAGTATGTTTGTGGAAAAGCAGAAGTTTCCTGCTACTTCAGTCTAGGATGAAACGGAACTCACACACTTTATATTTCAGAGCTAATTAAGAGGAAATGTCAATGGGGAAATCCAGGTCAACTATAAGTCCCATCATGACTAAGTGGCATAAAGACTCAGAATATGGTGACCTATAACTGACCTCAGGGAGAAATCACAGTCAAATCAGAATCGCTCATTTCCAGGATTCTTAGTAAGGCTGACTTAACCATTCATAGTCTTCCTATTTACAGTACACACATGCATAGATCACTAAACATATTGCACGGTCTTGGACAAATATGCAGTGTAGTGTCAAGCTACTTCTCAGGTCTGTGTATGGTGTTTATCCGTAAGAAAGAGGAGTTCTGATAGAGAAACAATTGAATAAGTATAAAGGAATAGGTATAGTCATCTTAAATATGGGTATCAGACTTTGGAAATCTATTATAGTAAGCTCATCACCTGCCTTGGATTTCTTAGCTCTGGTGAAGAGCGTATTCTTCAAAAGCTATCATTTTCATTAACTAAGAGATAGAAACAATACTGATTTCCCTCAAACCTATTCAATCCATTTGATAAAAAAGGCACGCATGTTATCAAGCTATGAAAAAACATGGAAACTTAAGTGCATACTACTAAATAAAAGAAGCCAACCTGAAAAAGCTACATGCTGTACGAGTCTAAGTATATGACATTCTGGAAAAAGGAAAATTGTGGAGATAGGAAAAATATCAGTGATTGCCAGGGATTCAGGGAGGGGTGTTGGGAGAGATGAATAGGCATTGCACAGAGGATTTTTAGGGCAGTGAAAATACACTGTATGATACCATAATGATATACGTTTGAGCTCATAGAATGTACATCATTAAGAGTGAATCCTAATGTAAACTATGGACCTTGGGTGATTATGATGTGTCAATGTAGGTTCAATTATTATATAATAAATTGTCAAAAAGAGTCTGGAGTCTTTGCTAGAAGTAAATGATAGAGATTTATTCAAGGGTCTTAGAGCTTGCAAACCGGAACACAGCTAGGCAAAAACCCAGAAGTGTCCCAAAGAAGAAAGAAAAGTTAAAGATTCTTAAAGCATAAAGTATTAATTCATTCTTGAGAATTATCAGTCCTGCATTCTTAGCCCTAGGATTGGTCCAGGACAGTTATCAGTCACATGACAGGCAGTCAGGATGATGGATGCCTGGTGCTCCAGAAAATGTGTGACAGGAGATCTGGTCATGTCCTGGTGGTCTAGATAAGGGATGTCAGGTTCATGTACACATGAGTTCTTGAGACGGTAATTAGAAGGTTACCTGGAGGTCCAAATGTATAACCAGGCATTGACAAAGGACTGGAAAGTTTTAAGAAGTTGATTTTCCAGGCTAGTTAGAACAAGAATGGAGTCTTTCCTCATGCCTGAACCTTTATAATGTTAATAATTTTAGCAGCTTGGTTAAAGTGACTCCATTTTATATATTCCCTATTTTCCCAAAATGTACCACTCTGGAGAGGGATTATTTTTTTTGTTTTGTTTTGTTTTTGAGGGCAGTGTCACTGGCCCTCATATGTGGGATCCGAACTGGGGCCGCTGGCTTCCCAAGCCAGCTCTTAACCACTGCGCCACTCAGCCGGCCCTGGAGAGGGATTTTGATAATGGGGGAGGCTATGCATGTGTGGGGACAGGGGATGTATGGGAAATCTGTCTACTTTCTCCTCAAATTGGCTGTGAACCTAAAACTGCTCTAAAAAAATAGCCATAACAAGAAAAAGTCTGGTGCATTAAAAACAAACCTTAGTGGCAATTAATGTTCTTAAGTAACTTGAAAAATTTTAGAACTTAGTTTTAATCTCCACTACCCTTCAGAGAGAAAAACTTTCAAGAAGCCAAAAAAGTTAGTGAGAAGCCCTCCCTTCTCACTAACATGGAATGCCGACAGATTTCTTCTGAAATATTATTTTTCCCCTACACCCCTGATTTCTCTCTGGCTCTTCTTTAATGCTGCCCCCTATGCAGGAAAAGTCTTTACCTTCTTATCCTACAAGCCAACTCTCTGCCCTCATTCAAATTCTCCCTTCAGGGGAAATACATCCAGAAATTCTAACTCATTTCTAAAACTTAACTTCCAAATTTGAAAAGAGCTTGCATCTAATATAGTTTATAAGAATTGTAATAGCTTTTCTTATTTGCCCCTTTTTGGAGGGTCATAGAAATCACATTCCTTAATGTGACAATTTTAGTGAATAAAATATAAAGTAATGATTAGTAAGACTCTTTTTAATGGAGAAAACAGTGGACTAAATGTCAGGAGCCTCTTTGTGTTTTGGGTCATGTTGCTTTACTATTTAGGTACTTTATTTTCTTGTGTGTAAAACAAGTATGATAGATTTTTTTTTATTTGTTAACATCATAACTCCAAGACTTACTATACAGAAAAGTTATTATAATTGAAGGTTATTTTATTTAAACCAAGACAACCAGGTAGTAGCCATGTTTTATCCCAAAATTTGTATTCTATAGTTCATAGACAACAGCATAACATTTACTTATTGTAGTAAGTTGATTTTAGATAGCATCACAATCCAAAGCTAATTCAAAAAGTAAATGTTGTTAATCATGCTCTTCAAGAAGTAGGAAATTAACGGCACCACACCACAAAATTAAAAAAGAAGTAAAATGATTTCCAATTAGTTTTCTTTAAAATCCTACTACTTGCTTTTAAGATCTTCATCCAAATGTTTAAAATATGCAGATTTATCTTGCATGTATGTTTTGTAATAAAAAAAATTAATACATGCACATGGTTAAATAATTATTCAGAGTGTACAGTAAAAAGGAGTCTCTTTCTCACTCTAGATCCTTTGTTTTTTTAGTCTTCCTCCTCAGAGAGAAGTATATTTTTTACTGAATAAAAGCAAAATACACAACCATGCTTATAATATGCCATCCTTTGTGTCTCCAACTGTGTGTAAAGCCGTCTTTTCTTATCCATGGGGCATTATGTTCCAAGACCCCCAGTGGATGTCTGAAACTATAGATAGAACTGAACCCTACATATACTGTGTTTTTTCCTATACATACATAACTATGATAAAGTTTAATTCATAAATTAGGCACAGTAAGAGATTAACAACCATAACTAATAATAACATAGAAGCATTATAACAGTATACTATGATAAAATTTATGTGAATGTGATCTCTCTCTCAAAATGTCTTGTTTTGTACTCTACTTCCACATGTAATTATTTGAGATGATACAATGCCTATCTGATGAGATAAATGAAATAGACATTGTGATGTAGTGGTAGGCTAACTATAAGGGTTACTTGAACACAAGCATTGTGACACCTCAACAATTTATCTGATAACTGAGACAGCTGCTAAGTAACTAACGGGCAGGTAGCATGTAAAGCATGGAGACACTGCACAAAGGGATAATTCATGTCCCAGGCTGGACGGAGCAAGACAATGCAAGATTTCATCACATCACTCATAACAGCACAAAATTTAAAACTAATGAATTGTTTATTTCTAGAATTTTTCATTTAATATTGTTGGACCATGGTTGATCATGGGTAACAGAAACTGGAAAGTGAAACCTTGGACAGAGGTGGGGGGACTACTGTACGTGTGTATATGTCCTGCTTGTAAATTCATAGAATATCACCTGAAAAAAAACACAAGGAAACTGGTCATAGTGGTTGCCAATGGGAAGAAAAGTGGAGACTGGATAGAATCAAGACTTCCTAATCACTGTGTACTTTTTTTTAATCTTTAAATTTTATATTACATGCAACTATCAACTAAAAATTCCCACAGTATATCTTGGAGACAATTCCATGTGCACACATAGTCCTATCCCATGCTTCTTCTTTTTTTTTTTTTAACAGTACAGAAGGTTCTTAATCTACTTGAAATTACATATATTCAGTTTTACCCAATATATTGGGTTGTTGGAAAAGTCATGATGTAGTTTGTCTATGTTTTTCAAAGGTCATTTATTTATATAAAGAACAAAGATCAATGATATATTGCCCATTTTGTTCAATAACCTTTGCCATCTTTCAGTGAGTTTCATAATTCTTCATTCATAGAAGGACCTGTCTTTATTTGAGAAAAACTGAACGTGGTGCTGATTTACAGCCTCTTCTGAATTGAACGTTATACCACGCAAGGAGTTTTGAAGAGAGCGAAACAAGTGGAAGTCTGACAGTGCAGTGAGGCGAGTATGGGTGTGACAACACATCCCATCCAAGCTCCAATAATTGTTGACGGGTGATCAAACTTGGCGTTGCGATGGAACACAACTCCTTTACAATAACAAGCTCTGGATGTTTCTGGATGGTGGATTTGTTCAAACTGTCCAATTGCCTACAGTACACATTTGAATTGATTGTTTGGTTCCTTGGTAGGAGCTCGAAAAAACATGACACCTTTAAAAACTTCCTCTGAGGAATGTGTGCTTTTGATGTTGTTTGAGGCGAATCATCCCGTTGGAACCAAGACCGTTTGTGCACCACATTGTTGTAAACAATCCATTTCTCATCACAGTTATCAGTCACTTCAAAAAAGGATCATTTTCCTCATGTTTAATGAGCATATTGCAGATCTTTATTCGTGCCATCAAATGAATTTCTTTGAGTTCATGCAGAACCCAAATATCAAGCTTGCTTACGTATCCCAGCTTCTTCAGGTGGTCGTGAATGCTTGAATGATGGATGTTCAATGTTACTGCAATCTCTCATGTCGTGTAACGTGGGTTTGACTCAATCAATGCCTTTATTTTGTCGTCATCAACCTCGCTGGGCCTCCCTAACTGAGGAGCATTGTTGAGATCAAAATCACCAGTGCGGAATTTCGTGAACCATCGTTGGCACTGACGTTCTTGTAGAGCATTGTCACCATAAAGTTTATGCAACTTTTCACAAGCTTGATGCGTGTTCTTCCCTTTATGGAAGTAAAACTGCAAAATATGGCAAAAATGCACAGTTTTGTCTTCCATCTTCAACTTGTAAAATCTCCAAAACTCAACTAAGTTGCTCAATTTTTTTTTTAGAATGAAGTTAGAAGTGTCAGCTGTCAAATGACATAGAATAACATAGATGCAAATGATTCAAGTACTTCCAAAAATGAACTAGTGCCATCTGTTGCAAACATGCTTCATGACTTTTCTGACAACCCAATAATATTGCTGAGAACAGGCATTGAAACGAAGCAATCTAGGTTGAAATCTAGGCTCTACCACTATAAGTACAACTGTGGGCAAGCTATTTCACTTCAATTTCTTTCTCTGGAAATAAATATAATAGTAGTCCTCAGGGCTCTTGTGAGAATTTAATGAGCAAAATATACAAAGGGCCTAGTATAATGATAGGCAATACAAAGCACTCAATGAAGTTTAGATTTCTTTCTCCCTGGGCTTTTTGTAATTTGAAAAAGTTGATCAAATGTCTAAAATGGAATGTCAAAGATGTGTTGTTATTGTTGTAATTAATTATTGTGTATTGTCTTCAGAGCAGACTTCTGCTCTGAAGAAATAAATACTGAAAAGTAAGTGTTAAATGAAATGGGTTCTAAGATTGTGCATCCTTGGAAAGGAAGCTTGTCTTTTATTTTTCAGACAGTTAAGTGAGGGAAATGAGAGAGCAGGGAGAAGCAATTATCCCGTTTTATTGTCAGGTAAGCTATCCAATTTGAATAATTTAGGCTAAAAAAAATGAGGAAGCTATTTGAGGCATTAAACTAACATATAGCTTATGAAGCTTATCTATTATGTTGCCTCCATTATCAAGAAATGATTATAGAACATTACTCTCTGTGTTACTATAATATTTGCAATGGCCTGAGCTGTGCCCCCTGCTCCCCAAATTTATATGTTGAAACCTCCAACCCCGACTGTGACTGTACTGGGAGATAGGGCCTTATGGAGGTAACTAAGATTACATGAAGTCATAAGGGTGGAACCCTGATCCAATAGGATTGGAATCCTGATAAGAAGCATCCTTCACCAGAGCTCTTTTCCTCTCTGTGCATACACAGAGAAATGGCCATGTGCGGGTACAGCAAGAAGGTGGGTGTCTACAAACTAGAAAGAAACTTCTCACCAGAAAGTAAATTTGCCAGTACCTTCCTTGATCATAAACTTCTAGCTTCCAGAACTGTGAGAAAATAAATGGCAGTTGTTTAAGCCACCTAACCTGTAGTGTTTCATTATGGCAGCCTGAGTAGATTGCTACACTAATAAAGGAATTCCCCTCCGTCAGGACAACTGGTAAAAGTGTTGTTGCTTTTGTTGATGTATATGCCTGTCTTCAATGAAAATTTTTTTTAAGACCAAAAAAAAAAAGGGGGGGATATAGACATTACAAATTCAGAAACCTTTGAAAAAATTTGTATCTTTTTTGAGCCTCAGTTATTTTGGATTTTTATTATGTATAGTAACTGGAATATATGTTGCATTAAACCAAGAATCTGCCTATTATGTTCACTGGTATATCATGTCCCAGGGACCTGACACAGGCATTTATGAAATAGTGTCATGGAGTGAATGCAGCATTATACCAGCCTAACCTTTCACTGTATTTTTTGTAATACTGCAAAGGATAAACTAGAAAAATTCTGGGATGTTCTGCAGTGCTAAAGAGAGATTAATGTAATATTGAAGTGAGCACACACAAAGCAGCTGGAACCTTGGCAAAGAGAGGTGCAGGAAGATTTACCTAATCTAAGCTAAAAATAGCGTCATCTCTCTGGGAAGGACAGAGGCTGGTTCCAGCTGGGTAAACTATTTCTGGTTATCCTGACCATGGAAAAAAATCTGAATCCCTGATTTTTGTCTCAGTGTTTCTGAGATACTAGCCACTCCTTGCCTAGCAATACATAACTCCAGCATTGTCAAATATTTCATTCCACTGATGATGTACTCTAGAATAAAAATGATTAAACATATAAATAAACAAACCACATTTCTATACTGGATTTTGGGCACCTTAAAGTAAAGCCCACATCTAATAATTTGTTTGTGTCTCCAGAATTTTAAAGAATGCCCAATATATAGTAAACTTTCCATAAATGTTTGACAACTCGAGTTGAATTAGAAAATAGGAGACATGAAATATTTCTTATTTTCTCCTCTCCCTCCCCTCCCCTTCCTTCTCACCATTCCCCACACCTTACTTTCCAAGTGGAGTCCATGGTTGCTAGTATAATTACGGACAGCCTGAAATTTCATTACTAGAAATGTATTCCTTGTGAGTTTTTTAATTGATTACTTGAAGATTCCTCCTTTTAAATGCAGTTAGGCTATAGGAAAATGAATATTGATGTTTTATCTCAATTTGCCTTCACTTCTCAATTCCATACATTCCTTAGAGTTTTGTTTCTTCTATGTAAAATGGAAAAGCCTTGATTAAATCAATCATTATTCACTAGGAGGCTTTGAAGATTATGGTAGGGTTAGATAAACTAGTCTAAATATTACAAAGCCAAACAGGAATTGTACATTTATAATTCTGCAGCAGAGGCCAGCCTAAAATTCTTTTTCCCTGTTTTTATACTGAAATTATATGAATGCAATGTTATTATAATCATTCTCTGATGTTGATATTAACTTCTGATTAACTACCTATGAAATCATGACATTTCTGAGGTTCATGGAGGAAAAAATTTGAAATGTTCATAGGTATTAAACAGGTTGATCTCTAAGACTTTGCAGAGCCAATAGGACTAAGGCATAGAATTGCTGTCTGTCATGCACACCCTATTGTGACTCTTCTTGTCAACTTTATTTCAGTATAATTGATAAATAGAAATTGTATATGTTTTGATACATGCTTTGATATATGTATACATTATGAATTGATCATCACAATCAAACTAGTTAACATATCCATCACCTCACATAATCTTCTGTGTGTGTGTGTGTGTGTGTGTGTGTGTGTGTGGTGAGAACACTTAAGATTTACTCTTTTAGCAAATTTCAAGTATACAATACAGTATTGTTAACTATAGTCACCATGCTGTATACTACATCCCCAGAACTTATTCATCTTGCATTACTAAAATTCTGTATACTTTGATCAATATTTCTCCTGTTTCCCCCGCCTGCAACCCCTAGCAACCACTATTCTACTCTGTGTTTCTATGAGTTCAACTATTTTAGATTCCCCATGTAAGCAAGATCATGCAGTACTCATCTGTCTGTGTCTGGTTTATTTCACTTAGCACAGTGGCACAAATCACAGCATTTCCTTCTTTGTAAAGGCTAAACAATATTCCCTATTGTGATCTTCTTTAGAAGTCTTGAAGATACTAGAGCACTCAAGGCCCCGCTGAGAGACCGTTTCCAGCACTGAAACCATTAGCAACACTTAGAAAGGGCTCCCTTTATTATTATAACATGCTTGTCTTCTACCTGTCTTCATCATCTTTTGGGAGTTCTTGCTATTTCTCAACTGAGATAGAAACCATTTTCATTGAAATATTCATTAAAACTCAGATTTGTGTAATTTCTAAACTTGGCCAAAGCTATGGAAGACCATTCAAAGTAATGTAGGCATGCGCCGGCCGAGTGGCGCTGTGGTTAAGCCCTGGCTTGGGAAGCCGGTGGCCCCGGTTCGGGTCCCACATATGAGGGCCAGTGACGCTACCCTCAAAAGAAATAAAAAAATAAATAAATTAATTAATGTAGGCGGGCATGACTAGATGTCAGGTTTCCATAAGGATCTTAATTATATTTAAATCATTTTGGTTTTATAACTGCTATGGTGACCTCATGAAGACTGTAATTGCAAACATTTACCAACCTATATTGTTTTTGAAACTAGTTTATCTTTCTCATGGAGATGGACTGGAAGTAAAATAATTGAAATATATGGTCTTTCCACCCTGGTGGAAAGAATCACTATCCTAGGTAAATGGACAGGTTACTATGTTTAAGTTTGCATATGGTAGTTATGGGAAAGAATTCCAGAAAAAGATGGGCAATTTCCATTTTCCTTTTAGTTCTGCATAGCACTGTGCAAGATACATAATAAGCCTTAAATCAACATCCACTAGAGGGTAATACCATCATCATCCTAACACTTTAAGCATTATCCTCAAACATGTGGTAGATATTTGGACTGATGTACTTTAAAGGCCCTTCAAGCTCTGAGAGTCCATAATTCTGGGCTAATTGTCTACATCACTTATATCATTCATCACTTATTTTAGTTATACTTTCCTGATAATAGTTATGGAATCTTGAGGGAACGTAAAATGGTGCAGCCAATGTAGAAAACAATATAGCAGTTCCTCAAAAAATTAAATGTAGAGGTACCATATAACCCATCAATTCTAATTCTTGATATATTTTGAAAAGAATTGATACAAGGGTCTGAAACAGACATTTGTATACCCATGTTCATAGCAGCATTATTCGCAATATCCAAAAGGTGGAAGCAATCCAGTGTTCATTGAAGATGAAAGGATGAACAAAATGTGGTATACACACACAATGGAATAATATTCAGCTTTGAATAGGAAGGAAATTCTGACACATGCTATGACATGGATGAACCTTAAGATATTATGCTAAGTGAAATAAACCAACCACAAAAAGATAAATATTGTATGATTCTACTTATGTGAGGTACCTAGAATAGTCAAATTCACAGAGACAGAAATTAGAATGGTGGTTGCCAGGGAATGGGGGGAGGGAACTATGGGGAGTTACTGTTTAACGGATATGAAATTTCAGTTTGAGAAGACAAAAATGCTCTGGAGATAGATGGTGGTAATGGTTGCACAATAATACAAATGTACTTAATGTCACTGAACTGAACACTTAAAATTAGTTAAAATAGTAAATTTTATTGTATGTATATTTTACTGCAAAAAAAAAAGCCTTTGAATCTTAGATTGTTTGGTCTAGGATATATATTTACTGTGCTTCTATGTAGGAAGGAAGACAAAAGTCTATGACTGATTGATATAATCTGAACATAGTAGAAAATGCATGTAATTATTTTCCTTATCTTCTGGGAAGACAGAGCTGTTAAGAGCACAGGCCATCCGAATCAGAGACTTAGCATTGAACCCAGGCCTCCTCCTTTTTACTTGTGTGATGAGGAGAGTCTGACATTTAGTTGTCCACTTTCAGCTCATGGGCAGGGTTACTGCTTATGTACTCACAGTCCCTTGATTAACCATTGGATAAATGTAATAAATGGGTGGATTTATCCCATAAATGGATATTGACTCCAATGGATAAATGGCTAGATAAATGGGTGCCTCTTTTGCAGGCTACACTGAACAAAACAACATGGAGTATGATGAATTAGTCCCCTCAAATCTCCATAATGATAAAATCTCCCTCAAAGGGCTCTTGTGATAACTAAATGAGGTGATGTGTAACTGTGAGCTGTCAATTGGCAGAGGCGATTCTTTTAGTTGTGTGCTCTCCAGCTTGGCTTAAGTACTAAACTTTTTAAAGGCAGGAAATTTAACCATCTAGTTCCCATTTCACTCTTAATTCTCTCCCTTAACCTCTTTCACTATCACCAAGGAATGAGGGTTTCCCAATACTATTGGGACTTGGCTAGCTTTTTGCTCATGAACTCCCCAAAATAATTTAGAAAAATTATGAAACTCCCATGCATTTTAAGTTGCCCTCTAACGTGTTGACTCATAAACTTAAATAGCTGCAAGTGATGTAATTTCAAGCTTATTGAAAAATATTTTAAAATTAAAAATACTTTATCAATCTTAAATGTATCCAGTGGATTCTAAAAATAATAGCCCTCTGACACACGTGACTATTACATTAGTTATCTAATGCTATGTAACAAATTGTCCACTTTGCAGCTGAAAACAATTTTTTCACAGTTTTTCTGAGTTAGATTACCCAAGATCTCTGACAAGACTGCAATCAAGGGGTCAGTCTCATCTGAACACTTGACTAAGAATAATCCTCCTCCAAGTTCACTTACATAGTTGTTGGCAGGATTCAGCTCCTTTTGGGCTGTTGGAGTGAGGACCAGGTTCCATGCTCAGCTCCTTGCCACATGGGACTCTCCATAGAGCAGTTTACAATATGACAATTGGTGAGAGAGAGAGAGAGAGAGAGAGAGAGAGAGAGAGAGAGAGAGAGAGAGAGAAAACAAAAGGGAACGAGCATGACAGAAATCACAGTCTTTTTATAACCTAGTCTTGGAAGCTACATCCCATCACTTTTGCTGTGTGTGTACTCTCTGTTAAATGTAAGTCATTAGGTCAGGCTCACCCTCAGGGGCTAGGATGCACAGGACATGAATACCAGGAGGCAGAGATCATTGTGTTCCTTCTTGTAGAGGCTGCCTACCACTATTATCAATTTTTTTCAAAAATGCGTGAACACAGCCATCTTTTACTGTTAGAAAGTTTATAATTTCTTTTTCTCCTTGAATTCATAATTCCATTCTATTATTCTCCTCTGAATCTTGTTCTTATGTAATCTATATTTATGCTTGGAATTATTTTATTGATTTTCTTATCTTACATCACTACAAGACCATTATGCAAATACACAAAAGTTTTAATTTTTAGAAATTTCCTATATGGTTTTAGGGATTTTTTTCTAAGAAGAGTTATCATTCATTTATTATTAGTTCTAGTAGTACTAGTATTGTTGATCAAAACTATAAACATTTAATAATACTTGATAAATAATTATCAAATACAAAAAGTAAAATGTCATTGGAAATACGTTGCTTAGTGCAATAGAGCTGTTTATTATTTTCAGTCTGTTCATTTATCTTTTCTTGAGGATGAATTATTCTTAGAATGAGTCAGGGCTGCTAGTAAATCAGAAGCTAATAATGTCAGTAATGATAGTTTTTAAATGCCTTATTTTAAGGGAATCCATATCATCTTCCTATTAAATCTAAACATAATAGGTACATAGGAAGAATAATAAATGAACAAAGAAATGGTTGATGAATGATAGAGAGCCCAAGTAAAAATTAATATGGATTTAGAGTATATAACAAACTGTTGGAGAAAGTTAATGAAAGTATTCCTTCGCAAGTCTTACAAATGTTCATGTAAATAAAAAACACCAAGTTACTTCCTAAAGAGACCAAATAGAATATTTTGAAAACCTCCCCTCCAACCTAGCAGCACAGCAAAGATGCGTTTGTAGAGGGCACAGAAGAGAAAATTTGTGACAGAGGAAAATCACATTGCGGTTTCTCCCCCCCACCCCGCCCCATGTATAATAACCAGGAGGAATAGAAATGATCAACACAATAGAAAGCATATTATTTTCAGGGTTCCTCTCTACTGAAAGTGCATTCTTTGACTCAATGTAAGAGGGATTCTGTTCCGCACAGCTACACTTAGAAGTGGAAGTGATGCAATCAGCATCTTGTTCACACATGTGTGACTACAATTTCTGCATTTGGTTATACATGACCATAATTAGTGTGTCAAACATGTCTCAACTCATTTGCGAATCAACGTGGAATGCTTTTATTTTCCAGTTCTTGCCACCGACTCTTTTTTACCTCATCCCCTTCATGCTGGGTAGCAGGACAATTGGTAGAAACAGTCTCTCTCATGTGACTATAACATTTGAATACTTACAAAGCTTTAGTGTTACAAAGCTAGGGTCTCAGGAAAACCTGATGGGAATAATGCTGTGGATTTATGGAAAAGCAGGCTAGACCAGGTAATTCCTTTCAGTCTGCAAGTGGTAACTTTAAAGCCCTGAAGTTATTGATTCTGTCTGTCCAACTGCCTTACTCCCTTTCTCATAGCAGATTTCTGCTCTTCTCTGTCTCTCACTACACAGGCCTGGATTTAAGACCAAGGCTGAGTCTCTCATATTACCCCAATCTAGATACAATGTGGTTTCAGAACTACGCACAACCCAAGTAAAGCTCGGCAAAGTTCTTCCCTGGCAGTTTTCTAATTGCCTTCCATTTACAGGAGAAGCTGGTCGGAATAGCCTTGTGAATTTTCTAGAAATAATGGACCTAGAATTACCAAGATCTGTGGCTTATACAAGTGCTGTGCTCCAAAAGAGTTTGTCCTACTTACCTTAAATGGATAAAAGACATCTCCCAGGAGAGGTCAGGTGTACTGAAATTAACTTCCCCATATTCTAAACCTTAGTATTTCGGAAATGAGCAATCAGGATAAGCATACACTACGAAGAGTACAGAATTCTCTGTGTTTGAAATAATCCCAATAAAACAGAAGGCAGTGAGCAGCTGTTGGACTTTAAATATCTATAAACGTTTTAAGACTCTGGTTTACAGTGTGAGGTAATCTGTTTTACAGATCAAAGTTTCTATTCTTTCCAGAAAGCACATGAAGTGCTGTGAATCCTACAAACATAGTAGAAGTCTATTGAATTGGAAATGGCATTCAGAGATCTCAGGGCTCAGGAATGATGGCCTAGACTTGTATATTTCAAACATGATTTGGTTGAATGTAGGAAGTTTTGATTGGTAAAAGACATGAAATATAAAGAACTGAAAGTTGACTATTTTACTTGAAATTGCTTTTATCCAGAAAGGGTGACTGTGAATGTATTTTTATGAAGTTTAAAGTGGTACAAATTAAAGTTTTAAAATGTAAGATATTTTTCTGAAATCAGTTTAAGCTCAAAATAGTAAAAAAAGAAATTTAATAGGCTGCAGAAGAATTGAGACTTCAAAGGAACTTCAAAGATAGGAACTAGGCAAAGCACTTCAAAGAAATAAATGAGAAAAAAGGACAATTTTAAATATTATCTAGTTTTAAATAAAGTCTGTTTTGACAACGATGGGGATCAAACCAACTAACGCCACCCTTTTTGGTAGGAGAATTATTTATGAATTTCAGGTTTCTTTTAAACATTCCAAATTTGGATATTTTGTATTAAACATATTTTAAACATCTAAAGGGATAAAATATTCTACAATGAATCCGGGAGATTAAATTTTTACCTTGATGTTTAAGAAATAGTTTTATTGATTTTCTCAGTGGTGATAAGTATAGTTACTAAAGAATACAAAATTGGGAATTAAGACATGGCATGTTTGATTGCATATATACATTGGGAATTGTGTACTAAAATTAAATAGTTAAGTTTATAGAAATGTGATGAAAAGCAATGTATTGTGTTTAAAGTGTGTACATACTTGTATATTTTGTGAATTAGATCTAGCATGAGTTAGGAAAATTGAAAATTTCCTGAATCTATAGAGAAATTTCCACTTTGAAAATCTGGGGAAAGTTTAAATATCTAGCATTTGACACAATTTTTGATATGAGTGAATGTATCACTCAAGGTGTTTGTGTGAGTGTGTGTGTGTGAGGAAGAGAGACAGAGAGAGACAGAGAGAGAGAAACAGAGAGACAGAGAGAGACAGAGATTTCAACGACTGGCTCATATGATTGTAGGGCAAGCTAGAAACTCAAGAAGAATTTCTGTTACATTCTCAAGGCAGAATTCCTTTTCCAGAAACCTCAATTTGCTCTTCAGGCATTCAAGTGATTGGATGAAACTCATCCACATTATGGAAGGTAATGTACTTAAAATCAACTATTGTAAATGTTAATCATTCTACAAAATACCTTCACAGCAACTTTTGGACTAGTGTTTGCTCAAACTGGACTCTACAGCCAAGTTGACACATAAAATTAACCATTGGGTGATTGAATTAATTAAATGTTATGTTATCAGGATGAAATATAATTTTAAAAAATTTCTTGATTGGCTTTTGGAGGTTTTAGTTCACAAACCATTAAAATAATAAATGTCTGTATTTATTCAAAGGCCTCTTATAAATTGGATTTCTGTTCTAGAGATTAGCATTATGTGTAATTAAAATAAAGGTAATAGAAGTATTACCTGGTTTTCTTTTGTATGTGTTTTTGCCCACACATTAAAAGAGGATTTCAGACAATCTTGAGGGAAGCCTATATTTACATGTATCAAGTTTCACTATTCATATGGAATTCCAAGATATCAAAATAATCTTTGATCATCCTACTGGAAAATGAAAGACTAACTGGTTTTGAGTCAAAATATTACTAACTGGGAGAATCTTTGGATTTATAAAAAGCATACTTTTTGGACATAGTAATAATACATAACGTAATGTAAAGTTGATAGGGAGATGTTTGTCTTTTTATTTTATTTTATTTTATTTTTAGCTGAGCCATCCTGTTACCTGTTGGCAGCTCAGCAGCTGCTCAGCTCAGGCTGGGAATCCAACTGGCAACCCTGTTGCTCAGAGCTCAGCTCGCACTCTTGAGCGAGCTCTTAACCAGCTGAGCCACTTGGCCAGCCCAGATGTTTGTGTTTTTAAAAGAAAAAAAAAATCTTGTAGCTCAGAAATCAGAGCAAAGTAAATTTAAAAGCTTTCACTTGAAGACTCTAACATTTCTGAGACTCAAATTATATGTATTTTAGACCACTTGATGTTATCCCACAGTTCACTAGGCTCTGCCACTTTTTTTCCGGTCTTTTTTCTCTGTGCTTCATTTCAGATAAATTCTGTTTCTATTCAAGATCACTGCTATTTTCTTCTGTAGTGCCTCATCTGCTATTAATCCCATCCAATTCAATTTTGATTTTAAATACTGCATTTTCACATCAAGAAATTCCATTTTGTCCTTTGTTATATCTTTCATTCACCTCCTCATTGTGTGCATGTATTTTTTTGTATCCTTGAACATTTGAGCATATTTAAAATGGCTGTTTTCATGTCTTTATCTGCTAATTGCATCAGCTCTGTCATTTCCAGGTCTATTTCTACAACTAATTTTTCTCCTGGTTAAGAGTCACATTTTTTTCTTTCTCCTTTTTCTGGTAAGTTTTGATAGGATGCCAGATATTACATGTTTTATTTCGTTTAATGCTATATTTTTGTCATACTTCTTTAAAGGGTACCTGTTTTTTTTGGGGCAACCAGTTACTCACTTATAGGTGAACTTTCTTGTTTCTAAGCTCTTTTAAGGCAGGCCTAAATGGCCTTTACTCTAGGGATACTCTAGCTCACTTCTGAATTGTAGCTTTTTCTAGGATCTCTCCTAAATGAGACATATATTCAATGAGTTCTCTCTGCTCAGGCTAGAGGGGACCCAACTTATTTCCAGCTTTGTATGGTTCTTGGAACTGTTTGTGTTAGAGTTCCCTAATATTTATTCTTTCCTCAGAAGTTCTTGCCTGGCTTTATGAGGTTTTACATGTGCAGAGTGATATTCAGTTGAATACTCTTATATGCAGATGTCTGGAATTTTTTTCTCTGCACAGCTTCTTCCTTTTGCATACTCTGTCCTTCACGTTCTAACCGCCTAAGCCTTCTCATATTCCAATCTGTTTATCCTCAACCAAAGACATCTGGTTTCTGTTGGCATTCTCCTTCCTATACCACTATCTAGAAATTGCCTCTAGACAGGGGGCTCAACTCATTCATTTCCCTTTTTTCGGGGTTCCCTTTCATGCATCCTGGTTGTCTAATACCTGAAAATACAGGGAGTAGAAAATTATATATAGCATGTTGCCATTTTATTCAGAAAGTGACATACACTCGTGTGTGTGTGTGTGTGTGTTTATATTATCAAATTCAATGACAATATTAAAAACATTACTTTAAAAAATAGTTCTTGAATTTCTGATTCCAACCATGAAAGAGAAATAGGACCTGAAATTATCCAATTATCCTCCCAGTATGAATAACTAGAACACTAGAATAAATGGTTATGTATAGAGATAGCCAACTTTCCTTTTTGTAGCTGCATTGTACTCTATTTAGTGGCTATATCATAGTTTATTAAACCATTCCTGAGTGATGAACATTTGGACGATTTTCAACTTTTTGCTATTGTAAATAGTACTGAAATGAACAGCCTTGCAAAAATGTCTATCATAATTTACCACTGTATCTTGGGATAAATTTTTAGTGTGATTGCTGGGTCAAAGAGTAGATGTGTACATGATTTTGCTAGATATTCCCAAATGTCTCACTGCAGGTATTTTATCTTTTTTTTTTTGAGGGCAGTGTCACTGGCCCTTATATGTGGGACCTGAACTGGGGCCGCTGGCTTCCCAGGCCAGCGCTTAACCACCGCACCACTTGGCTGGCCCAATTTTTTATCGTTTTTTTTTTCATTCCACCAGAAATGGTTGAGTGCCTGTTTTCTTACAGCCTCACCAACAGAGTGTGTTGTCAAACTTTGGGGGTTTTTGCTGACATCGTAAATGAAACTGGAATTCTAGTGTAATTTTAATTTTTCATTTATATCATTATGAATGAGATTGAACATCTTTTTATATGGGTAAAAGATGCCTGTATTTTCATGTTTGCCAATTGCCTATAGCTTTGTAGAGCTAATTTTTCTGTAAGATTTTTGTTTTTTTCTTTATTTTTCTTAATTTTTCAGTTTTTTTTGAGGGCAGTGTCACTGACCCTCATATGTGGGACCTGAACCGGGGCCTCTGGCTTCCCAAGCCAGTGCTTAACCATCGCGCCACTCGGCCAGCCCTTTTCTCTATTTTTAGAAACTCATTTTATGAGCTGTGATATCAGTTGCAGATATTTTTCCCAGTTTGCTATTTATTTGTCTGGTTTGTTTATGATGTCTTTTGCCATGTAAAGATTTTTTTTATTTTTAATGTTATCATATTTAGCTATTTTTATTCTTTTTTGTTTTGGATTTTGAGTCATAGTCCCGAAAGTTTTCCTTGCTCCTAAGTTGAAAAGAATTTATCCATATATTTATTGAGTACTCATATAGTTTTATTTTTTTAAAATTAAATCTCATATCCATTTGGAATTTTTCATGGTGTGTGGTGTGAGGAATGAATCCAATTTTATCATTTCCATATGGCTATGTAGTTGTTTCAACACCATGTTTTATAAGTTCTTCTTCTCCAGTTATCTAAAAGGCTGTGTTTTGGGGCCGGCTGAGGGGCTCAGTTGGTTAAGAGTTCGCTCAAGAGTGTGAGCTAAGTTCTGAGCAACAGCGGTTCGATGCCAGCCCAAGCTGAGTTGCCATTGAGCTGCCAACAGGTGGCAGGATGGCTCAGCTAAAAAAATAATAATAATAATAAAAAAATAAATAAAAAGCTGTTTTTATTTTATAATGAATTTTCATATATAATTGGACATATTTCTGGATTTTCTATTCTGTCTCATTGATTTTTCTTATGTATTCATAAACTAGTACTAGTAGTTTTTGAGGACTTAACTAACATCTTTAACAACTGTAGTGTCAAAGAAAATAACTAGGATGTCTATTTGGGACAAATTCACAGGTTCCTGTGGGGTGACCTCAGCTGTAGTTCTTGACTTTTAAGAGCTCTTGTTTTTTCTGCCTTTTCCGAGCATGGACCCCAGGCTTGCAATAATGTGGTGAGCCCCAATATTTTAAAATTTTTTCATTGTTTGATTTTAAAAGTCGGAGTTGGTTTCTGTTGCTTACACAAAAACTCTTGCTGCAGCCCTATGTATATATTTTTCATGATTTCTTTATCTAAATTAAAGGAATGCCTTCAGTCCAAGTGAGGGAAGAAAAAGGCAACACTTTGACAGCCTGGGAGATGGTGTGTATGTGGGCGAGACATGCATAGGGCAGCCTGGGGCAATACTAAATAAAGGAAGCTTTGGTCTTCCTTTCAGAACATGTGAAGAGACCTGTCTGTCTGTATTAAAATTGCTTTAGCTTATTGGGATATAAAGAGAAATTAAAATGTTGGCAACTATGCTTTTAAAAGAAACATATCAAAAATCATTCCAGCTTGAGGAGACTTAAGATATGAGAGCATTGTTCCATCTTTGGCCACACTTGGAATATTGCAAAAGTCTATAACTTCCTTTAGGGTTAAGCTATAGGCCTTAACTTCTACAGCAGCCACAGTTTTCTTTCTAAAATGTAGACTGGATCACAGTATTCTTCTGCTTAAAACCCTTGAATGTCTCCTTTTCTTTTAGGATGAATTTCTACTTCTCTTTCATCAGGATTCTTCAAAATCTGGCCTCAGTGATGGTTTTCAAGCTTCTTTCTTTTTTTTTATCTCACAAATATGAGTTTAATTAAAGCACAGATGAGGCAGAGTCCTGTGTTTATTTCCTAAAATAATTTAAAAAATTATAAAAAGATATTTTTGAATATTTAAAATGTATCTGAGGACAGCATAGGGAATCCTGATGTGAAGATTTGATAGTTTAATTTTTTTTTAAAATTTTAATTAGTTTCAGGTGTACAACACAGTGTAATAGTTATACATTTTACCCCTCAAAGGGACAACCCCCCACCCCCAATTCGCCACCCCACTCCCTATATATCATATATATCTATTACTCTTCCTCTGACTCTCTTCCACAGTATAATCCACATCCCGTGACTATCTATATATATTCAATTACAGTAGGTATACCACCTCCGTCAAGCTTCTTTCTTAACAACTACCGTATGTTCACTCTCACAGCAGTAGTAGAAGTCGTTTTATAGTAATAATAAGAGTAATAGTAGAGTAATAGTGGTGGTGCTGGTAGCGTAACTATCAAACTATTATTATTATAAAACTATTACAACAACTACTACTACTACTATTCTTTTACATGTATTGGTACTTGAGCTACTTGCAGTTTTCTAGATTTTACCTTACCATCTCATGTTTGTACATTTTTGCATGCTTGTGCATGGGCCCAGAATTTCCTCCCATCCGTCTGCACTGGTATATCTCTGACTCCCACTCTTTCTGTATATATTCTATTGCAGCTCAATCTCTTTACTTGTCTGTCTCTCCACATAGGAATGAGCTCAACTGGAATCATACTTTATCGTTTAATACCTAAAGTAATATAGGCTAAATGAATGAATACAAATCCTTTGAAGTTTTATGGCAAATACCTTTCTTTCTACAACAGCACTGTCCGGTAGAATTTTCTGCAATGAAGTAAATGTTCTATGGCTGCATTGTCGAACAGAGCAGCCACGAGCCACATATGACCATCACGTACTTGAAATGTGGCTACTGTGACTGAGAAACTAAATTTGAAATTTTCTTCATTTTTAATTAATTTATATTTAAATAGCCACATGTTTTTCGTTTCTTTTTGCTTTTAATCCAACCATTTCCTGAACCCCCAATCATGTATAGGTCGGCTTAAATATTTCCTAGATTAAGGTGCTTCAAAAGAAGAAGGTAAGTTTGTGGTGAAAAACCCAGGTAAAAGTTCTTTTGTCTAAATATTTTATCAGGTTGGATCCTATCATAGCCTTTACGGGGTCATTCAATATAACATATACTTAATTCAATGAAATCACTTACTCTTGATATTTTAAGAGTAAGCGATTTTTTTTAAAAATGGCTTATAATAGAATTCAAGGTGAGTTTTTATGCTTAAAAAATTAGGGAATGTCATTATCCACTTATATGGCTTTTGCAGGAGGAACAGTGGGACCAATGTCTACTTGTATGCTTGCCTGAAGAGGATCATTTTGCTCACCTTCAGAGCTTGCTTCCTTCTGTGTAAGTGCCGAAGAACCTAGTGCTTTTGTAGCCGAACTCCAGTAACTCTGCCCATTTTAAAGCATTTATTGAATCACTTAAAGATGAAAAGAATCCCAAGAGTAAGATCTCTAGATTAAAAATGGCTTTATTGAATCTTTTAGGCATCCTGAAAGTCATGTTCTTAAACTTATTTCAATAATATTTCTGGGGTTGGGGCTTAAGGGGGTGTCCCTATTTGTGTAAAATTCCTCACTTGAATCTAATCTTTACCCATGGCTAATAACCACCGCCACAGGAGTTTGCTGTAGTGGGTGGAGGGAGAATTTGAAGCAACTGGATATACAACAAAAACAGGTTCATCTTCCAGGAGCATAGATTTTTCTCGGAGGGTTATGAAATCCATAACATGATATTGTATTTAAACAAATTAGCATAAATTATGAAATAAATGACAAACTTCAAGAAAAAACAGAGGCATCAAACAAACACAAAGAACATTCATCCTTGTTGACTTTAGCCTCAGATTATTCTCCAAGGCTTCACTTTCCCTGTCTTCTAATGCAAAAGTTTGGAATCACAGCTTCCAGAATAAAAAGTAAGAATGGTCTTTTGACATGATATTTTAATTCCAAGTTTGGGAAATAGACTCTGTCTCAACTTTTCATCTCTCTTCTTTAAACTTCATGCAGCCATTATATAAACTGGTTGCATGTACAAGGTGGAAAGTTCACAAACTTAATTGTCTGACCCTTCGTATCTGCCACCAGAACCACAAAAGCAGGCTGTTGGGTACTTTCTGACACGAGGATTTTATCACCTCATTACAGTTAGGAGCAGTAAATAATAACAGGCTCTGAATTGGAACCTTGCTCTTGTTACTAACTCCTTGTCTGACGTTGGGCAACCTTTTCCCCTTAAGCTCCTCATTTATAAAGATGGGAGACTTAAGGTCTGCTTATAAAGCAGTTAGCATGGTAATCGGCACTTACTATTATCATTTTTTCAACTGGAAATGGCTGTAAAACATGTTAGACCATGTTATCACTAGAAAATGAACTTAGCATCAGTTACAGTGGTAGTAATTTATTTGTGCAAGAAAAATGAGCCATTTGTTTTGTAGAGTCTCTATATTTCCTGGGGTGAGTTGTTGAATCTTGGCCTTGGGCTTTGATGAGAGTCATGCCTACTGTTTTTGGTATGACTATCTCATAATTGGTGGTGTGTTTTTCCATCAGGACGCACATGATATCTGGTTCTCTCTCTTTTAATGGTGTTAGTGACTATTAAAAATCCATACCTGGATCCAAATCCATTACAAGTTTTAAAATGGTGATATTCTGAGTACCTCAGAATTTTATATGCATTAGCTGAAATATTTCTATGAAGAGAAACTTTCCTCATCTACTATGTGATTACCCAGTGGCATTTTAATTCTTTATGCATTTCAATTCAATATAATAGTATCTCAATTGAACATTTAAACACAGCACATTAGAGCTTGAAAGGATTTTCAAATTAATCTAATTCCACACTTTATTTTATGGATGAAGAAACAGGCCCAAAGAGGTTCAATTAGTCTTCTAATTTCTAAAAGCTCATTGGTAGTTATCAGAATCCCAAAAGGAAATGGGATATTTTGAAGTGGATTTATTTACAAAAAAGACTAATTACAAATGTATGGAAGGGATATAGGAAAGCTTCAAGGGATCGTGCAGGAACTTGGGGTTAGCAACCTCAGAGCTGTCAGCATTTCCAGGTACCAAGGAACAAGGTGAAGGACAGTTAGGAGACCCTGTAAGAAAGTGAGTATTGCAGGATCTGCCACCTTGAGAAGAGCAATCGCTTCCTGTTGAGAAACAGCGCCAGCCTGAGGCCATTCCTAGAGTGTCAATATCCTTCCTCCCTCAGATCCCCTGCTTGGACTCCCCATTGATCAACCCCAGGTGGTAAACAGAAATCAAGGGAGCCCACTGATTTAATTCATACAGATTAATCTATGAGGCGGGGACTATGGGATATGAATGGAGAGTGGATCTGGGAAAACTCAGGAACAGATGGCAAAGTCAGTATTTGAATTCATATTCTTGTTCCTACTCCCCTACCCTACCATCCATTCAAATGTTTGCCTACATCCACAGATCTTATCTTTGTAGAAATACTTCATGGCCCAGAAAATGTTAGCTTCCTCTGGAGTGAATTTTGATTGCCAAATGCCTGGAATTACCCTAATCCAATTACAGGGTTTGAGCCTATTTCCTGGGTTACTCAGATGTCTGGAGGCAGGGTTACTATCCAGGTAAAGGTGATTTTACTTCCAGTTCACCCTGACTTTTAGGCTATCTCATGCTTTCTTTTGACCTTCCAGGTGTTGTCAAAAATGCAGTTTAATCTCAGCTGCTTAATTCAGATCCACAAAAATTGCCAGGCCAGAAGCAGCTCTGACTGTGGGCACACCCTCTGGATCCTTGTCCTCTCTTCCAGAATCTGGCTAAATAGCTCCTCATTATCTCATTAGTTTTTTGATTCTTCATTTATTTAATTTTAATTTTTTTTTAAATTTTGTCCAGCATTCTTAGTTCTCTTCAGTGAGAGGGTTGATCAGAATTACCTAACCTGTCATAATCAGAGCGGGGAATCCCTCCTTGATATTTCTCCACTTTTTATTAGGAAAATTCTTTGCCCTATCTGCAAGTGTTCTCAAGGTGTCCCGAGGCCCATCTCTAAATGGAGGTGGGGTGGACTCTGACTGAGGATATAGTTCTGATCAGTAAACTTTAGTTTTGCTGCCATGCCTTTTACATACGTAAATATGTCACAGAACCTTTATGATATCATAATCCTATCATTTGTCCACATGATTTAATCTTTGTCAAAAGCTTCGGGAAGCCTGCTATTTGTGGACCTAAGTAACATGTTACCTCTCTATTTCCTTAGGTTCCTTTTTGCCCTGATGCAGAATGTCAATTTGTGAGCTTACAAAGAAATAGTCCCCTTGGTTCTTACATTTATTAAAGCAATATAACCAGAAAGCATTATATCTGATTTGTATTATTTTAGATTCTTCTGAAATGCCTTCTTTGAGTTAATAATTAATATTATCTTCTTGGCTTTTAAAAATATTAAAGATAAATTCGAGGAACATGTATAATTTTTTACAAACCTATATTCAATTGCATTGTATTGCCCAATGTCCTCTATATCAGATTCTGTGTAATAACATATAGAATTCAGTGTCAGAAAACGACTTGACTCTTCATATTAATATGTGTACTCTTACGTGTTTTCTTTCCATTGGGACTTTGGAAAAGTAATGACGCATGTTTACAACAGATGGCACTAGTTCATTTTTGGAAGTACTAAAGTCATTCGCATGTATGTTATTGCTATGACATTTGACAGCTGACACTTCTAGCTTCATTCTAAAAAAAAAAAATTGAGTGATTTGGTTGAGTTTTGGAGATTTTACAAGTTGAAGATGGAAGACCAAACTGTGCATTTTTGCCATATTTTACTGTTTTACTTCCATAAGAGAAGAACACGCGTCAAGCTTGTGAAAAGTTGCACAAAGTTTACAGTGACAATGCTCTACAAGAATGTCAGTGCCAATGATGGTTCACGAAATTCCATGCTGGTGATTTTGATCTCAATGACACTCCTCGGTCAGAGAGGCCCACCAAGGTTGATGATGACAAAATAGAGGCATTAATTGAGTCAAACCCACATTACATGACACGAGAGATTGCAGGAAATTGAATATCCATCATTTAAGCATTCATGACCACTTGAAGAAGTTGGGATACGTAAGCAAGCTCGATATTTGGGTTCCTCATGAACTCAAAGAAGTTCATTTGACGGTGCATATAAACATCTGCGATATGCTCATTAAACGTGAGGAAAACGATCCATTTTTGAAGTGACTGATAACTGGTGATGAGAAGTGGATTATTTACAACAATGTGGTGCACAAACGATCTTGATCCCAATGTGATGATTAGCCTCAAACGACATTAAAAGCAGACATTCATCAGAGAAAGGTAATGCTTTCAGTGTGGTGGGATTTTAAGACAATTTTCTCTACTTCCCTGCTTCTTTGGTAGGTCTACATTGTTTTCTGATCATTTAATCGTTACCCTTAACATTTTATTTTTATTTTTTTTAGCTGAGCCATCCTGCCACCTGTTGGCAGCTCAACGGCAACTCAGCTCGGGCTGGCCTTGAACAGCTGTTGCTCAGAGCTCAGCTCGCACTCTTGAGCAAGCTCTTAACCAACTGAGCCACTCGGCTGGCCCAGTGTGGTGGGATTTTAAAGGTGTCATGTTTTTCGAGTTCCTACCAAGGAACCAATCAGTCCATTCAAATGTGTACTGTCAGCAATTGGACAGTTTGAATGAATCCACCATCCAGAAATGTCCAGAGCTTGTTAATTGTAAAGGAGTTTCGTTTCATCCTAACAATGCCAGACCACACACAAGTGTGATCACCAGTCAAAAATGATTGGAGCTTGGATGGGATGTGTTGCCACACCCACCATACTCACCTGACTTTGCACCATCAGACTTCTACTTGCTTCACTCTCTTCAAAACTCCTTGGGCCGGCTGAGTGGTGCAGTGGTTAAGAGCTGGCTTGGGATGCCAGTGGCCCTGTTTCAGATCCCACATGAGGGCCAGTAACACTGCCCTCTAAAAAAAAGATTAAAACTCCTTGTGTGTAGTATAACGGTCAATTCAGATGAGGCTATAAATCAGCACCTCGTTCAGATTTTTGCAAATAAAGACAGGTCCTTCTATGAATGAGGAATTATGAAACTCACTGAAAGATGGCAAAATGTTATCGAATAAAACGGGCAATATATTATTGTTTGATCTTTGTTCTTTATATAAATAAATAACCTTTGAAAAACATAGACAAATACATCATGACTTTTCCAACAACCCAATATTTTAGCAGTCAAACACACAGAGCTAAATTTAGCAATTAATTGAATTATGTATTTATCTCAGGTGCTTGATACCTCTTTTACTGGCTTCCTAATTGATTTCTGACAATTTAAAATTACATTTACCTTGTTTTGTATGTAACTTTAAGAATTTTTTAGAATTACGAGTGCGATACAATTAAGTGTATTGTATTCCCATTTATCTTATCTGAGGATACAAAGAAAGAGGCAGACTTGTCACATAAAACAAACGCTAGCTAGCTAGGAGATCCTTGCCCATTTAAAGCTTGAAATGCACCATTTTGCTTCTTCACAAACAAACCTGAAATTCAGCCCCAAATAGGCAATGATTTCACTTGTGTCCACCAATACCATATTAGATGCCCTTTTGGATTGGAAAAAATGCTCCTTTTGTACAGACAAGTTGCAAACATGCACATCCTCTGGGTGATCTATCCAATTAGAAAAACGCTTTCATTTCTCCAGCTGGGCACCCTGAGCTAGGCTTGCAAACTGAGGGCAAGCTGGGGGCTGGCACCACATCTGTCCCTTCTGCCTACACCCCCCTCCCCAACATTTTAGTTGTAAGCTGAACAATCTGAATTTATTCATATTTGATTATCAGCTATAAAAATGGAAATTTCATATGATACAACCTGATATATGCCATATAAGTTTGATTAGCTAAACCATGCCATTTAAGTAGTGAGAGAGCCTTAGCACGAACTACAAGCAGTCTTTCAGCATTGCATTGGGGTTTGGGTGCTCGTAATCAATAAAATCTTTAACATTATTAAATCAATTCAAAGTAAAATGAAGCCAGCAAAAATAAAAAGATGGCTCTGAAAAGATCTGGAAGGGAAGCAAAGCTGATATGGTCTAAAAAGTTACAGTTTTTAGAAAATACCTTTATGTAATCTTAGACCTGTGTAATAAAATGCTACTAAAAATTTAGGCATTTTAGTTTTCCAGACTTGATCTTAACGAATTTGCAGTGTTTATTGTTTTGGGTCGGAATGGGGTAGGATCATCTACTCCTGCAGGAGTTTGGAAGTTTGACAAGTTGTTGGAAATACTAAACATTAAATATCCATTAGTAGTCCATTAACATTTTTTTTCAGTGTGATCATTCACTAAATACTTTCCTAATGACATCAAGTCCAAAAACACATGTGGATCATATGGATTCCAGTTGATATGAAGAGTATTAAGTTTCCTTACTATAAATTCACTGCTATCAGTTTACAAATCTTTAGGAAAAGCTAATGTCACTTTGCTTCCTTGAGGACAACAGTTGTGTAGCTACTAGGTGTTTATTCTTATTACTATTTTCTTCCTCCTTCTAACTCTTGACTACTCAACTGTTTCATCCTTCCTTTTTCTCCCAAACTTGAATGTAATTTGAATTGTTTTTCTACCTTTTTCATAAGAGCTCATTAATCTCAGTTGCTGGAGATGGGAAGCCCAAAAACCTGTCTACTGTATTTCTTTGCAATTTTCACTGGTTTTCCTAAAGTGATAGCATTCCGGGGTTCTCTGGGAATTTACACATCTATTTTTGCTTCCCCAAAAAGTAGATGCTTTTTGAATTCTCTTAAGCGATTCAGAGATTTGTTTCCCCCCCTGTGGTGCGATTTAAAAAACCAAGAGTAAGGCACTTCATTGCCCTTTTTTAGCTGGTGACCACGATTTGCCGAATCTGTAAATAGACCTCATCTTCTATCTCAAGTAAGTGTATGGCCCATGTGTGTGTTGGGGTTGGGGTGGGGGGAGGTTAAGATCCTAAAAGAAGGCTAAATCTCTCAGCAGTTGAAGCGAATCGATTACTCATTAACGAGGCAGTACAGCTGTGGGAAATGTTTTAAAAGTACAGGCGCACATCGGATTCAATTGAGCCTGCTAATTCTGGAGCGCCCCCGCCCCACCCCCACGCCGTTTTGGCCCCGGTTCCAGAGCGCTCGGGGTGGAATCCTCCCGCTTTACGCCACGCGGGCCTCCGGGCGCGGCCCCCAGTCCTTCCCAGGCGGCCGGCGGCGCGACCCCGCGCTGCGGAGGCAGCGGCCAGCAGAGGGCGCCGTGGCCGCGGCGAGCGCGGCAAAGGTCTCGGGTCTAACTCCGGGGGCCCGAGCATTCGCCAGAGAGAGAGAGAGACTTTCTTTTTTTTTTTTTGGCGCCATCCTGTTGTCTCGTGCGGCTCCGGACTTCTGCCCGCTCCAGATGTTCTGAGGCGGGAGACGGGAGAGACACCCTTGGCCCTGACAGGACTCGGCGCTGGACGCGCTCCGTTCTCTCCCGGCTCGTGATTCCCAGCAGCGCCCTCCCCCGGGGGGCGGGTCCTGACTCTCGGGGCTGAGACGCGCGGGCGGCCAGCAGCCGGCGGCCCGGAGCGTGAGCGGCTGCTGCCCAGACGCCCGCGGCAAGGCGGACGCCGGGACCGGGCGGCCGCGGCGATCGGAAGAGAAAAGCAGATCAGCGGAGGAAGAGGAAGCGGAGCCGACGGAGGCGAGCGGCGGTCCCGGGACGCAGCCCCGGGAAGGTGCTGGCCAGGTAGCTCCCCGCCCAGAGGGCGCGCTTCCCGGCCCCGCCCAGAGCGCCCGCCCGCGCGGCACGGACGGAGCCGGGGCCGCTCTCCGGGTGGCCCGCCCGCACCGCACCGCACTGCACCTCAGGAGCGGCGCCGGTTTCTGAGCGACTTGCCAAGACAAGGCAGCGCGGCCCCCGCCAGTCCCACCCGCGGCTTTCCCGCCCCCTCGGACTCGCCGCGCCCTGCAGCGGGCGAGCGGCGCGGCCACGGAGGCGCCGAGGCCCGGCGGCGGCGTCCCGTCAGGGGACAGGGCGGCGGAGAGGCGGCGGCGGCGCGGCGCGGAAGGCGCGGCGGCGCGCGATGGCAGCGCCCTAGCCCGGCGCGCGCGGAGCAGCCCCGAGCTGTGGCTGGCCCGGCCGGGCGGCTGGCCCGGGGACGCCGCGCCGGCAGACATGAGCGCCGAGGCGGGCGAGGGCATCACCTTCTCCGTGCCGCCTTTCGCCGCGTCGGGCCCGCGCGCCCTCGCGGAGGGCGGCAGCTGCCTGAGGGGAGGCGCGGCGGCCGAGGGCGAGGAGCTCCCGCCGCCGCCACCGGGCAGCTTCTGGAACGTGGAGAACGCGGCCGCCGCGGGCCCCGGCTGCCCCGCCGCCGCCGCCGCCTCCGCGAGCGGCGCCCCCCGGTGCCGGGGCAGCTCTGGCGGCGGGGGCGGGCGACGGGCCACCGTGGCCTATGTGATCAACGAAGCGAGCCAGGGGCAGCTGGTGGTGGCCGAGAGCGAGGCCCTGCAGAGCCTGCGAGAGGCGTGCGACGCGGTGGGCGCCACGCTGGAGACGCTGCATTTTGGGAAACTGGACTTTGGGGAGACCGCGGTGCTGGACCGTTTTTACAACGCAGGTGCGTGTGGACACCCCCCTCTGGCCCCATCCTGCACGGTCAGGGGCCATGTTTTTCCCTGGCCGATGCCGGGGTAAAAATACGTTTTTGGTTGTTTTTTTCTGGGCAGGAAAAAAAAAAAATCATTTTCTGGGCAAGCAAGAGTGCTTCCTACTCATTTACTTCTTGCCCCAGTCGTTGCGCGACGGCGCTCGCCGCTCCCGGGAGAGAGTGGGTGCCCGTGCACGAGCCTGTGTGTATTTGTGCGAGAGCCCCACCGCCTCCCCCACCCGCCCGCGCGGGAGCCCCGCGCGCGGGCCGTGTCTTCCTCATAAAGAACTTTTGTTCCTCCGCAGTGCGAGACGCTGGCCCCAAGCAGCCCTCCGTGTAGCGCCCTGCTTTCCCTTGTGTTAGGTTTCGCCCATCTTTCCCTTCTGTATCTACCTGTGACTGTGTGAGGTGACGCGCTCATTCGTGTAAGTGTGTAGTTTGGGCGTACAGAAACCATGACTTCATGCCCCACAGCCAGCTGCTTGCACGCGATGTGTCTGTAGGAATTTGCATGTCGTATCAGGATCTTCCCAACTCCTTAACATTTAGTGGCTTGAATGTCCCATCTTTTATCAATTTGAACTTTTAAGTAATGACTTCCAAAAGGAATAACCTTGTAACTTCCACTAAACTTGGGTGATATCTTTGTTAGGATTTCCGTGAAAAGAACCGGGGTCTGTTTTTTATGACCCCATCTACCACGATGGGCTGGAAAGTGTATAATTTAACGTTGTTTAAAATGCTGATACGCCGCTGTCTTGACAGCCAAAGACTAATTTGGCCGTTCAAATGATTGCTAGCATAATCCATGGGAAAAAAATCGTATTTCAGCCTATCACAGATTTCAGAAAGTTTTATTATAGTTCAAGAGACTGAAGCGATTAGCTGTCTCTTAGCAAATGTTAGGAATAATAACGTTATTGAAATTAACTATTTGCACCCTGTATAACCAATATTGAGAATATATACATGTTTATTCTTATAAGTATGGGCAGAAAATTTGGTCTAATGGTTTCACACAGTAAGGTTCTTGCATTTGTGATCACATAAAAGGTTTTATTGGGTTGTCGGAAAAATCATGACGTATTTTTTTCTATGTATTTCATTGCAAAAATGCGTCATGACTTTTCTGACAACCTAATATATTCTAATCTTGTTTTCAGTTCTGATTCTAAGGCTCTTCGAAACTTCTGAAGTAGGCTTATGTCAGTTTTGGAATTCGGTCCAAGCTGAATATTTTAAGAATAAGAACTTCATGTTAAGGAAGCCAGACTAAATAAACTAGGACTTTCTGGTTCTGCTATTTTTTACAGTCTTGGTCTTCATAACTGAACATGAGTATAATATATTGTAGCTTGGTTCTTTGGGTGGCTTCCTATAAAAATGGCATGAACATAACTTTTCTAAAAATTACAGCACTTTTATTTTTGGATTATAATTTGGAAGAAACTTCGAAGAACTGAAAGATATGTGAGGGAAACACCAAATAGAGTATTTTTACTGCACTGACAGGGTTCTGTGACAATATCTTAAACTAAGCTGATTTGAAAGTCTTCTGTCAAGGCTCACTTACTGTTTATTCTCCAAACACTGTCTCTGGGAAAGGGAGAAAGATGAGAAGGGACTGAATCTCATTTAATCCTCCAAACAAGCTGGTGAAGGAAGTACCTACTTATGTCTTTCTTAGGTGAGAAGACCAAGGGATCCATAACTGGTCCCACGACTCAGGTAGTAATTGGTCAGTGCTGGGAACCCACCTCTAGTAGCTGACTCTAAAAGGTCATGCTCACTGCCTCCATTTAGTTGAGCTGATTTTCTCTAAGAGTCAAGAGAAGCTGTCTATCTTGGACTTACGTGACAGAGAATTGGCAGGGACCTTGTGAGCCAGGTAGGTGCCGTTGTGAGACAGCCAGGAGGACTTGTTCTGGGAACACCAGTGTTTGTAGGCCAGCTCTGTCCCATTTCACTGCTTCCATCATCCTGCACAGGTCCTGGCTTAACCCCTGTATGTGAGTGACACGAACTCTGAAGATGTGCCACAACGAAGATGGGTGTCAGTTTTGTTCAAACCCTTTGTTTTCCTAAACTTGAATGGTAGTAGAATTTTTTTTTCGGGTTTCTGAGAGAGCACTTCTCTTCCATCAGGATTCAGCAGATTTTTCTGTGAAGGGCCAGATGGTAAACAGTTCAGACTCTGCAGGAGGTCTTTCGTACAACGACCCAGCTCTGCAGTGGTTAGAGGAGAGCCACCATAAAGGGCACTAAACAAATGATCTTGGCTGTCGTCCAATAAAACTTTATTAATGAACACTGAAATTGGAATTTCATATAATTCACAAAATATTTATTTTAATTTTTTCCCCAACCATTTGAAAATGTAAAAACCGTTCTTAGTTTGTAAGCTGAAAATGGCAGGAATTTGGCCCCTGGGGCCATGCTGATCTTTGCTGTAGGTTCACCCCTCCACTAGAAAGCAGACGCATTATGATAGAGTGGAAAGAGCACTGTGTCTTAACTTAGATCTGAGTTTTCATCCTGGCTGTGTTCTGAATCATGTAATTGTGAGCAAGGCCCTTCCTCTCCTCCAAAGGCTTGTTAACTGACCAGGGATGGAAGTGGAGGGGGAAGTTGAACTAAGTTTCTAAGATTCCCTCATATAATCCTGTGAGTTTGCAAAGGCAAGGCAACATGGGATTCTGGGACAGAGCACTGGAACAAGAGTTTCAAGATCAAGATCTGAATTCTGGTCTTTGGTTCTCTGATTGGGAGCAAGTCATTTCAAATATCAGAAAAGAGTGGAGGGTTGGAATAATTGGTTTCTCAGATTCCCCCCAGCTCTCAAATTCTGTACTTTAAAATTAGAACTTTATTAATATAAAATGAGTCATTTTAGTCCATAGACTTATGGACATGCCATGTCCCCGGCCCCATGAGTTCAGAGTTGGTGGGGAGGGCAGTTTCAAAGCCTGGCTATAGCAGGGCCTCTGAAAGGGTCCATACAGAATGGCTTGGGCACCCAGGAAACAGATTTTGGAATCAGACTGGTGGGTGGAGTGGGTTCAAAGGTGACACCTGAACTGAGATGGAGCAGTAAGCAAGAGCAACTTAATGAGGGCTTCAACATTTAAAAGGAATTTTGGTGTTCAGTTTAATGGAATGAATAAGAATTTAACGCTTGGTTGCATTTTTTACATGCTTCCCCTATCTTTGTGTACTGGCGTCTTTTTAAAGAATAGATTACAGTTAAAGGATTTCACTGAATTCCCCTGTTTGATTATTATTAACTGGAATCTAGTTTGTTCTTTAACTATACTTGTCATTCTCTCTTTCATTCCTGTTCGGAGTGGGAACTATCCTATCAAAGCTTTTATGAAAATACATCATATTTATATATTCAAGACTATATTACTCAAGTAGCAAATGCCACGCTAACATTCCCAGCCCCCTGCATTGTTGGCGGTAAATCTCTAAAAGCTAAGAGGTGTTAGTGATACAGACGTCAGTGATACAGAGCTGCTCCGTTTAGGTAGACAGAACCCCACCTGGCAGGGTCTCAAAAAAAAAATTTTTTTTATTTTTAAGAGCGTCAATTCTGCGAGATGTACCTAGACAAATAGGCTTTATTCCCCCATTTTGCTCATGAGAAAACTGAACCATAAAGAGGATATATTTGTTCATTCAGGTTAAATGATTTAAAGTTGCTGATTGGAACCAGTAACACGCTTTGCCTTAGAAATAGTATTCTGGATGGTGGTTAGATTCTGGGATTAGCCGAGAAGAAGCCATGTTAACTCAGTGTAGCTGAGAAGAAGCCGTGTTAACTCAGTGTAACTTAAAGTGTGAAACCCATCCACCATTTTAAACATTCAGGAAAATTACGTTCCGGAAATGTGGGACTTTGAATATACTTGTCCTTGTGTTTAGGATTCGTAACTTTTGCATTCATCTAGCTTCTGGTAACATCTCGACCAGATGTAGGAACATAACTTTGGATTGGTGGTGATGAGAAGAGGGGCTGTGATGAGGTCAGAGACAAAGGAAAGATTGGGAGGCTATAGGAAGAGGAGGGAGGCTGGGCAGGAGAAGAAAGCCATGCCAGCAGGAAATCCATTACCACTTTCTCCTCTTTCAAACTTCTACTCCTAGCCTTCTATTTATGGCCCTTGACTTCCTGCTGATGTCAGACCCAGGGACATTGGTCAGTTCAAGGCCACCTCACTCCCTCTCAGTGGGCACAGCATTAGATCAGCTGCCAGCTTCCCCTTTCCCTGCCATTTACATAGGCCTGGGTCTTTCTCTTAACCCCTCTCACTGCAGATTGCAATATTGGCTTTCTAGCCTGTAGCAGCCATGGGTAACAGGAAAGAAACACATGCTGGTTGTAATTTTAAGAATTTAGCTGTTGTATTTTAATCTATATTATGGTCCTATGTCCTGGGCTTGTGATGAAAGTCACACACTTAAGGCCATGTCACTGGAGAGGCATCTGAACTTTCTGGGCCTTGATTCCACTTGCTCCCAGCACAGCTTCTTAGGAATTGCAATCTTACATGTTAAAAAACAAAACAAACATAACCTTTGTCTCCTGTCTAACTCAGACTAAGAAGTTCTCGAAGGTCTTCAAGCTCACTTTGCGTTTTCTACTTCGAAGTCCAGTGAGACTTTTATATATAAGGTCTCGTATACTTTGAGGGTGAGAGTGAAGTCAGTATTTCCTAAATAGTGGTTCCCATAAGCCAGTTAAAAAATAAAAATTGGAAGACTGACATGGTTTGTCAACATTTTTCCAATTAAGAATCTTATATATAGAGAGAAAAGGCAACAACCAGCCGTCCACTGCCATAATTTCGTAAAACAAAAACAAAACAAACCACCCCCCCCAAAAAAAAAATCATTGTATTATACATTAGGGAAGTCATAACCTTAGGGTAAAGTATAGCTTTTTGCATACAGTAAATGTATGAAAAACTCTTTTTTTTTTTTTTCCATCTCACCATGGATGAGTGAAGACTTGATGGTGCCAATCAACAGAGCAGTGCTTGAGAACCTCTGATCTTAACCACCTTACCGCCCCTTCCCACCATTCAGACATTGCTTCTGCATGGAAGAAACAAGCCTTAGCAAAATTATCTAAAGGACAAACATGGACAAACTAATAAGGAAAAAGTCTGGTTAGGCCGGAATTAAAAAGAAAACATCCCAATGGTGCCTCACACATGGTTTTTCTCTGCCCTTTTGACTTTTTGCTGGCATGCTATTGGGGCAGCTGCTGGCCACCCACTATGAACCCAAAGCACTGTTCTTCCTTTTGCTTTCTTGGAGGCAAAAGTATAATTTTCCAGAAAGAGCTTTACTAGAAAATTGGAAAAAAGCAAAACTAAAAAGAAAATTCCGAAGCCCCAAAGTAAATTTGTTTGTCATGCACCTATTTCTTACCTAACTAATCAACTGCAGATTGTCATGACTGGCCTTGCTTCCCAGGATCCTGGGATCTTGATTTCTGTCCTCAACTCGTTCACCCGTGTTCTGCTTAAGACATTCATCAGCTGGTAGCTCAAGTTGGTTCTATTGTACTTCTAGGTGAAGCCTAATTTTAAGTGCACAGCATGGCCTTGCCTTACCTGTGGCCTCGGTGGTACCAGCCTTCTGGGAGTCTTCTGCTACAGGTCACTTCCTCTCTGGTGGTATAGGGACTCTCCCTGCTTCCTGTTTTGGAGACCTGGTTAGAGACCCATTCAGTTCCTGTTTCTGGTTTGCAGAATAAAATTGGTTCACAGCTTCTTTATGAAGCAGTGAGAGATTGACAAGCACAAAGCCCAGTGAAGGTGCAAGTCCCTCTAACAGTTAGCAACTGTGTTTGCTTTCCAAGTAAGTTGTCCCAGGTGATTGCTTCAAACACCACCCTAGTCCACATGGGGCAAGGTGAGAGTTGAGAGTGTGGTAAATGAGGTGGGAGTTGACAGTTGCGGGAACCCACAGCTATGTGGATATCAGGAAGAAACCAGAAACGCACAGCTTTGGAAAAAGTATATCGAAACAGCCTTGCTGTCCCATCATTTGGATATAGGTAAGTGGGGAAACTGGCTATACTTAAGAAAGTTACTCTTATTTTCAGGGAGCAAATTTAACTGTGCAAATCTTATTAGTGGCATGAAAGAAAAACATAGGAAAGCAAAACAATTATTAATTATTTAAAAACCCACTGGCGATTCTAATACATTGGCTTCTTAAGTTGCTTTCATGCATTGGCTTTCCTCTCTGGCTGGAGATGCTGACTAGAGATGTTGATCAAAATATGTGCCAGATTATTGGAGAAGGAGAAAGAATACGAAATAAAGCTGAGTTTAAAGTTTTGTCTAATCCAAAAAAATTTTAAAGTTAGTGCTTACATCTTCTGTGAGTTTTATTTTGTAGTGTTTTGGTGTTTTTTTCCCCTAAAGAAGCATAAAAGATGCATAACCCACGCTCCATTGTGGTAATATTCTTAGGGGAGGCAGAGGGAGGACAGAAAATGTAAATGTTAACAGCATCTCCTACTGAAAATCATAGCCGAGCAGGTCTGTGGAACTTAAATGCCACAGAAGTTGTACAGGTAAGAGTAAACATTCCATAAAAAGCAAACCTTTTCTGTTACAGTAGGTAATCAACAATGAAGCAGGCAATTGCCTTTGGTATATGATTCATACAGGAAGGAAGTTATATTCCTTTGTACAGCAAGTCTGTAAAAATGGTTGTGACCAATGATAGTCTCTTCTAAGAACTCTTAAGAAACAGAACCATGGGGAGAGCTGCCCTAGTGAATGTCAGGCCATTTGTTCATTGACTCCAAGCCATAACAAGACCGAGTACTTGCTTTTAAGCCAGAGAATTTGTCCTCCTTCAAAAATATTGGTTGCCCCTCCCATTTCTTATTTAAAAATTATCTAAGAAGAATAAGTAATCCCCAAGCAATGACATGTCAAATACTCCTTAATGTCACATTCAAGTTTCCTAATACGTTTGTTGTGACAAATATCATCTTAGACTTGAGGCAGCCAGGACCAGGAGTGAGATTGCTGCCCTCCGAGGGCCATCCATGGCTTTTACCTGCAGCTCGGTATTTCCCAATTTACAGTTTGGTCAAGCTGGGGTGAAGGTGATCTTATGTGGCTAGATGAGAATGATAACATCAATGTATGTTGTTCAGTGTGGTGTAGTACTCGTTTGATCATCTTATTAGCTCCATACAATACGTAGAGGTGGCTGTGTAATTATCTATATTTGACAGGTGAGGAAACTTCTCCGTGGAGAAGGGGATATGGAATCAATCAAGTGGTTGAATAATCCAGCTCAAGTCTTCTGACTTCCGACTATTTAGGTGTTTTCCTGATGACACCACACTTTCCCCCTGCACTGAAAAAGATTGTGAAGCACATACGGTGTTCAAGAGGATCAGTTCTGACATCTTGGTCCATGTAGCATTATTATGAGAAAGTCATGGTAGTGACATTTAAGTTCTAGTGCTCTCTTGCTAATGAATTTCAGTGATTTCGTGTTAATAGTCTTGTAAAGTAACCCATCAGAAAATTAACTTTGCGAAGGAGGAGCCTGCAGCCTCAGCTGAGTCCTGGTTGCCAGTTGCTTGGCTGCAGCTATAAATTAGGCTTTCTCCTGACAAGTCGTAGGCTCTTTTCTGGGCATGGGAGTGAGATGCACTGCCGTGTGACAGACCAAGCCTTTCTCTGGGGTGAGACAGAGAGCTGGGTTGACAACACAGCCTGGGGATGTTCCTTTTCTTGGTTCCCTGAGAAACTATACCTCCTGAGTCTGCATCGCTTTCCCCTCGTGTCAGAGCATATTCAGATGCACCGAGAAGGGCTATCTGTGGGAGGATGGAGTCCCATGTTACATATCTGTTTCCATGGGAAAAAAATGACACTAAGGAAGGAGTCAGGAGGAACTACCTTGTCCTCCCCATTTTCCCCACCCAATTCTTTAAAAAAAAATTTTTTTTAAATTTAAGTTATGAAGCACTTAGGTCATAAAGACAGTACATAAAATAGTATATAGCACTGATGCATTCACTACCTAAATATGATAGCCGTTAAACATTTTGACATTTGTTTCACTTCTCTTTCTCTTTTAGAGAAAATAATTATTATATTTATTTAATAGAATAATAAATTATTCTGGACAAAGTCAAAAGTGCCTTTCTGTCACACCACTTTTCCCTTCTGGAAACGTGTTTCTTTCATTGTAAGTGCTAAATTATAATTTTCAAAAATCTAAAATGGCTCTCTGCAAATGTCAAATGTTTAATTAACTATTATATAATGAGAAAACGAATAAGATATTAAAATCCTTTCAAAGGAGAATTTGAAGAGCAGATGCAACACACACACACACACACACACACACACACAAAATCAGGAATTCTGACATAAATTTGCTATATAGAAGGACAATCAAAGATGCACATCCTTGAAAATCAGGTAGTTCCCAGAGGGTGCACTACACAAAGCCCAGCCCTCCACTGAAAGGAAACCCACTACTCTCTGTAGCCCATTTCCAAGTCTTTGACAACTTTTCTTCACAGTTGGTCATTCCCAGCAGGCTCTATGCCTGTGTTTTTCTCAAGTGCTCTTCCCCGAGCTGAGTTAAAGGCCTGTTTCCTTTTCTCAGCTACTCTGCCATCCGAAGCTGTGATCGCCCTGAGAGGATCCCAAAATGCCTTGTTTTAACAGGGTATCCTAATTATAGTTGTTTCAGGTCAAGAAACATGTACAAATTGGATAGTAGGATCTCAGTCACCTAGGTTTTGGATGTGATAAGAGGCACAAACCAGTACCAGAACCAAGGAGCACATCTTTTTGAGATCAGATAGTTTCCAGAGGGTGGCTTGGTCAGAACCAAGTCAGAATTATGCCAGTGGGATGCCTGCAGTGTCCACAAACCCAACTTCGTTTTTGTACCCTGAAATCATGATCATTACTAATGGGAATTTCAGTTGTCTAGATTGCTCCAAATAGGCTTATTATTTTTTGGAGGAAAAGATAGTCTCATTTTTCTATTTTTTTCTTTTTTTTGAGGGCAGTGTCACTGGCCCTCATATGTGGGACCCAAACCGGGGCTGCTGGCGTCCCAAGCCAGCGGCTTAACCATCGCGCCACTCGGCCGGCCCAGGAAAAGAAAATATAATATTTTAGAGGGCTGGCAAGTTGCTGTAAAATTCCTCATACCAAATATATTACTTTGGTCTTGTAATTTAAGGCAGGATACCCAAATGAGCAACATGTATTACCATGGGTGGCTGCTGTTACCAATCACTGTATGTGCCTGATTTTATTCAATGTGTAAAACAGCTTTGTGAGGCAGACAGCATCAGTAGGTCAGTTTTACACATGGGGGAACGGAGACCCCGTGAGGGTTATCATTCTTCCCACTCATGTGGCTATAAGGGGCAGAACCAACTATTTTTTTTTTTTTGGAGCAGACTAGTGCAGCCTATTTGTTTGTTTGTTTATTTAGTATTTTTTCATTCAAACTTTTATTGGGGACAGTGTGTTTTTTCCAGGACCCATCAGCTCCAAGTCAAATTGTTGTCCTTCAGTTTTGTGGAGGGCGCAAGCTCAGCTCCAAGTTCCAGTTGCCGCTTTCAATCTAATAGTTGGGGGGGGGGGGAGTTGGCGCACAGCCCACCATCCCATGTGGGAGTCAAACCGGCAACAGGGGCATGTACTCTCACCAGCTGAGCGCCTGCTCAACTCAAGGTGCTGTGTACAATCTTGGAGGGATCGGGGGCTTGCGCAGCTCACCATCCCATATGGGTGTCGAACTGGCAACCTTGCTGCTAAGAGCATGCGCTCTCACCAGCTCAGCGGCAGCTCAGCTCAGATGCAGCTCACTAGCCCATGTGGGAATCGAACTGACAACCCTCTTGCTCAGAGCTTGTGCTCTTACCAACTGAGGCCAGCTCCCCAGAACCAACTTTTGATCCTAAGACTGATTCCAGAGTCTGTTCATTTAGAAGTATGCACTCCTATCTCCCAGAAATAAATTTTGTATTTGAAAACATTTACATTATTATTAATACCATGGTTACAGTCTTATCAGTAGACATTTGTTGACTACTTAGAATATTTCTTTCTAAGGTCTGCACAAAATTAAGTTAAAAGGCAATTTCTGCCTCTTTTATGATCTTACAGTCAACTCACTGAGTTCAACAATTTAGTGAATAATTATTGTGAGCCTACCACGTGCAAGGTGATGCTTTAAGTAGTGAATAAGTAAAAAAATCCAAGGGAATTTTTGAAAGGACTTCACAGTGTGGGGGATTTCATTGTATACGTGAGGACATTTATTACTGCTATAATAGATGTGAACATGCATTGAAAATAAAAATCTTACACACCTGTAAACTATGCATTAGGCCCCCACTTTATTTTTATATGAAACCAAGATTTTTAAATATTGAAAATTATTTAAATAAATTCCCAGATTTTATTAAAATCCTTTAAGGTCTTTTATAAATATTGAAAAGGTCTCATTAACTTGACTTCAAAGGATTATTGTAATTCCTTAATGAAGAAGTATTTTTTATACTGACTTATGGAAGCAAATGGAGTTATCACCTAAGACTTGGAAACCTTTTTCTTATATATTGTTGTTCTAGTAGTAGAATTTAATCTGTATTTAAATTCTCTTCAGTTTGTGAAAAAAAATCTAGGCTGTTTTAGATAATTGGAATATGCCAACAACATAATTTCAATTTAGTATTCTTTAGGCCTGTAGTCCACAATTATGGCCCTTGGTTGACAGCAGATAGCCTGAACGCCTAGTTATTGAATGGCTGAGCCAGAATGAGAATAGTAAACAAACAAACAAAATTCCATTTATAATTTTTTTTTTTTTTTTTTAGGGCAGTGTCACTGGCCCTCACATGTGGGACCCCAACCGGGGTCGCTGGCTTCTGAAGCCAGCGCTTAACCACCGCACCACTCGGCCGGCCCCAAAATTCCATTTAGATAATGGAATCTAAATGGCCGAAATGCATTGCATACATTGTAGATGCAGAACCATATCTATAGTATACATAAAAAATGACTAACGCTGAAATCTGAGCTAACTTTGAAGATTCTAAGCAACATTTATGAATTATAGTTTCCATAATATGTCTATTTATTTTTGAGTCACAAACTTACAGTTGATGTACATGAGCCTCTACCAAGACAATAACTGGATTTTTAGCATTTGGTCTTGGGAAACTAGTTCTAGTTGATCCCAGTAAATACTCAGACATTCATATCTGGACAGTAACCTTTTAGTTTTTCAAAATACTTCTGGTCAGTTTCCCAGCTATGCATACTGGCCCCGTGTTTACTGTTTATATGTTATTGGTAAGAAAAGGTTTGCAGACAATCTAGAGGGGCAAGGAGCCTGGCTTTAAAACTTAATGTGTGTGCGTATGTATGTATTATTAGTTGCAAAGCATAGTTGGGGTATAAGTTGCTCGGCTTGACCTAGTGAAATTAGAGAACAATGTTGTAGCTTGCACGTGAGTTATGACAAGAATAGTTGGCTTGACTTTTCTCGCTAACCAACTTAATGCTGCCAATATTTTACATGCTTAAACTATACTTGGCAGTAAATCTGAAATGAAATTGGAAAGGAAATGCTAGCCTAGACTCTTCACAGAGTCCTAGACTGTTGTTTCCCTTATAAAATCAGTGGTGTAGAAAAGTCATTTAATCATTAAATATGACACATGACTGAGTTACCCAAGCACTGATCCTGCTATGTTTATTAGAATGAGTGTCAACCTGCCGATTTGCACTGTTTGTTTCCAAAGTCTGAAGTTAAGAGTTGTCAACATTATGAAATCTTTCCGCAGTCAGTTGTGCGTGTGACTTCGCGTTAATTTCTAGGAGTATTTTGTTAGTGTTTCCTAGTCCGTTTAGCATAAATTCAAAAGAGTGGCACACCTGTGTAATAGGTGTTAATTTTGATTCATTTATGTCACACTAACATACTAATTAAGAAGGCAGATTACAGGAGCATTTAAAAGCTGCAAACGTGTGTAAATATTCATCAATGTTCATTAATGACAGGGAATGGCTTGCCTGCATTTATGGGAAATTTAAGAGCTCAGACAGAATCCTCTGTTCTTGGTTCTTTAAGAAAACAAGGTAGAAAAAAGGCAGATAGCTCTCAGCAAGAACTTGTAGGTAACTGAGATTAAGGTACCTTCATGGAGTTTTATGGTTACATTTATAACTGTCTACATCTAAGGCTCATTTGATGCCAATTTATGAAATCTTTCAGAAGGTAAAACCTTGATATCATACAAGTGACACTTTTCTACTTCAGCCAGATCTCTTTATAGTTGGAACTAAAATTAAGATATTGCTGTACCTCCCTGGTTTGCCTCCCACATTAAGGCACATGTTTTTAATCTTTGGTGAAATGTAGATAAGTGATGGAAAAGGGCTGCCTCACAATTTCAAAACTTCCCGGAGCTAGGACCCTGCATTTAATTAGGTTATATTAAAGAAGCAGGTTTCACCTTGTTAAATATGTAGTGGACATTCTTCTCGTTGGATAATCTCTTGATTATCCTGGATTGTAGCTTCTTCTCAATACCTATTTTCATTGATTTTTAATCTGGAATAGCCCAAGACGAGCCAGACTCCACCCACAAATGGTTCCAGAAGGAAGTGAGTTGTGCACACAAAAGCTGTTGCCACTGTGTTGTGATTTGAGAATGTTGAAGCAAATCTATGCTATGGTATTTTTATGTTGCTGTGCCTTAATTTTCCCAGACCACTGCTGTTGAGATTTGTACTTTTCTCTGAAAATATCAGTAGACATTGGAATAAGTTTACAGAGGCAGATGTATGAACCAACCATAATTTTTCTATTTTTAAATTCTACTTTTTGGGGTTCTTTTTTGGTTTATTTGTTACGAGAGTAAGCACATGTTACCTAAACAGAATTCTGTGGCAGAGGATAAGCCACACTTAATTTGAGAAGATTTTCTGAAAGCATTAAAAGAGAAATAAGCTATAATTGGAAAATCCAAGGCCCTAATCTGCTTTCAGTTTCCGGTTATCTGGTCTACCTGCTGAAAGCTCAATTTACGACTTGAACTAGGTTATAAGCTTCTGATGACTTCATATTTAGACTATGACAATTTACCTTTTCAAGACTTGTAATTGTCCCCTTCAGCCACGGAAGACAGTATTGCCCAGCCATTGAGCCATCGTATGTACCTAATATGTGGCCACCAGGAAGTTCCTTCCTGAATCCAGCATGTTACAGTTATTTATAAGCTTACGCTTAGCATTCCTTTTCATTTAAGCCAAGAATAATCATGGAAGTATGTGTCTTTCTATTTTTATTCTCTCTTTAAGATCTGTGTAATTTTTTTATTGCATGTTTATGTTAGCTACTTCTTTTACATATCTATTACCTCTTAAAATAATCCTTTAAAAGCTATTAAGTAAATCTTGATTTAAGATTCATTTTTTTTCAATGCATACTTGATTCTTTGGGGGAGATATAAAAATACTATTGCTCAGTAAATCTTGCATCATATGTGAAGTGACTAAGAAGGAACAACTGAAAAAGTCAAGTCTGATGTTGTAGGATATGGAGAAACCCTTTATTAGAAATGTCTGACATAGAAGGCACAGTTTCAGGTACTTTAAAGGATCGTTAAAATAGAATTCCACGTCTCTTTACCTGGTCTGTCTTGTTTATCCTATATCTCTAGTATCTAATTTCATGCTTGGCGCATAATAGGCACTTGATAGATGTTGGTGGACTGAATGCACGAGTATGGCACTTTCTCCTTCTGGTACTTTAGTTACTGGTTTTGATGTCTGGCTTTCCTACTTAAGTGTGAGTTAAGCTCCTGGATGGCAAAGATCACGTTTTATGGATGTTGACATCCCCCAGGTCTTCTGTATGTGTGCTTGACCTATAGACCACACTTAATGAGGTTCATAGAATAAAATTCAGTGACATTCACCCTTCCCTTGAGGGACTCACCATCTGGTACAGAGCAGCCTATAAACATATAGCAGGTTGTGCTGATTTTATACTGGAGGTTTATATAAAGTGCTTTGAGAATACAAATGACAGGATTCTTTTGTGGAAGAAGGTAGGGTGGAGGAGGGTGGTTAAGGCTTTGGACAGGAGATGACACTTGAATTTTTTCTTTTTTTTTATTGAGGTATAATTGACATATAACATATTAGTTTCAGGTGTACAACATAATGATTTGATATTTGTATACATTACAAAATGATCACCAAATTGGGTTTTGATGGATAACAGTGACAGCAGTTACTGTGTTAGACCTTCTAAATTATGAGAATACATGAGTCTCCCCATTGGAAAGAGAATAAAAAGAGAGCCTATGACGGAACTTGAAAACACCAGCATTTACAGATAGAAGAATGCATCAACTAGTGAGAAAGAGAAGTGGTCAAGAGGTAGGACAGGAGATAGAGAAAGTTCAGAGGGAGGAAGAGAGAGAGGGAGGGAGGGAGTTAGCTGAAAGTGACATAGAGGGCTTGTCAGGAGGTCAGCACAGTTGAAAGTTTCAGACAAATAACTGGACTTGGAGATGAGAAAATCCCTGCTAACTGCCAGAGCAGTTTCAGGAAAGTAGGTGGTGTCAGCTGACCCAGGGTGGTGTCTTGAGTGAAGGCTGGTGAACAATGGGAGGCATATCACAAAGAGTATTATATAAAGAACTGTGCTGGTGAGAGAAGCAGTCACCGGAAGCAGCGCAGCCTGCTCCCAGGATAAGGCACCTGGCCTGGTACTGCCAGTATTTACGCTTTAGAGACAAGATGAGGTCAGTTAACCTCTGTGGACTCAGGTGTTACTTAACCTTGTTTCTGTGGGAAAGTGGAATACACTTTCCCAACCGCTTTCTTCCAGAAAGAACTTTTGGAGCATGACCCTTTGTAAATGGACTTGTTTTCTTGCTCATTGGAATTGGCTGAAGATAGAATTGCTTTTTCTTACGAGATTCTGTAACTTAGATCAGTTTGAATTCACAGTGATACAGCATAAATCGAGGGTTCTTTCCTGGTGGAACTCAGCGTACACAAATGTAGGACTTTTTCAGGAATTGAAAATGTTCGCTAAGGAAAGGGATTTCTCAGGCTAGATAAGGCTTTCCATTCATCTATCTCCAGTGACGAATTTCACAGGCTTTGAAACCTAAGGAATAAGAACTGGGAATCAAAACTGCTTTTAGTATTTTCTCAGCCCCTTAAAACACTTCATTGCTTATAACACGGGCCACTTATAAGTAAAAATGATTCATTTTTAAAAAGACATCTTTTTGCCTAGTGAGCATCTCACTTTGTAAATGTAGAGTGGGAACACATTTTTTCAAAACTGATTACTTTTCCGGCTTTCTTCACCTTTGGTTCTAATCTGACTAGATTGCTGAAATAAACCCTGGATTAAGTTGAAAGTACCCTCACTACTACACATGCTCACTCGTTTGTATTGTTCGTTTGTCCATTACAAAAGAAGGCAACCCTCCCTCTCACCTGGCTCCAAAAAAAACCCCAAATCTTATCTGAATAGTTAGTATTGTTTTACTGGCTTATCTGGAATCAGCTCCCTTCAGCCTTATCTTTTATACCTGCTGTGTTCAGAGAACACAATATTGACTGATGTTCCTGATGACACTCCCCTCCAGAACCTTATATGCCACACTTAACAGGGTAGGAATAAAACACCTTGGCTTTAGAAACATTTTGTATATTTAAGGGTGACTTTACTAAGGATGAAAGTCTGTCTGTCTGTCTCTCGCCCTCTCTCTCCTTTTTTTAAGTAACAGGAGACCATTACAGAGCCAACTCTTTTGAAATTCTATTTTGAAAATCAGTTCTCAGAGTGAAACTTGAATTTTCTAGAAGAGCATTTGTACAGAGAACATATTTTTACATAGGGGTTTGTCGAGATAGTAAGTATGGAACCTTCTTTGGGTGGTAGTTATAATAATAGTAATTATAATACTGGATTGTTGGAAAGTCATGACGTATTTTTTCTGTTTTTTGTTGCAAAAATGCATCATGACTTTTCCGACAACCCAATAAAAGGATTAGGGTAGAAAGGTTTAGGTATATAATTTTCTAGCAGCAATGTGGGGGGATCGTCAGCTAGGCTTCATTCCTTTTGTTCATGTGAAATGAGCAGGATGCCCTTTTTGGTGTCAGATGTCTCCCCAGTATGTATTTTTAGCCCAGATGCTGGGTCTGTAGGTTAACCAGCTGCCGGACACCCCACACCTGCTTGCTAGCGCATAGGTACCTCACACTCATTTCCATATAGAAATAGGTGCCTTTCTCTGGTTCATGACATTTCATGAAATGGCATCCAGTTTTCAAAACCAGAAGCCTGCTCTGGATTCCTTTAAAATAATCATGAATTGTATGCATATTAATATCAATCCTTTATTTTTCTAAATGTATTAACATTAGTTCTTTAGTTTGATGTTTATTAACATTTTATGTTCATTCTTGATGCATTTCTGTTAGTCAAAACTATTATCATTTGTAAATTCTACTGTTGCTTTTAAGTGCAGATTCTTGCTTCATACATAGATCTGAGAATTATTCATTTGTGTTTCCTTCTGGAAAGTTTAATAGATTTTACTTTTACACTTGGCTCCTTCCTCCATCTTGAATTTATTTTGCTGTATGATGTAGGCAAAGTAATGTTACCGTATTCTGATACCATGATCAAAGGAACCAACTTGTGAGCCAAGTAAAATTTATAAAACATAACATTTCTTTAACTAGCAGTTAATATTTGTTCATGACATGGGTTGAACTACATGTGTTACTTTTATAAATGATCTCTCTTGTTCTTAATAAGGATGATACTGAAGATACTTTAAGCTTTCCTCCTTTGCTTAGTGGTGCTATATAAACATCAGTTATTGCACTGTACTGTAAAATTGTGATATAATTCTGGTGGGGGAGGGGGCTGCGCTTCTCCTTTTATCTAATGCCCCCAACCCATTGCTTGTGTGTGTGTGGAGGAGGGGGGATGGAGATACCCCCACAAGGCCTCCCCTTTCCCTGGGGAAGAGGAAAACTCGGTAACAGTCATTTACTTATTTTTAGTGTAGCACAGTGGTATGCTTAGCAGCTACTTATGCATATAGTAGCTGTCTGCTTCAAACCTCCTTCTTTCCTGATTCATTCATTCATTTATTCATACATTCATTCATTCATTCATACATACACACATTCATTCAATAAACATTGGTTGGGTCTATTTTTTTTTTTTTGAGGGCAGTGTCACTGGCCCTCATATGTGGGACCAAACCGGGGCCGCTGGCTTCCAAAGCCAGCACTTAACCATTGCACCACTCGGCTGGCCCTGGTTGGGTCTATTTCATGTGCCACACGTTGGGGGTAGAAAGTATCTATAACATGGGCCCTGCTCACAGATCCTTAGATGGTGGTCTTAACTCTTCTATTTCCTCACTATTTTTTGTTCTGTTTACTGTTACCTCTTCCCACATCTGTATATTTTTCTGTTTTTTTAAATCCGTTTTTTAAATTGATATATAACTCACATACCATAAAATTCAGTCTTTTAAAGTATGTAATTCAGTGGATTGTAGTAGATTCACCAAGTGTGCAGCCATCAGCAGTATTTAATTCCATAACATTTTCATCAGCTCAAATATAAACTCTGTATCCATTAGTGGTCACTCCCCTTATCTCCCTCTCCCAGCACCTAGCAACTACTGTTCTACTTCCTGTCTCCATAAATTTGCCTGATCTAGATATTTCGTGTAAGTGGAATCATACAGTATGTGGCATTTTGTGACTGGCTTCTTTCACAAGCTACGTCCATGTTGTAACAAGCATCTTCTATTCCTTTTTCTGGCTGAATACTATTCTATATATTGATCAGTTTATGGGCATTTGGGTTGTTTCCACTTTTTGGTTGTTATGAGTAAAGCTACAATATATACAAGTTACTATGAATAAAGCTGAATATACAAGTTTTGGGATGGACATATGTTTTCAGTTCTCTTGATTATATGTAATTGCTGGCTCGTGTGGTAACTCTGTTTAACTTTTTGAGGAACCGCTAAACCATTTTCTAAAGTGGATGCACCATTTTCTGGTACCACCAACAGTGTTTGAGGGCCCCAATTTATGCACGTCCTCACTAATGCTTGTTATTGTCTGTTATTTTTCATTCTAGCTATCCTAGTGGGTGTGAAGTGGTATCTCATTGTAGTTTTGATTTGCATTTCCCTAATAACTACTGATGTTGAACATCTTTTCATATACTTATTGGCCATTTGTATATCTTCTTTGGAGAACAGTTTTTAAGATCTTTTGCCCATTTCAAAATTTGTCTTTTTATTGTTGAGTTGTAATGGCTTTTTCCATATTCTGCATATATAAGTTTCTTATCAGGTACATGATTTACAAATGTCTTCTCAGATTTGTGGGTTGTTGTTTTCATTTTCTTCATCATGTCCTTTGAAGCACAAAGGCTTTAATTTTGATGAAGTCCAATTTATCTGTCTTTCTTTTGTTACTTGTACTTTTGGTGTCTTATATAGGAACCATTGCCCAATTCAAGAAGGTCATGAAGATTTACACCTATGTTTTCTCCTAAGAGTTTTATAGTTTTTGCTCATGAATATAGGCCATTGATCCATTCTGAGTTAATTTTTATCATTTAATGTAGGGGTTCAACTTCATTCTTTTGCATGCAGATACCCAGTTGCCTCAGCACCGTTTGTTGAAAAGACCATTCATTCTTTTACTATTGATTTTCTTGGTACTCTTGTCAAAAACTAATTTACTATAAATATGAGTTTATTTCTCAGTTCTGCTCTATTGATTTATATGTTTATCCTTATGCCAGTACCACATACTCTTGATTACTTTAGCTTTGTATTAAGTTTTGAAAAGGAAGTAACTTGGAAAAGGAAGCATGAGACCTCCAACTTTGTTCTTTTTCAAGACTATTTTGGTTCCCTTGAATTTCCATATGAATTTTAAGCTTGTTAATTTCTGCAAAAAGATCGTTGGGTCTTCTTCCTATTTTTAACTGTCCGTGATAGTCTTTCCTTTCTCATTAAAATTGTTTCCTTCCTGTTTCTCTTGTATGACAACTGGTCTCAACTTTTGCTTCTTGTTTATTGGCTATTGAACTGATCAGTGAACCATAGATGGCAGTTTACAGATTTTTGGCATTTATTGTCATTTATCACAGCCAGGGGTGGGTGGATTTTTTTTCCTCCATTCCTTCCCTCCTTTTTCTCTCTCCTTTCTATTTTCTTTCCTCCCTCCTTCCCTTTCCTTCCTTTCTTTCTTCTTTCCTTTCTGGTGGGTTTGGAACTTATCAGAATAATGGGTGTTAGTAGTGTCTGACTTCAGAATAAATGAGAATCACTACTTATCTTTGTCTGCTTATTACCTAAAATTTTAAATATTTGAATGTGAGCCATCAAAATATTTCTTGAAAGGGTTATCGTGCTGATAAACTTGTCCCTTGAGATTTGGCTTCTTATACAAAATATAGAAAACCTGATTTTTATAAGGAAAAATAACCTTACTGACAATTTAATTTTCCTATAACATACTTATTCATTCATGCTCTTTCTAAAACTAATCCCAGTCTGTAAATATTTCCAGGGTGATAGTATAGCACTCTTGTGTTCTGTAGACTCAGCATCTTAGTGTTAAAGTATTAATGAAGAAATGGAGTTTATTATAGATGTACATTGCCCAATACGGTCTTATGTTGGTCTAACTTGAAATCCTCTCTGAAATTACCTTAACTTGGGCAATCACTCTATCATGCTCTTTGCTCTGGAAATCTTTTAATGACCTCTGTCCCCAGCCACAAATTTTGGCCTGTTTATTTGTTGAGCCAAATATTCTGTTCCTCAGTACCCTAAAACCCAGTTGTTGGCTGCTGTGTCTGGTAATGAAGGGAATAAGTCAAAACCCCAGGTCCTCTGCTGGTCTGTCCATTACCATGGGTGAGTCGAGGTAAAGCACGTGTGAAAGTTTGGAACAGCAGGGGCACAGCCTTAACCTACTTGGCTGTGAGATCAGTAGTGCCCAGCTATTTCTGTTTGTCCACCGTGAAGTGACCCCAGAGGCTATCCTTATGGGCAGTTCTTTGCTGAGTTATTGCTTGGCCTTGTTCTGAGAGGAAAACTGGAGTTTCAGCTCAGAGTCTTCACCCTGTAGAATGTGCAGGTGAGGTGTTTGTGCAGCCAGTCTCTGACTACAACCTGTGGGGGAGAGTGGGGGGCGAGGGAGGTTGGCCTGAGTCCTGGTTTCACCTGCAGCTCCTGTGGTTTTTAAGATTCGTGTCCACTTCATGACCTGTGGTGTGGCTGGGATGGCTCTGTGAGGCTGCCATTTCTGGGAATGTGGATAATCTAAGCATGTTCACAGTGGAGATTTACATCTTTATTGGTCAGAGGAGCAGAAACAAATTCTGTCTTCCTAGTGAAGGAAGAGAAACCATAAATTGTAATGATCAAATGAGAGCTGGGGATCCGACAGACCTCTGTGTTCCAGTCTTGGTCGTGCCATTTAACTGGTTCTGTGTTCTTCTCTAAACTTTAATTTTCAGATCTAGAAGATGGAGGTTACAGCAGTCACTGCCTTATTGGCTTACTGAGAAGGTTAAATGGGATTGTGCATGTAAGAAGCTTTGTACAGTGCCTGGCAGGTTATAAACTGTTGGAATAAAAGGGACTTCAGAGGTTGTTTAATTCCGTTCCTTATCAGAAGCATGAATCTACCAAAAGGCTTTTAGATGTGCTTTTATTATGCTGCCATATTGCCTCATAAATTTGATGTTTTGGGGGGAGTCTAACGATGACTTCTGATTTTTTATTAAGACACTATTTAAAAAGTTCTTTACTATCTGGGCATTTGGTGGGGATGAGATCTTGGAAACAGATGTGTGGCAACAGTGGTGCCCAAAGTGACAGATTTGCAGAGAACTGACATGTGATCCCACAGGGTCAACATGTCCCAGCTTCTGAGATGTGGGAAGAATACATGCGTTAGGGTCAAGCGGTTTTCTTTGAGTTTCCATTCTGCCTCTTCCACATCTTCTCTGCAATGAGAAAGCCTACATTTTCCCATTGTGTTGAAGATTAACTGAGAAAATATGTATGAAAGGAGCAGGCACATAGTAGGTGCTTGGCCCACATTTATATATTCACAGTGTTTATTTATTATTTTGGGAGGCCTGTGTGCCCTTTTTCAGTTGCTGCATAACGTGAACCACACAAAACACAGTGGCTTGCAAAAACAACCTGTTATCTCTCATCACTTTGTAAGCTGACTAGGTTCGCCTGGGTTGTCCTTCCATTTCACATGAAGTTGTTTGGGTCCGCAGTCATCTGACGGCTGGACTGGGCCGGAAGGCTCCTTCGCATGTCCGGATGTTGAGATGGGTTGACTTTGACGCCCTCCGTTCTCTTCCTGTGGCCCCTCCAACATGGCCAGGATGGACTTCTCACATGGTGTTTTTATTCTGACAGGGAGTGTCCTACGAGTGAGTGTTCCAAGAAGAAGGAAGTGGAAGCCATCAGTTCTGTTATGTTCCGATCTCAAAATTCTCAGAACATGACTTTTGCTGCATTCTATTGGTCAAAGCAGTCACAATGGGTGCAGCTGGTTAGCTCAGTTGGTTAAAGCGCAGTGCTCATGGCACCAGAGTTGCTGGTTCGATCCCTGCATGGGCCACTGGCTGTGCCCTCCAAAACTAGATTGAAACAACTACTTGACTTGGAGTTGATGGATCCTGGAAGGGCATACTGTTCCCCAATTAAAAAAAAAAAATGGTGGTCACAGTGCCAACCTGGATTTAAGGAGAGGGGATGACTAAATGGGTCGCTGGCACGTGCATTCAGGGGGTAAGGGATTAATGGCGACCATCTGCCGCAGTCTGAGTGGTTTTGCATGCTTCTATACATTGTGGGTGTGCACATATGGAGGAGGCTTATCACCAGGTCAGTAGCTCTGCCCACTTCGCTTCTATCCTGTCATTAAGTCTTGGAGAGAAACTGAGGCCTGGGCCTCCAATGGAGTCATTAGATTTTCAGAAACAATTAAAACTCAAGATGGAAAGTTCCTGTGTAGATTCAGCAAGAATATGCTTTATATGGAAAAAACTTTTCTTCCATAAACTTTCAGTTTCTATTAATAGGACTGGTAGAAAATTTACTGTCATCAGAATTTTTACTATCTACTGGGAGAATATGTGCCTGAAAACTGTCCTATTTCCCCACATATTTGGGGCTGTTGGGATTAGATGGTTGAACAGAGACGAAAGCTAAAGATTTAACCTGGATGGTGCTTCAAGTGGAGAGGCAATGGATAGTGTTGTGAAGATGATGTTTATACATCAAAGACTCATCGTAGCCAAATAGTTAGGCAAAGAAGTAGAGATTCTTGCCTTTTTATACATTAAGCTTCATCCAAGACTCTACCCCACCTCAGCCTTGGGAATGGACAGAATTTGTCATTTTTATTCTCTAGCTGTGCAGAGAGCAAGACAGTGAATGGGTGGGGCCCCAGAGCGGACCAGGTGGTGGCACTGATTGTTTACCAAGGGATTTCAGGCGTTGGAAAGTGACCGGGAATGGCCTTCCTCGAGGGTCACGTGCAGAGATAGATGAACATGTGGTTCATGGGCTGGTTTAATCTACAGGCACCCTGCGTGTCCCTGCAGGAGTGTGCAGCCAGCAGTAACGTTTCCGGAGAGATAAAGAAAGTACAGGAGGTACTTTCTCTTGTATAATTTTCCTGGGTGCTTCCCCCCGTTTAATTCTACTTGGCTGTAGTAACTCGACTAGAAGTTTGCTTTTCTTCTGTTGCTTTTCCTAACCTAAGCCCTCTGCCCGCCTTACTCTCACATACCCTCTGTCTTATTTTTGGGGCTGTCCATGGATGGCTGAACCGTGAGGAGCATGAGCCAAACTCTGTCCCTACTCCTTGCCCACAGAACACCTGAGAGTCATGAGCAAGCATCGGCAGGCGGTTCTTGGCTGGGAATCCTATCGAATGTACTGTTCATATTTGGAAAAGCATTGGCTCTACTTGGTGAACCAGATGTTTCCAGCTTTAACCACACAAAGTCAGGAGCGCTGTTCTTTTTACACAGTCCCATACCCACCCCTTTCCCCATTTACTTCTTTTTTCTCTCTGAGCCATCCGTGTGGGTTTTCCTTTCCGATTCTGGTCCCTTGCTCCTAGCTGACCGTGTTTGTCCTTGGCTAAAATTAGGAACAAAAAGTATTTGCATAACTGCCTTGAAGGTCCTGGATTTTAAATGGAAAAGAGGCTGCAGAGTTAATTTTTAAATTATTTTGTTTTCTTTTTCTAACATTTTGTCGGTGAACAAAGACACTGTGTAATAGTTAATTTTTTGGTGGAATTGCTAAGAGCCAGTCTTCCCCAAACACATTCTTCTGCCTGCCTTGGCTCTCAAGAGGGCCATTTGGTGGCTCATCCTTCTTACCTTCCTTCTCCATCACTTCTCCTTGGTGCTGAGTAGTTGCTAAGAAATGGCTTTAGTGCAGTTTCCTGCTTAGGGCACCTGACCAGCTCCAGGAAAAAACAGGTGTTAGCACAGTGTGCAGAGTCTGCCCAGGTTCATCCATTCGCCTCATTGGCAACCCTCTCTGACCAGCTGGGATTGGACACTGACCCAGGGCTGCTTGCCATTTTTCCCTAGTAGGTCTAGCTCAGGATCTCTCCATTCCGACATGATCTCTGACATGTGCACAAGTGTCATTCTATGTTTTTTTTCCCTTTCCCCCTTTGAAGCTCTGCAGTTTTACTGTGATGATAGTTGCTGGGTCCAAAGATTTGGAAAATGGGACCAGTTCTTCTAGGCTCCTGCCTGTCTGGAAGTAACTGTGCTCACTTCTTGGGGAACTCTTTTGCCTGCTCCTGGACAGCTCTGTGAACCTTCTGTCCTCTGAGCACCCCGCCCAGGCTGCCGTACTCCCTCGTCTGTCTGCCCACAGTGCCCAGTGCCTGCTTCTACTGCATTTTAATGGCTGACCTCACTGCTGTGACTGTTAGTTTTGTGTATTAGGTTAACGTCTATTTTCTTCATATTTGTGTCCCTAGTTGTCATATGTAATAGGTGTGCTCAGTAAGTATTTTTTGAAAAAATAAATTTTAACAAATAATGCCATTCATCGAATTCCTTGAACATATGTGAATTAATGATTCCATCATTTTCATAAGTAGCGCCTCATGTAAGAGCTTTATGCAGAAAAATCTTTTGCCATTTGTTCTAGTTATTGCTTATGGCTGAAAAAGGAGAGATAATCAGTATGTAGAATGATATATGTCTTGAAATTTAGTATAGGATTTACTAATTTTCACTGGTTTTAAGTCCTTTATTGTTTTGGGAAGCAAAAAAGTCTAGGCTGATGACAAATATGTCTGTTATTGACTGTTGGTTATTCTTTGCTGTTTAGGTATGAGACTGCATGTCCGTGCTATCTTAGAATATCACAATTGGAATATCCCAATGGAATAAGTTCTTAAAAATATTATTATGGCTCTTCCACAAGATGACAGAGAACCAATTGAATAGTCCCATGTGTGTTCTAACCTGCTGGGTGTCCATCAGAGCAGAACTCAAAAATTAGGCAATAACCGTAGCCCCCTGTCCTGGTTATTGCATTTGCTTCATTGGCACTTTTAGATAAATAAAAAATTAGGTAAAAAAATGTAAAACCTATTCCCTGCCTCAGTAAGTCAAAATATGAGTAAAAATGCTAGATTAGCTTATTTTCATTTCCCTTTTTAAGTTCTGTGGACTTGCCCTATGATTATAGTAGGTAGAACATGTTCTTTGAATATAGGGGATAGTTTGGGGATGGATAACTTTTTACTTGCCCAAACTTTTACTTTATGTATACTTTTAGTATAAAGGCTAGTTTAGGAAGATTTCTCCTTTAAAGGTGTTCTCAGGACCATGTTATTCTTCAGTTACAATATGGATTGTTGTTACTGATTCTTGCCTATTATCAGCAGTGGGAAATGAGCACATTTATGAATCAACTTCTTATTCATCTTTGTCCCTATTGTTCAGCTTAGTGGCTGGTGTATAATACTTATTCAATAAAGATCTATTGAATAGAGGAGTAAATAAGTCTGTGTAGAGGACAGTTTACTTTTAAAACCCTATACTTAATAAAGCTTTGGCATGTATTATAGAACCATAGGCAAAAACAGGATTCTTACTGTGAATGTAAGATGTGCAAAAACTCAAAACACATTTTTATTTTCTCAGGTGGACTAACAGTTTTAATCAAGGCAGAATTCACTTAAACCTAACAATTGGTTGTAAATTATTTAAGCATAAACAAAGCCTTAATTCATGAATTTACCAGTTGCTTCCTGCTAGTCTGTATTTTATTGATTTTGCTAAAGCTCAGGTAAGAGTGGGGCAAAGATTCGCTTCTAAAACCTAAGGACCTGGATTGACGCCCTACACCACAAAAATAATTTGATGTGCCAATTGAAAATGGTTGAGAGGGTGGGTAGAGCCAATGTGTTGTGTTTTTTTTTTTTTTTAATTGGGAAACAGTGTGTTTTCCCAGGACCCATCAGCTCCAAGTCAAATAGTTGTTTCAGTCTAGTTGTAGAGGGCGCTGCTCAGCATCCCATGTGGGGATCGAACTGGCAACCTTGGCGTTGTGAGCACTGCACTCTAACCAACTGAGCTAACCGGCCTATCCCCCCCCCCTTTTTTTTTAATGGGAAATAAAAAGGTGTTACTATTTTCATTAGTTTGGAATCCTGGAAGAATGTCTTGGAGCATAAATTCAGAGACTATTTAATTTTGGTTCAGTTTTCATCATATATAAAATTACAAGACTGTATTTAAACATCATGGGGACATTATAAAATTAATCAAAATAATAAAAATGAACAATTGCAAGGCTTTGTTATATAGTGATATTTTGGTAGTGCTTTATGGGAGAATAAGCTTTTTAGGGCAAAGAAGCCTACTTTTAAAATGCATGAAGATTATTTAATTTGAAATTTTAATATGATGTAATGGCAGTAATTTGCAGTGTATTTAAGTGAAAGTAAAATCAAAATAGTATTTGCTTCTAAATTACCACAGGACCTAATGCAGTAAAATATTTATATAAATGTCTTCCATTGAGTACCTGTATGAAAGTAGGCTTCAGTTATTTACAAAAATACTATTACTTTAGTTCTGATACCTTTATATAACATTTTGCTACTTTAGCTTCATTTTTTGTGTTCTCTGTTTGTTTTATCTTAAATATATTCAGATATTTCAAGACAGAGGGGAAATCTCTAAGATCCATAAATGATTTCTCTGATTAACATATCTCGTGAACTTTTAATTTTCTAATAGGTAAACACAGTAGCAAAAGGGAATGTTGCTCATAGTTCAGATATGAACATTTTGCAGATCTGTGATGCTGTCTGACTAGACAGACAACTCTTGTATAAATTCTTGCTTCCCAGTACTGAAACAGCTCCTTTGCCCTTATTTCCCCACACACCCAGCCTGGCCTCATCTTTTCCTGTAAGTTATGTTGAAATTGAGATGCGGTTGTAGTTGTATTTGGCTGTATTCTGGAGGAATACCACAGTCCTGCCCCGAAACTAATTTTTTTTTGGAGAAGTCCTAGATGTTGGTATGTGGGTAGAAAATAAAGCCAGGCAAAGCATCTCTTGATTATTAAATGGGGTTCTGGCTGCAGATCCCAGTACAAAAATCTGGTGAGCCCAGCTGGAGCCCTGAAGATCTCATCTGGGCTCGGTGGCTTGAATGGACTACAACCAAAGCAGGTCAAAGAGCCTTCCTACCAGTTTCTCTCACAACACCGAAACCTGAGTTTCCTCAGGTCTTATCACTGATTTAATGGAAGACGACAGAAACGCTAGAGACTCAGGAGTTTTGCTTCAAGCTTAGAGTGGATCTGAAGAGAAAGCCCATGTATACACTTGAGTCTCTTGAAGGAGTAACACTTTCTGACAAGGTGAAAGAGGAAAAGGAGACCCATTCCATGTATTGGACCAACAACTCTTTTGAGGCTGACACGCTCTGGTAAAATTATTGAAAAAGTAGCCTCTGTTTTCCAATTCCGGTTCCTCACCTAACTCTTACAGTTGTCTTTTGTCCTCTCACCTAGTAGAAACTGTCTTCTGATGAATCACAGGGACTTCAAACATCAGCTCATATGTGTTTGGTGTTTCATCTTTGGTGTTCGTTCTTCTTAAGGAAGGTCTGACAACTCTCTTTTTCTTGAAGTACTGTTTACTGATTATTGAGCATATCTGGGATATAAAGATGATGCCTTAGTTCAGGCTCCTGTAACAGTATACCATAGCCTGATGGCTCAATCAACAAACATTTACTACTCACAGTTCTGGGAGCGGCGAAGTCCAAGATCAAGGCGTTGGAAGATTTGGTGTCTGGTGAGGGCCTGGTTCCCAGTTCGTAGATGGCTGTCTTCTCACTGTGCCCTCACATGCTGGAAGGGGTGAGGGAGCTTTTGAGGTTTCTTTTCTAAGGGCACTAATCCCATTCATGAAGGCTTCAAGTTTATAACCTAATCACCTCCCAGAGACTCCATCTCCAAGTCCTATCACCTTGGGGATTAGGTTTCAACATATGAATTTTGCGGGGGACGCAAACATTCAATTTGTAGTAAATGGATACACCATGGGCAGTGCCCTTACAGATCTTATGGATATAGTCTGGTTGGAAAGACAGACATTCCAAAAGATCATTTCAGTGCACTCTGACTTAGCCATGCTGTTGATGCCCATGAAAATGACTTTGAAGTGTCTATTTCCATCCAGTCTTCCTTCCTTACCTCCATTTCCATATATTTAACAATATAATGAGTGAACTAGCATTCAATCTCAAATTTAACGTCATCATCTTCCCTCTGAAACCTGTGTCCCTTTGCTTATCCGTGGTAGTCTTGCCTTTCCAGCCACGCAGACTAGAGACCCCAGTGTCCTCTTAGATTCTTTGCTCCTTATTTCCCTGTTGGCCTAATGAGTGCCTAATACCAGCCTCTATGGATACAGGAAGCCACATAATCCCAGCTTTAAGGAGGGGGTGGGATGTAGTAGGAGATTTTATCCAAGGAGACAGTCATTAAAGCATACCTTTTCAGTGATTTAATTACAAGTTAAGTGTTCAAAGGAAAGTATAAAGGACTATGAAAGGGGGCTGCCCTAGCCTTAGGACTTAGGTAACAGGGCAAGGGTGCTTTGAGCCAGGGAAGAGAGTTGCTGTGCATGAGCATCTAGAAGGAAGCCAGGTGTAGAGGCTGGTGAAGGAGGCGGGAGCAAAATGAGAGACTAAAGTTAAGGGTTTTCTACCTGTTCCTAAGTCATGAAAGGGTTTTCCATGTAGGAGAATGCCATTATCAGCCTAGCATTTTTAAAAAGAGCAATATGTGGGCCGGCTGAGTGGCGCAGTGGTTAAGCGCTGCCTTGGGAAGCCAGCGGCCCCTGTTCGGGTCCCACATATGAGGGCCAGTGACACTGCCCTCAAAAAAAAAAAAAAAAAAGAGCAATGTGAATATCATGTGGCAAATGGTTTCCCCAATTTCCAGAGAATTGTAGGTCTTATAAATGGACCTCAGGAATACATGTCAACCCAGTTCCCTCCTTTACATTTTCACTGCCATCATTAGTGCTTTTTTTCCTGTACTGTTGAAGAGTTCCTTGAGGTTTCTCCACTTGTAGATTTGCTGCCATCCAGTCTGTTGCTTGGTTATTCTTTGCTGATTCTCTTGAGACATGTTACTCTGCTGATGAAATAACTTTGGTGGGTTCCCATTTTCTGCTGATTAAGCTTGCATGGTAGATTGTTAAGATCCATCCTCAAACTGAATTTTTAAATATTCTATCTCTTCTACCAAAATGACCTTGCTGCTTCTGATGAGCACCATCCACTTCCCTGCATCTCTGCCTCGGCTTCCTTGGACTCACCCGCCTGAAACACCCTCTCCGCCTCCCCTGGGCCACATTCTCCTTTTGCTTCATAGCCCACTCAAACATTCCTGATTGATGCCGAAGGACCATCTGCCCGCAAATGCCTTTTCTTGGCATTTCAGACTTTCACATAGGCCTCAGTGTTATTCATGAGTATAAACTACCCGGGGCCTGATTCATCTTTGTATTTCACCGAGACCTAGCACAGGTGCCTGAACAAAACAAAACAGAATATTTGTGGAAGAGTGAATACACATTTAGTGCATGCCTTCTTGACTTGGCCCAAGAATAATTAGTGTTCAGGTGATTTACTGGATATCATCATTTAATACCATGCCTTGCTTTTCATAGTATTTGAACAAGATTATTGAAATACTTTTTAATCCTTTTAAATTCAGGGGAAATAATCTATCTGTGGTGGTGGTCCCCATTGCCTCGGAATTTCTCTTTCTGTAATTTATAACCTAGGAAGGCCAAGAAACAGCCATGTCCTGTCCTTACTATTATGCATGCTGTACCAATGTGTTTTCACTGACACGATGGTGAAACATCCCCAGATTAAACATGGTGGGTACCTAACTCTAGGTTCATATAATTTCATGGGAAGAGAAGGTAGAAAGCTTTAGTGTTCACAGGGGAAAAAGCAATAAAGGCCTCTATTCTTGTTTTAATAGGTTGATGACTCAGATTTATTTATTTATTTATTTATTTATTTATTTATTTATTTTATTTTATTTTATTTGTGTTTTTTTAGCTGAGCCATCTTGCTACCTGTTGGCAGCTTAGTGGCAGCTCAGCTCGGGCCAGGCATCGAACTGCTGTTGCTCAGAGCTCAGCTCGCACTCTTGAGCGAGCTCTTAACCAACTGAACCACTCGGTCGGCCCCAGATTTATTTAAATATAGGCTTCTCACCTAAGAAAAAAATATTAAAAATGTAGATGTGGTTCCACAGCATGTCTTAGAAAAATGTCAGTCAATAAACAAGCAGACACATCAACAAATAATGACTCCCTGTTGGGATAAGTACCATGAAGAAAAAATAAGACATCACAGGCCAGGGGTGGACTAGAGCCAGGGACTGTGGTAGCAAGAATCATGAGGAGGAGGTGGGGTTGAAACAGGGCCTGAATCATGTGAAGGGACCTTGCAGAGACTGGGGAGGAGCGTGTTCCGGGCAGGGGGAGCAGAGCCTGTCTTCTGAAACCCCGCCTTGACACGTGAAACCTTGAACCCCAGCCTGACCACCGCCTCTCTTGCCTCCAGCCACTGTCCCAGACACACTGAACTTCTCCCCTTTCACAACTCTGCACCTTTGCATTATTTCCTCTGTCAGTAGCGCCCTTCCTCTTCTTCCTTGGGTGAAATCACACTTCAGAACCCAGCCAAAATGTCATAAAGATCCCAGCCCCCCACCCACTCTCCTACCCCTCCTGATTCCTCCTCCTAAGAGCTGGTCTCTCTCAGATCATTGCTTCCTCTGCACTGTTGCTGATTGAGACAGCCCGTATCAATGTGAATTGTAATTAATTTGTTTAAAATAACACTTCTCCCTCTAGACTGTAAGCCTTTGAGGGCAGAGACTATGGCTTACTCATATCTGTAGCAACAGTGCCTGGAACCATGCCTGAGACATGATAGGTGCTAAATAATTGTGGAATACTTGAATGAATGAGAGAGAGAGGAGAGGGAAGAGGGAGGGATGGAAGGAAGGAGGTCAAGAGAAGGGAGCCAGGGGATGAATGTACACCCCTTTCTTTGAAGGTATGAAGCTCATTGAGAAAAAGATAAACTGAAAGTAAATGAAGATGACTTTAAACTACTACCAGAGATTTTAAATTGTACCATAATTTGTCTAGGACTCAAGTGCTTACTGTGGTCACTGGGCTTCCATGGAGGCGTAATCAAACTGAAAGTTCACCTATATCTCTAGGGTGGTAACTTCTGAAACTAGGAGTGGCTTAGCTTGATCCTTTCAAGTCCGTGTGCTTTTGATATTTTGCATGTTTAGTGGGTTAGATTACAAGAATGCTGGCCTAAATCTACTTTCTGTATAACCACATCCCTTCTTCAGCAGCCTGGGTTGGGAAATAATACATAACATGCTGTCTTCTTCCCAAGCAGTCTTCACAACCTTTCTAAGCTGAGGTCACATTTTTAAACTTCATGAAACCTTGCTAATTGTTGAGTGCGGGGAAGGAGTGTTCAATTCAGCACCATGGGCTGTAGCTCCTCCACATTCAGAGGCATGCTGGTATTTTTATGTTCATTGGCTAGAAGGAAGGAAATAAGCAGGTCTTTATCTGCCAAGATGTTCCATTGTGAAAATCGTTACTAAATTTGGTCCAAGTCCTCATCACTATACTTAACATTCTATTCATGTTTGCTTTCGTGTTTCTTTAACGCTAAGTAAACGTTACCTCTCACAAATTCCTATGGGCTATACAGTCTGGAATTCAGTTCCTTGTACTAATCTGTACTATAAAATCCAGAAAGATGTTGCTGGAACCCCTAAAATCAATGCGTAACGTGTGGGAAGATTCAGGATAACAGACCTTTGGGTGACCTAGTGCAACATGACAGTAGTAAAATCATAAGCCAAAAGAGTAGCCAGAGCCCAACGAGCAGCAGTGCTTCCAGCCGATTTGTGCATAGTGCTTGATTCAGAGTACAGGAATGCTGCTCTGCGAGGGCCAAGCAGCAAAGGACAGGGAAACAAAACAGAACAAGGAGGAAGTGCTCTCACTGTGGTCAGAAGTCATGAGAAAATTTGACCCGAATGGGGTCCCCAAAGAGAGGAATACATTCTCTGTTTAATCATTTTGACAAGCAACTTTGGAAAGTTACAGCAGAAAATCCAGCACTTGTAACATCCCTGAAATAATACTAAGATCAGTTGAATATTTTGCATTTACTAGTTGATCCCCCGGAGGCAGGAGACAGTTGTGTAAACCGCAGGACTAGGACTAGAATTGCTTTCTTTTTATTGGGTTGTCGGAAAAATCATGATGTATTTTTTCTGTTTGTCGTTGCAAAAATGTGTCATGACTTTTCCGACAACCCAATAGAAAAAGGAAGAAAATGAAATGTGTGAGAATTACGGTTATTGACAAATTTAAGACCTTCTTACCCCCATCAATTGAAACGAGAGAAAACTTGGGGGGTGAGGGGAGCCTAATGTTTTAGTTTAGATTCAGAAATAGCTTTTAAGAACAACACATTCTAAATCTATCTAAAGGCGCCATGTGATATTGTTGAAGAGGTGACTTGACAAATTGTTCTTAACAACAAAAATACTTAAATGCATCATGAATTCTGACAGTTCATCCCGACTTCATTGAGGGGAACTGTCGGTCCTCGGCAGTTCGTCAGAATACCTTACTGGGTTTTAATTATCTCTCAGGGTCTGTAGAACATGTTTTTCAACCATTCTGTATTGGCTAATGAAAAACTGAAAAGACAGCGGGCTGTGACTTTCCCCAGAGAGAAGTTGATTGTACCTTGTCTCTAATGCTGCTGTATGTTGGCGCAAGGGCATTTGTGTAAGGACTGGCTGTTTGCGTGTTTGTAAGTTGGAATAAGATAAGCATCAGTAGGTGGTTTACTAATACAGCTGCTCACTGCGGGCAGCTCCTTGCATCCTGGATGGAGGAGTGCTGCAAAGGGCAGCTTCCACAAAGGGCAATTTCCTTTGTGTCTGGCCTCTGACTTGCAGAGTGAATCACTCTGTCATTCAGTCGATATCCGTATAGGCTTATATGGTGCCCCCCAAATTGGACGCATTCTCTGCCTGAAAGCGCATGCCCTATTGGACAAGACGTTAATGAATGACAGATTCTAAGTTCATGGAAATTGCAAACTAAACTTTGTGCCATGGGTTGTAGAAGACCTAATAGGAGGTCATGTTTGAGCTTAGTCTTTTGGAAGATGAGAGAGCATGCTGTGGGTGCTGAAGAGGGTCATATAGCTGTGGTGGTGACAATGGTCCTGAGCCATCGAAGTCTAGATTCATATTAGACAGCAGCACCTGCCATCCAGGTAACATGGAGTGATCGTATTTTCACTGGTGACTTTAACATGTGGGGCCCCAATAATTATTAAGTCAATTTTACTATTTTACAACTTTTTAACCATATTACATAATTTTCTCTGTTGTTCCACTTTTATTTCTTAACTAAGATCAGTAAGTTGCCTATAACTGTATATGAAAGATATTGAGTAAAACCACTTTTACTGGCATAAATGTATGCAGGTATCTAAGAACCTTAACTTTAATTGGTATTGATCTATTTAAAGCAGTTTTAAAGTCTTCTACACCCTTTCCTCGGAAGTAGTTCTCTCACCTTTGACCAGAGTTTCAATAAAATAAGTGCTTCAACTTTTAACTTCTTTAAATTTGCCTCCAATTTTTAGTTCTAAATCTTAAAGTTATTTTTATTTTACTGTGCTAAGTATTAAATTCTGTAATGTATTTTACCTTCATTCTTTAAAACAAAAGCCTTATTGGTATCCTGTAGTCGTTTATAAATTTTCTCAGATTTTGTTTGCCTTATGCGTTTGCATGTTTTGTAAAGAACCTCTCTCCCCATTCTTTTCAAAGAAAAAGAATTTCCTTCAATTTTTTTCTAAATAAATACATATTTGTATAAATACATATAACAAATAGACATATTCTGAATTCATTATGGCTAGTTTCAAGATCCAGATGTGGGTATATAGTGGTAGCTATTGACATTTTTCCAAGTGCGTCCTTCATCTGACTACATTTCTGGAAGCTTATCAGCTAAGATACTCCTGCCCAATGCAGAAAGGTGGGATAAAGACAACTGGGTAAGGGTGTGAAATGGATAACATTGCATACACTACGCTTTCACAGGAATACTGCTTTATTTAGTAGGATTTTCCAGTTTGGGACAGAAAATGGAAATGTGCTTCTTTCAGAGAGTTGGCATTTTGAAATCTACCTTCGATTATGGTAATAGATGATATTGCCCTAAAAGAGCCATTGTATATCTGATAGACCTGCGTTGTTTTATTTAGCAATATTTACCATGTTGGATAAAGTTTATTTCATTGTATGCTTAAAATATTCCCTTCATCCTGTTTATGGATTTACACTGTGGCTGTTGCTTCCCAGCGTGGTCCATGTACCAGCAGCATGGACATCACCTGGGTGCTTATGAGATGCAGTCTCATTGTCTCATTACCCCCTCCTCCCACAACTGGATCAGAATCTGTGTTTTATCAAGATCCCCTGGTGATTCACGTACCTGTTAAAATTGAGAACATTGATCTACACCTACTGTTTTTACTTCACACCCTCTCACTTACTCTTGAATTCATTGTTTTTCATCTGCTAATCTTACGAAAGACACTAATGACCTGTTTAATAGCTCACCGTAGCTCACCAGGCGCACTCTTTCTCAGTCTTTATCGTACATTTTCAGCATGTACCATCTTGATGGTTAGTCAGTTCTGTCAAGTCCATTAGGAGTTACACTTTGAAAAGTAGCTTTACCTCATTTCACCCCAGAAAGCCCTTTTATTTATCCTTGGCTCCCCTACATTCTTTGGCCAGAGCAAGCATGTTAACAGAACTGGAGATCCTGGGGCGATAAGAAGGGGCCAGGATTTTGTAACTTGGAGAAGAAATGTCAGGGATGCCAAGATAGTTATTCTTAAATGTCTGAAGGCTTTTGGAGGAAGAGGAATTTGGGGATGTTTTTTCAGTGTCGCTTCAGAGGAAAGGAAAAGTAGAAAAAAATGAGTAGAGATATTAAAGAGAGACAGATTTTTGCACTTATTAAAGAAGAACTTTTAAAAAGAACTTGAGTATTCCAACAGTGAAGTGTAGTTCTTCCAGCTACATCTATTTAGCAAGCTGACCATCCTTGAGCATCAGCCACAGAGGGTGCTCACATCAAGGCCTCGGAGAGTACCGAAGGGTACGAGGTAGGGATAGACAGCTGCGTGATTTCCGCAAATTCTTCTAATCTTCATTTTTGTTGTTTCAAAAAAGAAAGAATATTGTGCACGCTCAGATTATTTATTTTGTGTTTCCTCTTAAATAGAAATGTTTTTTTCCTCCCTTTCTTGGGGATTAGAACCCTGTACAGGTTTCTCTGTACAGGCCACAGCTTTCTATTAGGATCGCTATTAGAGTGCATACCACTTTTATTTTTATATCCGCATTCTGTCTGTGATGTTCAGTGCTTTGCAAGTCATTTTATTCTGAGGAGGCCATGGGGCCAAATCTCTAGATCTCTTGGAAACTCCTAGATCTCTATCTTATAATATACTGGTATTGTAACTAATAGCTCATAGTTAGATATATTATAGTTTTGGTTATCTTCTATGTTTGTTATTTTCACAGACCTAAAAATGGACATATTTGTGTTTTTGTGCCCATTCAACATTTTACATTTTTGTATTGATTCCCTTTTGCCTAGTTTTTCCCGCCTAGGGAAGCCTTATTAAGTTAAATGTTAGGCCACAAACCTGCTGTATTTACAGCAGGAAGTTATTTATTCTATTGGGGAAGTGAAGAATTTAGATACTAATCATTTTAAGTATCTAATGATCCTCCTAAATGTGTCTGGAGCCTATTTCTGTATCTCCACCATCACTGCCACCTCCCTAGTTCAAATGTCCTCATCCCACGGCATTATGCAGGCGCATCTCCACTTGTTGCTCCGCTTCCCCCTTCCCTACTCCAGGCTGTGCTCCCCACAGTAGCCAGCTGATCCTTGACACACTCAAGTCCCATTAGCAGAATCAACCTGGGTCTGAGCCAGAAGGAACTTGAGAGATGAACCTGATTTTAAGTTAACTTGGAATGTGACTAAGAAATCACTGGATGACAAGCCTTGAAATTATCTAGATTAAATTACTTGCTGAACACAAGGACCGAGAATGCATGCCTTGATTGAAAATATCATTGCAAAATGGCACACAGAGACAGGAACTCTTTCACGCACGTGCGTGTGCGTGTGTGTGTGCGTGCGCATGTGCGCTTTTTTCCTTGTGTGTGGCTGGACAGCATTGAGCAAACAAGCAATAGAAAGTCTCCTGCAGAAAAACCGAGCCGGAGGCCATGGCAAGAGCCCAGCTCATGAATAAAGTGATTCTATTTCCCAAATCCATCTTGTGAATAGGGTTTTGTGATTTTCATGGTCAGGATTCTAAGTGTGCTTGGAGTAGTCATAGCATTCCTGTACCCCCAGCTCAGAGAAGTGGGGAGAAAGAGCCTTTCAGGGGGAGAGTTGCCAGCATCCCCCCTCCCTTTCCACAGCAATCAAAGGCAGAGAAACGGCTGGCCTTTAATTTAACACTTTGTGTGCTCAAATAAAAACCTCTTTTCTAGGTCACATCAGAGTTATTTATTTCATTATTGAAAAGTGTGCTCCCTGTGTTTGGGGTCGGAAGATGAAAAATGCAAAGAATCGAGTTTTCCTCCCCCAAATTTGGGTATTGGTGAAATACATGACTATAACTATGTTTATCCCATTTTTAATAATGCAATATAGGAAAAAGGGCAAGTAGTCATCTATTCAACCAATTTATAAGGGATTTTTCTAAGCAGGATACATAACAGATGGCAAAAGCTCCAATTAAATTCCTCGAAAAATAAAATATTTAATAACTGCCAAGGGTATGCCAGCTGCTGCCCTGTCAGCGTTCTGAACAGGAAAAATGGAGTTCCATCCAAATACAGCTTACACTGGTCTTCTTTAAAAAAGCCATTTATTTCTATTAGTATGCAAATGAACATTTGTTGCCAAAATTTCTAAGGGGCACAATAATGGGTCAGAATGCTGACATAAGCAGCCTGTGCTTTGCTTCTTAGCAAGTTGCATAGTTGATGGGTATGTACACACCCTTAAATCAGCTTCCAAATTGGTGGTCATCAGCCTTATTGAAAATTAGACTCACCTGATTTTAAAATTCCTGATGTCCACACCATTCCCATCCCACTAATCAGGATTCCTGGAATGAGTTCTCAGACTTGGTGTTTTTCCAAGCTCCTAGGTGATCACGTTGTGCAGCCAAGGCTGTGAATCATTCTTTTTTTTGTTGATTTAAATATTTTTCTCTTTTATCTTTATTAAATTTATTCAGGTGACATTGGTTAGTAAAATTATATAGGGTCCAAGTGTAAAATTGTATAATACATCATCTATGTATTGCATTGTTCGTTCACCACCCAGAGTCAGTTCTCCTTCCTTAACTGTGTTTTTGATCCCTTTTCCTCTTCTACCATCCCCCCTCTCCCCTTACCCTCTGGTAACCACTAAACTGTTGTCTGTGTTTAGGAGTTTTTGTTTGTTTGTTTATCTTGTTCCTTTGTTGCTTTCAGTTTTATGTCCCACATATGAGTGAAGTCATATGATTCTCAACTTTTTCTGTCTGACTTCTTTACCTTGATAATCTCAAGATCCATCCATGTTGTTGCAAATGGCAGTATTTCATCTTTATGGCAGAGTAATATTCCATTGTGTGTATGTACCACATCTTTTTTATCCAGTCATCTATCAAAGGATACTATGGTTATTTCCATGTCTTGTCTACCATAAATAATGCTGCAAAGAACATAGAGGTACATATATCTTTACAGATAAATGTTTTCAGATTTTTGGGGGTAGACACCCAGAAGAGGAATTGCTGAATTGTATGGTAATTCTATTTTTTATTTTTTCTGGAACCTCCATATTGTTTTCCATAGTGGCTGCACCAATTTACATACCCACCAGCAGTGTATGAGGGTTCCTTTTTCTCCACAACCTCTCCAAGAACCATTCTTTAAAGGACTGGGCTTTGCAGCTATGTTTCCTCTAACCAGGACTTCCAGGCGTGGGGCTGGTAAGAGTTGTGCAGGGAGGGTGTGGATGCCACATTGAGGCAGACGGGCTCGAAAGTACCTGCTTTCTGCTATTGGAGTGGAGCTGCCTGATTCCATATTGTGGTGGCTTGGACTAGCTTCTACTTCCAGCACAATCTTAGGATGTCTCCTAGAGCTCTGGAGCTTCTGCCAAAGAAATCTTCTTTTAAAACACCTAACACCATGAACATAGCCTTTTATTATAGGGAGGGGTGTTCAGGTTTTGTTTTTTTAAAATTGGGGAATTGGGGGAGGAGAACAGTGTTAGGGAATTGGGAAAGGGGAACAGACAAGTTGCTGTCCTTTTGTTCTTCACTCTAGTTGTAGAGGACGTCGTTTCACTGGCCCATGTTGGTATTGTGATTTTTGCTCTCTTCCCGGGTGAGGCAGATCAGTCACTGGCCACTGGACGGCCGCTCAAGGCTGCTCTTGGCAGCTCACACCAGCGGCTGGCCACTCACGCCAGCTGTCAGCCACTCATGGCAGCTTACGGCAGCCCACTGCAGCCCCTCTGCAGCCTACGCCATCGCCAGGGATTCCTGGCAGCCCATCTCCACATTGAGCTGTTGTTCACCATCTTAGCTGTAGAGGACGCAGCATCACTGGCTCTCATGTGGGGTCTGAACCAAGGCCCTGCTGCTCAGAGCTGGTGTCCCAAGCCAACTCTTAACCAACACACTACTCGGCCGGCCCAGGGCTCTTTTTGTTGTTGTTGTTAATAGACTTTATTTTTAGAGCAGTGTTCCATCAAAAAGTCATATATGAAGTGGTCCCCCAAATGCTGAAGGAACAGAGACACCAAACAATGAGGCAGACAAGTACAGCTTATTGATTAATGTGTTTAATAGGGAAGCTTAAGTACAGAAATGCAGTCCTGGGCTGCAGGGTGGTCAGATCTCTACATCTTTCACCTCCGAGACCACCTGCTTGTATCCCCCTTAGAAATGAACCTATGTGCTAGGAAAGGAATGTGTGGGTGGTCAGAAGGAACAAAGATCCCAGGAGGCTCTGATGCCAAGGTGAGCTAAGAGATAGATAACATCAAGGGCACCTTGCCCGGGAGGAAGGATTAATGGGAATTTTGTGATTAGCCCAGAGCCTCTGTAAACATTCTCGAGTCCACTTTGGGAAGGTGAGGGAGTCAAGGATTCCCTGTTCCAATAAGATGGTGGATTAGCTTCAAGATGGAGTCAGCTTTTCAAGATGGAGTCAGCTTTTCAAGATGGAGTCAGCTCTGTGAACACAAGCAGTTTTAGATTCACAGAAAAATGGAGCAGAAGGTACAGAGATTTCCCATACACTCCCTGCTCCCACACAAGTACAGCCTTCCCCAGACTAAAAATCTCTGAAGGGAGTGGTACATTTGTTACAATCGCTAAACCTGCATCACTAAAGCCCATCATTTACATTGGAGATCATTCTTGATGTTGTACATTCTGTGGGGTTTGAGAAATGTATATTGACATGTATCCACCATTATAGTATCATACAGAGTAGTTTCAGTGCTCTAAAAATCCTCTGCTCTGCCTATTCATCCCTCTCTCCTTCCTAATTCCTGGCAACTGCTGACTCTTTTACTGTCTCCATAAATTGCCTTTTCCAGAATTGTCATATAGTTGGAATCATACAGTATGTAGCCTCTTCTTATTGGCTTCTTTCACTTAGTTATTTACATTTAAGCCCCTCGGTGCTCGCTCCCCCTCACCCCCATGTCTTTTCATGGCTTGATAACTCATTTCTTTTTAGTGCTGAATAGTATTCCATTGTCTGGAGTTACCACAGTATATCCATTCACCAATTGAAGGACATTTTGGATGCTTCCTAGTTGGCAATTATGATAAAGATGCTGTAAATCTGTCTACAGGTTTTTGTGGGGACATAGGTTTTCAACTCTTGGGTAAATACCAAGGAACATGATTGCTGGATCATATGATAAGAGCATCTTTAGTTTTCTATGAAACTGTCAGTCTTCTTCCAGAGTGGCTATATCATTTTGCATCCCTGCCATCATTGAATGAGAGTTCCTGTTACTCTGCATTCTGTTCAGTATTTGGTATCAGTGTTTTGGATTTTAACCATTCTAGTGAGTGTGTAATGTTGTCTTAATTTGTAATTCCCTGATTACATAAGATGTTGAGCTCATCTGTTCATATTGTTACTTGCCATCTGAATATCTTAGTTAGGGAGGTCTCTGTTCAGATCTTTTGCCCATTTTTAGATGTGGCTGCTTGTTTTCTTAGTTTTGACTTTAAGTGTTCTTTGTATATTTTGGGTGACAATCCTTTATCACATGTGTCTTTTGAAAATATTTTCTTCCAGGGCCAGCCGAGTGGCTCACTGGTTAAGGGCTGGCTTGGGATGCCAGCTGCCCCGGTTCGGATCCCACATATGAGGGCCAGTGACACTGCCCTCTACAGCTAACAACAGCTCCACCTGGAGCTGGGCTGTGAGCCCCGGCGATGGTGTAGGCTGCAGCCCCTGCTGCAGTGGGCTGCCGTAGGCTACAGTGAGCGGCCGGCAGCCAGTGTGAGCAGCCAGCAGCCAGCGTGAGCTGCCAATAGCCGTGATGAGGAGCCGTCCAGAGGCTGGCAACTGAGCGCAATGACAATACCAATATGGACCAATGAAGCAACGTCCTCCGCAACTATACTGAAAAACCAAAAGGACAGCAACTTGTCTGTTCCCCTCCCCCAATTCCCCAATAAAATCTTTAAAAAAATATATATATATGTATATATATATATATATATATATATATATTTTTTTTTTCCTTCCAGTCTTTGGCTTGCTTTTCATTCTTTTAACAGTGTCTTTTGTAGAGCAGAAGTTTCTAATTTTAATGATGTCCAGCTTAACAATTAATTCTATTATGGATTTTTGCCATTGGTGTTGTATGTAAAATGTCATTGCCATACCCAAAGTCATCTAGGTATGGTCCTAGGAGAGGATATTCTCGGAGTTGGATGTTTTTGTTTTTTATATTTAGGTCTAAGATCCACTTTTAAGGGTTTAAGGTCCATGTCTGATTCTTTTTTTTCTTTTTTTTTTTTGCACATGGATATTTGGTTGTTTCAGCACCATTCATTGAAAAGACTATCTTGGCTCCATTGTATTGCCATTGCTCCTTTGTCAAAGAGCAGTTCACTATATTTATGTGGTTCTATTTCTGGGTTCTGTGTTTTGTTCCATTGATCTATTTGTCTGTTCTTTCACCAGTACCACACTGTCTTAATTATGGTAGCTTTATGTAGTAAGTCTTGAAATCAAGCAATGTCAGTCCTCAACTTTGTTCTGCTTCAGTGTTGTGTGTTTCCTTCAATGTCCTGGGTCTTTGCCTCTCTATATAAACTTTACAGCCGGTTTGTCCATGTCCACAAAATAACTTGCCAGGATTTCGATTGGGATTGCACTGAATCTGTACATCAATTTGGGAAGAATTGACATCTTAACAATATTGAGTCTTCCTATCCATGAATATGGAGTATCTATTTATTTAATTCTTTATTGATTTTTACCAAGTTTTATAGTTTTTTTCATACAAATTTGTACAATTTTGTTAGATTTATACCTAAATATTTCATTTTGGGGGAGTACTAATATAAATGGTATTGTGGGTTTTTTTTATTTCAAATTCCACTTGTTCATTGCCGGCATATTGGAAAATAGTTGACTTTTGTACATTAATCGTGAATCCTACAATCTTGCTGTATTCATTTGTAGGTTCTAGGAGTTTCTGGTAAATTCTTTCAGGTTTTCTGTGTAAACAGTTGTGTCATTTGTGAATAAAGACAGTCTTATTTCTTCCTTGCCAATCAGTATATCTTTTATTTCCTTTTCTTGTCTAATTGCATTAACTAGGACTTCTAGTACAATGCTGAAAAGGAGCAATAAGAGGGGACCATTCTTGCCCTATTCTTGATCTTAGTGGGAAAACTTAGTTTCTCACTATTAAGTATGATGTTCATTGTAGGTTTTTTGTAGACATTTGAACACAGAAATTTAGTCTCTTGATTCAGCAAGTTATGAACGTTGTATTCAGGCTTCCCCAGATATAAAGTTCTCAATTATAAGTGATTATGAATGTTATATATAGAATAATTGTAGTTTTGTGCCCATCCCATATGGGTGTGTGTATGTATGTATGTGTGTGTATGTATTTCTTTCATACTGAGGACTGTACTGTATTTTTTTTTTTTTTTTGAGGGCAGTGTCTCTTGCCCTCATATGTGGGACCCAAACCGGAGCCGCTGGCTTCCCAAGCCACTGCTTAACCACCGCGCCGCTCGGCCGGCCCCTGTACTGTATTTTTGAGAGTTGGCAACATTTAAATTTTTATCACTTACCTGGATATGGTTTTATTATTTCATAAATTTAGTAAAGAGGGTCACATTGCTTGGGTCAAATTGATAGTCCATTTAGCTCTAACCAGAACAGCCTTATTGATAGGAAAGCAAGTGCATATATGATAAATGGGATGTGATGAAAGTTATTGAAATTCAACATGAGAAAGTAAATAGTGGCTCCAGAAGTGAAAAACATTCACCATTTCCATTTAACTCTCATTTCTAAAAAAGTAAAAAATATAGTTCTTGTTCAGAGTGATAACATGTAAATAAATGGCAGAAAATTGCTCCTTTGTTATTCAGCATTCAAGCTCCTTTTCACAAGTTTGGTTTATTTATGACAGTAGGCCCCAAAGGAAGATCTGGAAAGTTTAAGAAAATAATTTGTGTAATAGTTTTTCTAAAAGCAAGCTAACAACAACAAAAAAATCTATTTCAGGAATCATAATAAAAATTTCATTTAGATTAATAATGGTGGAATTATGGATGGTGAATTTCAGGTATTTTTTTTTTCTTTCTTTTTTTTCATTGTCTCAGTCTTCTCTTAAGAAAATCACATGGGACTAGAAATGGCTGGGGAGAACATAGCCTTTCAAATTTGGCTGCCTGGTTTAAACCAGTTCCCAAACAGCATTTGGAACTTTTAGCCCAAGACTGAAGGGGCATGTGGTCTGCTGTAAAACCAGCTCTGGCTTGTTGATGTGTAAAAGAAACTTGACCCTAGCGTGGATATTTTCAGTGAGAAATGGTAAGTAAACAGTGAAACATGATAGGGCAAAGATAAACCCTTGGCAGAAGGTGTAGATTCCAAAAAAGGAAAATCAAGATTAAAGGTAAAAGAGGGGCAAGGTAAAAAGAGGTAAAACAGAGAGAGAGAGAGAGAGAGAGAGAGAGAGAGAGAGAGAGAGAGAAAGAGACCGACTGAGACCCCAAAGAAGAAAAGGTGAAGATTCCCAGCACAGTGAAATGCATTTCACTGGGAAGACTAAGGGGCTAGAGTTCAGAAACCATCTGTGTCTCATCCATGCCATTTATACAGTTTCCCCCATTACCTTGGGCTGGGAGATATGAAAACATAGTTCATGTCTGAAAGTAATTTGAAGAGCACCCAGGGCTGAGGTCTTCATTTTGTGAAAGCCCCACGGCCAAGTTTAATGGGGTGGCAGCAACCTAGGGGGGCTCTTACTGTTTTTTTTGGCAGCTGCAGGCCCTCTGCTGACTCTGCCCATGGAAGGTGACAGCACAGTGGTACAGGAACTGTCCCATTGCACAGGGTGACAGAGTGAAGAGGGGGCTTTACTAGAAATTACAATGGGACAGTTGACATAATCAGGGACTGTTTGAAGCAAACCAGGATATATATATTCATCTGGCTGCAGTTATTTGCCCTGGTCTGTCCCCTTTAAACCCCCAAAATAGCAATTGCAAATGTTGGTTGTTTCCAGATGGTCTATGGCTTTCCTTGAAGATGTTCTTTAGCAATTTTATAAAGGCAGCAAAAATGTCTTTTGAGAAGAACAAAACTCATTTTATGGATTTCGTATCTCTAATTTATAAAACAGGAAAAGTGTAGGAACCCATCTATACATTTTTGACAGTTTTCTATGGTGGGAACAAGGTGTGCACCACTCACTAATAATGGATAATGTTCATTGAGGGCTCACTGTGTTAAGGCTCACTTTCTGTGACAAGGACTATTGTTATTTGATAGAGAAGGAATTAGGCTGGGATTGGAGTGGGTGTGGATTCAGGCCCAGGGCTCCCAGTCATGTCCCCTGCATAGCCGAGTGCAGACTCAGGTGGCCCGATTCCAGCCAGCTACAGCCCACCCTGTGGGAGGGACACCTGGCCATTCGTAATGCCTGGTCAGTACCAACTATAGATAGGCCACACTTAGGAATATATACATCTCCTCTTTTTTCTACACCTCCCTCAGACCCCATCACTTTAGGGGAGCTCCATCAACTGATCCATTCTCTCTGTTGTACTTTTCCAAATGCCCTGGATTTTGGTATCATCACGCCCCAATTTCTATTTGTTTTGTATGATTATTTGATTTTCTGTTCTCCTACTAGATCATAAGCTTTCTGAGGGCAGGGACTCCGTGTGTGTCTGACTTTTTATGCCCCTTGGCCTGGCACCAATAGAGTGTAACAAACATTGGCTGACCTGATGTGTCGGAGCTGATGTAGCTGCAGGTTGCACTGAGTCCAACAGCAGATGCTCCAGGTACAGGCACACTTGCTGCTGAACTCGACTCACTGTAATTTCAGTTCTTTAGCTCTTTCTGTTTCTGATTGTTAATATACATGTAGAAACAAATGCAGACAATTTAAGAGATACAGACCTGTCCTTGAAATGAATTCATTTTGTTAATACCTTTGGCAGATACACATTTTGTGTTCCTCACTGGCTCTGAGTACTTGCTGGTGGCCATGGTGATGTTTTGTCAACTTAGCACTTGGGCCGAGGGCTACCTGGGAGACTCTTCTATTATTTAGAAGCCTTTCCTGTAGGTTGGTTTTTGCTTGTTTGTCTCTCCCGCGTCAGCAGTGTGAGTTCAAAGCTGCCTCCTCTCCAGGGTTTGCTGTTAGACACCCGCTGCCTTTGAGTGAAAGGGGCTGTGAAATGGGAGGGCACTTAGCTGCAGCGGAGATAGATGAGAGGCACATCCTAGTGACATGAAAGGGAAGGGGATGGATTTAGTAATGTAAGTTAGAATGTGTACAGGCACAAGTGAAATGAAATAGCTCTCTTCCTAAGTAAGAAAAAAGTTTTCACTGAAAAGAATTCCCCAAACAGTGACTGGGCAATGTATTTCACTGCTTGTAAACTTCCTGCAGGAAGACCAGCTAGACAGAATGACAAGCCTTCCCTCAGTCGGTGGGTGGTTGTGTGCGCGTGTCCATTCGTAGGTGGGGGCGCAGGTATCCTGGCAGTGAGAAACGCGCCCGTGTTATGCAATCACGGAGCCGCCAGAACAGGCCCTCCTTCCTTCCCAGTCTCTGGGTCCTGAAATATTACCATTCCCGCAGGCTTTCTGTGAAGTGGTTGCCCCTGCAGTGCCTCCCCTGAGCCTCCCATCAGAATTAATCACTCCTTGTGCTGTGCTCTCCTGGAGCATTTACATATATTTCATTTGACCTTGGACTTCTGCAGCTCACAGGCACTTGCAGATTATAAACTCACTGAAGGGCTGGTGCTGATCCCTTTGACCCCTTCACAGTACCTTGCACAGCATAGACAGTGTAGTCTTGTTAAAATAAACAAGCATGGGGGAGGGGCAGAGTAAGGGGAGCATTTCCAGAGTGCTGTGATGACTGAGATTGAAGTAAAGTTAAGAAAACTGAGCCTCCTCTGTAGGGTGATAAGAAGCCATCGGAAGGCTGTAAGGAGAGCCTAACTTGGTAGGTAGGTCAAGCATGGAAGGGGCTGCCATGTCATTTCCTCCCCGGGCCGTTGCTGTGTCTATGGCACTGGCTTATCCAACTTTCCGGGTTGCAGGGCTGGTGGAAGGGGCCTGCCCCGCCTTCATCCTAGTGCAGCTGGCCTGTTAGATGTATTGACAGCTCCCTTTTAAAGTGACATTTTTATTATCGCATTAACCTGTCACATTAAAACAAACAAACCTTAACTTTCCTAGAGAGTAAGTGAACTCCTTAAGACTGAAAGATTTAATTTTAGTTGGGAGGGAAAAAAAAGTACCCAGACTATTCCATTACAGTCATTTAAGGTCAGCCATCTAAGTCTGTCAGCAACAAAAGGCTTATTGAACAATGAATAGTTTTAATCCGACGCACTCTAATAGATCATCCTCAAGAAAGAAGTTTTAAACCACCCCCAAAGGAATCATTGCACTCTATTGGTTTGTCGGAAAAGTCATGACGCATTTTTGCAACGAAAAACAGAAAAAATACGTCATGCTTTTTCCAACAACCCAATAGAATGTCAACACGTAAGCTGTGGAGTAAAATCATGACTGGCAGAATCATATTTACATATCTCTGTGTTAACAGGATTACAGATACTCTTAGAAGACGTATAAATTTGAACAAAAGTAGTGCACACTTTGACTAGATGCTGGTTATTTAACAGGTGTTAAAAGTGACTGACAGTACAAAGGAAAGAAAAGCATGGCGCCTTTTAGAGATGTTGATGAGTCCTGACTCAGAGAGGTTTCCTCTTGTCGACACTTTAAGAGTCCTGGAGCACTGTGGAGCTTCTGAACATTCACCCACACTTCTTAGATCCAATTGGGTTTATGAGTACAAGAGATGATGGCCATAAATGCAAGAAGGAAAAAGAAAAAATCCTTTCAAAGTGACCTACTCACCAGTGTGAGTAATTTTTTTCTGTTGAACAAGCAGGGTGCAAGCTGGGTTTCTCTCTTGTTACTAATTCTTTTTATAGGAGGAACAGCATAGAGTTTGTTACTTGCAATTAAATTTCTATTGCATGAGGAACTAAACTCTTTGGTAAGGAACATGGTTGTATATACTAGCAGTTCACTTTTTTTTGTTTTAATATAGGACTAGGTCACTATGCTGCATTTTTAATCTCTCACTGATAAGGGCTCCTACCTCAGTTTCTCATCACACTTAAAATATTTTCTTAATATCGTCAAACATCCTGTCCGTTATTAAATTTTCTCATGCATGTCATGATTTTTAATGGTTTGTTTTAGTGGAAGCCAAATAAGATCCATAATGTTGCAATTGATAATGTCCCTTAAACCTCTTTTTTTTTTTTGAGGGCAGTGGCACTGGCCCTCATATATGGGACCTGAACTGGGGCCGCTGGCATCCCAAGCCAGCTCTTAACCACCGCACTACTCAGCCAGCCCTAAACCTCTTTTAATATCTAATTTCTCTATCCATCTCTCTCCCCCACCCTCACTCTAATGTTTTTGTTGAGAAAAATCAAGTGATTTGTCCTGTAGAATTTTCCATAGTCTGAATTTTGTTGATTATATCTATGCGTTACACTGCTTTAATAATTATTATTGTTTATGGAAACACAATACACATACAATATAGCTATTTTCCTAGACAGAGTGAGAAAAATCTCTTTTTACTCAGAATAACCTCAAACGTGAAATGGCCACAGCCATATTGGCCAGAGAAAGCCATCAGGCGATGTTCAGCCTGTTCCCTGGCCACTTTTTGCTGTCTCTGTGTGAGTAAGTTATAAAGGCATCAGACAGGTCGGGGAGATGTCACTCAGAACGCACATCTATGAGAAACACTCAGATTTGCTTCAGGAATGATCACAAACTAACTCTGTAACCTTAGCTAACTTACCCCAACTGCCAGCTGAATGGGCAAAGCACTGGGTGCAGTTGGCAGGGAGGACTCTTGCGCAAGATTCATATGGTTTCAAAGGGCTATTCTCTGTGCTTGGGAACTTCATGGAAGCGTTGTGCAAACAGCTTTGATGATTTCATTAAAATTAAATATGAGAAAATGAAAAATGGCATGCACCATCACCACAAAAAAAAACACTACAGGAAACTTTATAAAAGCCTGCTCAAAATGCTCATGAGTAGCTCTTTCAGTATCTAAGGAAAAGACTGATTACGTAAGGACTGAAATGTATTATGTAAAGTGAATTGACAGAGTCCTAAATTTATGATTGTAGACTCTGAAACCCAGCATACCTTTGGGAAATAGAATTTCAAGAAGAAAAGTAGTGTTCAATGGTGATATAGAAAATTTTACCATCAAAGCGGCCTCATATCCCATTTCTGCTCATAATATACAGGACGGCTCTGCCACATAATAAACCTTAGAGTTCATTTAGACATTCCCTTTTCTTACATTGCATACCTTTTATAGATCATTGACCAGGTCTGTTTTTATTGCCATAACATTAAAAAATAAATTCTTAAGGTAAAAACTAAACCCTATATTAACTTGGAAAGAGACCAACACTTTTTGATATAGGGCCTATAAGTTTGTATTTCTTTAATAAACAAAATTATGTAGGGGATGGATATGCCTGTGGCCAGGGAAATATCGCTTTATAAAGTGTGTGCTATGCACCAAAGATATAAATGGTGATTTATTTGCTTTGCTTGTGCACTGGTATGACAGATTCACTTGAAGACTGAATCTAGTTAGAGCCCTTTACATGGCTCCCTTAATGACAATAAAACCATCATCAAAATGCTGTGTGCTCGAAATTCTCTATTATTAGGAGGGAAGGAATCTTTATTAGCTCAGACTTCCTTAAGACCAAGAATTTTCGCTGGCAAGTTTGAGATTTTAACGTCTGGATAAGGCTTTTGTCTACAGCCAGTAAGTAAAATAAGATTGAAATTTATTCTCCATTCTTCCCTCTTTTTAGCATATGCTCCTTACTTTGGTTTTAGGCAGAAAGAAGTAAGGAAAAAAGTAGAGGGTTTGGTTCTTATAAAGCTTGTATTCACATCTTGTTTCTGTTCCTATAATAGAGTTTTTACCAGCACAAGTGACAGAAATGTTAATGTAAATTTGATTAGAAAAAGAAATGCATTGGGGTCACGACTTCAAAGAACAGAGGTAGTGCTACCTTCAGGCACATTTCCATTGATGTCCAAAGGATGCCCGCTTGTCCCTTTGCTCCCTCGGTCCTTTGGCTAGGCTTTCCTTTTCGTTGGTCACCAGCCAGCTCTATCCAATAAGAGTCACCATCTAAGTTGAAAGATGTCTGTATTCTTCTGCCCACTTCATTATTCCTTGGTCTTTGTCTTTTATTACTTCTCTTTATGTCTTTAAAGCATCCCTCCTTTTTTCCAAGGTTCTCTTTTCCCCTCCACCTTAGATGGCCTCCATTAAATTGCTTCCCTCTTTAAAATCATAATATTTCTACTAATGTTCAGGAACACCATTCTAAAACTAAAAACCAGGGATAACCAGTTAGCTCAGTTGTTTAGAGCATGGTGCTGCTAACACCCAGGTTTCCGGTTCGATCCTTGCATGGGCCACTGTGAGCTGCACCCTCCTTAAAAGAGTCAACTATGCCCTTGTAGATGAAAGCAATGTGTAACCAGTGACCATAGCTGTTCCCCAATAAAAAAATTTTTTTTTAAATTAAAACAATATTAAAAACCTTTATGTCTCTCTATCCCATTCAAGTATTTATTGTTTGAGCTCTTAGTTTCCTTACTCAATGTGAAAATCCCTACTGTGGACCTTAGTAATTGTTAATCCCCTTCCCTTCCTTTCTCTGCCAGTCTCTGAAGAATTGTCTGTGCTTATTACTTCCATTTCCTCACTTTTTATTTAGCACCTTTAGTTCTGCTCTACTCACCTTCCTTATCATCTTTATAATCCTTGTGATAGGCTGAAAAAAATGACCTTCACACCTGTGCTCCAATATCTGTCAAACCCCTGGAAACGGTGAATGCCGACTTATTTGGGAAAAGGGTTTTTGTAGATCTGATTAAATTAAAGACGTTGAGATGAGATGATCCTGAATTATCTAGATGGGCCCTGCATGCCATCACAAGTATCTTTATAAGAAAGAGGCAGAGGGCAATTTGGCACTGTAGGCATACACACCACAAGCCAAGAAATGCCCACATCCCTAGATTCTGGAAGAGATAAGGGACAGAGTCTTGCCTACAGACTCTGGAGGTAGCATGGCCCTGGCCCTGCTGACACCTTCATTTTGGACTCCAGCCTCCAGAACGGTGAAAGAATAAATGTCTATTGTTTTAAGGGTCCAAGTTGGTGGTAATTTGTTATAATGGCCATAGGAAACTAAATACAGTTCTCTTTTAACATTCTTGGCAAAATTATTGACGGGAGATGAGTTAGTTTTCATAAAGTGAACCAGCACCCAGCACCAGATCAAGTAGTAGAACCTTTCTAGCTCTCCTGAAGGCCTCCTCAAGGCCCCTGTCAGCCATTGCCCCCCACCAAAGTATCCACTGTTTTGACTTTTAATATCATGTTTTGAGCCTAATATAAAAAGACTCTTTTGTGTCTGGATTCTTTCTCTTAACAACCTATTTGTGAGATTCATCCATGTTATTATGAGTGGTTGTTGATATTTTATTCCCACTGCTGTATATTATAGTTATGTATTGTCTGCAAATATTACAGTTTATTTATTTCTTCTACTGTTGATGGTTTACAAATATCGCTGTTATGAACATGCGTTACATGTCTTTCGGTGAAAATATATCTGTGTTTCTATTGGGTATATAACAAGGAAGGGATTTCCCGAGTCATAGATGGCTTCTCATTTTTTTCTGTACTCTCTAAGTTGACAACCTGGTTGACAACTACTGCATCAACTCACCTATCATTGTGACTCTTAACTCTGTCTGTCTGAGTCTGATTTCTGCTGAGATTTAAAATGCCACCTTTCCATTAGAGAGAGAGAGAGAGAGAGAGAGAGAGACAGACAGACACACACACACACACACACACACACACACACACACAAACAAATACAAATAATTCTTCCTCTCCTGTCACTTGTTGTGGTGGTAATTAAGATTGATGTCATCAATCTTAATCATGCAAATTTGAAACAGAATCATCTTTAATTATTTCTTTAATTATCTCGCATCCACCAAATTCATAAAGCCTCTTGATTTCCTGTTATGTTGTCTCTGTGTCAGTTTAGGGGTTCAGTCTCTCTTCAATGACTCTTAACTGGCCTCCCAACTTCCAGTCTGTTTGATCTGTCATCCATCCACAAAGTCTAGGTATAACTTTGCAAAATTTTGATCCTGCCACATCCCTTTTCAAAATTCGTGGATATGGGTGGGTCACCACTGATTATAGAATCAAGTCAGAATTCTTTATGTTGGCTTTCTATACTTTCAAATTTGATTTCAACATCATTTCTATTAGAAATTATTCCTCTGAGCCTTCATCAGCTGGTATTGACTTATATACTAGCATTGCCTTCAATAACATTTTTATGATAAATTGCTCAAAGAGCTTCCTATGAACATTTCTTATAGTGGCTTCATATAATAACCCTATATTGAGAGTTTACTATACCTAGCACACATGTAATCCTTATAACAGCTTTGTGTGGTAATTACTTGTGTTATTTATTATTCTCAATTTACAAAAGTCAGAGAATTTAAGGTATTTTCCGAGATAATCCATCCAGCAACTTAATAAGGATTCAAACATCAGAAGTCATAAAACAGTTTTTCTGTTTCCTGTATACGCAGCTACTGGTCGTGGGAAGAAGGTTTTCTTTCCCATTTTTTGCTTCTGTGATTCTGGCAGAGAGCCGTGGTTCCAGGTCCCACTGTCCTGGGATGGGCATCATCCATGGATACAGCTCTGTTGTCGGAGAGTGGGCCTTTCTCGGCGCAAAGTCCAGGTCCTTGGCAACTCGAGCAAAGAATTGAACGAGATACCAGAGTAAAGCAGTAGAATAAGTAATTTATTAGAAAAGATAATACATTTAGAAATAAAAGGGCCGGCCGAGTGGCGCATTGGTTAAGTGCTGGTTTTGGGATGCCAGCGGCCCCGGTTCGGATCCCACATGAGGGCCAGTGACACTGCCCTCTACAGCTAACAACAGCTCCACCTGGAGCTGGGTTGTGCGAGCCCCGGTGATGGTGTGGGCTGTAGCCCCTGCTGCAGTGGGCTGCCATAGGCTACAGTGAGTGGCCCGCAGCCAGCGTGAGCAGCTGGCAGCCAAGCGTGAGCTGCCAATAGCCGCGGTGAGCGACATCCAGAGGCCAGCGACCGATCTGCCTCATCCGGGAAGAGCGCAATGATGATACCAACAGTGAAGCAACATCCTCCGCAACTAAACTGAAGAACAAAAAGACAGCAACTTGTCTGTTCCCCTTCCCCGATTCCCCAACGCTGTTCCCCTCCGCCAATTCCTCAATAAAATCTTTAAAAAAAAAAAAAAAAAAAAAAGAAAAGTAGACCTGAGTACTAGAGAATGGCTCAAGGGGCCATTACCAAAGAGTGTGGAGGGGGCACATGCAAAGGTGAGGCTCAAAGGGAAGAAGCGGTCAAAAGGAGCAGGGAAAAAGCAGCAGTAGTAGCCGCCGCAACAGCAGTAGCAGCCACGTGCTTCCCAGGACTTGGGGTTTTTATCCTTTTTCTCCAGGATGGGCTGTTCTTTCTGGGCATAGGACCACTTGATTGGCACTTGTGATTGACAAGAGGTACTGTGTAGGTGTGAGTGACTGGTCTGATCAAGTTGGATATTTTGTGTCCATTTGCTCTTCCTGCGGGGGTAGGTATTACAATACAATGGGGAGTTTTGGGTGGAGAGGGGAAGTGCCCCAGGTGGTTGCACTCTGTGGGACGTGCAGGAATGCAGAGACCCAGTGCCTTCTAACTACCTGCCTAGTTTTTCCTTGAGAGACGTGATCCCCATAAAATCTCTATGGGAAGCTGAGGACAGGAGGTCTCTTCTTCTGTATCTGCTTCCTGCTGGGCAGGGGCGTAGAGCTGTCCCTGCCTATTGGGGTTCACGGAACTCTCACCCTAACTGGTCTCAGATGAGAGGAAGGGGTCTCAAGCTCCACCTGGAAGACTGCGTTGGCTTCTTTGCTTGTTGGGGTATCCCCTGCATCCTCAAGGCTCCTGAATGAGGACAAAAATATAAATCTGTTAGTTCTTATGAAACTTGTGGCTATTCAGTCCATCATTCAGGTGGCATCAGTTGTCTGGACACCGAATGGGTTTGACATTTAGCTTCCTGGCCTGGGGGATATTAGGAAGTCTCAGGCTTTCAACTAGTTATTGGAAGCAGGGGTAGGAGACTTATATTGTTTCAGATTCAGGAACTGATTTGCAAAGCAATTAAGAAGCTAGGGGGATCTTCAGTCCAAGATTCACAAACTGGTTAGAAGAGCAATCAAAGCCCAAGAGCTAAGAAACTGACGAACTAGGGAGGAGACTTAACATTTTTATAGAAAAGGAAACATTAAAGTTTTTCAGTGATGGACGTTGGTGCTGCTCAATTGGCCGGTAACAGCTCCTTCCCTTTCACATTCTCTAAAGCTGCAGCATGGTGGCTTGAACTTGTGAAGCTACTGTCTGGGCTAAGGGACTTGAGTTCTTATAACACCAGTATTGTGTGGTCTGCTACCTCCTTCTCTTCTTATTTCAGTCCTCCCCCTTCTCCCTCCTCTCTCTTTCCCTTTTATTTCTTTCTCTCCTCCAGGCTTCTTCCTTTCTTCTACCTCTGCCCCACACCTACTGTTGGAGGTGCAGTGGCTCTTTTTCACTTCTGACCTCCGGAGGTGAAAATATGGCCCTCTGATCACCTAACTCCCAGGCTTCACTTTTCAGGTTAAAAAAAATAAAGAAACACCTCAGTGTAATAATCAACCAAGCATCAAACAAACAGATTAGAGCTGCAGTGGTGGGGACATAATGTATACAGTTGCTTTAGCAATACAAGAATAATTCATGTTTTGAATCACTATGCATACATTTATTAGAGTTTAGTGATGAGGAAATTACGGACCAAAATAGAATGTTGACACAAATATGTGTCATTATACATGGCAGGGTTAACCAAATAACACAAGAAAACAAAGTGATGTTGGTGAAGCTAAATGGGTAGTAATTTATAGCAGGAATTGCCGAACTATGACCAATTCAAGACAACAATGATGGCAGATTTTTCTTCTATCCTTTCTGAAAATTTCAACAATTCTAGCTGTACAATAGGAGTTTTGCAACTTCCCAGCGTTGTAGACCTTCCAGACTTCAGGAAACGACTCGTTAATTTTTTCTTTTAACTTTCATAACATATAGCAGATAATAGAAAATATTTCATATAGTAGATATACAGGATGTTTGTTGAATTACACTGAGTCTTCGTGAGGATTAATCCATCCTGACTGGATGGGGTAGTTCTATTGGTAACTTGGGAAATTTCTGTGGAATTTTGGAGCACCTTGTATACTAACAAGTCAGATCACTACTAGGCTGTTGTTTTGTCATCAGTGACCTGATACGTAGGAAAACAACAGAGTAGGTTAAAAAGTAACTAAAATAAATGTTATTCCTTCTGCTGTGCTTTTCACAAGCAGTAGCTGCTCATGTGCGATATTTCACTAACAGATATGGTATTGTGAATGAAAAATGAAACGATAAAAAGAAACACAGTCCATGAACCATGACCCTGAATGTAAGTAGATACAACAGTTTTATATTATCGCTTTAAAAATTTATTATGCTTTAATAATCCCTTGGTAAACCTAATTTTATAGGTTTTACTTAATAACAACTCAATTGGAACAGGAAAGAAACTACACGGTAGGTAACAATATAAGAGAGTTTTGTGTCTTTGTACTTTTCAATGATTGACTTAGTCTTTTTTTTTTTTTTGCAGTCTTTTTTCATTTTTATTTTTGTATTAGTGTCAGGTATACAAAGCAACAGAATAGTTAGACATTTACATCCCTCACAAAGTAATAACCCCCTCCTCCAAGTCTACTACTCCTCTGACGGCTTGTATAACTATTACAATACCATTGGCTGTCTTCCTTATGTTATACTCCACCTCCCGTGGAAAAAAATATATATATAATTATAGTTGACATACAATATTATTCTACTTCAGCTTCAGTTGTACAGCACATTGGTCAGGCATTTACACAGTTTATGAAGTGATCCCCTTGATAAGTCATAATTGACTTATTCTTAAATTTTTAAATGTGGCCGTTTTACATTGTTACCACAAATACTCCATCAGACAATTAATTAATGCATTTCCTCATGAAATACATTGCAAGAGTATGTACTTTGGTCCCCAAATCTGTTTTCACACTTCATTTGTGTTCTGATCTTTAGAACCTGTGTATCCTATACGGGGAGGGTGTGGCTCAGTAAAGAATTCAGAATGTGGACTCTGCAACCAGTTTGCCTAAGTTTGAATCCTGGTGCCATCTCTTTCAGGCAGATTTTGGGCAGATTACTTATACTTTCTCTGCCTCAGGGTCCTGAGATAATATTACCCACCACAAAGGGGTATTATAAAGATTAAGTTAGTTAATATTTGAAAAGCATATATTGACTAACAAATAGCATTACCTGAATACATGTTTGTGAAGTAAAGTAGATGAATTGTACCTCATTTAAGAGGTTCAAGAATTGTGGAGTATCAAGTATTTGTTCAATTTGTTATAATCATATCATCATTTGCATTTTTAGCATGTCATAGGATCATTTCACAAGGAAGATAATTTTTGCCTTTTTATTTTACTACTTTTGAGAAGATACCCATTAGAGTCAGAAGGTAGCCATAGGAAGGTATTTTCTTTAGTTTGATAATGAAATATTGTTTAAACAATGCTGTGTTACTGGAAGTCCTAGCCAGTATAAAGTAAAACAAAACATAACTATTAATAACAACAACACATAAAAGACATACAGATTGGACAGGAAAAAATAAAACCATTTTTAGTTGCAAATGACATGGTTATCCTTGTAGAAAATCCCAAAGCATGTACAAATTAAATAAATAAAGCCCTTGGAACTAATAAATGAGTTTAGTTAAGTCTCAGGATACAAAGTCAATATACAAAAATCAATGAACAATTGAACAATTTAGAAATGAACAATTGGGATATGAAATTTAAAAACTAGGAACATACATATAATATAGCACCCCCTCTCCCCCTACAAAAAAAAAAAAGAAAGAAACACTTAGGCACAATTTTAATGCAGTATGTTCAGGAACTGTACCTTAAATTTTTTAAAATATTGATGAAAGAAAGGACACATAAATAAATGAGAGATATGTCATATTCCTGGATTGAAAGACTCAATATTTTTGTGATGTCAGTTCTCCCCAAAATGATCAACACAATTCCAGTCAAAATCCCAGGAAGGTTTTTTTTTCTTCTTTTTTTGTAGCTATCAACTGATAGCTCTCAGCCACTAACTGATTCTAAAATTTATACAGGAAAGCAAATAGACCAACTTAAAAATAGCTAAAACTATTTGAAAATAGAACAATAGAGTTGGAGGACTAACAGTGCTCGATTTCAGTACCTACCATATAGCTACAAATAGCTACAATCGTTAAAAGTGGACGCATAGATCAATGGAACAGAATAGAAAATCCAAAAAGAAACTTACACAAATGTAGCCAGTTAATGTCTGACAAATAAGCAGAGGTGATTCAATGACGAAATGAGAATCTTTACAACAAATAGAAACCTTGACCCATATCTCACACTGTTCACAAAAAATTAACTCAAAATGAATCATCGACCTGAATGTAAAATGTTAAAGTTATAAAACTTGTAGAAGAAAGCATAGGAGAAAACTTTTGTGACGTTGGGTTAGACAGTGATGTTTTTATATACCAAACCTAAAACAAAATCCATAAAGAAAAAAAAAAGATAAATTGGACTTAAAGTTAGAAACTTCTGTCTTTTCAAGAAACTTTGAACAGGATGAAAACACAAATCACAAACTGGGAGAAAGTATTTGCAGATCACATAGCTGAGAACAGAAAAAAATACCCAGAAACTGTTATACAAGGAACACACGAACCTCCACAATAAGAAAACAAACAATAATTCTTAAAAAATGGACACAAGCTTTTAACATTTCACCAAAGAAGATGGAAGAGTGAATTTTATTCTATGGAAGTTAAAAAATAAATTTAGAAAAGGATACAAATAAATTAGAACAAATCAGTCATCTGAATCTGAAGTAGAGAAAAGTCAATCCTTTTCTGAGTTATAAAGTATTGTGGTATTTTAAAATTATGTAAGTAAGCACTTTAATGTCTATATAGCACTCAAAAAATGGATTTGTTCTGCTTAGATGTTCAGATCTAAACAGCATTCAAAAATGGATCTTCGGGGGTATAACTCGGGTAGAGCATTTGACTGCAAAAATGGATCTGTCCCTGCTTACTGTTCAGATGTAATGACTGTATCTTATTTTGCTTGTATTAATTATTTTAAATGTCTAGTTTCTCTCTTAATTAATCTAAAAGCCTTCTGCAGTGTTTTTATTTTATTTTAACATCAAATTCCACGAGTCAGTTCTCTGCAAATAGCCACTCCATTCTCTCCCTTGTCACTACTTTAACTTAGCTAATATTTTTCTTTGCATGCCTCTAGTTGATTTTTCATCAGCCACTTTTTTATTTGGTTTCTTTCAGCCCCATTTTACGCTGTCTCTTGATTTTACAGTGCTGTGACTGACTTTGAGTGGCTGGTATCAGTGGGAGGAGGAAGCAGTGTGGGTGCAGGTGGCAGATGGGCTTTGGGAGGGATGCAATGACTCATTTTTTTTTATGTGTTGATTTTTGATGTAGAAATGTTGAGGACCCAAAAGAAAACTTCATTTGTATTAAAGAGCCCGTCAGTCATCTTTAGCCTTGAAAACAATCTTTTGAAACTCCTTTGACCTTTCTTTTTTATAACCTCCCTAAACCTTCTGTTTTTAGCCTCCATTTCATTTGACTTATTTATTCTTCACAGAATGTGAATTGTATTTTCACGTTCATTAGATAAGGCCGACTCTGCACCAAGCAGCTTCTCAAGAGTCTGTATTATTTTTATGTGCTGCCCTTTGGTTTTACATTCAGTCATGCTGGTTTTCAGCATTGCTCTTTTTGTATTTTGATGGGTTACTAAATTATGAAAGTAATTAATGTTCATAATAGATATTGTAAAAAAATGTAGATAGCATAAAGAAAAAAATAATTCATAATCCCATTACACAGCTATTATCACAGTTTAGATTTGGTGTATAACTTTCCAGACATTTTTTATTCATGTCCTTGTATACACATAGAAAATATATAGTAATATACTTATTATATTTTAATGTATATGCTATATACTATAATGTATATATTTTAATATTGTTAACAATACTTTTAACAATACGTATAGCTTGAATTTACCATCACTCCTAAATATTCTTCTATAATATAGTTTTCAATGGTTACATAATATATCATTATTTGGATCTATCATCTACCTAAACATTTTCCTATTGATGGCTACTTAGGTATTTTCCATTTTTATTGTAAAAAATGTATTTCAGTGGACATACTTACAAGTCAGTCTGTCACATTTATAGGAATTTCCTCAGGATAAATTCTTAGGAATGGAGTTACTGGGTCAAAAAGTGTATACAATCTTAGCTATAAGCCTCCTAGAAAGTTTATACTTCCCCTTGTCATGTAAGTGTCATTTCTCTGCATCTTCATTGGGCATTTTGAAATATCTTTGGCCATTTCTTTAAAAAAGTGGCACTTTATAGTTTGCTTAATGTGCATTTATTAGTACTGAGATATAGAATATTTTTTCCTATGTTTATTTACCATTTTAGTTATACTTTTGTAAATTTGCCTGCCTATGTCCATAGCCTAATTTTCTATTGTATGTTTTTATGGTTGCCTGTTTGGCTGTTTGTTCTAAGTTGATCAATAAGAGATGAGTATAAAGATATTAACCTTTCACCTGTTACATATTGCACATATTTTTTTTTAAAGATTTTATTGAGGAATCGGGGGAGGGGAACAGACAAGTTGCTGTCTTTTTGTTCTTCAGTCTAGTTGCGGAGGACGTTGCTTCACTGGCCCATGTTGGTATTGTCATTGCGCTCTTCCCGGATGAGGCAAATCAGTCACCAGCCTCTGGATGGTCGCTCACAGCGGCTTTTGGCAGCTCACGCTGGCTGCCAGCCACTCACTGTAGCCTATGGCAGCCCACTGCAGCAGGGGCTGCAGCCTACACCGTTGCCAAGGTTTGCAGCTCAGCTCCAGGTGGAGCTGTTGTCAGCTGTAGAGGGCAGTGTCACTGGCCCTCATATGTGGGATCCGAACCGGGGCCGCTGGCATCCCCAAACCAGCTCTTAACCAATGTGCCACTCGGCTGGCCCGCACATATTTTTAACAAATTAGCATCATCTATTAAATTTGTTATGAAGTATATTAACATTTTCATTTTAATTGTGAGTGGGATATGTTTTATTATTATATTTTCTAATTGCTTATTCAGATTATAAAGGAAGCTCTTGGTTTTCATTACAAATTTGCATCTTGATACCTCATTAAATTATATTTTTACTTATAATAGTTATTCAGTTGATTCTGTTGGGGTTTTTTGCTTGACAGCCATAATATCCACAAGTAATGACAATTGTGTGTTTTATTTTATAGAATTATACCTCCTTAGTTTGTGAAATCTTACTGCATAAGTGAAGATTTTCAGGAAGCCAGCTAGCAGTGGGAATAGTTGACAGTCTCTTTTTATTCCTGATTTTCATGGGAATGCCTCTAAGACAAATTCGGCAATTATTATGAAATATATATAATTCTTCATGTCAAATAAGCACCCTTATATTTTTAACTTTCAAGTATTTTTAAAAGAAATGAATTCTGAATTTTAATCAAAGCTCTTGGGGCATCTGTGGATATGCTAATGATTTTTGTTTTTTCCCATTGAGCTGTCCTTGCATTCCCAAAATAAATTTTAAACCAGTAATCTGGCGTTCTTATATAACATTTGGTGCATTTTGCTCATTTTTTTTTTCATATTTTTGTTTCTGTATACGTGAGTTTGAGACTAATCTGAACTTCATTATTATGACATAATTGTCAGTTTTGGATATCAGGCTTATACTACCTTGTTGTTAGACATCTCTCTGGAAAATTTATATCTGTGGTTATATTCTCCTTGGTCATAATTTTCTATACCTTTCCTTTCTCTTTTTCTTGATTATACTTGCTAGGGACTTGCTAGATAGTAATTAATTATAAAATACAGCTCTGGATTAATTCACAATCTTATCTATTTGGTTTTTGAAATCTGATTTTACAGTTATTACTTATTGCTGCTTCCCATGGATCTGCTTCTACAACCGTAATTTGTTTTCATGTTGAAATTTAAGAGAGGATTAGCCCCATTTGTCACCATTGCAGACTCTGTTTAGTTTCCAGTAATTATATGATCCTCTTTTGTTTAAAAAAATGCAGTTTGGCTGCTTTTTATAAAACCACTTCCGGGTAGAACTGCAAATTCAAAATTCAGTGGTAAGTGCAGAGGGAAAATCCCTGTTATTTCTTCATTTCCTTTTTGAATACTAAGTTATTGAAACCAAAATGTGCTTTCTGGGCATGATTTAGGTCTGACCTTCTGGGGGACTTTGTTTTCTGTTGCAGATATTGCCGTGGTGGAGATGAGTGATGCATTCCGGCAGCCATCCTTGTTTTACCACCTTGGAGTGAGAGAAAGTTTTAGCATGGCCAACAACATCATCCTCTATTGTGATACTAACTCAGACTCTCTGCAGTCACTGAAGGTACCTCAGTTGTTTACTAAACATTTACTTTGGGCACCCCTGTCATCCAAAAATTTTAAGTAGTTTATGTTCATGAAAGGATGTTTTTATCAGCCTGTTAATTATGCAGCGATTACTAGTTAAGTTGTGAAGTTTATCTAGACTTCAGTGGAGAAATTTTATGATGCATAGATAGGAAAAAATTTAGTATTGAGTCCTGAGCTCCCGTTAGAGTTATATCTGAGGAGGCTGTGTTACTGGGAAATCAGTACACACACCAGAGAAAGAAGAGATTGCATAAGGTCCAGTGAAGCCTCGTGCCTGTCACCATGGGAGGTTTCGTTGAACACACCTGTCTCCAACTAGAAATACTATGCTTTGTACTGAAAGTACTCCAGGTAGAAATACTCGGAGTGTCACCAGAAAATCTCCATCTTTTTTCATGGGGATACGATTTCAATTAAGATGGAAAAGGATGAATAAAAACTTACTGTATTTGTCTACAAAATTCAGCATGTCCCATGTCATTCTCTCTGTTATCGGAACTTAATGATATGAGGGCATTTCCTCCCCCCAGAAAGATTGCCTAGAATGCTTTTGCAAGGCAAGTGACTACATTGTGTGCTGCTTTGAAAAGAAAGCCTCCAACAGTTCAGTGAAATTCATACTGAGCTTGATATTATTCATTTCCTTTGACAAACTTCCAGCCAGCTTTATGTGCTTTGTTTCATCTCTATCTTCCAGTTCCCAGATCAAAGCCAGACTTGGGACGTGGAGCCCTAAAACCTGGAGCCATATTCCTAATGGCTTAGTAATTATTACTTGAAGATCTCTAACCCCAAATCCGTGCCAAAAAAAAAAAAGTACTTTGCTTTTATCTACGTATCTAAAGCTTGTATGGCTTTCTCTGAAAAATCTGAAGTTTCATTTAGCAAATACATTTATTACATGCCAGGCATTGTGCTGGGCATTGATAGGCTACCCCTTTCCAGAATATTCTGAAATAATCCTATGAGATCTGCCTGTACTCTGTCTAAATTGTTTTTACCTGGAGCAATTCTTCTAAGAACCCCTAACTTAATTTTATCCCAGATTTTACCCCTTTAATTAATGAATCATAAAGTTTTGTGATGATATATTCTGAAACATTTTGATTTGCTGCTGTTTACAATGTATATTAGCAGTTGATGAGGAAGGAGTGAGATTTTATTTATTCTTTTTATTCTATTATTTTATTTTTATTGTATTGTTTATTTTAAACAGGCAATGTTATGTTTGACATTTTTCATTCTGTTTTTGTTTTTGCCCTACTGATATCTGGCAATTTAATTTTATGGCCATTCTTTCCTAGGGAAGTTTTTGGGTTTTTTTAATAAATTAACGTTACATCTGAGAGAGAGAGAGAGAGAGATAAAGCTAATCTTATCAGAAATTTGTATGAGACAACTAAATTGATTTATTTATTGCTTTCTGCCAGACTTGGTATAGAAGTGTGATTGGTATTTGAATAAAATAGTCCTTTAAAAAAGGCTAGTCTTTTGAAAATATACTCATTTACTTTGTACGTAATAGTTGCTTGTTATTGGGCACTTACCATGTGCTAGGTACTAAGTGCTTTACCTGCATACATTTTCACATTTAATTCTTAAAACATCCCCATGAATTATATATTCTGTCATCATTTTATAGACTTGCAAACTGAAGCTCAAATTTTACCATATGCCCCAGGGGATATAGCTAGTAAAATCTGGGTCCAGGTGTGTCTGATTTCAAAGCCCATCCTCTTAAACCACTCAACTTTATTGCTAATACCTCTAGTTAGAAGGATAGCAGACATTCCTTCTAAGCATGTTTATTTTGAAAACCCCATCTAACTATTGCTCCTGAGTTGTTTCATGCAACATCCATCCTTTCTTTTCTCTTCCATCTCCCATTAACTTAAGCTTTTGCTATTTCTTATTCAGCTTGTTTCTAGCCCAAATAGGTGTCTGGTTGCAGAAGACAAAGGTTTTTAGGGTAGAAAGTACATTTTTCAGTCTAACAATTTCCTCTGAGCTCTAGAAATTTCTCTGATTTTCTGCTATGGAGAAAAGTCTTTGTGTGTGTGTGTGTGTGTGTGTGTGTGTGTGTGTTTAATTTTATTTATTTCTGTTGCAGTTAGTTATAGGTGTAATTGTTATCCCTGCTATCTACCAACAGAAAGAAAAACGGCTGAAAAATAAGGCAGAACAAGAGATACTTATAAATAATACATTATGCGTGCATTCGCCAAATAAAATAAAAATGAAGCACCTCCTAGTTTTTAACGGGCAAAGACTGAATGACAATGCTATTTTTTTCATCTATCTAGCTTCACTTAGATGGATTCTTTGGACATCTAGAAAATACAGCTGCACCAAATTTATTTTCATCTATTGCCCTTTGTTGAAGAGATCAGTTTCTCTTTGGCAGCAAATTTTCAGGAAGAAATCATAGGAAAAAAGTTTTAAGTTTAAGCCCCCGAGAAATAATTGACAGGAGCTGTAAAAGTACTTAAAATCTAGGTCTGAGTTTTCATATGGAAAGATATTTAGAATATATTCAAATCATGTACTTACAATAAGATTTGTATCTGTTTTAAGTCATAAGTACTATCTTATAGTAAGAATGAAATGCTTATGTAAGTAAAGAAGACTTACATGTTTGTAATCATAGTGATCATGTATCAAGCTCTTACTGTCCACAGGCAGTATATTAAGGTCTTTAGTATATTAACTCACTAACCTTTGATATTAGCCATATATGATAGTGTAGTGTGTTGAATAGTGTCCCCTCAAATTGATAGCCCAAGTCCTAATCCCCCATACCAGAGAATATGACCTTATTTGGAAAACGGGTCTTTGCAGATGTAATTAAATTAAAGATCCCAAGATGAGATCATTGTGGATTAGCGTGGACCCTTAATCCAATGACTGGTGTCCTTAGAAAAGAGAGGGAGATCTGAGCCACAGAACAGGTCATGTGAAGATGAAGGCAGATGTCGGAATTATGTAGCCACAAATCAAGAAGCATTAAGGGTTGCTGGCAGCCACCAGGAGTTGGGAGAGAGGTACAGGATAGATTCTTTCTCAGAGCCTTCAGAAGGAACCAACCCTTCCAACACCTTGATTTTGAACATCTGACCTCCAGAACTGTGAGAGAATAAATTTCTGCTGTTTTAAGCTGGAAAAAAAGAAAAAAAAGAATGAAATGCTTAATTCTTTTTTTCAGAAAGGCCATCAGTGTACTCTTAAGAAAGGGGAAGTTGAGAGATAGTATTCCTTTTTTTCCTTAGCATCGTAATAACACAGTTTTCACAACTTCCTTCTCATAAGAACTTCTTGTGTGCCTCTATGCTAATTAATGAGACTCTATGCTAATATTTTACATTTGCTTAAAAATAGGAAATTGCTGTAACAATTGTTTTCTGATTTATTTTATGCATAATAGAAATGATCAGAACTTCACAGGTTCTCTCAGTAAATGGGAGAAAAAGTCTGTTGACCAATGAGCTGTGGGGCAGATACACGAAATGAATTTGACATCAAAAGGGACTTAGGAAACATGAGTGGCTATTGTGTAGAGTGAAGAAGTTATTATAATAAACCATTTCTTCTATCATCAGAAATTCCTTTATAACAAGAGCTCTCCACTCTAATTCTTGTTTTGCTTCCTCTCTTTCTTCTCGGCTACTCCCCATTCACTGTAAACAATGCTGCTTATAGAAACAAAGTAAAATAAAACAAGGAAAGACCACTACACACCATCAGGTTTTCGACAGTTAAACTCTTGTAATACTAAAGGCAAGACTAAGGAGAATGGGAAAGTTACGCTTTGCTGGTGGGAGAATATATTGGTACTACCTTTTAAAGATCAAAATTTGGCGATATCTAATATCAGATGAGCATACCACCAAGACTTAGCAATTCTGTTCCTGGGTGTGTACTGTAAAAGGAGTCTCTGGCATGTCTAAGGAGATATAGAATCAAGAATATTTATGCTAAGGTGGTTTGTAATATTCCTTCCCGAAGGAATTGGTAAATATCTATCAACAGGAGAATGAATTAAATACCTTCTGGTATAGTCATTTAATGGAATATTATAGAACACTTAAAATAAGTTAACTACAGCTTTAGGTACCACTATCTGTATATCTCAAAAACTGTTGAGGCAGAAAACAAATTACAGAAGCATGTGTGCAGCATAATATTATTTGTATAAATTGTAATCATATGCAAGAATGCTTTTATACACATTTGTGTTATAAGAGGATAGAAGTGTGCATGGCAGTTATAAACAACAAATTAATTGGGAGGGAAAGACAAAGTCCTCAACTATATCGGTAATATTATATTTCTAAGTCTAGGTGGTACGGACATGGGTGTGTGATCATTTTTATACTTTTTTTATACTTGGAATAGTTCATAATTAACCTTTTTTTTAAAGACAAAAAAACCCAAAACGTTGCGATAGTCTGTTATTTTCTGTATCCATCAGGATAATGTACATATTTTGGGCATTTGAATCCCAAAATATTTTTAAATTTCTTTTCCCTAATGTTCTAGCTGTGCTGAGAAAGCCTCATATGCGTTTGAATCTTTCTTTCTGCACTAAAATAGGCTTTATTTTATCCATTGCAGAATCAGTGTTTCACCAGAGATTGATGTGCATATCAGTTTGTGCTGACACAGCTTATGTTGAAACGTAATGATTATGTGAGATTATTCCTTAGTCAGGAAATTTCGTTGTATTTTTCCCTTTAATCATTGCTTGAAAAGGTACTTTACAGATGGGATTTTCCTTACTAGACTGTTCTATACAGAAAGCTCTCTACATGCTTAATCCTTCACTATCTCACTGAATATGGTACATACATATACGATGGCTGAAACTCTTACTCTGTCTCATTGCATCTAGTATTTTCTAGATTGGAATCCGAATAGCTTGAAATCTTAGGCACACAAACCAAAATTTGTAACACTATCACTAAATTAGCTCTTTAAAAATCAGCGATTTTTAGCAGTATGGTGGTTTCTCAGAAACATTAAAAATAAAATTACCATATCATCCAGCAATTGCACTTCTGCATATATACCCAAAAGAGTTGAAAGCAGGATCTCAAAGAGGTATTTGTACACCAGTGTTCATAGCAGCATATTTCACAATAGCCAAAAGCAACCTGAATGGCCATCCGTGGTTGAATGGATAAACAAAATGTGGTATATAATATATACATACAATAGAATATTATTCAGCCTTAAAAAGGAAGGAAATTGTGACACATGCGACAACACGGATGCACCCTGAGAACTACCATTGTTCAAACAGTTCTATGGTACCTAGATTCATAATTTTATATCTGCGGGTACAGAGGGACCCAATTTCCTTTAGAGTTTACGTGTGTGAAATTGGATATTAAGTCTGTTTTTCTGGTACTCATTCATATCCACTTCAAACACATGGTTATAATTTTGAAAAGAGCAATGATGTCGATGTTGTAAATTTGGATGATGGTACCAGTTTCTAGTAAATTCGCCAGTATACTAGATATCAAGGTAATTTTTGTTATTAGTACCTTGGCTTTAAATTGAATTTTTACCCATATTTAATGAATCCACTCAGATTTCAGAGTGTTCTTAAATCCAGTAAACCTTTTTGTTTTTGCTTTTACACCATTGCTTCCTTTTCTTAAAGTTTTATCTCCCTTACCAAGGTAAATAACTAAGATGAGTTTAGTTTTTTTTTTGTTTGTTTTTTTTTATTTAGCTGAGCAATCCTGCCACCTGTTGGCAGCTCAATGGCAACTCAGCTCGGGCTGGCCTCGAACAGCTATTGCTCAGAGCTCAGCTCGCACTCTTGAGCGAGCTCTTAACCAACTGAGCCACTCGGCCGGCCCTGAGTTTAGTTTTAAATTGAATTGTGTATAAAATTAAAATTTGTATTTTCCCACAAGTATTTTTTTATTAAAATATAGCTAACATACAATATTATATTAGCTTCAGCTATGCACCATAGTTATTCAACATTTATATACCTAAAGAAGTAATCACCATGACAAGCCCTGCAACCATCTGACACTGTACCACACTATCACAATATTATTGACTATATTCCCTATGCTGTACATTACATCCCCAAGACTTACATGTTTTATACCTGGACATTTGAACCTCTTATCCCGGTTCACCTTTTCTCCCCTTTTTAATTTTTCAAGTACAGCTGACATTCAGTATTATTTTATATAAATTTTAGGTGTACTATAGTGGTTAGACATTTATATAATTTAAGAAATAATCTCTCTGACAAAGGTTTTTAGTTCTTTCAGTTTAACAATTTTACTGCATTCTTTAAAATGACATCTAATTTATAATTTCGTGGAAAGATTTTTCTTTCTGTTGCGAGGAGAAACAGCCTGGTTCTTTCATTTTTCTTAAAAAAAAAAAAAGCATCTTTTGTCTGAACTCTAATTATTCCATATCAAACTGGGGGAAGAAAGAGGTAATTTGGGGGAGGCGCTGATAAGCCACACATGTGAGCATCGCTTTATCAAGATTTTCTCTCACCATCTTGAACTGACACATTAGATGTATGGTTTGGTTAAAGGAGTTGATTTCCTAGTTGTAGAATCAACCGCTGAGGTTTTGGAAAGGGCTTGAGACTGGAAAATCCAGTTTTCAATTAGCAATACTACATCTTCTAAGAAATGATCAGTATACTGGCTAAAAGCATGCCCTTGCTTTCCTTTCTAATTCCTCCTTTACCCACCACCGTCACCCCCAGCCCATTGTTTCTAGCATCTTACTACCATTTTGTCAAAGGGAGAGGGAAATTGGTGAGACACTGTGAGTGGAAGATGTCTTCCTATCACCAGGTTGGCACCTGGTGTTTTCTTTATTTGTAGCCTTTCATCACACAGGCCTGTGAGTTTGAATACCTTAAAGGGCAGGAAAGAATATCTCTGCAGACAGAAGATATGAGGCTGAAATCCTCCTGATCCCACCCAACTAGGGCAAGATTTGCTAACTTCTGTTCCCTTTTGTTAATATTAAATAAATAATTCTCTCTGTGGCACTTGATCCTTGTGGCACTCCAACCCATCATCCTATTTGATTCCTTTTGGAGAATGCATCCTTGCAATTATTGCTAAAATTTATGTGTAAAATGTAATTCACTGTACAGCAATGCATTGTATCTGTAACTTTTCAGCAACACAGTTTTTTTGCACTTGGATCATGTAGCCCAATTAGGTGTTGCTGAAAGAAACAGCTGGTGTCAAAGAGGAAGTTAATTATCTAACAGCAACACATTGTAAGGAGAAGTTCTTGTAAAGGAGCTGTTTCAAATGCTGTGTATAGAAAATGTCCTTCATCAGCTTCCCAGATCAGTTGAAAGATGTATCTACTTACAATAGAATTCTCCCACCAAGATAGAAATACATTTATTTAAACATGAAACAAAATTGAGAAGCGAGTCTAGAATTTCCTTTAGGATTACTTTCCAGCTTTGGTGTAATGTCACCAAATTTGGTACAGGTTGTTTTGACAGTTGTTTATATAAAGAGAAGTGTGTGTTCTTACCTCTGATCATAAGACAACATGGGTACAAATTGTCTGTCGATCTGGAAATATAGGAATCGAGTTGGGGTTGTTTGCTTTGGTAATCTTAATACTTACCTTGTATGTGACTTTAAAATGCTTAAAGTACTTACATAAACTTGTTTGATTTGGCTTTTAGAAACAACCCCATGAGAGAGACAAGTTAGATACTTACTATATAGATTGGACAGATAGAAGATGTTTTCTTTGCAGATGAGAGATAAACCCAGAGAGATCAAATGACTTTGGGGCACACGCAACTAATAACTGTCAGAGCAGGGAAGCCCCATATTCTTTAATTTGTCATTAGGTATATTTCCCTCTAAGCCTGTCCATAAATTCCATATGTTCTGTAAAAATAGGATGTTCTTAGGTTTTGTCAGATTATTGAGTTGAGATTTTAAGCTTGAGCTTTTATGTAAGCACATGTGTACTTAGTTTCTGACCTTTAAAGATGGGCCAGTTTTGTGACACCTGTGTGGAGGTGTTCTTCCCGAGCCTGCTCAGCTTCATTTTAGCAGCATGTGGAAGGGTAAAGGTGATCCCCACCTTCTCAGTGAGGCTCAGGGTGTTCACAGTAGCCCACCTGGTATTTCCTTCTTTAGCTCTGAAGTATTGAAATTAGGTAAGAGGATGGGGCTGGAGAATACAAGAAATATCCCTCTTTTCTCCAACTTTGCCAAGTTCCACTGGTGCAGAAAGAGGAATCAGAAGAAAGGCCCAGCTGTTCTTCCCTGGCCAAGAACTCCCAGCTCCTTTCATTTTTTTCAGGAAACTGCAATTCGGGTTGCTCATTCTGCTTCTCCCACCCAGAGTGGATTTGACTTGGCAACCCCATACCAGCTGTTGCCACTTCCTTTCCATGGCTGTAATTGCCTAAACTTTAGGCACAAACGCTTTCTAATTTTGGGGATACTCCATTTATTTATCCTTAAAATGACCTCCTCAAAGTTGTATTGTCCCAAATAGCTATCAGAAGTTTTCTTTGTCTTCCCCTGGAATGAGACCTAGAGAGTCTCTTTTGTCTTGCTTCCTTATCTGGTTATCAAAGGGTACTGGAAAATTGAAAAAAAAATTTTTGTTTTGAATGTTGCTGGTACAGCCAGGGGTACACAGACCAGAAGCCCTCTGAAGACTTCAGACTATTATGAAGTTGTAGTGGGGTGATGCACCTCCAGAAACATTCACGGATAAGGAAATGAAGTTTATGTTTATTTTATCTTTTTATTTTTAGGCTCTTAGATGAGATATTTTCATGAAGTGGTGTGAAATATTGCAGTTGTGTCTCAAATTCATTCCCCTTCTTTCTTTTTTTCACCTTCAGTGTGTTTAGTACCAATTAAACAAATTCACTATTCTGCCTTCATAGTAGATACCCTTCGAGGTCTTGCTATCTATTTGTACTGAGTTAATATGCACAAATAGGACCTTTCTTCTTTAGAGTCATTGCCTCATTTAAAGTTACTTCATAAACTGTGAGTAAACTGTTTCCTTCAAGCAAACAATTTGTGTCTATTTAGCTTTTACAAAACACAAGCAGTAGTTAATAACAAGTCAGTAGATTCCTACAGGGATGATTTTAACAGTTTCATAATTTGTTATGATGCAGGCATTCCCTGAAATGAAAGCAAAGAAGACATGTAAGATGGTTGGTATTCCAATGAGAAATTTTCCAGGAAGACATAACATGGGCTAGACCCGTAGCAGCTGTGGTTATTATCTGTAGTGTCAAGCAGAGCCTTCACCTCACTCAGTCCTCATCACAACTCCCTTCACCACCACTTCCATTTCTGTGCCTGCTGCACCAAAAGAGAGATGATGGTAGCGTAGCTCTCTGCTGGGCATGGGGACATTTCTTCTTCCAGGGGTGCAAGGACAGTGCTGACTGATGGGCCTTTAGCCAAAAGCAAATGATATAGAGTGGGAAGAGATGAGTAACCACTCAATCCAACTCTTAGTGTGTTACATTCAAAGAGAGGCGAAATGGCAGGTGACTAGTCGGGAGCAGAGCCAGAACTTAACACATATCTACCCAAATCATAGTCCAGTTTTTTTTTTTAAAGATTTTATTGGGTATTTGGGGGAGGAGAACAGCCAAGTTGTTGTCCTTCAGTCTTAGTTGTGGAGGGCGCAGCTAGCTCAGCTCCAAGTCCAGTTGTCATCTGGCCGTCCATCGGCAGCTCCCGGCCGCTCAGCTCAAGGCGCTGTGTTCAATCTTAGTTGTGGGTAGGCGTAGCCCACCATCCCATGCAGGAGTTGAACCGGCAACCTTGTTGTTAGGAGCACGTGCTCTCACCAGCTGAGTCATCCTGTCACCTGTTGACAGCTCAGCAGCAGCTCATCTCGGATGCAGCATTACTGGCCCATATGGAAACTGAACCAGCAGCCCTGTTGCTCAGAGCTCGCGGTCTTAAACCGACTGAGCCACTCGCCCGGCCCTCCAATGTGTTATACATTCATTAATGTATTCACTTATTTATGCTTTTATTGAGTACATACTCCATGCCATTCGATTTGCTAGACAATCAGTAGGGTACAAATATGAAAAAAACATGGCTCTGGCATCCAGGCAGCTCATGATGTGGGATGGAAGAGTGACATGAAGAAACACTTGCAGTTAGTACATGTGGTGCTGCCATCGAGGTCTGTATGAGGGTTAGTGATGGCAAAAATAAGGACATAATCTACTTCCCCTGGGAAAATAGGTGTCACGGAAGACAGTGAAGGCCAGCTTCACAGAGAACAGGTTTCTTCTGTGCACAGAGGATGATGGAAGGGTGTCTCCGTGTTACTTCGAGGAAGGAGAGAAGGACCTTCCTATCAGAAGAGAACCGCGTCTGTAAGGGTTTAGCACTCTGGAGAAATGCCTCATAAATCACATTGGGAACACTCTCCAGACTGTCCCTGGCATTTCTGATTATCCAGCATTTTTCTGTTTATTTTATAATATTAAGTTTTTTCATAAATGATTGTGTGCATTTGTGTGTGTGTCTGTGTGTGTGTATACGCACGTGGTCGCTATTTGTGAAACACCTGTGGGAAAAGCCACTTTCAACCTTCCTCCCCAGTGTCACTCATCTGTCTTTTGATTTCCATTCCCCTGACACCACCATTGCCAACCCCTTATTTTGACGTCCCTAGATTTGTGTAATAGCTACCCGAATGCTTTTTCCCCTCTAAGACTGAATACCACTGTCTAATTCATATTTTTAAAACTTTAACAAAGTTTACCTTTGATTTGTTTGTCTTGGGTGATACATTCACCTGATACAAAAATTTTAAAGTGCAAAAGAATGTACAGTATAGTGAAAAGTCACTCTTGATCCTTGTCCCTTGGCCAGCTCCCCTCTGCATGGGCAACCTGTGTTATTAGTTTCTTGTATATCCTTCCAGAGAGGTTTTTTAACACATTTTTTGCGGGAAATGAGTAAACTCGTCATATAGCTTTTTATGCCCGCTTACAAAGCGTTAAATGTACAAATTTTCTCCCTTTTTAGGGAGACAAATAAAAATGAGTATGAAAAGCTCCTTACGTAAAAGGAAGAATAGACTAAAAACCATGTTGTAATTTGCTTTTTTTTCACTTTCTAGGGTATCTTGGAGATCTCCGTATCACTACAGAAAGAACCTCCTCATTCTTTGCTTCAGTTCTATTGTATCCCATTATCTGTTCCATAGTTTATTCCGCCAGTTTCTAGTTGAGAGACGTTTACGTGGTTACCAACCTTTGCTATTATAAACAGTGTTCCGTGTGCTGCAGCCCCTTATGGATATCACTCATCTTAAAAACACTTTGCCCAATGCCCACAGTGCAGAGTCTTTATTTTGGCATTCAAAACCTTCTTCAATGAGGCCCCAAATAATTTTCTAATCTTATTATCAGTACGTGCCAAAATGAGCTTTCTGCTTTGTCCCAGCGATTAAATTCAAGATCTTTTTCAAATACCTCTTTAATTCTCTCTTCGATACTTTCCCAAATGAGCTCTCTTCTTTAGCCCCCAAGGATAATATTTGTTGTTCTCTAAATGGGTCTTTGCTGTTCTTAGTTCTCGAGCTTGGATCCTGACGTCCCAGCTTTACCTTTGGAAGTTGTGTCTGTTCTCCTTGGCTCATCTTGAGTTCCACCCTCTCTGATGATCTTTCCAGATATCCTCAATCTCTACTAATGTCTTCTTTCTCTTAGAAACCCTCGCCCTTGCTGTAGTATGCTCTTTCAACTTAGAATGTGTGTGCATACATGCATGTGTGCCCAGGCTTATGATGTTTCCTTCTAAATGTGTACTTGTTCTTTTTTATTAGCAAGATTGTGAGGTATTAAAGGTATTTTAGTATTTTATATACGTCTTTATGGCTCTCAAAATTACCCAGCACAGTCCCTTTTGCTACAGATTTTTACTTACTCATCTGTTATCCTTAAACGGTCCAAAATCTTACATACTGCTCTAAGCCAAAGCCCTCGTTGGTCCCCTTTGGCCCCTGTGTTGATCCTGGGATGCAGAAGGATGGCCGATCAGCTGAGTTTTGCATTGCTCTTCTCTTACCTCACCTGGCTCCTCCTCTTAGCCAGATGGACCCACCTTGAGGCTCCACACATGCCTTACATTTCTTGTTTCCATGACAACATGTGTACCTTCTTTTCCAATAAGCTGTTCTGTTTGTTTTTTCTAAGTCATGATTGCCCAACCTCAGTGAATCCTTTATACTGTAAGCTTTTCTAGATTCTCCCCCATGTTTCTAGTCCCGTTAACATCAAGGAATAATAATAATGATAGCTGGCTTTATAAAGAGCCTTCTAGGCACCAGACACATTGTTTGTATGATCTCACTCACTCCTCACAACCTGGAAGATAGGGACATTGCCTGCAGCATATTTATCGCATTTAGCTTCTTATTGCACAATACATACGTTTTATTTATGACTATTGTTTGTGAGATGGCCTTCTTACCTATGTGTGCATTTGCCCATTCTGATGAGTGGCCAGCACCCTGTATTTCCAGCTGCCTCACTCTCCTCCCAGAGTATGAGTGAGGCTGTACTCAGAGAAAGCAAACTCATTTTAACATTTTTCCAGAAAAATCATGACTGATAAGGTACTTCTGTGCATACATATTCTGCAAAAATGATTTTTAGATTATTCACTTTTGGATTTTACATGCTGGGGCTGTTTTTCCTTAAACCATAGAAGATACTTTTGTACTCTGCTGTCTTCTCTGCCAGATTGTGAACTTTTCAGATGCAGAAACTTACCCTATACTCCCCGAGGTTTCTAACTGCTAATGACATTGTTAATACAAATTGTTAATACACAAATTTTCCCACAAAGAATAGTTTAATTAATTAATTTTGTATTGACTTCTGCTTTACTTTTTTCTTTTTTCATTTTCAGGAAATCATTTGCCAGAAGAATACTGTAAGTATTTTACCTAACCCTTCCAGACATTTTTTAAATCTTTTTACCCCTTTACTAATCTCTGGTATCATTTTCATCTGTACAAAATTTTAATTTCTATCTCTGTTTTTCCTCTTTATAGTTTCTGACATATCAATATAAACAGTGTTATTTTATCTAAATATTCCTTTACAGTGAAAAAAAAATTTTTTTTTTTTTTTTGAGGGCAGTGCCACTGTCCCTCATATGTGGGACCCAAACCAGGGCCGCTGGCTTCCCAAGCCAGCACTTAACCACCGTGCCACTTGGCAGGCCCTACAGTAAAATTTTTTAATAATGGGGATGACACTGATATCTGTGTTTTAAATATGTAATTATGTTTTGGAAAAAAAAATGTCCAAAGTATATCCAATTTTGTGACATTGTGAATGGCACTAAAGCAGCATATATACACACACAGTTACACACACACGTGTATGCATGTATGTATGTATATCGATATGAGTATACATATATACATTATATATACAAATTATAGATATACATACACATATATGCACATACATATATATACTTATATATGTATAAAATCTATGTACCATCAATTTATCTATAGAGATTGATTTAAGTTCCTAAATCTTATATCTTCCTTTGAGACCATACTACAGAATTCCTACCCTCCACACAGAATTAAACAAAAGTTAAAAGTAATAAAAATAAGACATTTTTAAATGCATGAAGAAAAATTATAATAGAGGAATTGGCCTTGTTATGCCAGTGGTTGTATTTTTCATTTTGTAAAGTAAGCCAGTATTTAAATACCTTAAAGAATGTATCTCTGCAATTTAGAGTGGAAATAACATACTATATAAAGATTTGCACATGATTTGATTTAAGATAACCTTAAAAATACAATTGATAGTATTTTCTTAGATCAGAAATTGAAAAACTTATGGTTAAGGTTTTACCAGCTCGGAGACTTACTGCAGCATAAATAATGTTGTCATTATAAACTCATCTTTTATATCTCAACAGGAAATGAGTAATTATCCTTTCATGCATCGATTTAGTGTAATAAATTTTATTAAACAAATGTTGATTGAACATGTACCATGTGCCAGGCTTTGGGCTTGGTGTCATAATAGATTATCACTAGGAGGTTGAAAGTGGAAACAACCCTATTCTAGAACTATTCCAGGAGACAACAAATAAGAAGTGCCAGAATCTAGTTGGGGGAAAGGTCAACAAACAAATAAGCAAACAAACCAGTTAGAAAATGAACATAAGGCAACGAATTAAAGAGTGGTGACTATTATAGCAAATGGTCGTGTAAGGCCTTTTAGAGTAAATACCATTTACCTGAGACCTGATTGGTAGAAAGGGCTAATCATGCCCATGATGGTTTGGATGGAGAAGCAGATTTATAAGATGACCGAATAGTTCATATTATCAACAAGGTGCCATTGACTTGAATAAGCTGCTGTGTTATAGGTGCTGGGTGTCCTTATCAAAAGGTGAGTTTTTTGAGCATACATTTCAATGTGTTTGAATGCCAAGAGCATTTCTACTAGAAGCTTAATTCATGTTCTACACCCACAGTCTGTTCATCTTTATGAAGTTTTTAAAAATTGAAAAACAGAATTGGGATTATTTCAAAAAAAAACAACAGTAAAGATAATTAGAATAAGACTAGATTTTGATCTGTAGGTTTTATAGCCATGAAAACAACCATGGGCCACAGAGATCAGCATTGTTATTTTATGGCCATGCCTTAGTGTTTTGAAATGTAAGGAAATGTGGTCTTTCTTCTTCAGCAAGCAGGTTTAAATATTTAAGAGGTAGCAAGTTATTAATAAAAGGCAGCGGTTACACCTGAGGTGTCTGTTCTTGATCTCACAGTGGTTATTTTTATTTTGCTTTAAGTTATTACTTATTTCAAACTCAGGGTTCGGTAGAAATCTATAAATATATTGCAATGATGATATTTCTAAGTTATATGTGAACCAACGTAGGAATGAAATGTTCCCATATTATTAATTTTCAAGATTTTGAAAAAGTGCTTTACTCAATAGTTTGTATCTTTTTTAAAAAAACACCAAAACGCAACATCCCACTAGCAACCCTCACTGCACGCTCGCTGAGCTGTCTCTTAGCTCAGGCCTGGTAGCATCCATGTGCCTCCTGCAGCTTATCAGCGTCCTCTGTTTTTGATCATGAATGGTAGGAAATGGAAAAAAAAAAAATGTTGCCTCAGAAACAGGGAAGAGATTCCAGAAAGTGCAGTGATGCCAGGAACGTAGGAAAACCTTAGCACGATGCGTATTTTCTTTTTTTTTTTTTAAAGATTTTATTGGGGAATTGGCGGAGGGGAACAGCGTTGGGGAATCGGGGAACGGGAACAGACAAGTTGCTGTCTTTTTGTTCTTCAGTTTTTTAGTTGCGGAGGATGTTGCTTCACTGTTGGTATCGTCATTGCGCTCTTCCCGGATGAGGCAGATCGGTCGCTGGCCTCTGGATGTCGCTCACCGCGGCTATTGGCAGCTCACGCTGGCTGCCAGCCGCTCACGCTGGCTGCGGGCCACTCACTGTAGCCTATGGCAGCCCACTGCAGCAGGGGCTGCAGCCCACACCATCACCGGGACTCGCACAGCCCAGCTCCAGGTGGAGCTGTTGTTAGCTGTAGAGGGCAGTGTCACTGGCCCTCATGTGGGATCCGAACCGGGGCCGCTGGCATCCCAAAACCAGCGCTTAACCAATGCACCACTCGGCCGGCCCACGATGCGTATTTTCAACAAGGGTTCTGAAGCCTTACTCCATGGGACCTGAAGGAAGACAAGTTTCAGGAATCTGTTTTCCTCTGCTGTTTGTATGACTCTTCATTTTTCTCTCTTTGCCCCTCCTCTGCTCAGACATCTGATAGTTATTCTCGCCCAGAATTAGTTTTACACAGATGTGTTGTTCCCCAATGCCCACTATTTCCATAAGATTATATTTCATGTCTTATACACAAACACACATGATAGTAAGATTTCTGAGGATTTTTTATCCAGTAGCAGAAAGAGAATATTCTGAAACTCTAATAGTGCTTTTCTGGTTTATCGGCGTTTCATCTGTGTGTACCCGTGTTGTGCCTTAGAACATTCTGAGCACTTTGTTTTGTGATTTTGAGCTACAGTGCTTAGCTAACACCGGAGTATTTGATTCTGTTGCTCTTTTAAAACCCACTCATAGTTTAAGCTCTAGAAGCTTTGGGAAGCAGCCTCTTGATATGGGTGCCTTTTTCTCCCTAGGCAGTGGCTTGGGTGAAAGGATTAAATTGGTGCACACGCTACATGGGATGTCGGTAACATTTTAGAAGCAGGATATGCTCATTTTCCCTTTTCCTGATCAGTCTTCCAGTTATTGTTCCAGAAGGAGAGAGTTTGAGAAAGAAACATTTTCATGTTCTTGATTTAAAAATCAAACCTTAACCTCTGAAAGTTCTTCTCATGCTTTAAATGAAGGTGAGGTCCAGTTTCTGCTTCATTACCTGACATACAAGCAGTGCCTCAATGAATAAAATGTTCATACATAATTAAGTGTGGCAGTAAGGGCACTTGGTACTTCTCGTCTGTTTGCTGTGTGACAGTACCTTCACTCATGCAGGGTTCATGGAAGGTGACCTGAGGCAAGGGGTTGGTGTGTCAGTGTGTAAAGGCCACTAGGGAGGGTGTCCAGCCCCCTTGGAATAATGGCCTGCCCTCTAGAGAAAGAGTTCCTGGGCTGGAGTCCCAAGCACAGCACAGACCAGCTGTGTGACCACTCCAAGCCTTACCTGTTTGTTTCCTCACCTGTAAAATGGAGACAAGAGCACTTTCTTCAGTGGACTGTGAACTTATGGCCATTCATGCCCTGGCACGTACAAGTGGTAAATAAATGTTAGTTCTCATTAGTTTACATCTTGGGCAGAGAAGCGATGTGTTGTCCTCCATAATGCTGGTGTGGCTGGGAACCGATAACCTGCACTCCTAAGAACAGTGATAAATCGAGTTTTCCACATATCTTGTCCCGGTTTTCAGTTCTCTGTGTTTTTCTTTCTCTGAGGGTTTTCTTTTAGAGATCTCTCCCATTTCTTCAGATTCAATCATATCAGAGAATTCCCAGGCCTGTATTTTGGCTTGGAATTCTTTTATGTGCCAATCACATATTCCCATCTCTCTTTTGTATATTTTCACTTTGAGTGTCCCGCACCCCTGGAATCCCCACCTTTCTTATTGTGAACATTGCACCTTGCCACCCCACATCCAACCTCAGCTTCGTGAAGTTCTTCTTGTGTTTTGACTGGAAGTCAGGTTTTGTTTGTTTTTCATTACCTGATAATGTGACATGGGCCCCAGAGTGCAATATATTGGTAAATAATTAAGTCTGGCTCTGCTTTCTCAATTCTTGCTTTTGTTAATGATGCCATTTTTTTTTTTTTTTTTTAGGAAGCCCCATTTTAGATTGTGGAGTCACCTTTGACTCCTTCTTCTTCCTTTCTCTCAATATCTGTAACCAGTGGACATGTCTAGATGATTCCTTGACATTGAATGCATGCGTCCATTGCTACTGCTGCCAGTCTGGTCATACTTTGTAACTTCCTGCCTGATTTTCTCAAATCTTGTTTCTTTCTTGTTCAGTCCATTCTGTTTTCTGCCCAGAATGTCAGAATGCACAGCTTTGATTATGTTTTCTTTCCTGCCTTGAATCCTTCCATGATTCCCTCTACTCAGCATATATAGTTTAAAATCCTTAGCTTTGCATTCACTTCCCTCCCCTGAGACCTGAACTCTGGCCAGACTTGTCTGTTATTCAGAGGTGCCCAATCCAATGTCCCCTTATTCTCCCCAGCTCTACTTTTATTTGCATTGGTGTACCCTCATTTGGCATCATTCAGAACTGACAGAAGGTCATGACATGAGTGATTGGAGAGTAGTTTAGGTTAGAGAGGAAGGCAGGATTTAGGTAGTCCAACCCTTGTTGGCTACAGTGACGTGTTTTATCTTCAACCAAGAGCAAGGGGAGGGGACTTTAAGCAGCTGAAGGAAGTGATCTGATATAGCTTGTTAAAAGATCACTTTGATGACTGGGTAGAGAATAGATTGGGGAGCAAGAGTGGAAGCAGGGAGACCAGTAGACAATGGTTCAGGCCGGGTATGCTGGTGGCATGGTCCACAGTGCTGGCAAGAAGATGGAGGAAAATGGACAAATACCAGATATATTTTGGAGGTAGAATAGACAGAACTTTGATAGGATATGGGCTATAAAGGAAGTGGAAGCATCAAGAATAAATTCTGGGTCTCTAGTTTTAGTAACTGGGAAACTGAAGGAGCCATGACTGAGATAGAGTGGCCCAGAGGGGAGCAGCTTTGTTCTGACATCAGTCGCAGCATAGCCTGTCACGTGGGCAGGCCTTAAACGTTAGCTTGTTATTTTCACGTACATATGCTGTGTCTCCCTGACTAAATTTTAGTGTCCCTGAAGGTTGAAGGCCATGTTTGAAACTACTCTGTTTTTCCTAAAACACATAACTCCTTCGCCGTGAGAAATGGTGAATAAATATTTACTTGATTGATAGAAACTGTGCCCTGCTGTTTTTTGTATCATCTGTAGGTCCTAATTATTTGAAGTATGCCTTCTAAAGAATTGGAGGAAGTTTCCATTTTCACAGGTCATAAATAAGAAATGAGGTTTTCCTAAACCTTCCCTTCACGTTCAGTATTATTATTTACAAAGACTTGGGATCACGTGAGAGTGGAGTGGACAGGCCAGCTCACCACCCCCTGGTACCTCGTGTCCCCACAGATGTGTACCGGGAACTACACGTTCATTCCCTACATGGTGACGCCACACAACAAGGTCTACTGTTGTGATAGCAGCTTCTTGAAGGGGCTGACAGAGCTCATGCAACCGAACTTCGAGCTGCTTCTTGGGCCCATATGCTTACCTCTTGTGGATCGTTTCATCCAACTTCTGAAAGTGGCACAAGCAAGTTCCAGGTAAAGTTTAATTATGCCGTTCGGTGATAATAGGGAAATGTTATTCTACTTTATTTATTTGTGCATCTGATCAGACTTCTTCAACAGAGTATGTGGCCAAGAACCAGGAAAAAAAATGCATGACATCCTCTCAGCAGATAAAATAGATGCCACATAGTCCACATGTTAGATTTTATTCACAGAAAAACTTGAAGTCATTAAAAAAGAAGGACTGCCGACTCTCTTATAGTGATGGTAGAGCTAAAAACGTATTCAAAGTACAGAAACGTTATCCAAGTCATTGTCCAGGGGACGTTTAGTGTATGGGCAAGAACTGCAAAAATTGCTGAGAGCATGATTATATTTTATTGAAATATATTATATGGTTTCTTACTTATTTTCAAGAACAGACATTTATGTTATTAAATAATGATGCTGAGTTAGAAAGTAAAAGTTATATTATGTTCAACTCATGGGTACACCTAATTTATTTAGAACAATTTATCCTCAAAACCATGATGGAAAATAAAGTTTGGGCATTTTTAGTAGTACCTTGAAGGTTCTTGGAAAATTTATCAACGTAGAGTATCTACCTTAATTCTTTCTGAAGCAAGGCACCATGTTAAAAGAAATACAGGACTCCCATGTTTCTTAATAATGCCACTTGCATGAGGTCTTCACTCTGTGCATCTTAATGAATTAAAAGCTACTAATGCTGCAAATGTCATTCATTTCCTTATAAAATTATTGCTTCTCATTGAAATCTTTTCTGGTATTGTCTGTGACATGTGTGTTTTTCCAACAGCCAATATTTCCGGGAATCTATACTCAATGATATCAGGAAAGCTCGTAATTTATACACTGGTAAAGAATTGGCAGCTGAATTGGCAAGAATTCGGCAGCGAGTAGATAATATTGAGGTCTTGACAGCAGATATTGTCATAAATCTGTTACTTTCCTACAGAGATATCCAGGTGAGAAGATGTTTAAAGTCTTTTTCATATAGCATATGGGAGGTGTAAGAGAGTATTAACAAAAAATTTCAGTTAACTAATAAGTCACTTATGTTAGTACATGTAATGTTTTATGGTCTGTCCTGTGCTTTGTGTCCTGACATTTTATGATGGATGAAATAGACTCCTGTGAGTTAATAATCAGTGATTGTGAAAGAATTGTATGGTAAACATCTGACTTTTTCCCCCAAAAGGACAAAAAGAAAAATCTGCACTCATAGCTAACCCACGGATATTCTCTTCTATTCTGTTAGCCTGAGGCACACCTGTCATTCAAAATGTGAAAGCTCTGTTTTGGAAACTAGCACAAATTTCCAGAGCTTTGTGGACATATCTCCATTGAAATTTTGTTGCTTGAAATGAATAGTGCGAGACCTAACTAGTCAGAAGCAAGAAATATGCAATTGATTCATTATAAAAATAATTAAAATGTTTTTTTAATATTGCAGTTACAGTTAACATACAATGTTAGTTTCAGCTGTATACTGTAGTGATTAGACATTTATATAACTTACGTGATGATCACCCCGCATCGTTATTACAATATTGTTGACTATCTTCCCTGTGCTGTACTTTACACGCCCGTAAAAATAATTTTTAAGGCCTATAATGTAAAACACACTAACATGCCATGTTATTTTTATGACATTTTTTAAAATTGTAAAAGTATGGTAGAATGGAACCCCCTTTGATTTGGGGATTTGCCATTAGATTTTTATGGTAAATTTTAAGTGACTTCCGATTTCTTATTCCCAGCCTCTCAAGCCCGAATAAAGCTTCATGTGAACAGCAGAGATTCACATACGTGGAGAGGTGTGGCACTTAGGTTTCCACTACAGTAGCTTACTCATGTTGAAATTAAATAGCTTTGTTACTTAGAATTTGAATCAGTTGCTCCATATCCATGGTATTTTGGAAATTATTTCCCTGAAAATAATTGATAGGACACCACATCCAGGAACCTGGCTCCATGGAGAAGTAAACTACTCATATTTAGACAATGCAGCCTGATCATGCTAGATGGTTTATTGTTTTCCTGGTCAGGTGTGGTAAGTCTATATTTCTAATATTTTACATATATAATCCAAACACCTTCTTTAAAAAAAAATAAAAGTGTTTTCTTGGTTTTCAAAGTATTCCTTGGGTTCTAGGTTTTTGTTTTGTTATGCCCTACTAAGATTCAGTTATCTAGTTGTCAAAAAGCATTTCATTGTCAGAACTTTTCTCCTAATAGTTTGATCCTATGCTGTTCTCTTGTTTGAAAGGAGTATGATTCTATTGTGAAGCTGGTAGAGACTTTAGAAAAGCTGCCGACCTTTGATTTGGCCTCCCATGATCATGTGAAGTTTCATTATGCATTTGCACTGAATAGGTAAGAAGAAAAAGTTCCCATTTGCAATGTGCTAACATATTATTTTTTAACCTGCGTATTCTTTTTGCTGTAGCATGGCCACCACTCCCTATTAGAATGTAATATTAATATCTCCACTTCAACCATATAAAATATAGAAAGCATGAATTCTGATTTTTTTCCCGTTTTTTTTTTGTCAGTAAGAAAAGATCCTCACTGTTTATATATTTAAATCCTTAAAATGCTATTCTCTTTCAAAATTTGTATCTGCTACTTATATATTTTTTGAATTTTTTAAATTATATGACTATGATGTTATCTTTAAGTAAATATAGTCAACACCAATTCATTCAAAAATTGACTAAAGTAGAATAAGGGTAGTTCCATCTAGGTGAGCATATTCCTAACCAGAGACTATTTTCACTAGGACAGCTCTGGACACAACTAATTATAATCAAAATTCTGTCGGTCACATTTTAAGTCATGTGTCTGGACCAGGACTAACACTGCTGCTTCTAGTCCTGCGTCTGTTCCTTCTGTCCACATCCTGGTACACACCTCAGTGCCACTTTCTAGCCAGAGCCACCATGGGGGGTGGCCATCCTTGCTGTGGCCATGGAGAGGCCCGAGGTGCTGAACTGTCCAAAGCTGAGTTAATTGTGCTGTGCTCTTCCATGGTGGAGAATTGAATATATATGTAGTTACCACAACTGAAGAGAATGATAAAAAAATGGAGGGGACATCCTGTCAACCGAGCACTTGCCATGCGTCCCTTAAGGCTTCCTTGTTTTACAGTTTCCTCTGACTGAAGCCTAGAAAGATGGACTTTTTTTCATGACTCATATTTAGCATGTGACAAAACTGAGGCTCAGACCCAAATCAGTCAGGTGTTGATGTCTGTGTTCTTCAACACGAGGCTCTGCCTGTATCTACAAAGAAAAGCCAGCATGCTGCCAACAAGACATTGTTCCTTTCCTTCTTTATCCACCCAAACTTGTTAACTTTATGTGTAACAAGAGTATATTTTATCGCCCCATTTATCCAACATCTTTTTCTTTAGATTTGACAAATGAGATGAGACCTCCAGAGATTACCTGCTCCAGCTGACTTTCAAATAACTTCTGTTTGAAAGATGGAATGGAATATGTTCTATTTTCAAATGAACAATGAAAGTCCATAAGAGCCTCTTATGGTTTTTTGTTCATCTTTACCTTTCCTAAAACAGAATATCATGAACTGATAAGCATATTTGTATAAAGCATTATTCTAACCTCACAGAATTTAGAACAAAGTCAAAAAAAAAAAAAAGGAATTTCATAGAAGATTTAAAGTAGCAGTTGGGAATAGAAATAACTTTTTCACAACAGCTTTATTGAAATATAATACATATTCTGTGCAATTCACCTATTTAAAATGTACAGTTCAATGGTTTTTAATATATTAAGAGTTGTGTGACTGTCAACACAATATATTTTACAATAGAACATTTTCATCACTCCAAATGAAACCCCTACCATTAGCAGTCACCCTTCCTTTTTCCCTTATCCTCCCAGACCTAGACAACTACTAATTTACTTTTGTTCTCTATAGATTTGTCTATTCTAGACATTACAGATAGAGTCATTCAATATGCAGTCTTTTGTGAATAGTTTCTTTTACTTAGCTTAATGTTTTCAAGGTCCATGAAATATTTGGCTGGTGCAAATTGCTGTTTTTGCCATGATTTGTAATGACAAACACCACAATTACTTTTGCCCCAACTTAATAACTTCAGATAATTTTTATCTGGTTTTAATGGTCTATATATACTTGCAATTTTAAAATGAGCTACATAAAACAGCTTCCTTAGATAATTAATTGGTCACAAATAGAAATTAGGTGTTTCCTGGGTTAAAATTGGTTTGTTGGTATTACCTATGAATTAGTTTGTTCAGTGTTTTGGAGCAAAAGCCATTAAATAATGTCCGAGTTTTGTACCTTTTTGGGTTAGTTGACTGCCCCATTCAAGGTCACGAACTGCATTCCTAATCTCATTCCACCACCTTGAACATGGATATAGACTGCAGGGAAATTGAAATTCAAGAGACCTTGCTAAACCCAGGAGACATGCAATAGGATAAAAAACAAAAAGGCTTAGGACAGAGGTTTACAGAGGACTCTAAAATTCTAATTGTTGTTTTTATCCTGCCAAACTTCACTAATGTGAATCAATATATTAAATAGAGATTTAAAAAGAGAAAATTGACGTATATTGCTGCTGTAATTTATACTGAAACAAGGATGCTTTCTTCCCCTACCTTAGGAGAAATCTCCCTGGAGATAGAGCAAAAGCGCTTGATATTATGATTCCCCTTGTGCAAAATGAAGGGCAAGTTGCTTCAGATATGTATTGCCTAGTTGGTAGAATCTACAAAGATATGTTTTTGGATTCAAATTTCATGGACACTGAAAGTAGAGACCATGGAGCTTTTTGGTGAGTATATAGGGTAAGATACTTACTTGATAAACCCACAACATAAAAAATTGTTTGCAAGTTGGAGTGTTAAATTGTTATTATTTAGATTGCTTATTATTAAATAAATCTTAGAATTTGTAGCTTAGTAAATGATTTTGATGAAATTCATTTACTATAACAGTAAATTGGGGTAAATTGGATGAAAAGATAGTAATTTAATAAAACAATTTTAAATATATAGTATAGTAACAAAAATATAATTTGGGGTAAAATTTATAAAAATTTATAGAAAGACATGAAACAAGACCTGAATGAATGGAAAAATATATCAAGTTTGTGGATGAGAAAGCTTGATTTTTTTTTTTTTTATTTTTTTTTTTTTTAAAAATTGGGGAATTGGGGGAGGGGAATGGTGTTGGAGAATCGGGGAAGCAGAACAGACAAGTCGCTGTCCCCTTGTCCCTCAGTCTAGTTGCGGAGGATGTTGCTTCACTGGCCCATGTTGGTATCATCATTGCGCTCTTCCCAGATGAGGCAGATCGGTCACTGGCCTCTGGATGGTTGTTCACCATGGCTATTGGCAGCTCACGCTGGCTGCCAGCCGCTCATGCTGGCTGCCGGCCACTTACTGTAGCCTATGCAGCCCACTACAGCAGGGGCTGCAGCCTACACCGTCGCCGGGGCTCGCGCTGCCCAGCTCCAGGTGGAGCTGTTGTTAGCTGTAGAAGGCAGTGTCACTGGCCCTCATGTGGGATCTGAACCGGGACTGCTGGCATCCCAAACCAGCTCTTAGCCAATGCGCCACTTGGCCGGCCCGAAAGCTTGATATTTTTAAAGATGGAAATTCTTTTCATATAACTTGGCAAATTGATTCTAAAATTTATTTGAAAACTAATGGGCCAAGAATAGGCACAGTAATTTTGGAGAACAGGGTGAAAGAGAACAAGACTTACTATAAAGATGTAATAATTAAGATACTGCAGTATGAGTATAGACATAGACAGATCAAACCCTGGAACAGAAGGGAGCCCAGATCAGACTGAGATGCATGTGAGATTAGATTCTGACAGAGTAGGGAAACCATGAACCACAGGGGAAAAGATGGACTCTTAAGGAATGGTACTGGGAAAATTGTCTTATCTGCTTGTAAAAATAAAATCAGATCCCTACTTTAAGCTCTGCACAAAAAAATGAAATCCAAGTGAATTAAAGGCCAAATATGAAAGAAAAAAATAACTTTTAGAATAAAATATGCGAACTGCATTTGTGACTTAAGAAAGAATTTTTTAAAGAAGGCTTAGAAATACCATAAACAATAAAAAGAAAAGATTGAATGCAGTGCATTCAAGTTTGCATCTGCTCATCAACGTTCTTTCTGGCTTTTGGTAGCAGCAGAGTGGGTTCTAGTGCACTGATACTCTCTTGCCAATAACAAGGATAAATGTTGGAAAAAACACTTAAAAATTTGAAAGCACCAAAGAGTGACTGAAAATCGTCATAAACTAAGAGGTTTTGATTCTTGGGTGAAGGGAACCACATTGGGTAAGATCCATATGAAACAGCTTTTCTCTTGGGGGCACTCCCTGCACTGGATTGAGGAGTCAGTTTGAGGCTGCCAGGGTGCCTGGAAATTGAGTGGGATACCCCCTAAATGATGGAGCCATAGAGGAGTACCCCAAAATCTGTGTGTAAACTCCTCTTCAGTTTTTGGCTGACCCCTGATGGTGCAGGTTTGGGGTAAAGCCCAGGAGGAAAATAGAGGCTTGAAGACTAAAAGAGCTGCACAGAGAATTCAGCAGCTGCACAATGCAGGAGAGATAGAATTTGAAGTGTGAACCTCCTCTCCTGGTCGTGGTAGAAATTTTCATGACCACTTAGAGATTTTGTCATTATCAAGGAAAGCTGACAGCTAGCCTACCCTAGATGTAGCAGATCTCCTCCTAGTTTATACCCTAGAGAAATGATTAAAGCTTCTCTCCATAAAAATGTCATATAAAGGGATGACCGGTTAGCTCAGTTGGTTGGAGCATTGTGCTGATAACACCAAGGTTGCCATTTCCGTCCCCACATGGGCCACTTTGAGCTGCGCCCTCCCTAAAAAGAGTCAACTATGCCACTGTAGCATGAAAGCAATGTGTAACCAATGACCATGGCTGTTCCCCAATAAAATTAAAAAAGAAAAAAAAGTGACAAAAATAATCTAAAAATAAAGTTGAGCAAAATAAGCAAATGACAGAAAAATGCATACAGTACAATATCTTTGACAGAAACTTTAAAAATAATCATACACAGCTAAGAGAAGTGTAAATGCATAAATGTACATTATAAATTCCCAGTTCAGTATAATGGTTCTTAGTGGGGAAGGAGTGGAAAAGGGATCATGGAGAGATTCACACACAACTGCGAGGATATTTAAAACTTTTTATTTCCTAAGCTGAGTGATGGGTATATGGGGGCATTGCTTATATTATTCTTTTGTCCTTCTTAGTACTCCTAAAACATGCCTAAATTATCCCGATTCAAAAATGTATTAAAGGAGGTTGACATAGTTCAGGAGTTCCTCAATGATAGCCGTACAGTTTTTTAAGCTGTGAAACAGAAATCTCAACTTTCACAATCTCATATCATTTTAGCAGTTCAACAGGGGACTAAAATGGGGATACTGGGTTATAACCAGGTAGAAAAACTTGGGGACAGTGATTGCCTAGATCCTCACAGAAAGCTTTGGTTTGGATTTTTAAATTGGTGTTATCAATTTTTACTAAAATCCAGAGAGTTTTACAGTTTCTCTTAACCAGGTTTGTTTTGTTTGTGTATTTTTTTCCGTTACAAAAGAGTAGTGTAACTGCAGCCTTTCTATTACCGGGAAGTTTACACTTTAAGAAATTTCTTAATTGTAAGAGGATTAAACTCTGAAATTTGGAAGCATTATGCCAGTATAAATGCTTGGATATGGTGGTGATAATGAAATGGACAGGTAATCTTTAAAGTCCTCATTTTCATGGTCAGTGAATTTAAATGGAAAATATCTCTGACGAATACAGCGCACAGGAATAAAATAGAAATGTTTTCCCACTTGAAAGCCAAACAGTTTTGACTACTGAAAGCTTTCAAGGTCACACAAAGTTCAGTCAGGACCAGAGTATTTTCCGGTTGTGTATTTGTTTTAACTTTCTATGCTTCCAGGTTCTGGCTCCTTTTTTATAGTTCCCATTTAGCAGAGGAGCTTTCACTGTCTCTCAAAGGAGCTTTGTGTTCAGGGTCTTCAGGTCAAATTGAACATGTCAGAATTTTTATAATAGCTTAAAAAGCTATCCACTAATTTTCTAGTAAGAACCAGGGAGGGCTGTTAGAGCTCAAAGCCTTTTAATGGAGGGGCCTTAGGAAAGTGACCTTGTATGTCACTCACTGATTAATTTAATTACCTATCCATAACCTGCCATTATTGTCATTATATCCATTTGCGCTAAGGGTCACTAAGAAGTTTTCCCTCCATTTTAAAATGAGTGTTTTTTCACATCCTTACAATTATAAAGCTACTTCGGTATTTGTTAGTGTTTTGATCCAACTCCCACAGTTCTGCAAACACACTCATTCGAGTTGGCATGTTGGCATCGTCCCTAACCTCCCTTTCTGTTAAAACTGAGAAGTAAAAGCATGTTGTCAAGGTGCTGACACACACGGTGTCACTGAGGTTATTAGGCATCTAGCCAGACTAACCCAGGATTCCGCACTTCCTGTGTCATGGATTTCAAACGGATGTTTCAGCTGATGTTTTTGCTGATGTTTTTGAACCATAATCCTGAGATTTCGCTTGTCAAATGCCAGTGCTGGGCTAAGGAGTGGATGTCATGGCAGGTAGTCAGTCCCTCAGGCTTCTTTCCATGGACCTGTTCCATGGTCTGAATCATTTTCTGTTGGTTTGAATAGACAGTGATCTACTGACCATGGAAAGTTTAAGGATAAGATCTTTAACCGTGTAGGAAAAGAGCCCCAAGCAGTTGTGACTACAATGGTCATAGAACTTTTTCTTGCGTTTCCCTTTCTAACATCTTTACAGAGTTCAATGTTTCTGCTCCATATTAGAGGGAGAAAGTTTTAAGCATGGCACATTGCATTTGAGACAAGGACTGCATACACCAAGCCACCCTTTTACTTCTAGGGTGACCCTCTCATGCAGGTCTTTCTCCTGAGAGGCTTACTTGGGGGTTCAGAATGCAAAAATAGAAAATAAGAAAAATGAGTATGGTTTAGATTTTTTAAGTTTGCAGATATGTTGTTAAAACAAACTTTTGTTACTGAACCTTATTTGGGAGAGAGGATGAGTTGTGCGAAAATAGAAAATAAGAAAAAAGTTTATGAAGTTTGCAGAATTGTGGTATGTTGTTAGAACAAATTTGGGTTGTTGAATCTTATCTGGGATGGAGGGCGAGTGGTTTGAATACATCCTGCTGATTTAAGTGTAAAAAAAGAGTAGTTCTCTAACATTGAATGCTTTCCATTGTCACTTCCTTAGTTATTTTTGTTCATTGAAGCTCTTGTGGATGACTAAAAGAATGCTATTTTTTTCTATTTAAATTTCTATAATCCAAGTTAAGATGTGAAAAATGCCATTTTGATCTGTAGATAATTAAACTGAGTTTAGCTTTTAGTTATTAAAACATGGTAGCTTTCTCTCATAGCTGTTCCATATACAGTTAAATATAAGTTAAAAAAAAGCAGCAATGGTGCTTGTCACAAGTGATGGTTAGAGAACATTTGGGGCGGCTAGAGGAAAAGGGCAAGAGGAGAGAGTGAAGCTGGGAGGACATCCAGCTTTCAAAGTATGAAATATTGTGACCCAAGAGTCTAGACTTACATCCTAAGAAAAGGCCACAGAGTTTCTTAAGTGACAACCTTAACTGGAATGACCCAGGGAAATATTATGGCCCATGACTTGGAGGACCATGGAAAGCTCATTGCCAAGATTATCTCCACATTTTTTTTAACCTAATCTAAAAAAAAAAAAAAAAATAGCCGCAAAATGGTTATGCTGAATGTATATGCAGCATGACTTACTTAGAACATTTTGTTATGTGCAGTATTCGTTCAATAGGTAGAAATAATAATCAATCCCTTAAACCTTTTGTATGGTATTAAACGTATTGGAGCTTTATTAAGGACCTTGTACAGCAGCAGGCAAGGCCGACATCTTTCTTCCCGTTTTACAACTGAGGCAATTGAACCTCAAAGAGCTTAAGTGAAATTCTTGATGTCCTGTGAGTGATAAAATTTGAAATCTAGTTTTTTGTTTGTTCTGTTCTGTTTTGTTTTTTGAGGGCAGTGTCACTGGCCCTCATATGTGGGACCCAAACTGGGGCCACTGGCTTCCCAAACCAGCGCTTCACCATCGCGCCACTCGGCCGGCCCTCAAATCTAGTTTTTTAAGATCCAGTGTTGTTTTTACTACATTCCAGGGACAGACATCTCCAGGAATGTCTTTACTGTTTTGTTGAAGAGGCATGGACTTTAGGGAAACTGACATAAGATAAAAGTTGACTCAGTACTTGGAAACAGCGTCATCTTTGGCAAATTACTTAATCTTTGGAAAATTCTGTTTTCTTATTTAAAAAATAAAAATAATACCTACCCAGATGAATTAGAATGCTCTTAGGATTGATCCTGCAAGTAGCAAAATACCTTCCTTCACAGGGTTTACACAAGAAGAAAAGGTATCTCTTCTAAAACATGAAATCCAGAAATAGGGCTGGGTCTGGCATAGGTTGAGTCAGCAGCTTTCAAATGTCAGGCCAGTTCTGTTACATCGTTATTGCTGTGGGTAATCTGCCCTCAGGTTTGCCTTAGGGTTGCAAGGTGGTTGCGGCATTCCAGGCATCAATCCAGTTTAGCTGCACCGAGGTGTGGAATGAAAAGGAGGCCATCTTTTTCTGTATCTTTTTCTTAAGACTGAGAAAACATGCTCATAAAAACCTACCCCAGACTTGCCTTACATTTCTTTATGCTTCTCCTGTTTCATCATCAGCCCAATACTACACAAATCACTGGCAAGAAAGATAGAAAGATTATTACAATGATTACAATTACAGTTATTACAATTGGTTTAGACTGATCACTTGAGGGGGAATGAATGCTCTGTTGTGAGGATTAGATGAAGAAATGTGTGTTGAAGTCCTAGAATAGTAGGTGTTTGGTGTAATATCTTTAGTATATAATACATGTGTGAAAATATTTTGTATTTCCTTATAGATTGTTGTATTTATCCATGTTCAAAATGGACCTTGACTAGATTAAGTTTCTCTTTTCCTCAAACATTCCTAAGAGTTTTCTTTCTCTTTCTGGATCTAGCCTTACATGTCAACTAATGAGGGAAAAGTTATAGAGTCTGTATACTTTTTACACAGGCCTTGTTTGAATTTCATGTGCCATAGCTGTCATGTATCACATGGGATAAGCAGTGTGTGCCTACAATCATATTTGGTTTTAGAGATGATGGTAGTCTCTTTCTTAAGAGGAGATATGAAGTTATTTTCAGAACTTTTAAAGGAAATTAGGTGCTTGTATTAGCATAATCTTGTTTCTTGTGTTGTAATGCCAAAAAAGGTGGATAGCCAGGAAATTAAAAGCATAAGTCTGTTTTTAGCATTAATGTGTTCATTTTTCCATAGTAACTTGGAAAAGAACAGACAGCCTTGCCTTATCAACTAATTTTCTTTTACGTCAGTGACAGTGCTGTTCAAACAGTAATGTGTACCTAATAACAATTTAGTTTTTATAATATTAATGGGATTGGCTTTACTTTGGGAGAGTTATATAACAAACCAATCAAACTACAAATAAAGACCAATGTCTAGTTTCTGTTTGCCAGATTAGCCCTTTTTTCTTTTTCTTGGCTTCAGGATATCTTTCTCTGTTATCTCTATTTCCACTACCCGCCTTCCCCCCGCAGAGTTTTATCTCACCATCCTTCTATTGACATCATTTATGTTTTGTCCTTTTTGTGTCTATTAGGTGAGTTTCCCAATTAGGAATGTTTTTTATTTTTAGTATACAAAGCCTGAAGGGTTCTTAGTAACTCAGTATGACACCCAACTCATTGGTGTGCAGATGTAATGGTTGGCTCCTGAGGGACTAGCAGCTCCAGGGTGACCTGGAGACTTGGGTAAAGCACACAGTGTGCCCACAGTTGCTTTGTAAACAAACACCCTGGTACATTGGTCTGATGCCTTGACCTTGATTTAATACCACATTTAGCAGATGATAGATTGGATGAAGCTCTGTTATGGCATGACCAAATAGAAGTCCAAGAATGGTAATAGTTCATATGTCACTGTGGAGGTGTTTTAATTGTAGCTCACAAGTACTGAGCACGTAAGGAGGGCAGCTAACGCTTGCTTTATGTAACCTAGCTGTCAGAGGGATGAGTGCAAGAACTAGGTGTTTGCCAGGCATTATGCTGAAAAGGAAGGAGAAGACGGAAAAATAGAGGTGATTTTACTCAGCGAACCAAAGCAGTCATTTCCAAGCCTGGATGAACGTTAGAACTGCTTGGGGAGTTTTTCAACAATACTTTTTTTGACCCCTGGAGATTCTGCGTGATGGATCCATTTTATTGACGAGATTAACCATAATTGATAATATGGGTGCTCTCTTTTTATTGAATGTTTAGCTCTCCCCCATATTTTGTTCTCACATCCTTCCTTCTAAATCTTTACTGTTCTTCATATCCTTAAATATTTTATTAAATTTAAAACCCTGGCCCCACCACTATCTCCCATTTAGAGCATTCTCAAAAGTGTCTCCTCTCATCTTCCCAACCTTCTTATTAGAATAGCGTTTTGCATTTTAATTTGAGAGAACCGGCAGTTTTTGGAAGGGTAGTTGAGATTGGTCATAAATATGTGAAAACCACTCATTCTCAGAAGCAATCCATTAAGTGTACATTAAAATCCTGAGCTGTGCTTTTTTTGTTGTGCTCAATTGGCAAAGGTGAAAAGGGATGAGAAAACTTTATTCTAGCACAGATGAATGTGATGTGAAAGTGTCTCTCCTACCCTGCTCTTGGGAATGTGACCTGGTAAGACCTTTCTGGAAAGCAATTTGGCATTACACATCAAGAGCTTTGAAATAATTCATATTCTTTAATCCAGTTATGTCTTTTGAAAGCCATCCCAAAGAAATAGCACTATAGAAACAAAGATATGTTTTACAACAATGTTCATGACACTGAATTTTATGGTAACAAAAACTTGGAGAAACATGAATGTTCAACAGTAGGGAAAATGTTAAATGAAGGATGACACCCCTATGTGACGCACTATCATTCATTCAAAATTGGAGGGGATTGATGGTAAAAATATACATAGCATAAAACTTACCATTTTAATCATTTTAAGCGTGCAATTCAGCGGCATTAAGTACTGTTGCACTGCTATACTGCCATCATCACTATCCATCCACAACTTTTCTCACCTTGCAGAACTCAAACGCTATACTAGTTAAACGATTTCCTATTCTTCCCTCCTCCCATCCCCTGGCAACCACCATTTTATTTTCTGTCTCTATAAATTTGACTACTCTAGGTACGTAAGTGGAATCGTATGATATTTGTCTTTTTTTGTGACTGGCCTATTTCACTTAGCACAATGTTCTCAAGGTTCATCCATGCTGTAGCATGTATCAGAATTTCCTTCTGTATGGCTGAATTATTGTACGTATTTATATGCCACATTTTGTTTCTCCGTTCATCCATCGATGGACATTTGGGTTGTTTCTATCTTCTGGCGATTGTGAATAATGCTGCTATGAACATTGGTGTACAAATATTTGTTTGAGTTCCCTGCTTTCAGTTCTTTTGTGTATACACCCAAAAGAAAATTGTGGTTAAAAACACCTTTTAAAATAGTAGCATGCATCATAATATATCAAGTTAAAAAAACAGATTTAAAAATAGCATGTTTTTTTTTTTTTTTTTGGCAGGGGCGGTATTCTCGTAGTAAAAGAACTGGAAGAACATAGATAGAATTTAGGGTCCTTTTATTTTCTTTCTGATTTTTCTATTAGAATAAGGAACATATACAAATAAGTACTTGGAATTGAAGAGAGTCCTCCCCTCCCCCACTACCCCCTACCCTCCCACCGCCATCTCCAGATGAAATCAACACAGTGATCTGGCACTAATTTTCTTCTCATGTTGCCCTGCTTTGCCTCTGAGTTATTTTATGAGTGATAATTTCAGAAATATACCTAGAGATGTAAAGCACCATGAAATTCTAATTTAATTCTTGTATGTCTCGCAGAAAGAATCACAGCTGTTAAATCACAAAAAAATGAAAAATTACAGCTAAATAGAAAGAACTTTACTGAGCTTAACTTCTTCTTTGATGGAAAGTAGATGTTCTTTAGCTAGAACTAATCAATTCAAGAATATTTCCTTTATTCTTGGCTTTGTTGAGTGTCTTAGTGCAGCTGCAAGAAGTTTACCGGGGTCTTTACTATAAAGACTTCATCACTCACTTCATAATCAAGTATTTACCTCTTATTTATTTATAAATCAGTGTCAGGTATACAAAGCAACATAACCTCTTTTTGTGCTGGCTTGTAATTAGGTGACAGAGTGCTAATAATAAGGTAACCCTTGAACAAAATCTGTTGCTTTGAATGCTTGAACAAGAAGCTTGCATCTTTTCCATCTCATGGTGAATTGAAGAATACAAATTATTTACCCTCTTTTTACAAATATTTAGTACTAAAACAGAAAAAAAGTCAACAATAGTGGAAATAACTTTGTACAGTTACTCAAATAAAGTCACTAGATTTCTCTTAAGATGTGACTATCTGGTTATGTCTTTAAGATTTGTTTCCTTCATAAGGTCTTCTTTAATTTAGCTTTACTCATGTCTAATCACTTTATTTCTCTATAGATAGTCTTACATTATTAATCATGGTTTATAGATTTCATTATGTAAGGACTAACGTTTTTGTTCATTTATCCTCTTGCTAGTTAAATTTGAAGTTTTCAACGACATAAAAGATCTTCTTTGGTTCATTTTTTTTTTTTTTTTTTTTTAGAGGGCAGTGTCACTGGCCCTCATGTGTGGGATCCGAACCGGGGCCACTGGTGTCCCAAGCCAGCTCTTAACCACCATGCCACTCGATCGGCCCTTCTTTGGTTCATTTTTATGGGTACACTCAGCAGTATTGCCATACAATCTTTTGCAAATATTAGTCTTCAGTCTAATACAATTGATCAAATACATTTTGTAACAAAGCCATTCTTTCCAAGAATTCATCAATACCTGTTTCTGTGGTATATAAAACACAAACTTTATCCTTAATATGAAAGCAATTCTCTCTGCTTTTATTTCTTATTGTTATTATTTCCTTTTTCACTCAATTCTCTTTTACTAAGCAACAACAACAAAAAACCAGAAAGTAATGAAAAGGGACTTAAATTTTTTTTTTTTTTAACATACACCAAAGGGTAGGCAAAGTGATACATACAGAGAAGAGGGCTCAGACCTTGGAATCCAGAGAACTGGGCAAAATTCCCGCTGGACCACTTCTGAACTGCATGACTTCATATTACCATGCTTCAGTTGCCCAATCAGTAAACTTGAGCAAATCCTCCTAAATGAAAGAGTTGTTAGAATTAGATGCATTGTGCCTGGATGTCAAGTATAATGCCTCATACCCAGTAGGTGCTCAGTCATGAGAGGCAGCTACAATTATTGTTTCTTTTACTAGTTGGTGTTCATCACAACTTTCTTTGTCAGAGAATATCATCTGTGCTATATTGTACTAACTATTGTTGGAAATACACTGCCCCTGTTTGTAGGAAGCTTATACATTCCCACCCCATGACACCTGGTTTCGGTGTGTTGCTCATGGCAGAATAGCACAACCGCACGTTGATAACTCTCATTATCAACAGAAATTTAAGAGCTGTGTTGTGGTTGTGCCATGTATGCTTTTCCTTAGCTGTTTCCCAGAAGAAGCTGCTCCTTTAGGCAAGATCCCAGAGGGAAAACAATGTGGAGGAGGGCTGAGCCAACTAACAAAGAAATGTGGCATGAACAGCGTTGCATGCTACTGGGGTTTGCTGTTGTTTAATACTGTGGCACACTTGCCCAAAAATGTCTGATCCATCTCCTCAGCCAAAATGGATGGTTTCATTAACAGCTCTATGTATTTTTTTTAATGGTTTTAATCTTAAAGAAATATACAATGAAATGATAAACTACATTTGGAAAATTATCCCCAAAGAACCCAGAGAATACAATAAAATATCAACCAATAAAGATCAACATGCTTGGTATTAATATAGTTGAGCTTCAAGCCAATAAACTTTTTAGTAGTCGCATTAAAGAAAGATCATATACCACTTCTTCAGAGGAAACTGAATTCCCCAGCAATAAATTAATTTCTAATGTCAGACCCTATGTTGGCAACAATATAAGCTATATAAACAGTATCATCAATATTTTTATCAAGGGGTGAATTCCAATAACATTAAAATGAGATGTGGTGAAGGTGATATGCAATTCACTCATTTAATGTGGCCCAAGGATGTGGCTTTTTGATCATGATTTTATTAAGGACTTATAAGAATCAGGATTTAGACTGCTGAAAGAAGTGAATAGATTACTTCCATCTGATATGAACCTCTGTATTTATCACTTGTCTCAGCCCAGTTCTTGGTAAGAAGTGGATGCATTCTTCATTCAGGAAGTATTTTGTAATCACCTGCAGTGTGTCAGGCAGTCTGATTCAGGCACTGTAGATTCAGTGGTCAACGAGACTGACAAGCTTCCTGCTGTCATGGAGCTTACATTCTATTAAGGGAGATAGATGACAACATTGCATATTGTTATAAATTCTGTAACAGATATAGAACCAGTTTTCATTTTTTTCCTTGTGTTATGCTAATATGGTTTCCAAGAAATGTTTCCATTTCACCTAAGTTTTCACATTTATTGGCATAAAATTGTTCTGAATATCCTTTTGCTCTTTTTAAATGCTAGTAGAACCTTTAATTTGTATTCTCTTTCTCTCGTTCTCTCTTCCCTCTTCCCTACCCCCCAGTCTGCTGCCCAGGAGTTTATCAATTTTATTAATTTTCTTGCAGAACTAACTTTTGGCATTGCTGGTATTCTTTATTGCTGTGGTGAGTGGGACACAACTATCAGAGTAACAGTCTCACACACATTTGTGTCTTTCCACAATGTCAGACTTTATTAGAATAAAGTTGTACTGACTCGGTTTCCCCCAGGCATAAACCAAGGCTCCGATCAGAGGACAATGTCCCTCCAATAGTCGAGGTAGAGCAGCTTCACACAAGAGGGTAACACAGGTCTGTAAGCATAGAGTTCAACAAAGAGAACAGAGTCTTACAAAAAAAGAGTGAGAGAAAGAAGGATGAGAGAGTCCAGTGTTCAGCAAGAGTCCCAACAGCGCTTGTGTGCGAACCCTCAGGCATCAGGCTGGGCTGGTGAGACGGTCAGGACGCCAGGCTTCAAGCGCTTCATCTGGGACGAGTGCAGGTGCAGCTCTTCAGGTGTGGCCTGAGCGATGAGCTGTCAGAGAGCTCTGATTTTATGCTTGAGACTGGTTGTGGTGCACCCATCTGCAGTCCAATAAAGCCATCCAGATGGTCACACTCCACCCTGCATCTGGAGTTACCAGCTTAGGGCGTTCACTGGTTACGCCTTTCACGTGATGCTCTGGCATGACTGTCACTTTGTGACTGACATAACTATCAGAATTACTAGAGTCCATTTTGTGCTCGTAATTACTGCTCTATACAACTGCAACTGTACATCTACTTTCTACTTCGTTGATTTCTACTCTTTCATTTATTGTATCCTTCTTTCTATTACATTTGAGGATAATCCACTATTATTTTTCTAGATGGAAGCTTAGGACATTGATTTTTCAATCTTGCTCCTTTTCCAGCATATGCATTTAAAGGTATAAATTGTTCTGCATCCCAGAGATTTCAGTATATTGAACTTTCAATATTGTTCAGCTCAAATACCTTTTAATTTTCAGAGTGACTTTTTCTCTGACCCTTGGGTTACTCAGAAGTAGATTGCCCAATGTCCCAACATACCTTTATGATTCTCTAAATTAATTCTATCATGCAGAGAGAACACACTCTGTATTATTTTAGTCCTTCGTAATTTGTTGAGAAGTGCTTTATGGCCCAATATATGGTCCATAGTTGTTGGGTATAATGTGCCATGTAAGTCAGTTAGATTAACTTGGTTAATCATGTTATTTAAATCTTTCATATCCTCACTGATATTTTTTATCTGCTCATCATTTTATCTGCTTATTATTTTGGCTCATCACTGAGAGAAGTGTTTTATAATCTCCAGCTATGAATGTACATTTGTCTATCTATTTTTTTTGTTTTGTTTTTTCTTTATATATTTTGAAGCCATGTTAATCGGTACATTTAGGATTATAAATCTTCCTTTGAATTTACCCTTTTATCGTTATGAAATGTCCCTCTATAGGTCTTGTAATAATTTTTGCTTTAGTTTTGCCTGATACTAATATATAATCATAACAGATTACTTTAGATCAATCAGTATTGGAGTAATACATCTTTATACATCATTTCAACCTACCTGTGTCCTTATATTTAAAAATGTATCTTTTAAATAAATATGGTTGAGTCTTTTCCTTCCTTCCTTCCTTCCTTCCTTCCTTCCTTCCTTCCTTCCTTCCTTCCTTCCTTCCTCTCTTCCTCCCTTCCTTCCACTGTTGTTATTAAATCTAATTTGACAAATATCTGTTTTAGAGTGTTTAGGTCATTTACATTTATTTATTTATTTAAATATATTGGGTTGTCGGAAAAGTCATGAAGCATTTTTGCAACGAGAAACAGAAGAAACACGTCATGACTTTTCTGACAACCCAATATGTATGTATAATATGTATGTATGTATGTATTTATACTGGCAATAAGGCAAATCACCTTCAACCCCAAATACCCCATCAACACTGGCTGAAGGGGAATTTTTATTTTATGTACAGAAAATTCAATAGTATATACTCAGCCCAGTTTGGTGGCCAGTTATTAGCCGTTGCCTTTTCCAGCTTGGCAATGCAGGCCACCGGTTTGGGGCCCAGGACGTTACCTCTCCAGTAACGGCGGATCCCATCGTACCTGTCATTGTGATTGGTCCAGATAGCTTCCACCAGCCCAGCCAGAGCTCCTTTGTCCTTCCACATTAAACTATGTGAAGACGATGGTGGTGCAGGCCTTCCTGTAGCCTAGACTCCCCAGCCTGGCCTTGCCCTTGATAATGCAGTAGGGAAACCCCACCTTACAGCACAGGGCAAGCAGGAAGACAACTGGTTCAATGGGATCCCCCTCATGTGCAGTTACCACCAGCTTCTTGTTCTCTACCAAAGTGGTGACAGTGTTAACCCCTGCTCAAAGGACAGGTGGCCTCATGGTGGGGACATCCCTTGTGCTGGAAGCTTTTTTGTCAGCCCTAGCCAGTGATCTCTGCGTTTTCTCTTGCTTTGTCTCTGGTTTGTTCTTGTGGGCCAGTTTAAGCAGTGGGATAGCTGTCTGGCGGGCCAGGGCCTGGGTGAACTGGTTAATTACAGGAGACACTTTCAGGCGCTGATAGAGAATAGCCCATTGTCACTGCAGCAGAATGTAGTGGAGCCATTTCACAAAATGGGTGAGGTCCCTTTTCGTCTGGATGTCCTGTCCAATGCCAAATTCCATGCACCTTTTTTCAAATGGTAGTTACCACTGTCTTGGCTTCCTACTTCTTCACGACAGCAGGGGCCAGTGCTTTCTTCTTCTGCGTAGATTTCTTCCCTTTCCACATCTTGGGTGGTGGGAGGAGAGAGGTAGGTCATTTACATCTAATGTGGTAACTGATAGCTGCAGTTACGTCTACCATCTTGCTATGTATTTTCTATTTGTTTTGTATGTCCTTTGTTCCTTTAGTTCTCCATTCCCCCATTTTCTGTTCATTTATTATATTCTGTTTAGTCCAGTGTTAAACTCATGCATGCAATGAAATTTATTTTCACTATTGTATATTTTAGTTCTGGATTATTTAATATATTTAGATTCCAGCTCTGTTGAAATTATCCTTTCATCCATTTGGTCCATCTTTTTCCTAATTTTCTTTACAATGTTTGTAATAATTATTTTAACACTTTGTAATCGGGCATAAAAAGCTATATGACGAGTTTACTCGTTTCCAGCAAAAAATGTGTTAAAGTTCTCATCTACAAACTCCAAGATCTGAATTACCTGTGGGTCAGTCTCTCTTGTCTGTTTTTACTCTCTTGTTCACATTTTCCTGGCTCTTCGAATGTCTCATAATTCTTTATTGTAGCTCACACATTTATGTATTTAAGAATTACTGAGACTGGGCCCGGCCGAGTGGCGCGGTGGTTAAGCACTGGCTTAAGAAGCCAGTGGCCCCGGTTCGGGTCCCACATATGAGGGCCGGTGACACTGCCCTCAAAAAAAAAAAAAAAAAAAAGAATTACTGAGACTGAAAGTGATTTTATTTTCTCGCACAGAAGGCTCTCACTTTTCTTTGTTAACCACATTGGGTAAGAAGCAAATTTCTCAACAAGTGCAATTCGGTTGAGTTTCGTTTGGGTCTCAGTTTTAGTTGACTCCATATATATATCAGTTTTGTCCTTAGCATTGATGCCCCCTCAGTTTTTAATGAAAAGCCACGTACGCCTCTATCTCTTAATCTCTTAAATGCTGTGGGGGATTTCATATCTCTGCCTTTTGGAGTTTTGAATTTCACTCATTATTCTCTCAGATCATATGGCCCTGAAATTTGGTAAATTTCTTCAGGAAGACCCTGTCCTGTATTTGCCGCAGGCTCCCCCTTCCCCGCAGTGGCACTTCACTCGGAAGTAGTGCCAGGCTTCAGGAGACTTCACTATGCCACTCCAGCCCTACCTCATCCCCAGCCTCCGGCACCACCCAGCATTCAATAAATGTCCTGTGGAGACAACTGGCCACCGGTGTGGGGCTCCTCCAGGTTTCACTCTGTGATGCCAACCCATGCAACTATCAGGAAATCCGCAAGTTTCTCTTTTCCCCGGGAGAGTTGCACATAGGTAGAGTTGCCCTGCCTATGCCAAACCTAAGCTTAACCTTATGGTCAGAATCAGCAAATGCCTCTACAGAAGACAGAAGCAGTCAGCTCATATTGGAAAGGCACATTCCTGTCTGGAGTTTTATTGTAATGATTTTGTTGTTGTTGCTTTCATAGATCCCTAGTGTCTATAAAAATATGTTTTTGATATATATTCTTTTTACACCCTGTAGCAGGAGTAATGGCTTCCAAGTAGACTACTATATCTTGCTTGGAAACAAAACTTTGCCCCCAAACATTGAATATTCTCCTACAATTTAAACAACTACATAGCTTTCCAACATTTTCAATACATTTTATTGCATATTACACTTTATAATATTGTTAGAAATTTGGAGTACTTTTTCATCCTGTAACAAATACCCTTGTAACTAAATTTCTGATTGTCTATTTAATACTTTTTCTTAGTATAAATTTATAGATGTGTAATTGTTGTGTGAACAAGTTGGCATATGAGGTGTGAACAAGAAATAGGGTGAATATTTAAATTTAAAAAAATTTATTATAGTAAAAGATACATGGCCATTAATCCCCTTCAAAATACTATCCCCTTGCTTCAAACACATTTATCCCATTGTTCTTGCCACTTTCTGAAGGAGCTCTGGGAGTCCTCTTTCATGAGTGTCTTTAGTTGCACTGTCGTGGCTGCCTCAATGTCCTGAATCAATTCAAAACATTTACCTTTCATGGTCATTTTGACTTTGGGGAAGAGCCAGAAGTCACACAGTACCAGATCCAGTGAATTAGGTGGATGGGGACACACTGTAATGTTTTTATTTGAAAGAAATTGCCATACCAGAAGTGATGTGTGACATGGAGCATGTCCATTGTGATCACAAAATACAGTGAATGCTGATGCTGAGTGCCATCCAATGGAAAGGCAAGTATCTTCAATATGGGAAGCGGCGTGTCAAACCTTAGTAACAATTTGTGACAAGTTTCAACTTGTTCTGTGCAGTCAGTCAGGTGAGAGCTATAGTTGAGAGAAGGTGTGTTTTAAAGTGTGCCATAAATCATCCGCCATCATGGCAACACTCCATGTCACACATCACTTCTGGTATACAGCAATTTCTGTCAAATAAAAACATTACCGTATGTCCTCATCCACCTTACTCATCGAATCTGGCACTGGGTGACTTCTGGCTCTTCACAAAGTTAAAATGATTCAGGATATCAGGGAAGCTAAGACAGCGCAACTGAAGACATTCACAAAAGACGACTTCCAGAACTGCTTCAGAAAGTGGCAAGAACGTTGGGATAAGTGTGTTCATAGAAAGGGGGAGTATTTTGAGAGGGATTATGGCAATGTGTCTTTTGCTGTAATAATTTTTTTTTAATTTAAACATTCACCCTATTGTTTGATCACACCTCATAGATTTTTTTTTAATATTACAATTTAGATAGATATTAGTAAATTTCTGCCAAGAGATACTGTACTAATTTACTTTGACAGTGTGAGAGAATTCCTACTTCCTGTGAGTGGTATATTAGTAATACATGACAGGATTTTATTTCTTTTATGATACACTTACATGTTATTTTAATCTCCAGAAAATGTTAAGACTTTCTCCTCAATAACCAACTATTATCATGGAGTGCTATGAACCCTAAAGAAATGTAAATGATTAATTTTATTGGTATTTATATTTTGGTTTGAAAATATACAGTAATGCCTTGGTTTGCAAGCATAATTCTTTCCAGAAACAAACGACTCGTGTTGCAAGACGTCACTCGTTTACCACATTAAAATGTATTAGAAATGTTTGCTCATCTTGTAGAATACTCACAAACCACATTAACTGCAATCCAAGGTATTACTGTATATTGTTTATGGTAACAGAAAAAAGATTTAAGGCCAAACTTTTCATATTGGTTGGTTTTGGCACATTTAGGAAGTAGTTAGTCAAAGCAGTTTATTGATTGCTTTGAGTCATGCCTTTCTTTTTGCATCTTCCTTTTGATATCTTTAAGAGAAATATTCCATGTTCTTTGGTTTCAGGAGAAATGAAAGAATTTATTTGTTGAAAACATATTGCATACGTTGCTATGAATTGGTATATAGGAAAGTGTACAACTTCTTTCTTCTCTTATACTCTATATTGGAACCTTCTACTTGATTCTGAACAAACACAAAGACCTTTGAGACTTACGTGAGTCTAAGACACAAATCCTGTCTGTCTTTGATATGACTAGCTTTGAATATCAGTAGTCTGGGTACATGTTTTTTCCATTCTAGAACTGAGAAACATCTGTACGTCTGGAGAGATAAAAATGCTTTTAATCTCCAATAGTTATGCAATTGGAAATATTTTTTTTTCTTATTCCACACACATAACTGTTCGAGCCAAGTAGTTAAGATTAATGCATAATTGATTTTTTTTCCATTAAGAGGTACTTGTTCTACTTAAAAAGTAAGACCCTTAAAAACAGCACATGATCCTCAATATTCATAAAAATGTACTTTTTCTTTTGTTTTGAAGTTTTATTTTAAATTATGGAAAACTTCAAGTAAATGTAAAAGCCAAGAATATACTGTAATTCTGTTGTGCCTGCCACCACATTTTCTATTCCTCTCATTTTCACCATTAACAATAATTTAAATGGGAATGCCTTTATCTGGAAATTGTAATGTATTTTTCCCTGCATAACCATTTTTTTTTGTATCATCAAATGGTTATATTCATTAAGTATTTAGTACTCATATTTTTCTCAGTCTGATTCTTTTAAAATAAAGATTTTAGTTCATGTTTGTCTCTGGCAGTTTCTATGGTATTTATATTTTTTTCTCTAAGCTCCCAAATGAAATGATATTGAATATTGTTGCCTGTTAAATGATGTATGTGAGGAAACCCTTGAATGGATCCTAGGAAGTGTTACCTTGAAAATACAGTGAATGTGCAAACAATGCAGTCTTTCAAATGTTGAAGTGTTTTGAAAGGTTGATACTCAGTTTCATGCATATTCAGAAAAGGGTTCTTATTCTCTTTGAACTAAAATTAGTATGCACAGACGCAATCTCTGCTTTTGTTAATTTCTAGTGCAATTAACATTTTTTATTTCATTTCTGTGTCACTCTTATGGAACTGATTGTTTCAGTATGTTACATAGATGACCCTCCTCAATGCTCTGTGTATTTTAAAGGCTTTTCAAAAACCACTCATAAAATATGTTCACTGTTCTCGTTTTTAAATTTCTACTGCTTAGACATATATTCTCTCTCTCTCTCTCTCTCTCTCTCTCTCTCTCTCTCTCTCTCTCTCACACACACACACACACACACAAACACAGACACACACACACACACACACACTCTTCTGGTAGACTGTTGAAGAGACTGGGTTGCTATGGTGAGGGCGAGTTAAATGGGAGAATGCAATGGAGTTGAGGCTCTGAGAGGATATGCAGTTACTTAAGCATTAAATTCTAATAGCACACTAGATTCTGGGGTGAAGGCCAGTGGAATATTTTCACTTGCTCAGGCATTGGAGTTATGCAAACAGGAGCTATTGCACACCCAGAGTTTCGTGATTGAGAAAGTAAACTTGTACATTTCTTTTTATAGGTTCAAAAAGGCATTCAAAAGTGAGCCAACACTCCAGTCAGGAATTAATTATGCCGTCCTTCTCCTGGCAGCTGGGCACCAGTTTGAATCTTCCTTTGAGCTCCGGAAAGTTGGTAATTTACAGCTTGATATTTTATATGGAAATTGAGAAACTGGACCCATCTTGATACGAAGAAAAAGAATCATTGATAGATAGAACCTTTTTTTGATATCTCATTTGATTTCCTTAAAAAACAATTTTTATTATTATTAATATATCCTCTTGTTTAGTGTTTCATACTATTGTGCAGATTTTTATATTTGTATGTAATTCTGTTTTTAGGTTATTTTGATTGTTTTGAAAAAACCCCTGGTTAAAATTTTTTGTTCCAGCTCAAACTAATATTAAAAAATGGGCTTTGTATTCAGCCCCCAACTCTCACATAGGTAGTGTTTTGTGGAACAGCAAGAACGTTTTCTATGTCAGTTTGATTTTGCTTCCCTGGTACATTAAAAAAAGAAGAAGAAGAAAAAGAAAATCTCTGATGTTTTCTGTTTCTTCTTCACACCTGCCCCCATGATTTCACTTGTGTTGGAGATGGAGCCTCCCCAAGTCCCAGAGCGCCAGGTCAAGTAGATGGCAGTCTTGGCAGTGACTGATCTCCTCAGAGACATCTCTAAACTGTAGCCATTGATAGAACATGTTTTGTCCCTTTTATATGTGGACATTGCTTCATCTGCTGACCCTTTTTGGAACTTAAAGAAATTAGTGAACAAATTTTATGTGATTTTCTTTGTTCTGGCTTTGATAACATTTTTAAAGATTCTAAATACTAGAATACTCTCTGTGATCATCAGATTTTGCTGTCTTTGAGTGTCTAGTCACCCTTTGTTAGAGAAACTTTCCATCTCTTATAGGAGTCATTACTTAGGCATAGAAATATTTGGCCATATTTTTCATAAAGAAAAACAGTTGAGGGCCGGCCAAATGGCGTGGTGGTTAAGCACTGGCTTGGGATGCTAGCGGCCCCGGTTTGGATCCCACATATGAGGGCCAGTGACACTGCCATAAAAAAAAAAAAAAAAAAAAAATGTAAAAAAAAAAAAAAGAAAAACAGTTGATTTTAGTGAACCTATGAATTGTAGAAGAATTTTTTCTTTAAGATTTTTGTTGTTTTTTTTGAGGGCAGTGTCACTGGCCCTCATATGTGGGACCGAACCGGGGCCGCTGGCATCCCAAGCCAGCGCTTAATTCTTTAAGATTTTTAACTGGAGAATGTTTTCAATTTTCCTTCAAAAAAAAAGAGTCCTGGACTTTTTTTACATTATTTTGGGAGGGGCTTATAAAATAGCCATATTTAATACTCTGAGAACTCTTAGTAGGCAAATAAACTTTGAATATTAAATACTGTTTAAAAGACCCAGGCTAAAAGAATGATAAAAAATACTTGTCACTGTTGTGTTGCACTGGTATTCAGTACAGAAAGCCTTATTTGAAATGTTTTCAGTTGGTAAATGAAATTGGAGAAAATACATTCCAACTTGTGCTTTTCAGAAATTATGATTATAATAAAATTCTTCGAAGGTTAATTTTAAAACTCGACACTAGCCAAAAATCTTCATGTATCAGTGATCTACAAATAACTTGTATTGCACTATTCTTGAACTTAAGGTGGAGCTTATTGATGCCTCCAGATTATTATAGGAGTTGACCCTGATTTGCATGTGTAGGTAGAGCAGTAACATAACTGTTTGAAAATGTACTTATTCTAAATTCTCATTTGTAAGGTAAATGTAGAATAAGATGGTCAGCACTCTGCTAAGAGAGTAGATCTCGCCACAAAAAAGAAATGGTAGTTATATAACGTGATAGAGATGCTGGCTAATGCCATGGTAGTAGTAATTATTTTGCAATATATAAGTATATCAAATCAACACAGTGTGTACCTTAAACTTACACAATTATATGTCAATTATAAATTTTTTTGTTTTTTTGTTTTTTCTTTTTTAAAAATTAAGGTTTATTGGGGTGACAATTGTTAGCAAAGTTACATAGATTTCAGGTGTACAATTTTGTAACACATCATCTATATACCACATTGTGTGTTCACCACCCAGAGTCAGTTCTCCTTCCATCACCATGTATTTGATAACCTTTACCTTCATGTACCACTCCCCTCCCCCCCACATGTCAGTTATATCTTACAAAAGGTAAAAAAAGAAGAAAGATGGTCAACACTCTAAGACTTGAGGAACTGTGGGTAATACAATTTTATAAAGGAAACATGCTTTAATTTTTTTCCAAGAAGCACTCATTCATAATACACGTTGAACAAGAATTTGAAAACATGAAGTTCAATCTAAAATTTTTGAAATTGCAAAACATACGGAGACTTAAAATAAGACAACAATGAATTTTTAGCTACTGCAAGACCTAAGTTTTAGACTTCTAAAATACTGTGATATACATTCTAAATTGTATGTTCTTAATTACTAAAAGACAGTTAAACCTCACTAATTTAGATTCTACTCAATCATAAATTGTGCTGATCAACATAGGTTGACCTGAAGTTAATTTTTATGTAATATAATAGAATTAAAAGGAGTTTTAAGGAAAAACATAATAGGATTAAAAGGAGTTTTAAGGAAAACAGGTTCAAGAAATTACTAGTCTTATATAATAATGATATTAATAGTACATAATAAAAAAGACTAATTAATAAAATACTTGGTATATTTTATTTTTTATTTTTTTATTTTATTTTTTTTGAGGGCAGTGTCACTGGCCCTCACATGTGGGACTGGACCGGGGCCGCTTGCTTCCCAAGCCAGCGCTTAACCACTGCGCTACTCGGCCGGCCCTCATACTTGGTATATTTTAAAGATATAGTTTAAAAAGACATTATTTCAGACCCTCTAATCAAATTTTCAGCAATTTATATCTTTTCCCATTCTTTGTCTTAGCCTCCTGCAAACGTACAAATTAGTCTGAATTACTGTTTTTTTTTTAATAATCAGACTTTTCTTTATGAAATCTTTTGTTTAGATCCATTTTGAAATTTTGGTTTCTTTATAAAGGGTAAACAAATAATGATTAATGTGAACAAATGTTCCTATACAATTCATTGTATGCATCCCCTCCAGGGATCAGGCTGTCAGTGATCCCACTAGCGTCCTGAGTGAGATGGGTCCACGTGTGCCTCATGACATGGTGAATATAGAGCCCGTGAAATAGTCTTGCCAAAAATATTTAGCTTGCGTCTTTTTTTTTTTTGAGTGCAGTGTCACTGGCCCTCATATGTGAGACTTGAACCAGGGCCGCTGGCTTCCCAAGCCAGCGCTTAACCACCACGCCACTCTGCGGGCCCTAGCCTGTATCTTAAGATCTAACATTCAGTTAATAGGAATCACAGTGGCTAGAGAAATAAGGCAAACACCACCATGCAGTGCCCTCAGACAGATCTAGAATTTGAGGACATTCTACAAGGGACCCCGCCTGGTCTCTTCAAAACAATCAATGTCTTGGAAAAAAAAAGTGTGGGTGGATTGGTTACGTTAAATGAAATTTAGCAACACACAAAAAAAACAACAAATGCAAGTAATGATCCTCGATTAGATTCTGGTTTTTAAAAAAGCTATAGGAGACATTTGGGGAACAGTTAGGAAATTTGAAGTAGGAACAGACACTAGATAATATTAAGGAATTACTATTTTTTGTTAAGTACAATGAATAGGAGAATTTTTAGTTCTATGTTGTCAGTACTTAAGGGCAAAATGTCATGATGTCTGTAAGGGAATTTGAAATGGTTCCTTATTTTTAACTTTATAAGTATATTACTGTTCTGGGTATCAAATTAATTATTGCTGCATTTTACTCTAGTAAAATATATGTATTGTATGCATTTATACTTCAACTCATTTCCCTTTCAAGTAAGGACTCCATGATATAATAAGGCAAAGAAGGAGGTTCCATAAGACGTTTTTATGTTACCACCTTTTAATTTATTCATATACAGGCATACATACACATTCTGGAATGATATACATACATCAAAGTGACAGTGGCAGTTATCTTTGGATTTTTAAGTTAAAGGGTAAATTTCAGTTTCTTCTGTATATCTTTAGAATTAGTCTGACATTTTACACTGAATTTAATTAAAGCCCTTTGATAATCAGAAACTTAACGAAGCTATATCTGAAAGGAAAAATGAAAGCTTAATTTTGTTTTTTAATAAAAAGCTGGCTCTGCCTAGCTACTGTGCATTCGTAATGTTGTACTTGTGTCCATCTTCTAGGGGTGAAGCTTAGTAGCCTTCTTGGTAAAAAGGGAAATTTGGAGAAACTCCAGAGCTACTGGGAAGTTGGATTTTTTCTGGGGGCCAGTGTTCTGGCCAATGACCACTTAAGAGTCATTCAAGCATCTGAAAAGCTTTTTAAGCTGAAGACACCAGCATGGTAATAATAAACTGTTCATGTGTTTATCCAATGATTTTTAATCAATAGCTCTTATAACTTTCTAAATTGTTGTATTTTTTGAACTGATAATTATGTTCTTTTATTTGCGTATAGAATAAAATGCAGAGTCTAGAGGGAAAAGTAATATCCATGAATAAAATGGGTTGAATGTAGGTTCTTATGACTTTGGACATAAGTAACATCTGACCGCCTCTGGCTCAGCCTTCTATCACATCGACCAGCCCATTAACCCAGGTTGGCTGGCGTCACCCACATGAATCATGTAGGGGCCTCAAATTTTACACCTACGAGTCTAATCAGCGAGTTTACAGGTTTCCATTTCAGCTGCCAGGCCTCTGCTCCAAACATATGCCCTTTGTTTCCATTATGATCTAATCTTAGTTTTGGAATTCTCATTCTTTTTTACTTAGGGTGTATTGACCCATTGGAGTGTTTTCTATATATGTGTGTTTTTCTAATTTCAAATTGTTCTTGGCCTACACCCAAGTCTTATCATTATGTATGTGGTAATTGGACAGATGAAAACAAAATCCCTTCCATTACCATATATTTGACCTCATTTACCCTCATCTACCACCTCCCTCCCCCCTGACCCTCTGGTAGCCACTGAACTGTTGTCTCTGTCTATGAGTTTTTGTTTTTCTGTCTTGTTCCTTTGTTGTTTTCAGTTTTATATATATCCAATAAGTTTTAATTAAAAAAATAATTCCGTTTTCATATAGGACTATTTTGGAAAACAATGATAATTTTATTATGCATCATGTGTAATGACTGATTTTTACCTCTAAAGACTATTTGAAATGTTAACAGTGATACCGAGAAAACTGACATAGGCTTAGAGCAGCTGAGAGCACAGGTCCCTGGCTTGTTTTCCTCAGAGGATCACTTGAGGAGATAGATGATGGGTAGGTCCTCATGGCTTCCTAAAGGATTTTCTCATGTTCAGCAGATTCCCCCCAGCATCACTCCCATTGTGACCTTTCTACAATGCATGTCTGACCCTCCCCCTCCACTGAAACCCTTAAATCAGTATAGCTTAATGGAGCCTCACAGCCTAAGGAATAAAGCTCACCTCCTTAAGTTGGCAAACAAGGTTTTGCCTTGAGTCCTCTGGGGCTCAGCACTTGTCACACCCCCGGGTTTACTGCTCTCTGTTCACACTGAATATGACTTACTGTGGCTTCATGCGCTTGTGTCTCAGCACCCACGGAGAAGGCCTCTTTTAGCACTACCTGGGGAACACTCAAAAGTCACATCTGCTCATAAATCAGACCCTCACCTGAAACCCTTGTCCATATCTGGACAGAAGTTCATGGGTGCTGTTGCATACATGTTTGATGATTTCATTTCATGGAATTTTCTTCTTTCGTGTTTCTGTTGTTCTTTAGTTATATCTCTATTAATGCTGGCTTTACAACTTTTGTTAGTTGTGTCCCTGTTTAGTTACAGCTCAACTGATGTTTATCACATGGTGCTGTAATACCTTTTACAGTTCTGTCTCCTCAGCTCTGTGCACGGCTTGAGAACAGGGCTGTATTGTCAGTAGTACGTCCACAGTAGGCGTTCAGCAAATGACAAGAAATAAATGAATGCATGCGTTCAATGCAGCCAAATTTATTATTTCTCTATTATGACCATCCTGATGGTAGAGGAGAAGACTGAAGCATGGGTACAAGGAGCTTTGGTTTTAGGTATCCTGGCTTCTGTTGACAAGAAAGCAGATATTATTTTATGCAATAGCAATAACAACTATGGAACAATGCTTTACATTTTCATTAACTTAATATTAGCTTCCATGTTATACTTCATAATGTGCTTGCATACCCATTGTTTCGTGTAATTATCTTCCTCTTCATTTTTTTTTTCTAATATTTTTCTTCAAGGCACCAGTTGTCTTGTCAGATTTGAGTATATTTGTATAATATATAAGCTGAGTGACTTCAGGCAAAATAATGATTTCTTATGAAGGGTTGGTCTCTTTAGAAAAGCTTTCTTAAGGAAGCATATTTTAAAACAAATGTATTAGTCACCTCCTTGAATAGAATATAGTCATTAGTTTAAAAGTCCTGTTTTAAGCAGATGTATCACACGGCTAAGTCACTTACGCCCTCCAAGCCTCAGTTTCATCATCTTTAAAATGGTCATAAAACAGTCCACTTTAATGAATTTTTGTGAGCTTTAACAGAGGTAATGTGTGAAAATATATGACATGTAACAAATAATAATGTTTGGTGAACCTGAATGCATAATTATGAATGCCATATTTAAATTACACTTACAGAATAAGCCTGGGATACATGGGAACAGGTGGTTCTAAATTGGCCTGTGATGTGTTTTCATTTTTAGGTACCTCAAGTCTATTGTAGAGTTAATTTTGATATATAAGCATTTTGTGAAGCTGCCTACAGAACAGCCTATGGCCAAACAGGAACTCGTCGACTTCTGGATGGATTTCCTGGTCGAGGCCACAAAGACAGATGTCACTGTAGTTAGGTTCCCAGTGAGTACGCTTCATTTAACTGAACTCCATAGCTCTATTTTGTTTCTTTTATTGAAAGAATATCTTGCACGGTGATGGTAACAATGCTAGCATGCTTATTTTCTTGCTTTAAGACAATGGTCATATGGCTCATACATTTATTTTCTGTCTATTGTTTTGCTTTCGCTTACTTTTTAAAATAACGTCTCAAAATCAGAGAAATGAAATACATTTTTACGATTTGCCGTGGAATTGGTGATTTCTTTTCATGAGTTGTAGAGCGCGCCTTCCCAAGAAAATATTGTCTCTTAGTTAGCTCAGTAAGTCATCTCTTCAGACAGATGGTGCTTTTTAAAATTCATGCTACAGTTTTGTTGACATTGTCGTCAATATTGGTGCCATTAATTTGGTGAAAAGTGTCAGGCTCACCTGTGTTGTTATTCCATGTCCACCACTTATTACCCACATCAATCAGGGTTAGATGTAGTATCCACAATCTCCTTTTACAGTGCTTCAGATCATGGGAAATGATTTGTAGGCTCTGATCTGTAACTCATTTTGGCTGGTTTCTACCACACTTCATATAAATATATAAATATATGTATATATTTAAAAGTCTAATAGACACACACACACACACACACACACACACACTTTTAAAAATATATTGCTCATTTTCTCAGCTGGTGCTATCCCCATCCTGATAGTATAGCTTTCTCATCCAGTGCAAGAATTATTGGCCACTCACTCTACACACATCTCTTCCCACATCAAAGTGTTCTACAAACCTTTCTGCTTGAGCTCTCAGTCTCAAGCTCCCATACTCAGAGGTGGTGACAACGCTCAAGTCTTTTTACAAAAATCTTCTAGTTCTTGTCGATAGGATCATCTGATTTAATTAAATCCATTGTTGGCTTTACCAGGCTCTCTTTGCTCTTGCTTCCCGGTGAAGCTATAAACGCAGCAGGATCTTTAATTGAAAAGCCTTTTCAAACTCAACCACTTTATTTTCTAGCCTAGATAATGCGTAGCTAGGAAAATACTTATCTCAGAGTGAGCTGGCAGCTTGCCTGAGCGGGTGCGCTGATGTTAGTAAATGTGGTGGTGAAAGTAGACCATGCAGAATTGAAGCATTTAATTGACTGTTGACTTGATCGACTAGAAAATTAGCTAAAAATGAAACCACTTGTATTAGCTATTCTGAGCTAATTTAAGTTAGTTTGATATGAATTAGTCTGTCATAATGTAAATGTACAAAAATAAAACCAGAAAATATGAAGAGAGAAGTTAGGAGAATATAGGTGTATACTCCAGATGAGAGAGGCTTTCTGAAGCAAGAAAGGAACCACCTATAAGCCCAAAGGCAAATGTTGACCAATTTGATTTGAATAAAAATTCAATTTTTGTTCAGTGAAAAACACCATAAACATGGCAAATACTAAACAGGGAGAGGATATTTAATACTATTGTTGCACAATGATCAATGTGCCTAATATGCAAAAAAAAACACCAAAAAAAAAAACACCAACCCCTACAAACTGATAAGCAAAAACAAAAGAAAAATGGGAAAATCATGTGAAGAGATAATTGATTTCACTGTGTGCTAAAGAAATACAAATTAAAATGAGACACCATTGTACCTATGCCATTTTGCACGTGTGCAGATATGTGTGTAGGATAAATTCCCAGAAGTGGAATTGAGGCAAATTGCCCTGCGGCCCTCCATAGGGACCATGTCAGTTGACATCATCCCCTGCCACCTCCTATCAACAGATTTATTGTTTTCATAAAGTCTCTCCAAAAAGCTGTTGTATTTATCTGATTTGTACTTTTGCTCAACTTCTAGATGAAAATGTTATATTGTAGTTTTAATTAGTGTTTCTCTTATTATGTGTGAGGTTGTGCATATGATTAATCTCTTATTTTTTTTTTTTTTTTTTTTTTTTTTTTTAAAGATTTTATTGGGGAATTGGCGGAGGGGAACAGCGTTGGGGAATCAGGGAAGGGGAACAGACAAGTTGCTGTCTTTTTGTTCTTCAGTTTAGTTGCGGAGGATGTTGCTTCACTGTTGGTATCGTCATTACGCTCTTCCCGGATGAGGCAGATCGGTTGCTGGCCTCTGGATGTCGCTCACTGCGGCTATTGGCAGCTCACGCTGGCTGCGGGCCACTCACTGTAGCCTATGGCAGCCCACTGCAGCAGGGGCTGCAGCCCACACCATCACCGGGGCTCGCACAGCCCAGCTCCAGGTGGAGCTGTTGTTAGCTGTAGAGGGTAGTGTCCCTGGCCCTCATGTGGGATCCGAACCGGGGCCGCTGGCATCCCAAAACCAGCGCTTAACCAATGTGCCACTCGGCCGGCCCTAATCTCTTATTTTTAAAAGACCAGTTGGTGATTTAAAAAAAAACTCAAGTTGTCACCATTTAAAAATAAAGGGACTTGGACTTTCAGTGCTGGCTATGATGGAATAAATGGTATTGGTATTGCTGTAGATAACTATAAAATCTGGACAGACTATATGAAACAATTGTTTGTAGGCATGAAACAGCGATTATCACAGGGCTGCAATCCTGAGAAGGGAGGTAATTGAGTTGAGTGCCCACCTTCACCCACTCGATTTTCCCTGAGGTCATTTTTCTGGCTGCAGCCCAGGGAGGTGGAGCCCTAGTCGGCAGTGGCATTCTCACTAGGCAGAGACAGGCAGGGATCAGTATTGGGGGCCTTCAGGCAGCTAGAATATGTGGGCATGGTGTTGGAGCAGTGGGGAACTTTGGACAGTACACTGCAGGATTATACCTGGGTATTTCCCTTGAGTCCTAGGGCAACTCCCAGATAATGTGAAAAGAGAGTGTGAAATTATGAATAAACACAACTACTGGTCCCGGTATTTGACTAAAATTGGGTTTTGGGTGGGACCTCTGTGGCTTTAAATAAACCTTATCAAGATAAATTCCCTTGCACAAATCTCTTCTTACATCAAAGTGATGCTATAAATCTCTCTACTGGAGCCCTTAGTCTCAGTCTTTCATATTCAGAGGTGGTGACAACTCTCCTTTGTTTAGGAGGTCAGTACCAGAAATGGCAGAGAGCAGCTTTTGGAAGGCTGAGAGCTGAACAGATAGATATTCCAGAGCTTAAACAATGCAGGGATAAGATGTTGGACTTTGAGCCTAGCTAGAGTAATGGGACCTTAGCAAACACCCAGGAACTTAGCTGAGAAATAGAAAGCCCATGCCCTAGCAATAAGGGCAAAACTAAAGCAGACCCACCCTAACAAAGCCAGAATAGAACTAAGCCTTGATAGGGTCACCATGATACACTGATAATTTAACTGCTAGTTAGGGAAAAAAGAAAAACCTCTGCAAAGATATAATCCAGAGCTTATGCATTGTGTCATTCAGAGGTAATCAAAGATTACTACACATGCTAAGAAGCAAGAAAAAGTGGCTGGTAATGAAGAGCAAAAACACTCAATAGAGACAGACACAGAGGTGATTCACATATTGGAGTTACCAGATGAGGACTTCAAATAACTATCATTACTATGTTAAAGAAGAGGAAAAGGTAGACAAAATGGATGAAAATATGGAGTCTTTTAACTGAAAAATAGATTTTATAAATGAATTAAGTGAAAAATAAGGAGAGTACACATAAAAATCCAGAATTTTAACTACTCTTGAAAATTTAAAGGGACTGGCAATTTGTGACTGAGTTCTCCAAAAGCAGTAATCTACAGAGCCAACTAGCTGCTGCCTTCTCAGATGTTGATTACAGTCTCATCTATCCTGCATCCCTCATTTACTTTCTCACCAGGCCTATCCCCTGCAGTCACTGAAGTTTGCCATCCATGTTCCACCACATAAAAAATGTCAAGCTTCTGGTACCTGGGGTACCATATCAGCCACTGTAACTCCCCTGTCCTTGGAGCAGCATCTTATGTGGCTCACACTTATGAAGGCTGCAGTGGGTCTTGATTGGGGTGATAACATTATCCTTCTTTTGAAGTGGATCTGCCTAAAACCATGATGACTTATATTGGAAAATACTTCATTTGATTGTTTCCATTTATCTTATTGCCCTATCCATTGTCACTCTTCCAAGAAGTAACCGTGACCCGGGGAAAAAGCAAGCAGATGCAAGTTTCTTTGGGAAATGATTTGAAAATCTCCATCATTTATTAATGTTTCACTTTAGTTCTATTTATTCTTTTTTCTCACCTCTTCTGTGTGTATTTTCCTTCCTTCCTACATTGAAAAGCTAGGAGACCATCAGCCCATCACCTGATGTCAGTCAAGAGGAAGTGGAGTGTGGTAACCCCAGTTAATGTCTACTCTTTATGAAGGTTCTTAGGCTTTGATATGTTCCTTCCTGCTTCAGATACATGAAGTTAGCAGCTGATTGTAGTGTTAAGCAGTATAAAGGACTAGAAACTAAAAGCAAGAATGCATATATTCTCAAGTGAGTTGAATCTCACTGCTTTTGTCAGATTGCTTGCCTTTCCTGGTCTTTTCTCAGCTTTTCTGTGACCTCCAAAATGCATGCTACAAACTCCTCATATTTTGTCATTTCAAGGGCAGATCAAAGGACTCAAGAAATGTTAGACAATGATAATTACAACCAGTTTTTATTTTCTATCTCAAGATAGGAACTCACAGCTCAGGTTTTATCTACTAGAAATATCTGAGACAGCCATAAACACATACTTTAAGAAGAGAACCTGTGCTTTTCTAATGTTAAATAGTGTGCCCAGGTAATTAGGGAACAAAGTATATTCTTATTTGTCAGTGTAGTGATTTGGATGCTATTTTGGAAAACCCACCTTTTATTCCCTGATACTTGTTTTAATTTCACAAATGCTGGGATACTCAGATTTGAGAGCATGAACTCAGCAAAGTTTAGATTGAAGATTGATTTTCATTATTAACCAGTACCACTTAACTCTCTGCTGATGGGAATTTGGACCTTGATTCACTAGCTATGTTCCTAAATCAAAACATGTTCCCCTCTGGGCTCTTCCTATGTGTTTATTAGTGGTATGTTCTATCTTATTTTCATAGCTAGAGCCTGACCAAGAAATCTTGATACTCTAGAAGTTTTTCTACTCAAAAGTAAAGAAAATTTTGTTTTTCTAATCCCTTTCTCTAGTTCTTTGTACTTGCACTTAAATAGATTTACTGCTATGATAAATTTATCGTAAAATAAACACACTGGGTTTTCAGTGTATGGCTGAGTCAGTTTTTTTTTTTTTTTGTTTTTTTTTTGAGGGCAGTGTCACTGGCCCTCATATACGGTGGGACCCAAACCTGGGCTGCTGGCTTCTGAAGCCAGCGCTTAACCACCGCGCCTCTTGGCCGGCCCATGGCTGAGTCAGTTTCTAACCCAGATTCTTGCTCAGGCTGCACCTTAGGTTATGATATATTATGACTTTGTAATTCCTTGTGTTTTTTTTTTTTTTAGCTGAGCCATCCTGCCACCTGTTGGCAGCTCAACGGCAGCTCAGCTCGGGCTGGGCATCGAACTGCCATTGTTCAGAGCTCAGCTCGCACTCTTGAGCGAGCTCTTAACCAACTGAGCCACTCAGCCAGCCCAACAAACAATTCTTCTTTTCTGAATTGAAGTTAATCAACTAACTGAGCATTAGCAACTTATTCTTTTTTTAAAAAATTTATTTATTATTATTATTATTATTTTTTTTTATTTATTTATTTTTTAGAGGGCAGTGTCACTGGCCCTCATATGTGGGATCTGAACCAGGGCCGCAGGTGTCCCAAGCCAGCGCTTAACCACCGCACCACTTGGCTGGCCCTGTAATTCCTTGTTGATGGAGCCTTCTGAAGGGGTTTTTCCTCCACTTTTGTTTGGTAAACCATGCATGATACAAGATTAGTTCTAAAAGGCAACTATCTTGAGTTTTAAGCACTGGAGTAGAAAGAACTATTCTAGTTTCTCTGCTAGTTAAACATTCCTACTTAAGTCTGCATAGGAAATTTGAGCTAGGCAGGTGCCTTTAATCATCTGTACAAAATAGATAATAGCTGCAGCACCTTTGAAATCAGGGCATGCGTGGTATTTTAACATTATTTGCTCCTAAAATGAGATATTAGTAATAATATAATACATCATACAATCCTATGGCGGAGTTCTCAACTCATTTATCATATACCCGTTTTACATCTTCAAAACAGGAGCAAGTTTTATTTCTCCTTTTCTTTCACAAGGCTAACTACATCGTGACTGAAAATGCCAGTTGTATTTTGAAGGCAATATAAAAACATTTTTATTATTTCATGTGTCTGTGTCGATTACTTTGGCTTATATATAAAGCTCTTTCAATAATAACCAAAATCATTTATCAATCCATTTACATGGGTATGAAAGCCACACCATTACATCTTTATGATAAAGTGGGGCAGCAGAAAACCTAAAGTATGTAACATTCTACATTTGGAATCTTTTTCTTTCTTTGTACAGAATTATTTGTGTTACCATGTTTCTGCCTTTCTTTCACACAATTATATTTATAGAAAAGGAATTTGTGTTATATAATAAAATAAAATTTTTTTAAGAAGTACCACCAGTAGATTCCTTGGCAGATAGCCAAACCAATATGTGGACTTCAAAAACTTATTTCCAATTTCTTTAGCAATAAAAGGTGATGTATTAATTGAAATTTGTGATAATTGCATAATACCATAAAATACTCAGAGGACTCATAGAAAGGCAACAGCCAGAATTTTAAACGGTTTTACTCCAGCAATGGAACCAGAGCCTTATCCAATAATCAATGTTGTACTGTTATACCAGCTCTAAATGGTTTACATCTTAAAGTCACTAATATTAGTTTCTTTGCTTTGTTTTCAAGGTATTAATTTTAGAACCAACCAAAATCTATCAACCTTCATATTTGTCTATCAACAATGAAGTTGAAGAAAAGACAATATCTATTTGGCATGTGCTTCCTGATGACACGGTAAATTGTGCAATTATTAAAACAAGAGCATTAATAGTGAAGGACTTTATACTCTCCAAACATTTATATATTCCAGTAAATACCCACATTAGTTAAGAAGGAATAACTTGACTACATTTATCTTGGCATGAATACATTCTGTAAGATAAAATTTGTTAAATTTGGGTTATAGAGTTCATTCATGTAATAAAATATAATTGAACTATTCGGATTTTTATTATAGATGACATAGCCAACCAAAGTGCACTGGAAATTGGAGGATTTCTTTGATTTGTAAATTCATACTCTAAAATAAATTATGACCTAAAGAACTGATACATAAAATACAGAGGGTACCAAAAAAATGTACACACATTTTAAGAAAGGAAAATAAATGTTTTAAAATTGTAATAATATATACCAATAACAAAAAATGAATACAAGTCATGTGTATACATTTTTTTGGCACCCCCAGTATATGATTAAAAGACACATGTCTTAATTGTAGGAAGCCACCCCTGGTCTTACACTGGTACTATTATAGTCATCACATCTCGGCAGTTATCTAAGTAGCTCTAAGTCTCACATTAGCCACTGGCTCCCTGTGGTGGGACAGAATGATGTGGGCTGTGGGGCTACTGGTAGAAAGATCTTAAACACTCTCATTTCTCTGCATAGCAGTCATTTGGATAACCCTTTCCACTTTTGTATATCATCCATTTTAATGTATGTGCAAATCATCCTATTATTTTTTGAAAAATAGAAACTTTTCAAGACCTGATTCTAGTCCACAGGATAAACCACAGAAATGAGAGAAGTCTTGTGGCAAAACAGTCTGTGAGGTTCCCTTATGACTGTTTTCCAAAATACTCTTATCATTTTCCTTAAATATCCACACACTCCACAAATATTTTTTGAGCATTTCCTGTGACAGGCACTACCAGGCCCTGTTAGGCAGGAGGAAAACAGATGTATGCAAAGTAAGCAAAATTCCTGCCCTAAGCATGCTTACTTTCTACTCAGGGAGACAGACAATGAACAAATACACGAAAAATATAGGTATATTACTTGGTGAAAAGGGGAAAACAAAGCAGCACAGGGAATCAGGTACACTTGAGGGTAGAGCGTTGCAATTTTTTAAAATGTGAGCTTTGAGTCAACAGACCTGGGTTCAGATCCCATCACTGCCTTTGGGCAACATGGTTTCTCCAAGCTACAGTGTCCTCGTCTGTAGACTGGTGTAATAATAATAGTATCCACCTCAAAAGGTTGCTGTGAACGTGAAATGAAATAATGTAGGTCAAGTGTATTGCACAGAGCCTGTGACATATAATAAATGCTTCCTGTATTTTAACAATAGCAATAATAAAATCACGGCCATACACATTTGGACTGAACTCTATTCTAACGTTGAAACCCCAGAATTTAACCCTGTTTAGCACTTTAGATGACATGGCAGCAGTCATTTGAGAAGTGGTTCGTGGTGTGTTAGGGAACTGTGATATTGTGATTTATAGTAAGCAATATGTATTTCGTCTTAGTCCCCATTTCTGACACAGAGCTCCAAAAGCCCTTGGAATTTCCTAAGTGCTGAGAGCCATAAAAGTGTCTTTTGCTGTGGAAGCGACTTTGACTTTCGGCACTAAAGATGGAGCCTGGGGAACCAACCCTGTGATTAGAGGGTGGGAATTTTCAGTCCCACCCTCTGACCTTGGGGAAGGGAGGAGGGCTGGAGGTTGAATCAGTCTCCAATGGCCAATGATTTAATCACGCCTGCCTGTGTAATGAAGCCTCTGTAAAAACCCTTAAGGTTCAGAGAGCTTCCTGGTTGGTGAACACACAGCGATACGGGCAAAGAGAGATACACCTGGAGAGGGCATGGAAGCTCCATGCTCCTTCCCCACACCTCGCCCTGTGCATTTCTTCCATCTGGCTGCTCCTGACTATATCCTTTTATAATAGTTCAATAATTTAGTAAATAAAATGTTTTCCTGAGTTCTGTAATCCACTCTAGCAAATTAATCAAACCCAAGGAGGGGGTCAGTGGAACCTTTGCTTTATAGCTGGCATGATAGCATGATTGCAAGTGGAATTGTCCAGAGACAAAATTAATAGTAACTAATAAGACTATCTGTTTACATGTTGTTAACATTGTTTTAAAGTGCACAGTGTTTTATTTACATTATTTTAAAGTATCTGCATACATGTTCTTGTAAGCAGAAGTAGAGTAGTCACCCAATTGAAACTACAAAAACTAAAAGAGGTTAGGAGAGATGAACATTATTTTTCAAAGTCTTGATGGGAAAGAGCAAGGTTATCCAAGGACACTTGGAAACAGAGTGGAGCTAAAGGAATTAGCAATTAGCAAAGCCCAGAAAATGAGTAGACAGCCAGAAGTGTTTAGAAGACAGGAAAAGAACAGAAAGTAAGCCAGAGATTTGGGGAAATGAGTGCTATTTCTAGCTTGTTGTCATTTTTCTTTTCTGGAAATTCTTCATTCAGTAAAGTGAACCTTGTAGGTTTTGTGACAATTGTAGAAACAATTTTTATATTAAGAATTGAATGTATTAGGTTATAAATGAGTGCATTAAGAAAGGTTACAGATTTTGCTGTCTCTTTTTTACCTGCTTTTGGTCAAGAAGTATTTCTGCATTTGCATTGTCCCCACTCTCTATTATCTTTAGTGCTAAAAATTCTCCTTGTTCAAACATTTCAACTTTCTTTAAATCAATTAGTTTCCATTTTGAATTTATGCCAATTTCTTTGCAAACCCTAGTATTATCCATAGTATGTTCACTACCACTGCCGTTTTCTCTATTTTAAAAAATAGAAGTGATATAATTGGATTGGAGACAAGCAATAAAAATAAAATCACTTTGCTGTTATTATGTTAGTTGAAAGCAACTGTAATAACTATAATCAAATAAGAAATAAGAACAGGTTTAATGCATTATATGTTAAACAGGAAGTGGATTGTTTTTGTCATAGAATGTTAATTTATTTTCTTTTTTCTAAAAGTGGAATGAGAGAGAATGTTGCTTTTCATCTATCATATTTATTTATTTACTTTCTCCCTCTCTGGGTATTTTCATTCTAAATGTGGAATGAACCATTATATGAGCTAACATATATTTTAAATTATAACTTTCAAAACTTTAAGATCATTTTACCAATTCCCAAGAGTTTAGGGACTCTTAGAAGAGTTCCTCTACATTCAGGGGCCAAATTCATTGAAATCCCAATCTTTTAACAGCCCCTCCCTTTGTTCAACAAATGGTCACTGCTTACAGTAAGTTAGTACTTAAAGAAAGTCTGCCTGTCCACAGGAAAGAAAAACCTAGATTGAGGAACAGAGAAGTTATTTGCAAGATATTTTAAATGGTTGCTATTTAGAATTCCCCTCAGTCAGGTTTGAAGTTTAAGCACTCCAGGCCTGTCTGGTGGCTTCTCAGCCAAAGGGAGCAGGCAGCAGGGACATAGAGGGTCACTGAGGGCTGACCTCACTCCAGCTCCTGCCAATGGCCGTTCTGAGAAGACGCAGGGATTTTATGAGGGGAATATGTTGACCTCAGATCCTAGCTTTTGATGATATGATGCTGTCATCAATGAAGGATGCTTTTAGCTACCAAACTCCCAACTAAAAGTTGTTAAAACAATAAGAAAATGTTATCTCATAAGAACTTAAATATGGACTTTTTAGAGATGATTTCAATGGCTTAACAGTGTCAGAATTCTGAGTTGGCTTTTCTATATGCTCTTGGTTTTTCACTCATGGTCTTACATAGCAGCTCCAAACATCACTTCACACAGACAGCATCCAAAGGAGGAGGGCCAGGCCCTTTCCCTCATCCAGAAAGTTGCATGGCATGTGACCATGCCTAAACCAATCACCAGCAAGGGAAATAGATTTACCATGGGTGAGTTAGACAAATCAATTGCACTGTCCCTAAGCATTGCCACCTGAACCTGAACAAAATTCGTTTTTTGTTTGCAAAGAAGGAAAGAAATGGCCGTTGCCTAGGGAACCAACATTGTCTGCCACAATATAACTCCTGCTACCTTAGCTCAATATTAACTCCTAGTTCCTATTCTTGCCCTAAGCTGAGGCACAGGATGTGAGCCTAACCAGTTCCTAGAAAATGGTGCTTGTGCTGATTCAGTTATTAGGTCGAGTGTTGGTTTAGGGCTTGTTGGGGTTCATTATCACTCCATCTCTCCTTCTGACTGTCCCTTTCCCCCTGATCTCCAGACAGGCCCCAGTTTGGTTTTGTAGCTCACCAGCGCCTCCATGTGGAGAGGCCGCCAGCAAGAGAGGTGGGGAGAGAGGCTTTATTCCAGATGGCTTCATCTCAGGCCTTGGGCTTTACACCGCTGAAATGGAACATTCCCTGGTAGCACTTGCAACCTTTCAGGAACCTAACATTCTGGAAATGCTTTACTCCTTTGCTACAAAACCAGCCCGATCAATCTGGGAAATCTCTCCGTGGCTGCTTCCAGAACAGGGCTGATGGATGATAGATTTTACCAGGGCCGTCCTGTTGATGTTCGCCAGTTGCAGTGTTCAGTTGCAGGTTTGCACACACTGCCCTACCGGGTAACCCAGCCCCACCTCCTGATCCTGGGGATGGCCTTAGAAAGACACTCAGTCGCAGGAGCTGAGGATAAGGCTGCAGTGTGTGCAAGTGGTATACAGACTAACAGCTGCAGCTCCCAGGTCACGTGTATTTAGAAGGTCACCTGAGGCCAACAGGATTTAGAATCAACTTTCAAACTATCATCCGAAGCTGCAGGCTGCTATTTTAATTTAGCTCCCTCTGCCCTCTGGTTAAGAGAACCACACTCTCCGAGCACCGTTCTGTGGTCTCTGCCTTCCCTGGGCCTCAGACACAGCAGCATTTGCTCTGTGACAATTCAGGTCACATCCCATGACCTGACGGATGTGCATGAAAAGCAGTAGTTTTTTAGTACATCGACTTCAGGCTTGAGAGGATCTATTTTTATTTTAAATTTCATAGTCCTCCCAAAGAACTAGGTGCTATGAATATAAATTGTAGCTTTTGGAGTTGCTTTGGCTACAAGGAGAGCTCTGGGCTGCCTCAGAGCCACAGCTTCATTGCCCATTTCACTAGCTCAGCCAAGACCTCAACCTTCTGGCAGTATCTTAAGTGGGTGGGTAAGAGCTTGTTTTCCTGGTTGTTTTACATTTAAAGGATTGACTACCATACTTGCTAAACTTGGACACATGCATCACCTACTTTATATCTGCAAAACTATGTGTTATTAATTATATATTAATGTCAGATATTTTTATAGGGAATGTGCTCCATCTTGTAATTTATTTAATTTAGAGACATGTGCATTTAATACTAATGTCAATTTAGCTCTAGTAATAGATTCAAGACATCCCACATTTTTTCATCTTGGCCCTGCAAATCACCCACGTATGACAATCAAATTTTTTTTATGTTCAGACTTTATTAGTATATTGCATTTTGCATAAATTAGGTAACAACACATTGTAGCTATGATGGACACTATACAGAGGGTGCCAAAAAATAGATACACATTTTAAGAAAGGAAGGAAAAACTATTAAAATTGTGATACTCAATATATACCAATAACAAAAGATGAATACAAATTATGTTTGACTTCTGCAATTACAAGAGGTGCTCAAAGTGGTTACCATCAATGTCCAGACACTTCCAATTATGGCAAACTACTGCTTGAACACTGTTGACCAAAGTTAAAAAGTTTGAAGATAATTCAGTAATCATCTTTAAAACCTTGCAGGTATTTTATTCAAATTAATCGTCTTCTTTTTCAGAAAAGAAATCTTGCTTGACTATAATAATTCAAGTACCTTGATCACTGGGTTGTTTACTTTAAAAATTAATGCACAATAGTTATTAGGTTAATCTGCTAAAACTAAAATTTTTGAAGTTACATGAGACTAAGTCTCCCAGGCTCTCTTGGAGCTGTTTTATTGAAGTACAGAAATTATTAAGTAAACATCACTCTTGTGGCTTGAGAATGAATTGCATTTTCCCTCCAGAGAATTTGTTCATGAAGAATTTTATACTACTAGGAAAAAATTATTCTGTGTATATTATTAAAAACTAATAAAACAAATTATTTTTGTTATGTTAACTTGGATGACTGAACAATTTTTGTTCTTTCCCTGTGTTCTAGAAAGGTATACATGAATGGAATTTTAGTGCTTCTTCTATTAGGGGAGTGAGGTAAGTTTCCTTGGTACATTTCATTTTCTTAGAAGACATTTTTCTAGAGCATGAATGTCTTACATGGGACTTTTAATCATGATTTAAAAATGCAAAGAATTTCAAGAATCCTTTTATTGATGAAAATGCTCACCCTTCTTTAGTATCACTATCTCCATTATAAAAAGATTTGCAACAAAACTTTCATGGTTAAGTGGAACTGACTCTGTGCTTGTCACCCACTTAAAACACGGTGACTGAGGGGTAAATGAGAAGGAACAGAATCAAAGTGTAGATAAAAGTGAGCTATGCGGTTGGTGTTCTCTCTAGGTGGTTGAGCTCTTGGTTTATATTATAACATGGTTTTCTGGACTTTGGTATACCAGGAACTAACTAATCTCTTCTTAGATGGATTAAAAACACACATGCTTTCTACCAGATTGTGTCCTGTAGCTAATATTACTGTGGTGAGGTAATAAGGAATATGTTTTTAAAAACAACTTGTCCTGAGGTCACCATTAACGAAGTGTCCTGAGATTAGAGTGATTCACTTTAGTTCGGTTCAGTTCTGACACTGTCATCATAATGCCATTGGCTTAGGAAATGCCATTTCTTGGGATTTAGAAATAAAGAGGTTTTTTTTTCAGAATCAGAAGCCACTAAATAAACTCACACTAGACCAACTCTTGGAAATTTTATGCCAAACTATTGTGTTTATTACTGTTTATCCCCACATAATAGAAATGGAAAAAAAAACAAAAAACAGATTTTTGAAGGCCAGTCATGCAATACCCTGTTGCTTTTCGGCATAATAGTAATTGGTTTTGTTGGAATATGAACTGGTAGGGCCATCTGAGTCACTGATAATTGGAGTTTACCTGGTAAAACCACCTGTTTACCTTATGAATGATCTCAACAGAAACAAGCAAAATTATGGACTGACTCAGTATATATCTTTCCAATTCATGCCTTCTCAAATAAAGCTTTATTCTCTGAATATTTAATTTTTAAAACAGATCATTAGTTAAGCACTCATTATTGATAGCTGCATTTTTAAGCAGTTCATGTAGGAAAGTATAAATTTGACTTCATCATATCTATTTTCCAGTGAATTTAATTTTCTTTAATTAAGTATGGCATCACTACATAAACTTTGTCGTGATTTACAACTTACACATAGAATGCTTACATGAGGCTGATTGATATGTTGAGAAATTTGAGTTCTAGTGTGTGACTTCAAAGAGAGCCAGCTTTCCTTGGCTTTCTCCTCTATAAAGAGATGAAAGGAAATCTGACTAAGTCAGCAATTGGTCTTGCATCACCTCAGAACTTTCTCAGATCAGTCAGTGGGTATTTATTGAGCTGTGTGTCAAATGTTGAATTGTAGTCTGCTCAGCATACAAAAATGACTAAGCTGTGAACCCTGCTCTCGAAGAGTTCTAAGCCCAGCAGGGGAACAGACATTTAACACTTTGTAAGCGGGCATAAAAAGCTATATGACGAGTTTACTCGTTTCCCGCAAAAAATGTGTTAACAACCAATGATAATACAGTGTAAGATGAACAATGATAGAACTATGTTCAAAGAACAGAAGTACAAGAGGAAATCTCTCTGTTTACGGTAGAAGTAGAGAAGGGAGTAAGGTCTAAGCTGGGCCTTAAATGCTGACTAGAAGTTCTTCTAAAAGTAAAAAATAATGTGCATTCCAAATGGAAGGAACAGCAGATGTACAGGCATAAAATAGGGATTGGCAAACTACAGCCCACCCGTCAAATATGGCCCACTGCGTGTTTTTGTAAATAAAGTTTTATTAGAACTCAGCCATGTTCATTTATTTACTGTCTGAGGCTGCTCTAATAGCAGAATTCAGTAGTTTGGCCACAAAGCCTTACTCTCTGGCTCATTACAGAATATATTTGACAACCCCTGGCATAAAACACCCTGACCTAACCGGTAATCTCAAAAGCGTTTTAATTGCTATAAAATGAACCGCTTGCCGAGTCCAAACCAAGTGCTGCTCCACGTTGCTTCACTTCCTCGAAAATCTCTCCAACTGATGAGGTGCTTTTACTGCCTCCACACATTGCCTTCTTAGCTTTGGAAACATTTTGTTGTCCTACAGATCTATAACACCAAAATGTCAAGGTCAGTCAGCCAGTCGATACTTCCGCTGTTCTCCCAGCACAGAGTCTGGTGCTATAGAAGTTAGGATGCCTTTCCCGTGGTAGGCTGGAGGCACATACAGCTTCTTTGTGCCTGCAACCCCCAGAGAAAGCAGCTCTAGCTACAGAGATGAGCAGGAAGACAACTCTCAGAATATTAAAAGATTTTAGTATTGTGGTACAGGGAACATTACTGTTTAAAGTGCTATTTTTAACTTTTTGCCATTAAACAGCATTGATTTCATAATTAGGACAATATAAAAAGTATTTATTTTTCATTACAGTGCAGCAAAGTATTGGGATTACCCTGAATCATTCTCTTGTTGTTTGTTTCAGTATTTCTAAATTTGAAGAACGCTGCTGTTTTCTTTATGTGCTTCACAATTCTGACGATTTTCAAATCTATTTCTGTACAGAACTTCATTGTAAAAAGTACGTATTAGTCATTGTTCGTGTGAAAAAGACTGTTCTTACCTGATCGTTATTTTTAATTAATGAATGAGCATGTAGCTCCTGCAAAGAACCCGTGGCTATGCGAATATATAAATATTTCATTTGAGCCAATATTTTATAATTATGTGGTATGTTTAACAGAGAGTTTTGTGGGCTCCCTTTAATAAATCAGCTTATTCTTAGTCATAATTTATTTTTGCACAGACAAGACTTACCAGTTAATTGCCAAATAGTATGTCTCATTTTAAAGTGCTCATTTATTAGGATAATATATGATTATCAAAATTTTCATTCTTGAATTCTTTTGAGTAATCTCACCATTGTCTACAACTAGTATCTCTTAAATCTGTCTCACTAGAATCATCTGATGAGTTTTAACACATGCCTGGGCCCTACCCCAGAACATTGAGCTAAGAGCCAGTGATCTGATATATAGCAATAAAATAGAACCCCAAAATCTGTGGGCTGCATTGGGTATATTTCTCATGGGCTAAAAATAAAGTACTTCAGCCTCCCTTAGAACACAATGACTAACTGTGGGAACCTAGAGAAGTGATTGACAACGTAGAAACCAAAGTGAGGGCAAAAGCCAGCTTGAACTGAAAATTTTGCTGGGGGTTTTTCTTATGCAAATAATCATTATTTGACCCTATTGTAAATGACTGGTATGCTATCTACAATATACAGTCATTTTTATCTTGGAATTATAAAACATGTTTGTTTAAGCCACAATTCTTGGCTAGAGTTTTATCTTTATTATTGTACAATGTGGAGTGAAAAGATTTAGAAATAAGAAAGAATATTTAGCACATGTGCGGCCTACTTTTCTACTTAAATTCTTAAGGCTATGGATTTGTTTCTATGACAGTTATAGCCAAGATTCATGAATTGCTTACCCTGGACCTACTATCTATTTCTTCAAATAAAACCTAGTAGGTGGGTAATACTAATACCTTTGTTTAAAAGAGTTAAAAAGTAGTCTTGGCGAGTTTAACTAACCTAAAATCATAGATAGCCAATATGTGGAAAATCTGGGATTTGACCCAGGCACCTATAACTCCAGAATTCAAGCTCCTAAAAATCACACCGTGTTCCAATACCACTGTGTTTATTCTGCTTAGAGATGTTCATGTTGAAAAATTTTGTGTGAAGAGATGACAGAAATCTTTACTCTGGTTCTTAAAGTCCGTCTTTAAAGCCAGAACTTGCTTTTTGGGTCTTTCACTTTCTTCCTCTTGGTTGAATTTCCTTTTGTCTCTAACTCATCATGACATATAATCCTCATCAGAGCATATGTGTTATTTTGATCAGGGAATTATTTTCTTGTGATTGACCTCCAAGAAATGTGTAGAGAAAAAGGAAGAGTGAGGAAGTAGGCATCACATGCAAACTCCATAGATAAGCTCCAAAATCCAAAATGGACTTTGTCTATTTTATTTATAGTCATATTCCCAAAGGCCAGAATAGTTTTTGATTCTGGTAGACACTCGATGAGTATTTGTTTGACGGATGGTCAGATGGATGGATAAAAAGAGGTACTGTATAAGAAAAACTGAATTTTTTTTCTTCATATTTAGGGAAAAACCCAATTCTTTCCTACTATGTTTCTTTCCTGTGTGTCTCCTTTATTCAAAACACTTCATTTCTGATATTTCTGGTCACCGAAGTTTTTTTCCAACAACAACCAATTCTCTGTGACACCAGCTGGGTATCTTACAATTTTACTCAATTCTCACGCTGTCTTCCTGGAGATAGTGTCAGATCCCAGAGGGCTCTGTCACATGAGACTCTTTCTTGCCCCACTTTAGATGTCAGTCACAAGCACAGGTCATCACCTGTGTGTTTGACCAGCCGGCTATAGATCAGAGGTTGCAATGGCTCCCTCTTTGGGTTTGACTAACTTACTAGAACAGAACAGAGAACTCAGTTTATTAAAGGATATAGTAAAGGGCACAGAGGAACAACTACATGAAGCTTTAAACAGGCGGAGGTCCTGAAGTGTCCCCAAGCACAGGAGCCTCTGTCCCCATGGATTTGGGATGTGTTATCCTCCTGGTGTGGATGTGTTTGCCATCCCCAACGCTCCCTAAATCCTAAACTGTTGGGGTTTTATGGAGGCTTCATTACATAGGCACGATCAATTATTATTTTTAAGCCCTTCCCCCACTCTATGGAGGATGGAGTGGAGGGTTAGCTGAAAAGTCCAAGCTTCTAATCATGGCTTGGTCTTTATGGTGACAAGCCTCCATCCAGGAGCCACCCAGAGTCATCTCATTAGAACAAAAGATACTCCTGACTCTCTTATCACTTAGGAATTTGCAAGGGTTTTAGGAGCTCCGTGCCAAGAATGGGGGCCAGAAACCAATATATATTTTCTATTATCTCATAGCTACAGAGGTAGAGGAAAGGTCCTGAGTTCTGGTAGTAAGCTTTCTTTGTCACCCTGTAACCTGCTCTTCCTTGGGCTGGCAATGCCCAGCATGCCCTGCCAGTGATGAGATCACCCCGTCCAGAGTGCCTGCCTTATTTTATGTCTGGAAACTATTAGCATCCCATCCAAATGGGTAGGTGCAGCTAGTGTTACAGGGGCAATTCTGTTTCTTGCCATAATTATTTTTCTTGGCTCAGAACTGGTCTCCAGAAGAAAAAAAAATTTTTTACAAGAGTTTCCTGAAGAAAATGTCAGCAAAAGAAAGGTGGCTTCTGTCACAAACAAGAATAAGCCAGCTATTCTTGGTTCACATCAATATTTCGCAGTCTGTATTTATGGGACCCTGTGTGTATGATATTGAGGAGCTCGGGCAGATTTAGTCACTGACATGAAAGGTCGTAGTGGCCAACACTATATCAAACAGTCACCTCAGAATTTAGAGACACTATTCCAGAATATAGGTATTTTTGTTTTAGCCTATTTTAAGTAATATTAACAGCAGCAAAACAACAATAGCTAATATTTAATAAATGCACTGTGCTAAGCACTTTATAAGTATTACCTCAAATCATCTTCATAACAACCTATGAGATAGATATGTATATTCATGTAGATATGTGTATTTTATAATTAAGGGATAAGCCTCAGAGAAGTGGAGGAGCTTGCCTCAAATCACACCAAAGTGAACAATTTTGATCTGATATCCAAGTCCACGTTCTTAACTTTTCTGTGACCTTGTCTAGCTTTATTATTCTAATTCTATACTATATTATGTTACTATTACTTGAAGCGCGGTTAGGTCAGAAATTTCTCAAAAATCCTAGCGACCTGTATTTTCTTTTTGAAAAATCTTAATTGTTCTCACTGATACTGTTAGTTTACTGCCTGACTCTGACTCCCATTTTTGGGCTCCGAAGTCATTTTGGAACATAATTGTTCATATTTCATATTTTATGTATTATGAGTGACCACATACTGACTTCCATCGTAGGTTTTTTGAAATGGTGAACACCATTACCGAAGAGAAGGGACGAGGTACAGAGGAAGGAGACTGTGAAAATGACTCCCTGGAGGTAAGAACTGACGTTTCCGTGCTCACTTTACAGAGTGTCTCTGTGGCAGTTTTTAAAAACGAACTATTTAAAGCTTTACTCTGGGTGTGTGTGTGTGTGTGTGTGTGTGTGTGTGTGTGTGTGTCATATGAATAATAATGAGGATTTGGGGGCTCAGCCCAAGACTGTAAACTTTCCCTTCATGGTACAGCTGCAGACAGTTCTACTGCAAGCACTGAGAACACTCACCAACCACACCAAACAACGAGGGAAATGCTCAGATTTTTTCCTAGAAGTACCCAGAGGGTTTTAATAGAGCTGTTGCCTTAAAAGAAACAGCTTATGCAATAGCGTTCTGATTCATCAAAGTGCTCCTAACTCACCCTTCTCAAGAAAGTGCAGGGATACCACTTGCAATGTTAGAAAAACATTCTTATACTTTTGTCCTTTGCATCCCATCAGAATAATTTAAAGTCTGTGATATAGAATGGCTTCTGCAGTATTCCCAACAGACTGGATAGTCTATACCGTGAATACTTGTTTTAAGTGTTTTGGCTTAGTTTGCCATGACGCACAGCTAGTGATATCACTAATGTTTTTTTTTCTTTTTTTGTGGGTGTTCTGTTAGTGTAACATTAATGAATGGATGCAGTGATTTCTGGTCTGTGAAGATGAGATCCATCTTGGTTTTCCCTCTCACTGAATATTCCTTTGTAACAAGAGCACTGTTAAGAGTTATGAAATGGCCTTAACATATTTTTGCATAATTTATGATAACTCCATTATATCCTTGATCACATTTCTTAGATATGTTCAATGTTCTTGATTATGTTCAATATTCTAAATATTTGATTAAAAGGAGTTCTTTAGGGCCGGCCGAGTGGCGCGGTGGTTAAGCGCTGGCTTGGGAAGCCAGCGGCCCCGGTTCGGGTCCCACATATGAGGGTCAGTGACACTGCCCTCAAAAAAAGAAAAAAAAAGGAGTTCTTTAATTTCATTACCACAAACTAAATTCGAACTTCAGCCCATGAGTGACATATCAACAATAATTCCCCTACTTCCCGTTCCTTACAGTGTAAACAAGAAGGATTACTTTAGTGATTAAGATTTGTATGCAGAATAATTATTTTCTGACCTTACCCTTAATTTGAGAAAGCATTAAAATTGTTTCAATACAAATATCATTTACTCCTGAAACCTTTAGGTACCTTGGCCCAAAACAAAATTAAAATGTTTAAAAGGCCAGACTCTCTTCTATGCTTTCAGCTGCATTTAGGACGGTATCAACGTTCGGCAAACGTTAGCTATAGAAGTACAAATTTGAAGCTAATCCTTAGACTTCTTAGTGTTTGAAAAACTTCTTACTCATAGCTCAAGGGAAGACTTGCTTTTCTTTCTGATTTGAATAGTATGGTTTCTTTGCTGCAGTGCAGCTGTGGGCGGGATTCGGCCTCCTTGGGGTCAGGGTCAGCACCATCCTGACATTGATCATCCCTGGCTCCCCCACGCTGGAGTCAGCAGCCTGGAGCTCTGGCTCTCACTTTACCAACAGCCAGCTTTGTAACTGGACTAAAAATCATATTCTCGCGGGGCTAAGATGATTTCATTTCATGAGAGTTGAATAAGATCTAACATGTGCTTTCCTAGCTCAAGTTTTTTTAATAATTTTCAAGATTAGTACAGATTGTACAAGGTTTTCCAAATATAGCTCAATCCCACTTTCAGAGGGCTTTTCTATTTTTAAACAGAAGAAGAAACAAGTTCTTTTGATTTAAAGCCCTGTTTTTTGACTCCAGGCTATGTTTTGACATGGAGGGGTTATCAGCCTGTATCTTAAATAATGTAATGTATTAATAAGTTTTATTGAAATTATTGAACTGTTGATTACAGTTCATCATAAGGATTCTAACACTTCTCAACTGTGGTCCCTATTTTTGTTCTCCCAGCCTCCCCATATCTCCACTAAGAGCAATGGCATATACCCAGTAATCCGAGCCAGGCTTCTCAGAAATCCCTGTGCTCCAACCTCTTACCTTCACACCCAGTCTTTCCTCCAGCCCCTTCATTTCATTTTCTCTGTCACTCTCCCATCTTGGGTCTTCATCATCTCCCTTATGGCCTGATCTCTCTCCTGCTGTCAATACATTGTCTTCATCAGACAGATCTCTCATGTGGATTTCATCCTGCGACTTCCCTAATTAAAACCCTTTAATGCTACTCTTTGTAGAAGGTTTCCACACCGTACAATGTTCTTAGCTCTCTGGCTATAACTTACTTACCCTTTCTTTTGCGCCCTGTAGTCCAGCAAGGCCAAACTCCTTTCCATTTTTCCAGACAGCCAAGTTTTTCTTACCTCTGGGCTTGACATACAGATGGCCAAATTTACATGCTTTTTCTGCTCTGTCCCACTTAATGACAGCATCCTAATTTTTTGAGAACCAACTCATGTCATTTTTTTCTTTGATTCATTAGTCAACACCCCTTCTTACTGTTCTGTGCTCTCATAACATTTTTGCCCACTCCTCTGCTCTAGCTCTTCTCATGGCTTTGTAATTTGATAGCCTACACCAGACACTGCGAGGCTGGACTGTGGCTCTATTTCCCTTTTAATCACATAGCCTCCAATGGTGCCAGGCTTCCAGGGAGAAGTACTGTCAGAAGACTTGGAAAGGTTTGAATCTGGGGAATGATAAAACCAGAATTGTGTAAACAATATCTCAAACTGGACAGAGGGGGACATGGATTGGAGGGGGCAGAGTAAATGCTAGGAAACTCGCTTGAAGATTGTTTAATCAATATTAAGTCAATGAAAGAATGAATACCATAATCAAGCCTTTATCAGCCCATCTTCTTTTCACTTCCTTCTTTTTCATTTCCTTGAGAAAAAAAAATATAGATTACCGAGATCCTATTGGTGCTCAATACAAAATACGTTGTGTTGCCTTCTTCACTCCTCTCCCAAGCACATGCATATATTCTTCCTTCAGTTCCTACTTCCTTCCTTTTCTCTCTCCTTCCCTCCCCTTTCTCCCAAATCCCCCTTTTTTCTTATATGCATCTATACCTCACTGTTTTATCAAAATGGTGGGCATATGATTGACACAAGCCTGAGGCAATTATAGCAGCTGATTCTGTGCACCACTTTCTGCATGGTTTCCAGTGTATGTAAAGAGAAAGTTGACCCCCTGTGGGAGGGAGTGATGATAAGCAGGATAAAAGCGAAGGTTTTTCTTTGACTCAAACATCTGTCACTCCCATACCAGTTCTTTTTCTGAGGATTTGCCTCACAAACAGTAAATTATGGTTTAGAATTTGTTTAAATCAATTTGGAGTCATCAAGTAGCAAGCATACTGCTTTGTTTTTCTTTCGCATCCTAATTCTATTTTTGTTCCAATCTGAAGCTGAATACCCACAGTTCCCACACTGTCTGAGAAAATATATCACTTACACTGTTGTGTGATATGAGTATCCATTTGTTACTCATTTCGTTCATTCTGTTGGGAGGAAAAAAAGATATTTTCCTCTACCAACTTGGGTTCAGTGACGGAAGGCTGTGAATTAACTGACAAAAGACAGATTAACAGGAGATGAGACAAAGTTTATTCACGTACAAGGGAGCAATCAAAGAAGTGGCTGCTGAACAGCTAGAGGTATGAGTTTGTTTATCTTAATAAGAAAAGTCCTTAATAGGACTTGAAGGGAAATCACACAGTGGAAAGCTAATGAGAAACAAGTGGAAGGTGCAGAAAGTTTTGTGAAGGTTTGCTTTATGTAATTTCTCATCCAGGTGTGAGTGGCTCTGAATTTTCCAGAGCAGGGTGAAGAAGGCACCTGTATTTTAAGAGGCTTTGCTCTAAGTCCACAAAAGAAGTTTAGATAAGGTGTTGTTGTTGTTTTCAGCACCTACTATTTATTTAGATGTTTTTAAACATCAGCTTAAAATCTTCATACCACATTTGTGGGTCCAAGTAGATCCCATCAATTGACTCAACAAATATTTATTGGACACCTATGTCCAATGTGAAAGGCAGTATTCTAGGTGCTGGGGATACAGCAGAGAACAACATGGGGAAAAAAATCCCTGCCCTCATTGAGCTTACAGTCTAGTGAGAGATGGACAATTCGTAACATAAATAGGTAAAATTTGTGGTGTGTTTGATAAAGATCAGGGTTAAGGAGAAAAGTAAAGCAGGGAAAAAATTAGGAAGTTACAGTGTAATGGGTTGTACAGTTTGTGACAAGGAAGCCAAGATGAATTCTTGAGAAGATGATATTTGAATAAACATCTGAGGGAGGAGAGATCAATCAAACTAGATATTTGTACTTGCAGCATTTTTAGTATTCTATTAATATTATTATAGTTATTCATGTTTTTCACCTTTGTATATATTAAGAAGGCGATACAAACTGAAAATTAACAAAGCTACTTTTTGTGTCTTTGAGGTGACCACTCACCTAATGTAATGAAGTACAGAGGGAAGTGCATGGGTTTCTAGAAAGTCAGTCCCTTGCCAGTGCAAGGACTAAGTGAGTCACCACTTTGTCACTTGGCCTTGTCAATATTGTCTTCCTACGCTGATTTTCTTTCCAGCACCAGTATAGATTGTTCTGGGCAGGCAACAATAGAGGGATGATTCTAGAAGTCTTCCCATGATTGCGTCAGAATGCAGTCGTTTCCCTTAGCAACAACCTGATTTGCTAGCCTATTGCCATAGAAATAGAATGCAAAATATATAAGCAGCATAACCTTACCTTTTATTTTTTAAAACACCCCTTCCCCCACTCCTCTTTTTGTCCATATTTGTCATTTAACACACCATACCTTCCCTTGGCCCTTGGCCCAGCTCTGTTCTACTTTTTCTCACCATCACACAGATAATTCTCTCTCCTCGTAGGCCAGGCCAGTCTCCTCAAACCTGCGTTTTCAATTTATGTGTCTGTCTTGTAAGAGTAGAACAAAGAGATAAAAAGAAACCAAGCAGCAGTTATCCATTGAAATGGTTTTCAATCACGTTTGTCTCAATTCCTTTAGACTTTTACTATGACCACTTCTAACCGAAGTCAACTTCTATACCTCATACATAATCTTCTAAAAAACAATAGTCTTTTGATGCTTTATATTCCTGAGGGAAACTAAAACTTGAGCAACTTCTACTAGGCTTATATGCTTCACTGCGCAATACAAATATCCCTGTGGCAAAACTCATTTCAACCAAAAGTAAACTGATACTGACTTTAAATGTTCTGTTTTGGCACCTGATTATAAAAAAACAAGGTTCTTACCAATTTTTCTATAGCCTGGTTAATTAATTAAGCAAATAATTACTGAGCATCTACTATAAGTCCTATATTGGTAAGATTAGGATAGAGCAATTAAAGATAGTTCTCAGAGAGCTCAGAGTCCAGACTGGAATGCAGAGTGACAAATGAATGGCAGAGTGAGTGCACATGGCTTTAGGAGCACATCAGACCAGACCCAAACCTGGATTTTGAAGGTCAGTTGGATGGTTCAGGAAAATTCCTGGAGCTTGGTTTTGAAGAATGAGGCCGAATTACCCAGATAGAGAACACAGTATGTATAAATGTATAGTGACCTTGGGAACCTTACTGAGAGTTCTTGGAGAAGAAGATTGATGAGAGAGAAGGTTGGACACAGAGGCAGCAGTAAGATCCTAAAGGGCATTTAGGCTGTGCTAACGAGTTTGGATTTGATCCTGAAAGTAGCAAGGAGCCAATAAAGCAGAGGCAGTGGTACAAACATGGAAAGCTCACTTTGGAACTTTGTGCCTTGGAAATTTCACTATCAACTTAATGGAGAATGAACCGGAAAACAGGGCAACAAGAGAGGAGGGGGATGGGAGGCCAGTTAAAATACATAAGTCACAGGATGTAGTGTACAAAACAGGGAATATAGTCAATAATGTAATAACTTTGCACAGTGACAGTTGGTCACTAGACTCATCATGGCGATTAGAATGTAAGGTCTCTAAATTATAAATCACTATGTTGTTCACCTGAATCGAATGTAATATTGTATGCCAACTATTATAGAATAAATTTTTTTTTTTAAAGAGTCTGTAGAATTAGCATAGAAGAAAAGTAAAAAGGGCCTGATCCGGGCAATAGCAGTGAGGATAAACCTGACAGCATGTGGCTATCATTTTGATGTGGGGAGCGAGGGAAAGGAAAGAATGGGGCCCGAGAGGACTACTAGAGGTTGACCAGCTGTCTGCTTGAATGGATGTCTAGTGGATATTGAAAGGTAAAACACCTTTACCATACAGGCGTTTGGAAACAGAGCCAATACTCATAAGCTCTTATGCTATTAAAAGATTTCCCTACAGCATTGGTCATGGAAAGAACACAAAATCTGGAATCTTATGAGCTGGGTTTACACCACAGCTCTGACATATTTTCACTAGAAAAGATATTTGTAAACTAGAGTTTATCATAGACCTTCCTTACTATGACACAGGCTTATTATGACTATCAAATGAGGTAGGTTATTGAAAGTTAATTTTTTCTTTTAAATTACAGAGCATTAAGGGCCAGCCGAGTGGCTCAGTTGGTTAAGAGCTCGCTCAAGAGTGTGAGCTGAGCTCTGAGCAACAGCAGTTCAATGCCCAGCCCGAGCTGAGCTGCTGTTGAGCTGCCAACAGGTGGCAGGATTGCTCAGCTAAAAAACAAAAAAAAGTTACAGAGCATTATAATAACGTAAGGTGGTAGTAGTACTAGTTTCAGTGTATAGGTTTCTATTCCTTTGACAGTGCACACTGGCAAAGATGAGCCACTTTGGTCATGCCTCCTGCTGGCCTGAGCCCTGGCTAGAAGATTTCCAGCAAGCAGGGCACAGCATCGCAGAAATTTGGACCACAGGAATTGGGCTCCTTCCGGTAGCATTTTTGGACTATGTTTACTGCCTCTTTGCTAGAGTCCAGTTTTATCTCCTAGTCAGTGGAAATTACTAAATAATCCCTGCTACCTGTTCTCTTACCTGGGAACATACCTGGTCTTCTGCCGAGCTCAATTTCTGGAAGTTATATTTCTGTCTCAAATCGGACCTTTTTTAGAGTATCTTTTACCTTTTTCTCATGTTTTTTGAGTTCGTATTTTATAACCTTATATGAACTTATTTTACAGTTTGAGTTTCATTTATTTTATGAAATTTTTGAGATTTATATTAAATCACCTCTCATTAATGGTGAATTATCTTCTTATATATTAAACATTTTTAGATTCTGAGCTCAATTTCAGTGGTCCATTACCAGTGAGCATTTGGCATAGCCTGTATTAAGGGAGTATCCCTTTAAAATATTTTTGCTTTGTTTCTGCTAGGTACTCCAGGGATGTCCCGGGCTCAAGACCAATTGTGGGTATTATAAGTGTGAATTTGAACTCCAAACAGCATGACAATCAGCCTATGGTTGAAAGTATTCAGAGGAGACTCATTTCTGTCCATTCAGAGCTCAGTCTGAGACAGACAAACTTCCTTCTGTTTCCCAGTACATTGGGCTGACTTTTTTCTAATCTGCCCTTTCACCAAGTTAAAGTCCTTTAAGGACCCTGGGTTTGTGTGTTCTAGCTCTTCTCCTAGTGCAGGCACAAGGCTTCATTTCCTATCCCCTCGTGTGCATCAGAACTAACATCCCAGATAAGGGGCTATCAAACAGTAGACAGGCCAAATCCAACTGCCCACTTCTTGGCAAATAAAGTTTTATTGGAACACAATCATTCCCATTTGTTTAGATAAAGAAGGTGCCAAAAAAATGTATGCACATTTTAAGAAAGGAAAACACTGTATTAAAATTGTAATACTCAATATATACAGATAACAGAAGATAAATAGGAGTCATGGGTATACATTTTTTTGGCACCCCCGCTATATTGACTGGTCTGTTTTCATGCTACGATGCCAGAGTTGAGTAGGTACCACAGAGATTGTGTGGCCCACAAATGTGAAAATACTCAGTACCTGGCCACTTACAGAATTGTTTGACAACCCTTGCCCTGGATTAATGAGATTGACAGCCCTGCCCTCATCCCCACTCATTGGGCTGCAGGAACAGCAGTTCTTGTGATTACCTGTTGAGTGTCTCTTTTCCCCTTTATTTCTAGCTCCTGGTAGTCTTTACTTTTTTATAAGCCCACCTAGACATTTAAAAGCATATATATGTATGTTTTATTTTATCTAGTTGTTTAGCAGGAGGGTTTTCAGGTAACCAGTCCACCATATTACCAAAATAAGAAGCCCCCTTTTATTGTTTTTGGACAGTAACAGATTATTTTATATATATTTCTTTGACTTAACCATTTAACTTTAACCATTTGAAAATTTTCTTTGTTTTCTAATGCAATTCTTTAAGGCCATGAAAATTGTCATCTATATACCTCTATATCTGTGGATATTTGATACATAGTGCTGTCTTTGTCATTCTTTTGAACTATTTTGTAATTTCTATAATCATTTCATTGAGCAATTCACTGATTCATTTAAAGAACAATAGTCAGTTTTCAAATGTATTTGTTGGCTATCTTATTTTTAATATCCTGTGGTCAAAGATCATGGTCTTTATGATACCAGTTCTTTGGAATTTGTTGAAATTTTCTTTGTGGCTTAATATGTCACCAGTTATTATATATGTTTCATATATGCATGAAAGGAATTTTTATCTGGGTGCCGGGCTTCCTCTGTATATGTTACATCAAATTTGTTAATCGTGCCATTAGAGTCTCTACTTTAAATTTGTTTTCTAGATATATAAGTTTCTAAAAGAGTTCTGTTAAAAACTGTAGTTTATGTTTGTCTATTTTTCTTTGTTAATTTATGAGCTCTACTTTATATATTTTAAGACTATGTTGTAAGTGTAAAAATCCATAATCATTGTCCTCTTTTGGGTTATTTGTCAGTATTAATGTTAAATTTCCTAGCTTATCAATGTTAGAAATTGATTTTTTTCGGGGTTTTTTTTTTAACAGAAACCCTTCAAAGAGTTGAATTTAGCTGTATGTAGGCTGCCCATTTTATAGTCCAGCAAAATGTAGATCATAGAAGGAGCTCATTCTTGTGATCTCTCCTTTTGGTCTGTAGTTTTACACTGTATATCTACAAAGACATGGCTTGATCATTTGATGACTCTACATCCTGTAATTCCAGTCTGAGACAAAGGATATTCCTTTCTGGATGATGCCTCCAGGTCTGAGGACGTCTGTATCAGATGCTCTCTAAATGCCTTTTATTTTGATCCAGTTTTTCATATTTGACTGACATGCTTGATAGTTTGGGGTTTAGGGATATGGATATTTCCTTTTTACATCAAAAATGAAAATTTACCTCTATTTTTCATTTTTAAAGTGTTTTTGGTCTTGGGGAATTGGGGGTGATGTAAAAATAATCCTTACTTTATCGTTGTCAACTAGGAAGACCTCAAATTTTTCTTCTTACCCAAAGCTTTTCAGTGGTTTTATTCTCCTGGTAGCGTGTGAAAAACTGACAGCACCAGAAGCTAAAAAATAAAAGAAAGATTAATTAGATGTGATACTATTGATGCTAATCATACTTTCTCCAAAATCAATGAAAAACAGGATTTAGTGGGAAAAGAACCCAACTGGGCTTTTGAAGAAACACTTCAATAGATTTAAGTATTATCGTCTCCACTGTATTTGTAACTGTTGTGAAAACATGAACACACTGTCTGCTTTATGTCTCTTTTTTTGGTTCTTAAAGCTGCTTTTTAGATTTTGTTTCCCCTGTTAGAACCATCTGACAAAATAAGGAAAACTGCTCTTAGAAAAAGTTGATGTTGAAAATGTAGAATGCAACTAATGTTTCAATCTTCTCTCTCCAATTTTCCTTTTGTAGTATGACTATGAACATGACGAAAATGGTGACAGAGTCATTTTAGGAAAAGGCACCTACGGGATAGTCTATGCAGGTCGCGACCTGAGCAACCAGGTCCGAATCGCTATTAAGGAAATCCCAGAGAGAGACAGCAGGTACTGTAATTGGGGTTAACAAAAAACTGGTTTCTAAGGTATGTTGGGATGTTTGTAGCATTTAGAAAATATTTTGTTGATATTCTAAGTCTGAAAAACTGTCTGAAAACTCCATTGTTCTAATTAGTTCTCTCTGAGGTTTAGCTGCTGTATCATTCAGTGATTCAATGACAGGACTTTGGTGGGACAGGACCGTGTCTCTGAGGTAACAAGGACAGGACTTTTAACAAGTAGCAAAGAGAATGGACCTGTGTGTGTTGGGCCCAGTTTATATTAGATAATAGTTGGCTTATTATATGCATAGATGGGGAATAAACACTATCAGAAATGGTGTGAAACAAAGGTTCCAGTTTCCAGTCTGGCACATCGAAGCTTGGAAGTTTCCTTTTATTTGGCCATTGTGGCCGGGTCACATGATCAGTTTTCTTCGGAAAGGATACCCTCGGGAGCTCCCTGGGTCATCTGTCTACCCATCCTCTCCACTTGTAAATCTGAAAGGCACCTCAAGGTTAACATGGCCAAAACTGAACCATGGATTTGTAACCCTACATGTATTCTACCTGAAGTATTTTTCCCTATCTCCGTTAAGGTTACCCCATCCAGCCAGCTGTTCGGCTAAAACCTAGGATTCCCTTGGATTCCTCTCTCTCCATGTCTACTCCACACAACTCTAGTCTAAGCCTTCAGGTCTCCTACCAGACTCCCTAGTGCAACTACCTCTAACTCACTCGACTTTCGCTCTTTCCTCCACCCCAACCCCATCCTTCCTCAGAGAACCCACAGAGATCTTTCTGAAATTGAAATCCCAGCATGTCACTACTGCTTAAAACCCTTCAATGGATTCTTCACCAGCATAAAACCCAGAACCCGTAACCTAGACATCTGCCTCCCTCTGATGCCTCACCGGCACCATCACAGCCACACCGACCTCCCCTTATCCATCAAGCAGTCAAGGCTCATTTCCCTGATCTCAGCAGGATTGCCTCATTTTCTTCATCCCTTAGTTCTCCATTCAAATTTCAAGCAATCAGAGAGGCTTTCCCTGACTACGGCAAGCTGAAAAAGATATCCTCTCCCATGCAACCAGTGTCCCAGGTCCCAGCTCTCCTTCCGCCTCTCCATTCTTAGTGTATGACTTCCACCGGTGACCACATTGCCTCTAGCCTCCATATCTGCATTCCAGGCAGGACAAAGAAAAGGGCAGACAAACTTTTCCAGAAATATCCAGCTTGCTTTTAACCTGTGTTGCATTAGCCAAAAGTAACCATCCTTAACTACAAGAGAGGCTAGGGACTCAATAGCATTTTAGCTGCCCATTCGTGTTTTCAAACAAAATCATAGAAAGAGGGAAGAACAGATGCTTGGTAGACAAACAGCTGTTTCTGTCTGTCATGTGTATGGTTTCATGGTTTCTCTGCTATTGTTGCAGTGTTTCCTCTTGATTAATTCATGAGACATATTAATGAATTCTTATGAAACGGTGATAGAAATTATTCACTACCTACCAAGAGTAATACATACAAATTTCTCATATTAAAATTTTTATTTATTATTCCTATATATTCTTTAGTAATATGTCCATAGGGTAGATTTTTGAAACAATATAAAAGTTAAAGGGGTCCTCACTATCAAATTGCTGTAGCAAACTCACCAATTTTCAGCAACATCCCCTCCCACCACCAGATGAATATAAGTAGGCACTTGGAGAAAACCACTGTTAAAATCAGCTTTGTAGCTTAAGTTTATTCACCCACCACTATGCACTTGCAAAGCCCGCCAGTAGTAACAAAGCTCGTGTTCTGTAACAATGCATTTGGCACCATATGGGTTGTTTGAAAACACTTGCATGACAGGCCCTTCTCTTGAACAGCTGGCACAGGGCATCTTCCTATTCCCTATACAAAAAGATTACAATGAAATTATCATGTTATTGAGACATGTGACACACAAGGGCATTTCCATCCATGTGCCCTGGAGAGGTTTTGATGTTACATTTAAAAAGATAGCAGCTAGAACAATTGCTAAGGTGCTAGGATGGGTGTGAATAATGCATAATGCAGCATACACTAAGCACTGCCATCTGTAATGAAGGATCATAGCAACAAAAGCACTGTCTTCTGTGTTCCCTTCACACTCTAAACACTTTGTTAGAGCTGTAAAACAGAGGTAGTGTATATCAAGTGCACTGTCATAATCCATCCCAACTAATTGTTAACCTCAGGTTGGTTTTCTCCTCTAAAATTGTATACATCCCTGAACTACTTGCTTAGATCAGTTATTCTCTACTCATCTATATACTAGAGCCAACTAAGGAGCTTTAAAAATACTAATGCTCAGGCTGCACCACCACCACCACCCCAAAAAAAAAAAAATTCTGGAATGGGAATGTGATAGTTTTTAAAAGCCTTCCCAAATGCCCAGCCAAGGTGGGAAACACTGGTTTAGATGGTTGTCGTGGGAATTTCACTCAGAGGGGGTGCTCTGGAGACAATGTTAGATTAATGATTTCAGAACTGGATATATACTCGTATATGTATGCGAGTATAAAAGCATCTCTGGTTATCCATGCCATTTCTTGCTTCCATTGTTACAGTTAATTGAGAAAAAAGTAGGATTTCCTTATAATTCCCATAGACAAGCAGAGCTTCTTGACCTAAACAAAGTATTATGTCATGCTTATTCAGTGCTTGGCACTCACACTTGCACTTAATGAGAATTAGTGTTACCTATCATTTGCATGTTAGAGAAGAGTTCTTTTTCTTAGCTAGGATAAATCCTGACTATTACTTTAACTTTTAAACTATCCTTTGGTTAAATAATGTGTGTGTGTGTGTGTGTGTGTGTGTGTGTGTGTGTGTGTGTATGTCTATATTTGCTTCTGCAGGATCTTACATTTAAGCGTTCATGATTGATTTTCAACAGAGGGTCAGGAGGTGGGAGCCCCTTGGTTCATCATAAACTGAGTTAGTCATTTGCTTAAGGTAGTTTAGTCATCTTGATCTCCTAAATATTTACAATAGGCCCAGTATTTGCCACTAATTTATTTCATGCATATCAAGAGCAGTCTCATTAACTAGTATTAATAAAGTGTTTTAAACCCCCCTGGAAAAAATAACTTGCAAATGCCTTCATAGTTGACAATCATTACCTAAGTATCTTAGTGGTAACACTATTCAGTGATTATTGCTTGTGTTATCTCATTCAAACAATTATCAAAGTGGTGGTATTGTCCTTAATTGATATCCTGTTAAAGGATTCAGTTCAATACCTGCCCTTGTAGTCCCTAGAGCAATTCTAAAGAAAGATAAAATGAGTAAAACCTCTAATATACAAGTCAATTCTTTCTGTTATTGTTGGCAGCTTTCTGAGTAATATTTCACGGATTATAAAAGTTAGTTTAACTTAAATAAATTTGGATATTTATATTCTGATAATTACTTTAGTTTACAGCTTATCCTGAAAAGCTTCATGAAAACAGTTTTATTACATACTAACCAGTTCTAGTATTTGTTACTGGAATTCAAAAAAAATCCATTCTGCTTTTATGGATTTGCCATTGTAAGAGCTGAGCATTTCTTGTACGTTAGGCTGAAGTAAATTATGAGGCATCAGATTTGTATTCAACATCTTAGTAGTTACTGCCGTTCACACCTTCATTGTACGGCAGAAAAAAAAATTAGAGAATAGCTTTGATACTCTATTTATCATTGCTGACACCCTATTATAGTTAGTTATACAGTAATTATATTAGAGCTGCAATGGTTCAAGATTGTTAGGAATCTAAGTTTTATAGTACTTCATATAATCATCAAAAGTATTGTTCCGTCTGTTCCAGAAATATAAAATACTTTCATTTTATATGGCATATGCCAAGTTTGTGATTTTGAAGTCTGCTTTAAAGCTGGCCTTTCAGTGTGGAGTCTTGGTTAGTAGTGAATTAAAAAAGAAAAGAAAAAAGCCTGATAGAATTGATAGACACAGTAATGTGAGGATTTCAATGCAGGGGGCTCAAGGAAACTTGGTATATAAATGGTTGTATATTTTCCATTGAAAACTTGATGGGTGGGCCTTTTAGTCACTTCTGGAATGAACATTAAAGTTATTTACAGTTTTTATTTTCCTGGGCAAGAGTCTCCTGGAACAGTAAAGTTATGTTATGAAGCCATAATAAAGTTATGAGGCCAAAATCGTATTAATGTGGGCAGTGAGCTGTGGGAATGATTTCAGTTTTCCTGGGTAGAAATCTTAGCTCTGCCACTTGCTAGCTTTGAGATCTTCAGCAGGTTAGTCACGCTCTCTGTGAATCAATTTCCTCATCTATAAAATGGTCATTTTAATAGTGCCTTCTCATGGGGTCGTTGTGAGAAATGAATTAATCAATACAAAAGGCTTAGAACAGTGCCCGACACATTTCCCCTCAGACACTACCATGGCTTCAACTTCACAGAATTTATGTTATTAGAAATAAAGGCCTTAGATGGTCATAGTTGATTTTATACATGGGCGTATATTTGGCTGACATTTTCAATTTGTATTGTGTAAATTTATTTGCTCAAGTCTAGCTACCTAATTAGCTTATTGACATTTGCATGTCTTTTAGATACTCCCAGCCCCTACATGAAGAAATAGCATTGCATAAGCATCTGAAGCACAAAAATATTGTCCAGTATCTGGGCTCTTTCAGTGAGAATGGTTTCATAAAAATCTTCATGGAGCAGGTTCCAGGAGGTAAAGAGATGTTTTTCTTTCTTTGAAAAGTATAAATTTCCAGGGCCTTGAAGAGGAGTAAAATTGACGGGGGGTTACAAGTTTAAGGTTTTAATTTGTTTAAGTTTAAAGAAACATTAGATATGTGACATTACCTTTCAGTTTATTAGGAGACAGTAAATAAATATGTGAACCATTTTAGTATCAGTCATTGTGACTTGAATTAAGGGTAGCAAATGAGTGGCTTTTTACTACTTACTATTTGACAATGAGTATCTTCAGAGCAGGGACACTTGCTATTCATATTTGAGCCCAAGTATCTAGTATCCTGGGCCACTGTGACTGACCAATAAATATTAGCTTAAGTTAGCAATACATTATTAATGTTCTTTAAAGAGCTCATTTGGGTAAAATTTTATCCGATGTTTTTCCCTACTTTACAGGAAGTCTTTCTGCTCTCCTTCGTTCCAAATGGGGTCCATTGAAAGACAATGAGCAAACAATTGGATTTTATACAAAGCAAATACTCGAAGGATTAAAATACCTCCACGACAATCAGATAGTTCACCGGGATATAAAAGTAGGATGAACCAAGATTCATTTTCATAAGTTCCTTAGTGGGTAGTTGTTTTATTTGTCAAAGCCATGTTGTGTTATGGGTATTAATTTAGAACGGTGAATAAATAAATCTTAGAAATAGCAGAAATACAAAATATTATTGTGCCCTTAATCAGTTACTGATGTTCATGTCTTATCTCTTCTACTCAAGGAATAAACTCCTTAACCATGTTCAACCAACAAAGGTTGAGCTTCCCCTGCATGTTGTTAGGTGCTCTGTGTGGGTAGTGACACAGCAGAGCAAAGGTGCACAGGGTACAGTCCCTGCTCCTGGGGCACTTACCTGCTGGTTAATCTTTGCATCCTTGCCCATAGTCACTACTCAGTCAATAATTATTGAATCAATGGATGAATGGTTAGAAGGAAAAAATAAAATAAAATCCCCTTTTCTTACAAGTATCATATATTCATGGATTGAACTAAAATTAGGTAATTTATTTGATTCTCTTTAAGAAGAGAAAATTCAGAACTAATAAATTTCTGACAAAGGCTGGACTGTGGAAAAATAAGTTGATACTACTGTCCTAAAACCAACCCAAATACCCATCTATTTGTGATAACCCTAAATATTCCAGGAAAATAAGTAAAACAACATAGAAAAGAACGTAAAGTGACTGGGAAATGATGAGTATCATAATTGAACTTACTATGCGTGTACCATATACAAACAGCCCCTACTATCTGTGAACTACAGTGAACTCTTGAGTAGGAACCACATTTGACCTTGTGACCAGAGTCGCAGGTTGTGAACAACTGATAACATATAAACAAAAATGATGTTAAGGATTCACTTCTGAGATTATTAATGAAGAGATGAAGAGTACAGAATTAGTGTGCTTGTTTGCTCTAAGGACACCTTTTCTTATTGGACTTGCCAGCTAACAGCAAACAGTATTGGAAGAAAGATAACATGTTTGATTCAAGTCCTCTGTTCTCTAGGGTGACAATGTGTTGATTAATACCTATAGTGGTGTTCTCAAGATCTCCGACTTCGGGACATCAAAGAGACTTGCTGGCATAAACCCGTGTACTGAAACTTTTACTGGTATGTGTTTGCAATGATGATACAGATCTTGTGTAAAGAAATAATTGCTGTGTTTGAGCATAATGTGAGATAAATTTGGGGTTTTTTTCTTCACAAACATTAATGTTGATATCGTGATGCTCACTGAAAAATGTTGTGCAAAATTTGACTTGGCTCTTTTTTTACCTTGTACTTATATGACTTGTTCAGCCTCCTGGTTAATGCCACTGAAGATTTTTTTAACTCTCAGTTTATTTGTTTTTCTTTTCATGTTGTTACTTCTCTCCCCCTTAGCCTACAATCACTATAACTCTGATAAGATTTTTTTTTTTGACATTTCTGTTAGCCCAACCTCTCTGTGATTCTTACTCATACCTTAATCACTTCCCATTTGGACCAATAATTCCATTTCCTAATCTGTTTACTCCCTGTGGTATATTCCCCTACTCACAACATAAAGAACTGTAGGATTTCAATTTGGAAAGAGGAAGTGACTCATCAACTCAGAAGTGGGGTGAGGAGAGATCTTTCCTAAGCAATGAGGTAATTATGGCCACTGAGCTGACTCTAGAGCCAAGTCCTGGGAGGGTGGAGCCAAGGGATTTACAAAAATGTAATGGCAGCCAAGAGGAAACTGAGGCTCAGAGAGAGTAATTGACTGTCCAGCAGATATCGAAAGGGCATCTGGAACTTCTCAACCCTGTTCTCCATTCCAAGTTTTTATCACTCCATTCTTCTCTTTCTCATGAAGTGTTACTATTATTGTGATAATGATGAGAGAGAGAGATGTAGAAAAAAAAGAATTAGCTTTGGTCTAATACAAAGTAAAATGGCCAGATGTCCCCATTTCTTAGTTCTGTGAGGCTGGGGTAAGTACCTCCATTTTGCAGATAAGGAAATTGAGAGAGAAAAGGGACATCACAGCTAGAAGCCACAATGGCTTATAAGTGATAGAACTCAGATTTTTTATCTACCCTTTGCTCTTTGCCCTTCTTCTTCAGTCAGTCTTTGTCTCTACTTTGCTACAGTGAAGTCTGTTGTGGAAGCTTGGGAGGGGGAAAAGAAGAGAGAGAGAAATTCCTTAAGTTTTTTTCCTCAGAGCATTCCGTCAGCAACAACTCTGGCCTAGATCCTATTCTTACTGCAATGAGCATTTCAGGGCAAAGAACTAAACACATTTAGAAGGTACTTTTGGGAACAAAATAAATTCCAGCTTGTTAGTAGCTTTAAATGACTTTACATTTCTTTTTTCATACTGTCTTAATTTGGCAAGAGGCATTTAATTTTGATTTATTTATTATTATTTATTTTTTAATTACATTTATTGGAGTGGCATTGATTAGTAAAATTATATAGGTTTCAATATACAAACAATATTTCTGTAATACATCATCTGTATATTGCATTGTGTGTTCACCACTCAAAGTCAATTCTCCTTTCATCACCATATATTTGACCCTGTTTACCCTCTTCTACCATCCCCTTCCCCCCCTTACCTGCTGTTAACCACTAAACTGTTGTCTATGAGTTTTTGGGTTTTTTTGTTTGTTTGCTGCTTTCAGTTTTATATCACATATGAGTGAAGTCATATGGCTCTTGATTTTTTCCATCTGACTTATTTCTCTTAGCATGATAATCTCAAGATCCATCCATGTTGTGGCAAATGGCACTATTTCATCTTTTCGTACGGCCAACGGCAATAGGCATTTTAGGTGCTTCCAAGATTCAGTTACTTCTAAGAGGAAAAGCCCTCCTTTCAGACACTTTATTTGGACAAGATATTAATTTAATATCCTACGCTAATCTTGAAAACATTTTTTTTTTAAATTCCCAAGGAAGTTATAGGAAAGCAGTCATCCCAGAGCCCTTTGCTTGTACTTCTTTCAGTGGCCTTGCGTGACTCATGTGCGGAGGTCTGTTCCAGTGCTGATCAGGAGGGCCTGCGGGGTGCAGACCTTTATTCTTTATTCGCTCACAGCTCTACCTCGGAACTAGCCAAGTCAAAGTTGCTTAGTCAACCTCTGATGAACTGAGCTGAAAGACATTGACCTGTTTCCCCTCTTGGTGATGTGCTGAGACGGAAGGCAGTAGGGAATACCACTTATGGAGCGCTCACTGTATACCAGACTGTGTTCACTGTTTTACATGTGTTCTTTCATTGAATATCATACATCAGCCCTAGTTCTTAGGTATCATCCCAGTTTATAGTGAGGAAATGAAGGTTCAAAGAGGTTAAGTAACTCTCCCAAAGTCACCCAGTTAGTAAGTAATAAATAAGCTATGAATCAAACTAGACTTAACATGCCAAGTGGAATTAATTAACTTCCTTGACCTGTTCCACCCACATCTCAGTAGAAGGTCATTCCAAACATAGAATTATTCGTGGCACCTTTCTTTTATCACAGTCCAATCCAATCCATCAAGGGAACCTTTGGCTCTATCTTCAAAATGTGTCCAAAATTAGACCAGCTCCTCACCGCCTCCATTGCTACCACCCTCATTTCTCACTTGCTCCCTCAGTAGCCTGTTGTCCCTCTTCCTCTGTCGCCCCCCTGTGTATTCTCAGCACCACAGCCGAAGTGAATCTTTTAAAACATAAAACGAGCCCTATCACTCAGACCTCAGTGGCATTCTACTTCTTTTAAAGCAAACGAATGCCAAAGTCCTTGCAAGAGTGGACAAGGCTCTGACTTGATTCGGAGTTTGTTACCTTTTAGACCTCATTTTCTACTCCAACCCACCTTGCTCACACTGTGCCAGAAACATAGGCCTTCCTACATCTTTTTCCATCTGCTGCAGGACCTTTGCACATGCTTTTCCTTCCACTAGTAGCACACTTCTCCCAGCTATCTGCATGGCTAGGTCTCTCTTCTCCTTCAGGTCTTAATTCAGATGTCACCTCAGTGAGGCCCTCTCCATTTACATGGCAGCCCTCCCTGGGCACTCCTGCTCCCCTTTCTCTGTTCTTCTATTTAGTTTTTTTGTCATAACACATCACTTTCTAACATGCTACGTAACTTACTTATTTGTTATGCTATAGCTTATTGTCTGTCTCCCTCTACAAAAATGTAAGCTCCATGAATCCAGACATTTCTGTCTGTTTACTCTATTGCTATATTCTGAATGCCTGGAACAGAGCCTTGCCCATAGTAGGCCCTCAGTATAGTTCTGCTGAATGAATGAATGGATGAAGTGTAATGTCAAGGTTTAAGCTTTTAGCTACTAAGCTGAAGTGACTCCCCAGGTGGTTATGGTGGCAAAGAAATTCTAAAATAAAGGAATTTAAAAAAAAAAATTTGGGGCCGGCCGAGTGGCTCAGTTGGTTAAGAGCTCGCTCAAGAGTGCGAGCTGAGCTCTGAGGAACAGCTGTTCGAGGCCAGCCCGAGCTGAGTTGCCGTTGAGCTGCCAACAGGTGGCAGGATGGCTCAGCTAAAAAAAAAAAAAAATAAATAAAAAATTTTATTGGGAAACAAAGTGCTTTTCCAGGACCCATCAGCTCCAAGTCAAGTCGTTTTTCAATCTATTGGGTCGTTGGGAAAGTCATGACGCATTTTTGCATTGAAAAACACAGAAAAATACATCATGACTTTCCCGATGACCGAATATGTGGAGGGCGCAGCTCAGTGGCCCATGTGGGAATCAAACTGGCAGCCTTGGTGTTATGAGCATTGCACTCTAACCAAGTGAGCTATCTGCCACCCCATAAAGTAATTTTTTTAAACTTTGGAATACAGATATATGAGGTATGAGTTTTAGAGTTAATACTGTCACTTGTTTCCTTAGGCTACTGTTCAGATTGCCTTGCAACTTCATTATCCAGCTCTGTAAATCTCTTTATATAAAATATTATGTGTCACGTGTTTGTGGAGTAAAGAGAGCAGATATGAACACATAAATAAACCCGATTTTTTGGCACTTGCTCAGTGTGGGATAATTAAACACAATTGGCAGATAGAGCTCTTCGAAATATTATCTGATGAATAAAATCATTGCATAATTTATTGCAATTTTAAAAATACACAATATTGATCAGTTGTGATTTTTACTCAGATATTAGAAAAACTCAGATTCTCTCATTAATTCTATTTTAGACCCAGAGACAACAAAAGGAGTGGTAAGCTTCAACACATATTTTCTTAAAGACCGCTTGATTGAGTTTACATCATTGAAAATGATCGCTTTAGAGGCAGCAATAAATGAAGAGAAATCATAGCAGAGTAGGTGATTTGAGGAGTGGTTATCTTATCCTTGTCCAGTTGAGGGGCCAGCCAAGTGGCGCAGTGGTTAAGTGCTGGCTTGGGAAGTCAGCGGCCCTGGTTCAGGTCCCACATATGAGGGCCAGTGACACTGCTCTCAAAAAAAAAACAAAAAACTTATCCTTGTCCAGTTGAAATACTTCTCTCCAATAATGTTGCTTTTTAAGCTGAAAACACACGTGTAGTAGAATGTGAGCATGAACATGGAGGGTAAACCTGGAAAAGGACAATATGTGACAAGAATTCTATACTTTTATTTATTTTTGTGAATACAACAGCTAGTTTCTAGCCCATGACATTGGGTTTCCTAGGAACAATTTAGAGGAATTTGCATAGCAGTTTTCACCTACAAATAATGCACAAGGCATTCGGTAAAGGTATTGTCTGTATTTATCAAAATGTCTGCCAGTGGTTATGAGACAGAAAATACTGAAGCAGCTCTTTTGGCACATGCCCCAGGATTTGAAATAATTCAAGATGGCATCTTGGATGGGTTCCTGTTTGCTGATTATGTCATTTGTATGAACATATCAGAAGCTGGAGACGTGGTCATAATCCGTTCTTGTTCACACGGTGTTCTCATTGATAGACTTTGGGGAATCACTGAAGGCAGGGTTACAAGTGCAAATGCAGCCTCTCATTTGTGCCCAGGAGACAACTGCAATTGAGTGTTCATCTGGGATATACCAGACCAGCACTGGAACCCCAGGATCCTGGCTCCCCCATTGAGTTCTCTTTCCACTTTACTACATTCTTCAACTCCTTTTCCACATAGCCTTTTAAATCTCCTCCCTTTCATTTAATCTTCTTCCTCTCTCTGGTGATTTGTCTGTACTGATGGTTTATGGCCTGTCTTTGACCTGTTAAACCTGTTGTTCCATGGACCGCAGGCATGTAGCAGAAGCCATACATATTTGATTTACAAACTAAAGGACACCGAGAATGATTTATGTTGTTTTTAATAAATGGCTTTCAGAATCTTTATGCTTTTATGATATAGAAATAAGAATGAAAACAGAAGAGTTAAACATTCAAATCAGGAATGGAGAAATATAAATCTAAGAAAATGGAATGAATGACCTAGACTTTTCTTGGAAAAGATTACAAGTACACATCAGAAGAGTCTTCATGTGCTTGAAAAATTGATTGCAGAAAATGTGTGTTGATGTATTCTCCCTGTTCTCAGATGACTTATTGTTAGAAGTTTCTAAGAGGTCCCAGTGAAATAATGCCTTAATTACATTATCTAAGAAATGAGAAAATATCTATTCAAGACCCGATAATATGGGTAAACTATTTTAATATCACTAATAAAAGCCATTTTAAAAACTGCTATTTCCTCTTTTATTAACAGCAGAGAAAACTGGAACTCAAAAGATAAGATATTAAGACTTAAATCGTGCTGTTAAAATTGTCTTATGTAGAGAAATTGACACTGTCATTAGATAGTTATCTGTTTCCTCTTTTTAAAGTGAAACTGTGTTTGAATTATTTCCAGGCACCCTTCAGTACATGGCACCAGAAATAATAGATAAAGGCCCAAGAGGCTATGGGAAAGCAGCAGACATTTGGTCTTTGGGCTGCACGATCATCGAAATGGCCACAGGAAAACCACCCTTTTATGAACTGGGAGAACCACAAGCAGCTATGTTCAAGGTCACATTTCAAGTGTCTTAAAAAGTGATGGATAAAGCTACTGGATGGTCCATGTGTGTATGTCATGTGTTTTTAGGCAAAAGGAAAGGAGCCTAAGTAAGCACGATCTCAGGACATATTAATCAGTTCAAGAAGATTCACTCCTCTCAGTCAGGGCGTATGTTTCACACTGAGGATCTCTCTCTGCCTTAGGTTTCTCAGCTATAAAGTGAAATTCAGTGTGACTTCCTTTCACCACCATTCACAATACAGTGTAAACACACACCACTCTGTGGAAGGTGATTTAAGCTCTTTGGGAAACACAGTCTGAAAATCTTCCACAGAGGGAGCTATAAGAACATTTTTTTATCCATTAAAGTATTAAATCAAAGCAATATTTTCCTTTACTTCTCTATCATAAGAATTTGAAGGCTCCTTTGAAAAGCAATGATTGCTATTTAAGTACATCAATCTTATTCTCATATACCTACTTTTTCAGCTTGTTAATTTGCCTATTAGTAACTCTTTTGGGAGTGGGAAGTCGCCCCACCTCCCACAATGGGGAGCATTTGACACAGAAATAGGGCTGGGGGAGCCCAGTGGCCACACCTTCAGAATCCTGGGGCTGCGCCAAGCAGCGACCGGGGCTGAGTCCCTGCCGCCCTCACCTGCCACACCGTAATGCCAGAGCGACATTTAAAGCGAGAACTGATTTCCTGAGAAGGAAAACACATGTCTGCTATCCAAAAGGCAGAGGACTTTTGATAATAATTTATTTCCTTCCCTGCCACTGACCATGTTTCTAACACTTATTCTATTTGTAAATAGCCTCTCCTGAGGGCCTGTGTTATGTACATACCTTCTGCTTTTGTACAAAGCTTGGTTTATTTTAAGCCTGAAGATGATCTGATGGGATACTGCTAAAACCAAAATGAGTAGTGTAACCAAACCTGAAGAGCAATGACAGGTGCCTTTTTTTAATTGAATGCACATCCTTCTCTTCTTGGTCTGTCATTCAAGTTTTCACTCGTGTCTAGGACTCCGCTCTAAAATGCTGCTGTGTGACTGATCAGGGATTATTATAAGATATGCTTTAGATGGGATAGCATAGACCCTGCCACTGATATTTGAATCCCGGCTCCAACGCAGTCAAGTTATTTGATGACTTTAGGCACAGTACTTCACCTTCTTGTACCTCAGTTTCTTCATCTATAAAGTGGGTATAAAAATAGTACCTATCTGCCGGCCAAGTGGCGCAGTGGTTGGGCGCTGGCTTGGGAAGCCAGCAGCCCCGGTTCGGGTCCCACATATGAGGGCCAGTGACACTGCCCTGAAAAAAAAAAAAAAAATAGTACCTATCTAATAAAAGTTTTTTGAGGAGTATATGAAATAATATGTGTCTGACACATAGTAAAGGCTACATAATTATTATAAATAATTATATGTTATCTATATAATAATACATTTATATAAACTATATAACAAAAGAAAGATTTCCTTAGAAAAATTTCCCTGTACTAAATATATGAAAACATTATTGAAAAAAAAATTTTAAAATGGCAGCAATAAGGAGAAAATTCTAATTGTTATAAAAATTCTGTTTAATTTTAAAGTATTTTAAAATGTCTCTTTTAATGTAGGTGATTTAAGACAGGGAAATATTCACAAATCACGGCATAGGGGAAAAAACACTGGCTTTAAGCCAAACAAATGGAGGTTCAAATCCCAGATCTGCCTTTTCATAACCACGTAGCCTCACCTCTCTGAGTTTCATTTTCCTCATTGGTGTAACAGAGATAATATGTAGTCTGCTGGTTTGTTGGGAGGATTCGATGAGATTCACAAATAGAAAAAGCCAGTACAATTCCCGGTACGTAGCTATTATGACCAACACAATGGTCTCAATTGAAAAGGTGTTTTTTTTTGCACACCAGTGTGCCGATGTGTTCTAAAGCTTTGAGTACTGAATTATTATTTCATAGTGCTGTCTACTATCCTAAGCTAATTACTTGGCCTATGTTATTGATAGTTACAAAAGCACTCTGGTACTTTCCATAACCTACAGAAAAATATCCTATCTCACGTTGAGGAAAGCCATGAGTTTGTAGTATATGATAAAGGATTTTATTGCGCTAGGGGACAAAGTTATGAAACCAGAAGCTCATGTGATGAGATGGTCACTCAGAGTCACATTGTCCTGCATCTTAGGTGGGGATGTTCAAAGTTCACCCAGAGATCCCGGAGTCCATGTCGGCAGAGGCCAAGGCATTCATATTGAAATGTTTTGAACCAGACCCTGACAAGAGAGCTTGTGCTAACGACTTACTTACTGATGAGTTCTTAAAAGTTTCAAGCAAAAAGAAAAGGATACAACCTAAGCTTTCAGGTATGTGGTTGCATTAAAGAGGATACGGGTCAGAGTCACTAAATCCTAAGCTTTGAAGATGGAAGACTTTTCCTGAAGTAAGCCAATCTGTTCATAGACATCACTGGAAATTGGTCTAAGCAATGGCACAGTGTTCTCAGGCATTGAGTTTCAGTATCAGGAAGCTGTGTTAGGATCACCTTCACAAATGCCAGGACCACACATAATAGCCTTCCAACACCTGGTTAGTAGGTAGTGTATCAGTATGTATAGCATTCTAGCATTGTTGCTACAAAGGTTAAAGTGAAAAAGGGGTAAATGAAGTACAGCTTTTTAGAGCTAAAACTCCAAATGACAGCTAGTGGGCTATAGGGCTATTACAGAGCTGTGAAACTTCCAAGCCATCTAGATGACATGTGCTTTTTATTTTAGGCAGTAGAAAATACCTATTGCCTCTAAGACGATATTTCTGAATAAGTAACCCTCCCCCCAAAAAAAGAAGAAAGATTGCCCATTGTAAATAAAACAGCAGTATAAAAATATAAATTGTTTTTTGCAATAATTTCCATAGCTCATTTCAGAGAGAAAAGAACAAGTAAATGATCTATTGTGGACACTTTTGGTGTTTATATGGGATGAGGATGGGCAGATTAAGTGCCTGGAAAGGACATCAATTCCATGTTAAGCCTTCAAGTTTTGTCAATTTCTCAGATGAACAACAAACCCAACATGTGCTTATGGTGCTCTTTGCTTTTCTTCCCACAGCTCTTTCACCTGGATCAAATGGTGAGTTTATTTTTATATGTTTCCATTGAGCTGAAGCTTGGTGCATCATATGATGAGCTCTAGATTGCCAATCACAGAGGCCCACCGTCCACCTCTGCTTGCATAGGAGGCTGTTGGGTACTAGGCGTTGTGTGCAGCCCCAATCTTGCTGGGCTCATACCTTCAGAAACCCTTCACCTTTCTCATTCATGAGGGAAGCTTCCGTTGTTCCTTCCTAAATGCAAGATGGTGATGATATTTTTGAAACCTTCAATTTGAGGGGACCCCACGCTTTGTTATCTAGGAGGTAGTTCACCACCCAATGGATTTTTTGTGGAAAATTTCAATGCCAAACACCTTTCGCTGTCAGCTTTGGGGTCATATATTCTCTCTAGTTTTAGTTATTCAGGAGTAGTTGTGTTTTTGTTCTATTTTTAATGTTGGCCTTCGCAGATCGTAACTAGGAAGGTAAATTTGCTCTAAGAAGATCCACTAATGTGTTTCAAGGAATAATAAAGGACCATGGTTTTGGATTTCCCCAAGTTGCTTGAGTTATTGATTGAATAGTGCCAGGGCCATAATGTGTGTTGTTCCCCAGGCTGGGGGCAGGATTTCAGGTTCGTCAAGGGCCTCCAAGCCAGTCAGCCTAGAGTAGAGGCTCAGTAATTGGGGTTTGTTGGCCACAGCCTCTCCAACTTCCTATCTTGAATTCTGAGAGTCGGGAAGAACTCTGAGGAGTGCCGCCTCCTTTTCCACCTGTCTCCACAGGCAGCCTGTCTCCACAGGCAGCCGAGACTCTGGAAGGCAGCCATTGCATTTTGCACTAGGTAGACCCGGGAGTGCTTTGCAGCTTTCTGACCAGCCTTTTTTCGGTGTCATACGGTGGTTACTGATGTTAGTGTTATGCAGACACCACACGTGAGCCACTCGAAATAGGTGGTGCAGCCATTTACTTGGCACCCTGTGTTGGTAACAATACCTACTTCACAGATTTTGTTCCGAGAACAGAATTTTTAAAAATACACTAAAAGAGTCTGGAGTCATGCCCAGAAGTTCAGTCCATGATAGTTCTGTCCCTTCCACATGGGGTAGGTTTTTGTTGCAGGAAACAGACTCTCATCTCTCTCTCTCTCTCTCTCTCTCTCTCTCTCTCTCTCTCTCTCTCTCTCTCACACACACACACACACACACACACACACACACACACACACTTGGCAAGAGAGAGAGAACTGAAGCCGACAGTTATGCCCACAAGTCTTCTCAGTGAACATGCACCTTAGAATGAATATGAGATGGAAAGTATAAATCTACTGACTTCTTAAGAGTCAGTCACGTTTCCCACGTGCCTACTCACCCTCCGTGCTCAGGGTAATTCAAGGGTATCTTGGACTCTGCTTTGCCTTTGGAGTCTAACTTCACTTATAATATTATAGAATCTTAAGATTTTTATAGTTAGAATTAAGAGGATGGGCGTTGGGCTCAGAACTGGGTTCACTCGTAGAGGGGGTGATCTTGGAAAGTGGCTTACCCTCAGTCACCTCCTAGCTGTTAATAATTACTGATCTGCAGGCACATTTAAGAGAGTCAGGAGTCCACTGCTAAGTGGCCATCCCGTGTCTTTGAGACCGGGGCAGTTGCTGATTCAGCCCATTCCAAGAGGATTTAAGTAAAAAAGGGGATTCCAGGCAACACTGGATTGATTTCCTTTTTTACAATTTTACATTGCCTTCTTCAGTAGAGGATTTTTGTGGTATTCAGACATTTGTTTGATAAAGGTGTTTCTGGCAAAAATTACTTCTTTTAAAACCAGTATTTGATGAAAGGGAGGCAACCCTTATTGATTCAACTCAATCTCCATCGAAAGAAAAGGAAAGCCCATGTTTGCCATAGAATCCTAAGAACTGAGACAGATGTAAGAGATCATTTAGTCCTTTGGTTTCTGAAATTTGTGTTTAGCAAAGAAATGATTTTTGTACGAATTCTTAGATAGAGCTCTGATATATATAAGACTGGCAGAGCATATTTATTTTAGGTAAAACAGGGTTGAAACCTGTTTTCTAGAATCACAGAATCCTACTCACTCAGCCCATCCAAGATACTAAAAGTGGACCCTTAAACTCTAAGGAACCTGGTTTAAAAATTATGAATCTGGTCCTTTATTTTATAGATGTGAAAACTGTGACCCGGAAATGAGCTTCCTAAAGCCTGACAGATAGTCAGTAAAAATGATGGGACCTGAACCCAGGAGCTGCTGGGCTCGATGTCTCCTCCACTGTTTCATGCCTCTGAGATATCCCTTGCAGGGCCCAGAGGCCCTCTCCTTGCCGACCCCCCTGCATAGGCCATATATTGAGCATGGAGAATAGTCAAAATCCCATGACCAGCCTCTTACATAGCATAATTTTGTATTCATTGGAACTACACAATTGACAACTCTTATAATATTGTTCTCATTCAGTGTTTCAGCACGTGTACGTTTTTAAAAGCATATTGATTATCTTTCTCCCCCATCTCATGACAAGCAGAATACCTGAGGAGCATATCCTTGCCAGTGCCCGTCCTGGTGGAAGATACGAGCAGCAGCAGTGAGTATGGCTCCGTTTCCCCTGACACAGAGTTAAAGGTGGACCCCTTCTCTTTCAAAACGAGAGCCAAATCCTGCGGAGAAAAAGACGTAAAAGGAATGCGGACCCTCTTTTTGGGGTAAAGACCTGACTGATCTTGGGTGAAGGATGTATGTCATTGTAGAAAGGAAATTGTTGATTGATTTATGCTGTATCAATTATTGCAGCATTCCAGATGAAAATTTTGAAGATCATAGCGCCCCACCTTCCCCTGAGGAAAAGGACTCCGGGTTCTTTATGCTGAGGAAAGACAGTGAAAGACGGGCCACCCTTCACAGGATCCTGACAGAAGACCAGGACAAAGTTGTGAGAAACTTAATGGAATCTTTGGCTCAGGTAAAACCTCTCATGGATACTTTATTTCCCAGAGTTTATATAGTTGAACTGTCCTAAAACTTGGAAATCATCACAGGTGACATGGAGACATGAGGAAGCTGTCGTGCTCACAACAAACCTACTTCAGAGGGGGAAAAAGGAGGCAAATCCCTAATGCAGAAACTGCATTTCTGAACATAAGCTATTTTTAAGTCAGAAGCAAAGTTTTTATGTTGGGGAAGTTCCAACTAGTCCCTCCAACCCCCTTTTACTTTTCATTTATTTGTTTAGTCACTCAATCAGTAAACACATATTGAGTCATGTGTGTTGCTAGTTCTGATATCATCTCAGGGCTCCCTCTCAGTCACTCCTCTGAGCATTTAGGGAACATTGTAAATACAACAGAGACCCCTTGGCTTGTGGGGCTGCATTCAAATGGAAGGTGATGGGCTATAATAAGTAAATTATAAAGACCGTATATGAAACACTGGTTCCCTGGTGTGTTCTTATGCTAGGACTGCTAGAACAATACCACAGACTGAGCAGCTTAGATGATAGAAATTTATTTCTGACAGTTTTGGGGGCTGAAAGTCTAAGAACAAGATGTCGGCAGATTTGGTTTCTCCTGAGGCCTCTTTCCCTGGTTTGCAGATGGCACCTTCTCACGCTGTCTTATTCTGGCCTTTTTCCTCTGTTTGAACCCTGGTTTGTCTCTCTTCCTCTTCTTATAAGAATACTAGTCCTATAGTATTAGGGCCCCACCCTATGGTCTTGTTTAACCTTAGTTACCCCCGAAAGATCTTTTATCCAAATGCAGTCACATTAGAGGTTTGGGCTTCAACATACGAATTTGGGGTTGGGGGAACACAGTTCAGTCCCTAATGCCTGGGAGTGTGTTCCCTGGGATTCTGCTTATAGATACAAGGAAGAATCCGGTCACCCACTCTGCACCAGTGGAAACGGTTTCCCCAGCCACAGGCCTCTGGTGACCCCATCTGAGGATATAAGCTTCCACAGACACGCTTGGTCCCAGACACTTAGCCTCCTCTTTCAGTTGAATGGGTTTCAGGGACTTGTCTACCCCCTTCAGCCCCTGTGGCTACCACCTGTCTTCCCTGATCAGTGTGGACTGTATATACCTTCTTCCCTCCCTTCTGTCCTGGAAAAACAGTTGCAAAAAGGGTGGAGCTGGATGAGTTGGGTCAAGTGTTTAGTTTCTCAGTCTAAGAGTTGGCCTCATCTCAGTTTGTAGTGGGGTGTCAATGGAGCCAGGTTCTCTTTTTCTTGGCTTTTACTATATAGCCCCCATTTGTCTTTGTTTTGAGAACCCCTCTGAGTTTCTCTGCTGTTTCCATCATCTTAAGAATTCTCTAATGTCCACCTCTTTTGATCCCGTAGGAGGAGCCGAAAGGATTTCTAGTTTCAAGGAGAACCCAGATGAGCACCATCCATGCTTTCTGGGAAAACCCTGAGTTGAGTCCTAAAGGAAATCTGCCTTGAGCAGTTACATGGAGGCCCAGGAAGGAAGGGCTCTAGGATGGAGGGGTAGCCAGGGCTCTGAGCTGGGGGTAGGATGGATGAGTGCCTGGGATGCCACGTAGGAGAGGTAAGGGGTCAGGGGGAGACAGGTCAATGCTGAACCTTTAGTTTTTTGTCTTGCCTTTCCACCTGCTCACTGTGGTCATTCAAAGACTGAGAATGGGAAGGCATGAGATGAGAAGGAGAACCAGGCTTAGGTGGAAGGAGCACCTGGGCAGCAATCTGAGGTCATTCATTCATTCAACAAATACCTATTGAGCATCTACTACATGCAGGCACTGTTCTGTCTGCTGGGGACACTACAGTGACAAAACTGGAAAAAAAAAAGACTGCATCCCAGTGAAGCTGACATTCTAGAGAAGAAAGGAAAACAATAAAAAAATTAGTAAATATGTATTTAAATATATAGTAACATATATAGTTAAATATGTAGTCATTATATGTAATAATAATAAGACATATGAAACATACATAATAACAAACACCTTCTATGGGCCAGGTGTTGTTCTTAGTATTTCATATGTATTTATTCATGTAGCCCTAATGGCAGGAGTACTGTAGTAATAGTTCTATTAGTATTCTCATTTTGCATTGAGGAAGTGAGTGAATTGCCAAAGCCAGTGCAGCCCTGAGTGATAGAACCAGGATTTGGACCCAGGCTCCCCAGAGTGTGCTCTAAATCTCCCACTGCTCTCCTCCCTGGGATGCCAGATGGCGATGAATGCCGGGAGAGACATAAAGCGGGGAGGGGACAGGGCTTGGTGGGGGGAGAAAAGGAAGCCATGATTAACTGCTATGGAGTGAAGGCTTCTCCTGTGCCCAATAGTGTAAGATGCCTGTTTTAGGTCAGAAACATAGAACATAGGAATTGCCTAAAACTCATACTCACCCCCAAAGGGTGTGCTTTTCCAATAGAGAAAATGTCAACTTCTTTGGGCATTTTTGCTTGATGGTAGGTCGGTCCATCCATCAGGACAGGATGGCTCCATCACTGTCATTATCCCAGCTCTCAGCACAGAGCCTGGCAAGAGACTTCACTTCCATGACTGTGTTGAAATTCCTAAATGTTGATGTTGGTTATCCTGTTCAGTTGTTTGTGATTTCATACTTTTTTAAGCGCACTGTATGTGTTCTAAATGGAGAAAGGAACAAACACCTCACTTAAAAGCAGCCATCAGAGGGCATGCCTTGGTGCACCAGCATGAAGGGACCCATGAGGACCAGAAGCGGCTGGTCAGAACCATGTGCTAAATCCAGAATCACCAAGTGACAGTGAGGGTCCTTCTGCTTGTACTGCTACCAGGGCCGTGAATCCTTTCCTGGGCTGCCACATGGTGACCTGTTAATAGACCTGGTCCCGACCCGGGCTTACTGCTGTCTGTTCCAACTAACTGGGGCAGTGGAATGTAATGATTAGGAGCTTGGGCTTAGCCTCAACTTGCGCCTGTTCGAGGCCCAGCTCCACCACTTAAAGGCTCTGTGATTTGGGCAAGTTATTTTAACTTCCCTGAGGCTGAATTTCCTAATCCATAAAATAGAGGAAATGCTATAAGGAACAACTAAGATCATGAGCCACTGAAGTAATAATAGAAAGTGCTCCACAAATGTTAACTGTTACTGTGTTTCTCATTATCAAACAGACTAATACAAATTATCTAATATCTGTAAATTTTTTCTACAACCAGATAGGAAAAATTCTTTTCACTGTATTAAATATTTCTAGATACGTCTTTACATTTAAGCCTGCTGTTTATAACAAGGCTGAACTCTAGCTGTTGGTCAGGTCCTCAAACCAGCCTACAAATGCCCTTTCAGTCTGTAGCAGCCCTCTGAAATCCACTCATCATTTTTAAGGAAGTTTAAAGTGTAAAGAATAGCCCCTTTGCAGAAGATTCTGTGATGGTACCAGGAGTGCTCTGAAAAGGCAACCTGTCAAATGCTACCTTCTGACAGTGAATCAGGCTCACCTGATAACTAACGTGCTCATTTATCAAGGAACATTAGTGAGTGCACATGGAGACAGGAGTTAAAACAGGGATAACGGTATGTAAATGGTTGAAATACTCCAGAGAGAATACATTTCCCAGAGTAGACAGCGTTTCTTTGTAGGACAGTGGCACACACATCCAAAAACCAGAAGCAACATGTTTTTCTGTTGTGAAAACAAAGCTAGTGCCAAAACATGTTCGCTATTTAAACTGCTTGCAAGCATGTGACTGATTTTTCACTAAGATAAGCTTCCAATGTTCGAATAACTCACATTTTTCTTCTTGAACATATTTTCATGTTGTTTTGATACTGATTATGAATCTTTGCTTTGGGTGTAATTTAGTCCATGGTAAGGAAAGAAACAAAGTTTGTAATTGTTCCCAGTTTGATTTTAAAATATCCCCTTAATGACAGCTTTCAAGTTTTTCAATATAATCCTTTCTCATGAAAACATAAACATGAGAGAAAGCTCTGAGATGAAAATATATTGAGAGGAAGAACTTGATGGTGCATTTCTTTTATTTTAATAGAATCCTAGAAATTGTAATTTTCACAGCCCAGTTGAGTAATTCAGTTTTAACGATGAGGACAAAATATGCAATATGAGACAGAAATGAGCATAATAAAACTCCTGTTGGTTCTTCAAGTTACATGAGCATAAGTAACATCCTATTATGTTTCTTTTAAGAAAGCAGTATTCCTTGGGCAAAATGAAAAAAAAAAGCCAACTTGAGAGAGGGAATTCGTTTAAATACTGTATTTTTTAATATATAAAATAGTCCATCGGTCCATTCTTGTAACTAATTGTCTCATTGGTGGGTAAGGAATTGTTTCAAAGATGGAGTTTGAAGGCAGCCCTTTCGGTTTCAAGGAATTGACACACCGTAAGGGGAGTTGAAGTCCTGGGGATATGTTGTAGGTAGGCAGACACACATAGCAATGAGAGAAGTGGACTCTTAAGGAATTCCAACCATAGGGCCTCAGAAAGACTGAAACAAGAATGTGATTCCAAGGGACTTCAAGTTCCAGGAGTTTGCACATGTTTTCTCTGGCTTGGTGGCTCCTGACCCGCTTGGTGTGCCATTTCTGTGTGTGTCCACTTCTCTTCCTATCAATTGTCATTCTTTCGCCTTCTTCCTTATGACTGACATACTCTCGCTCCTGTTTTATGACTTCTGTCTCTGGGCAGACTTTGAATTTGAGATCCTAGGGCTTATTGGCTGAATCTCTCTTTACTATCGTATTAAAATTTCTGAGAGCAAGAACCTTACTGCCTCCGCCTGTCTCTGGACAAAGCTATGTATATCTGCCTCTGTCATGGCTATTGGCCGACGTGTGGGGTAGGTGTCTGATTATTTCTTGGGGAGGAGAGTTGGGGTGCGGGGAAGGAGCTGTCAAGTTCACATATGGTCTTTTCCCTTAGCAGGGAACGTATTGAATCCCAGTCCTTCTCAGCAAGGGCTGTGGGAACCACCAGCCCATGGCTGCCATATGCCCAGCACCGATCGACTGACAGGTTGTTGGTTTTTATTTACAGGGGGCGGAGGAACCTAAACTAAAATGGGAGCACATCACAACCCTCATTGCAAGCCTCCGAGAATTTGTGCGATCCACTGACCGAAAAATCATAGCCACCACACTGTCGAAGCTGAAGTTAGAGCTTGACTTCGACAGCCATGGCATTAGCCAAGTCCAGGTGCTGCTCTTCAGTTTCCAGGATGCTGTGAGTATGGCATGTCTCCAGTGCTTCTCTGCACACGGCAGCTGACGTGAGTCAGAAAAACAGGACGAAACAGAAGTTCTCTTATCTTGTCTTTCTTTAATGAGGTCCATGAACTCTCTTCTCTTTGGATCATAAATAAGTGTGAGAGGGTTGCCTATCTGTGTGCCTACTTGCAAGTATGAGATTTGTTGTTTTGTGTGCTCTTTCGTAGCCCCCAAAGTTAGACACACATAAAATGGATCCCCATGGAAAAACAGCAAAACTCATAAACATCTCCTGTAGCTGAACTTTGCTTCTTATGAAATCACGTTGTGGGTCACTCACTATTTATTTTAGTGCCTTTAGCAACAGCACGCTTTAGTCACGCACTTTCTAATGCTATGTGAGAGATGCCATCTAGTGGTCGTGTAGAAACATGTTACTGTGCAGATTGGAATGGCCACTGCTATTAATAAAATAAAACCAAGAAAAAAAAATTGTTTTTTCTTTCAGTTTTTCTCTGGTTTTCATTCAGAACATTTTAAACATATTTGTTTAATATTTCCTAGCCACCAGTGGACTTCAGAGGACAGGGCATCTTGAGTGAAAATTAATGCATATGATCTAATGAGGTAGCTGAGGATTCCTCTCTCAAATTGAGTTGCTCTGAAACACCAACTACAAGTCGGTCCCCCAAAAAGCCCGATTCAAAAATATGTGTTATTTTTATTTTTTTTTAATTTGTGTTTTGTTTTATTTTTATTTTTTTGAGGGCAGTGTCACTGCCCTCATATGTGGGACCCAAACCGGGGCCGCTGGCTTCCCAAGCCAGCACTTAACCACCGCGCCACTCGGCCTGCCCAATAGGTGTTATTTTTGAATGAGACTTATCTCTGGAGCTTTGTTCCAAAAAAGCCTGAAGCCACTCCCAAAAGGCTCTTACAAGGTATGAGAGATTGAAATAAGAGCATTTTTGAGAGTGTCTGTGGTATGAATATGGAAACACTTTGTATAATTTTATTTAAATTCCAAAAATTAAATCACTGCTAATGTGTTTACTGCTCTTATGTAGAAGGTATCTTGGCAATTTTATTTGGAGCATCATATAATCCCTGATTTAAAACCAAATTATTACCCTTCAACAGCCACTAATGTCCTCAGAGACTCTGTGTAAACCACCTGGACTTTGTGTTATATTCTGGGTGGGGACAAGATTCCTGACTTGATTGAGGTCGTGGGAAATGAAAGCAACTGACAAAGCCTGTCACTCATATTCAATGCTAAAGACACACTTAACTGTAACTAGGGAAACCCAACCATCTACAAATAGAAGAAAATAATTTAGTGAATTTGAACTTGCCCACACATTTGGCTTTTAGCCTAATGGTTGGAAAGCAAATTGGCCTGTAGAATTCAGATTGAGAGTGGTTAGTTGAAATCCTGGGACTTGGGCCCAGGCGACACACATATGCGCGCGCGCGCGCGCACACACACACACACACACACCTCTGCTTTTGTCCCTTCACTCACTGTCCAGAATGAGAATGAACCTAAAGGATGGGCCCTGTGTAATACACTGTTTAATGAAAAGCTATGAAGAGCAGGCCTTGGTTGTAGAGGATCCCTCTTCCATCTTCTGTGCGTGACTCTTGAGAGAAATATTCTGGTTTACTAGATGTTATACCCAAATAAACAGGAATATCCTTTAAGAACTGAGGGTACCAGGACAAACGCACTCGGAAAGGAATTCTGAGAACCTAGCAATAGTTTACTTCCTCAGGAGTAACTACTACACAGAACTCGTTAGGCCCATTCTCTTCTAAACTGGGGGATTTGGGGGAAGATGGACCACTGGCAGGAATTAGCATCTGGAACTCCAGCTTTTGGCATGGGATGGCAGCTAGGTCACCTCCCCAGCTTCCTCTAAGATCTCTAGTCAGAGACGTTTTGGGAAAATAGCCTCTTTTCTTAGAGACCAGTGTCAACCAGCAATTGGTGGAGTTAACCCAAATTTTAAATAAGCCTCTCTTAGCCTTATGATAAAATTTATTTTTTCAGAAGGTAATGCATATGGATTATGCATTCAGTGGAATATTATTGACCCTTACAAAGGAAGGTCTGATACATTAAGTGAAATAAGCCAGTCACAAAAACACTGTATGATTCCACTTACATGAGATTCCTAGAGTAGTCATATTCATAGAGACAAGAAGTAGAATGGTGGTTGCCAGGGCTGCGTGGAGACGGCACTGAGTTAGTGTTTAATGGGTACAGTTTCCATTTTCCAAGAAAGAGTTCTGGAGATGGACAGTGGTGATGGCAGCACAACAGTGTCAATGCATTTAATTCCACTGAACTGTACACTTAAAAATGATTAAGATAGTAAATTTTATGCTATGTGTATTTTGCCACAGTTTTAAAAAGAAAAAAAAATAATATGTATATCTATTTTAGTGTCTATTTAAATGTATGAAATATTAAAGAGATATCCTTACAACAAATATTTTTAAATTTTCTTTTAAATTTTATTAAATTTATTGGGGTAACATTGTTTAGTAAACTTGCATAGGTTTCAAGTGTACAATTCTATAATACATCATCGGTATATTGCACTGTTGTGTTAACCACCCAGAGTCAGATCTCCATCTATCACTATATATTTGAGAACCCCTCTGGTAACCACTAACTGTTGTCTGTGTCTATGAGTCTTTGTTCATTTGTCTTATTCGTTTGTTGCTTTCAGTTTTATATCTTACATATGAGTGAAATCATGTTTCTTGATTTTTTCCATCTGACTTATTTTGCTTAGCATGATATTCTTAAGATCCATCCAAAGATTTTTAATGTGAACAGCTTTTCTGGAATATTTTAACAGATTATTCCCCTGTTTACAGAGCTATAGACAACTGTGGGAAGGAAATCAGGCAGGTACTGGCACACCTGTAGGCAGCACGTATGTGCTCATTTCCCCCTTTACCTGCTTTGCCAAGTCACCAGAGTATGCCAAAGCACTGGGTTGAATGGAGTCAAAACATTTAAGAACAGTGTTTATTTTTATTTAAAGCCCCTTGGACTCTTTTTTTTCCCCTCCTTTACTTCCTCCACCATCCCATCTGCAGACTTCATGGTAGGGGGAAGCTGTGCATTCTGAGTCCCAATGAAGCAACATTCCCATTTAACCAGGCTGCCTTTCATTTAAGTAATGTTTCTCATTTGCTTATGTGGAGTTCACCAAACTTTAAATTAAAGTGGTGATTTTTCATTTGTTTTCCAGTGACATAAAGAAATTATTCACAACTCAAGGTGAAGAAACCTTTTCATTATTGCGCTGATAAATTGTCATCCAAAGGCTTGTGTCAGCTAGGTTATTTGCAATTAAAAATTACAGTAGACTTAATGTCCACCTATTTCTGCAGGTCAATAAGGTTCTGCGGAATCATAACATCAAGCCACACTGGATGTTTGCCTTAGACAGCATCATCCGCAAGGCGGTGCAGACGGCCATCACCATTCTGGTCCCAGGTTAGAAATATTTCATTACTTTGCAAATATTTAATGTTTGATACTTTATATTACTGTTCATCAATCATTTACAGTGTGTCCTTACTGAGTTTAAGACCAGGTCATCCTTTTTTTTTTTTTTTTTTATCTTTTCAAAGCCAACAAATAACATGTATTTAGGATATACAGTCTGAGTAAAATATTTACTATAAATGAGGAAGACTTGTCTTTAAAGAGCATATTTGATATGAAGAGAAAGAGAAAATTATACAGCTGACCTAAATACATATGCATTTCAATATACAGATTTCTGTGCCTGCAAAACACATTCCTGAGTCATCTTTTTATCAGTGGTCCCAAACCTGCCAGTGCATTGAATGATATATAGAGTTCTTTAAAATTACAGCTTTCAGAGCTTCATCCCAGACTGAGTGAGAATCTGCTGTGGAAAAAGCCCAGGAATTTGATTTTAATCCAACTTCCAGGTCATTTTGATACACAGCCAGGTTTGGGAATCACTGGTCTAGACATATCCCAGTTATGTTTACGGTGACATACAAAAGGGGTAGCATTGAAAAACAAAAGGGGTAGGTTTTATGGCATAATTGAGGCTTGTATTCATACTCTACGGCAAACTTCCAAAGTGTTTTGATAGTCCACCAATAATAAAAAAATTTAAGCAAAGCTCTTCCACTATATATAATACATATTATATGTTACATATATTATACATTATATAATATATATTAAATATGTATAAAATATATAATATATATACTCGTATGTGTGGCAGAATAGATTTAGATACATAAATTAGAAACATTTCTATTGTACTGTTTTGTACATATATTACAAAGCACTCTAAAGTAGAAATTTTAAAAATAAATATGAAATATTTTAAAATTCAGGTTTTTTTATAAATGGTTCTGCAAACTTTTAAGTCTCCATTGATCCTTCCAAGTTGTGGAATTCCCTCTCTTCTCTCAGAATACCTGGTTTGACTTGAGAGTGAGGGCACCAATGTCAATCTTTATATTAAACATTAGTAAACATTAGTCTCTTTCTTTCTTATGTAAGAAAGAAATACAAGTAGAAGTTCTAATATTCCTGAACATGGTGTTCTTTCTACGTGGAGCACACCCCACCCCATGTCCCTCTAGCTTCATACCTTTGCGTTCTTGGACCTTTGCATTCTGTAGGTCATCTCCTCAGAGAATCTTGACCTACCACAGGGTCTAAAGTAGGCTCTCTATTATTCTCTCTCCTTGGAAATGGTGTCCCCCCATTTGTGACACTTGCCACAATCTGAAACTGCTTTCATTTTCTGGTCTAATGGCTGTTCCCCTCACCAGTGGGTAACTGTCTATTTTATTTTGTGTTGGGCATATTGTCCAGCACAGTGCCTGGAAAAGAGAAGATCCCTCATGAATATTGTTTGAAACAATAAGTAAATGAGTTTCGCTTGATTATAACAAATAAGGGTAGAAATTTGCATAACAAAAAGATCTAGAGAGCTTTGAAACACATGACTACCAATTCAATGTGAACCTAAGGACTGTAAACCTCATGTAATGCCCTAAAGAAATTAACAAACACTTAAATATTTAGATGATCTATCATTGTGATACGCTTGGATGTGGGGGCATGTACTATAGAGGGGTTATATTCTCAAAAGATACAAGGGGTGAAAGGGAATAGGTATGTTTATCAGTAAAAGGTATAGGTGCAGGCCATGAGTTAAACACAGCAGTAACCTAAAGTAAGAATGCCCAAATGAGGAAAGGAGAGAGGGATTGTATTTTGAAATAATTTAAATACTATATAAAGGATCTGTTCATCTAATTTTTTTAAAAAGAATCTTCCTTTTAAAATGGATTACCTAAATGCAATGGATTGTAACCTGGAACTGAAACAGAACATCAATGTAAAACTGGTGGAATATGAATGAAGTCTGTAGTTTTGCTACTTGTATTGTGCCAATGTTAGTTTCTCTGTTTTGACAAATATATCATAGTTATATTAGATGTATGGAAGGATCTGGGTAGAAGGAATACGAGAATTCTCTATATTATCTTTGCAATGTTTCCGTAAATCTACAATCCTTCCAAAATGGAAAGTTTGAAATGCACACCGATTATCACACTGTAGTGAAATGCTGCTAAGTTCAGGGCAAGTGCAGAGAGGCAGACCTCCTCGCCTGGGTGTCCCACGGATGGGCACTGCTTTAACCCAACCTGTGTGTGGAACAAGCCACGTCCTTTATGAAAAGCGTTTGCTAAGGAAAGTTATTTGTCTTTCCACTGTGACATTGGTTTCTTTGAGGCCACTAGGAGGCTCAGATAAAATTGAAATTACTGTTTGTAAGGATTTTGTTTAAGTGGAGACTTCAGAGGAGAATTACACGGAGGAAGTATTTTTTATATTCCTTTCAGGACAGGAGAAGGCAATATACTCAAACACTGGACACCTTTATATAAATGATAAACTATATGACCAAGATGAACTGATGTCATACATTTAGCTCCATCAAATTTCTAAATGTCCCTAAAGATTTTGTTATACAATTAAGACTCAAAGAAACTACATTAAAAATGCCAGTCTTCATATTCCCCTGATAAAAATTCCTTTTAGATGACAAAATACCAACCAATTATTGATGACAATCAACCAATCAAATTCTGAAAGAAAGAAAAGAACAAACTTAAAAGTAATTAGCACATACATTTCCTAGATCTGTTTGTTGAGAGGACCAGATCTTGGTTTCTAAATACCATTTCTCCAATAAAAAGAATCAGAACTCCTTGGAGAAATGGTTGATTCCAGACCTGAGGCGAGGGAAGTACAAGATGAACCTGACACATCTTGTGATGCCAAAAAGTAAGGAGGAAGTGCCCCCCAAAAGATAAAGGCTCATTGAAAGGGCACTGGGACAGCTTAAGGGAGTTCCCAAAAGTGTGAGCTACAACAATTCTAGCAATCAAATCAAATAATGACAGCATTGGATTATAGCCCATAGAATAAACTAAATCTCTATGAGTCCAATACTGCTCTTAAGTAATGAATAAAAAAATATATGGAGGAGAGGGTCCAGATCTTTGTTTTAGTGGCATTCCAATTAATAAATGTAGAAGGAATAAGGAAAATAGAAAATCACAATAGACAAACAAAATAGTAATAATTATTGCAGGCAGGAACCATCAATTGCTGCTAAGATTAGAATGCAAAAGCGTGATGAGAAACAGGATATGTGAATGGTCTCAAATGATCTCCCCACAAGACATTTACTAATTATAAAGGGAAACCTAACTTTACAGTGGAGGAACCTGGCAGGCACTCCCTTTGCCAAACAATCCAGGTAAGCATCGCTAGTAATAAGACACATCAGCATCATTTACCTCCCAATAGGATGCAGTTAGAAGGGCACAATATCACCTTTGTGGTATTCTTGCCCAAAATACATAGCCTCAACCTAATCATGATAAGACATTACTGAACCAAACATAAGCGACATCGTACAAAATACCTGACCAGGGCCCCTAAAAAGTATGGAGGTCATGGGAGATAAAGAAATCTGGGGGAACTATCACAGATTGGAAGAGACTAAGGAAACATGATAACTAAATGCAGTGTGGGATCCTGGATCAGCGGGAAGACTGGTGAAGTTCAAATAAGGTCTGTGATTAGTTCCTAGTATTGTATCCATGTTAATTTCCTAGTTTGGGTGATAGTGGCAAAGCTATGTAAGAAGTCAAATTTAGGGCAAACTGCTGAAGGCTATATTGGGAGTCTGTGTACTACTTTTGCAACTTTTCTTGTTATTCTGAAATTATTTCAAAATAAAAAAGTGCTCCATCTTCTTTTTTTCCAAAAAGAGCACACAGAGCAGAGAGCAGTACCATGCAAGTCCCTTAAGAGATTTTTCTCAGGCTGTTTTCTCACTTGTCATCAAGAATCAGCCTTTAGATGATTGGCAACATTAAGTATTGTATCTGTTGTTACTCTTCAAGAATAGATTGGCTGTGGGTGACCAGATGGAAAAATGCTGGGCGTAGATTGCATGCTGGCAGTGCCTATGCAGAGAGAACTGATAGTGTAGGCATACTTCCTATATTAACAATAATTTAAAAAACTGCTGAAGCACTCGATATTACTACAAGTTGTAAAGCCAAATCAGTCCTGTGCCCCAAGTCCACATTAATGTAAAACGATCAGCTTTCTATACCCTACGAGGATCTTAGTGCCAGTATACATTGCACTGATAAGTACCGTGATTTTACTTGGCATCATAAATACTTTATGGTACAGAAGCTTGGTCTAGTTATTTTCCTCTGGGGAAGTAACCAGTTGGGGTGAGTGGGTACGGAGATGGGAATACTATTGTTTAATCCCATCTTGCTTGTCTGCAATCATGCACCAGCTCTAGTTTCTTGCATACGAGTTTAAATACTGTCCATTTATAGGCCCCCCGCTGAGTCCCTCCTTTCTCCTGATAATTTGGTTCCCTCCTGACAGTCCATTCTGCTTTCCATCCTTCTCAGAGGCCTCCTGTCCTCCTTTCTCCTCGAAGCCAACCAAGGCTTTCTTCCCCTCCAGAACCCTGCTTAGGCCCCTCTGCTTCCATCAGTGAGTAAACCAGCACTGGCTTTAGGCAAATGTCACTGCAAATGTACTGTATTTGCCACTGAGCACATGTGAATTTTATTTATATATATAAATAGCTAGGTCTAATAGACCTGAGATCATGTAAGATATTTTTAGCTGTATTAATTTATACTTACGTTATCTTTATACATGATCTTTTGGCTCTTCTGTATATTCAGCCCTAGTTTTCCTTTAGAGTGTTATCTCTGAGGACAAGAACCAGATGTTCTATCTCATTTGCATATGTTACAATGTGTGATTTGATGATATGCACTTAGGGAGCCACCATGAAAGACAAAAACAGCAAGTATTACATTCATTTACAGTCTTCTACTTTCTTCATATTATTTGAGAGAATTTTTTAGTCATATATATATATAAAATGATAATTTATTGTAATTTAAAGCATACCGAGTTAGGGAAATATGAAGGGATATTTAAATACAATAATAAATATTAGACATTTTCCCTCCCCAGGAGTGAGCTTATAGTCAACAGAATAAAACTTTTTTTTTTTTTAATTGGGAAATAGGGGGAGGGGGACCAGCCAAGTTGTTGTTCTTCAATCTTCGTTGTGGAGGGCGCCAGTTGCCATCTGGCTGCCCGTTGGCAGCTTGTGGCCCCTAAGCTCAAGGTGCTGGGTTACAATCTTAGTTGTGGGTGGGCGTAGCCACCATCCCATGAGGGAGTTGAACCAGCAGCCTTGTTAAGAGCACACGCCCTATCCACTGAGCCATCCGGGTGGCAGCTCATCTCAAGGTGCTTAGTTCAGTCTTAGTTGTGGGTGGGCATAGCCCACCATTGAACAGGCAGTCTTGTTGTTAGGAGCATGTGCTCTCACCAGCTGAGTCATCCTGCCACCTATTGGCAGCTCAGTGGCAGCTCAGCTCAGGCGCAGTGTCACTGGCCCATGTGGAAATCAAACCAGCTGCCCTGTTGCTCAGAGCTCCCATTCTTAAGCTAACTCATACCAGCTGAGCCATTCAGCCGGCCCACAATAAAACTTTTTGTTTTTAAAATTTCAGTTTAGAGGCCTTAAAAGAAATTTAAGAAAAATTTTAGAAAATTTTAAAAGGCCTAATCTTATATTGTAATTTAACCTAGAATTGCACTTTATTAAATTATTTTTAAAGTAAAATAATTCACTATTTTGTTCCCTTTTAAATACAAATAGTCCTAGTAGGACAACCCTTCCATTCTGCCAACATTTTTTTGAGAGGCTAATCATGTCTTAGCCCCTATACTAAGTGCTGGGTTTGCAAAAATAAAACACCTGATTTTGAGTCATTTCTATTCTAGATGAATTAGGAAGTAGAATTTTGGAAAGAGAAAAGAGATAATGCAGAAAGCAGAGTAGAAGTGCAGTGTGGTTAACCTCAAGAGATAAAAGGCAAGGATGCAGAGAAATTGGAACTCTTGTGCACTGTTAATAGGATTGTTAGATGGTATAGCCACTGTAGAAAATTAAAAATAGAATTACTCTATGATCCAGCAATTCCTCTTCTGGGTATATATTCAAAAGAATTGAAAGCAGGATCTCAAAGAGATATTTGTACACCCAAGTCCATAGCAACATTATTTACAATAACCAAGAGGTAGAAGCAACACAAGATCCACTGACAGTTGAATGGATAAACAAAATGTGGTGTCTGTATACAGTGCAATATATATAACTCAGGAAGGAAATTCTGACACACACTACAACATGGATGAACCTTAAGATATTATGCTAAGTGAAATAAGCCCATCTCAAAAAGACAAATACTGTGTCATTCTACTTATATGAGGAATCTATAGTAGTCATAGTCATAGAAAGTAGAATGGTGGTTGTCAAGGATAGGTGGGGAAATGGGGTGTTGTTGTTTAATGGGTATAGAGTTTCAGTTTGTAAGATAAAGTTCTGGAGATTGGTTGAAAAGCAATATGCATATATTTAACACTACTGAGCTGTACACTTTTTAGAAATGGTGAAAATTTTATGTTGTGTAATTTTTTTACCACATAAAAATAAAAACTAAAAATAATAAATAAATAAACAGAGATAAAGAAAGTCAGGGCTATGTAAGTCTGGCCCTAAGAAGGGCAACCTGGTTTTTGTTATGAATAAAAGATGAGTGATTTATTTATTTATTTATTTATTTATTAATTATTGGGGAACTGTGTTATTCCAGGACCCATCAGCTCCAAGTCAAGTAGTTGTTTCAATCTAGTTGTGGAGGGCGCATCTCAGTGGCCAATGCAGGGATTGAACTGCCAATGTTATGAGCACTGCAACTCTAACCGGCTACCCCAAGTTCTTTTTTTAGATTACTGAATTTGAAGTGCCTGCCCAACAGGAATATCTAGGAGGTAGTAGATATGACAAAATCAGGGCTAGAAATACAGTTTGTTATCCCCACATTACAAGTATATTATCTTCATAGATTTTAATGAGCTCATCCATGGAGAGTAAGTATTATAGAAACATAAAAAAGTGAAGGATGGAATTCCAAGTTCCAGCTTTTAAGGGCAGATAGTGGGCAAAAAGTCTCTGAAGAAGAGAAACAGCAGCCAGAGATTTAGAGGAAAATGTTATCCACAGGTCCAGTAAAGTAAGGAAAGCAAGTTACCTGATGGATTTGGCAACTTCTAGGCATTTGGCTGTCTTGCCATAGTGGTTGTAGTGGAGTGGGGGGTGGGGGGGTCTCCCATCACTCCCACTGCAGTGCTCTCTCCCACACAGGTATCCTTAACCTGCGGTTCATGGACTCTTGGGACAGGCTGCAGAGAGTCTGTGAGCCCTCAGGAAATCTAGGCAAAATATTGTATGAAGGTGCTTTTCTTCTAGGTAGAATCTCTGTGGTTTTCCTCAGATTCTTGATGGGTTCTCTCATCCAATAGAAGTTCCATGTGCCGGGGTCAGCCTAGTGGTTCAGTTGGTTAAGAGCTCACTCAAGAGTGAGAGCTGAGCTCTGAGCAACAGCAGTTTGATGCCCAGCCTGAGCTGGGCTGCTGCTGAGCTGCCAACAGGTGGCAGGATGGCTCAGCTTAAAAAAAAAAAAAAGTTCCATGTGCCATAGCATATGGAGTCCTGATCCAGTATTTCTGCTATCCTGATTTCACTTAAATTAGGAATGTAATTCCTTTTTCTGGGCCATTTTGAGAACGTAATCACAATTTATAGTTTTTTCTATGGGAAAATTTTCAAATTCTGAAGTAACATGCAGATGAACTCATGTTATACAGCGTGTACACATACAAGACATAACTTGCACTTTATTTCAATGGTTAGTCAACAGGTTGGAGCAAGATAGACATGAAAAATCAACCCAATAGTCCAAAATAGAAAGTCTATGTAGAGTGAATATAAGCATGTGCGGCATTTTCAGTACTCACCCCCTCAATCCCCTTACATTTTGACTGTTACAAGCAAAAAGCATTCTGTGTACTTACATTTGTTTAGATAATCTCTCTGTATTTCACACTCCTCGTTTCTAAACAAGTTAATAGTTGCCAGATATTATATAATCCAAAAAAATGAATTCTACTTAATAAACAAATGTTTATATTCTTAACAAGTTTTTACAGAATTGTCTTTCTGATTTTAGTACTATTCCCACATATCTTATGTGCAGTGTGAACATTTTTCTTCTGCCTGAATTAGATCGTTCTGAGTTTATATATCTGGTGAATTTAGCAAATTCACCGGAAGGACAAACCTGAAGCAATGTGCAGAAATCCTTCTTCAGTTTTGGAAAATCAGTTTGGAATGCATACCTTCTTGACAGCTGCGGAGATGACATTCATGTCGTAAGAAATGAAGGCAGTCAGTCGTATTTTATTGACACTGTTGTTGCTCTTGTGCCTAACAGAGCTAAGGCCACATTTTAGCCTTGCGTCTGAGAGCGACACCGCAGACCAAGAAGACTTGGAGGCAGAAGATGACCATGAGGAACAGCCTTCCAATCAACCTGTCCAAAGGCCTCACGTCATCATCGAAGATGCTGTGGCTACCTCAGGGGTGAGCACGCTCAGTTCAACGGTGTCCCACGATTCGCAGGGTGCTAATCGATCACTGCATGTACAGCTTGGGAGGATGAAAATAGAAACCAACCGGTAAGTCATATTCCGACATGGGTGGGTTTCTTTTTCCTGACGTTCAATATAAGTACCTGTGTTTTGGGTCTCCTTTGACGTTTGATCCACAGAAAATACAAAGTATGGTTCCTTTATCCCATTCATGTCAACTTGATTTAAAGCCTTGCTTCATAAAACAAGAGAGATGTACCTCCGTCTCTTTAGTCAAAGACATGTTCTGCTTGTCCCAACCCAAGCCTTCTGCACTTTGGCCTTGACTTTACCCAAGTGCACCGAGAGTTTCAGAGTATCTTTATAATCTCATAGACTGTCTTGGGGACAGACTCTGAGCAGCATGTACCTTCTGACCGAGAGCTGAAAGGCAGGCCAAGCCCATGTTCTGGAAAGCCTGTGATATGGAATATCAGGTTTTTTCAGGAGAGGAAGATCTCAGTTCTTGAGGAGATAAAACTAATAATGGTGCTACAGCTTTGCATTTTAGAACCTTGAAAGGATGATCAGTTGACCACATTTATGATTCTATTTTATTTTTAATAGGCTGTGTCATATCTGGAGTTTAATTTTTCTCTGAGAATTTGGTAACATAGAATCTACATCATTGCGTTATTAAGTACACAGTAAATATTTCCTGTGCTTCACAGATGTTGGCACAGTTCAAGGTCTGTGTCTTTATGATTTATAGCTTCCTGTGCTGGCTACAGTTGACATGTGGGCAACTGACTTTATGACTGCGTTTATAGTGAAAACTTTTTTTTTTTTTTAGTATATCAATAAAAGTTGTTCAAATATTTAGAAACCTTAATTGAAAATACTAATTGTTCACCAGGGAGATAAAACATTTATTTCCACTCATAAGTTTAGGCTTTTAAGGTTAAGCTTGAATACCAACCTTGGTACGAGTAGTACAAAGCTCATCCTGTATTTAGAAACAAGAATTTTGGTTGCATGATTAAGTAAATCCATCCATATATTCTATGATTTACATGCAGAAATCTTTCTAAATAAAGAGAAAGTGGCTTTCTGACTTCCATATCCCGTTCTTGTTCTCTGAAACCCAGCTCTTTACTTGTCATTTCTACCACTTAGTGGAAAAGAATTTGAGTCTTTTCTCCTTTGAGATGTCCCTCTAAATCATGGTGTCCCTCATTTCCTCCTCAGGTAATAGTCTAATTACGATACTCCATCCATTACAGTAGGTGTTAACTTTAGTCACTTCTCTTTAGTAGACTCTCTGTCACCCAGTCCTGAATGGAGCTGTTTTTTATAACCCCTCTTTGATCTCTAGAGGAAGAAAGTTCACTCATTCCTGTTTTGATCCAGCCACCCCACCCCTTTCTACCCATGGCTTCCAGTAAGAATTACACAGAGAGTAAAGATACTTTATTTACCAACGAACTGGTATATTTGCTTCTCGGGCCCTAAAACCTTCTGTCTACATATCCTTGCTTATGTCAATAAACCTGTCTCCTAAATGCAGCCTTTTCCTTCCCTCCATAGCCCATTTGAATCACCTGTCTCACCATCCAGTCCTTACTGTGTGTCCACCATGCTTACGCCACCTGCAGTCCCCAAGGCTGCTTTTGGTGAACCGCTGTCTTCAAGTCTTCACATCCCACACCTTCTGAGAGTACCTACCAGCTAGCTGAGGACCTGCTTCCCACATCTGCCCAACTCTGTTGAAAAGACTAGGAGTTGGCACATTTCTTTATTACAATAGTATGTAGTTGCATTTTTCACAAAAGCCCACACATTTGTGCTTGTTCTCTACATATTTACACTTAAATCTGTGACCTCTACAGGAGTATCAGTCTGCTTTTCTTTTTCTAGGAATATCTCCCACACCTTCTCCATCACCCCCCGAAAATGAGACACGGCATAACATTCAGCTTACACATGATTTAAAGAAAGGGCAGCTGCTTTAGTACAAGTACTAAGCAGTGGAATTAAGGGACTAGTCATGTCTATAGTGGTCCTTATAATTTTCAGTTGAATATGACTTGATTATAGAAGTACATGTATTGCAAGATAAACTTAGAGGAATTGTTAGTGTGTTTTTAGGAAAGGGTGTAGCCCTCATGTTAGAAATCTTAAGCTTCTATTTAGAATAATCACCAAGGAAGATAAATCAGGTTCATCCAGCACTTGATTATTAGATCTTCTATAATACTAAATGGAACAACAAGTAACAAAATGGCTCTAAAAGTTATCTTTTACTTATGTTTAAGTATATGCTTACATGAAGCGTTCTGAAAGTAATTCACTTCACACAGGGAGTTTGGATAATCATGTGGTACAACGATGTAGAGTTAAAAAATCTAACGCCCAAGGAGCTCAATGGTTATCTAATTTTCCTATCCTACAATTCTGAAATTATCCATCCCCACCCATCTGAGTTAAAAAATGGACCTCAGAGCCGATCCTTGCCAAACTTTTCTGGAACAGAGAGGCAGGCAGTTGTGTTGGTTTCGAAAGCCTTCCCTACTAACTGAAGACAAAATAAAAATAAAACCAATGGACTGGATATGTCCTTAAAATAAATGATAGATAGATTTGGGACAAATAAGATGGCCTGTCAGTACTTTGCTTCCAATGTTAAATTCTGACTTTTAAAGATAAAAAGTAAATAATGTAGTCTAGATAAACATAGGTTAGGTTCTAGAAAATTTCACTGCAGTCTTTGAGAAAACAATAAAAATGTGCCATCATTACTCCATACATGTCAATTTGCAAGGAAGACAAAAATACAATATACCAGACCAAAAAATTGCCATCTTAATAATAATTTGTACTGAGCTTGCTGTCCATGTCTTTGAATATCATTCCTTTTTGGAGTAGATAAAAGTCTCCCTTCATCTTCTGCTTCCCTCTTGCTTTCAGTCCTTACCTCTTTTTTTTTTTTTTTTTTTTTTTAAGATTTTATTGGGGAATTGGCGGAGGGGAACAGCGTTGGGGAATCAGGGAAGGGGAACAGACAAGTTGCTGTCTTTTTGTTCTTCAGTCTAGTTGCGGAGGATGTTGCTTTACTGTTGGTATCGTCATTGCGTTCTTCCCGGATGAGGCAGATCAGTAGTTGGCCTCTGGATGTCGCTCACCGCGGCTATTGACCGCTCACGCTGGCTGCGGGCCACTCACTGTAGCCTATGGCAGCCCACTGCAGCAGGGGCTGCAGCCCACACCATCACCAGGGCTCGCACAGCCCAGCTCCAGGTGGAGCTGTTGTTAGCTGTAGAGGGCAGTGTCACTGGCCCTCATGTGGGATCCGAACCGGGGCCGCTGGCATCCCAAAACCAGCGCTTAACCAATGCGCCACTCGGCCGGCCCCAGTCCTTACCTCTTAATCCACCTAATTGTGCACTGCCCACTCCCAGTTGTCTTTAACCAACCTGTGTTCCTCAAACCACCTTCTCTGGCTACCTCTCAGAGTGTTTTCCTTTCGTCCCACCTCTGTCACCTACTCTCCAATGATCCCTTCCCCAACCTGAGGGCCTCACATCTCTCTGTCCTGCAGGAAAGGGGTGGAGCCTGGGGGGTCAGGGAAGGACCTCCTGTTGAGCCCTGGGAGGGCTCTTTTCCAAGGCCTCTGGCTGCAGAAGGGAACAAAACAGCCCTTATTAAAGGTCAGGCACTTGAGCCATACTGTCTAACTGAAAGCTCACAATAATTCTTTCAGGAAATTTTCCTTTTCCCTTTTACAAATAAGAAAACTGAAGCTCAGAGACATCACGTAATTTGTCCAAGTTAACACAGGAAAACGTGTGGCTGAGACAAGAGCTGTCCCGGGGCTGTCTTTGGGTGGTGCCCGTGCTGCCTTCAGAACATGTCAACTAATGTAGAGACAAACTTGTGGAATGGAACCTGGTCTTGAGATCAGCCTGTCAGCACTCAGAAAATTAAACAAAGACAGTTTACAAAGAGCCGTAGGGAATGCAACAATTTATCTTGATGATCTTAGGAATAATTAGTATCTTAAATTACAATTCTGAATCCAAGTTAGTCAAAGATCGTTTCCTAAAAAACCAGAGCACCTATCTTCCTAACTTGGAATATTTTTTCAAAGAACAGTTTGAGAAATGGTGAGTAATTACAGTTGGCTCTCAGTTGCATAGTGAAACTTTCAGGGCTAAAAATGATGATATAAATGCTGTCATGATTTCTCCTTGTTTCTTCGGAGAATGCATCTGATGCCAACTAGAAACTGAATGTACCAAGAACACGTGTCTTTCACTGTAATAATTTTTTTTAATTTACATATTCACTGTAGTATTTGATCACACCTTGTACTATAGGTGATCTCACCTATGGTTACTTCTCAAATTTTCATAGTTTAAAAAAAGTGACTACCTTTTTGCTTTGCATTGATGATTATATTACCCATATTGACCAACTTTGTTTTTTGGTAAGGAGTCATACATGTAATCTATATCTATATCTATATCTATATCTATATCTATATCTATATCTATATCTATATCTATATCTATATATATATATCCATTTGTGGTCATAAGAAGAAACAGTAGAACAAAATCTCCGAAGATTTTGGCAGACAGCAGTTGGGGATGGGGATTTTGAATTGTTGTCTGAAAGCACACTGTCTTCTAGAGCTTCGCTACTCAACATGGGGTCTGAGGACCAGCCACAGGAGTGGCACTTGGGAGCTTAGAAATGCAGGCTCTCAGACCTCCCTGCAGTGCTCCTGGCTCAGAATCTGCATTTTAGTGAAATCCCAAGGCTGTAGGTGCTCATCGTAGCATGAGAAGCCCGTCTAGAAGATCACTCTGTTAGCTGCTTCACCTTTGTTACCCTGTCAACCAATACCATTTTCTTCTCCAGATTACTGGAAGAATTGGTTCAGAAAGAGAAAGAATTACAAGCACTCCTTCATCGAGCTATTGAAGAAAAAGACCACGAAATTAAACACCTGAAGCATAAGTCCCAGCCAAAAGGTGAATAAACAGAAAATCTAAAGCAAATTGTTCAACCAGACTGCCACAAAAAGCTGAGAAGGTCCACAGGAGTTTTATATTATGGTTTAATCACTTGTATCACAACTATAAGCAGAAACTGCTTTAAAAAAATACCCAATTTTTAATTGTAGCAAAGTGTCATTTCTTATAAGGGCAGTAAAAATAAGATGATTCGGTTATCTTTTCCTGAGATTATATATTAAATAGAGAAGGCTCTTCGCTTATTTGTCTTCCTTTTTAAAGATTTCACAATGAAATTACTAGAATAAGATAATACTATTTTTGTCATTTTTGTATTTGTATTCTTTGTATTTTAGGTTTTTATTCATATGATTGCAAGTAGTGGACAAAGCTAATTATTTGGTTGGTTCTCTGCTTATTATGCTCATCTTCGTTGCATGAAAAACACACAGTGCAGTTTTGATGCACCAAGCTTATTCTAAGAAACTATGAAATTGATATGAAAGTAGAGTGATATGAAAGTGGGAGTATTGTAACACTATTGCTTTGACTCTCCATTTACTAGTAATTAAATGGTCTTTAAGCATTTTATTTATAATTCATACGGCCAATCTCAATTGTTTCTATTGATTATTCTGATAGAGCAAAATCTTTTAAAGTGTTAATAAGTCTCTGTTGACTGGGAGGGTCGCAGATGACCTCTGTTAGGCGAAGCTAATGTCCATCCCCCGCCCCCAAATGCTTTTCTAGATATTCCTGGATTGCCTGTGTATCACTTAACAACTTCTCCTGGCACAAATACTGAAGATCCTGAACTTATTGACTGGCTGAGAGAAAATGGAGCTGATGAAGACACCATAAGTCAGGTAAAGAAGGCTGTCTGTGGGACAAGCATTGTTTCACTTCGTCTCTTAGTATTTGAGTGCTGAGGTGCTAGGCACAGGTGATGCACGAGTAAGCAGTGCAGACCCAGCCCTGACCTCCTGAAGCTTATAGACTAGGCCAGGCAGATGATAATCAAATAAGTCCACAGATGAAAGTATAATTATGTCCTGATGAATTCTGTGAAGGAAAGGTTGTCAAGTGAGACAGAGGGAGGGAAAGTTTCTTTAAGAAGGTGATGAATGAGCTGAAGACTAAAGGAATATGTAGGAATAAATTAGGCCACCTGTATGTGAGTTTTTGGGAGAGGCAGACCGGAAGGAGAAATCATTCAAGGGTAGGGGTGCAGAATGTACAAATACAGTCAGCTTTGTGGTCCAGGCCCCCTAAGGACTTGGACGGTTTTGAATAGGAAATAACAAAGAATGGGAAAATCAAGACACAGCTAGAAATCAGGTTTTTCTGTTTTCAGTTCTCTCTTTCGTTTGTTAACTTTTTAATTCTCTACTGACATTATACTCCACTGGGCAGCGGCTATTTATTGATAGTTAATGAAACAGATCTAGCCAGCAAACTTACGTTAGGAACAAACACTTTATATATAAACCATATTATATCTTTAACAACCTAATTCTTCTCTACTCCTTATAGACTTGTAATCAGCATGAATAGCATTTGTTTATGTTTTAAGATTACATATATATAAATATATATATACACACACACACAATAAGAGGTTATATTTTTATTATTTTATAGAATACAGTATTATATTGATTTCAGTTTTATATTTAAATTTTAAAAATAACTAAGAATAAAGATATCTTTTCTCTTGAACTGATAATTCATTGGATCACTAAATAAAATGTAGGATCTCCTTAGAAATCTGCATTCAACAAGTTACTGCTACATACATTTAAACAACTCTCTTGCCTATGGAAAATAGGACATCCAATCGAAGTTCTCCAAAATATATATTTCTCAAACTGAGACTAAAATCACGAAGAACAGTAACTGATGATCCACTAAATCACTGACCTTTTATTAAGAGTTAACATTAAAAGTTTAAGTTTAAATCAGGACTCTGATTTTTCTAATAATTATTAGAAAAGTAAGTTCAGAAATTAAGTATAATACCATTCCAGGAACACTTTTTATCTCCTTGAGAAAAATAAAGCTACACAATATCAAACCTCTTAAAGGCAAACATTGTCTTCTGAGCAGCAGATGTAGTTACAAGTGAGTCCTTTGTATTCCTAGTTAGAAGACCATTCAGAAATTCTGTGTTGCTTGTAATCTTATGCATTTGGAAGTCATATGGATGCATCTCTTTGTAATTTTGTAATGGGGGAACTTTCCCCTAATAATTCCAGAAGATTATTTCTAGTGGCTTGCCTTTTAGATTCATTTTTCATTATTGCCAATGTTTACATTTTGGATAGAGTTTGCTGTTTATTAAAAATGTATAAAACTTCTAACTTTTGTGTATATTTTACTTTCTCCACAGTTTTTGGCTGAGGATTATTCACTAGTGGATATTCTCTACTATGTTACACGTGATGACTTAAAATGCCTGAGACTGAGGTAACACTTTTCTTTCCATTCAATTGTCATGATGACAAGAGCACAGGGCTGAGATTAAAAAGTCTGGGTTCCTGCCCTGGCTGGGTCCCTAACTAGCTCTAACCAGCTCTCCAATGCTGGGCTCACCTCTCTGGTTCTCGGTTGTTCCAAGTAAACTGGGCTAGTTGGACCAGACTCTTATTCAGGACACTGATAACCAATATTTCTATATTAGTAAATGCAAATCAATGGGAAGAATATTTTGGATAATACATCAGACTAAGACCATGTAGTCATTCTAAAGCTGCCTTAAACAGATGCTCTAATGTAGTTCATGATTGTACCATATTTAGAAATATTAGGATGAGGTGCTGATTTGCCATCTGAGTGCCTAATATATAATCTGATACAGTTTCTTATAATAATTACCTTTTTCTATCAGGCCACCCATATGCATAACTTACACGGACCTCTACAAAGACACATTTCAAAAAGTGCTGAAAATCTAAAATGATGCTTTGGGACCTGAAAATTTGTGGGGGGTGGGAAGGAAAGGCATTGGAGGGATGATGAGAAAATATCTATCCAAAAAGAATACACAATGACTGATAGGACATTGGGGTCTGCATGTTCTGATCAGAGCAGCTGAAAGCTAAGTAGTCACTTTCCTAGTTCAAGGGCAGTGTTTCAATTGAAGTGTTCTCTTCACCATGTTCTTGTGTCTTTAAACAGGGGAGGGATGCTCTGCACACTGTGGAAAGCCATCACTGACTTTCGGGACAAACGGACTTGACTTGACTGTCGCTCATTTTGTTTCCAGCCTTCCATGGAGATTCTAAACAAATAACACAGAACTGATCTTTCTTAGGGAGGGCGGAAAGAAGCTGCACTTTAAATCCAGTATTTGTTTACTTGTGTTAAAAACCAGACAAAATACACTGAAACTTCCTAACTGCTTCTATTTCTACAATTCATAAGGACACTTCGTATGGACTCTCAAAATAATCCTAAGCATTAGGACGTTAGGATGTTTAGGATTATTTTAGTCTAAACGTTTTTATGGAAATATTTTGAACTCAGCAGCTATTGTACTTCAGCCAAATGTTTATTTCACATGAAATGGATATAACATATCGTGATTGTGCATCACTGGAACAAAACTAAAATGTGACCATAACTTTTTAGGCTTTTGTGTGTTTGTAATACGCTCTAATAATCTGAGTAGAAGTGCATAATTTCAATTATTGTATAAAGTTTGTTTTTTTTAAGTATGCACAATCTGAGAGCAATGGTTTTTACTTACTTATCTGTATTAATTGTTATATTGACCATATTTTGTAACTTAAGTTTCTGGCCTATAGTACATTTGTTTGAGTCATGTTTGTACTACTGAACTGTACCAGTTGCACATGCCCGAATCATAGTAACGGTAGCTTGTTCTAAAGCTATCCATTGTGTCATACTTACTCTAAAAAGTAAAAAGACTGTCAACATACTGTTTTGATAAATTCTAAAGTATTCTTATTTTGCTTTGACTAACTAGATAAATTACTGCATCAAATTTCTAATTGTTTTTTCAACTATAACATTAAATACAATCTGTCTTCTATTCAAGTAAGCAAAGAACAACTGACATACAAGTTGTTCCTCAGGTAACAGAGGGGCAAGAAAGAGGGCAAAGAAAAAAGGAAGTAAAAGGAAGTTAGTGTATTTTTCTCAAGGCCCTAAGTTATCATGAATAAGTACTGTATATGTCAAAGTCTGCAAATAGTATCCTAGTGGATACTATTGAAACTAATAGTTTTCATATTGAGGGAAATATTTTTATTTTAAGCTGAATATTATATTTTATAAGTCCACCCATATTCATAGAATGAAGTCTACAGTTCCTAGATGGGTGATGAGTCAGATACACAAATTTCTTAAATACAGAGGAAATTGTTTATTTTGCAAGATAAAAATAACATACGGATGTTCACGTATCATGATTTGACCCATATACAACAGTCTTCAGTAAAACACAGCCATCTTTATTTCTACGTGAAAACCAAAGTACAATGTATTTTATATTGCATTAGATTATATAGAAAGTTCTCACCAGTATCTTCTCATTTGATATTTGTAACAACATAACTGCATCTTGTTTTTACTTCCCAATCCTAAGGACAGATAGTTAGTTGCCTCTTGTATCCTGTAGGGAAATTTCAAAGGAGGTGAGATATAAATTAAATGATATGTCATTTCCCTCATATTTAACCACAGGGTAACTTTTTTATTAAGCCACAGTTCATCTCCCCAGTTGGAATGGTTAAGTGTTTCTTTTAGACCGTATATAGGATCAGACTACCTCTGTTCAACCATGTCTTTTCGGTCTTTTCTTGGGGTCTTCCTCCTGCCCTGTCTTTGTGAGCAAATGTTCCTCCCCCCACATAGTTCATCATACATCTCCAGGCCCGCATTACGAGGTTTTTGTCAGAATTTTGGGTTTTAGACACAAAAGAAGGGAGTTCCACTATGGCCCAAATTTCATGAAAGGTTCCATTTAAAGGCATTTGGTATCAATCTAGGCCAGTGATTCTATACCTAGCTTCACTTTAAAATGACCTGGATGCTTTTTTAAAAAAATATTGGTGCCAACACCATAGAGAACCTGTTTTTATAGGTCTGAGATAGGGCTCAGAGATCCTTTTAAAAAGCTCTACAGATGATTTAACAATATCAAGTCCCACTTCTTTATTGTAAGTGACACCCAGAGAGAGAAATGGAGAGTCCCCTTCCATAGGGGTGGTAGTAGATGGTTACCATTCATTGTTCATTTAGTGTAGCAAGGATCTAAACACATAGCCCTGGAGCAAAACTATCACCTACCTTTTGACTTTCGGCAGATTAATTAAACTCTCCAAGTCTCAGTTTTCTTATCTGAAATGGAAACAGGGTACCTTCTTCACAGGGTTGTTGTAAGATTTAAATAAAATAATGCAGGTAAGGTGAGTATTACCATAATACTAAGCACTCAGAGGCAGCCTGCTATTACCTCTTATAATTCATTCAAAAGTATTTATTAAATACATACTGGGTGCTATATATTGTGGTGCACGAGCAAGACACAGTTCTTGACCCTGAAGTTCACTGCCAGAGGTGGAATCAAGACAGAGTACAACTGTACATGCAGTTCAGTGCTATAGCTACATCTGACTGCCAGAGGGGATCAAGAAAAGCTTCCCAGAGAAGTGAAGGTCCAGAAGCTGAACCTGGAAAGATGGTTGCTAACAACAATTTTGCATGGGTGGTGGCGGCAGTCTTGTAAGAGGAACAAAACCAGGATTTGCTGGGAAAAGTAGATCCAATGTTTCTATTTTTTTACTACATTTTGATCTCTCTCCAAATTCTTTCATTGCGTATTTTGTTGCAATTATTCCTAAACCATCACATAGAATGGTTTGGCAATGAGTAATTGTTGTTAACCCACTGGCATGCCTACTATGTGTGAAGCACTGTAGCAGCAGGAGAGATACACATGGCATCCATTAAGTTCAGAATACAGGCAATGCACATGATGTCATCAAGGACATCTGCAATTTGTAAACAAAATAATTGAGGCTCCAGACTTTCTAGATACGCTATAGACAACAAGAAGACCAAGTCCCTGCCACCAATAATTCATGTCAGATTGAAGAGAGAAATTACAGTAACAGATCCCTCCTAGTCTGTGTTAAAGGCTGGATGAAGGGCAAGCACAGAAGCCTGTGCAGTCTCAGAGGACAAGTTCACCTGGAGCCAGGGCTGGTGGAACAGGGTTCATCAAGGAGGTAGACCTCAAACTGGGCCTTAGAATTGTTAAATAAGCAGGACCAGGAAGTCAATCAAGGCACAGAGCTCCAAGAATGAAGGCAGAAAGGGATTTACGAAGTTCGAGAGAAAGTGAATTTTTTTTTTTTTAATTGGGGAACAGCCATGGTCATTGGTTACACATTGCTTTCATGCTACAGTGGCATAGTTGACTCCTTTAGGGAGGGCACAGCTCACAGTGGCCAATGCGGGGATCCAACCGGCAACCTTGGTGTTATCAGCACCATGCTCTAACCAACTGAGCTAATTGGTCACCCCCAAAAGTGAACAATTTTTGTATTGCATTAAAGCATACAAAAAATTTAATCTCATATTTGATGAAAAGTGGAAAATGGGATAGTTGAGAGCTCAAGGTGTGATTGGGGATGGTCAGGGAAGTGGAGTTTGGTATTTAATTGTGTAGAAATGGGGGATCTATTAAGGTTTTTGTGCAAGAGAGGATGTGTGTATAGTACTATATGAGAATATTAATTGGGAAAAACATGGTTTTGGGTAAATTAGAGGCAACAGAAATTGGACAGCAGTTCAGAGTGTTTTGGATGCAAAGGAGGGTCTAGGAGTGAGTAGTAGGAATTGAAAGGGTGAAATTAAAAATGAATTGACAAAATTTGGGAACTACAATTTTGGCAGTGATGATGAGAGGAAAGGATAGATGTTGAGCCTTTGTGAGTAAAAGAAAATCAGAAAATAGGCAAGTTTGGAGGGGGAATTGGTTTGGGACATGATGAAGCAATGGCAGGATGAATCATGTTAGAAATGTGCAAAGACCATTGAGAATGTATTGGTGTATGTTAGGACTGAGGTCAAGCGTATATATTCTAGGTCTAGGAGTCACCTGGATGGAGATAATAGTAAATAAAAGCTGTGAAAGGTAGAAAGGTTGTGGCCTAATATTTTGGGAGAAGGAAGGTTTCAGGCTGATATAAGAAGGAGGAGGAATTGAAGTCTGCAAAGGAGACAAGAGGAGTGGCCATAGGGAAATACAGAAAACCAGGCCAGTGGTGTAAGCAAGAGGAAGACAATAAGAGGATGGGGTCCTGCAGAAATTATTGGGGAATGACAGATTTAAAAATAATAGGTAATTTGATTGTGCCTTGGGAAGTTTTTGTAGACAGGCAAGGAGATTACAGCTGGTTAAACAAACATAATAATGGCACCAGAGTCCATATATTTATTACCTTTTGTGAATAAAATGTATGATGATAGATTTGGGAGGGTGGTAAGAAATTTTCAGAATCAGAGTCCTGAATGTGTTTGTTGGGGTAGAGCCCCTGAATGAAGAGGAATTTTGGGAGTAGGGAGATAAGAGGGATGGGGATTCAAATGAGACAGGAGGGGAGCAGATGGCATCAGGAGGTACAGCTCCTCCCCCTGGAAATCAACTATGATGACTGAGAGATTTTGAGATGGATGTGGGAGCTCAAGATGGCATCTGTGTTCTAAGTGAAGTATAACACAAAGTACAACGTGATGGCACATGACATTTCACAGATATCATCCATTCCTGCATTTTCATGCAACAGCCCACCATTTAGACACAGCATTAAGTGTGTACAGGGCCCAAGAAAATGCAGGATTTGAGTGTGTTTCTTACTGCACTTATTTTTGTGTAACTTGTGACAGACTAAAACTGAAGTTAGCAAAAGAATGGGAGACAGGATAAGCACACACCAAAAACACACACACAGAACACACACAAATAAACACCAGTGTCTTAATTTGGGGGAAGTGGGGGGGTGGGGTCCAAGAGAGCACTCAGTGGTTTACTTTAGGTAGTAAATCAGAAGGTTGAAAACAAATCTCCCCTTTCCAAGGTTCTTCCCCAGTTCAGCTCTAAATTCAGCTAAGAGAGTCTTTCTGATGTTCACAGGAAAGTGTTAAACTCTGATGACTTGATGCAGTAAAATATATCTTGGCTGGGGTCCAAGCTGAGGTTTTTTATTTTATTGATTAAAATAAATCAATTATGCTTTATTTTATTGATTATAAGTCTGATCAGTGATTTGAATGTGATTTAGGAAATTCACATTGCTAAATGATCAGTTTGCCTAATCTACTGTAGAAATAGCACTAAGGAAAAATCCGTAACTACAAACCAAAGCAAAGTGTCCCTTAGTCAAGACCCCTACTGAATCAGCCAGTGAACCAGTAAACCAATAAAAACAGTCCATTCCTGGGCTCAGAGTGGCAGGTTTCTCATGAAAGGATGGCGAGAACTGTCACTGTTGCAGAAACCCAGCACTCTTCTCAGACACTCTTGGGCATCCAATTCCGCTGAAGTCCTTGAGAGAGTTTTAAACTGTTGGACGCTTGCTGGTTGTTCAGACAACGGAGGTTGTGGGAGTGCATTGCTGTGTAACCACACAGAACTGTTGGCTGCTAGATTTTGTTCCTATGTTTCCATTTATGCAGGCTATATTTGTTTCCCTCAGTATCTTGTTACTTATCATTAACTTGCCAGTTAGAGCAGAAATTGGTTTCTCCCCAACAAATAATCTGTTTCTTTAAAAAAAAAAAAAAAATTGTTGCCTATTGCTCTTCCTGATCTTCCCGTGCAAGCCAGAAGTCACAAGGTAGTTACTACTCTGAAACTAAGAATAAGAAAAGCAACTTTCACTAACTTGTGTGCCCTGGGGCTCATCAGATTAACAAAGGCCTGGTGAAAAGATAGGTCACCAGCCACGGCGTCCTAAAAACGCAGGTCGAGGCTGGAGCCTAGTGTGGAAGCCAGCCCACGGACTTCGGCTTTTCACGTGGCGTCCTACTCTTGCATTGTCACCATGAACTTCAAAACCCACACGGCTGCTTCAGCGTTCAGACTGGAACCGAGCGTCTCTATGTCCTCATCTCACCTGGGCTGACCCTCGGACCGTTCCAGTCCCAGGCCCGAGAGCCACCCAGCGTCGCTGATCCTGTTTCAGCTTCCAGGAGCCGGCAGCAGTCCACGGCGGTGGCTAGGAACCCGGGGCCCAGGCCGTAGGCTCCGCGCGCTGCTCCTGCAGCCGGGACGCCTCAGCCGTCCATCCGAGCGGCTGCCACGCCGCACCTGGCCTGCAGGGGGCGCGCCCGGGCCCAGGCCGCGCGGGCTCCCGGGCGCCCCCGCCCCCGCCCTCCCCTGACAGCGCTCACCTGTCTGGGCCGCCAGCCCCGCAGGCGGGGGCCGGCGGGAGCGAAGCCGAGGAAGAGGGCGGAGCGGCTCTCCGGACGCGTCATCGGAGCACCATGGCGGAGCTCAGAGCTGGCGGCGACAGCCCCCGGGGCGGCGACGGCGCCGTGCCGAGCGAAACAGGTGACTGCGCGGCGGGGCGCGCGGGGGTCCCGCGGGCGCGGGGCGGCCAGCCGGGCGGGCGGGCTCGCGCGGGGCGCCGGCGACCCCCTTCCCCTCCCGCGCGGCCGCGGCCCGGCCGGCCCGGCGCGCTGCGCACCGGGGCTGGGAGCGCCGGCCCTCCGCCCTCCGCGGTCCCTCCGCGGGCGCTGCGCGCGGCGCCCAGCCCCGGTCGCCCCTTCGCGCTCCACCTCGGCTGGACTGCAACAGGTGGAAAGCCGCCAGGGAGCGCGCGCGGGAGGGGGCCACGGAGAGACGCTGGCCGCTCTCCTCCCCCCTGCCCGGCTGCGTCTAATTCAGCTGCATAGGGAAATCATATCCCCAAACCAAACAACCGTCCGGAAAACCCTCGGCCAGGTGCAACGGGCGGGCTTCTCGGTCCCCGGGCGCCCCCTCCGGCTTGTGCCTGCCGCGGTGCGCAGCTCGGCGCGGGGGTCCCGCGGTGAGGGTCTCCCCCCCTGCCCGCCTCCAGGGGTCCGAAATTACGATCCGCTCCCGAGAAGACCGAGGTTGGGGGGCTCCAGAGGGCAGGGGTTGGTGGCAGGATGGTGGGGCCTTGCGCTGAGGACTGGAAGGGCTCAGACATTCGTTGACTTGAAAGGGTCCTGAGTTCGTGTTTTAAGTCCGTGCACCACCTCCAGGGGGGAACAATGGCTCCGCTCCCCAGGGCTCTGTGTGGAGGACCCCCCATCCCGCAGCCTCCACAGCCACACTCAAGGACAGGCGCTCATATCTTCAAGGTGGAAGTCTCCCCCGCACCCCTTCCAACTTAAATGTGAACCATTTCCCCCCTCGTGATAGTTTTTTCTTGAGAGACTGTCCTGCCAAATCCGCCCCTCTCTCGTATTCCCCTCTTATTCTCTGCTGGGCTGGTAAACTTTCTGGTACCTTCCTACACTTGAGGGCAGTGAGGCAGTGTCTTATTTTTAAAAGACTCAAATGGCATTCTCCGCAATTGCCACGTATTTTCTGCTCACATGCTCACATAATCGGAAACAATTATTTCCTAAATGTAAGGCTCACCCGCCCCCAAAGAGGTATTTCTTGATTATAGATGGTATGCTTATTTTAATGCGAAAGGTCCAAAAAAACTATAACAGTGTTGGCAAATTATGTATCTGCTCTGCTAGAAAGAGTTGGGGCACCCAAAGTCGATTGACTTAATCCCTCCAGCCAAAATACCTGAGGTTAAATATGACCAAGTGCCTTGAACTTGTTTACTTTGAAGTCGTGCTGCTTCCTGTTGGGTGGTTTATTTTAATGTGTTTGAGAGATTGGTAGATCATTATTTTGGTTTGGGGTGGGGACGAGGTGGCTAAAATGAGATGCCTTTGTAATTGGTTTAGGGAACTTGATGAGCTGGGTGCCCCAGGTTAGGCTCAGCAGGAAGGTAGCATCCTCATTGAGAACATAAAAGGTTTGGTGCCTAATCTCCAGAGTAACTGCTTCTGAAGCAAAATGGTGTGCTTAAAATAAAAACGTTCTAGAATCTGCACATGAACAACTTGTTCAGGTATAAGTAAACTACAAACTAGCCTATTCAGTGTCTGGGCATGTTAAATAATGAACTAAGGCTTCTAACAATTAGCATACAAATCATCCATGTGGCTGTCAGTGAAATATTTTCTTTTTCAATGAAGAAGAATTTAACTGACTGCCATCTCCTTCACAGAAAACAACTGTTTCACACCGTTGCCTAGACACTTCAGTTTCCAAGGGACAAATTTTATGTATGCCTTTTGAATAATTGTATTTTATCATTCAACTAAAACTTATTTCTGGCACACATCTTTTCCTTATTTTTCTAGCCCTTGATTACTATTGATGTTTTTAGTGCTCATAAGCATCTATGTGAGCAGGTGCCAAAGAAAGGTGAAAATATATGTTTAAAAATCTAGGTAGCTGGGCCGGCTGAGTGGCGCGATGGTTAAGAGCTGGCTTGGGAAGCCAGCAGCCCTGGTTCGGTCCCACATATGAGGGCCAGTGACACTGCCCTCAAAAAAAAATAAATAAATAAATCTAGGTAGCAATATTTTGAGCGAACAAGTACAGGTTGCCTGAGTTTTAACAACTTAAGTTTTCCATATATTTAAAATATGTTACCTATACCTCAATATAGGACTTAAACATAGTGCTTTATTCTTATGGCCATATTTCACATTATATACATCCAAATGTTGCAATGCTTTTTCTTTTTTAAACAATCACAGAATTGTATAGAGGTGGTGTTTGTTTCTTTGTTTGTGGGAGGTGAGGACTTGTATCTTTTATTACCATCAAGAGGTGAAAATTGCCACCTCAGTGGCAACATTTGTTGAGGAAATCATTTTTTTTCTCTTTTTAGATCTGGTTATTATGAGGTAGAGTCACATTCTTAAATGTCTCCCTTAGTTTTTTGTGTCCCTGTGCCAAGGGCTATTTAGATTAGAATCTCAGGTGATTATTAAAATAACACCTGTAATGTGTTCATAATTACATACATATGTATGTATGTGTATCAAAGATGGGTTTAAAATTAGTGGTATACTGCCTATAAAATGAGACATGTTAAGAATATTGAAAGGTACTATATAAATCCAACATTTCAAAAACCATATTTTTGTCAGCATACTTGTATATTTATCTTCCACTCAAAGGTTGTCAAATACATGCCCTGTGAAGTTTTGTTGTTGTTTTTTTTCTTTCTTGTGGATGAACAGTTCTTTCAATATATTTTACAACAGCCAAAGGTAAGAACAGAAAAAAAAGACTTGGAAATAAGAAGTTTTCGATTTCTCCACTAGAGGACGTTAAGTCCTTTTCAGCTTATTATTTTGAATAGTCACATTGACTGATATTCACAAAACTGCCTCTGCCCAAGCTTTGTATATTTAATTTTATGCTCATGCCGAATAACTATTGAAAGTGAGTGTGCAGAGGTAATTTCTCAATTCTATAACTTCTTTTTTAAAAGCCTACCAAATTTAGATAAAATGTAAAGCTGCTTTTGACTAATTCATGAGACTACAGATTTTTATGCACAGGGAATAAATTAGTATCTAAAATCTGTGAATTTTGTTGATATGCCTTTGGAGGAAGTGACTTAGTACCTGGAATTGGGTTTGGTTTTTTTTCTCTATTTAGCAGGCTGGGCGGTAGAAAAAACATGGGCTTTCTTTGTGATTTTGGTCACCACCCTTCACTGTGTTTTTTCCAAATCAAAAGGCATCTTTAGGTCCCATTTAGCTCTAAGGATCTACAAATATCTTCACATAAAAATTGTAAAAGACTCAGACTACAATTTGGTATAAAACTTGCCCCTATTGAAATTCAGGTCCTAAAACTAGTAATGCTTTGTTGGGGTGTCTAGATAACTTTTTCCCATGGCTTTGTGGCTAGCTCTTACCTTTACACCTTGCTATGTGGGAGGGAAGTGTTATTATTAGACTAGGCAGTTGTGCTCAGGAGCTTGCATTTATTTGATATCATTAGTTAGGCATGTGTGTGAAATGCTAGTTTACACTGGCATGTTCTTTTAAAAAAGCATCTTTGCCACCTGGTCTATGAAAAAAAATCATTTGAAAAGGCTTATTTTTAAAACTTCAGTCTTGTTATATTGGTGTATGTGAAAATCCAAAATATTGAAGCTAAGAATAATTTCACCAAGACATATGTACCTTATAGTAAGACATATAGTAAGCATTATGTTGCAGAAAGGTTGACAAAGACATGATCCTTGGATGTAGCAAGGAAAACAAAACCCACAAATGAATAATTGTAGGTTGAGAGGAGTTCAGTGAAGAATTACTTCTTGCTGCAGTTGTTCATCAGGGAGGATGCAATGGGTACATTAATTAAATTTAACTTTAAAAATGAGTAAATGATATATAAGCCCGAAGGCAAGGGAGAGAAATAAAGGTGCAGTTGTGGAAAAGAGCAAAATTTGGGTCATATTGATGACTCATGGGAGGCTTAACGTGAAAGTTGTAGATGATCAATTGGGAATGATGGTACATTGAGGCCAAATTGTGGAGTGGTTGATGGTCAAATTAAAAGGGTTGGCGCATGATTCTGTGGGCAGTGGGGACCTGTTGATTTTTGAGAGTAACATACCTTGATTAAAGAATGATTAATTAGGTAATTCTGTGCTCATGAACCTTGAAAGCTTGATTGCAAGATCTAACAGAAGAGCTCAGCTGCACCTTTTAAAGGATGCATAATCCCTCCATCTAGGAGAGTCTTCTTTTCGATTAGTTTTTGCTGTTTTGGGAAGGGTAGCAGGGAGGTGGTGAGAGTGAACGAGGGACATCTATCTGTATAGCCAGACGGATCAGTTAAGTCTCTAGGGATGAAGGATGTGATAAGTATTCTACCCAGGTGGTCCTCATTCTGAAGTTGCAGTGTAGACTAGAGGATGGATTTAAGAAAGAAGAATTTAATGACATACAGACCAATTTTGAGGTTCCTGCAGAAATCTAGGCAGGCATTGGGCCTGCACTATAGCGTGGCAATGGAAATGGGACAAGAATAATTAAGATTCTACAAAGGCATGTGTCAAAGAATGCAGGTAAAAGGGTGACATAAGATTATACTCTAGGCTTGCGTTTCACTTATTGATTTAAGGGTGGCATGAAAATGTTCATGAGGAGGAACTGATACTGGTGGGAGAAATAGAATAATCTCTGTTTTAAACATGGGAATTTGAAGTACAAGAGAGACCCATATGTAGAAATAGCTAATGAGCAACTGGACATAGAAAAATGGAAGCTAGGACTCCGGGATTCATTCCATAGGGAATAACGATCGAAGCCATAAGAGTGAAGAGAGCCTAGAAAGAAAAACTGAAAAGGAGTGAGACAGCGTTGAAAGCTTAGGAGGAGAAAGCGATAGCCAAGAAGATGGGAGAAGCCAGAAAGATAGAAAAAGAATAATTGAGCAGTGCCCCACTGGCCAAGGGAGAAGGACAGAGGTCAAGGATTGAATGATTGAAGAGAAAAAAAAAAAATTGGTATGGTTACCAGGCAGTCACTGACCACCCCAGAAAAGGAATTTCAGCTGTTGGCTCAAGAGTGGGGAATGTACCAGATTATAAGTGATTAATAGATGAGAAATTGGAAAGTAAAGCTAGCTAGCTTAAAAGACTCGCCATAAAATTCACTGGTGAAAGGAAAAAAAATTCAAACCCTTGAATAGGCAGAAGGATTTTTCTCTCTTTTTAGAATTTACTTTTTAATTTTCACACAAAAATTTACTGATTTGGGAGTGTACAATTCATTGAACTTTGTCGTATAGTCCTGTAACCACCACTGTGATCATGGTCCAGAAGGGTTCTTTCATCCCAGAGAATTCCTTCCTTGGCCTCTGTAGTCAAACTGTCCTACCCCTGGCAACCACTGATCTGTTCAGCATCCTTCTAGTTTTGCCTCTTCCAGAATGTCATAAAAATGGAATTATATTCTGTGTAATCTTTTGAGTCTGATTTTTTTTCACTTAGCATAATGCATTTGAGATTCAAACGTGTTGTGTCAATAGTCATTTACTGATGAGTAGGTTGCCGTTGTAAGGAAGTACCAGATTGTTAATCCATCCACCTGTTGAGGAATATGGAGTTATTTCTAGGGTTTGGTGATTATGAATAGTGCTACTGTAAATATTTACATACAGGTTTTTTTCACGTATCTAAGGAAAATACCTAGGAGTAAGATTGCAGACTGATATGTGTTTGCAAGAAACTACCAAACTGTTTTCCAGGGTAGCTGTACCATTCTGCATTCCTACAAGCAATGTACGTCAGTTCTAGTTACTTCACATTCTTGCGAATGCTTGATGTTGTTAGGTTTTGTTTTGTTTTAAATTTTTTGCAGTTCACCAAGTTCTTTGAGTAAAGCAATAGAATCGCCTTAAAGTAAAATAGTGGCTTTCTAGGTGCTAAAGGATGCTCATGTGAATTAGGAAAACCTGAGGAGGTTGTGTTCCCAGAGTCCAGGCGGAATGTAGATGTTTTTTTTCTTTGGCTCTCAGATCATTGGCTTCTTTATTCTTTTTTTCCATAGTATTTCTTATTTCCTGTGGAGTCTGCATTCTGAAGCTGGTTATGAACAGAAGTGCCATTATACAGCACATCCAAGTTCTCTTCTCCATGTGGCTTTCCAAAATTTGGAAATAACATGTTTGTTCAGTTAGCAAGCTGGAAATATTGGTTGGATAGTTTGTCATATGGTCCTGAGTATTAATCCCTTTTTGGCAGAATTTATATCATCAAACTGAATACTTAGTGTAGGCTCTCAGTTCCTGAAGTGTATTTGCAAATGGCCTTGTACAAGTCTTGATATCTATCATTGGTCATTTAATCACTAAGCATGGCCTGAGGTTCTATATGATAAATGTATATGGGATTTAGGCTTATTCTTTTCTAGAAAGTCCAGTTTTAAAGTTTGTCTAGCTCTTCAGTGGTTGGTGCTTTCTGCCTCGAATACCTTAGCTCTTGCAATGCTCTGACTTATAGTTGTTCACAAATTTAAATGGCATTGGATAGTTTTTCTCTGTTCATTAAATACTATTCTCCTTAGCATCTTTTTGTGTTTGAGAAATAGCCAGTTAAGAAAGAATCTATAAAATTTTCTCATATTAGGTGCCACTTCGAATTTTGATTTAAAGAGTAATATGTTTTTGACAGCAAGAATTCACAGCATTCATGTTTCTCATCCTTGAAACTCCTACAAAAATAGTTGTGAAAGAAACAATTGTGAGGAAATATCAACAATTGACACACCTGACCATATAACCCAGATAAATATAGGGATGCAAAACTGAGCAGAAAGGAAGCTGAGAAAATTTGTTTGTTATGTGTGAACTGGGCTTTGCATGGTTATTATAATAGTAAAATGGTGTATATTTAAGTTTAAAGTATTGATATCTAGGTTTCTTAAAATTTCTTCTGTAACTTTTTTTTTTTTTTTAATATGAAAACTTCCTTTTTGTTGTTGGCTTTCTGGTAAAGAGACCCATCCTTTACAGTGGCACAACCTCTCACATATAAAATTTGTATTCCTGACACTGTGTTGAAAATAGAAAAGCAGCTATGGTCTATGAAAAGTTTAAATGCCAAGGTGAAATTCTAGGAAGAACCCCTTCTGTGAGTGCCCTTACTCTCCAACAGGAAGCTTGTGTGGGTGGCAGCAAGGTGCCTAATAATTGGCTGTAGCAAAAACACTTGGCTGCTTCTCAAGATTTTAATCCAGGCTTCTGATTTTCAGAAGCTCCTGACCTGACTTTCGTGTGGCAGACACACCAAACAGGAGCTGGCTGGCTGCTTCCTGCACTCTAGCTAGATCGGTTTCTATTCATGGTAGGCACTCTAAATTAATCACAGCCCTGGTGGGTTCATTTAAATATAGTTCACTGCTTGGGCATAAGGTTAAGTTGTTGAAATGATTATTGAGCTCATGTGATGGAGCATCATTGGTTCACATTCTTGATAGTGACTTAAAATTACCTGGGGACTTTTTAAATATCTCGATGCCCAGGCCTCTCCCTAGGCAATTATCTGAGTGTCTCTAGGGGTGGGAGCCAGGTGGCAGTATTTTTTTAAACTCCCAAGGTGCTCCCATGATGCCATCAAGGTTGAGATCTACTAGTTTAGATCCATTTCCTGTATAGCGCTCTTCCATTTCACCTTCTTAGTAGGTTTAACTTGAACCTCCAAATTAAAGGTCAAGTGTACCTTGCTTATGGAAACCACCTGGAAAATTGTAACAGCTACTGCTCTCAATCCTGGTAGGTTTTATGATTTATATCTTATTTTGCCCCAATAATTTTTGGAAGGAAATACAGATGTGGATATCAGTATGAATACACTTGAATAGCCAAATATATGCACATGTACAGTCAGGTACATGTTTATGCACTTTGCGTATGAATATGTGCCGTTGGACAGAATGTTAGGTAATTAGCTTTTTTTTTTTTTTTTTTTTTTTTTTGTCTCCTTTGCTGTCACACTGCCTTCCTTTCCCACCTTCCCCTCAAAACAAGGAAAGGTCAACTTTGGGCAGATTAATAAAAGTTTCTTTGTAGAAAACTATATACCTTTCCCAGAGATTTTCTTGGTGGCCCTTGAACTCTAATCACCAGCTCCCTGGCTCTATAGACCAGCTGTTTCCTCTGTCTGTAAACACTTGGCACAAGAATGACCTTCTTAATGCTCTCCCCTTCCTTCTTACTGCTAATACCCTTTGTTCTAATCCTCCTATTCCCTCTGTCTTTTTTCTCATCATTAGATGTTACTCTACCTAAGACTCAGTCTGGTTACTTCTGCTCTTTTCATTTTTGCTCAGCTGTAGACATCACCTCAAATTAATATCTCTGGCTCTGCATGTCCCAACTTCTAGCGGCACATGTGAGTTGCATTGATGTGTGCTGTGAGGTTTTGTGGTGCCATCAGTTGTGACTGGAAGCTTTTTCTGTGTGGGCTTACCTCCAACAGAGCTGATTTCCTCTTTTCTCCTCCTTGCAGCTGGTGTCTGCATAGCCACAAAGTCCAGGACAAAACTGAAAGGGGTAGTGGGGGATATTGAATGGGACTGGTCCCTAAGGAAGAGGATGAATATCTCTTTTTTTCTTCTCAAGATTATACTGAAACTAAGCACGTGTGAACCATATGGTTATGTGCTCATGTAAATAAAAAGTGATATCCATATGCTTTGTAAAGTGATTTTGCGTAAGTCCCAGGCAGAGTATTAGGATCTAAAACAAGTCGAAGAGGTGGCGCTACAGTAGAAAGCAAGCATTAAAATAAATTTAGAAATGAGGAATGGAGCTATTTTCAAATCTCGGAGACCTATGAGAGGCCATATGCCTTTGAATAGAAAACCTCATAAGCTTACAATCCAATGAAACCTCACAGGGAAGAACAGTAGTTTGGCATGTCAGATTGAATCTTTGGTGGTCGAGCTGTACCTAGAGTAGTTAGCTTTGAGAATGTCATTCCATTTATTTACAAGCTGATCAGGTCCGACATTTGGCTGCTGTTCTCGTTGAAAAGAGCCTGGAGAAAAAGGGGTCCCAATCATCAACCAATTTGTGCAACAGAAATCTAGAATATACGTGATTACAGGCACATGTCATTGTGAAAGCGTTGGACGATTCAGTAAGGTGCCCATGAAAGCGTGAAAGTCTTCCAGAAGTTTTTGAAGAGAGAAGGAGCGCAAGATGTCAGAAAAAAAGGAGCAAAAGGCTGTTCTAAATCTGACTGGCTCACAAATATGCCTTTAGCCACTCTTAAAATATTAAAATTTATATCATTTTCCAGTAAAAAAAGTATATATTAAAAATAAGATAGTATTGTGATATGCTAATACACTTAACACTAGAATAAACCCAGGCATGTGGAGTTCAGGCACCCGGAACTGGGCATTCAGGACCAGTTGTGTATGAAGTGTCCAATAACTTTTTGCACACTGTTGTTTTTTATTATGGATGCACCTATCTGGAAACATGTTCATGGAACAATTTGCAATGTTGCAATTATTTTTAAATCAAACATCTTTTGGTTATACAAATCCCCCTCTTTTTGTCTGTAAACAGAGCAAGAACAAGGTGTTTTTCCAGGGAGCTGGATAAAGCCTGGCTCTGGGCTATAAAGCAACATGGATGTTGCTTGTTTTAAGGGTTTTCGGGCAAGTCTCTTCCTCGATGCCTGTGTGGAAACAGGAACCAGGCATGTGTCTGGAACAACAGGTTTCCCTCATGACACATCATTGGTTTTGACCAATGGCATAGGTTTTTTTTTGTTTTTGTTGTTGTTGCTTTTAAATACACCAGAGATTCTAGTGCCTTTAACAATGGAAATGTAGCAATTTTGCCTTATGATAAAAAGCAAAATGGCCCATTTGTGGTGTTTTAGGAAGTTTGCCAAAGGGCCCCTCCATCATTGTACTCCTTCCTCAGTTGCCTATCTAAAATTCACATAATTTTTAAGGCAAAGGCTTAAAAACATGGATATGAAAGGGTTTTAGAAATGAGGTTCGAGGCAACCTAAATAGGCTCATCAACCTGCTCATCTTTCTGAGATGTTATTTCTTTCTATTGGGTTGTTGGAAAAGTCATGACGTATTTTTTTTTTTTTATGTTTGTCATTGCAAAAAATGAGTCATGACTTTTCCGACAACACAATATATAAAGCTTCCTAAAATCTCAATGGTGCAAAGTCAGGCAAGACTAAAAGAAGATGTATTTATCAAAAAACAACAACAACAAAAAACTTACTGGATTGCCAGTAATATCTAGTTTTTGGAAATTAGTGCTTCATATCTTTTTTTAAAAAGCAGTTATTTGTTAGGAATCTTTTTGGCATAGCAGTTGCAAATTTCAAAAGCTTTTGGGCTGGCCAGCCGAGTGGTATATTGGCTAAGAGTTGGCTTGGGACACCAGCTCTGAGCAGCAGGGCCCCACTTCGGATCCCACATATGAGGGCCAGTGACGCTGTGCCCTCTACAGCTAAGATGGTGAACAACAGCCTGACCTGGAGGTGGGCTGCTGTGAGTCCCTGGTGACCGACCATGTAGGCTGCAGTGGGGCTGGCCGGCAGCTGGTGTGCACTTTCATGAGCCAGCCTGAGCAGCTGATCATTGGTTGCGAGCGACTGCCTCACCTGGGAAGAGCGTGATAATATCAACATGGGCCAGTGAAGCAACGTCCTCCATAACTAGACTGAAGAACAAAAGGACAGCAACTTGTCTGTTCCCCTTCCCCGATTCCCCAATGCTGTTCCCCACCCCCAGTTCCCCAATAAAATCTTTTAAAAGAAAAGTTTTTGGGCTTGTTACTTAAAGCTAAATATATTTGTCTCTTATCTATATAATTTAGCTTCAGGCTTTTGGTGTTCTTTGTGGTTGTTTGCTGACAATTATAGCGGATATGTTAATCCTTTTCAGTGTGGCCCTTAACTGAATGAAAATGACCAAACCTCAAACTTACCCACTATGATTATATAATTTGGCATTTCTGTTAGGTACTTCCTTCCTGTAGGTTGATGTCAGAGCTATGCCAGAGAATTGTATATAATCTTTTCTTTTGTCAGAGTTGGCTCTAGTCAACAAATAAACCAATAACTAAAGTTTCATACCTCAAACCTTCATACACATTTTATTGTCTCTTGAAAAATTGTCTTATTTGACCCCCACCCCATCCACATACCTACATACATACTTTAGTTCCTTCTAATTGAGTGGGGTTACTTCATGACAACAAGATTTTTTTGTTTTATCTTCATATATGTGCTTTCTTTTTTTTTTTAATTTTTTTTTTTTTTTGGGGGAACAGTTTTTCCAGGACCCATCAGCTCCAAATCAAGTAGTTGTTTCAATCTAGTTGTGGAGGGCACAACTCAGTGGCCCATGTGGGGATCGAACCAGCACCCTTGGTGTTATGACCACTGCGTTCTAACCAACTGCGCTAACTGGCCGTCCCCATATCTGTAGTTTCTAAACCATTTAATGTTGAGACAACCAGACTGCTTGATTCTTATAATGATAAAAAGGATTTGTTTGATAGTGTTTTGCAGCTGACCTGTATTGGATTCTCAATGAGAGATCATTAGTGAAAATAAAGGGGGATTTAATAGGTCTATTCTGAGATGTTCTGACCCCAATTTATATTATTTTAAGAGTAGTGCAATATTGAGAAATGATTTGAGTAAATAGTATTCAATGACAAATAGGGTCATTGACATGTATACCTTAGATTTTTGAATAGCATGTTTTGATATACAGCAATTTGATTTCAGTGTGGGAATGGAATGTCCATATCTCTCTGAGGTCACTGACCTTGATGGTTAATTTTATATCAACTTGGCCATGCGACAGTGCCCAGTTTGATTTTTTTCAAATGCTAGTTGCTGTATAGGTATTTTGCAGATATGATTAACATTGACAATCAGTTGACTTTAAGTAAAGATTACCCTTGATAATATAGAGGGCTTGATCCAATTAGTTGATGACCTTAAGAGAAAAAAATGAGGTTTCCCATGAATTTTGCCTCAAGGCTGTAACACAGAACTTCTGCTTGAGTTTTCAGCCTGCTGGCCTTCCATACAAATTTTGAACTTGCCACCCTCTACAGTCACAGCTGCCATTAAACTAACTCTCTCTCTCTCTCTCTCTCTCTCTCTCTCTCTCTCTGTGTGTGTGTATGTATGTATGTGTGTGTGTGTGTGTGTGTATATATATATATATATTTTTTTTTTTTTTCTCCAGAGAAACAGAACCAGAAAGCTATTGGAGGGATGGCCACTTAGCTCAGGTGGTTAGAGCACAGTGCTCATAACAGCAAGGTTGCTGGTTCAATTCCCACATGGCCCACTGAGGTGCGCCCTCCACAATTAGATTGAAACAACTACTTGACTTGGAGCTGATGGGTCCTGGAGAAACACACTGTTCCCCAATAACTTAAAAAAATCCTTAAAAAAAACAACAAAAAAAATTATTGGAGAACCCTGACTGATAATGTTGACTCTTAAAAAGAAAATCCAGGGTTTTCCCCCCAGAATTATGCAGAATGTTTTAATTAGTGTTCAAGAGATAAAATTTTTTAAATTAATCTAATTTTTAAGGTGAAAACAGAGGATATTAAAACTTCCTAAATTAAAAAAAAATCTTAATTGTCAGTTTTAATTTCAGGGAGTTTTAGGAAAAAGAGTTGAGAAGAACAGCAAAGTATCAAAGGGTGGCATTGGGGAGAAGTCTCAATATATTCTAAAACACATTGTTCTTCCCCTGTCCCATTCCTTACTGGCCTAAAGATTTAGGGCTATCTCTCTCCTTAAAATGCTCATAAAGTAATAAACTGAGTTGGTTTACTATTCTTTGTATTGCTTTTCACTAACAAGCTTTAACCTCTCATCTCTCACATCACATAACCACAGTGATTCCATCCATAAAATGAGTCATTGAGGTAAAACCTGTGATATCTTATTAATCTTTATCTTCCCTTTCCTAGTGTTTGTCATATAGTTGGTTTTCATTAAGTCGCAGGTGAGTGAGAAAGCGAGGCAAGTCTGTAAGTGGTAGGTACAGAAATCATAGTGTGAGCCTCTTCTAACTTCAACACCCAGTGAAGCTTCAATTATTTTTGTTATTTAGCTTTAAGTCTCAAACCTCTGGGAGCATCCATCTAATGAGTAAAACAATACAGCTGCCAAGCTGCCTATACGTGAAGCCATATGAGGTCTAAGTACACACAGAGGTAACAGTGGCAGCGGGGGAAGGAAGGACCATCTGAAACTCTTAGGTTTTTTTCTCTCTGCCTGACTGTTTCCCCTTGGACATAGAGCTGGGGGTTTCCATTTTCATCAGGTCATGGAATCATGGGATCAGAAGAGACTCTAGAGAGCTAAAAATCCAACCTGCACACATGCATTAATCCAACACATCATCCCAGATCAATGTATATGCATAGCTATCTTCAGTGATGGGAAACACAGCCTGTTACATTCTGGTAACTTCCAATCACCAGGCTGAGGCCTTCCAGAACTACACGAAAAGTAGAAATCCTTCCATATGTTAACCTTTAGTTCAGTTATTTTATTCCTTTGCAGCCTTGTCTGATTCCCTGCAGAGGAAAATGCCCCTTCTTTCAATCATCCTCCTGTGCTGTGGCCTAGAATCTTGATAAGTCCTGGGCTGTTCTCTTCTGAATGTGTTTTAATTTATTATCCCATTTGAAATATCTAGCTGAGACCATATGATCTGAGGACCAGAAAGTACAAAAGTCTTGTTCTCCTTATTCAGCACCCTGGATGTATGCTGATACACCCAGTCGCCCTTCACACCTCCACGATACTGTGAGGATTTTTACGGCCTCATCACGCCAACAAAATGTAGTAAGCTTATTATTGAAGGACCTTTCTTCCTGTGTCTGCCGAAGCTCGGATAGGTCTTCATTTTGTATCTGTTCATTTTCACTTTTTTAATATAAGAAGAGGTGTTTGTATGTACCACTATTAAATGAACCTTTTTAGTTATTGCCCATTATTTTGATCTATTGAGATCATTTTGGACCTGATGCTTGCCATCTCTCAGCTTTGTTTTATCTACAATTATAAAACCTTTGTTCTCATCTAAATCTTTAATAAAAACATGAACTACTTTTTCCTTCCATTGCCTACTTCCCTAGCTTTCTGGACTATATTGCAGGAACTTGGTATCCATACTCACCCCCTTGAAATCAGTCTCCCACACTGCCAGAGGGTGCCTGTCAAGATAAATGAGCAATCCTTGTACTCCTACCTTTACCATCTATCCCCACGGCTGCCACTTGAGATCCTTTTCCCCCACCTGGACAAAGAGGTTATGTAACTGGTTTTTCTTAAGTCTCACTCCTTCTCCCTTTCAACCCATCCCATGCCAGCTGCCAGATTGGCCTGTTTGAGTCACATATTTAGTCATCGACACCTCTTAATGGCTCCCTTTGCATTGTTCCATGGGAGAGCGTTATGATCTGGCTGCTTCTCCCTCTCTGATGTCATTCCCCAAAGCACCTCTTGCACCTTTGACCTGGTTTTACCACTCCTAAGAAGGCAAGGGGCCACTGTCACTTACTTCTGTTCTGTTCTTTCTTTCTTTTTCTGAGAGTGTGGCTCAAAAATAAAACAAAACACGTCACTGCTCACAGACCAATGACGAATTAGATAACTTGGAGAAACTCATTCCTGGACACCTGCCTGATTCTTCTGTTGAACCCAGTGATTGACTTCTTTGCCCCCTTTTAAAATCTCTAAAGTTGGATTTCTAACCTATTAAGGTTGGTACTAAGGAGAGGACTTTTGGTGCACATTTTAACTTTTGTCAAAGAATTCAGAAGTTCATGTCATGTAAATGAATAAACTCTTATCAACGAGAAAAATCAACAGGAGGGCCTAGAGGCATTCTAATGTACTTACTGGGCTCAAGTATAATGTGGCATTTTATGATATTTGCAACTTGGCTAGTGATACCTAATGTTTAGGAAAGGGTTTAAAAGAAAGCTTAGTCTTCACACCTTACTTCAGATAAATGAACCCTCGGGGTTTAAAGTTTGTTTATGGTGGAGCAGACGTGGGAAAATGGCTTCCCTGGTGCTGCAATGTGTTCACCATGCAGCGAAGATTTACAGAAATGTTACGAAAGGCATGCTGGGACCCACCACTTCCTGGTTGATGACACGTCACCACTATAGTAGTGTTTACTGTTTGTCTTACATGCCTGTTAACAAAAGGTGGTAAACTAAAGATCAAAGCAGACTGGACTTTTCATTTTCCTTTCAAAGGAACAGGCTTTCTTCGAGCAGTATTTCTTTGTCCAACAGCCTGTTGGAAGCTCTGCGTAATGTTGCAAGATGGCAGCATGTTGTGCCTTTATTGCCCCGGAAGCCATCAGGAGGTGGCACTATTCTAGGAAACCGAGGGAACCCTTCAACTTTAAGAACAGGAATGGCAAACCAGCAGCTGGGACCCTTTGTTTGATTCCATGTCAGCCTGCTCTGGCTTTATCCTTTTCAAACCATATGAGATTTTTTTTTTTTTAAGTTGCATTAAAATGTGGATTTCTGACTCTTGCCACAAGAGTCTCACCTTGGGGAGATGCATTAAATATTTCAAAGTTTACTGAAGCCCAGTAGTTTTGAAGGCTTAATCATCTCCCCTAAATGCAGAAATGTGGAAAAGCATTTTCGAACTTCTGGGCCTCACCAAAAAGTAACATATATGTATGTATGACTGTAATTTACCAGTGACTGGCCATTCAATCCAGTAGGAATAATTTGTTTTCAACGACAGTCCTAAATTAGTCCTAATCAGGCTCTTTTCCATTTCAGCAATGTGTTTGTAAAGTTCACTATGCTTTTAAAAAGGAAAATCTAGGTATGCTTCTCACTGGTGAAGCAGATTTCTCTTTGCAAGAGGATGTTCTTGTGTTCACTCATGAGCTATGCTACTTTCCAATGTTATGGCTACAACATGAGGTCTTAGGAAGCATAATGTGAACAGAAGTCTGAAGATACATGTGTGTATGCATGTGCCTACATGCGTTTAGTCATTTACATAACACTGTGACAGCTAGGTCCCAGTCATAAACTGACTTCCCCTGCAGATGAACAAATTTGACCCTGTTTCGTATTCACCTGTCGCACAGATTTGAGCCAGGCCAGACGTGCTGGACAGGCATAAATTCACTGTGTACTGAGGGAAGGGGTTGGGGGTGGTGAGGTGGGAACAGCTGTTGCTCAGAGTGGTGATAAGCAGTATCATTTCACCTATGATTGTGAGTACATTTTATGATTATACTGCAAACATTTTTTTCTCTGTATAAAGACAATCTAGTTGTAAAATCTACCCTTTTACACTCGGCAGTGTCTCATTTCTCTCAAGTTTATACAGAGTCTCCATTAATACATCATTTATTTTAACAATTTAAACAGAACAATTACAAAACCTAATTGGCTCTTGGAAGCCTACATGCACGAGTTCCCACGGGGGCCGAATTAAGATTCTGTATCTGCAGGTGGCATGCAAGGTCAGTTGTACCACGTCGAATTGGAAACACTTATTAGTGCTGGGGAATAGTAGAAGAACTCAGAGTAGTATTCCTTTTACTTCTGGGGATACTTACATTTCAGGCCTAACCATCCCCCTTTCCATTTTTTTTTTTTCTTTTTGGGTTAGAGTATAAAAGAGAAAAGACAGTAGCCCTATGTTCCTATAGGAGTCCAGCCACAGTATTCCTGGAATTATGTAAGAGTCAACCCCTGTATCCATTAAAAACTGGGTTTGAGCATTTAGGAAACTAATCTGAAATGTTTTAAATTAGGTGAAAAATGTGTACTTGATGGGTAGAAAAAAAATCCATTCTTTATTATGATTATTTGATCTTGGACTGTTTGCTTTCCTGTGACTGGTTACAGCTGTGCCTGGGACATAGCTAGTTGGTGGTGGAGTCAGGATTTACAAGGCTGCAGGAAAAAAGCATCTTGACTTTAAAGCAAATGGGCCTGGGTTTAATCTTGACTCACTGACTTAACGAGCCGTGCGACTTGAACCCCCTGAGCCTCAGTTTCCTGATCTGCTGGGTTATTGTAACTAACAAAGATAACATATCTAATGCACTTAGCACAGCATCGAACATAAAGTTGCACATATTCCCAGATGATGGGCCATTATTATATTCCTGTATTTGACCCCCCACTGCCTCATGGGTTGTATGATGGTGGCCACTTTTGGCCTCCTTTGGTTAGGCTTTCATTTCCCCTAGTAAATGGTGTTTTTTTTTGTTTTTTTTTTTAAAGATTTTATTGGGGAATTGGCGGAGGGGAACAGCGTTGGGGAATCGGGGAAGGGGAACAGACAAGTTGCTGTCCTTTTGTTCTTCAGTTTAGTTGCGGAGGATGTTGCTTCACTGTTGGTATCGTCATTGCGCTCTTCCCGGATGAGGCAGATGGGTCGCTGGCCTCTGGACGGCCACTCACAGTGGCTCTTGGCAGCTCACGCTTGGCTGCCAGCCGCTCACGCTGGCTGCGGGCCACTCACTGTAGCCTATGGCAGCCCACTGCAGCCCACACCATCACCGGGACTCGCACAGCCCAGCTCCAGGTGGAGCTGTTGTTAGCTGTAGAGGGCAGTGTCACTGGCCCTCATGTGGGATCCGAACCGGGGCCGCTGGCATCCCCAAACCAGCACTTAACCAATGCGCCACTCGGCCGGCCCCCCTAGTAAATGGTTTTAAGTATAACTGTATTCTTAAAGGAACAAACCCAACCATTTTAGTGATTTTTCATATTTTGATACAAATCAAAATTCTCCATGAGACCTCTCAGGCTAGAGTGTGAAAAATCCCACCGTTGTCATTGAGGGATATTCCACTGAAGTGAAAAGCAGAGGAAAACCGTGGCTGAGCGTGGTAGGTAGAGGTAGGCTCATTTCTGGTCCTCTGTGTCCCAGAGGGGCTGACCTCTCTTCTGGTACCTTCATTCCGCTGGATGCCTTCGTAAGAAGGGATCCTTCGTAATATCTGTAATCTTTTATCTGGACAAGATTTTGCTTCGCTGTTGCATATTTCCCGTAAAACTTTGAAGGCCATCCTCGAAAGTAATGGAATGGACATCTGCAGAAATCACCTGAATTTCAGTGCTCACCTTGATTTTTGAAAGCCACTCTTAGAAAGGTTTTTCATTTTCCTCCTAGGACACCTCATAAATGTTGCCATCTCATTTTTTTTATTAGGAAGATAGATGAAGAAATCCCTTTTCTTTAACGTAAATTTACCTTTTTCGGTAATACTTTTGTTAAACTCATCAGAGGTGATCAGAAGCTGTTAGCTTTATTTGAATGAGAAACTTTGTTTTTTTGAAGTAATTTTATAGGAGAAGGTGTTTTTTTCCAGGACCCATCAGCTTCAACTCAAGTAGTTGTTTCAGTCTAGTTCTGGAGGGCAGTTTTCCTGGACCCATCATCTCCAAGTCAAGTAGTTGTCAATCCAGTTGTTGAGGGCACAGCTCCTTTGCCAATGTGGGAATCAAACTGGCAACCCCGGTGCCATGAGCCTGCGCTCTAACCACCTGAGCTAAGTGGCCACCTCTGAATGAGGAACATTTTTGAATGAAATTTGTCATTTGCTTGAGACATAGATTTTTATTTTCTTTGCCAAAAGGTAATTTCAACTGTGTGTGTGTGTGTGTGTGTGTGTGTGTGTGTGTGTGTGTTTTGCTAGTGTAAGTACTGCCCTGATTCTGGAAATAGAAGAAAGAAACTAAAGCATAATTGAAAATATCATTTCACAAATATGTATGTGTAGGATGTTGGCTTGTATTTATTGATCATCTGATTAAAGAAAAATAGGAAATTAAAAAATCATATTTAATTTAGAAAAAAGAAGAGTATACTAAAACAGAGAGAATTATGGAAGTACATTAACCAATTCATAGCCACTGTTTATTTCTTAAGCAATAAGATCTTGAATGTTTAAGGCATGGATCTTCCCTCTTCTTCCCTCTCCACATCCTGCCATCTCCGTAGAAGCTGGAGAATGGGATCTAGGGTTCTAAATTATGTAGACCAAATATTTGTTATAAGGCAAAGCCCTGGACTAGGAAGAAGGAGCTCTAAATTTTCATTGTAAACCTGCTGCCAACTAACATTTGACCTGTGCAAGGAATTTCACTTCATGAGCCTCGGTGTCCCTACATGTAAAAAGACACTCATTGAGAAGTTTTCTCTGACCCATTGAGCTCTAAAAATCCATTTTATTTTATTGCAAATATGTATCTCATGCATTAACATGATTTTAAATAAATTCCATATCTGAAATTTCCTGCAACAGCTCTAAACACCTGTTAACTTAATGAAATCCCTCAGCCTTTGGAGGAAAAGAATTCTTTCTTTCTTTTTTTTTTTTTTTTAAAGCATGGTTTTGCTAACTATTGAGTACATTTGCAGCACTGGGCTAGGCAATAAGAGATTAAAAATAGAGGTATTCCTAGAAGAAGTTGCTAGCTAAACTGGAAACACCTTGAAAATAATTACAGAGCAAAAATGGGCTAGTTACAACAAATGTATTATAAAACATAATAAAAGCAACTTATATTTTTTAAACACTTCTTACTGCTAGCACTATACTCATTTAATCCTTGTCCCTAATCCAATAAAATAAATGAGGTCATCACCTCTATTTTACAAAGAAAACCGATGCACCAAGAGGAAAAGGAATCGTTCAAAGCCACTCTTCCACGCAGAGGATATCTTGCCTTACCTCCTGGATCAGTAGGTTTAACTATAAAGAAAAAGCAAGAGAGTAGTCTGGGTGGGAAGGTTGCTAAGCAGGCTTGAGTTTGATTAACAGACAAAAACAAATATTATTTTCTTAGCTTGGTGGTTCGCATCTTTTCATGTCCTTCATTGTAAATTAAACTTTTTTCAGACACAGCATAAATTTTTGGCAACCTAGAAATGAAGAATTTTGAAATGAGAAAGCTTTTTATTTCAGGAGACAATAATAATCACATGATTGCATGCTTTGGAGAAAACAGTCCCAAAAAGAACTCAAATTGGGTCAAGTGTTGAGAATTGCACAGCACTGCTGGCAGGGACTTTGCTAAGGCACTGAGGGGGGATGAGGGGGTTGCTGGGTATAATCGAGGCACATTGTTTTCCCTTTGGGGGATTATAGTGTTTCATTTGTGTCTACTTGCCTTGGAGAAGATATATTCCAAATTGTGACCTCTGTGAGAGGAGGCACAGTTCTCCCCCTGCCTGTCTTCACTGGACAATCTCAGGCACATGGTCTTGCTGGCCCCTGTGACAGGTGTGGCCAAACCCGTGTTTATACAGACTCGGGTTGTAAGAATGTTTGGAAAGCCAGGATGTGTTACTGAGTGCAGAAGGAGCCATGGAGGTGCCAGCTATGCCTTCAGGTATTCAGGGACTTGCAAATACTGTTACGATGGAAAACCTGGCCCCCAAACAAGTCCAAAGCCGTCTTGCCTTGAGTGAGTACTTGCTCCATCCTGGGGAGTCTGCTGCTGCTTGTGCAAGCAAAACTCCATTTCTCTTCCCCTCCTGCCCTTCCTGCTGCTAAGAGGGAGAGGGAGCTGCCCAGCCAGCTGTCTCGCCTCACCCTGGAACCCTCTGCTGGTGAGTTCTCAGGACCAGCGGCATCCCAGTTGCCTGCCGCTTCTCGTTTCGCAGCCCCTCCTCGGCCCAGGAGATGGAGCTGCTCCCAGCCCTCTTTGATTAGGATGTCAGGGTTGTCAGGGCAACTGTGAACGGCAGTGTATTATAGTTTCCCTTCTGTGCTGTATGCTGAATATTGTACTGTGCGGTAGAAGGAAGAAGATTGAGAAAAGGTGCTGCAGCAGAAAGGAGAAGCTGGGATCTATCTGATTAAACAGGTTAGGCAGTGGACTGAGGCTTCTAAACCTGTGTGCCTTTAATAGGGCTTTTCTGGAAGAAGTGTGTGTGTGTGTGTGCGTGTGCGTGCGCGCGCGTGCTCATGTGCCTGTGGAGAGTAAGTGGGAGGGGGCTTTTAGGAGAGGAGGGGGTTGCTGCTAGGTGAGGGGGAACTGCAGGGCCTCAGTTGCCAAGTGGCTGGTACTATCTGTCAGCTGTCTGCACACTGTTTACCCATAGGGGATCTATTACAAGTGCTCAAATGAACCGGCAGCTTAGAAACTAGCGGCTTCCTGGGAGCTGCAGTTACATAAGCATATATTTTTAATACATAATAATTAAAAAAGCAAGTAGCAGCGGTATGCCTGGATCAGCTACAGCTCTCCGACAAGAGAGACTGAAGAAGACCAATGCAAGGCCAATTCCCCTTGGTTTGTTCACCATTAATGAGGAGGACGAACAGCAAAAGAATGGAAATTCCAGAAGACAGAAAGGTATGCATGAGCTCTACCCTGTGGTGAGGGCCAGTCTGTTTCCCAAGCTGCCTATAGCACATTCTACAGACTGCGTCGGTGGTGCATGCTGTGGGGAGTGACCTCCTGGCAAAGTTTGCTGGTACTATTTACACACTCTAAGGCTGTGTGTGCATGAAATGGGGAACGGATTTTGCAGCTTTGGTGGGTTTCAGATCAGCTGTCTTTTTTTGACTTAAGCTACTACTTTCTTGGCCTAGAGAGCTTTAACTTTCACGTGTTCCCTTAAGCTGTTACCAGTGACTCTGTCCTCACCAAGAGGAGGAGATAGGAGGTATCAAGGTTTAAAGGAACATTTCCCCCCCTTCCTCAGGTCCATCAGGTGATTTCTGTTTAATGAGGTTTCTCCTTGAAACAAACGAGTTAGATAAAGGGACCTAAGAGTGCAGCCTTCGCATAGGCAGAGAGGGTCAAGATGGTGTGCCCTTTTCTAGTCTGAAATGCCAAAAGCCTGGAGAGGAGGAAAACAAACACTGAGTGCGACTGTAGGGGGAACCAAGAGGGGACCACGAGGTTTCATAACTTCTGATGATAACTCTGATTCTGAACGCCGTATAGAGGTTGAAAGGTGCTGAGTACAGAAAGGAGAGGTCTGCTGTCTCATAGTGATGAAATGGAGCAGCAGCTTGCACGGCATCTCGAGTCCCCGTGTACTGCATCATCTTTAGCTTCCTCCCATACCCACCCAGGCTGTGAACTACCAGGGCTGTAATTATCCAAGACGGCAGCATCATGCATTTTTGAAGGGTTTTAAGGCTTGCATTTTCAATTTTCCAGTATCCTGATTCTTGTAACCCCTTCCCAAAAATATATAAGCTGTTCTCTTGAGTTAATAGGTTATCAATTTTGTTGTTTCTGTGTGCTGATTAAATTTCAGCTTGCATTCAAATTGTTCTTAGATGTAAAAATTTTCCTCTTTGTGGTACAGAGCAGCAGCATGGCAAAGTAACAAGCAGACATTTAAGCAGTAATAGAATGAGTGTTTGAATAGAATCCAGTGTTGGAAGTCTCTGGTTTTCTTTTTCCTGGGTCCTGAAAGAATCGTAGTTTGCTTTTATGAAATACAGAGGGAGCCAAAAAAATGTATACACATTTTAAGAAAGGAAAAAAACTGTATTAAAATTGTAATAATATATACCAGTAACAAAAGATGCATACAAGTCATGTGTATACACTTTTTTGGCACCCCCGGTATAATTGAAACTGTCTACATTAAATCCAAAAATATGTATTTTATGTGATTTAAAAAAGACTGTATACAGGGAAGTTTTATTAAGTAGGATCTTAGTACTATAGTTGATTTTTACTTTACTATCAGACGTAGCTTCTGAAGACCAAACGACCTCAGGAGTCTAATGATGCTATGAATGGAAGGTGACTTAGCTGATTCTTTCATTTGTGCATGAACTAGTTGAACCAGATGAAAATGCAATACTTTACATTGCTCTTGATGAAAATGCAATACTTTAAATTGTTAGTAGTGAATCATTTGCCCTCTCAGCAAGAGGAATGTTCACTTTCAAGTCTAGCTCTGCCCATCAGTAGAACAATGATAGACATATTTTATATATGCACTATCCAATATGAAAACCACTAGCCACGTGTGGCTATGAGCACTTGAAATATGGCTATTACAACTGAGAAGGTGACTTTTAAATTTTGATTAATTTTAGTTAATTTAACCTTAAATAGTCACATGTGGCCAGTGGCTACCTTATTGGCAACATGGTTCAAGTCTGTAGAGCTGTGACCTTCTAAATTTGCATCCTCCCCACTTTGTCCATCCTTATTTGCTTCCTGATACTAGATATGGTCGGGTCCTGAAATGAATGTGCCTATTAAGGAGGACGTCACGGAGCAGACAGCCTCGCCCCTTGTAAGGCAGCACAGTAACCTAGATTTCAAGGCAATTTCATTCTTCCTTTTCCACTAACATGGTATTGCCTGCTTTGAATATTATTCTTACCAGTCACCAGTTGCCTATACCATCTGTTACAACTTTTAATTGACTTCTGTTTTCTAAATTATTGTTTCCAAATCATCATAGAAAGATGATATACAGGTTATCTTTCGTGCATGACTGTTCAGATAAGCAATCAGAAACCTTGCTTTTTCTTTTCTGCCCACTCCGTGGTCTAATCAGCCAACCATGCCCAAACCTGGGTTTCATGGTTAGCATGCTTGTTCTGTCATTACCAGGAAGAAAGAAGCTTGCTATCTAAATTCAATAACCTAAATGCTTCTGCCCAGGATTACCCTGGGTTAATGACAAGTTGCCTCTTTCCAGGTGTGGGGTAACCATCATAATGGACTCAGTAGGAATGAACATGTTGACTGCCATCTGCACTCCCAGTGGTGGCGTCAGAATTACCTGGTGGGGTGGGGTGAGACAGGAGTTTGCTTAGCTGGTAAACTAGACCGATTCTTGAAGGAGAGATTGCTCTCCCATGTAATCAATAGGAATGTAAATGTCTTCCGTGCCTTGCTGTTACTGACATGTGACATTTAGATAGTAATTGGGAGTGAGCAGGGCTTGTGCTTTTACCTCAGAACCCAAGCCTCAGTGTAATGCTGACCTTAGGACTTAGGAGAGATTGTTTAGGGATTGCAATGACTAAAAATATCCTTGGATACGTTTCAAGACAAACCTGCCTTCCGGTGAATTTTGATGAGCACAGTGTGATTATTAAATAATAAGACGTTTTCTCCCTAAACCAACATTTGTTAAATGCTCACTCTGTGCAGATTACTCCGGTGGGGCATTGTGGAAGTGATGGAAAAATAATTGACATGGCTTCTGCCCTCAGAAGGGTTTAACTATATAGTGGAAGAAGACAAGTATGTACAACTAATACGAGAATGTCAATGAAATCAGGGAAAGGGCTGGTAATGTAATGAAATTAATCTATGCACACATCAGGCTGTAAGCTTCTTAAGGACGAGGACTGCTCCTCTTTGTCTGTACCAAGTACTTTGCAGAGTGCATGGACCGTTCTTGAACAGAGGTAAACTTAACATTCAAATAAATATAATTTTCATAGGCTCTAAAAGTCTTTCTGGCCTAGGAATTCTAAGGAATGTTGATAACATTAGATTTTTCCTCCTACGGTTAACAATTTTGAAGGAGACAGGACTCCATTTGGATGTGTCTGCTACATTACTCATATTACTCTCTACCACACTGCGTTTATCTCGTAGTACATCAGGGATTCGACTATGTCCTGTTGTTTCCCATCATACTAGTCATCATTTTCTTTGGTGAACAAGGTGATATTGACTACTTCGTTAATATCTGAGTTAATGCCTCCTGTCCCTTTTGTTAGCTAATTGCAGGTTAGATTGTTAAGAAATAAAATTTCTCCTTGAAATTAGGTCACAGTAGTTCTGAGAAACTGCTCTCCTAACCCCCCTACCCCCCACCCCCCGCTTTTTGTTAAAATGTGTATTTACAGAGCCTGTAGTGACTTTTCCTCTTTTGGCTTCTCTACTGTAAAAGGTAGAATTTCTGCCAGTTAAGGTTTCCAAATGAAATATAATCTACCATTTTACCATTTATATTCCTCTTGGATAGGTGATGATCTAGCAACTGAAATGTCCTCTGTGTAAATCATGAGTCTTTTTCTTTTCAAAGAGTTGTGTTATGTTAAGAGGTATGAATGCTCCTCTAAAATCGTTCTCACACATTTCCTTGTTTCTTTTCCTCTTTTGTTCTTTAAGACTTGGTCTGTTCTCTGTTCCCAGTATCCTTATTTGTGCCATTTTGGGACTAGGCAAAAGGTTTTAGCAGTAGGATTTTATAGCTAGTGAAGCAAAAGTATATAGTTTATTAGAACAATAATATCAAAGGTCCTTGTTATGAGGAGGAAATATTCAGTCAAATTGATTGATGTCATTTCTGTTTGCTAGAGAGGCTCTAAATATAATGTTTTATTCAAAGTTTTTATATAAAAATAATAAGAATAGGGGATGTCAGGGATAAGACTCACAACATCTAATGTATGACTTGGACTCACTAGATTCTTTTAGTACCTACTGAGTGAGTGTAACTGTCTCTCAGGCATTCCGTGTTAACAGAAGTAGGAATTACCATGCGTACTACAGCGTACAAACGGAACATGGCTTAAACTGTACATAACCAAAGTTTTTGTATAGTGAGGTACCATATGTATAATGGAAGTTGTTTGCTGTATAAAACTGAAAGGCTTAAAAATCACATGCCTGTTTTAAGAGCTGTAATTGATGGGGCTAAAATAGCTGACTGCTCCAGCCATAGGAACCAGACACAAGTTTTTGGTGAGAATTACCCAACTGATAAATCTTAGGCATTGTTTATTGGAAGGTTAAATTGAGTATCCGTTTCCACTAACATCAGCATTTCTCCAGGAGCAACTTTAAATTTAATTCTTTGTCACCAAAGATTTTCCAGGTGACCTGCAGGCACCTTGACATTGTTTTTAGCTGAAGCTAATACCATCACAACAACGAGTCCATCTTAATTCTCAGGCCTTCTAGGCATTTAGAGAAAGCCCAGTTTATGTCAGACCCTCCATGTGTTAGGTTTATGTTCTAGATTTGCCCAAAAGGCAAGACATACCCCATTATACCTCAGCTCAGATGCAAAGGCCTAAAGTACATCACATGAAACATTGTGTTTGAAACATTTACTAGGGCACCACTGAATATTTTTGCTGACTAGAAAGTGGAAGTTCTGTTTTTAGGCTATCTGCCCAGTGATGGTTTTGTTAAGTAAGAGAATTCTAATAGATTATGTCTGGATTCCAAAGAATTTTCCATGCCAGGTCCAGTATGGAGTGTGAAACCAGAATAGAGATTAGAAGTATAGACCAAGGAAAATTACTTTCACAGTTTTCATCTTGAATGTATGTGGTTCTTGGTTCTAGAATCATCTTTAAATAAAGATTCAGGTCTAATAAACTAGCACCAGGATATTTAGTGGATTCGGTGAAATGTGTCATCGTGAAACCACCATTGGGAACAACAGTGTGGGGGCTTCTGTCACCTCTCGACTCCTTATAGGCTAACTTTCAAGATCAGGATTCAAGCGCATTTGTCAAGGAGTGAGTTGGAGTGGGGCTAGAGGGCTGGAATTTCTGTTACCCTTTTAAAACCTTACCTAACAAGGTAGCACAAAATCTAAGTAAAAATGCAACTTCAAATTTTTCCCTCTTACAAGCAAATTGTTGCCTCGGTCCCCTCTACTACAGAAGCATAGGCATTCGGGGATGACTGTTTATTTATTTATTTATTTTTTGAGGGCAGTGTCACTGGCCATTATATGTGGGACCCGAACCGGGGCCGCTGGCTTCCCAAGCCAGCGCTTAACCACCACGCCACTCGGCCGGCCCCCGGGGATGACTGTTTATATAGTGGGAAATGTTTAACCAACGTGGACCAGTAGTGAGTGGCCACTGTCCAAGTTTGCCACGTTTATTAGAAATTCAGACTGAGTTTGGGGTGAGACACTGTGTGATGTAGCAGAAGCAGCACTGCATATGGAAATAGGCAAGTGACTGTTATTTAACCTTTCCAAGCCTCAGGTTTCTCAGCTGTAATATGAGATTAATAAAATCATGTTCATAGGTGATGGTGAGAGTCAGAGATAATATATAAGCGCTAAGCACACTCTCTGGGAAACAATTGGGGCTCATTAAATGATAGTTATAAAAATGGTAATTTGTAATCCAATGTCCCACGTTTTCTGGTAACTTCTTCCGACGTGCTCTCTTTGTTCCAGCCCCTTAATCAGTCTGTTTATTATAGAGATATTTTTCCCTGGTCTAATCTCCTACCTTTTACTTTACTTGCTTCTGAATGAAAATGTCCAGGAGGGCTGCCTCTTGTGTGAGACCTTTTCAGTCTCTTCCCCACAGTAGGCATATGTGACTGGACCCTTGTCCTGTGTTTATTCACGTGGATCAAATGTACTAGATGGCAGGTAGATTACTCATCACAGTACTCTGTAATTTTGTCTTGTGAAGTGAGGGAAAGACATTACATTATGTCAGATCACCTCATTTACTTGTTATTTCAAATACGATTAAGGGACTGTACCTTTTCTTCCTGGGGATTAATGGAGAACGTCTGGCCTGAGTTAGTCAGGGAACAATAGCCGTGTTCCTTGGCTGTCCTGGAATCCAATCAGAAGGAATTATTTTTCCCTTAAAGTTTGTACTTTTGGGGGTTTGGGGTTGTTTTTTTTTTTTAACTCTCTCTCTCTCTCTCTCTCTCTCTCTCTCTCTCTCTCTCTCTCCCTCTCCCCCCCCTCTCCCACTCTCACCCTCTCTCTCCCTCTCTCTCTCTCTCCCTCTCTCTCCCTCTCTCCTAATTTCCCCCTCTCCCCCCTCTCTCCCCCCTCCTCCCTCCCCATTTTGTGTGTGTGTGTGTGTGTGTGTGTGTGTGTGCGCGCGCGCGCACTGCTTAATGGAAATGTCCTAGGCTTGGGGGTACAGATTATAAGCACTCACATTTGGGGCTGCCAGCTTTTGGGGGCCATTTTTCTTGCCTCATGCTATTTTTAGCACCCAGACTTCTTGTTTTGAATATGGTTTGTTTCTATCTTTTCCCATACGGTAATCTTTCTTTCACTAGTCAGTCAGCAGCAAGTGCAGTGAAAGCACCATATGGACATCACCTGCTGCTGCTGTTTAATGTGTAGGCTGCTTGGTCTTTGTATCTTGAGGCCCAGCTCTTCCCTCTACCTGATGTGTACTTTGGCTTCTTCTCTTCGCTTTGCTGTCCCTGGTCAACTTCTACTCGCCCTTCCATTTAAATGTAATTTCCTTAAGAGTGTCCTGAGATCAGGCCAGGTCCGGTGTTCTAGGCTCTCCTAAAGTTGTGTACTTGTCCTTTCTTGCTCCAACCAAATTGTAGAGTAAGTGTTTATTTCAGTAGTTGTTTAGTGTCTGTCTCACCAACTAGACTAAGCTCTGAGAGGGTAGTGTGATTGTTCCATTCACACTGTGTCCCTAGCACCTAATACAGGCCCAGTACATAGTTGAGGCTCCCTAAAGGTTGGTTACCTAACCAATTAGAGATGGCACATTGGCACTGCCAGCCTGAGAAAATGAAGGAGCACAGCTGCCCAGGCCTTGAAACATCCCAGGGACCAGGGCTTTGGCCTGCATCAGGCAAAGGCCTATAGATATCAGATCAGTCATCACCCTGCCTGGTGACAGGACAGCGACTTTTGTGTTAAAGAGCTTTGTCCACTCCTTCATGCAGAGATGGCCTGTTGTTAGCTTTCTGCAAAGATGGTATGTCTGGAGGAGTCTGTGGATTCTTCGTGACTTACTTGGACCAAATTCCAGTGCCAAACCATTCCAGAAGCACCTTCTAAGCACCTGCTGGAGCTCATGATGAAATGTTCATTTTGAGTTTGTGATATATACTCACTACGGCCATGTTTGAAGTATTATAAGCATTTACCTCCCTTTTGAGCAATTGAAAATAACTATCATGGGGGAGTGACCGGTTAGCTCAGTTGGTTAGAGCATGATATTGATAACACCGAGGTTTCCGGTTCGATCCCTACATGGGCTACTGTGACTGTGCCCTCCTTAAAAGAGTCAACTGTGCCATTGTAGCATGAAAGCAATGTGTAACCAATTGACCATGGCTGTTCCCCAATAAAATTAAAAAAAAAAACTATATAAAAAAAGAAAGACAGACAGAAAGAAAGAAGAAAGAAAGAAAAGAAGATAACTATGATGACTATAAGCCGAAGTTGTAAGCCAGTGGGAATTTACACAAGAAACGAATCCTCACTGGCCTAAACTTCCCCAGAGCTCTTTGAGGAGTCATGTTGCTCACTCCCACCTGCTCCTGTGTGGGTCAGGAAATGTCTTGGAGAGAAAACCCGAGCTGCTGTGAACTCAGCAGCCCAGTGTATTCCTAGTCACATTCCCTCTGGTCCTGCACCCATTCCAGTGCATCTCATTAAGTCGCCCTCAGGAATTTCCTTTCATGGGTCTCTTTTATAGTACCATCTCTACATCAGCCTTTTTTTCAAGGCCCAGAAAAACAGGTTCTTTGTAGGTAAACAGTTCCTGGTGCAAACCTTTCAGTCGGCAGGCAGCGTATAAAGATGCAAAATAGTACCTGAGACTTCAGGATTTAAAACCTTAGCCCTCTGGGTTTTCCGCCTTGGGCTTGCTTCGGGAACCACATTTTCTTTTTATCAGTTTGTTACTCTGATTATTCTGTGACACTACAGTATAAATCCTTTTCCTAATTCTTACTCAGTGGTGTTCGTTATCCTATAGCTTCCCCTTATCCATCGAGCTGTTTAGAATACTATTACATTAGCTTGCGCTATGAATGGAACTCCAAACTGCCCACTTGGGTCAACACTTGCAATCATCAATCAACTTTACAACATTTTCTCACAATCCAGTGACTTCAGAATCATCTTCACTCCACTGCCACAAGTTGCAGTGACATTGACATTTACTTTGATGCTACATGGCTTTCACTTCAACTCCTTTTAGCCAGTCAGCATGTAGGTCTCTGTTAGGACTTGTTATCACTGTTACCAAACCAAAGTTTGTGTGCCTGATGCTTTGAAAGGCCAAAACTTAAATTGTCAGGGTTTGGAGGAAGGAAAGGTTTATTGATTGAGAAGGTGACTATCGAGAAGATAGGAGACTTAATGGTGCCTCAAATCCATCTTGCTCGCTGGACCAGGCCAATGGTTTTTAAGGGTTTAGGGGGATCGTGTATGCGAAACTGCTCCTAAAAGAAGTATTTGTTTCCTCCCTTGTGGCCCTAAGATTTAGTGTCCTTAATTGGAGGACCTTACAACTTGGCCGTTTATGGTAAAAGGGTGTCAACACCACATCTTTCTGGAGAGTGGACCCTTGGCTTCTGAAAGGGTTCTGATGTTCAAGTGCTGGTTATATCCTGCTCCTTTGGTTCTGGGCGGGGGCCAGAGGTATAGCTGGAGGCCGAAGGTCTCTCGTCTGCACATGACTGACCTGCGTGACTCATGGTCTTGGCCTGTTATCTGAAAAGCACCTCAGTATCTTGGTAAACAGCGTAGGACTATTTTGAGCTGGTTCTGGGGTTACAACTCTACATATAATATCATGAACTCAGAAATCCCCCCAGATATACACAAACTTCAGATTCAGCCAACACTGATTTTTGTGCCCATCCCATTGTTGACAGTGTTCTAAGTATTACCAGGTATGTGAACTTATCCTCCCACCTGCACCATGGCCTCGTCCCTTCCAAGCCCTTCATCCTCTGCATGAACCTTCAGCTGTGGAACCCTCTGTGTTCTCATAGTTATTAGTCCCCTTCCAGCTCACTTGTCCTTTTGACAAGGCTGCAACTCAGGGGTGACCATTTCAACAATGTACTTGGAATAATGCCTGGGCCTTTCTTGTAGGCTCTGAGTATCCCCATATGGCCTCTTTCTTCTTTAGGGCTGCTGAGTGTTGCTGTGATAGTGCTTGAGGCTCTTCTATTTTCTTTTTAAAGAAGTATTTTATTTTATTTATTTATTTATTTATTTTTATTGGGAACAGTGTGTTTTTCCAGGACCCATCAGCTCCAAGTGAAGTAATTGTTTCAATCTTAGTTGCGGAGAGCACAGTTCCGTGGCCCATGTGGGAATCGAACCAGCAAACTTGGTGTTATGAGCACTGCGCTCTAACCACCTGAGCTAACTGGCCACCCCAGGTCTGTTCTACTTTCTTGTTCTGCCGCCATCAGATGAGCTCTTAATCCCACTGACCAGTTCTTTTCAGTCAAATAACATTGCATCTAGTATTCACCCCCTGTCTCATCCCTTCTACCTCACTCTTAGCTTCTAACTTTTTCTGCTACTTTGCTGTGACTATTGAGGATACATTAAATTAGCTTCTAGGTCATACTTGACTCTCTTAAATAGAGAAAGAAAATCAGTAGAAAGACATATAGCCTGTATTCTAAGTAAAACTCAGCAATAGGAAAGAGAAGACTGAGGGGCGTCTGTTTTCATTTGATGTGATTTTGAAGGAGGAAGAGGGTAACATTTAAAATGACTGTTGCCCACCAACATTGGATTTAAATAAATCCGAGCATCAAAGGATGATTACAGTGATGTGATCAGTGACATGATTTTTGGTGAAGCATTGTAGATAAGAGGAAAGCAAATTGAACGCTCCAGGCACCATCTGAGAGTTTCTTGATAATTTCTGGTGGATCATTTACTACTACAGATGTTTCATGAGTGGGTTAATATAATTACTGATCTATATCTTATTACTTCGAGAGCACAAGATTAAAGATGAGGCCATACTACTTTAGATGATATGTTAAAAGTAAAGCTTTCATTTAGGACTTTGGTGTTTCTTAAATTCCTTTCTTCTGACAGTAACTGTAATAATCATTACAGTGGGGCCTACTTAGTTATTCCCATTGTCTAAGATTTGACTTCTTCCAATAGTAATGACTCTAGATAATAGGAATTTTTGACTGACTATGAGTTCTGACAGTTAAGTTCACGAGCTCATCCTAGAAAAAGTGCTACATACCTCATTGCTGAATATCACTACAGTCACCTTCAAAGTACTGCCCTTGGGAAGCTATGCACCAACACCAGTGCCTACTCCACCCTTCAAAGCAATTTTGGAACGGCCTTCGGAGCTGTTATCATATTATCTTTGATGTCCTGAATGTCATCAAAATGTCTTCCTTTCAATATTTCCTTTATCTTCGGGTAAAGAAATAAGTTATCGGGGGCCAGATCAGGGGAATAGGGAGGGTGTTCCAATACAGTTATTTGTTTATTGGCTAAAAGCTCCCTCATAGACAGTGCTGTGTGAGCTGGTGCACTGTCATGATGTAAGAGCCATAAATTGTTGGCAAAACGTTCAGGTCATTTTCATCTAATTTTTTCACACAGCCTTTTCAGCACTTTCAAATAGTAAATCCAGTTAACAGTTGGTACAAATTCATAGTAAGTAATCCCTCTGATATCAAAAAAGTTTAGCAACATCATTGCAACAAGTTCACCAACTTAATTGTCAGACCTCATAACCATTTCCTTTTTCACCTAGCATATTTTATTTTAAAACTTCACTGCGATGTTTTAGATTGAAAGTTAAAACAAAAGAAAAAAAAATAATAAGAAAACCATCCTGGGTTGTGATTGATGGTTCATCCTGGATGAGCCTGTAGCAGTTGGCATTATCTGTTTCCTCCCCATGGCCCTAAGACTTAGAGTTCATTCTTCTGAGATGTTGAGTGAAGAGGAGCAGGCGTCCCTGTATGAAGCCATAGCAAGTAAACACGGTTCACTGTATAGCCTAGGGCAATTAGAAGGGCAGAATGTGTTGGTGCCAAAATTCAGAATGATTGATCTCTGATAAGTTAACAGATTGAGAAACGTCAATTTCCTTTTCCCGATTCTGCCGATCTCCTTCTTAGAATCAGTGATGCTTCAGGACTTCTAATGATGTGGCAGGCCTTTGATAGGATAGCCCCTGGCGAAAACCAAATTTTCTGACTGGTAAAATGAGTACGTCAGGTTTTAATGTCCTAGAAGGATCCCTGAAATTCACAGTTGAGGATTGTATGTCAATTCAAATGTTGATTTGAGGCCTCTCACCTCTGAGCAGTGTCTCCATGGCCTTCTGGAGACGGTATGGTGGAAGAATTAATAACTTGGACTCTAGAGTAGCCCCGTTTTACCCCCTCCTAACTATATGCTTCTGGCAAGGTACTTAATATTTCTCTGTCTACTTGCTTTATAAGCCAGGGACAATAGCAGCACCTCCCTAATAGGGTTGTTAAGGATTACATGGGATAATATGTGAATTGTGTTGGTAACTGTGCCTGACACTAATAGGCTAGCATGTAAGTGGTAGTGAATGTAATCTGGCAAATTTTCATAGTTCAATGGCTTTATGGTGGTAGTCCTACAAAACCAGCATTTTGGCTAAGACTTCTAAGTTTTAGAAGACTTGAAACCAGTTCAAGAACGCTGCACGTGCTCTATGAGAGTCCATTAAATAATTAAAGATAGTTTCTCTTCTACATTTGAAAACTTGAGAACAATCTCACATGCCTAGTGATTGTGTAGCTATAGCACATATTTTTATTGAAACTCATTATCCTTGACAATTGCTTCCATAATCACACTGTGAGACCAACAGCACTTTCATATCAGGCACACAAAAATGAAGACACTCAAATGTGTTTGAAATTGTAACGTATCATTGTGTCCTTAAGACAATCCAGGAGGATACTACTTTATGGCTTGATAAGCCAACTCATTGTCACATTATTCATTATTGTAATATTATATATTTTCTTGGTCTACTATTTTATCCTTCCTTTTGGCCTCTGGAAGGGGGTTATAATTTATAATATTTTGAAAATCACTTTAAGAAAAAACATAAAAAGCAGAGATTTAACATAATAAATGCCCATACACTGAGGACCTAAACCATTTACAAAACATTTAAATACTTTATATTAAATATATATAATATTTATTGGAAATATAAATAAAATATTATGGCTGATGTCATAGCTTCCATAGTTCCCTTTCATCGTCTTGTCTCTTTCTGTCCCTCCCTGTTTTTTCTCCTTCCCAGGCAGATACTATGCACTCTTTCAGTCTGTACACTTTTACTATATGTAAATATCTATACATAATATCATGTGTGTGTTTTAATTTATAGAAATTATACCATATTAATGTATGTTTGCCACTTAGTACTCTTCCCCTTAAGTTTTGAAATACCTGTCCAAAGTGATCAATATAGTTTATTTGTTTGAACTACTGCCTGGAATTCTGTAATGTGACTTGGCCACGCTTTACTGACTGTTCCTCAGTCGGTGGACAAAGTAGTTGATTAGTGTTGTTTTGATTTCCCTTTTGCTATTATAAATCGTACTGCAATCACCATTTATAGGCTTCTCTTTGGACGTCTGTACAGGTTTCTCCGTGTATATTCCTAGAAGTGATATGTGCATTTTCATATACCAAATTACTTTCCAAAATTGTTTTATCAGCATAGTCCCACCTAGAGTACATTAGGGACCATATTTCCCCATATCCTCACTTAGACTGGATTTAGTAAGATTCAATTTTTGTCAGTTGGATTGGTATGAAGTGGCACTTGGTTTTAATTAGCAAAATAGGACATTGGCTAATGTAGATTTTTTTATGCTTTTTGATTAGGATCAGGTGTACAAAGCAATATACTATTTAGACATTTATACCCCTCAGAAAGTGATAACCTCCCCCCATCTGATACCCCTCTGACATCGTATATAGCTGGTACTACACCATTAACTATAGTTCCTATGCTGTACTCCACATCCCATGATTTTTTAAAATAATGGTACCAGCATCGTTTAGGTGTTTTTTTCCCCTACAGTAGGGCAGGGAAACTGCTGCATCAATGATTTGGTTCAAAGCTCATTGTTCTTGGCAGGTATGTCCAGTCTCTGGGGGAAGAAACAAGTGGTGCCACCACCATGCACAGCTGAAGGGAACGCAGTTATCACCTGCTTTGACATGGCGGCTGGGCCTTTGAGCCAGGGTTCAGATCCCCCTTTTTGAACACTGCATCTAGATTATGGGCTTGAGCCTTTGATTTTTCTCTTAATGCTTCTTCCTTTTGGTCATTTATCATCACTACTATAAGGTTGCCAGAGAAAAAGCAAAGTATATAAAAGTTAAGTTGGCTTTCTTGACATAACAAATGATGCTCAGGTTTCTTTTAGGAAGAAGAATGTAAGAGGAGGGGAGGGGAGAGTTAGTGTTTGGAGAAGGTTTCTGGGGAAAGCATGTGTTGAAAACATTGCTTAACATCAGATTTGGTAATTATTTGTGGCTTTCCATTATTCGTTTAGTCCTTGATCGGGCCTGCTTAGTATTTGTAATGTACAAACTCTCCAAATGCAAGGCATTAACATGAATAATGAAAAGGGAGGGAGCTACCTCTACATGCCTGTAGGTTTTCTCTTATTATTGTGGAGGCTATTTTAGTAACAAGATTTGTAGACTACTAGTCTGGAGAATTCAATTATGCTCTCAGCTCAACCTCATGTCATGATACATTGTATGGCTGCCTTATTTTCCTGGCAAAAGGAAGTGTCTTTGCTGGGGGTAAAAAAAAAAAGAATTCTGTGTTCTCCATATCAATTATAAGGGTGTAATCTGAATTCCTGGGAGGAGAGCTGTACTTAGCATAATCATATCAAATAAATCTATTATGATACTTATAAATTAAAACTACCTTAGTCTGTGCTCTAACTCATTGATTTAGACCCCTATCCCCCACAAAGTATCCCTCCCAACATTTTAGGCATTTCCCAGGGGGTGTCTGAGGTACTCACGAACAAGGCCACCTGCACTGGTGCCACCTCCCTCCACAAGGCACCTTCCCTGCTGGTGCTCTGCCGTGCACTGCTTCACCACCTATGCTGTAAATTCAGGTTTCCCAAACTGGTGTTCCACATGTCCCGCCTTATGTAGGATGTTAATGGGCATGCCAACCAAAGAGTGAGTCTAATTCAGATCAGTTAGGAAATATATTTCTTTATGATAAGGCTTTTAAGGGCATTTAATATGCTATTGTGACTCACAAAAAAATGAATTTAGTGGACTTATTTGACTAAGGAATAACTCTATGTGGGATGTGTGTGTATCAGCTGCATACAGAGCATCCCTTTAGGAAATTCAGTAGTGTTTGTATGTGTTTGCACCATTTGGAAAACTCTTCATTTGCCACCACGTGATACCAAAGCTGTGAGCTGGTCCGTTGCCAATGGATGAGTTAGATTGTTTTTAAATGGTGTCTGGTAGATTCTCTGACAAGCCCTGATGTATCTGAATTTCTCTTCAAGTCAGACTTGGACCCCGGCTACATAACAGAAGTCTATAAACCTAACTTGGCTGCTGGTGTAAAACACAAGAAGAAGCATTTCCACCTCTTCTGGTTCTTGCCGTGGAAGTTGGAAGCAGATCGTACCTTAATGAATGCCAGACCCTGGTCCATGAAGCCGTGGCTGACTCAGGGCCTCTGAATTCGTGGGAGGGGTCTTTCTTTTTTCTGCAGCCTCATGCATAGGCTGTGATCCTCCCTTCATTCAGGTGTTCCAATGAATAAAGTGGGAAAACTTGTGATGGGAACTTGGATGTTTCCCCTGGAGCCTTATCTGAGAGCTGCATGTGAGTGAGTCATGGTGGATCTGTTTCTTTTCTATATTCTGGAAGGATGCATGCAGTGAAAGTTAGGTCATACTACGGTTTGATCATTCAGTAACTTCTTTGTTTGACGTGCATATAATAAAAGACATTTGGGCAGAGAATTTAAATAAATCAATGGGATAAAATAAATGATGTATAAGATTCAAGAAAAAGAACAGAAAGGAAGATCTGAAAATTTTTCATTTGCAGCTTTCTAGTATTTGGTTAGTAACAGAAATGAGAACCACCGCTGTAAATGGAGCATTTAGTATGTGAGAAGCCCCGAGGGGCACTTTTCCATGTGTTCTCATTTAATTCTCACAACATGCTCTTAAGGAACATATTTAATTCCTGTACACAGTAGAATTCTGAAGCTCCAAGGTTCAGTAACTAGCCCAAAATAACACAGCCAGCAGCGGGTGGACCAGCACTGAAATACCTCTGGAGGACTCCAAGACACCTGTGTGTTCTGCTCGCGGTGATAGGATAAGACCTGGAGGGGAAGCCAGCCCTTCTAATTCACATCCTTCACCATTTACCATGAGGAAGCCTCACAGTGACTGGTCACTATTCAGCTCCTTGTGGCACTAAATTAGTGTGACTTTAAATAAATGAAATATCAGACATTGTAAACTGTTTCAACATGCAAAAGAATAAGGGAAGATTTTGTAGTTTATGAGTTCCGCTTTGGAAATAATATTCTCTTATTTTTCTTTATTCACTATATTGAGTTGTCAGAAAAGTCATGATGCATTTTTGCAAAGAAAAACAGAAAGAATATGTCATGACTTTTCCGACAACCCAATAAAAGTAGCATGGGATCCTTTTTAGCAATTTTGTGCTATGCAAAATTTATATTAAAAAGAGACTAAAAATCACATCAGTCTGAGAAAAATCATTGTTCACATTGGATGTGTTTTCTACCAGTCTTATTTCTGTGTATCGTCCCAATGACTTGGAAAATCTACTAGTGGATATGTTACCTAAGATTTTCCCCCAGGTATTCTTAAGCTTGTGTTACCTGAGAGTGCCAGAAATTATTTCCATTATGGTTTATAAGAAAAATTGGTTTATAAGAAAATTTAGAGGGCCGGTCAAGTGGCTCAGTTGGTTAAGAGCTCGCCCAAGAGTGCGAGCTGAGCTCTGAGCAACAGCTGTTCGAGGCCAGCCCGAGCTGAGTTGCCATTGAGCTGCCAACAGGTGGCAGGATGGCTCAGCTAAATAAAAAATAAAAATGGAATCTTTGGACTGGCTGAGTGGCGCGGTGGTTAAGCGCTGGCTTGGGAAGCCAGCGGCCCCGGTTCGGTCCCACATATGAGGGCCAGTAACACTGCCCTCAAAAAAAAAAAAAAGAAAAGAAAAAATTTAGAAAAATGTGTAAGGTTAGAGTATGTGATTGCTTATAAATCACAGCAGATTTCAAAACACCTGCTTTTCAAGAATCTGTTAATCAGGACTTTGCTTCTTGCCATTCAAATCCCTCCTGGAGCCAGCTAGAAATGCTTTGTAGTGTAATCACCAGTACAACACTTCACTGCTTTCGCATTCCTGTTCTTAAAGGATGGTAGTATTTCTAACATTAATATCAAACCCAGAAAGAATTAAATTTATTTAGAGTTAATTCCAAAGTGACTCAAGATTAGCGAAAGGCATGCCTTTTACTAAACTTGAGGCAACACTAAGCAACAGCTTGACAAATCCTCCTTCAATGTTAGGACTAACTGGGAAACAAGTCAAATATTCTCCATAAAGAAGGACTCGAGGACTCAAAAATTCCATTCAAAGAAACAATGAGGAGATTATGAGCAATAATTTTCCAGACCCTGGATGCTAGTAAAGCCTGTGGAATTTGAAACATGTATCAGAATAATTGTTTAATAATTACCAATATTTATTGAGCACTTGCTATGTGCCAGGGGCTTTACATAGGTAATTTTAGTTTAAACTTCACAGTAATCCTATGATGGGTAGGGATAATTGTTAAAGCCCTCTTTACAGATGGCCAGATTGAGACTCAGAGAGGTTAAGTTACTTGCTCAGGATCACAGAGCTAGGACATGCCACAGTGTGAGAATTTGCGTCTGTGACCCCACAGTCCATACTCTAAAATGTGACTCTTGGTATATGGCAACACTGTCCTGTTTTTTAGGAGTGTAGTTTTCGCCTTTTTCCTTCCCTTTGGATTCTTTCTATTACCTGTCTTTCAGCTGCATGTCCTTCTCCTGAGTTCTAGGCAAGACCCTGTTCAGAGCCCTTAGAGCAGGACACCAACTTACATCGTCGGTACAGCATGTCCTCACTTAGTGTCATCAATGGGCTCTTGGAGACTGTGCGTTTAAGTGAAATGATATGTACCGAAACCAGTTTTACCATACGCTAATCAATATAAGCAAGAATAAAGTTCCTATGGCATATTTCTGGTCACAAAAACACACCAAACTTGCAAATAAACACCTGAAACACTTCTAATATTAAACATTGAAATAAGTGAGCTATCCGTAATTTTAAGAAAGATTAATGGAAACAAGTAAGATAATTACTTTCCAACACGCTTACGCATGTCCAGGAAGACTCTCAAAAGGTCACTCGTAGGGCCGGCCGAGTGGCACGGTGGTTAAGTGCTGGCTTGGGAAGCCAGCGGCCCCTGTTCGGTCCCACATATGAGGGCCAGTGACACTGCCCTCAAAAAAAAAAAGGTCACTCGTGTGTTGCTGAGCTCCCAGGAGGTATGGCGTTTAAACCTGCCTTCAGGAAGGTTACTTACTACACCTGGAAGTCTCCAGTACCTCCTACTGCACCATCACCCAATAGTCAGGCTGACATTTCATGTCCAAGGGAAGGGGCTGAAGGGCTGAAAATATTAGGCCAGGCCTAAAGGAAATACAGCTTCTCAGCATAACACTGGCTGACGTTTAACTTCTACTAGATATTACTGAATCAATTAACCGTTGCTGTGGAACAATCCACTTTAAAACTTAATGGCTTAAAACACCAGCAGTTTAGTAATTGTAATGATTCTGTGGGCTGGCTCGGTGGCTCTCCTGTTGGTTTTGCCTGGGTCACTCCTAGGGTCCGTTGAGCTAGAGGGTCTGCTGGGCAGGACGATCCACGATAGCCTCCTGCACTTGCCTACCAGTTCATGGTGACAGTCCGCTGGGGCACGTGGCTTCTCCTTGTAGCCTCTCATCCTCTGGTAGGTTGGACCTGTTTAGTGATCTCAGGGAAGCATTCTAGGACAGTGAAAGCAGAAGCTGCAAGGACTCTTCTGATCTTGCTTTGGAAGCCACACAGGTCATTTCTGCCTAGAACATAGAGCATGTCTGAGGGCCAGCTCCAATTCAAGGGGTACGGCACGAGCCCCCAGCTCCTGGAGTGAGGAGCCTGGCTAGGAGGCGTAGCTCACCAGGGCTGTCGCTGTAACAGCCTGCCACAGCTGCTGATGTTCACTGACCTCAGATGCATCTGTGTGATTGTGTTTTGTATATATAGAATACTGGTGAGAAAGTATTTCAGGCTTGTATGCAAATGTACACTCTATTTTTTTCCCAGAATATATTCAAGTGTCCTTATGTGTTCCGGCCTATGTCATTGCAGTCAACTGAGCGTGGTTCTTCCCGGGCTGTGCAAGTCAATGACTGAAAAGATTAATGTGGACATTTGGCAAAATAAATCTTTCCTAAGCCATTTAAAATGTTACCTTTGACACTCTAGGTGATTTCAAGTGTCTCTTATCTTTCTTTGTTTGGATGGACTTTCATTAATACATGTAACGAATGAGGTTCTTTGACCAAAGTAGAGGTCAAATTCTAGCACATTCATATATTCAGATGCAATGTACATACATGTATAGTTATGTATAAATAGCTCTGGATGTCAAAAGGTACTTATATATGTATATACTATATGAACACACATGTATTGTATATATATTCTTAATACATACATTGCCTTCTAGGTGCAGCCACCCAAACCAAGTGACCAGGTGGTTTGTGGATCTCTCGGCTCACACAGCTTTGCATCTGCTTCATCACCAACCCATTCCTTCTTAACTGATGTCTGGGACTCTACCTTTCCTCTTTCTCAAACCTCCAAACATTCTCAATCCCTTTCCTCTGCAGAGACACGCACAAACACACTCACATAGGTACAGATATCTTTAAGTACCCGGGGACATACAGGGTCTTCTGAGTTGCATTTTATTCTAGAACCAGTGCATATACTATTTTGACTTAAATCAGTGGGAAAGAAAAGGGTGTAAATCCTGTGATTCTTTCTCCTTCCTGTCTCCCTGTCCGTACAGCAGGCAGTTCCCAGGGTCCTTGTGGCATCCCTTGTCCCACATCCAGGCCCTGTGTACTCTCTTCATTCTACCACCTTGCTGACAATATACCCTGCAGATTGAATTTTAAAATATAAAAATCTAAATATGGATTTCTTTCTTTGTGGTAGAGTATCTTAAGAGGGATTCCCTAAAAGTGCCGGGGTCCACAAGACTCATGGATCTGTGAATTTAAATACAGAGTGTGTGTGTGTGTGTGTGTGTGTGTGTGTGTGTGTGTCCATGTCCATATGTACTTAAGTGCGTGTTTTCTGAGGAGAGTATCTGTAGCTTTAATTAGATTCTCAAAAGGACATGTGACCCAAGTAAAGGATAAAACCCCTCACCCTATGTGATCTTGGTGAATAAAAAGAAAGGGAGAAAGGATGTAAGAGGAAAAAAAAATTATAATCTATTTCACTATATTACCTAACTGAGTTTCTCTGCCAAGTGCTTAGTACAGGGCAGGAAGGTATGGAAGAGGCTAAGAAGAGAAATCATTGGTAACATTTCCATGTGCCAGAATTTGGGCTACATGCTCTAAGTTTTTCATTTAATCCTCCCCAACACTTACTGATTTGATGAGAAGCAGTCGGGCTTTGGAACTAGTCAGAAACAGATCGGGTTTGAATTTTGGCCCATCCCTTAACTGTGTGACATCTAGCATGCCCTATAACCTCTAAAACCCAGTTTTCTTAATTATAAAATGAGGTTTGGAGCACTTGCTACATTTGTGTGAATCTTGAGTATTATTAATGGAAATTTTAGGCACTCAGTAAATGGTAACTATTATTATAGTTTAGAGATGACGAGGTTGATATTTTGGGGGTTGGTTGCAAGACCAAAAAGCAGCTGCCTCTAAGAGAGGTTTCCAGGGCCTACTTAGCCAAGAAGTTTGGCCCCTCTGATTCCAAAATCTCTTCCTTCCAGAAACCAGGCACTCCATTATTGCCCCTAGGTCCTGACAGCCATCACTGCGGCTGTGGAATTAGGGAAAGCTCTGTTCTCCTACAGCAGGGGCTGTTGTCCCTGGCAACTCAGGTTGAAACCCTGGCCCATAGAAATGTTGCTGCGTGGCAGCATTGAAAGCAATACTCAGTTTTAGATCATAGGTTAGATTGTGGGTCAGATGGGCTTTAGTGAGTCAGCCTAGGAGCCGAGTTAACACATAAAATATTGTTTCTGTGGGAAAACTACCTTCTGAATTTCAGTTGAATGCCCTATCCATGTGTTGGAAACTACAAGTGTTGTATATGAAAATTGATAAGGTCTTGAGGAATCTTCTCAGTCAAAAAGAGAAACCCGGAGAAACATGACATTGACAAATATTTACAGTTTTTTTTCCATTGTTTATTGAGTGTTCATTCCATGTAGTTTGGGCATGAAACCTGTCCTGCCCATTTATTAGTCGCATGACTTAATGGAATGAGACACATGTAAGAGGACACTTATTGCCACTCCTTTGGCAACAACTCAGCTTCCCTACCAACCAGAGGTAATTAAGAGCCACTGCTAAGTGAGAGTGTAAACAATGCCCCACCCTGCCAAGGCCTGAGTCACGAAACCCATTGTGGACATCTCTCTTTCAGGGGAAAAAAGCCAACTTTTTAATGAATTTCCTTTGGGCCTCACCTCTGGGATAGGGAGAAATGGCCCAGCATGTTCGCGTGACAAAATAAGTACATCTGTCAATAATAGAGGGTTTTAGGATGTAAGTTATGCCCCCTTTATAATTTGTAGCCTCAGAAACATTTAAACTATTATAACTGGTAATTGAGTATTTTAATTATTCCACTGACTGAAATATTCTTTACAAATTCAGTTCTCCATGAACCAACACTTTCTAAACTGCTTTTATTTTGAGGGGACTTTTAGTAAGTTATTTCAACTTTCTGAGCAATATTTTCTCTTTCTGGCATTTAATTCCTCTTTGTTTTTATCTGTATAAATACAATTCAAGGGAAAACCTCAAGACCTGTGACCCTTAAAGACAATCATGGTGTAAACTTGAAAATATCATTTTCCTAGCATATAGATTTTGTGGTTATTTATAGTATATCTAAATGTCTATCCTTTCTCATCATGGATATGTGGACCTATAAAAATCCCAATAGAAAGAATCTCTCTAAGGAAAGTTGATATACTTAACAGGAATACATATTTTTTAAAAAGGTAGGGGTGTGTGTGTGTAATTTATATATGTATATAATTTATATATATAACATCTTACGTATACTTCTCACTGGTCATGAAAATAAGCTTCTATATTTAAACCCAGGATCTGGAGTACACGAGCTCATGAATGAGTTTAGGTGGGCTGTGACCAAATTGGAACGGTCCCCACACAATTGTTTGGGTATGCATTTTTCTAAGAGGATTCAGAGTTGGTCAACTTCTCTTAAAGAAAGATGTGACACAAACTGTTTAGAAACCACTTTTCTGGAGAAACTTAGGTCTTGGACCTAAATCATGTCTTTCTCCAATCCTTAGAAGAATCTTAAATTTAATTTTTACATGTTCTGCTTTTAGGGTCTTAGAGATTTAGGGAGGGTAGAAAGAGCTGGTTATACACAGAGGATGAACAACAGTAATAAATAAAAAGAGAGTCACTGCATTTTCGAGGGCCAAATAGAGCTTTTGCTAGGCCAGTGGCTTTGTTTGTTCATCAGGTTGATGCTACTATATATGAAGCTTCAGTGGTGATGCTAAGGTCAGACAATGAGCTTTCCCTGCACTCATGTGTGCGCTGACTGTGTATGTGTGTGCGTGAGGTGACCTTGCATCTTGGTCTCTATGGACGCCACGGCGATGCTGGTCTGGAAATGCTTGCATTCCATATTACTGAATCCAGAGGCTTGCAAGGAATTATTCTGTCCACTGAGTTGGAAGTGTGAAGCTGTCAGTCATTTCATGTTTTGTTTCACATGCCAGCTCTTAAAGATAGAGACATCTTATTTCTTTACTGACCACTTTTTTTCTAGTTTGTCTGCCTCCTATTGATGTAACTTCTATCATGTAAACATGACTCAATCATAAAGGGACCCTTTGAATTCGTTGTAGCCTCAGTGTCCTTGAAACTGCTGGAGAGAGGATAGTGACTCTAAGGATTTTTAAGAATTGTGGTAGAATAGCATAAAATCTCCTATCTTAACCATTTTTTAAGTGGATAGGTCAGTGGCATTAAGTAGAGTTACACTGTTGTACAGCCATAGAGTTTGTTTTTTTCTTTTTCTAGCAATAGGTTTTTCTGTGCAAATATTTCTACCTTGCTGAGTCAGAGATTTCTTCCCAGAAAACCATATGTCTTACCCCAAGGACAATGTAAGTAAAGTGTGCCTGCTAAAATAACTGAGTATATCAATTCAATTTTTAGAGTAAAAAAGACTCAAGGCCAGCAAATCTGTTTCTCAATCTGTCAGGATTCTAATTTAGCTACTGCCTATTGCACCCTGTGGAGGCAGCCTTTCTGTGGCAAACCCTCACGGTCCCCTTCTCTGTTTCCTAAGTAACAGTCTATTTTGAGGTAGGCAGCGAGACTGAAGGCACCCACCTCAGCGTGCTTGCTTCTACCAGCTCAGCCCTGCAGATGCGGACTGCCTGTGAGGCTAAGACAGGCTATCTCCAAGTTACCCTCAATGTCATGGTATTCAACTTTTCAAAAAAGAGAAGTGGTTTTATTTTATTTTATTTTTAAAAAAAATTTTATTGAGAAACAGTATGTTTTTTCCAAGACCCATCAGCTCCAAGTCAAGTAGTTGTTTCCATCTAGTTGTGGGAGGGCACAGCCCACCATCTCATGAGGGAATCAGACCAGCAACCTTGCTGCCAAGAACATGCACTCCAACCAACTGAGCCACCCAGCTGCCCAAAGGCAGCTCAGCGGAGGGCACAGCTCACTGGCCCATGTGGGAATCGAACCCACAAGAGCTCTAACCAACTGAGCCACCTGGCTGACCCCTATTTTATTTTTTTTAAGAGAAGTGGCTTTATATCTCACAAATTAAGACATGGTAAGATTATTAAGAACTCTAAAGATACCATTAGTTATAACCTGAGATGTAGGTAGGTTGTACCATCCCCATTTCATAGATATGGAATGTAAAGCTCAAAGGTTAGAAAATAGCCGCACAATAGTAGAACTGAGTTTCAACTTTTAATACCTCACTATAAAATGCTGGGCAGAGTCTCATGCCATTCTTAGACTTACTGGAGAGATGGGGACCAGCACATTTCTGCAGGAAAGCACTCATCGCACGTAATTCAGTTTTGAAAAGTGATTGAATCCCAATGACAAAGATGTGATGCTCTCAGTATGGGTTTTGAGTGTTTCATAGAAATAACTTTGCATAACTTTATTGAGATAAATATTATGAAATGTGACTTTTAAGGGTGAAGGTTTTACTGACAGAAAGTCCCTTTGTGTCCCTTATTCAAATGTTTATTCTAAAAGTTGAAGATAGAGATCATATTTGGGGTGCTTCATAGTACAATTAAGTATAATAGTGTTAAGCTTTGTATAATTTTATTCAAAAGACTTTCCAGTCTTTAATAGGATTTTTGATTCTAGAACATGAGATCCATGAATTTCACATAACAAAATCATGTAAATGTATGTCCACTACTTTTCTGTCTAGTGGCATTTCATCCTTCCAAGTTGATAGTCATGAAGTAATTTATTTGCTACTGTTAAGCCCCTGCCTTTGGTCCCGTCTGAGAACATTTTGAATGAAAACATCGTTTAACAGTTCCATTTTATCGCTCTTGATTTTCAGAAAAATTTCATGAGTTTATCTAGTGAGATTAAGATGTATAATTTTGTTATTAACTTTTGTTGTACTATATTATATCCTTTCTGTATGGAGATAATGCCCTTTCAACTGTAATTTTGAAATGAGTTAAATCATTATTCATCTTACAGCTTTTCAACCCTACTTCTATACCTGAGTAATCGGAATGAATCCTCCATTTTTCAAATGAAAAACTCAGACAACAGAGAAATGTAAATGCTTTTCCCCAAACTCTCAAAGAAAGAGGATTGGTAGAGAGAGGGTTGTATGTATTTTGAAATCTTATGTACTAGTTTACAACAAACCATACTTAATTGAGAGATGTTTTCCCTCTTTTCTTCATTCATCAAAAGATTGGATGGGGCAGTGCATGGTTTCAGGAGTTTAAAGTAAGATGAATATATGAGTAGGCTTCAAGTTCAAGAATGCTTAGACTAGGTGTAAAGACTAGGTGCAATTCCTGACCTGCAGATACTGGATCCAAAAATTAAAGGAATTGATTTCATATGTGTTATATTTACTGCCTATAGATATACTTTCCACAACTCTTGCATTATAGCAATTTATTAATATGTCCTAACCATCTCTCATGGATTATAAGCTTGTGGGTAGGGGAGCAGGTTAGAGAATATGATTTTTGTTGTTGCTTTCCAATTTCCCTAGCAACTTAGTTAAATATTGAGATTATAGATGATAAATAATGTAGAAACTCTCAGTGACGATTATTTAGTGTATAAAATGAATACATTTATAGTATGGTGATTCTGCTGTTTTCCCATTGAAGCTATTCTTGCACATCAGAATGTGAAGCCAAACAGAGCCAGCCAATCATGTGGGGAAGATTGTAGGAGCATCATTTTAATGCATTTGCTTTTTGGTTCATTTCAGGTTTTAAATCTAGGATTTCCATTCAATATAACCAAGAAAAGGCTATTACATTGGTATTATAAAACATGATTTTGAAAAGAAAATTAAGAGAGAGAGCTATTAAAGCTCTGCTTTTATTACTTGTTTTATTCTTCAGCTTTGTTCCTTGCTTATTGGTGGTACTAACCCTTGTACAAGGAACACAGTTTGCTCACCAGGTTGTGTTTCTTCATCTGTGCTGTTGTGGGAGTAATGGCTGCCCACAGTCTGAAGTGGTTCTCATGATAAACTGAGTGATGCCATTTAATATACTGGGTTCAGGCACCACCGCGTGTGAAATCTAGGTCAGTAGTCGTGAACAGCCTTGTGCTAGGAACAAGAGGCTTACTGGCTGTCATCTGTCTTGCATAAATGGCTCAGTTTGGCACTTGAAATCATTGGCATAAATTGGGTCAGATATTAAGTTGAACTATATGAAATTGCCATATTTGACCATTCTTTACCTAAAATGACACATTTTGTGTTGTTCAGCTTCACACAAATACAATGAAAGAAATCTGTTTAAATTTTAGACCTTTACACTATAATTTTAAGCCTTTTAATAAAAAATACTACCTATAAAAATACATTCAGTAGTCTAAGAAACATCACTTTCAGTTGCAGTTTCAGAAACATCATTATTGATGACAAAATAGGAGGGCAGAGTTGGATTCTAGGACTTCAGAAAAGAATAAAGGTTCAAAAACATCACAAAGTCCTAAGTACAGTAATACCAGGAGTCTTTGCAGCATAAAATATGTGTCAGAAGGAATGGTTATGGGGAGAACAGAAGGGTTTTGGGGTTATGGGACGAGTGCTTAGTGGAAGGTAAGGTGAATGCACACAACAGGTGGAGAATAAGGATCGGCAGGCACAGGCCTGTCAGGCAGACTTGTAGTAGGAGAGATGGGGCTCCAGGTCCTTAAAAGCAATGATGATAGGAATACACGTTGGCACCAAGGTCAGCTCACCATCCAGGCAGCACAGGTGGGTATTTGGGGAGACAGTGAGGCACGTAAAAAGTTTCTGCTTCCCATTTATCCCCAAAGGATGAATTCAGACTCAGACCATGAAAAATCATGCTGTTTGCTGATGCCTGAAATCAGGTATCTATGGGATGGAGATTGTTGCTTTGTTATCAGAAAAGTAAAATACAAGTATCTAAAAGAGAAATCCACCACGCCTTGCTTGATAACACTGAAATGTAATCAACTCAATAATAGTTAAAAACAAAAACATCAAATCCTTTGGTGGTTTGGGTGCGGGGTAATTATTGAGAAACGATGTTACCAAGCATCTAAAAACAGGATTATGACATTTGAGAATAAGGAGAGGGCACTGTAATGGACTTTCCATTTCTCTTGGAACTGGCTATTACTATTTGTGATATACCAAGGTAAAGTTTAATTAATTGAGGTCTTTGGGCATCTTAATGACATCATTTTAGAATATTTGTGTGATTAAAACAAAAGTTGTAAATATAATCAAAGCTTTTCTGTGCGTCTTTGATTTCATATACCTGAATTACATTATTAGAATTTAATGTAGCTACTTAAGAAAATCTCCCTTTTTGAGTAGGATGTTCTTGAATCTTCATGGTTATTTTCTATTCTTGGCTCTTCACGTTGCTTGTGCCATTTGTATTAATATTTTGAAAGTAGAGCTTAATAACTATAGGATTAATAATTACAGCATGGGGTTGCTGAAGGTTTAGTGGGTGCTGTACTTTGCCATTTGTGACTTTGCATTTAGCTATATAAGGATGTTTTACTCTACACTAGCTCCCAAAGTCTTTCTTGTGCCCGCCTAGGAGGACAGTTATACATGGAAATAGGACTGGCTGTCTCTGTGGGCTGTCCCCACTCAGAAGTGTCTTGTGGACCTCTGTGCCATAATTGACGCTTCCACAAGTTTGGTGTCATGAGCCCTGCTCGTCTCATTCTTTTAAAGGGCTGTATTGATACCTTGGCGACTCTGTTTTCACAGCCATAATTTGGAAAACAGATTTAAAATTTTCAGATTTTTAAAGCTCTCTTGGCAAAGGGAACTACACTGTACCTGACTTTTGGTTGATGGTCACATTCATTTATTTTTAAATCATGTGAAACTCCTGAGGTTTCTGATCTGATTAAATATTACCACGGGCTTTAATCACAGCTTAGCTTCCTTTTCCTGATATACATTGCTTTCTGAACGATTCATTCAACTCCGTGTGGTCTTCTATTTCAGTGATTTTCATTTTTCCCCAGATGTCGAGTTTTTCCTGTGCCCACCACTGCCCATTGCTTATTCTTTTCCTCATAATTGTAAAACTACAAGGCACTCAAATAATTCTGCTTGGATGCCTTCCCCACTCCTAGTCTGCCTTTGTTCGCATCCCCAGTGTGTGGCAGTTTTAAGTTGGTTACTCTAATGCGTTGCCATCCATACACGGTAGAAAACAGGAGAATGCTGTGAGGGTGGGTCTGCAGGATCATCTGGCCCTTCAGTGTAACTAAGTTGATGTTGCAGGGAATTGTAATAACCCAGGAGTTCCCCAGAGTATACTGTCACCAAATCAAACGAAGCAGCATGCAGAGGTCAAATAGGCAGGAATGGAATCATTAGTGTTGGGGGTAAAAGGGCAGATATTAGTCAGGCATTTTCTGGTTAATAGCAACTTACAGAGACATACCTTTTTCTAGTGGAAGATTCATGAGTTGCTTTTCAGGACATAAGTAAATTTATGTAATTCCCTAACTGTCAGTGCAGTATGCCTTGACCTTCTTTCTCAAGAGTGGGGAGATGAATTCTAAATTGAAAAATATACACAGTTTGCCCTTGGAAAGCAGAGAAATGACCTTAATTTGGAACCACTCCTGATGTTGACCAGGGACATTAGAATCTACTAGAGACTCTGTTCCTATTAAAATCAGAAATCTGAAGAAAATTGTTAAAAAAGAGCAGTGGTGAAGGTAAGCATGGTTCATGTAGGGACAGACACAGGTCATGCCTAAAACTTAAAAATTCCTGACTATATATTGCATATGTTTTCTGTAATGTAATATTAGGTATTTCTCATGGCATATAAGAACTTAATTAAGAAGTGCCTAACATGGCACATAGCAAAAGTCAATATGTATTTGTTGCTTGAGAAGGAGAGACACTATAATTTTCTATTTTTTAAACAAAGTAGGATTTTATGTTAGTGATAATTTGGGAGGGTGGAAGCAAATCATATTTATAAAATAAACTTAGAATGATATTTATTTTCACCACATTTGATGTTACAAAGAAAATCTTCCTTAGAAGACTGCCAAAATAGTGTCACCACCATCTTCAAACTTTAAATGACTAAAAATGTGAGAGAATTTAATTCTTCTCTATAGCATATGTTTTTCTCCTCAAAACTGGAAAATCTTGTACAGTAATATTTTCTAGAAGCCACTTAAAACTTTACAATGGGATTTTGAAAATGAAATCAGCTATAGAAATTTGCCTTTTGTGAAATAAGTTATAATTTTCTAAATATGAACATAAGGTGAAAGTAAATGAAGTGTAAGCTGCCCATTTCTCATAAGGCTTGTCTTTTTTGAGAGGATTTTTGGGGGATGCCTTTTTCCCAAAAGAAGTACACCTGGTAACAGAGCTCTCAGCTCCCCACATTAGCATAAGATGTTAGTGGTCCAACTTCAAACATGTTTTCTGCCGTCACTAACAACTGGAGCACACAAAATGATGAGCAGAAATAGTCTCCTGCTATTTGCGACAACATGGATGGATCTTGAGATTATAATGCTACGCGAAATAAGTCAGACAGAAAAGGTCGAGAGCCTTCACTGACAAGTGGGATATAAAACTGAAAAAAACAAAGGAACAAGACAAACAAATGAAGAAACAAAAACTCATAGACACAGACAATAGTTTAGTGGTTACCAGAGAGTTGGGGGGGTGGGGAGAGGTGGTGGTGGTAGAAGAGGGTAAAAGGGATCAAATATATGGTGATGGAAGGAGAACTGACTTGGGGTGGTGAGCACACACTGTGATATATAGATGATGTATTACAGAATTGTTCACCTGAAATCTATGTAACTTTGCCATTCATTGTCACCCCAATAAACCTTAATTTTAAAAAAGAAAGAGAGTCTCCTCTTACTAGTTACTGCCTAAATATTTTAAATGTAATGCGCATTTTTCTGATAACAAAAGTAATAAATATTGAGACATTTAGAAAATGGAGAAAAGGATTAAAACTGTCTTTAAATCATCTACATCCCACCATCTACATATAGCTGTATTAACATTTTGATATATACTCTGGCCTTTGTAAACTCTACTTCTGTGTATTTACAAACTTGCGTGTGTGGTTGTATTATACAACATGTTTCCTTTCCAGTGTCAGAAGCATATGTAAAAGATTCTTTTAAAACTGTGATGACTGATATCCTATTATTTGAGATTTCTGTCAATTTTATGGGCAAATAAATTATCGTTTATTGTTTTAAATGGCATTTCTTTGATTACTGGTGATGCTAAGCATTTCTTACATGCTTGTTAGCGTTTTCCTTTCTTTTGTGAATTACATGTTTATTTCTTTTGAGGTTTTCTATCGGGTTATCATCTCCTTTTTATAAATGAAGGATACCTACCTTTTCTTGTCACATGTTTATAGATATTTTCCCATGCTAGCGTTTATCGTTCAATATTGTTATGGATTTTTGTTGTTGGTTCATTTCCATTTTCGTTGTTGTTTTGAGAATGGTGATTTCAGAAATCTTCCTATTTCAAAGTTGATTTGGAGATGGCAGTAGGTAGTTCAGTCAGATCCACACTAAAAAGATCCCAAAGACCCATCAGCTAGAAACATAAGCTGTAGAGACCTTGTGAACCCTAACGCCCAAGCTCTGGGGCAGACACACTGCAGCCTCAAAGCCCGGGGCAGGATTAAGCCAGCTCAGATGCACCCAGCCTGCCGCACCTCGCTAGGTCAGGCTGCAGTGGCTGCCACAGACTGTGGGGCTATTTTTGTCGGTGTTTCTCCTGCCTATGAAAATTAGAATTGAGAAAAGCTACAGATGCTTCCCATATGGTTGCTATTAGCAAAATTATGTGCAGAGGATTTAATTTGAAAAAAGCAAAGTAGGTACACGCAGATGATTTATTAGAGCTTTAAAGTCTGTGAAGGAGACCTCCAGCTATCACACCAGCCGTGCTCCTGTTTCCAGGGCGGCTGCTTCCTGCTCTGTGTGGTGGTGGCCTCTGTCTTGCTCTGGTGATTGCCAAGGAAGGAGCTATCTTTCCCATGTTCATGATTTTCGCCTGGCTCATAATATAATACTTCATGAAGGATTTGAATGTAATTTTTCCTCTTTCTGGCCCTCCCCACAGATTTTTTTTCCCCAGATATACATCTCTTAGATTCTTGCAAACTTTTGTGATTTCCCATTGACTTTAGTGAACAGAGCAGATAGCTGCCCCAGTTTTTCCTACAACCAGGGTTTAGAGAGAATTTTTGCTCGTCATCAGTTGTCCTTGTTCTGAGAATGTTTTGTGTAGATATAGCAGTGAGCAGGCTATAATGGTTTATCACTCTAATTGGTCCATTAGAGGTAGTTGATGTTTCACAGGGTTATAGGAAGAGGAAAAAAGGTTCATCCGCAACAGACTTGTGGAGCCTACTAATGGAGTCTAATATCTATTTTTGCCATCTGTAAAAATGCATTATGGATTCATATTTTAAAGAACGAAAGAAAGAAAACATCAGTGGGATTGATCATGAATTCATCAAATTTAGTTACCTTCTATTAAAGCAATCAGGTGACTTCTAAATTTGATTTCCCCTAATTTCTAATCAATATGCTTATCCTAGCACATTTGGTCTTCAAAGAGAATTTACCACTATACTGTGTCCATGTTATGAGCAATATCCTGTTGAAATACCATTTAAGTGTGTCTTACAGAGAATCCTACAATAACATAACTTGTAAAACATACTGTAATGACATTTATAAAGTGTATCCCAGAACTACCCCCAGATTAATAAATATTACCAAAAAAGTCCGTGGTCAAGTAAGTTTGGGAAACCCTTATTAAATTGCTTACTTTACTATAGGACTCCTAAAACATTTAATATATAATTGTATGTGTTATAAATTACTCAAAGAATGAGACACAACTTATACCATTTTCCAAATGCACTTAATATCAGAAGCCCTCTTTTTGGGAATCACTCAGTACATTCTTGGTAAATCCTGAGCCATAGTATAAGATTTTGAATAAATGATTAAGAATATCATTATGATTCACAGTTTAAGAATAATTTAACATGGTTAATTTTTTTTCCCATTACATATAGGTATATAAAATCTTTACTCAATCACACTTGTACACAAAATATAACCTAATAGATTAAGATGCTTTCTCAACCCAAATATTTCTTTGTGCAAATTATTAGTAAAGAAAACTGAGAAATTCCATCTGAGATTTGATAATTTAGTTGACAAAGGAAGCTTTATAAATGAATCCAAATATACTAGAATGATCATTTTTGGGGACGAAGAAGAAATGGGGCCAAATGCAATTGTATTACAAATGGTTCCGACTTATTGTAACATGGCTAAGTCGTGCTCGGGTCCAACTAAAGTAGCTTTTACTCCATGATTCAAAGTCATGATATTTTTACTCTTTAGCAAGAGAATATTTAGTTAGCTATTATTTTACTTTAGGGAAAAGTATAGAAAATATTTCTTCTTGGTTTTGTGTTTAGCATCAGTGCCAGTTTTTAGTATGGTTTGAGCTGCCGAATGTAAGATCTGTGGGGATCCTGGGAGGGAAATGCTGACCTACTCTACTGATGGACCAGGCTTAGCTTGAGCTAAGAAGAATCTCATGCACTTGATGCATGGTGTGGGGAAATTGCTCCCTGACGTTGCCAAGCTTATCTTCTGCTGTTACACATATGGCAGATTCCATTTCCCTCTGCCATGCAGGGCCAGCTAGTTTTACCCTCAGATTGCTCTTTGCTTAATTTTCATATTTATTTTATAATAAATGAAATATAGTAAAATGAAACATTTTATTAAAATTAAGCATATTTTGGAAATTTTTTTTTAATCTTGTCAAATTGATTTTTTTTCTTCTGGAAAAAAAAAAAGGCTAAAAATATCTGAAGGTGGGCCACTATGTAAAGGAATAGAATTTTGTATTTCCTCTGCATTTATAGTGAGACAGTTGTAATTGGAATGGAGAAAGGAATAGGTAAGATATTTACTTTTTCTTTGCAGTTTACACTTTACTTTGGAAGAAAAAATGTCATAGTATATTTTTGGAAAACCTTTTCTATTTTTGTGTGTCTTACATTCAGTTTAATTTTCCAATATTAATTAATATTCCCGTGAGTATAAAGGATTCAAAATTTCCATTAATTTTTTAAAATATCAATAATGAATAGGGATTTGGTGGCCTTGGTTTAATTTTCTTTTTTTTTTCACATAGTGTCAGACTAACAAAAAAGCCAGAGTTGCAAAAATAATACAAAGACTTCCCAGGTGCCCTTCACCCAAATTCCCCAAATATTAACATTTTGGAAGATTTATTTTGAATTCTCTTTCTCTGTCCTTAAAAGTAACTATTGTCTTTTATATAACTATATTACATTTATCAAAATGAAATGACCTCTGATACATTGCTGCTGTCCAATCAGGCCAGTTGTTTTATAGGATGCCCTTCAATGTGGGTTTGCCTGATGTATCCTCATGATTAAATTTAGTTACATACTCTGGGCAGGAATGCCATAGAAATGATATTTTGTCCTTGGTGTATCTTATCAGGAGGCACATGTTGTTGATTTGTCCCAATCGTGGTTTCTCCACTATAAAGTTACTAAGTTTTGCTTTGTAATTAATAAGTATCCTGTAGGGAGATACTTTGAGACTGTAAATATTCTGTTCTTTCTCACCTGTCCACCCATTAGTCTTAGCATCAGTGATTCTTCCCCGAATTGATTAGTATTATGTTGGTTGCCAAATAGTGGTCTTCTAATTCATCATTACCTCTACGTTTATTAGTTGGCTTTCTACTGTAAGGAAGAGCTTTCATTATCTCTCTTAGTTGTTTATATCAGTGTAGACTCATGGATATTTATTTTATTCTATGGATTATTATGCTTTTCTCTAATTACTCATTTTGAAGCTCACGTTGTCCCAGATTTGGCCAGTGGGATCCCTTTCAGGTTGGCTTCTGTGTCCTTCTGACATGTCTCCATCATTCTTTGAGCACATCTTTACTTTCTGGCATGAGGTGTTCCAGGCTCATCTTGTACTGTCTTTAACCCAACCTTGAAATCAACCACTTCTCCAAGGAGCCCTGGTTCCTTTTAGTGGAGAATGATTGTTTTATAGCCAAGATATGGGTGCTAGCTGAGCTCATTTCTTCAGGAGTATCATTACCTCTAGCCTTGCCAGCAGGCAGAGCTTAAAATAGGTATGAAAAAAAAATGTAGTGTGTGTATATGTGTGTATATATACATTCTATTTTTTTTTTAAGATTTTATTGAGGAATTGGGGGAGGGGAACAGCGTTGGGGAATCGGGGAGGGGGAACAGACAAGTTGTTGTCTTTTTGTTCTTCAGTCTAGTTGCAGAGGATGTTGCTTTACTGGCCCATATTGGTGTCATCATTGCGCTCTTCCCGGGTGAGGCAGATAGGTCGCTGGCCTCTGGATGCTCTCTCACCGCGGCTATTGGCAGCTCATGCTGGCTGCCAGCCACTAACTGTAGCCCATGGCAGCCCACTGCAGCAGGGGCTGCAGCCCACACCATCACCAGGGCTCGCACAGCCCAGCTCCAGGTGGAGCTGTTGTTAGCTGTAGAGGGCAGTGTCACTGGCCCTCGTATGTGGGATCCGAACCGGGGCCGCTAGCATCCCAAAACCAGCTCTTAACCAATGCGCCACTCGGCCGGCCCTATATATACATTCTTAATGCATATATACACACATACCCCTAACACATGTATATATACACTCAGTGGCCTGTGTTTTTAATGTCACTGATTCTTTTTCTATACCATGAAAATAACACAAGAGTAGGAGTTGTAGATCAGGAATTGTGGACTCTGGTTCTGTTCATACATTCACTAGTGATAAAAACTTGGGCAAATCACCTGTCTTCTACCTCAGTTTCTCCCATGTTAAAAAATTAGGAAATAAATGACAGGTGATTTTAAGGCAACTTCTATTTCTAAAATTCTCTAATTCTATGAATTTAAGATTTTATAGATACAATACAGAAGGTGCCAAAAAAGCATACACATTTTAAGAAAAGAAAAAATTGTATTAACATTGTAATAATATACACTGATAACAAAAGATGAGCACAAGTCATTTGTGTACATTTTTTTCACACCACCAGTATTTTCATCAAGTATTCAGGGAATCAGAAAGAGTATATTAAGGAGAAATTCAAAGCCACAAAATCATTAGAATTTAGATTGACAAGCTACTTTGGAAATTATATACTTTAGTGTCCTCATTTTAAAGTGAGAAAACCTACAGTATCTACAATGACAGAACCATTATATCTATACTATCTAAGATGGTAGCTGCTAGCCACATGAAGCTGTTGAGCACTTAAATTGTGGCCAGTGTGACTGAGGAACTGAATTTTCAATTTAATTTTAATGTAAATAGTCACATTGTAGCTCTAGAGAGTACACAAGTTGCTCCGTGTCACACAGGCACTAGTGCAAGAGCAAAGTGGGATCCCTTTTGATAGGGCATACTAGAATAAGTTAACCAAGCCAACCTGGTCCTATGCCTTTCATAGTAGCTCAGGATAATTTTTTTTTTTTTTTGAGAGCAGTGTCACTGGCCCTCATATGTGGGACCGAACCGGGGCCGCTGGCTTCCCAAACCAGCGCTTAACCACCATGTCAGGATAATTTTTTGATGCTAAAACTTCTGGCACATTTGTTTTGTAGTAGATTATTAATTATTGTAGTAGATTATTTAAATCCCAGGAACTTCAACGTAATAAAAAGCAGTATATTTATTATTATATGTAAAAAAAATGTAAAGACCAACAGCAAATCAAGAAAGTTGATGTTTTCAGTAGTTTGTAGTAACTAATAGTAGTTAATACTAACTGATCTATTTTCAGTAGTTAATAGTAACTAATAGCTATAATTTGAGTGCTTATTTTATATAATTATTTTCAATAGAAATGCTTTTGTTAAAGAGTCTAACATGCTACAGGTGACATTTATACTAAAATGGTAATACTGTCTCCAAAAATGTTAATCCCATTGTAGGTTAGATTATGTCACTTGTGTTTACAACTTTTCATAAATGCTATACCACGATTTATATTTATTTTTAATAAGGATGTGCACTGCAGTTAGATTGGAACTCTCACACAGTGTTGATGAAAGAGGAAATTGGTAACAACTTTTGGGTAATTATTTGTGGTGCTAGGTATCAAAGCCTTAAAAATGTTCCTACCTTTGGCCCAGTAATTCCCCTTACAATCTAATCCACAGTTAGAGCTTTCTGTGTAAAGGTTTAGTGAAAAAAATGGAATACCTTGAATTTGCAAGAAGATAAAAATAAACATATTTGGTACATCTCTGAAGAGCTTTTATTGACATGGAAAGTAATCATTGAAATTTTAGATTGAAGTGCAATATAAAAGGCAATATCAACAGAATAGTTTAAACTATGTAAAATACAGGGAAGCAGTGTGACAGCATCTCTGCTTATCACATTGACACAGATTGCACCTTTTGATACATCTTCTAAATAGAGTCTTGATTCCTTTCCGCAAATCTGTTTGGTCTTCAGTGAGCTCAGTCTCAATAAATGGTCAACCAAATGCCTACGTGTCATGTCTGATTCAAGCCCCTTCGTTCCTCCACATCCAATCCATCAATAAGCCCTGTTGGCACTGCCTCCAAAGTACATCACATCCGTCTGCTTATGTCCATCACCACTACCATTCCTGGTCCAAACCATGTCTGCTCTCCCCACATTATAACATTAGTGACTGAACTGGTCTCTGCTTCTACACTTGGTTTCTCCATGAACACCTCGACCCCCAGCCAAACTCTTCACAACAGCCAGAGTGAACTTTTAAAATTATAGATCACATCCTGGCACTTCTCTGCTTAAAACTTTTCACCTTCCAGTGGCTTCCCATTGATTTTATAACAGTATGAAATCCTTACTAACTACATAATTCCCTGCTTTTCTTCTTTCTCACCACTTTTTAATCTTGTTGACGTTCCTTTCATTCTCTTAAATACTCGTTGCTCACTCTGGCCTCAGGATCTTTGCACTTACTATTCCCTCTGTCTCTGTCTGAAACACTTTTTCCTTGGTGTTTGGAATGGCTGGATCCTCCTTAAACTGCACTGCTATTTCCTCAGAGAAGACTTCCCTGACTGCCCCCCACCAACATCTCCTACCCCGACCTCCAGTTTCTTCTTCATAACATTTACCTAATTTATTAGTCCATTTTCTTGTATATTATCTGTCTACATCTACTGGATGGAAGGGCCTTGAAGAACAGTGACTGTCACACAACAGGTACTGAGTAACTAAATGTCAACTAGTGAACAAATCACTATTAGTGAGGAGTAGTGAAAAGGGCTCTCTTTGGCTAAATAGATCATTTATAAATTTTAGAACATTTTTTAAATGTCCCTAACCAAAGATTTAGCAATTCCACTCTAGGATTTTATCCTTCAGATATTGATAAGATGTATACAACTCTGTAGGCAGCCTTGTTTATAATATTGAAAAATGGAAACAACCTAAAGTTTGGGAATCTGCTATATAAATTATGGTGTTTCCCTATAATTCGGTATTGTGTAACCATTAATAAAGCTGTTTTAGAAACATGGTTGTTGACCTGGAAAGATATCCAGAGTATAAAATAGATTCCAAAATAATATTACATGAAGATCTCATCATTTTTATATTTTACATATAGATATACATAATTTGAAAAGAAGTTATAAGAACAGATACTAAAATATTTACAGTGATTATGTCTGAATTTTGAGATTGCAGCTTATTTTAAATATTTTATGCTTATATGTTTGTATTTTCTACACTTAATATTTATTGTCTAATTTACAATCTTTTGAAATATATGCCCCCATACCACTGACAATTGACCCATATACTAGAGGCTAGGTCATTGCAATTTAGGTTGTTTCTGGATCTTCAACTACACCCGTAGCCTTTCAGAAAATAGACAGATGAGCCTGATAACTCCTCCCTCCAATAGTAATGCTGTTAGAGAAGTATAACTGATGTGTTTGTGGCTTAGAAAGAGGACAAGCACTTCTGTTTGGGAGCATCAAGATAGAATTTATGCAGGATTGAGGGCATTTGCCTTGGTTCTTGAATTTAGAAGATTTTACAAGAGATGATTGATGAGATATTCCATATGGAAAGAAGAGCAGAAGTAAAAGAAAGGAAAGAAAAAAGAAAGGGAAGGAAAAGGAATGCATGAGGCATATTAAAGGAACAGCAAATGAATCCATTCTGTAAAAATATGGCATAATTGGAGGAGTTGGGTGTGGGGCAAATCTCCAAGAAGGTAGAAACCTTAATTGCAGTGACCTTAATTTGGCGGGTAATTGGGAGATATGGTGTGTGTTTGAGCAGGGGAATAATGAGCTACTGGAGCTGGTTTTTCAGGCAACTTCTGACAGATCATAGGAATTGAAGGGAAAAGCCTGGAAGTGGTGAGACCAGTTTGAAGGCTGAAGAGGACATGAAGGGTGATCCTGGTTTGAGCCTTGACTGTTTGCCCAGTATGTCAAGTAGGTTACTAAGCTGTATTCTGTTTAATAGCAGAAAACCCTACAATACTTGAATGTTCTTGTTTCCTAGTGATTTGTCACAATACCATAAATCTTATATAGTCTGGTCATGCTGTAAATTAGGTTAGGGAGATAAGAATTTGTACTTTGGATATATTAGCTTGAGGTTTTTACTTCCCACCATTCCCTAACTTCATTATAGCGTTACTGCCTGCTACTCTCTGAGGACATTGTCATGTCCAGGGGTAGCCATTGGGGGAGACAAGGGTGAATTTTCATAGCCTGGGATATACAGAAAAGGAAAACATCAAGTCTTGTTTACGTCAAAGATGTAAGATGTTTTGTACAAGGGTTTCTCACATATATAAATAATATATATTTGGTTCCCTGTAATAATCCAAGCATTTTAGCCCTAAATTCTGAAGATAAATAACTGAAATATTGTATTGGTGTGGTTTGTGGAAATTAACAAATTTTGCCTTTTGAAACTGGGTCAAGTTCTTATTTTAATTTCTGATTTAACTCAGGACCCCAGCTGTCAGGCTCTCCCATTAATCCTCCATGTCAGTAAAATCCCCTCTGAAATCCATTGTAATTAATTTACAGAAATTGACAACAAAAGATGGAGAATTCAGATAATATTTGGTTACAAGTTTCCCATGTGGAAGTGGACATTGAAACCTTCGAGAAATAAAAAAATGCTTATACAGAGTATTTGGGAAAAGATTCTTGCCATTGAAAGAAGCAATTGACCCTTTCTGGCAGTTTCAACCCCAATAATCCAGCCTGGGCAACTTGACTTTGCTGAAATGGTTAGTAAAAACTGTTGCTTCAAGCAAGCAAAAAAAAAAAAAAAAAAAATTAATGACTTCATTGTAATGATCCCAACACTAGTGTGCCTCACAAGTCCCACAGGAAACCTGGTAAAAGCTGGTGACGTGCAAATAGTAGGGTAAGAAAAAGATTGTGAAGGTTTGATTACAAGGCATAGTAAAATGATATCGAGGTAAAATAAAAAAGTATCTCTTATCATTTGGTTAAAAGTATAATTTGGCTGGCCATTCCTGTGAAGTTTAGAAATGAAGGGAATCATTTCTGCAATTTGAGGTCAGCATGGAAAATTCCAGGCTAATGTAAATGTGGATTCAGAAACAGACAAGCATGTTGTACTTAGTCTCCGAAAGAAAACACTCATGTGTGGAGTACATTTTTAACAGAGTTTCTCATAAATAATCCGTACTTGTAGCTTTTGTCACTGTCCAAGGTACTATAAAATGGGACTGAAAAAGCAGCATCTTCCTTTTGCAGCATCTTAACGATTGTGACCTTAAAGATTGTAAAGGAAACAGAGAATGAAATAAGATAATTATTGGGAAGGAAGGTGAAATAGAGTGTTGGATGCATTGTAATGGTTGAAAATAAACAAATACTTTCCCAAAGCTACACTCACTACTTTTTAAACAGAGAGGAAATGGGGAAATTGAGAATTAAGGTTAAGAAGGGGGTCTGGCGAAAGTGATATGTCATAACATTCCTAGATTGACATTGGTAATTAGTTCAGATGTCTTCAAGTAAGACACACCATAATCAAAACCGATTTGCAGCAGGTAGTCTGAATGAACTGGGTCTTTGAATTAATTGTGTATACCAAACCTGTGTTTGGCTTTTTAGCTTTTAAATTTTTTTCAGCAAAAAAATGAATACGTTTCTTTATAACATGAACTCTGCATTTATTTTTCCATAACTATAAAGAAAACATAAACAAAACCTGTTTCTCAGCATTTGCCTCTTAAACTAGCAAAGCCATGATCCCAGCATTTCGTATTAGGAAAACACTAAATTCTACCAAACTCCATGAGTTTAAACAGCACTGTTTTGGCCTTTTGAGTGTTTTTGAGCCTTGCCTCTGCTCAGGGCCCGCTCCAAACTTTTTGGAGTGTACTTTCTCTCTGAATAATGACTCCCTGGCCCTGGCCCTGGGCCCACTCCAAACTCTTTGGAGTGTCCTTTCTTTTCTAATAATGGCTCTAGAGCTATTCTCTACTGCTCGGACCCGCTTCTTCTTTGAGATGTATTTTTACTTCTAATAAACTCCTTTTCTGCAACTTAAAAACAAATTTTTTTTAATTAAAAAAATAAGCTACACTGTTTTGATATTATGGTAATCAAATCTAGTATATGTGATTCTTTTTGTATAAAATATTTGAAAGTCTTCAGGAGAACATTTTAAATTCCTATAAACAATAAGAATACACAATAAGTATAATGTCTTTTCTAGTCTAAGGACTTAACCTATCCATGTTTTTTCAATTATTTGGTAGAAAAACTAGATCTTCCCTTATGTATTTATATATTCACTTACATATTCATTGTTACATACACACATACATACCCCTCTCCCCCTAATGATTTCTAAGGGGTGCAAAACATTGCTGGATCACACAATTTTCTGTGGAATATTAACTTTGTTAAAAAAAAAAAAAAAAAAAGCAGAAACACTACCAGGTAATCTCACAATCTCATAGAATTCTTGCTGCAGTTTAAAAATTCCTGTTTTATAAAGACTGGCTTCTCTATTAGTAGCCAAGTTGAGAGGAAAAAACATGAAAGAACAAAGAACAAGGAAGAAGTAGGGTGACAAATGAGCAGATTTGATGAGAGAGACAGTGATAGAGGATATGAGCCTCTTCCACTTTTTACCATGTGCTCTGCAGTTTTAAGGACTCAGATTGGAGCCACAAGCTAATGAGTCATCATCTTGAACACAGAGCAGTTTGAAGAAGCCTCTGCAGAAGCAGTCAGAGGATGGAAATGAATGAGCGTACAGACGGGAAGAAGTGAATTCCTCAGACTTCTCCTAAAACTGCCCTTCAGTCGAGTTTATCACTCACCAACTCCCATTACAAAATACTTGCCATATTTTATAATTGGTTAGTGATTATTATGTAATATAGACAATAAATGCTTTTCCCCTTAATTTCTCAGGATTTATGTATTTATTACTTTTTAAAACTTAACAATATTTTTAAAGTGGTTTCCATTCCCTTAAATCTGAATTATAAACTATCATTTCTGCCTTCACCCATCTGCCGGTATCCAGCATTGATATTGTTTTACTGCGTATTGAAAATGAAACCAAAAATGGACTGATCAGTAGAGGCCTTAGTCATGAGAAAAGAACAACAGTGATGTGTGATGTTAGAAATGTGCCTCTTTCTACGGTAGTTACTGTTCAGATACAGTTTAAGATGATGCATCATTGATGGTACCCACTGCTCCATGCACCGGAACATAGAAACCTCCTTGAGCCACTTGTCATACATAAGACCCTTTATTCTCTTCCCTTTTTTGTTAGCATTCAGCTGTTTTTCTGGATGAATGCACCCCCATTGAGTTACAGACTGTTGTTCCTGAGAGAAGAGTAGTGCACTGTCTCCACACAATGTCATCTCCTGTCTTTCCCGGCCTGTCTCCTCGCCTTGTGGTACCAGTCATTTCTCATCAGCAGGCGACCGTGGCCTGATGCTTTCTGGGTGCTTGGAAGGGAGAAGTCCCTCAGTTAGAGGGCAGATAGTGTCTGCCGCTTACTAACTTCAACAGGTTGTTCTACTCCGTATATCTGTGTTTTGTCATCTGTAAAACTGGCATGATAATAGGGTTGTTGTGAGATTAGACCAGTTCACCATTCATGTGAGTCTCGGCCCTTAGAATAATGTCTGACACACAGTAGGCTATCAATAAGTTTAAGCTGTTACTTTTATTATTTCCTATGGCATAGGAGGAGGACTCTATTATTTCAGAAGGCAGATTTGTCTTCCGTTAGCCCTTCTCTTTCCCATCCGTAAATCCCTGATGAGCACACAGCTGAGCACAATGTGGAAGGGTGGGTAGGGCAGCAGGTGTGGGCACTGTGTAGGCTTCCTGAGGAGTGGATGGAAACTAGAGCTAGAAAGGCTAATGTGAGTTAGCCAGATGAAGGGAGAAAGGGGTTCTTCAAGGAGCTGTGACAGCGTGTTCACAAACGGATGGCGAGGGGAACACTGAGTTCAGGGAAATGCAGCTGGACAGAATGCGAAGGAGACAAGCAGCTGGAGTGTGGTGAGAAGAGCAGCTGCGGGGCTTGTAGATCAGGTAGCTCATGCTGAGGGGGCTGGCATGTGTCCCAGGGGAAACTGAGGCATTCAAAGCTGTGGGATGATCAGATTTACATTCTAGAAACATGTCTCTCATAGCTGTGTTGATGACTGGTTTGGGGAGGTCAAGGTTTGGCAGGCCATAGACCAGTTAGGAGATTCTCATAATAACTTTCTGTCCTCCCAAAACTGGGTGCTTCTAATCTTCAAAGAACTGTTAAATAGAAAACCACGCTAGTTACATCTGAGTCTGAAATAAGGATATATAGATTCTGAGGGAGGGACTGAAAGGTTTGTTTTTTTTCTTTTCTTGAAAGTGAGTTTTTTTTAAATTTGCTAATAGCAGTTTCTTTTTTGTTTGCATGATCAGTTCATGGTTCCTGTCTTTCTTCCATTCAAATAAGCTATCAGATAATGTAGGGTATCAGTCCTAACATTTTGGAGCCCAACTGAATATATGGGTGTGGGATTATGGGAACAAGTTGATATCTTAATAATAACATGCCTCCAAATTCCTGTAATTAATAGCCATCATGTTCCTTTGATTAGTGCTTATGCCTTCTCATGGATTTGGTTGCTTTGACTGGGCAGAATTGGAGAATTCTTCTACTTCTTCAGATAATTTGGCAACATTTGAATACATCCTGGCTATTGTGCCAAACATGAGCACAGAGAGGTCCGTGAGGCGTGGTTCATGACCTCCCATCCCAGCTTCCTGAACATAGACCAGTCTTTCCTGTAGAGTCAGTTCCACATCCTTCTTAGCAACATTAAGGCCTCCGGGGGTGGGGGGGGTGGGGGGGGTGGGAGTGGGGGACCCAATAGGACCGTACAGCAACACTTATGTTCTAATTTTAGTATATGTGCTGCCTAAGTGAGCACCACTTGTATTGTACTCTGTGTGTCCATGCTTATTTTCCCCATTCTAGTCCTGCTTGGAGGGGAAGATCACCATGGATTCGGAGCCAGTAGAGCTGTGATATTTTTCATTTTATTATTTTTTTTAACCAGGAGTAATTTGCCTCCCAGGGGACATTTGGCAATGTCTGAAGACATTTTTGTTTTTGATGGACTCTGCTGTAGGGAAGGGTGTGTGTGGCAGTGACACTATTAGATACAGCAGTTGGAGGCCGGGGATGCTACTGAACTTCCCACAATGCACAGGAAAGCTTCCTCTCCCCTCCCCTGCCACCCACAGCACAGAATCATCCAGTCTAAAATGTCCATAGAACCAAGGTTAATTATCCCTGCACTACAGATATTGTCTATATTTATATAGCCTACTTTTGAAAATGTGAGCAACGGGTTGAGGGGAATGATGGTACTTAAGCAGTGGTGATGCTGAGTCCTGGTGGTGTTGGAGTGGTGCTGGACCACAGTGGGCATTCCACTCGCTCCTGCTAAGTAGTCTTTACTTCCGAGGGCATTAAAAAGGTTCATTGTTGTGGTGACCAGTTAGTTCAGTTGGTTAGACTGTGGTGTGATTAACACCGAGGTTGTCAGTTCAATCCCCACATGGGCCACTCTGAGCTGGGCCCCCCTTAAAAGAGTCAACTATGCCATTGTAGCATGAAAGCAAGGTGTAACCAATGACCATGGCTGTTCCCCAATAAAATTTATTACAAAAAACAAAAAAGGTTCATTGTCAAGTTTAGTGGGTGCGTGACCCTCATACATCTTTGATGTCACATGTGCCAAGTTTCTTTACTACTCAGAGGGGCTTGAAAGGATTTATTTTCCTCTCAACATTGAATTTCCTTTGCCAAAGTTGGCCCCTTGCTCACCCAAACTCATTCAGTTAATAGGTTTTAATGGAAGTATTCTGACCCTCATGTCACATGTTTTTAAATTCTGTAAGGACACAGCGAGGACTTGACATTATCCTTTTTCTTCACTTTCCTCTATGTCTGCTCCTAGACAAAAAGTCCTTTTAAAAAGAAGCCTAAGGTAAAACTGTGAGTTCAAAGTTTACAATGCAATTTCTCCCTAGCTTAAAAAAAAAAAAAAATTCTGAGGACCTAGACTTAATTTATCTAGAAATAGTTCAAAAACTGTAGCTTCATATTCATTGATTCTTCTGCTCCTCTTTGAAGACCTTCAGACTTTTTTCAAGTCCTGCTAAAGCAGGTCATCTATCTGCTGGGCCTTCTGAAGGGTAATGAAACTTCATTTCATGCATTTTATTCTACAGCTCCCTGTCTGTTCTCAGTGAAGGGAGGAAAAGAACAGAGGTCTCTCTGCTTGACTGATTCTAAATGATCGCCTTTTTCAGATGCCTTTGTTATGGGAACCCAATCAGCCATAATCTTCAGCGTTTTAAATGTCATTTTTAATACATCAGGAAACCCAAAGGCAGAAGAGTCCGGGAACAGAGTAAATAACAGCGAGATGATTTTCGTAAGCAATTAAGTTTTTAATATGTGTTTACTGCACATCCTGTCTGGGCCCCAGCTGAGTTTGAATCCCTGAGATTGAAGTGATGTGCAGCAACCATTTTTTTAACCAGGAAAGGCCTCCCCTACTTCCAGCCCACACCTCTTTGAGCTTCACTGGCTCTTTTGAACAGAAGCTTTTCTCAGTTTTGACGTGGTTCAGTGAACAAGGTTACTGTTTAAAAAACAGTGGCTGTCGAGTTTTATGTCTCTTCCCCCTTTTGCCTGTCTCCTGAATGTACCTCAAGCCGTGTGAGAGATATTACTTAGGATGATTAAACAGCCCGTTACTGATTCCTTGGTCTTTGCCTGGCTGAGGAGCCCAAAGCAAGAAAAGGGAGACATGCAGATATGTTGCAGCATATTCAAGAAAGAAGGATTTTAGGATGGAAGACATTAAGCTGGACTGTAAGTTCTGGGGCCCAGAATGTGTTTTGAAACTCTGAGTAAGGAAATACAGGAATCAGACGATCTTTCAACCAGTTTTGACAAAAGCACACTTTCAACAGGTGAAAAAGTACAGAGTAGGAAATCTTTTCATAGATTCTTTTGTTTGGAAAAAAACCACTTGTTGGTTTTAATGTTCTTAGAAAAGGAGTGGGAATTTTATTTAAGTAAAATGATCTTTGTTATATTCTATAGATAATGCATTTACACTTCTGCCTTCATTGTCCCGGAGCCATGCGATAACTTCTGTGAACATTAAAGGCAAACTATCATTATTCTTCAGTTTCCATGGTCCCACTTGTTTTCTTTTGGCAAAAAATAAAATGAAAATTCTTAACAACTCCTAGGGTTTCCTTAAAGAAAGTACTGATCTAGCAATAGCAGGCTACCCACATAGTTTTGCTGCTGCTGCCCAAAGAAAATTTTAGTACATAATTTATTGACAATTTCATAATGTTCCTAATATTGGTATCCAGATCAGATCAGGAAGATGTTGAAAAGTGATTGTTTTCCTATTTAGAGGGGTGAACTTGGGGAGTGTTGTTTTTTGCTCGTTTAAAAGAAAAGTCCTACTTCTCTTGCCTACCTCTTAGTTTTTAAATTTAGTTTAGGGTTTTTTGGTTGTTGTTTTCATCAGAAACACTGCCTGCGTTTTTCTCTTTTATCTTTCCTCACCACAATGCTTTCAATTTCATGGTATGTAAACATTGGATACATATGAGCTTGACAGAGAAAACTATAATCACTGGAATTGTATGTACTACGTTTTGGAGAGGTATTTTTATCACCATATATTCTTCTCTATAGTTTCTTTATGTAGATCTTTTATCACGTTTAATTTTTAAGAGTAAGAAAGATGCTTTATTTACTAAATTATTTACCCTTTTAAAATGTGTCTTCATTTTTATAGATAATTTCTAATTTTATAACAAAAACACATATCCTCTAAGAAAGAAATATGTGTTACATATAATGTCAGTATCCAGTAAACCATTAGGAGATGGGTTATGGTGTCAGTAAGTGGTTTGCTTGTGGTATGCTATAATTATGAAATGTAGAGTGGTATATTAGAAATACCTTTGGAATTGGATCTGAGTCTTCCCTGTAGCTCTGACACTATTTCTGTGACTTTAAACAAATTATTTAGACTCTATAAGTGTGTCAGTATCATTATTGTACAATGGGATTAATCTCTAATTTGTAGGATTGTATATACATTAAACAAGAGATAAAGTGCCTCACCTAATGACTGGTTTCCCAGAAAAGAAAAAAAAATCATGGTACTATTATATGTATTTGTTCAGTTAATTCACTTTGTACTTAATGAGTCTTTTTTATGGAGACAAATCGTTCTATGCAGAAAGAATATTTACATATAATATTCAGGTATTAGGATAAGACATAGTTGATGCATAAGTGCTAGGTTTCATAATGACCTTTTAAATGAGATAAAACAAGATTGCTTGAATTGAATGAAATATGGGTTCCTCAGTAAGAAAATTAGATAAATGTCCAATAGATAAATCTGAAATAAGAGGGAGCAAATTTTTTTATAAATCCAGAGAGTTAGTCAAAAAATCCTAGACAAGTGGTTTAAAAATACTAAATTTTTCTAAGATGCTAGATTATGGCTTACTTTTCCAATTTCCATCCTTTAATTTGATATTTATCAGACCTTAGAAAAGTAGACAACAAATGACAGAAGCTTCATATTTCCATAAACTAAAATTTCAATGTGAAAACCATAACTTTTGCAGGGTACAGTGAAGACCCTGCACACTCACAAAAGACCATACAGCTGTAGGAACAGAACCTCTTTTCACCATCAACCTTCTCTGGAATAACTATAATGAGGTATAAGGGTGACCCCACTCTAGACAAAAACTGCTTTTTATCCTTATTTGGCGCGTTCTAACCTTAGCACTTATCGCTAGCTGATGTGAAGTTTCTTGTCTGTTTTCCCACGCTGGAATGCATGCTCAAGGAAGGCCGGGAATTTCTTCTCTTTTGTTCACTGCTGTATCTGCAGCGCCTACAGCAGTGCCTGGCAACCAGTAGCCACCTCATCAGTTTATCGAATTAATGAATCAACTAATGAATCCATCCACCTACTCACTTTATAAAACACACAAAATAACAGAAACAAGGATACGGTTTTATATAAAATCAAGAGTCACTGCACTAGATCATGCTAATTATTTCTATGGTTGACGGGGCGCTAGTGGTGTGTTCGAACTTTTGGAAGAAGAAAAGAAAAAGTCAGCAGGAAATGTTACTACTCGTATCTTCTGTTGTAGATGATTAGCCATGTGCCTAGCAGAACAGAAAACCAAAAAGTTTACTTCCTTGGTGAAAAATAGTCACATTAAAGACTCTAGAAAAATGATTTTGTGATAAAATGCCAGATCCCAAGCCCCAATAAGACCCCTCCTCCTCTGAGCGCTGGAGGAGGTCAGCCTGCTTGGGAGGGGCGGCCCCTTCCACGCCCTTAATGAAAATCCCACAGCCTGGCAAACTCAAGTGCCTTTACCGGGAACTTTATGTTTGGCATATTTTTTTAGAAGCTGAACATTTTGTTAAAGCACTCAAAAAACACTAGCCATCCTCAGACTTACATCAAATGTATACCTTCATCAAGAAAACAAAATGTTGTGCTTTAGAATCAGATAACCAGATTTTAACCCTCAGCTCTTAACCTGTGTGATCACAAGCAAACCCCATTGAGCTTCTCTGAGCTCAAGTCCCCTCCCATTTAAAATGACAACAGTCAGGGCCAGCTGAGTGGCTCAGTTGGGTAAGAGCTTGCTCAAGAGTGCCAGATGAGCTCTGAGCAACAGCAGTTCAATGCCCAGCCCGAGCTGAGCTGCTGCTGAGCTGCCAACAGGCAGCAGGATGGCTCAGCTAAAAAAAATAAAAAATAAAAAAATAAAATGACAACAGTCATACCTGCCGAACCAAGTTAAGATGGTCAAGTGAGTTTATACAAAAAGTGTTTTTTAACCCATAAAGCAAATTGTAGTCTTGTTCGAAACTAAAAAAATAGTGCAAGTTTTTTCCTTAAATAAGAATTTAAAAGCTTTATAACTTTATATACATTCTATATTTGTCAAAATGTCATTAAATGGAAGCAGGGACCAAAATAGTAAAAAGACTAAGGTATATTTTTTAATGCCATAGTTAAAAAAAATAAATTTTTAGAAAACACCGTAGCTTGGTGGCTGAGATACTAGGGTTTAAAGCCAAATCGATGTGAATTTGATTCCCGATTGAGCCATGTACGTTAGACAAGCTTCTTAACTTCTTTGAGCCTCGGCTTCCATCTCTGTACAGTGGGGAGAGCATTACCTAACATGCAGACTTACTGTGAAGAATAAATTGAATGAGACAAGGGCTTAACATAGCTAGTACAGTCTGTAACATAATAGATGTTCAATAAATGGCAACCATGTTTATGGTTATTAATTCTTTAGAAATATCGTTGGATATGTCATTTGCCTTTTAAGTGACATGGATGAAAACTTTTAAAATATAGTAGTCTGGTAGAAATTTTTACCAGAGAAAATGATTCTCTGATTTTCCATAACTTTTACTTTTCCGAGTCTGATGATATTTAGAGTAGGTGGTCTTCGAAACAAGTAGCAATATAATTAGTTTTCCAATACCATCCTTCCCTAAACCTCCTGAGACCTTAAAGTATCTTAGGTTAAATGGAGTTTAGCTCACTCCTCCATGGCAAAACACACAGATATTCATAAGGAAAAAGCACTGGCAGGTGCATATAAAGGACAGAAGTTAAAAGTTCTGTTTCTAGGAAAAGTGTGTTGCTTGTGAATCTTCTGTGCTGTGCAGCCAGAGTTGCTCTGGCTCAAAGATAAAAATCTGCTGGCTATGTTCTAGAAATGAAATAGAATGCAAGAACAAGGAAAAACTTAAATTAATAAGAAGGGCATCAAGATAGTAACACATATTGTCACAAAACCTAAAAATGTTTAATTTCCAGAATTTACCACTTACAGTGTAAGGTGCAAACCATACATTAAAAACCACCAATCTTTTCTCATAGCATTTCACGGAATCATTCACAATGGCTGGTTAATATATCTGAACTGAAATTTTATTACAAAATTTCAAGCATTGCTATACTATCTTGACATTATCATTTATTTTTCTTATCAGGACCTCAAAGTGACATGAATAAATAACTTTCAGTTGAACTATAGGCCAATTTCAAAACAGGTTAAGTTTTTAATACCTAAAAATCATTTTCATTTAGAAGGTACTTTTCTATAAGACCTATTTTATCTAAAAAAGATAAAGCTATAATCCATTTCTGGAGCATAAACCTGTTAGTTTATATAACTATGTTCTTAATGTCTTATCAAACAGAATAAAATAACATTGCCTGAAAAGCAAGTACCATGGTGAAAGACCACGAAGGTGAAAGTTAATATTTAAGTGTTCCAATTACTTGATCTAATATTAACGATGCAAAGTTTTCATGTTTTTCTCTAACACAATAGTTATAAAAGTACTGAGCCAAAGATTAATGTTTGTATAACATTTTCTTAAGTTTTGCTTTGATTATTTGAATTTTATGTTTTACTTCTGATAATCAAAATACATAATTTAAATATGGAAGCATTTAAGTATGATGTTTTTATAATTCAGGGCTATCAATACTAGTCAACAGCATGGTCAAGGTAAAAAGTAAAACAAGTGTGTCGTTCAGGAATTTTAGTTGGATTCAAATTATGCAAAAACATCAAGAACTAAGAAAAACTGTGAAGTGTATCTGTACTTATGAGAGTTCTCTTAGTTAGCAAACTCATGTAGCTTGGCATATATTTTAACATTCTTAAGTATGTTCTTAAATATTTATGCATTTTCTTAAATATTTTTAAAGGGGTACAGTGGATTTTGGCAATAAGATGGAGCCCTTGGGATAAGGTAGCTCTCAGTTGTGTCAGTTTTGTATAGTGTTTTAGACTTTTTGTAGACATTACACCAGCTGTCACCAATAGCAACTGAGTTGGGTGAAATCCTGTTATGGGAACCTAAGAGTTGTACACACCTTAGAATATGTGAAATGGAAATGATGTGTTTTCATTGGGTCTACAGAAACTATTAATGGTGCTGTAGGATTAAAGCAGTTGATTTTTTTTTAAATTCTGAGATGGATCTTGGACAAAGTGTATTAAATTAAAAGTGTATCAAAGTATATTTTGTATATATTATCAAAGTATTAAAATTATCAAAGTGTAACATAGCATTATGGAAAGTTTGGCAAAAACAAAAAAGGAAAATCACCCATAATCCTGTCACCTGACTGTAGCTTTAGCAATTTGGGGGTATTCCTTTTCAGTATCAATGTGTATATTTATAATCTAATTATTTTTATTAAGGATTATATTATGAGCAATTATTCTTGGTACTGCCTTACTCTTAGTACTTTTATTTTTACTGGTTAGGTAATAATCCATGGAAGAGATATTCCCTCATTGACTATTGTTGCTTTTGAGTTTTTTGCAGTTTTAAGTGGTTGCTGGGGAGGAAAAACTTCCTTTATTCTTTTAGGTTAAGTCCCTGGAGGCCTATGAATTAAATTAACAGAATAGATGCACAAAGGAAAGGCACACAATTTTAATTAATTTTTATGTGCTCAGAAGTTCACAGAAAAGTGAAACTTAAAGAAGTGAGTTTAGACTCAGGGGCTTATAGACCATTTTAACAAAGGAAAGGGGATTTGGGCTTCAGGGGCTAGTAAATTGCTGGGAAGTGACTGGGAAATACTGAGAGCTAATAGAAGATAAGGTAGTGTAGTAGGGATTCTCTCAGTTGGCACTTACAGTGAAATTTAAGTGCCTGTCTTTGTTGATAAAAGTACCAACAATAAATGGTTTGGGCTAGATGCTTTAAAGCTATTTCTTCACTCAGTTGCCTCAAAAAGAAAAGTTTATTTTACCAAATTCGGCCCATATTGTTGACCCAGTCAGCGCTCCATGTGGACATACAGAAAACCAAATTAATTCACCAGAATTTATCCTATAGGAGAGAGAAGGTGAGAATCCTGATGGCTAAAATAAACATAAAATTTTTCTCCTTTTTATGGTTAATGGAAAGAAGTCTCTTTTTTCCAACATCTATTCACAGGAAGAGCCCCTCACCAGTTGCAGAAAGTCATTAGATGGCCTGACCACTCCTAGAATCCTCAAACTCACTCCTTGACCATTCGCTGGAGTTTTCAGAAGGCATATTATGACACATTCAAATCAAGGAATTTTAGGGCTGTCACCATCAGCTAATTACCTTTGGGCAGAATCTTAAGCAGTACGTTTGAAAACTCTGAGGCAGCTTTGATTTATTATAAATTAATGACATAGGATGTTCATTAATTATTAAGCTTTGTTGAAATATGCTGAATGTTGTATACAGGTTTTATAGCCAATAGCTGTCATCAGAATGTTTTGAAATTATACCCATGAGGAAACTAGAAAGGTTTTTACCTCCATGCATTTGCAGTTGCTTGTTAGTTTTGCAATAACCTTCAAAAAAAAAAAAAATGAGACATTGATTTATGCTGCTTAGCCTCTCCTCTTCCGAGAAAATTTAGCCACTTTAAATAAAAAATGTTTTCTATCTCAAAAAGCCCCTCTTCAAAGTAAGAATTTAATACTTAAGATACTAATTTTATACTGAAGTATTAAATTCTTAATATTGTAGTAAGATAGGTAAAAGGATTCCATGGCGGGAATTACATGCCATTAAAATATCTACATTTATGGGCTGGCCGAGTGGCGCATTGGTTAAGAGCTGGTTTTGGGATGCCAGCAGCCCCGGTTCGGATCCCACATATGAGGGCCAGTGACACTGCCCTCTACAGCTAACAACAGCGCCACCTGGAGCTGAGCTGTGCGAGCCCCGGCGACAGTGTGGGCTGCAGCCCCTGCTGCAGTGGGCTGCCATGGGATACAGTGAGCGGCCGGCAGCCAGCGTGAGCTGCCAGTAGCCGCGGTGAGCGACACCCAGAGGCCGGCGACCGATCTGCCAAATCCGGGAAGAGCGCAATGATGACACCAACATGGGCCAGTGAAGCAACGTCCTCCGCAACTAGACTGAAGAACGAAAAGACAGCAACTTGTCTGTTCCCCTCCCCCAATTCCCCAATAAAATCTTTTAAAATAAATAAATAAATAAATAAATAAAATAAAATATCTACATTTATGATGTGGTAGGGGTGAATTGTTATTTAAAAGCAAATTCAATGAAGACAACTCCTTGGAAATAATATTGGATTCTGAGTTGTTTGAGTTATAGTGTTTTTCTACCTAGAGTTTTGTCCCGAATTGTTTTGGTATGAAGAACAAAAGGCTTAACAGAGGCCTCATGGAATTTTTTTTTTTTTTTTAAGATTTTATTGGGGAATTGGGAGAGGGGGAACAGTGTTGGGGAATCAGGGAAGGAGAACAGACAAGTTGCTGTCCTTTCGTTCTTCAGTCTAGTTGTGGAGGATGTCTCCTCACTGGTCCATGTTGGCATTATCATTGCGCTCTTCCCAGGTGAGGCAGATTGGCTGCTGGCCTCTGGATGGCCACTCATAGTGGCTCTTGGCAGCTCACACTGGCTGCTGGCCATTCACTGTAGCCTATGGCAACCCATTGCAGCCCCTGCTGCAGCTATGCCACCCCCGGGGACTCACAGCAGCCCAGCTCCAGGTCAAGCTGTTGTTCACCACCTTAGCTGTAGAGGGCAGTGTCACTGGCCCTCATATGTGGGATCCGAACCGGGCCGCTGGAATCCCAAGCCAGCTCTTAACCACTGTGCCACTCAGCTGGCTCCCATGGAATTTTAAATAGCATTTATTCAGGTTCCTTTGTTATGTTTCTCCATAGAATTGTGTGTTTATAATGTAACCTTTGTCAGTCCCATCATTTGGTGAATGTCTATGTCCTGTAGCCTGTAAGTTCCATGTAGGCAGGCCCTTGCCTGCTTCTGCCCAGCGCACGGGATATAGGCACTCAGTACACTGGGAAGATGGATGGAGAAGGATCCTTTTAGTCATTCTAACATTCCATGAAGCCTTTTTAAAGGCAATACAACATGAATAGTGGTGTTTTCCTTTCTCAGCAACTGATTGAAAGGATCACTTTGTTACTTCTTTCCCGTCTGCATCTTGTATCCGTCAGGTATAGCTGTAACACTGTGGTAGAACGGGAATGCTTTACGAGAATTCATTGTTCAACAATTAGAGCCTTTTAAAAAGGCTTGACTCTCATCCTACAAAGGTTTAAACAATAGTATTGCCAAATGGACCTTATTGCAGCTAAGTTCATATGTAAACATTTTCTGTTGTAGGGGAGGAAAGCTTTTCCCTTCACCCCTTGCAGGTTCTTTTGGCTGGTCTAATAATTAACTTGGCACAAGACAGATTAATAGGAGGAAGAAAAGACAAATTTAATCTCATAGGTCTCGTAGATATGGGACTTAAGAAATGACTAGAGCAGGCTGTTTATATATCTTGCAGACAAAGAAACAATAAATTTATAAAGAATTGACAAAACTAAAGAAGCTTAGACAAGTACTAATTAGTGAAGAAACCAAGCAGAGTTTACATGCCTTCTCAGCCCTGGTTCTCCTATCTCTCATAATAAGGATATCTCTCTACCCCCTGAAGCAGAGAGAATACCTTTCACGTGGAAGATTTATTTTCCTGCTTTTAGCGGGGCAAAGGAGGGTCAGAATGTCCTTCTTGTACTGGCTGTTAAATAACTTTAATTCAAAGTAATCAATATGCCAAAATAGGACATTTTGGGGTGGCCTTTGAACCCCATCACCAGCACAGTCCGTAATTCTCAGAATCTGCGTATTCTTTCAGAAGTCCTGAAATAGCTTCTTATTTCTAATTGCTTGGACTTCCTTGTTTGTTTGTTTTTTGCTTTTATATTGTATTTTAGCAGAGTGATATAGGAAGGTTATTGCTTAAGAAAAGTTTTGAGTGATAACTTCCAGGATAAATTGATATTAAAAGAACAATATTTTTTTCAATTTTCTTAAAGCACCAACTACTTAAGTTTTGTTTTGTTTTGTTTTTTGTTTTCAAAATAAGGGTGCTTATTCAGCCAGTTTTTGAGGCTTTATTTTGCCTTAGGTATTATAGTTTAAAGACATAAAGTTTGTCTTAGTTGAAATGATATTAAAACACATCTCTTTGTTTCCTATTTATGCTGTATTAAAAAAAAAAGGATAAAGAAGCTCTGAAAAAAGAAACAGAAATATTCAGTTTTAATTTTTCTTTTAATATGGTTGTGGGTTGCATATGTGTGAGAGAATGTATTTTAGTTTAAAATACTCTGTGGAATAAATACTTAAGTTTTTTTTTTTAGACTTGGCTATTATTCAGTGTAGAAATTAATATTGCTATATTAAAAACAGTTTGAGCATTCAATGTATACAATAGAAGTTAATTTTCTAGAATGTAGGCGTCTAATGTGCTGGAGTCAGGGACTAACCTTAAAAGGAGATTTTACAGAGAACAATATGTTCATTACACAGCTTTCTGTTAGTTTGACTTAACACAGTGTTAGATTTTAGAATATGTATCTACAAGATTAGTATACTGTATATTCCCCATAAATATAGCTCCTTGAAACTGAGTTTGTGCTATCTATTGAGTAACAGTGAGTACAAGATGTTGTACTCTTGGCAAGTTTCTGGAATACAGTCTATGTTGACAGTTAATAGTGGAATCACATGATTTAACTAACAGTTGACCTTGGGGTAGAGTTGATCTGATCACATGAAGACTGAAAGACCTAACAAAGATGTATGGTTAAATAGTTAGTCAGCATATCTCCCCTCTAGAGAGTACCAGTGGGCAAGGCCAAACTTCTTTAAATAATTTAAACTGGGTCATTTGCTGAATTTTTATTCAGTTAAGGCTCCAAATTGAACTTGCAAGGGGCATGCTTAATATAATTTTGGCCTAGGAAATTTTTCAGAAAGCACCCATGAAATGACAAACACTTTGAGTTTTAACCCATTTTTCTGACAATAATTGGATAGTAGGGCCATTGTTTGAGTCTATTTTTAGATCATGTGGTAGTGTCATATTTGTATAAAAGGGAATACTTGTGTTTCTGTTCTGTGTTGGGACTGTTTATAGCTTATCCAAAAATGGTATCAAATTTTTAAAGAACACATAAAAAAACCACTGTTCTATACCACTAAAAATGATTAAATGATACGTAAAGAAATGGTTCCCATTGACATTAACTCTGCTATATAAATTCGGAATAAGTATCAGCAGCCTGTGTTGAGTTTATATTATATAGCTTATAACAAATGCTTGTCCAGATAGTCAAAGGACAAATGAGTCCAAAAATTGATTCAAACTTCATTACATTTAACCATGATGCTTGTTAAAAGTGAAGATTCCCAGGCTCCACCCCTACAGATTCAAATTTTATAGGTCTGAAGTGGGTAAAAAATCTGCCTTGTCAACAAATACTCAGGTATTTCTGATACAGGAGGCTCATGGGCTCTACTCTAGGAAACATTGGTTGGCCTTCACACTTTTTTTAAACTTTTTAAAAAGATTTTATTGGGGAAGTGGGTGAGGGGAACAGCCTTGGGGAATCGGGGAAGGGGAACAGACAAGTTGCTGTCCTTTTGTTCTTCAGCCTAGTTGTGAAGGACATCACTTCACTGGCCCATGTTGGTATTAACATTGCATTCTTCCTGGGTGAGGCAGTCAATCGCCCGCCATTAGATGACAGCTGACAGCAGCTCACGGCAGCTCACGAAAGTGCACGTCCACTGCTGGCCAGCCCCACTGCAGCCTACACCATCGCTGGTGATTCACAGCAGCCCAGCTCCAGGTGGAGCTGTTGTTCACCATCTTAGCTGTAGAGGGCACAGAGTCACTGGCCCTCATATGTGGGATCCAAACCGGGGCCCTGCTGCTCTGAGCTGGCGTCCCAAGCCAGCTCTTAACCAACATGCCTCTCGGACAGTCCCTTTCAAATATGTTTTGTTTGCCTGAATCTTGGAAGAAATTTGAAAAACTATGTACCCCTCCATAGTCTTAGAAATTGAAATCCAAAATTATTTGTTTTAAAATAGTTTGAGTCATTTTTAAGAATTCAATTTTAATTTTAGAAAATTGCATTATGCATACATGCTTTAAATACATTTTTTGTGTGTGATTTTATTTATTTTTTTAATTTAATTTTTAAAATTAGTTTCAGGTGTACAACACAGTGCAATTTTAAATACATTTTCATCAAAACCTTGAAGCTACTTTCATTTTATCTCCCCCCAAAAAACTGATTAATTTAACAATCATCCATATCATACTTGTAACTTTGTGATAGAAAAAGACTAACTTCATTTTTTAATGTAAATAAGTATATTTGTGTTCTATGACAGTGACTCATTAGTATAGACAGGAAAAGCAAACCTTTTTAGTTGCGTAGGAGTAGAAAAACTTTTCCTCTACCCTCTTAGGTATATTAACTGAGGCCTGCAAATTAAACTTTCAAAAGGCAGGTTGACAGAGGAAAGGCATATGTTTCTTTAATGATGTTAATATTTTTCCATGCAAGGGGCCTCACAGAAAAGAAGTGAAAACCCAAAGAGGCAGTTAAACCCAGGGCTTATATACAATTTTAACAAAGGGTAGCAACTTCTGGAGAAGTGACTAGACGAAGAAAAGGGAGTTTAGACATCTAGGGAAGGTGAAAAGATAAATAGATGGGAGAAACAAATGGTAAATAAGGGTTATTTTAAAAGGTTTGTAATGCAGACCCAAGTTGTCTCTGGTGAGAAGAGTCATTCTCCTCTCCCTGGTATGGGAAAGGAGAGTGCCTTTACAAATGGAAATTTGTCACCTTCACAAAGGGAAATTTATGCCCTGCTTATTTGCTATTAGCTCAAAATAATCAATATGCCAAAGTGGCACATTTTGGAGTGGCATATCCTGATCCCCTTCATTTACATGTTATCAAACAAGGCTCTTTGCTCCTAGTAGTTCTTGCCTGCTCTCTGAGGATCCTCATCAGGATCAGTGCATTCTTTCATCATTCTTTGGTGGCAATTCAGAGGTTTTACACCCTGAACGATGCCCTCGTAACTTTCAGGATTCCTAAGTGCTGTGCCTTTCTTATAACAATAGGAGAAGGGGAACATGGAAAGTGAGGCGGAAGGGGTTTTAGGAAAGAATCTAGAATTTGATTCCCTTGAAACCTTTCATGTACGTGTACACCCTTAAGCAAGTGTTCTTAACCCAGAGTTTGTGAATTTGGATGAGGAGAATAATTACATCTTTATTTCCAGTAACCTCTCCTGGAAATTGAATGTTTCCTTTAATTATGAATGTGAGCCACAAACCTAGAGTAGTATTAACATCAATAGAAGTCAGATATTTTCACATCACATTACAGTTTATTCAGATCTCTTGAAAGGTGGTTTAAACTGATCACTGCTTTGATATCATGACAGTTATTAGACATGCCCCTAGATTTTTGTATTTAATGGGTTAATAAAGAAGCACATATATTTCTATAGTTATAAACATTTTAATACCTTGATAACCTCTTTAATATGGTTGTATTTTTTTGTGATGCTGTATATTTTAATTTAAGCATTTAAAAATATTATCCTGAGAAGGGATTCATCCTGACAAGGAAGGAGTCCAAAGAAGGAAAAACGGTATAATCCTTTTGCAGAAATACTTCAGGTCCCCGTAAAACCATGCTTAACCAGTTTGAAGGATGCCGGGCTAGGGGAAGGCGGAAGCCCACCAACTCCTCTTAAACAATTCTCCAGAAACCCAGACTGGCCGTTTTTGCCAAGGAATGAAAAATGTGAAAGATCACTTAAGTCTGTAGAAGACAAATCCTATTTTAAATTGTGTAATCCATTGGTTCCAAATCAAGGATGCACATCAAACTCCCCCAGAGAGCTATTCAAAAATACTCAGCTAAGCTTTATGCCCCAAGATGGCGGCTCAGCGGGTCTGGATGGGACCCGGACACCTCTGTGTTAAAGGCCCATAGGTGATTTGCATACAAACCCTCAAGTGAGAACTACTGCTGTAAACACCAGTGCTTTGAAAGCTTGTTCTGTAAGAACTATTGTAAGCATCACATTTTTAAAGATTTAATTTTTTTTTTTTTTTTTGAGGGCAGTGTCACTGGCCCTCATATGTGGGACCGAACTGGGGCCACTGGCTTCCCAAGCCAGCTCTTAACCACCGTGCCACTTGGCCGGCCCTTAAAGATTGATTTTGATTGAAAAAAATCACAGCAAGAAATGAGGAAGATTCACTTTATGGTTTGGCGTTCGTAACTACTTAAAACATCTTTTGCTGTGGCAGGAGGTGGAGTGGGGGGTGTCTTGACCATCAGTCCATGGTGGCCCTGAAGCTTTCTGAAGTTGCACGTGTGTTTTTTCAGAGTAAGGGGCCAGTGGCTTTTCTGAGATTTGCAAGGGTGTTCACATGATCTAAAAAAAGAAAAAAAAGGTGGGATGGGAAGGCAGGAAAGAGTTTCCCATATATATTGAGACAGTAAAATTTAATTGTGAAATGACCAAAAAGACAAAATTACACCTACTAAGGAAATAGTTATAAGAACATCATTAATTTTATGGGGAAAACACTGAACTGTAGCTCTAATTATTTAATTTTATCAGTATTTTCTTTTTATATTATTAATTCCTGGTATCAACATACTTATATTTGTTTTTTGCAACACAAGCACAGTATTATAGGTAGGATAGCAAATAAGTGTGGTGCTTTTTAAAAATTTTATTTATTTTTTATTTAAGTATAGTAAGTATATTTAAGTACACAATATTAGTTATAATAGTTTCAGGTGTACAATATAGTGATTCAATATTTTTATACCTTACAATGTGATCACCCCACTACTTCTAGTAATCATCTGCCACCATGCAAACTTACCACAGTATTATTGACTACATTCCCCTTCACCGTTTTCATTCATCCCCCCCGACCCCAACCCCTCCTTTCTGGTAACCATCCCTTTGATTCTGTTACTATGAGTCTGTTTTTGTTTTGTTTTGTTAGATTCCATGTATAAGTGAGACCATACGGTATTTGTCTTTCTCAGCCTGACTTATTTCACTTAGCTTAATACCCTATAGCTCCAACCTTGTTGTTGCAAATGGCAAGATTTTATTCTTTTTTATTGCTGTGTAATATTTGTGTGTGTGTGTGTGTGTGTTCGTGTTCATTCGCGCATGCGCACACCTCATCTTCTTTATCCATTATCTACCAATGGGACACATATGTTGCTCCCATATCTTGGCTATTGTAAATAATTCTGCAATGAACATAAAACTCCTAGGGAAAAGCATAGGTAGTAAACTATTTGACATCAGTCTGAATAATATCTTTTTGGAGACATCCCTGTGAGCAAGGGAAACAAAAGCAAAAATAAGCAAATGGGACTCTATCAAATTAAAAAGCTTCTGCCCAGCAAAAAAAACCATCAACAAAACAAAAAAGACAACCTACTGAATGGGAGAATATATTTGCAAATGATATCTGATAAGGGATTTATATCTAAAATATTTAAGAAACTCTTACTACTCAATAACAACAAAAAAATGAACAATCTGATTGAAAAATGGACAGAAGACATGAAAAGACTTTTTCTCCAAAGAAACATACAGATGGCCAACAGACGTGAAAAGATGCTCAACATCACTAATCATCAGGGAAATGCAAATCAGAACCACAGCGATTTATCACCTCACACCTGTCAGAATGGCTATTATCAAAACTTTAGCAAATAAGTGTTTTTGATACTATACAGTAGGGGAAAATGAAGATTAAAAATATTAAAATATGTCAAGTACTATTGTGCTTAAAAATTCAAAAGCAAAATGAGCATTAAAAAAAAGACTTAAAAAAATTTTAAGATCAAATAATTGTACCTTAATTCTGGTCTTTCCTCCTCCCTTTGGCAGTTCTGTGTCCTTGGACATGAGCTCTCTACTCATAGTTGTGATAGTTCTTGGATCTTAATTTATATTTTACCATTGAGCCCAAAGTTTTCTTTTCACATTCTAAAATTACGAAGCAGTAAATATGTAATAGTGAAATGTGTAGTTTCCTCCTTGCAATAAGTAAGAAAAACTTCTGTCTTCTAACAAAGTATTTTGAAGGGAGTAATGAAAAGGTACAATCTTTCATTTCTGAAAGAAGTTGACAGGTTTTCTAGTTGGCATGATTGAAGATTGATGTATACATATATCTCTGTCCCTTTCCCTGTGCCAGATAAATTCCTTAATGCTTTTGGTTATCATGCCTTCTCCTTAGCCAGAAGTGCCCCACCGCCATGCCCTCTTCAGGGCCACCTCAGGTGTCCCCTACTCCAGGACCTCCCTTACCTTTCTCTATGCTCCCATAGGATCTTGTACATACCTCCATCACAGTACTTACCACATTATATTTTAATTACTTTTTTCTGTGTCTGTCTCTTTGGGGAGACTTTAACCTCAATACCATTATCTTTGTCGTGTTATGCCTAGAATGTTGCCTGCTCAGTAAATATTTTGTTGAGTAATTGCATACATAACCACCCAATTCCCACCTCTCCCCCATGATTCATTGTACTTAACCTGTGATCACACACTGCCTGGACAGCAAAGGAATCTTTCTTTGGCCTTTAAACACCTGCTCTAGCCAGACAAGCTAACCTGCCCAGTCCAACCAGTAGCTCATTGATAAACTAAGTCTAAACTGAATCTGATAGCGTTAGACTGGCCATCAGTCCAACATTATCCTTCATAGCAGGCACGAGACCAGGATAGAGCTGACAGCTAAGGCAGCCCCCACCTATTTATGTCTTTCCGTCAGCTCCAGACTCTCAAACTTGCCATTTTATTACTTATGTTACCAAGATTTCTTTTTTCCCAGACCTATACTGTTAAAAAAAAAATTACTTCTGTCTACTCAGTTATTAATATAATCCTAGCTTCTGAGCTAGAAAAGTATCAATTTCTCATGACAGCCGAGCAAATTTAGTGGGACGCGAAATACAGAGGGCCTGAAAGCGGTTGTATTTCATTTTGAAAAGAGGAAAAAAGGATGGCTGGCTATGGACTCATGTTCCTTTTATTCTTAGAAAATAAGAGCGCGGCCTGAGGCTCCTGGACGTGTCTTGAAAATTTTGTGCATCATGTACACCAAGTCCTCACCTAACGTCATCAGTAGGTTCTGTGACTTGAAGTGAAACGACATATAAGGAAATCAGTTTTACCATTGACTAATTGATATAAACAGGAGTTAAGTTCCTAGGGCATCTTCTCAACGTTATGTCAAAAGGACATTATTCGAGGACCTTGCCGTACTGTTTTAGGTATTAACTGATCAACAGTGCAGTTAAATATAAAATTAATGTCTCACTTTGACGAAATACAAAGTAGTATGATTTAAGACTGAGCTGCATATATCGGCTGTACTCTGTATCCTGAATTTTGGCAGAGCAAGTGCTTAAAACATTTATCTTGTATCTACTATCAGATTACTATGAGAATTGCATATTGTTCTCTTCATTTTATACCTTTTAATTAAGCAGGGGAAGGGGAGATGGAAGATAAGAAAGAAAGACACAGTTTCCCTCCCAACTGGATTTTTTTGTAATTTCACCGAAGGTCCTGCTTCTATTTTTATAGTCTTGTATACCTCTCATTTTCTTTTTGAAACTAACTGTGGTGCTATTTTGAATTTATTAATATTGTGAAACAGTAAAACTACTGTGACTCTATGCATACTTGCACATGCATAGTTGAACTGTGACAAAGCAGATATGGAAATTGTCCCTAGGGTCTGTACAGGCCATCAGATGCACAAGACCTCTAGTTGCTTTCTCTCATCAGATAAAAACACAAACAAAAGAAAAAAGCCACCAGTCTCCTCCCAGGCCCCTGAACCAAGTCTCAGCTATTCTCCAGGTAGTCCAGCTTTTCTAACGCTTTTCTCCAAGATCAGCATGGTTGAGTGGAAACCACACAAGTTCAGGATTCGAACCAAGCCAAATTCATACCCTGTTCTGACCACTTATTATTCTCTGCCTCTGTTTTCAGTGAACATGAGGATGCTAATTGCCTACCTTACACTGTGACTATAGGAATTCGATGTGATATATCTAAAGCCTCTAGCAGAGTGCTTGTTATATTAGACAGGGCACAGGGGCTTGATAAATGGCTCTCACAGTTTATACTTTGGTTATTGTTCTAATATTATATGTTCTCCTCTACAGTGGCTCTACTCACTTTATTTCCTTTTTAAAGCTTGGATTTTTTAATGAGCAGTGCGTGTGTCTCTTGATTTGCAGTTATGAGTGTTTTCAGTGCTGTTTTGGTGTAGTACAGTTATTTCTTTTGTTAGTTTCTCCTCAGTCCACTTTTCCTTCCTGACAGAATTAACCTGATACTAGATACGAGAGCGTAGACTCAAGCCTGCTGGGTAAGAGTCGAATGAGTCGAAGCAGCACATACTAAATTGGACATTTCTAATTAGAATTTGAAGCATGGTTTTAAATAATCAGAAAAGCTTTATAATCATCTAAAACCAAAATATAAAGATTTATAATCAACGTTTTAAATGTCTCATAGTATTCGGCTAGTTTTTCTAGCTTTTGTGTTCAACCTAAACTTTTTGTTAAAGATGAGTTTTATAAAAAGATTTAGTTGGGTTTTTTGTTTGTTTGTTTGTTTTATTGAAATGAGAATTGGTAAACTTTTAAAGCTGGTTTAGAATAATTACCAGATCACTGGAAACTAACATGTCAGCAGATGTTTCATTGTATTGAAATGACTGTGAATTCTGTCTGTATCCCTAAAGATTTAGATGAAACTGTCATTCTTATATGCAATCTTAGCTAAATGACCTCAGACAATGTAAATCAGATCAGTATTGGTATTTGTATAACCCCAGCATAAGCAGCATCTTTATTAATTTGCTGTAAGTAGCAGTGAGTTTTAGGGAAGCACTCATAGAGATGGTGCTGGCTCTACTCCAGGGGAAGAAGCATGCAACACAGTGATATGTCAGATAACTAAACCTATTTGGCTTCTGGGCATCTCCGTGGAGTGGACCAAGGGCTGTGGGGTGAAGATAGGGAAGCCCACTCCACCTCCACCCCAACCCCACCCTGTCTGCTGCTATTCATAAATTGGCTGCTTGAAAGCTGGACACATTCACATATGTGCAGGCCTCTCGAGAGTGGGCTCCAGACCTCATCCAGTTCAATTACCAACGAGTCTGAGGGGGGGCTAACTGGGCTTTCTCTCATTAAGGGAAGTCTCACTCTGATGAGAAGCAGCAGTACCTCCACCAGCGGACTGGATAGCTTGGGAGTCGGTCAGGGGAGGGAGGAAGGAAAGGGGCAAAGCAGTTCTTTGCTGAAAGTGAAGGTAATAAAATGTACCTCCTGTATTATTTCTGCCACAGCCAATGTTACTGACATTAGATGTCATTTCAAAATATTTGTGTTTGTTATAGAGCTATTTCTCTACCAGATAAAACAAGTAAAAGGTCAGGTATCCAAGAGGTCTCCGATGTTCACCTGTTCCACCTGCTGAGCCCACCTGGCGCTGTCGCCCAGCATACTGCCAGTACAGGTGGAGGACTTAAAAATCAGACTTGGTGATGAAGAAACATGATTATATCATTTGTATTTATTTCTATCTCTGTATAGAGTGGAGTTATACCTTCATGTCACTAATGCTCGTATAGCTGAGGCTGGTGTGTTATTACAGAGGGAAGCTATTAATACAGCAAAATTATATATAACTGATTATTCAGTGCAAAGACCTAGACAATCATTTTTAATGTGGTCACACATTAATTTTATCATTCTGAAGGCCAGTGTGCATGTACTACTTTAATGTGATTTTTTTTAATGAGTAAGATGTTCTAAAATCAATTTGATTTGAGTTATAGAAAGAGATAGTAAATGTTTCCTTGTGTGACACAGCTCTCTCTAATGAGACAGGCATCAGCCATTCCATGCTTCTTTCCCATTTCTGTTTTGAGGTGGAGTAAATGTCCACAGTTTTCAGATGATAAAAATGGTCTTTTCAAAATATGAAAAATGGAGTTTTTGTTCAGCATCAGTAGTTACCATATTTTTGCTCCTGAATACTTGTTTACAAAATCAAGTTCAGCCTGCCTGCCAGAAAATCTTGCCTAAAGAAAACGGAATAGCATATCCAAAGACACTAAGTTGAGGAACATAGAATGACTATATCTAAAACAAGATACGTATAAAATCTAAATGTCTAATTATACTTTTTATTAAATGAACTTCCATTCTCAATTAGCTCTAAAATATGATTGTCTGTGACCTTTACCTTGTACATATTTACTAGACTATTGTAGTGTTAAAAAAAATGGAAATTTCCCATGATATATGGGTTGTGTCCCAGAAGATCATTTATAAATTGTCTGTTTGAAAAATGGAACATGTATTCACACCATAAAATATTACATGTGCAACTGAGAACCCCCGAAAGCCTATTTAATCTATTATATAGTAATGTTATAGGATCCCTGAAAAAAATGTTCAGAATTATTCATTCAACATTTCTTAAACATCTGTACTAATGGTACAATGATCTACCCTCAAATTGCTCATATTTTGTTCCAAAAGCTCATGTTCTCTTTTCCAATCCCTTCTCTGTACCCCATCCTTACCCAACCATAATTTTTCTCCTTTCTTCATCTAACATGGAGACCAAACTCAGTATCACAACCTCTGCCTACCTCACTATAGAAAGCATACACCCATGTGAAAATTTTCTAAGGTTTTTCAAGGCTATACAACAAAGGAGGTAGAATAACAAAAAAGTTTGAAGAAGGCTTGGGTTCATGAGTCATTTGCAAACTGAAAAGAAACCATCTTGCTATGTCATTCATAGACTACTCCTGGTCCACCTAGGACAAGTGGCAAGTTGGAGGGGACATGCAAAGGCTGCAGTAAGATTCATTTATATTTCATTAGAAAGCTCAGACAGTTCATATATATATATATATATATATATATATATATATATATATATATATATTTATGACAGTGAATCTACTGGAATTTTGAAAACAAAACTGGTTGTCTAGGAGCAAGATCTTGGCTAAAGAACAAGGTGGGGGAGACAGACCAGGCTGGTAACTCCCTGGGATGGAAGGAGAGAAGTCTGGCAAACAACAGCTCCTTTCCTCCCCACCTCCACTTAGTAATTGTTGACTTTGTCCCCCTTCTTCTAGAAGGAGCTGTCTATACAGGTTTACCTCTCAATCTCTCTCACCCTCCTTCTGGCTTCTCCAGCTATTCTAGTTACCAACTCCCAAACAGGTTGTCACGTAAGAAATGGTCCCATGCAATGCATCCCAAAAGCACTTAGAAGAAAGGAGTCTGTTTATCAGCTTAGTTTTGGTTTAGCTTTTCGTGACCCCAAAGGACCTATAGCTTAGGCAGATTTAGAATTTGTAATTGGATTCTTTCATTTGAAGTGGATGTAGTATACTTCAAGTGAATATACATATTGGAAAATGAACATATAAATTACTGTCTAAAAACTGAATCGGCATTAGCGTTCCATCCTGTAAAGGGCCTTTGGGTCTGGCCTGACACTGTTTGCCAGCTTGTGACGCCTGCCACACTGTCGTCTTTGTGCTTGTGAGACTTGGCAGAACGCTGCAGAACTGCTTTCTTGTTTTTCAGACTGGGTTCCTTTCCTTTTGTTTGTTTTGTTTTCACTTGTTACTACATTTAGATATTCGATAGGTCCCCAGAATTTGAGATCCTCTATTGGAGAACATTTTGAGGGTAGTAAGTTAAAGAAATCGAACAAATAAAATGTCACATCTAGTAGAAACGCAATAAAAAAGAGCACAGAGCATACTTTAAGTCTCACTTTTTCGTTCCTGCAGAAGACCTGAGGGATGCTTTGTGATTTCAGTTCCTTGTCCTGGCCTGCTGCTGAGTCTGTCTCTGGTTGTCACTCTGAGCGTACCAAGGTCCTGCCTTAGTCACATTTCTTTCCACTCCAGGATGACAGTTCTTAATTATTTAATACATTTGACTATATTTTCAGACCACAAACTGCATACCCTGAAAGTCACTAGCAATGTCAGTCCCTAAACAGCCTCTGTGCAGAGCTCCCAAGGTAGGAGTCAGTGCTGTCTGTCCAGGTGGCTGTCATCAGCCTTCTTCCCTGAGTTTACCACCAACCAGCTAAAACTCAGTCAGGAAGGAGCTACTTCAGCATTCTGCTCTCCGGGCAATCCCTGTCTTACCAGCCTCTGATTCTGGCTTTGAAGGGGCACAAAGGTGGTCAGGAAGTGCTCTTCTGCCCTTTTGCTGAGCTGCCCCATTTCCAATGCAGCGAAGGTGCCAGAGAAGCAATTCATTCCCAGCCCAGCCCACGACATCTCCCGTCAGAGTTGGCAGGAGCCTCAGCTTGAACCGATCCAGGTTTGACTTGCAAATCCGAGAGGGGAAGACGTGGTAAATGTATCCACGTGGAACAAACCTGGTTTTAGGCTTCTGATTCATTGTGGCTCCTTGCGGATCCCAATTTTGCCTTCATCCACATTACCCTATCTCCCAGGAAAGAAAAGCCTTCTGGGGGTTTCTTTTGTGGTCCTCCCCCTTGGAGGGCCTCTTCCTGCCTGCTCAGTGGAGTCCAGACTGGCAGAGGCAGAGAGGCCTCAACTGCAAGACGTTAATACACCAACTCTAGGGGCAAGGGATTGGCTGCTGGGGTTGATACAGGAAAGTAAATGACACCCAATCAGGGCCGTGGTCTCACACATCAATGAAGACTCAGAGAACTTAAAGTTGCAGAGGACATGAAATAGCAGATATCTGATTACTGCAGGCATGTATTGGAAATGATGAAATGGTGTGCAATTAAAGAAGGAACTAGAAAAGTAGGCTAAGTAGGATCACCAAATGAGAAAAGCAAGGGACAGAGGAGTGAGTAGCATGATGTTTGGAATAAATAAAAAGCAAATATATATGTATATAGAATTTTTTTTCCAGAAAGAAAAGAATAAAGGAAGAGGGTTTTTCTTTTTTAATTCACAACTTTATGTACTATTCAAATTTCCTAACCATAGGATAGATGTTTCTCTTTTAAGATAAAAAGAATGCATAGGTTATCTAGCTGGTGGGATTATGGGCTTTTCAAATTTTTATCTTCATAATCTTTCTATAGTGTAGAAAAATCTAATAAATGTTATTTTTAAAAATAAAATTAAGCTAAATTGAAAATTTTATTTGTATCTCTCTTTCTAGGCAAGTGTGCAATGAAAACCTACGCTGATGACACATTTATAGACTAGCTGGTAGGAAAGGTAATTTGGTCCTCTATAGCCAACCTGCAAGTCCTTTGCAGTTAATAAGCAGTAGTACATAGGGCCTTAGGAGACTAGCTGGTAGGAAAGAAGGACAGTCATGGCTCAGGAATTATCGAGAGCTTTTTTAGGTGGCCAGCTTTGCTCTAGGATCCCTTCCTATTCCTTTCAGAAACCCACTAGCTTCTAAGTTGTTTTAATTCCTATGGAACTGATTTCTATCACAAATAATGTTATTCAGAATCTTTTATTCATTTCTTTTTGTCATGACTTTGCTTCTCCTGCAATTTCCAAAACTAAATGTTGATCTGCTTTGATATGACAAACCAGCCGCTGTTTTGCTTTCTGACTTCTAGAAGAAAGGTAAGACTTTAGAATATGTAAGATTCATGATGTGCCAAATGAAGAAGGAGCTGAAATAGGAAAGATGCACAGAATCCCGCGGTGTGTCAAGGCTGCTTATGAATGCCATGAATGAAAAGCCGTTCTCTAAGACACAACATATGAGATGGTATCATCATTGAACCACCACCTAGTTTTGTGGGTACTGGTTTTTCCTTTCTAGTGCATGCACTGTCTTTTATCCCATCCTCCCACTTCATATCACATCCTCTGCCTTTTCTGAATGTCAACCACCTTCAAAGCCCATTTGGAGGAACACTTCCGGCTCTCAGTGTTCTGTGACTGGGATTGGAGAGTTGATTGTTGGGGAATGGAGGAAGTAGATGCTACAAGGATGGGCTGAGGCCAAATTTTCAAAGGCTGAGGCGCTTGGACTTCATTCTGTAATTAGTTGGGAACTCTGTCAGTTTAGGGATTGCTGTTAATTGTGAGAGGAGAATCCAAGGAAAGCAGTAATTTAAACGAATTAGCAGTTTTCTTTTTTCTTATCTGCAGGAATCATGGAAGTGAACAGGGCCAGAGCTGGGTCCTTGTTTTTCTCTTAGCCTTTCCCTCATGATAGCCTCCTGGTTACAAGGTAGATGTTCTACCTTGAACATCACATTCATGGTAAAGACAGGAACAAAAGGAGGGAGGAGGGGGACCCAGGGGTTCATGCCATCCGATTCTGCTCCCCTTCTAAGGAACATTCCGGCAAACCACACCTAACCACTGCAGCTTTCAGCTTATTAGCAGAACTGTGCCTTGTGGCCAATCAGGATTCCCTTAGAAAAGAAACATCAGAGAGTAGCTATGTATTAGGTACCAAGCATGGTACACAGAGCCTTTTCTATGGAAATTGCCAGTATGGATTTCCAAGAGAAAAAATGTTAGTTACATCAAGCATTTCCACCTCCCACCCTTTTCCCCTTGCCTCTCATGAGACTATCAGTATTTAAAACTTTTGGAAACGTACATTGTGAAAATAATATAAGAGAATGAAATCGAATGCTAAGCAGTGTGGGGCAGGCTTAGAATGTAGCAAAAATCAGAGAAAGAAATGTGTTGGACGTAGGGGTTAATTGGAAAAGATTTCATGAGAAAGAGATTTGACCTGGACTTTGAAAAATGTGTTGGATTCTGTTTGATGCTGTAATGGTGGATACATGACACGACACGATACATTTGTCAAAAGCCAGCACACCAAGAGTGAACTCTCATGATGCGTCAGTGTAGGTTCATTGATTGGTACAAATGTCCCACTTCTGTGCAGGAATGTTGAGAGAGAGAGGCTGTACCTGAGTGGAGGCGGGGGTACGTGGGAACTGTACTTTGTGGTCAGTTTTGCTGTAATCCTGAAACTGCTCTAAAAATAAAGACTATTAAAAAAAAAAAAAGAAAAAACAGGGAAAAAAACCGAATGGATTGATCTAAATAATTGCAGAGATGGTGAGGCTGGTGTTCCAATGAGAGAGAAGAAATGAATAAAGTCACAGATGTAGAAATGACTGAGTGTAGGACAGCATGGTGAAGCTGGGTTGGCCCATCATTTTAAACCACATTTAAGTTAAATATTCAGTGGTTACTTGAAATGAGTTGTAATAAACTTAATGGTTCATTATTAGCCACTCTTTCCTATTGTGTTTTTCAGAGTTTACATAAGAAAATATAAAGTTAAGTATTTTACTATTATTTTCTACAGAGGAGGAAGGATAAATTACTTGTATTCTGCAGAGTATATGTGTGTTTATTTCACACATTAAACTCATTCAGCCAACTAATACTCACAGGGTTAAGATTACATTCACATTTCTTTGCAAAACTGATATTTACAACTGAGTCCACTGTTTATTTGGGATTTTTTCCAAGAACTATGCATTTTTCTACCTTGATAATTTTATTTTGCATTTAAATACAAAAGGCTTTCTATTTGTCACCTTGAGTAATCATTTTGTAAAATACTGGCATCAGCCATTTTAGTTTTCTTTGAAGTAAAATAACATCCTGTTAAAAGTGAAAACAGCTTCTTTCGGTGGGTTACTTTAATTAAGCTGAGTGTAATAAAGTTGAGTTCTAATTATTTTCTTTCCCAAATTATTTAAACAATTGCTTTTAATTACACACCAAATTTAATTGAGTTGGGTCTAATCTGATAATAAACTCCCTATCCAGCTGTTGAAATTTCCAGCTACATCTCTGTAATTTACCATTTCTCAGTGTAACTGGAAAGCTTTTCATGTGATTACACTTTTCCCCTCTTTTCTGTATTTTGCCCTATACTTTGCTTAGTCATAAACCTGATTCATATTAGGGAGCACAGATTATGTGTGTCGCAGCCAGCATTGTGACTGGTGATAAATAGCCAGGAAAGTGCATCACCCATGGGGACAAAAAGGCTTACCTTTTAATCTGGTTTATGTTAATGCAGATGGAAAAATACAGCATTTTCTATTCTGTTTATAGTGTTGCCATCTGGCTGAAGGAAGGTTTTTGTTTTATTTATTTATTTTGTTTGTTTTTAGATAAAAGCCATTTCTGTTTGAATTTAAAAGGTGTACATGCTTACTCCTGTCAGCTAAATGTTTCAGAAGGAGTTTGTAGCTTGAATCAAGTAGCTGCTTTTAGTGATAAAACAAAACAGCTCAAGAAGTGATTCTCAATAGTTCCCACAAAATATATGGAACGTCTTTTCCTGAAATATATTTTTTTGTTCATTTAAGCTAAGATGGATGTTTTTTGACTTTTTAACGAACAGATTATCAAAGCAAATCTATCAAATTGCTTCGGGAAAAGATTGGGGATTACAAATCTCTCAAAGCTCATATGACTATTTTGTAGCCTTTCTGATGTTTCCAGGAGAGGCTGCGATGTTCTCATGCTTTTTCCCATGCATTAGAAGTAATATTCAATTGTATTTGGAATTTTCATCTCTCTGATTCCCGAGATACTCATTATAAGTCATAGGCAGACCTTTTTATTATGTGACTGCAAAAACCGTCATTTGATTTGAGTCTTTCCTGATACAATGTCAAACCATCCTAGACTTACGTTAAATATTTTCTTTCTTTTCTGACATGGAGTGAATGTGACTGTAATCTGACAATTATTTTGGTCACCTTTTCTTGAAATCTTAGCAGCCATCAAAAAGTGAGAAAATGTATACCTTTTCTTTTTACCTATCATCTTGTCATGAATACCTTTTTCTTTTTGGGCTTTTTGCCACAGTTTGCTCAGGGTACATCATCCACCCTCTCTCCTTCTCTGGTTTCCTTCTTCAAGCATTTATTCAGTGTCACGTAGGTGCCAGATAGTGAGCTAAACAATAAAGATATGGAGATTATAAGGATGAAAGTCATGGTCCCTGCCCTCAGGTTGCTATGGTCTAGTGGAGACTTACCATAGATCTGTGGCTGGTCAAATGTCAGACTAAATGTCTCTTCCTCCACTTACTTGGAGGCCATCTATGGTTCTTTAAGCTTAGGACATGATGGCTGTGATTAGACATCAGCTCTTTACATCAACTCTTTTGAGGCAAACAAGTAGACTACTCTTATCCCTTAAAAATATCCTGATAGCTTGTTTTGGTAGAATTACCTTATGCTGTTATTTAATTAATATTTATATCTTTTCTACCTTTCCTCTCATGTGTAATTTAGCAAACAGTAAATGGATTCTTTTTAGAAAAACTTTTGTTATGTCAGTATTTTTATCTTATGTATAGACTGACAGTTCAATGTAACTGCCTCAATTTCATTTTGGAAATTGATGGATTATAAATTATTAATAAACATCTACATGTGTGTGTTCCATTATTCATGTCCTAGTATCAGTTTGGAAGATGAAGAGTGATGTTTCTAGTGGATTCTGTTCCCATTTATCACATAACTGTACACAATGTTGTATTTATATTTATAGAAAATAATGTCTTTGTGTTGGGTTTGTTTGGGCTGTTGGAAAACATGACGCATTTTTGCAACGAAAAACAGAAAGATACGTCATGACTTTCCCAACAACCCAATATTATCTCAATATTTGACACAATTCTTTGTCTTTTGGTTGAATATAATTTTCCATCACTGTCATAAGTTTTTTTCATTTTTTCCATTATGAAAAAATGAAGTAATCAGAAAGTGACTTCCAGTCTCCTTCATTGTTGCTGAATAACTCCCCTCTCCCAAATTTTAAAACCTCCACGTGGCCTTAAAAGCCTCTAATGCAGTTTACTGTAGCCATTAAGTCATAACTTTTTGTTTTATATGGAGGACATGAAATGCAGGTGAAAAGTAAACCTTAATTGAATTGTTTCCGCAGAATAAGGAGGATGTGATATATAACTTAGATATTTATTATCAAATGTTCTTACTTAATTGCATTTGTTTTTTTGCAGCAAGAAATTAGCAATAGAGCATTGGATAAATGCTTCATCATTCTTATTGCTGTGTCAGATTAAACGTGGCTGAATTTTTACACCATTCCACAAAATGGGTTTATTCTGGTGTAGAAGGGCAAATTAAGAGCCTGCACTACTTTTCGGCATCTGCTGTTACATGCGTTGCCGTGGCACAATACCTGTAAGTTTATAGTGAAGTAGCTGTTTCCCCATCCTGAAGCAGTCTACAAAAAAATTAAAGGCATTGATCAGCCTCTGCCCACATGTTATTATATTTTCTTGACCTGCCTGTGAAATCACCTTCACAAACACCTTGCTGTTTCCCAACGAAGCATATCTCCTCCACTCTGGATTTCCTCATTCTACCCACTGTTCTTGCTCCCTGGAGTTCGTGGCTAGGGTCCCATTTCCTATAGAATTGGAAGCAGAAGAGACTCTCAGGGACTACGGAGGGTCCCTTTGTGGTGCTACCTAGCTGCCCTTGTCTCACTTGGGGCGGCCACACTGACTGTCTGCCCCATTCCTTGCTTCTCTGCAATAGGCATGGGCTTCAACCATATTTACTTGTGTCCATTTTTCTCCCTTCATGGTCAAGTAGTTATCTCTTGGTATATGTTAAGAGTAAGTGGAGAAATCTGAATAATTACGAAATTATAAGGAAAGCAGAGTTCTTATGATGCCTGGTTCTAGTCTGTTGTGTAAGATGGTAACTTTATTTTTTACACACTTGTAAGGGGCTCATTAAGCTCTACTTTTCAATTATCCAGAAGCCACTAAAGCTAACGTAGTTCACAGTTAGAAGTTGCTGTGATTTGCTTTGTTGACTTTCATTGCCTTCATGATAAAGCTCAACCTCTTGGAAGTCAAAGAGGCATTGACCTCAGCCTGTTTGTCTTACCTGATTTTTAACTGCCTGCCTTCCTAACTCGCTGTTCTGACTGGACAGCGCCAATGATCTTTTCTTTCCCCTTGGTAGTTTTGCTAAGTCGTGCCCTAGCCAGGTAGTTTCTCCTTTACTCTTCACTTACATACCAGAGTCTCTCCAGTCTTCAAAATCTTTCTCCAGTGAAGCTTTCCATCACTACGACCCCCTTTAGTACCTCCTCCTACCTCTGAATCCCTGTAACATTATCTTTATCATTTATTTGGTCATTTATCCTGTGCAGTATATTGACTTTGAAAAACTGACCTGGTCTGTGGTTGCAGTTTCGTGTATTGGGTTGTCGGAAAAGTCATGACATATTTTGTCTATGTTTTTCGTTGCAAAAATGCATTGTGACTTTTCCCACAACCCAATATTTGCATATTGCCTCCTCCAAAGGATGATAAGCATTGTGCAGAGAGATGCTATGCCCCATGATCTTTGTATTCTCAGTGCATAGCAGAGTGTCTGGCCCAGGGAGAGTGTCTGTAAAGGTTTACTGAAAAAAATTATTTAGCATTTCTAAGCCTGGGAATATGGTGGTTCCATTGATAGTGATAGACTGACATTAGGGATTGCTGATTTTGTGAGGATGGTTAGTGCAGCTTTCGACATAGTTGTAAGTGATAGCAGAGGTATGTCCCCTACAAGTGCGAGAGGGAGCTCTGCTGAGAGAGCATATTTATCAATGAAGATTTGAAAGTCACTGACCTAGAGATAATGCTTCAGGCCATCATAGGAAATAACTTTCCTGAAGAGAAAAAAAATTGCTGGGGGACTCAAAAGCTCCACAACACAGTTTGAAGAAGTAATTGGGAGGCCAGAAAAGGAGAAAGAATTGGTAGAAGAGTTACTCACTTAATATTATATTCTCAGTACTGAGCACAAGGTGTCCCAGCAAATGGGGTGCTGTCTGAGTAAATGAGAGTGGGAAGAAAACTGAGGTAAAGCAGGAAATTAAGCCCAGGTTTGTCTGATGCTAACTCCCACGAGCTTTGATCTTTACTACACAACTTCACATATAACTATGAAGAATTTAAACTAAGGGGAAGATCTCCATCATGTGGAATAATCAGAAAAGTCATTGGGAGTTACGAGATTTCATTAAGCCTTTCTTGTTCGAATGCAAATTTCATAAATAATTTTGATAAAATATTTACTATCTATGATTCCAATGTTACAATACCTGTGGCCAAATAAAATTTAAATGTCAAGTAAATGAGCCAAAGGATTATAAAGTAGAAAATTTTAGGTGAAACACTCTGAATTGCCTGAACATTACTCTTATTTTTATATGTTGTGATTTTAAACCAGTAACATTCTTCAATTGCCATAACAATATTCAGCAGCCAGATTTTCAAATAAAGTATTTGTTAGGGTGTTGGGGATCCCCCAAGACCACCTCAGGTTGTGTGATTCACGAGGAAGACTGAGAACTCAGCAGGGAGTCATACTTGTGGCTAAGATTTATTGTGACAAAATCAGGCATTTCTAAGGCTGGCACTTTCAGTCCTGGTGTGATAACGCTTCTCTGCACCAGGTAGATCAAAGCTATGAGGTTGAATCATTAATTGCGATATTGAACCATTTTTTACTACAAAAATGGCAATTGCATGTGGTTCAGTCTAGTTTTGTCTCCTAGTCTGTGCTCCCAAAGCTGTGTGGGTAGCCTGGGGGCTGTATGTCCACGAAGCCCCACTGAACAATAGCAGAGAAGAACCCATACAGGGCTGGGGGTTGAAATTTTTGCTGCTTCGCAGCCAGCATTCCATAGTTTATTAAAAATAGTGACAGAAATACACTATCCTTGTGGATGTCCAGACTATATATCAGTGAGTGAGACTTAACCTTAGGATGGTCGCTAAGGTGGTGGGCACAAATGTCCTTTTCAGAGTAAGCATTTTCACTAAATTAACCGTTTGTTGAGCCAATTATTTTGTTCAATTGAGAGAAGACTCTTCAACCAGACCATAGGGCCAAAAACAGAAACTAGGCAGCGAGAACACCATGACCTTCATGGGGAGGCATTGTAAGGAATGCAGTGAGGGAGCATGCAGATTATAGAGCCATACTTGGGGCACTTACTGCAGCTGCACAATTGTTACTAGAGGAAAGGTCCAAATGTCTGCTGCCTCTGTTTTGAAAGAGGGAGGGAGGGAGGGAGGGAGGGAGAGAGAGACACCCACACCACTAGCGTGCTTCTCTGTATTCTTCTTCTTGTCTTGACTCCAGCTCTCACATGTAACACTAATGGATAAAGCTTCAAGCTAGCAGGAATATCAATACAGATTTTATAAACAGGCAGACTTATTGCGCCTCATAGTATACAGCTCAGTTTTCTCTTTTAAAACATGAAAAAGATTCAAATAATACTGGCAAGTCAACTGAGTCATTTTTAAAATGGCATTTTTAATGGCAAATTTTGAAATGGCTTATGCAATCCTATCTACTAAGTTACCTAGGATTTCCAGGCATTTAATTGAATACTGGAGATCTTAAAATGAATACATTCGTGTTTTCATTGTGTTCTCAAGCAATGAAATTCCCTGTACTTTGTTTAAAAAGGACATCTCTCACAAGGTTTTATTTTCCCATTATTATAATTGAGGGTTTTTTTAAGGCTTATATTTACTTAATGTCAGGATAACTTGAAGGGTATTGAATCTCAGAAAAATGTCACCTCGCTAAGCCTCAGAAAGACTGATGATTACCTCTTCCCAAACCAGGTGTACCCTAAAAATCCTACCAATAAGTCCAGCCTACCTGAGGGCTCCCAGGATGTGTGACTGTGGCTGAGCCGAAAACCTCTGAAACCAGCTCCTGAGCCAGACCTTCCTGCCACTTTGGTCACCTGCTCCCCAGGACCACTGTCACCAAGTAGGCATAGGTTTGCTCTCCCTGTTAGTGCTCGGTGAGCAAATCCCTGAGAAAATAGAAACCGGGTTTCCCACATTTGTGTAGGGAATAGGGAGAGAGCTGAAAATATTTTCTACCATTTATTGAGCCTTGCAGAGGGCCTGGCCGTCTCATTTAATTTTCACAACTCTGAAAGTGGTTTTCCTCCTTACAGATGAGGAAATTAGGCCTGAGAGGTTAAGAGGATTTACAGGTCATAAATGGCAGGGCCAAGTGGGCTGACTGGAAAGCACACACACCCCCACCAACCTCCAAACACCCAGCTCACCTCCCAGGTGGCTGAGGGTGCGGCAGGCCCAGGACCTCAGCGGAAGTGCATGAAAGTTGAAAGGGGCTGAATGACTGGTAAACACCAAGTCCTGTGGTAGATGCTTAGCACCCGGCTTCTCAGTTAATCCTCCCAGCAAGCCTGTGAGTTAGGCAGTTATTACCTACTCAGAGTAGTCAAGAAACTTTCAGAAGGTCTTTCAGCTCGTAATTCACAGGGCTTTCTTTGTACCCAGGTCTATGTGAGTCTGTAGCGTCCCTCTTACCATGGTAGAGTGTTAACCAGAGAGATTTTGGATAAATAAGGACTTTTGCGGTACTGGAAGAGAAAGAAAGCCTAATAAAAAGTGAAACAATTGAAAACTTTAGACGATAGTCCAACGTAATGGTTAGAAACTAGCAGTACCTAATCTTGGCCCAAACAGCCTGACAATTTTTTTAATTACCTTTATTTTTAATTTTATTTTACTAAATGTAACCTACCAGTTTTACCTGAACATTGAAAAATTTTTACGCTAGAGTTCAAGTTTGTCTTGTTTTGAGTAGGACCCAGAAGCTCTTCTGGGATAAAAATGAATTCCTGAGCTCCAATGAAGATAAAGTGAGCAGATTAGATGTTCAGTGTTCAACTAGAGTGGATCCAATAAAAGTCAGATATAGATAAATTGGAATTCAAGTAGCTAGACATCTAATTTCACTGAAATTTATTTTTACATTTGAGTTTCAAGACAATCATGCAAATTACAACCAAAAAAAAAAATCTTTCATCAAGGATTATTTGGAAAAGTCATCGATACTGAACATGTGTTGTAGTCTCTTTCGTGGTCCACTGTTAAGTAATACTCAGTTAGGGTGATGTGTATTGTCAGGACCTTAGGCACTGCAGATTCTGTCACCAGAGAAAGATTAAATTATGTCAAATATACCAAGGCAAGAAAGAAATGAATACATTTGAAATCTATTTGCAATACATGTTCCTGATTATCTTCAGTTAACTGAAAATAATAAATAGAAGATCCCTTAAGCAGCTTACAAATTAAGGCTTCACTTGCTGTGTGCTGGAAATGGCTAATAATAAAAAGAAAATTATAATCAAAGCACTCCAGATCTGGGTGGCACTCCTTTCTGTTTATCTTTCTTAAGTATTAACTTCTTTATGAGCAGTTTTGAGATGATTAACTTGCAGAATAAGGGGAAAGTTTCCAGGTACAGTTAACTTTTGGTCTTTAGGGGCTGCTTCTAAAACTTGTGAGACTATATAGCCAAGACTAACTAGGATGGGCTTTACCTGCCACATGCTGATAACTGGCAACTGGTTTTTGGCAAGTGGGATGAGAGGATGTGTTACAACATCACAGAACCCATCACACTTCCTGATGTCTCTTCTAGATCAGTGTCAGGGCCTGTCTGGCTCCACTCATAGCCATCTGGATTTTTCCCCATCCACAGGGTTAAATATGTACACACAGAATATAGCCCTTTTTCCAGTGGTAAGTTGCCTGGTAAAATTCCCTCAAGTATCAAAGTCCTATTAGAAACCACTAACCACTGATTTGAGGCCTTTTGCTATTTATTTGCTATTCTACCTATTCTCTTATTGTATCTTTTTTTTTTTTTTTTTTTTTTTTGAGGGCAGTGTCACTGACCCTCTTATGTGGGACCGAACCGGGGCTGCTGGCATCCCAAGCTAGCGCTTAACCACTGCACCACTCGGCCGGCCCTCTTATTGTATCTTTACAGACTTTTCCCTACAAATCAGACAACGAAAACTCAGGTAGATAAAAGTTAAACCAATCAATATTTGTGTTTGAAGCTTATGTAAAGCAAACTAATTGTTTGAAACTGGGCAATACTAAAACAGTTCTATCAAATCCTTTTTACTATTTAGTGTGTGATTTCCATGCTAGCTAATGCTATATAGACTTGAGAGAGAGTGACAAAAAAACTGGTACGTTTCCCATTCAGAGGTCAAGGTAAACTTAGTAAATTTAGTAATTTTTTAAAAGTACATCTTGGGTTCCATTTTTATATTTAGTCTTTCTGAAGCATAATTAGTCTTTCTGGTTCAAAAACCTTGAGCAAATGATTATCTGTGTTCTAGATAATATCCAGTTCTTTCAGCCTAGAGGAGGAGATAATAAATATGTTATATGTGAGGGGGGAAGGGCTACAGAGCTGGGTAAGGAAGTGTGGGGAGTGATGAGTGATGGGGGCGCTATTTTAAACAGGTCAAGGGGACTCTTTAATGTCACCTTTGAGCAAAGACCCAAAGGAAGTGAGGGGGAAATCCATGTTGATATCTGGGAAATGTCAGGTACATGCAAAGGCTCGGAGATGGACTGAGTATGTCAGTCAGTGTGGATAGAGCCGAGTAAGAGGGAAAGTGGTACAAGGTAAAGGCTAAACCATATAGCACCATCTGGGCCCTGGTAGAGTCCTTGTGTTTTACTCTGAGTGAGATGGGAGCTGTTGGGCCGTTTTGAGCAGGGAAATGGTGTAACTTATGTTTTAATGGGATCACTCTGTCTGTTGAGATGAAAACACACTGAAAGGGATCAGTGGTAGGATCAGGCAGACTAGTTAAGAGAATGTTGCAGTCACGTACAGTTGCTAAAATGTTTTTAATGTAGAACTGAAAGAACTTAATGGATCAAATGTGGGAAGTGACAGAAAAAGAAAAGTCAAGGATGACTCCAGGGCTTTGGGCCTGACCAATTGGAAGAATGGAATTACCTTACGGGATGGGGAAGGCTGGGCAGAGCTGGTGTTAAAGCAGAGGGTAGCAGTTAGGGAAACTCAAGGGCTTGGTTTTTGATGTGATTTCTCTCTGAGATAGTAGCAAACATCTTTTAAATAGCCTTAGAAAAATAAGTTAAACAAGACGTGTTAAGAACAATTTGCCTGGTCCTGGAGAACCCTAGGCTTGATATAGCCAGCGAACTGCCTGGTATTTCTGCCCTTTGTTCCTTTCCTAGAATACATTTTCCTTACTCTCTGTAATTATCTTTGTTATTGAACTTTTGTCAGAGACTTTTTTTAAAATCCTAGTAAATTATATCTCCTGGTTCTCTTTTGGTGACCTCCTTGGTCATGTTCTTGGAATTTTTTGCTTCCTAATGGAATTGCCTTAATGGATGGGGAAGGCTGGGCAGAGCTGCTGTTAAAGCAGAGGGTAGGAATTATGGAAACCCAGGGGTAAGAACTTGGGAAGAACTAAGATCAGAGACTTTAGATTCCAATCATGCTTCCACATGGTTTCTTTATGTGAACTGGGACAGCAGAGTAGATGACTTCATGGACCCTTGAACATGCCACTACTATGGCTTGGTCACTTAAGCTGAGGCTGTTGATTTTTCCATGGGTCCTTCCTTCGCAATCAGTGGTATACTCCTTGAGGGCAGAGGCTATATATAACTGCTTCATCTTTTAATTGCCTGAATCTAACCTAGTACCTGATACAAAGGTTAACAGTAAATGTTGAATAGGTGAAAGTTTCTGAATAAATTTTAAGAAACCAAATGTGTCTTTTCTCTTTTGTCTCATCTGTACAGCGCCTGAGAGCTACAAAGTGCATGAGAAGAAAACTGCTGCCTCCACTCGGCCCTCCACTGCTATTTCAGGACAGAATAGTAACCACTCAGGAAATAAGCCAGGTAGGATGCATCGCATTTGCTGTGGAGAAAGGGAGGTTAATCCAAAAGGCTGGAAGTCATGCAAAAGTTTAAGAGACCATGGTTCCAGTCCTTCCACCAAAACATACCCTCTACCGACTCATCTGAGTTTAAGTCGGAGAACCTCTCAATGCCCTGATTTTCCGTTTTTTAAGTGGAGACTAAGACACACCCTGTTTACCTCTCAGAATCATTTTGACAGTCAATGACATGTTGTATATGGATACATTGTTGATTGTCAAGCAGTGTATAAGAGGTAATAATTTTACTCTCTTTTGGAAATGATAGCTATGACACAATTTTTTGTACCTGTATGGTACAGCATTATTGCATATCTCTTTTATGACTTTTTCAAAACCCATTTAAGGAAATCTTTACACATAGCAAAGCTGGTATAGAATTATGTTTTTGTTCTCCATCCCCACAATGATTGTGCACCTACACAGTAATTTAATTTAATAGCCTGTGATTCATGGCCTGTTCCACTCGGTAATACAAAGAAGCAAACAGTCTGTAAACATAATATACCCAATTGGATAGAGAATGCAGTTGCTTGCAGGTATCTGACAACCATTGTGTGATCCTTGGGAGAGATTAATATACAGTATGATGATGAGAGACCATCAAAGGAAAGGAAAGGCAAATTGAACACCCCATGAGGGTCTTGGAAGCCTACTTTTTGCTGCATCCAAGGCCAAAGTCGCTCAAGAACAAGGAATCAGTAAGAATAAAGGTGGAAATAATTGCACCTAGCCTCATAGAAAACATTCCCCCGTTATACCTAGTTTTGTGGGGCAGTTTCCCATGTGGAGAAGGTCTTAAACAGAGCCGATAAATTGGGCTTGTCACTTAGGAGAAAGACAAATAACAAGCACTGTTGCAGGTACTGCATGAGTAGCCATTAGTGGAAAATGTGTAGCTTCAGCGGATTTTTAATTAGCAGGCTGAGGTTTCCTCATTTAGTCCATTTGCCTTTTCATTCATTCGGTTATCTACCCATCTATCCACCCACCATCCAGCCACCATCCAATAATTATTGAGTAGTTGTTCCCTGCCTGGGACTGTGAGAGATACTGTGTGAACCAAACAACAGGGCCCCTATCCTGTCAGGTCTAATTTTATTCCTGGTGCTCAAGTGAGCATCCTTGTGGAAGCAGAAGTTCTTGAGCATGAAAACCTCTTTTGTTTTAATTGAACATGGCTAAGTGGTTTGTGCTTGTTCTCCTAAATATTCTCCATGGTCTCCCCATCAACCATCACTTCTAATGAATTTTTCTACCATTGAATCAATTCTAATCAATTTTCATACCGTTCTGAAATTCAGAAATTTCCAATTAAAATGTCTACCATTCTTTTTATGTATGTATGTATGTATGTATGTATGTATGTATGTATGTATTTATTTATTTATTAGCTGAGCCATCCTGCCACCTGTTGGCAGCTCAACGGCAACTCAGCTCGGGCTGGCATCGAACCGCCGTTGCTCAGAGCTCAGCTCGCACTCTTGAGCGAGCTCTTAACCAACTGAGCCACTCGGCCGGCCCTTACCATTCTTTACTGTGCAATTTATACTTTTATATCTTGATAACTCATTTATTCATCTGGTGTTTGCGCTGTGTAGGTAGTAGGGAGGTGTTATTAAAGACATTCTCCCTACATTCGATTTGACATTATGGGAGAGCAAACTATTAGTTTGTCGGAAAAGTCATGACATATTTTTTCTGTTTTCTGTTGCAAAAATGCATCAGGACTTTTCAGACAACCCAATGGTACATGAATAGATAATTCTAACAGAATTGCTAGTATGAAAAGAGAGATCTGCAGAGTACAGAGAAAGCGGAGGCCAAAAAGTCTCCATCCCAATTGACCACCTCTTTATAGAGCCATTTAATTTATGTTGCTCAAGTCAAGTTAAATGAGGAGACATTTCATTCCCAGTTGTGTGTTTTGAGCATTCTTGGGTCTGCTTTGTTATATGTAGAGATTAGCAAAGGTACACGAAAGGCTTTTCTTTTGAAAACCACCATGTTGTTTTCCTGCATATCTCCAAAGGATAACATAAGAAGTTCCGTGTTGGAGGGCAAGGCTTGAGTAAAACCTTTTGATTTTTATCAGATATGAGTCATGGGAATATCTGTCTAGAGCAGTTTAGTTTTCATTCTGTAGAACTTAAAATGAAAGAAAAAGTACATGCTAAATTTGGGGGTATTTTGAGCATTGCCCTAATCAGATATGGGCGTCCTGACCAAATGATTTTTCATGGTCCCTTTAAATCCAATAAATTATAGTTAAATTTCCTTTCCTGCTTTACCTTCTGGTACTTTAAAATCATTAGAAAATTCTGGAATATCTCTTTGATTTAGAAAGCATCTATTCACATTCAAATTGTTGGTATTTTATCTTTAAAACATGTTTGGAAGGCCCTCATGGTGTGTAGAAGTGTGGGCACACAATGTCTCATATCATCCAGGAAGGACCAGTACCTTCAGTTATGAGTGCTTGAACCCAGACCGAAAGAGACAGCTTGTCAAGTCACAGATCTGTCCACATCCACTGAAGTCGGAGATGGTTCTTCAACACTCCATCAGCTACTTGCAAATGATTCAGAGTTTGACCAAATTTGAAGAAAACATTGTATTTTCTTCATGAGCTATGCATACCTGAGAGAAGCAGAAACTCAGTTTCATTTAAAAGCCCTCTTAATTCCTATCCATCTGCTACCCTTCTCCACAAGTCTTTCAAAGAGTCACTAACACTGCATTCTACCTTGTTGTTTATAAATAATTTCCCCTCACAGAGGAATGCATGACTTGGAATTTCTTAGCCCCCCTCTTGCTGCTCCATCATGCCATTCTGATGACTCTGCACGGTGCCATGGGGTGAAAGGGGGCACAAGATTGAGTTAGAGATCTGGTTTTCAGCCCTCAGTCGGACACTTACGGAAGATTGTACCATCTTCCTGAGTCACATATATTTCCCTCAGTTTTCTCATTCAGATAATAGGCACAATAACTTCATTGAGTGACATCAATTCTTGACTACTTCAGAAGATATTGTGAAGAATAAAATGATGATATATATGAAAGTTCTTTGTAAAATGCAAATCCCTAACACAAGTTATTTATTGTATAAACAGTAGGTGTTCAGAAAGAAGTCTTGTAGATGTGAGTTGATTTGCTTGATTGTCAAGAATCATTCTTTAGTTTCAGTTTTGCAGGACCATCCAGGTGTATCCATGTCATTGAAGACGATATTAATAGCACTCCCTTTCACTCTGAAAAGTCTAAGTGGTCACCCTGCTCATTAATCATTCATCAGAGGTAGGAGGTTGAGTGCAGAGTACAGCTGCAAGTTTACGTACACCAAAATCCTACTCTTCAAACTGCTCCTTCTGAGAATCAGTAACTTGATTTTACTGCAACATGTTACATCTATTGGGGAACAATGTGGAATGTTCATAATGTTAAATTATTTCTTATTCCTTGGTTTTGTTCCAGGGAACAGTGATATGAGGGTGGAGATGAGAGGGAGACAAAGAATTATAGAGGATTTACTATTTACTTGGAACTATTCAATTGTATTTTTTCCTTTTTGAAAACCTATGTCTAAAGATAATGTTTTTAACCAGTTTTGGTTATTACAACTTAAAATGGTAACTGCTGGCATTTATGTTTTAAAAGTCTGCTTTCAAGTATAAGGTTACTATTGGTTTGCCACCTTGGTGCATGTTAATGGAAGTACAAAGGCTCTGCAAATTAGCTAAGGTTGTTTACTCATTCATTCATTCATTCATTCATTCATTCATTCATTCATTCATTCATTCATTCAACAAATACTTATTGAATATCCTCCTTTCTTCCAGACACAGTCCTGGGCATTGGGAATACAGCAGTGAATAAAACCAAGGCTTGGCTGCTCTCAGCCCCATTCACAGCTGTCTTTAATCTGCCACAGGTGTTATTGGCATTCCAGCACCAAAGTGACCTTCCTAGTGATGTGATCAGAAGGATTACAGAATTTAAACTGAACATCTTTTTCACTCTACAATTAAGTATTTTCTAGTGCCAAGTTCCTAAACCAACCCAAATCGCCTAGCATATCATAGTCACTATGCATCTCATACTTCTGAAATGTTGCATTCATTCTTAACTTCCTCAAATCTAATTCCAAGTGAGTAGTGATTATCATTTCAGGAGTAATCTCATAGAAGGCCAGGAGGAATTATTGCACTGGTAGGCATTGGGCTTCTTGATAGTGATTAATTTATATATTTGTGTAGCAGTGTACACAACTTTGTTTGCTAGGTACTGTGGGTGAGTGTATCTGTGTGTGTGTGTCCCATATATTATTAAACCTTCTTTTCAAACAATTTTTTAAATTTTGTGTGAAATTTGGCATGTACTTGAAAGCAAGCTTGGCTTTTATAAATCAAGTTGCTTTTCAAGTTTTATAGTTAAATAAAAGTTTTTGAGTGAGTAAACCTCTTTAAGGAATTTTTTAAGTATAGTAAGTAATTGTTAAAAACATTTCTTCTAATCATTTTGGCTTTTGTTTTCAGTTCACTCTTTCTTCAAAATTCTATTTTGATATACTCCCATTTCCTTTTACTAATACCTATCGCCCCCATGGCCCTTACCAAAGTGCCTGAGGGAGAGTCCTCATGTCCATTTTCTAGTGTCAGAAGAAATCCTTTTGGGACCAGGGGCCATATTTTCATATATATATATATCTCCCTTAAATGATTAGTAAGTCTGAAAGATAATTATCCTAATGAGTGTGAACTAATGAGGGGTTCATATCACCAATGTTTTTAAAACAAAACAAAACAAAACACATACTTTAAAGCAGAGAAAAAGCATAGAATATCACCCAGTCTGCCAGGTTTATGCAGGCTCCTAATGGGCAGTTTTTATTTCCCTTAAATGTATTAATTCTGTGAAATTTAGGAGGTATATGGGATGCAAGACCTTTAAATCTGTTGCTGAAACACTACCATGTTGTCTCTAAGGTTGTCTACCATGTTATTTAAATAGGTTTTTATTTTTAATATATCTGAAAATTGTGATGTCAAGTTAGTAGAGGGGAGCATAAACCTGATTTTAAATGTAATTATTATCATCATTATGATTATTTTACTTTTTATATTGAACAGGCTGCGTGAGCCAAAGAGTATATCCCTCTCCTTGAAATCTCCAGCGGCATCCCCCTCAGAGTATAATCCAAAGGCCTCTCCAGGCCTCAGCCTCTCTGGCCCCATCACTTACTGATCTCATTCTACTCCAGTGACCCAGATTGCCCTATTATTTCTTGGACACTGTAGGTACTCATGACCTCAGGGCCTTTGCACTTGTTTTCCATCTTCTAGAATATCTGCACAGGTAGTTTCCTTACTTCAGTCATGTTTTTACACATAAAGTTACCATCACAGCAAGACTTCCTTTGGCCCTATGTAAAATGTTCACCATCCCTTTCCTACCATTTCACAATTCCCTTTATTGCTTTGTTGTCTCTTTAACATTTATTTAAGCCTAATATACTATATATTTTCCCCTTTTCTTCATTGTATATATTTTAGTTATTTATTCTGTTTATTAGATTTTCCCTGAGTTGAAAGCAGACCCCATCTGGTTAGAGATTTCCATCTTTTTTGTTGACCCCTTTCTTTTCAGCACATAGGAAAGCACTGCTGCATAGTAGGTGTTCATGACTTTGGGGAATGAATGGATTTATTGTAATTTATCGTGGGCTCGGCATTATAGTAACACTGTTACAGCATTATTTTATTTAATCCTTGCAATTATGTGAGACAAGGTCTATTGTATCTTCATTTTATAGGTACTAAGTAAAAACCCATGAAAGCCATGTCATAGCTTCAGACTTAGAGAGGTAGGTAAGCAACTTGGCCAAGCTTACAGTGAGTGAGGGACAGAGCAGGAACTGAACTCATGCCTATCTGGCTCAAGTCAGGCTTCTCACATCTAACCAGGATAACTGTACTTAGGAGTCTATTTATTGTTAAGGAACAGACCTTTTCATGCCTAAGAAGAATAGAAGTTCAGTGGCTTAGGAACACAAAACGTCATATATATTGATTGATGAAAATAGCCAAAAGGCTACAGTTATGTTATGTTTTTATATAACTTTTTGCTGTGTCTTTTTATTTTTGTTTCTTCCCAGTTGTATTGAGGTATAATTGACATACAGCACTGCATGAGTTTAAGATGTACAAAATAATGACTTGACTTACATATATTATGAAATGATGACCACCATACGTTTAGCTAACATCCATCATCTTATATAGATACAATAAAAAAAAGAAAAAAAAATGGGTCTTTTTCCTTGTGATAAGAACTCTTAGGGCCTACCCTTTTATGGAAAGTTTGAAAATAGAAGAAAAATGCTTGCAAATTCTTAGCAAAATTATATAAAACTGTATCAGTGAAACTATAGTCATGTGTACTAATTGTTATAAGACACAGTAATATTTTATTCATCAAATTTACTGGACAAAGAGATATTTATCAGTGTGTATCATTATTTTTGAAAAAAAACCCTGCTCTTCCTCTCATGTTTTTTATGTCATTTTCAGACCCTCCACCTGTGCTACGGGTTGATGACCGGCAGCGGCTGGCCCGGGAGCGACGTGAGGAACGGGAAAAGAAGCTAGGTATCCCCAGCCCTCATTTGATCTCTCTGGGACACTGTTGTTGAAATAGTATTTTTTCCCTGTGGGGTTATAGTCACTTAACACTGAGCAATTGGACATCACTATAATAACCATGCTGTCTAGCATGGCTTTATGAGTTTTACAGATGGATTGAAAAACATCATTTGGTATGTGATTTAAACATAAGACTAAATTTGAAGCAACAATAAATTCTGGCCCAGGATTAGGGTCATTTTTACTTCTTATATTGTAATCACAGTTTAATGTGACACTGGAGGGAATATATATTCGAGAGGTATGATGGCTCAACTTACATTTTACAACTTTAAATATATAAGGACGGTAAGCATATGGTTCTTTTTTGTGGGAATAGTTATGAGATTATACACTGTTAGGGCACTTACTGCTTTCCATGTTAAAAATTATGCTATGGTTGAATTTATCAACAGATGCTGCCAGTTTGCTGCCAGAAAAGCACAAGAGCTTGTGCTGAGGTGTCTGATTTTCCTTTTGTTACCTAAGGCCCTTGTGAAAGGTGCAGTATTTGCCATATAATCACCTAGAGAGCTGGGTCACAGGACTAGCTTACCCGGAAGCCGAGATCAGAGCACTCGGCAGTCATTGTCTTCTAGAACACTGAGCAAGGATGCTGGTGCCAACTCCTCCTTTAGTTTGATGTCCATGTATACCAAGTAGCTAAAACAGGATACTGTCTTTATATACCTTGGAAAGAAGTGCCTGGTCAGTGTGTCTCAGCTGGAGTGTCTAGATATTTTAAAACTAGGACTGACTTAGGTTGCCAGAATCTTTCCAGTGGATGACCCATAATTTTCCAAAGTTCTGCTGAATTCTGTAAGAGTTAAATTAATGTTCCAATTGGGGAATGCGTATATCCTATCTTTTTTATTATTTTTTGGTGTTTTTGTTTTTGTTTTTTGAATTGGGGGATGGGAACAGTGTTGGGGAATGGGGGAAGGGGACCGGCCAATTTGTTGTTCTTCAATCTTCGTTGTGGAGGGCGCCAGTCGCCATCTGGCTGCCCATCAGCAGCTCCTGGCCTCTAAGCTCAAGGTGCTGTGTTACAATCTTAGTTGCGGGTGGGCATAGCCACCATCCCATTTGGAGTCGAACCCAGCAGCCTTGATGTTAAGAGCTCACGCTCTATCCACTGAGCCATCTGGGTGGCAGCTCAGTTCAAGGTGCTTAGTTCAGTCTTAGTTGCAGGCAGGCGTAGCCCACCATCGAACAGGCAGTCTTGTTAGGAACACGTGCTCTCTCACCAGCTGAGCCATCCTGCCACCTGTTGGCAGCTCAGCAGCAGCTCAGCTCGGGTGCAGCATCACTGGCCTATGTGGGCATCTAACCAGCGGCCCTGTTGCTCAGAGCTCACGCTCTTAAGCCAACTCTTAACCAACTGAGACACTTGGCTGGCCCCTTTTTTATTATTCTTATTCAAGAACCAGAATTTGTAAAATACACTGGAATCTGTTATTCAAAGCCTATTAGAATTATTTGCATTTTAGCACAGACGGCTCTCTTCTATGCAATAATGATCATACGAAGTCATTTCTTTTGCTGCAAGGTTATTTCACACAAATTTCAATAACGTGCTGGAAGTGTGCAAGCTCTCCTGTTTTTCCATGCCTAGAGTTTTTACCCAGGCTGGAAACTCGCTGTCCCTGCCAACTTGCCTGCGGGCTGGTGTGTTCCTGGAAGCAGCGCAGTCTGAGGCTGTGAGGGCTTCCTCCTTCCCTAGAGTCGTCTGCAGTCTGGAGTGGACTGCGCACCCTGCTGCCTAGGCAAGGTTGGTTTGATAAGTGGACCAGAACTGAGAAGAGGGAAAAGGCAGAGCTACTGAAGCAGGAGGAGAGTCCAAATGAGCAAAAAGAACAAACTGACTACTGCTCTGGGGTGGTTGGTATTTGCTTGCAGTCTGTCCTTGGAGCCATCTGATAATTAGTACTCGTGCCCTCCCTCTCCCCTCTCTACCCTTTCCCAGTTGGGCCAGATACTACACTATTACATGTCTCTTTAGAGGTGCAACGGGAATTCATGTCTTCTTGAGTGAAAGTAGCTCCATAGCATCAGCCTACTCTTTTATGATTTAAATGCCACTGTGAATTAGCTTTTAAACATTCACTCATAACTTTGCATTTGGGTTGCTTTGCCTTTCAATTTTTTTGTGGAAAGCATGAGTTTACTGGTCAAACAAAAATGATTTCACTGCTAATGCTATCAAGTTGTAAAACTGACAACTTTGAGCCTACAAATTCTCCCTGTAAGTTGCCTACCTTTGTATGTTGAGTGGCTAGATTTTTTTCTTAAGCTGTAGCCCCATATTCCAATTCATATCGATGGTGCAGAACAGGATTCATTAAATTCTATATTCAGAAACGTTATTTGCCAGGTATTGTGTTAAGAAGATGAATAAAGATTGAGACCCAACCCTGTAGGGCTGGCTGCAGTCCATGGGGAGGCAGATGAACAAACAGCACTTATAATACAGGGTGGTTTCGAAGAAGTATGCACAAGGGCATTGAGAAGCCACAGAAGTACCTAACCCAGCCTGGAGCTGCCAGGTGCCACCTGAGTTCCAACTAAAGGACTAAGGAGACTGGGGAGCAGTGATACAAGGACAAGTGGGAAGAGGGCATTTGGAAAGAGGCCCAGCATGCTCCTCAGATTGTTATATGGGTCAAAGTAATTTTCAGATTATTGTATTATCCTATTATCACAACGTGGCTTTTTTGGTGAGCTAGCATATAATATACCATGTTTCTCTTTTTTCTTATCCTTGCCATGTTAAGTATCATCGTTTTCCTTAATTCTGATCTCATCTCTTCTTATGTTGTTGACAATCATAATTTTAATGAAATACATCAGTTCTGATTGTTTTCTTTGCATTAATTGCATTATCTCTTTAAATTTTGTGTCTGTTCACTTATTCTTTTCCACTTAAACCATCATAGTAGAAGCTGTCTTAAGAGTTTCCTCTGAATCTTCATAAATATACAAATATACATGCAAATGCACTTGTATGTACATTTTAAAAGAGTCATCTGAAATCTATCTTCTAAATTAAGCTATGCCTACGAATATATATGGGTGATTTCTTAAAAACCTTTAGTACTAGAAGAAAAGCAAAGGGCACCCCTGACAAACTACCCACAAACTTTGCTTTGCAGAAGCTATAGTAGCAGTTGAATATTTTTTGAAGTGGGGTGAACTGTCACTTAATAGCGGATCTTTGAACCATGAATTTTTTAAAACAAAACATCTGGTGATATCAATATTATGAACTTTAAAGCTTTCCGAGTTTAAAAAAAAAAAAAGGAATACATTCCAGAAATTCCAGCAAAGCAAAATTTAAAGTGATTGACCAATGAGATTGATTATTCACTGTTGGATGTAGGTTGGAATTAATATTGAAATATTCTTTTCAATCCACATTTTTAAAGAAAGCAAGGTAGAGAGAGGGAGAATAAAGGTCTTTTGTTTTCTTTTTGGTGGCATGTCATGCTTGTACTGTTTTGCAAACGGGGAGGACAATTAATAGCTTTTTGTGGGGTAAACCTCTGAGTCAAGCTTCAGTGCTTGACAGTGTGGCCTGTTCTTTCTACATTATCTTTCCATTTATCACATAAAACCAGGTGTAATTCTTCATGTTTGGGACTTGTTTATTATCTGTCCGCCCCTCAGTGGAATATAAGCTCCATAAGAGAAAAGACTTGGGTCATTTTTTTATTTCTATACCCAGAACCCAGAGTAGTATCTAACACAAGAGTGTCAGTCTGTGCATTTTAATATAAGTACAGGTGAATGCATCAGCTGTACTGCAAATTAGTTAAGACATTACCAAATTATCAGGTAATGCCTGCCTTTGCAATATTCAAACAAGTTTTAAATTCTTATTTGTAAGCATTTTCTCAGACAAACAAGGATACAAAGGTAACCTATAGAATAGTTGTGCCTTAAAACTGCTTGTTTTTCACATATATTATAAAACTAATAGTGTTACAATATGTTGACAAAATTCAACAGAGTATTTAAGGAATGTTTGACAGATAAATATTCTTCCTCATTTATGGAGATACAGGGTTTCCCTTTTTAAAGGTGATACAGATTAAGTTTGAATTATTGCTGTGAATAGAGTCACATTTCCCCTGAGGCTTTCTGGGATTCTACAAATCATGGAAGATTATCAGAGAATTATATCATTGACTCATATAGCTCATGAAGAAAAAATTGAACTTATAAAATCATTCAGTTCATTCATTTATATTGGAATTTGTAGCCAAGTTCAAAGCTGTACAAGAGATCTATAATAATGTGATATATTAGAAACAACAATAAGATAATATAAAACGGACTTTGACCCTCAAACTTCAACTCAGGAACAGCAGTATTAATAAGAATGTAGTCAAGCAATAAATGATCATTTCAATCTGGCTTAGAATGCTTATCTCAAAAATGTGGATAGGGAAGTTAGAACTAATTAATAAACAATCAATAATGCTGTACCTCTGATTATAGCCATAGTGAAACGGCCCCTGATTTCAGACTTCACATTATTTGATTAAGACACTCACTGGTTTTCATAAGGCTACCCACAAAAAAGGGAGGGGCTTTGGGAAAGCATTCTTTCTAATCCCCATTTCTACTGGATAAAACTTTGGCAGATCTGTGGTCAGTGTTGGCACCTGGTTTCCTAAACATGTCACTGAATGAATATAGTACACAAAAGCTCCTGAGGCTGTCAGGCAGGTTATGAACAGCTAAGAGATCTGAATACACGTTAATGGGAGGGATCTGGAGATTAGCACATACCAAAGCAGCTATATCATGAGTCAGGCTCAGAGCTGAAAAAAAATAAATGCATGTTGTGGGATGGATTAGGTAACTCAGAGGCTGATGCTTTAACATAAAATGAATCATTACAACTAAGCAGCCATTATTTATTTATTTCAAACTTACTTTGTCCTTCAGGCTAAAGATGAAAAGGTCTTAAAACCTGAAAAGTAAGGGGTCTTGTAAAGAGATGATGATAAAGGCTAAGAGTGACATTAGAAGGAGGTCAGGATCTTTACAATGGGTGACCAAGGTGTCCCAATCTAGAGGAAGAGCTTAGTCATAGGGAGGTGTTCAAAATCATGTTTTAGCAAGTGGCTCGTTGTTTACTTCTAGAGTTAGAGAGTCCAGAGTTTGAATTCCAGTTCCAGCACTGGCCTATTCTGAGACGTCAGGCAGGCTACTTCACTTCTTTGTGTCTCAGACTTCTCATAATAAATAAGTTTAATAGCAGTGTTACCTCACAGAGTTACTGAAGATAATACCTGAAATCACTTGGTGTCAGCACAAAGCCAGAGGTGCAGACCTCTCACCGTGATGAGAACAGTGCTAAAGCTGAGGATGGAAGGCTACATGATTCCACATACTGACTTGGATACCTGGGATTATAGAGGCAGAGGGAAAGCGGTGTTTGTGCTTCCTGGCCTAGCAGGGCAGGGCTCTGTGAGATAGCCAGGTGGAGACATGGCAACATTTCTAAGGAGTGGGAGTGAATTAGGGTTGAGACAGTAACAGAAAGCTTCCAAGGGCAACCATTGCTTTGTGCCCTTTAGCAAAATTCCATTTACTTGAGCAGAGGCTGCACATTCCTTTAAGCCTAGCCATGAAGATAAGTTTTCACACTGTATTGCTTTCTTATCTCAAAGTCCTTCAGCCCATGCATAAGGAAGGTCTTCCGCAGGTATAAACCACTGTGCCAGCACCTCAGTCCCATGAGCCTATCACTGTGCCCAGGGAAGAAGACGGAGTAGGAAGTGGTCTTATGTGTCCGTCCCACAGCCCCCTTCCTGGGGTCGATTAATGAGCTTGGTTAAGCCATTGGATTCCTCAGGGACAGGAGACAAAGTATTGTGGGTACCCTTCAAGGTCACACTTATTACCAGGCAGTTCTCCAGTATAGTATTCAAAGGAGAGGTGAGTGGAAGAACATTAATCTAAACGACTAGTCAGGAAGGCTTGGAATTAACACTAAGGCCCAATGTAAGTCACTTTGCTTGGAAGTCAAGCAGTCCTTTAACTGTTTAGCTCATTTATTCATCAAACTTTATCTGCTAAGCTAGACATTGTGAATACGGGAAGAACTCAACAAACATGTAAAAGCAGAGGAGTTGCCAACCTGGAGTACAGGCACTGTGATGGAAATCTGAAGGGCGCTGTTAGAGTACCTTGCTCTCAGGGAATATTCATCAGAGGAACAGGACTGGAGACATAGTCAAAGTTTGCCAGATGGGAAGAGGTATTTTGAGTTGTCAACGGAAGAAATGTCAAACCTGTAGAGAATTTTTATGAGTTTATTTAAGCCAAACTGATGACATATGCTAGGAAGCAAGATCTCAAATGCTCCAGAGAATTACAGTTTTGCAGCTTCTTTTATGCAGTTGAAATTAAGGCAGGAACATAAGGAAGATTACACGGAGGTGGGAGACAGCAAAACGGGGACTGGATTACACAGACTACCATGTACAAAGGTATATGATCATATGGCCAATCTAAGGAGCTGGACAGGGAACAATGAGCAGCCAACAGGTTTTTGAACAGAATTATGACACTGGATTTGGTTTTGGGTAATGAGTCTGAAAACAGTATGCAGGATGGATCCAAAGAGGCGATAGATGAAATATCACAAGTGAGAAAGGAATGAGGGCTTAAATACAGTAGTAACAAAAAGATTGGCAAGAGGACTGAATTTGAGACAGAGTTCTGATATAAAAATGATAGGGTCAATTGTTTGAATGTGTTGAGTTAGTTTAGACCATCCATAAGGAAGAAATTTTTTAAACTGCTTTACTGAAACATAAGAGATTTAATGAGGGAGAAATTGAGGAATATCCTGAGGTGTCTAACTTTGTAGCCCATTTGAAGGTCGTGAATCTATTATCAGAGCATACAAGGTAGGCACAAATATACAAAGGATCAATAAGGTTATGTGGTGTGACTGGGAAATTCAAATGGAAACTTTAGGCAGGCAGATGTGAATGTGGAGGAAATGTTGTCTAGTACCTGAGAGTACAGGCTGTGATGTCAGAGCTGAATTAAAATTGCAACTACTTCTTTTAGACCATGCGATCTTGGGAGAGCTATTTAACTCCTTTGCTGTTTCTTCCTCATTTGACCTTCAATTCCATTTCATCTGGTAGTAATATTCCCACATTTATTACATTTTATTTTTCATTTGCCTGATAGCTATTTGTTCATTCTTTATTTCACGCTTTACCTGACACTTTGTTTTAGGTTTTTTGTTTTGTTTTGTTTTTAATTTTTTTTAATTAGCTTCAGGTGTACAACAGAGTGCAATAGTTATACTTTTTACCCCTCAAAGTGACAACCCCCTCCCCCAATTCGCCACCCACTCCTCCCCCCATATCATACTATCTATTACAATTCACTTGAGTCCCTTCCACCATATAATCCACATCCCATGACTATCTATATATTCAATTACAGTTGGCATACAATATTATACAACATCAGTTTCAGGTACACAGTGCAGTGATCAAACCTCTACTCCATCTATGAAGTGGTCTCCCTAACAAGACATGTGACCATCTGACACCCCACAAAATATTTACAACATTATTATATTCCTGAACTATCTTCCATATCCCTGTGGCAATATTGTGGTTCCCTATTTGTGCTGTCTAATCCCTTAACCCTTCTCACTCATCCCCACCCCCCTCACAACTAGCAACTCTATTTTTCCTCTATATCTATGAGACTGTTTCTGTTTACTTTGCTCATTCAATTTTTCAGATTCCACATATAAGTGAGATCATATGGTATTTGTCTTTCTCCAACTGACTTATTTCACTTAACATAATAGTCTCTAGGTCCATCTGTATCGTTTCAAATGGTACAATTTCATTCTTTATAGCAGAGTAATACTCCATTGTATAAATGTACCACAGTTTTTTAATCCAGTCATTTACCAATGGGCTTTTCGGTTGTTTCCAAGTCTTGGCTATTGTAAATAGCACTGCAATAAACATAGGGGTGCATATCTTTTTTCGAATTAGCATCTTGGATTCTTCTGGGTAGATACCCAAGAGTGGAATTGCTGAGTCATACGGCAGTTCCATTTCCAGTTTTTTGTGTGTTTTTTTTTTAAAGATTTTATTGGGGTACTGGGGGAGGGGAACAGCATTGGGGAACTGGGGAAGAGCAACAGACAAGTTGCTGTCCTTTTGTTCTTCAGTCTAGTTACGGAGGATGTTGCTTCACTGGCCCATGTTGGTATCATCATTGCACTCTTCCTGGATGAGGCAGATCGGTTGCTGGCCTCTGGATGGTCGCTCACCGAGGCTATTGGCAGCTCACATGGGCTGCTGGTTGCTCACGCTGGCTGCCGGCCACTGACTCTAGCCTATGGCAACCCCCTGCAGCAGGGGCTGCAGCCTACACCGTCGCCGGGACTCTTGCAGCCCAGCTCCAGGTGGAGCTGTTGTTAGCTGTAGAGGGCAGTGTCACTGGCCCTCATATGTGGGATCCGAACTGGGGCCACTGGCATCCCAAGCCAGCTCTTAACCAATGCTCCACTCGGCCAGCCCCCATTTCCAGTTTTTTGAGATACCTCTATACTGATTTCCATAATGGCTGCACCAATTTGCAGTCCCACCAACAGTGCACCAGGGTTCCCTTTTCTCTACACCCTCGCCAGCACTTGTTGTTTGTTGATTTGTTGATGATAGCCATTCTGACCGGAGTGAGGTGGTATCTCATTATGGTTTTTATTTGCATTTCTCTGATGATTAGTGAAGTTGAACATTTTTTCATATGCCTGTTGGCCATCTGTATGTCCTCTTTAGAGAAATGCTCATATCCTCTGCCCATTTTTAAATTGGGTTGTATGTTTTTTTAGTGTTGAGTTTCATGAGTGTTTTATAAATTTTGGATATTAACCCCTTCTTAGATATATCGTTGGCAAATATCTTCTCCCATTCAGTATGCTGCCTTTTTGTTTTATTGATTTCCTTGCTGTGAATAATCTTTTAAGTTTGATGTAATCCCATATTTTCATTTTTTCTTTGGTTTCCCTTGCCCGAGGGGATATATCAGTAAAAATATTACTCAGGGTAATGTCTGCAAACTTACTCCCTATGTTTCCTTCTAGGAATTTTATAGTTTCAGGTCTTACATTTAAGTCTTAAATTCATTTTGAGTTTGTTCTCGTATATGATGTAAGTAGGTGGTTCATTTTCATTTTTTTGCACATGTCAGTCCAATTTTCCCAGCACCATTTATTAAATAGATTATCTTTACTCCAATGTAAATTCTGGCTTCCATTGTCATAGATTAAATGACCGTATATGGATGGGTTTATTCCTGGGCTCTATTCTGTTCCATTGGTCTATGTGTCTGTTTTTATGCCAGTACCATACTGTTTTGATTACTGTAGCCTTGTAGTATGTTTTGATGTCAGGTAGTGTGTTGCCTCCCACTTTGTTCTTATTTCTCAGGATTGCCGTGGCTATTCGGGGTCTTTGGTTTTGTTGGGTTTTTTTCTTTAAACATAAAAACATGGTGTTTTGGGTTTGAGCCTGGTCTAAAAGGTCCAGTCTTATCTAATAGGCTTGATTTTATTTGTTTTCGCTTACCTTTAAGGCTTTGTCTTTTCCCTTTTTTATGGGAGGGGCAGGGTTGATGTTGTGGGGGTACAGGGGTTGATTTGTTACAACTAGTGTTCATTCCCTGCTTCCCCTTATTAATCTGGAAGTTGTACTGTAATTTTCCATACTGTGAGTGAAATTAACTTTCCATACTGGGAGTGAAATTAACTTTCACTCCCACATCTTGACTTTAAATGAAATTAATTAGTACTTCCTACACAGATGCTCTTATGTGTCCATTTCACAGCCCCCTTCCTCAGGTTGATTGATGAGCTTGGTAAAGCCATTAGGTTCCTTTTTTAAAAGAATTATTATTTATTTAGCATATATAGTTAATTAGTGTTTTCACAGCAACATGAAAAAATTTATTTGACTGTAATCCATAATTATAGACGTAAAGTACAAAGATTAAAATTTTAACATAAAAATCAAAACAAAAAGAAACCAAATTATAACCCTGCACGTGTCTTCAAAGGTAAAAAAAAAAAAAAAAAAAAGAGTCAAGGGAGTTAATTAGAGAAGATCTTGGAGTTCATATTGTACACACTCTCTAATTTAGAAGTCAGAGAGGTTAGCTAATTCTCCCAAGGTCACACAGAATAAGTGACAGAATCAGTCCCCAAACTCAGATAATATTATCACTTGTCATTTTCTGACTCTTCATGGTATTACTGGCTATCCCGGTACCCAGTGTTACCAGTAACCTATTCATATCCTTCCATATCTCCATATGAAACTAAGACAATAGCTGTGTATGTTTCAGAGATTAAATGATATATTACTCCATGGCGTAAGGGTCACGTTTTTCTTTCCTTCATATGGGAGTGAAATTTGTACTCCACCCACGCAGATGTGAGCCTGTTCAGAAGGACCTGGCTGGGCCCTAGATTGTTGGATGTGCCTGGAACAGGGAGCCCACCCAGCCCATGAACGCACCATCTGAGTTGTCTGTCCTACTGTGTTCTTCCCATTAGCTGCATTCTGTCTGTAGCAGGACAGGAATTAATATGATCGTCAGAAACATCCACTCACTATAATTATCGCCATGTACTGAGCCCCTACTCTATAGGTGGCACTGTGCTAAGTGCTTTATATGTTACCCTGAGCCCAGCAACTCTGTCAGGATGAGGGTGCCGTAGCAATTTGAGGGGACAAGGTCATGGAAGTCGCTGCTTGTTCAGTGGCACATAATTGGTAAGTGGCAGGACAGGAGTCGGACTCGGGTCCCTGTGAAGCCAGAGGGGCTCCATCCACTCACTCCCATGCCCTGCTTTTCATTTGAAATTTCTTTTAGTACAAGAGTCACTGTATGTTTCTAAATGGAGTCCAAATGGATAGTGGAGTTCCTCTTTGAGTGGCACTGACATACAGTGTCATTCAAATATAATCCTGGTGGTAGCAGCTCAGGGATGGGGGTGACCTATTAACGTCCGGGATTTTAGAGGCTACCATGGGTTTTCATTTCACTTTGAGTCCAGGGCAAATTTTTAACTTCACAGGAGTAAAGGTTAATGATATTCATCACAGTTCCTTTTTTGGAATGCTATTCCTTTATAGAGCTGCCTCTATGAAATCAGTGATTGTTACTGAATGAGCTGTCTTAGTCTGCTCAGGCTGCCATAATGAAATACCGTAGGTTGAGAGGCTTAAACAACAGTAGTTTATTTTCTCACAGTTCTGGAGGCTGGAAAGTTCAAGATCAAGGTTCCAGCAGGGTTCAGTTTCTGATGAGAGCTCTCTTCCTGGCTTGCGGAAGGCTGCTTTGTTCTCATATAAGCATCTGAGCATGAAGAAAGAAGGGGAGAAAGCTCACTGGTGTCACTTTTTATAAGGACAGTAATCTTATTGGATTAGGGCCCTACCCTTAAGACCTCATTTAACTGCGATTTCCTCCTAAATGCTCTCTCCAGATACAGTCACACTGTGGCGTAGGCTTCAACATATGAATGGCGGGGGCAAGGGGGTGGGGGTGGGGGGGGGGAGATCAATGTGGGGGGATAGCACAGTTCAGTCCACAGCAGTTGTCGATTTTTTCTTGTGTTCAAAAGTCTCACTTCTTAATGAAATAAGCCTTTCACGTTATCTGTCATCTTTAGGTAATGTTTTAAATAACTAAACCTCTTAGACTAAATTAACTTTTAATTCTTATTAAAATATTGAAATATCTTATGTATTATCCTTCAATTTAAAAGGTTCCATGAACTATACTTGGTAATAATCCTAGCACTCACCACCATACTCTGCAATAATACAAAAGTGTTTGCTTATTTCACCATTGTTTGCCTATTCTCTGTATGACGGTTTTAAAAAGACAGTTGTTTAAAGAAGGCTCTGCAATAGGATCTTAACTTCCTGGTAGAAAATAGAAGTGGCACTCAGTAAGAGTTTGATAGATAAAGATATGCTCTTCCTTTACAAGATTATTTGGGATGAAAGTAATTATAATTGTAATAATATCTAGCCCAGTTGGGATGTATAACACCCTTGAGAACGACCTTTAATTTTCTGAATTGAAGTCATGATGATGACAATGAAAAAGATGGCAGATGTAACTAATATTTATTGAAAGTTTACTAAGTGCAGAGAGCTATTACGCATGTTAAGTGAAATTATTATTTTAATCCTTACAGTAAACCTATGAGGAAGGTCCTATATTTATCCACAGTTTACCCTAACAGAAGTGAGGCTTAGAGAGATTAAGTAACTTGCAAGAACAGGAGCAAAGATGGAGGAGAAACACGGTGTATTTGGAAAGTGTGGGAAGGAGACAGGTCTTCTGCAACAATGAAAATGCAAGGCCAAGTAAGGATATTAAGACCAAGTTTAGGTAAGACTTTAGAAATCAGGGGAATTTGAATTTAATGAGGAAATAGCCATCAATATTCAGTATCAAGAAAGTCATTTGATGAAAAACATTTTTTAAGGAAAATTAATCTGTGACTCGATTAACTCTTATTTTATATATTTTACCTTACCAGTTTTAAAAAATATTTTCTTAATATTTTATAAACATTCTTTATCTCTTATTTGATCATATTAGTTTCTGGATCTCTTATAGGAAAGGAATATATTACATTCATAAATGTCCTCCAAGAATCTGAAATTTTCCTCCAAATGGGGTCTAAAAGTCAAAGACTATGTAGTTTGAAAGCTAAGTGTTTAAAGAAATAGATGTATCATTTTGCATGTCCACAGGTGTTAGGGTACAGACCTGCCTTTTCTTTTTTTTTTTTTTTTTTTTGGTCTGTAACCTTCATATATTGTTGGTGGAAGTGTAAATTGGTGTGATTTCTACAGAGGACAGTATGACAACGTCAGATCATCCTGAGTGATCTCACAAGACAAACTCATCTTGAATTTGGCCTTGTTTTTCCCCTCCGCAAAAGTAAAGTCAATTTGGATCCCTTTCCCTAGATTTGTCTCCTCAAATGAATAGCTCTGGAAAGATTTAATGGTAGCAGAAATGCAGAATATTTAATAGTAAACATTCAGAGGAAACTGAAATGTTCTGAATTTTTATTTTTTCATTAAAAACATTTTAATTTATATGCCACGTGGTGTCCTCAAGGTTTATGTTATAAATTTTGTTTGGACACTTTTGCCTACCATATAATAACTCATATTAAACGTGTGTGTAGTTAATACAGTTCAAGGAAGCATCGTATTAAAACCATATTTTGTGGGGTATATTTTCCCCTAAAATGAGGAAGGAATGTGTGTATGTATGTGTTCATCGCGGAACAGTTTTTTGAATTGGTGTCTTTTCATTTGGCTTGTGATATAAAGTTTTATCTAACTGGATTATGAACTCTTCAGACAGAAGATTAGCTGCATATTGGGTCCCTCACATTGCTTCAGTGACACAGTGTGATATGCCTGTGATCTTTGGGATTTTCTCCCAAACCGCTAAATGCTTTCAGAGAACCAGTGCTACGCTGAAACAAATGTAGTCACAGACTTCCAGTCTGGAGGATACCACAGTTTTTTAAAGAGAGAAACAGATGGTACTATTGGTTTTGATGGCATCCTGTCAATATCAGAACTGAGAGCAGGGCATGCGATGTATACATTATCCTATAGTAATAATATATCCAATTAGAGGACTGTAGAGGGTTCAACCCCAAGGAGTAAAATTCCGTGCATCTTCTTCAACCTCATCGTTAGTGTATAAATTATGCTAAAAATTAACAGTAGCACCTTTTTCCTGAAAATCTGAAGACAGCAAAGGCCAGGCTTGGCCTTTATTACAAAACCAAAGAATCCATATTTGTTCAATGCGGGCCACTTATACAGCCCTAACTGTTCAGATTTTGAACCTGTCTGTATTTGATTTGCCTCATTTTTCTTCCTAAAGCTGCAAGAGAAATACTCTGGTTAGAAAAAGAAGAGCGAGCCAGGCAGCACTACGAGAAGCACCTGGAAGAACGGAAAAAGAAGTTAGAAGAGCAGAGACTGAAGGAAGAACGGAGGAGGGCTGCTGTGGAGGAAAAGCGAAGGCAGAGACTCGAGGAGGACAAAGTAAGCTGCAGCTTAGGGGCTCCTCTCTTTCAGAAATGCTGCAAACTTCCTGTGAAACTCTCCATTGAGATGCTGACTGCAACATTGTTTCCGAGTAAGCAGCTTTACAGGTAGTCATGGAGTCCAGGAAGCCAGGTAGAGAACGGTGTGATGGTTGTTATTGTTGCCACAGAAACTTCAAAAGGCCATTTCTCTGGCCTAGGCCTCTAATTTATTTACGTTTGGTTAATCTGCACTGAAGTATCAAGACCACTGCGAGTAAGTGGTTTTCTGTAGGGTGTACCATTAACATTTTCCCATAACCCTGTCTCATTTAACCCTTATTCAACCCCTGAATCTTGGCAAAAATGGGAATTTAGACTCACAATGGTCATACATACAAGGTCATACAACTGAGTAAATTGTGGGGTCAGGATTACCCACATCCTCAGATTATTATAAATTCCATTTTTGGGTACGGCACCACCTGTGGTTAGCATCAGTGTAAGCAAAGACCTGCACCACCATGCTTATGTGAGTCGATAAAAGCATCACATTCCCAGTTGTAATAATAAGGGTCATTTCTTTAGGCACCTTCTGTATACAAAGGGCTTTATTAACTGGGACCTAAAGATTTCAGTAACCCTCCCAAGTTGATATTATTCTCACCTTCAAATAAGGTGTTGAAGATAGGAAATAAATGAGGAGTACTGAGGTCACATTAAGTACTACCTCTCACTCCACTCTTCCTTAAGTTAAAGAACCCTCAACAACCAGGCTTAATGTAATCATCAGCTTCTCCATTCCATTTAAGGAACGCCATGAAGCTGTTGTACGACGTACAATGGAAAGGAGCCAGAAGCCAAGGCAGAAGCATAATCGGTGGTCGTGGGGAGGCACCCTCCATGGGAGCCCCAGTATACACAGTGCAGGTAAAGAGACAGTGACCTCTTTCCAAATCACTGTTTTACTTCCTGGACAGTAAAAGTGCAGTTGCTTCTTGCTTCTGAGTCTGTGTTTGCAAAACAAAAATCCTGTTGAAATAATTAAACTACAATTAAATGATGCCTCTATTGTTTGAGGATAAGAGGGTGATGGAGGTAAAAAAAAAAAAAAAAAAGTAAGGTCCTCTCCCTTAACACAGGCTGCTTTTCTCATTTGTTTCAAAACTTGTTGAAGAGAGAGAAATCTATGCAATGTTTCCAAATATACATGCTAGTTTCAACTCCGCATTCTTTTAATTAATTGGCATAGGGTTTCAGGATTATAGAATAGGTTAACCAGTTTTATCTTTTACTCTAGAAGAATGATAGTAACACTGACTGATCAAAATCAATACTATGAGCTTATCTATTTCATCCCTAAAATATAAGCAACACTGTTGCTCAGTAAGAGAAAGTACAGGTTTCTGAAGCTAGAAATGGATGTCTAAGCTGTTCACTTGTTCTTAAATGGACATAAAATACTAAAACTTGGAATTAGTGAAAGGCTTTATTTTTGTACTGTAAATTCAACATACCTTGATTTTTTTTATAGCTTGTCAGTTTTTTCATTTGTGTGAGTCTAATAACACCCCCCCCCTTTTTTTTTAATTTACTTTGAAAAATCATTGTCTTACATTCTGTCCCCAGGTGGTTTTGTTGAGTCATCATTCACCGTTTTTGATTTAGCAGGCCTGGACCACCACTTCATAACTTTTGGTAGTGCTAGGAAATCGGGTGACCTCCCTGTGGTTGCTGATTGCCTGACCTGTAGCTAACCTCTCAGATCTAGGGCCAGAGTTCATCAACAGCTGAACCATCACCACCTTAGTCATATTGCTTGCTTAATATCCTGTTGCGTAGACCTAGATCTGGGATATAGCACAGTGTTTCTTAAGTGTGATATATAACTCAGGTGACTTAAAGGTGTTGAAATAATTATATGTGACGTGTTTATTTTCTCCTTAAATGATCACTTTAGGATTTTTTTTTTAAAAAATGCTTTAGCTAATCAATTACCTGGGATCAAAGTACATCCAGCTTGTTCCCCTCCCCACCCCCTCAATACTACTGTGGCCACTTTTGTTTTAATCTAATCTAAATATGGGTTTTTATTTGTTTGCTCTCTTCTCTTTCATATCTCCTGTAACCCCTTCATTTAAAACTATCTACAATCAGGGCCAGCCAAGTGGCACAGTGGTTAAGCGCTGGCTTGAAAAGCCAGCGGCCCCGGTTCAGGTCCCACATATGAGAGCCAGTGACACTGCCCTCAAAAAAAAAAAAAAATCTACAATCATGTTACCACAACTTACATTCCTATGGCAATAAACCAAAATTGAAAGCACATTTTTGTTGCTGTTCAGACCAGTGCTATTTGTTGTGGCACATATCAAATCTGTGATCATAAGGCTCATTTATGTACAATATTTCATTCTAGGGATAGTTTTACATACATTTTGCACAAAGAAAAGCTGTCATGACATATTTTTATTTTATTATATGATTTTTCTTTTACGTAGCTTCATGTTTTACACATAATATGGCAGAAGTATATTCTATTACAGATTTTCAAATATTTTTGAGGGGAAATAAAGTTACTCAGTTTTAATTCTTTCTTCCACACTCAGAGTCCAATATGTGCCCTTTATTACTGCCACTCAAAGCAAGAGAAACTAGTGTTGTAAAAATCCATGTCTATAAAGGCTATGAATTAGAGAAATTTGCTGCTATACTAGACAGAAAAGTTTGGAAATAATGGGAATCTATCAGAATTCTCAAAGGTCAAATGATCTCCTGTGGTCTTGAGAGCAGCAGTGAGGTCTTACTTGTTTTGAATTCCTTGCTATACCACAATGCCTGACTCATGATGGGCACTCAGTCAGTGTGTGCTGACCAACAAACAGATCCTAGAAACTAAATTTAATTCAGATTCAATCACTGCCTTTGACTGCTCACACATCAACTAGCACTGATTGTGAAACTGTATACTTTTAAAACCAACTCTTCATAAATCCTTTTGTGAATTTGTTTTGTTCAGTGAGAAAAGAAATTGTTAAAACTTGTCCTGGGCTGGCCGAGTGGCACGGTGGTTAAGCGCTGGCTTGGGAAGCCAGCGGCCCCAGTTCGGGTCCCACATATGAGGGTCAGTGACACTACCCTCAAAAAAAAAAAAAAAAATTTCCTATTGCGTATTAAGTAATACAATAAATACATGGTATGCCTGCATAATTTTAACCATGCAGGATAGGACTGCATGTAGACACAAGTTCCCCGCAATTAGAGCTTAACATATAAAGCAATATCAGAAAATGCATTGCTTTGAAATCACCTGGAAATGACTTTCATTATCCTTCCTTATGCCGTTGAATCTCATGTTTCATCAAGATATTCCTTTTAATATTTTACCTTAAATCTTTTCTTATGTTAGGATTGCCCTGAGGGCCCATCAATTAAGTATAAATTTGAGTCACAGAAATGATTTTATTTTTTTAAATAATTGCTTCAACCCTAAAATGATTTTCAATAGAAGATAGGGACATCTGATGTTGATGGAGGATTTGCTTATCCCTGTACACTGTAAATAATGGCCCCAAATGGCTATTCTGTGGGAGAAAGATTATTACAATATTTTTACCTACCAAGGTTAGTCAGACCAATGGGAACTGGGTTTTGAAGGCCTCTTCCTCAAGGAACATTTTGGCTTGTTTTTAAAAGAAGTGAGCAATAGAAAATAAAATAAAACACAGCAAAACCCTTTAACTTTGGCAATTATAGGTCAGAACATCTACCTGCCTCCTAGATAAATATAATGAGATTTTTTTACTTTTATGCAGTTGTATTCAGGGAACATGATTTATGCTAATGAGCATTGTTACAACTTGGTTCTATTGTTCAGACAGCAAACTAACAGAGCTGATTTTTGCCTTTTAAATGTGAAATGGCTGCTATTTCTCTCCTGACTTGAACTTTAAGAATCGCTCTAAAATTACTCTACTGCAGGATGAACAATATTGTTAATAAATTTAAAGAGAAAGAATTCTGATTTATTTTTTTTTTATCACTGTCAGTTTTGTTGGGCAAGTTTATAGGCTGTTACTACACTTATAAACCACACTAAACTCTATGGTATAGGCACGGCAGTGTGGTGATCAGTAGACTTTTAAAAAAGAAATGCTGTAGTGGCCATCCTTTCCACACCTAGAGCGTTTCCTTTTCTGCCCTTCCTGTGAATCTATTTTTCTATAATGAACTTTAAATGGCCTGGGTAAAATGACTCTGCAAGTAAAGGTATCTGCAAACACCAAGAACCTGGTGTTCTTCTAGTGTTTGCATTCTGTTTCACCAGCACTATTACCACCCGTTGTCCCTACTTTGGGAAATGATCAAAGCACTCACCTTTATGGTCCCCTCTTTGCTTCACAGTCTGCCTCCATTATATTAGTTGCCCTCCACTGGCCTCTATCCATTTGTTGTGTTATAACAATATGCTTGAGTGTCCCTGGCTGACAAACTGGTGAGCTGAATATTTGTTTTATCCTATAAGTAGAATGAATTTTATTTCTAGCCTTTAAGTTACCTTTAAAGTGCTCACTTAGAAAACTGTGCTGTTATGAAAGATCTAGTTATAGAGCTGAAAGCATCCAATCCTAGTTTTTCCTTCCATCAGCGAACTAGGAAATTGCAATCCTGCATGCTGGCTGTCAATTAGCATTATCTCCATTTGTTTTAGATCCAGACAGGCGGTCAGTTTCCACCATGAATCTTTCGAAACATGTTGATCCCGTCATTAGCAAGCGGCTCTCCTCTTCATCTGCAACTTTACTAAATTCTCCAGATAGAGGTACAGTCAAAAGGAAAACAAAAGTGTTCTTTTATTTACTTAATGCTTTTTTTTCCTGGATGTTTACAGATAACAATAAGCATCTGAAGTTGCTTTCCCTACGTTTCTTAAATAGGAAGAAAAAACTTCAGAGTAAAAAAGCAATAAACGGCTGAGCAGCATTTTCCTTGCGACAAGAACATTTCTCATTTTAGAACTTGGCTGAATGATTGCATTTAGCAGTGATGAAAGCGGTGCTCCTCTCAACTCTTTAGTAAATGAGTTTACAGCTCCAGAAATCACCCACTTATCCACCAACATGCAAATGATCTGTCATGAACATTTATTTCACTTCAATCATATTGTCTTTGACTTTTTCATCTGTACTTTGGGAATCCAGGCTTTGACTTTCTAAAAGAAAAAAAAAAAACTTTTTAATTGATTCATGTTGGTACATTTCATTTTGCAAATTTATTTCTCATTTAACCAAACCTTTCTTATTGCATTTCTTGTGTGTATGTGTTTGGTTTTTTTGTTTTTTATTCATTCTTAAGGGGTTTGACCTAACTTCAAGAATATCATCAGTTTAAGCCTCCTAAAACTTTTAATAATCGTAGTCCTCCAATTAACATTTTATTTAAATTTTGAGTTTTATTTATCCATGGATTTACAGTACATGAATGTTATTTATAAAATGAAAACTTTTATTTTACTTATTTATATATCATGGTAGGAAAAACCAAGTTTTTAAGATAAGCTACTTGTTTTACATAACTAAAATGATTTTAAATTTAAAAAAAAGAATTGTGCAATATAAAAATATATACTCTTTGAAAGTAACAAGTTGTGGCTACTTTAAGTGCTTTATTAAGAAACTGATTGGGAAAGGCTCAGTGTTTATAGTCTTGAAAAAGAATGTAATGTGTGCATGTCTCTATGTGTGTATGTGTATTTGTATATTTTATATTGTATAAAAGTTATGGGGTCATTGCAATGTAAGATATTATATATGTTGATGCTGCTTTATAACTAATCACTTAAAACAGTAAATGTGTGAACAACTTTCTATCCTTGCCTTTTAACTTAAACCATTTCTTTTTCTAAACCTAATTTGCCTAAGTCACTATTAGACATGTAGTCAAATTAGGGGCCTTTTGTTAGAGAAAAGTATTATGAATTAAAATTCCTTTCATAAGTAGTCTTTCTTTTCAAACCCATTCCCCTAATATAACATGAAACATAACACATGAATGCTATTCTTACATTTATCTATTCGTTTTTGGAACAGGTTAGTTACTCAGCACTTTAATTTCATACTTTTGTGAACCTGGATCTAAAGCAAATTACAATCGGGATTTTTACAGTACATTTTAGTTAAATTAAGCCTTGCTTAGTGCCTCCTAAAATCCCACAGCTGAAACTCTGTAAGGTTGCAAGTGGGGAAATGGGCAATAAACCAGACAATATCCTATCCAAGCTTCTGTGGAATGACAATGAGTTGTCAACTAGAAATAAGATGTTTTATAGATTCCGTGTGATAGTATCAGATTGGATAATCTTAAATAGGATCTTAGAACTGGGAAATATTTGTTGGATGGCTCATCTACTCTAGTTGGAGTGAGAGTCTCTAAGAGGTGAAGGGCCTGACTTAATATCCTACAGGCTGACTATTGGAGAAGAGGGACTAGAACAAAGATCTGGGGCTCCTAACCCATGTTCTTGCTACACTGCATCTTCAGGTTTTACCTTCATGGAGGTCCTTCCTTAGATCTACTCTGACCCGGTGAATTCTTCCTTTGAGTGAGGTTAGGGAAGTTAAACAACCAATTAATAGCTACGGTCAGGAAACTGCGCCTTGAATCATGGTCCAGGCCTATAAAATTAAATAGAAAGCTGGACTAATAGGAGAGGAGGAAGGCACTAAATTTGGGAGTTCCACTTCTCTTCCCCCTTATCTAAAGAACCAGCCCCTGGATCTTACAGGCAAGGTTGACCTGGAAGGAAGATTCAGTTCATCCAGGGGCTCCCATATTGTCCAGGAAGCAAATTGTTTTAAGTTAAGCAAAAAACCCTCAGGAAGACATTGAGAGGGCTAGGCCTTCTAATGAGAATAAAAGTTCTGAATTTGTACTTCTCTATTTTAGAAATTTAAGTAATTTAGTTTATTTTCTTTTCTGCTGTTTTTTAAAGTTGATTATGCTTTTGTCAAATTAGAAAGCATTCTTATCAAGTTATTAAATTAGAGGCATTTGCAGACAAATCTCTTAGAGGATATTACTCCATTGTTAGATTGTTTGAGCTTTTTCAGGCCCATAGCACAAGCCTTAATGCTGATAATACATTGAGGCTCTGATACTATCAAGGTTGATATTTCACTGAAATGCTCTATTGGTTATCGGAAAACACTGAAATATTTTCATACCAGTTGATAAATATCTACTTCCCCAACCCCTCCAGAACTAATGACTAGTATCCACTGGCTCTGTGCCCATGCCCTACCAGTTTTTAAATATTTTGATTATCACACCTGAATATAGTGTCACATAGACTGATAAAATCACCTGATTACCAAAGATGTCTATAATTGTTGCAATAGAGAGAACATTCCCATTAGAAATTTTTGCTTTAAAAATATGTATTTCTTATTAAGCTACCTGCTGAACCAGCTTTTTTCTCAAGGAAAAAGAATAAGGAGTTTGAAAAAAGGAAGAATGAAGTTGCCTACGCTTTGCTTAATATTAGTCCATACATTTTTTCCTAGAATCTAGGACAGGGGGCTAGATGTGGTAGACCTCAAACTGAATTCTGCCCAAAGGCATGTTCTGTTTGACCTGAGCAGGAGTTTTTGTTCTTGTTTTAATTTGAATAAATTGCCATCATTTTAAAAATGGAAGATTTAGGTTTCCTACTTCTAATGAACAATCAGGATCTGGCAACACTTGTCTGGCTTCAGCATAGCACTTGTCACCTGGAACTGAATAACTGAATAGTGGTTCCCTGCTCACGGAGGAGTGTGGTAGTGCAAATATCTGTCATGTTCGTTTGCCTCCCCTGGTTCGGATGGTCTATTATGGCAATTGTCAATATCCCATTTTTAAGTGCTTAGATATGATCAATACTTTAGAGCTATTTCATTAGAATTAATATCTCTTCCTTCAGGAGCTTATCATCTTAAAATCTAGCTCCTCTGGGTGGGAAATAAAAACAAAAAAACAATAAACTAGCACTCCTGTCCTAACTTTTACTGAAAAGTTATCTTATGGGAGAGATCTGTCTCTCTGATGCTTAGAGCTAGTGATGAATATGCCAGAGTTGGAAACGTGTTTCTCTTAGCAAAATCTTTCAGTGTCGGAGCTGTAAAAACAAATGTCTTCGGATTTGTTTTAAACACAAGTCAAAGAGTGTTTTTAATGATCTTCATTTGAAGCAAATTCTTTGGTTGATGCCTTGAAGATCCACAGAAATAAAGTAATTGAACTTCTTAATCAAGGGGGTGAGGAAAAGACACGTCTTTTCAGTGATAAACCATCTCTGCAGCTCTAAGCCCTTCACCCCACAGAATTTATCTAAGAGGGAAACATCCCTCTTTTTCCCTTTCTCATCTACTAAAATTATAGCTCTATTGAAGATTTTCATTTAATCCTAATCACTTTTCCCCATTTATCTTATTCTGTGAATGTAATCTGATTTAGGTTACATTATGTTCCATTGCTAGAATACACATGCACACACACTACCATACTATAATTTATAAAGAGCACTTTTTCCATTGTATGCCCGACTACCTGTGTAATTATTACTTAGTTTTTATAACAGATCTTTTTCATTAATGTCCTACTGTCAGATAAGATTTAATGTAACTATGACAGCACTCCTAATAGACAGTCTGACGAGCAATTCACTAATTCTTAAATTCACCAGAGCCTTGATCAGAACAGCCACGCTTTGAAAATCAATTCAGATAATTAAGGTTCTTATTAGAGGTTGGTACCTCTTCCAAGTAGGAGCAACTATTTTCTATACCAGCATTTAAAATGAGATGGCTTCTATTAACAAAAACTAATTTCCTAGAATTTAAATGTCATTTTAAAATACGACATATGAAAGAGTGTTATAAGAACAATTGTTTCAGAGGCAAAGGGCATTGCTGCTGCTCTTATGGTGCAGATTAGAGTGGCCTTGTCAGGGTTACAGTTTTAAAGCTTTTATAAGCAACTTGAAAATGTGTGCTAAAATGGAGATATATGGTCACTTTACATTAGTTGTATTTGTAGGATTTTGTAAGCTTCTTTCCTGGTGTCTTTGGAAAGTAGCTTCTATATTTTCATGGGTCATCACCAGAAGCTAACCATATAAGCGAAGCAGTTTATAACTGGCATGCATTTCCTAACAGTGGACTTGCCAAACCCCAATATCATGTGGGGTCTTACTCTATTGCATTATTGTGAATTTATTTTCCAGATTCTTCACACATTCACTAGTCATCTCCAATATTATGTTTATACTGGAGTTCTGGCTTTTCTGTTTAATTTTACCTTGCTTCAGCTTTACCCTTATACTCCACCCAAATTTCTATGTTGTTGCCAAACAGGGACCTAAAAAAACCTGGCTAGCTGAATGGACAAGTCAAAAGGAAATTTTATGCAGAACTTTTCAAGAGTCCTCTTTTATTATATCTAATTTCCCCCGGTTGCCCCAGTAGCAATTCATGGAGACTAGCAAAATGTAATGGAGACCCTTTCTGTCTTTGTTTATATATAAATCTAGTCTTGTATAAAGCTGCCATAGACTCTGCTGTGGCCATGGAGTTGATTATTACTGAGGTGTGGGCCTTCAGTCTGCTGCCCATGCTGACAAGGGCGGATAGGTACAAGTGAGTGGAGTCGATGATATATGCCAAACCTGTGGTTGAAATCACATTTCTGTACTGTGACCTGTTGACAACTGAAGGAGGGTGGTTAGCAAAACCTGCATCCATAAAACTAATAGAGAGCCTGCCACAAACTAACATTTGAAGAAAGGCAATACTACCAAATAGCTGCTCCTTTGGGCAGAGTTCCTGTTGCCCCGCATCTTCACCAGCTGTCCTCCCTGGAGAGCCTGGTCTCTCTCGAAGGCCCGCCATATGGAAGCGATAGGTGTGATACTCTGCGCCCTCTTGCCCTTGGAAAGAATGATTGCTAACATCTTGCTTATGTGGTGACGTTTAGCTCGCCGCCTGCAGCTCAGCCCATGGGAGAGCAGCATTGTTAACAGACTGCTGACGCCCACACACTCGTTCCTGGCCAGAAGTAAAAGCACAGCGGCCTTGTCTGGAGAAACAGGTAAATGTGTCAAGGTGCAATGTTCCTGGCGAGGTAAAGTCCTCCTGTTGAAGCATACCTGAGCCTCCGGTATTCATCTAACCACATCTCTGTTTTTCCTAATGTGTGTTTCTCTCTCCTCTGGGTGGAATGGCTTTGGAAATGTGTCTGTTGGTGTTGGTTTCATGCCCCTCACTTTGTTCCCTCTGAGCATTTGTCTTAGCATCTTATCTGGACACCAGATGCCAGGCAGAGAAAAGGATGCCCCTCCCTGTGATTAGAGGCTTCAAATGCTTCTGTCTGTTCATGATATTACTAGGAAAACCTATCCCATCCCTGCCTTTCTTTCTGCCCCTGCATCTAGACAGATGACCAGAGGTAGAAATAATTTAATACACTTATACGTGGACTTGGGGATAAAATCAAAGCATGAGCCAATTTAAGCATAGAGTTTCATAATGTAGCTGTAGGTTCTCCACTTACCCTCCTCTCCCTATGCCAGTGTTTTATGTGTAATCTAGGAAGAGTACCCTTCCAAAACTCTAAAATGTGTAGAGAAGGCTAATTATGGTGTTCCTATTTGTTACCTACTTGGATACTATGTAAAATATGCCAAATACTGGTTATTATCATTAGTTACAACTCCTCTACATTTTTGAAGTACAAAACGTGCCTAAATGAGCCAATTAGTTTAATGAGAAGTTAGTGTAGAGCCTACATCTAGCTGGAAAGAAAGACACATATTAGGCTTTTGGCAACATCCATCTCATGGTGAGTTGATTTGGATTTTTCCAAATATCTTTGGGCACAACTGGTATATCTGTTTAACCGGTTTATGAGTCCTCATTTGACATCTAGAAAATTGCATAGTCTCTTCATAATGATCCTTTTAAAAAAATGCTTTGCCTCTGCAAGCCTCTTCATGATCATTAGCCCTCTTTACAAACAATAATCCCTGGTGGTTTTATGATGCCTTTCATCTATGGTGCCCAATGAGCTAATATCAACACTAATTCTCACACTACCCCTGGAAGGCAGTCAAGAAAGCAAGTGCAGGCATTCCCCCACCCTGCCGGTGGAAACCAAGTGCAGTGACAAAAAGTGACTTACACCAAAGCCACTTAGAAAATCAGTGGACTGGATCTTAAACGTGCTCAGCTTCCATCTCGGCACTCTGCGTGATGCTGTGTCTACAGCTATGCATCCAACTAGCTGGACCACAACGTTCTGTGTCTTCTGTAAAGTAACTCTCTTGTCAGCTGTCATGTTGCATCTGAGGTTTTTCTGGAGGAAAAAAAAGTACAGTTTATTTCAAGAAACTTTATTTTTTATGCCTGTGAGTGGCTTACTTTTATATAAGTCACAGAAGTTTTTCTTTATGTTCAGCTAATTGATGAACCTTTCAAACCACTTTTCAGCTCTGTTTCATAGGATCTAAATAATAGTGTATGGCTATCATGCTTATGAATCTCCATGTTGTATATTTTCATACTAAAGCCTCACAGCTAGAAAGTTGTCTTTCTTTGCTATTTTGGTCATCGCTAACTTTTGTCAATTCTTTCATTCTTCTTCTAGTCTTTTCCAACACCATTTCCTCATTTCCCACTCATTCTACTTCCCATCTTGCTACTTTTCTTCATTATTATGCTCAATCAGGTGCTTTTTATCTGTTAGCTGGTTCTTCTTTACTTTGCAACATTTGCCTTCTCCTCTTTGCAAATTGATACATTTCTGTAATTTACTTTAGTGTGAGGCAATACATAATCTTTCTTTGCCTGTTTTATTAATACTTTCCTTAGATTATTGGTAACTATTACAGCATTGATACAGCTTATGTTTAATGAACCAAAACTGTTGGTTTTTTTAATTTTTTGCATTTGAAATGATATATGTAAACATCGTACATTTGTCTTGTCAAAAACACTTTTTCCATCACTTTTTTTCCCATCTACTCGATTATTCTTTCTTGTTTTCTCACTTTAGTGTTGTCCCTTGAGTTCATCTTATATCCAATTGCCATTGGCAAGGGGATTACCTATGTCCAGAGCTAGAGTTACAGTAGCAGATTAGAACAACCATCCTTACCCCCAAGCTGTTGAGAGATTGCAAACTCCCAGAACAAGCGGTAAGGGCAGCTAAGAATTGGAAATCATAGTCCCATGCCTCTCATTTGTGGCTGCTGCTTTGGGTCAACTTTTCTATACACATTTTTTAAAAATATATGTGATTGTTAGAGCTCAGGATTAAATGAGTTATTACATGTAAAATGCTTAGAAAAGTGCCTGTACATATACGTACTCAAAAAATATTAATGTTATTATTTTATTACATAATGTTAAAAAATTCTTTGTTACACTCCAACCACTTGAACTGCATTATCTTTTCTCTGCACCCATTATTTCATATAGAAAATTTTGGATGATTTAAATTAATGCACACTTGCTACCAAGAGTGGAAGGAAATACAGATATTGTGGAAGACTTTCTCAAACCATTTCCATAAAAGAATTTTCATGTTTAATAAAACTATTTTGGGTTATGGAGGACACTCTGGGGAAAAAACAAAAACAAAAAACTCTATATTGTTTTTACTATTTCTTCAGAAAGGCAAGATTATTAGATTAATTGATTTAAAGGCTTCAGGTTTTTCAGTAGTTGCTGTTCAGAACAACAAAAAAATCTCAGGAAGTGTAATATCTTTAGAAGGAATTTATAATGTTTAGTTTAGCCAGGCAGTGTTTCTTTTTTTTCTTTTTTTTTAAAAGATTTTATTGGGGAATTGGGGGAGGGGAACAGCGTTAGGGAATCAGGGAAGGGGAACAGACAAGTTGCTGTCTTTTGGTTCTTCAGTCTAGTTGTGGAGGACATTGCTTCACTGGCCCATGTTAGTATCGTCATTGTGCTCTTCCTGGATGAGGCAGATCGGTCACTGGCCTCTGGATGGTCGCTCACTGCGGCTCTTGGCAGCTCACGCTGGCTGCCGGCCACTCATTGTAGCCTATGGCATCCCACTGCAGCAGGGGCTGCAGCCTACACCATCTCCGGGACTCTTGCAGCCCAGCTCCAGGTGGAGCTGTTGTTAGCTGTAGAGGGCAGTGTCACTGGCCCTCATATGTGGGATCCGAACTGGGGCCGCTGGCATCCCAAAACCAGCTCTTAACCAATGCGCCACTCAGCCGGCCCCAGGCAGTGTTTCTTGAATAATTAAATTTGAGGCTTTTTGTATAAACTATACTTGATAGGTTTAAGATATTTTCATCCTTTGACTGATATGACCTCGGCCCCATAATAAAGAATGAACCAGAGGCATGATGAGATTGGCTTATGTCCAGGACAGTCTTGGATATGCTCTATAGATACTCCCTGAAATTCCTGTTTTCCACAAGAAGAAAAAGAAGTCATATTTCATTCCTTTTTCAGCTTCAGACCCATGGCCTCCAAGCAAGCTGTTTGTCTAGAGTCTCTCAAGCCTCCAGCAAGGTTAATGGCCTCTGGCTGTGCCCTGGGCAGTGTGTGCCTTTCCTGGTCATTAATCCCACAGAAGTACCTTGTGCCAGGATGTTAGTCTTTAATTGTATTTTGTTGGCTTGGAAGAGTTTTGCATTAATGAACTCTTTCCTTGTCTGGAAAATGCAAATACTACTTTGCTATGGCACTTGAGAATAGGTTGTTTTCAAATTATTTCCCCTGTGATCACAGCAAGCCAAATGACAGGAGGTCCTCCTTTCTCTCAACACGTAGGAATCTTCCTTCATATCAAGTTCTGAAACAGAGCTTTATGGAAACTCCCAAGTAAGACAAACATATTCTTTTCAGAAGGAATGAGGGAATACAAAGTGCTTTAGTTTATCCTGAAGATCTAGTGTTCTGTTTTCAGATGATGGGGAAGGAGAATGCAGTTTCCAGTCTATTCACTGCCTTAACCCTTTAGTGATAACCAGAAGCGACTGCCAGACATTCGATGAAAGCAAGCATGTGAATAAAGATGCTGATCAATTTTCTGTATACAGATTCAACCAGAATAACAGATATTTTTTTCACTCTAATTCTGAAATTAAGATGATCCCGAATGTGTCCTTGAACTTTTGAGTTTTTAATTTATTAATACTATTATATTCAGCTGACATAATGGTCTCTTGAAAGGGTTGCTACTATGGCTAGAGTTGGGTAAAACCATTTTATAACATGGTCCAAATACATATGACTCACCTCAGTGGTCATGTTTAATTGTCTGATTTTTGCTGGGAAACATGATTTCTGGATGAGATCTGAAAATGAACCTTGGGGCCTAGTACCCACACTTTTGATACCTATGCAGTGTTATATGAATGTCTTTAAACCCACTGTTGCTCAGAATCACTTGATTCATAACAGTGTTCTTTTAAGGTGAATCGTCAGAAACTTGGTAGTTTTTCAAAAACAATATCTTGAGTAAAACTGTAAAAGCTATTCATGATTCAACTTTATTTTTGGCTATTGTAACATATGTGTGTTCTATTCACGGTTTTAAATGATGACATCCTGTGTCCCTATGCTTTCTACTGCTGCTTATTCTGAACCATCAAATGCCTTGGCTTTGGTAGAAACCCAGAGCATGCATTTGATTTGCCTTTGAAGAGAGAAAACATTTAAAAATTTCTTTTTCTGAAAATTATTAGTTATCCTTGTTACAAGTCTTAACACCTGGTAAGACTTGGCTGTTTAACATTTGAAAAATTCTGTTGCTTTTTTTCCACTGGCTGTTGAACTTTCCTCCTGAAAAAGTTGCCTGCCTGCTTGCTCACTTCCTATCTTTCCACCTTTTGTTCCATCTTAAAGCTAATTAGGAAAAACCTGATTCTAAAGCAGTCCTTATATAAAAATTCTCTACCATTGATATAGTATAGTAGCATTTTACCAGAGCCATCAGTCTGTAGGAATATAAGGCCATTGCTTCCCAATTATTGGATTACATTTATATCTTTAATCAGTATTTAAATAGCCAAAGAGCTTATATATTCCACATTTTTTCATTTGGACATGCCTTCCTTTTGGACACACCGTAAACTGATAGGACTGTGAGGAGAGTTGAGTATGATGGTTCTGGACACCTTTAGGTAATAACACCTTCTCCCTACTTTTCTCTCTATCTCTGCTTTGCTCCTTCTTCTGAACCTGCTTTTGGCTTTCCTTCAACTGCTCCTCTGGCACTCTTGTGTGTAAAACAATCACCTGCACCCTAGTTATCCCCATTTGTCCTCGTTCAGCATCTTGCAGCCCCATCAACATCATGCCCTACAAAGCTGCACACTCTAGAAATCCGATGGAGCGACCAAAATTCTTTGTCACGCCACCTGAGGGCTCTGCACGAAGGAGGACTGTTCATGGCTCAGCGGTGAGTAGCCATTGGGGGCGACCGGGCCACCTGGGCCATTTCTGGGCAGAGTGGACACCACCCCAAGGTGTGGTGTGGATGTGAGACTGGGAGGTGGCGACACCCACCAGCTCATCTTTCCCACCAGTCCTGAATCTGGTTGTCTGGGTGGTAGTGTCCTCCACACTTCCTCTCCACTTGGGGATTTTACTCCTCCTAAAACTGTCAATTTGAAAAGGAAAACTATTCATTGTTCAAGCGTGTATGAGTGACTGAACCACTCTGCCTGCTGGTGCCTCCATACAAATAATTGCAATGCCAGCATACTTTTAATTCTGAGGAAAATCTTTGAAAGGAAAATGGGTCTGGACTGCTGCCTCTGCATTTTATTCCAACCATATCCAGAAGTTGGATGAACTCTAAATGTGGTCCACTAAAAAGCAACATAAAGAATTTTTATCTGCATAGGTAATCCCCTTCAAATCCTACAACCTAAAATATAGTGACAAAGTATTTTATCAACACTAGATTTTCACTGAGTAAGTCTTGAAATCTGGTTGGGCTATGTTATAAACTCAGATTTTGTAAGTAAAGAATATAAATTGTACTTGTTATTACTGGCAAAGTGACTGAGCTAAGTTATCACCATGCTATAAATGCAGTGAGATAACTTGTATGTCTCCAGGCATCTTTCGTCTTTGTTTTAAACTGTGTGTTATTTGGTATCTGTTCAAAGATGTAGACATTGTTCTATGGTCTTCAGACATTGCACTTTCGTCTTAAAGGGCTCTCCAGAAGATCTCATTTCCTCTTTCTCATGGTAATAGCATGACCCATTTCATGCAAGACTGGAATAATTTCTCTAAAGAATCCACATCTAATTCATAATTGAGTCAAAAGTCTGGGAAGTTTTCTGTCATTAGTACCTTGATCTTGGCTATGGGCAAAAAGCAGCAGTTTAGCAGAGAAGCTTTAGCCAAACATTAGGTATTCATTGGTGAAGGGAAAACATTAACCAAAGGAAAAATACTTTGTTTTGGATAAAAACAAAAATTTACACTCTAGGAGGGAATGATGAGAGCTTACCCTTGGCCAACCGATTAAATGAGAGGGATTTCATCACATGATCCAGAACTACTACTTTCTTATTTTTTTTTTTTATTATTATTTTTTTTTGGTAATGCCTTTCTGTTTCTGTATTTAATCTATTGGCCTTCTTTTCACCTCTTTACAACCAAATATTTAGACAAATACCTACTGCCAGGAAATGACTCCACAAGTTATGTGTACCCTAGAGCTGCACTTTGGAGTCCAGTTGAGCAGCAGCCATATGTGACTATTGAGTACTTGAAAAGTGGCTAGTGAGACTGACAAACCAATTTTAAATTTAATAGAAAACGTTTTTGTAGTAAAAAAACATGTAACAAAATTTGCCATCTTAACTAACCATTTTTAAGTGTACAATTTAAGTGTTAAGTATATTTACACTGTTGTGCAACCAATCTTCAAACTTTTTACATCTTGCAAAACTGGAACTATACCTGTTAAATAGCTCCCCATTTCCTGTTCCCTCCAACTCCTGGCACCCACCATTTTACTTTCTGTTTCTATGAATTTGACTGCTTTAGATACCTAAATGCAGTATAAATGGAATCATATAGTATTTGTCTTTATAAGGCTGGCTTATTTCACTTAGTATAATGTCCTCAAGTTCCATCCCTGTTGAAGCATGTCACAGGATTTTCATTCTTTCTGTTCGTTTGTTTGTTGTTTTTTTATTGGGCAGTATCACAGGCCCTCATATGTGGGATCCGAACCGAGGCCTCTGGCGTCCCAAGCCAGCTCTTAACCACCTCGCCACTCGGCCGGCTCTTTTGGTTTTTTTTTGGTTTTTTTTTTGAGGGCAGTGTCACTGGCCCTCATATGCGAGACCTGAACCAGGGTCCCTAGCTTCCCAAGCCAGCGCTTAACCACCGCGCTACTCGGCCGGCTTAAGGCTAATATTCCTGTGTGTGTGCACACTCACGCGCACATGCTCATGTCTACACATATACATATATATGTATATGCAACACCACATTTTGTTAATCCATTCATCTATTGATGGTATTTGAGTTGCTTCTGTCTCTTAGCTATTATGAATAGCACTGCTAGAAATATGTGTATGCAGATACCTCTTCCAGATGTTGCCTTCAATTCTTTTGGATAAATACCCACAAGTGGGATTGTTGGATCTTATGTGATTATGTTTTTTTATTTTTTGAGGAACTGTCATGCTGTTTTCCGTAGCAACTGAACCATTTTACTTACAAGTACATTCCCACTAACTGTGCACAAGGATTACACTTTTTCCATATCTTCGCCAATGCTTGTCATTTTGTTTTTTTCTTTTATAGTTGCCATTCTAATGGGTATGGGGTGCTATCTCATTGTGGTTTTGGTTTGCATTTCTCTAATTATCAGTGATGTTGAGCATGTTTTCATATGCTTGTTGATCATTTGTATATCATTTTTAGAGAAATATCTACTCAAATCCTTTGCCCATTTTTAAATCTTAATCTTAATCTTTATATTTTTGTTATTGTTGAGATGTAGGAGTTGTTTATACATTCTGACTATTAATCCTTTATCAGATATACGATTTGCAACTATTTTATCCCATTCTGTAGGCTGCCTTTTTACTCTGTTGATTTTGTCCTTTGTTACGTGGGAGTTTTTTAATTTAATGTAGTCCCACTTATTTTCGCTTTTGCTTCCTGTCATATACAAGAACTCATTACCAAATTCAATATCATGAAGCTTCCTCTGTGTTTTCTTCTAGGCATTTTATAGTGTCAAGTCTTACACTTTGGTCTTTAATCTATTCTGAGTTAATTTTTGTATATGATATATGGTAAGGGTCTGTCTACATTTTGCATGTGGTATCCACTTTTCCCAACACCAGTATTGAAGACAGTCTTTTCTCCATAGAGTAGTTTTGGCACCCTTGTCAATGATCCTTTGACCATATTCACAAAGGTTTATTTTTGGGCTATTTATTCCACTGGTCTAGATATCTGTCTTTACACTGTTTGTTTGTTTTTTAATTAATTAAGTTTACTAAAGTATACTACACTGTTTTGATTACTGTAGCTTTATAATATGTTTTGAAATCAGGAAGTGTGAGATCTCCAACATTGTTCTTTTTCAAGATTGTTTTGGTTATTCAGGGTCCCTTGAGATTCCATATGAACTTTAGATTTTTCTATTTTTGCAAAAAATAATGTTGGATTTTGATACAGATTGCATTGAATCTGTATATTGCTTTGAGTAGCACTGACATCTTACCAATAAGTCTTCCAATCTATGAACACAGGATTATCTTCCCATTTATTTATGTCTTCTTTAATTTCTTCCAGCAATGTCTTCGAGTTTTCACTGTACAAGTCTTCTACCTCTTTACTTAAGTTTATTCCTAACCATTTTGTTCTTTCTGATGTTATTGCAAATGAAATTATTTTCTTAATTTAGTTTTCAATTTCAATTTGAATTAATTTAGATCTAAGTTCAAATGGCTACTGTTGAGCACTTAAAATGTATTTTGTGGGGCTGCATTTAATTTTTGATTTTATTTAATTTTAATTTAATGTTGATCTAAATCCAAATAGCCAAATATGGCTAGTGGCTATTGTATTGGACATGACAGATTTAGAACATTTCTGTCATCACAAGAGGTTCAGTTGGACAATGCTGCCTGGGAGTATCTGTCTGTGTTGTCTCTCTTGGAGGTTATTTGTATTCTAAACCTAACTCTAATTGTAAACTTAAAGTCACTGTCCTGCTGGTAAGTTGTCCAGACCATTGACATGAGCAGCTTGCTGCAAGTGTTCCACCTTAGCCTGTAGAAATGTTAACAAGAAAGATTATTGTATAGACCCCTGGCTATTTACTCAGGTCACGGTGAGACCCAGGAGCACCATTACATGTATGGTTCCCAAATAGGTGATTGGGTACAAGACCAATGAAAGGATGTTAAAAAGAACTGAGAGGGTAAAAACATCTACCTGCCTGGGTGGGTGTTATCTCAACTAGTGAGTGTTTTTCCAAGCTGCTTCTACCCCTCTCCCTCTATCCCTTTCAGGTGATTTAAAGAAGGTTAGTTTTAGGAAAGAAAAAAATTGGTTCAATGGCATTTTATTAAAAAAGAACACTGTCTGAGGATTATGTACCTTTATGTAGGTTCATTCTCTGATATCTGTATTATTAACGTACAGATGATGAAATTCATCCCCCCAAACCTCCACATCATAAATCACCCTTCCTTGTTTTTACATATAGATCTCTCCTTGATCTGACTTCAGCCAAATTAAAATGTTTTGAGTAAAAGGAAAAAAAGCTCCGCAAGTTACTTAACCCCAGTCTCCCTTGTGAAAAGTCCTGGGCCTTCTTCTCTGGGGACTGATCCACCAGAGGCATAATTACCATACTGTATACCTGCCAAGAGGGTCTCATGTGGTTGTCCAGTGCATGGAGAAATCTAATTATTGTGTTTCTCTGAACTTAGGGCTATAAAAGAGAGAGGGAGAGAGAAAACATACCCTTCCACCTCACATCCAACATCCGAAGAGCTGTGTCTCCGTCTTATCCCAAAGCCAGATCACCAGCTTCTTCCCGACTTTGGTAAGTTAAATATAAAAGGCTGGCTTGGTTCTTCCCTACTGGAGAAGTGGTAGCACCTGTCCTCTGAAAGGAAGTTGTTCTCCCCACACTGTTTGGCCTTGACTTAGGGAGCAACCTTTTTCCTTAAAGGAAAGGAAAAAAATACACTGAAATGGGTCACTCAGGTAAGTATTTCTGCATTTCCACATAAAAGACAAATGCACAAGACTAGATATTTTCATTTCTTTTCCATAGTGATATTATGGGACAATTACATGATAGGGGGCTCAGGGAAGGAATATTCTTGCCAGCCTATTCAGACATGTCCCCTTCTCTTTGTTTGTTTGTGTCCCAGGCTCCCATCCAAGTCCTTTCCTCATTTGCCTGGCACACCCAGACCAACACCTTCCCTGCCTCCCAGATCGGTCAAAGCTGCCCCTGCTCCAGTCCGACCTCCTTCCCCAGGCAACATCCGCCCTGTCAAAAGAGAAGTCAGAGTGGAACCTGAGAGAAAAGACCCCGAGAAGGAATCTCAGAAAGTTGCCAATGAGCCCTCACTAAAGGCCAAAGTACCTTTAGTGAAGGTAGAAGAAGCCACAGTTGAAGAGAGGACGCCTGTCAAACCAGAGGATGCCCCTGGTAAGAACCAACTGGCTTGTGATAGAATTACCTCCTGCTCTTTTACATAGTTTCCCTTCTCCCGCCCCCACAATTAGGGACTTGGAAATTTTACTCTGAAGCTAATTTTGTGACCTTATCCTAAGTATAGTTTTCTGACATAAAGATAATAGAATCAAACATCCAAAAGTCTATTGTTGGAGTAAAAGCATATTAATTCAATTATGCTTTCTCATTCCTTTTATTATTTTCACAAAATGTGTTCAGAGCACCTGCATCAAAATCACTTGGATTATCATTGCTGTGTTACAAATTATCCTGAAACTTTGTAGCCCTAAACACCCACTAACAGTAATTCTATCACACATTCTATCAGGAATTTGGGAGCAGCTTATTAGCTGGGTTGCTGGAGGATGGCTCACACACACATGACTGTGGCAAGTAGTCTCAGTTTCATGACATGTGAACCTCTGCATAGGGTTGCTTGATCTCCCTACAATCTGTCTGCTTGCTCTTCTGGCTTCCCCCAAAGTGATCTGGGAGAGGGAATAATGAGGAATCCACAGTATCTTTTATGCCTTTTATGCCTAGTCTCAGAAGCCACACACACAGAAGTCACAATTTCAGTCATATTCTAGTCATTGGGAGAAAGTCCCTAGGTTCAATTCAAACTTAAGTAGAAGGGATTAATCTCCACCATGTAGAGAGAGGATTTTCAAAGAATTTATGCAAATATTTTTAAACCACCATATCTATGATGTTTCAAGCTGCAGAACCCCAGCCCTACCTAAGACCTACTGAGTCAGAATACATGGTGGATCCAAGGACTCCAAAGGCTGCTAAGCTCATCTGTTAACTCCTGTGCAGGGTTGCCAGATGTAGAATGGCCAGTTATCACCCTATTCCTATGTATACTGGAATATAAGGATGATTGGCTTAGCCTGTGTGCTTCACAGAGGTCAAAATTTTTTCCAAAAGACCCAGTGGATGTCATCTCTGCCAGGCTAATCAGATGCTATTTAGAAGTTTGAAATCATCTGGAACTAGCAAGTCAATATTTCTGGTTGATAACTGTCTTTATTCAAAAGTTTTCTCCTTAAGACTTGCAGGTAGAGAGTAGGGGCTAAGAAAGACTAGATGACTCAAGATAAATGATAATGTTGTTAGAAAATGAAGGAGTCCCGTGTTTGTTTGCATAGAAGAAGGGAGGAGAGGAAGGCCAAAGAGCATCCTGAGCATAAAAAAAAAATCTGTGGGCGCAAAAGGAGAAACGTAAATCTTGACAGGAGGGTCTGGAATGGTCAGGTGCCAGAGATCGTATGCCTCTGTGGTGCCTCGGTGTGGAGCTCCCTGCTGCACCAGCTTTCTAGGCCATTTTCCTGAATTTCAATAAGGTCAAAGAACATCTGCATCTATCCTGCATCTTGGCATCAAAAGTGACAGTGGAGACCTGGCATGAATAAGGAGTACAAGTGCCGACTCCTAAAGGAGCTCTTGGTTTCTCCCATCCCAGACCTGGGAAAGGTCTAAATAGACACAAGCGATGTCTTCCTTGGGTGTCATCTTCCCAGCCTGACTCTGGGCTCAGGGCATGGATGCTGAGGATGGTCATAGAAAGGCTTTAGTCCTCTAGTAATGAATAGTCACTAAAGAGGTAATTTTTAAATGCAATGAAAGGGAAATGGAAGATCTCACCATCTTTTTGCTCAGGGGATAACTTTCCACAGAACTTACTGTGAAACTATACTCAATACACATTCAATATATGTTGTTAACTGATTTAACTTGTATAAAAATAAGACTTGATGAAGAGTGTCAGCTTTGTTGAATGTCTCACTTACACATGCAGCTTTTTGTTATCTGTTGCTTGGTTACAAATAGAATACAGTGAAACCGTGAGAACACGTAGTAATAAACATTCCCTTTTCTTTTATAGTGATGAATTCTAGGCCCAGGGTGTGGGGAATGTTCGTTTTTGTTTTGTTCTTTGGGTTTTGTTTCCAGTTGGCTTTCTCCTTATACCTGTTTGTACAGCTGCTCCAGCGCCGGCCCCGACTCCAGCCTGGGTCCCAGCGCCAGCCTCGGTCCCAGCAGCATCACCCACTGTGACTACCAGTGCTTCTCCGAAGACCTCTGCAGGCACCACTGACCCAGAAGAGGCCACCAGGCTGCTAGCTGAAAAGAGGCGGCTGGCCCGAGAGCAGAGAGAGAAGGAAGAAAGGGAGAAGAGGGAGAGAGAAGAGCTTGAAAGGTAAAGGAGCGGCATTGCTAAGTGATATCCCAGTGATACCTTCGATTCAGTGTTCAGCCTGAGAGAGGTGATAGCAGTGAGGAAGGTAAATGGATTAGTTTTTTCAGAATGACTCTTAACCTAGTGTTCCTCTGACCAGTAAGTCATTTTTTTAAATCACATTTTCATGACAGTACAACATTAATGGAGAAAGGCTGAAAGAGAAAAATGAAGAAAAAGTTATACATAATCTACCAGTTTTCAGTGGTTGTGTGTATTTTGGATTATCCTTTCCTGTCTCCTTGAATAGTGTGCAGGTGTGTATACATACATAAATACACACACGCGCATTTACATATTTATAACCACAATAGAGGTACAATTGTAGTCTGATTTTTTTTTTTTTTTACTTATCTCTGCTCTCCATGTTTCCTCATTATCTTACTAATTATCATTTTAACGCTGAATAGTAAGTGTTCATGTTTTCTTCCTTCCAGAGAGAGAAGTCCCCTCTCTGAGAGGGCAGCTTGGTGAGATAGTTAAGTGCCCGATGATTGCCTGCCAGACAGTCTGCTGGGACCGTTTGCTTTGGTGGTTTGCTTCTAGAGCTAGCAAGGCTAATGTCAATATAATTGTTCTTCAAATAAGCAGAACTGCACCTTCAGAAGGATGGTAGTCCCAGTGGTGGGCCGCCATCTTGGAGCTGGTCCGCCATCTTGGAATGCTGGGCCACCATCTTGGAGCTGGGCTCCAACAGGGAGCTTACATGGGCCAGCTTCCTCCTGCCTTGTGACAGGACATTATAACTTTTTATTTATTTACAAAAATTTTCTTGGTGGGGAGGCGGACGGAGAATGCTTCAAATTCGTTACTAAATAGTCATGTCATTGGGTTAAACAAGCCTGCCTTTAAAAGATACTTAAATTGCCTATTTTTAAGGGGCCGGCCGAGTGGCACATTGGTTGGGCGCTGGTTTGGGGATGCCAGCGGCCCCGGTTCGGATCCCACGTGGGGGCCAGTGACACTGCCCTCTACAGCTAACAATGGCTCCACCTGGAGCTGGGCTGTGCGAACCCCGGTGATGGTGTGGGCTGCAGCCCCTGCTGCAGTGGGCTGCCATAGGCTATGGTGGGTGGCCGGCAGCCAGCGTGAGCGGCTGGCAGCCAAGCGTGGGCTGCCAATAGCCGTGGTGAGCGACATCCAGAGGCCAGCAACCGATTTGCCTCATCCGGGAAGAGCGCAATGACGATACCAACAGTGGGGCAGCGTCCTCCGCGGCTGGACTGAGGAACTGGGGGGACAGAGCCTTGTCTGTTCCCCTTCCCCGATTCCCCGACGCTGTTCCCCTCCGCCAATTCCCCAATAAAATCTTTAAAAAAAAAAACAAAACACAAGCTCTCCCCCACATGGCAACATAAAACTGGGAAGATGAGTATGAGGGAAAGAGTGGCTTCACATTTTGCCCCTCAACGATGCCGAACGTACGCAGTGGGGACTTTTGTGCCAAACTCCGGACACAAGCTGCCCAGCCCGAGGGTCTCTGCCAGGAACTCCCCACATGACCTTTGTTTCGTTGTTGTCTTTTTCGCAGGCAAAAGAGAGAGGCATTGGCTCACAAGGTGGCGGAGGAGAGAGCTCGCCGGGAGGAAGAGGCCCGCCGGCTGGAGGCTGAGCAAGCCCGGGAGAAAGAGGCGCAGCTGCGGCAGGCGGCGGAGGCGCGGGCGCGGCGCGAGCGCGAGGAGGCGGAGCGCCTCCAGAAACAGGTAGGGCCGGGGTCACCCCGTCGGCAGAGGGGCCCGGGCGGTGGCTGGTCTGCGTCTCTCTCGGTCTCCTGGCCTCTGCCTCTGGGCGGCCCGAGAGATGGGCGCAGCAGGCCCAGCCCACCTGTTTGCAAAAAGCATAGGCCGGCTAATTGTTTTCAGAAAGAAGAAGAAGCTCGGGCTCGTGAGGAAGCGGAGAGGGTCCGTCAGGAGCGGGAGAAGCATTTCCAGAAAGAGGAGCAGGAGCGCCTGGAGAGAAAGAAGGTAGCGGGGGCCTAGCTGCTCTGCGTCTGTCGGTGCTGGCCGCCCTCTGACGACCAGGAGCCTAGCTCATTGCTGTCAGAAAACACGTGTTCTGCACATTCCAGATCAACTAAATGAGCCATTTGTGTGTCAGCCTTCACCAAAAACAGTTACTTGTAATTCATGGTGGTTCAAGGCAGTTCTCACTTTTTGGACTAACTCCAGTTAAGACAAAGCCATGGGTATTATCTTTTCCCAAAATAACTGATGTGTTTTAATAACCTGCTATTTGCTTAGTAAGGCTAGATGTTTTTCCTGTATCTGATCTATTTGTTCAATTCTTCCTTTCTTGTAGCGACTTGAGGAGATTATGAAAAGAACTAGGAAAACAGAAGCTACAGATAAGGTATTGAGATGGCCATCTTTAACTATTCTTAATGGTTTTTATATTTCTTTTCTTCACTAGGAACTTTGACATTGAAAAGTGTTTTTCCTGTTTTTTCTTTGGTAGAAAACTGTTGATGAGAGAAATGGTGATATAGCCAAGGGAGATCTCACTGGAGGAACAGGTACTTATTTCAAAGAACTCAAATCAATTCAAATATAGGATTTTCTAATTGACTTTCTAGAGAGGTCAAGATATTTGTTGATTGATTTTAAAAAATGATGTCATTGACTCACAGAAGCTTAGGTATATGTCATCCCCTTATGTAAAACTCTAACATCTGTGGGTGTGTATAGATATATAGATATATACATGTCTAGAGAGGTATATTACACACAATTAAAAGAACTTTCTTTGATTTGCATTTATAAAATTTCATTTAAATTTACACATTGTGACTGCTTGTACTTACAACAGTTTTCAAGAAAGGATTTAAACATTTGTTTCAGCTCTAATTTCAGAATAGAGTTAACATTAAAAACCTGCTGAGATTTTATTAGAAAGTTGTTCATATGCTATACACTTTGGACATAGATGGTTAATGTCTTGGTGATTTTAAACCAGATTTGGTTTAAATTTAAAAAAAATTAACCTTAGTGTTTTAGTACTCAGGTTCAGTTCTATTAAATACCCTTTTTGTGTCAGGTATATCCTGCATATATTTTCTTGTTTAACTTTCCACTGCAGCCTTGTGAGGCAGAAGGTGCTTTATCTTGGAATCAACTGCATTTTCAGAGACCTACTATGTGCTAGGCCATTTTATAGGTGCTGGGGTTCAGTGTGACTAAGACAGGCAAGCTCCCTTTGCAGATGTAGTGACAGACCCAGCTTGCACAGCTTGAGTCCCAGTCACCAGCCTCTAATGCTGGTTCTTCTGTGATCCCATGTGTCCTTGATGATTGTACATACAGGAGGTTGGTAGGTGGTTCGTTATTCAAGTCTTCCTCTTGCCTCATCTACTGTTAAAAGAAAGGACCAGAGATACCTCAGTTTCTTTTTCTGTTTTTGTTTTAAAACTGGATAAAGGTCAAATGAAATTACTTATGTAAAAGGTCATTCTCTTTAAGCTCTAGAGATTTTCAAATATAAAATATTTTTATTTGGGGATTTGTTTTTATTTCAATAGAGACTATCCTAGTTTCTCTGTGTGTGATTCCTTTAATAGTGGGGTTTCATGCTCTGTTAAAGATGCCCTAGTTATGGGTGTTTGGAGAGTAATTCTTGTGGTTGCATATTAACCCTACTGCATTTTTAGCAAGTTGTCTCCAAGAATGTTGTACTAGGTAGGCAGTAAGCAGATATAGCACCCACTGAGTCATCAGCATGTATGTTTCAGGATGTAAATTGCACAGCTCAGGATTATTTGAGGGGCTGATGCTGTAGTGTGTACATGGCCAGGCCCCTTGTTATTTGTTTGTTTATCTTTTCCCTCCATGATGTTCCATTGTCAATTCTTTCAGTAGTCTTTGTACCTCAATCCAAAAATGAACAAAGGCAAGAGGGAAGGTGAAACTTCTCAACTGTCATACTGATGTTTGTTAATACTCATAAAGAATTGATTTGCGTTAATATAGCTTTAAAAAAGGCCTGAGGGTTATCTGGTTAACAAGTATTTCCCTTCTCCCTGTTTCACACCTGGTTGAAGGCCAAATGGTGTTACCAGTGTTCCAAAGAGAATTCTAGGGCAGGCAGGTAGGCAGGTGAGTTTACAAGTCTTCTCAGAGTCTGTCTGCCTATTACCAACTTTGGAAATTTTGGCACCTTTAAAGTTACCCATCCATTCTTTGCTTCAGTTATCAGACTCATTGTACCTTTGGCAGTTCTTTTGAATTTGTGCCAGGCTGTGAAATAAACACTTCCTTGGGATTGTTTCAGTTCTTCTCTCACGTCAAACTAAAATCATAAACTACCATGAACTTCCCTGCAACTCTGACCTATATGAAAGTTTACGAGATTAAGTAACCCCATCCCAAATTTCATAGTCGGCTTAAGCTGGACTCTGACATTGAGCACTGAATAACAAGGTGGCACTTAGGTACAATTCATGAAATCCCTAACATTCTAAGTGTAACTAGAACAAAATTGAATTTTAAAGGATATTTTTTTTTTATCACTTAAGGTATTTCATGGTGAATTGTTCTAAATCTTTCAGTAAAGATGTTCAGCATCAGCCTGATCAAGTCAGCTCACTGCTGTCTTCATCAATTGCTTTACTTTCAGTATCATATGCTTTTTGCCCAGAGTCAATTTAGTGCAAGTAAAAATAATAACAACACTGATTTCACCCTTACAATGTGCTGGGCATTGTTCTAAGTACTTTACATATGTTAATGCATTTAATTCTCATAGTAGCCTATAAGATAAGCACTATTATCCATGAGGAAAACGAGACACAGAGAGTTTATCACTTGCCCAAGGTCACACAGCTGGTAAGTAACACAGCCAGGACACAAATCAGGCATTCTAGCTGCTGGAGTTTGGGTTTGACAGTAGAGGAGATGTAATCCTTTGTTCCATCTTCTTTGCTATGTCCAGCGGTATCTACCCTTCCATGTATGATGAACTCTCCAGGAAATGGAGAACCAGCGGACAGCCCACATGTGATCACCTCGCACCAATCAAAAGTGACTTTGGAGAGGTGAGTTATTTGTATCTAATGACACACATTAGAGCAGATACTACTGATTTTACCCCAGCAATGCCACCAGAATTTCCCAGACCTGATGTAATTTCAAATTTAACAATAAGATTTATTTTTACTTAGGTTCAATAATGTTTGGTAGCGCCAGTAGTTCTGTACTGTGAGAAGGGGAAATATCTTTTTTCTTGAGTCTTCATATATGATGGTGACTATTAAAGAAAATTACAAGGAATAATTAACTTTTCTCTGTATACATGGGGTGCCAAAAAAATGTATACACATTTTAAGAAAGGAAAAAAACTGTATTAAAATTGTAATAATATATACTAATAACAAAAGATGAATACAAGTTCATGTGTATACATTTTTTTTAGCACCCCCAGTATTTAATGTGATCTAGACCATAGCCATACCCATTAATGGTATATAACAACTATATTTTCGCCATGACATTTAGTGAGTCAGAGGTTTGTTCCAGAGTAAAAGTAATGTAGATACCAATATTTCTTATGATATATTATTAGTAGTAGGTTTTTTTAAATTGAAGAATCAAACAGTTGCTAACAACAGTCAAGAAAGGAGTATGAGTTAAAGAAAGATGGCCTTTCTCTTTCCTTACATTTATATCAACAGCATTTATAAGAGCACTCAAAAATGAAGAATAAAAGTACTTATAGCTGTTCCTAAAAATCCAGTCATGGAGATTTTGTAGAAGTATTTGTAATAATGTTCAAAAATTTCAGCTGTAACTTTTTTTAAGTTTTCAGAATTTACTTAATTTTATGAGTTTTCCAGTTTCTAATCCTAGAATCTTTGCTACCATTAGAGAATTGAAGGTCCTCAAATTAATTTTTTTCTTAAGCTAAAAGCACACACTACACAAGATTTTATAACATAATTGGCAGCAATGAAAGGATAAGTTCAGCCTAAAATGGACATCTTAATGGCCATAAGTCATAAGATATCTATCGACATCTTTCTGAAACAGTGAAAATTTTTCGTTTTTATTTTGCCCACTATAATATCAAAGAATAATTTTCCTAAGAAAGATATTAATAAGCTTTCAATTATGTTTAAAAAAATCTATTTTGATAATTACCTAAGATATAAAGTCATATTTTATTATTTCAGTATGATTTTCAAATAAAATAGTCTCAACTGCTATAATTTATGATCTTCAATTTATTGACTTCAGAGATTTTTAGGAAGGAATAATCACCACAAAGTGAACCCCCATTATTATAATAAGGAACAGGCTTATTAAGCCACTGATAATTCTGTCTGATCAATAAAATTAGTTTATACATTAGCTGATTCTCTTCAGTGGTAAAATCGCCAAGTAATTTATCATTATATAAGAATCTGAAACATAATTTTACTATGAAAAATGATATAGATAACAAAATTCTATTTTCTTTAACCCTTCTCTATACACAGAGCACAGTTTGTAATTTAAAAACATAGGACTACTGTGCTATGTAGTACTACTGTGAACTAACTGGTGTCATCCATCTTTACCTAAGTAATAAATTGTCCTTTGTCATACATGTAAGATGATCCCTGTCAAACAACTAGGACAAATATAAGCATAGTCTTTTTCTACTCTTTCACCTAACAATACAGACAGGTCTTAGATTAGCATCAAATATAAAAATTGGGATATAATTCAAGAAAGAGCCTAACAAATTTAATCCTTTGTCTCCAGTGTGTCTTGCCTTTTAAGGAAAAATCTAGCAGATTCCCAGGGATATACAAACATTACTTTTATTATTTTTACAAATATAAACTTCAGTTTAAAATTTTGATAGTACTCATTTATCTGTAAAGCCAAAACAACAAATCACAAATTTAAGTTAAAAATAGCACCTCTTAGACCAAGAACATTCAAAGTAAACTAGTCATTTATTGTAAAAAATATTTTTGTGCAATTAAGTTGACAATATACTCATGATACTGATTGATCCCTTTTGCATTAGGGATGCTTGTTCTGTTGTGAGTTGTTGATGATTCATTTCACCCATTTCTTTTCTCTGTTTAAACTGCTTTAAAATCTCAAATCTCATTTCATACAGTATGCCATGATGTAACTTGGCTTTTTTACTTGTCACTAACACAATATTTATTTACCCAGTTGAATCTAGTTCATTAGTCACTAACTCTTGTCACATAAACTGGTACTGCCTCTTACCAGTATGCTTTGAAATAAGATGCAAAATGGAGCATGAAAATCATGTGGTGAAACTCAGCTTTATGCTGACCAGCCATACTGATGACTATTGTGCTATGGATTTTTTAAGATTTTCATCAGAGTAAAAATGTAAGTTTGTAAAAATTCATATAGATAATTGGACCCCAGTTTGAGTAACACCATCCATTTCTGATTGACCTTGGCCTGAAGGGTATGTTTAATGTGCTTGTTAGTTTTGTTCTCCATTGCGTAATATGTAAAGTCTGTGATATGCAGCCTAAGAAACTTGACTTCCGTTACATATTTTTTAATTTATTTTCCTTGAATTTATCCAGACTAATCTAGAAACAATCTATATTTTCACTTTTGCATCACCTCTTATAACAAGTACAACAAAGTAGTGCATAAAGAAGTGCTTTTATTTCTCTTACAGTTATTTCTTCGCAATTTCAAATTTAGGACCCATTCTTGTCATAAACAAGATTTTAGGAATAAGCCTTTATTTATTTATTTATTTTACAATTTCCATACCTTTCATAATTTTATGGATTTTGTTTCTAGTCCCTTTCTGCTTTCATGTTATAAATCAAATATTCCTATTTTGCTTATTATATCAGTCAGGATTCAATCTGGAGAAAGAAACCACTGATCAATTTGAATAGGAAAGTTTAATATCAAGAATAATTAACTGTTACTCAGGATCGATGTAACAAGATTAGCTAGTAAGAAACAAAGAGAACTCTAAAGAATACAAGGATACCACGTATAAGGAACAGCAACAATTCCTGGGTCACACCCAAGAAAGAGTCTTGTCCTCTGGGGCTTCAGGACTTGTTGAAGAGGGTATGGCTGTGACTCAGTGGACAGCAAAGGAATTTCCAGAAATCCGTCCTTTAGAGTGTCTGGGAAAGCTGTTTACCAGGCAGTGTCTCACCAGAGGCACTCCCCCACAAATCTTCCCTATCGGGATGCTGGGCAGAGCTACTGTTCGCAGTGCACTGTGGCAGCCAGTCACTGGAAATGCCACAGGGGTGTGCTGCAGGAGCCTGTTGAGCAAGGACACCCGAACCAGGGTGCAAAACTCTTTGCTTCTCTAATGTCTCTCTGGAAGCCTCTATTTACAAAGCTTCGGATTGTGCCAGCTGACAAAAGAAAGTTATGTAAAGGGCCCAGATCCAGTTCCACAGAACAGAAATGAAGGGTGAATTGGGGGCTAAGAGGCAAAAAATTAATAACTGACACATTTGCCTTGTCTTTAAAGGGCTCCTTCTTAAGCTCTTTGATCATTTTAGCCATATTTCTGTAGAGGTTCTTTAGCATGAGTATGGGGTTGAGGGAAAAGAGCTTTAGAACCACAAGTCCCAGGCTGGATTCCTAGTTTTATTCTCTGATAAGTTCAGAGACTCGGCAATTAATGTACTTAAGTAAGACATAGTTTTCTTATTTGGACATGGAGATACTGTCCCCACAAGGTATTGGGGAATCCATAGAAATAGTGCCTGTGAAGGAAGTCTGAAAACTGTTTTGCACCATACAAATGTTAGATATTATTTTATTTTTATTCTAAGGTGCAGTGTCCAAAAGACACAGTACACTGGGTGTTGCATCCAGCACAACAGAGCAGTGGGAGAGAGAGAAGGGACGGCAAAAGGTTAAGAAAGAGAGAGATAATGCATGTGGTGCCAGGGGAATCAAGTCTCATGGACTGAGCCCCGAATCAGGCCTGAGTGCTCCTTTTATTGTCTGTCACACAAGAAAGGATCAAAGTATCTTCCATGTCTGTGAGTCTCACACATGAGAACTTAGCTTAGAACCCATGCCTGCAGGCTGCCATTACCGAAAGTCCTATGATCTGCTTACATGCACCTCCCTAAGAGACAGAAACCTCTTATGCGGAAACTCACTGATAGGATTACACAGAGGACAGATGTTATCACATTATTAAGTCCATAAGCTGGCTGTCGCTCCAACACAGGGGTCTGTGCCCACTTTCATCAACTCTGTGATTTCTCCTTATGGTGCCCATGTGACTCTGTCTGTCTTAGGTTGTTCTTCCCTTGAGGAATCTTACCCGTCATTGACTAACCAGCCATCTTGTGGGGCCAAACGGGTACAAACAGAGTAGGCATAATGTTAAAGCAGTGTCCCTAAAGGATCTGTCTTTATAGACACTCCACTTTTTATGGGAAGGTGCATGGGGGCAGAAGGGTAGGCTGCTGCATGACAATGACTGGGTATCGCTACAGTGTGATATTGTAGAAAAATGCTTCTGTGTTGTATCTGGTATTATGTATTCTTATACCTTGCACTTTATTGGCTTTTTTTAACCATCAAAACATAAGGAAACAGTTTACAGTGATTCTAAGATCTGTTATCTCCACTGTGACTGATAGCTCTCCACTTTCAAGTGGATGGTTCAGCTCAGAGTTCTTTAAACCCACCACTTTTACCTTGCCTACATTGAATGATTTCCTCAAGGAATTATTCTTAGAACTTGCATTGCCCAGAATAAACATTATCTGCATACTTAAATTTTTCATCTTCACACCTTCCAGATTATTGTTAAACTAGCCTTAGCACTGATGCCTGAGGCTCTCTGCCATTCACACTTTTCCATCTAGAAAAGGACCTGCTTATACCTACCTTTGATATCCTTCCCTAAGACAGTTTCCCATCTAGACTCAAGTTTTTAAACAGTTTTGCATCTTAAATTGTGTTAAAGACTTTAAAATTACAAATAGATTATATCCATTGATGTTCTTTTCTATTCTCAGTTTGAAGTTGACCTTGAAATCACTTGCCAAAGCCATTGTTTTTCATCTCAGTGCATTATGTTTAATGATGCATTCCACAATCCTGGTAGTCAGTCAGCATATTTATCAAATACTCTACTATACACCCAAGGCAGAGATATAGACGGCTCCAGCTAGCCCACTGTGAATTAATCACAAATTGGAGATTCCCAGGGTCTCTTCCAAAGAACTTGATGTGGGTAAGACTCTGTGGAAATCCACTATGGCAGATGCTGTAAGCACTGTGGCAGGATTTGTTTTCACTGGAAAACTCCACTCCTTAGAATGAATATCTTTAGTTCAGACTGGAAGAAGTTTCACTTTACTTTATGTCTGGAATACCTAGTACATTCATTTGCCTTCTCTTCAAGAGAAATAAATGAGTGCTGTGAAGTGAGTTACACTCGCCCTACCCACCCGCAGAGATGTGCTAATGCCCTTCTAATGTTCCTTTTCTAGCAGCTAGGACAAGCAGCAGTTCCTGATGCAGAGAAACTGCACCGGAACACCCTGAACCTTACTGCTGACCTTGAGGGGCCTGAGTAAAACGTCTGGCCTCTGTGGTTTCTTTGGCTCTCAGCCTTTGCTGTGCAATCCTCTTAAAGCCTGAAAGCCATTATTCTTGCCCCACAAGCTCTCCACAACAATATGCAGAATTGAGAAAGGTCAGAGTTATCAAAATTCTGGCCAGCTATTAAAGGTACAGAGTAATACATGAGCCTGAGCAAGGATGATCCCTACTTTCAGAAGCTATGTTTTGGTTCTTGAGGGAGTATTTGTAGAGGGAAATGCCCACAGAGTGTTTATTTATGAATAGGAAACTTGTTTTGGAACAGGAGACAGAGGATAAATGTGTGAACACAAGGGAAGGGGCAGGAAATTATTTTAAATTTCTGAGGTCATTCTGATAGATTCGTCTACTCCCAGCTGAGAGTGTCTATTCTAGAAGCTAAAAAACTCATGGGTATACAGACCATTATTAATGTTACCCTCCTGTTACCCAAAGAGGCATTTTATGCTTGTTCTTAGCCCTAGGGGGCTGTCTCTTCAGTAGAATGTTTCTCCTCTCTTAATAAGGAATTTGTAGTAATTTTGGTGTTTGACTTGGTGGTTTTCCTTCAGACCTTAGGAGTTTATCATTGTACTTAGTTTTACTTAATGGAAAAGTAATATTCCCAAGCTCCTAGCATGCAAGCAGAAACAGATGTATCACTTTTAATTATAAAGTTACTTGTTATAACATGGTAATAAACATTAAGAAAATATAAGGTTCTGGCTATGGTAAGTAGAATGGACTATCAGATTCCCACCAGAGTCCCAGCCCCCTTCCCTGGATGTATTTTGGACTGACTAAGTGAAGTAGGCATCTTCAAGAGTCTTGTACCCAGCCTCAACCTTCTGAGTAGCCAAAGAAAGGGAATTCAAAAACTGGTGCTGTTATTCTGGGAAGGCACACAGACCCATAATCCCTGATCCCAATATTTCAGTTTCAGTTTTATAGTTTCTGCTGTTTGCAGTGTCCTCAGAACATTTAATAATTAGTTACCCAAAACATATGGCATGATTATTCCTCTAATTGCTAACAAGTAAGAATGGGTGGGGTGGCCAGGTAGGAATCAGAGGGGAAATGGAATTCAGTTGTTGGCTCAAATCTGAGATTCACATTGCCATTCCAACTTGTTAGCACATGCAGCCTACAAGATTATGGAGGCTGAGGTGGCCAAGGAATGAGGGCTTTGGAAATGTAGTCCTTTTCTTTATCTTTTGCCAAAATTTCTTAAAATTTCTTTGGGATGAGAACCATAACTGTTTCTCTGGTTACAGAAAGCCCATTGATGTTGGGGCAAAAAACAGGAGGATGGGTAGGGTCGCTCAAGCACTTGGAACAACAGGTGTTGTGCATGTGCACATGCGTGTGGGCACGTGCTCATGCAGGCCACTATGATGCCATGCCTCCTCTCTCCTCTTCAGTGAAACAACAGAAAAGCACCATCAGTATAATGTTTTTATGTTTGTTTTTTTCCACAGCACTTTTACAAATAATATTTTCAATGTACCTTGCAATCCTTTGTGAGATACTTAGAACAGGCTTCTTTATTTTTCTCCTAGAAGAGAAGGTTTCATACTTAACAAAAATGCACCAAAATATTCAAATCAGAAATGCTATAGAATGTGTTCCACAAAATCAATACTTCTCATTGATTAGGGACAGTAAATATTTCCTTAAATAGAGGAAAAAAAGAATATTGCTCAAAAAAAAAGCAATAGAAAAATTACATCCAATTTTTTTATCATTTGGGAAGGAGATGGAAAAGGATGAACCGACTTGCTAAAGATCAAGCATTTGTTACGGCTGACCTAGGGACCTGATTTTTGGATCTCTAGCCTGTCTTTCCATAGACCTCTTTCTATAGTTACATATTTAATTTATGATCAGTGTGCATAAGTTAAAACTTTGACAATTTTTGTTTTATATTTTTAGTCTTTTTCATTTTCCATTTGACAATTTTAACTATAGAATTTTGTCAAATAGGGTCATTTGTGACACATGGGTTGAGCACTGAACAATTACAAAGCTTGTAAATAATGTTTATTACTGCAATCAGAAATAAAGTGAGCAATAAAATTAATCGAGCATTCATTTGGTGCACAGACATTGTTTTGCTGCATTGTAAAGCTTAATAATTCAGCATATACCATAACAGACTGCCAATTTGGCTATTGAGCTTATGAAGAGAATGAAAAATCCAAGAGCAACCATAGATAGAAAATAAAGATTTGATGCCAATTAAATCTACTTCAAAAATAAATCCAAGATATTCAACATGAATTAATCAGTGAGAATCAAAGTGGGGTCAAAGGAAGATTTAAGGCAAAGATACGAAGGCTGGTCTTAAACAATTTACTTATAAAATTCTGCATGTGTTTTGGAAAGTCAGAGATATCCAAGAAGGACTAGAATTTGAATAGCCAGGGAGTGTACAAAAATGGCAAAATGAGAAGAGCACAGGACCAGAGATCAGAGATCATGCGTGCAGGCTGGACTGCCAGTAATTGTGTGGCTTGGTGCAAATCATCCCCTTCTCCCTGAACTGGAAGCCCCTCACCTTTGAAGTGAAGGCCTCCCTTTATCAAAGGAATGTAGACATGCATGCAGTAGAAATTGTTAAATATGTGTAGAACTGTCGATGATGGTGATCTAGTCTACTGGATAAATTGTACCATTTAATGAATTTTATATCAAAAAGAACAGGTATTTATAACAAGTATGAATTTAAAATACAAATATATCAGAATTCACCATTTTTGTTAGTAATGCTGTGGTCAGTCAGTCTAACATTTTGATCATAAAGTTGTATAATTATTTATTATAAAACAGGTTTTGGTTGTCCTAAAATTACGTTTTTCAGTTTTAATACTAATTCATTTTAATTTTGATTTTTCAAATCCCCAGTACTCCCAATTTGGAAAAACAACCAAATGAAAATGGAGTATCTCTTCAGAATGAAAATTTTGAAGAAATTATAAACTTACCCATTGGATCTAAACCATCCAGATTAGATGTCACCAACAGTGAGAGCCCAGAAATTCCTTTGAACCCAATTTTGGCCTTTGATGATGAAGGGACGCTTGGGCCCCTGCCTCAGGTAGATGGTGTTCAAACACAACAGACAGCAGGTAAGCTTGCTTCGAACTCCCTTCAGTAAGCATTAGAAATATGTGACACCTAAGAGGGAATGCCCCTTTAGTGTGACTGTGGCACAGTTTGTCCTACAAGGAACCAAATAAGCCACATGAAGATTGTGCCAGGATCATAAAAATGGAATTTTGAGTTGGACTGGGCAACTTCTGTGGCCCCTCCTATTCTCTCATTCTGTAGAAATACAGTCTGCAGCACCCACTGGGTGTCCATGAGCCTCTCCTCATAGAGCAGCACTTACTGCCCAGCAGCAGTCAGTCAGAACATGCTTCTTATCAAGACAAGCGTTTAATGCCTGGCATAAGTTAGGGACCATTGGGCCTAGTCCCACTAGGGAAAAGGTTTGTTTGGTGTTTATTCCATCTTTCTCAGCTCCTTAGATATTTGAAGTCTGCCATCATGTTCTCCCACCATTTTTCTCTTGTTTGGGTTTAGCAACCTGAATAATATACTATTGTCCTTTTTACATGTAATAAGATAGTTATGATCTAGGTGATGGGGCCCATATTCCAAACTAGGAGCACACTGAGCCCAAGTGTCTTCCATTCCTTATTGAGTGACTACCTCTTCTTGAAATGCCAGTGTCTCTCTTATACCCTGTCTTTGGGTCTCACACATGACCTGAAGTCTTGTCCAAAAAGAACAGTAGCTTTACAGGGCCTAAAGAAACAAAGAGCAACATCAAAAATTACCAACGTATTGTAGTGGTCATAGCAACTCAACAGCACAGTCCCATCAACTCAGGAATAAGTGGGATAACCCCAGCTCCATCTCTTTGCAAACCTCTCTGAATTCTATAAAGTTCCATTCCCAGCAGATCACTTTCATGTATTAGCCAGCATCTCTTTATACTATTTATTATGAACTGAGCTGGCCAAATTCAGTTTGCGATCAAATTCTTTTATCTTTTAGATTCCATCTGTGAACTTGTAACAAATATTTTCCACTTTAACTGGTTAAAAACCTTGTGTTCAACCACTTATCCAAATGAAGCTAGTCTTTTTTTGCTTCTCTACTGTTCTGGGAGTGTAATTTCACTTTAGTGATCCACTTTTCTAGACTGTAAAAGGAAGCTGTAAATCCATCCCAGGTCTGACATTCTGATTCTTAGGCCTTTGTTGACAATCTGATTACTTGCATGTTCTTGGAAACTCCCGGTGCAGCTTCCTGCTTTGTCATGTCACAGATTCACAGAAGGAAGGAACACCCAGGTGACTTTGTGCTTCACTTGCCAGGCCTCAGATCACCTTTGATTTATCCATTACGCCATTCTCCTTGTGCCCACCTTCCATATCTTCTCTAGGAACAGAGGCCAGTGTCTGTGATCTTAAGTGATATAAGGGTTCTTTTGGGGTCATGACTATTTACCGACAAACATTTATTTAATCTCCAAATAAGTTTGGAGACTGAAGCATCAGGTACTGAGGATATAAGGATAAATTTAAGTCTCTAACCTCAAAGAAGAGCACTATCAATGTACAAAAGTAAATGAGATAGTTTAAAATAAAGAAAAGGACATGTATTTTCCTAATAGTAGAATTCACTTAAATATAAGATTGTGGATCCTGATAAAATTGCCTATTCTTAAAAGTATGGTAAAGTTTTAGAAATGTAAGATACTACTGTAGTATTCTTTAAATAAGATTTTAGATAAATATCATATTAATCTGTTTTTTTCCTCTCTCCTAATATAGAAGTTATATGAGCATTTCTTCTGAAGAACCAAAGCAGAAATTTAATAAGAATTTCTACAATTAATGGAATTCCTTCCATGCTGTAAAGGAGCATCCCCTTTCCTCCAGTTTTCTAAAGATTTCTCGACCATCATTTTGAAAAGACTTTATTAAAACCAGCTAAAGACAACAGACTGGACAGCTTTTCTAATAATTTTCGCCAATAGAGAAAAAGAAATGCCCCTTGTTCTTCAATATTTTAAAATGGCTTTTTCCAGTGTGCTCCTTCTTAGCAAATCAATATTTTTCTGCACTCTCTAAAAGATGAGAGCATTTGGCTGTTAATAAAAAAATGGGCTGACCCAGCATGATTTTTCACATAGATATCTCGGTTATTAAAAGCTAACCAGTAAAATTGGCACAAAAACCTTACCTTTTACAATATTATACTTGAAAAATGAGTACCTCTTTGCTCTACAAATACAGTGAATAAGAGAGGTGTTTAAATTAAGCCTGTTTGTTTAAATAATATTGCAAAGAGCTCTATTTGTAGAGGCAAATTATAGGCAGATTACCAGGTTCTTGTAAATGCAACTTGTACATGAATATTCTGCAAACCCAGCTGTCACATTCTTGCATATTCTTTTCCAAAAGCATACTAAACAGTTTTTAAATGTGAAAAAAAAAACAACATTATTTTTTCAGAGCAAGAAAATAATTTACTGTCCTCTTAAATAATGTATTTATAAAGTTTTTCAAGATAAACTAATCAAATAAATTAGAATAATGTGACAACATTGCAGATTTGATTTATTAGATCTATTCCTTATGTTCCCATGAGAGAATGTTACTGATGATTCAGGTCTATTTCTGAAGTCTGTGTATTGCTGCTGTCCCCAGTGCTGTTGGGACTTATCTTTGCCTTACCTGATCACAATTTATGTGGGGGAAGGGGGAGTAAAGATTTAATATTTCTTTAAATAAAAAAAAAAGAATTTGGTTTTGCTCGTTTAAGAGCAAGGAAAAAGTGATGGACTGTTGACTTGTTGGGCACATAGGACACTGTGCAGGCCGGACACTTTCACAACTGTCCTCATTCTGCGTGGCCTCCATCAGCTTTCCCTTTTCATTCTTCTTCACGTTTGCTGCTGAGCTTAGCTGTACAAACTTGCACTTTCGTTTACTAATATAAATTCCATTTTATTTTATCATTTTAGAGGCTATGAATAACAAAATATTGAAGGAGAGGGAACACATGTTTTTATGGAGTGTTAAAAAAGGTAAACTTCCACCACTATAGTGTATTGGTTTTATTAAAAGAGAAATTGGTTAATCTACTAGATTGAATGAGAGACTTCATTTATTGGATTATTTCCTTAAAATCCAAGCATTTCATCTTTAGTAACAGCTGTACTTTGTTAAAACATTAATTTGGGGGTTTTCCCTATACCCATTTGTCCATGTACCCATAATCATATTAAAAAAAAAAAAAAATCTGTTCAACAAAGTTGTTTTTTTTTGTTTTGTTTAAATCGACCTGGTATGAAACATCAAATGGGTTTGACATAGTTTTACTTTTAAGTTTCTCTTATGTTATAATTTCACTCAGGTTGATTTCGGGTTTTCCAAATTGCCCTTCATTTGACCTCAATTATATAATCTCAGCTTCCTCTGAGCAGCCATACAGACTAGATTTACTTAAAATTAGAGCAATAGTTCTATTTTGGCTAGGTTTTCCTTTTTTATTTATGATTTTTAACTTGAACAATTATTAGCAAACTGAAAGCCTTCTAAGTAATTAAGTTCTAATTAGAAGTGGTATAAAACTGTTAAGTATTTTAAGAATGACACTGCCAAAGGATGACCTTGACCTTTACAATGGCTGGGTTTCTTTCTGTCCAGCCCTTGGAAAGAAAGAGGTCTTCAATAAGCACTGCATTAAGGGCAGTACTCAGGGACCAAATATGACCCTCACCATGGAATGAGGATGGATGGACTTTTAGTTTTCTACCCGCTTGCAGACTACCTAGGCCAATGTAGTCATCAATCACAGATTCATTTGGTAGCCGCCAGCCTTTACTGGGAAGATAATATAAATATTACAGAGTGTGCCTAAAAAATGTATACACGTTTTAAGAATGGAAAAACTGTATTAATTGTAATAATATATACCGATAAGATGAACACAAGTCACATGTGACTTCTGCAATTATAAGAGGTGCTCAGAGTGGTTACCATCAGCATCCAGATGCTTCTAATTACGGCAAACTACCACTTGAGCAACGCTGACCAAAGTGTCCACTTGTATACATATTTTTGCCATCCCCGGTATGTATCTCCTCACTACCTGATGGTATAACCTCACTACCTGATGGTATATTAAAATAAAAGCAAATCTAAAAAAACAGTTCTCTCATATGAACAAATTCATATTAGCAAGTAGGGCCTTCGAAAGCTTGGGGAAGATGTTTTGCTCATAATCCTACAAACACCTAGACTGAAAGATTCACAGTGAAGCCAAAGCAGTGATATTCTGAAGGCAGGATTAGGTAACCTGGTTGGATCAGGCAACAGTCTTATGAGTGGGCTTCAGGGGAAGGTGACACGGGCAAGTGGAGTTCTAGGCCTGAGGAACTAAGAGCCATGAGATTGTAGGATCTGCCAGGTTATACATTTCATGCATTTTTGTCCCAAAATCTTTCCAGGCAATCACTTAACCTTTATTGTTCCTTTCAGTAATAAAAAAAATTACTAACATCGCTTACATTGATTAACACTGGAGTCGAGTTAGGTCACAGTATTTAAAGCATCTACTTAGCCACCAGATTGGGGTCCTTCAAATGCTATCTGACCTACTTTCAGGGTAAGATTAAAGTCCAATAACACATGCACACAAAGTTTATATGAAAGCATTTTAAAGTAAATTGTATATTAAATTTAACAGGCACCCATAAGTTATCCTTTGCATTCTTTTTTAACTGCTGGGAAGTATTCGACTATTGGCCATTTATTTTGTGTACAGAACATTAAAAGGCATTTGATAAAATAATTATTAGATCAGCTTACAAAAAGCAGTTTTTCAAAAGGAGCTTAACTACCTAGAAACATCATGCCTCCCTCTTCTCCCATTTTGTTTTTACTCATGAAATACCTAAGCCATCTCAGAGATGCTCTAGGTTGTCATTTTCTCACATCCTTGGGCACTTCTTTGTTTTGGGGAAGGAGCTCTCAAGGCCGAGAAGTAGAAAAGGTATGTGAATAGCAGGGGCAATTTTAAATCTGTTACAAATAAAAGATTTGTTAGTAATTATTTCCTTGGTGACTTGGACTTTTATGTTGGTTTGATTACAATTTGAGAGGTTAAAAGTAATTTTAGTAATTAGTGCCGAGATTGGTAAAGTTCAAAAGAAAAAATTTAAATTGCTGTTTAAAAATGTACACTAATAAAATATTAGGTCTGACAATCACTTTTGAATTACTGGGTCTCTTAATACCTTGCATAAGACTAAAGGAAGAGGGTTAGAGGACAGGGCTAATGTTGGAAGCAGTAAGAGAGTAGTTAAGAGCCAGCATCTGGTGTTTGTTACACTCAGGTTTGAACACCAGGTCTGCCACGGATGAGCCCCCCCATCTGTGGCTCAGTAAGTTACCTGTGGTCTCCAGGTCTGGATTACTTCATCTGTGCAGGGGAGAAAACTGCCTGTTTCTGGGTTATTACAGTAGTTACTAAGGTTGAATGAAATGAGAATAAATGTAAATTTCTAACAGCAAATTGTTCAACAAATGTTAAAAACTTTTTTTTTTTTTTTTGTCTTGAGTTTGAGATACGTTTGGTAGACAGGGCCTCTGGCAAAGCCAGCAGGACACTGCTCAAGAGGTGGGAATGTAACTATGTTTTTCAATAGTTGCCTTTTTTTTAACAAGTTTTTTTTTTTTTAACAAGTTACCCATTCTAGGTATTCTACTGAGCAAGCTAAACAGATATGAACTCATTTCTCTAGAACATGTTTAGAATTTCTAATCACTTTTCAGTGTTACCATGTTATTTAAATTCATAATCATTTCTCTTTCCTCCACCCCTCCCAATATGTTCTTTTCAAAAAGAATTATAGTTTATATTTTTATATATTTGGAGGCACTTCTTGACATCCTTTGACACAATTAGAGCTATCTTGTTGGCTACAAAGCCAGGGATGATTAAATGTTTCACCAAAAGCTACTGTTAACATTGGCCAACCCTCGGGAAGAGCTTCAGGAAGGCTGGAGCCACAAGAAGTCAGCAATTGCTGAGAGGAGAGTTAAGTGAGTCATGTTCAGACTGTAGCAAAGATTACTTTGTCTTTCTAAATTGAGTTATCTTCCCAAAAGATGTCAGAGATGGATTAGGAAGGCAAGAATTGGGAGGCCCTTGTTGGATTTGAGGGCCAGGAGAGGAATCCCTTGGTATGTTTTGTTGCTTGTTTTGGAGTCATCCAGAATGGATGACAGGAATATTCTGGAATTTGTCTCTTCACTCTGAGCTGCACCTGCGCTACAGTTATTGATGTTGCTAACCGACACGACCTCTGGCTTGAATGTTAGTGTCCCAGACTTCCAGATGTTTGGATTTAATTGGGGAAGGGATGGAAAAGGTAAGCAGGGAACCAACATCAATGGCTGACATTATTTTGCCAATGCGAGAACAATTAAAACTACTCTCAAGGCCACTGCAGGTGGCCCATTCCACCTATGTTGACATATCTGAGGAAACTGGGTAGGAGTACAATAGATACCTTTTCTTCACTGGATTAAGCCACTGTCACTGTGACACTGTCACTGTGTCACAGCTGGCTTGGTAACACACCATTTTGGTTGCCTTTCTCCTTGTCTCACTTCTCTATTCCCTGAGAGGAGTTCCCTTCACTATCCAGATCAACGATATATTTGTACTCAAATCCTTGATATAGGGTCTGTTACCAGGGAAACCAGAACTAAGGTTATTATGCTAAGGTCTATTAGCATAATTTTACTAAACAAGGAACATTTTATCCCCTTAAAAGTAAGAACTCTGGCTCTTATTCTTGAATAAATGAATAAATTTAACTTGGAAAACTCTGGTGTTCTCATGCTCGTTTCACAAATATGCACAAGTGAAAAAATGTTTTCAGCATAATTCATTGCTTACCAGATATAAATTAACAATAATAAACATACTTTAACTGCTGGGTGGTCATAGGCCTGTGATCATCTGTGATCACCCAAGCATTTCCATCATCATCTTTATTTTTTTTTTTTATTCAGGCCAGTGGTTCCCAGCTGTTGAATTCTGTTTTCTCACCTGCATACTGATGTTCTAGATCCTTTTTATTGAGATTGCTACATTTTTTTAAAAACCCTCCTTTTCGGGGGGGGGGGCTGGAAAAAAAAAAAAACCCTCCTTTTCACAGCCCTTGAAGTCTCTCAGGGTGTGTGACCACTCCTAATCCTACTGACTCTGCTGCTTCTGCCAACTTCAGAGAGAGAGTACTGAGTTTGTAGCGTTTTCTGAAAGAAAGGATCTTAAAAGATCTCAGAGACAACCTTTCTAACAATGCTACGCTCAGAAAATTATCAAGAACTCAAAAAAAAAGTTGCTGTCTCTACTTATACAAATTGCTATCAGGGAGGGATATGTGTTAATCAGATATTTTTATAGGGACCAAGCAGAAGTGGTATGGAAATGTGAATAGCTAATGAAATAAATGCTTCTTCAGGTGTTGGCTGGAGCAAACATGTTTCTCACGTTACCTTTGCTCATACATAGAGTGACCTGAAGGAATGTCCTTCAGGTAACTTGGAGTCAGCTCTTCACCTCAGTTTCCTCTTTTGTAAAATGGTGATAATACTATCTTCTTCATATGAATGTTTGGAGGATTAAATGAAACCTAGAATATAAAGATCTTAGCACCATGCTTAACCCATAGTAAGTATTCAGTGTTCATTAGCTAAATAAAATTACTCATCCTTCAAGACAGCCTTCAGGAGTGACTCCCAGATCGCAGCAGACATGACCCACTAGGAGAGCGATTACCCCACATCAGGAAGATGAGACATCGGTGACGTGCCCTGAACCGCTGACTCCAGGGGCATATCACCTTGGCTGATATCCAGACATCAGGAAGCCCTCACAACTGCATCTTCTCTAGCTACACAAGCCAAACATGGATTCCCAGACGTTTGCCCCCTGACCCTCATGAAGCTAGTTGCTGGGTGCTGAACACTGTGACAAAAACCAGGGAGAAAGGGAAGAAAGAAAGGAAACAATTCCAGGACCTTAACTTGCCAGCAGAACAGCAGAAGTGCTATCTTCATCTTTCAAGTCTCACTCAAATGCACCTGATTCTCAGAACCTAAATCCCATCAGTCTCTCTAGCTGCAAGGAAAACTGGGAAATGTAGTTTTCAGCCTTCCAGCCTCTACAGTACAAAAGACATTCTAGATTCGGGATGGACTGGATGTTGAGCATGTCAGTGCACGGTATCCCCCACAGCTCCTGTGGCTGATGCTGTCCTGGCCCTCCCCAGCCCCAGGTTTGTCCTCCTCACTGAACTTTCTCTTTCCAGCATCCCACCCCACCCAATATGATTTTGCCCTTAACCATTTTCTCTTTCCCCAAAAAATACCTCAAAAAGCACTCTTAGCCATATTCATTTTCTACTGTGTGTGCTGATGAATCACAAATCTGAATTTCCAGCCCTGACCTAAGGTTGTGCTGGTCCATCTGCCTGGCAGATGAGATAACCTATGCATCCTGCCAGCACTTCACACTCAACCTGTCTAAAATTAACCTTGTCATTTCCTCCCCGAAATCAGCTCTACCCTCTGACATCCCTATCTTTTATCCCCCGCACCATTCCAGTCATTCAAGCTTAAAACATCACTTTTTTTTTCTTCCTTTTCACATCTGGTCTCCCAGTTTCACTGTTAGGAAATTTCCTCTGAACAGTTTCTATTTGTTTCTCTGCTGCCCTTGCAGCTTCACCCTACTGCTGAATCACCTTTTGCCTCTGAAAATGGAAAGTTCAGCCACAGTTACCTTGTCACTTTGAAGGTTTGCTCAATATGAATGTCACACAGGCCAAAATGAAAGGAAAGCAACAGAATGCTGTCTTGCCTCCAGGCTTTGTGGCAGTGTGCATGACTAGTCCCCACTCAGATCCTCAAGATATAAAAAAGATCCACCCCCATGCCCACAGCTCTGCCAGTAAGGTTTTCTGATTATGGTTTTCCTGTTATCTACCTTTTGCTACCTGTATTTCTCTATCTTATCAATGGGAGATTATCAAAAATATGGGGCATAGGCATCTGGGTGCCTAAACAATGTTGCCTGCCTGCCAACAATGTATGTTGGCATATGGCTACTCTTTCTAGCTGAATGCTGCCCACTTTTTTCAAAATATGTTACCCCTAAGTCTACCTTTCCATTCTTACTCTCATCATCCTCATTTATATTCTGATCACACTCTTATCATCTATTGCATGGACCATGCTCGAAACTTTTTGTTGTTTCCCTGTAGCTGTCAGTTCACAGTCTTCAAAGGGTGATCTATCGACTGATTTTGACTCAAGGTGGGTGATTAATCCAGATCAAAAAATGAAAATGATGTAATAGTTAACACAGTTTTCCCTTATTTTCGACAGAAACCAAAAAATGACTTGTAAAACTTTTGAATAGTCAGTTTTTTATGTGTTAAGTAAAGTTTCTTTGTCTTATACAGTGATATGAGTAATAAAAATATTGTTAAAATGTGTTTAATCTGTTTCCAGGGCCCAAGTATATAGCTACTGCTCCATTCATGATGTGACCCCAAAATGAGTTCATTGAAATCCATGTGCTCTGTGAGTGAAGAGAATTATAGCTTTAGATTAAGAGTAAACTCTCAAGAAGAAGAAAAAAAAGAGGCTGCATCTTATTTTGATTAAACACAGAAAATCTGACAAATAAATAATTATATTTGGAGATAGAGTGAGGTGTCTCATTCTCAGACAGAATAGTTACAAATATGGAAACAGGAAAAACTAGCATAAACCCAGTGGTGTTGAGTTAGATTTGAAGGTATTGACTTGAATGTACAGTTTCTAATATATATCTATAAGTAGATATGGATTTCTGTATGCATACATATGTATATGCATGCATTTATTGCTTAGCTTTGCCTGCTGAAAGGGCCAAAACTGCATAACCTGAATTTAATGATGATGAGACATTAGGCAGTCCCAAAATAAAAAGCATTTTACAAATTAACCGCCCTGTGCTCTTCAAAAATGTGAAGGCCTTCACTCTGCTCTGGCAAGATGGAAAAAAAAAAAAATGTGAAGGCCATGAAAGATAAGGAAAGAGTAACATCTTCAGATCGCAGGAGACTAAAAAGAAAACATAAGAGCTAAGCAGTATATACTCCACGGTTGGTTCCTTTGCCTATTGGAACAATAGGCAAAACGAATGGGGGGCAGGAGGGGCTGAATTAATTGGTGGTAATGTATCAATGTTCATTTCCTGATTTTTGTAGTTCTACTTTCTTTAGGTGGGAGAATGTTCTTGTTAGGGACTACATGTTAAATAAAGTACTGATGGGTAACAGGGTGCATGTATGTAATCCTCAAATAGCTTAAAGGGGAAGTATGCATAATATATATATAATAGATAAATAAGTTGTGTGTGTGTGTGTGTGTGTGTGTGTGTGTGTAGGTAGAACCAATAATGAGGCAAATGTAACAGCTGGCTATCTGCATAAAGAGTAGATGGGAGTTCTTCATGTTGTTCCTGTAACTTTTCTAGAATATGAAATTATTCCAAAATTAAAGTTAAAAAATATATGTATCCAATTTAGGAATACTCTCTGTTCCTTCTGCCTGCTATTAGCACATAAAATGTAATGACAATTAGGTCCTAGCTGCAGGTTCCCTGCCACAGCTGTGCCATACACCAGCACTATGACCTTGATCAAGTCAACCAGTCACAATGGCTTCCATCTATCAAAATCTTACTCTGTGGAGACAGTGCCAAACCATTTTTTTTTTTTTTTTTTTTTAGGGCAGTGTCACTGGCCCTCATATGTGGGACCGAACCGGGGCCGCTGGCTTCCCAAGCCAGCGCTTAACCACCGTGCCACTCGGCCGGCCCTTCAAAACCATTTTATATCCATTACACCATTCTCCCAACAGAGCTATGAAGCACCTTGCCCATGACTACACAGCCATTAAGAGGCAGAAACAGGCCCTGAGTTCAGGTCTGCCTCATGCTCGCCTCAGGCTAACTACCGCTCTGCTCCACTAGTTTGTACGAAGGAACAGTTGCACTGGACTACTGCTAAAGCAGCTCTTGGCACAAAGATTCTGAGATTCATTTCCAGGTTTCTTTGCTAATGATGATAATTCATTTAGTGTGGTAGTGAGGGTATACCAGGTGACTCTTACAGCCCAAATCCCTTGGTTCAATCATTCACAAATAATTGTTTCTTTATTTAAAAGGTGTAAAAGCTGACTGCTTTCATCACTTCTTTGAATCTCATATTTTTATTAGCTCCTGCGTGATGTGTACAAAATTAAATTTGTTTTTTCTCCTGTTAATCTGTCTTACATCAATTTAATAGACCAGCCAAAGAACCTAGAAAGAAAGAAGGGAACTCTTCCCTCTGCCCTACAATATTTTTTCTGGGCCTGCGTGAAGGTGTCTAGCTTCTCCTCTCAGGTAAGGCACCCCTACTACTGCTAACATAACAGAGATGCTTTCTTAGGCAGAAACCAGGTCATGTCTATGATTTATGCATAATGACCATGCGACCTGGTTTGACAGTCCCCATTTCTGCCTGCTGTCCAGGGATAAGTGCTAATAGCACATCCTTTTACTCTCCAAAAGGTCTCTCTTTGGGCACAGGCTCTATTATCAGGTTACTGGCACTCTCCTTCCCAGTTCTGGCTGTCAGGCTCTCCTGTAGGCCATCTGTTTCCTATGCAACCCCCAGTTTGTCCCCATCTCTAGTCAGCATGTCTCTGACCAGACCACGTCGCACTTTGTTCCCAAGACTTAGAAGACCATGAGAGTCATGTATGGTTTCACTAAGCACCAGTACAGATCTGCCTGAAAACTGAAGGAGCTTCATGCATTCTGTCTTAAAAATCACGTACGTATGGATATTGCTCTTAATCTCAAATTTTCAAACCCAATTCTTTCTTTATCAAAGACAGTGTATGTTTGTTTATATAAGCCCTAAGCCCCTTGTACTAATGGCTTCCCTTCTTATCATGAGCATTTGACTCTGAGAGACAATTCTAAGTAATTCTGCAGCCTAGACTGGGTTCTCAGCCTGCATCCTCGTCCTCTTTTGATAATGACATCATTGCTCACTCTCCAGCTGGAAGTGACAAGGGTTGCCATGACAAAACAAATAGGCTTTGCTCAAAGAGGCTTTTGTATCTGGGTGTGTGTATTTTCTGTGTCTTTGGCTTTCAGGGCTGATGAAGTTGGCCCATCTGATAGCCTGGAAATAACAGTAAAATAGAGAAATTACAGGCAACATAAGATATTCTAAAAACATAAATCAAGGCAATAAGGCCTCGAAAACAAAGTCATTATTTATGCTTCTTAGTCCTGATGAACCTAGATGTTTGATTATGAAATGTTTTCTTCTGGTTCTAGATACAAGCTTTAATGTGACAAGAAAGCAGAGGGTCAACAATAATATGAATAATAGCAGCAATTTGTTAAGGGTCTGCTTTGTACCAGACTCAGGGACTTGGTGTGCATCATTTTGAACCCTCCCTGCAGCTGGTGGAGGTAAGCATCATTACTCTTATTTTAGAGATGAAGAAACTGAGGTTGATGCCAGAGCTGGGATTGAACCCTGGTTGCATTGGCTCCAAAGCCTGTATTCAATCTACCAAACACAGCCCAAAGAGAGTTGCACAAATGAACTTTACAGCTTGTGCTCACTCTCTGTGCTTGACATTTTAAAGATGGGTTAGAAGGAGAATGAAAAAACAGATTCAAGAATTAAGACACCCATGAGATGTACCCTACTGTACTCATCACAGCCCTGAGATAACATCCTGAGTAAAGCCAGCACATAAAATCAACAGGCATGGGCTATAAATATTAACTTTATTCCTCATTTTGTTCTCTCTATGCTGTTCCCATGGAGACATAGCTCCTTAATTTATCTGGCATTCAGCTCACCTAGGGGATATGATTGTAAGAGCTTTGAGAGAGGCCCGATCGAGAGACAAACACTGTGCAAAGCTTTCGCCCCTCTAAGTAGATTCATTCCTTTCCCTTCTTGCTCTTCCCCTTCCCCATTTTCATTAGAAACTGATGATAAGATGGATTTTGTAATGAGATACACACTGAGTAAAATACTTCTCCATTTGCAAACATTCTCAGGGAGGAAAAAAACCCTTCTATGGTGACCGGCCATTTGGAGGCAAGCGGCAGCAGCCACTGCTTTCAGCAAAGCTTTTCTCTCAGGGTGAGGAGTCACGCCTACATCTGGTAGACGCCACTGATACCCAAGGGGTCTAATTAGACATCCCTCGCCCACTCTGGGCACTTGCTTAATTAAAGCATGTTTGCCGCCATTTTCACATTGAGATATATTCCATTCCCTGCAAGACACAGGGATGCCGGGAAACAAATTATCTTCAGATAAAATGTTGTGGTCTAATGTGCACCCAATGCTGCCTCACTGGGATATCCAATTTGACCATTCTGGCACTATTTTGTTCCTTGTTTCTCAGATAGGTATTTTGTGGAAGAAAATGCTTAGTCAGAAAATAAACGTGGCTGTGTCATCAAAGGGTTAATACTCAGTATATGAAAAAATCTTGGTAGAAAAATTAATGTCTGAGAACATCAGCATTCAAAGGCAAAACTTAATGACAATGATAAGTAAAAGTAAAACTAAATTATCTTGAGAAAAATAAAAAGAAACTAAGGAGAACTCATTTCTGTCTTCATTTTTCTCTTTTGTTTTTCTCTCATTTTTTTCCCTTATCTTCGTAAGCCTGAATATTTGATTGAGGTTCCTACCCTTTTTTGCCCTGCCAATAGGATAAATTACTTTAAAATTGGAAAGGGAATGGAACTCAAAGTTCAGTCCTCACTTCATATGTAAATATCTCATTGAATAGAAAAATAAAAATAATCATAATTTCCATATGATAAATACTGTGTCTTGAGCTGTTTGCATTTCTCATTAAATCCTTACAACATTCTTGCAAGACAGGGCATTGTAGAGCCATTTACCATTTTGCAGATGAAGAAACAGGCTCCGGAAAAATTAAGGAATCTACCCATCTCATATTTGGTAAAAGCCAGAGGCAGGCTTGAAACCTAAGTATGTCTCATTCTGAACGTTATTCTTTTTCTACATCTCCATGCTGTCACTCAACTGTCCTACTCAGGCATCGAAAGGATAAGAAACATGGTGATTAATGAGTGAAAATGTTTCTTCTAAATCCTAAAGCCAGGTCTGTTTAAAGGGAAGAGATTTAGAAGATTTTTCTTCTAATACAATAAAGTGTCTGGCATAAAATAGGAGTGAAACAAAATTTAATTCCCCTTTCATCAGGAAGAGTAACAATTTGTACTAGAAAGTTCCACTGACATAATGATATCTTAACATTGCAGCTCACAAGAAAGTCTCCTCAGTAAAGGCTGAAAGAGCAATCCTGGCAACTATTGGCACACACTGTTCACTGCCCTGCCTTCCTTTCCCCCCTCTATCAGATACCTCCTTCTATTCCTTCCTCTGAGCCCTAATCCTATTCAAGGACACAGAAAATGGGATTAAAGGAAACACAGCCAGCAAAGAAATTCTTTCTAACCTTCATTTGAACACTGGGCATTTTCTGAACACAGCATATAATCTTTATTAAGTACTGTATGCCCTTGTCATGGCTCCTTCTACACTGGAGCTTATCCTTTCAGGAAGTGTATAACAAAAGGCAGAATGAGAAAAAAAGACTGCAAATGGGATAAGTAAAATGAAAGGTTTTCAGCCTAAATGAAAACCAACCGAGCCTCCGAGCCTCCGTAATTACATCAGGTAACACTGGCTGTTTCAAATTACATGCTATGTAAATGTGCGTGTTTTTCAAAGACCAGATCTGTACTATTCAGAGGACCCATGAGATTTTGAAATAAGCACAATTTTGTTCTAGTCATTTATAGGACCCCCGAGTACCAAAAGTCAGCCCAATATAGGCTCTAATATTTCTCAATAGTTCTGAGAAGTTTCTCAGTGAAGCAGATTGTCATTTGAAATATGTGTTGCTTTCTGAGGGTTATTTCTGTGACCTTCCTTTATTCTTACAACCATATCATCATCATTTTTTCTTTTCTTTCCTCTCCTTTTCCTCCTCTTTCTCTTTCTTTTTCCTTTTCTACCTCAAATTTTATTAAACTCCTTTCTACCATGTAGTAGTAAATATTTTTTGATTGTAGTTAGTGCATTGTACTACTTACCTACTATTTATTCCTGGATTTTTAAACCCTCTCACAAATGAATATCTTGTTACAACTTTCTGCAGGCTAACTAAAACTATTATTTTTAATTAAGGTAAATATTAAATCCTATTTCAGAGAGAAAAAGTCCTGCTTCATGACATCGAGCATGACTTTAAACACTTTCAGAATTCACTGAAAAGGCACTTTTTTTGAAATCCACAAAGGAAGTGAGCCTTATTATGGAGTGATTAAGATACAATACATTTCACCTCAAAAGAAAAATCCAAGCTTTTAATAACTAAAGATTTAAACCTAAAGTCTACAAACTTCAAATAGTTTATTCTGTACTGGCCAGGAAATGATCTTATTAGGACATGAAACGCCTCTTGCTTTTAATTCCTACTTGCAGATATCACTCCATCTGGGACCAGTAGCTCAGGTCCAAATGCGGCGAAGCAGCTGAGCCGCATGACCTCAGAGCCTTATTCATGCTACAAATCTAAAAGGTCTCCGAACCTAGAAACAAACTGGCAGAGATTAAATGTCCTGTAGGATGTCTGGGCAATGGGACTGAGGCTGCCGTGTCATAACTATGAATGCAGGATCTGGAGTTTTGACCTTGGTTTGACTTCTGGCTGTGCCATTTATAAGCTATCAGCTAGCTTCTCTGTTCCTGTATTCCCATTTGTAAAATGGATATAATAATAGTGCCTACCTCTTAGCGTGAATAAGGACTAGAAGAAGTAAGATGTGGAAAGCACTTACAATAGTGCTTGACATAACTATTAGCTACTATTGTTATTGCTTCTACTATTACTATTATTGTGCCAACAGAAGGAAGACTGAAGCTGGAGATAAAGTGAATTTGTAGGAGTAGTTTGCAAAGATCATTAGCTTGAAGAAGGTGCACTTATCTCATTGTCTTGCCTAGGGTTTTAAAAGAAAATGTAGTTTCTCAAATATATGGTGATGGAAGGATAACTGACTCTGGGTGGTGAACACACAATGTGATATATAGATGATGTATTACAGAATTGTACACTTGAAACCTATGTCATTTTACGAACTATTATCACCCCAATACATTTTAATAAGAAAAAAAGAAAAAGAAAATGTAGTTTAACCTTTTTGTATTGTGACATGCAGAAACACATGTAAATATAAATGACCATTTGAGGAATTATTTTAAATCTACCACCCATGTAAATATCTCCCAGCTCAGAAGGAGCATTACCAGAACCCCAGAAAGCCTTGGCAAGCTTTTTCCAAAACACAAAATTCCTCTCTCCTCAATATAATCACTTTTTTTTTTCCCTTTGCTCTCTTTATGCTTTTAACCTAAGCATACCTAAACACTCTAATGTGGTTTTGCTGTCTTTTTACAGCAGGTAAGAGTAGTTTCCTATTGCATTTCCTGGATTACTAATGATGTTGAGAGCTTCTTCTATGTCTATTGGCCATTTGGATATGCAAGTCTGTCACCTATTTTTCTTTTGTCTGTTTCTTATTGCTTGGTAGGAGTTCTTAAAGTAGTCTGCATGCGATTTTTTTTTTATTGCTCATGGGTATTGTAAACGTCTTCTCCCGATGTTAGGCTTGCATTTTCACCCTCTTCATGGTATTTTAGATGGACAAAGTTTTTAATTTTAATATAGTCCATTCACAGTTCTATTCCCTTATGGCTGCTCCTTTGTGTGGCCTATTTTAAAAACTTTCTCAACCCTGAGGTCATGAAAATATCCTATATTGTCTTTGAACAGCTTTATTGCTTAATCTTCCTCAAGTAGGTCTTGGTTTTAGTCAGCTCCGGCTGCCATAACAAATCACCTAGACGAGGTGGTTTAAAGAACAGATATTTATTTCTCACCATTTTAGAGGTTGAGAAGTCTAAGATCAAGACGTTGGCACTCTGTTTCTGGGGAGAGCCCTCTTCCTGGCTTGCCCATGGCCATCTTCTCAGTGTGTCCTACTACAGAGAGAGCAGGAGGAGCTCTGGACACTACAGCCATCATGGCAGCCCCACCTAAATGACGTCATCTATGTCGAATTACCTCTCAAAGGCCCTCCCTGCAAATACCATCACACTGGGAATTCATTTTTGTTAGCTGTCTAATTTAAAATTTTCTCTTCTGGAGAGTGCCCCACACTACCTATTGAAAAACTGTTTTTTAGAAATTCTTCTGTAATATCTACTTTCATCATAGCTCAAGTGTCCATTTCATCTCTTGGTCTGATTTTTGGTTCTCTGTTGTGTCCCATAATCAGTTTGCCTATCCTTGAGCCAAAACCACCTGGTGACAATATTCAAGTGGGGCAAGTCCTCCTTTATTCTTCATCAAGTGTGTCTCAGATCTTTGCATTTCCATAGAAACTTTAGATCCAATTTCATTTATTAAAGTTGTGGGAATTTTGTGTGGGTTTGCACTGACTCTGAAGATATGCTTGAGGAACATCAATCCATTTATGAGGTCAAACAATTAATCGGGAACTCATCCTAGAAAAAGTGCTACATACCTCGATTGCTGAATACCACTCCAGTCACCTTTGAAATGTTCCCCTTCAGAAACTATGCACTAATGCCAGTGCCTAGTCCATCCTTCAAAGTAATTTTAGAACTCTTTCTGGAATGGCCATCAGAGCCATTCTGGACTGACTGTTGCCGTATTACCCTTGATGTCCTGAATGTCATCAAAATGTCTTCCTTTCAATATTTTCTTTATTTTTGGGTAAAGAAAGAAGTCATTGGGGGCCAGATCAGGTGAATAGGGAGGGTGTTCCAATACAGTTATTTGTTTCCTGGCTAAAAATTCCCTCATAGACAGTGCTGTGTGAGCTGGTGCATTGTCGTGATGCAAGAGCCATGAATTGCTGGCAAAAAGTTCAGGTCGTCTAACTTTTTCATGCAGCCTTTTTAGCACTTCCAAATAGTAAACTTGGTAACTTTGTCCAGTTGGTACAAATTCATAATGAATAATCCTTCTGACATAAAAAAGGGTTAGCAACATTGTTGCAACAAGTTCGCTAATTTAATTGTCAGTCTTCATATAATATTGAGTCTTCTGATCCCCAAAAGTGGGGTATCACTTCATTCACTGAAATCTTTAATAATTTCTCTCAATCATATTTTAGAATTTTCCAATTTACACAATTTCTTTAGAGTTATTGTCAGGTGTTTGATATTTCTTGATATTATTATAAATGGTTTCTTTTGATGACTTTACTTTCTAACCATTAGTTGCTGGTAAATAGACAGAAAATTGATTTTTAAAAATTTACCTTGTATCAGCAATCTTGCTAAACTCACCATTTAATAATTTATCTGTAACATAAAATTTTTCAATGTATGTACACAATCAGGTACTGTGTGAAGAACAAGTGTTATTTATTCCTTTCCAATACTTATAACTCTTTGTCCTTTTCCTTGCCACATGCATAGTCTAGTATGATAGGGGAAGTGGTAGGAGGCATTTTCTGTTTCCTGGGCAAAATGCAAAAGCTTTTGACATTTCACACTTAAAACTAGTGTTTGCTGTAGTTTTTTTCATAAACAGGCTTTTTCTTCCAAAAGAATTTCTCTCCTACCACTAGCCTACTAAAGCTTTTATCTTAAGTAAATGGTACATTATTTTAAAAGTATCTGGGAGACACAAGCCTTGTACTCCAAAAGATCTATAAAAGCAAAAGAATCCTCTGTAAGTATGAGAAAGAAGATGGCTTTTGACTTGATCCCTGCTTAAAAATGGAATGGACTACTTATTACAAAATGCCTATTCTAAACTGAACAAGCTGTATGAGCAGGAAGAGACTCTAGGTAGTAAGTTATTTGTTTTCCTAGATATTAAAAAAATGACATTAAAATGAATGCGGAATTTTTCTTTTTTTTTGAGGGCAGTGTCACTGGCCTTCATATGTGGGACCGAACCGAGGCCGCTGGTTTCCTAAGCTAGCGCTTAACCACCGCGCCACTCAGCCGGCCCGAATGTGGAATTTTTTAAATCTTCAAGTTATAATATTTTAAAATAGTAGGATTTTGGTTGTTTTTATTGCAATATTAATTTTTAGTAATAAGAGTAGTGATAAACGAATTACAAAGCAAAAAAAAAAAAATACCTTAACAGCCCTGTTATGTCTCCAAATCTCCAGAAGGTGGCGGCAGCGAGTTACTAAGATTTCAGCCTAGCAGGTTTCCAGCATTCCAAAACCTATTACCAAGTTGAACTGTGCAGAGAAGTTGGCCTATCTAGCTATTTTATCCTCATTCTTTTGTTTAATTTTTAACACACTCAGGCAGAAATAATCCTCACGAAAGCAGCATTATGTAAGGGGTGCTGCTTCCCTGATTTGATCTCACTGGGCTACAATATTCAGGGTGCACTCAATCCATGTAAATATAAAAATACCTGGAAGGGCTCTTTAGCTTTAGACGAATGACAGTAGAAGTCATTTGAAATGACTGAACTTGCACCTTGAATTAGTAAACAGATATAACTGTGTTGCTGCACACTGTCTTAGTCCGCTTGGGCTGCCCTAACAAAAGACCACAGACAGAGAAAATGCAAGTCCTGTGATACCGAATACATGTTCTTGGAAATTCCCTTCCAGTTCTGTGAAATAGCCAAGTGTTCCTCTCAGATATATGAGCCTACAAATTACCCTTCTTTCAAAGCAGTTTTAAATGTTTTTCCATTACCTTCAAAAAAAAGGTGTCCTGATACATAAAGTCTACATAAAACCTTTTGCATGACATCTAGGACTTTAGGTGCTTAAAAATTTCTTCATAATTTAGACTAGAAAGAATATAACTGCTTATCAAATTGTATTTGTAAATAGTGCTTAAAATGCAGTTTGAAAAATCTTGATAGAAAAGATTTGTTTTTGGTTTTTGGTGGTTTTTTTTGAGAATCAATCATTTGTATTTTTTTTAACTTTTGAAATAAGTTCTAAGTCACAGTAAATTTGAAAGAATTGTACCGAAGACTTTTGTATGTTTGTCTCCCAGATTCAACAACTTTTGTTACATTTAATTGTAATTTTCTTTCTTTCTAACCTAATGGTAGCCACTAAAGACAATTGAACACTTAAAATATGACCAGTGTGACTGAGGAACTAACTGAAATTTTAATTTAATTTAAATATATATATTTAAAAGTGATAATTGGTTCAGTTCTTGGAAAAGAAATTAAGTATGCTTGGAATAACTTACTTATGTAAATCTACTTTTATAAGATGTTAACTTTATCATATCTAAATACAGACCAAGTATTATTTCTGGTAAAAGTTTAGCATCCAAATTGAGATGTGCTGTAAATGTAAAATATACACTGGATTTAAAAAACGTAGTATGAAAAGAAAAAAAATGTAAACTACTTCAATGCTAATTTTTAAATATTGATTACATGTTAAAATTAAAATATTTTGAATATATTGGGTTAAGTAAAAATATTATTTAATTTTATCTGCTTGTTTTTACTTTTTAAAATCTGGCTACTGGCATATTTAAAATTACATATTTGCCCCACGTTTTATATATATATAATTTACTTATTTATTTTTTTTGAGGGCAGTGTCACTGGCCCTCATATGTGGGACCCGAACCAGGGCTGCTGGCTTCCCAAGCCAGCGCTTAACCACCGTGCCACTCGGCCGGCCTGCCCCACATTATATTTTTATTAAACAGTGCTGTTGAGTCCTTTTGAGAGTGAGCTGCAGGTATCCCATTCCTTTATTCCTAAATCTTTTTTGCATGCGATTCTATGCAAAAGGACATTTCCTTATATACACTTTTTCTATTTGCACCATAGATCTTGAAGTAGAAAAGATGAATGAATGTGCCGTTTCATAATGACTTCCTTTCAGCAAGAATTTGACTAGAGGCACAAATGGCCTCTGCAGAATCTGTATTACACTAAATTTTAGCAAAGTATAAAGTATTTTCACAGATTCAATGGCAAGCGGTAGGCTTATTGCAAAAACAAAGTGTGGAAATAGAGCTCCCAGATCTGAAATCCTCTAGAAAGACAATGATCTGGAATTTTTCACATCACCATCTTTCCATGTTGCCTATAAAGGTGGTCGTTCTAAAAAGAGAGACATTCTTAAAAAGTATTTATCAAATGTTTTGAATCTCTAATACATGGTTTGAACATCAAAAGGTATGTGAAAAGCACATAGTAAGTATAAGTATGAACCCTACTTAACGTACCCCACTGGCTCGCATGTCCATTATAAAGGAAACAAATGGCTAGGATACATCATTTTCAGAACATACCAAGTTTTTAGATACTCTAGCATTTTCCAACTAGGAAGAAGTGGAGTCCTAAAAAATGGGGAATAATGAAACAGACTTCATACTGGCTGAAAAAGCTTGGTCCTGAAGTAAAAAAAAATCCAGATTATGTGTAAATGTGTGTTTGTACGGGCACACATGTATGAAGTCATGCGTATTGGGATGTGAAATCCACAGACTCGATTTCATAGATGGGGATGGGGGGATTTACAGACCTATACTGTGGTTAGTTGGTGCCACAGGCCACGGCTTTTTAAAATTGTGATCCTCAGTGGTTGGGGATGAGGAAAATGGAAGCCGCCTAGAGGTGGACACCAACACGAGCACTTAATGAGCAGTAAGAAACCATTAGTTGAAGGAAAAGGCAGTGCCAAACAGAAGGCAGAGCCGTTTTGGGATGGAAGGAGAGCAGCAGAAAACAGCATGGCTTTGGAAGGTGAACACCAAGTGCAGTGTTGAAGAGAAGCAAAGGAAGAGCAAACTAGGCAAGGACAGGTAAATGGCCTATTTGGGTAAAATTGTAGGGCTCTGCTAGTGGGTAACAACAACATAAATAGCTATACACTCTGGTACTGACACAGTGGCCCCGAGGCGGGAGGGTTTGTGGTGACTTCCAAGACCTAAGAGTTAGAGTCAAATCCAAGGCAGGCCCAGAAATTGTTTTCTGTAAAGGGTCAGATTGTAAATATTTTAGGCTTTTGCGGGCCGTATATGCTTTATTGCAACTGCTCCATCTGCTGTTGTAGGATGCAAGTAGATATGGATCATACACAAATGAGCTTGGCTGTGTTTGAGATACATAAAACTATATTTACAAAAATGGGCTGTAGGCTGGATTTGGCCTGTGGGCCACAATTTACCCAACCCTGGTGTAAGGCAACATCTAGCCTAAAATTACTCTCTGTGTGAATATTATCTGTTTTGGCATTTCCAATAGCCTTCCTGTCATTCTGGTTCTAAGAAAGTATTTTCTGGGGTTTTTTTTGTTTTGTTTTGTTTTGTTTTTTGAGGGCAGTGTCACTGGCCCTCATGTGTGGGACCCGAACTGGGGCCGCTGGCTTCCCAAGCCAGCGCTTAACCACCGCGCCACTCTGCTGGCCCTAAGAAAGCATTTTCTGACAAGAATTACGAAGAGCAGGCCTGCCCACTTCCCAGAGTGCCCAGGGCCACGCCAGGCTCTCACCGGATTCCAGAGCACACTGCTCTCTGTAGAGTGACAGGGGCTGTGCCCCGAGACGGAGGACTCGAGAGCAGTTAGCTGGGCAAGGGCAGTGCTCCATTTGTTCCATTTCCTTCACAGAGAACAGAGATATTGCTGGTAACAATGGCTAATCAGGGCCAACTGTCTGCTGGCCCTTTGGGTTAGTTAGTTGATGATTTTTCTGCTTGAAGTGTGAAAGTGAGTAAGGAAGCCCTACCTACGATCAGAAAGTGGGGCTGTCTTCTCAGATGAAGTCCCGCCTCACGCCTCACCTGTCTTCCCAGAATGACCTGTAATGGCACCCCAAGCAGTTGCTTTTTGCTGCAAAGTCATTCATAAAGCTATGCCATTAGAATGTACAAGGGCTTTACATGGGTAGGCAAAATCCCTGAGAGCTTTGAAGGTTTCTCACTGTTTTTGAAATCTCTTTATTCTCCCCTACCCTCTGCCCCACCCCTTGCTCGTAACCCTTCTCAAGCTCTCCTATGTGGGGTCCCCACACCTTCCTTCTGCCTATTCTTACTGGAGAGCATTTTAGAATAGATTTCTTCTTATGTCATTAACTCTAAACCTTGATGGATGCTGAGAGCTGCTTCTCTCTTTCCATACTTCACTGGCTCAGAAGGAAAGAGGGGAGAGCTGTGCTACCGTGCAGATGTTGGGGGGATGGCCGGTGCTCATATTACAGTTCAATCTACCCACCAGTGAGAGGTGCAGCCATTCCCCCCTCCCCTCCTCAAGTTATTTAGGGGCACATACAACTGCCTCTGCAAGTGTCCAGATTCATCGTTTTCCTCCTATTAACATGACTTATCTGTGAGATAAGAACACTAGCCTCTTGTATTAAGGAGCATTTGATTCTTTTCTGAGTCTATCAACTGGGAATGGGCCTGTTACAGTGGTTCTCAGACTTGAGTGTACATTATAAGCCCATGGAGGGGTTGTTAAACCATGACTGGCTGGGCCTCCTCCTAGAGTTTCTGATTCAGTTGTTCTGTGATGGAGCCTGAGAATTTGCATTTCTAATAAGTCTCCATAAGTGCTGCTGCTGCTGCTGCTGCTGCTGCTGCAGGGTCTTTTGCTCTATTAGAATCTCCAGGGATGAACAGTGACTGCCTGCTATCTCCTGGCAGGAGGAGGAAGAAGTATCTCAGTTCATAACACTACATTGGTGATATGTTGCATTCAAAATGCTGCAAAACTGAATGCAACTCGTGGGCATGTTGACGCCACACTTAAGAACCATGGCTTTAAACTGTTGGCTGAAAGCTATGGGTTACCTATTACAGAGGCAAAATACTGCCAGCCAGGCAGAATGCCAGGGTTAGTATCTTTCTAAGGGTCAGTCAGATTCTTTTGAAGAAGAGTTCTTGAAAATTAGATGTTTCTTTAAATAGAACTAGGATCATCGTTTGTTCATTCTTTTTTTCCCCTGATATGTAATGACTAAGAGTGACGTCTCAATGAAATGTAGATTTTAGAAGTCACTCGATGTGAAGTTACTTGTGTTCAATGAGACAATTCATGTCCTATCATTTATTTGTCATAAATGTGTAATACATTTATGCACTAATACATAGTTGCTGAATGAAGAGTGAATATTCAACGTTGTGAAAATGAATATAATTCTTGCATAATTCTGTCAGCTGAGAAGGGAAGATAGACATGATGCTGGAAACCACAAGTTGCTGAGGGAGGGTAACAAACTGACAGCTGCTCAGAAGGAAGCGTGCAGTGGATAGAGGTGCAGTTTTGCTGAGGAACTTCCCGTGGGGGCCTCTGCTTAGGACCAAATATGCAGCCCGGAGGTCAAATGGGACTGAGATCCAACCTGTACTCTTTTCGCCTGCTCATCAAGCCATGTACTTGAGCATAGGGCTGCCACAGTTCAAGGCTGCCTAATCTTCTCGAAGCTATCTGATGAGCTATTGGCGGCCCAGTTTCCCAGTATCCTGATTTTTCTCCAGCAGTCATCAGTCATCGATCAGCTTGTAAATGCTGGAGGGAACATAGGATAACTCATTTTTTTCACATTAACACTACATGTTTGGGATGGCATGGTAAACTCCAGGAATTCTTTCTTGCCATTTCCCTGACACCAGAGGACTGGAATCTTTTCTGAAAGCTTACTGTGAACATTGAGAGGCAGCTTTACTTTGTAAATGAAAGGATCCTGGGAAGGTCCAACAAATGATCCCCATAGAAATCTTACCCTATTTAACAACTGGAGCCTGACATTTCAATTTAATTTCATCTTTTTAGCCCAAGGCATGTTGAAATTTAAAAAAAAGTAATTGTGAATTATTTTGCTGATAGAATGTTGCCCTTAATACCCTGTGGTTATGTATGCCACATAGCAGAGAACGCTGTATAGATTTACTTGGCTGAGCTGTCTCCTTCATCATGAACTCTCTGGGAACTTGTCTCATTTGGGGGGGAGGGGGGTCTTGTCTTATTTTTGTTGATCTCATTTTCCCCAGTACCTAATATAGTCTCTTTCACATAGTAAGCCCTCAGCAAAAGTTTTTTGAGTGAATGAATAAATAAATACCAACAATTCTATCCCATTCTTTGTTCAGTTACTTCAGAAAAATTCAGATTCTGTGTTCATAACCTCACAAGATTCATTCTTAAAGAAGATCAAAGAAGACTTTGATTTCTGATTTTCTGATCTAGATGCGGGACTCAAATTAGTTTTGCACATCTTCAGAACTTTGTTGCAGAGGTCTTATCACTTAGAATAAAAATCACTTCACAGAAAATGTTTTGTCATCACCATCTGCTTCGTTCATTTGACTCTTTGTGTTCATATTCCAAATCAACTTTAAGATGCTATTCTAGCACATATTATGTTCATTGTCTTCCTCGATATTTTGGGCATTTGCTCTGGCACCAGCCAATAAAATATATCCTTCCCTTACATGGAGCCATGGCTAGCAAATGGCTATTCCCAATCCCCATCGCACCAAGCTGTGGCCACACAACTAGTTCACACCAATAAAATTCGACCAGAAATAGTGTCTGCTTTTTCTAGGCCAAGGATACAAAAACAGGTATGCCTTCTCCTGGTTATTTTCTCTTTTTGCCAGCTAGTATTAGGCTACAATGAGGCTATATGTAGGATTAGCCTTTTTTGTACCATGGCTTCTCTTGTCACTCTGAAGAAACTTTTGGATCCCTTCTCAGAATGTTTTTAAATGTATACAATAAAATGCTAGCATTATAAAAGGATTTGATTATATTGAATGCAATTATCAAAATTATTTAGAAAATTACTATTATGATAATATATGTGCATGTTAATTATCTATTGCTATATAACAAATTACCTCAAAACTCAGCAGGTTAAAACATTTATTATCACATGGTTTCTGCAGGTCAGGAGAAGCTTAGCTGGGTGATTCTGGTTCAGAGCTTTTCACAAGGCTAAAATTGAGGCGATATCTTGAAAGACAATCGTCTGAAACTTCAACTGGGGAAATATCCACTCCCAAGCTCAAATGGCTGTTGGCAGGCTTTCATTTTTTGCCACATTGACCTTTCCATAGAGTTGCATTATGTCTTGGCAGCATCACTTTCCCCAGAGCAAGTGCTCCAAGAAATGGGATAGAATCCACCAAATTTTTATAACCTCATTTCATAAATGACATCAAAATCACTTTTGCTATATTCTATTCACTAGAAGAGGATTACTCAAAGTCATGAACACCAGGAAGCTGGGATGTCACCAGGGACCATACTAAGGGTTGCCTACCACATTATGCTTTTTTTGTTTGGTTTGGATTTTTAGTATTAACATACAAGATCAAGGGGCAGGTCTACTAACTACTGCAATTTTTTGAAAGAGTATTGAGAATCAATGATTTTTGAAGATCTGTAACAATAGCAATGATAAAAGTATCTGTGATTTCTATTTGCTACAAAGTGATAAGTACTGTTAATACTTCCATGGTGGTGACTATCTTAAAAATTAACATTGGGCCGGCTGAGTGGCGTTGTGGTTAAGAGCTGGCTTGGGACACCAGCAGCCCCGGTTCAGATCCCACATATGAGGGCCAGTGACACTGCCCTCTAAAAAAAATAAAAATAAAAATAAAAATAAAAAAGATAAAAATTAACATAACATGATGTGTTTTGGTTCAAAGTTAACAGTGATGTAATTTTTTCCTAATAACCTTGAATTCTATGGAGGTTGGTGGAATTCTATTGATGAGTCCTAGGAAATGGGGAGCCACAACATAGATCAGGGTCCTAATCACTGCTTAAGGACATATTTACCAATCTAATATAATTGCCTTCAACTGTTGAGAGAGAAAAAGCTTCTCTTGCTCATGAGTCATTCATTGTATATTTTAGAGACTAATTTGTTACGATAGTCTAGCCCCACGATCTAGTACATTTGCTGGTTAATTATTGCATTGTTACTACTTTCTTCATTTTGTCTTTCAACATGCACTTTGAGTAAAATTTCAACTTGCTTTTGTGTTAAATTCCATATATCTACCTGCTATTGTAAAGTAGTCATGTTATTCCATTAACAGCTAACGGACTGAAGTTAATATGTATCAAATACATATGGAGGCTAAATTATATTTTCCCAGTGACTTTTATTTTAATTTTTCCTTCAATTTTCAGTTTTAGGCACCAGATGGTTGCCAGCTGGATCCCTATGAATAAATTGTAAATGACCAATAATGATAAACATTTGTATGGCTCCTGCTCCTGAATGATGGTTAAACATGTTAATGAATTTATTTTCAAACAGTGAGCATCCCATGGTGGGGGCAACAGATCATCTCACATGCCATTGCCAGAAATACCTTCCTGGGATATGTGATGGAGAATGAATATGTCTGGGCAAAGCTACTGGAGAGGTTTGTGATTGCAGATATTAACCTAGTTACAGTACAATGTTACAATGTTAAGTTTTTGGTTTTCTGTTGTTGTTGTTGTCATTGTTGTCATTTTGTCATGGACATAAAAAATAAAATGGCACAAACACTAGAAAAACAAAGTCTGGTCCATAATTTTACAGTTCTTTCTAAAACTGAATTTTAAAAAATGGGCCAGTGGTGATAACTTGAACCTGACTAGCCAGATCCTACTATAACAAAATGAATTTTGAAAATAATTGTTTTGCAAAGAATTAAGCCATTTTTGGGCATATCTCTTTATCATGGATGGTTGGAATTCAGTATATAGGTACCTTTTAAATGAAAGCAAACAATTTAACATATATTGTTTCCTCACTGAACTACACTACTCCCCGTCATTGTTCAAGAGAAGGTTCATGAAGCAAAAAGAGGACTATAGGACAAACCAGGGGAAAACAAACAAACAAACAAACAAACAAACAAACTCAAAGATTCTGCCTGGAAGCAAATAAAATCCCCCTAGCAGTACTTTGGAATTAGGTTTATCAAGAACGTGATTTAATAATGGATATTTTTATTCCTCTTTGTTTTTTTTTTTTTGTTTTTTTTTTAAAGATTTTATTGCGGAATTGGTGGAGGGGAACAGCGTTGGGGAATCAGGGAAGGGGAACAGACAAGTTGCCGTCTTCTTGTTTCAGTTTTAGTTGCAGAGGATGTTGCTTCACTGTTGGTATCGTCATTGCGCTCTTCCCGGATGAGGCAGATCGGTCTCTGGCCTCTGGATGTCGCTCATCGCGGCTATTGGCAGCTCACGCTTGGCTGTCAGCCGCTCACGCTGGCTGCGGGCCACTCACTGTAGCCTATGGCAGCCCACTGCAGCAGGGGTTGCAGCCCACACCATCACCGGGGCTCGCACAGCCCAGCTCCAGGTGGAGCTGTTGTTAGCTGTAGAGGGCAGTGTCACTGGCCCTCATGTGGGATCCGAACCGGGGCCGCTGGCATCCCAAAACCAGCGCTTAACCAATGCGCCACTCGGCCGGCCCACCTCTTTGTTAAATTAGAGATTTGACAATTGATTTATAAGAACTACATATAACAAACATCTTTGGTTAGTTTTTAGCTGCTCATTATATTATAGAATTCAGATAAAATTAAATGGTCTAATTTTTAAAAAGTTCTTTTTGTATTATAAAAGTAATAATGGTTATTGTAGAAATTTTAGAAAATGCAGAAAAGCAAAGGAAGAAAATTGTTTTTAAAAATCGCCTATAATGTGGCCATCCAAATAAAAATACAGTATCATTTTGTCTTTTATTCTTATCTATTTCTATACAACTATACATATAATTATTTTTTTTTAATTTAATTTTTTTCTTTTTTTTGAGGGCAGCGTCACTGGCCCTCATGTGGGACCTGAACTGGGGCCGCTGGCTTCCCAAGCCAGCTCTTAACCACTACGCCACTCAGCCAGCCCTACATATAATTTTTTAAACAAGGTTTTCTTTTAGGATTTTTTTTTTTTTGTAATCCTTCCTTGGATTAGCTAACAGATAAAATAAAAGAGACACTCTTATTTTCATAGAGTTTTTCAAAGAAAATTTGTTATTATTGTATTTTATTTATTTGTAATTTTCACTGGGAGCAAGTCTATAGGTATTATTTTTGCTCTGAAGTTTAGTGATTGTTTTTCTTAAAAGCTAGTAGCTGAGCAGCCGTAAAACCTTTCCTTTAAGAACCAAACTCGCACCACTGCTCCAGTGCATTACATCAGGATGTTGAATGTTGAAGAGGGCAAGGGGTAAAACAAGCCCCATAAAAGCCCCTGATTTGAACAAAGACAGGCCATTTTCAGGCAAAATGATAAGTGAGCAAGTGATCTTCAGCTACAAGGGGAAAATCCAGGCCTTTTGGGCTCATCCCATCTTTCTCCTAAACCACTCAACTATAGTTTCAATTGACGCTGTAGTTTCCCAAGAGGTTAGAGTTGCCTAGAATTTGAAAGGCATCCATTCAGACTGCTTCCAAGCCTAGTTCTTCACAAAATATTCCCCCAAGTTTTTCTGACCTAACCTCAAACATATCCAGAAGGATAGTTTATAATGTCCCACTCCAATGTTGCAAATTTTCAACCAAAAAGTAATAGAAAGAACATAGACTTTGATTAAACTTTGAGTTAGATTTAACTTTGAGTTAAAGCCTTATCTCTTCAATTGGTTGGCTGTAGGTGAATTTTTTAATCCTGAAAAAACATCAGTTTCATCATCAATAAGATGGAGATCATAATTACGTTTTCATTAAGGATTATATGTGAATATTGAATAAAATGACCATCACAATATGTGGCACATAGTAGATATTTTATAGATATAATTTCCATTTACCTCCACTTCTACCAATGCATCCTCCAATATTTAAAGCCAAGAACAATTATATTTGCTATTCAAATTGACCAATTTTCACTTTTCTAGAGAAGCAAGGGAAGCTAACCACTTAGCATTGTTTCTTCAAATATTTTTAAGTAACTTCCCCAATTGTTTCATTGGCTTAAGAGTCTCTCTCTTTTTTAAGTCATTTTAATAAGATCAGTTTTCTTAATTTTGTAGGTTTTTAAATTTTTATAGTTTACTTCTTAACCATTTGAGAAGGTATAGAATGAGTTAGATGAACTTCTGCTTATTTTATTTTAAGATGGGCTTCTTCACTTGTGCATTTGTTTCCACAGTTCATGAAGTTTCTCTTTGGCTTACTTCTTTCACTCATTTTCTTCTTTAAGGAGCATTTGTTAAACAATTATGAATTATTGGAAGGTTCTTTGTATTTTAACTTACAGGGAAAACTTGTTCTAAATGAAAGAACAAGTTTTCCCTGTAAGTTAAAATGAAAGAAATACATAAATTGATGTAAATTTGTGATAAATTTGTTATGAGAATGATTTATCTGTAATTACTGTAGTTAATTCTATGGACAACTAAACATTAAACTAACTTTATAATAGAGTCTAATACCATACATACTTTACTGTTTTTCAAAGATGCTCAAGAAAAAAAAAATTGTGCTGCATCAAAATCAGTTATAGGTTGTTTGTATATGTATAGTCTCATTATATAATTTTTCACTAGTTCATTATAAAAGAAAATTCTAATGCAGTTTTCTTTATGAATGGCTACAGGGTGGAGAGTCAAGCTGCTGGGTCTCTACTAATGCTTGTAGAAAATCCAAAGTAACATTCAAAGTAAAATTATTATGAAAAAGACAAGTCATTTTCAAAGATGGCTAAAATTTTGCTCATGACCTGGGTTTATCTCAAGACTTCCAGTAATTTTAAAGCCTAGACTATGATTTATTCCCCTCCTATACATTTGTTCCTTAAATCCTTTTAGTTTCATGAGGCAAGAGTCAGGCATTTTCATAAACAGGGCATGACCAACTGTCTGGAGGAGCAGAGAGGGTCAGGTGTGGCACTGATCATTTATTTTCTGTCTTAATGAAAAATCTGCCAAATAACACTGAAATATAGTATCACAGTTCATCTAGCTGATTTCTCCATCTTTCAAAATTCAACCATCTTTTAGACATTACCAAAATTGTCCATCTCTGGAAAGTTGGAGGGCATATGCTTTCCACGCAGGTAATTCATTTGTTTATAACTGGATCAGCCTCTTAGAGAGATTAGAGTATCTAATTCTGCGTTTGCTCCCACTCCTTTCATTCTATTGTGTATACACATAGTGCCTCATTTTTCTAACCCTTTAAACATTCAGTTTCCAGTTAATGTGCACTCTAAATTCACTCTTTAGCTGTCTAGACTAGAACAAGTATGCCATCCTAAAAAGTCCCCTTGGAGCAGTGAGTGAGTTGAAAATATCTGCCCATTTTGCTACCCGCCCCTCATATTTTTTCTTCTCTTACAGCACTAATAAATATACTGGCCTGAAACTCTCCCGTAGATTTTCATTTCATACATATCCTTTAGCATACCTTTGTGCAGCATATTATTGTGGCCCAGATCTGGGAACTACTTAGTTCGCTAATGTAAGTAGCTTTGTGGTATATGCAATGAGTGGTTCAGGTAAGATGTGGAGATGGATAATACCCAACACTGTCATTGCTGAGAAAGCATGTTAGGGCAGGGAGAAGTGGTAATATTACTTATCTTGTGCCTTAACTGCATAGATGAAAAAGGAATTTTGAAATAAAACATTAATACTTACAATATGCCAAGTAGAATTATACTGTGCATTATTCATCTAACAAGACCATTTAATTATTACTTGGACACTGTAACATTTCTAAATTTGCGTCTTTATCTATGGGCAATAGAGACCTGTTCAGATAAATATGTGTATGTAGATATGTATATATACATATGTTAGAATATATATGTATTACCTAGAATAAGAGGTTTGGGAACTATTAACCAAGTAGCATATAACAGGAACAACACTTGAGCTCAGGTTGATCTAACATTACTTCTATTATAAGTGTTGATGTGGGTACATACCACTGTGGAAAGAAAGTGATCTTTAGAGCCAGATGGACCTCTGATAAAATCTTAGTTCCTTACTTAATAGCCATGTGACTTATGGGAGGAAAGTCAAACCCTTCAAGCTTCAAGTTCCTTACTGTTAAAATTGGGACTGTATATTGAATGTTAAACAGTCAGTTCTACTGAGCTTATGGGAAAAATTGGATTGGGGTATATAATACTCAAAAACTTCATCAGTTACCCTTGAAAATAAAAAAAAGAACCTAACAAAAATTTTAGCAGAGTTCTACACATGTTAAGTGGTTAAAAAATACCTAAATGTTACAATAAATATAGCATTTTTAACTCAAAAATACCTGAAGCTTATTTGTGGAAGTGGATGTTGGAAGGGGTGTGAGTTGTGAGTTATTGTGCAGTGGTAGAAAGAGAGTAATCTGAAATCAGGCGGAAAGCTGTAACATGAGAAGTAGATGGGTGTGATCTGAAGTAACTGGTAGATGTTAGAGTGTTTGTATGTTTCCATCAGTATTCCTACCCAGCCCAGTTCAGCTAGGTGTAGTTACTGCATTTACTTAGTGTTTCTTGCAGACAGAATTGCATATATGGATATGAACTTGAACTAAGCATACCCATGATAAACCAGAATTAGTGGCTTGGCCCCTAAGCCTTGAAAGCTTACAAAACCTAACTGGACATAACACTCAATTTAACATCCTTCTTCATTCTCAAACCTCAAAAAGTGTTGATAGAACACATGACCTTCCTATAGCCAGATCCATTCATAAGGTCCTATTACCCCACAAGGGAATACCTATAAATACAGTCTGCACTTTTACTGGTAACCTGTCTCTGTTTTGAAATTATAAATGTTTCAGGGAGAATCTTGGGCTTTGTCCCTTGAACAATGTGCAACTACATTCTTTTGTATGATTCAGATGACTATGAGTTCACACCTCAATGGGCCTGGAGCAACTACAGTGTTACCTCTTAGGATGTCTCTCTATTGTGGGGAAATTCAGGGAATAACTGATGTCCTGATAATCACATGTCCTTCGGCTACTCAATACTACTTGGGGACTAGATCAAGTCTGGTATTTGGTGGAAAACTGATAAAATCTCTTAGCAATCCCAGATCAAAAACTTGGAATAATCGAACCCATGCTTTCAATCCTAACCCTAATATATACAAAGCTCAGATGCCTTCTTAATCTCTCTCATGATAAATCACATGATGATTTTAATGTCTTCTGTGTTGATGATTATTATGATCATCCAACATATGGAGAACATGAAGTCTCTGCCTCAGAAATAGGACATAACACTACCCTCAAAGTCTGGGTTGAAGGGCCTAATTACATGCTCACTCATGAAGGTACCAGTTGTTTCTTCTTATGTGGGACCCAAATTTATGTCACCATGCCAACCCCATGGCCAGGTTGATGTGGTATGTTATGTTAGTACCCAATGCTGTCACCAAAAAGAATATCCTTCTCTGCCATTATCCCCAGTCTAGACTCATTGTCTATAAACATTGACCAAAATTAACTAAACCAAATTTGGATTTTGGGCATGGTCTTTCCGGTCCTCTTCCTCCCGAAACACCACAATAGATATGCAAAGCTTTGGGCATGCCTTCGCTAGAGCTTTCTTTCCTTGGTATGGAGTAGCTGAATTTAAAACCTCTATCAGAATTCTTTATATTCTCATAGTACAAACATTGAACATTACTGCAACTGCTGAAGAACAACAAGGAATAACTGGTAGTCTTACTGAGGGAATACTACAAAACCATAGGGCTCTAGATGTGTTGTGTTAGCCATACAGCGAAGTGGTACTTGAACCCTATTGGTAAAGGAATGTTGTTTCTATGTCAACAAATCAGGTAAAGTAACACAACAGCCTGAGGTTCTGAAATGAAATGTTAAAATCCCTGAACAGGCAGAACATTACCCTATAAGTTGGGATTGGTTTTTGTAATTATACTGCACACTACCTTAACTAGGTGTATTCTAGGTGCATCAACGACTAACAATTACTACCAGAGAGTCATGGTAGCCCAACACCTAGCAATGTTACAATGAATAAATCCAACTCAGACCAGGTCTGCAAAAGAACTTTCGATCTGAGGAATATGCGACTTAGCTCTGCTCCCCACAAGCCTCCTTGTTGCTCAGATGTGGCCATAAGCTTTCCTATTGTACACTCAGGAAAACTGCTTTACTCCCTACAGGGGACATAACATAGCAGGAACAAGCCTTCCAGGCCACGAGGCATCAATATTACTTTTTCAATGATGGATCAATGATACTTCCTAATGGTTGTTCATTGGGCCAGCTGAGTGACGGGGTAGTTAAGCGCTGGCTTGGGAAGCCAGGGGCCCTGGTTTGGATCCCACATATGAGGGCCAGTGACACTGCCCTCAAACAAAAAACACACAAAAAAAGTTTTCTTCCTAATGGTTGTTCATCGATGCTTTCTAAGGAACATCTTGATCAAAGGGGAAAATGTAAAAGAAAATCAGCAAAGTGGAATTGGTATTGGTAAGAGAACAATCTAAAGTGGAGCCAGGAGGCCTTTAGGAAGCTCAGCCAGTATATCCCCTCCATGTGAAACTGAACTTTTGAACTGGGCTAAACCAAATGGCTACGTCTTGATACAGTTCCTAGAACTAGCTCTGCATCACTGAACTCTATTAAAAATAATTTTTTCACCTAGCAATAGACATAGCAATTAATCACGTATAGCATAGTGTAAGTCTGCTTGCCAAAACCAATCACAGCTCTTTCAAAGCAACTTGTGTAACCCCTTTGGAACCGCCCTTTTTCTGTCTCTATGAACTCTGCCTCTTTCTTTCCCCATCAGAACACACTTTGGGTTTCAACCCAAATATGTGTCTCTCAGATTTGCAATTCATAAAAAGACCCCCCAGATGAAGCTTTGTTTGCCTTATAGTTTTTAATTGACAATGCCCACTACTATTCTTTCCGTTCCAGAAACGTAAGAAAGTCTTTTCTGTTTCAGGGATTTTTGCACAGTCTCTCTACCTGGAATACACTTTCTCCTAGTTTCTCTACTTCGTTTTTAGTTAATTTTAATTTTATTTTATTGGGGAACAGCCACGGTCATTAGTTACACATTGCTTTCATGCTATAATGGCATAAGTGACTCTTTTAAGGAGGGTGCAGCTCACAGTGACCTATGTGGGGGTCGAACTGGCAACCTTGGTGTTATCAGCACCACACTCTAACCAACTGAGCTAACCGGTCACCCCTAGTTTCCCTACTCCTTATCTTTTAAATCTCACCTCCTCACAAGGATTTTCCCTGATGAAGCACACTCTCTAAAGTAAGTCTCCCTCTTTCATTCTCTGTCACTTCCTTATCGGTATCAGACTTTGTCTGATATTTATGTGTGTTCTGTCTCCTACCACAGTGGTATCTCAAGAGCAGTGTGTTAGCCTTTCTCACTGCTGTCCCAACTTGGCTCAGTACCTGCACATTGCACATTCTTCATGTGTATTTGTTGAAGGAATGAATGAATGAGTGGTGAAGTCTCACTAATTCTTTAAAAGCTAGGCCTTCCCTCTTTCACCATTGGCACTCACTCTTATGTTGTCTTTTTGTTCCTTTTGTTATGGGAATTATACCCCATTTCTGTTAGATTCTGAGTTCCAGCAGGGAAGCAGCAAGGACGTCTTGTTAGACTTTGTAGTCCCATAATATCTGGAATATTATAGGTACTCAATAAATCTGTTGTTCTCAGACTTTAATGTGTATGCCTATTCCCACAGATTCTGCCCCAGTAAGTGCGAAGTGAGACTCAGTTAAGTGTATAGTGATTTAATTATAAAATAAGCAACCCAGGTTATTCTCATGAGGTGGATCTTATATACCACACTTTGAGAAAAACCAATATTAAGGATTGTCAGTATCAATGGTGACTCCTCTACGCCAGGCCTAATTTTTAGTTCAAAATAAGCAATGAGGCTGAAGTTTCAACACTTTCAAGAATCTGGAGAGCAAAGGTTTATTGCCTCCCTTTTCTCCCTGCAAATGTATTATTCTACCACTTTTTGACTATCATCATATTTGTTTTAGCCCTTTGCCTGTGATTTAGTCCTCTGCTTGTGAGATAGTTTTTTTGTGTGGGTAGAACTGAGCATTTAGACTTTTTACAGGACAGGCAGACATATTTGTCTGCAACTGGGTAACTGCTTTAAAAGAGGGAGGTGATCTATTCCTCTTGTAACCTCTTCTGAAAAAAATGATTTTTGGTGACAAATCTAATTATGATTCTATTACCGCATGTAGGTTCTTTAGTAGTTACATTAAAAGCAAGCTGGCACAAATTTTTAGCAAAGGTTCTTATAAAAACTGTGAAAGTATTACGTTTCATTTGTTGCTATCATCTTTGTGAGAAAGAGGCACACTAATTTTGGTGGGGCTTAGGAAAAATGGTTAACACATTTTGATATTTTAATTTTTCAAAATAGATGACTATTAAGGAATACTGTAATAAAGAATTATTGAATAAATAATGCATTCTTACAGGTAAAAGAGGATAGAAAGAAGGGGAAAACAAACAAACAAATAAAACCCCGTCAACTTGTAATCGCCAGTATAAAATGCAATAGATAGGCGAGGGAGCCACTGATTGCATTGGTGCAGATATGGAAAAAGGTCAGACCGTTTGAAAATGTCCTCATAAATAGGAACTGCCTTTATTCAGTTCTTGTTTGGGCGCAACAGAAACCAACTCTACTCACCCAGAAAAGAAAGTTACTGATGGTATCAGCTAGCTAAGAGTATCAATGCATATTTTATTATAATTGAAAAAAATAAGGAATCACTGCAAAGCCTAGGGATGGACAGGTACAAACAGAGGAGACAGCAGTGACTCGGTCAACTCCCTTCCCCAAACAGTCTAGTTTGGGAATCTCTGTTGGCTCCATTTCCTCTGCTGCTTATTTCTCGCTAATGTTTGGTTCCCGATGTCGCTGTTCTCAGGGAGTGGGAAGAGGGAGGCTCCAAATCCCCCTCCAATTTCCCCCAGTAGGAAAACAGTTCAGATGTTGTTCAGCCTAAAAAGACAAACAAAAGGATCAAAACCAGAATGCCTTAGTGGTCTAGGCTTTCAACTCCATTTTCATTCCTATCTTCTTGTATTTGTCCTTTTCGAATAGCCAGTCTTCTCCTGGTTCTTTCAATTATATGAAACAAACCAAAATGAAACAAAACAGATACCTCTCAGCAAAGAGTTTTATAAACATATTTAAATTATTGATGACTTGTAAATTAAAATGTTTACAAATTTGTTAAATATTATTTCAGTATTCCATTTGTGAGCATTTATCTTATGAATAAGGTTGGTCATTTGTTTACCATTTATATTTCTTCTTGGGGTAGCTTTCCATTTTGTTAAACAGGCACTTGATTTTTCATCTATGTTCTTTTCTACATTGTTTTCAACAGAAAACAAAAATTTGACTACAGAGACTGGCTCTGTAATGGTGGAATTTCAGGTTGTGAAAGTAAAATACAATGCAGTGAATGTGCATAAAACACGATCTACTTTGAAGACCTCCAATTTCAGAGGTTGTTAAATCAAATATATCAAACGGACCTAGTTCAAGAGAGGTTTAGGAGGCTCTTTCCCTTACTGAAAGATTTGTTCCAATGTGCCTCCTCCTTGGTTACTACCTCAGATTATTTAAAATCAGTTATACTGTCTTAGATAGAAAAGAGACTTTATTTTCAATACGTTTGCAATAGAATGGCAGAGAAAGGATTAAGATATCCTAGGCTGCAAAGCACTCCAGATTTTAGTGTATTTTTGAAAAACATGGATAAGGGCTGTCGGTCCTAAGGGGTCACCGCCCCGCAAAATACATGTAGAATAGTAAAGTTGTATTGAGCCATCAATAACTAGGTTTGTTTTTTTCTTTTAATATAGTTCATCCATTCAACACATTTGTATCATGAGGCGAGGGCCCGAAGCAGGGTTAAAATTCACAACTAGGGCCAGATACTGGATTTAACGGAGAGAAGACTGGCTGCTAATTACCACTTTACAATCCCTGAGGGTAGGTTACGTCCCTAAAACATCAAAGTAATAACGGTTACAGGTCCTAAGGGAAGAAAAAAGTGCAGCTCGGAAAAGTAGTAATGGGAAAATGGTGCTGCCTCTTATTGGGACTTCTATCCCACTGCACCGCTGCTCGCCTATGTATAATCTTATATTTCTGGCCGACCAGGCTCTGTGGGGCTGTTCCTCGGCCGCCCCCACGATCACCACGCTGGGTGCTCCGCTGTATTTTATGCCGAGGCCGGCGTTGCGAGGCGCCTGAGCGGGAGGCAGGCGTCCTGACACGCGCCGCCACGACACGCGCGGCTGCGGCTGGGCTGCGTTTCGGGGTAGCTGAGTGGGTCAGACGCCACTCAGGAAAGAAACTTAGATCGTGGCCATTTTCTTCCGACTATCGAAGTGCGTACGGCTTTAGATCAAAGCGAAAGCGACACTTCCTCGTTTCCAGTCAGACGTCCAACCAGAAACGCGGCGCTTCCGGGCGCAGGGGGGCGCGGGGTGCTGACAGAGGCGCGTCTGGCCGGTCCGTTTCCTGCGTGAGCCTCTTTTTTGTGTCTGGCATGGGTTGAGTCCACGCCCCATACGGAATGGACCGCATGGGCAAAAAAAAATGGGGGGCGACGGAGAAGTTCGGAAGGTCCCCTCAAAACGATGCAGAGACGCCACAGAATCCCAAAGAGGGGCCGCGCAACCTCACGGCCTAGCAAAACGCCCCGCTCCCTCTCTACCCCGATGCTGGCCGCAGCCACCGTTAAGGGGCACAGGGCGGAATCGCCCCATCCTCGCGCGAGACCAGCCACGCGATTTCCCAGAAAGCCTCAGACAACATCTTCACCGCGGCGAGGGAGCCGCTTTTGAGCGGAAGGGTGGGCGGGGCTTGCTCAGCTATTTAGCGGCGCCAGAGGCCACGCCCCAAATCGGAAGTGACGGAGACGAGCTAGCGCGTCGAAGATACCTCTATGGTTTTTCCTCCCGTTCTTGAGTCGGGAAATGGCCGCTGTGTAGTTACAACGAAGATAAGTCCCGGGAACGGTGCTTTGACTTGTCAGGTAGGCCTCGCCCTGCATTCAGATCACTCAAGGGTAGTGAATGCCAAGGACGAATGAATACTGTTGAGTCTTTTGTGGGTGGTGGCGGGTTGGGGGCGACAGGAGAACCCAGGAGACGTTGTGCCGTTATTGATGTGTTTCTCCGTCAGTTTTCCTCCGGTTTTCGAGGCACTACGGACCGACAAAGTGGGGGGTGGGGTGAGCAGTGAGACCGATGCGCGCGGCTGCGAACCTGGCTCGAGATCCAGAGACCGCGCGGCCTCCCCGTGCGCGTGCGCATGCCTCCCTCTCCAGCCCTTCCCCCATTTCCTCGATCCGGACTCCTGCGCGCGCCCGGCGGGACGCTCGGCCCCGTGCACGCGCGCGCTTCCTCTTTTCTGGATTCCCCGCCTACGTTTCCCGAGGCTGCGAGAGGTGCAACTTGGGTGCACCTCTCCTTGGCCGGGATCGCCACCTTTCTTCCCGGCCTTTGGGGCTTTGATTTGATAATAACTGTGACATGCAGCAAAGTGCACTGGGTAGGTGGACCCCCCTTTTCTCGTGGTGGTTAAACTCCTTGTGTTCGCCTTCACGCTACCCGTCGTTGTATGCCTCGTTTTTTTTGTTAATTCTACGTAGTCGTAGGAGCCCGTTTTGTTGTCTCCCATCCGCTTCGGGCCTTTGGTGGTGCAGGGAAATTTTCTCCGGGATTCATCATGGGCCTTGGTAACCCACACTCGTATTTTGGAGGAACGTGCACTGTTGACTCCAGGAGTTGGTTGGTGCATAGTGACCGTTTCCTCGCATTGTGAGGCAGCCTTAGCTGATGGATCCAGGAGTGGTCCTACTACTCTCCGGCCGAAAGCAGAGTTCTCCAAGTAGTACAACTGAAACCATGTCCTTTCAGCAAGTGATTCAGTTCATTGTGTTAGGAATGTTGCGTCCGTGATTGGTCGTTGGTGGGATAAATGGGTGTGAGTGGTGAGTTGAGGTTGGGGACTTGGCCCTCATGTTTAAGTCCGTAAGTTGGCTTTATTTACTTTTAAGATGTATCTCATCAAAATCAAGCAGCGTGACACCCAACTATTATACATCAAACTTTTTTTTGAAGGGTTTTAGAATTGAAAAAATTAAGACCAAAGTTGAAGGCAAATACGACCAAAACTGATGTAAGAAACGTTAGCTCTTTCAATCCTTCTGCAGTAGCGCCTTTAAAAAAATTTTTTGGAATTAAAAAGCCAAACAAAATTTCTTATCCCTCCTGTGAAATCCCATTCCAATTGGACGCTAGTTAAATGGTTGGGTTACTGTTTAGACAATAAAGAACCTTTACATAGGAAAAATCACTACAAGTTCACTTGCATTTTTTATGTGATCCTAGCCCATTGAGGGTAAATAATTGGATAGGAAGAATTATGTTTGAAATAACATAGTGTGAACAACCTAAAGTTTATCTCCTCATGGCAGGTAGCATCTTGTTTTAAGGATACCATGCATGCATTGTTACATTATGGTAAACACTGAAATTCCCCCTAATTCATATAATTAAAATGGTGGCAAAGGAGATTTACCTAGATTTGACTATTGATTTGGAAGAACAGTAGTAGATTAGGACTTGGAGATAGAGCTGTAAAAACTTACCAGTTGGTAGTCGCAATTCCAGTTCCATTTAACTGACTTATGTGGGCAGCTAGCTGTGGGAGGAGAATACTTAGAGAAATAGAGAAAGTTTTTTCAGTTCTACCTAGGGTTTTGGATTGGGATTTTCCTGAAACTACATTCAAAATCATTAGTTGCACATTTGCTGAATTCCACTGTGTAATTATAGTGATTTATTAATAAAGAAGTAGATAAGAGAATCAAAAAATCCAACTTATTTGTTGGACTTAGGTTATACTTGTAGGTTATGAATTTGTTCGTTTTTCACTTCTTAAACTGTAGTCATCAGTATTACCTCAGAGTCTTAAGCATTTAATATTTTGACTATCTCCAGGGCTAAAAAAAAAAAAAAAGCCTAATCTATAAACATTAAGGTAATAATAAAACCAGTCTACATTTAACGTAATATTTTGATGTTTTCAAATACTTTAATTTTACTTAGTTTAGTATTTCTCCATTTACTAGGTGAAGGCCAAAAAGGTAGAACATTTGTTTGAGGCTACATGAACCAGGGATGCCCAGCTCAGTCTGGAATCAGGTTTTCTTTTAATCAGTTCTGTGCCAGCACCCCTTTTTTTTTAAGGCAAGATGACAAGCTCGACAAAGAACTAAAAATTTGTGACCAAACTTGTCAGTTTTAAGCTTTTAGTTACTGAAAATTTCAAGCATAATGAAAATTTCAAGCAGAAAAGTAGAATAGTGAACTCCCATGTTACCTAGGTTTAATACAGATCAGCATTATGTGTTATATTTAATTTATTTACCTTTTCCTAGAGTGTTTTAGAGCAAAAACCAGTCGTTATGCATTTCTTGAAAGATTTTATAATGCTAATTAATGGTATATCAAAAATATTCAAGTAACCTTACATACAAGAATTAATTGAAGCAAAATTAATAACCTGCAGGGAAGACTGTTACAGAACAGGTTTACCATAGCTAATGTTTGAGTGCATACCATATGCAAAACATTGAAACTATTTACATTGATTCAGTTCATTTAACCTTAAACCTATGAGTAAGTACCATTATTAGCCTTATTTTATAACTGTGGAAATTGAAACTGAAAGAGATTAAGATGACTTGTCTAGTGTTGGGCAGCTAGTTAATGATCAAGGCAGGATTTTGAATCTAGTCTATAGGAGTAATAGTCATGGGATATATTTTTAGAGTTTTTAAAGATGTGAATAGTTATGATTTGTTTACAAAAATCTGGAGCCTACACTCCCTGAATCTGCTAAAATAAAGTCTTAGCTCAATAATACTTGATAGGGTAACCTAAAGAATACATTTTGGGGGCTTCATCTTGCATATTTTGTTGAGGCCAGTTGTCTTTGCTTTTTTCATCATCTGTGATTTAACTGATCATTATTATTACATAAACGATAGGCTCTGTTAAGATATCTAGGAACTTTATTTAAAAAAATAAAGTCTGATTTATTCGGTGCTCTTCACTCGTTGGTGAATGCGATGGATAAAAATGCATGAAGCAATTTATTCCCTATCTCTTTTTACAGTCTGTTTTTAAGGGACATTGGTTGTATTGAAAGGGAAGATTGATTTTGGCATTTTGAATTCTAAAGATAGGTTATGGCGATATCAGGCACCTTTCCAGAGTATTGGAAAGAGCACAGGAGTGGAATCAGGAGATAATTAAATTCTGGATTAACGTTTACACTCTGACCAAGGGCAACCTAAAAGGGCAGATGTCTTTTCTCCCCCAAACTTGCACTTCTTCCAGATGTTTGAGCCCAAAACTTAGAATTTAGGGACACTTGATTTTTTTTTTTCTTCTCATTTCCTCTGCACCACTCTTAACAACCTGTGAGCGAGTACTGTTGACTGCACTCCAAATGAGATTCTGGATTTGCCTTATTTCCATCTTCAGTGCTACCACCATGTCCAGGCAAACCATTTTATTGAACTTAATTTGTCTCTGTTCTCCTCTCCATGATGTCCATGCTTTACACAGCAGCCATTTAGAAATGTAAATCAGATGGTGTGATTTCTTCCCTGATTAAACTCTCCAGGACCTTCCCATTACAGTTAGAATAAAATCTAGACTCCTTGGTCTGGCCTACTTCTTAACTATTATAGATGCTATTTGATGTGGTTCATTCCTGCCTCCTCTGTCTTATCTCATACCCTCTCCTCGATCATAATGCCTCAACTTCCGTACTTGTCTTTCTGTCCTGAATTTGCTAACTTTGTGTCCTCTGCCAAGAATGTAGAATGCTCTTCTTTCTGTGGGTCTTTGCAGTGTTCCTGTCTTTAGCTTAAATGTTACCTCCTTTAAGAAGGCCCAGGGACTCACCACAGTAGTTGCCCTCTCTACCTCTTCTTTTTTTTTTTTTTTGAGGGCAGTGTCACTGGCCCTCATATGTGGGACCTGAACCGGGGCCGCTGGCATCCCAGGTCAGCGTTTAACCACTGCGCCACTCGGCCGGCCCCTCTCTACCCCTTCTTAATGCACCCTTTCTATTTTTTGTTTTCTCTCTTCCACTCCCTTGAACATAAGCTAGAAGAGAGTAGGAAACTTAATGTCTCACTTAAAATGCTGTATTTCTAACACTAGAACTTTAGTTCCTGGTATGTTAATAGGCACCTTAAAGTCAAAGAAATTCCAAAAGCTTAGAGTTCTCTTCATTTGAAATATGAGGTTTATATGCAGCTCTTCAGATTATGAGGATTAAATGAGGTGATTTTATTTGAAGTCACATAGAACCGTTTTGGGCACATAGTTGGTATTTAGATGTTTAGTTTGCTGGGATTTATTGATTTCTTTTCCTCTAGTTCATTTTTGGAGGGCAGGGGTCTCTTAACATAGTCATGTCTCCATAACACCTAGCATAGTATGTTGTACATAGACTTTCATTAAAAAAAAATTAGCTGAGTTGATTATGATTAGTTTTTGTACTGACTATATTAGATGTTAAATATTACATATCTTGTGTGTCATATCTTACATATGACCACTGAGTTCTTAGTATGGATACTTGAATATATTTATAGATTGTGAACAAGAATGTTTATCTACTGGTCTAGCATCCTACAGCCCCTTTCCCCATCACTTTGCTATTTCTAGTGTATATGTTCTTGGAACTTCAAAAAGTCATGATTTGGAGCAAAGAGAGATTTGGCAGTTGGTTCTTGTCTGGATACATAGAAATTAAAATGAGCCTTTTAGGCTTGTTTAGGGGAAGTGTTAGCTAAAAGGAGGCCTGTATCCCTTCCAGCAGTGACATCCACAGTGCTGGACTTCTGGGTCTGAATAAAGTTTCATAACAACACAACCACTTCAGAAGATTGGTTTTTCTCTGCCCCCTTCAGGGATTTGATATTTTTACAATTATAAAGGTGCATGCACTTTAGAAATCCTTCGTTTCTTATCCCTTTGTTTTTGCTATTTTGTATTTTAGTGTGTTTCTCTTAATTACTAGGTTCCTATTCCTCCTTCCGAGCTTGAATCTCAACTCTTTCACTCGCCCCTGGCAGTAGGGCCATGGGTAATATATAGACCACTGTTCTTGATTTACCAGTTTAATCTTATAATTTCTTCTACTTTGTATTTCTAATTTTACTGCCTTTTTAAATTGGATCGATTACTTGGTAAGATTCACAGATTTTCATTAGAATGTGTATTTTTTTCATTTCGGCTAGTTTATGAATTCCTTGAGTGTAGGCATCCAATCTTGTAGTATTTAGTTTTTGCTCTCCTGATGTTTTTTGACCTTTGCACATAATTGATGATTGCTGAATGTTATTAACAAGGCTAACCTTTTCAGTATTGATAACTGCTTAATATTTTGTGCAAAATTTAAACTTATTTTAATAATAGTTATTTTAGGAAGAGTTTTGGCTTCCAATAGATACTTAATTTACTGGCTGTTCTTTTATTGGAATGTCTGCAATTCGTGTATCAAAGTGCTTTTAGGCACAAAGCGTACAGTTACTGTGATGGCTGTTGTATGCATTGTAAAAAAAAATCCATTTCAGATGAAACTAATCTGTATGAAAGGAAGTGGCAACAAGAGAGTAGCTTAGCAAAGCATTAATATAAACTCATATTTTAGATAAGTTATAACTATAGTGTTAAGAATACTAATTACAGATAGGACATGTTTTGATACACCAAGTATGGCATTAGGTTAGCTACTTTGGAATTTTCTGATAGGATGACAGCATAGCCTATGTTTTGTAAAGCCCACATTACTGAAATTAGAATTCAAGTATTTAAATAAAAAGGTAAAGCTGCCCTCAGTTTCATAATGCACTGTTGCACTTTGTTTAAAACAAAAAGAGTTAAGTTCTTTAAGCTTTTATGGTTAAAAGTTTATTTCCTAAATAAGTTTCCCCTTCTCTGAAATCATTAGTGTTTTTATTAAGAGTTTATTGCAATGCTGAATATAAGGCTGTGTACACAGTAGATAGTTACGTTACCTTAAATCAAACTCATATTTTTTATTTTTGCCAGGAATTTGAATTTAGAGTTTAATTTCTCAGAACATTCTCTCCAGGAAGAATTTTACAGTATCTCAAAGACTTCACCTGACTGCTTGATCCTGCATAAAACCCAAGGTAAATAGCATTAATTTTTCTAGTTTTCAGTGTTGGCTTATTTAAAAAAATGTGACTCCTACTAAAGTCACGATTCCGACTGAGTGATTAAAAGTGATGTGGTCCAAAGCTTTTTTTGGTTTTGTTTGTTTTGGTGGCTTGTATGAAATAAGCCAGGTTTTAAAAGTTAGGTTTAGGAAAAAGATTCTCAATCTCTCCTGCTTCTAAGTTCTGTGCCTGCTTCTACTCCTATAAATACATCTATTTAAAGACTCAGAACACACAAAGCTACTTAAAATAAAACAAGGCAAGGGGCTGGCCGAGTGGCGCGGTGGTTAAGAGCTGGCTTGGGACGCCAGCGGCCCCGGTTCGGGTCCCATATATGAGGGCCAGTGATACTGCCCTCTAAAAAAAAAAAAATTTACTAAATAAATAAATAAAAACTTGGCTTTCTTAAAAAAAAAAGAAAATAAAACAAGGCAAAATAATCCTGTTTGTTTAATTCATCTTCCTTTATGCATACAAGAGGAGTTCTGTAACTTATCTTTTCCCCCGTTACATTAGTGTTAAGGTAATTAAAGTTGATTGCTTATTGTGTGCTAAACTTTGTATTAAGCGTATTACATATGTCAATTTATTTAGTCTTCACTACAGCTCTGAGGAACATAGTGTTTTTATGTATTTCTTAGATTTAAGATTAAGAGATAAAAGGAGACAAAGCTGATATTTATTTGTCTATTTGAGGATAGTTATGTTGTATTTTGAAATACATATTTGTCTGAAACTGTGAATTTGTCATTTGTATTTTTTAGTGAGAAAGTACGCAGACATTATCATTATCTCGTCTACAATTCAGCTCATCTTAGTACTTTTAAATACTATTTCATAATACTGAGCAAAGTCAAGGTAGATAAAATTAGAAAATATTTGGCTGTAGGCGATATGGTTTGACTATATAGCAATTGTAAGCTATTTAGTGAGTTGATTTTATAGAAGTGATTACTAATTTTGAGTAATCAAATTAATCAAATAACTTATTAATCAAATGAGTTATTTGAATAATCAAATAAGTTAGTGGAAATTTGGAAATAATTATAGGAGAAATAAACTTGGGATATATATATAATTTTGTGAAGAGTAGGTCTTATAAATTAATTAGTACTGTTACTGATTTCTGTACCCAATGAGGTCTAATTTGTGCATTAGATACTAAACAGTGTTAAGAAAAGTTAGAATACTGGTGGGTAGTTCTCTCTTTTTTGTAGCTCCAGTATCTCTTTCTTACAGCAATCTCCAGTTTCTTTTATCTTTTATCCTTTTTTTTCTTCATCTTACCCAAAGCTACAGGGTAGACTAGGCATTTTCACGTTAGTCCAGTTTTATTCTGCACCCATGACTGTTGAGAGCAGAGCCGTGATTCCAGCTATTCAGAGACTTAGTGACCTTTATTCTACTAAGAGACTATCCACCATTTCAGGCAGTATTGTATACATGGAGTGATCAATTGAGCCCCATATCAAGGCCATACAGCATTTGTGATGACAGTCTGGTAGGTTCTTTTTCTTTAGTATTATGCCACTTACGTTTTCTTTGTTTCAGGTGTTTTATCTGTAATATTCTATATTTATCTTTTTTACAGGAGAGGTAGGCATTTGTATTGGGTATGGAATAATATCGAACATACTGCTGTAGTCTGGTATCATTCCTTTTCTGGCTTCTGCAGCTGCTGCCTTTTTGGATTGAGGCACATAGGTGGGGTAGTCCACAGAAATCTTGTTATGTCTTCAGTATATACAGTACCTTTCATGCAGGTGAAAATACAGTTTTAATTAGGAATAATTGACTTACTACTCATTTGAAAAGAATGATGAATGTTAATTCTTTGAGAAATTTAGGTTTTGGAAAATTCAATTTGTATCCAAAAATTTGCATAATGTGAAACTTTTTCAATTATACTGTGATTTTTAAACTTTGCTTTCTCATTTGACTAGGAGAAAAGAAATGGGTCGCTCCAATTCTAGATCACATTCTTCAAGATCGAAGTCTAGATCACAGTCTAGTTCTCGATCAAGATCAAGGTCACATTCTAGAAAGAAGAGATACAGGTGAATTATTGTGCTTTTAAATGATAATCATCTAATTATGGAGTGCTTAATATATACAAAGTGCTAAATTCATGAATATATTTTATTCTTAAAGAACCCTGGCAAATGGATCTTTTGTTAACCTCATTTTAGAGTTGGAAAAAATGAGAATTATCTAAGTTGTAAGCTAGTAAATGGCAGAGCTTAGATTAGAATCCAGCTAGTCTGACTCTATATCTCAGATTCTTATTATACTGTGTACTGTGGTGGATTTCTTGTATTTATCTGTAATGTTAAGAGTGGAATTGGATAACATAAGAACTAATGTTAGAATTAATGTCAGTAAACAGTCTTTGTATATTATTTCATAGTTTATTATTTTTCTGACTGAGGTTTCCTTAAGCTTGTTCTTTTGTTAAAAATGATTAATTCTTGTCATTTTTCACATAGTAATACATACTTAGCATAGAAAATAGAAACTACAGGTTGAAGATAAAAGTGACCATATTGTCATTAAGATTAATATTAATATTATGGTGTTTTTCTGTATTATTTTTCTAGGCCTAACTGTATTATGTATTCATTTGGCCAATATTATTTCACTGATGAGTATTCTTCTGTGCCATTAAAAATACTTTTACACTATCACTTTGTTTGTATAAGTGTACTATAATTTGTTAATACTAATTACTCATGTTGGATATATCTTTTTTCCTGTTTTCTGTGCCTTCATTCCTAAGGCCTATAATTTATTCTCAATATTTACCTTAGAAATGAGACTTTGTTCATTGAAAACAGTAAACTTCTACACATATGAGAGTTTTTTATGTACATTTTTAGCTTTGGCAATTGATTTACATGTTATATTCAACCAGAGTGTTTAGGGTGGAATGATTGTAGGGTGGAATAATTTATTTTTATTGCATTGATATTTATTTCATTTTTAGTTCTAGGTCTCGTTCCAGGACGTATTCCAGATCTCGTAGTAGAGATCGTATTTATTCTAGAGATTATCGGCGAGATTACAGAAATAATAGAGGAATGAGACGACCTTATGGGTACAGAGGAAGGGGTAGAGGGTATTACCAAGGTGGAGGAGGTAGATATCATCGAGGTGGCTATAGACCTGTCTGGAATAGAAGACACTCCAGGAGCCCTAGACGAGGCCGTTCACGTTCCAGAAGTCCAAAAAGAAGATCCGTTTCTTCTCAAAGATCCCGAAGCAGATCTCGCCGGTCATATAGATCCTCTAGGTCTCCAAGATCATCCTCTTCTCGTTCTTCATCCCCATATAGCAAATCTCCTGTCTCTAAAAGACGGGGGTCTCAGGAAAAACAAACCAAAAAGTCTGAAGGGGAGCCCCAAGAAGAGAGTCCTTTAAAAAATAAATCACAGGAGGAACCGAAAGATACATTTGAACATGACCCATCTGAATCCATTGATGAGTTTAATAAATCATCAGCTACATCTGGTGATATTTGGCCTGGCCTTTCAGCCTATGATAACAGTCCCAGATCACCCCATAGTCCTTCACCGATTGCTACACCACCTAGTCAGAGTTCATCTTGCTCTGATGCCCCTATGCTCAGCACAGTCCACTCTGCAAAAAATACCCCCTCTCAGCATTCACATTCCATTCAGCATAGTCCAGAAAGGTCTGGGTCTGGTTCTGTTGGAAATGGATCTAGTCGATATAGTCCTTCTCAGAATAGTCCAATTCATCACATCCCTTCACGAAGAAGCCCTGCAAAGACAATCACACCACAGAATGCTCCAAGAGATGAGGCTAGGGGACGTTCCTCATTTTATCCTGATGGTGGCGATCAGGAAACTGCAAAGACAGGAAAATTCCTAAAAAGGTAAGAACCAAAGTAGAGAATTTAGATTATAATATTAATATTTTTGTTCTTTGAATTCTCTTTGGATTTATGAGACTTAAAATTGCATTTAGCAGTTTTTACTCATAACTTCCTTCTTTATAAATTAATCCCACATTTTTTTACTCATATCTTGTTAATTTTGGTATTTTAATAGAAACCGATTTATGTCCCTCCTTTTAATTTTATCCATTTTCAGTCAGTTCAGAATTAAGAATGTAAACAAGGAGAAACTAGCATAAAGCATAACTGATATAACTAAATTGTTATAAAAACAAAAAAAATTTAGAGATTAATTTTGTGTTACTAGAGCATTGAAAACTTATTTTGTTCTCTTCACCATTATAATGTGACTTACATAAATAATGCAGTTTTATTCTGTGTTCTTGTGTGGTATTATAAACATAGCTGCCAATTTTTAATCTGCCTTAGATAATGGTATTTCTTAGTGACTCTAGTGACAGTTTAAACAGATACTTTGTTTAAATTCTAATTTCAAGTGTTGCTAAAAGACGTAATGAAAATCGGTTGCTAATGTAAGGTGATTGATTTAAAAGTGAGGAAATAGAGTAAGCATGCTGTTTATGTACAGTGCTGTGCAATCTAGAATTAATTTTCTTATTGAACTGATACATAGTTTCTACTTACTGCCAGAAATCATCATTTTCTTTGGCAAAGTGTATATGGATTATTGTGATTCAGAACTCGTATTTATATTAATGGATAAGTAAGTGAAATAGTCTGAAAATTTGTATATAATCATAAGTAGAATTCTAATAGATAGCTATATTGTTTACTAGTGGTTCTTAACCTCAAAAATGAAACTCAAGCTGTGTTGTATGTTATAGAATCTCTGGAATTTGGATTTGTTAGTGCAGAATTGTGGACTATGACTAAATAGAACAGGTTTTTGAGAATGGTTTTGCTTTTTAAACTTTAGGAAATCTAATACATTACATTTATTTAAAAACTCAGTACATAAGCCCTGTATGGATGCTTTTATTATTTTTTAAAAGTGGAATCTGAAAAAGCACTTTTCAGTAGTTTTTTTTTTTTTTTTTCCCCTCTTACTACTGGTCCTGTGGTATTGGGCAACACATTTAAGTATGCAAGTTACCCACAATGAATGCAATCCAAAGTTACCATCCTCTTCTTTGCTTATTCACAGGTTCACAGATGAAGAGTCTAGAGTATTCCTGCTTGATAGGGGTAATACCAGGGATAAAGAGGCTCCAAAGGAGAAAGGATCAGAGAAAGGCAGGGCAGAGGGAGAATGGGACGATCAGGAAGCTCTAGATTATTTTAGTGACAAAGAGTCTGGAAAACAAAAGTTTAATGATTCAGAAGGGGATGACACAGAGGAGACAGAGGATTATAGACAGTTCAGGAAGTCAGTCCTTGCAGATCAGGGTAAAAGTTTTGCTACTACATCTCACCGGAATACTGAGGAGGAAGGACCCAAGTACAAGTCCAAAGTTTCACTGAAAGGCAATAGAGAAAGTGATGGATTTAGAGAAGAAAAAAATTATAAACTTAAAGAGACTGGATATGTAGTGGAAAGGCCTAGCACTACAAAAGATAAGCACAAGGAAGACGACAAAAATTCTGAGAGAATAACAGTAAAGAAAGAAACTCAATCACCTGAGCAGGTAAAGTCTGAAAAGCTCAAAGACCTCTTTGATTACAGTCCCCCTCTACACAAGAATCTGGATGCACGAGAAAAGACTACCTTCAGAGAGGAGAGCCCTCTTAGGATCAAAATGATAGCCAGTGACTCTCATCGTCCTGAAGTCAAACTCAAAATGGCACCTGTTCCTCTTGATGATTCTAACAGGTAATTTCACATTGATGCCCAGGAAATAATCTGTGGGTGGTTAGTAATATTCCAGTTAATTATCGTGTTTTCTGAACATATTTTCCATTTTCATATTCAAACCAATAGTATATTTTGTTTGTATGTGTGTTTGTACCAATATGTTCCAGACCTGCTTCCTTGACTAAAGACAGGCTGCTTGCTAGTACACTTGTCCATTCTGTCAAGAAGGAGCAAGAATTCCGATCCATCTTTGACCACATTAAGTTGCCACAGGCCAGCAAAAGCACTTCAGAGTCATTTATTCAACACATTGTCTCCTTGGTTCATCATGTTAAAGGTATGTTTAGAGTTGTGAATTAAGTTTCTCTTGCAAATAAAAGGAAACACAATTATGCTTAATATTTAATGTACCCCAGTGATAGCAGGTATACATAGACACCATTAAATATTTGGAAAAAATGAGTTTCATGAAAGAGATAATCAGTCTTGCTAGCATTAAGACACATGAAAATATTTAATAAAAAGTGATGAAATGTTAGAGTTCAAATACACCCTAAAAATTTATATCATGGTTAAAACATGATGTAGATTTATTTAATGGTAAAAGTCTTCTTGAAATGTGCCATTAATACTGTATTTGATATATGACTTAGGACAATATATTCTTGGCATAGATTTATAAGAAAGTGAGGCAGTATTGTTATTGAATAGTAATGTATTAATTTCTTTTCAACTTTTAAAGAAACCTGAAGCCAGTGGAAAAACAGTATTAATTTCCTGTCTTGTTTTTGTGTAACTTAATTTGTTATAATACTTAGCTTTTTTACATGATAAATCAGAAAAAAAATTATTAGGATTTTTAAAAGGGAAAAAAAGTTCAAGAAATTTAAAAGTAGATTAGTAGTGATTACATGAATTGTGAGTAATTAGGATAATAATGGTGCAAATTTTTTTTAGGTCCTAAAGGTGTTCATTTCAACTAAAGTAATGATGTTCTGTTTTCACCAATATTTAATTCTAGTTTCAAAGTTACTAATTTTCAAAGGTTTAGGGTAAGACTTTTTGGGCAGTTAGATTAAGTTTTGTTTTTGTGTTTAAAAGGCAGCTTATTATGAAATAGGTTCTTACCTGGAATCTTCATGGCTGCTGGTCTTAAAAGCCATTTCTAGAAAAGTTTGTCTTTTGACATGAGAACAACTCATTCTAATAGCTGAAACTTTGTCACTAGCAATTCTTTATGCGGCTGTTATTTCTAAACAGTGAATAGTTAATAAATTTCTTTTTTTACTAATTATTTAAACATGGTAACAAAACAGTTTTGTTATTTGGCTATAACTAGGTTTGTGAACCAGTTTATGACCATGTTATTGTGGTACATAAAATATGAAACGTTAACATTTTTTCTTTTTTCACCTTTTTTTGACCTGTCTCCACATTTTACAATATATTGCTGACTTTTGAGATCAGGTTTTGATAAAAAAAAAAAAAATTTTCCTTTTTCATTTTCTTTTTTCTTTTTTTTAAAAAATAATTGTAGTTATGTTTCATAATTGGTATTGTGCAACCGATCTGAACAGCTCTTATTTAATTTAGAGCTGAAAATGCCCAGTGATGTTTTCTTTTTCATTGTAACTAGGTCCTGGAATATGTTTTGAAATGGCAAAATCCATGTTTCAAAGTAAAATAGCTGTTGAAAGATACAGGCAAAGTTGAATCTTCTGTCTTCCTGGCAAAAATGGCATAAAAACTGAGTTGCTAGCTCAAATTCCTGGGTTTCATGGAATTATGATTGAGGCACTACCCTTGTAGTGGCCGTTTCAAGTTTTAATGATTGGTTATGAGACATGTGCTGGATATTGGGCGGTAAGTTGACACAGATGTATGTTGACCTGTTAAGCAGATAGTTTGCTTCGTAATGTAACATTTCATGACTTTATATGTCTTTCTATTTTACATTTACAGCATATCTTGAACTGATTTAAAAATTAATCAGTGTTGATATTACTAATTTTAAAATTATTAAAAGAAAGACAAGGCAGTAATATCAAATGTGCTGTCAGGTTTGCCAAGATGCCAGATTTTTGGAGTAATAGTGAATGTTAATTGATTGAAAAAGTATTCTTCAATTGAAATAGCAGTGTTCAGTTTTTTCTTAAATCCAATTTTTTGTCAGTATAGTTCTTGATAAAATAATTTTATTAGTTCACTAAACTAGTCTAATTATTTCAGTATTTTTTTGTTTTCTGCAAATGATTACTTGACGTAACCTCATTAGCTCATATTGGCAAGGTGCAAGGATAGTCACATATTACTGATTTTGTTCTGTTTGAGGGAGTAGTGCATTATTGAAATGGATTTAGAGACTCAGTTAATCTATTCATTGTTCTTGGATTATATGTAGTATTGACAGGAACTTGTGAGGAACTTTGTATCAGTTACTAGTTGAGGTACAAGAAGTTATAAAAGGGACAGGGTAAGAGCTCTTTGTAACACTTGATTCTCTTCTGCTAGGTTTCTTGAGTATTTTTATTTTCTTTTCACCTGCTACATGCCCTTCTGTCACAAATGAACATCACTCTTAAAGTAAAGATAACTAATTGGGCAGTTTCTCTCCTAAATCAACAGAGCAATACTTCCGGTCAGCGGCAGTGACCCTAAACGAGAGGTTCACGTCGTATCAGAAAGCCACAGAGGAGCATAGCGCCCGGCAGAAGAGCCCTGAGATCCACAGGTAACGGGCGCTGCTGACGGGCTGCCGTGGCATAGACGGGGACGGGGGCCGCGCTGCCATTGGGATCCGAGATGAGCTTTGGTTTCATTCCTGACGTATACCTTGAATAGATACATTTCCAGTCTTGAAAATTTTGTAATTTGCTGTTCGTTCTTAATTTTCAGTTTAGTTGGTTTAAACAGATGGTTAGAATTTAAAATACTTTTATCACTCCCCAGTATGGAATTAAATGTAGCTGACACATTTGTTCTGTGAGAGGGGTTGGATGTCTAGAGTAACCCTTGAATTTAATTGACTTCCAGTAAGTTTGTAAAATAAAAATTCTTGGTGAGAGGTAGAACTGTTTTCCATGAAAAGAGCATGAACATTGAAGTCAGACAAGTATGTGGCCTGTCGCTTCATTGCATTGTGATGAACACGTAATTTAATCCTGAAGGTTAGTACTTTTCCATCTACAAAATAAGGATAACTGCTTATTTTGTAGGGTGGTGGTGACTATTAGTATTATTGTTTATGGAGGACCTGCTTATTAATGCATAGTAAGTGTGGTTTTGGTGGTGACTGCTGAACAAACACTGGGAAGTTGCAACCGACACTAGCTTAAAATGGCAAGGGAAAGGCACAGAATAAAACTGAAGATCTACAGAATATTAAAAAATATTGGAGACGCTTAGGAATAAATGATCCTATTTGCGTTTTCATTGAGGATATTAATGTGTTATATAACCTATGATGATTGACAATTAAAATAATATTCAATTAAAACAGGTTTTTCCTTTTGATGGTTAAAGTAAGTTTTGTTTTAAAAGTCTTCATTTATATATAAAATCTAAGCACTTAATTCATTTTTAATGGAAATAGCTTTCTTTCTGAATTGTCTACTAGTAATTAGATTAATAATCTTACTATGCTAAATTAGTCGATTGGGAGAGAAATAACTGTTTAGTATTTCCTTTACAAAAACTGAGAATTCTGACAATTTTTTTGAACCATTAGTTTAATGTAACTACAAATAGACTTTATTTTACATTAAGGAGAATCGACATCTCTCCAAGTGCCCTGAGGAAGCATACCCGCTTAGCAGGGGAAGAGAGAGTTTTTAAAGAAGAAAATCAAAAGGTATGTTTTTAATGGACAGTTTTTTCATGTGAAGTAAGCTTAGTTAATGATATTGTACCAAGCATAGTTTGTCTAGGCAAAATGTTTACAGATATCTGCTATTTTTAACTGTGTGTGTATGTATATACACACACACACACCGAGGGTACTAAAAAGATTTATATATATTTTAAGAAAGGAAAAAAGTGTAATAATATATACTGATAACAAAAGATGAATACAAGTCATGTGTGTACATTTTTTTGGCACCTCTAGTATTTATGGTAGTGTACATAGATAGCATTCTTTCTTGAAAAAAATTAAGCTGATACTATATATAAGTTAAACCAAGAGAGTGATCTTTTTTTTGATAATTTTTATGAGTTTATTTGAGCTGAATTGACACCATATCCAGGGAGCAAGATCTCAAATGCCCCCCAAACCAAGAATAATTTTTAAAAATGTTAATGAAAGGAAGAAATTTGTTCTAAGAAGGGTAAAGAATCAATGGGGTGACAAAGGAATAGGGTAAAAATGATCTATAAAGTTTTGAGGTGAAATGGATAAACCAAAATAACTATTCCTTGTTGTGTGTGTGCCTAAATTTTAATATCTTTAGGTTCTTCACAGAGAGAAAAAGAAGTAACTCCATGCTACTGGGCATTTTTGATCTGTACTAAGAAATAAGCATTCTAAGAACTGATTTACAAATGAATGTTTGGAATAAAAACATGTCACTGTTAGGATATTGTGGATTTGCGGGGGTGAATGTTTTAAACTTGAGAGAGGAGCCTGTGACTGACTGGCCTGGGGGTGCTCTTTAGAATGGAATCCAGTCATTTGGGGGACTCTTGATATACTCTGATAGCTCAAAATTGACATTCTAGGTAGGCCAGTCATATGACAGGTCACAAAAGTAGTAGAAATGTGCAGGGGCTGGGGGCGGGGGGCTGCTGTGTAGCAAAGAAGTAACTGGTAAAGAAAGGGTTAGGGGACTTGGAAGTACTGCTTTGTTCCAATTGTGGCCACCAAATACTGTCTCTGATATTTGGAAAACATTTAGCATCTTAGATGTTGGTTTTCCAATCAGAAAAATGAAAATACATTTGTTTTGCGAAGTTGTTGAACAATGGGGCTATTATGAAAATATTGGCACTTTTATTAATAGAACCTTTTATTAACAGTTGTCTACAAATTTTTAATAGGGCATGCTATTAACTTACTAGATATGGAATTTAAAGCTTAGAAGGAAAATGACTTCTTTACATGGGACATATTGATCTTGGAAAAGTAGATTCTGAGACGTGAATATTAATTTTGGCTTTAACTTTCAATACCTTGTATTCAGTGTTGGTGTTGTTTTGCCAACAGTTTTGTCTACCTTTGTGCTCTGACATTGAGTATTTTGCTTCTTTCATTACTCAGACCAGATTTTGATCTGGAGGAGAAAAAATAGTGATTACTAATGGATGGACAAGAGGATATGACATTGGTTTTTTTATCCTTCCTCTTCCTATCTGAATGAATGATATGAATGATTAACGTGTGTTAATATGTAGAGTGTTTGTGTGTGTGTGTGTGTGTGTGTGTGTGTATAGTTTGGAGTTTACAAACTGCTTTCACTTGCATTAGCTTGTTACTTGTGGGCTTGGTATTACCTAGGTGAATAGGGTTTTTGCTCTTGATTGGATTTTTCTTTGTTACCCTGGGAGTAAATAGGTGAGTAGTTGATATTTGGAGATATTTTATACTTTCAGGTTTATGAATGCTTATGAATATTATAGCTAGACCTTCCCAGAGTAAGTACTTCTTATTGTTGAATAGTAGCAAGGATGTCCACATTATTAGCATCTTACTGATGTTTAATTTTTCTTCATTCCTAGATTCCTCTTTCCATCTTCCTAAATTATATAGTATATGAAAAAGCAATGGAACAAGAAGGAGGTGAATTGTGACCCAGTTAAACTAATGTCCGTTGCAATACCTGAATTGAGAAAGGGCAGTATATGGCCCAAGATACTGAGTACAGGATTGGGAATAATGTCTTTCTGGCTTTGTTTCTGCCCTTGTTCAACTTCAATTGGTTTCATTAATCATATCCACTTGCATGTTATGGAAATTTCAGAATTCTTTAAGTGGTTTTTATTGGGTTGGTTAACTTATTTGGAAAGAGCTTGATGATAACGAGGCTTAACTAATGAGAACCATTACTTTAGGATCCCTTAACTTTATAGGCAGATGGCTGTACAACTATAGATTATAATCTCATTGTTAAACTATTTTTAAAAATGCTATTTGGAAGGATGAGGGATGATAGTGAGGAATGCTGTGTGGAAAAATAATTATTTTTATTGTACAAAAATTTATTATGGATTACTTTGAACCAAAACTTAGGACATTTTGATGATAATTAGCTTTTAGTAACTTTCCCCATCTCACTACACTTGTGTACACAAATGTTTAGTAAAAACAATCAAATACGTTTATAAACAGAAACTAAGTATGGAGGTAGTTTGTTATCCTTTTATTTTCTGACACTAAAATGTCAGTTTAGAAACTTGCATAAAATTTAGCTGTATTTCTTCTATATTTCCCCTGAAATCTGTATTTTACATCTGTCTTTTATAGGGAGATAAAAAATTAAGGTGTGATACTGCTGATCTTCGGCATGACATTGATCGTCGGAGAAAAGAAAGAAGTAAAGAACGGGGGGATTCCAAGGGCTCCAGGGAATCCAGTGGGTCAAGAAAGCAGGAAAAAACTCCAAAAGATTACAAGGAATACAAATCTTACAAAGATGACAGGTAATTGTTAAAACTGCCTGAATTAGGTTTTAGCTTCTAATTAGCCTTTAATAATTGTCAGCTTAATTGCTTTCAATTTTGACTATGTAATCGAATGTTTAAATTTAAACAATTAAAATTATTTGTTTTACAGCAAAAATGTATTTGTCTTTTACACGGCTTATGGTGGATGAGGACAAAAACTTTGGAATAGCAAGCTAACACTGAAAAAAAAAATGACAAATTAATGTGTCCTATTATCCAGGCTACATCAGGAGGTTGGACTTCAATGCAGTGCATTTCTAGAAACAGTTTGTGTAAGAACTTTGGTTCGTTATGCTTGATTCCGCACTTTTTCAACTCATAACACCCAGAGTACAAGAATTTTAAACTGATAATCTAGTGGTTTAACATGGGAGAGAAGGGGGGGAGGAAAGACTAGTTTTTATGAAATAACAAAGTGTATAAGTCTTTCAAAATAATGTTTCCATGGATACTGTTAGCAGTGGTAAGAGTTACCTCAGGTATGACCTTATCGGGTGTTGCATTAGAGTCATGTAAAATTGATCATCATAGAGTCAAATAAATAATAGGAATACTAAGTATCATAGATAATTGTTTTTCTTGGTATTCATTAGGTAAATGGTGGATTTTACTTGTGCTTTTTAATTTATAACTGGTATTTGTAATTTCATATGCTTTTTATTTCTATTACGGAGTTATGGCCCAAACCATACCAACTCTTCTTACCCAGGGTGTTCAAACTGCAGTCATTTTGAAACTTGGCCTTAAGAACATTCTTACTTTTTCCTACTCTTCTTTTTCTTTCCTTAAAATAACAAAAAAATAAATTAAAAATATTGAAGAACTGAACCTTTTTCTTGAAGTTTCCAGACTGCTAGTTTCTAACTGGCAGGCCATCGCATGTTTTTCAGTAGTGATGTAAAACAAATATTGAAGGAGAATGGAAACACTGTCAAAGTTTAACACCCAATCATTTTAGTTATATAATAATTTTAATAGGGGATAGTTTTTTGGCTTGAAAAATATCCCTTTTATTATAAGAGTCAACAGGGTCTTCATCTTTTTAAAAATAGCACATTTTTTTGTTTTCTTTATTTTGCAGTAAACATAAAAGTAGAGAGCAAGATCATTCTCGATCTTCATCCTCTTCAGCATCACCTTCTTCTCCTAGTTCTCGCGAAGAAAAGGAGAGTAAGAAGGAAAGAGAAGAAGAATTTAAAACTCACCATGAACTGAAAGAATACTCAGGCTTTGCAGGAGTTAGCCGACCACGAGGAACCTTTGTAAGTAATAAAATTATCTTTGATCATTTGATAGGACTTTACTTTACAGTACTGTATATAAGGAAAGTAAAATATTATGTGAGTCATTAACTCCTACAGTTAGAATTAGGCTTGAAAAATGAAATGGTACTTGAAGTATTATCTTCATTAAGAAATGCCATTTAGGGGGAGGAAAGGGGCTGGAGCTGGGACAATACTTTGTACACAGAGTAAAAAATAAATGTTTTTGCTTAATTAAAATAAGAGAAATGCCATTTGAGATCTAGAGGCATCTATATAAACTAGGTATATTTCTTAACTTTGGAATTGATAACTGTCCATAGTGCTTAAAGACCCAAGAGTCAAGGAAGGTTATTGGTTGAGACCCATTTCTTTATTTTTTTTATTATTATTTTTTAAATTAGTTTCAGGTGTACAACTCAGTGCAATAGTTATACATTTTACCCCTCAAAGTGACAATGCCCCTCCCCCAATTCACCACCCCAATCCTCCCCCTATATCATTTATATCTATTACTCTTCCTCTGACTACCTTCCACAGTATAATCCACATCCCGTGACTATCTATATATATTCAATTACAGTTGGTATACAACCTCCGCTTCAGGTATACAGTGCAGTGATCAAACCTCCACTCCATCCATGAAATGGGAGACCCATTTCTTTAATAACTTAGTTTTGAAAAGGTATCTAAAAACATTTTAAAAATCCATATGTTCATCTCTGTATTGTAACTATTTTCATCTTTGCCTATTTTCTTCCAAGTCCTTGTTTATATGTGTATCAATCATAGAAATCATATAACTTTTTAGAGCATACACATTATCCCCATGTTTTAATACGCTTGTTTTAATTATTTAATGACTTCATCGTAGTGCATTTTCTTGATTCTTAATTGCTAAATTCAGATTCCTACCTTGACTGAGTATCCAGTTGGTTAGTATCCAGTTGGTTATTATAGAGTTCATTAATTAGTTTTTTTGGGAAAGAGAAGAGCTTTGCTTATATGGCTATAAGTGTAGTTGAACACTTGGGCCTCCTATGATAATTCAAAGACAACTCTTTTGGCTAGTAAAAGGGAAAAGAACCAACTTGATTATTTTAAAATATTAGTTCAGGCCATGAAAGTGTAGTATTCTAACAGTTTGTGTATTTCTTCTTAACCTACTCAACTTTCTGTAGGTGGCATTTTTGCCGTGATACAAAACAGCCATCCTTTCCATCTTCAGTGGCTAAGAAATTGAGATTTAGGAAGGAAATTAGGGAGCATGTTTTTTGTTACTGCAGTAAAATTAGAGGTTGCATGTAACTAAATACCTTTGATTGCATTACTAAACAATTGTGTTAATGTTAATCAGTTTCGAATTAGAGGCAGAGGAAGAGCCAGAGGAGTTTTTGCTGGGACAAATACTGGTCCAAACAACTCAAATACTACTTTTCAAAAGAGACCGAAGGAAGAGGAATGGGATCCAGAATATACCCCAAAGAGCAAGAAGTACTTCTTGGTGGGTGTTAGAAATCTGTGTTTATTTGATTTGCATTAATTTTCAAAGCGTACTGGGTGAATACATTTGAGTATAGATATCCTCTACTATGAGAAGATTTCACCATAATGCAGGAAAACTTTTCAAAAATTTATTAACTCAGATGATTAGAAGTTTTGAAAATATGGGTCTCTTTAGTCTTGTTTATACGTTATTGACATCATCTATGGGCTGATCAGGGTGAACTAAAAATATACCTGATTTGATAGCCACATGCAGAGAAGAATATTAATATATGTTTTATCTGTCTATAAGACAGTGACAATAGTAGAGACTTCTCATTCAGATTTACCTTCTATCATTACAGCCAACTGTTTAAATGAAAGACAACAGGAATTCTTTCACAGTACATATAATTAAGAATTTCAGGGAGGCTGTTAACTTTCATTGGAATAAAAAGGAAGATGAAAAATTAAGTATGGAAAAGTTGCTAGGCATACTAATTTGTGTTTCCTTACACTTTTCTCTGAAGTATTTTTCTAAAGGATGAAACTAGGTCCTGAAAGATTGTCTAGGTAACAGTGGACACTTTCTGCAGTGTAGCATGGAGGAAAAGAGTCCATCCTGTGTTATAGACAGACTGAAGAATATACCAGAAAGTATTCCTAGAAGTATTCATTTTTGTCATAGCTTCTCAGGGAAGTCATGTTTCAAGAGACTGGTCCTGAAGACCTAGTTGTTTTGTTGAAGCAAGTAGGAAAATAGTACTGGATTTACAGAATTGTGTCCTTCATTGGCTTTAAATATATTTAAATAAACCTGAATGTCTAATGGCACATCTGCTAAGTTAGAGGATATAGCTGTATTCTGAAGTAGATTGATTATTTTGTTTGGAGAATGGGCGTGAAGTGCTTGGGAGAAATCAAGTAGAGATGTGCAATGGATAGTCGCTAGTGCAGATCCAGAGAGAGGAAAATCTAGGAGCCATCATTTTATAGGTCACATCTAAAGCCATTATAAGATCACCCAGTCAGAAGAGATTAAAAGGCCAGCCTTTCAAAGATGGGGTGAGGAGTGAATGATAGTAAAAATACCAGACAGCAGATCAAAAATGAAAGGTCAAAAAGTTAAGAGGGAATTGACAGATAAATTAGTAGATAATAATTAATTTTTTAACACTGGTAACATTTTACAAATATTTAATTTAGGCCAGACCTTTATTTTTCTATGGCATTATTTCATAATCTGGTATAGTTTTTACCTTAAATTGGGACATAATCGTTTTAGATAGGCATGTAATGAGACAGTAGTTTTACTAATCAAGAAGAGTATGTTACTTTAAGAATTTAGCCATTTTAAATAGTAGTATTCTGGGTTATATTTAAATTTTTTCATTTCTGTATTAAACATACACATTCATTTGGCACAGACTGATGTTTACTAGAAGTAAAATTAACAGAGTATTTCTTTTTCTTATAAATCAATTCCCAAAGTTAATTATTTTGGCTCTTAATGAGTTATTGAAATGGCAACTAGTTTTTACATGGATATTTAAATTTAAAAGATCTTGCATCTTCTGTAAAGTTACTTGACTTTTCAGCTAGTGTTGAGAATATAAACAAAAATATAATATTGAAGAAATGAGGTTGAAAACGTAGACATTCCCCTAGAGTCTTTCAGAATAATTTACCAGCATGGAAGATTTGTCCATATTAATGAAACATTATAATAGTAGTAATAATGACGGATAATATTTATTGAAATTATGTACTATGCTAGGCACCATTCTGTGTTTTAAACGTATATATGTATCTCATGCTTATAGGATCCTTTTGAGGTGAAGCCATTATATCACTTTTACCTATGAAAAATACTGAGGTACAGAGATTGAGCAGCTTGGTCAAAGTTACAGTTAAATGGCTAGTGGGAATGGGGTCAGAATTTGAACCCATGTTTTGGGCTCTGCAAACATGGTATCATTCTTCCAGTAGAAACATTGGTTGCATACTTTCTGAAAATTTCCATGTGAAAACTTGAATTTATGCAAAGATACGTTAATGTTTTCAATAATAAGTACTCCAGGAGAGATAATAGTCTTAGAACCTGAAATTCTATGGAGGGGTGAGTATATGAAGAGTTGGAGCAAGTGCAAAAGTGCTAAAATTGGCAAATTCTCAGTGGCGAGTTGATGTTGTCTCTGAGGAAGAAAAAACCCCAGTGGAGAAGGGGGTTTAGGGTTGGAGTTTTAATAAATGAACCCTTTGAAACGTGATCATTCTGTGAAGAGATACGAGGATTCACAAGATCTTGTTTCTAATATGGCCCCCTTTTATAACATATTTTTGGCTGTGTATTATGCATATCTAACTTCTCTGACCCTTTATTATCTATGAAGTAATTAATTTTTAAAAGTTGTAACAAGACCAAAATCTTGAATGTAAGAATTGGAGGATTGAGAATTAGTATGTTTAGCCTCAAAATGTCATTTAGCTGCCAGGATAACCTCTGAAATACACAGTAATCAGAAGCTACTGGTTTGTTTCTTTTAAACCCAGTTTTGGATGATTGTATTTTTTAAAGTATTGGTTAGTTTAGTGTCTCTCTTTGCTACTGATTTTCTATTGCTAATCTTAGCTGTCTTGTATGGTAATCATTTACTGCCACCAGGACTCCTGAGAAATGTATTCTGTGGATGATGGGCATAAGGGGTAGTGGAAAGGACTACCTCTGTGGCCTTGGGCAAGTTACTCAGTTTCTCTGTATCTTCATATCTTCATATCTAAAGTGGAATTAGTAACAGTGTTTTACAGGGCTGCTGTGAGGATTAGATGAGTAAATGCATGGAAAGATCTGACTCGGAACAGTGCCTTACCCTTAATAAGCACTATATAAACATTACCGGTTTATTGAGTGCTTGCTAGTCACATACTGGGGCTGGGCATATTTTTACAGATCATCTGTGGTTCCACAAGGTTGTCTGTTTTTTAAAATGCAGTAAAGTCATGCCCTTTCTGTTAAGATACAAACCCATGCTTCTGATTCTAAAACCTGTTTACTTCCCACAAATTTATGGAATACTGTGTCAATACCACAAACAGAAAACACAAGCTCTGGAGTTGGGTGTGCTGATACCAACAGGGAGCCTGAAATTATGTAATTGGGCATTATATTTTGAGTGGCAGACTATTTTAAAACAGTTTATTTCTGGTTTACAGTTAAATTTTCTGACAAATTGAAATTTGCACTTTTGATAGTTCCCAAATATGTTCTTTATGGAGTCATGCACACCTCTAGCTAGCGATCTTTCATTGGTTTGGTAAAGAGTATTAGACATTGGTAAGTGCTCTTTCATATAGTCTGTTAATGTGTAACTGTAATTCAAGTCCTTCAGGAGGGAGGATGATGTGTATTACATGAATATGCACAAAGGTACATTCTATTGAAAAAAGTACTCATATAATATTTGAAAAAAGTTTCAGTGACTTTTGGACGGTTGATCAATACTAGCACTCTAGGTTTTGCAGCATTGCTTACATTTATGCCGGTTGTCTCACACAGGGCCATCATCTTGCCTTATTTCCCATTTGTGTAGGTGACAGACTTGAGAATTTAAGTTTGAGGTGGGCAGCGGTTAATTACATTACAGGAGAACTTTGGCTTTTTGTTTTGTATTTTGGGATGTAATACTATGTACTCATCTACAAAGTCAAGTACTTTTCAATTGTGCAGATTGTTTTGATTAATGGAGTAAGTTGTAATTTGGGGAACATCTCTATTGGATACAGTTAATGAAAAATTAAGGTTGGAATGTAATAGCTACAGTACTTAAGGTTGGTGAAAAAGAAATGAATATTTCTTTAGAGACCATGCCATCATGATTTGGGGTGTGAGATTGATGTGTAAGATACGTTGATTTAGATTTAAATCTCAGGATTTTAAAATTGTTTCTACATATAAGGTATAATAATTCTATTTTATTTAATGTTGATAATATTGTAATGATTTTATGACTTTGTCACATCTTTATGACAATTAAATTTTGGGGGAAATAATTGGTTATTTTATCGCATTTACATGCAGCATAATTAGTAAGTGGACTTAGATTGAAATAAAAGTGGGAAGGAAGAAAGTAAGAAATTTGAAAATTGGCCCTAATTAGCAATTGGCATTCTCCAAAAAATTGTCTAGGCAAGCCTCACTTGGGTTGCTAAGCAGTAAAATGTAATTTGCTTTGATAATTGAATGTCTTTTTGTTGAAAAGTTGGGTTTTATTTTATTGTGTTTTACAACATTACCAATCTTATATGTACCCAATTTTCAGAAGATTTATACCATGACTTATAATTGGGGATACAATCATCTTCCTTACAACAAAGACATTTCAGTGATGATTTTTTTTTTCAAACCTTCTGTAGCATGATGACAGAGATGATGGTGTGGACTATTGGGCCAAAAGAGGAAGAGGTCGTGGTACTTTTCAACGTGGCAGAGGGCGCTTTAACTTCAAAAAATCAGGTAGCAGTCCAAAGTGGACTCATGACAAATACCAAGGGGACGGGATTGTTGAAGATGAAGAAGAGACCATGGAAAATAATGAAGAAAAGAAGGACAGACGCAAAGAAGAAAAGGTAGACAATTTCAAGTTGTTCGTGATTCTAACAGATTTTGTTCCATAGGAACAATGATTATTGTGGATCATTTGTACTCCTGACATGTTTGCTAATCTTTATCTTTCTCTCTCTTGTTTTTTAGGAATAGTAAATCTGAAGTGAGATTGCAGCAGAGAGCAGAACTTGCACCCACCATTTTTTTACCTGATTTTTGTTTTCAATAAGAATGTAAGCATTTTACTTAAATTTTACTGTTTGCAAGTAGTCTATAGAAATTTTGTTTTAAGTCTTCAAATATCTTGAAAAATAGTAGATTGTATGTTGAAAATTGTACTGAAATAAAGTAGAAAATTGTTACGTACCATATTTGTAACTACCAACTTTTAAAAAGAATACTTTTACTGTTTTTGTTACATGCATTGTAATTCTGCTTTGTCTATAAGATATGGTCAAGTACAACTCTGTGAAAGTTCTGATTCTCTTCCCTCCCTGTTTGTTAATGTTTATTCTGAAGTAAACGTTAGCTCTACATAACAAATCCCAGAACAGAAGTTGTTTATAGAGACTTCACTAATTATTTTAACTCCATACATCTGCTTTACATTTTCCTTAATTCAAACACACTACATTGTAGGGTGACTAATTTTTGAAGTGTACCACAGAAAAAGTTGTTACTTGGGTAAACTAAGCTAGTTTAATACTTCTGCAAATGTTTAAGAAGAAAACGCTTTGCCAAGAGCTAAGAAATACAGGCTATTAAAAGTTAGATTGAAAAGTATGAGAATTTTTTTTTTTTTCCTGAAAGCAAGCAGTGGCTTATAAAAACCATTCTTAGGAGCCTTTATTATTTGGGTTCAAAATTCAGTGTTCTCTTTCTGTTATTTGAACATTTGAGTCATGGTCTTAGATAGCAGCTATTTGACAGAGGAAACTAGTTTGTAATAATACTGCAAATAAAAACCCTATTCTTATTGACAGTTATTTTTAAAAAAAACAAAACAATAAAACCTGTAATTGTGATGTTGGTATGGAAGAGGATTATCCTGAAGAATAACATGATACATTAAAAAGATGTATCTGATTCCATCTTACATATTTATTTGAGCTTTTGGACAACTGAAATATTAGTTTGTAGTCTAACCATAAGGAAAAATAGACGAATAGAGCATACTGTTCGTTAGTTGTATTTTAAGAAACTTGTTTTTCAGATTTCACCAATAAAAAGTTTTTGACAGGAAGTTGGTTGCAGCATTGATCTAACTTGATTTTTATTCCCCCCACATCCCTGATTTCAGTTGCAGTTTGTAAAATGGCCTTTTTTTTTTTTCTTCCCAAGGGGTTTATTTTTTAGGTAGATAATCTTTAAAATGTGAATTACCTTTATGTTTATGCTGGTAGTTCTTAAAGGAATGAAAAAATCTGAAATAATAAATTTCAGTGTTAAGTCAGTCTGCTTTGTGAGCTATATATAAAAGTAGTCAAATTTCATTTGTTAATTCACCAGTTGACTTAACAGTTTGCATTACAAAGAGATAAAGCTCAATTCTGTTAGTGTAAACTTTTAAAGATCTTAAATGTATGACCCTTTCATCCTCAATGGATGCATTTGCAATCCTTCCAGTACCTTGATTGCAGCCAGGGACACTTGCTAAGAGTTATTGGGGGGTGGGGGAGAAGTCCTCAATAAATGTGATGTTTATGGCTCTTAAGATCCTTAGTATTGCATGATTTCTCCTATTAATCCTGTCGTTCTGAAACTGTCGGTTATAGCAGCAGAAATACTACCAAAGCAAGTATGTGTTGGATTAATCAGGACATAACTAATATTCTCCCAGTTAGATTAATTACAGACTAAAGCAATATAAATTTGATATCCAATACAGGAGAATTTTAATGACCATTTTATTTTATACCAATAAATTTAGTTTTTATTTTTAACAGTTACTTGGTTGAACACTGAATTGATATGCATGACTATAAATGTGTGATTTTGCTTTTCCACTTAAGAAAATAGGAAAAAGGGAATTTGCTGAGAAATTACTTAATAGGGAGTGGGAATAAAGCTACCTAAGTCCTATCAGCAGGTTATATTTTACGTGTAAGTGCATTGCTTTAACTCAAATATATACAGGATTTGGTTATTTTTATTCTCTCTCAACAAAATTGAAAAAATAGTAGTATAGCAGAATATAGCAGTAGGAAGAAGGATAATTGTAGATATTATCTTTTTCAGAGCCACGCATATAAAAAGTAGCCCGTGTGTATTTTTTTAAACCACAATTTAGTTCCACACTTCGTGACATGTTATAAAAGTTCGGTGGTTTCTCTTGGTAAGGATATTTGTTATAAGTGCCAGAAAATAATAACTCTTTGATATCTGCATTAACAGATTCCTTTTGTCTAAAGAAGGAAAATAAAAATGAACCAAAGGGTATTTCCAGATAGCTGTTTGAGAAGGCCATGACTCAGTCTTTAGGTGTGTGTACCTTTCAACATCATATAATTTTAATGTAAAAAGCAAAATATGTTTTTCCAGTTACAGCCTACTTTAAGGAATAACAATTGTTCCCTTTTGTCACAGTTAAAAATCAAGTGTTGGGAATTAAGTTATAATTGGAAAAAAAGTACTACCCAATAAGAATGAATGTAGATGGCTCAACGATTCTTACTCAGTGTGATGTATAATGCAACAGGGACCCTTGTAAATTGTCATATGCCAATAAAATGTCATAAGTGGTAATAGTTGTTGTTTGTTTACCTGATTTGGAGACTGTTTCTTTGTCTTACATACAACTGATTTCTTGGGTCTATTTTTAGATTTTAGAATACTAGTTCATCTGTTAGGAAAATTACTGGTGTGGTGTGGCTTTTTTGGGGGTTAAGTAAGTACTTTATAAAACTCAAATCTCTGTGTACTTTTTTCTTGTTTCCCTTAGGAAAATGGGAAATTTTATAATGGATAATTGCAAGCCATTGTTAGACAATACAGGAATTCCAGATTTCTAGTCTAGCCTTAGTGTTCCTGTATTAATACAGGAACTTAACCATAATATAATGGAGAATCAGCATTACTTCTCTTTCTAAAAATATAGTAGTTAACAACTAAAAAGTTTTTTTTTTAAATTAGTCTCTGTTCTTTTTGAATAAGATGTGGTGTAATTCTTTTTTTTTTTTTTTTTTTTTTTTTTAGGGCAGTGTCACTGGCCCTCATATGGGACCCGAACCAGTACCACTGGCTTCCCAAGCCAGCGCCCAACCACCGGCCACTTGGCCGGCCCTGTGGTGTAATTCTTATAATACCCCTCTTATAAGTTACATGAAATGTAAAATAGGCCATTCTGTCAACTTGAAACAAAAGCATTTTCATCGGAATTTGTGTGCTAGGAAAAATAGATTTTGACTAATACAAATGGCACATTATCCTTTTAAAAAATATCGTTAGAGAAATAACTCTGTGTATGCATGTTTAATTGCACTGGGTAATTTTAATGTTATATACCAGTTTTCTATGTGACAGTATGCTATCTTATTTATTGGGGATATTTATCTAACTTTTTAGGAATTTACGTAGTTGCTTTTTTCTTTTTCCCCTTTCTTTCTCTTTGGGTTTCAGCTGGAATCCCTGTGGGATATACTTTGTTTCCTTATAGAACAATATATCCCTTTCACCTTCAGAAGTACAGAGACCTGCCTCAATTCATGAAGTGGCTAAATAGGGAAGGCAAGTGGAGAAATAAACTATTGTCATGGGATTGTATTTGACTAGACTTAGTCTCTGAGTAATAGATCTTGAAACATCCCCTGACAAAAATTTAGAGTACTATCTGTTACATACATTTAGGGTTCTCAAATAGTTGAACCTGTTATTTTTAAATGTGGATATCATGGATCTAATTGTTCAGTTTATTGAGGTAGATATTAAACGAAGTTTTAAGTGAATAAGGTTTGTTATTCCTCAGTTCCTTAGAACCCAGGAATACATGGAAATTAGATGTATTCCATTGTCTGACTCAAAAGCCTGAGAGATGGTGTCGATTTAAAAGCTGGACTCCTTATTTTTGAGAAACATTCAGTAACAATATTAGTGTGCATCAGTTATGAGAATGAAGTCAAAGTTGTACATTTAATTAAGTGTGCTAGTTCTCTTTATATTATTATGTTACCTCATTATCAAATGGATCCCACTGGTTTAAAAAGAGAATGGGCATTAAGACGGCACTTCACCACCACTGCTAGAAAAAAACCCTCAAATCATGTGTCTTACTTACAATGATCCATAAGAAAAATATTTTTTCTATGGACATTTTAGGTGTTTTACAACTGAACTTATCTGTAGCACCCTTAAAATGCAGAAGATAATTTTGATGCTTTCCAGATTTTTCTTAATCTCTTGGGGTTGCCCAATGTCCTGATTCAATAATAATGAGCCTTCCCTTTAATAAAAGTATGTGATAGTAAGTATACAACTAGGTGACTTGAAAGGATTTACATTCACAGCATGAACTGTTTGGTAATAACTTCTTGGTACTGTCATAGTAATTGCAAATTTCATGGAATGTAAGAGTCCACAAAAAAGTAAAGAATACCTCTCCCACCCATCAGAATAGTGGTTTACTTGTTGCTATCTTACCTAGTCCTTGACTATGGAAGGTCATATAATTTTCCTGTATTATTTGTATTGGAAAGGGAAAACTAAGCTTGATTAAGATACAGGGTACTTGGAAGACTGCCGTAAGGGGAATGTTAAATACACTTAGAATTTTTTTTTCATTTTTTTTTTAAAGATTTTATTGGGGAATTGGCGGAGGGGAACAGCGTTGGGGAATCGGGTAAGGGGAACAGACAAGTTGCTGTCTTTTTGTTCTTCAGTTTAGTTGCGGAGGATGTTGCTTCACTGTTGGTATCGTCATTGCGCTCTTCCCGGATGAGGCAGATCGGTCGCTGGCCTCTGGATGTCGCTCACCGCGGCTATTGGCAGCTAACGCTTGGCTGCCAGCCGCCCACGCTGGCTGCGGGCCACTCACTGTAGCCTATGGCAGCCCACTGCAGCAGGGGCTGCAGCCCACACCATCACCGGGGCTCGCACAGCCCAGCTCCAGGTGGAGCTGCTGTAGAGGGCAGTGTCACTGGCCCTCATGTAGGATCCGAACTGGGGCCACTGGCATCCCAAAACCAGCGCTTAACCAATGCGCCACTCGGCCGGCCACACTTAGAATTTTTTGAAAGAAGTTGAATATCATCACCAATGTATGCGTAAAAAGATAGTTATAAAATACATACAATTATTTTTTATGCATACATTTGGTGATGGTATTCAACTTGCAAAATGAAAGCGTTTCCTCCTTTTCACCTCCTCGCCCCCCGTGATACTGTGATAAAGATGCTCATCACTTGCCCCAGCTGCTGCAGTAGTCCCCTAAGTTGGACTTGTTAACCCTTAAATTTCATCCTTTGTCATGTTTTTCAACTATACAATTAATGTCATTTTTAAGTTAAAAACCCTTTGATGTCATCCTGCTGCCTAAACATTAGTCAAGATGAACTATTGAAAGTTCCTATGACCTACTGCTTTTGCCTTGCCTTATTATCTCACTATTTACCTATCTTAAAATCTTACACCCTAGCAAAAAATTACAGATTCCTCTCGTCCTCATTGAATGCAGCACATTCATTTAGGCTAGCAACTCATTCCACTTATGTGTTGTCTGCCAGGATAAATGTTTAGCACTTAGCATTGTGCATCATGTATGGTATACATACTATAGGTATGAAACAAATGCTCCTTGAGTGTAAGTGAAAGCATGATGACTGCATATGTATAAAGGTTTGATTGGTATAAGCCAATTTATTTTATGGCTGCTGCTAAAACCTAGTTTAAGCTTCCTTAAAAATGATGAACAGAAAAGAGTTCAGATTGCAGTGAGGAATTAGATTGTTAATCTTTTAATACATTGCTCAAGTCACCTTTTGTGTGTAGTTGTGGAGTACCATGTTTTTAAGAGAAAATAAAGTAAGGGGAGCCTGGAGTTGGAGGTCTGAAATAGTGTCACGTGAATAGCTGGTAAAGGTATGTTTACTTTAGAAAAATGATGACTAATTTGGGTTCTTGATAGTAGTCTTCAAGTACTTCAATGGCTTTTCCTTAAGAGAGGAAGCAGACAAATTCAAATCATAGGACCAAGAAGGGCATTTGATAACACTTTGTCTAACCTGATTATTTTAACACGATCCATATGTAGAGGACAGAACGAGAGCCATTAGATAAAAATCATAGGTACATAGACTTTTATAACTCAGTGAGCTAATATTTGACTACTAGGTATTTTATTTATTTATATTAGTTTCAGGTGTACAACACAGTGCAATAGTTATACTTTTTACACCTCAAAGTGACAACCCTCCTCCCCCAATTTGCCACCCTTCTCTCCTCCATATCATATATATCTATTACACTTCCTCTGACTCCCTTCCACAGTATAATCCACATCCCGTGACTATATATTCAATTACAGTTGGTATACAATATTATACAACATCAGCTTCAGGTGTACAGTGCGGTGATCAAGCCTCTACTCCATCCATGAAATGGTCTCCCTAACAAGACGTGACCATCTGACACCCCACAAAATATTTCCAACATCATTATATTCCCTGAACTGTCTTTCATATCCCTGTGGCAATATTGTAGTTGTCTAATCCCTTCCCCTTGACTACTAGGTATTTAAAAAGAAGAGTACACAGCTTGTGAATAGCAAATTTTCTGCTTATAGAAGTGTGGAGAATCAGGATATCTCCCTATCAGGAGTGCTGTGCTACCTGAAGCTGAACTTTTGGCTAGTTTTCTGGATTACATATTATTCAACATAAAGAGCTACAGTTTAAGGTGCTTTATTAAATTGGATGTCACCAGCCGAGATTAGCAGTGATAATTTTAAAATTTCGTTCAAATCACAACATTGAAAAGATATAATGCAGCCTTTCTTTTTGACTTATGTCATAGCTCTTATGACATATGGCAGATCTTTGGATGATGAATAGTTGGCTATTAACTGTGTATGACAATCAAAAGTTATTTGGAATTTTTATGAAGTAGAAGCTTTTCATTCCTGTTACTTTAGACCATGACAATTTTGATAAGTATGAGTTCTTGCTAAAAATGAAAACGATTGAATGGAAACATCAGGAGTACTGATGTACCGTATGGATGGTCCAGAAGACTGGCAGGATATCCTTTAACTATTTCTCCTGTGTTCTAGGTTTTAACCAACTCTTTAAGATTGACAAGAGTCAAGGCATACCTACTTGTGAGCATAGAATTGTATCAGAAAACAACGAATCTGTCAAGTCCTGGATCTTCTAAAAATAATGGAATCAGAAAAATCAAGCAATAGTTAACCTTTATGCTTTCAGAGGTCTAGCTATAGTAGAATATTTTTGTTCAAAAATAGCAAGTAGTTACATAAAATCTTTGGATTCTAAGCATAACCTAGACTTCTTTTTATATAAGTTTTTTTAAGGTTCAAATTAAAATTCTGCTTTTACAATATAAACATTTAACTTAGAGTTTGTAATTTTAATATTAATCACTATAAATAAATATCAATTTATTGATATATAGGTAGTGGGGTTCCTCTCTGTTTTCCATTACTTGATCATTTTTATTGTCAATAGAAAAAGGAAATTTTCAGAATTTAATTTGAAATATTTTAATAACAAGGAAAATTTAATTAGTGTCTAAAATTTTTGAATAAATATTGTAAAGTTTTAATGAAACTTTTAAGAGGTGTGTAATCTTAAATAGCCCCAGTCTGTTTGAAGTGTACTGTGTTACTGCTACGCTGCAAGGCTTCAAACATAGGCAGAACAAGGAAAAATGCCCTAAGTACTTTTCCTTTCAAAATATAAAACTTAAATGAACTTTCTGGGTATGTACATCTCAATCTGGAGATCACACTTTCATGAGACTCATGGTTAAGGTCGGAGAGACTATTTTGTACTTTGATAGTATGTTATATGGTATTCTGCCCCATTATTTAAGATTCTTACAGTAAATTGAGTTCACCTGATCACCTAAAACTTAGGCTTACGTCAATGGGCTGATAAAGTTCTGCTGGACAGTTGGCAAGATTGAGCACACATCTTTCCAGCTTTTGTGTAAGCCAGCTCTTATCCTCTGTTAATTCACTGAAAAAGTATGCCTGGCAGTGGGTGTAAAGATGAATAAAAAAATCTTGGTCTTGGGGATCCAGAACATAGTGTGATTATAGTGTTAGAATGTTCTGGAAAAATACACTTATATAACAAGCCAAATACCTGTGGACAGCATTTAATATTAAACTAGGTGACATATTATTTCTAAAGACACCCCCCCCCCCCGAAATATAAGCAGATGGGGGCAAACCAAGCTGCCTGGTACTGATTCCTGTGCCAATAGAAGGAAGATGGGAAGAATTTCCCATCTGATAAATGAGAAAAGGAGAATCCTACATTAGCCAACTGAAACTTGGGTTTTTTCCCTCTGCAATAGTGAGTGCAAGGTACCCAAAGTAGTAGGAGAGGGGAGAGAACTTTTAGGGACAGGACTCCACATGGAAGAAAAAGTACTGAAAGTGAAATCAAGCAGAACAAACAATAGACAAAGGAGAGGGCCTAGATCAAACTGGTGGAAGAGAACACAGCCAGCAAAATCTTAGAAAGCAAGCTACAATATTTCTGAACATTACTCAAAAACAACAGAAAAGGTTAGCTATGTAAAGTCAGAAGCTGTTCTGATTTCTGCACCATTTGAAAAGTTCAGAAAAATTATTTTACATGAAACAAAAATGTCAACTTTCAAACGATGATCAATGTATGAATGCTTTTGTAAACAAAATGGAGGAAGGACCTCTGAAAAATAAATTTTAGGGTAGAGTTGGTAACAAGGCATTCATTTGGGAGGCCGGGGCTGGGGGAGGTTTTAGCATCTGACCTGGGCCCACCTTGCTACCTAACTCAGTTGAATGTTGAGCTCTGTTAATTGCAGCCTGAAGGAGGCTTTAGTAGTCCCCGTTAAGTTCTCAAGGGATCCTTTTGTTCTGGCCCTGTTATGTGCTGTCTGGTATCAGACTGGAAAGGAAGGAGGGTATAAGATGATTATCTAGTTACCAGGGAAAAAGGGAGGCCAAGGAACTTGAGAATATGTCATTTAACTAATTATATGTAAGGTTGCTGATCCATTTGCTTTCTACTTATATTATCCAACACCCTCCTGCCCCTACTTTCATACTAATCTAGTTTAGACTACTGGTCCTGTCACTGTAATCACTATTATTCCAGTTGCTTAGTTTCAAGTCATTCTTGGAGTCTGTTTTCTCTCATCCCATATCCAATTATTTTATTTAACAATATTGATTAAATGCTTGTTATATACCAGGCATTCTTCTAAAACACTGGAGAGGGCCGGCCGAGTGGCGCGGTGGGTGGTTGAGCGTTGGCTTGGGAAGCCAGTGGCCCCGGTTCGGGTCCCACATGTGAGGGCCAGTGACACTGCCCTCAAATAAATAAATAAATAAATAAATAAATAAATAAATAAATAAATAAATAAAGCACTGCAGATATAGCATGGGTGCAAACAGGTTCCTGTTCTGGAGATTACAGTCCAGTTTGGCTGTTGGGGGAACATAAATATACATGACGGTAATTGCTGTAAAGAAATAGAATGGCGAGAGATGCTATGGTGCTGAGAAAGCCTCTTTGAGATCTCACTGTAAAGTCCAGGAGGGCTAGGATCTTACCAGCCTTGGGCATTATTGTAATACCCCCCCCCCCCCCCCCAGTCCTTAGAATGGTTCCTGGTACACGACATTCAGTATTAGTGGAATGAATCAATGTTATGGGTCATAGAGAAATTGGTTAAAAACTTCACCCATTTTCTATGTAGGTCAGCAGCAGGCACAGTAAATTGTCATGTTACTCTATTTCATCCCTTGCTGATAAATACAAGAGGAGGAAACTTGTCTCTTATGAAGCCAGTAACCTCAGATAAGAGTTGAAAATTCGATTATCACCTGTTATGACTTAGTCATCACTTTTGCCATCCGCAGCTAGGCCAGGTCGGTGTCCAGCCCATATTTGGTAGCCTGGGGAACCAGGAGCGTTTCGTGATCCCTCGAGGACAGTACTTAGCTTCTGCTAGTCCCATAGCATATAATAGATGTTCGCTCATTGAACGAATGAATGATCAAACAAGAAATCAGGACTCCCCGCGGCAAGCGGGCTTGGGAGTGTGGACCCGCTTCGGGTCTGGGTGTAGGGACAACATACTTTTCCTGAGGAGATCTGTGTGGGACACGAGATTCGGATAGACCTGGTGTTAGGGTCTACAATGGCTCCAAAACGCCCAGTATTTGAGAGCACCAGAAAACCCAAAAACCAGTCCTGCGCATGCGTCTTTTGCATCCCCGCGCGGCCTGCCCCGCCCACATGCTGCCTATTGCTTTCTATTGGCTGCCTCTCGGAAGGCCGGCCCTCTTAAAGGAGAAGGAAATCCCAGTAGTCTGTCCAGATATCAGTAACTACTTCAGACTTTATAGCGCAACCAATCACAAGCAGCGAACTTCAGCCTTGTCCAATGAGAGCGTGCAGGGGGTTACGGCCCGCGGAATTTGATTTTCGTCCAGGAAGGCGGAAGTAGTGAGCCAGTCCTGGAGAAGAACGTCTGGTTGTATAGGACGCGGGAGGAGGCGGCCGCGCCTCCTCTGGAGTTCCTCCGGCTGAGCGAAGGGCTCCAGGGCTCAGTCCCGGGTCCGTGGGGACGTTGTTACCGCCTGGGGTCTGCAAGCGGAGGCGCCCGGGCGGACATAGATCTGAGCGTCCCTGGACACGTCTGAGCGGTCCTGGACCAGGACTAGCGCACGCCCGGCGTCGTCAACTGAGGATTTCGAGGCAGGGTTCCTTAACGACGGCATCTTGACGTCCCCGTTTGCTGGAAGGCTCTGCTTTGGAGGACGGTGAGCAAGGCGACTGTGCTAGGTTAGGAAAGCCCTTAGGGAAGCCTGCAGCCAAAGCGAGGGACACGACCGTACGTTCGTCTCGGCCAGTTACAGACTAGTTCGGTGACCAAATTAGGTCACTTATCTTTAAAGGGGTGGGTGGCACTCGGCTACGTTTGTGAGGACGAGCTAACGGTTCATTGTGTTACAGCCTGGGGTTGGCCCCCTGTCCGCTGTCCCAAACCTCCCCTGAGAGGAGAGACGGCGCTTTGCTGTCGCAGTTCACTGGAAGGCTGCCTTGCTAAGTGTCCAGTCGATTAATTGATATTTATTAGGCTCAAACATCCTGTGAACTTTTAATGCAATTCAACGGATAAATGGGCATTTCCTTTACCAGGCCTGCCCCACTCCCCATTCTTCTCTTTCTCTTTGACTTCCTTCAAAATAATGCTGCTCAGAAGAGATTAGTTGATGGTGTAATGTGTAACGAAAGGACTCTTCCAGGTTATTTAATAAAAGTTTGCGACAGTTATTTGTTTGTCAAGAGCAATATTTTCTAATATTTTTTACCCCCTGAAGGTATTAAGAAACTGATGATGTTTTCTTGAATTTGCTTCTGTATTTGCTTCATCAATGTCTTTCGTACTGAATATCTTAAGAGAGATGCTGGACTATTTTGGTGTTCCTATGGACCAGGTAAATTTTTTTACTGGATTTCAATGAACCTGTTATATTTGTTCTTGGGTCTCATTTTGAAAATGATTTATATGTAAGCATTTAAAATGAAATTGTGATTTCTTTTTAGGTGTAACAAAGGTGAATTTGCAATAGTATAGCTTTGATAAATTAGTTTTAAAAAGATAAGATTATTAGGAACCTGTTTAGCTGATAGGGCAAATGCCAACAAATGCTTACTGTATATATGCATGAAGATGCTAATAGGATGTGACCTAAATCTGTTGCTCATAATAAACTTTGTTATGGGATCTTAGGAAAAATAACAAGTCCAATTCATGATGCTTTTTAAAGACAGAAAATGCTTTGTGTTAAAATCTCTGCCAAAAGAATTAATATTATGGTCATATTTTTTTGGAGATTTCTGTGGGAATAGTTTACACCTATATGGGAAACGCAAGCTCAAAGACAAAGTATTATTTAATTATGGTAACACGTTTCGTTTCTATTATCTTTTCAAGAACTGAGTTCCAACAGATATATTCCATTGTAAGTAAAGAACTCTTAAATTGTCTGGAACAATTTAATGGGGATTCATTCACTCCCCTCTTTATCTCTCCTTTAAAGGAGACTACATGAATATACTCTGTATTAACCTCGTTGCTAGAGGAATCAAAATTGTCAAATTTTGACTGGGCCAAAAGATGGGATTTTTAGCTGGGAGGAAGGGAGGCAATGTTTCTGGAAAAAGTCCCAAGGTATTTATTTCTGACATTATCATAAATAGAACCAAATGGATTTGTGGTGCTTTCCTTAAAGATTTTTCTTCCTGGAATGTATATATGTTCACTCCATCCTTTTTTTTTTTTTTTTTTTTAAAGCAAATATTAATAAAGTTTGATTCTTTGAAGAAAATACTTTGAGTACACCATTCTGTATTCTCTTTTTAAAAATAAATGTAATTGAATCTTTTACATTTGCTTTTTTAAATAGATACATAAACATGTTTAATAGAGTACTTTTTAAACAATGCTTAATGTTAAATAGATTTTGCAGATCTGGATAAATAAAGACTATGGATCAACTCGGAGTATTGTTCGTATTATTGGAAAAATTCTTCCTTTAGAACCTTGTCCCAGGCCTAATTTTGAGGTAAGTTAGTCAATGTGCATTGTTTAATTATTGTGTGTAAAATATTCAGAGGTACTCCTAAGGATATAAGGTAGAACGAAAGAAAAATATTTCCTGCAAGCCAAAAACCTTTGGTTTATTCCTGGAAACAAGTCATTTCACATATGTTTTTGTATTTATTTCTTTAAATTATTATATTCAAAGTTGGACAGGTGCAAAGCAATAGCTGAGTAGCTTTTTTTATTCTTCTAGTTTGTGCTTTTTGATAGGTGACATTAACCAGGGGAGAGAATGGCACTACATGTTTAGACTTCAGAATAATATTTTCCTCAGTATTTTTTCTTGCTAATAGGTACAAGTTTTTCTATTGGATATCCTTTTTCCTTTTCCCTCTTGGATTTTTAACCTATTAATTTCCATGAGCGTGTATGTGTCTTTCCCTCCTGCCCCGCCCCCTGCAGAGCTCTGACTTTTTTTTTCCTTTTTTTCCTTTAGTTGATCCCATTCCTGAACTCTGTAGAATCTGATAACAGTGGATCTGTAATTCCATCTTTTGCTGATATTTTGTGTGTGGCAAATGATGAAGAAGACAGTTATCTCAGATTTCGGTAATTTTATGTACTTATCTTGGAAAATGGGTATGCTCTAGAATCTCAATTCTTGGACATGTTGAAGTTTGTTCAGACTAATTGTTTTGTCTATTTCTCTACATGTTGAAGTTTGTTCAGACTAATTGTTTTGTCTATTTCTCTACTGTGCTGTGTCCTACTAATATTTTCCTAATAAGGATGACTGGTTGTTTTTCATTTTTAGACAGTTTTTCTTAATGAACATTTAAACCTAATGTCAGGCCTAGGAAGGAATGATATTAAAAGGATGCCAGAATCATTGTGTTTATTTTTATGAGAAAGCTGTTTCCTATACTAGATACTAGATTTATTTTATTTTATATATTTAGCCAAAACTTACATAATTTTTATAGACAGTGATGTTAACATTTCAGAATTTGGATGTATTTCTTCTAGGGAATACTAAGTTATTTGTTAGTATATTCAGATACAGGATTTATGCACAATAAGGGTCAGTTATTCAAATATGACCACTGAATTTTTTATGTATCAACCTGGTTTATCAGTTTTCAAAAAATTAGAATATCATAAATTTACCCTTAACATTATATTGAATATAAGGCCTTTTCTATACCCTATACATGTATTCAGAGTATGTAGAATTTCTAAATAAATCAACTTTACTTTTAAATAAATAACTTGTATTATATTTAAAATGACTAGGCAGGACAGTTACTGGGTAATTATTTTTGGTTTACAATCTAAAAGCAAGGTTTGTTCATTCCTTCACTGACCATTTATTGGACAGCTATTAAAGGTTACATTCTGTTCTGTGTATTGAAAATACAAAGTTACTTTACGTAAGATGTTGCTCTTGTCCTCAGTGAGTCTAGAGACCATGGGATAAGGAGAGCTACTCTGATTTTGTTTTCGTGTTTTTATTGCTCTTTGACTGAAATAATTTATTCCTCTTGGAAAATTTTCCTCCCTCTCCCTTCATGTCTTCCTTTCTTCCACCCACAGAAATGGTATTTGGAAAAATGTGGAAGAGGAGAAAAGTAAATTTTTTCATCCATTGCAAATAGTTTGGGATCCATTGTCACCTGCTCCAAGACATAACAAACCAATGAAAAATGATCAGCCTGTAAGTGAAGCTGCAATTAAAAAAATAGCTGCCCTTGAAGATGAACTAACTTTTCTTCGCTCTCAGATTGCTGCAATTGTGCAAATGCAGGAACTGAAAAACAGTACGAATTCTGGTGAGTAACACTGGATTTTTGTTTTGGTTAGATGATACTTGTTTAAGTCAGTATTTAAGCCTTCTTCATAGTTCTGAATAAGAATGCTTGATGTTCATGTGAATGACATTTAACACTTTGAGCTATATGACGAGTTTACTCGTTTCCCGCAAAAAATATGTTAATATAAAAGGATGTAGGATATATAAAATCAGTATGTCTGATGTTTATTTAGAATAATTTAAGACAAATTGGTATTGAGGGAGATGGCTTTGGTTTAAAAAAGAGCAAAAGATTTATTGCACTTTTGTATTAAGCCTATTTTCTAAGTAAACTTTTTCTTTTTTTGTTTGTTTGTTGGTTTTTAGAGGGCAGTGTCACTGGCCCTCATATGTGGGATCTGAACCAGGGCCACTGGCGTTCCAAGCCAGCTCTTAACCACCGCGCCACTTGGCCAGCCCTAAGGAAACTTTTCTAATTCTTCAGAAAAACATTGCAAATTTAAGAGAGAATATACTAATTTGAAAGAAGAGTATAGATTTGAGGCTTCATATATTTGTAGTTTGAAGTTATTGCTGCTACTCTTCTACCTAGTTAGGTGAATACTGTTTTCCAGATGATCCTTTTCTAAATATATAGAGACATAACTTGCTTTAACCTATATACATGCACATACATAATATATATGTATATATACACATCCATATACACACATATATAATTTATACATAAATACATAAATACCTGTTATAAATATATAATATATAATAATATGTAAATAATATATAAGTATTATATAATGTGTAATAATAATAATGAGACATAAATACACATTATTTTTTTAGCTATCATGTGACACACAGCCTTTTAGGAGCAAATCTGTTATGAAAAAGTTAAGTATAGTAGTTCCCCTGTTTCTGAGGGGAATGTGGTCTAAGACACCTCCCCCCCCAAATGGATGCCTAAAACCATGGATAGTACTGAATCCTATGTATGCTATGTTGTTTTCCTATATATACATACCTTTTTGCTTAAAGGAAGTACTTCATGACACTTCTTTGGCATATCTGGATTGCCAGCATCATTACTGTTGTGTTTTGGGGCTATTATTAAGTAAAATAAGGGTTACTTGAACAGAAGCACTGTGACACCATTACGGTGGATTTGATAACCCAGATGGCTACTGAGTGACTGACTAATGGGTGGGGAGCATATGCAGTGTGGATATGCTAGACAACAGGATGATTCATGACTTGGGTAGGATGGAGCAGGATGGTGAAAGATGTCATCACACTACTCAGATCGGCAGCAGTTTAAAACTTATGAATTGTTCATTTCTGGAATTTCCATTTGATCGTTTTGGACCAGGTTGACTACAGGTAACTGAAGTCATGGGTCAGGAGGGACTACTGCACTCTGAACTCATCTTAGGCTCTTACCTAGAAACTACATGCTTGTGTGTTTCTACAGTGTCATCATAGAGTGAATATACCATTCTGAATGTTTCCAACTATAAATTTTTGATCATGTTTTTGTTTTTAAAATATAGGATGAAATTCAGATTGTATGTGAATTACTGAAAAAGTACTTTTTATTTTCTATTTAAAATGTATCTCCCTCTTCCCACTTTAAAGGGCCTGCACAGAGAATCCTAATTGGATTTAAAGTAATTTTACTTTGTGGCCTGACTCTTAGGGAAATTACCAAGTAGATGAGACTCCTCGTCACATGTCCTTCCTAGCCGTGCCATGATTTTAGTAGCATTACAGAAATTGTTCCTGGTTGGTTCTAACTAATGTTGTATGGTATGTTAAAGAGAATTTTGCATGATTTTTCAACAGACTACTTTATTTTTAGGCTCCTTTGACTTGAATGATGGGCCTGGTGGTTTGGGACAAATGCCATTGTCAGAGACTGCTCAACTGAGTGTCGAATCAGATCCATTGTCAAGTTCAGGCCTCACCTGTCCTCCTCCTCCACCACTGCTGCCCCCTCAGTTCTCTTCTCTACAGCCTCCATGTTCTCCTCTTGTACAACCAGGATCTAATAATACTTGTGACTCACATAATGCAGCAAATAAAATGAAAAAACAGCACCCAGGTGCTGCTAATAAGACCAATTATAGTCGTCATTCAAAAAACGAGAAAAAGCAAGATGTTCCAAACATGTTGGATGTTCTCAAGGATATGAATAAGATTAAACTTCGTGCTATTGAACGGTATGTTGTCATAATTTGAGAAATGAACCAGAATTTTATCAATGATATTTTTAATTATTTATCAAAGTAAACATATACATGTCTTCTTTTATTCCTTTTCATCCCAAATGCTTCTCCCAGAGAGAATCATTTTCAATTGTTTTGAGTCTTCCCTCTAGTTAGTTATCTCTATATTTTTGAAACAACATAATTCTTTTGCTCTTCCTTGATTTTTAATTATATTTACTTCCCATTGTTAAAGATTAGGAATATATTCTCAGACATTCTACCCTCACATACACACACATATACTTCTTTTTACGTAGTTAAATCACAGCCTTTAGTTAAGTCAGTATTCAAAAATGTACATTCTTATTATAACAGTAAATATTTACAAGTAAGCCAAGTAAGCCATTTTATATTAGATATGATTATATTTTGTTTGCTGAATGATTTTTTTATTAGAGTTAAAAATTGCTCCTCCGAGTTCCTTTTTTTTTTAAATTTTCTTTCAGGAGCCCATTGTCCTGTCCCAATCTCATTTAGTGCTCTAAGCCTGCTGCGTTGTTATCTTCCTAAATATTTCCTTTTATCATAGGCATTCTCTACCTCTTCCTCCTGTGTTGCAACATTATTTTATTCTCACACTTAGTTTGGCTGGGGGTATAATAGGCAGGAAATAATTTTCTGAAAAATTTGAAGACATTGTTCCATTGATTCCTAGCATCCAGTTTTCCTGTTGAGAAGTTGATGTCATTCTCATTCCTAGTATGAAACCTATTTCTGAATTCTTGAAGCCTTTAAGATCTGGGTAGTCCTGGTATTCTGAAATTTCATGATGATGTGCCCTGGCGAGTTCTTTTATTTCCTTGTACTGGACACTTGTGGACTCAATCTATATAGAATTTTAGGCCCCTCATTTTTGGAAATCGCTAATAAATATTTCTCTGATAATTTTGTTCCATTCTTTTCCTCTGTTTTCTTTTCCTGTAACTCCTATTAGAAGTTGGAACACCAGAATTATTCCTCTTCTTTCATATCTTTACTTTTATTATTTTTTCTCTTTGCTTTTTTATTATACTTTCTAAGAAAATTCTTTAATTTACCTTTCAACTCTTCTATTGCAGTTTTTTTGAATTAAGCAGAAATGTTATTTCCAAGCTCTTTAAAGATGATTACAAACACAAAGTATCCTTTGAAATGTCACAAATTAATCAAAGGCACATCATTGAAGTAAAACACTTATGACATTCAGAATTCATTTATTTCGTAAGATTTTTCACTTTACATTTTTTTTTAAAGACATGAAATAATGTATTTTTTAAAAACACAACCACAACTTTAAAGTAGAGGAACTTAAGCTGACAAAAATCAAATCTGTTTCACTCCTAGAGTGGGACAATCTAATACACGACACAACATTAATCTTTCCAAACAGATTTGCTAAGAAACAGCTCCCGTGTTACAAATAAAACTCATTTAGAAAAATCAAGATATCATTTGATTAATAAAGCCTGTTCTTCCCCCATTTTTCATTGGCTTATCTTCATTTAGAAGTTGTATAAATTCATAAGAACAAATTTTGTTACAGTATAAATCTTAGGAACAACAAATTACAAATATTCAATTTTTTAATAAAAATGTTTTCCTTCCCAAAATGTAAACATCCAGTAAATAAAAAACATATATAATATTCCAAGTATAGAAACACTAGTAATTCACTTATGAAAGGTGCATTTTGGTATATTTGGTGGTAAAGTTTGCCTTAAAAGTATAAAAGCACTTCACCAAACAAACCAGGCCATTATTATTTAAAAGTCTACTCCTTTGCCTAGTTTTCTAATTTGAGTAGAAAATCATCAATTTCTGTAGAATTTTGGCTATAGGACCAGGTCACAGGGAATGTCTGAAATATCTAAAAGTTATTTGGTTAGAGAAAAGTTAATTCTTGAGGCTTGGGGGCAGTCCTTCATCACTTTGCACCTGAAGACATTCCTCCGGGAACTTTCCCGCAGTCTTTGGGGTAAATAAAGCACAGGATCTGAGATCCCGGAAGGGTTGCTTCCGGCTGGAATACCGACCAGCGGGACCTCCTTGCAGCATTCCACATGCGGTGCTGTTGGAGCCCTGCGGCTGTCTGAGAGACTTTGATCCTCTCCATGTGGCCTCCAGCGGAGGCTCCACCAGGCGCTGCAGGGCCATTCCGCTGGGCCCGGAAGGCATGGCGGCCGCGTCTTATTTTTACCTGCCTTCCTATTTTCAGTTTTCAAGAGCCATTTCTTTTTCTCTGAATGCTCCTTTTTTGTATCTTGTTGCTTTTGTTTGTTTTAATCCCCTGAAAATGTTAGGTAGAGTTATAAGGTTTCTTTTGCTCTTGAGTTATCTAGTTATTCCTGAGTTCCTTTTTTCCTCTTGTTGATTTTAGTTTCTAGCTGCAGTTTTGCAGTCATACTTAAGTATCTGATGATTCTTGGCTGTACATTCATATTTAAAGGTGAGGTACTGAAAAGCTTATTGGAGGTTCTTTGTGTGAGGTGGATTGTCGGCTGGTGAGCTTTACAATTTAGTGATTGAGTAAGGAACCTGACTGCTATTTTATTGACCAGACCCCATATTTCAGTAGCTGTATGTTTTTTCTTTGGGGCTAGAGAGTTTTCCTAGGAAGTTCCTCAATCCCCTTCTTGGTCAGGAGAGATGGGAATTAGATGGGGCTGCGAACCAGGTAGTTTGAAGTTGGAATGGGGAAAGAACAAGGAAGGAGTATATCATTCAGCATGTAGACTTTCTTAATCTCTTTTTAGGATGGCAGCGTACCTCCCCTATCCCTCATTTTCATCAGCTTTCCAGTTTTCAACATTTTATTGAAATTACTATCTACTGTCTCCTCTTGTAATCTCTTTGTCTTTGTGGGTATACATCTTTTTTATTTCTTTACTGTCACTTTAGTAGGATTTTGTACACATCTGCCAGGTTCATTTAGAAATCCTTCTGTGAGGTTTCTAGTAAGAAATAATTTTCTGTACCACAGTGTTAGCACAAACAGGTCATTTCGTTATTAACGAGGTTATGATTTGATCCTTGTATGAGGCAGCTAGTATAGTGAAAAATCTTATGGCTGTATGTACACACTTGATCCCCACTAGATTGCTTACTGGTATCATTGGGCACCGTCAGTGTAAAATGGTGACTCTCACTGTTACCATCACTGGAGAAACAACTAAGAGGCTAGTAGAATACCCTCCATGTTTCTACTTTTCTCTCATGTTTCTATAGCTAACCTTGCTTTATATTGTACATTACTGCGAAATCAGATGAGACTTCCCACGTCTTTACAGATTTACTACCCGTGTTCTCTGCCTTCCATCTTGTTACCGTGAAAAGTGTCCTTGTTCATGTCCAGGCTCTCCCTATGGTCAGTGGTTCCCCTTCTCTTACCTTCTCAAGGATTTCACTTAAAATGATCCTTTCTGTCTTCTTCATCATCACATTTCCTTCTTTACTTTATTCTCCTTACTCCTGAGTATTTCCCATCTTCAAAAATGTATGCCCTCAGCCATTATTCTCTGTTCCCCTTTCCGATAGAAATTTTTGATATTGTCTATAGTTTGGTTCCATTTCTCCATGCTTTCTTTTACCGATGGTAATGTGGTGTCTGTCCCCATCACTCCAGTGAAAACTGCTCTTGTCAAGGTCACCAGTGACTCCATGTTGTCAAATAGCATTATTCCTCTTAACCTCTTGGCAGCATTTGGTATTGTCTGTGGTCCCCACCTCTTTGGAACACTTGCTTCACTTGGCTTCAGGAAAATCAGACTTGGTTTTCCACTTAATTCATTGTCCACTTCGTTGTTTGCGTATTCTTCCTTCTGAGCCTGGTCTGAATGTTGGTTTGTCTAAGGCTCAGACCTCAGCCCCCTTCCTCTTCTCCATCCACATTTATTTAGTGAGTTCGTCTAGTCCTGTGGCTTTACAAACCAGCTGTATGCTAATGACTCCATTTAATTTTCTATCCCTGACCTCTCCTGAGCTCCATACCTACTTGACAAAATGCCTACTTGACATCTTCATTTGCCTATCTCCAGTATCTCATATTTCATATGTCCAAAGTAGAACTCTTCCTTCCTACCTGTTCTCTTCCTGCACCTTGAAAATCTGTTCTTCCCCAATTCTTTTGCATATCGGTAAATGGCAACACTGTCACCAAGTTGCTCAGTCCAAACATGTAGGAATCATCCTTGTTTTTTCTTTTCCTTTCTGCCCCATATTCTTTCTGTGAGCATATAGCTCATTATACATCTGCCACCTCCCAGTCACAGCCACCATCTCATCTAGATTGGACTGCTGCAGTAGCGTCCTAACTGGTCTCTGTTTTCATTCTCACCTCCTCATCTTTTCTCCTTATAGTAACCAGAGTGATCCTTTAAAAATTGAAGTCAGATTGTGCCATTCCCTGCTTAAAACCTCTGGTGATTTCCATGGGTTCAGAATAAAACACAGACCCCTCGTTGGGGCCTGTAATTCCCTCAAGGATCCAGCCCTTGCTGCTCTCTGACCTTATGTCCTACTTTCCATGTTACTCGCTGCACTCCAGCTATTCCTGTTTTTCGTTTTCTTTTCTCACACATGCCAAGCTCCTTCCTGATGCACCCCCCAGATGTTTACACTAAAATTGACTCCTTGTCATCTCCTTAAAGAGGCTTTTCCTGATCATCTCACCTCACTGTCCTGTTACCCTGTTTTATTTACTTGCAGCACTTATTGCTATCCACAGTGACCTTGTTTACTCATTCACTGATTATCTACCACCAAAATGTTCCATAGGAGCAGGCTACTGCTCTCCCCTCAAAGTGTAAAATGGAGCCTGGTGTAATAGTAGGCATCAAGTAAAGAGTGAATGAACAATTGGCTAATGATTTTCTTTTCATGAACTCTATAGTCCTTTTAAAAGTTCTTAAATATTTAAATTTTCCACAAAAAGTTAATTCAAAATAAAGCTCTTCAGCACGGAGATATTTGATCAATCCTAGGTTTGTTGGTTTCTTGGTTTTCTGATTCCTATGTCATTCATGGGAAAAAAATTATCTCTTCAAGAGTAATTAGATTGTAATATTTATGCTTGTGTTTCTGCTATGTTTGTCAACAAGGAGCTTGAATTACACAGAGTTTTAATTTATTCAATTAAAAAAAAATAGGTCACCTGGAGGCAGACCCATTCATAAGAGGAAAAGACAGAATTCACAGTGGGATCCAGTGTCTTTAATATCCCAGGCACTTAAGCAGAAATTTGCATTTCAAGGTGATGATTCCTTTGAGAAAGAAAATACGTCTTGGGAGTCTTCTCCATTTTCTAGTCCAGAAACTTCAAGGGTGAGCTCTAATAATGTACAGTTAATTTTTCAATTTATCTAAAGTGTACGCATATTGTTCATGATGTAACTGTCTGCAAACTCTCTTGAAGTAATTATGCAGAATGGGCTATACAGTTATTTGTTGATGCTGCTAATGGTTTTTGTTAACTTTTACATGCTCATTTTAGTTTATAGCCTCCTATGAAGTTTTTTGAAATAAAACACTTGATTAGGAAAATATTGTGCATAATGGTTCACCTGGACAGGTGCTTGCTTGATGTTGCTGTCTGCAGGATGAACTGGGTGTCGGAAACTTTGAGAGGACCAGAGAAAAATGGTGCGATAGATTCAACTTAATCATAGTTACATGTGAATCCTCCAGTATTTTTCTCAGTCAAATATAGACTCTGGATTAGTTAAATAGAATAGAAATGGGATAGTTAAATAGAATATTAACTGTGCTTTTAAAAAAAAAAGCAAATGAGAGCATAATTGTCTTCAATGAGAATGATTTTTGGTTACTTAAAGGGATACTTTATTTCAAACACTTGACCCTTAAGATTGCTCCTTACTTGAAGTCTCTTTCCTTTAATTTAGACATAATTCTAATTTTGGGAGTGGTTTTCCCATCTCATAATTTAGCTGAGGTAGCACATAAGTTTAAGCCTTGTCCAGAGGACTGTGAAAGAGGGACAGCGTCTGAAGGCAGGTAGACAGCATTGAGGAATGGTAGCTGTCAGAAGAGGAGGATATGGAAAAGCTAAGAAGCAAATAGCAACTCAGCATAACAGAATTGGGGAAAATTATCCTTATGCGTGTGTGGCCTCTGAGTTACTAGTGTGTGTGTGTGTGTCCACAATATCTGATGTTTATCATCAACATGATAGAGTCAGGAAATTCTTGACTCTAAGAAGACAAAAAGATATATGGTTTAGTTTAGAAATATTACAATATTACAAAAAAAAATGAAAATGAGTCTAAAAATGTTTACCATTTGTATAGAAATTTATAACTTACAAAGTACTTCTCTGCTCATCTCATTTAATTTTCATAGCAACATCCTAAACAACAGCAGCAAAAACCCAGGGCCAATATTACCTGTTTTACACATGAGGAAAATGAGCCTCCTAGTGCTTAAGTAATCTGCCTGTACCCCCACATCTGATTGGCGGAGCAGTGACTAGAGCTTGGTTTATTAAAATGCTAGGATGTTTGAAAACTTTCAGTTACCTAAGAAATTCACTTGTGTGGAACATACTATTTCCCAGTGAGAGTGAATCAATGAGGAATGACAGCATTGTTTTATACTGTTCACTGTTCTTAGCACTTTCTCTCTAACCAAATACAAGCATCTTAGAGAAAGAACATCTCTTTTCGTATATTTTCAGGCACAGTGTCTGACACATAGCCCACTCTCAAATAAGTATTTATTGTTGAATGAATTAAACTTTAAGGGGTCATTTGGTGCTTGTGGTGCCATTTAAAAAATTGTTTTTTTTACATTAGAATAATTTCTGTGTTAAACATTTGCTTTATTTCAGTTTGGACATCACATTTCACAGTCAGAACTAAAGAAAGAACTGACAAACACAAAAGGTGTGACCACGGTGTGAACAATGCGAGCTGTGTCTACACTTACAAGGAAAGATTGCAGAAATATGCTGGCGTGCCTTTCAGTACATGTTAATCTTCTGTTAATGAAGTTAAATGAAGTCTGTACACTGGGGTATATTAGGGCAGAGGTCTGAAGAACCTTGACTTTTAAGAATACCTGTGTAATTTTGGCAGATCCAGCAGCTGGATCTGATGATAGTTATGTATATTGATTTTTTTTTTCATGTATGTTAATGATATTAAAGGCTGAATACACACTTTGAATGATTTTCCTAGGAGCTAAATAGTAAATGATTTAATGTTTCTCATTAGAGAACAGTAGGGTCTCAGTATAAGGTAACAGAAGCCATTTTAATGGGTAAGAAGTTCATGTAAGTCTGTATGGTTCTACTCAGCAAACGATAGTATGTTTGAGTTTTTTAAAGCAATTATGACTTCCTAATTTAAGAGCTTCAGAATTTTTAAAAAATTGGCAGTGATCTGGTTTACTTGGTCGACCTCTAGTATCTTAGAGATTTTCAAAGAATATAATTTTTTCATTAAGATAGTTATAGTTTGAATCATATAGGCTGAGCCTTCTAGAAATTCTTCCTGAGATGATAGAGAATTATTTTTAAAAACTGATTTGATAAATGCTAGTACTTAAAGAATCTTCTTCATAATTTTGCCTATACTTGCTGTATAAATATACATGTCTATCATTTTATTTCCTTTGTTCCTTCATTATAGCTATAGTCTTTCCTTTGTAAATGTAATGTAAAATAAATGTGGCTTTTTAACTTGGTTGCGTTTTGTAGCAATTCAAATTCATTTATTCTTACTGCTTGTTTATAAAGTCTGAGGTTTTTTGGAAAGAGAGTTCCGTAGATAGAGTTTCTTGAGTAATACAAATGAAACACATAGGTTGGGAGTAGGTATTTTGTCCTGCCAATATACTAATGTGATAGGAAATTCACATGTTTTCCTAGATCCTTCAACCTGTACACCATCCGGGGGCTTAGGTTCCATTTGAATGGACTCAGCATTCACCCTTTTGCCAGACTCTCCTTCCAGAAAAGCCCCGCTTGCCCACAGCATTCTTATTGCTGTGGTAGAGAGCCGGTTGCCTGGTCCCCTCCATTTCCAACTCCTTTCTCCTTGGCCATCTTCCAGTGAGGACTGACCATACAGCAGCGGGAGGGATAGACTTCGGATCACAGGGCTGTGAACCCTGACATGCCAAGCTGTTGAGCCAACATCAGCAAGAGCTGTCTCCAGACTTCTTGTTATATGAGAAAGATAAACAAGAAAAATGGGCTTTGTGGGTTTTCAGGTACTTGTGGCCAAAGCTCTCCTAATGACAGCAGGTGTAGCAGTATAGCTTTGTGCCTGCTTGCTCTTCCTTTTGGGTCATTTTGTGATTATTTATTCACAGGAACTGTTGATCCTGCCCCTCCTGTACATTTCCTCACCCTGCCTTTTCTCTTCATTGTCTTTGTAATTAGATTTTTCCCCTGAAATAACTGCTTTTTATCTCCTAAGGTAGTCTTGCATTTTCAGTTTTGTGGTTTCCTTATTCCAAAATGTATAATGAACACCCCTTGCCTAACACCTAGATACCTTTGGAAGATACTATCCTCTGCCAACTGAAGCATATTCCTTGAGAAACCTCCAGTTGATTTTTTTTGAGGGTGTGTGTAAGCCTTTCCGTTCTACTTCAGAATGAATTTCCTGCCTGTGCACAGCACATTTCAGGATCATGACATTGGGATTGAGTTGACTGGGTGTCCTGGTGTGTTGGGCAGGTGAGCACCTGCCCTGAAATTTCCCTTCAGGAGGCTCTACGAAGATCTGACCTGGGCTCCTGGTGACGTGTTTGCCGTCGAGTTCCTCAGACTAAGGGATTCAGTGTAGGCCTTTGTCATGAATCTAGGCATAAATTATCTAGTACCTCAATGTTGTTTTTAAAATCCTATTTGATTGCATTTTAAACTTAACCAGACACTGAATGTTTCCTCAGATGCCTTAAACTAGGTGCATTCTCCTTCCCACTGGCTGTTCATTAATCCCTATAAATGAATTAAGGTGTTTGAGCAAGGCCATTTGACAAGGCATTTTAATGCTATTTTGTATTTGGAAAATGAAAAAAGCTTACATTGGTTTATAAAATAGACCTCAGGAAATTGATGCTGTTCAAAATCCTGACTGGCTGAGATGTGCAGGTGATGACCGCAGTGGTTGTCAAGGCAGTGAGGGGGCGACAAGAACCTGGAGGGCCCCAAACTGAAAACAGTGGCATGAGACGGCGATGGGCAGGAGTATCAGAAGGCCTTGCTTTTACAATGAGAATGTATTTGTGCTTTAATTATGAAATTTAAATAGAGCTTAGGTTGGGGAGGCAGCAGCCATATGTATGGTAGCAATGGGGAAAGAGGGTTTTTAAGTAGGTTTTGTTGGATACTAAGCACAGACTCTCCTTAGGTTGGAGAGATTAAGTATGCAATTGGATTTATTTGTTTTAAATTGAAACAACAATAAAAATGGGTCAGGAGGCATGAAGTGTGATATTTTTCTATCATAAAAGGGCTGTTGCAGGTGGTTTTCCCTGGGAAGCCGACTGAGATGACTGCAGGAAGTCTTCCCTGGTGCTCTCTCAGAATTCTCAGGAGGGAAGCAGAATGGAGGAGAAGCTGTGCTGTGATGCAGTCTCAACAAGGGCCCCAGAGATCCCCTAGGGAGCACTGAAGGCGGGAGGTGGGGTTAACCCTTCAGAGTTGTCTGCCATTGCTTTGGGGGGTGCTGGGTCTATATACCTTAACATTGACCAAACATTTGGGAAAGGGAATGGCCTTGAGCAAGGCAGCTTTCTTTAGCTAAGGGCAGTTTCCACAGAGGTTGGTCAGCCGTAAACATAGGTCATAGTGGTGCAACACAGTCCATTACAGAGGACCTGGGTTCCCCAAATGTCACAGAGCCCAGTCTGCCTTACAGGGAGGTTAATTAGCTTGAGTGCACGAGTTGTCCAGAAGCCCCAGTACTCATTGCCCTGTCATTGCCCAGGCCAGTCCTTATTTTCTTGAAAATATTAGCATTTTAAAATTTGGTGGTGATGTAGGGTAGGAAAGCCTTTCTGCTTCCAAAGATCTGCTCCATTCCAGACCTGCTGTCCAGGTTTCTGTCTGGATAACCTATGGTTGGTGGGACACAGCTTTGTCTTTTTCATGGAAATGATGTTTATGAGGTCTGAAAAGCATTAAGCAGTTATCACGTCCTGTGGCTTTGGGCACTGATGGAAAAAGTGCTAGAAATGTGCCAGGAGAACTGAGTTACTTCTCTGAGCCACAGGCTCCTCAACTGTAAAATGGAGAAGGGACCAAACAGAGTGTGCCCCGAAGTCCCAGGTTTTCCCAGATGGTAATTGACAAAGCTGGGATTTGAACTCAAGCAGATGGGTTTTCCAATGCCTATTTTTAACCTTAGGTAACACTACCCATTTTATAAATTTGTTTACTTATTTGTTTAGACTTTGCTTTAGTCCAGAAAGTATTTAAGGCAGTATACAAGGATATATAAAGCACCGCAAAATAAGCCGCTGTAAAGAGGGAAAAGAAACTCCAGCCTGCAGTTTCCACGTTCGCCACGAGAGAGCAGTATTGCATCAGAGAGGGCCTGGACCGATGTTAAAATGGCTAACCTGTAGTCTCGTTTGGATATCAAGTTTTTAGAAGTTATAGACAAACGGGAGTTAGATTTAGTGTTACTTACAAAAGCAGCTTATATTAAGGGACATTCATGGATTATAAATACTCATGACCTTGATAGATCTGAGATTACTCATGTCAGGCTAATTCAGCTCTTTTTCCAACAAATACTAAATATAAATATTCTATACAATTCAATGATAAAAGCAAGGAATAGTGTTGCTTAATTGCTAAACTTAAAGATTGCAGGGAGGTTCTCATAATTTTTTCAGTTTGAGTACAGCTATTTACACTAGGGAATGGCACAGGCTTGCTATGAATAATAGGGTTACAGTTTTTGTTTTGATTACAGTAAAAACTAGTATATTAAGGTGGAGAAATTTTTATTAGGTACACTATAAAATATATATGCAAATATGTGTTTCCAAAGGCATTGTAATTATTTAAAAGATCCTTTTGCCCTCAATTTTTTCTCCCTTTTGGTTAGCCCAGCATCTTCCTGCAGCTGAGATCAGCCACGTGGAAAGCTAGTTCAGGGAGGGATATTTGCTATTTTGGACCCATTGGCTAGGGCATGGAATTATGGTGTGTTCCAGGAGGACCCTCTGAGCGGGACAGCACTCCCTGTCCCAAGAGCTTTCAGCCTTTGACTAGGTTTCTGCCTGGTTACCCTCGCTAAGGACCCGTCAGTTCACCCATCACGGTCAGGTTTCTAGTTTTGCCCTCAACAGCTGGTCGCTAGGGACCCTCTGCTGTGCCTGCTCTTGCCATCCCTCTTCCCTGGAAATCAGACCATGTTTTCTCCATGGTCCTGCTGCCTCTGGTCATTGATACTGATAATTGATCATAACAGCTAAATGCATGGAGCGTTTAATTTGTGCTAGTCACTGTGCTAGGCCCTTTACAAACAGTTTACAATCACACTCCCTTTCTATAGATGTGGAAACTGAGACAGAGGTTAAGCACCTAAGTCAGGATTCAAACTCTGGGTTCCAGAGTCTGAGTTCTTGACTGCTAAGGCAGCCCCTCTCAAAAGATACCACCACCACTTCATCTGACTTCCAAAAGCAACATACAATGGTTCCCAAAGTGCTAAGCTGGCATAGCTCTGTACCTTGGCCTGTGCTGTTTCCACCACATGGGAATTCCTACTCATCCTTCAAGACAGAGTTGAAGGGGCATTTTTTTCAGAAGTCTTTTCTGACTCTGTCTCCCCTGTCCAACCTGTCCAGTAGAAATGAGCGTTTCTCACTTTGCTTCACATGGAACTGCACATGTCTCTTTGCTGTTGGATTTATTGCAGTTATAATTGCTTTCTGGTCTGTCTCTCCCCAACTCTATTGGGTTCTTCTGAGCAACTAGAGGGTAGAAACAGTCTTATTCATCTCATTTCTTCCTATATCCAAACAACAATCACAGCCAACAATCAGCAAGCACTCTTATGTGTTAAGAATGATGCTAGGTACAGTAGTCCCCCTTTATCTGTGGGGGATATATTCCAAGACCCCCAGTGAATGCCCTAAACTGCAGAAAGTACTGAACCTTATATATACTATGTGTTTTCCTATACATACATACCTATCATAAAGTTTATTTATAAATCAGGCACAGTAAGAAATGCACAGTAAGAGATTAACAGCAACAATAGTAAAATAGAACAATTGTAGCAATCTACTGTAATAAAGGTATGTTAATGTGATCTCTCTCAAAATATCTTATTGTGATGTACTCATCATTCTTGTGATGATGTGAGATGATAAAATTCCTTAAGTCGAGAACTTTCACCTTTTCCCTTAAAGGATGGAGTTTACAGCTTCTCTTTGGCATATCAGAATGACATGCAATTTAAAACTTATGAATTGTTTATTTCTGGAATTTTCTGTTTAATATTTTTGGATTGAGGTTGACCATGGATGATGGAACCACAATAAGGTATACCTACACATCACTTCATTCGTGGGGACTCAGTATAGTTCTTGGCACATTGCAAATTCAAGGTTTGCTTTTAGGAACTTTGAGATTTTTTTTTTTCCTGAATATTTTCGATCTGTGTTTGGTTCAATCTGAGGATTTGATATCTGTGGATACGGAGGACCAACTGTATAGGTTATAGGTTATCTTGTTTAATCACAACCATTCAAGACAGATATTTTTATCCCCATTTTACAGGTGAGGAAAACAGAGCTCATAAAACTCCAGTAGCTTGTCCAAGGCTAGTAACTTCTAAGTGATAGAGCAGGGATTGAGCCCTCGTTTGTGTGACTTTAGAGCAGGCACATGTGACTCTGTTGACAAATGTGATAGAAAATAAACTTGATATGAACTTATTTACTTAAAACTACATTTATTATTTAGTAACAGACTTTATCCAAAAGTATAAAAAATAATGCAAGTTAGTTGTTCAAATTCACATGGCTGGAAGGTTTCAGAACTTGGGTTTAAACTAGGGCTGTTGAGGCCCGGGCCGAAGCTCTCAGTCTTTGTGGCCCATGCTTGGAGAGAAAGACTTCTCTACGGCCAGGACTCCTCACCTACATAAGTGACTGCCTGAACCAGCCACAGGATGGTGGGGCCCTTGGCCCTCACCAGGACCACCAACCCTGGGGGCCTGGTTAATGCCCTTGACACTCTGCAGCCCCCCAGTGAGCAGGTCTCTGCCCAGATGAGATATCCTTCCTTTTCTGCTAGCTCTGGGTCCTTGCATGTGTCACAGAAGAGTCTGCCCAAAAATTGCCTCAGAGTCTTTGGAAAATGGCTTTAAAAATAACTATTTCTTCTTTGAGGATAAATTTGATTTCTAGAAATAGTCAAATAAGTGCCAAATCTGATGAATGATTGGATGGTCAAGCTGGATGACATCATGATTGGTCACAAATGAAGTGTGACTTGCAAGTAATTCAAGTGATTTCCTTGCAAGGATTGTAATCTGGCTTTGTAGGCATTTCTGGTTCCAAAAACATTTTGAACAATTGCTACATTGGATGCAAAACCCAGGATGACTTTTGGAAGGACAGTGTTCATTTTAAATATAGAATTTCTGGTGAAGTGTCAGTAAATCAATCATACCACTTTATTTATTTAAATTTATATTGTATTAGTTTTAGGTATGCAAAACAACATAGTGATTAGACATTTATATATTTCACAAAGTAATAACCCCAGTGAGTCTATTATCCATTTGACACTGTACATAATTATTAGAATATTATTGACTATATTCCCTATGCAATAGTATATATTCCTATGACAATTGTTAAAAAAAATTATAGTTGAGGGCCGGCCAAGTGGCTTGTTGGTTAAGTGTTGGCTTGGGAGCCCGAGCTCTGAGCAGCAGGGCCGCCCATTGGGATTCCATATGGGCTAGTGACGCTGCCCTCTACAGTTAAGATGGTGAACAACAGCTTGGCCTGGAGCTGGGCTGCTGTGAGTCTCCAGCGACAGCGTAGCTGCAGCCCCTGCTGCAGTGGGCTGCCATAGGCTACAGTGTGTGGCCAGCAGCCAGCATGAGTGGCTGGCAGCATGAGCTGCTATGAGCCTCCATGAGCGGCCGTCCAATGGCCGGCAACTGATCTGCCTCAGCCAGGAAGAGTACAATGATCACAATACCAACATGGGTCAGTGAAGCAACGTCCTCCACAACTAGACTGAAGAACAAAAGGACAGCAACTTGTCTGTTCCCCTTCTCCAATTTCCCAACACTGTTCCCTCCCCCAGTTCCCCAATAAAATCTTAAAAAGAAAAAATTACAGTTGACATTCAATGCTATTTTATATTAGTTTCAAGTGTACATCATAGTGGTTAGATATTTATACAGTTTATGATCACCCCAATAAGTCTAGTACCCACATTATAATATTATTAACTAAATCCCCATACTGTACTTTCCATCCTTGTGACTCTTGTAACTACTATTTTGAACTTCTTAATCCCCTCACCCTTCTCACCCAGACCCTAGAAACCGCTCCCACCTAGCAACCATCAGCCTGTTCCCTGCATCCATGGGTCTGTCTCTGTTCTGTTTTCTCACTGATTTTGTTTTTTAGATTCCACATATAAGTGAGATTTTGTATTTGTTTTTCTCAATCTGACTTATTTCATTTAGTATAATATCCTCTAGATCCATCCATGTTGTTGTAAATAGTAAGATTTCTTTCCTTTTTATGGCAGAGTAAAACTCCATTGTATATATGTACCGTAATTTCTTTATTCAATTGTCTATTGATGAGCATTTTCATTGTTTCTATATCTTGGCTATTGTACCTAGTGCTGCAGTGAACATAGGGGTGCATATATCTTTTCAAATTAGTGTTTTGGACTTCTTTGGATAAATACCCAGAAGTAGTTTTATTTTTAATTTTTTGAGGAACCTCCAAACCGTTTTCCATAGTGGCTGCACCAATGTGCAATCCCACCAACAGTGTACAGTGTTCCCTTTTCTCCACATCCTTTCCAACATTTGTTGTTTGTTCATTTATTGATGATTGCCATTCTGACAGTGTGTGAGGTGACATCTCATTGTGGTTTTTATTTGCATTTCTCTGATGATTAGTGCCATTGAACATCTTTTCATATGTCCACTAGCCATCTGTATGTCCTCTGGAGAAAAGTCTATTCAGGTCCTCTGGTCTTTTGTTAATTGGGTTTTTTTTTTTTTTTTTTTTTTTGGTGTTGAATTGTATGAGGTTTTTTTGTTTTTTTTTTTTAAATAGATATTGGATATTAACCCTTTATCAAATGTATCGTTGGTGAATATCTTCTCCCATTCAGTAGGATGTATTTTCATTTTGTTGATGGTTTCCTTTGCTATGCAAAAACTTTTCAGTTTGATGTAGTACCATTTGTTTATTTTTTCTTTTGTTTCCCTTGTCCAAAGAGATATATCAGTAAAAATATTACTAAGGGTAATGTCTAAGAGTTTACTGCCTTTGTTTTCTTCTAGGAACTTTACGGTTTTGGGTCTTTAATTCATTTTGAGTTTATCCTTGTACATGGAGTAAGAAGGCGGTCTGTTTTATTTTTTTTCGTGTATCTGTTCAGTTTTCCCAGAACCATTTATTGAAGAGACTGTCTTTTCCCCAGTGTATATAGTCTTGCTTTTTTTTTGTCATAGATTTTTATTATAGATCATATAGGCATAGATTTATTTCTGGGCTTTTTAGTCTGTTCCCTTGATTTATGTGTCTGTTTTTATGCCAATACCATGCTGTTTTGATCACTATGGGCTTGTAGTATAGTATTAGTTAGCATGACACCTCCAGCTTTGTTTTTCTTTCTCAAGATTACTGTGGCTATTCGGGATCTTTTATATTTCCATATAAAGTTTAGAATTATTTGTACTAGTTCTGTAAAAAATGCCATTGGTATTTTGATAGGGGTTGCATTGAATCCACAGGTTGTTTTAGGTAATATGAACATTTTGACTATTGTAATTCTTCCTATCCAATTCTCTCTTCAATGTCTTATAATTTTATGAGTGCAGAGCTTTTATTTCCTTGGTTAAATTTATTCCTAGGTGTTTTATTTTATTTTTGATGAATTTGTAAATGGTATTATTTTCTTAATTTCTCTTTCTGATAGTTTGTGATTAGTATATAAAAATTCAACCAATTTCTGAATATTAATTTTGTGTCTTGCTGCTTTACTAAATTTATTTATTAGTTCTAATAGTTTTTTGGTGGAATCTTTGGGATTCTCTCTGTATAGCATCATGTCATCTCCAAATAATGGCAGCTTTTCTTCTTCCTTTCCAATTTGGATGCCTTTTATTTCTTTTTCTTGTCTGCTTGATGTGGCTATGACTTCCAGTACTGTGTTGAAAAAAAGTGGTGAAAGTGGAAATTCTTGTCTTGTTCCTGATCTTAAGGTGAATGCTTTTAGTTTTTCCCCATTGATGTTAGCTGTGGGTTTGTCATATATGGCCTTTATTGTGTTGAGATAAGTTCCCTCTAGTTCCAATTTACTGAAAGTTTTTATCATTAATGGATGCTGGATTTTGTCAAATGCTTTTTCTGCATCTATTAATATGATCATATAATTTTTATTTTTCATTTTTGTTATGTAGTGTAGCGTGTTAAATAATTTGTGGATATTGAACCAACCTTGCATACCAGGAATAAATCCCATTTGATTGTCATGTATGATCTTTTTAATGTATTGCTGAATTCAGTTTTCTAATATTTTGTTGAGGATTTTTGCATCTATGTTCACCAGGGATATCAGCCTATAATTTTCTCTTTTTTGTAGTATCTTTGTCTGGTTTTGGAATCAGAGTAATGGTGGCTTCATAGAATGAGTTTGGAAGCCTCTCTGCCTCTTGAATTTTTTGGAATAGTTTTAGAAGAATAGGTGTTAATTCTTTTTTGAATTTTTGGTAAAATTCACTTGTGAAACATTCTGGTACAGGACTTTTATTTGTTGGGAGCTTGTTGATCACTTATTTGATTTCATTAGTAGTAAATGGTCAGTTCAGATTTTCTTTCTTGATTCAGCCTTGGAAGACTGTATGCTTCTAGGTATTTATTTCTTCCAGATTGTCTAATTTGTTGACATATGATTGCTCATAGTATTTTCCTATTTTTATTTTTATGTTTTTTATTTCTGTGGTGTCCATTATTGCTTCTCCTCTTTCATTTATGATTTTATTTATTTGGGTCCTCTCTTTTTCTTTTTTGATGAGTCTGGTACAAGTTTTATCAATTTTGTTTATCTTTTCAAAGAACCAGTTTTTGGTTTCATTGATCCTTTGTATTGTTTTGTTAGTCTCTATTTTGTTTATTTTCACTCGGATTTTTATTATTTCCTTCCTTGTACTCACGTTGGGCTTTGTTTGCTGTTCTTATTCCAGTTCCCTAGGTGTAAAGTTAGATAGTTAATTTGAGATTTTTCTTGATTCTTGAGGTAGGCATGCATTGCTATGAATTTCCCTCTGAGGACTGCTTTTGCTCTATCCCAAAGATTTTGGGTTGATGTGTTTTCATTTTCATTTGTCTCAGGGTATTTTTTGATTTCTTCCTTGATCTTATCATTAGCCCATTCATTGTTTAGTAGCATGTTATTTAGCCCCATGTATTTGTGTGTGTTTCAATTTTTTTATTTTTTGTAATTGATTTCTAATTTCATACCACTGTGTTTGATTTCTAGTTTGATACCATCAGAGAAGATGCTTGATATGAGTTCAATCTTCTTAAATTTATTGAGACTGTTTTGTGGCCTACCACGTGGTCTATCTTAGAAAATGTTCCATGTGCACTTAAAAAGAATGTACATTCTGCTGCTTTTGGGTGAGATGTTCTAAAAATCTCAATTAAATTAATTAGGTCCAGTGTGTCATTTTAGTCTGCTCTTTCATTGTTGATTTTCTGTCTGGAAGATGTGTCAATTAGTGTCAATGGGGTAAAATCCCTTACTATGACTGTGTTACTATCAATCTCTCCCTTTATCTCAGTCAATATTTATTTTATGTATTTAGGTGCTAATATGTTGGGTGCATAAATGTTTAGTAGGGTTATGTCCTTTTGTTGGATTGATCCCTTTATCATTATGTAACGTCCTTGTTTGTCTCTTATTGTAGTCTTTGTTTTAAAATCTATTTTGTCTGATATAAGTATTGCTACCCAAGCTTTTTTGTTTGTTTCTTTCCATATACATGAAATATTATTTTCCATTCCTTTACTGTCAGTCTATATGTGTTTTTAATCTGAGGTGGAATCTGAGGTGGGTCTCTTGTAGACAACATATGTATGGGTCATGTTTTATCCATTCAGCTACCCTATGTATTTTTATTGGAGCATTTCATCCATTTACATTTAAAGCGATTATTGATTGGTACATAGTTATTGCCATTTTATTATTTATATTTTTGATCTTCTTTTGTTTGTTTCCTTCTTTTTTTCCTTAAAGAAGTCCCTTTAACATTTCTTATAATACTGGCTTGGTGGTAATTAATTCCTTTAGCTTTTTCTTTTCTGCGAAGCTCTTTATCTTTCCTTCAATTTTAAATGATAGCGTTGCTTGGTTGAGTAGTCTTGGTTGTAGACCTTTACTTTTCATCATTTTGAATATTTCATGCCAATCCCTTCTGGCCTGCAAAACTTCTGTTCAGCTGATATATATATATATATATATATATATATATATATATATATATATATATATATATGTTATAGCTGACATACAATATTATTCAATGTGACTTCAGGTGTACAGTGCAATGGTCAAGCCTCTACACCACCCATGAAATGGTCTCCCTAATAAGATATGTGACCATCTGATACCCTACAAAATATTTACAACATTATTAATTATATTCCCCAAACTGTCTTTCATATCCAAGTGGCAATATTATAGTTACAAATTTATGCTGTCTAATCCCTTCCCCTTCTCCCTTATCCCCTGGCCTTTTCTTTATATCCTTAGTTATAGAAGTTCTGTTCTGCTAGTCTTCAGATGTTTCCATAGATGTTCTATAATTTAGTTGTAATTTTAATGTGATTGTGGGAGGTGGCAGACATAGCATTTACATATTCTGCCATTTGGGATCTTCTTCTTTAAGATAATCATAGCACTTTAAATAATCAATATGTTTTGTGATTGATATTGCCTGTATGGATGTTTGGGTCCAAGAATTTGAAAGTTAGTTTTAACAGATGATTGAGTTGAATTACAGATGAAGATAAAAATATTTTCTGTTTAGGTCACAAGCAGGTTAGTTTTGACAAAAACTACTGAAGTATTGTATCACAATATATGTAAATTTAAGTTACACGTAATAGAAATAATATCTACTCATAAGAGGAGTTCCATTGCACATTAAACAGTTAGAGGATGCTTGGAATAGCATATCCATTGGAAATCATAAATCATTGTTATCTTATAGTCCGTCCAGAGATGTTTGACCAGGGTGGTGAGGGAGTTAGGATGTCCTATTTTATAAGCAGGAGTTCTTACAATCTGATGTATTTAATTTTGAAGAGGAAATTGATGGAGTGCATAGCAGATTTCTTCATACCAAGAGGGACTGACCTTATGCGTTGCTCAAGGTGGAAGAATCAAGCCCACAGGTGGAAGTTAAAGGAAAGTAGATGGAGGTTTTGAGTCAGGAATAGCCTTCTCATCCTGAGAGCTGTTCCTCCTGGGGCCAGATGCACTGTGAGACCGTGAGTTCCCTGGCTGGGCTTCCCTTACAGCCTGCAACATGGTGGCTCTGTGACCTGGTTTTGACATGAAGCCCCATTTCATTCAGAGTATCACTGTCAATTGATTAATGTGTTTATTTACAGTAATAATAGTAATGATAAGGACATAGCAGTTTATCATTTAATATCATGAATGCACTTTTATCAATACAATGAAAAAGAAAGGTGAACGCAGAATATTTTTACCTAGAAAAATCAGTTAAAGGACAAGGGGCAGTATTCTGATTAAGCCATGTGGAATTTTCAGGGAGCTATTGTTCACTTTTTCATTAAAATCAGTCTGTAGCCTGCAGCATTGCTGCCTTTGAAAAAGTGACTCGAAGAAAGTGACATTAGCCTCCTCTTTAGACAATCTTCCTTTCAAAGGTCTTTTATTTATGTAGGCCCCTTTTAAAAAGTTTTAAAATAATCTAGATTCTATTTATAAATATAAATGGAAATAAAATAAAAATGAGGTGATATATAGTTTTAAGTTTATTAACAACAATTTAAATTGCTAATGCTATAAAATTATGTGATATACAAAAGTTGTGTCTTTTAGTCATTTGCATTACCTAGGGAAAACTGTTCTATATTTTCTGAAAAAACATAGGCCTTGTTCACTTTGGATAACACAAAGTTACAGAGAGCTTTAAAATTATAAGGGGTCTTTTCACATCTGTTATCTCACTTGTTGCTCAAAGTAACACTGAAGCCCTGACATTGTTATCACCACCATTTTATGGCAATGATTCTGAGGCTTAGAGGTGGAAGCAATGTGAGAAGTCATGATATGTTCAGGAAGCAGGTTTGGAGCTCCATTGTGGACTGCAAAACCCACATTCTGTGAAGAGCTTTAAAAATATGGCTTCTAAAATATTATCATCTCTGAGTTATCCACCTACTTAGATGTCAAATGTGACCTTACTATGTGCCCTTTGGGAAAACAAGCCACACGACTATCTAGTTATATAATCTATGAACGGATATAATGCAGAAATACTGTTGTTCTCTCTCTCTCTCTCTCTCTCTCTCTCTCTCTCTCTCTCTCTCTCTCTCTGATGTGCCATTGAGTCAGCTCCAACTCCTGGTGACCCCATGAAGGACTGAGGCCCACAGCATCCGGCTTCCCAGCCCTGCTCAGCTCCTGGAGACTCCTGCTTATGGCTTCTCTTATGAAGTCAGCCCATCTCATATTTGGTCTTCCTCTTTTCTTGCTATCTTCTCTTTTCTCAGCATTGTTGTCTTTCCCAGAGAACTCTACCTTCTCATGATGTGCCCAAAGCAGGACAGCTTCTGTTCTGTCCTTTTTGCCTCTAGCCATGTCTCAGGCTTAAAGTGCTCTAGGACCCACTTGTCTTTCTGACGGTTTTCCCTTCGCTGAAGCTTATTTTCTCTGTTATCATCACTTATCTGTCTGAGATGCATTCCTAGGGTCAGATGTTTTTGTAAAAATGCAGAGACAAAATCAGTTGTTTCTGCCTGTAAGGTGCTCCTTCCCCCTCCTACTCCCTAACCTGTCTTTCTCCTTCCATAATTCAGACTCCCTTCTGAACACGAGGGAAGAAAGCAGCTAAAACCCTGAGGATCAGAGAAAGATGGAGGTTTCATTACTAACCCTTCCTATTAATATTACTCTCTTCTGCAAGACTTCCAACTGCCTTTTACAGCTGACTTGCCTCTCATTGCTTTGCATATAGGCATCTAACATTTTTAAAAGTATAGAGGTAATAAAATCATATTACACTAATTAGAAAATAAAAAAAATTGGGGGAACCCCTTGCTAATGAGCCTGCTTAGCAATTTACCACAGTGTACTTTAGCCCCTTTTTGCTTTTCTGTACTTTGTAGGATAATCCATCACTGGCTGCCTTCTGCCTTTCCATGTGGTAAAAAGAGTCCATTCACTTTAAGTGTCATCAGAGAGCAAAATAGAAATTACTGACACTTTCCCTGGGGATTTTCAGAAGAAGCTTGAAGGGCTTGGCTTCGGCTCCAAAGGACTTATTGAGCCATCTTCTCAACAACAGTAGGTCCCCAACCCCACTTTTAGGATAAATGCTCATTTTAGCTGCTAAGATAGCTTTCTTCATATTATTGTGATTGCAGTCACATTACACATACAGCATGGTATTTTGCTCTTTTATTAACATCATCTAAACATTTTTTCTCTTTGCTACACAGCCTCTACATCCCAAACTTTTAATAATTGTACAGCATTTCACTAAAGATGTATCCTCTCATATACTTATCCATGCCCCAAAATGTTGGACATTTAGATTGGTTTTTTTTCTGATCTGTTGTTTGTGATTGATCAATCATGAATATTTTATTTTCATGGGTTTATTTCTTAAATTTTTTTTTAATTTTAAATTTTGGGTTTCTAAAGGTATGCTTGGTTCGCACACACATGTAAAAATGCAAACATGACCAAAAGACTTACAAATAAAAAAGCACCTCTCTCTACCCCGCAGCTCTCCAGGTCCCCTCTTCAGAAGGGCATCAGTAGGTCCTGTGTGCTCTTCCGACAATGGTCTAGGCACCCTCTCTGCGTGGATGGAGGCGCACCTCCGTTTTGCTGCTCTGTGGTAATTCGTTGTGAGGCTATATGGCTGCCACAAACAGTGTGTGGTTTGTGCAAGTGCCCCGCCCTGGGGCTGCTTCCACTTAGAGAAAAGGGCACAGTTCACTTACCATCAAGGTGCTGCCCAATGGGTCAGCCCTGTGCCTTCAGGGCTGCATGGGACAGAGCGGAGGAGCCAGACTAGTGCCCTGGTAGCTATCCCATAGTGTATTTAACTAGTTCTCCCCTGATGGAAATTTGGGTTATTTTCTCTACAAACTACAACCATGCACCATCTAAATAACTATCTACATGCACATTTCTGTGTTAGATTCCTGAAGTGCAATAATTAATAAAATGGGCATGTGCAATGGCAGACACTGACCAGAGCTGGCTGGTGATGTAAAGAGTAGCTTGCTTTGGAGGTAGTCAGGCAGAAGGGACTCTTCAGGGACCATGGTTGGACTCTAGAGCCAGCTGGCCTGGTTCCACTGACCCAGGAAAATAGTTTAACTCTTTGGTCCTCAGTTTTTTCATACAGAAACTGAAATAAATCATACGTCTCACTTCATAGAATTGTTGTGAATTAATTCATACAAAACTCTTAAAACCAGGCCCAGATAAATGTAAGTTGTCATCACCACCATCATCATCATCATCATCATCATCATCATTATTATATTATTGGACTTCTGGGTAGGCTTTCTAAGAACCTCAGTGAGGCCTGAGAAACTTTCAAATTTCAGGTCCTTTTGATTTAGGCAGCATCACAGGTCACTGGATTTCAGTTAGGACTAACATTTGTGATGAGTCCTCATCCGTTATAACTTGCCACTGATTAACTGTCAAAATATGAGACTTCTTTGGGCTTATGCTTTCTCCTCTCTCCAGGTTGGAGTTCTTCTCTGCCTCTTAGTAAGATCCCAACAGTGTGGATAGTAGCAGGTGTGTGTGTGTGTGTGTGTGTGTGTGTGTGTGTGTGTGTGTGTGTATGTGCACACATATGCTGTTGGGCCTGGGTTGATTGCAGTTGTCTGCTTCGATCCAGGCACTGTCCATAGCTAAGGTCTAGTGTCAGGAACTGTGCCAGTGTACTGCCACTGACAAACAAGTGGTGGGGAGGGAGGAGCAGGTGTCCCCACTAATTGACCAATTGGTCTGGCTCTGGACCTCATTTTCCATATTCTGAAAAGGTTTTGGCAGCGGTAGTAACTCCCAAAGTTAGTTGAATGCTGCTTGTATATAAAACCATTTGCTGCTCTGTCAGGGATTAAAAAATTTGTTTTTCCTAAAGAGGATAACAATTTTCAGCATTACAAAGGAAACAAAGGCATTATTTACAAATCAACACATAGAACCGAGTCCTATAAATACAATTCAAATAAATAGCAGAAACCAGCCAGGGGAGTATGGTCAGTCCTCTCTCCACATGTAGATGGTGGCTGTGCTGGTTTTATTCTCATTATGGTGTGGCTGGCAGTACTACTCTGGGAGCCCGGGGCTTCTGTTTGGAGTTTTTGTTTTATGTCATTTTTGCAAAATCAGTGTGGGTGTTTGAAGCAGTCAGATTTTCTAGAAGCTGTGTGCTTGTTATAGATAGCCTGTGAGTGTTCCGTGAAGTCAGAGAAGGTTCACAGAGCTGCCCTTGGCCAAAAGGTCCTATTTCATAACTCTAAATCACTCTCCCTGTCTGAGCTCATGTCTGGCCCAGAAGATGGATAGTGCCCTTTCTGGAGCGCTCCATATCTTACACCTTCCTCTCGCCTTTTCTTTTAAGGGATGGAGTTCTGTCTCCCTTGTGTCTGTACATCTCTCAGATGTGTAATGAAACAGAACAGCATCAGTCCATTTCCCACCAAGTTAAATACACAATTATTTCTGGGGGGTAACAGGTTAATATGGCCTCCAGCAATGGCGTCTCATTTTTTTATATTTCCCAATGACCTAAGTAGGGTCATTTCTGTGGTTTGATTCTGGTTTCACCAGTGTTTTCATGTATGTATGTATGTATTTCCATCGTGATACATACCTAAATGCAATTTTAGAAATGTGTTCTTGTTTTAAGAGTAATCTAGATGTCAAAATCCTTTGGTTTTATTGGTTTGCTGTCCGATTATTTGGTAAACATCAGAGTGACCATTGATCTTGGGCAGGGAAAAATTTTACATGAGAAAATTTAAAAGAGCAGTAATTTTCTTGGAGGTTTTAAAAATATTACAACACAAGGGTCCCACACTGAATGAAGACTTTTGTCACTCCAGGCTTGTGTCCACTTTGCTATTGATAATAAAGGGTCATTTTACAATAATAATAATAATAGTAATAATAATTTATATTTATAAACTCTTTACTGTTTACCAGGTATTCTAATAGATGCAATCTCCTTTGTCCTACTGATTACATTATGAAGTATTAGGTAGAACCATAATCATATGTGGCTCTTCTGGACCAAAAAAAGAAGAAAAAAAGGTAATTTCAAAAGGCTCAACTATACAGAAAAGGCAGGCACTAATGACCAATTCCATTTCCACACTGCTACTCAGTGAGTTAGATGACACAACCAAGGCTACACAGGCTGTTAAGTGACAGAGTCCAGTCTGAACCCCAGTCCTATTTGAAGACAGAGTTTCTATTCTACCAAGGGCTGCCAACTACTCAGGTTTTCCTGAGACAGGGCAGGTTTCCAGGACAAGGGGCTTTCCATTCTAAAGTGGGAACAGACCTGGGCAAACCAGCACATGTTGGTCACCCTGCCATTCCCTGTCACCCCAAGGGACAATTGGTGACTTAGGCTGCCTGTCTTCTTCCAGGGCTCTCTGTTGATCACACTGCACTTCCTGACCTCATCTTCTAATGCGGGGCCCTGAACTCCAGCCCTGCAAGGTCTTCCATCCCCTCACCGGTTGTTACTATCTCTTTGTCTAGGGTGAGGCTTAAATTAGAGTGTCCCCTTTTGCAGGAAAAAGAGCACTGAACTTGAAATCAGAAGTCTAGAAGGAGTGCCATATTTTACTCTCTGTGGGACCTGGGGAAAGTAATTTATTAATGTCGAGTCCCTGTGTCCTTGGTCATAAAATAGGGATAATAGTTTTTACCCCATCTCCATGACAGGGTCATTTGGAGACTCCAGTGAAATAACGTATGTGAAGGCAAACATATAAAGAAATATGAACTAACTCATTTGAACTTTGGAATACACTTTCTGCATGATGCAATTTAGGGCACCTGCCTAAGCTTTTTAGTCTCATCTCTGTGTCTGTGACTTTGCCTGTCCACCTCTCAGGCCTTTCTGATTTGCTAGATGCCCTGGGAGCTAGTCCTGCCCCAGTGACTAACTGTCTGCTAGGCCCCACCATAGCAGTGAGGAAGCCATTAGTTCTATCCACAGAGCTCAGCTCTACATTCGAGTTGGTACAGTATCAAAGTCCCCCTGTGTTACTACCCAGCAACTTCTGTAATTTCTATAATCTCATTATTGCTAACTGGGTCTAGGTGCCTTGATTATATAATAATGAATGAGTGTGTTCATTAACACAGACTTCCCTCGTGGAAGATTTGGATGCCTTCTGCTTGGATATTTCCTCTGCTCTGCTACCCTATCTATCCTCTGGCATGCTGGTCTGGGTTCTGAACTCTCAGATTCATACCCTGGCTGTATCACATCTTGCATCTGAAACTTCCTGGTCAATGAGGACTCCTGGAAGTCCAGCATTCCAATTTCCCTCTGACAGTTCTTACATTACTATGATAACAAAAATCTCTTGATTTCTGTCTGTTTTCTTTATCTTTCAGTAGGTTTGGGGGCCAGTTACTTAATCAACACCATTTCCCTCATCACCTGACTACTCTAATGGGAACTTTGTCCTTTGACCATTGGTAGACATTTGAGGCTCAGCACAGTTGGCCCTCTTGGGGCTTTTTGGCTAGCCCTAGAATCCTACTCATTCTTATTTTTAGCTTCATCTGGCTGATGGCCTCATGACCAGGTGAATGTGATGGCAGATTTGGCCCTCGCTTGTGGGAAGGTCATTTTCCACACTTTGGTTTATATTTCTTCTTTCTCACTGTCAGTCTCATTTAGATTCTCCCTCAAAGTCAATTCCAATGTCCTCATTTTCTGTGAAGTATTTTCTGACTCAAACCAAGGCAAGAAGGGGTCCTTATTGAATGCCATCTTGCATGCCTTGTGTTTGTATGTCTTGTCCTCCAACCAGATGGTGTGCTCCCAGAAGGCAAGGATTATGCTTTATTCTTCTTCGTTTATGGAACATTTCTTGGTGTGTGCTCACTTCCTCAGCTGACATGGGGTCAAGGGCAGCCCTATAATGATTGCTTTATTGCTTTACTTATTTATTGAACAGGTTTTTGTAAAAACCCTTTTCACAACACATTTATAAATTTATAGATATTTTAAACTAAGTATTTTCACATACCTTTTCTCATCAATGGGAACCTTGCTTTCCTTCTCACTACTCTGGTAACTTCTTCAGCTTCTAAAATGTGGGAAAATGTGGACACACCCACTTTAAAGAATACAGCTCATGAAATCTTTTACAGCCACCCCATCTGGATTCCAGATATTAAATTAACTGCCCATTCTTTCAGTTTTTGACTCAAGAAATTTTAGTGAGCACTGTTCTTTTAGGTGTTGGGTTTACAACAACAAATAACACATGAATTATATGCTCCAGTTTCTCAAAGTCCACTCAGAAAACATGAACCCAGGTGATGATGAGAACATTGAGTGATATGTGCTATGATAGAGGGTACCATGGTTGTCCAATGGAGGACAGCCAAATTCTATAGAAGATATCATTATCTGAATTGTAAAGTCCAGAAAGGATGAATTGGGGGTGAGCATTTCTAATGGAGGGAACTGCAGGAAGGGAGATTCATAGGTGGGAAATAGCATGTGGGCTTCAGAGACCTGTAGGTGTTTGTAAAGATTGGACCCAGACTGGGGTTAAGGGTGGTGAGAAGGAAGGGGTGGGACTGTGGATGAGAGAAGGCTATCGAGATTGGCTGGGTTCAGATTAAAAGGATCTTAAACTAAGGAGTTGGATTTTACTATGAAAAGCTACAGGGGGAAACCATGAAATGATTATACAAATGTTAATTCAGTCAGCATTTCAGAAAGACTACTTGATTAGCAAAGTGAATTGTAACATTTCAGGTGGGGAATTGTAAAGACTGAACAAAAGCTGTATATGAGAAGTGGAGATGGGTTGGGGAATAGGAATGAGTATCTAGAAGGTAGAATCAATAGGGGTGAGAGAGAAGGAGGAATTATGGAAGACTTTCAGAATTGTTTTGGTTTGGCAGACTAGGTAGATGGATATTGTTGGTTATTTGCCAAGATAGAAAATAAGAAGATGATTTTGTGATTTTGTGCAGATGTGTTCTGTTTTGATACATTAAGTTATACCAGCAGTTTGGGTTTGGAGAAGATATGGATTGGATAACCAGCATACAAATGTATCAATGGTTTTTAAAGTCTTGAGTTGGATGAGATCACCAAGGAGACTTTATAGGGTCAGAGGGCCACGTATGGAGCCATTTGGACACTGACATTTAGTAGTGAGTGTAAGGCACAAAATCTTCAAAGGAGACTTAAGACTTGGGTGAGCAACCATCCCAGCTTACTCTGGAGTGAGTGGTTTCTTGGGATGTGGTACTTTTTAGTGCTGAAACTGGGACAATTCCAGAAAAACTGGGAATGGTTGCAAAGGAATGGCTAGAAGATGTAGGGAGAAAAATCAGGAGACTATGATGTGAATAAGAGTGTTCGAAGAAAGAAACAGTGGCCCAAAATGACAAAAGTTGCAGAGAACATGTCAGATAAGCATAGAAATGTCATTTAAATATGGAAAAGTGAGAAGTTTCAGGGGCACTTTTAAAATGGAAGTCAGATAACAGTGAGGAGTTCATGAGAAATGCACACAGAAATATACACTTTTTGGGGGAGGTTTTTAATATAACGAGATTCTAGTTTCTTGGTGTTTTTTTGCAGCCTTAATTAGTCTGTGCCAACTATCTTAAAATGTACCCAAAAAAAAAAAAGAAAATATCTTATTTTACTGGGTGAGGGAAAGGTAAATTTTGTGCTGTTTGTATGCCAAAATTATTTCTGGTTATGTTTTGATAAGATATTATGATTCCCTAAGTGAACATATTTTAATTTTTTGATCAAAGACTATAGATGACCTGGGCTTTGAATCCCATTGAATCTGGTTTAGGAAGTATTTCTTTCTTATTCTCCCTTCCAAAAATTGTGTAAGCCCCCGATGATTATTCTTCCTTGACATATGGCTTTACATGATTGCAAAATAAATAATTGCAGTCTTGAGATGTCAGAGTTCTTGAGATAAAAACTAATAGGCATTTAAACATTGTAGGAAATGGAGGAAAAATCAGAGAAGAGCATGAACTGAGAATTGGAGAAGAGATGAGGGAATTTGACTTGGAACTTTTCAAAGAGTAAGTAAGCCACTGGAAACCGTCTTCATTAAGGTAGAGAGGGCTCCATTTTCCTTTCCAGTTGCTATCTATGTCTTCTTTGGGACTTGTCCAAATGTTGTGCTTTTGCTCCCATCTCACCCAGAGACTGAAAAGTTTGCCTTATTTATTTCTAGTAACTGTTATGGCTCTGTTCTAAGCAGCTTAGTTATTGGCATGCTTTACCAGTGTGGACGAATTATGGTGGAGGGAGAATAACCGAGTAGAAGGTACTTGAAAAAAGTGCTGGGGTTACACTTATATGTGTTGTTTTATAGGCTCCTCCGTCGTAACCTCCTCCTGGTCAGTCCCATTCCTTGCACTCTTGTCTTCTTTAGGTAGCTTTAACTTAAGGCTTCTATAACTATTTTGCTGAGGTTACATTTAGTTGAACAATCATTTTAGGAGGACCTATTATCTGCTGGGCATTGTGACATAGTCTTGGCTCAAAGAGATGAATAAGACAGTCCCAGAGAAGACTGTGTCTTGGGAGCATCACTCCACAAAGTTATGTCAGAAACCTTGCAACACCTACCATGGAAGCAAAAATATTTCTGAGCACACATGGGCCCATAGTGAAATGCATATTGAAAATATTACATACAGTGACCCTCCTTCCTTGAGCTCTAAGCAAGATAAGAAGGTCAGGAGAATATTTTCATGTTTTTCTGTTCATATGACCATTTAAGGATTTAAAAACTTTTCTAGCTTAGTATATGACTGGCACTGTTCTAACTTGTTTGATCCTCATAACAACCCCTTGAGAGGCACTATTATTACTCCATTAATGTAACAGAGGCACAAAGAGATTAAGAAACCAGCCAAGGGATGAACAGTTAATGAGTGGCTGGGCCAGAACTCCAGTTCAGGCCATCTGCCTGTAAGCACTCCTCTATGCTGACTCTCCATTGAGTCCCACAGGAAATCACTGGTTTGGTAGACAGCTGCTGGTTCATTATATTAGAGTTGGGGGTGGGGTGGGAGGAGAGCAACATCCCAAATGTTGAGTTCTTCTGGTAAAAAGTTATTGAGAAGTTTTAGTAACCATCCAATCCAAGCCATCCTGTATTTTTCTTCCAAATCTTTCTTCGACTAACCCAATGTGCTAGTATAATCTCAATACATTGTGTGTTTCAGTATATTGTTTGCCAACTTGGGTCTCAATTTGGAAATTATGCTCCGGTTGAAACTGGTACTTGTTTTTTGGTAGTAGAATTACTATAAAACCCTATGTAATGCAAGAGAATATTGGATTAGATATCCTGTGATTCTAGAAGGAAAAAGGGCTCTGCAAATAATGTTAGAGAAGATGTGGCTGTATTTGAAAATCTTGACTGAACTCTCTGAAATTCTACCTAAAAATTCCAGGAAGGCTCAGAAGCTTTTGGACAGCAAGGTCACTTTCAGGGAAAACAGAGATATTTTCCAGCAAGTTCTCAAATTCTAAGAATGATCTCTTTCTTGAATTAAGTGTTAATAAGAAATCGCTGTACAGCTGGGGTGCTGTCTAAGTGATCTCTTTTTCTTCATGTTCTTTTGCTTTTTGAGAGCTAACTCCGATCAAATGTAAGAGGGACTGAGAGGAGCCTCTTTTTCTAGTTGTTTTCTTGGCCTCTTTTTCTCTCTGAATTGTGTGTAACCAGGCACAGGACCCTGAGTTTAGAATAATATCTGGATGTTCCTTGATTTATACCTTACAAAGGGATTACAGTCATTTCCATTGTGTAATTGGAAATACTTATCAAAAATAATTTATGGGGCCGGCCGAGTGGCGCATTGGTTAAGAGCTGGTTTTGGGATGCCAGCGGCCCCGGTTCGGATCCCACATATGAGGGCCAGTGACACCGCCCTCGACAGCTAACAGCAGCTCCACCTGGAGCTGGGCTGTGCGAGCCCCGGTGATGGTGTAGGCTGCAGCTCCTACTGCAGTGGGCTGCCATAGGCTGCAGTGAGTGGCCAGCAGCCAGCGTGAGCTGCCAATAGCCGTGGTGAGAGACATCCAGAGGCCGGTGACCGATCTGCCTCATCCGGGAAGAGCACAATGACGATACCAACATGGGCCAGTGAAGCAACATCCTCCACAACTAGACTGAAGAACAAAGGGACAGCAACTTGTCTGTTCCCCTTCCCCGATTCCCCAACCCTGTTCCCCTCCCCCAATTCCCCAATAAAATCTTAAAAAAAAAATCATTTATCTTTTAGTATCCACTTTTAATCCTTGCTGCTGCATGATGTTCTCAATCATTAAAGACTGGCCCATTTGGTTGTTCAGGGGTAGATTTTTTTCCCATTTTTCAAATTTATTATACCTTTCCATTTCATCCAGAAAACTGGCAAGGCTGATGGTCCTCTCTGTCGCAGCAAGCTGCCTGGGCTCTCAGTTGATCTCTAGGGACAGAGTAGAAAGGATATTTGAAAAATATTAGCTACAGACTTATTATTGCTGCCAGGCTGCACTCAGAATCTATAACACTATAGCTGGACTTGGAGTCCCAAAGGACAAAAGCAGAGCTGGTTGTCTGACAAGCTCTCCTGGTCATTACTGCTCTCTTAAAGAGTCTGCTCCCACCACTCTCTCCTAGCCCAAGCTCTCCATGTTCAGTTCCCTAACTACTGCCTGGGTACCTGCATGCAAGTAGCTCATGAGTAGAACCTCCCAGGGACCATCACAGTCAATCCAGAGCAGGTCACTTCTTCCAACAGCTCAGAATTCCTCCTTTCCCCTAAGACTTGAAAGTGAATCTAGGAGGATCCCATAACCCCTGAGAGCCTCCTTCCAGCCACAGAGGGGATACTGGGACTACTTCCCTGGGCAATCTAATGGCTAATCCACCCTCCCCCACCTGATTCCACTTAAGAATAATGCTTCCTCCATTCATTTATCTCCCCCCCATATCCTCATACCTCATGTTATTCTGACCCAACCTTCTCTTGCCACAGTCCTCCTTCCTTACCTTCTATTACATTCTCTGGAGCTCCCAGCCCAGAATAAACACACTCTTACCTCTTTTATCTCTACACCAGACATTCCTTTATCTTCCATGCCTCAATCAAAAACTGTCCCTTGAGGACATTGCTTTCTGGAAGCCACACAAGTGGAGGGCACTTGTCACCAACTGTCTTTCATGTCAATGTTGAGAGATGGGGTCAGGATCACCTCAGGCCTTCCTGTCATTTCTAGACCATCAGTCCTCTACCCTCATTGAGGGATTAAAACCCCAAAAACTCTTCTTTTTGGGGTTCTTGTCATGAGCACCAGCACCTCCTTGTCTCTGTCATCATTTGACATTGCATATCCTCTACTTCAGTGACTGGGAGCTCCGGGCTTCTTACCCCAAGTCCTGCCATCATCCTGTGTGATGTGGCTTCCGCAATGAAGTAGATAACTTCTCTGTCATTGGATCCTTTTAGCTCCTTATCTATAACAACTTTGTTTTAGACACTACTGTCCTCCATGCTACACACTCCTATGGCCAAACCTCCTGGACCTGTCCTCACATCAAACTGCTTTGCTTCTAAAATAAGAAATGGATGAGTGTATTGTTATATCTGGAACATTAATGATGATGAGATAGTAAAGACGGTGAACTGTAGAACAAGATTCACATCAGCATCTACAGATGGCTGATGCCAGTGGGATTTCGAAGACTTTTTTTTTTGCTAAGACAGATCTGAATTAGTAAGGAAAGAATATAGAAGAAACAAAAATGTGCTTTCAATCTTCCTTCTTCAGACTTTACCTCCAAATATGCAGAAACAACTATATCTCAAACCTGAAGCCATCTGTCCCAATAGCCTCGTTCAGGGGAAATCTGGAAGAAGTGTATATAGTGTTGTGTGTATGTGTTGGGGACACTGGGAGAGAAAGCATGGGGTGGATAAGTGAGGAATGTCAAGATGTCCTGGGCTGAATAGTGGCCCACTCCCCAATATTCACACCCACCCAGAACTTCAGAATGTGACCTGATTTGGAAATAGGATGTAATTAGTTAAGATGAGTTCACATTGGATGAGGATGGACCCTAAACCCATGACTAACCGTTTCTTTATAAGAAGAGAACACAGAAACACAGACACACAGGGAAGACTGCTATGTGAATAGCTAGGTGGAGATTAGCAACCACTGATAGCTAAAAGAGGCAAGACAGGATTCTTCATTAGAGCCTTCAGAGGGAGCATGGCTCTGCCGACACCTTAGTTTCAGACTTCTGGCTTCCAGAACTGTGAGAGAATAAATTTCTGTTGTTGTAAGACACCCAGTTTGTGGTAATCTGTTACAGCAGCCCTAGGAAACTAATACACAAGGGGAGTAGCAATTTTGTTTCATCTTGGTTATTTGTCCCTAAATGCTTATTTTCCCTGCTTGTTAACGAAAGTCATTACTCTCCCTGCCATTTCTCCTCCTTGCCTTCTCTCTCCATTGACAGCCTCATTTGAGTTAGAAGAAGAATTGAATAATCTCTTGCAGCAAATGGAACTTAGACAGCACCACCACTGCTTTCAGTCAATAAAAACAACTACTTACTAAGTGTCGATAATATGCAAAACACTGCAGAGCACTCCACTTACATTAGCTCTAACACTCAGTACGTATTTGCAAGATAGAATGTATTATTACTGTTTCTGAAATGAAATTAAGCTTCAGCAATCACTTCTTATAAGTGATTCTATTTACATACATGGACAATTTAACGATGTACTTGATATCTGGTCAGAGCTTTTACCAGCCATGTATAAAAAAAAAAAAATTGTGTCTGTAAAACACTTAGCTCTGAACATGACAAAGAAGAAACAACCACATCCAGTAATTGCATGTTCCATGGATTGTTTTCTAGTCCAACTAAAACTTTATTAAAGTGCAGTAGACATCTTAGATATTCAACCCATTTTCATCCCCTCCCACTCAATTCCATGCACTTTTCGATGACTCTTGTACATTCCCAAACTCTCAGAAGGAGACCCTGGCACAAGGCCCTTGTTTGGTGATCTGCCTGCTGTGTCAGAGGTCTTTCTCATCTTAGCCTGCTCTGAGGGTGACACTGCTGCCCCCAGACTTCACTGTCTGTGCAGTGATTGACTGAACAAGTCAGTCAGGTCAGGTTAACACTTGAAAATTTGTCTGTAATTATAGAATATCCTTCTCATTTTTTGCTACATGACACTATTCATATTCTGTTTTCATTTACTAGTTATGTTTCTTCAAATGTGGATGAAAGTCCTTTGAACATGTGAAAGTCCAGTGAGACGTAAAGTCTGACTCTCCTGTTAGAAAGGACTAAACAAAAATATCACAGTGGGAAGTAGGAAGAAATAAATAACCCTCCAAACTGACCTTACATTTTGGTCCATTAGACCTACTTTGCTGACAGTTTCGAAAATGCACATGTAACTTCTTCCCAGGAAGAAGAGTAGGAGTTGGTGACGTGTAATTTCAAGCAGTAAACAGGATACAATAGGAGATCATCTGCTACTCTCTTGTTCCTTTTTTAAAGACAAGGATTGGAATTTGTCTCTGTTTTTTCTTGGACTGTGTATTAAAACAGGGATTTTTATTTGCCCTGCAAAGGAATTTAGATCTGTGGGTTTCTTTTCCAGTTAGATGGGAAAACAAACTAAAGGTCTTTGGACCTCAAGTGTCCCAGTGAATAAAATTCCCCCTTCAGGGGAATAATCTTTGTTCTCACCACTCAGAAGATTAAGGTCATAAACTGGGAGGAGAAAACGAATTGTCTTCCTACATCATGTTCCTAGAAACAATATAAATCTAGGAGATAGAAATTAGCATACTTGAAAAACAACACCTGCATTCAAATTATTGGGATTTTTATTGTTACAATTGAAACTGCATTGTTTTTATTTAAATGTTAACATATTCTGATATGATTTTCAATTTATCAATCAAAAGTCTATTCTTTCATTTAAGAAGTATTTATTTAGTACGTTCTGTGCTGCACTATGGATACTATTAAAAGTGATAGTTATTCCTGTTAGGTGTGAGAGGGAGATGAGGGGGCCAAGGAAGAAGAAGATGGTTTTTGCCAATACTTACTGAGTGCCTTCTATGTGCCAGGCACCATTTACAGTGCTTTACAGGCACAAACTCTTTTAGTCTTCAGAAACTCTATGGAATAGGTGCTATTTTTATTATCATTTTACCAATGAAGAATCTGAGGCACAAAAAGTTTGGAAACTTGCCCAAGATTAGACACCTATTAAGCAGTAAAATCAAGCCACAAACTCAGGCATATGAACCACAATATTATATTACATCTCAAATTGGGCAGAACACACACATTTATATCAACAGTAATAAATAACTAATAATCACTAACAATGCTAAGGCAAATGATAATTGGGGAGATAAAATGATAAATGATAAACGGGGAGGTCATTCTGGGTTGGTGTGGTCAAGGAAGACTTCGTGATATAAAACCAAAGTTAGATAGATCCAAACAAACGATGTCATCCATACCATCTTGTTGGAGCTGTCTTCTAGCATATGCGGAGGCTCTGAGAGGCACACAGGAGAGAAACCTGTGTGGTTAATCCATTATTTCTCAAACTCCTTTGGCTATGCAACCATTTTTTTTTTTAAGGGATTACTTAACAAATATATTTTGGCATGCACATTTTTAGGCAATTTTGAAAATGTTAATTTAGAAGAATGAAATCTATTTTAGGTCATCTGTTTACAGAGACTGTCCCGTACTTCTCTACCTTTGTTATTGGGGGCCAGAAAGGATCTGGAAACTTCTATGGATAGGATTTATAGGATATGAGTGGAATTCATGAAAATTTGATAGGTTATCAAGTTTTATTATTAACTAAACCTTCTCTCTAGCATGGGTTGTATTATCATGAACTCTAGGAAAGGCTTATATTAAACAGGTTGGTTCGCTCTGGCTGGGCTGATGAGTATTTACTTTAAAATTAGAAAAGACAGTTCCTTATTTTCCCTAGTCTTATCCCTGTATCTTTAGTTTCCCAGGAACACTGTCTTCTTCTATAATAAATTTTTATAGTTTTGTCCATATTATAAGGATTACTTTATGGTCAAACTAGTCACCTGTAGATATAATCATGCTCACTATCTATTAATGGGCCTTGTGTTTCCTTTTGCACAAAAAATTGTACAACTTAGAGAAAGACAAACGTGTATCCCAAATCCCACTTTGTAGATTCTTTTCTTTAAATTATGTAGGAATTTACATTTATTGAGTGCCCTCTTTCTGCTCAAAACCTGTATGTTTTATGTATGTACTATTTGTTTTATGTATGTTCTCGAATGTTGACCTCACGACCACTCTGGGAGGTAGGTGTCACTCTCAGTTTGTACGTGAGGAAATGGAGGCTCAGAAAAATTAAATTAACTACGGAAGGTTAAGCAACAAGTGATGCCAAAAGATTTGAATTCTGCTCTGACTCCAAAGCCCACACGTACTCTACCACATTGCTTCCTTAAAAGGGAAAAAATTACTGAAGAATAAGTCAGCCCTGGCAATCCTAGAATTTAAAGCATTTCAGACAATTGATTCAAAGATATATTGCTGTTTAGATGACTAAGACAAGGCAATCATGCATCTTCAAACCGTATCAGCTAAAACTTTAAGTTTTTCCAATAATCTCTCTGGCTTAACTGAAAAAAAAAAAAAGTAAATAAATAAATAAAGCAAGCCCATCATGGACTGTTTTGCAGATAAAAGCTCCTTGTTTAGTCATTACTCAAATGTTTGTCCATTACATTGCCATGGAGGCAGGACTAAGTCTTCTCCCTTCCCCGACAGGATGTTCAGAAGTGCCTCTGCTTTCTGTCTTGCTGTAAGCAGTAGCTGAGAACATGTTTGGAAATGTGTGCATGGTTTGATCCGCATGCATCCAGGAGGCACCAACTCAGCCTGCTCCCTCGGAGCCTGGGAAAGCCCAGCAAATTTTCAGGGCCTGACACAGAGGACCAGGCTCATCCTCACCAGCCAGAATGAGGGTTTTGGTAGCATAGATGCAAGGGAGATAAGTGATGCTCATTTTATTTTTAGGAGCTGTTTCCTTCACAGAAATTTCTGAAAGAACTGCAAGCCAAAGATGCACTATCTTCTACTGTAGCATATAAAGGACTAAACAGAAAAGCAGGCTGTAGCTGGGCAGAGCTTCCATTTGAGCAACACATTGAAGGGCGAGTCCTCTTACCCAACCTTGCAAATAAATAAATGCATAAATTAGCCAATCTGTTTTAAAAAAATGTAAACATGAGTTTGATTTCCTAATGTAAAATCACCAGCATTTCTTTACTACATTCCTCCCCGTATATTCTCCACATTTTCACCCACATGTGGTTAGCCGTCTGCCAAGCTTCTCGTAATCGTAGATGAGAGAACTTGCATCCCTTGAAAGCCTACCATGTACAAGCCTTGGTCTTTTTGTATGCAATCTCTTTTAGTTTCCACAACAATATCGTAAAGGTATCAGTGTTTGGAAATAATTTTATAGATGTTCAGTAACTTCCCTGAAGTCATAGAATAAGTTAGTGACAAAAGTCATGATTGGGACCCATTTTAGTCTCCAAAGTTTATCTGTGTTCTATTATGCTGTGCCCCAGAGGAGAGCTTTAGATGCAGTAGAGCCCACATAAATGTTCTCATGAATTTCTAGGAAGTGTTCACGGGTGATGCCAGCCTCTGGCATGTCTGGATGCTCCTGGAGGTGCTGGGTCTTCTTATATACCAAGTATCCAGCACAACCTCTGGCTCATAGCAGATGTTCAGTCAATATTTGTGGGCTGTTTGACAATGTGTCAGCTAAGTTCCAAGATACATTTGAAAGCCGTGTCTGACCATTACCTGGAATACCACTGGAGTGTCACTTTTGATTTTGATTTTATGACATAGAATGTGCATAATGGAAAAGGGGTTTTGCCTTCAGACATGGGAGGCATTAAGAAACCAGGGAAATTCTGAATACAAAACTTAAGAAAATGGACATGGAGAGAATATGTGAAGATACAAAGGTGTTTCTGGGAAATAGGTGTGGTGTTTGTTTTTCTCCTCTATTTCCAGATAAATTTAGGACACTCACTTGTCCTGCCTGAACTGTTCTATCATTCTTGGTGGCTTCCAATCTTGATATGCAAGATCATATTTTAAACATGTAATGCTATGTTTTCACAATGTGAAACATTGTACCTCATCCTCTTTCACATATGAGTTTGGTAAATGTGAATAAGAAAAAAATATCAGGACTCAGGGGAAAGGTAGAACTGAATGGTGGCCCTCTTTCCTTAACTTGGCACTAGCTGGCAGATGATGTCTTTATGGACAGGGCTATTTCTGCGCTCCTCGTGGAGAGTCACTTGGACCACTGTGTCTGCATCTGTGCTCTTTTTCTTGAAAGTTTCCTCTCCTGAGCAGGGGATCCTTTTTGTTGAATCTGATTGGATAGCTGGTAAGAATCAGGATATTTTCATAGTTACATTTTTAAGAAATTATCTTTATTTTAATTGTTTATCTAGACATGCCAATGGATATTTAGGCCACGTTTTGAGCAAAAACTCACAAGGTGTTTTTTATTTTTTGTTTTCTCCAAACCTCATATGTGTACACAAAACAACACAATTTTAAGGGTTTGCTTAAAAGAACAAAGCATAAGAAATACAGTGAGATACAAGCTCATAACCCATTTTCAAACCAGTGAGCAGATCTGCTTCTACACGAGAAAAAGTTACAAAACAAGTCTGTGTTTTGTAGGAAGTGCTGTCCAAAGACAGTGCTGCAGGGCACGCTCCAAGTCCCTTTGTGGGAAGCCTTAAGCAAGTAGAAACAGCTGGATTTTTACTCAGCCTAGCAGGGAGTTATGGGTAGGTCAGGATTTCATGAACAAGGTTTCAACTATTCACGGATGCTGTTAGAAGGAAAAAGCAGGCTTTACCTATCAGGCCTGGCAGTGATATATATTCTCTCTTAATTCGATTTTAACTTTACCTTTGCTTACTAAAAATAGCCCTTTGATTCCTTTCTTCTCAAGCAATGAAAGAATTAAACTTGATAAGTCAGCTATTGGTGGTCCATGGACTAGGAGAAGAAGTATGTAAAGATAAAGTCCATGGGTCCACCAGCTGTGTCTTAACTAGTAACTGGACTCCTATTGAAATATTGCAAGAGAGTCACTAGTAGGCGAGAAAAGAAAAAAGTTTTCACGTTCTCTCTCTCCCTCTTTTTTTTTTGCCAAAAAATGAGGAACTCCAGAACTCTCCAGATGGTTGAAAGGAGGACACAAATGCATCTAGTTTATGCATCATATCTCATGTTACTTCAGATTTTTATTGTACTAGTAGCTGCTTCATAGGCTTAACTATTGGATATTTGATAGTTTTCTCTGTGAGCTCTTTTTCAAGACTTAATTGTAACATAAACACTTTTACCCTCTAAACTTGGAACTCCTAAAAATGCCCCCGATATTATTTAAATTATGATATAAATATAATTTAAACAAAGTCCATTCCTAAAGTCAAGGTAGAGCTAAAATAGCATTGTCTTTCTTATTTCGACTCTACTGTCCCCAGGTATTGCTTCCCTTGATTGGATCTCATGTACTTTAAAAACAGACTACTCAAAAGCCATCTCTGTATCACCAAACCAAAATAAGTGAGGTTTAGAAGAAGGCATACATTCAACATATTCTCTTTTGGGGCCTTACCAAGCTGAGAACATCATAGTACTAAAGCAATAAAGAATCATGTCAATTCATAGTTTCTACAGAAAAAAAAAAGTTAGTGTTACATTTTCACAACTTCCCTTCTTACCCCTACCAACAATTTCAACTTATCATCCACCCATTTCATGAGGTTTTCACACTTTCTTTAGTACCATCTGACAATCTCTCCAACTTTAATGAAAAATATGACCAACTTTACAAAATTTCCCCTAAACCTTAATTCTGCAAGCCTCAGTCTCTCTACAGGAACTTGTTACAATCCAGTCAAGTTTTGAACATTTCATTTGTATGTTAGGAGGAAAAAACAACAAAAAAAGGAAAACAGCTGTACTTAAGAAATGAGAGTTAGCTGTCATTCTATCAGCTTGTGAAACAGCTTGATAATGGCAGAAATGACCATATCGTCATTCTTCCACTACCAGGTTGTGTAAGGTAAAAAATAAAGGGGCATCGCCAATGTTCACCTATCATTAATTATGCTAGAACTTCTAAAGGAAAGGTGCAATGCACATTGTTTAGCCAACTAGAGAAGAATGCTGTAACAAATTGCTATTACTGCCAAAGTGACTCTGCTAGCTAGAGCCATAATTAAGCACAATGACCTGCCAGGAAGGTAAACTCTGTCAGAAAACTGAAATATTCTCTTTACTTAAATAATGTTAACTTCAGTTAAACAGTTGGGTGGGTAGTTGTTCACATGAAATTAAGAAAAAGGAAAAAACCATTTACTATTAACACCAAGGAAGTGCATGCCAACCATAAACCAAAGGTGCTTTGGTACTGCAGCCATAATGGACGAAAGTGTGGCTAGGGAGCAGGGAATTCCCTGACAGTCAGAGGACAGGGTCATAGGAGGTTTCTGAGACCTGCTATGTCTCCTGCAAGGTTGACACACCGCCATGTTCCATGACAAGAGTCACATACACACAAGCTTATCAGCGGGCTTGTGGAAACAGAATGTGCAACATCTCTGCATTGAAAAGTGACTTCAGGCTTGTGGAAGGGTCTCATGAATCTGAGGAGACAGTGCTTGGTGCCATAGATGAAGCACTATGGTCTCAAGCGGAATGCATGTGAAGTTTCCGAAATATTTCCTCAAAGACTTTATTCAGTTTTGGTTTGTGACCTTAGCTGGAAAGCATAAAGATGGACATGGGAAGGCAGTTCAGAAGGACATCTGTGAGGATTTAAGTTGGGCAGCTTTCAGAAGATGAAAAGATGTTTAAAGTTAAGGCCTTTATCTGCAAACAATAGTATATTAATAAACTCTATACCATATTTACAAATGCATTCTCTTGTATTAAAACTAACATTATTCTGTTCACAGTGCCATTGTTTATACAGGTAGCAATCCCATAATACTCATGTATTTTGGCATGGGAATCAGTAGCGCTTGGTATTTACAGAAAATGTACATGTATGAATATAAACATGTCACTGAAAATGAGTTATTGATAATAGACAGATTGGCTACTGGTGCAAAGGAATGAACTGTACAGCACCTTCCCCTCAGATCGGATAGGAAACGTAGTTTCTTAAATTGAGAAGATGCCAGATCTCTTACCTAAAGTGGCATAAAGTCAGTAACAAAACAATGAACCCCCTGTTCAAGTTTGGGTACACTGAGTAATCTTAGTCCAAAGTTTTAGATCCATTGTCTAGTGCATAAAATATAAAAGTTAAAAAGATTTATTATTATTTTGTAATAATTATTATTAAAATAGAAGGTACTTTCTCTCACGTTCTCATTTGTGCTCTTGCACTTAAGACCAATATCCTTGGAGTTCCAAATATGCTGGTGTTTTTGTCATGCAGATCAGCAGTCAGATGGGAAATGCTAAAATGCTCCCGAGCATTGGAACTGCTGCCTGTCACAATGTGTCCCAGGGCCCTTGGGGGACATGGCAGAAGTACCTCTTTCTTACTCCTCCATCTTCTCCTTGAGGGGCAGGCCTGCCCCTGGAATCACCTCCTCTGTTACTGAATGGAGTTGCTCATTTTGGCAGCTAACTGCTGAGGTGACAAATGGCTTCTGTACACTTGGAAAAAGGAGGGGAGGCAGGTAAGAAGTAGGAGGGTGGCATTCCACATAGCCCCAGGACGAAGCCCAGACAGTGGCTGGGTTTATCAGCCAGGACTTCTCAGAGCGTCTACCCTCTCAGGAGGCCTCTACCCAAGGCGGGTCTCATTCTTTCAGTGTGCAGAGCAGGGGGTGGTCCTAGCTGGCTCTAGGGGGCGATGTTTTCAGTCACAGTCTGCTCCTTGTTCTCAGTCCCGGGGTCTGTGTGGTCTGGGCTGCCACCATCACTGCCACCGCTGCCTCTTCTGTGCTGCTTGTGCAACAGGCTCTTCCACTGGGCTTTGTTGTGTGCAAGATGGCTCAGCATGTTCTCAGACAGGGCGCTGTTTCCGGTGAAATGGGCCCATTCCCGGAAGAGTGGCTCCACGATATAGGTCATGAAACCTAAAACAGGCAAGGCCAAACCCATCAGCGTCAGGGTAGGAAAACCTCCGTCTTCCTCCCTCACAAACACGACTGGGCCCACTACGTACTCTGCCCAGGGATATGAAGGCAGACAAGATGGGGTCCTTGCTCTCAGCTGAGGAACGTAAGATGTGTCTCCCTGGGCTTGGCACTTAACCTCTCTGTGCCTCAGATTCCTCATTTGTAAAAGGAGCTTAAGAAAGGGTACCAAACCCATAGGGTTGTTATGACAATGAAATGACTTAACACATGTAAAATGCTTAGAAAGCTCCTGACTCGTACTAAACACTGAATAAATGGTCGCTATTATTATTTGCAGAGAGAGAAAGACATGTTAACAAACCACTAGAAGAAAGTCTGTGCTAGAAATAAAGAGGAGGCAGAAAAGGGAAAATAATGTTAGGAAGGGGCACATCATTTGTTTAGACCACCTGAAGACTTCGTACATTTAGCTTGTAGGATATTTTTTTCAGGATTGTTGTTTCATAGTTTTGTCTTACTTTCAATTATGTGAAACAATTAAGTGTAAGTAAATAAAAGTTCATCTTCAATATAGATTTTTGCCTGCATAAAAGTCGTGTTTCAATGACGAGGTAAGATTATTTGATATTAGATTTCTCTGCTTGCATGCCTGTTCTTTTAATTATTTTGGACTTATTGCTTTCTAATCATGTGTCACTGCTAATGTGCATTTCATATTGAACATGATTAGTAAAGCAGAGATAATTTTCAGTCAGGGCTAGAATTATCTAATTATCACAAACTAGGACATACTTAGATTTTATTGTATTTTCTTGAAAAGTAGGTGTGGGGAGGAAAGGTAGGTGTTTTTCAGCATAACAAAATATCTTCCACCAACCTGTTCTGTATGTGTACAGGCATGTGAATAATAGGTTAGATTTGATTATCATTTTATTGGACAAACAGCAGACACTTGGCCTTTGAGGATGCCATAGAGGTGGGAAAAGGATGAGGCAATGCAAAATGTTCTTGCGCATTTCTGCATTATCTCATGTGAAATATAATTTAAATATTATGGGACTATTTTAGGTCATCTGAATCTGAGGAAAGTTAAACCAGTGACTTTATGTCTGTATTTTAATAAGTTTATGTAGGGAGTCATCAGGTAAGGATTTCATTCTTGAATTGTCTTGCTTGCTATTCTTGAATTTTCTTTACCTCCTTCACAATCTCCATATCTAATTTTGAATATCTTTCACCTCAAGAGCGATGAGATATTATTGGGTTGTCAGAAAAGTTATGATGCATTTTTGCAACAAAAAACATTGAAAAAATACATCATGACTTTTCCTACAACCCAATAGGTATCTAAAATGATAGTTTGCAAAAGTATCCTATTCTAACATTTAAGGTGTGAATATTTATCAAGATTACCATAAATATAAAAAAAATTACAAATCCAACATTTTAAAATCCAGTACTAAAAAACCAACTCATTTTCTTCCTGAAGTTGCTCTGGAATTATGCCTCTGTATTTCTACTTGCCATATGTAAAGACGTCTTATAGTAGATAGGAAAGCCATTTTAAAGTCTGAATGGACATCATGGAGGCCGTTTTTCAAATGAAGGAAAGCTTCTGCATGATCATATTTGGGAACCTGTTTCATCCGTGCACAGTGAGTTGGGCCAACCCAGACTGCATTTACCAGGATATTGTCTTCCTGGAAGGGTGAGGGTGGGGTATGGGAGAGATGGTGGCCTCAGAGTAAACAAGGAATGAAGGAAAGCCTCTTGCTCTTCACTTTTCTGTAGATTTCACCAATAAGAGATTTATTCAATTTCATACCTTCTTTTTAAAATGCAGAGTTTGATGGAAAGAAGGGAGGAATGGGGGTAGGGTGATGAGGGGGTGGAAGAAAATATGAAGTCCCAGTTCCACTTGGGTAGATATGAATTACTTAAACAGAAAATCAGACCTAACCTTAGATGGCCCTCAGGAAATTTTCATTGTGGATTGGGACAGGAAAAAAGGAGACGGGATATTTTCAGTCCCAGGGAAATCTGGGACTGATTTCCCAGATTTTGGAAATTGCTGCTTTACTTAGGACCCGCTGGAAACATCTTTGTCTGGAAGCCTGAAGCCTGCAGCTCTCATTACACTCTGTTTATCTGTTTGGATTTTTCTAGGTTAGTCTAATTTAGCCCTGCACACCACACCTGCTGACCCTGAGCCTACAGATGTGGGAGATGTGGACCAGTGGCAGAGAAAGATTTATGTTCTAAGGGTTGTTCCATAATCACCTTCACTTTCTCTTTATTATTGGTATGCTGGTGTAGCATCCAAGGGATTTTTCTAGTCACTCAGTCCCCATCCCATTTTAAAAACATGTATCTATGGTAACCACATTTTCCTGTGCTGAAAATCAGGACATGCAATCTGACAAAATAAGTGTGTTCTCATGACAACAGGATAGAATCTCTGAAATCAGATTGTCTTGCAAATCCAGGTTGTGGGCTTATCAATGTGAATGGTTTTCTTTGGCAGCTCAAAATGTCTTTAATAGGTGCCTGATAAATTTCTTTCTAGCCAGAGCTTAACAAATTGGGTCCCAGGGTTAGGATTTTGGTTAGGGCCTATTCCTTTTACATCACATCTGCAGAACCTCTGCTACCAAAGCAACCTGACAGGAGGGAGCTGAACAAGGAGGCCAGGCAGCACTTCTGTTGATGTTCCTCCCCCTTCCCCTCCCCCCAGCAATTCTGTAGCTTCAACTGCCTTGGATTCTTCCTGGGTTCAGTGTTTTATAACACACTCCTTTCCCTTTTTTGGGTGGGGGAATCAGTTTAATTGCAAAAACAACAGCACAATATTAAGGGCAATTTGGAAAAATGAGGACAACCAATAATCTCAGAATGCCAACATATTTATTTTAATGTCTGTGTGTTCTGTTCAAATCTTTGTAACTAGATTAATTTTGTCCCTGTTTCCTTAGGATGACTTTATGACTCTTTTGTGGGACTGTGGATTAGATTTGGCCCGCAGTGATTGTGAGCATACCATTCTAACTTGCTCTGGTTTTCTTAATTTTCAGCTTATCATTTTGGGTGCTCCCTTCCTTTCCAATGTCCAGGCATTGAGCTTTGAGCCTTGCAGAGGTCTGAGGCACTGGAATTGCATTAAGCTGCCTCTGAGCTCTATGGGAACTAGTGAAATGCATGACCGGATACATGTCAAAGCCATAGCTTATAGGTAAGAGTTCAAGTTCTGAGTTTGGTTTTAATTAGAGGCAACTGCAAGGAAAAGAAAGACTTGCATTAAATGTGGATGGAATTGGTAGAGTGTTTAAGGAGTGATAAAAATTCTTACTGGGTCAAAAATATTTCCCCTACCAAGATGGCTTACATTTCCACAGCGTGATTTGCTTAATGTTATGCATAACTTATTTAAAGTAATAATTATTTTAGATGCATTAACATCAGAGTTTAACAGTGTACTGCAATTGACACTTGAGAGTGTAGTCCTAAGAGAATGAGAAACTAAGCTTTGAAGGAGAGTAGAGGAGCATGGCACCCCAGACCACAAGGTATAGCTTGGTTTCTAGGGCATGGGCCTGGGGTCTGGACCCTCGGGATTGCGTGTTGGGGATCATGGGTAGCGACTCAAATTGGAAGGGTCCTCACAACCAATTCCCCCCCTTTAAGTCCCAAAGAGACTGTGAGCTAATCCCCTCTTCAGTAAACAAGTAGTAGATTCTTATTATTTTCCTTCTACTTGGTTTTGATTTGATTCTGACTACTAACTTAATACAGGTTAGTTGAGAATCTATAACAAAGCCTTTACCCTATTTTTCATAACTTTCTAATTGTAAATTACCTAGTAGATTACACTCATGATTAGAGTGTGTATTTGGACTCAGCCATTCACAGGGGCATTAATTGAATTCCCAGCTTGGATCTTTCAAAAGCTATGTGTAGATCTCCTTTTCTTTGTGATTCTTGGCAGAGGTGCCAAAAGTATCACTTTAAAATTAAAATTGAATTCAACTCACCAATTTGTATACTAGGGATTGAGTCTTTCTGTTGATTACAAAGAGGACTGATTTCCAGTTCAAATTTCTGTTCAAGGTCACCTAAGAAGAAAGAAGAAGAAACACATTGGTAATCTAGAAATGATAAAATTGATAATCTAGAAATTATAAAAATGAGAATCGAGGGCCGGCCAAGTGGCGTTGATTAAGAGCTGGCTTGGCTGGCTTGGGAAGTCAGCGGCCCCATTTCGGTCCCACATATGAGGGCCAGTGACACTGCCCTCTACAGCTAAGATGGTGAACAACAGCTCCACCTGGAGCTGGGCTGCTGTGAGTCCCCGGGGATAGCATAGCTGCAGTGGGCTGCCATAGGCTATAGTGAGTGGCTGGCAGCCAGCGTGAGCTGCCACTAGCCGCTGTGAGTGGCCGTCCAGAGGCTGGCAACCGATCTGCCTCACCCAGGAAGAGCTCAATGATGATACCAACATGGGCCAGTGAAGCAATGTCCTCCACAACTAGACCGAAGAACAAAAAAGGGCCACAACTTCTCTATTCCTTTTCCCCGGTTTCCCAACGCTGTTCCCCGCCCTCAATTCCTCAATAAAAAATCTTAAAAAAAAAAAAAAATGAGCATTGATAGTTTCACTGATCTAGTTGGAAGAAGTTATTCTGGAAATTACTGTTCCCTGCCTTGTTATCATTAGGAACTCTTTAGCATTGACTTGTTCTGGTAGCTTCCATGAAAATTTAAAATATCAGAGTGCCAGTGACCATTTCTAACAGGCTCATTGTAAATACCAGGGTGCCAAAAAAATGTATACAAGTGGACACTTTGGTCACCGTTGCTTAAGCAGTAGTTCACCGTAATCAGAAGTGTCTAGACACTGATGGTAACCACTTTGGGTACCTTTTGTAATTGCAGAAGTCAACGTGACTTGTGGGGTGGGCCAGTTAGCAGAGTTGGTTAGAGTGCAGGCTCACAAAACCAAGGTTGCTGGCCCGATCCCCTCCTGGGCCACTGAGATGCGCCCTTCACAACTATTGGGTTGTTGGAAAAGTCATGAAGTATTTTTTCTATGTTTTTCATTGCAAAAATGCATCATGACTTTTCCGACAACCCAATAGATTGAAAACAGCTACTCGACTTGAATCTGATGGGTCCTGGAAAAACATTGTTCAAAAAAAATGACTTGTGTTCATATCTTTTGTTATCGGTATATATTGAGTATTACAATTTTAATAGTTTTCTCATTTCTTAAAATGTGTATACATTTTTTTTGGCACCCTCTGTAGTTGTGATCTAAGACTAAAATAAACTTTGGAACATGATCTATAAAGACAAGAATACAAATTAATGGGCAATTTCCTAACATGAAATGGAAGTTCTGGCTTTAAGTTACAAGTTAAGAAAACAGATTTTATGTATCTCCTTCTCTGTTCACTCTTCCTGACCCAAATCTGGTTTCTCCTGAACAACCAGGAATAATTAGTAAGTAGGAAATGGGGCAGGGAGACTAGAAGATCTCATCTGAATAGCACCTCAGTGCAGCTACAAAATTAATTAGAAATAAGGATCTGATATCTTTCATTCTGACTCCTTAGAATTTTACCTAATGGAACTGAAGTTTAAGAAAGGTATAAAGGTCAGAATGATACATATTTTTTAATGCCTTTGTCAGCTAGAAGACCAAAGGAGAAATGTATAATGTAAAGCTTTATCAAAACACTTTATTGATTTTTCCTGAAAAATTGTGGGTAATTTCTGTATTGAGAAAAACAATCTGGTTAATCAGTAGATAAGCTGATCCTCAGAAATGTTAGCTGGGTTCAAAATTATGAATGTACTCCTCTAAACTAGAGGAGATAGATATTTAATATTTATAATGTGCTTACTGTGTGCCAGGCACTGTTCTAAGCATTTTACCTATGTTAATTAATTTAATCCTTATAACAACCTCATTGTAATCCCCATTTTACAGATAAGGAAATTGAGATGAAGGGAAGGGAAAAAGCATATTGACCGAAGGACACACTGTTAGTAAAGAGGGGAGCCTGGATTCCAACTTTGGAAGTTTGGCTCCAGTGTCTGCATGTAACCACTGAGCTAGACCCTCAGAAATACCATATTTCCATCATTTTCTCAAAGACTGTAGCCACGCCTCCCATGGTCTCTTGTTCCCTGGTGATTCTCAAGAATGATGTGAGGAAATAACTCGCTTAACCTGAGGAGTTCAGGTAAGCCAGATGATAATAGCCTTCTGAGAGCAGGGCATGACACTGTTTAATATTAAAATGAATTCTTCAAAAGCCAATTCTATTACTCATCTCCATGTTTCTGTTAATACTGGTTTTAATACAAATCAATCTTAACACTTTTGAAGCATTATCTTTGATTTCCCCCTTTCCTTCCTCTTCCATATTGAGGCATCAAATCTTGTTTATTTTTCTCTTGGAATATCTTTTTTTCCCCTACTTTCCCTCTGCCTGACTCTAGACTGGTTTCTTAATAAATCACTCTTAGTTTTTTTATTCTTAGCTAGTTTTCCTCCTTCGGTATTTTTTTCTACTTCAGTTATGTATGTTGCCCTGATTACACTTCCTAAGATGACTCCTATTGTCATGTTCTCTGCTTTAACCTGGTGTGTAGGGGCCTCCACAAATCCTCTTATTCTCACCTTATGTAGATCGAGTTGGTCTATGAGACAAGGGTATGGTCCCACCTCAGTGCCTTCATCCATTTCTACTCTTTTCTATGTAGACCAGAGCTGTCAGTTGGATTTTGTGCCGTGAAGGAAATGTTCCCAGCATTGCCCACTATAGTAATCCCTTGAAATATGACTAATAAAACTGAGGAACTGAATTTTTAACTTTACATCATTTTAAGTAATTTAAATTTAACTAGCCACCTGTGCCTTGTGGCTCTCCTATTGAAAAACCCGGTACACTCTGCATCCTTCAATCCCCAGCTCAGATTCTATCTTCCTTGACACTAGATCTTATTCTGTGACCTTTATTTACCATTAGAGGTCTTACAATTAGATCATTTACTCATTTACTTATTCAATATGTATTTACAAAGCACTATACATTTCTGACACTTTGTTAATCAATGTAGAGAATGCAAGGAGGAAAACTGCAGTTTTTATCCTCCAAGAACTTCACCGCTTAGTATTTTGAGGTTATGAAACATTAACTATATTTCTTTGTATCTTTCATGACACCCCCAATAGGGCTTGGTAAATAGGGAGAAATCACAGTTTTACCGAGGATCCGACAACACTGGTGGTAGATGTTCAATCAAGTATTCTGAGAATCTTGGTTGATTGTGAAGATACCAATCTGTAGTTACAACAGGACAGATATTCTGCTCCCTTAAGGCATTGAGAGGAGTGGGGCTGGAAAACGTGTAGAATCCTAATCTCTGTTCTTAGAATTTAACACTGTTTTCCTAATTCATGGGATCTCATCTTCCTTTCCCCCTCTGTCCTCAACCTTTGGGTTTTCCTTTGTTCAACATCATGAATCATTAAAAATACTTTGGTGAAGACTGTTAGCAGTTTGTGGAGCACAAATCCTAAACTGAAAGCCAGAATAAGATTAATCAAAATAATACAAATTGTGATTACAGAATTTTAAAATTAAAAATATTAATTCAGTATGGGGGACAGGCAGTTTGGATGACCAGAGTCTGGTCTTTTCCTCTTAAATAGGCTGAACTTCTGCTAGACCGTAATGCCATTAAGTAACAAGGACCCAACATTAGCTCCCTATTCTTCTTTCTCTGCCAGGAGACATGCAAGAGCAAAGTGCATGGAAGCTCACCTTTAGTGAGCAGAATTACAAATGTTCTAGATTGTTCCATCTCATAATGCTACACATGCACATATTACGAAGACAACAACCTGTTTTTGCAAAGAGATCTTACAGATTTTTCTTGGTTGATTCCATTTACTCCACTTAATCAGTTAACAACTTTGATTCACCAACTGTGTGGAGCTTGCTATTTGCCCAAGTGATATGGTTGCTGAGTGGCTCCTAATCCAAATAAGGGTACAAGATAAGCAAATGAAGGGGTTAAACTGCTGTCAGTGCCAACAGGAGCACAGGTCTGAGTCAAAACCAAGAGGGACAGAGTAGAATCTCTTCTCTGTCCCATTGTCTGATTTCCGAGGATGAATTATTCTGGAATTGACTAGCTCTCCTCTCACTGTGCTATTTCAATATTTTCTCTGTCACACAGTCAATAAAATATTTATCTTATCTAATCTAAAACCTCCACGCTCCAATTTCATCCAATGTTCCTTTGTTGTTGTTGTTTTTTTTTCTCTCAGTGGAGATCTTGTATCATAGGCAACCAGAACTGATCTTTTGACTTCTAATCACTCACACTTGATTGACGTACAATTACGCAGAGTTGTGGGAGCTACGTGAGCACTTTTCCTCTGAGCACAAGCAATGGTGAGCAGAGCCTTCTGTCCCCACATGAACCCAATCCACTCCTCTTTGTCTTCTGCCTTTGGGACCATCACAATATCACTGACACGTCTTTCGATGGAGGCTTCTCCAAAAGGCTCACTGTTGCTACTTGACCTTTCCGCAGAGTTGGTATGTGGGACACTTCAGGCTTTATTTGTTCTCAGCCTCTTAAATCTGATCCTCTCACTAAGATCAGGATACTGTTGTGCTTGAACAAACATCCTGAGCACTGAAACCAGGCCTGAAGAAATGAGGCTGTGTTTAAAGGCCGATATCCCACCCAATGTCAAGATCCTGCTCTAATTTATTGCCGTATTTCTGAATGAGATTAATCCCTTATAAATTATACCCTCACTTGGGGCCATTGGTCTTTTCGGATGAGAGGATGAACTCAGTTTTTGAGAGGATGAACTCAATTTTTGGTCAGCTGTGCTCTATTTCATTAGCCTTATTTAAGAAAGTCAGGGGAAGGAATGAATGCAAAAGGAGTTAAGTCCTTCTGTCAGAGTGGAAAACATTGACCTCACACAGCATTTAGCCTTTAGGCTGCACTCAGCTCATTAAAATGAAGGTCAGAGGAAAAATCAAAGCATCCCTCACGTTTTTGTAGCCACAGAGGAAAGCCATTAAAAAAAAAAAAAATATATATATATATATATATATATATATATATATATATATATCCCGTTTTCACTCACTTTTATTGTACCTCATTACTACCTGTTTCCCTAGTAAGGCAATGTTATTTAATTTTGAGTTATTTCCAAAAAAGGAATGGATCGTTTGCAAGAGGGTTAAAGAGAAAGGTTAGGATAATAAGAGTTGATGAACGAACAAATGTCATGATAGATTAGCCATTTCCCGTTTTATTAGGAGAAATGCCTGCAGGAGGAGGGGCAGTGGAAAGACTGCTGTCGGGTCACCACTAACCTTGCCTGTAGAATTCTTCACAGACCCTTTCACTCCACTGCTTGCTCATCTCCCAGATTCTGCAAGGATTGCAAATGTCAGCACACTTCAAGGCAATCTGGGAAGTGACAGGGCAGGGAGAGACTGTCAGTGGGTGATCTTTCAGCAGCAAATGCACCCCAAGCCCAAGGGGCTGTCCAGCCCTCCAGCCAGCGTGCCTCATGGTACCAGGCCCATATTCACACAGGGCCTCCCTGATGTGTCTCTTCAAGAAACAGCACCTCTTCACCATTACACAAAACTTCATTCAGAACTCGCACTTTATAGCAGTGAGAAGGAGAGAAGAACCCCCGGCCAAGGACACAGAGCTTTCTGAGGAGATTGGGGTGGGCAGGCCAAAGAAAGCTGCAGTCTGGCTCCCTCGGCTGCCCCACCCCTCATGAGCAGGGAGGCTGCAAGGGCCCCAAGTCAGGCTCAAGTGAGATCATTTGGACCTCACTCTCACCAAACTTGACTGACTCCACACATCACTTAAATTATGTGTGTTTGCCTTTACATGCCTGTGTCTGTGTGTGTGTAAGCACACTCAGGCTGCCAGCCAGGGAACCAAGTCATATCAAATCTAGGAGTGTTTTAATATTTGCAGAGCTAAATCAAGGCCTCTCAGCTTGCCTTGCCCTGGCCTGTTCTGGGATGTCAGCTTTGTTAGTGATGTTGACCTTAGGAGGGTTACCTTGACTTCCCAGAGTAGTTTCTCCCCCTTAACTACCAACTGCAGAGAGACTGCTGCCCAGATGGGCTCCTGTGATGCGCCATGCCCACCGGCAATGTCTATTTGTTTGGACTCAATTCCTTGAGATCACAGAACTGCAGCAGGGCTGGGGGCTGGGAGAGCCTAGATAATATTACTTTGCAAATTTGGTTGTTCCTTTATTTCCTGGTTAATGGGGGAGAAGGGGGACCAATACAGTTGGAGTGGGTGAGGGGCAGAAGTCCCCTCTAGGTTCTGCCCTTTAGGGATCCATTTGTATTAGCAAGCTTTCCTTTTGAAATGCAAATGTTCAGGCCAACTCTTTCAGCTACTCACAACTTGACTTGAGTCTCTAAAATCAGATGCCTGGTTGATCTTCCAGTCCTCAGGGACTAGAAGCCTCATTTGGGAAGAAAGAAAGAGGGAAATACAGCAGGGAGGAGAGTATTTCCTGGAAAGGATGGGGCATTTTGGACAGGGAGAAAGACTGCACAGTTCAGTGTGCCACGTGCAGCCCCATATCCCTTGTTAAAACTGGTTTATTTAGATGAGTCTAGGGTTCATCCACTACTCAGTCTTTTGTGCCAAAAGGAAAGAAGAAAGACAGGAGAAAATGGTAGATTAAAAAAAAAAAAAAGGGCCTGGTTTGGATGTCAGGCCAGAGTTCTACTTCTGGGATCCATTCATTTTCCCTCTCGTTCTCGTGTCCCAAATGGCTTCTTGCCACAGAATGAAGCACAGTGGGTTGGACTTGATATGATTCAATTAATTCAGTTAATGTAATTTATTTATTAGTGCCTAAAAGTGGTAAGACTAGGCAAACATGTTTTGAGCCTCACATGAAAATATGAATTTAGATATTATAGTAAAAGGAAGCAGGGTTTGATTAAATAGGTTTTAGGTAAAGAAAGGCTCCTCGCTTCTCAATTTTTTATTTGTGCCATAGTTAATATAATGCACTTTTGTGTTATAGAAACAACCTTTTAAAATTTCACAACTATCACAGTGGTAAATTTTACAACAAGGAACAAAATGTGGGGTATTCTTACTGTATGCAACCACCCAGTGGGGCTACTTTGTGGTGAAGCGTTACCAAACAAGGAACAATAAGATATTATCAACTTACTGACCCAAAACCCAGATCTTGCTTGACTGGAAACCACTTAAAAATGTCACGTGTCTACAAGCTTTTAATAAAGTAGGTCACTGCTCTAACTTATACCATGGGACATACTCCTTCTCAAATGGGCTGAAATGATCGATCATACCCCTAAGTGTTTTTACCCAGTAAGGATAATGGCTTTCTTTTTTTTTTTTGGTTGTTGTTTACCTGAAGCATAAAGTGCCTGTCGTGTACATCCTCCAGTCTTAAGTCTTTATTGTGAAGGTGAGCTTTCAATCTGGTCAAGAATTCATTCTGCCTGTTGATGTCTGTTGCCAAGATCAAGGAGCCCAGCTGCTGTTCAATATCCTGTCTGCATCCACAAGAATGGAAGAGAAAACACACACACACACACACAAAGCAAATCCTTTTGAGGAGGGTGATAGACTCTGTCATCATCAGGTGGCTTCTAATCTTATTTCGCCCTTTGATACAGAGCAGAGTGATTCTCTCACCTACCATCACTTCTCTCCTTGGACAGAAGGTATGCCACGAACTGTACAGACTGATTGAAACCTCAGGTGAACAAAGTTGTAGTAGTTTATACATTCCCATGGTTTCTATGGGGATGGAAAACCTGAAAGCCAACTAGAAATGTATGCCTTAAGGTGGACACAAAAAGACTGGCAGAATAACAGGAGTTTGGGTTGTGCTTTTATAGTGTTCAGACCAGGTCAACATTAAGATTTGCATAGGGAAAGAAAAGGGCATAATAATAGTAATAATATGAAGACAACAATAGTGATTGATACTATGGGATGGAAAGATCCATCAATGGAAAAAATAGATAGGACAGAAAGAGATACTAGAACTTAAAAAAGAATAGTGGTTAATTAAGGCATCATTACAAACCAGAAGGCAAACAATATATTAGTCAATAAATGGTATAGAAAAAATGGATAGCTTGGGGAAATAAAGCAAATTGGAGCTTTTGTTCACATCTAGAAAGTAATCAATGTAAAGAAAGATCCATAACTATTTCTAAAACTTACCTCTAAAAATGAAATATATTTAACTAGAGTGCATAGAGCATACATATACAGTTTACTAAGTCAATAGGAAGTAAACATCTTGTAATCATCACCCGGGTCAAGAGCATTGCCTGCCTGTGTCTCAGAAGGTCTCTGTTACATCTCTCATCACATCCCTCTTCCCCAAACCCCTGGTATAACTACACCCTTGATCTTTGTTTTAATAATTTCCTAGCAATTATTAATTATAAACATTTTACCACCTATATGTTCATGTCTAAATAATATGGTTTAAATAATATGGTTTAATTTTCATTGCTTTTGACTTTTTTTTTTACCAATTTTAACTACTTGGTAAATATCAGTTTGTGACTTGCTTCTTTAGCTTAACAGTATATTATTGAAAGTCATCTATGTTGATATGTGAACTGTAGTTAATTTATTTTCATTATTATACTGTATTGCATTGTAGTAATACACTACAATGTATCTAGCCATTCTACTCTTGATGGTCACTTGAGTTGTTTCTAGTTTTTGGCTACTAAGAAAAAATATCACAATAAACACCCATATATACCTCCAGTTATATAAGTGCAAAAGTTTCGCTAGGGTTTATATCCAGAAATAAAATTATTGGACCACAGAGCATGTTTATCTTCAGTTTCCTAGATATTTCCAAAACAATTGTATAAATTTATACTCCAAGCAGTACTAGATGAGATTCTCTTTACTTTACATTCTTACTCTTTATTTTTTGTGTGTGTGCGTGTCAATCTGAAGAGTATGTCAGGCAGCACATTATGATTTTAGTATGGATGTCTTTGATTATTAATGAGGTTCAGCATATTTTCATGTGGTAATTGGCCTTTTGTTTTTTCTCTTTTGTGAAGTTTCTATTCTAGTCTTCACCTATTATTCCATTGGGTTGCCTCTCTTTTGCTTATTGATTCTGAGTTTTTTAAAAATATTTTTCAATAACGGTCCTTTGTCAGTTATGTGTTATGAATATCTTCCCCGACTCTGTGGCTTGTCTTTCCCCTTTCTTTATGATGTCTTTTGATGAAAGGAACTTTTACTTTTTAATACAGCATAATCCATAATTTTTAAAATTTCTGGTTAAAGTAATAATTTTCAGGGTTTTCTTTAGTTTGTAGGGTTAATCTGCTTTACTTTTAAAATTAGAAAAGTTATTTTAAAGAATTTTCATGAGGATAGCAGGAATAATCGTAATTATGATGATGCTAACTTTCATCTTAAAGTCCTCTCACATATATTGCTGCACAACAGTTATTCTTTGAGGAAAAGCAATTTATAACACTATGTTCCATAAAGGCATAAAAAATATAGTACTTTTATCTGGAATCCATAGGGATGAGTAGGCGTATGTTAGGAAATGAATACTAATTGAGCAACAAGCAAGATTAATGCAGGTATTACAGGGCCCAGTCTGATCTCGGGTTCTTCTCTCCTTTTTCCTTTCGTTTTGTTCTTCCCTGTCCTCAGTCTCCTTCCTTCCTTTTTTCTTTAGCTGACTCTTCCTCTTACCTCTTCTTTTCTTCTCCTTATTACTTGATTTATTGCTCTAGTTTTTTAGTTCTTTTTGCATTTAGTTCTTTCAATCTTTACAATTTACTGTTCTAGTAAAAGGCATGAACTTTTGTTCTGGGCATGAAGATTGGTTTTATTTAGTTGGGTAGGGGGTAGGGTGGGTGTTGGGGAGGAGAAGTTATCAGAACTGTAATTCCTCCTGAAAATTCACCATTCTTCTGGGTGCTAGGCAACAGCATGAGATGGTATGAGAAGGCCAGGACTAAACTGGCAAGGCCAGAGCATATTGCCTGTTCTATGGAGAGGCACACTTGGCCATTGACCTTAAACTATGTGCCCTTCAGAAAGAAGGGTACAGGGATCTATTTACTTCTTTTCTAGCTGCCCTGGGTTCTGCACATTTTAATTAAGCAGATCAGGATTCCCATTGGCCTTTGAAGACAGTACAGCCGTTATCTTGGGGCCATGTAGATAATGGCCTTGGATTTAGTAGGACTCTGACTAAATACCTAGGCTAACAAACAGTGGACCAAGAAACTAGTACTAATTTTCCATTCTGTTTCAAAAAAGAGACATAGTTAAATTAATGGTGAAAAAATTGATGGGGCCAATTCAGTTACTTTAACACAAGACATTCTGGAAAAGAATGTCTGACTTCTACTTTTGCTAAGACTGACAATTACAAAACAGAGTATACTGAACTCCTCTTAAATCTAGTTTGAGAACTCCTGTGTTCCTTCTTGATAAATATTTATTATTTGGGTCTACACAGGAGGACAATTTTGTTAACATAAAAGACAGGAATTTGGCAGAGCAGAGCATTGATGCTGACGGGTGTGAAAGTGGAGGGCTGTTTATTCTCCTCTTCCTGATGTTAGGTCAAAGATGATCCAAGTCCCTTTCAAAGGGCACAAGAGATTCTGGTTTCTGGGTTGCAGTAACTGACACCGAATCTCCTCTGATAGGCAATATCGCGTGTAGGCAGGAAGAACAGCAAACTGACTCCCTGCCATTAACCCAGGGGGGTCTTAAGCCTGCTGTAGAGAAAGCAGCTTATCTCTAATGTGAGGGAATCAGAATGTTTCATCTTTTTCTCCACTTACGTCATTTCCTTTGGCAAGTGAGCGAGAAGCCTTGATTCTCGAAGCATGCCAATTGTAGATCGCCAGTGGTGATTCTCCAGCACAGACATATTCTAGAAAGAAAATTAAAGCTGTAAACAAGAGAGAAGCTAGATACTGATCGATCACGCTGAACACAGCGATACTGAGGCCAGTATTGCCCCTCTGGCAAGTGTGTATCTGTTGCCAGAGGCAGACCGGAAAAGAAACACAAAACAACCTGGGGCCCGTTCTCAGGGCTGTAATGAAGGTGGGAGAGCAGCAGGGCTTGCTGACCCTCCGCCCAGGGCGGAATGAGGGCCAGTTGCCAGCATCATTCCCTTCTGCCTTGGCCTCTGTTTTCCATAGCTCAGTCAGGCAACAGTCAGTGGAGAAGAAAGTAAGTGAAGGAGGCACAAACACGTAGTAATGGATACCATGGGGCTATGTGCCTAACACACGCCAAGATGGTACTACTGACCTGAACAGAGGCAGGCCTCACAATCTCTGGTCTGATTTTCTGCACTGACCATTGTTTCTCAACGCCGATAGGAAACCTTCTGTGTCTGAACCACCTGGGTAGCTGGTGACAAATTCAGACTCCTGAGTCCCAGTGAATACAGTTTTGATAAGTTTGTGGTGACTAATTTTTACATACTCTAAAGTTTGAGCACCACTGCCATGGAAGCAGCTCTGTCAATACCTTCGTGACCAGTATATTGGCACTTAGCCCACGAGGTCTTAGTTTGAATTTATATTGCTTCCTCGTTCAAGTATCTTGATATTTTTTCCCTTCTGGGAGCCTCTATTATGTTCAGGCTCTCCTTTGATCTTACTGTTATCTTAAATATGTTGCTTGTCGGAACATTAGCCAACTATTTAAATAAAAAATATTTCTTACAATCCATAATGTTTAATTCTAATTAGTAAACCTTATGGCCTTACTACTGACTTGATACATATAGAGTAGAGCTCCTGTAGCTCCCAGGAAATCTTTTTGCTCTCTTTTCTTATTTGTGTATTTGTTCAATCTCCATTTTGTTTCAAGAGGGGTTATAAACTTACAAAACGTGCAGGAAGATACTATTCATTAAAAGTGAGGAAAGGTTGCATGAGTGGCTTATATGAGGTACCTGGAGTAGTCACATTCATAGAGACAGAAAGGATGGTGGTTGCCAGGGGCTGGGGGAACAGGGAGTTAGTGTTTAGTGGGTGCAGAGTTTCAGTTTTGCAAGATGAAAATAGCTCTAGAGACGGGCGGTGGTGATGACTGCACAACAATGTGAATACAGTTAATACCAGTGAATTATCAACTTAAAATGGTTAAGATGTAAATTGTATGTTATGTATATTTTGTCATAATAAAAAAAGTGAGGATGAAAAAGCAGGGAAAATAATATGGAGACTACATGGAGCCTGGAGAGAGATGGAAAATTATTCCATTTTTATGCCCTACCAATATATCTGAGCCACCCATAGGATGCTCAGCGTTTTCAGAAAATGATTAAAGAGAATCCCTGTGAGTGACACAATCAAGGACCTATTAGGAAAAAGCAAGTTCAAGAAAACTGCAACTAGTTTTGGTTCTAAACCCACACAGCGATTTCTCTCTGGGACTTTGTAGGAAGAGTTTCATGAGGCAAAGTCTTACACAGATCCCTTGTATAGGCGGTGCCCTTGCTGTTCATTTCCTTCCTTGCCAAGGAGTCATTTATTCTTTATTTACAACTTGACTATGTTGGAACCACTGATGAGATTTTGCCTCTTTTATCAACTGGTCTATTATCTCCTTCTGGGCAGGAGACACACACAACAAAAGAGAATGTTTATTAGAAATAAAACGTTAGACTAATTTGTTTTGACTGTAAAGATTTATGAGAGCAGAGAGTGACCGGTTAGTGTGAGATAACAGATGTTCTATCTTGTGGTGACATTTAATTCAGTCACTCAGGAGAACTGACTTGCAAGACTAATTCTTAATGTCATAAGTAGATATGGACATGAGTGTCCTCCTGTGAGTTTTTCAAGGGGCCGGAATACTGTAACAAGACCTGTAACAAGACGTAATGATAAATGACTCTATATCTCTATTGAGTGGGACGAAAGTGTCTGGAGGATTACCTTAAACATTTTTATTTATGCCAGCCTGATTTAACATCTTCATTAATAATCTTCCTAAAGACAGCATAAAAGAATACTTGGGAAATTTGCTGGTGAAACCATATTTGGAGATGAGCACCAGGGAATGAAAGGAAATTGAGTGGGCCTAGAAGTTGGCACAGAATAAAAGACAGTCAAGTACACGATTACAGACAAAACCTTTCGAGGGGCAGTTGCTATAAATAAAACTATGTTTTCACCAGAACTTTGTTGGAAACAGGGGCACTTTGGTAGATTCCAGAGAATAAGAAAAGAAGGGCAGCAGAGGCAGAGGGGATTGGCTAACATTTATGTTCATAAAGCACCTAGTTTACATGATCTCATTTAATATTTGCACAACTCTCTACTATTTTTACCATTAACTCATAGATAATAAAATTTCAGTTTTCTCTGAGAGGCCACACAGCGAGTGAATGGCTGAGGAAGGTCTTAAGCCCAGACTGCCAGTTGTCAAGACCTAAGTTTTGCAGACACCCTTGCTGCCTCCCAAGAATTTCCTCTGTGTGGCCACATCCAAGCATTCAGAAGTCTGAAATGTTAACCAATAAATACTTCTGGTTATGCTTAATTTTCAAAAAATTATCCATAGTGACTACTTTGAAAAGCTATGATTTGATTGTTTTAATTCGATGTTAACTTCTAAACCCATTCTGGAATCTTTACCTCCAGATTTGGTTTTATTGTGAAAAATCCTGTAGTTTGAATGTAACGAGTTGAGTAGATTTAGGTTGTGTTGGAGGAGAACTCATCTTTCAGCCACTCTCAGCCCTCACATCGGATCAGTCTCTGAGGCCTGTTGGTCCTTCCAACATGGCGTCACTATACCCTTTCCCTTCTTTTCATTGCTATGACCATATTTTAGTGCTTTCTTACCCTTTTTAATTCTCCTTGCTTCAATCCATCCTCCCTACAGTTGCCAGAATGTGACTTGTTTATTTGATAGAATTTTCTACCCATCTCCCTAATCATTGGCTGAACTGCAAACGAATATATTTTAAGCACCTACTAATATGTTTGGTATTATGGCAGGCACTGGGGATCCAACGATTAATAAGACAAAATTGCTTCCCTTGAGGAGCTCACCTAACTTCAGCATGATCATGCCATCTGCTTATCCCCATTCCCTGCTCCAAACCCCACAATAGTTTCCTATCAGATAAATTAAGCCTAACTCCTTAGCTCAGCAGTCAATACTCTCTAAAAAATTGTCCCAGCTATCATTCTGTTCCTATATGTTTGAGATAATTTCATACCTTCACCTTTTCTTTCTTACAAAGCTCTTATAGTCCAAATAAATGATACCATATTAGCAAGGCTTTAATTTATTATCGACATAATTATTAAATTAACATGAATGTCTTTTCCGTCTCCTTTGTGCCACTTTCGTGTCTCCCAAGGTAGTTTTATTATCCTCGAACACCTCTCTCTCTATGTTTACTTATCAAATTACCACCAGTTTTCAAAGTCCACTTCAAATACTCCATGCACAAAGGCATCTGGAATCACTCCAGAGAGAGGTGAACTTGCTGTCCTCTGAGTCAGTCCTATAGCTCTCGCTTTGGTATTCCTCAAGTCCTGAGTGCTGTTGGACCCAGTCCTGTTGACGTGTGTGAGAGTTTTTCATGAATGTCCTTTCCTTCCTACAAGATTATCAGCTACATGTGTGTAGGAAGCCTGCCTCACTTCTTTAGTATCCACTCAGCTCCATGCCTTGCACAGAAAAAGTGCTTTCTTTTAATTTGCATAATAAGTCACTGAACAAATTACTTGATTTCACTCAACAAATACAGTGAGCACTTACGATGCTCCAGGCACTGTAACTTGGGCTTGAACCACATCAGTGAACAAAACAGAGAACTAGTGGTGGCAGGACTGGCGACAGACAGATACAAAATATAATAAATACTTTAATCTGAAAAAAAATTGTATAGCATCTCAGAAGATGGTAAGTGCATGGACAGAAGGAAAAGTAGAGCAGGATAGTGGGAATTTGAGTCTTTGGAGTTGGGCTGGTAAGACAGTTGGGGTATAAGGTAAGAATTCAACAAAGACCTGAAGGTAGGCGGGAGCTAGCTATGCTGGTATCTGGGGGAAGAGTGTTCCAGAGGAAAGAGCTAGATCAAAGGCCCCAAGAGGCCGGGGAGCAAACAGCCATGTGGTCAGTATGCAGTGTGAGAAGGAAAGGATTAGGACAAGAAGTTAGACAGGCAATGAGAAGCCAGATTATATATGTCCTTCTGGCTATTATAAGAATTTTGGTTTTTACTCTGAGATAAACAAGGAGTCACTGCAGGAGTTTGGGAAGGGTGAAATGATGTGACTTCCATTGAAATAAGATCACTTTTGTTGCTATGTTGAAAATAGACTTGGTCGAGGTAAGGGTAAAAGCAGGTTTAGAAGGCTGTTTGGGGGTGACAGCTGTCATCCAGGAAAGATGACAGAGGCTTGGACAAGGGAGGTGAAGGTGGTGAGTATAGATGATTCCTGGATCTGCTAGGATTACTGCAGTGTTTCTGGCCTGAGCAACTGGAAGGATGGCGTGCTTATTACCTGTGATGAGAAAGCTGTGGGTGCAGCAGCTTTAGAGGAGTTCAGCATTGGACATACGACTATGAGTCTGAGATATCTACTAGACACATGGACATGATCGTGGAGCTATCAAACAACCAAAGTAGTAACATCAAAAAAAGGAAAATAGAATAGACACACAAGTGATGTAGCAATTCATGAGTTAGAGGGAAAATGTCACATAAAGGGAAAGGTTAAACTGATGGATCATTTTGAAGGTGTCAGGTTTAAGATCAAGCATCAGGTATGACTGAAGCTCCTATATGTTCATTCCATAAATCCATTTTCCTTTCCTACTTATTCAGTTTTTTGATGGTTTTATGGCTGTCCAGAATAAAAAGCACATTTCCCAGCCTCCTTTACAAATAGGTGGAACCACTTGGCTAAATCCTGACCCATTAAATGTAAGCAGAAATGTGGTGTGGGATTTCCAGGAAGGTTGTTGAATAGGAACTGACTCATCTGGGAGAGGCTTCTTTTGCTGTTTTTTTCCATTGTTCCTACTCACTGTCCGGAATGCAGCAGGAATGGTTAGAGTTCCAGCAGCTAGCTTGGGCTATGAGGACAAGTGTCACACCCTGGTGATGACAGACTGTAGAACTAGAAGTATCCTTGGTCCCTCGTCCTTAATTTTGTGAAGCTCCCATGTCTGCTCTGGATGGCCAACCTGTAAATGTCTTTTATGAAGGATTGGAATACACTTCCGCCCTTGTTTAAGTCACTAAGTTATTTAAAGTTATTTTATTGTTTTCCATATCATCCTGAAAGAATTAATGAAAAGAACTTCTCAGTATCTTGATCTACAATAGTGCTTAAGGTTTTTGTCAAAGAATGATAATAAAGAATTTTATAATTCAAAAAAAGAGGAGAAATCACCTTAATAAAGTCAGAAACACACACACACACACACACACACACACACACACACACACACACACACACACTTTTATTTCTGAGAGAAATCATTACCACCTGTTAGGAAAGACTTTCCTGGTTCTCCAGATAGAACTGACAGCTCCCTTTTCTGGCTCCCCACCCCCAACTCAAGTTTCTATTCTAGTTCCTAAAACACCTTGCAACAACTTTGTTTCCTGGCCTTGCTCCTGTATCAGTGATCTTCAGGTGTATGTTCTTTTCCTCTTGAAAAGAATTTTGAAAAATTATGCTCTCCCTATACTTTTTAGAATTGGTATCTAAAATTACAAATTTCAATGGTAACAAAAGATGTAGTAATGTTCTGTGTATTTGTAAATATTGTATTTTAATATAAAATCATTATATTACTCTGTTATATATTAAATGTATCTAAGGGAATTTAAATACCAATGGCATTTAATGCCCATTGGATAAAACCACATGAATAATTTATTCTTTGTCAGAAATTTTAAATTGATTTTTTTCCCTCTAGAACTTATATGTCCATTCCATTTCCCCAGAGAATTTTATTTAATGTAATCTATTGTATTATGTGTGAAATTCTTTTATTGTCAACCTATCGCATTTCTTTCTGCAACAAAAATAAGTATGTAAATTGAAATTTTAATTTAACAAATTTTCCTAACATTAGGCTCTAAGCAGTAAATATTTTTCCAGCTTGAGTTTAGAATGCAATTTATATTAGTAACTAACTGATCAAACAACAGGTATGTTACAAATTTGGGAAAAAAATAATTTGCTTAAGAATAATGATTTATTGGCCATGCATCCATTTATGAGATGGCTGGGAGAGTTATAATACCTCAATTATAGGAGACTTCCTTTAATATTTTTAGTTGTTCCTTCGGTATTTTTTTTCACACTGGGGCAATATGCAATATCAGTGCAATTGGGATAATATGAAATATACATAATGGGTCAGAGCTATGTCTTTCTTTTGTAAAGTGGGAACAGGGTGATTCTGAAAGATGAGTGGAAAAGTAGCACTGGCCCTGCAAGCACATTCCAGGCAGGTCAGTTTAAGGACCTGAAAATGGATTCTGTTAGCACCATTCATGCCTGTGTTCCCCCTTGGAAAGTCTTCGTGTATCCCCACGGGAACACATGCCTACTCTGAAAACTGCTGCCATACATGATTGCCATTGAGAGCAGGGAACATATCTTATTTATCTTTGTGCTCCAGTATGTGGCACAGTGCCACTTCAATAAGTAAATATTTGTTGAATGGATACTGAGTAATTAATTTCCGAAGCCTAACAAGTGCAGTAGCTGCAGAAGTTTTAAGTAACTGCTAAAAGAAAAAGAGTCCTGTTAAATTTTTCGTCAATAGCTGATAGAAGCCAGACATGGGATCTTGTGGTGTGAAATCTTTAGACTTAGGCAAAAGGCTAAGAGGTTTTTAAAATTATTATAGCAATGGGCTCTCTCCTACTGCTCATTCACAGATAATGAGGATCAGGTAAACAACCCCAAAATAACATAGTCAGATAGAATTTGTCAATTACAAGATAAAAAATACAAAAATCATTATAAAGAATTTTTCAATCAATGCTTCTCATTCTTCAGGGTGTATCCTTGATGTAGGGTAGCAAGAATGTAATAATCAGCGGGAGTAGCTACTAAGTGGACAGTGAGGGTGCATGCCTTGAAGCGGTGGTCACCCTGGTCATCATGCTGTTGCCTTAGCTTGTCAGATTTCCACTTTGGGTTTCTGTGTGTACTCGCTGCTGCCCATAGTACTAATCTCTCCATGTTACTCAGGTTCTGTCATTCTTGCTGCATGCATCCACTCTGCATCCATCCATCCATCCATCCATCCATCCATCCATCCATCCATCCACTTACTCATCCAGCAAGCCTCTCACCACCCAACAAGTATTCATGGAACACCAGAACTGTGCTGGATGTTTAGGATACAACACTGAATGAGATAGGTGCCTAGGAGCTTGCAGATCATGGGCTATATGAACATCTAATCAGGCTGTGGCAATGTAGGGAGACAGACACTGTGATAGAGAAAGTAATAGATGGCTGTGACATCATATAGGATGGGCATAGAAGAGGGACTTTTAAAGAAAAGGAAGGCTTTTAGGAGGAAGATATGACCAAATTGAGATCAAAAGGATGAGGATACAGGCAATGGAGAGGGGACATATTTCATTAAAATAGGCAGAAGGAAGAGCTTATGTGTGAAGACCTATAAGAGGACATTTTGTATCTTCCTTCCCTGTTGCATTTTTTTTTTTTATCATTAGAAATTATCACTTTCTGGGCCGGCTGAGTGGTGTGGTGGTTAAGCGCTGGCTTGGGAAGCCAGTGGCCCCGGTTTGCTCCCACATATGAGGGCCAGTGACACTGCCCTCAAAAATAAATAAATAAATAAATAAAATAAAATAAAATAAAATAAATTATCACTTTCTAATATACTACATATTTTATTTAGTAATTTTCTGTTTCCCCAGTAGAAAGCAGGGAGTTTTATTTGTTTTGTCCTTCATCCATGTTCCTGGCACCAGGCATGTATTAAGAACTCAATGAATACTGGTTGAATGAATAAAGGAATGAATGATAAGTTTGGGAATCTGAAAGCAGTTCATACTGGATGATGCATAAAGACCTAGTTGAGTAATGGTGGGAACTGATGCTAAAAAGTGTAGCAGGGTCAGCTCATCACAGGGTTTGTAAACTGTTAAGACATTTAAATTCCGTCCTGAGGGCAACAGGATTTTAAGCAGGCATCTATGGGTCACATTGGAGTTGCAGGGAGCTTATTCTAGCTGCACAGCAGAGAAAGGGTTGGAGCCAGGCCAGGCTGAGGACAGACAAGATGATGATTATGTTGGTGCTGGCACTAGCGGCGGGGCTGGGGTCAGCAGGCTGGAACGTACTGGTGTTTCATAGAGAATGGCCCGAGTCCCCCACTGAGAGGGAGATGGCTCTGCTCCTATAGACACATCTGGCTTTCATAGCAACTCAAAGGGCAATTTCAACAAAAGGTGGATTGAAAAGAGAAGAAAAGCATCAGAAATGCTCATGGAGATCTGAACACAAGATGACATGATACCACTTGAATATCCATAGAAATCCTGGCACTGTTTTGGAATCCTGCATTAGGTACCACCACACTGGTCTACCTTCAAGAAGTATCAGTTCAGCAATTTCACATTATCCCAAAGACAATGTCCCAGTGTCCCAGACTCTTCATACTTGTAGTTTTAAGCAGAATCTTCATCTTAAAGTTGAAAGAGTAAATATTCACTTTTGTGGAAACAAAACCTACTAGAATTTTAATTTGGAAAAAATAAAACCATTAAAGTCCCTACAACAAAACCTCTATTTTGCTTTGTGTCTGAATTATCAAGTACTATTCATCCTAAGAACAAAACAATCCCTTTGTTCTGGAATAACAACACATCTGGCATTTAATAAACCACCAACACAGGTTTTCAAATTAAATCAAGAGTCTGTTTCTCAAAGAGAATCTGGCCTTGCAGATTTGCTATTATACAAGGCAGCTTTAAACTATTGGACTTTTTTCCCTATTTATAAGACACTTTTTTTTGGTTAAAATACTCAGGATGATGTGGATAAACTGAGTCTGGTATACAACAGCCATCAGGGTTAATTACATCTTTTAAACCAGAGGACACAGGAAGAAAAACAACAACAGGAACACAGTCTGTGTTTTCATATTTAATTACTCATGAAACAGAGAAACAAGACTCCAGGAGATAATGAAGTGGCTGAGCTCTCTCCTAACAAGCCAACTGGTCTCCTTGGTAACGCTGCAACAGCCCCAGCCCTGGAGGTCTCGGAGGAACGGAAGCTTCTTGAGTCTTAAACAAGACCTTGGCTCTTGAAGAAGCGACAGCACTGCCATGTTTACTGCCTGTTTGAAGATCTCTCTCTTTTGTTCAATCTACATCTGCCCAAATCACTGCTCTCAGAGCAAGGAGCCAGGACATCGATTGTTGTCCAAGGGGCAGACCTGTGTTCAGAGCAGGGCCATAGACATACCACATGGCAGCCACCTCACCATGAACAGCAGAAGCTTTATAGAACAGAAAATCCAGTTTGAGCCTCCTTTCTACAATTTTCATAATACTTGCCCCAAACACCTTTCCTATTGCAGAAATTGTGAAGATATGTATAAGCTTTGCAGTTTCTTATTTGAGTAGAGGTCATAGAACCATGTGGAAGGAACATTTTTCCAGGTTCTGTCAACTTCGTATTCATAGTTCAGTTATTAAGAATAAAAAGTAGTTACAAATGCTGACCTCCTCTAAGTTCTTGTGATAAGTGACTAAGAAAAATGATTATAAACTTTTGCAAGACAGTATAAAATGTGATAAATATAATGTTTCATGGAACAATTAATTATTAATTATTTTATTCATTAGGTTGCTCTGTCACTAGTTAATATATTGTTGGACTCTATCAAGAGGAATTAAATTTTAAATTGAACTGAAAGTGATTCCTTTTGCAATTGTAATAACCAATATCGTATCTGATTTAATGCTTGCTTTACCCAACTGCTGAGCCCATGTCTGTGGGGAATTGCAGGGTGGAGAGACAGAAGGTACATTTCGGGTTCTGTCTCTCACATGCTCCTTTCCCTCTCAGTCCACCCCAGACATCTGGACTGCTTCCAGTCTGATAAGAGAGGTGCCAGGTGGAAGTGCCTTTATCGCCTTCATGTTGAACTTGGGTTGGCAGTTCAGCTTAGTGAGTCTGGCTCAGACAGCAGACAATGGGAGAGAGCCCTCTGACCTGGCCTTCACTCCAGCTGTGCTGGCTCTCTCTTTATCTCAGGGCAGAAGCACAGGCTGAGCATTATGCAATGATCTTCTTATTTATTAGAACTAAAAGAGCACAGCCAACAAAAGGAGGGAGAGGAAGCCCTCATCCATTTTATCTTACTTGTATTAAGTCTGGATTGTAGCTGTCACGCACAGGGTGTTCTCAAAGCCACATAATCCCTGGCACATCCTTTCTATTGTATTCTTATTACCCAAGTGTGTGTGCATGTATAATTTTTGTATTTATATATACACAAGAATTTTTGTATATATATTTGTATATATATATATGTATATATATACTTGTGCTCACAGTATATTGTGTAACAAATATAGTATATAATATACATATATATGTATATATTTTTGCTCATAACCATGGTTCTTAGTACTTTCTGATTCTATAACTCATTTTAAAATATAAGTGTAAGTTATGGATCCTCTCCCTAGAAAAATTTGCATAGGTACATCCTCTGAAAAATCTGCCTAAAGTTTCCTGAAAGCTCATTCATGTCTCAACCAACAGGCTCTTGGTAGGGTAAAAAGCGACATTTCCAAAGATTTTTAAATATCATGTGTTATTAGTGGTCTTGCTCAGCTTCTATATTATGTAACATGATTTGTTTTTTTTTTCTTGACATGGAAAACCTGAAGAGTTATACCAGTTTCTCATCTACAACTTGATGCAGAGTGAAGACTTTTCTGACCCTGGTCACGTTCTACACAGCTAATCTACAGTTTCCACAAAACAGAGGATGAGCACTTAGTCATAATATGCCCAAGACACTGAGCTGAGAGCAGGGGCCATTCACGGCGGGACTGTACTCAGCTGAAGACCACAGGGACAGCCCACTTTCAGTCATTCTGGAATTGGGGTTTTAATCCCCAAAATACATTGGCTAGTGCTGTCAGTTCTGCTACCCAAAGTGTTATAATTCAAGGCTCAGTTTTCACCATTCTTCATCCATTTGCTGAATCAACTTTTGTCTTCCCATCCCATTTTGTTTGTAGAATATTTAGCGAAGGCTCTCCCACTTTACGCCACTTGCCTTTAATCTTCTTGTCTCCCTCAGTGCAGTAGGAGGACCGGGGAGAAGAACTCTTTGTTTCCTGCACACAGTGGGTGATTAACATGAGTTTGAGAGGCAGTGGGTATAGTGCTTAGGGACTTGGGCTCTGGAGACAATAGACTGGAGTTCTAATCCCAGCTTTGCCATTAATTAGCTATTTATTTTTAATTTCCTAAGTATCAATATTGAATTTCCTAAGTATCAATTTTCATCTTTTTGTAAAGTAGGTATGATAATATATTTAGTACCCACCTACCTGGGCTATTGTGAAGAGTAAATGATATACATAAAAAGCATTTAGCCCAGGGCCGGCAGAGTGGGGCGGTGGTTGGGCGCTGGCTTGGGAGGCCGGCGGTCCCGGTTCGGGTCCCACATGTGAGGGCCAGTGACACTGCCCTCAAAAAAAATAAAAAATAAAAGTTTAAAAAAAAACAAAAACAAAAAACCTTTAGCCCAACATTTAAATCATAGTAAGTGTTGAATGAAGGTTAGTTATGTAATTTGTTGAATTGAGTTTTACAGGGAATTTATCTTTTTGGGGTGCCTTTAGATAGTAAACATTGGTATATAGCCAAATATTGATGGTATTATAAATTTTTTGGACAGAATCGAAGTTTCATATTATTTTCAAGTCCTCTTAACAATTTTTACTTTTAATATGTAAAGTCCCAATTGGCTGATAAAAGTTTCATCTTTTATCCTAGCCAAGTCTATGATATTGGAAGTAACTTTATGACACTGTGTGATACTGGTTTGCCTTCCAAATGTTTCTATAACGTAAAGACTTTTTAAAAAAGTTATATCTACGGGCAAGCTGAGTGGCTCAATTGAACAGGGCAACAGGGTCTCCGGTTCGATTCCAGCCCGAGCTGAGCAGCCGCTGAACTGCCAACAGCTGGCAGGAGGGCTCAGCTAAAATAAAAAAAAAGTTATTTCTATGTGAATATCTTTAGCTAATCCCTCAAAACTTTTTGAAACTGGGATTAAGTTTTTTTGTATTTTTCCCATTTTGAGCATCTGTGTTTGAACAAACGTTTGAGGGCATTTATGTACTTCTAGACATAATTACACATATATCACCTGATATGTGTAATAAATAGTTGCTGATTAAAAATATACAAGACTATATGTTGCACTGAAAAGGCTGCAGAATTTGGTTGTATTGAAATATTTATTTTTAACAATGAGATTAAAATAAAAACTATTAAAAATTATTTGTACTTCAAAAGTTTGAGTAAGGAATCTACTTTTCAGAGAACATTTTAAAGAAGATAGATTGGAGTGTTGTTTTTTTTGGAGAGTCAATTTTTGTTAATTAGCATTGAGTACTTATTCATTGCTGATGAAATTCTACACTTTCTTGTTTTTAACATCTGGCATATTTCTTTCTGACTTCATGTCTAAATGAGAATTCATTATGTGTTTTATATATACTACACGTCAAAGTACAGTTTTATTACCCTCATTTGTATGTACAAATTAGCCAGTAGCAGTAGATACTCTCTTAAAGTCCCTTTCTATGATTTATTTGATGATGAGAAATTAGAATTATGTAAGCATTTACATTACTTGAGAATGGATCAAGTAGCCAGTCTTGTTGATCAATTTCTTTTGTCTAATAAAAGATCTTTGAAAAAGTCAGAACTGATAGGAATAGAAAATCTACTGGCCTCGTCATTCCTGTGTTTTTCCCCAGTCAAATATCTATGTTTTTCTCAAGCAATATATTTAGCTTTTGAGATAGTTTAGGAAGTTTACTTTCCATTTTTATTTATCTTTGTTTAGTTTTTAGCTCATCTAAAAGTTTTTCTTAGTTTCTTGTCTCCTCTTTAAGGTCATATCTATCCCAGCTTTGGGTGGTGGCTGACCGTCCAAGAGAGCCCAGTACTGAAGTACATTCCAGGTGGAGCCATAAACCTTGGAACCCCAGTTCCTACCTATGCCAAAAACTAATTAACTGGATGGAGAAAGGCTTTTAAAAATGTGTCAAATGTGCTTTATTGGAAATCAATGCATCCTCAAGCTGCAACATCTTGTATGATACAGCTGGTTTATGGGGATCTGTCGGGAATTTTTTCAGCACTAATTTTTTTCAAAAGATCTACTAAAGCAGAGGTTAATAATTCTTTTGTATGCAGAGATTTTGTGAATAACAACCAAAGGCCTTCAAAGAATCACATTGAAAATTCTGGGAGTGATTCATTTATGATATAGGCTTTAATATCTGAAACAATAGCATAGGTAAAACTTCTCCAGGTCAACGTACTCATGTTGCTGAACTTTTATAACAATGAAGTATGCTTATTGTCTTTGATAACATAACTCTGGTTCAGAGATAATAAAATCCAGAAATGGCCCTAGAGACACAAACCTGAATTAGGATTGCGTCTGGCCACTATCATTTATAGAAATCCTACAAATACTGGCTTCAACTGCCATTGTATATGAGATAGTTTCCAGGGAAAGAGATATCCCCAGACCACCAGAGAGTAGGGTTAGAGAACTTGCTTGACTGCGAACAATTTCAAACCTGTGTTGGAGCAAATTGAATTCCTTGGATATCTTTGTAAGCCAAAGAAATCATTCTTGGGGGATATCCTGGACCTATTTCAAACTCATGCTCTTTGGCTGTGGTCATTGCGGAGGCTGACCCTGAATGAAGCTTCCTCCAAGGGTGAGACTCAGGCTCTAGCATTGGACCTAAAGCAGTTGGCTGTACTGTGTCTGGCTGAACGCTGAGCTCTCTTACCTGATATAGGTTGGCGAGGTGGTGGTTAGTTTTGATCAGAAATGGCTGGTTCACCCCTGGGTGGTCAACATCGTGGGCTGCTGCAGCCAGCAGTCCAAGCATGATGTCCAGAGGTGTGAGGAAGCTGGCAAGCTGTTAAAAAAACAAATGGGAGACTGACTGATGGGTGTGTTTTCACAAGTAGGTTAACATTTGTTTTGGCTAAATCAAATGGAGTGAATCATCAAAGTATTGTTCAGGCCTTTCATCTAGACCTTTACCCCCTGAAGCAGTGAATGAGATGATAGTCACATGGAATCGCAAGGAAAAAGAAAGGACTGCCTGGAAAGGAATTAAGGGAGTCCAAGTGTGCAGGTATTTCAGGTACCTCCCTGCCCCCTTACTCCCTCTATGCCCCACCACTGTTTCCTTTTGTTGTTGTAGGGTCTTTGCCTCTCAGCAACACTGCTCTATGATGGGCAGGGAGAAGGTGGAGCCTAAAATCAGCCTTGCTTCTACAGAAAGCTGTAAATGAAGGAAAAAGTTAAAGCTGAAGCGATGGACACATGAAAAAAATAATTTGTGTATTTCACTCATTCACTATCTTGATCCACTTCTTTGAATATGAAATCAAGTGTGGGCTGAATTGTAAAATTTGCATATTTCTTCAATGTGTAGTCAATAGCAGCTGAATGTGTGAGAATCTGTGATTTTTTTGGTTAGCTAGGAAAATAAGGATAGGAATCCAGTATTAACTTTAAATATACAACTGTGTGATATATTACAATTCTCAGACGACTTAGAAATTATAAAACAAAACTGGTAATGTCTTTAAGCTATTTTATATGGATGAGGCATCTACCTAGTTTTGTCTTGAAAATGACTGTCTGGCATCTGTATGGTCAGTGGTTGATGATAAAATTGATTGAACTAAACAGAGTCTTGGGCTGGGATATTGTTGTGTTTTTTTTTAAGATTTTATTGGGGAATTGGTGGAGGGGAACAGCGTTGGGGAATCAGGGAAGGGGAACAGACAAGTTGCTGTCTTTTTGTTCTTCAGTTTAGTTGCGGAGGATGTTGCTTCACTGTTGGTATCGTCATTGCGCTCTTCCTGGATGAGGCAAATCGGTCGCTGGCCTCTGGATGTCGCTCATCGTGGCTATTGGCAGCTCAAGCTTGGCTGCCAGCCGCTCACGCTGGCTGCGGGCCACTCACTGTAGCCTATGGCAGCCCACTGCAGCAGGGGCTGCAGCCCACACCATCACCGGGGCTCGCACAGCCCAGCTCCAGGTGGAGCTGCTGTTAGCTGTAGAGGGCAGTGTCATTGGCCCTCATGTGGGATCCGAACCGGGGCTGCTGGCATCCCCAAACCAGCGCTTAACCAATGCGCCACTCGGCCGGCCCCTGGGATATTGTTTTCCAGAAACCTTAAGAAAACTCATATGGTATACCAACTAAGTTATATGGCTAAGAAATGCCTTGATTTTGAGTAACAAGCATGATGATTGTATTTTTAATTTTGGATTGGTTTATCACATCTAAGCAAGCTTGAGCCTTGAGGAGTTTTGATTCTATCTGTCAATGAAAAACCATGAGGTGGGAGACTTTTTCCAGAAAACTTCAGTGGTGGTACCATTTGTGATACAGGTCCAAGGCAAAACAGCTAGATCCTGGGACTCTTGACGATGCCTAAGATGGAAATTGTTGAGAGAGCATTGTTTTTGTCTTAATGTAGCCTTGAAAAATATACAAATTATGAAAAGTCTCAGAAAGTTTATATCCTCTTTCATGAGTGCTGTACGATTTTCAGAGTTGATACTAGGACTTTAATAGAAACAATTTGTGTTCCTATGTGAATGACCCATAACAAGTTATTCTGATATATTGGGTGGTTTGGGATGAGCAGGTAGTTAGCTGGCATTTCCATATGGTTGAGGAGGCACCGGCTCTTGCCTTACCTTTGGCTCCTTCAGGTAGCAGTGCATGGCCTGGGTGACATCAGCCGCGTGAACAGCATTGTGATATGGATTTTGGCTGTGGTAATCTTCTTGAACCATGACTGGGAGGTAAATAGATAACTCAATCAGCTAAAACCAAAACAGGAAGGGCATACTAGCTCAGACTTATGAGGGTTCCTTTTGCTTAAAAGTATCAGTGTCTCCAAAATGTGCAGCCTGGGGATTCTTTAAAAATGAACATGGTTTATAAGTCTTGCCAGTTCTCCTGATCTGTTTTTAGTGGAGAGGAGGGGGAGGGCAGATGGGAGAAAGGCTAGAAGGATTCGTGAGGCCCTTGGGAACCCTCACCACCTTCATAAATTACCCCTGTCTGGCATTCATGAAGGCTTTCATTCATAGGAAAAAATAAATATGTGGGAAAAGGACAACTTTACTTCACACTATAGTTTAATTATTTAAGTTTGCTGCCATTTATGAATAATATGCCATAAAAGAAGTTCCCCTTAAAGAGTCTTAGTAGCATCAGGCTCCTGATATCCAAAGACGGATTTATCACTGGAATAACAAATACTGACTAAAGCAAATCTGGGAATACTTCAAGCAGAAATTCAAGGTACTTTGTTGATTCAACTGAGGACTCCTTGGTTTTATTTCTACCTTATTCAGATTAAGTGATCATCTTTCATACCTTTCCAATCTAAGGACCAGAGTACTCTTGGAACCAAACAGAGACATAAGCAAGGCAACTTTGGTCTGCTATTTACAGAAGCCACAGCCTTCTTCAGCTAATAAGGCAATGCTTAAAATGCAATATAATCAGAGCGTAGAGAACGTCTAGATCTGAAAGTGTGGCCATATTTTCTCAGCCCATGCTATGAATTTGGCTCTGGATTCTGGTGTTATTTCTGCTACCAAATCTTTACATTCTTTGCATGTATATTGGGTGCAAACTCATGTCCAAAGCATTTGTATTCTTTCTCTTTAGACAAACCAAAATTATTTGGCCTTATTCATGGACATTACTTTGCTCAAGCAATATAAATCCAATGAGGTGGAGGTTATTTGTAGTTCTGAAACTGAGCCACATTATAGTTTGTTTCAAAAATGTCTGTTGTGCCACGTATATCTTTTATTCAGCAGGTTTATTTTACAATTATATTTAAACTCAGGGCACTTATTTGTACTGGGTAAATTACTTAACCACAAGTTTCCTTCTCTATAAAATGGGGGTAACAATAATCCCAATCTTAAAAGGAGACTGTAAATTAAATGTGTTAATATATGCAAATCCTTAAAAGAGTTCCCAGCATATTTAATCCTGGTTGTTGCAGCTGCTACTTTTGCTATCATTGTCACTATTATTTTACTCTTGATGGCATCAAGTCAGCTTTCAAATTCAAAGCACAGCCAAGGGGTAAGTCAAAGAAACCAGAAACATGCTAAGTGGCAGCAGGAAGTCATTTTGTGATTAAAAGTGTGCCCTGGATCATTCACTGGCAGGCAAATAAGAATGAACAGAAAGCCAAATAAGAACAGGGGCTGCTTTTAATAGAGAGTAATGGTGGAGTTGAGTGGAAAGATGGTAGCCTTTCAAGTCAGAGAGACTTGGGCTTTGATTGAGGCTCTGCCAATTATAAGTTGTTGACCTTGAGCAATTTTTTTGAAACCTCTTTGCAGTTCTCCTTAACTGAGGGCCAAATGGTGATGATAATGCCTACTTGCAGGGTTATTGAAATGGTTAGAAATAGCATAACAACAGCATCCTGCATGTAGGGGGCACTGCATAAATGGTAGTTCTTATTATTTAAAAAAAATTATTGAAGATTTTCAACAACTCATGTCAGATTGGAATGATTTGAGGCACACCTTTCTGGGGTTTTGTTGATATGTGAGCAGATCAGTAACTTCGTTGACAGTTACATGTTCTTGATGGTTTTCTGTATATAGCCTTCAACTTTTGTAAATATAACTAATCAAGTAAATATTTTTTTCAGTGATTTAAATGATTAAACCATATTTTTAAATTAAGATGAAATAATTTAAGATTAATTTGAGGTCTTCATCAACCATGCTATGGTTCTTGCCACTTTATATTAAAAAATAATATTGTGGACTTCCATTATTCTTGGGAAGGAGATAGGGATGCAGAAAAAAAGACTTACCTAAAAACCTGTGTAAGGTTACCATATCTAACTTGAAATGGTGAATGAGTCCATGGGTGTTGAAGAGGTGGCACAGCAGTGTTACCAGGCTATTCCCTACAGAAAAACGGTTAAAACAATACTCATTTTCATCACCATTAAAATATCAAGATTTACAATAGCATCCAAAGTTTCTGTGAAAGTTTTCCAATAAAATCACTTCTTTCCCCCTTTAAATTTGAAATTATTCAAGTATAAAAGATATTATTACTAGGTTTTCTCTTATTGTACAAGTAAAATTAGCTCATATCTTCTCCCTACACCAAAGGCAATGAAAATGTTAAGAGGAGTCTTTGCCTAGTGTGTGTGTGTGTGTGTGTGTGTGTGTGTGTGCGTGCGCAGATGTTTGTAGATGTATGTAGGTGTGTGTGTGTGTGTGTATGGATATTTTTTTAAAGGCACAGTTTGATGGTCACTTGAAATGTGTCTTAAGTTGCTTCCAATTAGTTCCTGCATTTACATGGGTATTTAAGGCGTCATATTGCTTAATAGTCATAGTCTTTTTTTTTCCTATGGAAAACCACCCAAGATGAGATTTGACCATGACTTATTTTATAACTCAAGCTAGCAGGGATGCACAATTGAAGCCACTATAACTTGTAAGCATTCAAGAAATATTGTTTATTAAAGAATAATGATTTTGAATTTTAAAAACATTATAGTTTATAAAAGGCTTTGAAATGGACCAAGAAGATGACTGGATGTCTTAAATGGAAAAGTAGGTGTTGCCTAAGCACACTCTTCCAGGGTACCTGATTCTATGTGTTTCTGCATCTTTCACTGTGTTAGAGCTATTTCATAACAAAGTTGTAGACAACGGAAAGCATTTCAAGTGATTCTTGTCCATATACATGCAGATGAAATTAGTCAGGTGGAAATACAATTGATTTTCCCCTCCAAGTTTTGCAGCTATTTTTTAATTTATTTTAGCATTTCTCACTGTGCATATATATGTGGCCCTTTGAATTCTCCTTTGAACTAGTTGTAGCATCTTACTGGATCTCTAATTAATTGAGTTAAATACCATCTTTGACATGCTCTTTTCATATTTTTACAAGAATTCTGATTATACTCTCTTTAAACAAATACCATTTAACAAATTCTTTTGTTCACAGTTAATTTCATTTACTGGTACCCATTTCTCAGTTGACTAGGGCAAAGGGAAATACGTGATTATGGGATCCATCCCTTGATGGTCTAGTTAGCTTTCCACAGTGTAAAGCTCAGTTTCATGGTCTTAGGCTGCATCTCTTTCCACTGTATGTTCTTTGTCAAGTAATTGAATGGTGAGAAAACCATCGGTAATGACTTAAAGCACAAGCTGGGTTAATGGTGGGACACACAAAGGATAACATTAAGTGTGCCATCTTTCACTAGCTCCCTAAGCTTATCAGCATTTGTTTAATGGGCAGATGAAAATATAATAGTCTTTATTATTCTCTTAAAAGAAGCCTATAAGGCACACAAATTTAAAAAGTGAAACCAATGAGAATATCTAATTTTTCCTTCAGCTGCAGCTTAAGCTTTTATACTCTATCTTCAGCAATTGTTTTCTTCAGATGATGCCAAACATACCTGAACAATTCCTGCAATAGGGCAGGTTTGACTCACGGAAAATGCATAAACACCTGGGCTGTGAGAGTCAGGGCTGATCAGATGAGCTTTTGTGTTTTAATTTGCATCAACCAACAATGAACTTCCTCTTTTTGGATGTGGCCAAAGTATTCTGCAAGGACAGAAACTAATCTGTGCTTTCCAAATTCCTTTGGGATTATCAAGGCCAGAAGGAAATGTTTTAAGATTCTAAAGCCAAATTCAGTCCTTATTCTTCATCTGAACTAATTTTCCTTTGCCCTTGTCCTTCAGTGGCTGGAGACTTAATGAAAGTGGGGAAAGAAGGAAAAAGGAATAACAGTGTTTAAAAATAAATTTTGTTTTCATGAAATTAATCCTAAATTATGGTGTATATTTTAGTGAGAATTCTTTTGGTGACTTACCATTTGTCAAGCGATCAAACAAGAAAATGTCAAAATCCCACATTCCCACTTTGGAGAGCATATGCTGAAAAGGCAAACAAAAAATAGCACTCAATTGAATCACACCAGAGACTCAAACGTTTACTCTGAGACAGTGAATTCAACAATTGAACAGTTGAAAATAGTAAGTAGCATACTACTAACTATGTACAACTGGTTTACAGTAAAACAAATCGTTTTCTCTACTTGATAAAGAAGAGCGTTAAGGGGAAAGGCTCAAGAATCAGACTGTCAGGTCTAATGTCAGCCACGTCTCTTACTGGCTGTGGTAACTTGGGCAAATTCCTTAAACTCTCTGTATCTCAGTTTTCTAATTTGAAAAAAGTGGCTGATATTATTACCTCAGAGGGTTGCTTTGAAGATTAAATAAGGTCATCTATATATATGTAAACATAAATATATGTAATATAAGTGCTTAAAACCGTGCTTGTACATACATAGTAAGCACACACGTTAGAGATCTGTTAAAATTGTAGTTTAGTAAAATCTCTACATCACAAAGTACTATTCACTTAAGGGAGAAGGTTTACAATAAATTAAAAAGAAAAGTCAAAATGATTGCTGAGCACATTACTCTGCTCAATGTGGATAAATTATGAAATTAACCACTGTAATAGGAAACTGAAGAGGGAGCAATTGAAAATATTGGGAAATTTAAAGTCCTACTGTCCAATGTAGGCTTATTATCCTATTTTTCTTTTTAAAAATACCCCATGCCTCCACCCAGAGTCAGTTCTCCTTCCATCACCATATATTCGAACCCCTTGACCCTCTTCGACCATCCCTGCTCCCCCCTTACTCTCTGGTAACCACTAAACTGCTGTCTGTGTCTATGAGTTTTTGTTTCTTTGTTTGTTTGTCTTGTTCCATTGTTACTTTCAGTTTTATACCCCACGTATGAGTGAAGTCATTTGGTTCTCAACTTTTTCTGTCTGACTTATTTTGCTTTGCACAATAATCTAAAGATCCATTCAAGTGGTCAAAAATGGCAGTATTTCATCTTTTCTTATGGCAGAATATAGTGATGCTGTAATATAGTAATGCACACTTGAAACCTATGTAATTTTGCTAACCGTTGTCACCCTAATAAATTTACTTAAATAAAAAAATAAGTAGCATGAGGGCGTTCCTTGGGAAAAAAAAATACCCCAAGTCTAGAATTAGATGGTGTTAACTCTCAGTCAGACACAAAGTTCCAGTTGCTGATTCCATCCTTACTGTATCTCCTGCAACTGGGCCGTCCTCTCCTCTCACAGCCACTGCTTCTAGTAAGGACCAGCTTGCTCTCCTCTACCTGCCCCTGAATGGCTTCTTTGTGTCTTATGATAAAATCCAAAGGCTTCATCATGGCACACAAAGACTTTCACAACAGAAAAATGGAGGGGTAAGAGGTTACTTGTGAGGTCTAGACCGAGTGAGCATTTTATCCAAGTCATACAAATCTAACGGCAGAGCCAGGGCTTGATCTCTGATAATCTGAATTCTGGCCTGCTATTCTTTCTGTCTCAATGTTGCCTTTCTTGAGAGGGGAGGCACCACCGGGAGTGCTCCAATGCTGAGAGCTTAGTCTTGCTCTCCTCTAACCAAACAAATGAACAAGCAAACAAACATTCACTCACTCTCAGGTCTTGGGTTGTTAGAAGGAGTGATTTTTTTTTCTTCTTTTGTAGACCTAATATTGGGAATTAGTTCTTCTGGCATTACTTGCTTCTTATTTCTTAATAGTACATATTTCTTAACACCATATAGACAGCATAATATTACTTAGCATGTAAACTATAAGATACTACCTTTAACTTCTATTTAGACTGAGGCAGTTTATTCCTGAAATTTAAATTCCTTTGGCAGTTTGAGCTACAGATAGCCTGTAAGCTTTTTTTTTTTTTAAATTGTCACATGCTAATTTCTACTCTCAGTTGGACCAATGAATTGTAAAAATAATTGCAAAATTAGTAAAAATTATTTAAATGAATTAAAATTTATAAAAAGCATAATGCACCATTTTGATAGCCTAAAATTGAATTAAGAGTTGGTAATTATTGGGTTAATTTCAGTGTAGCTATTTTAGTGAGATCATTCAATGGGCTGAAAATTTAGTTATTGTCTCATTAATGAATGATCAGTCCCCAAGTTTACTGTACTTAGTGTTCTGCAAATATGATTTGCACATTTATAAAAATGAAAATAGCTAGGCATGAATATATTAAGCATGTAAACATGCTTTACCTCATTTAATCTCTGTATCACCCCTATGAGGTGTTTCTATTAACTTCACTTTATATTTAAGAAAAAAGTCCACACATGCTGAGTTACTGCCAGAGTCACAGAGCATCAGTGGAGAGGTAGGACTCAAATCTGGATGTTATTAGTAGAGGCACGTGCTCTCGGCCACTGGCCTGCTGTGATGTGACATGTGGATAGCTAGCTCACCCTTGCTTGTCCAAGATAGTCTTCATCCAGTAGGTGGAGAGAGGCCTGTGGTATAATTCCACGAAGCAGCCTTGATGCATGGAAGTATCTCTGAAAGCTTAGCAGTCTTTTCACCTTTTTCTTGGTACCAATTTCCCCTGAGTGTGTTGTATCTGTGAAAGTAATCAAGTTCCAAGTTATATATTTAAAAAGTCCGATTTTCTCCACTGTGTAAAAATGCAGTGTATTAAAAGGAGAGAAATTTTAAAGATGGTCTCAATGCTTTCTTAAATATAGTCTACTTAACTGTACATTTGAAATTCTTGTAGAACAAAATTGATATTATACATTACATTTATTAAAAATGTTGAGGGGCCGGCCGAGTTGCGTGTTGTTTAAGAGCTGCCTTGGAATGCCAGCGGCCCCGGATGGGATCCCACATATGAGGGCCAGTGACACTGCCCTCTACAGCTAAGATAGTGAACAACAGCTCCACCTGGAGCTGGGCTGCTGTGAGTCCCTGGGGCCGGCATAGCTGCAGCCCCTGCTGCAGTGGGCTGCCATAGGCTACAGTGAGTGGCAGGCAGTCAGCCTGAGCGGCTGGCAGGTGGAGTGAGCTGCCAATAGCTGCTGTGAATGGCAGTCCAGAGGCCGGAGACACATCTGCCTCAGCCGGGAAGAGCACAATGTTGATACCAACATGGGCCGATGAAACAACGTCCTCCACAACTAGAGTGAAGAACAAAAGGACAGCAACTTTTGTCTGTTCCCCTTCCCCAATTCCCCAATAAAAATCTTTAAAAATAAACATATAGGGCCGGACGAGTGGCGCGGTGGTTAAGCGCTGGCTTAGGGTTCGGTCGGTCCCACATACGAGGGCCAGTGACACTGCCCTCAAAAAAAAAAAAAGAAAAATAAATAAATAAATAAATAAATATATAAAAAATATTGACATATTTCCAAATGTAATTTTGGAAGACATAAAGTATATGCACTAAAAACTTCATTTTCTTATTAATGATGAGGATATGTTTAGTCAGTGAAATCTGCATACCTCGGCATGCTTTTAAAGGAACAGTTAAGCTTTTTTTCTGCTATATTGGAACCGAGGTTCCAAAATTTAGATCCGGTTCTTATCCTAAACTCACTCTAGTCTAATCAAATCCTTCACCTGAATTAGAAGAGTTGAAAATACACTTGGTTAGACACGAGGAAATGTTTCCTAATGTCCCAGGAACAATAATGGCAAAGGAATCAATAATTTCAACAATAAAACTGACCTACATTCCCATGACATGAAGCAGAGAGGGTGTTTACTCTCTAATGGAGTGTATTCTCTTTTGCTGGTGGCCATAAAAATCTGATCCTGTCAGTAGAGATATTTGAATGCTCATGTCACATGTACCTTTTAAAGCTTGACGGTTGACATTGTGATGATTGTCCAGAAATACCCCAAGCACATTATTTGAATGCCTGTCATGGTATGTCTTGTCTCAACTGAAATTCTATGAATCACTCTAGGGCCATGTAAGTGACATCTGCTGCCAATTTTGGATCTGGAGTCAACTGAACAGTCTAGTAGGAAAACATACTGTTCATATATAAAGAAATTTTCATTTCTCTCATGCCTCTTCCCATCTCCCCTTTCCCTCTGTGGAATTCAAAATTACAATGGATGCCAGAAGCAGAGAAAACAATAGACCAGGGCCTCCTTAGCAATGTGGCATGCCCCAATGACAGTGAGTGACCAACATCAGTTTATTTCTTAGGTTGTTTTATGCATATAAAGGCTTAATGCAGAGCAGACAAAACTCACTGTTGTCTGAAAACGCTGCTTGATTAAAATTCTTTTATTTTAAAATGGATCTAGATTTCATGTGAGGAAAGAGGTAAGTGAGTATATATGGAGATAACTGAAGTAGGTGTTTAGGCACACATCAATATTAAGAATATTAACAATATTAAATAGTCCCTTCCTTATCTGCAGTTTCGCTTTCCATAGTTTCCATAACCCATGGTTAACTGGTGTTCAAAAATATTAAGTGGAAAATTCCAGAAATAAACAATTCATAAGTTTTGAGTTGCACACTATTCCGAGTAGCGTGATGAAATCTCTCGCTGTCCTGTCTTATCCCACCCAGGACATGAATCATCCCTTTGTCAGGAGTCTCCATGCTGTATGTACTCCCCGCCCGTTAGTCACTTAGTAGCCATCTCGGTGATCAGACTGTTGAAGTATCACAGTGCTTGTATTCAAATAACTCTTATTTTACTTTATAATGGACCCATAGGAGTGAAGCTGGCAATTTGGATATATCAAACAGAAACTGTAAAGTGCTTACTTTAGAAGAAAAGATGAAAGTACTTGACTTAATAAGCATTGTGTCAAATCACATTATCACAAGAAGAAGAAGGATGAGTACAATACAATAAGATATTTTGAGAGAGACCATATTCACACATATACTTTTATTATAACATATTGTTATACTGATTTTATTATATTAATGTCTCACTGTGCCTAATTTATAAATTAAACCTTATTATAGGTATGTATGAATAGGAAAGAACATAATATGTATAGGATTTGGTATTATCCACAATTTCATGCATTTACTGGGTGCCTTGGAATGCATCCACCACGGATAAGGGGAACGACTGTATATGTGGACTCCATTCTACTGGTGAGTCCTCACTAGTTTCTATCAGCTTATCAAATAAAAGTACAAGATCAAATGGTTCGTTTATTTTAAAAATACTTTTAGTGTTTCTAAGGGACAGGCACTGATCTAGACACTTGGTAAGATCCTTTAGTTCTAGATCCCCCAGTGAGCAAAGATCCCTGTCTTCATAAAGTTTACATTCTAGAATAGAATGATGGACAATAAGCAACAAACATAAAAAGGAAGTAATTTAAAATTGTGTTAGAAGGTGATTAATGTTAGTGTAATGGGTGGAAAAAAAAAGAAAGCTAATGGGTGAAAAAAAAAAAAGAAAGCAGGGAATGAGGGATTAAGAGTTCTATGTTGGGGTTGTCAGGGTTGGCCTCATTTGAGGACAATTTAATCAAAACTTTGAGTAGATGAAGGAACTGTCCAAGCAGATATCTGGGGAAATGCCTTCATACCGAGTGACCAGTGCCATTAACCCTAGAGTGGGAATCATGCCTAGCATGCTGACAGCAGGAGAGAGGAGCAGCAGGAGTTCTGTGTGAATGGGGACAAGAGAAAAAAGGAAGAGTGAGAGAGGAGGCTAGAGCAAAAGGGGCATAAGAATTATATAGGGCCTTGTAGGCCATTGCAACAGCTGGAGCTGTACTCTGAGTAAAATGTGGTACCACTGCGAAGTTTTGAGCCGAAGAGTGATATGATCATGTTTACACTTAAAAAGGATCATCCTGGCAACATGATATAATATAAAATTATAAAAGCAAGAATATAAAAGCAAGTTTTGATGCAGTGATCCTGCTTTAAGGCCATTGAAATAATGGGCAAAAGATGATGGCTGCTCAGACCATGGCGGGCGGGGCAGGGTCAAGGTTGCAGTGGAGAGGGTAGTGAAGAGATCCAGAATATGTTTTGGGAACCTCAAAGTTGTTCACCTGAATAACCAAGATAATGGAGCTGAGATGGGAAAGGCTGCAGGTGCAAGAGGAATGGGGTGGATTTCAGTTTTGCACATGTTGAATTTGGAAATCATTGGATATTCAGGTGAAAATGTCAAGTAGAAATAAGTAGATATAGAATCCAGAGCTTGAGGGAGAAGACTGAGTTAGAGATACAAATTTAGGAGTTGTCACATGCGATTACTTCAGAAATATGGGTAGACACAGACAAGAAAAGCATCCAAATCTGAGTCCTGTGGTGCTTCAACTTTAAAGGGTGTTTTGAAGAGTAGAAAAGATCAAAAGAGACTGAGAAGAAGGAGTACCCAGGAGATGAAAACAAAGAGTATCATCGTTGCCTGGAAGCCTAGGGAAGACAATGCTGAAAGGAAGATGTGATCCTTCCTAGGTCACAAATGATGCTAATAGATCAAGCACAGTGAAGACCAAGCATTGATCCTGGGTGTATAAATCTGTCAAAATTCATTTAACTATGCACTTAAAAGAGCACATTTTATTGTATGCCTAGAAGCAACAATATAGTATGCCTAATAGACGAGCATATCTAGCATTCTGATTTTGTGTTTTAAATACATTTTCTCACTAGAGGAGCCAGACCACTTTGGTGAAATGGCTGAGTCTAGGACTGGGGCAGGCAAAGTACACAACGAACTATAACTTCTTGTTGTGCCAGAAAATAAGGGAGAGCTTAAAAACAATAGGATCATTTAAAAACAACAGAACAGACAACTTGAAGGGCAAATATGGGGAAATTTGAGCATGAAAATAGCTAGTGGAAGAATGGATCATAAAACATTGACTGGAAGAGGAATCTGCAAGTCCTTACTGGTAGTAATCAAGTAAGTAAGCAAACAAATAAAGAGAAGGGAAAGCTCTTCCTTGTAGAGAGTGCCAATCAATAATGTGGATTAAGTAGTAGAGTTAGAAAATTACCATTTTTCAACCTTCCTAGTAATGACTGATTCAGGCCAGAATCTTCAATGGATACTACAATTATTAAGCGAAAGTTTAAAAAAGCAACAGAATAATTACATTATATCAAAGTATCTTCTCAGAGATGACTTATTAATTAGAAAGGAAAACATGGGCAATATTTTAGTGGACAAATGTAGAGGGGGCACCATCTTCACAAAGTAATCAAAGTTAACATCATGAATGATGGGAGAAACCGATAGATATCCTACACTTCCGGATGTAATGTATTGAGGACACAACACGGCCTATATACTGTTCCTGCCCCAAATGCACATATAATCTCAATAAAAAGGAAACATCAGTTAAAGGATACTACAAAGCAATTGGCCTATTCTTAAAAACTGTTAGTATCGGGCCGGCCGAGTGGCTCAGTTGGTTAAGAGCTCGCTCAAGAATGCGAGCTGAGCTCTGAACAACAGCTGTTCGAGGCCAGCCCGAGCTGAGTTGCCGTTGAGCTGCCAACAGGTGGCAGGATGGCTCAGCTAAAAAAAACCAAAAAAAACAAAAAACAAACAAACAAAAAAACCTGTTAGTATCATGGAAGACAAGGCCTCAGGTGTTGTTTCATAATCTCCGATACCAGACATTGTGCACTAAATGCAATGCATGACCCTGAATTGAATCCTGGACCAGAAAAAAATTTCCATAAGTGACATGATTAGGACAATTTGTGAAATGTGTATATGGATTTAAATATGAGTTACATATTATATACTCATACATGAGTTACATACAATAAATGCAAGTGATAAGAAATAATGTGTAATCACTAAAATTATCATTTTGATGTTAGTAAAATATTATTAATAATGATGCTATGACCTAAAAATATTAAGTTTAGATTGATTTTGTCCTTAAACCAAAGAAGAAAACAGCAAGGTTCTCTTCTTCTCTACTTATTTTTTTCACCCTGTAGTCAAACAGGTAACAGTCCACCAACATGACAGAAGGTAGATCTCTTGATCTTTATTTAAATATTTGACTGTTTCTTGGCCTTAATTTTTATTTAAAAAATATTGTGTGAAACATGTATATAATTTATGAAATGATCCCCCCTATAAGCCTAGTACCTATCTGACACTGTACATAGTTTTTATATTATTGACTATATTCCCTATACTGTACTTTACATCCCTGTGATTCTTTTGTAACTACTAATTTGTACTTCTTTTTTTTTTTTTTTTTTTTTTTTTAGCTGAGCCATCCTGCCACCTGTTGGCAGCTCAACGGCAACTCAGCTCGGGCTGGCCTCGAACAGCTGTTGCTCAGAGCTCAGCTCTCACTCTTGAGTGAACTCTTAAACAACTGAGCCACTCGGCTGGCCCCTAATTTGTATTTCTTAATCCCTTCACCTTTCTCACCCTCCTCAACCACCCTCCCATCTAGTAACCATCAGTTTGTTCTCTGTATGTATGAGTCAGTTTCTGTTTTGTTCATTTTTATTCTTCTTTGGATTCCACATGTAAGTGAGATCATATGGTATTTGTCTTTCTCAGTCTGACTTATCTCACTTAGCATAATATCCTCTAGGTCCAGCTAAATTTTATAGATAGCATCATTAAATTCAGCTTGTGAAAAATTAAAAGATTTCCTTTTCTTTATGGCAAAGTAATATTCCATTGTATATATGTACCACAATTTCTTTATCCAATCATCTGTTGATGGACATTTCAGCTGTTTACATATGTTGGCTATTGTAAATAGTGCTGCAGTGAACATAGAGATGCATAACCTATTTGATTTAGTACACTTGAAACTAATACAGAATAATATTGAATGTCAACTATACTTTAAAAAGTAGTCATAGGGATATATAGTACAGCATGGGGAATATAGTCAATAATATTGTAATAACTATGTATGATGTCAGATGTGAATAGATTTATCAGGGTTATCACTTGATACGTGAGGAATACAAATGTCTAATCACTATGTTGTTTTGTACACCTGAAACTAATATAAAATAAAATAAAATATGAAAAAATATTGTGTTAAAATATGATGTATCTTGATAACTGAGTTATTTGGCACTCTCTTAAATTTTGAGCCTGAGATAAGTGCCTCACCCTTTCGCTCTAGTTCTGGCCCTGTCACACCTTTGGAACATAAGCTCAGACAATGTAAAAAAATATTCAATAATAAAAATAAATCTAGATAAGATAACCAGCTCATAGTTAATTTTTCATGGCAGCCTGTAGGTGTAAAACATTTAGTATATACTGTCATTTACTGTGAGGGTTTTAAAAGTTTTGGAACAAATTAGTTATAATGATGTGTATTTTTTATTTGTGCAATTTCAAATTTACTGTCTGAAATGGGCAGGTAGATATCTGCCTAGTTGCAGTATTAATTGGTAGCCAATATTTTCTAAAATACCAAAGCAAGCCATGACAGTGTCATTTAGGACTTCTATCTAGGTATTTGTTAATCAACAAGAAAATAATTCAGAAGTGCTGCTAGAAAGCCATTTTTGAAAACAAGGAGGCCTAATTTTCTTATTTGAGGACATACATAAAGCTAAATGAAAAAAAAAATTCTCAAGGGAGCTCTCTAGAGGGTAAAGACATTCAATAATGCAAGAGAAATAAATTTATTTGAAACAATATTTAGGGCCGCCCAAGTGACTCAGTTGGTTAAGAGCTTGCTAAAGAGTGTGAGCTGAGCTCTGAGCAACAGCAGTTTTCTGCCCAGCCTGAACTGAGTTGCTGTTGAGCTGCCAACAGGTAGCAGGATGGCTCAGCTAAAAAAACAAACAAAAAAACAAAAACAAAAAACAAAAAAAACAAACAATATTAATACTTTATCAACTGTCATTTAGCGAGCACTGTATGCTATGTGAGATAATGAAAAACTAGCATATAAAAACCTGAAAGTACAGTTGGGAGAATCCATATGGGGAATAATCTGTGAGTGAATCACCATGCTGTGTAATAATCCCAAATACTGCTTTTTGAAGAGTTGAAATGTGTTATACAATTACTGAATAAAATCTGACAGATTTGTTTCAAAAAGGACTTTCAGGGCCAGACGAGTGGCGCGGTGGTTAAACGCTGGCTTGGGAAGCCAGTGGCCCCGATTCGGGCCCCACATACGAGGTCCAGGGACACTGCCCTCAAAAAAAAAAAAAAAAAAAAGAAAAAGAAAAAGAAAAAGAAAATAAAGGACTTTCAGTGAAGAGCTAGCATATTGACTTTGATACTTAGAGATATTGTAATATGTGTTTCTGGATAGAAATCTAAATGATTAAGCTAAATTTTATAGATAGAGCAACTAAATTCAGCTTTTGAAAATTTTAGAGTCTTAACAATGTGCCTAATAATGAAATGCTGGGTTTATTTAATGTCTTTATATAATTACTTAAAGGCATTCACAGTTATCCTAATGGTGCTTTTTATTTGAATTTTGTTGTTTTATGGGCTATGTGTTCCCCAATTCTCATTTGGAAGAGTTATAAAGTGGTGCTCCTGAATGTTTCATTGCCTACCCTATGTGCGTATTGACTCTAGCTGTGAAATTCATTTTCTGCTTACTTTTTCTTTTATGAATTTCACAAATATGTGCATATTAACACATTGCAGTACTATTTAGACACTAATTTTAGGGTTATGAAGTTTATATTGGCATTTCCAGTATAGTAATTTAAAAAAATTCACAAGTAAGGGTTGGCGTAAATGCAAAAACTGTTCATAAAAATTATTTTCATTTTGAGTACTTTCTCTATGGCATATTCTCTTTCTCTTTATAAGGGCTGATGAATTTTGGCACTAGGAGAAACCTTAAACCTAGAATAAATACCTGGTATAAAACATAAAAAAAGAAGCTATAGGCATACCTATATGTTTTGGGTTTTTTTTTTTTTTTTTTTTTTTTTTTGAGGGCAGTGTCACTGGCCCTCATATGTGGGACCCGAACCGGGGCTGCTGGCTTCCCAAGCCAGTGCTTAACCACCGCGCCACTAGGCAGGCCCTAGGCATACCTATATGATGAGACTGTTTCTGTCAACTGTATACCTGGTTCTTTCAGAAAGAGCTATATTCACTGTTTCCAGAATTTAAATAGTTATTAATTGGTGCAGAAGTAGCTCAGGTGATACTGAGAACAAAGAAAGCCTTTATGTTTTCTTTGTTTTGTTTTTTGTGGGTTTTTTAAATTTATTTTTTTTAGCTGAGCCATCGTGCCACCTGTTGGCAGCTCAGCAGCAGCTCAGCTCGGGCTGGGCATCAAACTGCTGTTGCTCAGAGCTCAGCTCACACTCTTGAGAGAGCTCTTAACCAACTGAGCCACTCGGCCAGCCCGAAAGCCTTTATGTTTAAGAGAGCAGAACTCGTTTCAAGCAAACATAAAGACCCAACTCCATAAACCTATCTTCAATACTTTCAGAGCATTTATCCAATAGAACCTTTAAAATAATGTATTTTTAATAAATGTCCTACTCTGATAATTATTGCACTATCAATTATTATATAATACTTATGTATTTATATAATTATATATTATTCTGTTATAATAATTTTATGATAATTGTAATGATTCCTTGCAGGGTTAGTGGCTATTCATATGTTTTGTTTATTCTTCTTTTATAAAAATTTTAATATGCCTTGTTCTATAGAGTTATTGATATAAATAACTTATTACTTCCCAAGGTCATAAAGCAACTTATCAAACTTCGTAACACCTTATATCTAGTACATCATCTTATGCATAATGGAAACGTCATATAAAATTTGTTGATTTAATCTGAATAAATTTTCTCAGTTTACAGAAATATCATCAAATGCCATTTTAAAATAATAAGCCAATTTACAAAGTGCAAAATGTTACAACTTATATGTTAGTGTTTTAAATCATTTTCTCAATTCTCCAGATGGGGCCGGGCAAGTGGCGTGGTGGTTAAGTGCTGGCTTGGGAAGCCAGCAGCCCCGGTTCAGGTCCCACATATGAGGGCCAGTGACACTGCCCTCAAAAAAAAAAAAAAGAAAAAAAAATTGTCCTCAATTCTCCAGATGGAGTTCCAGGTCCCAGGTCCTCCCGCTACCGCCATTTGCTGGGATTGACCTTCACAATAACTCTAAGCTGTGCCCTGTATGATTGCAAATTTGCTCTTATTCACATCCGCCTTTCTTGTTAGGTTATAAGGCCTTGGAGGCAAGATTCCTACTAGTTTTCTTTGAATTTCCACAATATCCTGAAAGTTACAGGTATTAGGTACATGATGACAGAATTGAATAACTTTCCTATATGTGTGCTTCAGTTCTAAGTTCAAGAATCATGAACCTTGAAGATACCCAGTTGAAATTCTAGTTTTAGATATGCAATTTTTTTAAAAGATGAGAAAAAATTAGTTTAATTTTAAGTGTAATGACTTCAGTACTCAAATCTCACCTTTCACAGCTTAGCATCTCTGGACATTAAAGTTTCTATTTATTCATAAAAAGAATCAGCTACCAAAAAGATTTTTAAATATAGAAATGATATTATAATATTGATACATGATGTTGCATATAAAAAACCCTAGAGACTTCTTAAAAATACCATTAGAGCTATTAAATGAATTTAGTACAGTTGCAGGATACAAAGTCAATACACAAAAATCTGTGGCATTTCTATACATTAAAAAAAAAAGAACTATCAGAAAGAGAAATTAAGAAAACAATCCCATTTACAACTGCATCAAAAAGAATAAAATACCTAAGAATAAATTTAGCCAAGGAGGTAAAAGACCTATATACTGAAAACTATAAGACATTAATAAAAGAAATGTAAGAACACACTAATAATCCCAGACAAGAAAAAGCTGAATGAATTCTACACCACCAAGCCAATATTACAAGAAATGTTAAAGGGGGTTTTCCGAGAAAAAGAAGAAAAATAAATGAAATATACAAATAAGAAAACATCACAAAGAAAAAAATTCTCACTGACAAAGGCAAGCACATAATAAAAGCAGTGGATAAAACAACACTAAAACTAGTACAAAGATTAAAAGGCAAAAGTAAAATGATCATGTGTAATTATAACAGTAAATTAAGGCATACACACAAACAGACACTCACACAAAAAAGTAAAAAATAATGACAAAAACAAAAATGTGTATGGGCTGAGTAAAAATGTTAGCGGTTACAGAATGTGTTCAAATTGAACTGACCATCTACTTAAACTGCTATATACGTAGCTTGTATATATGAAGCACATGGTAACCACAAACCAAAAATATGCAGGAGATATATGAGAAATAAAGAGAAAGGAATCCAAACACAACACTATAGAGAGTCAACATCATACAAGAGAAGAGAGCAAGAGAATAAGAAAGTAAGAGAAAACTACAAAAACAATCAGAAAACAATTAATAAAATAGTAATGACCACCTACCTATCAATAATTACTTTAAATGTAAGTAGATTAAATGCTCCAACCAAAGACCAATAGATCAAGAAGTGGTACATATATACAACAGAATTTTACTTGGCTATAAAAAAAATGAAGTCTTATTATTTCTGACAACATAGCTGGACTAGAGGGTATTATGCTAAGTGAAATAGGCTGGACAGAGAAAGACAAATGCCAAAATCTACATACTTATATGTAGATTTAAAAAACAAAATAAATGAGCAAGGAAGATGAAGCAAACTCATAGATGGAGAGAACAAACTGATGGTTGCCAGATGGGAGGGGTATTGGGAGACTGGGTGAAAAGATAAAGGAGTTAAGAAGTACTAATTGGCAGTTACAAAATAGTCATGGGGATGTAAAGTACAGCATAGTGAATATAGTCAATAATATCGTAATAATTACATATGGTGTCAGGTGGGTGTGCAAGTCTTATTGGGAGGGGTCACTTTGTAAGGTATAAAAATGTCTAACCACTATGCTGTACATCTGAAACTAATGCAATATTGAATGTCAACTGCAATTGAAAAAAAAAAATTAAAAAATCCACACAAATAAATGTAAACATATTCTGTGCTCATGGATTGGAAAAATTAATGTTGTTAATGTCCATATTACCAAAATCAATCTATAGATTCAATGAAATCCCTATCAAAATTCCAAAGGCATCCTTTATAGAAACACAGCAAGCAATTCTAAAATTTGTATGTATGGAACCACAAAAGACTCCAAACAGCTAAAACAACCTTGAGAAAAAAGAACGGAGCTGGAGACATCATGTTCCCTGATTTTAAACTATGTTACAAAACTCTAGTAATTAAAATACCATAGTATTGGCATAAAAACAGGCACATAGAATAGAGAGCCCAGAAATAAATCCACACATATATTTAATTACTTTATGATAAAGAAGCCAAGAATATACAATGGAGAAAGGACAGTTTCTTCAATAAATGGTGTTGGGAAAACTGGACAGCCACATGCAAAAGAATGAAACTGGACCACTATCTTACATCATACACACAAATTAACTCAAAATGGATTAAAGACTTGAACATAAGATCAGAAACCATAAAACTCCTAAAAGAAAACACAGGTGGTAAGCTCCTTGATATGGCTCAGGTTTTCTGAATCTGACACTAAAAGCAAAGGCAACACAAGCAAAAATAAACAAGTGGGACTACATCAAACTAAAAAGCTCCTGTGAAGCCAAAGAAACCATCAACAAAATGAAAGGCAACCTACTGAATGGGAGACAATACCTGCCAATCATATACCTGATAAGAGTGAAAAGAAGCTAAGAAGTTAAGTTCTCTATTCAAACTCAGGTGGTGAATAGAGATGTATTAAATCCCCATGTCATTAGCTCTTCTATGTGCAACACTCACGACTTCTTGATGGCTGTCAACAGAAAAAGAGCTTTGCTTCAACACTGCCATGGAGTGGGAAGAGGAGGAGGAGGGAGAGAAAGTCTTTTTTAAGGCAGGGTAAATTGTTTCTCTAGTTCTACTTTTTAACAGGTTTACTTTCTCAATTGCCATTTCTTTTTTATATTCTTGACAGGGAAGAGACAACCAACATGGCCGACATGAGTCATAGAACAGAATAAACTCCCTCCCCAGTTCACTTTACCCATACCTGCTACATCTGTGCTAGGAAATGTGCTCAGAAAGTGTTCAGGGGGGTCAAAATCTTTGTGGTCCCCAACCACCCACGCACTGGTTGTTGGCAAAATATGCTGTTTTTAGCCTATTGTTTTGCCTAACTAAAACCCACTCCGATCCATTAATTATGAATCTCTAACTTTTGAGGTTCAGGGATGGTTGAAAAATGATTTCCTTTTTGTATGGAGGGAAAAAAATCTTTAAAAATAAGCTCTTAAGACTTCTCTAGGCAATAGAGAGGTTTTTCAAAATTCCTGTTTGAATGAAATTTAAATGAATTAGTAAGAAGTATATCAAATTTCCATGTCCAAAAGAAGAAGTACGTGCCAGGCACAATGTGGTTGTATTGAACCCTCTGCTTCTCAGAGCTTGAAATGTTAAGCAAATCCCGAGTTTTGAGGGCAATGGTTTGTGGTGAGCAATCTGAGGTGACCAAACTTTCAGTTGATTCTAAGTCTCCAGAGGTTAAAAACTGCTGCATTAACTCCTTAGTTCTCAGCATATATTTAAAATAAGTGTGGCCTTTTATCTGGAGATACATGTTTGGATTGTTATATTTCACTACAAAAATTTCAGGTGTGTATTGCAATTTACATGATCCTCTTCTTTCACTTTCGTTCTATACACTCCCACCCCAGGATAATGAACTAACACTCTGATTGCTTCTAGTTGTCCCCTCCAATCTATCTCATATCCCACTGATGGATTTATTTCTCAAACGTAACTCCTACCATGTCAGCCCTCTGCTCCAAATTCTTCAATGGCTCCCCAGTATCAACTTAGGTACATTTATATTATTAACTCTGGTATTCATGGTCCTCCATAATGTGATGCAAACCTATTTTTCCATTTTTACCTTCCACCAGTTCCTTTGCAGATAAATAGGACTCCATTTTTGGTGTGCCCCCTGCCCTCCGCCAGGTCTCCCACTGTTTTCTGCTTCAATACGAATTCTCACATTCCTTTTCAATCAAAGACTGTTTCTACCTACTGAAATGTGCCAGCCACCTTTCAATAGCTCACTCAAGTGTTTCCACCTCCCCTCAGATCCTTCTGTGAGTTCTCCTCACACTTTGTGCTTGGTATCATAGTTGTTGGTGTTTTTAGCTCTCCTAGCATGCAGCAGATGATGCACTCATTTTGTATACTATGTTGGGGTAGGGCCATGTCTTATATAGTATGGTGACTGGCTTGAAAGGCATTTATTGAATGCAGGGATGAAGAGATGAGGTGATTACTGAATGAGATATAAACTTTTTATGGTTCCTACCACTGTGTACATTATCTTTCTCCTGATAGTACTACCATGGGATTGTTGAATTGAATGAATTGTACTGAGCAGGGAGGATTCACTCATCTAACACAACAGATAAAAGCGTGATCCCCTGCTTGTAGAACTTGAATTTCTATTTCTTTTCTAAATTTGATGGATTTTCTGAAATGATTAGAAGGGCAACTTTAGTATGGTGTTAGATTCACACAAAATTTTCTGTTGGTAGAGGCATGAATAGGAACATAGATCTCTGAAACTTTCGGAAAACATCCTTTCTGTTTTATTCTTTGGAAAGGAAGTACATTGTAAGTGGATTCCTTTTTATAGGTTACAAAAGCTACTTGAATTATATTTCACTGGAGTGAATCCTCTGATTTGATGGATTTAACCAAATGGGTATTATATGTGGTTGGAGTCTAACTCTTTAAATGTAAATATTCACTCTAGTTCATTAGAGAACTTGAGACATTTTTGTGTACATTGAGATTTATCTCTCATGGCCTATGGTTCTCCATGGATTATAGTGGCACCTTAGGTATAATCACATCTACAACTCTTGGTATAAGACACTCTTGAGCAACAAGCTCCCACTGAGACATGGAAAGCTGTATATTTTCACACTGAGCTAGATGATAGAGAAGAAAGAATTGTTCTAGATGATGACTACAGTATCCACTTGAGTGGACACCTGAACTGTCCCCAAAGATATAACTCATGTACTTAATCTAGAACAAACACAACTGGCCTACCATTCCACTTATTCCATCCATAGGAAGAATAGGGCTAGGGGCTAGAGGGATGGAACTAAGAAATACTGAGCACCTACCAGGTAGGTATAAATTTGTCATCCCATTTAATTTTCATAAAAGTGGGTATTACAAAGTTGGTATGAATAGGTACATTTTACAGATGAAGCAATGGATTTGAAAGGTTTAGTAATTTATCCAAAATCACACCGCGAATAAGTAGCCGAGCAGGGGACTGACACCCAGGTCTGCCTGATCTTGAAGATGATGCTGTCTGTATTCATATATCCTGCTCCTTACAGGAAAAGACAAAGAGTAGGGGACATGTGAGACTCCAACATAGGACTCTATTTCCTTTGGGGTACAGTGATGTATCAGTACTCAAGGACTCTTCCCTTCCTTTGGAAGAGTGTGGTAAAAGAAAAACAATGAAAGGAAATTTCAATAGAATTAATACATGTAAGTGTTTTAAAATCAATAAAGTAAAGATTTAACTAGAAAGAAACAGAAATAGCTTCATAGTAAAATTTGGTTCAGTAAAAAGTGATTCTTTGTATGTAACTTTCCTGTTTCTCTCACTAAAAGTACAAATGGAATATTAGGAGGTGAATAATAAGTCACTTGTGGGTTTTAAAATTGAAAACACGTGTTGCTGACACTGACTTAATGCGATTTGATTATTATGTTATTATACAAAGACATTCGCAGACATTGGTTAGTACCTCAGGCTCTGGAAAAGACAAACATTTTTGTTGTGTACATAGAGTGGAGTGGCAGCTTCTGGGGAAGGAAAAGAGTGGGAGGTACTTGGGCAAACAGGCTGCTCAAAATAAACTGTGACAGGATGCACACAGGCCTTGTGTTTAACCATTGGGGAGCCAAGTCTTCAAGTCACCTAAGATTTGACCTGAAGAGCATCTGCTGAGTGAGGCTTGGTCTGAGAGCATGATCTTGTCTGCCATGGCCCATGGGCATTCTCTGCTTTCTTATTTTCTCCCTCTTTCTACCCCTCCAGAAAACATGTATGTCTTTCATGTGTTTTCTAAATATTTCTGATTGCTTTTGTAATGTTAAATAATATTCTAATTAGAAATGGCTATCTAATAAATATATAATATTATTTGATAGCTGTCAATGAATGAAACGGAAGCCCTTTTAGTGTGAATTGACTATTTGTTCAGTTGGGAATATGTTCCTACTCTTAGGACTATAGAAACTATAGAATACCAAAAACAAGCTTATAGAAGCCTGTACTGGAAAATAATATATGAATATTCACAACCTGCTAAAGCTGTGGAGAGGCTTGGTCAAGTAGGAATTGTGGAGATGCAAACAGCAAGGAGTGAAACCAGGTGGCATAGAGATATGCTAAGAAGTATGTGAAATGTTTGTGCTAAGCTTTCTCTTGCCTTCTTCATCCTAGCCCATTAGCACTGGATTGCTCAGAGTGCAGAGTGTAATAGCCTTCTGAAGTGGGTGGTAGAGAAGAAGGGAAGGCAGAAACTTGGTAATTATAGAATCAGTTCTGCTAAGGACTTACGGAATGATCAAATAGCATTGTCCTTGATGGTTTTGATAGCTCATTGTTTCCCTTCTGTTCCCTCTTCTTTCCTTCCCTCCCTCCCTTCCTTCCTTCCTTCCTTCCCGCCCTCCTTCCTTCCTTTCTGCCTTCATTCCATCCTCCATGCCCTTCTTCAAACATTAACTAAGCGCTTACTTTGGTCCAGACACTGGGCAGTGCTGGGAGTGCAAAGATGATGAAGACATAGCCTCTTCTCTGATGATTAGTGAGGTCGAACATTTTTCATATGCCTGTTGGCCATCTGTATGTCCTCTTTAGAGAAATGCCTCCTCATATCCTCTGCCCATTTTTTAATTGGGTTGTTTTTTTTTTTGGTATTGAATTGCATGAGTGTTTTATAAATTTTGGATATCAACCCCTTATCAGATATATCGTTGGCAAATATCTTCTCCCATTCAGTAGGCTGCCTTTTTGGATGAGGGAGAAGGGGAAAGGATTAGACAGAATAAATAGGTAACTACAGTATTGTCACAGGGATATGAAAGACAGTTTGGGGAATATAATGTTGTTAAAATTTTGTGGGGTGTCAGATGGTCACATGTTTTGTTAGGAAGACCACTTCACGGATGGAGTAGAGGCTTGATCACTGCACTGTATACCTGAAATTGATGTTGTATAATATTGTATGCCAACTGTAATTGAATATATAGACAGTCACGGGATATGGATTATATGGTGGAAGGGAGTCAATGGAATTATAATAGATAGTATGATATGTGGGGGGAGGAGTGGGGGGGTAGAACTGGGGGAGGGGAGTTGTCACTTTGAGGGGTAAAAAGTATAACTATTGCACTTTGTTGTACACCTGAAGCTAATTTAAAAAAATATGTAAATAAATAAATTAAAAAAAAAAAAAGACATAGCCTCTTCCCTCAGAGGGTTCCTTGTCAACAGAGGAGCTCACTCCTCTTCCTGCCTGGCAGTAGTAGCTGAAAACTGGTCCTGGGTTGGGGTTGAGATATCTGTGCTCCCTAGGGACCTCCAGATGCCCTTCTAGCAGGCAGCTAGTTGGCTGGATAACTAAGCAGCGCCCTCATGGGGTTTGGATCTGTAGAAGAAGCTATGGCACCATGACTGCTGCCATTCTCTCTGATGTTTCTCTCATTTCCACTTAGGTTGGTATAATCCTGCTATTCTACCTGCAGGCTCAGACAATAGCTCTGTCTAGCTAGGCAGAGCCTACAGACTGTGTGATGAGATGGAATAAAAAGTATAATTCCAAGGAATGAGCCCTTAGTCCAGAATGAGATGACCAGGTTCAACTCTTGGTTCTTCCACTCATCAGTCTTTTGGGTAAAAGAATTGAAATTGACCCAAACAGTGTGTGCTCAATAAGATTAGTAGAATGTGTAAAGACAGCCCTAGTCAGAACACAACTATCATCTGGAAAGAGTTGCTTGACCAATCAATGAATACCTTAGCTTGAATTGGTTTGCAATTAGGTAAGCAAGATCAGATAGGGTTGATGGAAGGCGGCAGAAAGAACAGCCTCAGGCTCGTGGTTCTATCTCAGAATGGAAGTCATGGGGGAAATTCTGTTTTGGGGAGAGCTGGAAGTTGGGATAGAGAGGCAGAGAGAGGAGAAGGAAGGTAGTTGGGTAGAAAGTCTTCCTTTGCCCTCCGCAGTGGTTGCTGATGTTCTGTGCTGGGCTTCCATAGCAACCTTAGCTCCAACTTATATTCAGCAAAGCAATTATTCATATGTATCAGAATTGTCATATTTCCTTGTCTTTCTTACTCACTAAACTCTTGAGGGCAGGGGCTATGCCTTATTTACCTTTTAATCCCCAGCACTTAACACAATGCAATGAGTGAAAGTCAAAGAAAAACTTTTTTGATTTGGTAATTTTGCCCAGGGATCGCAGTTTTTGCAAGAAAATAGCCTGAACTAATAATATCTATCATTATTCTAGATTTATAAGCAGAGAAACAGCACCAAAAGGTTAAGGAACTCAGTTAAAAAATTAAAAAAAAACACAAAACTTATAACAAGTACAAGAACAGGAATCAAAAGAGTTCCCATGCCTCTCATTAACTGATAGTCTTTGTTGCAAGCAACAGAATTACTAATTAAAAAGAATTTGGTTCTATCTTGAGTTGAGGCAAGTGCTTTCAACTTTCCATTTTTGTAAACAGAGCTTTGTTAGTTATTTTCAATAATAAGCTTTGTGATAAGACAAAAGGGGACAGATGTCAGATCATCAGTTTGGTAAATTGTGTAGCGCATATTTGATTCCAGCATACAGGCTAAGCCAGCTTTCCAAAAGAATGGACATCTGACTGTCAAAACACCAGTCCCTGCACTTGGTGAAAAGCAGGATCTGTCCAGCTCCTTCAGTGTCCTAGAGAATGACAAGTCACTGTTTGCCCCCTTGATGACCTGGTTGGGTTGACAGATTTCACACTGTTTAAGAATGAACAGTGAGGAGTGTGCTATTTGGAGGCTCTCCAGAATTAATTCTTCAAAGTGTCAGAAAGATTACAACAGGGTGTAAAGTTCAGAAGTTCAGTTAAGTTTAAGATCTTTTACCCTGGAAAGTTTTCATCTTTTTTTTTTCCCTTTTCTTGTATATTCCAACGAATGCTGCAGTTGCAAATTTCTCAGCATGACTTGGTCAAAACCCACTGAAAAGTATGCCCCAAATCTGCTTTTAAAGCTATGCCATCAAATTTTGCAGCCCTGGGAGGCTTAAATAGCTCAAAAAGTATCTGATTTTCAGTAACCAGATTTCTAGTAATATTAAATTTCAGATTTTTCTAGGAGCCCCAATTCTGAAATATTTTTCTTGAAAGCACCCAAACTTTCTGACATTTAGTTTAAACGTTTTTTATTCTTTACTAACTTTAAGCCAATAGAGAAACTTTACAGTTAACAATCCATAAACAATAAAACTTCTGTAATAATAATAGTAAAATAGCATATTGTTATCATATTGGGTTGTTGAAAAAGTCATGATGTATTTTTTCTGTTTTTCATTGCAAAAATGCATTATGAGTTTCCTGACAACCCCAATAGCTTTAGAAGTCATAGAGCTAATCTTTTATGTTTAAGATACATTAGAACCAGAAATATCACTGATAAATAGAAAGCCCAGTGGATTAATAACTATACATTACTTAGTAATGAAGGGCTTAAGAAATTAAAATGAGTAGACCTGAGAGTGCTATTGGATTTATGAGATCAATATGAGAGACATTAGGAAAAGAGGCATTTTTGGTTGTCACAACAATGGAAAGGGCCAGAATGGAATTTAGTGGAAAGGAGCCATGGATGCTCAATATCCTGAAGTGTGTGGGACAGTTTTATACATCAAACAGTTGTTCTGTATCTCGTTCAACTTTTCCATAGCTGTTCAGGTATTCATGTAGGTAAAAGGCCTGTTTATAATTATCTGAACCTGGAACCGAACCCTGTCTCCTGGCTTTACATATAAGTCCAAAGGACTCTTTTGCACAGTTTTAAAACTCCTTTTTCAGGAATGCTGCTGCTATACAAATTAAGGGAGGGATGTAATTTGGGCAGGGAGGGGATGGTGGACTTTATCAAGAGTTGTTCTCCATCTTAGGAAATCACCAGTGGCGAGGCTGCTTCTGATATTAGATTATGTTACCAACATAACAGACCTGTGTCAGCGTGCATTAGTAGCTGTCACATTCACAGTGACTCTGCCTATAGCTATGATACATGACTACACCATTATGCCTTCTAGGGTAGTTATGTCCAAGCATTTATGCATCCAAAACATAAGTCACATATAGTTTTTCTGTATTTCTGCTTTATAACACAGCTAGGACCTTAAATTCATTTTTTTGAGCCTATGTGAATAAAATAGGCTATGGATTTCCTTTCCAGATAGTAAAGGAGGACATTATAAAATATGTGTGTAAAAGGAGGCACTGGGTCTGAGAGGGTGAAAAGCCATTCCATTAGGTCAAAACTCAGCTGGTAAAGATGGTGAAGTAAAAGACTCCAGTCCGTAGCCTAGGAAACGCCTTACAGGAACACAGAATTTGCCCTGTCTGAGCCTCATTGCTCCAAGCTTCCCCAATTTCAGTGACTGACATGCCATTTTCTGTTTTTTAGCATTATCTGCCTATATTACTATTTACTTGGTATCTTTCTTTAAATGAAATAACTCCATTTTTACTTAAATATCTTCTATAAACTTGGTATGAATGAAAAAAAATTTTGATATGCTCGTTACATTTTCTTTAGTACATATTAAAATAAATATGCAACAATTAAAGGAAAAGGAAAAGGTTGTCCCTGTAACAATAAGATCATTTTGTGTACCCTTAATATGCATACTCTACTTTGGGAAATGGTGCTATAGAACAGATATACACTAACAAAGATTACAGGCTTGGAAAATATACTTTAAAGGCAAAGAATGACCCAGTTTCAGCCTTTAATTTTCTTTGTTCCTTAGAAAGAACATAGTCTCCTTTTCCTAAAATAGGTCCTAAATGTCAATTTCAAATATGAATGCTTTAATCACAGATACAAATAATTTAAAAGCAGGGTGGGACATATGAAATAGTACCCATTGCACACAATACTGATAATCTTCATGAAGTTACTTCTTCCTGAACTCTTATTTGAAAAACTTCTTGGAATAGGGCAAAGTCTCCAGCCACTGTTGTCAGCAAGTTATGTACAATTTAACTTTAGGAAAAACAAACAAGGCCATCCATATCAACAAATCTTTTTGAATAAGCACCTTAAATAATTGGTTTATGTAGTACACATTCATCAAGTCCCTACTATGTGCACATCACTTTTTTGGGCATTAGGATTTAGCCATGAAGAAAAAAAGTTTCTTTCCTTGTGGAGCTTATATTTCACTAACATAAGATGAGAATAAAAGTGAAATTGATTTCCATTAGTCCCATGAAGGAGCTAGATGGGGATATGGCATACTCTAAACCAATCAGACAGCCTAAGCTTGGCATCAGGGATGTGTGCACACATAGTACTGCTACTTATAATTTTATTTTATATAGCAAAGTTATTTTAAAATTCTTGTGTTTGTATAGCTCTTCTAACAGTATACTATTTTGTTGATGCTTTGTACATACTTTGCAGCCCCATTGAAAATTCCACTCCATAACTGAAGGAATTTTCTAATACTTCAACTCAAGTTTTCATTTTTCATATATAATTTAAATTGTCCTTAAATCATCCTGTCACTCTTTCCTGTTATTCATGCCATTAGTATAATCAGTAAGTGGTTACCAGAGCTTCTTAATGATCATTTAAAGGAGTATAAGTGTTTCTTTTCTTAATCTTCTCTATTAAAGACACTCAAAAAATAATACCAAAGGGTGAATTAAGGTGATGAGAGCTGTTAAATAGAGTTCAAAAATACTCTAAGAAAACACTCCTGTCATAAGACTAGGGTGACATGTCTCATTATTAATTTCCATATAGTGGGTGTTTCTTACCCAGCTATTAATGTTAGATGGAATTCATCCATTGTATGACTCTATTAGTCATTTTCAAACAGCTGAAATAAAAAACCCACTGCTTTATATTATTTTCAAAATCTCAGGTGGCACCACTGGCCTTTACAGATTCAGCAAATGGAAATAAAAATAAGAAACCTAAGCTCTCCACAAAAATTGTTTTGAGGTTCCAGTTAATAGTTGCTACTTAAAATAAGTGACTCGGAGGCATTCTAAGATTTTGAGAAGTCACGGGTCACTGAAGAAAATCTAAGTAATCCCCAATAGCTTTTGTGTTAGGAATGTTTGGTTATAACTTTTTCAAAACAGGTCATCCATGTTTAGCAATTCCCAATTAAGAGAATTTTCAACTGACTAGAACATGTTTGCCTTTCAATATATGTTTTGAGACATTTAAGACAGCCCTTATCTTTTGAGATGTTTCCCTCTGAGGTGCTGTAATCTATTTGCCTGTGAAAATAATTTTTTTACATGACTATTAAGATACTTTGGCAGTGGTATCAAGAACGATGTTGACATTTTGTAGACTTAATATTGCTCCTTAAAGAATAATTATTGTTATAATCAAAGGGATAAATGTAATGGAGAAAACACTCTAAGAGAAGAGATCTTTTGAATGAAGGAACTTGATTTGTTTGTTTCCTTTCCACTGCTGGAGCTAAGCAATTAGGACAGTGTCCTGGCACACAGTAGGTTCTCAATAAATATCTATTGAGTGAATAAATGAATGTAAAAGAGTATCCCAGTGGCCTTAGTGTGTCCGGAGGCCTTCCTGAGGAAGAGACATCATCAGTGGGGAGGGTAGTGGGAGGCTGTCCAGAACTGCGAAAGGGAATTTGATCTACAAACCACTGTGTGGCTTTGCAATCTGACTGTACCCGGTGTGAACGTCTCCATTCTCGCAGTTCTACCATTGTCTCTTGTGTCAATAGAGGATAATAATTAACACTACCTACTACACTGTTGAGAGGAATAAATAAGGTTATAAATATGAAGTGCTTGGCACATAGAACATTTTCAATAAATATCAGCTAATTTCAGAGCTATAATTATAGATTGTATATTGATGTTGGATTGAGATTATGGACTTTCTATGTAACAAATTCAGACCAGAATTGAACACTGAGACCAGTCAGTAAATGCTATTTTTATAAAACACATTGATAAAGAAGTCTTGATCTTAGGTACAGGATGTCAGATTAAAGGTGTTGAAAGGTAGAGAATGCATTTTCATTGTACCCAGGAGTAACTAGTCATTTCTTTGTAATTTAGTTTTCATATTAAGAAGAGGCAACCAATTACTATGCAAGATACAAGGGATAGGAAATGTATTGTTCTTCACTCACTAGCCTTCAGTGATTCTCCATTTTATTTTTTACAGAATAAATGACATTAGCAACCAAGATGGTCCCTTTCTGGTTCTAACCAATCCTCATTGTTTGGTAAAGTTTCAGCTTAGTTTTACATTAGTTCTGATTACCTTCCCTCTAAACATGCAAATCATTCCCCTCAATACTACCCATACACTCTGGGATTCAAAGGTGCTCACCCTTTGAATGAACACAGCATTTTCCCACCCTAGTGTTTACTTCCAGTGCACATTAAAAAAAAAAATCTCCACTTAACAAAATTTCAATCATTGTCCAAGTTCAATGCTAACTTCTTCATGGGGGTCTTTGCTAGACTGTCCAGTGCTCTCTCCATTGGTGCCTCCTTGGCACCTGTCAATTTATCTGCTGTTGTCAATTCGCCTGATGTTTATCTGAGTTGTGTACCAGCTTTTCCCAAAATGTCTTGTTCATCTTTTATTTCCCATAGCTGCTAGCCTGGCACATAGTTCAATAAATATAAATTATTTAATCTAGTTTACCTTTTCTTCTTTAAAAAAAAGGGGATTTATTCCATGTCTTCTGGGGAAAAGATTTTTTTGGACAGATTTCTAACTTTTTGGTCTTTACCAAGAATTGTCTCCAAAGTAGAAAATAAAGGGAACATGATAAGGTCCAAAGTGAAATACTGAGAGAAGAAGAGGAGATTGGGGATTTTCCTTCCTCTCATAGCAAGGATTTTTTTTAAATGGTGGGTAGGAGGGGGAAGGAGGATCCTGGGGCTTGCAATCTGTGCTAAGGGGAGTACATTCTGCTTGACTAATTTCTTGGCAACTCTTGGGAGAAAAGATGCTAGATGTCTTTACATTGCCGAAGGATCCAGAGCCAAGAGGCGAAGGAAAGCAAGGAGGAAACATCTCTCAGGCCCAGCCTGGAGATGAACTAGCTGCAGCCACAGCTGTCTTCATGTGAGGAATTGCCCTCTGTGGGTGGTAGTGGGGTGAGTGTGCAGGGCGGAGACACCAAAGGCAGAAGTAAAATTTGTGTTTATGGCTGGACATTCCTTGTAGATTATGTTACTCACAGAGGCACAAATAAGCACGGGAGAGAGGAGTCTTTGACATGCGGTTATTACTTATTTGTTTTTCATTTTGTATTGCTGGGGAGGTGTAGGGCAGTGGGGGTGGGGTGGAGGGCAGGATAAGTTGCAGGCAGGCTTATCTATAATGGCCCACACTGTGAGAAGGGAAAGCAATGGCATAGACTTAGCTGACAAAGGTGGGGCCAGGCCACCATATCGTTGGTGGAATTTCCCTTTTAATGGCACCTCAGCTGTGATATGTCTGGTGCTTCGTGCTGGTGGCCAGTAGAGCACAGAACTATCTCTCTGGGCCACAAAGGCTTGAGCGGCAAGCTCAGAGGGTCCTCCAGTGCCCTGTCTCCACCACGCTCCATCTTGCTTCGTACTTCATAGAGAAACTGGAAGTCATTCGATGGGGAATCCCTTACTTTTTTCTTACAAAACCTACAAAGCTTCCTCCTCTGCAGCCATTCTTTCCTTCTTTCTATTAATATCTGTTCTATTTGAAGAGCTGCTTCCTTTGCTAAGGCCAGTTCCTGTCCCACCTTTTCAGGACTTTTCTCTTCCATACATTACATTGTTCTTTCTCAATTAGATCTTTCTCACCATAATTTCAGCATGCTGAAATGTCTTGTAGAAACTTCCCTAATCCCATGTTTCCAGCTATCGTTTTTCTCTCCTATTTATTTATTTATTTATTTATTTATTTATTTTTGAGGGCAGTGTCACTGGCCCTCACATGTGGGACCGAACCGGGGCCGCTAGCTTCCCAAGCCAGCGCTTAACCACCGCACCACTCGGCTGGCCTCTCCTACTTTATTCATAACCGTACTTCCAAAAGAGCCGTGGCTAGCATTGTAGGCGGAGCTCAATAAATATTTGTTGAGAGAATGGGAAACTGAAAAGGGATAATGAAACACTCTCTTCTTCAATATAATTCAAGTGTATTGTATTGTGATATATTATATACTCTTCTCACAAGCACTTCTACACACGATCATAGGGAAATAGGAATACAAATAACAGTAATAATAGAAGCCCACATAGATTGAGATTTTATACTGTGATAGGTACTGTGCTAGCACTTCACACATTTACTCACCACCTTTCACAATAACCCTGGGAGATACATCCTCATCCTCTTTAATCCTTTTCCAGCCCAGAGAGCTGGAGGACAGAGAGGTTTGGGCAGCCATTGCTGCCAGAATCCAAACACAGGAAGTGGGCTCCCGAGCCAGCTCCAATCACAGTCAGGGGAATCCTTGTCTGATCTGCTCTCTCATTGCAAGTGGTAAATTTATTTTATGTCTTTAAGGCAAAGTTTAAATAAGAAAGGTCATGTGGTTGAGTGGAAGAGCAGAATGTCAAAACACCTGAATCCTGGATCTTAACTCTTTCATTATCCTGCAGTGAGTCACGTGGCCTCTGTTTTTTTCTGTTTTTTGTTTTGTCTTATAAAACTGAGAAACTGGGCTGAAAGATCTCTTTGAGTGCCTTCATTTACAACTTTGATTTCATGCCCTTTGGGATACATTTCATCTTTAAACGACAAGCCATCATTGTAATGTCCCATACAGAGCTTTGATAAGTACTCAGTTTCACAATTTCCAATCAGTTTTCCAAGGTGGCCTAGTGAATAATGTTTTCTGGCCCGTGACTGCAACTTTGTTTTCTGCATCATGACATTACTTTATTTAGGGGAAAAAAAAGATTCTATTCTGGTCAACACTGAGCTTTTCTCTTTGTAATAAATTTTTATTTCTTTTGTGATTATGAGAGGAATATATGGTAAAGGCAGAACAAAACAGAAAAATAGAAAGAAGGAAATAATAATCATCTAGAAATAATCCCTGTTAAAATGGTGTAGTTTTTAAAAACATAACTGAGATCTTCTTTTACGTTATACAGTTTTATATCCTGTAGCTTTTTACTTAATATGTTATGAACATTTTGAGAAACTGTCTTTTAGTGAAGTACAGTTTGCATGACAGGAAATAACCAACTCCCCTTGAGAAAAATTAAAGCAACTGGTAGCCGCCCCAAATCTGACTTTAATTTGTCACAATAGAGATTCCATTTCCTTCTTCTTCAGGGACAGGCTGACAAGTATCCTTGATTGTCACCACCACACCCTTCTCTTTCTTACCAAAGAACACAAGGTCGGGTGATGAAGGGAGCAATTTGTCATTTGGCAGCTTCTGCCAAAGCAGGAGGAATATTGCAAAATACAGTTGAAAAGTTGCAAAATCTAGTATTTACATAGGAGTACAGTTAACTATTTTTTTTTTTTTTTTAGCTGAGCCATCCTGCCACCTGTTGGCAGCACAGCGGCAGCTCAGCTTGGGCTGGGCTTCGAACTGCTGTTGCTCAGAGCTCAGCTCGCATTCTTGAGGGACCTCTTAACCAACTGAGCCACTCAGCCAGCCCTGCAGTTAACTATTTTCTAATTAAGTTATAGAACTATTTGTTCAGTGATATTGAAGCAGTTTCATACCAGAAGGGTATGGTCTTCATGTACTATAAAAAGACAATAATTATTATAATGTAAGAAAAGTATTTAATATGTATAATTATCATACATGTGTCACATAAAAGGAATCCATTGCATACATGTATTGATTTTGAACATTAAAATTAATAAATAAAAAAGAATTATAGTCCAGTATGGTTAAGAGTCATGGGCTGGCCGAGTGGCGCACTGGTTAAGAGCTGGTTTTGGGATGCCAGCGGCCCCGGTTCGGATCCCACATATGAGGGCCAGTGACACTGCCCTCTACAGCTAACAACAGCTCCACCTGGAGCTGGGCTGTGCGAGCCCCATTGATGGTGTTGGCTGCAGCCCCTGCTGCAGTGGGCTGCCATAGGCTACAGTGAGTGGCCTGCAGCCAGCATGAGCGGCTGGAAGCAAGCGTGAGCTGCCAATAGCCGCGGTGAGCGACCATCCAGAGGCCGGCAACTGATCTGCCTCATCCGGGAAGAGCGCAATGGGCCAGCGATACCAACATGGGCCAGTGAAGCAACGTCCTCCACAACTAGACTGAAGAACGAAGAGACAGCAACTTGTCTGTTCCCCTTCCCCGATTCCCCAATGCTGTTCCTCTCCTGCAATTCCCCAATTAAAAAAAAAAAAAAAGAGCCATACATCCTCATTCTTGTGTTCTGCCAATGTATATTGGGGGTTTGAATTCTGGCTAACAAGTTAGTTTTTTTTTTTTTTTTTTAGAGGGCAGTGTCACTGGCCCTCATATGTGGGATCCGAACCGGGGCCTCTGGTGTCCCAAGTCAGCACTTAACCACCACGCTACTCGGCCGGCCCCAAGTTAGTTCTTGAATGACTTTTTTCTCCTTTTGGGGCCTCAGCTTAGATAGCAGTGCCTACTTCATAGGAATCTTGTGGGGATTAAATGAGTCTGTGCAAAGCATAGAAAGCAGTATCTAAAACCCAACAGCTCCACACATATTAGCTATTACTATGTGTATTATCATTGATATGACATGTGTATGGCACCATTGACTTATATCAGTGATTTCTGAATATTCATGATTTCCATAAACTCATGGAAGGTCCAGAGCCAGGCTTGCTGCATCAGATCACCTCAGGATGCTTTGAAAAATATACTCTTTCAGAGATTTAGGTTCGGTGAGCTTGCAGTTACTGTGTGATGGATGCTTTCTTGGAGATGTGTTGGGAGCACAGAGGAGGAAACGAGTAGTTAATCCCCTAGGAGGGTTGCAGAAGGCTTCACAAATGCTCTAATGCTGGGCCAGGGGCATGAAAGGTGAGCAGGTGCGTCCTAGGAGAAGAGGTGGCTAGGGCGAGTATCCTCAGCAGAGGAAGAAGGTACATCTAAAGTTCAACTACATCTATTGAAGACCTATTGTGAACAAGACAGGCTGCTGGGCACACTGATGTCATTTACTTCTCACCACAACCCGGTGAGGCTGGTGTTACACTCTCCTTCCATGAGCATGGACTTTAAATAATTTGGGTATCTTTCCCAAGCTCACAAAAGAGGTAGGATTCAAACCCAGATCTGTCTTCAAAGCTCATTGTTTTTCCATCAGGAGCTTCCATTGACCATGGTTTAGAGAGTGCACTGAGCAGCAGGAATTCAGTGTGCATGGAGCTCTGGGTGGGGCAACCAGGGTAGACGAGGCAGAGAAGCACCATGCAGTTGGATATAAATGGCTTCTGTTACTTCTAGTGTTCATAGCAACTCTTCTGTGCTTCTAGGCCTTCAGGAGACCAGTCTTGGGGAGCCTTGGCCAAGAGGGTTCCACACCTGGACTCTTGCATCCTGTGCCTGGGACTAAACACCTCCTCTCTTAATGCTGTTGTGGTGACTGTTGTTAGGTGCAGTGATGTGGGCCATCTTCCCCTTGGGACTTTTCTTCCTAATTACTGATGCTTTCCTCAGGCATCTGTTCTGCTCTTCCTCCTAAGGTTACTTATAGGTAATAAACCACCTAGGTGCCCCAAGGCAATTTGGTTTGCAAGTGAGAGAGAAAACAAAATCTTGATCTTATGTGCCAACACTGAGATCTCAGTTTGGAAACACACACAAGATTCTAGGGGTGGAATGGAACATGCTTTCTCTGTGTTTCCATATATAGTCAAATGTGGACTATGGCAAGTCTTTCAGATTTTCTGCAGCTTTGATGGGAGGGTGGCAATGAGGAAACATAACCCCTCATTTTGTTTATTAATGAAGTCATAAGAGATAGGCTGTGCCCACTTCTGGATAGGAGGTTGAATTTAATTTTATTTAACAAACAAGTCATTCTAGCTCAGTGACTCATAGGATAACTTCAGTCAAAAGAAACTTAATTTATTCCCATTTTCCTCTATATTTTACTGTCTCCAAAAATCCAAAGAAGCCAATATGCCAGAAATACTCTGTGTGGGTTAGGGTTTTACTCAAGGAAGGGCTGCAGTAAAAAACTGTCATTTATCTGCACCATGTTCAGGTAAGTTAACAAAGCCACTGGGCCATGACACAAGCAGCCACATTTGCCAAATAGAATCCACCATGGTGGTGGTGGTGGTGGTTTATCTAAATAGTTTCTCACAGAGGAAAATAACTTGCTGATAAAATTACTTCTTCATGGACTTTATCAACAGCCTTGTGCTTTGCTAAATGGAGCTTATTATAAACTAAAATTATAAAGGTCCTTAAACAAAGCTGTTGTTGATTTTGTGATGCCTGTTCTGGCCATATGGCTCATGGGTGATTGTGATTCCTAAATGAAACTTTCAAATCAGGCTTCTCTTACTGCACTTAAGTCCCTTATTTTCAGCTCTCTCTTGGATATTTTTGCTTGACTCCCTTGCAAACAACTTGTCCCAACTGAGCCCACCATCTTTCTCCCAATTCACCCTCCAACTTTCCTCACCATTTACTTCATCTCCAATTTTTCAGATGGCCAGACCAACCCTTGGAGCTTCCAGTATCATCAAGTTTTATCTCCTCTTCTCCACATCATCTCTGGATTTATGCTTTTATTTCTATCACCACTATAGTGTTACATTTCCCTTGATTCATTGAGTCTGTCCCTCCTATATATGGATGTCAGTTAATTTTCTTAAACACTATCTATCCTGTCCATCTTTTTCTCAGAATTTTTTCATGATCCTCTTTAATTAGTCAAGTTCAAATTCTTTTTCTTGGCATACCAAGCCTTTTGTTTTCCCTTGAGTCAATGTCCTACTTTCTGTACCTTCTTCCTACTTAGTGATTTTTGTCTCCCATATGCCAGTTCAGTCTCACTTCTAGGCAATTCCTTAACCAGTTAACACTCTACCTTATCTTTCAGAGTTTAGCACAAGACCATAAAGACCTCTTCTGCTCAGGGCACTTCAGTAATTTCTGCTTTCTCTTGTCTCTGATTTATTGTCTGTGTCAATTATTTTAGAACTAGATAATTTGTGCTCTTGTATGGTACTTGGTTTAATGTGTGTTTGTCTTTCCATGTAATGAGGTTGTTAGGTATTTGGAGCTAGATGGATACCTGAAACTTTCCTTTCAAGCACTCAGAATCCTCTTCCCAGGGATAAGATTTAGTAGGTGCCACCCGGCTACCCCTAACCCTTGTTGACTTGAAAAGAATTGTTCAGATATTTGCATTTGGTGTCTCCAGTCACACCGCTGTTCAAGATAGGAGCTAGCCATCACATAAAAGGGTATTTCAGTCCTTTGGTTATCAGTATGGCTCAGGGCACCTTGGACTCATGGCCTGCTTGGCATAGAGTGGGTGTTCTATTTGTTGAACGTATGAATGACACCCTAGAGGAAATACTAGATTCCGTGATTCAATTTTCTAATTTTCATCATTCAGGTAAAAAAAAAAATCTGTTAAATGATGTCAGCCAGGTTAACAGAAGGCAATGATTGTTTTCTGTTCTAGCTTTACATCAGTGAACACTGATTTTTTTTTTTTACTACATTTTTTTCCCAGACAGTCAAGTATATTGAATGATCTCTCCAATTTCTCTGGACCCTACTTGAATACCTCATCTTCTAGTAAAATTTATACCCAGTTGAGTAGAATTATTGACATCTCTCTCCTGGTTCCTTAGGTTTTGAAGCATATTTTAGGACAGCCCTAAAAGTTGGCTTTAGCATGTAGCCATCCTTTGCTTCGTGGTTGCTTCAGTCACTGCTCATGTTGTAATGGCTCCAGAAAGCCTTACTTAATTTTCCAAAACAAAATTAATTATTCCCTTCCCCAACTTTCCCAAAGTTAATCACTCTCTCCTCTGACTCCTGTATTCACATACATGTTTCTCACATGATGTGTACTCTTGTTATATGTGCATGTATTATTAGATGTATCACATTACATTAAAATATAGTTGCTTACATCTCTGTAAATCCCTCAAAGGCTGTGGTTATGGCTCATTCATCTTTATGTTCCTGCACCTGGAACACTGCCTACCCCAGGCTGTGCTCTGTTGATGGTCACTGATGAATAGTGACAAGGAATGAGGAAAACTATGAGGACATCATCAACTCTGTCTTCTGCAATTTTGTGGCATTTCGGTGGCTAACCATCCTCCTGGTCTGGCACTTCCGCATCTGAAGTGCTGGGAGCTTGCAGCCAGGAACCCTGAGTGCACATCCTGTAACATGGTCCAGATGAGTCAGAAGGCACCACAACCACAACCAGTGCCTGGCCTTTCTTCTAGAGGAAGGCAAATATTGAACTTTGAAATTGTGGGGTGTTACCTTGGCACTCATGAGAAGTCGTAGTCCCACTGGCACCTCCTTTTTTCTGCTTGGGGAGCACAGGGCTGGGGGTCAGGGCTTTATGGTAGGGTGGGTTATTATTCTGTCAGCACAACTTCTTTCAGATCATGCTGTAACAGTTTTCAAAAGATGTTTTTTATTTTCTCTTTTTGTTTTTATCTTCTTATTGAGATTTAATAGACTTGTAACATTGTATAAGTGTAAGGAATACAACCTCTTGATTTGATACATTTATCTATCACAGCATGATTACCACTGTAGCATCAGCTAACACTCTATCAAGTCACATAATTACCATTTAATTTTTGTGGTGAGAACAATTAAGATCTATTAGCAACTGTGAAGTTTATAATACAATATTATTACTATAATTACTATGCTGTGCATTAGATCTCCAGAACTTCTATATTTACTAGTTGCAAGTTTGTGCCCTTAAACAACATCGCATACCATAACATTTTAGTTTAGGTTCTTTATCTTTTGTGTGGTTGTCACAGGTAATGTTAAAAACTATCTTTAAGAAGATTACTGAAAGGCTGTCACCTTCTGAGTAGAATTCTGTCTCAGGAAATGGAGTTTGGAAGCAAATTGCCTCTCTGCCTTTAAGATGGGGCTATCATCTAGCATCAGATGGTTTATTACATGTTGGGTGTCTTTGGGTTGACAGTCCTTCTGTGAATGAATTTTATGTTTCTGCAGGGTGTAATATGTTTTACATGGAAGATTTTAAAAAACGTTTGAGTCTCTGGGTTACTTCTCATTCATAAAAAGATATCATATATAGATATATACACACATAAATGTATACACACTCACATACATCTTTGTAAATATTAGTTTTATTTTAGAAATAATAAGCACAGGAAAATATTTTTGTAGCTCTAATAAAATTACCTCATGCTTGTGCGGTGAAAATGGCCCTGCCTGGAGAGGCAGATAGAACTTTAAAGATCAAGATTAGCAAATTAACGGACAGGAAAAGCCAGACAGCCAATTAACCTACTTCTGCAAAGTCCAGGGGAGCTGGTCTGGTGCTCCAAGCTCTCTTTGGGAGCTGATATATGGTGCCCTAAAGCCTCCAGCTGAAGCTGCTTGGTCCCCTCAAGCTCCACAGTCACTGGGATGCTGGCTTTGTATGCCACTTCCTTTGCTGAGCTAGTGTGGAAATCGCATTGTATTCTGAAATGGTTGCCATGGGAACATCTCCACCTAGTCATTATCTACTCAGGCTACTGATTTTACTAAACCAGGGGAGGAAGGTGTAGAAGGGGGTCGCTGTAGCCACCTGTTCTGCAAAGAATTGTAATTGCTTTTGCCACATTCACCTCTGTGGTCACCCGTGTCTTGGAACACTCTTCTTGACACATTTTCTCCTCTCTTGTTCCCCACCAAATGGAGTTAGTAAGTGAAATAAACTATAGGAAACTGGCATTGGGATAACAGAGTTATTACATTTCCATTCCCCTTGCTGCCTCCTGTTCTCTCACGTCAAATAAAAATAATTGTCACCTTTTTCTCTCACTGTTCTGCCTCTTCATGCTTAGGTGAAGAGACAACCCTCTTCTTCAAGAGTCTATGATTCCTGGGTTCCACACAATGGTGCTGAAGCCACAGTTTCCAGCTGTTTATCCAGAGGAGCGTCTAAAAATTCATATATGTAGATGCCCCTTTTCTAGATTGTATAAAATATAAATAGGAAATAAAACTGGCTGTTAACAAGTAACTTAATCTTACAGATGTTTTAATAGAGAAATGAATGGACCTGGATGGATCTCTTATGAGGAGGAGTTTCTGATCTGTATTTTCAGAACGCAAGTGATATGTGAGAGGTGTTGTGTTAAAGTACTCTTTTGTGGGAAAAACTATATAATCTATTGGCTTTGTAATGTGACGTCCAGATCAGGATACTTTGCAGTGAAAGATGGTATTATTAGTAAGTATGCCTGGACAACAGGTGCAAACCAGGACTATAATAGGCAAACCAGGTACATATTGTCAGCTATTACCTAGACAAATAAGTATATAAGCATGGCAGTACTATATCCTCAAAAATATGGGGAAAGGGACACCACCTCTTCTAGAAAAACATTTATGAAATCAGAAATTTTAATTGTGGATGCTAAAATCTGGATAAGCAAGAGAGGTTCTCTTTCTGTTTATACTTTTGTCTCATGTAAATTTAGTCAATATGAGTCCATTCTTGAAAGTAAAGTGATGGCACTGGGAATGAAAGAAAAAAAATAACATTAATAAAGGAAAATAGACTGGGCTGAATGTGCCTATGGAGATGTCACAAAACCCCTTGAACTCTGTTTAAAAATGTAGCTTAGGGTTTGGTAACTTTTCTTCTGTGAAGGGCCACATGATATTTTTTGGCTTTGCGGGCCATATGGTTTTTATGGCAACTACTTCACCCTCATAGGGTGAAAGTAGCTATAGATGATATGCAAAAGAATGTGGGCATGGCTGTGTTCCAGTACCATCTTATTTGCAAAACAGTCAGGGGTCAGGGCACAGATTTGGTGCATTGGCTGTCATTTGCCCATCCCTGATCTAGTTGTCTGTTTTAATATTTAGAAACTTTTTTCTGATAGAGGAAAGTTATTTTACATATTCATTCTGACATCTGCTGTCTTGCTGTGACAGGTTGGGGTCCTGGCTATTGGGACCAATGGAGATGAGCAATAGGCCTTATTATTTAATGTACATTTTTGTTGTGCACGTTCCAGCCATTCAAGGCATATGTGGAGGTGGGTGACAGGGGTGGGTGAACACTGGAGCACTTCAGACAGGGAATGGCAGCCCTGTGGGGTTCACTAAGAATTTCAAAAGGAAGGCTGCAGGGACACAGACACAGGAAATAGAGGCCCTGGTGATTTTGTTTTTCTTATAAATTTTCTTTTTTTAAAACATGGGGATTAGATTCTACCTTAGGAGGGAGAGAGAGAGAGAGAGAGAGAGAGAGAGAGAGAGAGAGAGAGAGAGAGAGAGAGAGCAAATCTAAAAGCACTGGAAGAAAATGAAGTCTGGTCTCTGACCATACTTGGAAAAAAAACTCCTCAAAATTATGGTAACTGATATTGATATTAAAAAAAAAAATCACTTTAAACTAGTTTGGTACCTATTGTGTAGAATTGAAATCATGTTTTGTCGATTAAAAAAAAGTTTTAGGAGAAAAATACAAAACTGTTCCTTAGGGATTCATTTTTAAATTTTTATAGTTTTATTTATTTATTTATTTATTTATTTATTTATTTATTTATTTATTTTTTGAGAGCATTGTCCCTGGCCCTCATATGTGGGACTGAACCGGGGCCGCTGGCTTCCCAAGCCAGCGCTTAACCACCGTGCCAGTCGGCTGGCCCTATAAAGTTATATTTAAAATGTTTCCCTTTAGGAAGAAAGCACAGGCTAACAATTCAGGCAAAGGACAATAAGAACATGAATGAAATTAAAAAGAATTCAATAGAGTACATATAGAGTAGGAGATATGACATATACTGGGGTGCTAAAAAATGTATACACGTGACTTGTATTCATCTTTTGTTATCAATATATATATTGAGTATTACAATTTTAATACAATTTTTCATTTCTTAAAATGTGTATACATTTTTTTGGCACCCTCTGTATATTACATTTCATCATGTGACTGTATATAACACATACCTGCTGCTACCTGGAGACAAGCGGCTGTAATTGCAGACTAAGTTAGGGAATTGTAGAGAGTGACCACAGTAATGTGATTCGTTCTAGTTTTAACTCACTAAGAAGGTATACAAGGGCATTAAATAATGGAATGTCAATACCACAGAAAGGAAAAATCTCAGGGCTTCAGTCCTATCTGAGGTGTTCAGTTACATGTAAGGGATGATTGACATTTATAATTATTTAATATAACCTAATTGGTAAGTTAACAATAGTTACTGGGAGCTCAGTAACTGTAAAGACAATGTCCTTTAGGATCTTGTAGTCCATTTAGGTATGTGTTTTATAAATCTAAGAAAAAAAAAATGTGAGCCCTTGTAAAAGAAGATACAATGAATGCTAATTAATATTCCCTTCCTTTGCATGTATTACTGATTAAGAGACATGAGTGAAAGAGGTATTTGGAGTGGAGTGCTGAGCAGAGGAGAAAGGGAATTTCAGAATGGATAGACAGCACTGCCACTCCGTGACTGGAGGGGCATGAGCAACAGGGAGGGTGAAATGGAGGGGAGGGGTAGAGAGCACCCTGTGCCCGGGGAAGGAGGCTGGGGTTGAGTACAGGCACGAGGCAGTTCGGGGGAGGGTGGGGATCGACAACAGAGGGGTGAGAGGATGGCACCTGCTTGTATGATCGGCTAGATGGTGAATAATATAACAGTGAAATATTCTCTACATTGCATTTCTATTTTAAATTTCCTATGTGTTTCTTGTTTTATCAGCCTTCCAAAGTAAAACAAGCTAATTGTAAAGAAAAAAGAAACCCAACTGTCACAGAAACCTATGATATAGAAGTTAAATATTCCATAATCCCACCTGAAAGATAACCACCATCACAGTTGCTTATTAACACTAGGATGAATCAATAAAATAAAAAGATTTTATAATTTGGAACTTGGAATTGTAAAAAGAAATATCTCCTGTTTTCCTAATTTGTTTATGCCTTATATTATGTAACATCTCATCTACTATTGAAAAGAGGCCTTTTTTGGTTATTTCTCTCTGACCCTCATTATGTGATGCCATTGAGAGTCCTGGTCTTTAGGAGACAGTGAACTGGACCCCTTGCTCATTCTCACCTTGCTGGCGGAAACATATCTGGGACCTGCAAATCCATACAATACAGTCTAAAGACTGTCAAATGCGTAACTTCCATGGGTAGCCAGAATAGCCCACTCAGGATTGTAGGAGAGGTAAGAGGCTCTGTCAGAGCTCTCCACGGGCTGTATCCAATATTTCATTGGTCTATGAGTCAATCCTTCAAAAATGTGGGGTCTGGGTTAGGGAGGTTGTCTTCAGTATGGAAAGAGTTACTCCAAGTCTCTGCGTCCCTGACAGAGCTGAGAAAACAGATATTGCACATTGATATGGGAGATTAACAAGCCAGAAATACAAACCATGTTCATCTCTTGCTGGCCTTTCCAGGATCTATGGATAAGAAATAGCAAGTTCTAATTTCTCCTAGTAATGTCCAGGCGTCAATGTAAATCAGGTTACCTCTTTAGCTGAACGTGTTTATGCCAAAGGAAAGTAATACTCGGTGGGAGCAATCTAGCACTTTGAAATTTATAGATAGGAGGTGATGTGAGAGCCAAACACTGAAAACCTAGGAGAAAATTGTGAAATTTATCCACTTTCTCCCATCACCCCTCCCCCCCAAGTAGAAAGTAAAGGATGATTATGATAAGAGACATGAAACCTAGAGGAGTGACTGGTCACTGGTTTGGGTTTCCAACGGAATTTGAAATTAAGAGAACTATACACCAGAGGCTGAGCAAGTCTCCAAATGAGGAAGTAGAAATAAATGAACTTCCAAGGTAATAATAATGGAGCAAGCAGCAGTTGCAGACTAAAGGGACTTTGCCATGGTGAAGAGTGTTACCAGGAATGCAAGAACGAACCTCAGAGATTTAGATTAAACAAAGAAGGGAAAATTTGATAATGGATAAGTCACTGAGAGCAGCTCTAGAATAGGTTTCATGTGGGGTTTTAAAAATAGAATAGTCTTATCTAGTCTAATGGCTGAAGGTGGAAAGAATGTGCTGCGTAAAGAAAGGAAGAACTTCCTTGTGTAGGGTTTTATGGTTTTTAGGATTTACATTTACAAAGCTGGCATGATCTCATTTGACACCCCACCCCCAACCCCAAAGCTCTGAGAAAGCCTGGCCAGTATTACTTCACTAGTGAGGAAATCTAAAGACAAAGAGCTAAGTTCCACTTAGGAGGGGAAAGGTGAAGGAAGGAAGGCAGACCTCGAAGGGTTTTGAAGTTCAGGAGGAAGTGAGATTTTTTTTTTTTAAAGAAAACATTTGTTCCTTTCCAGGTACACTTGATTACTCACTGTTAAGGAGGCGGAAGTCGATGAATGGGTAGGAGCCACGGCGTTCAGCAGGAACCCCTGTCTGACCCCTTAGTCGTACATCTCCTAGAAAACAGAAGATCCAAACAAATGTTTGAAAACGTTGCCAAGTGTATTCACTTATCCTCTGTAAATCCGCTTACCCACTTATGTCACTGGAACCAACACCAAATGTCAGGGGGAAAATGATTTCTATTCACCGTAAGAGAGTGCCATGTGGGAAGAGATATTTAATGAATGCTGAGTGTAATAAGTTTGGCAATACCCTAAGAAATGAAACAGCGTTCTCTTTTATATTTGCCTGGAAGATGGCTCTGTGAACATTTTTGCAATCAACAAAGTTTCTGTAGTACATTTATACTTCCAATGGCCATAAAGATGGAGCATGGTAATCTGGAAAGACAAATGGTGAGCTGGGATTATAGCTTTCATTCTTATTAGAAATTTTAATCACCCACAGTGTTGCTTCTCTTGGTTCTAGCACAATTGTTTTCTGACTGACATCCATGTCTCTTGTTCCTCAGGACTCAATCATTGATCTGCTTTAGAATCTCCTCTGTGGAGGGTCAGCCTAGCTCCGGGTCCTTCAGACACTTGGTCTCTCTTAGACCTATGATAGCCTGTAGAGTTTCTAGGACTTATTTGTAGGTTTCTGTTAATGTCTGAGTACACTTTCCTTTTTCAAAAAAATTTTACAGCATTCTTTTAAAAAAAATAATTTTTTTTTAACTTTATTGGGGAAGAGTGTGTTTTTCCAGGACCCATCAGCTCTTAGTTAAGTCGTTGTCTTCAATCTAGTTGTGGAGGGCGCAGCTCACTGGCCCATGTGGGAATCAAACTGGCAACTTTGGTGTTATGAGTCTGCGCTCTAACCACCTGAGCCAATTGGCCGCCCTACACTTTCCTTTTTGTTGTGTGTCCTGCCTTCCCAGTTGATGGAGGCAATGAAGTTGAGTGGAGAGAGCCTGGAATTTAGAATAACGTAGGCCTTGGACAAATCAGGCTGTGGGCCCCAGTTGCTTCACTTCAAGGTGTCATTGGTAGGAGAATATAAAATAACCCTTGCTGCCTGGCAATAAATGCTAGTTTTACTTCCTTCTACACTTCTGCAAAGCAGGGATCATGCATACTATGCATTTTGCATTTCTCCAAAGTGCTTTGTGTGTTTGGTACTTAACATTCTAAGTGATACCCTCTGCAGACAAGAATAGATAGAAAGACTAAATTCCCAATTAGTACATATAACATGGAATCAGAGGAGAGGTAAAAATACCCAAGACCTAATATATTTCTGGAAGATCTGAATCAGGAAAGGTTTCAAGTACATGAGTAATGGGGCCACTCCCATAAACCACTCTTTCTCAGACATGAGATGATGCTGGGGCCTCAGCCTGCAAGTGGAGAGGAGGACCAAGTCTTCTTCCTAATTCCTGGAGTTAGCCAGGACCTGATGAGATCCTCATTGGCTGTAACACATACAATTGATTGGGCTTAAAATATCCTCAGAGATGGACCTTGTGTGTACTGGGGATTATTAACCATACACCCTGAGACCTTGGGTTATTTCCTGCTTTGAATTTTATATTGGTACCTTATTTAATGCTTTGTATAATCTGATATTGCAACGACATATTGACATTAAAGAATGTTACAATTTATGGAGTATCGCGAAGTGTGAGGAAGAGGGAAGAGATTGAAAAGCACATTTAAAATATAACTATAGGGTGGCTGGATGGCTCAGTTGGTTAGAGAGGGTGCTTTTAACAACAAGATTGCCAATTCGACTTCTGCATGGGATGGTGGGCTGTGCCTCCCCCTTCAATTAGATTGAAAGTGGTGACTGGACTTGGAGCTGAGCTTGTGCCCTCCACAACTAAGATTAAAGGACAACAACTTGACTTGAAGCTGATGGGTCTGGGAAAACACAATGTTCCCCTTCCCCAATTCCCCAATAAAATCTTTAAAAATAAAATACAACTATAATCTGACAGCAAAGAAGGAAATGCTGTTAGCATTTGATAAATTCATGGGGACCAAAGGTGAGTAGTTAGAGAAAAGCCACTGGGAAGAGCTAAAGGGTTTAACTTTCCTCAGCAGTTGTCTTGAACCCCCTCTGTTTATAAATCTCTAAAGAGTTTACAAAGCACATTCACACATATCACAGTATATTTATTTTCTTGTTTATTTCATTAGATCCTCACAATAGCCTTGTGACGAGGGTCACTATCATTCTCACTTTATAAGTGGGAAAAGCGAGTCTCAGAGAAGAAAGTAACGGCCTGCTGGTTGCCCTCCGAGTCCCAGTTGGGGGTTCAGGTTCCTTACAGGCGGTCAGTAGATGCCTATTGACATGAACTGACTGCCTGAGTTTATGGTGCTTTAAAGTTATAATTAGCAGGTCTAGTCCTTAAATCTAGGTTGTTAAACTGCATAAACAGAGCTCTCTCCTCAATATCATTGGTTTCTAAACTTATGCCGTGTATACACCTGGTTTTTAAAACGAAAACAAAAATCACAGACCGCACACGATAGAAGTTGTACTTTTAATAGCCAAAGAAAAAATATAGCATATTCAACTGATATAACAACTTCAACCTTGTCTTTAAATGAATTTACATTTTATGAAAGGCAGTAAAGGAGATGTACTTGAAAAACTACGTGTAGATGAGACCCTGTTAATTTGGTTTACAAAGCCTGTGGGGCTTGTGGATTTGTTGACCGCTTGGGTCATCCCTTTGGGCTTCTAGGAGTTTTAGGCTCGGGTGAGTTTCAGGCTGGAAATCATTTTGCCACTAGTATTTTTTTGTCAGTATTACCAAAGTGTTCCTCCTGACTTGGTAACCCTGAGGGCTGTGGAGTAAGGCAACCAGATCCTGCTCTGAATCATCGAGGCATGTATTATTTTCAAGTAAGAAATGGAAAGCAATTATTACAAATATTATTCAGCAGAACTGAAATTACCTGGCAACTCAATTACTCAAGCTCTTAATTAAGTAGACTTTTCATGATGCAACCCCACTTTGGGGAAAAGGAGACAAATAACAATGAAGCAAGTTGATAGCAAAGATACCTAAACAAACAAACAAAACAAATCAACAGTAGCAACAGCAACTACAAAACCCATACCCAGGTCCGGCCTAGTGTCACGGTGGTTAAGCGCTGGCTTGGGAAGCCAGCGGCCCCGGTTCGGGTCCCACATATGAGGGCCAGTGACACTGCCCTCAAAAAACAAACCAACAAAAAACAAACAAACAAAAATCCCATATCCAAAAGTTTCCTTTCAGTGCTTATACTGTCTATAACTGCAATTACAGCCTTGAAGAAGATTACTCATAAACCTAATTGTGGCCTTTAGAGGTAGTAAATAGTTGTTTTAGAAAAGGCTTATATCATGTTAAAAATCCTAGTAAGGCAGGAGGCAGGACACTTTTAAGTGGGCTAAGTGGGCTAACAATGCATTTTAGAAAATTTTCAATGTGAAAAGTTAAATACAAACAAACCAAACATGTTGTATCTTGAACGTTCTATTTATTTGAAGCTCTAATGTGGCAACATTAATGTTTTAAGTATACATTTCTAATATAGAAAGACCTCGCTCCTTCTCCCTGCTTTCCTGAGACCCTTCGGACACTAAATTGCTTCAATATGCTTGTGGGGAGAGGGAAATAATTCAGTAACAGAACTCTTTGGAGGCACAGAGGCCACTGGCTGATGTCCGAAGAACAGAACAAGTGGCGTCCGCCGAACTGCTTTTACTGGCCTGTAGTCTCAGGCAATCATCTATTTACCTAAGGCCTTATATCCAAGCTAAACAATTATTTTGACTATTCATTAGGCCCTTGTTTAACTTAAGCAACTTTCTGGCAAATGAAAGGTGCCGTGGACCCGGGGTAGGAAGCGTTGACAGCTCGGTTGTGTCCTCAGCCTGTTCTTATTGTGTTCCAAAATGAAACAAACAGCAGGGGAATTCTTATTTTGAAAGCGCTGCTTCTCTTTTGCCCCTTCAGGCTGAGAACATAACATGTCGTCCTTGGATATTTAAAGCTACAAACACAGGCAGAGAGCTGAGCTGAGTGCCTCCAGGAGCCAAGACCTGAAGACGGCCACTCGTCCTCCCAGGGGACGTGGTTCCGGGATGGACCTCTTGCCCACTTGGCCTCTCAGGCTGTCTCTGTTTAATAAAAGCTTATGCGAGGGAGCAGACGTTATGCGGCCTCTTATGTAACTGGCAAAGGGAGTGGAGACTCTGATGGTGATGACAACTTACAGTGGCTGAAACACGGGCCACATGAGAAGAACCAGACTCTGGCCCCAATCGTGGTGTCAAGGTCACTTCAGGGTGGGGAAAGGGGGTAGGCAAGGGACAGAGCAGTAGCTGCTATGCTCCTATTGCATCTGAGATGCAAGAAGAAAATAATGGTAATAGCCGCAGGGAACACAGCATGGAGATTCATAGCAGGGGTGTCCCCGTGACCGAGGAAAATGAAATGGTGGTAGTGTGAGAAAGATCGTGGAGCAGCGCAAATAGAGTTGGAGGGAAGAAGCTCTCACAAAAGGTATCCCTTTGAACTGTCTTAGGCATTACTAATTCATGTCACTGCTGCAAACTTGCAAAATGAAGGCGGAGAGAGCCCAGATCCCCACATCTCAGACAAACACTTTCACCAGGCTGCACTGCCTCAGCTGGCAGCTTTGAATATTTCAGATGACTACTCTCAATTAGCAAAGTGAATTATTTCTCCTAAGATGTTTATCTAGCCAAACAAAGAGGAGGAAGTTTGTGCAATTTAATCACTCCATAGATTTATGGGATAGGACAGGCAGCCAGTTTAGATAACTCAGGCAGAGATGGTTGTTCTGAGTGCCATGAGCTTGCATGAGGCCAAGATGGCTGATTAGATCCAAATTTCTCATCTAGTGGTTCAAGCTTCTGCTTTACTTTCTCAAGAGAGGCTGGGTCTGTCTGTAAGGACTATGTGTTGGCCTGGCAGAGTAGGAGGCATCCTGTCCATTGATCTGCTGCACTGATTGTGTATTCCTGGGCTGTCGCTGAGAGAGCTTCGCGTGTAGGGAAGAGAAAAACCAGGAATTAGTGGTCCAGAAACCACACTTTTGGCAAAAGGGACAAAAGTAAAGTTTTCCTTGCATGTCATGAAAGGAAGTTCTTTTTTCTGTTTTTAAACCCCTGATGTTTATGTTAAAATAGGAGAAAAGGGAAATTTCACCAAGTTAAATTCTCTAAACAATACTGTACTACGTTGCAACTTAACTTAGAATTATTAAATACTTGGGACAAATGTGCATTTGGGACTTGAACGCTACAAAAGTGCATATTAGATAACAGACCCTTTATTCTTTAAAGCAGGTGAGGAACATTTTAATTCAGGCTAGACATTCTTCAGCTTGATGGTTTTATAGAGGGAAAATGAGAGAGAGAGAAAAAAAATTTTAATCACCAGGAAGACAGGAGCCTAATAAAAAAAGATATTAAACAAGAAGCAGCAGGAATGCCTGAAGAGAATTCTGTGAAGCTGTAAAAGAACTTAAAGGAACACAAAGAACATGTGTTCTTACAAAGACTGAGAAGAAGCGGAATCATCTGGGGAGTCATTTTAGGGAATATGTGATCTGGCTCTGCCTTAAGTAATAAAAACGCCAGTGTGAACTTGTACATTATTCACTTATTTCTGGGATAATGCTTTTTATCACCAGAATCTCACCAAAGCAAAGTTTTTGTTTTTTATTTTTGTTTTTTAAATACACATACGGACACATACATATGATGCCTGGTACAACGTAGGCACATAACAAATAGTAGCTGCGATTCATATTTTGTTACCTTTCTTCTGAGATTCCTGCCTCCAACCTCCCTCCCTCCCCCATGATTGTCTGTACTATTTAGAGGATTTCTAAGTCGGGAACTGTTTTAAGGATTGTATATGTGTAAGCTGGTTGTGTCCTCATAACAATCAACCTGAGGTAGGTGTGTGGATTATCCCCGTTGTACTGAAGAACATATCAAGGTTGTAAGTGACTGCATTGCGATCAGAAGCCACGTGGCCCCAGGAGCCCTTGTCCTCCAAACCACTGCTACACAGAGTTGAAGTCTCCGTTCTCCACAACAGCTATGGGTTACGAGCACCCTGATGTTATTCATTATTTCCGTGACCTTCCTAGGCTGTGTTTCTCCTCTCTCTGCTGGGAAGGCCTGGGTTAAACAAAAGTGATTACCAAAACTATGTCCTGAGGAAAGCTCAATGTTTAAACTGGTAAAGCTGGTTTAAGCCCAGTAAACAGGTGCTGTGGACCTTGACTGGGAGCAACAGTCCCCAGGTGCTCAGGTCAGACCACAGGGAATCTAGAGTCCACCAGAGATCTAGTATTTTGTAGGTGGATCAGCAAAGGGGCCTATTCTAGGGCAGGCTCAGAGGGGACCCTAGATTAATTCAGTTCATTTCAACAATGTTCATGAAAAACATTATGCAAAGTGTCAGAAAGTAGATGGGGAAAAGGGAAATACAAGATCCATAAGATGTCATGTTGGTACTCAGATAGTTAATAATCTAGAAGAGAATCACAGAAATGAGCAAATATGGTGTAAGGTGGAAGAAGTCTAACTTTTAATGATAGTGGGATATTTAGGTTTGGATCCCTCTCTCAAAAGCATTGTGAGGCTTTATGATTTTATATTGAAAGTCAGTTGGAGATTTTTAGGTCTCAAATGGCTTCCTTGCAATCCTATAAAAACATTTCACTTAGTATGATTTAAAGAGAATAATTTAATATTTAGTTTTAAAATTTAATATAATTTTACATATCAAAGGCCTTCACATGTTAGATCTGTGCTTGAAGGTGAGATTTACACCCTCCCATCAGGTCTCCAAGTATGCAAATTTCTGTGGATACAGACAAATGGTTTAATAAATTAGCAAGGGTGTTTTCAGAAATCATTTTTTATTAGGAAGAGATGCCATTTGTATCTGATAAATGTTTTAGCCTTCTGGAAAAGCAATATATACAGTAGCAGAGGCAGGGGAGAGGAGAGAGGAAGAAGGCAAAGAGAAAGAAGGGAGAATAGGAAGAGGAGGAGAGAGGAAAATACACAAAAAATGGACATGGGGAGGAATTGAATGGACATGGAACTGAGGAAGAGGAAGGTGTCAGGGATAACTCTTAGATTTCTGTCTTGCATAACTGTGGTTGGGTGTGCCAGTCACAGAAAAAGGGAATTCTCAGAGAGGAGTTATTTCATGTTCTCTACTTGATATATGACATTTCATATAAAGGACACTTATCATACGTGATATTTTTAGCAGGTGATACAATGGTGAGAAGCTTGGGAATAGCCTTGGCCTCATGAAGTTTACAGTCTACCAGATGGGACAGTACAGAACAATTACATGCATAAACATAAAGTTGAAACTTTGGATAGTGGAATAAAAGAGATGTTATTGTGTTAAGAAATTTATAATGGACTTCACTTTGCCAGGGAGGTTGTTGTGAGTTTTCCTGAGGATGTGACATCTGATCTTAGACCTAGGGAATGAACAGGAGTTAATTTAAGGTGAACATATGTCCTAATTTGCCCTGGAAAGTCTTGATTTATGCCTGTTGTCTTGCATGGTGTCATTAGCAATAGTGTCCCTGTCACACTCAAAAGTATTCTGGTTAGATCATACATTACATGGTTACCCTGAGTGCAGCAATCCAGGCATCAGGAGTGCACGACCAAAGATCGTATGGCAGCAGGACGGTATATATAAGGTACCAAAACAAGGCCAAGTGCATCATAGTAAAGGGAACAAAGTGGATGTGGTGGGGTATGGGTTAAAATGAGGTTGGTAAAGTGTTGGGGTTCTGTAGGTCAGGCTGAGGAGTTTGACTTTATTCCAAGAGAATTAGGTAGACATTGGGTGATTTAAATGGGAAGATGATGTTATCAGATTTGCAAATTTTTTTCAATAGTTTTTCACAACTTTGGGTGCAGCATGGAGAATGGACTGGAGGGGGAAAAGAATGAGTAGTTAGGAGATCACTGTAATAGTTCAGGTGAGGACAGAAGATAGCTTGGAAAGCGTGGTGGTACTGGTAGAGAGGTGAATAGATTTTAGAGATGTTTAATAGAATTGGCATATGGTGAGGAATCCCATAGGAGAGCTGTGGGAGAGGGAAGGATATTCCTTAGATTTCTGGCTTGCATAACTGGATGATTGATTGTGCTAATCACACAGAAGGGAACATCTAGAAGGACCATATTTGGGGGAAAAAGTTTGTGCACTCAACCTTGGCCACATTGAGTTTAATTGTCACTGATATTTGAAAGCAAACATGTCACGTAGGCAATTAGACATATGGTCTGGGAGCAGGAAGAAATGTCTGAAATGGAGATACCAATTTACAAATCAAATAAAACTATGGGCATGTGTTAAGTTGCCTAGGAAATGAAGTGAGAGGTGAATAAGACCTAGTATCCAGCCCTGAATAACTGTATCATTTAATGTCTTGCTGGAGGAGGAGTCTCCAAAGGAGAAGGGGCAGCCATGGAGGTAAGAGGAAATCCAGAAGCTTGTTATGTCATGGAAATGAGTAGTAATTCAAGAGGGAGAGAATGCTTAACAGGTAGAGCATGGTGAAAGGATATGTGAAATGATAATTGAAAAAGCCCTGTGGATTTGGCTGAGTGGCTGGAGTGAGACATAGAAATAGAGTTCTTTGGACATTGCACAGAGCTGGGAAATCGGGAAGGTTTTATTAAGGAGCTGATATTTAGATGGGTTTTAAGTAATAATTAAAATTGTGAAAAGTTGCATTTTATAGTTTTGGCTCGCAATTGATTCACTTATGATCACTGAAATGAAAGGAAGGAAATTTTTTTAGGAAAAACATCATGCTGATCAGTAGTAATCCCTAAGAATGACATTAATAGCAAAATATAATTTGAAAATTGCACAGACATCATGAAAACGCTTGTACAATTTTCAAAATATAGTGATAGCCTATCTAGTTACTGCCTATACTTAAATACACAATGAAAAGTATTCATTGGGAAGAAAGGAATGGGCATATCAGTGAGAATAAATATAATAATACAATAAAATACTGACCAAATCCCAATATCACTGGATAATTTCTTGTGGTTTTTGAACTTGAATAATTTGGAGAAGCATTTTAATGTATTGTTTGTTTTCATGTGCTTCTGAACTTCCTGAATCTGGCCGGGAACAAGGACAAACCTGCCAAAATACTGCAAGAAAAGATGTTGCTGATCACGGGCAGGAAATACTCTGAGTCCCACGAGATAGCTTATTCTTAGGAGACTTCCACAGCCAGTCTGCTGACCTCAGAGGAGCATCAGGCCACCACACTCGCTGCTGGATCCTGCTCAGGGCCAGGAGGTATTCGGGATTCTTCATTCCAGGCATCTGTGCCAACATGGCACTCGGGATTCTTTTAAGCTCCAAGTGTTGTTCACTTTTTTGTTTGTTTTTCAGAAGGGAAACAGATGGTAAAAATTGGACTCAGTAGGGAAATGGTTGAATTGATGATATTATATCCATGTTATAGGATATATTTTGCTATGAAAACCAGTAACTTGTATTTCTATAGTAATAGCTAGGAGGCATTGAGCATTTAGTATGTGGCCAGGTAATGTTTGAAGTACTTTTCATGTATCCAGTCATTTAGTCCTCTCAATAGCGCCCTTAGATATAAGTCCATTATCAATATCATACCTGAGAAACAGAAGTGTTAAATCACTTTTTCAAACTGACATGGCCAGTGAGAGTGAAGGCAGATTGGAAACCATGGTGACTGTGCCTTTAACTAATATGATACAATTTCCATTAAAATATGTCTTGATTCGAAGAGAGCCATGGTATATTGTTAAGGGAGGGTGAGTATCATACAGTATTTAAAAACTCTTTCCCAAAGTAAAGAAATCAATAGCATGAGAAGCTATTTACTATCTCTATGAACTTAGTCTTTACTATTCTGGGCTGCATTCAGTCTCCTGTCTTGTTAAGTAGAGATTAATAATATCTGCCCTATATACCTCATAGAAGGTAAGAGTCAAATGAAATCACAGGATCAAAAGTCTTTGTCAATTACTTTGTAGTAAAGTTTTATTATTAAGAATATTCGTATTGTTATATAAATATGAAACATATAAAATATACTATATGTTATATAAATTCTATATTATCCTTTATGTATTATGTAAATAATATTATTTATATAGCTATATAAATCTAGGTCAGTGTTAAAGTGTATTCAAAGTGAGGAACATTATTATTTTTTTTTTTGAGGGCAGTGTCACTGGCCCTCATATGTGGGACCCGAACCGGGGTCGCTGGCTTCCTAAACCAGCACTTAACCACTGTGCCAGTCGACTGGCCCATATTTTTTTATATGTAATTAAATACGTGAATTACGGATGCTGTTCAAATGTGCTTGGGAAACATAGATATTTAATAAAATTAAACTTAAAAAAGATTGCAATGTTATCAGCTAAATTGTATCTTCCAATCCCCCAATCCCCACCAAATTCATATACTGAAGCTCTAACTCTCAGTACCTCAGAGCTCAAAATGTGATTATATTTGGAGAAAGGTCCTCTAAAGGCATGATTAAGTCAAAATAAGGCCATTAGGGTGGGTCCTAATCCAATCTGAATGGTATTTTTATTTTTTATTTTTAAAATTTTTAAAATTTTTTCATCTTCTGTTATTGGTATATATTATTACAATTTTTATTTTATTAGTTTTAGGTATACAACACAGTGTAATAGTTATACTTTTTACCCCTCAAAGTGAGACTGGTGTTTTTATAAGAAGAGGAAATTTGGACATGTGAGAAGATGCCAGGGATGATGCATAAGCAGAGAGGAAAGACCATGTGAGGACACGGTGAGAAGGTGACCATCTGCAAGCCATGGAGAGAGGCCTCACGAGAAACCAAACATGCTGATACCTTGATCTTGGACTTCTAACAAACAGAACTGTGAGAAAACAAATTTCTGATGTTTAAGACATCCCCAGTCTGTGGTATTTTCTTATGATAGGCGAAGAGGCTGCTTCTACTGGCAAAGAATTAAGGGGTTCAGAGTTCAATATTTCCAGCTTAATCAGGGGCTTCCAGATGTCCCAATTCCAATGTTCAGGGTCCCTGCCTTCCAATCAATGCCCTTGCTTTAACAGTAGACACCCTGCAATGGTGGGTATAATTCACTCATTAGCAGGATGAATCTCTGGGCTTGGTTTTCAGGAATCTCATCTCTGCAGCTACAGGAAATGAATCTCTTTCAGAGCAGACATAGAAGTGTTCAGATCATGTATGCAGCACTTGAAGTAGAAATTTATAAACTTTAGCGCATCCTTTTCTTTCGCTACTTTGTTCAGCAACATTAGGAACAATCAGCCAATCTCATTACACTTGTTAGTTTCACAAAAAAGTTCAAACTAATTACATACACCGCTACCCAGAAACTTGCCTCTTAAAAGTGTTCGATTAGGAGTACCCAAAGTTGTTATTTTGTGTATCTCTATTGCCACATCACTCTACGGACTATCAGTACTCTCTCTACTACCGGAAATAGAGTAATTAGCATCTTTAAATGTAATCAGATTAGAGAGTCAATTCTAGAAAACTTGGAACCAATTCAGAAAACGAGAGAGAGAGAGAGAGAGAGAGAGAGAGAGAGAGAGAGAGAGAGAGAGAGAGAGAGAGAGAGAGAGAGAGAGAGAGAGAGAGAGAGAGAGAGAGAGAGAGAATACTACTTATGTCAAAATCTTAGCACTGGAAGGAGCTTAGAGTCCCCCTACTTTTCCTTCTCTGGTACCATCACTTCTTACATTCTTGTTCAGTATGGCTAAGTCTACATATAAAGCAGGGAAGGGATGAGGGAGTGCTGGGTGGCCTTGGTGGGGAGGGAGCTACAGTTTAAATAAAGGAGGGTCTATTTATTTAAACACTGCTCTGAGGTGACTTGGAATAGACTTGAATGAAATGTGAGAGGTGCCATGAGACCATCTGAAAGGAATATTTCAGGCTCAGGGAACAGCAAGCACATGGAACATGTCTGGTGTCCTCTAGAAACAGCAAGGAGGCCAACACACCGGAGCAGAGAGTGTGGGGCAAGTGGGAGGCGATGAAAACAGAGAGATGACAAGTGAGGAGAGGGTAGGTAAGGAGAGAAGTGGTAGATAGTTTAGGGTCTCAGAGAGAAACAGGGAGTCACAAGAAGATTTTGAATGAGAGTCACATGATCTGACTAATGTTTTTAAAAGATCATCACACTGGCTGCTCTGTTAAGAATAGACTGTTGGGGAACTTTTATACATTTAATAGACCCCAAAATGAATGTGCTATCTTTCCCAATAACCCAGGTCCCATCTTGTGTCCTACTTATGGTAAGTCCAGCCAGTTACCAAAACCTGTTACTGTGCACCCTCCCACCCCACTGCCTCAAAGGCGGCTTTATCTCTCAGCAGGGTGGGAGCTCTCTTAGGGCCTGCATGTGAAGGCCTTCTCTAGAAAATAGCGCAAAGCCACAGTGACCATTTTCCTGGCTTCACAGAGAAGGCGGAAAATGGATCATGGCACATGGCTACTTCATTCGCCAAGTTACCATTAATTTTAATAAGTATGTAAGATACAAATACATGTATTTTAGGAAGAGGTGTATTTTGGAGTATTTTATCTGCAAAATTCATTAAACTGTTTTTTGCAGGATATATACTTGGAGGAAAGACCTTGACCATACTGACTTGGAATAAAGACTCTTTAAGAAGCAAGTAAAATATAAAACTCAAGAAACATTGGCTACTGCAGAAACAGTCCATGAAACCTGCACTTCTGTGACTGACCTTATTCATGATAGGACCAACTGGACCATACATTAATTGGCCCAGCCAGGACTCTGCTGTGCTCTGAACACACATCTCTTATGTTTGTTTACACAGCCATCATAACTAGACTTGGTGACTGAACTGAAGTGGAGTTACTTTATAAACAGAGATCATTTGATGTTTTGTTTTGTTTTTTAACCAAATAAAATTCAGACAACTTTTGCCTTTTTATAGTTTTCTGACACTTTTCCTATTCTCCATAATTCCACTAGGATTATTGACAGGAGCTTAGCAAATATATATCTGCAAATAGTTAGGATTATAATTCACTAGACCCAGAAACTTGAATTTTTGCAAAATGGCCCTTGTTTTTATTTTGTCTGTCTGTTTTTTACTTTCTTGGGTTTCCATTTCAACACTCCACACTGACCCTGTTTAAAAACAAGGCTGTACCTCTTCTTTTGAATTCATTGTTTTTGACAAGAAGGAAGACAATTTTTTTTTTTTTTAAACAAGCATTGAGCTTTAATTGCCTTCTCTTAGTCTTCTGCTGTTCTTAATGTTTTGCCACTTTCCTAGACTAGGAGCCAGTCCTTTTCCATCCTTTTTCTTTAAAGGAAATTGTAATAAATCTTTTAAAAATCCTCTTTATTGCTGGTTTGTATCACACATTTGTGTTTGCTTTTGGTTGGATAAATCCTCCTCTGTCTTTTGTGTATATTAATATTTAAACAACATTTGAACCTATCAGAGAACTTTCTGTGTACTTTCATTGGCTTCTTTAGGTAAGCCTCTCTATTCTTGATTACTGAGATATTTTGTGATCTTAATATAATGTGATTCCTATGTTTCTTATCTACAAACCCAAAGTCTGAGAATATAACTTAGCGATCACTGGGAAAACAAAATGCCTGCATTAACTGAAAGAATACACATTATAATACATTTGTTTTTTAGAGTATTCTGTCTTTATTAAATCTTATAGTGGTTTAGAATCTATTTTAATGGCAACATAAATATCTTACTTTTTGAAATTAAAGTCTATCAATGCCCAGAACTCCTTTTTTTTGTTTGAATTGCACTATATCACTTTCCTCTTGTGAAAATTAAACCCACAGAAGTGGTTCTTCATGTCCAAACCCAATTACATGCTATTAAGCTGTTTGAGTTTGAGAACTGGGGCTGAAAAACGAATCCACATGTATTGAAATCATTCTTTTGGAGATGATAAATAAATAAACAAACAATAATGTTCTTTCTCAATCAATGTTAACTGAGTACCTATTATAAGTCTGTTGGACTTATGTATTATTATATTAGGGATAACTATGACTGTGAGCAATATTAACATAATGACAGTGATTTTATGCCAGCAGGTGATATTAGGGGAGCAATTTCTTTTAGTGCTAATTGCTTAGTTTTTTCAAATCTGATATGCTGCTGCTTATGGCTTTACTCCTAAAGATATAATTGTAACTGATGGATGGATTTATGTGCCTTGTATAATTTCTTCTATACTGAGTACAAACTTGGTGTTTTGTACTGCTTGATCATTTCAGACACTCAAGAGTCTGCTATCTGTATTTCTCTAGGACTTTCCTGCTTTTTTACTTCATGACACACAAAGAAAATAACATTTGATTCCTACTGGGTCAAATATACCTGGTGGCTCCAGTCCAGAGTCTTTTGGACTGGGGTCCTGGCTGTCCCAGGTTTGCCCAGAAGCTGAGGGGGACCCTTGTCTCAGCACACTGAAAACCCGTTCACAGCACATTGGTTGGGAAACTGTGATCTATACAATTAAGAGGATACTACCTGGAAACAACCCTCAAACATAACTTATTATATATTTGATTTGTTAAAATATATGCTTCTTGAGGTCACAGAATCATAGAATCATCTTCAAAGAATCTTACTACTTATCAGCAAGGCTAGGGTAGGGCGGAGTGTGACTCATGGAAACTTGCAGTAGGAGAAGGGGACCATCATTTAAAGCAAATGTTTTTATTTCTGTGGACTGACATGGTGGTGGCCTGGAAAAAGATAAGCTCTGGCTCACATTTAACCTTCTAGTCATATGATTCAGCAGGACATTTTCTCTTATTGTTTTCCCACTATATTTCCAAATTGGTCATGATTTTCCCTCTTCATCTCAGGATAGGAGGGCAAAAGAAACTATGCTAACGTTCTACTCTGTTTTACAACTATCTAAGACCAGTTGTTTTCAATCAGCTATTCTGATTTAATGGATCTGGAGTGGGTCTGAGTTTATGTACTTTTACGAAGACTTCCAGTGACTTGAGTGGGGTGACATCAGAGAACCAATGATGGGTACCAGTGGGATAATGAGAATTTTGTAACTGAACACACATGTGAAAGGACATACCCCAAAGCACAATTGTTCAGCAAAATAGAGACAAGATATAAGGAAAATGCATATAGCACAGAAAGCAAATATTTATAATATGCATCATTGTTGGGCATTTCTGAATGTGTTTTGTTGGGATTTGGGCACTTCAGTTGGGGAAGTGGATTATCACTGCTCTGATGAGCTAGGGAGTCTTTGTGGAACAAATCAACTTGTAGAACATTTTGAAAAGAAAAAGGTAATGAAAATGTAGAGTTGAATTCGTAGGTTGGCAAACAAAAACAAGGGCCAGAGCAGCAGGTGGGGAAACCGATGGTGCAGTAGTTTGTTTGGGGAAAGAGAATTTGGGTGGGCGGGGAAGCAGAGGAAGGGGGGATAAAGACTCTTGGCCCTGTAATGAGAAGCTTGGTCACTGAGCAAAAATCAGGGCACTCTGTTTTAGGTCTGGCTTATAGTTAGAAGCATTAACATTAAAGCACACACTTTTCTTGGCTTGGGCAATCAGAGCTGAGGAAACACTTTGTCAACAACAGTCTGTACTCACACTCCAAAGCAAAACTATAACTATAAAAAACAATACAACATAGCCCCATTGAAAACTCCTTACTGATGAGATTAAGAGCACCATACGACACAGATATATTTTGTATTATTTAGTATACAGGAGTCACAATACAAACTCTGAGGAAAAATACTGGGAATGATACAAAACTCTATTTTATCATACAGCATCTGGGAAGCCATCTCTTATCTCTAGAACCCCTTCAACTAGAAGCACCGTTCTACAAATTCTTAAACGAGGACCATTAAGTTGGTGGTATACCTTTAGCAATAATTTATCACCAGCTTTCCTGAGGATTAATTTCTGGATCTTTTCTAGAATTTTCAGCATAGCTTTGTTCTCCAAACCTTGATGCTCCACGCATGTTCAGACTTTCTCATAGCTATGCAAAGGAACCCATGCTACCCTGCCAATGGAAGGATACTATCTCTGATGATACAAAAGGAACAGTCATTTCTGGGTCATTCAAGGTTAATGTTAATATAAGGCTCTTTGGCTTAGTTTAACAATTTCATCGAGTGTCTTACACTACCTCAGAGGGCCTGCACAATCATTAGCAATCACTGTGTATATCACTAAGATAGACAGTTTGAAAAGATGGATGGTTCCAGGGAATTATATGCCTGTGATTGGGCAGAATATTTGTAGCGCCTACTAAATAGCTAAAAGTGCCTTCTGAGCACTAGATATAGAAAATAAGGAAGGGAGCAAAAGACACACACAAAGAAGTAAATGTTTAGAACATAAGTCCTTGAGGGTAAGGGTTCTGCCTAAATGTGACAAATATATGTCATAAATTTAAAATTTTCAATAAATATTTTGCTATTTTATTTTATCCAAGAGTTTCTTTTTCTCCACTTGGGAATATGCCCTATATAAAGATGCATAAAATGTTCACTTTGGCAAACTCATTTCCATTCATTTCTTTTTCAGCATTCGGAAAATCTACAACGGTGTCAATATAACATTCTGATTATGTTTTTCAACTTCACCATTCGTTTACTTGGCTTTATACAAAAATAATATTCAAAAGATGGCCCCAAAGAAAATATGCTGAGTACCAGGGTCATCAAGTGAACAATTGCATCTTTCTCTGAGACGGGAGACGGGGAAATGGACCAAATTGCAGGAGGTAGAAGCACATGTTTGTAGTCTTCTCCTTTCTCCATTTTTAATAGCATGGAACCATTTATTTATTGACTGCTTGAAATAAATTCAAATAGAAGAACTTTGTAAATGCTGTCGTCTCTGGTAAGACCTACCTGGTGCCAATCTTTTTTGTTATTTATGAGAGGGCCTCAGAGAGCTTGAATGTCTACTCTTTTTATCCAAGAGTTTGTGTTGTGAGCTAAAGTTCCTTTGTCTGGAAGAGAAGCTGGACAATAATTCATAAACTCGCAATTCTCCTAGGACTGAATAGGGACCTCATGAAGCTGCACATTTAAGTGGGCTTCAAATGCGGTAGAAAATGAGGCACCTGTGTTCTCTGAAGAGTTTTACTTGGGTTTCCCTGTTTCTAGGTTAATAAGACTATTTCACAGCTCCTTCTGTTCAATCTTGTGAATCTTGTGGGTAGTTGGAAAGGAGGAGGGGTGGGGAGTGGGGGTTCTGAGGAAGAAGACCCCGTTCTTGGAGTATGTTTTGCTCCTTCCGTGTACTTGGCTTTTCCTTTTCCAAAGAAAGGTTTTATTATTTTACAGTGTTTAAGTAACAGCTTTATTGAGATGTAATTTACATACCACACAATACACCCATTTAAAGTGTATAATTCAGCAGTTTTTAGTAGAAGCACAGACATGTGTGACTACCATCACAGTCAACTTTTGGACATTTTCATTATCTCAAAAAGAAACCCAGTACCATTTATTAGAGTTATCACCCTTCTAGGCTCCCATCCCTCCCCTCTTTGGCCCTAAGCAGTCACTGATCTACATTCTGTCTCCAAAAATTTCCCTGTTCTGGACATTTTATATAAATGGAATCATATCACATATGGGCTTTTGTTCACCTGACTTCTAATCTCATTTTCCCTTATGACATTTACGGTAATGTTTTTTTTTTTGCATTGTACTTCAATACTTTTTAATGTGTCACTGCCTTCTCTCCTCACATAGTTTATGCTCTCCCTCAGTCAGGAATGTTCAGGATATAGTGTTTGTGAATTTTTGAACCAATTTCTCTTGTTTTCTCTCCTAATACTAAGAGGGGTTGTCTGTCATGTCTCTCTGAAAAAGATCATACTGCTTCATTCCCACTTATGGAGTAACCTTTTTTCTCCCTCTCCCCAGCAGTATGACAACATGTCATAACATGTATGACATGTACAGAACATGCTATAACATGTTACAAACTCATATCTTCATTTCCTGCACTGAGTCTTTACCTAGCTCCATCTGATCCTATCTCTCTAGTCTGTCCAATTTTCAGGATTGCTCCTTAGCAGCTTTATTGCTTCCTGGTAAAAAAAACCAAACAATCAGTAATATCATCTAGTGGGTACTGGTGTACTGGTAATGGGATGGATTGCTCCAAAGAATTGCCATTGATTGTCTGCTCTTCCTTATGTGATTTAGAGAGAGGAGTTTCTCCCACCAGGATTGACTTGTTGAAACCATGGAAAGTCTAATCGTTTTGTTATTTATTTATTTAAATTTCTGGGATAGTTCTCAGAGCAAAAGATTTACCAATTTCAGTTATAAAACATCACTCTGCTTGCTACATATCTACATTGCATTACAATCTCTAACAAGCGTATAAGAGTAAATTGCCTTCAAGCTAGGAACCCATATATGTACATATTCCTCAAAGTAGGAATATGTGTACATGAGAAGGATTCTTTTATATTCCCTTTTGGAGACTATGTTATTAAATTAGGAAACTTTGCATGCTTTAGACATTGAAAAGTAGGGACCAGAAATTACTGCTTTCGAATCACTTGTCTAAATTAATGCTTGCGAATCTCAAAAAATTAATTATGTTCAGCCAGACTGAAAGTTAACTAGGCCTCAGTTTTATAGAATTGACTTCAATTCCAAGTCAGAATAAATTTTGGTGGGGGAGAGGGGATGTCTCTTGCTCTTCCTACTTTGTGGTAAACAAACTTAGAGGAAAATGTATTTTCTCTCTTTGCTTGGAGGTAAAAAATTCTGTCAGGGAAATTTTGAAGTACTGTTTTTTTTTTAAAACAAAATTTCTTGTGCCCAGTTAGGGAGCTTGAGGAAAATGGACTGATCCATATGGGATGGTACATTACTCACCCAATGAAATTCACTTGTATTTGTTTATGTTTGCATCATCAATCAAAATAAGATACTCAGCTATGCTATAATCAATATTTAAATCATAAAATTATCTGTCATATCACTGAAACATGAAAGCGAAACATGTTTCGCTCCTCAATATTCTTTCTTTCTCATTCCAACCGATGAAGGGAAAATGGGTCGTCCAAGTGGTGCAGTGGTTAAGCGCTGGCCTGGGAAGCCGGCGGCCCCGGTTCGGGTCCCACATATGAGGGCCAGTAACACTGCCCTCAAAAAAAAAAAAAGAGAGAGAAAAGTACATCATAAGGAAAAGTGGATATAATTTTGACACATAGAAACAACCAGCCCTTTTTGAGTTGGCATGAGAAGGTGCTCTTTCCCCCAGAGTCTGGCCCAGGCTTCCTGCAGTTTGGGTGGTGATTGGCACATTCCTGTGCCAATGGGAATAACAGCTGGCTTCTCAATATTCTTCTGAAGCAGCTGCTCCATCCACCTTGGCGCTATTTGCTCACAGCTTGAGTTGCTGACATTCTCAAGCTGTTGCTGAGTGTCTCTAATAACAGCACTCTCCTTTTTATGTTTTTTTTTTTTTTTAAATTCTGAGTAAAATATCTGCATCTTTAATCCTTTGTCAAAAGAGATGCAATGAAAATTGACCCTTGGATGAAAGGCACACTCATAGTCATATTGGTGTCAAGGTTTTGTAAATTCCTGTAGCTATGTTGGTCGGGGAAAAAAAGACACTGGATTCCCACATGTACCAATATTGTAATATGTGCCTTTTTGAAGGGTTTCAATATGGGGCCAAAGTGGACTAGAAGAGGGAGCGTGAAGGAAAAAAAAACAGATAGCATATGGGAATATTTAAAAGTCATTAAGAAATGAACTAGAATACTGAAAGTACAGGTAGTATCATATTAGACATGGAAAGGAAGAGTAACATAAGAGCAGATGCCAAAGAAAGGTACAGACTAGTTGTATTCAGAATGGTTCAGAGTATTGGAATATTCCCTAAACATGGAGGTCATAACTCCAGTTACCCAGATACACAGCCAAACATAGAAAACAAAATAATGGGAAGTTTCTCTTTTTACAAAGACGCATTTTGGTGGGGCCTATTAGAAAGTGCTGCAGAATAACTATCTGTTGAGTTAATGTTAAAAATACCTATGTAAGAAATAAGCAAGCACAGCCTAGTAAAAGACTGTAAAACTCAACCGATAAAGCAAAACCATAAGGGTATTATGGGCAAACATCCTGGGGATGAGTAATCCAAAAATCTCACCAAGCTGAGAGCTTAATAATCACCCAAAGGTGGCTTGAATTATGAAATAGCACCAAGTCCTCAGTGTGGCCTCTGCAGCTCAATTACCCTCTGTCATCTCAGTGTTGCCCAGGGAGATGGAATATGGTGAGGCCAGGTCTTAAAGTTGAGCAAAGACACGCAGTAAATATGACACCTAACATTCACTTCCCAGGGTTATAAGTGGAGTTGTTCTCGGAAAAGGGTGAGAGCTTCACAAATTCCTTTTACTTTTTAATATTGACTTTCCACTATTTTGCCTCAACTCTTTGCCTTCAGCTCTACATTCCATGGATAGCCAGCATCCTACTAATAAAAGTTAAGATTTCCATATCTGGGATGTTTACTGATTCCACCAGCCAACAGTCAGCCGGGCACAGAGCTGTTTCTCTGAACACCCAGCCCCCTGTGCATTACAAAAGCAAGACAAACTGGGCCACCAGCTCAGAAGGTTTTGTCTTTGCTTTTGACAAATCCCCATACACTTCAAGACAAATAATACCAGGACGACACTTTTGGCATATGTATGCAAAGTCAAGACACAAAAAAGGATTTCCTGATTCATTCTGTATGTGTAGTTTCTTTGAAAAGAATAACTCCTTTTCTCCTGCTTCTGAGAAGTGAGTGACGCAGCAGAAAAGGGGGGTAGACCTACTTTTCTTCTCCTGTTTCACAACTAGGAAGCTAAGTCAAACTGCAGAATAAAAGACTAACCAACAAAAAAGTCCTATCTCTTTGGTGCATCAGTTACCGCTTTAAGATGCTTGAAAATGTGTCTCTTACAAAAGTGCATCTTAGAAAAGATTTATTGTCGGGCTCAACTGGAGTGGGATAAACATTGGAACATTGGTCTCCAGGATATGGCCGGCCCGTTCCACCGGGCTCTATTGCAAGTGCCAGAATCAAGCCATAGGGCCAGCCATCAGCCTGGAGCTGAGACCCATAAGGGGAAGGAGGGTGGAGAAAAAGGGTGGCAGTGATGGGTGTTGGAAGAAACAAGGAGGCCATGGAGATTTTGTGGTGTGTTTTTTCCTTGAAGGAAAAAAAACTGCCCCCACCCCAAACTTATTTGGAACCAGTGCCACTCGTAAGTTTTGATTTGCTAAAGCACAACAAAAATTTTTCCCTAAGGGGAGAACATAAATACTTATACATTTTAGATGCCCTGGCCTACAAAATTCCTTTATCCAGTTGAAATACGGAAGTATTTCACAGTTGTGAGGTGGTGTCTGGCAATTACTTTTTTACACCTAATACGGATAGAACACTTTATACTTACAAAATGTTTCACAACCACCTTTATTAACTAAGCCATAAGCAACCCTTCTATCCGAGTCTACTGGTGTTTATCTTAAACCACAGAAACATGAAATTGCCCCCACCTATATGGCATATTAATCATTGAGGCAGTATCATTGACCTGTCTTACTGCTTTGGGCCTGAAATTTCTTTCCCCTTTCCCCTTTCCTTCTCTTCTCGAGAGCCTATCCCTAGAGTTCAAGCTGAAAATACATTTCTGGTACAGTTCTCTAGATACTTCAGATGAAAGTGAATTTCAATCCACATTAATTAAATTATTTCCCACAGCATCAATTAATTTGAGATAGCATAGATTTGACCAGTAAAAGCTTCTGTGTCAGGGAAAGCCACTCAATCTCATTAAGGTTTCATCGAACTTTCAATGAACTTGAATATTTGGGTTTGGACCCCTTTCTCAGAGGGTTGTGAGGCTTCCTGATTTTAGATGAAAAAATAGCTGGGAGATTTATGGATCTAAGTGATTCCCTAAGACCCTATAAAAGTCCCATTTAGTAGTATTGGAAGAGGAATATTTTAATGTTTAATTTTTAAGTCAAATAAAATTATTACATAGAAAAGTCCTTCACATTAAGAACTGCGATTGAAGGTGTGATTCAGACTTTCACACCAGGTTTCCAGTAAGCACATTTTTGTGAGTACAGGCAAACAATTTAAATGAACAACTCTATTTTCAGCAACTATTTGATATTTGGGGGATATGCCTCCTGTATCTGATGAGCTTATGGCCATCTGAAAACAAAACCCAAATAGATCAGGAGGGATGTGAGAGGAGAGAGGGAGAGAAAGAAAGAGGGCAAGGAGGAAGAAAGGATGAGAAGGAGGTGTGGAGGCCCCAAAGAAAATGGTTAGTGAAACACAGCCAATCATAATCCAGTTAGTCCAAGCCAACCAAAGCATCTGGTTTCTTTAATTTAGTACACTTCATACTAAAAGGCCAGTTTGTTTACACTGTGTATTTTGAGTTATTTGAAATCTCTCTTCCAAACCATTGGGTTTGCAACTTCACGGGAGGCCTTTCAAATTTGGCTGGAAAGGATCCCACATCAGTATCACATGGCATGAATGATATGAAAAAAAAAGGAGAAAAGTTACAGACATTTTAATGGTAGTTAGCATGCTATTTCAGACTATTTTATTCTGCTTTTCTGAGAGAATTGAAAATGCTCCCCAGTTCAACCTCTATACCAAAAATTAAGCCATATTTCCTATATAGGTGGGCGCATATTAACACTTTGTAAGCGGGCATAAAAAGCTATATGACGAGTTTACTCGTTTCCCACATTCACTTTGTAATCGGGCATAAAAAGCTATATGATGAGTCTACTTGTTTCCCGCAAAAAATGTGTTAAAATGAATATGTGCACATCCTCAGTCAAATGGTGGTATTTCTTAATTGGCAACCTTTTACTGTGTTTCAGAAATACTATTTACAATTTAACCAAAACACTAACTGAAAATACAGAAAGGCATCAAATACAATAAGAACTTATTTGGAGCACTTCTGGAAGGACAATTAGGGGTCAGTTCTCAATCCTCTGACTGTTCTTTCATGAACCCTCTCTCACTGAGCTCATCACTGACAGGGCTTCAGTTTTTATTCCTAAGTAGAGATGTCCCAACATTATTCTCCGAGCCACTGTTCTCACCTGAACCCCAGTCTTGGATTTCCAACCATTTAAAAAATACTTCCACTCGCCTGTCCCATTATCAACTGGATGTCTAAAGCAAAATTTCAGCATTTCACCCAAACCAATCTCCATATTTATGTAATCGATACATCCTTCCCCTGATCAACAGAGTTGGAAACCTGGGAGTTAATTTCAATTATGTCTTCTTCTCCCGTATAGCCCCTTGTTGGAGAAGCCAAGCCTTTCACCATTTGCTTTATAGTAGTCTTTAAATTTATTCCTCTTTCTATTTCTATTGCTTCTCTCTTCCCTTGATACTGAATTACTCAATAATTTCCTGCTTGATTTTCCTGTATGTGAGACTGAGAAATATACACTTAAAGGCAAAGCCTAGAAAAACTCTGGAATATCATAAATAAATAGAAGAGATAGCTCTACCTAGAAGAGACCTAATAATTTGAAACCATTCACAAGAAAACTAATACATAGCCGAGACAATTGGCAAGGTATTCACTTCACAGTGCTACTGCGAGAGACATGTTCTTACCCATTTATCTTTTTTGTGGTCCAGGCTAGCTGCATCACTGTCCTTGAGCTGACCATTACAACCTTTCCAGGGTCTGGTATAATAATATTTGGCACCTTCTGAAGGTGATGAGATGATCAGTTTATTAATCTTTGACTTTTAAGCTAGGATAAAAGAAGTTCAGAGAGAGAAAAGTTTGCTCCCATTTCTCAAGCTTCTCCAAGTGGGACTGTTTGACCTCATCAAGAGCCGTAACTGCAGCAACTTACAGACCAATAACAACAGCAATGCCCAATGGGAAATGCAACTGAAAAACAGGAGGCAAGAGCCTCGGTGGTGAGGGCTTGGTCATAAACACTTAAGGCCTTGGTGTGACACCTTTGTTGCCTGTGTAATTCCCACTGACGTCAATGCCATGCTCTGGGAACTTTAGGACCACAGGAAAGAACTTTACATTGCTTCACAGATCAGAGTTACTCTCACTCAAAGCTGTAAACTAGTCATTCTTCAAGTATGGTCTTCAGATCAGTAATATTGGCAACAACTATAAAATTGCTAGACATGCAAATTCATGGGTCATACCCCAACTGACCTACTGAATCATAATCTCTAGGATGAAGGCCCAGGAAAGTAGTTTAACAAATTCTCCATGTGATTCTTATTCATGGAACAGTTTGAGGACTACTGCTGTAATATATGATGATAATAACTAGGTAAATCAAACAATCAAACAAATACACAAATATGCAAATAAAAATGGGATAAAGAGTGCTTTGACTAGAGGATCCATCTCCTCTCGTACTTGCAATGCTTAGCACAGAATAAATCTCAGTAAACTTTGTTGGCTAAATGACCAAAGGGGTCTTATATAGGTTGATGCCAAAATTCAAAATATCCTACATAGCAAATGATTGTTTAGATTTCTTTGCTAGTTTGTTTTCAAGAGAGTTACTGAAGTCTGGAAAATAGAGCACTAATCTGAGAGGCAAGGTTTTCTAGAATGAGAGTCAGCTGTGATGCACATAGGAGAGCTCTTCTTCTTTTTTTCCCCCTGTCTTAGGACTGTTTCATATATTTCATATTACAGAGGCACGGATATATGTTCTGATGATAAGCACCCCTCCCTCAAAACAAATCTTAACAGATTAGTTTATTTTTTTAAACACTCAATTATATTTGAAACCATTCTAGCTCCCTTTCATTTTTCCAACTGGTTATTAAATCCTGAAAATATTACCTCCCAATATATACTGAATTCATCTCACTGGGTACTTCTTTATTTTTAGTAATCCCTTATTTTAAGCATTAATTTCTTGTCTGAGGCACTGTTGTCACCATCTATTTGGCCTCTTTCTCTTTCCCTTCTCATGTGTGTTCCCTTTTAATGCATTCCTTCCAACATGCCACATTAATCTCTCTGAAATTATGAATCTCTTTTGTCATTGCAACTTTAAAATTCTTCAATGGCTTTATATCATCTTCAGAATGAAATAGGGGGCCTCTCATTATCTGACCCTGGCTAATTTTCCAGCCTTATTGCCTGCCTGATTTGCTCTCCTGCAGACATTCTGCCATTGTCACCTTTCCTTATGCTGGGATATTCCTACCCACCTTCACTCTATGGATAATTTGTAGATGTCCTTTATGACTCAGTTCAAGAATCTCCTCCTGAAGGAAGTTTTCTTAGACCATGCCCCCACCCCCACCCCATTTTGCAATGGATGTCTCTCCTCTGTGCAGCATTTCATCCTAGCATTCATCACATCTTGCTTCTCTTTTTAAGAATAGAGATTCTTAAGGACAGGAACCATTTCTTATTCATGTTAGTAAAAATAATGCTTGGCTCTCCCCCTAGTACATAGCAGATGCTCAATAAATGCTTAAGCAAAGGAATGAATAAATAAATAAAGACAATACTCCTTAGGATAGAGACTTGAGAAAGATCTTCACACCAAATGGGTATTCACTGAACAAAAAAAAATGAATCATAAGCAGAGATAAGACAGTTCACATCAAATGAAAAATGGCTGCAAGTCTTCCTACAGACCTCATACTGAACCATTTGGGGAACCTATGGAAATTGGAAATCTCTGTTTGTGCTGTTATTTTCTTCTCATATTTCCATACTCCTACTAGGACTAGGAGAAGACGTGTTGAAATGAAATCCCCAAGGCCACTGTGAAGAAGCTAAAATTTAAGTGAAAAGAGGAAGGATAAGAAATCTCTGTGAGAATGTTTGTTCTCACTGCCAAAATTTCAGCCTCCAGAGATTTAAGGGACTGGAGGGGTTGTAGTGTGAGATTGGAGTGTATGTAATTTTAGGTGCTTATTCAAACTGAACATAAATTCTGAAAATTTGAAAGTTTCTCTTCTCAAATCATTGGAGTGAGCCTGGAATTTAATTTTGTATTATGTTCTCTAGAGACACAGGGACCAGAAAAGGGGGAGGGGTTATTTGCTCAGCTTGAGAACATGATACAGAACACATTTTTTTTTTCCCATTCTTTTTCTCATCATTATAACATAAGATCTGGAGAAGCTGCAGGTGGGTGGTTGACTTGGATCCAGTTCCCAGACCCTGCTGCTCATTAATTGGCCTTGTTTTATTTATATTCTGATATTTGGAGTGATTTTCCCACGCTGAAGTAGGATGGAATCCAATCTACCAGGGAGCACCCATCCTCAGATTCTCACACTCATTCTGAGTGAGCAAGAATGAAGATGTCTCAATAGAACAGAGCATCACCAAGAGTGTCACCAGAACAGCTGGGAGCCAAGATCTTTGAGAAATCATTGGAAATAGTGGAAAAGTCTTTCTCTTTGCTTTCTTTATCTAAATGGCTGAGTTGTGACTTCTGGCTTCTAAATTCGCATTTAACCCTAAATTCTGTTGGTAAAAGTCAAAAGTCAAAGTGCTTGGAAAATACAGGTGTATAAATAAAACTCCAGCCCTTAAGTCTATGCCTGAAGAACATGTGCTTTCAACACAGGAAGTCCAATAGAACCTTCTGCAATGATGAAACTATTCTATCCTGTCCAATGGTGTAGCCCCCAGCCATGTGTGGTCATTGAGTCTTTGACATGTGCTTAGTGCAACTCAGGAAATGAATTTTTAATTTTAATCAATTTTCATTATTTTATTATATATTTTTTCATTAGTTTTAAATAGTCACACATGGCTAATGACTAGTGTACTGGATAGCACAGTTTCAAGATATGGTCTTAGTGTGTATAACAAATATATTGAACATGCAAAGTGATTGTTTCTAAAAAGAACAAAGCCAGGGTACTGATGTGCCTGATGGAAGTTTATCTATCCATTAAGAATATATACTGGGGATGCTAAAAAACAAAACAAAAAAACGTATACAAGTGGACACTTTGGTCAACATTGCTCAAGTGTAGTTCACCATAATCAGAAGTGTTTGGACACTGATGGTAAACACTTTGAGCACCTCTTGTAATTGCAGAAGTCAAACATGACTTGTATTCATCTTTTGTTATCGGTGTATATTATTACAATTTTCATAGTTTTTCTTTCTTAAAATGTGTATACATTTTTTTTGCCACCCTATGTATATTTCTCCAAGTTAGACAACAGTATGAAGGGCATCATCCCATTTATATAAAATTGAATATGTTTCCACACAGAAATGTCTGGAAAGGTATTAGCAAAATAAGTTTTCCCTGGACAATAGGATTTAGGCTACTGTTTACTTTATACTTTTCTGTTTTCTGTTTTTGTTTTTGTTTTTTAAACTGCATGAATGTATAAATTTAAAAAAATTATAAGCCTATTTTACAAGAGCATCCAGTATACATTTCTCAACATTATTTAGTCTAAAATGTATATGTACTTTTCAAACATAAATTCAGCTACCTCTTGTGATATAATCTATGTGCTCAAAAGAAGGATATTTGGCAGTTGCACACAAAGTTGTGTGTAACCTATGCTAACCAAACAATCCAAAGCTTATTCCTTTGTCTTCTTCAGATACCAGCTCTGTTTTTCAGGACATTTAAAGTGTTTTTATCACCATTGGCATTCTGAGGTACCCTTGTGGTATCATCATTCATCTGGAACTAGGATGCTCAGATATCCAAGACTACTTTAACATTCCGGTTTTTCAGGGAGTCAGTCAGGTGTGGACGACAATGGATCTTGTTGGGGTAGATGGGGAAGGGGCAATGTCTGATCATCAAAGTGGTTGGGTGGGCACCCATCCATTTTTCTTAAGTCAGATGTATTGTAAAGCATGAGTGTTCTTTGCTAAAGTTGGAAAGGCACTCCAAGAATACATTATTCATCAAACACCTATCCAAAGATGAGTAGCTCACATTCAGCCCTCACTGGCACAGGTTTTTTTGTTTGTTTTTCAGATGAGTTGGTCCTTTGAAGGCTGCCTTTTACAGTGCAAAGTTATGTCTCCTTTGTATCTGACCTACAACTCTACTCAATATTCTGGCAGAAGAGGACAATGTGCCTGTGCTAAGACATCATTCTCATATGATCTCTTTCCTCGATTTATCACCTGGCACTCTAGGGCACTCAGCTTACATGTAGCTTGGCAGTAGGCTCACATTCAACTGAACTGAACATTCCATCCAGTAGCTAACCTCAATTCACTCTGGAATGAGATTAGAATCAAGAAGTCTGGCCAGATTTGAATTAGCAATGGGTGGCTCTATAGGATTTGAAATAATCATGGAAACCCCTGTGCATCTATATGAGCCAGACTAGAGCTTCAAACACATTCATGTTCATTATCAAGTAGCTCAGAATTCAATAAACAACAAAAGAAAGTATGCCAGACATTTGCAAAATAAAAAAATCCAGAATTGATGGAACTGCTTTCACAAGCATAACTGCAACAATATCATACAGCACAATATAAATCATAAAGATTTACATTTATAACATTCTTCTTTTTGAAAGACCTCTTAAAAGTATTTAAGATTAATATTCATTAAAAATACTTTTTCTTTTAAAAATACACATTGAACTGTGTATTTCCTATGGGCCAATTAACCTAATATTTTAAATTTAATTTTAACTTTATGAAAGTAATACCATACATAGTTTAAAAAGTCAGCTAACACAATGAAGCTTATAACAACTAAAAGCAGTTTTCTCTCACCACAACCCCAATCCCCAATCACACACTCTGCTGGTAGTTATTTTCAACAGTTTCAGGTTTTTTATTATGGTATCTACCTCCATATTTCTAAATAATATATTTATATTGCTATATCTTAAATTTTTAGTTTTAAATATCTACAGACAATTAGGAATTAGCACTCTTAAACATCCTTCCTTTTTCCCCTCCCTCACCTCCACCTTTCCATCCCCTAACCATTCCAATTGGGGTTAAATCATATCCATTATTATAGCTTTTATATTTCACAGCGAGTCACACTGGGTACTATGTTTATGTTTTCTTTATTGCACACCATTTTTAAAAGTCTGTTTAATCTTTTTTGTATCCAAAATAATGGTAGAACTCATTAATACTGTCCAGCACAACAAGTGTGAGATTTTCCTTATCTTGTCCATTCTGTTAGCAGATTTCCATCCTGTCGCTATTTGTCACTGTCCTCCTGTGCATTCTCTTTCCTTCTCTCCTGTGTTGAACTCTCTATTTTTGCCTCCTCTCCCTCTCTCTCTCTCTTTCTCTCTCTCTCTCTATCTCTCCATATCTATCTCCATCTCTATCTTTACCTTTATCTCTCTTTACACCTGATTGGGGTGGAACACATCCTCTTTAAGCTCCCTGACAAAGGGTACAGAAGAAAAAAGTTGACACCCTCCGTTGTTGACAGCTTCATCCATTGTTAGGGGTCAATAGGGACTTGGCCATTTCTCCAGGGAACCCCAAATGTGAATAACATAGGAATTTTTCCTGGCTGGACCACTTTCCACAGTGCTGCCAGTTAGTAGACATATTGTATTTTGGCTTCATTCCCATGACCTTAGAATGGTGCCTCGTTCCTTCCCCAGGTGTTCCCGTGTTCAATTGTCCAGAACCTTGCTGGCTCATCCTCCTCAGAGAATGAACCACAGTCTTGTGCCAGGGTACAAAGGAAGTATTTGCTTGGGTGTGTGGGATAAAGGATGATTTCTAGGGGTCTCTAGTGGCAACCCACATAGACTTCAAACCAATTCTTTTATTATCAGTGCTCTTCCACCTCCTTTGCCATCCACCCCATTTTACAGCTCTCTGGTGCCTTCAATTACTGAGCCTTTCAAAAGTTTGAGCCACAAATCACCTACTTTGTGCAGGTCTTCTCCTTCTGCAGGTACTTAGTTGTACAAAGAAGTCAACATAATTCAGTCACTACCCGCCCATCTGAATGTATCTCTTGCTCATTAATATCTCCTTTTTCATTTTATTTTTTGTGGGCTTTTCTGATAGACAGCTATGTTCAACCTATCACATTGATCTGTCCTACACAAAATAAAGACAAAACATGTTATCACTGTGTAGATGCATAAACCGAGGCACAGAAAATAAGATACACAATCAAAATTCTCGACAAATGAGTGATGTAGTGAGAGCTATGGTTTGCTTTCTCTGCCTCTGAGTGGTTGTGCCTCTTCTTCATGCATTGTGTGCGAGGGTTCATTATGCAACCCAGGTAATTCTTCTCAACAGTGAGTGCCTTTCTCAGGGATCACTCCAACAGAAGAGGGAAAGGATGAAAGGAAAGGAGTAATTAGGGAGAAAAGAAGGCCATTGAACAGTATGAATTGTAGGCATTCTGAATTGCAATATGCAACCACATTTTACCCAGAATTAGGTCTTGAAATGATAAACTGGTGCCACTGCAAATGAAAACATGTTAACCCCATACAGATCGGGTAGAGATGGCACAGTGCGCATCCTGATTTTAATGGATGGAGGGTGAGAAGCATCATGCTCCTGAGTGTGTCACACTATTGTGCCATCTCATTTATTATGTACAAAGAGGAGAAGTCATCAACGGTTTTAAGCAATACAGTTCAACATGCTTTCCTTTTTATGAGAATCTGCAAGGGGGTTGGGGGTTTTGCCTAACACTTTGAAATCTTAATACAGCAGTAATAATTTCCATGGGATTACAGCTTTCTGAGAATACCAACATAATTTTCTGATTCCTTTTCTCCCTTCATGCTTTGAACAATTCAAGTTGAAAGGAGTCTAACATATGCTTCTGTTATGGCTAAAGAGAAACATTCAGGATAGAAAGGCTCAGAGATATAGACAGTGACATGGTGGCTGGAAAACATTTTATCGATTATCAAAAAAGTCTTTGATTTTGTGAAGTTGTTTCAGAGCTTCTTCATCATTTGAGCCAACAACTGGGTAATCCGATGGAAAGGAACAAAATCTAGTTTCCCCAAATTCTTTTTTGTTATACAATGGGGTGGGAATGAATTCTCCACCATTGAATTAGGTCTATTGGGTAGCTGTGGGAGCTAGGATTTTTTATTTGATTCAGATATGGGATTTTTGGTGAAATTTCATTTTTATCCTATTTGTATTTTACCTTCATAACAAGTTTTATAAAGTATGTTGAGATTCTCAGCTGGGAAGATACAAATTATCATCATCCATGGCCATTTATACTATGATACACTTTGGTGATATGTTCTAGATTTATACTATATGTGGCTATCAAGATGCTGTATGGGCTGAATGAAATCCCGCCCCCACCCCCAGCCCCTAAATTCATATATTAAAGTTCTAACCTCCAGTACCACAAAATATGACTATATTTGGAGATAGGGCCTTTAAAAAGGCAATTAAGTTAAAGTGAGGACATTAGGGTGTGTCCAGATCTGATGTAGGTGTCTTTTTAATAAATTTGGACACAGATAGGCACAGAGGGAAGACAATGTGAAGCCACAGGGAGGAGAAAGCCATCTATAAGCCAAGGAGAGGGGCCTCAGAAGAAAGCAACCCTGCCAAACACCTTGATCTTGGACTTTAAGCTTTCAGAACTGTGAGAAAATAAATTCTTGTGGCTTAAGCCACCCAGTCTATGGTACTTTGTTATGGCAGCCCTAGCAAATTAATACTGTTGCCCTTAATTTTGTGACTCAGGAAAGAAAAATTTCACCTTTATTTGACCCAATCACATTCTTTACACAAAAAGAGGGAGTGTATCTTTAATATCTGTTGCTCCAAGACCCATCTCAGTGCCTGGCATAGAGATGGCTCAGCAAATACATGAGTTACTTACACTCCCCCTAATGTCATTCAGGTGGAAGTCCTCAGATGTGGCCCTGGTGTGCTGTACTAGGGTTCAGAAACAAGACAACAGTGACCTGGACTGTGAAATAAAGGCGGATTTAGATGCAGCCACCTCTGTTGACATTGCCACTTCAGATATTCCATCCTCACACTTTCACCAGGAGAGCAGGCCAAAGCGACACAGAACCAACCATGTTCTCAGGGCTGACCAGCCACAAGCAACATTACTCTCTGGGGCTTCTCCAAAAAGAGAAGGGCATGCTGAGTGGCTCTTAGCTGTTCCTACCAGAATGTACAGGTGAGCCAATAAAAACCACATGACTGGCTTTATCAGGAGCTGCTGACAAGCTGAAAGATCCAAAATGGACACCTGACCCGTGTCTGTTGTCAAGACATTAACCACCATGGCAACCAGGCCAGTTTCCACCGTGCATGCTGGTCCACAGCTCTATTGAAAAGGATCAAGAAAGGCAGGATTCTAAATATCAACAGCAAAGGTCTGTCCAAACCTGTGACCTTTCTCAGAAAAGGAAGTGTAATGACAAAATGAAAGTTAGCGAGACTACCCATGTCCAGGAAATCTTCAGTGCTATAGTCACTGTCTGAGATACTCTGTCCTGTGAGGTGGTCACAGTCTTTTCAAAGGCTAATGGGGTACTGTGGAACTTATGATTAAACTAAAATACAGCCATTAGAAGGCATTTTATTCTTTCCTAAGGTCAAAAGAAAAATGAAGAAACAAAATTCAAGCATCTATCTAATCAGGTGCCCCATCCCTTACTATTTTCTATCACTGAAACTTGTTCAGTTCTTTCATAGCAATTTCTGTTTGTCTATCTCCCTCCGTGTATCCCTCTCACCTTCCCTTTCTCCTTGTTATTGTCTGTTTTCCCCATTAGACTGTAGCCTCCACCAGAACGGAAACTATGTTTGTAATATTCACCAATGTATATTTAGAGTCAATTATAATGCTTGCCACATAAGTGATGCTCCATAAATATTTGTTGAATGACTGAATGAAAACTGGAAAACAAAATAAAAAAGTTGATGTCTATTTAGTTATTGCACTGTTCACCTTATAAGGTGCTGTCATAGGTTTATTTTATTTATTTCTTAAAATATTAAATGATGTATTCTGAACACCATTTTTCAGCGAGAAAACTGAGGCCCAGAGAAGTACCATTTCTGGGTGTTCCTGTAATTATTGTGGGATGAACTAGCTCTCTGTCCCCACTTTAGAAGTTTGAAAATAAAATTCCCAACATTTTGAAATTCAACTTTTATATATTTTACTTTCCCTCATACCCAACCTTTCTGATGCTCTAGTGATTCCAAACTTTGAGCAAAGTTGAGCTGAAGGCTGGGGTTGGCTGCAGAGACTACGGCAGCTCAGCTACAAGACAGTCTCTGTAATTTTGTTTTCATTGGTTATTTTAAATATATTTATTAGGTTGTTAAACCGAATCATGTTGACTGTCTCCAGCCAGGTTTCTTACAGTGCAAATGGCACATTAACTATGCAGCTCGAGTGAAAGGAGTCAGTACTCTTAGGTGAGTATGTAAAACTGAAATACTGATTGATGGGCAAGTCATGAGTGGGTCGAAGGTTCAATGCGATCTTTTCCAAACCTCTCTGGTTTGGAAATCTAACTAGAAACCTCCTGGGGTCAAGGCTTCTGATGAGATTCCTGGAGCTTCTTAGTCCAGGCGTGGGTTTTAAATACTTGGGAAACAGCTGACCACAGGGATCTCAGTGCCTTTCCTTCTGGCTCAGCTGGGAAGTGCTGAGCTGCAGGAAAAGCAGAACGCTTGAGGGGGTTGTGGAGGCTTTTTCAAACCTCAACAGGAATTTCCATTGTCCATTTGGGGCAAGAGTTTGGGTCTGGTTCCTATGTAAGCGCAAATAACTTGTTTTCTACTGACTGTAGCTATTTTGATTTCAATTGTTAGTGTTCAAATAATATGATCATGTAGGAAAGTCAATCCATTATAGTATTTTAGTTTGTTGATAATAAGAAAGTCACTGTGTTTCAAATAAAAAAAAATAAACTGCCATTCTCATTGATCGGGGTGGATTTTTTTTTGTTTTGTCTTGTTTTGTATTTTAAAGTATATAAAATAGTGTTTTTTAAATTAAATGAATTATAGCATAGATGAATGTCTAAACTACTATTCTATCTGGATCAGTTACTGACCTTTTTAAGTAAAAAAGTAAATTAAAACACACTAATTTTTTTCTTGGAACAATATTGCTGTTCATGAGGCTTGATTATGCTAATATTAATGATTTGAGAGACACATATTAATACAGTCATATAAAATTTGGAAAAAAAGAGCAAATTGAGTGGGTATTCAGAGGGCTTAGTAAATATTCCACCTGGCTACCATTGTGAAATAATAAATAATTTGCTTTAACCTATTGCTTCTAATCCAAAGGGATTGAAATGTGATGGACTTTTTCCTTTCAATTGGAATTTAAAGACTCTATTTACTTCTAATTAAATTCTTTTGGGTGTCACATCAAAATTATGTTAACTGTTTTTGAGTTTAAGTAGCTGTTTCTTAAAACTGGTTTTAAATCTTGCTTTTGCAGACTTCGATTTTAAAATACAGTGCAGTGTATTATATGATAGTTCAGTTGCCTGCAACTTAATATGTATGCTCAGAAAGAGTTGACCAGTGGGGGGTATTTCTAATTTTTGATATTTATCATTTAAATATTTTTTAAATTTTGGGATTGTTTGTGCTAATTTTAGATTTGCTGTTCGAATAACACTTTTTCTTTAAGGGCATCTCAAAGTAAAGAGAGAGAGAGAGAGAGAGAGAGAGAGAGAGAGAGAGAGAGAGAGAGAGAGAGGGAGAGGCTCCCACTTTAATTGAAACTTTAAGCATTATATTTACCATTCCGAATATATATTTTTAACATTTAGTCTTGTGATATTTTTAAAAGACAATTCATCTTTCAGTTATTTTGTAATGAAGATATGTGATTTTAACACAGTAATAAAAACAAGGAAACAAAAATGTAAAACCTTTTTTCATATTTTATAATTGTATGTCATAGAACTAAGTTTTCAGATATGCTGGAAATGATTCATTCAAAAGACCTAGTTTACTTTAATTGGTTAGATATTAATTTAAAACATTTAAGATCGTTTATGACTAATTGCATTCTTGAATGCCTCCAAAACTGCACATTTATATAATCAAATGCTTTTTAAAATACACATCTTGCATTTCTGAGACAGTTTTAAACTGTGCTATTTCAAAGACTAAAGTTGAGGGAGAACAATCATGACTTTCTCTATGAGGACATGCTCACTGCTGATTATTTTCTACTTCCTCCTTGAGTATGATCTAATGTGACCTCACATGTTCATATTTACACATGTGAATGCAGTCACACACAGCCTTTCAAGTGGTTTAAAGATTGATTCCCTGCGTGCACAGAGCGTTTTCTCTCTCATGACTGGCCTCTGCCTGCTTACTGCTTCCAGCTCCTCTGCCTTTGAAGTTTCATGGAGAGTAGTACATTTCAAGTTATTTCAAGATTGTTTTTCCTTTGCTATGCAGATTAATGCGATGTGGGCAGCTAACTACTGAACTGTTTTTAGGATTAAAACGTAAGTCCCAAAGTCTCCTTTCAGACTCCATTTCTGTGTTTTCTTCTGAAGAAAATCAAGAACCAGAAATTCAGTTCCTTCCAAATTAATGGGAGGATCATTGTTTGCTGCTTTTCCTCTTCCTCACCTTCTCTTTTCATTGACTCTGAAAGGGAAGCATGTGTCACACTCATTTCAAAGGAATGCCTGCAATTTGGCGGTTGATTCTGCAAACTCCAATTAGTGATCCACAAGGTGTTGGGAAAACAGGGCCCCGATGTGTGGGAAATGCTGGGCAGCTCACTTCCAGCAACTTGAAAAACACCTTTGTTGCTTAGATGTGAAGCCACATCTAACTTAACATAAAATGCTGGTCACAGTCATATCTACAATAGTTGAGATGGAAAACAAAACAAAACCAAAAAAAAAAAAAAAAAAAAGTAAAACACTTTAATTCTATTTATGCTTTGGGTACAGAAGTCCTTATATATTGCTATTGAAGTCTTAAATAGAATACCTTATATAGTTTTAGTTTTTGTTTGTTTGTTTGTTTGTTTTTGAGGGCAGTGTCACTGGCCCTCATATGTGGGACCCCAACCGGGGCCGCTGGCTTCCGAAGCCAGCGCTTAACCACCGCGCCACTCGGCCGGCCCTAGTTTTAGTTTTTATAATTTAAATACTGTTCACTTTTCATTCATTCACTTCAATAAAAAATATTTATCCTCAGTTTTGGGTGTATAGTTTTTCATAGAGCATGTAGTCTAGTGGTGGGGGGGAGCGTGAAAGTGGACAGTAGGAAATAACAAATGCAGATGGTCGGAAAGTGGAGAAATAGAAATAAACTTAATGCAGTATCACTTAGAGTTGGAATTACTTAGTCTGAAGAAAAGTGTTACTGTGAAGACATTTTAAGCAGAAAATGTTTATATGCCTACTTCATATTATCTAAAATGTTTATGTGAATGAGGGAGAAAGATACATTATGTATTGCCATCGTGCGAAGGAATTCCTTCAGAGATAAGAAGTGGCTGTCCAGGGGAATGTTTAGGGAATCATTGACAAGGACGCAATCAGAATTCATATTGCTCTATCTTCAGATTTGCTCTCTATGTCCCCATCTCTTCTGTTTAGGTTGCTAAGTGATGTTGCCCAACATTTTTTTTTCTTTTTTAAAGAATATTTATCATGATACTTTATGAAACAGAATATGCTGCATACCCGACAATTTTTTTAAAAACTCCCCTTTACCCTAGATATCTGTTCCCATAACTGGTTGGCATCCACATAGTCAGAGCCAAACAGCTCTTCTTTTTCTGTTGCCAAGGCCATGCCTACTCCATTAATTTGTCCAAAGTGTCACATTCACTAAGGACTTTGCATTTCTCATAATTTATGGATGCTCTAATAAGAAAATGACGGCTTTGTAGACAGGCATTACCAAGGTCTCATTTCTGTTCAGGATTTAGCTCACCCCACCTGACTCTGACCATGCAGCTGCCTTCTAGAAGGACCCAACCCAACCCAACAGGAAACAAGGAATCCAGGGCTCGGCTTTGCTGTCAGGGCTCACTGAGTCATCCTGGGTGAGCCAGATTTCCCTGCCTGGGAGATAACACCCTCCCCCCCACACGGCCCGCACAGCACTCACCCTGCTATGCAAAGGGGTCAGGTGATGTGTTTCCTTCTGCATTGCAATTAAGTAAGCCTGACTGAAAATGAGGAAAGAGCCACATGTGGATATACCAGGATAAAACTTAAAAAACAAACAACAAACATTTTTATGGAAACCACTGGAATGTGAGAAGCTTTGAGGAAAGCCCTATGGCAGTAGTGAAACTAATGACTTGATTGTAAACCACTGGTTAGAACTCTGAAAATCATGGGGAGGAAACACTATTTTCATATTATGACGAAGAACTGATAAAAAATAAAGAGCATAACATAGTGCTTAAAATATGAATAATGAACTGTTGCATGACAGCCGCTATTTTAGAAAACTGATCTTTTGGAAATCTATGCCTAATCAGGCATATATATATATATATTTTAATCCAGAGTAAAAATATTTAGATGAAAATATCATATAAGCACCATGCAACCTCATCAGACACGATGACTTGTATAATTTAATAATATTATTGACTATACAATTGGGCACCCTGCATTCCTTGTTTTCTGTTTGGGTTTGGTTTGGTCCTTTTGGAAGGCAACACCGATGGCCTCAGGGAATGTGGAAGGGATGGGAAGATTGTGACCAGAATCCTGCAATACTTCCTACACTGGAGTTAAAAGAGCACTGTTTGTTGAATCCTGAGATTAAGTTAGATGCTGCTGAAGACCACCAGAGTACTATTAACTACAGCAGAAGCAATGGGTTTACAGAATTGGCAAATCAAGCCTAAGGTGTCATTTTAAATTAGTACGATGCTCCTAAGTATTAGCATGACTTCTCATATGAGAGAAAAAGAATGACAATTTCAATTTTTTTCATACCATTCTACTCCTGTGACTTAGCCTCAAAGGTAGTTTTGTGAAGCAAATGTTTAATTTGATAAGCTTATTTGTTAATGATTGTGTAGGAGAAATGGTTATTAACATGATTACATGGCATCTTCAATGTAAACTGAGAAAACCCTGCAAGCTCAGGGTTTGTAGCTATCAAAGTCTGCTGTCCCCAGGTAAGTCCAAGTAGGTGCCTCCTCCACTGATTTTTTAGGCACATGTGAAATTGTGTTCTGTGGTACTTGGGCTACAGGTTGTCTGGATGAGGTATAAATGTAGTTGTATACACATGTGCCATCCTTATAAACCTACAGCTTGTTGGACTCTCTGTTACTTGCATTTGTTTATTCACAGCAAATGTTTATTGAGTATCTACCATGTGGCAGACATAAAACAGTGACAAATACCGACAGTATTTTGAGGAGAGGTAGAAATTAAATACTATATAATTACAAGTGTCATGAAGGAGTACGAAGGAGGCAATAGCAGCATGTACTAGGGGCCTAACTTATCAGAGGCAGCAGGAAAGGCCTTCTGTGAAGAGTGACAGATAAGCTAAAGACAATGAAAGCAATGCTTTATGGGCTATGAGGTTGACTGCTCTTTAGAAGGAAGGGAAATGAATGGAGTCGGTTGTCTTACTTCCATTCTTAAGTTCTTGGTAAGCGTTCAAGATGTGAAGATGGGGATAACTATGAGACACCTGAGAAAGTGGTCACAACAGGCAAGGGAACGAAATAAAACTCAATTTGAGACCCTCAGAGCTTCAAGAGAAAATGGTCTTCAGTAAAGCCCCACATCTGAGGGAACAAGTGGCCTGCTGTTGATTCCTTTTTTTGAACCCTTTGTTCCCAATCTAGTATTCCATGAACTTGCCATCAAGAAGCAGGTGGGTAGCTTTTGCATTTATGAGATAGCTGGATTGTTTTTGCCAACTGATCAGTGATTTTTGGTTACTTATGCATAGACAGAAAATGATTATAAGTAATTTGGTTTGTTTTTCTTCTTTTAAAGTATTTGTTTGACCTGTTTGTGCCTTTTCTTTATAGTTGCAATGTTAGTACAGCTGCACTTTCAGAAAAATTTTAGCTATTAGTAGTCTTCTGTTGCACACTAAAACAAATCCCAGAGTGAAAAGGTATACAATTAAGAAGTCATGAGTATTTTAATAGCTGTATCACATTTAGTAGAATCCTAAACCAGGTGCTATTCCACACATTGTATTAAAAGAATTATACTCTTCATTCAACATTAATTAATTAAATGAACTTTAATAAGTACTTACCCTGCCCTAGGCAAATGGGTGTTGGAGGGAAATTTATTATGTATCCAGGGAGATATGAAATATACAATAGTAACTAGAGCACAGGTTAAAGGTTAAAAAAATATGCTATGGGTTACGGATATGGGGGTGCTTATTACTGAGATACTCGGGAAGGCTACATAAAGGTAATGAAGATTGGGCTGAGTCTTGAAGGATAAGGGATTTTGGAAGTTAGAGGGTTGGAGACAAGGCATGAATGCCCAGGGGTGACAACTTTGAGTAAATGTTCAGATAACAGTGAGTAAGTGAAACATGGGCTGTCATGTTTTGTTGGCATGTAGGGAGAGTGAGGCAAGGAAGTGGAAAGTAAGGAGTAGGGCCAGCTCATGGTTTGCCTTGGATGCCAGATTAGTAGGAAGCCACTGGAAGATTTTGAGGACAATGGCCTAAGCAGAGCTATGCCTTGGAAAGTGTAACCTGTGTTTAGGATGGATTTGTTTTTAGGACACGTTGACAACAGGGAACTCAGAGGACTATGACAGTAGTCTAGGTAGAAAATAAGGAGGCCCTGACTTCCCAGACTGGTGGGAGACATAGGCTGGAGGGGATGGATGGGTGGGATATTACTGAGTATAAATAGTTCCTTTGATTTTGTGAGATATTTCTGGATTATTTTTAATCTTAAAGTATCGAATTGTGGTTTTTAAAGTGGTATCCATGAGATTTATTAGCTACTGAGCCAGGTTTTCCAGGTGCCCAGGTTAATCATATGCTGTAACTTAAGCCAACTGTGCTTGCCCTTCCAAGCCACTGGCTACAAATTTGCAAGTCACGCTTGCATTATTTCCCCATATCTACACAAAATTCATTTTTCATATATATACTGTTCCTTGTAGCACCTTGGTTTTGTAGGCAGGGTAATTACTATTAGTCTTATATTACTGAAAAATCTATCCAAGATCATAACAAATATTTGAATAAAGGTTCTTTTCACTATCTCTTATTGTCTCTCAATTTGTCTCAGTTTTAAGGGTGTGAGCCCCTACTAAGGTCTTGAGAATGTAGAAAAGCAATTGATGTCTAATCCTCAAGAATTTTTTTTATTTTTTATTTTAGCTGAGCCATCCTGCCACCTGTTGGCAGCTCAGCAGCAGCTTAGCTTGGGTTGGGCATCAAACTGCTGTTGCTCAGAGCTCAGCTCACACTCTTGAGCGAGCTCTTAAGCAACTGAGGCACTCGGCTGGCCCTGCCTCAAGAATTTTTAAAATGGCTTTATTGATGTATTAAATGGCTTTCATTGACATATTAAAGTTGTATATATTTAGAGGGTACAACTTGATGTTTTGAAATCTGTATACATTGTGAAATGATGATCACAATACAATTAATTAGCATATTTATTACCTCTACATAGTTATCATTTTGTGTGTGTGTTGAGAATGTTTAATCTATGACCTATCCCCTTAGCAAATTACAAGTATACAATACAGTACCTTCAGTTATGGTCACCAATCTGTACATTAGATTTCTAGAATTTGTTCATCTTGTATAACTAAAACTTGGTACCCTTTGACCAACATCAATCTCTTCCTGGCAACCACCATCCCACTCTCTGCTTCTACGAATGTGCCTATTTTAGATTCCACATACTCGTATAAGTGACATCCTGCAGTATTTCTCTGTTGGTGCCTTGTTTGTTTCACAAATGGCAGGCTTTTCTTTTTGAGGCTGAGTAATTTCATGTATATGTACATGGATATATATCCATTCATTTGTCAAAGGACATTTTAGATTTCTAATTCGAAAGCCTTCTCATTTAATCATTTATTAGCTATGCAATCTGGCACAAGTCTTTTGTATAACCTGAGCCTCAGTTTCCCATTTGTGAAGTAAAATAATAATTCTGTATCTGTCTACTTCACTGGATTGTTATGAGGATGAAAGGAGGTAATATGAATGTGAAATCTCCTTATAATAAACTTGTTTCTATTACCACAATATAGATTTTCTTGTAATTTATACTTTTTTCTCTGATTTATTACATTTTTTATTCTGCTAATAATGTGATTTTTGGGTTCTTATTTGTATGCCTTTCTGTAAAGACAATATCTATACTAATTTGGCTATTTATGAATATGAATTAAGTTCTTAGAGTGGGATGCAAAGAAGAGAGGGCAGAGGAGACAGAGATGGAGAAGAAAAATCAAATAGAGAGGAAAAATGACATAAATCAAATGGAAGCAAAAAGTATCAGCTCCCTCCTTCTTCAAAGCCAGGGACAGGGTGAAGGGCTGGGATTATGACCCAGATGTAGAAATAATCCTTATTCAGAAAAAAAGCTCTGCAAAATGTTGATTGGTTAAGGAGGAAGGAGGGATAAATTAGATATTTTTATCAACTAGATTTAAAATAATTATTCATTTTGATTCTGCTGTGTCCTAGTTTTTCAGACTAGTATTCTACAACAGAATACAAGGGTTTGAATTGTTACTTAATATTTCATGCTTGATTCCTTGATTCCAAACTGAATTTCTTAAGAGAAGAGGGGTGTAATTCATATTTCTTCATATCCTTCTCCAAGTTTGGCAGAGGTCTGAGTTCTGGTGGTAGGGAAATGATCCATTTATGGCAAGTACTTTCTGTAGAGTAATGCTCAATGTTCCTGAAATTATCATCACTGTGTACTTAATTAAAATGGAGGATTACTAGCCTTTTATTTATAGATGCAGTTTCCTTCAACTGTGAAGAGGTGAGGGCTAAAACCTTCAATGTGAAATGGTTATGAAAACCCAATGGTATGAGTGTAGGGAGATTAATCAAGTAGACTTTAGGATGGTATTCAAACAACCACTATGTTCTTGGAATTTGCATAATTAAAACTTAGAAATTTATGTTTAGCATCTAGGCTTTTCCTGCTCAAATGCAGGAAAGCCACCACCCACCTTTGCCAAAGTTGTCATTCTGAGCTTAAATCAAATGTGGGCTCTGTTTCAAGTGACTGTGCCCTCCTGGCATGGGTCCACCACAGTTCAGATCTCCACAGCTCATACTTGGACTGGTGCAGAGAGAGGAAAGTTTACATCTGCATAGCAAGCAGGAAGGTGTCTTTTGATTCTATATCTAGGGTGTTGATTAATTCTGTATAATTGCATTGAGGAACTATTGAGAGGTCAGAGACAGAGGTGGAGTCGGCATTCATTTTTCTACCTTGTGTCTGCCTCTGAAATGAGTCACTTTTAACTCTTACCTTGGACAGTCACCGTTAGAACTCCCTTGGGCCAAAAGCACAGGTCAGCTGACAGCTTAACCTGTCAGCACTGCTCATGCTGAACAACTGCTCAGAGCGGCTCATTCATAATTCATACATCTGAAAAGTGGATTATGTGGATTTAAGTTGCTGACTTCCCAATCTTATTTCTGATATTTTCATAGCAGAACCTAAACACCTTACATTGTATTATATTTCTAATATACATCAGTTTGTTTTTTTTTTCCTTTCAGATCAGTGTCCTCAATGGAATTCCTTTTAATGCAGTAACACTTAAGGTAAATGAACATGATACAGTTGTTTTTCTCTGAATTCTGGAAAATACCACCTATGAAAATCTCCCCCAACTTTTTCCCTCCCTTTCATCTTTCCCCAATCCACGTTTTACAGCAGAGGAGTGTACCAACCAATACTTGACTTGATAAGAGAAGAATTTTGTAAGCTTCCTGAGGGCCAGGAGCTGGGTGAAAATGGTGAAGAGAGTAAGAAGTACTTTACTGGGATGTAAAGTACAGCATAAGGAATATAGTTAATAATACTGTATTAACTATGTATGGAGCCAGGTAGACACTAGGCTTATCAGAGGGATCACTTTGTAAATTATATAAATGACTAACCACTGTGATGTACACCTGATACTAATATAAAATAATATTGACTGTCAATAGTAATTGGAAATACATAAATATATTAAAAAATAAGCTTTCTGAATCTATCACTGCTTAAAACATGGGAATATCATATACCAGGGCTACTAATGAGTAGTACATCTTGAAGTGGGATAATTTTTACTAGTCCTGTTCCTCTAAAAGCAATTAACCAGATATTCTTTTTCTTAATTCCCTTTGATTGTTATTTCTACCTTGCTGCTGAGTTCCCAGAAAGATAGACCTTGGAGGCACAGTCTTTGTTCAGAAAACATTCTGGTAGTTCTGAATATTTTCAGGTTTCTTTGGACATTTTAGAGTGAGTAGATATTATGTTTCCAGAGTCCTTTGTCGCCAATTGAAGACCATCCAAACTCGATCTCATGAGGAAATCTAATGGTTTTTCTTAAATAAAACTAGGAGTCAGTGACTGCTGCCAATGTCATTAGGAAATGAACTATTATGTTGATCTCTTACAGAACCCTAGGTTTCTAAGAAGTTTCTCTCCCTGTGATGCTTTGGAAAGTTCTGCTGCTTGTCAAGAGTGATCAATCTTGATTCCAAAAAGCTGTGGCTGGACTTCTAATGGCAACATGTCATGAACTGGCTTTGCACATGAATAAGGCTTCAGTGTATATCATCCCAACAAAATGGTAATCTAGAGACTAGATTCAAATAAAAAGCTCTTTGTGATTACATCAGTTTTTGATGTTAATTGACCATTCATACCGTAAATAATTTCCTATTCAAAATGACAACACAAGCCTCTTATATTTTAGCTTATTTTAAGGATTTAGTTGACAACCAAATACTGGCAAATTCAACATACTTTTACATGAAGTTTGACCCAACCCAAACTTAAACTCTGCATCTACTCCCAAATCAATCAGAACATTTTAACAATTGTATAATTAGAGAAATCAAGCTTTGATTGTACACATTGCTGTATGATGGGTGAAAGTCTTATTGAAGGGTACTTTCAAGACTATACTACTGGAATTGCAAATATAATAAATACAATTAAGCCAAAATTCTGTTTTTATGACTTTTCTTCCCACTTTACTTATGATTCAGAGCAATGAACCTTGGAAGAGTGAATGTGAATTGAATAAGTGTGTTTTGCTATTCAAGAATAAGCTAAAAAGGCAACTTAATATTTCTTGGTCATTATTAGAAATAAGAATAGTGTGGGATAATAATTACTAGCACTTTTAAGTGCTCTCAAGAGTACTTATTATGTCCTAGCAGTAATTTAGGTTCTTTATGTGGATTATCTGACTTAATGCTCACAGCAGCACATAAGTCATACAGTTTCTGTTGTTATTTTCATTTTACACATGAGAAAACTGAGGTCCAAACAGCTGAGTAGAAAAGCAAATCAGTCTGGCTCCAGAGGAAGCTTTTAACCATTAGAATTAGTTAAGGAGGGGCCAGCAGAGTGGCACAGTGGTTAAGCACTGTCTTAGGAAGCCAGTGGCCCCAGTTCGGTCCCACATATGAGGGCCAGTGACACTGCTCTCAAAAAAAAAAAAAAAAAAAAAAAAAGAATTAGTTAAAGAGAAATATCCCTAATGATAGGGCTAAAAGAGGGGGGTAGGAAAGTAGGAGATTATTCGTTTTTCATAAAATTTAAAAAAATAATGTAAACAAGAATCACAAAACCTATAAAACTGGAGTCTATTTCCAAAGGGCTTGAGAACTGAAAGCTCCTGAGAAGTGCAGCTCTATCCTTAATCTGTTAACTTTTCAGGGCAACAGCAAACAACAATGCCCATAGAAAGAACTCAGAAAGGTGGTCCCATAAAACTTGACAGCTTATTAATCCAATTTAAAGTAATCTTACAGTAGTGAGTATACAGCACTCCTCTGTCTGCATGCATCTTGGTTGGCCCTTAATTCAAGCTTGATTTCCAGTTAAAGGGCAGGGTTATTCAACTTGGATAGTGTGGCAAAGATTGGTGATATAAATATATAGCAACCGTTGATAATTAAGTGCTCACCTTGACCTTGGTGAGCTGTCAGGAAGAGCAATTCAGCTTTAGGAAGTAAGAAGACACAGCATGTAACAAGTCTTTCTGGTGCTTCCAGACTCCTCCTTCTTCTCTACGGCCACTTGGGCATAATTTAACTGAAGCCCCCATTTTTCCTTTCTAAACTCCATTGTTCTTTTTAGAAAACAGATGTTACTCTGACCAATTATGCTTCCTCTCATCCTTTAGTCTTCTTTTCTTTATCTTCTTTATTTTGCAAGATCATTGTCCTGTATATTATACTTAGACAAAGCAAGAACCTGTTTTCTTTCTGACATTAAGCTGCCTCTAGCCTCCCACCCCCACCCCCTTGCCAAACACACACACACACACACACACACACACACACACACACACACACACACACACACTGATAACTCTTCTTGGTAAATTTAGTTGGAAATGGTCTCAGAAAAGATGTCTGGTCTGTGGCTCTCAATACACTTAACACCCATCTGCTTATCATTTTTGTACTGACTAGGAATAAATCCACTTGTTTTCATACTTTCTGTGCTTTCTTGAATGTAATATTTATCTCTTAATCTAAACACATATGTTCTTTCCAATTTTCTGAATCTTTGGGAAATATTAAAAGTGTATTTCACTGAGCAGAATGTCAGGCAAAGTGTGGGACACAGGTTTCAAGAAAATGGAAATTACATTCAAATATTCCTTATTTTGAACTTTTAATACTACATGCATTTTTTTGAGTGCCTACTTATGTCATACAGTAAGGGAACACCTATGATGTAAAGGGCTCAGTTGTGGTACTCAAGGTAAAGAGTATCAGGTAAAAAGCCAGGTAAAGACCCAAGACTCACCTATGAGGTAATTAGGACACCTTTCCAGTATGTATTTATTGTAATTAGAGCCAAATGTCTGTCTGACATAAGCAAAGGCAAATATAAAAACATATGTACCACCCAAGAGGAGACATTTGCTTCTTAATTTTTCTCTTTCCATTAAAAAAATCACAATGGCAGGTATTCCCTTTGTGAAATGTGTGGGTCGATGTTCCAGGGGTCTATAATTTAACTCCATACATTCACAAGAGCAGAACTCTGCCGAGGCTGTACTTTCCTCACAAGTTTACCCGGTTCTGTTCTCACTTCCCACGGTTATGTATGTGTCCTTGACCACTTCTTGTGTCTGACTCTTTTTATGTCAGAGCACCCCAAAGCCACAAGCTGAAGTCGCCTCACCTTTGTTTTGGCTCCTCACTGAATGATCTCTGTGGAACTGTCTTCCACTGAGAGACTCTGTAAAACAATCCCCAGGTGGCACACCTCTGCATGGCTGCTTAGGCTCCTTGAAAGGAAATCCTCTATTATCATACAGAGAGCCCTCATTAATGCTCCACATACCCAAAGCCAGGAAAAACATTTTCCTTCCCAGCAAATCTTCCTGGAGATGATGAATGCTGTAATGTACACCACACATGTATATAATGCAATTATTTTACTTCCCCTTTGGCCTGTCTGCTATGAAGGTCAGATCGCAGTTTTGTTCAATTACTTCTCATAATTCTCCTTCCCTCCTACTTTATATATGGTTTTTGTCTTTCCTCCTGTCAGAATGGTTTTATGTCTTTATGTTTTACTGTAACCTTTTTATAAGCTTACAAATATTTTTGGAAACAGGTAATTGTTGTATAGATAAGTTCTTATCCTCAACCTTTTTTTTCAAAATTTTACATTTATATGTAATGCAACATTAATTTAAATCTTGAGTTACACTCTTACCTCATCCTCTGAACCAGCCTATACACATGCCTCTGCTTATCTAACAGTCAAGTTCCATAGTTCTGGTTGTGAAGTTACAAAAACTTCTCAGAGGGGAGTGTATTCCCCATGTCATTTATATCTAATTCATATGTAATTTGTTGTGATGGGCAATGGAAGTGGTGATGGCCAGGAAAAGGTGGTAATAATGGTGATTGGAGTTATTGAAAACTTTGGCATACTTTGATATAGTAATATATCTTTTAGCATACTACCAAAGACATTTCATAGCCATAGCTTAGCTGTCAAGATTGGAAAAGTTAAACTTTAGGAAGCAAACTTCTTCTGAGACAAACCAGAGTTAGTTTTCTTACGTGTTAAAAACAGTCAGCTTCATCCAGTGTTTATTATCCTGTGGCAAGCAAGCTGAATTAGCTATAGGACCGATTTAGAAGGCCTGTTTAATGTCTTTGAGTACCGTAATGTTGACATGAAATCCATAATTCACAATTTCAGGATATGCTTCTTGGAGGAAGAAAGGAGGGCAGGGGTAAAACAACAATGTGCGAGTTCAAAAGGGTTGAAGATTCACTTGGGGGTATTTGGATTGGCATTCTGGAGCTCACGGATGCTTGTGATAGCTTATCTGACTTATCTAAACTGCTGACGTCAAAAGAATTAGGCTAGAAATCTTATGATTACAGCTTCTCTTGTGATCTTTTCTGGTATTTCCTGTTTCCTGTCAAGCCAAATATACTTCGAGAGAGGGTTAGTTTATGGCATTTCACTGTTTCTGCCTCACTTAGAGTCAGAGGTACAAAGAACATGAAGTAAAAATAATTAAGAACAACATCAGAAAGCTCTGTCCAACCCTTACCCCCCTCACAGTCACTGACATTTCTTTTTAAACATCAAAAAAAAAGTTTCTGTAACGGTACAGAGTAGGGTCTTATTTTTAACAGAACAAGGTCTATTGTTCATTAAAAAGAAGAAGCCACTTCAATTGTATTGTACTTCTAACCATTACCTTATTTGGGTGGTAATAAGCAGGCAGGCTGTGAATGGCTTACTGGAGGCAGCCAAGAAGGCTTCTGAGAGGAGGGAGAAATAGTTTCAGAGGAAAAAGGAGAAAAAATAACCACCAAAGGCTACATTTTTTCTTTGGGGTCACAAAAACCTTATAGCAGCAGGAAATTAAAGAAAATGGCTTTATAAAATTTTGGGCTTTATAAAATTTTGCCTAAATATTGCTAAATCTTGAACTTTCTTTCTGAGCTCAGCACTATGCTTGCAAAAAGAGCCTGAAGGACTGATAGGTTAATCCTTAATGGCATATGGGCAAATGCACTACAAAGCCAAGCTTCCAGCAGGCACTTTCACTGGCCCTGTCTGAGCCACCCTCCTAAAACTCTACCTCCAGGCAACAACACAGAATGACCAGAATTATCCAACAGGATCACAGTAACATTTCATTTATGACAGTTATAGCAACCAGCAGCTACCATCTCTATTTGTTTATATATATATATATATATATATATATATATATATATATATATATATATATAATCTTCTTTGACCTCATAATCTTGTTTAAGTTCTCATCTCCAGTATTCTTTTCTGGTGAATTACTACCGTTTTAGTACATTGCAGGCACTCTAGATGGGGTAATTCACAAAAAGAGGATTTGAGACTTGTGCAGAACAATTTCTAGTCTAAGTTTGGAAACAAGAAAAATGCATATAAACATATAAGCATTTGCATTTATGGGCACACATATAATTCTTGCTTGGGTAAAATGGTTACCACACACTTATATAACGTAATCAGAGATGTTAATGCATGGGAGTGAGAACGATAGGGGATTAGACTTAGATTATCAAATACAGATGAATTTTTGGAGTTGAGAGGGTTGAGTTTGACCATGGCAGGCAGCATGGCTGAATCAAGAACATGGCTGGGCATCAAGGGACCTCAAATTGGTTCCAAGGATGTTGTGTAACCTGTGTGGGGTCTCAGTTTTTTCATCTAAAACAATGCACTGGTTTAACTAGATGATCTTAAAGGCAATTCTCATTATAAAATGCAAAAGCTCTACTTCTCCACATAAAATATTTCAATGGCTCTCCAAAAGTTAAGATTTCTTGTCCATATGCAATTGGTCCCATTAATATCTTTCTATTTCCCACTATTCTTTATGCTAAACATCATACCAAGCTCTCTTGACTAATCTTCATTTCTCAGTCATTTCTTGTGCTTTTCTGCCTTTGTACCTACATTCCTACAAGGAAGTCACATTGTCACCTCTTGTTGAGATCTTAACCATCTCCAAGATACAGCTGTAATGCCCAGGTGACATAAAGCCCTCCTGGGTAACTCTAGAGAAGGGTGAGTTAATGCCCAGCCCTCATGGAGTATTTATCATGCTTGGTTTGTATTTGCATGTGTAGTTTTATCTAACTCACAACATTGTAAGCTACATAAAAAATTTTGTTTTTTTTTATACGTTTTCTCATCCATCCCATGAAAGAATAGCCTCGAAAGAATTGTTTGCTTTAAAAAACATGGCAACATGAAGACAGGAAGAAGTATGACTTGGTGAAGCAGGAGGGAAAGACTGTTCTGAGATTGTGAGGATACATTCCGTCAGGTCTTGAATTTGGGGAAGAGATGAGCATGGCTGGAATGGGAGGTCTGGATGGAAGAACATCCAGAATATAAATCCTTCAGGATGGAATGGTGTTGTGTGGTAAAGCACATTGGCTTGATGATTTGTATATTATTTCTTGTGGTGCTGTGTAAAATACTATAGCACTTGGGAAAGTTGGTTTGTAAGTTAAAGGGAAAATAATTCATCTCAAAATTCTCAATATCAACTAAATATGGTCAATAAACACCAAACTGATGGTTAGAAATCTATTAACATCCTCACCCCAAGTCCAAGTCTCCACCAGCCAATGTTTCTAGAGAATGATCTTTCTAAAATGTAAAATCTGTCATGTCACTTCCCACAAAAATTATTTCAAGCTTTCTCATTGCCTGGAGGATGCATTCCTTACTAAGATGGATGAGGCCCTTGGTAATCTGGCCCCAGCCTGCCTTTCTAGTCTCATCTCTAGCCCTCCTGATATACTCCATATTTCAAGACTTGGCATTTCCCAGAATTTCTTGAATTTTATCGCACTGTTTCTTCTTCCTGTAATTCTTCCATCTCTTTTTAATTTGGAGAGATGTAACTTACCTTGAAATGGTACCTCAAAAGTCATCAGCTCTCTGAAAACTCCTTTTAACATCCATCATACAGACAGAATTAATTACTCCCATATGTGTTGGTACAGAATTTGTGTATGTACATCTAGTATGATATATGTGACCTACCTAGCTTGATTATCTATTACCTATCTATCAACCTTAGCTTTCTTGGTTCATGAATTTTTATTTTCTAAGAAACCAGACAGTGTCTGGCACATGATAATAACTAAATAAACTTAGTTGAATAAGCAATCTTAGTCTTCTGTCAATGTTCCCACAGAATACTATTTCTATTGTATCTTAAAACATATGACATTCTGCCTTGATATCAGTGAGTTGTTTATATAACCTGTCTTTTCCAACAGGTCATAAGTTCTTTTCCTTCCGCTTTCCTCCCAGGTATACAGCATGATGCTATGCACAGAGTAGACACTCAAAAGATAATTATTCAATTGAATTGTGTTGGAAGAGAAACCTAAAAACGTGAATTATGCATTTATTTCCTTTTCTGAATATCTTGAATAAATAACCAGTAAATATAGGTCTCAATTTCTTCTATGTCTAAGTTGGGAATAAATCCCTACTCCATGGATACATATTGTATAGTAAAAGATGCTAAATATTTGCATGTAATATTAAAACATCATTTTCTATTCTGTGACTTCCTAGAGTACTTCTAATTATTTTGGGAGCATTTGAGATACTTAAAAACATTTTTTTCAAAACAAAATTTGTTTTATTCCAATTTTGACTATTCATATTTTATAATGCAGTCATTGCCAAATCAAACAATAAGGTAATTAGGACTAAAGAGGGTAAAAATAATTTACTTTAGAGTTTATAAATCTGGTGAATTCACAGTTCTTGATTTTATATACCAATTTAATTGACTAGGAAACATTTTCCTTTGTTCTACTGTAGAATTAAGAACTGATCCAAGAAAAGCATGTGGAACTCAAGTAATATTCAAAGGAAATAAAGAGGGCAAAAAGGTAGGTGTATCTAAACCTTGAATGAGTTATAGAGAAAAGGACAGGGAGGGAGGCAGCAGTTTCTCCCTGTCAGCCACAATGGAAGAAGCAATAATGACTCCTGTTAGAATGCTAGAAGAGGGGTCTGCCAAGAGGCTCAGTTTGTTAAGAGTTGGCTTAGAGTGGTGCTATGAGCAACAGGGCTGCCGGTTCGATTCCCACATGGGCCAGTGAATGTTGCACCCTAGCTGAACTGTCACTGAGCTGCCAACAAGTAGCAGGATGGCTCAGCTGGTGTAACAACAAGATTGCCTGTTCAATGGCCAGCAACTAAAGATTGAACTTGGCACCTTGAGCTGAGCTGCCACCTGGATGACTCAGTGGATAGGGCGTGCACTCTTAACAACAAGTCTGTGGGGTTCGACTCCCACATGGGATGGTGGCTATGCCCACCCACAACTAAGATTGAGCAACTAAGATTGAACACAGCACCTTGTGCTTAGAGGTCACAAGCTGCCGATGGGAAAGCCAGATGGCGACTGGCGCTGTCCAAAAGGAAGACTGAAGAACAACTTGGCTGGTCCCCTCTCCCAATTCCCCAACACTGTTCCGCTCCCCCAATTCCCCAATAAAATCTTAAAAAACAAAACAAAACAAAACGCTAGAAGAAAATAATCATCCTTGTTAACAATGCTGGCACCCTCACTTCTCCCAATGTCTCCCATCCCTCTCCTCCCTAAGAGCCAGTGACACTAAGAAGAACTCTTAGAAATTTCCGATGAGCATATTCAAGCAATGAAAATGCATCAGACCTGACCAGAGTATAATGCATTGTAAGATTATGATGACAATTCCAATTTGTATTAGATATCAAATCTCAGCTTTCAATATGGAAACCGACCAGAAAGGTGTGATTTATACACATCCTGTTTCATGCATTAGAGTCATTTAGTTGGACTTTTCAGTGTCAAAGTCCTGAGATGGTTGCTGAAATACATGTGTATATGTTAAGAGAGAGAGAAGTGATAGACCGCATAGAACAATTGGGCTCAGCTTATGCACAGGAATGTAACTAAAACAAATAATATTGAGTATGCGATACTCAAGTACAGGGCCCAACTCCTGGGAGCTTAAACGGTGTACAATGAAGATAATGCTTTTTGAACTATATCTATGTAAGTTTTACTTTTGTACTGTCTTGTGTATATCTTCCCCATCTGTCCTACCAGAGGCATCCATTAGGGACGATTAGGAATGTTATAGCAAGAATGAAAAGAGAAAGAGAAAGATGGAGTCAATCTTCATCATTCGATCTTTATAGTAAAAGGGTTTTTGTTTGGCTGGTTGGTTGGTTTGTTGCTTTTTGTGTGTGCGTTGGACATAGAACAATAAACTTGAGAGGTGGTCTTTGTGGAAAGGTAAAGGAACACTCTACCTTCTTTTATTAGGTCCCATTAATATTGAAAGTTAGACCCTCAGGTAAGGTTTCTTGCTCCTTCCACACTGAGGCTTCCTTCTCTTGGGAAAGAGGGTAAGGCACAGAGTAAGGCCATCTACCCCTGACACCCTGGGGAGTTGTGGGGAAGAGAACCCAGTGGCCAGATGAAAATGGCTTTGCTTTCCCATCTCAGGTTGGTACCTTGTGTTGCATGCAGTAGAAATGTTTGAATAGGTGTGTGGGAGCCTAAGACACACATTCTCCCAGATAGCTCCTTGGAGAGGAACAAGGAGAAAGAAAGTGTTTATCTAAAAGAAGTAATTTAATCTGGAAGAGCTGGACTACCACCTTATTAATATCAAGAATAAATTTTCTTATCCCCCATTAGGGTGGGCTTAAGAGGAAGGTTAATTAGTTGAAGATGAGAAATGTTACGTTTTATTGCACATTTGAGTATGGAAAATTGAGATGTCTGTTACAAATGTTTTCAACAATGACTGTTTTCTCTTCATTTCTATATGGATTTTTGATTACACTTCTTATACTTGAGTCCATTTTCTTTGTAGTGATCTCACCTCACTTCCTTCCCCTTGTTTCTCTATGCTTGGCTCTCTACCTGTCCCTTCCTTCTTTCTTTCTGAATCATTTTCTCCAGCAAATTTTTTCTACTTTTTTGAATGAATTTTTGGCACAGGCCCTTTAAACAAATATATCTTTGGGTTTTCAGAAGTGCTCATCAAGTCTATAGATTTATGTGCGATATTTGGGTGCCATCCAAAAAGATGGAGAAGGAAGCAAAAAAGGGAACCTTGTACTTTAGCTTTAATTCTAGAGGTTGTGAAACATCTGAGGATTCAATGGGAAAGGTTCTAATTATAGCATTATAAGTGACTTATTATCCTTGGTTTATTTAATTTTCCATTGCAATACCTTTATTAAAGTTTACATTCATTCCCACAATATCTCTCACCTTGATTTTATTTTATTTACCGTTTTCTGTTTTTTTAATCTTTCAATTTCAACTGCCAACTACACACAACTGCTACTCAACCTCTCTTGACATTTGCCTTTTGCTCTCTAGGGATTTTATTTTTCTGCATTATGCATGGCTCCTTAGACTCACTTTTAAGGCCACGAACAGCTAAATCCTGCTTTATTTTTGTCACTTATGTTTTCTAATTGCACACAAGGCCGATTTGTAAGGTTTATCTTGATGCTCATGAGAAGGACCATGACATATGGACTCTTCTTCAGTGCTCCCTCAGCACTTGTGTGAGAGCTGGTGAATCTATAAAATATCACGTCATTTAGATTTTTAATGTGAGAAGCAGGGCTCTGAAGGAAGGATCTCTGATAATTCTGTAGTTTGAGAAAATTTAAGACAAGCACGAAGGTATAAAACTGATCTTCCAGAGTAGCCTCTTAGCATTTTAGAGCTTGAAGTCAACTCTAAAGAGACACTTAGGGAAAGGCAGAGAGAGATAAATAGAAAAAGAAAGAATAAGGTCTACCTTGTGTGTGCATCTAGGCTAGGACATTGTATTCAATCACAAGTACTTTGAGCTTTGCTTACTATTTTGATATGCTCTATATGTATTATGAAGCATACTGATAATTAAAGGGTGAAAAAAATCAGAGAGTAGAAAAGAGCACACCTTTTCAGGTGCTTCTGTGAATTAAAAAGATAGCTTGGAGTTTTTGGTCTTTCACAATAAAGCTTCTAATGTTTTCCTTTTAGAAATTAATCAGATGCAAAAGTCAATGCTTTGTTGTCCAGTTAGACAAGCTTTGTTAAAAAAAAAAAAAAAAAAAGGAAAAAGAAACTGTTTCCAGGCAAAGAGCAGAGGACGTGGGAATAACATCCTCCATTCAGCTCCATCCCCTCAAAAGCCCATTTGTGGGACCGGGTAAACACACACCTTCCGCATTCTATTTTTGAAGTTAGGTTGAGAAATACACAGACTGTTATCTGTAAAAGAAGCAACTTTGGAAACTTCAGTTGATGTAAAATGTTCCAAGATGCATGAACAGAGCAATTATTTTAAAAGTATATAAAAGCAGGCATAATTTATATGCAATTTGCTCTAAAATTTTATAATTATCAGTAAACTGCAACTTCTCTATATGAAGAGAGAATAGTCTCCTGTTAGTTTTGCACATACTTGATACTTTTTTAGTAGTTCTGAAATTCACTCTTGTGAATTATTTTCTATTATTTTGAAAGCTATAATGACTAATCCTGATCTTCTGGCAGAATGTAAGTTTAAAAATGACTCCATTAAAAGGAAGAACTAGGATTCATGCTTCTTGAGTAATCTTGCCTAGAAAACAATGTTCATTCATGCATTTAATGGTACCTTATAAGCTATTTTATTCTTTTTGATAATTTCCCTTTTTCACTTATCAAAGTGTATTGAGTGGCTGACATGTGAAAGATGCTAATGAGAACACAAAAGAATAAAATATTCTCCAGGTTCTCAAGAAGACTTCAGAAGAGAAAGACATACCTTTCCTCAGTGATCTCAGGAAGGCTTTGTACAGAAGCATATAAATGGGGTCTTAAGGAATAACAGAAGTTGGGGATGTGGAAAGAAGTCATTGTAGGCACTGGGAATAACAAGCAGAAAGCTAGTAGGAAGCTGTGGGATGCTTGTCTGTCTGGGTGGAATATATACGCTTAGAGGGCAGTAATGACAAAATGGGAAAAGTGAGCTTGTTCCAGAGTGTGGGGAGCTTTAAAGGCAGGATGAAAGAATTTGGATTTTGTTTGCATTCGATGCAGAATCGTTGAAGGATTTTGAAGAGCGGCAAGACAAATCCGGATTTTTCTTTTGACGTTATTGATCTAAATCAGAGTACAAAGAAGAGGGGTAGAGAGTGTACTACAGTTGGAGGCTATTGCAAAATTATAGACAAAACAACATGAGGTTTGGTGAAGAGCTACATAACCCAGTAGAAATCAGGCAATGAGTGTAAAATAAGTTGTGGAGAAAATAGCATCAATACCAATAATTATGATAGTTAACATTTTCTGAGAATGTAGTAGGGCTTAGGCTTTTTTCTAGGCATTTATTTCTTGTATTATCTCATTTAATCTTTGCCTTTTGTGAAGGTACTATTGTTATTCCTTTTTTATAGAAGAGGAAGCTGAGGCAGAGAGAGAGAGAGATGAAGTAATTTGTTCAGGTTCACAGGGTAGTAATAGAGAGACAGGATTTAAAAATTTTAAAATCTCTACACTGCAACAATACTCTGATACCCTTAACCAGTCTTATACATAGAACTATTGGAATTGGAGAACTGGAGAAGGCGGTTTTGAACCTAGACTTCTGCAGGGGTGAAGGCACTTATGAAAATGAGGAAGTCAGGTGAAGGAACAGGTTTGGTTCAAAGTGAGATGATGTGGTCCAGTTTTGACTCAATTTTGCATTAAATTGCAAATGGACTAAATTGTCAATGATTATTACCCAGGATAGCTATAGAATGAATGCAGGCTAACATCTAAAGAAGTAGTGTTAGAAAATGTTGTGAATTAATGTCAAGTTATCTACTGTTAAGAAAACTGATTCTTTGATCATAGCAATTTGTCCTGCTTTTAATGAAATCATTAATATTGATGAGTATTTGAAAGTATGTTTGAATTTTTAAATATCACATTTTATAGATAATACTTTCAGTCGACAGAGGTGTAAACTAACAAGGGCCACTTTTTACACTACTGTTGTAGACAGAATTCTGATTCATGAATTCATAATTGCCCTTCTCTCATTATGCCTTTGTTTCATCTCTGAGTCCCTGGTATACACTAAGTATCTAATAAGTGCTCTTTAAACTATAATGATCAAAGTGTTCAGTTTTCAACATATTTAATTTATACCATGTGTTATACTTGAGATATTTTAACATAGCCCTTTACATGTCAATTTGAATTGTAGAGTTCTGGAATCAGAGAATTCTTTTGGAGATTTTCTCATCTAAAGTTGTTTGATTTTTCAGGGCTGAGCATAAAGCAAATTTCTGATATTCGCATTCTCCTTGAAAGGCAGGACAAGTACAATAGCTATGGGGAAAATGAATTTATTTTCTTGAGGGAGTTGTGTGTTTTCATATTTTTCTCCAATCAAAGTCTGTTGAAATGGGAACAAGTTTAATAAATAAGTAAAATATAATGTAAAATTTAGAACAGGGACACCAAAATGAAAGCTAAGTTCCACAGCAGGAATTGCAGTTATTTGGTTGAATTCCAAAATCAAATTATTTATTCAACTAAGAGCAAGTCCTGCTAGGGGATGTCTAGTCTTACACAGATTGCTGCTAGAATCACAATTAGAATAATATTTGCACTCACAGCATTTGAGAAACCACCTATTTATTTCTCATCCTTCTTCTCTGTCCCCACTCCTCAACTTCTAGGCAGGCTCTTACCACCATGTTTTAAAGCTTACTTTCTATTGATAATAAATGGGGATCTTTCTCTGGGACTCCTTAGCACTTGCAGCTTGGATCTAAAACTAAAGTCCACAAAATAAGTAGAAAAATGTAAAGGAGGTACAATCTTTTGACTTATTTTGCATGGCATTATTATTTTTTTCTTTTGGCCAAGATTTATATTGTGAGTTCCTATGTTTACCCATCTGTATATAATCAATGAAACAATAACTTGGTTTAAATTTAAATTACCCAGCATGGGCCCTGATCATGTAAGGTCTGTGGACTAGCCCTGGGCAATTGAGATCCTGGTCGGGCTCTGTCACAGTCAGTGTGACCCGAGACAAGTTGTTTAGTCTCTCTGAACTATTTCTTTGATCTAGTGTTAATTAGATAATCAGAGCATCCTTCATTTGCTTCATAAAGGAAAAATGATTCAAGTATTAATAACATTAAATACTTGGGTATGACTCAGTGAACCGATTTGATGCTCTGACTTTGGGCATGACGGTTGATGACTTCCAGAGCCCCTTTCCGGGGTGAACAGTGCCTCAGTCAATGCCCAGCTCAGAGTGCATGCATGACCAGATGCATACACCCTAATATGTGGAGATGACGAGCCTGTTTGCCTTCTATCGTCCCCCATTCCCTCCTCCAGCCTTTTGTTTGGAATAGTCACCATAACCTCCAGTGAATGCCCATCTGAAGATGGTAAGACAGTTCGCATGTGTCACTTCCTCTCTAGCACTTTCTTGCTCTCTTTGGGAGACACTATTGCCTTCTACCTCCCATCACTCACAGTTCAGCGTATTTCATCTTAAGTTCTCTCATGAAGACAGATTCATGCATTTATTTCTCCACAAATCCTTTTGCTCTCTCTCTTTATTTCCTAAGCAAAATTTCAGAGCGCTTTTCTATTTCACTTGTGAGAAACAAAGTTCCAGTCTTGTCTAGGAAGTATGAGTAAAAGCAAAACTGACCTTCACTAAGGAAAGGAAAAGCAGGAACTTTTAAGGTTAAATCCAACTTATTAAGAAACAGAGACACCCATCTCTAAAGTCCTCTAGACTGGTTTGTTCTATTCAGAATTTCTGCAATTTCATGGTTTTAAAAAATACAAACCTATTTATCCGTTATTACCAGCAGTCAAAATATATCTAGACTGTCACAAGATTTAATTTTCCTGTTTTTAGTGACTAGCATGGTAAAAATATTGTGTGCAATCAATGTAATATGTTAAGTCCCTACAGGTAAAGATAGGAAAGAGGAGGGAATAAATGATGGTGGGGGAAGATGGAAAATCTCTACAATGAAAAGGATGCTGAGCTGGACTTGGTCATTTGAACAGAAGATTTTCAGTTGACTGAGTTGAAGAAAGACATTTCAAGCATAAGGCAAAGCTTACGAGCAAGGCTTATAGGCAAGGCACCACTTGATGCATTTAAAGAAGAGCAAGCTGTTTAGTACTGTTGAAGAAGAAATTGTTTGAGAGTTCTGAGGGAAGGGTCAGGTTTGAAAGAGAGAGAGAAAGAGAGAGAGAGAGAGAGAGAGAGAGAGAGAGAGAGAGAGAGAGAGAGACAGACAGAGAAATGTTACCATTTGGCTTAGTGATTTTTTTGAGGAGCTTTTTACTACAAACCCCTGTACACAAACTGAAAACAGCTTAAAGCATTGCTTTTCAAAAATGGAAAAAAAAGTCAGAGTTTTAGATATATTTTACAAGTGTTCCTGAGGCCCTCACTGTCAGGCTGTCATGGTGAGAATGACACAGTTAAAGAGTTGAAGGGATGCGAGGAGAAAACGCAGCATCAGGAACTAGATGAGAGAGGAAGTATGAGATAATTTGGAAAATGAGGCAACTTGTCTTTGGGGTTTCATCCTATGGCCCCATGCTGTAAATATGGATGATAAGGCTTTATGCCCCTGATAGAAAGCATGAGCCCCTCATCTCCCTGAGAAGGGGAAGGCAGGGGAGGAAGAAGAGGAGGCGAGCAGGCGCCCTTTGGGCAGGTGTTGAAATGGACCCTGCCTGGGAACCAAAGTGGCCGTTGACACATATTCCATTGAAAGTAAGGCAGTGGTCCAGGTGCATATTAAGACTCAACTAGTTCAATTTTGTAGTATCAAGAGAAATGTACCTTTTAAGGGATAAAAAGGTACAGGAGTTCTGTTTTCTCTCTGTAACATTGCTTTTTCAGGAATTAGACATGCACTAACATATAATACAATATATTAATGCACACCCATCCCCACAGACTTGTTAACATCTGTTGAATTATGTAGTTTTATCAAAGGTGTAATTTGAAATACGCATCTTAATCATTTAATATACTGAAACAAACCAACAGTGGTAACAGTTGAAGTGTCATAGTTCAGTTTTCTGCCCAGGTGGGTTTTTCCATTTTTATTTGGTACTACTCACATGAAATTTGGGATGGTTTTAGCATTACCTCATTTCTTCTGACCAAGACCCATTTCTCTGGGCATCCATCTCCCAGTTGCCACATAAACCTCAGTCCTATTGGTTTCCTTCTCTTTCTTAAGAACTCATTGTTTACTAGAGGCTAACACTGTTGTGCTTTTCTTCCTCTCGAATCTTTTTCTTTCCCCCAGAGCATTATTTTTCATAATATTCTTTTTAGATTATTAGGTCACTTAAAATAGTTTCTGCATAAATTATTAAAAACAAAATCGGTCGAGTGTTGATTTCCTAGTCTTTTTCCATGAGAAAGAGCAAGATAATTTTTGATATATCTTTTCCATCTAGCACCCCATCTCTCCCCACCAATGGTATGTCAGGGCTAGCCAAGACTTCAAATGCATAAACACATGTTCATATCCCTTCTTCTAAAGAGCACCGCCACTTTCCAAATGTCTGTCAACATATTCCCCAAGGAAGACAGCAAGCACCCTGCAGTCGGTGATGCATTCTTAGCTTATGATGTTGCGGGTATCCCTGTGGCTCCTTCACAAGGCTACCAGGTCTCTCTGTGGCTGCACAGCCCACTGTTAGAATCACAGCTAAAGTTCTCCACAACTGTCCCAAACACAGCACATTCTTATAACATGACAAAGTCCTAATGAATCGTTTCCACATTTGTGAGTGACTTGATTTTTCCTGACATTAATGAGGGAATTTGTATTATTAACATTTGTCCAAAGGAGAAACTGAGGCAAGGAACTTTACCAACTTTCCCACGACATAAAAAGCTTCTCAGCCAAACTCAGTCCTGGGATGATTTATACCTGCTGTGGTTTCATAGTTAAAATTGGGAAAATATATTTTACTTTATGTACAGCATTACAAAACGCAACCCCAAAAGAATACTCTCTCTGAGATAACTCGGACCTGTTAACAAGAAAGTGCAGAGGCAGGATGGATATTAAAGAGCCTTCAACTCCATCCCCTCCTTTTCAAGACCGAAGCTCAGGGAATTTTACTTGTTTAAGCCACAGGGCAAGCAAGTAACAAGCCCAGGACCAGGTTGCTTGATTTCAGGCTATTAAAGCTCCTCCTACCACATCACTCTTAATTTTAAGATGCATTTTTATCATATAGCAAACACTCATTAATCACAGTCCTCGGACCCTATGCTGCACAGCTTGTGGTCCTTCCTTTTCCCATTTTGATGGCCTGGACTCTCCAAGGAAGGGACCGAAAGTCATCAGGCCGGGTCCTGTTCCCTGTCACTCCTCACCATCGATTTACCTGGAAAGCTGTGGAGAGCATCGTCAGCCTCCAGAATGCCTCTCTGCTTGGACGCCTGCAGCTCACTTTTGGATTTCCAAACCAGCTTGACCATCCTGATCATCTCTGGCAAGTCCCAGGGCAGCGGCCCCTGCTGGCACCCCAGTCGGCTGCCCGGGGTGGAGGGCAGCGCCCCTTCTGGGGCTGTCCACCTTCTGCCTAGCTCTGCAGAGTGGAAATAGCGTTCTAGCACAGGCATTGTGCCCTGTTCCCCTGAAGAGGAGGTAGGGCTGCTGCTGCCGCGCCGGCTGCTGCTACCAGAGGGGAAACTCTTCCCAGGCAGGGGAAGGCGGACCCCGGTGAAACCCTCTGCAGCTTTGGAAAGGCAAGCCTCCTCCAGCCTGGCACAGCCACCTGGGCCCTCCAGTCCCTTCCACAAACACTGAAGGCGAGAGCGAGTCGCTTCCCCAGGTTTCTCACCGTGCTCCTTCCTTAGAGATAGAACGCATATATTTTTTTGCCTTCTCTCTCAGGCACTGACTTCACAGCACTTAATTAATCCCAGGCTACAGCTGGAAAGACAGCGGGGGGGGGGAGCCATCGAGGTTTGAGCATTTGCTCTCCCTCTTCTTCTGATTTATTTGCTCTCAATTCTCTTTTGGTGCTTGTCAAAGTTTGTCGAGTTTAGCCGTGAAGAACTTCAGGCAAAGAAGTGGGTTCCCCTTTGCCAGCGTCTCAGAGGGGTCCCCAGAGGCCAGTAATCTGGAGGTGTCAGGCAAGGCATCCGCCCCCCCTCCCCTCCCCGTGGTGCAGGAAGCCTAGAAGCTTCCCTGGCTCCAGCCCCGCAAGTCTCAAGGAGCTCTCGGGAAACGGGAAGCTGAGCACCCGCAGAACCAATTTGCAGCTGCTTCTCTCGGGAAGGTCTGGCCGGGGGCCACCTTGCCTGTCCACCACGGTCTGCACTGGATGGGGTTATTCCTACGGCTCTTGGATTGATCCTCAGCACCACAGTTCACACACTCCCTTCCTCGGCACCCCTCCCCCTTTGCTGTCCTTTGGTTCTCAGAAACCTAACTGGGTTTTTGGCCTATTAGTCAAATCCCTTTGTAACCTCAGCTGCCCTTCAGTTGGAAGGGAAATAACACTGAATCACATTCCAAAGCGAACTCCGAAAGAAGTGCATTAGGGAAGCATCGAGGATCTCCTGCAAACGTGCAGTGGGTTGCATCGTCTGGACCTGTAGCTTGGAATTGTTAAAAACTCATTTCAAAGGAAAGTAATAATAATTTTAAGGAAATTTGTGTGTGGGGAAGGTAGTGGGGGTGGTGGTGGGGGTGGGGGTGGGGCCGTAAATGGCAGTGACAAGAAAGGAAAGAAAAGGTGGAAGATTCACTTTCCAGAGACAGACCATTGTGGACTTAATATCTGGACCACTAACTGCTGTGCCTCCACCTGAGAGTGGTTCAGTTGAGGACAATCATGGGTCACGCGTCTTGGGTCCCTTGGCTCAGAGACAGAGGCTCTAACCCTGAAAGTCAGAATCCATACAACAAAGGGGACGCCCCCTGTAGCTTGTGTGAAAAGCCCTGGGCATAAATGAAAGTGGGGTGGTATTGTATTTGGCACTTTTGCCAGCAAATTGGGTTTGTAAGAGCAATTTGCACTGAACATTCACGCGGATAGCTCCTGTTTTCTTGGAGGCCATTGCCACAGCCCTGCCTTTCTCTCCTCTTCACTTCTCTGCGTTACAAAGTGCTATATTTTCCTTGGCATTTTGTTTTGCTGATGTATGATCTGGTGCCCCTGCTCCTTTCTGTCTGGGCTAGTTTATCACACGATCATTTGATATTTCTTTACGGGAGGAAAGAAAAGGCTTGGGGGAGAGGAGAAAGACCACTGTAGGGTGTGTTTTATTTTCACTGCCCTTACCTCATTTATTTTCAAAGCTGAAACTAGCAGAGGCTACAGTAATTTTGTTGTTATTATTATTCCTCTAAACCCATGGTTAATAAGTTTAGTTTTCCACACGGAATTAAGTGGCTTTTCTTTTTGTTGGGATGGAAAAGTACACTGGCAAACTGATTCTCTTTCCTAACAGATGAAGAAGGATCAGCATCCTTTGAGGGTATAAAACAATAAAAGACACTGAAGACACTACTGTTTATGAATTTCATTATTAAAATATCGATCAGACTATTCTTTCAATAACAACCAGAGATTCATACAACCCAATTAGGGAATAATCAGTGATACACTTAGGAGAAAGATGTGCCTTTTTTATTGCCTTCTTTGTTAAGAGTTGAAAGGATTGAAGCATCAATCTGACACTTCTACACTTTTGACAATCCTTCTAGTTCTTATCTTACCCTTCTATCAAAGTGGAGACATTATGGCACTCCAGAATTGAGACAATTTTATTTAATAATCACATATAGGCTCACTCTATTACCATATTTCCTGAGTAATGTCTTAAGCTTGGTCCTCAGTCACAAACTTCTTTGACATAACAACTGAAGAGTTTCCTAAGTGTTTGACTATTTTTATTTTTGTTCAGTTATTTTGCAATAGTGCTTTAGCATCAGGATAGCCTGACCCCTGGAACAAAGGGGTTAAGAACAAAGAAAGCAAATATACGATATACTATGTCCCATACATTAATGTAGTAAGACTACAACTCTTCATGACACAGTTCTTCAAGAATGACATTCTTTTTAAATCCAAGGATATAAGTTTCCATTGTAGTCTCTACATTGTTTTACCTATTTCCTTGTAAAAATATCTTACAGAAGTTACAAAATGTTGGCTTGTTAACATGAATGCTCCTGAGTGTAAATGAGTTAGGGCCAAGCAAACACCATCTCAAATTTTCTTTCCCAAAGATGAATTTACTTTATTTGAAGGTTTAAAAATTTAAAATGTTGCACAATTAAAAAAAAAAAAATTCTCCCCAATATGGGATTCTCTTTATCCCAGGGTAGAAGTGCAAAAATACCACAAGAAAGGTCGTTCTCATGGTATTTCTGGCTCACATAGAAACAGGAAATACAGGAAATCTTGTGAGAAAGCTTGGCTCAGGAGATTTTTGGCTCAACTGCGGGCTCAAGAGATTGGGACAAACTGACAAGGTGCTAGCATTTGTTGCACAAAAATCACTAAACCACACAAATTCTCTAACAGACGATTCTGTTACATCTCATAGCTAGCATCTCTTTTGTCTTGCAGAGAGTTACAGGTTTGTAAACCTATGATTTTAACCTTACTCAGTGAGCAACATTCCCTTTGAGATAGCATCTATCTGCAGCCAGAAGTTTGAATTGAGGGGATGGGGAAAAGGGGCTGGGGAGGAGGTTCTGTACCCAGAGGAGTCATGAAGCAAAGAGGTCTCATCTATGTGACATGTAAGTATTCTTACAAATCTTAATATCCATAATGAATGTGCTATTAGGAAATTTCAAGATAGACTTACAAAGTAACCACATTTTTTTCAGGCATTGTGAGTCAATCTAACATCCCATTAAGAGGAAAATAGAGTAGTTCTCATATAAAAGAAATGTAATGAGAACTAACAAGTCTTGTAGACTTATGGATGCTCTAGTCACTAGGCAGATAAGCCTTTATCACCTATGATTTTAAAAATAAAGTATTTACAGTATTAACTATTTCTAATCATTCTAGGGAATGTACATTTAAAAAATAGAAATTTGGAAACATATACTCATTTCAGTTCCCTATTATTTTGTCTATCAATAGATTCTCACAAAACTCCATTTTAATGGAAGTCTTCTCACAGATATTTTGCAAGTACTTTATACTCTTATGAACTCCCACCCTTCTTCTATCTTTAAAGAAAAATTTCAAACTATTGAGGGAGTTGATTCATTTTGTCTTGGCCTTTCCTCTCCATCAGTTCAAAAATGGATGTGTAAACACACACACACACACACACACACACACACACACACACACACACCCCACTGCCACCGTGGCTGCCACCACCACCACCACCACCCTGGTTTCACAAATGCAATGCAAATGAAATTCAAAATGAGCAAGAAAGGAAAAACAGGTCTTTCAACTTTGTTTAATGTAGTCTAAATAGAAGAAACTCAAACAATTCACAGTGTCCTTCAGGTGGAATAGAAATGTAATAACTTTGGCCTTAACTCATCTCAAGGAACAAAGCCAGCAAGTAAAGAACTCGCTCTACAGACCGACCATACAAGGCAGCACAGAATTCCACTGTCACATGGAAAGAGAGGAGAGTGGATGGGGCAAGATGAGGAAAGATGAGGTGGGGGAAGCAGAAGGGGTTCAGCTGACAGATTCACAGTTTGATTTTACAACAGGTGTCTCAACTACAACCCAGCATTCTCTTAACTCTCTCTGCAAACGTATATTAACAGCAAGAGCAACAGCAGAAATGAGAATCTCTTTGCCAGCCCCTGGGTCCTTCTTCAGGCACTGGGGGACCTGCCTGATGTCCCCCACCTAACTTCTAGTTTCATTGTGAGTTACAGCTTCTTTTATTACTTTTATTTGTACATTTAAAGAGAAACCAGGGTTTTCATTGGCATGAGACCTCTGTCCTGGCTCACATATCTTAACTAATGCGAAATTTACCCTCTCTGATGGTTAATCCACAATGAACAGGTCCAATAAAACAGGGGTTGAGGAAAAAATGGCCTGCAGACTAGATTTTCTCCACTTTGTTCCTCCTGCTGATGAAAACCCACACATAAAAAAAGACACTGTTGCATGGTAAAAAACAAAACAAAACCAACCAACCAACCAAACACAAAAACCCTTGTTATCCTCTCTACATTACTGAACACCTGATGCTTTGATCTGTGATGATGGCATCCTCTGGTTAAAACCTTTCTAAGACTTCAGGACTTATTTCTGATTGTGAAAGGTTGTAAGTGATTATAAAGTACACGTTTCATAATTTCATATTCGGGTATGTCAACTTCTGAAAAAATAGCTACGATAAAGAAATCTTCAAAGTAGCCCTCTAAGACTACTTATCTAAGGCTTATAAACTATGAATTCCACTGAGCTTTGCCTCAAAATTAGTGACTTATCTATATAAATGGGTATGATGACAATAACCACTTTACCTATCACACTGGGATACCGTAAGAATAAAATAAGATTAATACATGCGTTATTTATAAACTGTAATGTGCTTTCAAATTTTAAATGATTATTTTTAAGCTATAAGAAATCATAATTGAGGGCCGGCCGAGTGGCTCAGTTGGTTAAGAGCTCACTCAAGAGTGCATGCTGAGCTCTGAGCAACAGCAGTTCGATGCCCAGCCCGAGCTGAGCTGCCTTTGAGCTGCCAACAGGTGGCAGCATGGCTCAGCTTAAAAAAAAAAAAGAAGAAAGAATTGATAACTAACCTAAACTCAAATTTTGGCTATACTTTCCTAAGATCTATTAGAAAGCTGAAAATTCAAACCCCTCCACCCTTGAAGCTGGTCCCACTTTGGAAATTTGTGGTCCTCTGGAGGATGTAGGGATATAGGAAATCAAAGACAGAGGTGTTACAGAGTGAGAAAGTTTTGGAGAGTAGCCCAATGGGAGAGACAGGAAGGGGTTTATTGGTACAAAGGTGGGGTAAGGTAAGAAAAATGATTGAAGTGTGAATGAGAGTAGATCGATAAAGGACAAAGTATGTGTTAAAAATGTGACTCAACAGGATAAATATTGTAACTGCATTTTGGAGAGGTGAAAGAGCCCATGAATCATGTTTAGGGTGTAAGCCTGGATGATCGTTACCATGGGTTATTTAGTGCTTGGTTAATGCTGTATAGGTTCCCTTGATTGGGAATTTCAGTTTCAGTTCACGGTGACTACTGGGTTATGTTTGATGTTCATGGGCTGTATAGTTTTGTGTCATATGCTGTGGTAATAAACAGGTGTCTTCAGGCTCCCATTGGACTCATTTCCCTGGACAAACATATGGGCCTCAAATGTTTTGCTTAGGAATCTGTATTCCTCAAACATTCTTATAAGTTTGATTTCTCCTAGGATCTTTGTTTGATATGTTTTTAAAGCAACTGTAGTGCTTAAAACCAATTATATTGTTTATAAAGTAGCCTAAACAAAGTCTGAAATATATGTTTTTCCTTTGTGTTTTGCAAGTGAAATAAATGAATTCTGGAAGCTCTCAAGGATTAGGCCAGGCTGAGAAAACCTCAAAGAGACTGCAGGGGAGATTATCCAGACATCTTCAAAAAAGTGCTGGGAAATGCCTGAGTGAAGTTGTTTTTCTATTAATATAATCAAAATAAACTAGACCACTAATAAGATATAGAAAGATTATCAATATAAGCAGTATAAACGAAAAGCAGGAAGATGGTAAGGGGTGAAACCTTGTGACAGGACCTATTTTTCCTCCTGGCATTCATTTTTGTTTATGTTTATGGAGTTCAAGTCAGTTTGGAAGAAGGAAATTTCAACTGCTACTTGTGTAGAGAGGGTAGTCTTACTGCCTCTTATGAGTAGTCTTTATTCTCCCTTCTTTCTTTCACTTTTTACCTCTTGGTGATTATGAATTACATCAAATATTTATGCCTACAGGTGTCTCTCAGACGTTATTCTAGAGCAATGCTTCTCAAATGTTAGTGTTCGTACAAATCACCTGGAGATCCTCTTACAATGCCCAGTCTGATTGGGCAGGCCTGGGTGGGACAACCTGAGACTGCATTTCTATCAAGATTCCTGGGGATGACAAGGCTTCTGCTGGTGGATCACATTCTGAGTAGCAAAACTAGAGGACTACCATCCGGCAGATATTTTCTGCCTCTTCCATATTAGTTATTTATGAAACAAAGTGCAGCAAAAATCCTAATCTTTATAGTTATACATATTAGGACTCTTAAAAGCATCACTACTGGCTCAGGTCAAATACTCTCAACTGGAAATAAGCAATCAGATCCACAATGTAAGAGCAAGGGCTGTATCCAGGGACATTCATCACATTGAACCACTTCTTGGCTTTTAAATTTTGTTTCATTCATTTCTTTTCCCTTATGAATTAACTTTAAGATAAGGTTGAATATCAAATAAAAGCCACTGGGATGAATAAAATAGATGATAGCGTCTTAACTTCAAAACCAAATGGCTATGTTTGAAAGTCTTTTCTTACCAAATGTCAAACAAAACTTACTTAGGCCAATTTTTTTTCCATTCCTCCTTCTTTCCAACGTTTTGTTGTGCTCCTATTGCTATTTTCAGAATGACTGGAATACAGGCAAGGCTCTGAGTCTTTGATCTCCATCATCAGAGATACTCTCACCAAGACCTGTTCCTTCATTTGATTTATTAAAGTTCTATGTAAAGTGGTCTTTGGATGAAGCCTGGTAATCTGTCCCACTGTACTATTCCAGGCATGAATGAATGGTGACCAGATGAGTTCACAAAGCAAAGATGGAAAAAAACAACAAAAAAGTAGGCAGCCATGGTACTATAGTCAGCAGCCAATGGTGCTGCTGACTCAGAGAAATGTACTGCAATGTCACCACCTCAGTGAAACCAAAAATGAAACACAAAATAAATGAAATAAACTCTGCAACAGACTCCACTCTTTATCAGGTATTGCTTGGGATTCATGCAGCTCCAGACATAGTATTTGTGGAGAAGTGATGCCAGAAACAAGAGGCATGTGAAATCAACTGGAAGACAAGGGTAATCAAGAGCATGAGGCTAGAACACCACCACATTTATATGATTAAAAATTTGTACTGTTAACTAAATAGGAACACTTAGAATAAATGGAAGCATCTGCTGGTAATTGGAAACAGTATATTTTTTTCTCCCCGTTGTCTTCCTTGGTTCCTCCTAAGGCTAAGAGCTTTGCTATGGTTACAGACGCCTATATTTCCTGTCATCTGGAAATACCAGATTTAAAAGTAATAGAGATCATGGTTACTATTTTCTATAATTTTAGAAACTGTTTTCCTCTGTGATGGCAAGAGAATCAAAGGTGAACAGTAAAGGCGAGGCCGTTTAATAGATAGCATATAAACAACACACAACACACTGTCTGTGTAGTGTGGCACAGGGATTACTTGTGAGATGTAGTGTTGCTAGAGGAATAATAGCATCATTCAGCAAGGAAAGAAAGCTTAGCACACTAGAATACATGACAACATTGATGCGTGCATAAGATCTTTATCAAAAGGATTTTAAAGAGTTTTCTTTTGATAAACTTTGCTTCCATTCCACGTTCAAATTCCAACTAAATTTTGCTCCTTGTAGTCCATAAATGATAAAAAATGATTGTATTCTTTTCTGCCTATAGGATATGGTTACTAAGTCGTCCTGCTCAATTGTTTATCTGGATCTCTGAGCCCTCCTACTCTGAGTCCTCCATGACCTTCTCCCTAAATCCATTCTATAGTCTATAATGATGAGAATTCTTGCATTCTTTATTCTCTGATGTATCTTTGCTTTTGACATCGATGTTCTTTCCAATTCAGATTGCAGGACCATTATTTCATACTTTGCAGCACAAAATTTTAATCATATACCCTTCATTCATTCATTCATTCATTCAATCTGTATTTAGTGAGTGGTTAATAACTCTACTGAGTGCCCCAGGCTAAATGCTTGATATACGAAAACAAGGTTCTTGTCCTTAAAATTATTTACTAATTTAGTAGAGAAACAGACACATATATAGTTTATAAGCACAGTGAATTGTAATGCAACAACATAAATGTGGACACAACAGGTTTCAATTATTGTTTGTTATTAATAATAATGACAACCAACTTTTTTTCATTAAATTTTTTCCCTATCTTGACCATTAAAACAATGTATAGAATCTATTTAAAACTTCAAACAACAATTTAAGAACTGTACAATATAGAGTTTGTACATAGCCAGGAAAACATGGGTGGTTAGTTATATTTATTTGCTGATAGAATTTTTTAAAGTTTAGCTGTAATAATTTTAAAATTTCAAAAATATTCTCACTATTTTTCTCAGGTGAGTTGATACTATGTTCCTAGAAGATGGGTAGCTTAAAAAAAGTTTATATTCCAAGAGAGCAAAGAAAGACAAATTATGTAATCTTAGAGTTTTAAGAGACTTCAGAGATAGATTAAGCATTTCAGTAGATCATGTCTTAGCTCAGGCTGCTATAAGAAAAGATCACACACTGGATGGCTTCAACAACAGAAATTCATTTCTCACAGTTTTGGAGTTTAAAAGTCTGAAGTCAGTGTGGTCAGGTTGTGGTGAGGGTCCCCATCCTGGAGCTACCTGCTTGCTGTTTCCTCTTTTGGTGGAGAGGGACAGCATCTCTTTCAAGTCTATTTTTATAGGGGCACTAATCCCATTTATGAGGACTCCACTCTCATAACCCAGTTATTCCCCACACTCTCCGCCTCCAAATACCATCAAGTTGGAATTAGGGTTTCAACACACGAATTTTGAGAACACAAACATTCAGTCCATAGCAGATCATTTTCTAGTTTTACCACTAATGAAGCATCGTCCAGACAGCATAAGCCCGTATTCCCACAGATCTGAGCACATCAACTTCCTCTGAATACGGTACAGAATACAGCACCAAGCACTTTGTATGAAATGTCTTATCTTATCCTTACAAGAACCCAAATGAGGTTGGTACTATCATGACTCTCCATGGAAGTAATTGGCTCAAGATTCAGATGCTATCAAGCTTTAGGTGGGTGATTTGAACCACAGCAGGCTGGTTCTAGAGGACATCCTCCTAAGACTATGCGATACTCCTGGTGTGGTTAGTATGTTGTGGAAAACAGTAAGAACTCCTCTTGATTCACAGCTTGTAACTATATCTGGTTTTGTCCAAAATATTTAAGTGAGACAAGTCAGGAGGAAAGAAAGAATCATGATGACACCCCAGCATCTATTTCTTCATGGCAAGATTACATCTCATGTTCCTCAAGCCACATTCACTGTTACCATGGCCACGTCCATGACTACCAGGTTGCACTTTGGATCTTTCCAGAACTTATGCCCAGGAAGTACGGAAGAAAACCTTGCTCCCTCAGCATGACCAGAGAGAAAGAACATGGTGGACATGAACATTTAAATTAGATGAATGTCTGGTCTCCTTTCAGTAATGTGGTGGTTTCTTCAATCCAGACCCTACGCTTCTAAAATAATTCTATTCCTTATGAAAAGTGACTTGATTTATCCATACCATCACCTCTGACAGACATCACCATGTACTGGAATGACTCAGGATAGTGATGGAAGATAATCAGAGTTGTTTCTGTATTATTTAAACATAATGGCAGCAGCCACTCTGCTGGCTCTGACCTAAATTCTTGGGTCTGAAGAACCAGAGAATGATGATGTAGAACTGGTGAATGGAATCCACTAGATTTATTCAAGACATTGGGCAGATATTTTCCTTTTGGAGCCATGTAGCAAGGCTGCTTATAGTACTGGGATGCCAGCCGCATCTGTGCTTTCTAAACAGTTTGGTGAGAAAAGGGATGGGGGTGGGGGACGCAAAGAAAAAGAGCCTTAAGTGTTTCTGACTGTTAAGTAAATAACTTGAGTCACTTTTTGCATGGATGACAATACATGTGGGAAATTCAAGTCTGCCTCGCAGCTGATTTCTGTCCTGGGATAGTAGATCCGAGATGAATCTAAATACAGTGGCCCCACCATCTTTTGTTTTCTGCCTCTCTTTCTTTCCTTGGCTTTATTTCCTCAAGGCAAACTTGGTTATCTAATCATTTATATTCACGGTCCTTCCACTAGGGAAATGAAAATCTATACATTTCACATCACATTTATACAGTACCTTCTTTTTTAAAGGGGTTGTGAAGTGACAGAAGGGATTGGTTTTTCAAATCCTGGGCACGTCATTCTGACCTTCAGATGCTCGATTCCTTTTGGTATTCTCCTGTTCCTGTCCCCAGTGATCATTTATTAATAAATTCATTGATTTACTTGAAATCACAGTAAATTCTCTACGTTCCTGTCTGACTAAATCCAATTAAGTCTAATTATTCCATTTGTCTCTCTGTACATATTAGACACATAATTGATGCTTTGTTTTATTTAACGTTTGTCTTTTGTTCATCTTGCATGTACATTCTGTGTTTTATTATTATATTAGACCAAAGAGGACAGGTGGCTGTTACTTTCATAGCTTTCCTAGAGCACCTCCCAGAGTGGTCTAGATTACAACGAATGCTGAAGTGGCACTATTGTTTCTGTGGTAAAAATATGGAGGGAGTTCTGTGTGGGATAACCACAGCATTTTTGGGAAACCTCAGAAAGGATACTTGGCATTGCAAAATCAAGCACTCTTTTTGACCTAAACCATATACTGGTTTTCTTGAAATTATTGAAGGGTTAGAACTTTCCCTCCATTAACATGGTTGGTAAGGTCACGTTTTTCCCCAAGAGCACAAACGTGCAAATAAGAGATTGGTTATAGAAATCTATGTGAAGTTCCACTTGGAATTTACCCAGTTGTTATATCTTTCTTATCTCTCACCTGTTGGTCAAATGTACCTTACATATATTGTGTTCAAGTTGGCATTTCTTGGAGGGGCAAGGGAGGGTTTCTTTAGAACTTTTGGAGACAGAGTTTTCAGAAACAAAACAAAAAAACAAAACAGCCTTTATTCCCCAACAGAAGCAGGGTGTTAGAAAAATTAGACTGAGTTCTTGGGACAATGGAGAGGATTAGATGAGAGCATTCATGAGAAATATACAGAACAAGGCCACGTACAAAGTAGGCATTCAATAAAAGCCAGCTATTATCATCTCCTCCAAATGACCTGCTCTCATTCCATGGAGCTGGTACCAATAACCCCTTTAGCCCTGGACCCCATCAGTAGAATGAGAAGGTGATATATGGAGGGGAAAAAGATGAAAAAGATAAAAGTAAAAAAAAAAAAGGTATACTATGTTTGGTGTGGAGTGATCAATGAGATAGGGAAAAGGTAGACAAAGGTTAAAAAAAAAACTAAAGAGAAAAGAAAAACATTATGGATTTTCCCTAACAATAATTTTAAAGGCTTCTCTAAGACCCTAGAGGTCATCAGCACTGGGCCCTTGATCTCAATATTGGCCTGCTGCCATCTCTTTTCCTCATGTTCTAACTTCTAACATGTGTTTCATATCATCTGGAAGAGTCTACAGATCCAATTCTATAAAATGTAAATTAATTTTTTTTCAGTTTGATCTAGATAGACAACCACAAACATTGAATAATGAACTCGTTTCTCCCCAAATCTCTAGAAACCCAATACAACATAATTATTCCTATAGGAGAATTTTTAAAAATGTCATTCTTTCTTTGGTTGTCATCAAAGGATGTAGTTACCAAATTACCAAAGGCTTTCTTGGTACTGTATTGTTGCCTGTAAGTCAGTTCCTTAGGACATTGAAAGATGCATGCTCCTGGCTGGTAAATAAAGCAATCTGGGAAACTCCTGTACCTCTTCAAGCTTTAGGAACATGATTTAGGACATTAAGGTAACAATTTTCTCAACATATCCCTGCGCTCTGAAAAAAACTAAAACAACTGCAAAAAGTCTTCTATTCCCTCCGCCCCCCAAAGGGAATGCTCCTATCATGAGAGAACTCAGAGGTTTCTTAGGAACATGAGAGCTGATTGTTGAACTGGAAGAGACTGTAGAACCTGAAATTGTATTCAAGTGATTGTGTTAAAGTGAGAGAATCAGGGGATCTGGATGGTGAAGGAAAGTGCTCTGTTCAAGGGGCAGCTGCGAGCCATTATTATGGAGCCCCTCTGAGCTATCCATTCCTCGGCATGTCTGTTGAAGAGTGGAGAAGGAGTGTTTGTGAGGTTAGTGTGGTGTGGGACTGGGGGACAACTCAGGAGATTTGGTCTCTGTCTTATATCAAGAGTTTAGACTGAATGGTTCTGAGCGTCGACTTCCCTTTAGGGTTCTACTCAGTATATACAGGCAAGGTTCCAGTGTGGGGGCTGTAGAATGTCTCTGAGCTTGTCAGAGCTGGTAAGATCCTGCTCATCCTGACACCTTCTACCTGGACCAAGTGTGAAGTACTGCCCCACCATTGCTTACAGCACATTACTCATCAGGTTCAGAAGATACCTGTTCAGTGAATAATGACTGATTGGGTAGGTAGATAGAAATGCACAGGAGAAGGAGAAACTTAGCCCTGGTTAGGAAGCCCCTTGCTGCAGCTCCTACTTGGGTGATGATCCCTTGCATGTGGCCAGCAGGACTCCAGGCTTATACAGATCCCTAAGGGATGTGTTTGCACATGCCCCCAAACAAAGGGGATGTGTTTACACATGACCCTAAAACAAATAAATGTATTAGAAGAGAGGAAGACATCCTGCTTCTCAGGGAACACACCCTTTTTGCCAGGACCATCAATGCCTTAGTAGCCCTACAGGATTTCAGATTTTCACATACCCCAAGGAGATGTGTTTACACATGAACCCCAAACCAAGCGAATGCGTTTACACATGTCCCTAAATCAAAGAAATGCATTGTTAAATGCCAGAGGACTAGGCACCTCAGGGGGAGAATGAGAGATAAAGAGAAGGGAGAGAGGGAGGCAATTCTATCCATAGAAATAAATGCCTTCATGCAATGTAAGGCAGGGCTGCTTCCTTCTCTTGGGTCAGCCCACTCCATATCTTGGAGTGTACTTTCTTTTACTAATAAATTTCTGGCTGTTTTATTCTGCACAAAATTATGTCTTTTGATTGAAGTCATTCCTTCAAGAAGACGAAGAGCCGAGGTTCAACATCATTTCCTGGTAACATGACCACGTACCTCTGAGTGGCCTCATGGGCATCTAAAAGCAGCTCCATGATTTGGAAAAAAAAAAAGTAGTCTTACAGTGGCCTGATGGAAAGTCAGCCAGTTGTGCTTGTGAAGAGCTAGTTTTGAAATGGATGTTTCAGAGTCCCCTAGCAGAGGGGTAGAAAGTGTCAGTGAGTTGACTGGGTTTCGTGACCACCCTGTTTCTCTCTCTCCCTTTCTTCCTCTTTCTGGTTTCCATCTCTAGTCTCTGAAACTTAATAGAAATAGTGCTTTGTAGTTTCTCCCACCCTCTCAGCCAGTGACTCCCATTGGGGCAAGTAAATCTGATCCCAGAAGGAGCTCAGTCACTACCCACCCAAGGCCTTAGGCCAACCCTGGGTGAAGGGTCACCATTCTGTGTGCAGTACACACGAAGATTGTATGCAGCTCCCACCTAACGGCTGGGGCAGGGCAGGCAGGTCACCCCTTCTGATACCTGAAGAGTGGTGGCTTCCACCTCCTGCACTGTGGGTATCACTGCACATGGTCAGGGCAATGGGCAAAAGGGATCACTCTGGCTCTTCAGGCACCAAGATGAGGAAAATCAACGTCAGGGCCCAAAGGATGGAACTGCTGGGGACAAAAGGTTACTACACATTAACAATCAGTCTTCACAGAAACAATAAGTAGATGTTCGAGACTGGAAGAGAGCTGAGATCTCTTAGCCCTAGAGGGCAGATCTTTTTCAGGTAGGGTCAGAGGCACAGGATGTCATCCTCTTTGCACTTGTTAATAGCCAAGGCAGGAAAACAAATGTAACAGCACTGAGCCACATTTATGCAGCACCTTGTATGGGCCAGGCACTAGTTTAGGCACCAAGCTTTGAACAAGTCAGACTTTGCATTCCAGTGAGGAGAGCCAGAAAGTAACCACATAAACAAGCACACAAATAGATAACTAAGAAAATACTCAGTGGTTGTAAGTGTTACAACCAACAAAAATAAATAACAAAATAAATAAATAAAATAAAATAATATATAAATAAGTAAATAAAATAAAAACACAAAAATAAATAAATAAATAAATAAATAAATAAATAAATAAATAAATAAATAAAGGCTAAGGGGCTATTTTTATTTCATGGTCAGGAGAGGCCTCTTGAACTAAGCGATCCCCAAGTTAAAAGTTAATGACAAGGAGAAGCCAGCAAGCCAGAGATCTGGGGAAGAGGATTTTTAGGCAGAAGGAACAAATGAGGGAAAGACCCTAAAGCAAGGACTAGCTTGATGTGTCTGAGAAATGAAGAAGAGCACAGTAACAGGGATACAGTGAGCAAGAAAGAGGGTGGCATGAGATGCGATTCTGGGCAGACGATGTTGGGCTGTGTAGACTAGGGATGATTCTGGATTGTCTTCCAAGTGCAATGATAAGCCAGTAGAAAGCTCTCAGGAGACTGACGTGATCAAATATAGTTTTCATAAGATCATTTTGGTAGCTCTGAAGGGAAGAGATGGTATAGATGCAGAAATTAGTTAGCAGGCTAATAAAATTTAAGAAAAGGACAATGATTTGGCTAGGGCGGTAGCAGTGAGACCGAAGGAAAAATAAAAATATTAAGGAACTGCCTTGCAGGAAGGGTCTCTAGAACACACCCACAGATTGGCATGTGAGGAAAAGAGAGAAGGGGGTTCCAGTATCCCGATTATTGGTGGGATGGAAGAAATATATTTAGATGTGATGCTAATCAAGCATTCAGCTGGATATTGGAAGTTTGGGATGCCTTTCAGATATCCAAATAGATGTTAAGTAAGAATCTGAATATAAAGCATAGGGGAAAAGTCAGTCTTGAAATATTAATTTGGAAATTATTGACACACAGAAGTATTTAAACAAAAGAAAACAAGACAAAACATTGTGTCCAGTTCAGTTCAATTGCATCCATTCCAAATCAATGTTTAGTGAACTAAGTATATAGTAAATGCTAAGGATAAGGAGATCAGAAAGACATAAGGAGGGAGAAACAGACCAAAATACTATTGTTAGAATGCAGTGGTAAAATGGAGATAGACATAACTATAAAAGAAGCTATTATTGAACAAGTAATCACACCTGGAATGGTCAGGGACAGCAGAGACAAGGTCTCATAAGTCCCTTGTTTTTCATATGGCTGCTTATTTAGAGACCAAAAACTTGATGGGGTTGGTTGTAGTAGTATTATTTGGACAAAGGCAAGTTCTATTTTTAATGGCAGTTTGATCCTGGAGAAGGCATGGATCACTCAGGACTTGACATTCTTCTCTGTGAAAAGACGAGCAGATTGAGTTTGATTGGTAATTTCCTGTCTCAAAAATATGGTAAGAGAAGTGGCCATCTGATGGGCACTTGTCTTATTAGGGAATTAGGGAGACCACTTCATGGACAGTGTAGATGCCTGACAACTGCGCTATACACCTGAAGCTGAAGCTGAATTATGTTGAATGTCAACTATAATTTAATATATATATATAGCCACAGGGTGTGGAGTACAGCATAGGGAATAGAGTTAATGGAGTTGTAACAGCTATATACGATGTCAAAAGGGTAGTAGATCGGGGGAGGGAGGTTATCATTTTGTGAAGGGTGAAATGTATAACTATTACATTGTTCTGTACATCTGAAACTAATAAAAAGATATGGTAAGATAAGGAATCAAAATCCATAAGTTGTTTTTTAATATATTTAAAGGCTATAGTATATTATATGTATTTAAATATATTATGGATATATATATGCATAAATAAATATGAAATCCTAGTAGAAATAAAATATTTGGCCATGATAAGATCATGCAGTTTGCCAAAAAAGTCAAATTCTTAGTTTTAACTTTAGTTCTATCAACTTAGTGAAGTAAAATTGTTAACACCTCATTGAGCATAAGTTCTAACTTACTGTGGTTAATAAAGAAGAAAAAGGAAAAACAAAATGATTATTGGCAAATTAATGCAGTTTCATGACAAAAAATTTCAAACCATGGACTACATTGGGGAAAATGATAAAAAGCATATCTGGTGGTGCACGTTTTGTGGATGAATAACAGTGTCAATGTCAGCTCTAATAGCTTTGCTTCTACATTGATGACATTTTCTTGTCTGTTTTTATTTTAGTAATACTAGCTGCTCAACTTCTTTATCACTTATTTTCACTCCTATAAAATTTTTAAAAAATTGTTTTCTGGAAGTTAATTTCTTATGAAATTCATCATATGAAACAATGCGATTCTTTCAAGTCACTCTACAATTTACTAGAATATTGGCTGAATCATCCCGGAATGTTCTTTCATTTATTCATCTTACTTGGTTGAACCATTTATTCCCAGAAAATCTTTTATTAACCTCAGAGGCAGGTCAGCGTTAAGAACAACATTTTGCATTTCTGAAGTAATTACTTTCAAGATTGTATTTTAAAGAATTAACTTAGTAATATACATGCTGACTCCATAAAGTGGGTACAAGCAGAAACTGCATTTTTATAAAAATAGAGGCTAAGTTGGGTAGGTGGCCATGGGACATTTCTGGCCTATTGTGGGAAAGGGGTTCAGGCATATACTACTGAAAGTGAGTGATGCTTAGCCACACAAATCAATGAATACATAGGCTAAGTCCATATTTTGGAGATCAATGAAGCAGTCACCCAAATTTTGTATACCAAGGATTTGTTTTATATATGTGTGTATATATATATATATATATATATATATATATATATATAAAATATATATATTAAATATATATGTATTTTTTTAACTGAGCTCAATGGCCACTCAGTTCGGGCTGGGCATCGAACTGCTGTTGCTCAGATCTCAGCTTGTACTCTTGAACGAGCTCTTAACCAACTGAGCCACTTGGCTGGCCCTAATATATATTTCTTAAAATATGAAAAAAAGTATCTTAAGAGAAATCAGAACTTTGTTGGACTTGTTTCAGGTAATTTAAGATTTCTAAATTGTTTAGTTTTGAATTACTTATGGTTGGAGGCACGATGTTCTTTTAATTGCTTAAAGTGTTCAAAGGTTTTCATTTGACTTTAAACAGCATGATGGGCTAGGCTAGATACATGCCATGTGTTGGACTCCTTTTTCCTGATTGGGTTGAGTTCCAGATTGTTTGTGATGCTGAGGAGTTGATTGTATTTAGTCAGGTTGGTGATAAAGCTCACATACTAAATCCACTACATGATATTTCCATGTCTCTCTAAGACCACCTAGGAGAAGGACCAGAAGTCTTTAGGTGAAGAATACAGTCACAGGATGATCAGGTATTGATTTAATGTGCATGCAGCTCCCATGAAATTGGGGTGTGTAATAGAAGTCTGAGACTACATAGGAAATGTATTAGAGTGATGCTCTAAACAAAGAAACAGGGAAAAGGAAAATCAGTCCACCCTTCACGTGCGGCTTTGCCTGGCCCTCATTATGGGCTTCTCAAGGACTCTGGGAGTGGGAGTGTGTCTCCCTGACTCATGTTGGATACAGTCATCTGCAGTCCGGAGCTGAATATATTTTGTCCTGCCACTCATGCTGAGGTTGCGATTCTTCTGGGGAGCAAATGACCTGTCCCAAGATACACAGAAAGCTACAGATAAAAGAAGACAAGTATGTCTTTTAAAATACCAGGTCACTATTTATAACGTTAAAATTTTCCTTGGCTATTTCATCCACTACCATTATACTCCCAAACTTCCCGGGCTATTAAACTAATGTTGTAAACATATTGAAATATGTTGAAATATAACAGGTTTAGTCAAATATGCTTAAGGTAAGAATACTTAGGAATTTGTGTGTTTGCAGAAAAGGTGTTCATTTTCTTCCATACCTTATATTAACATTTGAGTGGTAAGTGAAAACTTTCTTCTTAAATCATGCAAGAACCCATTTCCCATACTAGTCAAGGGTGTATGAATACTGCCTGAAGTTAAAAGACTTGCCTTTGGTGTAACTTTGATCATCCAATTCAAAAATTTATATATGATGGAAGAAAGTCAAGCAAAGCCAAAGATTAAACTTTATGTGGTAGTTTTCAGTGTTAATGATGAAAAAATTAATTTTATTATTACCCTATCTAATACTGTCAACAGAGAAGGTATACTTAAGCTCTTTTTCTTTTTCACTGATAATTCCTATATAAGCCTGTGAATTAAAAAAATATATATTTGTATGAAATATGTTTTTTATATGAAATATGTAATACTTGTGTGTTTTAACAACTTAACAATTTAAATAACTTTATGATGAATATCAGTTATACTTCAAAGACTATTTTGGTGTTTTCAGGGTATTTGCTCCTATGCTAAAGGGCTCCAGGCTATTTTAAAAATTTGGGGTCAGCATTTGGCAGGTTTTCCGAAGTCATTTTTATTGTTTTTCAAGGCAATTGGCTGCATAACCTGGCCCAAACTTCAAGTCTACTAATTTGAATCTTCCAGAGGTTGTGAAACCATATATATAACCAAGCTGGTTAAATGTCCTTGAAGTGCAGTATTCTTGTAAATAAATAGGCTTAGAGTTAACTACTGAGGATTTCTCTTAGAATGCACATGAGAATGCCAGCTACTCTGTTTTCTAGTTTCAGAGGTCCTCTTGGTTTACTTCTGGTTTCCCCATTCTGTTCTAGATGACTGAATTCACCCAAGGCCTGCCTGCCCCATCCTTGGTATGTATGGCTTGCTGCAGTGGTGAGCCCAGGAGCGCTGGAGCAGATCTCAGTTGACATTCTGTCTCTGTCATCATCCTGCTGTGTGACATTGGGCAAGTTGCTTTACCTCCCAAACCTTAGTTTCATCAATTAGAAAATGAGAATGAAAGTAAACACTCTCCACAGTTATTGTGAGGATAAAATGAGGTGTGTGGTATGATAATAGCTAATATTGACAGAGCATTTTTTATGTGCCAGGTATATAGTTAGTACTCATAAATGGTAACTCATTTAGACATACCTGGCTTTGGGCCCTGACTAGTTGGACTTTACACAATTAATCCACTGATGTCCTCATACCCTTTCCCCCCCCCCCAAAAGCCATAGAAAACAACAAGAAGGTAGAAAGGAATGAATCAGAAAGAGTCTGTTTCATTTTACTTATATTGCATCATCTAATCATCTCAGCAAGCCTTTGAAATCAAAACTATTCTTGCCATTGTACAGATGAGAGAAATTAAGGCCCAGAGATCTTGGTTTATATTTTTCTACATGATATCAGAGAAAACAGAAATATAAATAGAATAAATATAATACAAATAAGAACTTAATTCTATAAGAATACATTACAACACTGACATTAATAATCTAAATCTTTCTTAGCAAATAAATTATCAATCATGTTTTTCTTTAATAGAGTTAAAATAATAAAGTATAAACCATCTTTTACACATTTCAAAGAGAGATCAAATTTATTTTATTCTCCTTAATACAGATATGCTCATAGACCCTTGCATGAGTAAAAGGCTAAATTATTTTGTTTAAATTATAATACATACTGAGGCTTGTTTTTCCTGCCAAAACTGTTCTTTGGTTTAGAAAATTTCCCCTAGGTCATTTAGAAGTATTCCCAGAAAAGATGAAAATGCCAAAAACCTGGTCAAAAATTTTTTTTCAAACATTGCACCAAGAATGGAAGAAATCTGGGAATCAAGAATGTATATTTATCTGGTCACAAGAATAGGGGTTATCCGAATGCCATGGACTCAGCATTTGTCACTGCTTCATCGCTGACAATTTCCTCCTCATTCTCTCGCTAACTTCATGTACTGTGCTGTCAATCATCCTACTTTTCTATTTTTTTTTTCAATTTTATTACTTATCCTCAGGAGAAAAGGCACATGAGAAAAATTTCTTTGGAGGCTCCACCTTTTCAAAGGAAGGTGCAAATCAGATGTAAATGTGTAATTCTATTTCCTTTATTAAAAAGAAGTATTGGTCTGTTCTGTCACCTTGAATCAGAAAATGGCTCCATCTGGTTTATTTCATTTTTGATAGCTCACTCTTCAAAGAAATGCAAGGCTTATACCCACTGACAATTGTACAAGCCTGCGCAAGCCAAAAAAAAAAAATTATTCCCAGACCCCTGTGGCGGTCAGTATGCATATCCTGAAGCACCAGAGATCTGACGACTTCAATTGTGGTTTGCTGACTCCTAACAGGCTTGGTTCTGCAAGCTTGAATCAGGAAAAAGAATCCCACCAGCTTCAAGTGAAATTATGCCTAAGTAAAGATTACTAATAAAAATATTGTGGAATTGGCCTCTTTAAAATTCTGTGTGTTTGCACATGCACTCATTTATATGTATTTTAACTTAAACATCCATATTCAACTTAATCTTTTAGAATTCCTTGTCGCTAAATAGTGTGTTTAAGGTTTCAGGCATGATTCAGCAGCAACCTTTCACGTGCAACTGGCACGTGATATCCATTGATATACCCGCTGTCAGATCTGGTTCTTAATTCATGGCAAAGCAACAGAGGGCCAGTATGGTTTATTGTGACTGCAAAGAGATGAGACTTTTGAATAGACAGATAAATCACCCAGTTTTAATTTCACCTATAATTTATATCCTACTTACTTGCAAAATAACCCTGCTTTACATCTCGCCCTGTCTTAGTTATGCAACTGCTATCTGCTTTGGATGCCCCATTTGTAATGTAGCCATAATAATTGCCCTCTATGTCATTTCAGTGATGTTTTAAAACTAATGAATAGAGGCCCCTTGCTCTTTGAAATACAACAGCGTTATAGTTTACAAATTATTTTCAACAGGGCTAAGAGTTACACAGATCTAGTTAAACTAGATATAGTTTATAAAAACTTGCAAAATAAAAAGATATTTATAAGTTAGGTAATTAAATTTAATTTTAAATGAATGGAATATATAGCATATGTATATGAGTACACAAAAAGAAGGAATACACTAAAACTGTTAAAAAATTATTATGGAGGGCCAGCCGAGTGGCTCAGTTGGTTAAGAGTTCGCTCAAGAGTGTGAGCTGAGCTCTGAGCAACAGCAGTTTGATGCCCAGCCCAAGCTGAGCTGCCACTGAGCTGCCAACAGGTGGAGGATGGCTCAGATAAAAAAACATTAAAAAAAAAACAAAAAAATATTATGAAATATTTTTATAGAAAAGCTCAGAAAAAATATAATGAATACTCCATACAAGTTAATACTGACAATGGTTATCAGTATTGGTGGTATTGTGGGTGATTTTATTTTCTTCTTTATAGCTTTCCTATACATTCCAAGTTTCCTAAAATGAATATGTAATTCTTCCAAATATAAGTATCATCATAAAAACTAATGGAACTTGGGGAGATTACTCAGGTAGAATGCAAATGTTAGAGCTTTTAAGAGAAAATTCCTTTAAATTCTTAAAGAGCGAGTTTGGGATCAGACATGAATGAAATAAATGAGTTGGTCAAATTTAATGCCAGTCCTTTAGTACTGGGATTTGAACCCATTAACAACAGGAAGAACAACTCCAGAGAAAACCTATCACTTAAGGAAAATATTCAAAGTCTCTGTCTATATCTAAAGTCTTTCTATTTATCCTCAAATTTGTATGGTGTGTAAGTTGTTTGACCTAGTCTTGTCTTTTTAACCTATCACACTACTAAGTGTCCATAAATTTGATGTATAAAAAGTACAAAAAGGAGATTCTAATAGGTAAATTATCCTTACTCTCCATCACTCCTGTTACACTGGAGTCTTTGGGTTTGTCTAATATGCTGTCACCTCCAGGTCTTCTCACATCCTGTTCTATTTTTCTGGAACATTACCCAGTTTCCTACACCAGGCTAATTCCTACACATAATTTAGATAATTATTTGGCTTTCACCTCTTCCACAAATTATATCTTCATCCCCAGACCAAGTCTGATGGCCTTTGATGTACTTCTGTGGCCATCCACATTCACTCTAAGAGCACACTTTTTTTTAATCTACCACCCCTGGTCAGAAAACCACTTGAGGGCAGAATCCTTGGTGCCTGGCACAGTAAGTGTGACTCACTAGATAAGGACTTCTGTGACTTTCCTGGTTCAATAGCTATTCCAGTTTACTGGATTTGGGAAGAAAGAGAAAGACCTTAGTCATGGCCATTGTCATCATGTCTGTGTTTTTCTCCCAGAAAAGAAATAGGAAAAGGAAGAAGAAATAGTTAAGATTTATTGCAAGGAAATTTTAACTTAACTTGTTGCATAATTTATTTAGCAAATTTGTTATTCATAAAAGAATACCTTGGCCTGGTCTTAGAGAAGTGACTACATACAAGGAGGAATTTTAAAATAAAAAAGATGAAAAAGATTTTTTTCCCCTCTGACTATTGTAAGGCTCAAAGGCAAACATTTGTGTTAGTTCTACACATGTTACATCAAAGATAACATGATTTGTGCTTCTTCTTTGAAAATTACCCTACATCTGTAAGCCATTGGCTTTTGTCTGGCTCTTTTGTTGTATTGGCTGAGATCCTTGAATATTCTGTGTCTTCATTTTTCTAACTGTAGAATGGGGCTAATTTTACTCTCCATAATGAAAAGTAATGTTGGCAAAAAAATTCCATGCTAGAATATAGATGTTAGCTGGCCATTAAAATGGAGAAAATTAGTTTTATATTATATTTTATGGTCAGAGTACTCTTTTATATCTTTCTTTTTCTTATGTTTAACTACCTCTTTCTCTATATCAACTTTTCACTTTCCTTTCAATTTCCAGCTAAAATGACCAAATTGATAAAAATGATGGTATTGTTGAAAGGTGTCTCAATAAACACGAGAAAATGGAAGACATTAAACACACATTCCTTATTATCTTACTTTTACATGTCATGATTCTAAAATAGACATATTAACAAAATGAGTAAGTTAAGATTAAGTAGCATTTACTTAAACCAGTCTGGCCCATCATTCTAGGCTCAGTCTGCGTGTCAATCTCTGAAGGAATCTTGATTTCTCCCATTATCTAGACATTGCTGACAATGAGTAGGAGCTACCATTTACAGGGGGCCATAACCAGATCAAGAGAGAGCAAAGAGTGTTCTAGGAAAAAGTGAGCCTTGAATGTCTCATTTTGCTGATCTATAATCGAAAGATGGGAAAGTGACATGTGGGTAGTGGGCTGGAAAGTAAGTGGGTATCCTGTGGGGTACGGGGGTTGAGAGAGAGGTGGGAAGTAGAATATTGATTTTATTATTTTATTTTTTAGTTTTAAGACATAATTGACATATAACATTGTACAGTTTAAAGTGTACAACATAGTGATTTGATATGTATATATATATTTTGTGGAAATGGTTATCACAATAAGTAGAATTAACATCCATCAACTCACATAGACAAACTTGCAGTTACAAAATAGAGAAGTGACCTGCTTCAAGTCAAGGCTAGTAAAACAGCAAGGTCAAAGGGGTTGCTCACATCCTTTTTTTTTGGTATATTTTTCCTTTATTGACTGTCACAAATATACTATTAGCTTGGAAATCGAACCTTCCATATCACAAGAGAGGCATACCCCCCAAAGACCTTAAAATCTCATCCAAGAAAGACACATAGATCATATTTTAAGTCATTATCATTCCCCAAGAACTTTAATTCCTCAATGCAATAAAACCTACACTCTTAAACTTTTTTTTTGTTTTAAGTAAGAATCTGACAACAGATGCCTGTACATCCTATGATTCCAAGCCCAACCACTCTGAATAAGGAGGACCTAACTGAGGCTGTTTTATCAAGTTAGCTCCTATCCATAGTGCTTGTCCCATGTTAGTTCAGGCACATAGAAATATATGCACGCTATAATGCTGCCTTACTCTGATTGGTCCACAGCAAGCAGGACAGACAAATTTGGGTAAAGAAGCAGGGTATTATTCAAGAGACCAAGACCACATTTGGACACAGGGATACAGCAATCATTCAAAAGAGTGATTCCAAGGTCAGACAACACAAACAACTATTAATAATAAAGGATCTATTATGAAATGATAATTGTATATTTCCATTCTTCTGCTGAATGATTCAGATCCTGTAATACTTCAAATAAATAGTGATAAATGGGCCCAACATGACCTACTCTTACACTGAGAAGAAAGATACTCCAGTTTAATATTCACTTGAGGAGGGAGATGACTAAGTAATGGGAGCCACTGAGTATTCCCATCTGAACAACAGAGCCAGCCTGCTACTCCAGGGCCAATTCTATACACATTTCTGCTGTAAAGAAAGGGAAAATAGAAATCCTTTTGTTGTCTGGGTTTAAAAAAATTTTTTTTTGGCTGTTAGGTATGAAAAATCACTATTAGGATGACTCTTTTGCACCATCAACCATCCGAGAAAGTTAAACCCCAGCTTGTGATTAGGCCTGAGATGTGAGTGCAACATAAGTCTCCAAGGCTAAGGGTCTTGGTAATGAGAAAAATTGACCGGAGAACATGTGACTGGCCAGCACATGGTGTGGACTAGATTTCTGGGTGAATAAATGTCCCTTGCAGGAAACCTGGGAGCTCCATGTGCAAAGATCATTAGGGACTCGTCTCTCAGACTTGCTTCTCTGGCCTGACCTTGTTGTAGCCCGAGAACCAGGACTATGATGGTTTTCCCCTAACCCCCTGACCCCAACCTCCTGTTTCTGTGATTCTATGTGTGGAATCTAATTCTCATTCCTTTTCTTTTGACCTTTAACAGCCTCTTGCTTTCTTTGATTTGGCTTACAAACTAGAAATTGACTTCAAGTCTTATTAACTTTATCACACTATCTGCTATGCCTAAAATGTTTTCTCTAGGAGATAAGAAAAAAGCTAGAATGTAAATTGAGAGTGTCAGGGGTCTAGAAAGGGATTAGGTCCACTGCTTAGCCATGCTAAACCTTGGTATAGACTGTTTAAGTGTTGACTTCTAAAGGCAAAAAAAGTTTCTATAGTTTATAAACACTATGATATTTTTGTATTACCTAATGGTTTGTGAAAATTTCCAGAAATATCTCTCAGAATGTACACTATCAATGCCCCTCCCAAACTAGACAGAACTATAGGTGACTTATGGTCAAAGTTCTCTGATTCCTTTAGGACTGAGGAGTCATTACTTCTCTCTTCAGAATCTGGGGTAAAGAAAAGGTGATATGTTCACCGTTCTGTTTTCTCTTCCTTAGCATATAGAGAAATTACATTTCCCACTCTCTCTTGCAGTAAATCTGGGGGTCATAGTTCTGAGTTATTTTCTCCCTTTCTTTCCTTCTGCCTTTCCCTTCTCTTTTTGTTTCTTCCTTTTCCTTCCTTCCTTCCTTCCTTCCTTCCTTCCTTCCTTCCTTCCTTCCTTCCTTCCTTCCTTCCTTCCACTGTTTGGGTCAATGACAGAAATGGAATGAGAATTGCAATGTCCTAATATAACTTCATAAAAATTTTAAATTACGGTTGTTAATTTCAAGGCAAGATTGAAACATAATGTAAAAACAAATCATATACTGCTTATTAAAATAAATAATTAGCATTACATATTTATTTACTTAGTCTATAGGCCAGATTTTTCCATAATCTACAGTTTCCTTCATGGTGGTCAGAATTTCAACTTGTGGCAGAAGGAATGATGGCAAACTTGTCTTCATTAAGTAGGAAAAACTATGAAAAGTCCTGTCCCTCAATCTGCGAGAAATATGGGTATGCAATTATAAGGGATTTTCTTATTAAAAAGTGGTTTTAAATATATTAAGTCAGTTCATTTTAGCACAGTATTATGAGGTAAAATTACCATAGTCTATGAATAAGGCATAGATTGGAGACTTGCCTAATGTCATACAACTTATAAGGGTAGGATAGTTGGGAAAATAAGTTTTCTGACTCCATTTTCAGTGGTTTGTGTATTTGTTGTCTTACTTTCTTTCTTTCTTTCTTTCTTTCTTTCTTTCTTTCTTTCTTTCTTTCTTTCTCTCTCTCTCTCTCTCTCTCTCTCTCTCTCTCTCTCTCTCTCTCTTTCTTTCTTTCTTTCTTTCTTATGGAAAATGTAATAAATGATCCTCATAAGAGGGGAATGAGAAGATAATATAAAAAGAAATAGTCATGTATAACCCCCTACCGACTATTATTAACATTTCCTATTATACTTCTAATCTTATGTAGATGCATATATTACATATATTATATATTATGTATATGTGACAGTTGATATTATATCATTTCTACCAGTTTGTGTTCTTATTCTTTTCACTGACCATTGTAAGAAAAACAGCTCTTGTCATTAAAACTTTTTGCACATATTGTGTTTAATGGCCACATGATATTTCAGAATACGCTTCTATGATAATTAAATTAATTTCTATTCTCAGGCATGTAGATTGTTATTAAATTTTTAGTTCTCAATAATAATGCTGCAGAAACATCTGTGTACAAAGAGCTTTTTCTGTATTTTAAACTATTTTCTTAGGATAGCTTCTTTGTGGAATTAGAGAAAAAGAACAGATGTGTACATTATTATCTTTATAACATAAACTACGTTCTCAGCTTCTTGAAATTATCATATTGCCAGCAGACAGCTACAACAGAAATAAAGTCACAGGCTTGAGAGAACAGTGGCTTCCTTCTGGATGGGCTGTTACTGTGCCGGTTCAGAGGGGAGGGTGATGGCCTGAGTGCTTATCAGCATTAATAGCTGGCCACAGTATCCTATTTCTAAAGAGCTGTGATTGGAATTTAATGTGTCTAATTATCATAACAACCCGGTGCTCTAAGTGAGGATTGTTTCATAGACAGGGAAACACCAAACAATATATTTACTGTACTCTGCCTTGGGTCCTTCAGGTCTACTCACATAAATGCCGTGCCTTCCGGAAAAGAATTAGGGTAACTAGATGGATTTTTCTCCTCAGTACTGGATCAAAACAACAAAGCCAAGATAAAAGACTACATTTTGGGTCACATGGGTATATTTCTGCTGTTTAACATTCCACAATGGGACAGAGAATGAGTAAAACGAGGAGAGGACACTTCTCTCTACAACAAAGCTAGATTGTTTAAATGGGTTAGATTGACAGAACAAAGTTACGAAACACTCCACCTTGTCCTATATTGATAACAATCTGCATTTTTGCCTCTGTCGTTTTCCTGTCCTTTGGAGCAATACAAAACTAATGTGATATTACTTTCTTTCTTAGTTTTGGGGAGTTTATGTAATACATAATTTAAAGGAAATCTAAATATATGAAAGAGCTATTTGCTGGATCACTTGGTAAATCAAGGGGTTTCTGACCGAGAATAATTTTTTACTCAAAAATATTTATGACCTCAGTAAGAGCACATATCATTGCTAGATTCATATGAATAAATAAATCTAGAAAACTAGAAAAATCGGTTAGAAAAACATGCTTGTTTAGATATGAGCCAATAATCATGCCAAAATGTAAAGTCATGATTTTTTTTTTCTTTTAAAGATTTTATTGGGGAATTGGGGAAGGGGAACAGCATTGGGGAATCGGGAAAAGGGAACAGACAAGTTGCTCTTTTTTTGTTATTGTTGTTCTTCAGTCTAGTTGTGGAGGACCGTTGCTTTACTGGCCCATGTTTGTATCATCATTGAGTTCTTCCCGGATGAGGCAGATCGGTTGCTGGCCTCTGGATGGTCGCTCACCGCAGCTATGGGCAGCTCACGCTGGCTGCCAGCCGCTCACGCTGGCTGCTGGCCACTCACTGTAGCCTATGGCAGCCCACTGCAGCAGGGGCTGCAGCCCACACCATCACCGGGGCTCGCACAGCCCAGCTCCAGATGGAGCTGTTGTTAGCTGTAGAGGGCAGTGTCCCTGACCCGCTATGTGGGATCTGAACCGGGGCCGCTGGCATCCCCAAACCAGCTCTTAATCAATGCGCCACTCAGCCGGCCCAGTAAAGTCATGATTTTGAAATTAGAAAATTCTATGCTATTTCTCTCAATATATTTATTTAGCTTTGCATATAATTTACGAGCATGTCCTCTTGGAAAGGTTCCTGTATCTTAAGTATATGTCAGATAGAGGTCTTTTTCTCAGTTAAAGGTGAACTTGAATCAGATTAATTAACTTGGAGGAACATTTTTAAAAATCTCTCTTTCTTTCTCTTTATGTGTAGCACGTATCCCTTTCAAGAAAGCTGAGAAATTACGTGATAATTAACAAGTAAAATAAAAACAATTCCTATGGAACAGGCTCTTATAGAAAATAAACTTCTAGGTTTATTTTAACTTCCTTTTCACTAATTTTTATTTTCATATATTCCCAATTATACCCGTGACAAATACGTTAACTAGAATATTTCTTTATAACTCACTAAAAGCATTTTATAGGAAAAAACTTTTACAAGTATTATATATAGCTAAGGCTTTGAAATTATTGGCCTCAGGCTGGTAAGGTTGTTTTTCTCAGGCCAATCAGCTCATCAGAACAGCTAATCTGTTTTGTACATAATAGAGATTGTCGGTATGTTAGTCACCTTTAAGAACTTCACCATAGCTATCTTTTTCTAATAGCAGGGAATAACTTTCTATTCTCCTCAAAAAGACTGAATTTCTATTTGTACACATGGCTATCCTTTTCCATAGTCACCCCCAAACTGGCTCAAAAGCAATATTTTCTCTGGCTGATTAAGCAAGAGTAAGAAATTAGTTCTGACAAAAAAATAAAAAAAAAATACTATTTGTATCTCTTTCAGAAGTGAACCTTTTAAAAAATATCTTTTAAAATCTTTAACACACATTTTTTTTTAGATACAAATGCTTTCCTCTTCCTGGATGTGTCAGAGAGTTTCATGTTTTTGGCTGAATTTTGGTGGATAAGTAGGAACTGAATATAGGTGTGGGTGTGGGTTTGAGAGTAAGGGGTGAGGAGAGGGTTCAAGTCTGGGAAGTGGAATGGGATGGCCAGAGGGCCTGGAGGCCTGACGGGCCAGTAAGATCAATGGCCAGGGCAGAAGGGTTAAAAAATAGCTTGAAGTCCTGGGTCTGACTGACTACACAATACAGAGTTGGGGGAGCAGCACGAAAATCAGATGGATGGGTCTAGTGCTGAATGATCTTTGATTCTGGGGTGTGGAAGCTAGACCTTATTTGTAGGCAGCCAATATTTACTACTGATGGAGGTGCTGTTTTACAGATTTGTTAGAATAAGGGAAGAGTGAAACTGAGTCCTCTGACCAGCTTTGTTTTATATCCTTCCAACTGCTGACAGTGTTCCCTGTTTCTATTTCATATATATATTTGGTAATATGTTTAAATGAAAACTTTAACATATGCTATCTTATATAACAATTCAATCATATTGAGTAGTATTCTCTATTCATTTAGTATGTATTTTGTAGCGATTATTTTTTACTCTTAACAATGCAAAAACCATTGTATATAGATCCTCAAGATGTACATGTTGAATAAATTTGAATAAATGATATTCTTAATTCTTCTAATATAATAAAGGCAAGTTCTTGACTTTAAAAATGTCTCCTCCAATTGCCTGTTGTTGGTGTACTGTGGGATTATTTGTACCAATGATTTCTATAAATTGTGAAGACATTTCAGTTCGATTTGAGTGAATTAATGGTTCTCTGATTATGAATCCATTTATACATGTGCTTAGCTGCAAAAGATTAAATTAATAATTAGATTTCCCCTTACTCCAGGAAGGATGTGGTAAATATATCTTTGGTGAGATAGAAACTTCAGGGGCAAATTGTATATTCAACCCTGTTAAGGAGCACCATCTAATTTTTTCCTCTAGGAATGTAACTTTGTATGACATAATCATCTTACTTTATATGAAATGCATTTACTACTAACTCATCCACTTTACCAAATTCATTTATTCTTTAGTGTTTCCTTAATGGAACACTGGGACACGGACACACACACACACACACACACAATAGTATACATCCAGAAGAGGTAGCTTTAGCTATTGATGTAATTTATCGGAGTTCCTTTGAGCAGATTAGTGAGGAAAGGGGTGGTTTAAGGACAGACCCTAGGTCCCTCTTAGATTTCTAGAAGTTGTTTTTCAGCCTGCTGTTTATTACTTTGCTTACTCAAGTTAATTATAGCACTCCTCCTATGTCTATCTGGATAGACCCAGGTTTTTACAAGGGCTGAGCCATGCACTCTTGCCTGGGAAAGGAAATAAAGCATCCTTTCTATTACTAGCAGTCTTGTCTTATGAGAGATAGGAAACTCAAAGTTAAACTTGAAATCTGTACCTCCACATTGGTCACTTTGTTAATCTGCCCAAATTTTGAGGTTCAATCTCGCTTAATGCTCACCATTAATTCAGCCCATCAGTTAACCATAAGCCCTTTAATAATTGCCCACAGGAATTCCCTGGTAGACACAACTTTCTGGCTTGTTTGGAAATTATACAAGGCCTCCACATAGAAATGGTTAGGACTGTCAACAGACATGCTCTTTTTACCTAGCTTGAGAAGAAGAAGAAGAAGAAAAAAAAAGGCTGCTTCTATGCCGGGTTGTAACAGTCTTGCTTCCATTTCAGCTATATCAGTGGATCTCAATCCTGGCTGCAAATTAGTCACCTGGGAAGCTTTAAAAAATATTAGTGCTTGAGCCCCATCTTTAATTCATAGGGGGTGAAGCGAAGGCATCTAAATTTTAAAAAAATCTTCCCAGGGGATTCTAAAGGTTAGCCAGGAATGAAAACCACCGAGCTTAGGACCAAGAAGATACACTCCCCTGAGAGCGGACATAGGTGATACTTTACAGTGGTGGGCTGAGATGTTGACTAAGATTAGATTTTCTATGTCTACTTTTAGAGTCAGAAAGAGGTTAGCCTCTACCTACCTCCAACCAAGTATCCATGTATCAAGGTGCTCCTTCCTTTCCTTTTATGCTGCCTACTGAAATGTGATCTGGTCCATGTAACATAGGTGGACGAGGCTAGGGGTTCATGATGATGATAGGTGAGATAACTGAGCATGCGTGACAAGAGCATTTCAACCAATAAATGGTTTTATAACTCATTGTGTAACATTGGGCAAATTATTGAATCTTCCTGGACCCCTTTTCCAGCCAAGTGAATAAGAGGTAATAAGCCCAGCCCTATTCCTTAGGACTGTTGGGAGCATCACATGAGACCACCCTTGAAAGCACTTTATGAACTTTAAAGTTTCACACTTTAAAGAAGTTACCAATCCCACTTGTATAACAGAGTTATTTCCAAGTGTCTTAAGTGGGTTCTTTCCATGGATCAAACTGGAAAATAATATGTTAATATCTAATAAATAACATGTAGCTCATAGTTTGCATCATATTTTCCTCTATTTATTATCATCGACACTGATAGTAAACCTTTCACAAAATCTTGCTACAGGGAACAATTAACTAAAAAGATGATTTGTTTATTCTAACATTTCAAAACTAGAACGGAGCAAACCTGAAGGATTATCACAAATGCTATTAAATGTTTATTGCCCATGACTATGTGTTAGATATTGTGTAATACAGCTTGATTTGAACTTTAAAAGGTAATAAACTAAAAATAATTTGAAATATGAAAATAAATAATACATATTTGAAACATAAAATGAACTGGAATTGTCACCTAAAATAGAGTACTTATAAATAGGGAATTGTTCTAAGAGAGTGCTGTGATGAAAATTTCCAGACTAACAAATGTGGGAAGGAAATAGAGAGGGAGCCACCTTCAGTCTTTGCTTTGATTTATCATAGTAATGATGAAGATGGATGAACTATGGATTATAGTGACACTTCGATTAACAAATTCTTTGGCAGGGAAACTCTTGTGAATTAAACAACAAAAACTCTAACAAACTAAAAATGGTTAAGAATCACATGATACAAAACAGTTTGATTTCGTAGCTCAAAGGGAAAAGAAATCTATTTCCATGAACATCTTCTCAATGAAAATGCGTGTTGATGGTTAATTCAAGGCGTGGTTGTAATGTGATAAAAGTTCAGTCTTTTTCTTCTTAGTGCTCCCTGATCACGGTCAGCGTTGGAACCCCTCTCTTTCTGCCTTCAGCTAGTAATCTCTTGTCTGTCATCACATTTAGAAAACGATGTGTTATGCATGACTAAAAAGCATTCACAGAAAATACTATCTCAACCAATAGTTGTTTGATCTATTATTATAATATATGACATTATTAGTATATTGTTCATATATTAACAACAATATTAGTCTAACTGTGGATCCAAAGGCTTTTCTCCTAGTTGAAACAATTTTTTAGGCATCAGTAAGCAGGAAGTGAATAGCCACTTGGGACAATTTGCTTGCATTAGGGATGTGAGTATAGGAAGCTGGAGAGTAGGACATAGGAGCAGAGAGGAGTTAAAGAACAACTCTTAATTTCTTCATGTCTAACCTCAACTCCTGGCCACCTCGATGCTGCTGCCCAGAATGTAGGACCCCTTGTCTTAGAGCTGCTGGAAGAGGGGAATGGGACCTCTAGAGCCCTCCCCATCAGATTCCAAGAGAACCCAAAGCTCCTGGTTCTCAAAATTGAGTGTGAATCAGAATCACAAAGACCAATGTCAAAACAGATTACTGGACCACAACCCCAAAGTTTCTGAGTTAATTGGCCCTGCCTTGGGTCAGAGATCTTGTATTTCTAACAAATTCTCAAGTATGCTGAAGGAAAACATTGAGAACCACTGCTTTAGGCTTACCTTCTGTGACTAAGGCTTGTTTTGTATTTTATTGATAAGTTACCTGGGGTCTGGGGATGCTAACTGATGCCAAATATCCTAATGAAAATCTGTGGTTCTTAACTCCCAGGTCAGTGTTTTTTCTGGCTGAATTCCCTACCTTTATACAATGAAACTGTACATTTCATTCTCTCACCCCAAGACATCGAAATATACGTTTAGTTTCAATTCTTTTTCTACTGTGACCATAGTATGCAACAATGCACTTCTTATATAATCCATTTTATCCACAATTTTGCTTTTTACAACCTTTGTTTCTGACCCACAAGAGTTTCATTGAAGCAGAGTTTCTATTAATGAAATCTATTAGTAAATCTTCCCTCAAATCTAAAATCTTACTAATTGAATTTTTAGAAGAAGCATAATCAATGTTCAAGTCTAACTTGAGTTTCACATCTTCTTAAGCATCTGTTGCTCATGCACTAACAAAACAGCAAATAGGAGGAGGAAAATAGAAAGAAACCAGAGGCTCTAGATGATGTAGCATGTGCGTAGAGAGCTCTTGAAAAACCAACATGGACCATTGAAGCAACTCTCTAGTATGAATTTGATTGATATATTTTCATATGTCTTATCAGCTGGCTCAGTAGCTCTCCAAGATAATTTTTAATTAGTTTGATGAATTTCGATTGAGGACTTCCTGGAGGCAGGCACCACGAAGGGCAAGAAGGAATATAGCCATGGAGAAAACAGACACTATCCTGCCTTTATTATCTCAAATTCTAATAAGTTTAATCATTGGAACCACATGCATTTTACCAAGTTTTTCTAGTTGAGACCCATTTCAGTTGGTTTAATTAAATAGGACTGAATTTTTAAAAGACAGAGCAAATTAATTGAAATATGTATTTTGTAGATGAAAGTAAATTCTTATATATTATCCAACATAAAAAAATAAGAGAGAGACAGAGTACTTTATTCTAGAACTCTGATTAGATAAAAGTAGGCAAGATTATATGAGATACATTTCCTTAGTAATGGCAGGTAACTGACAAAACAGATTAATCTTGCTGAGATTAATTTTTCTTGCAACAGGTTTAGTAACTACTTATTAGGTCACAAACATCCATCAGTTTGTCCTTTCCATAGAAAACAGACAGTTCATGAAATAGACAAAATAGATACTCTTCAAACAAACTAAAGAAGCAACCATGACAAAAAAACTCTTATTTCATGATTCGTTCGAGATGAGATTTTCCTAATTAACAGTCAATTTTTAGGTTTATAACTCTTTTTACCTACTTGATCAGGACAATATATTTCCTTTGAATGCTTTATCCTAAGTGTATCCTTAAGGAAGAACACATTTGGTATCCTCCTTGCTGCCCTTTATTTAACACAAAATATATTGTATTACTTTGGTCCTTATAGTCTTTCTCCTACTCATATATGAATTATTTATAGACTATCATTAGAGGGTGAGCTCTTAAAACATAACATCTTAGAGTCAGAATGAACTATGGAGAGATCCGGTCCCAATTTTTGCCTGTTTCAAACATTTCCATTAGAACATCTTTGAAAGAGAATTGTTGATCTGAATGAGTTCAGTGCTGAAGACCTTGCTATTTTACAATTTGGTGTCAACTCTCTTTATTACAAGGTTCTGCCTTATATTTTTCCAAAATCTACCTCCTTTTAACTTTCACTTATTCTATACCCTGGAACTACAAAGAAATTATATCCTTTTTCAGTGTACAAGTCCTTAAATATCTGCAAAAATATTTGTGGGTTGTGTCCTCTCTTAGCTTTTCCTTCTTAATTTCAAAGAGCTCTGGTTCCTTCAACTTCAATGCCTGTTTTAATAAGGTTTCCAGGACTTTAACCAGTTAAGTTCTATCCTCTAGATACAGTTCTGCTTTTCATTATCCCACATGATCTACAGTGCTTAGATCAGACATATTAGAGGGAATAGCACCCCTCAAGACATGTAATTCACAAATGTGATGGGTATGTGTTATGGACTAACTGTTTGGATCTCCCCAAATTCATATGTTGAAGTCCTACCCCCTAACATGATGGTATTTGGAGATGGGGCCTTAGGGAGGTAACTGAGTTAGATGAGGTCCTGAGGGTGGGGTCCCCATAAGGGGATGATTGCCCTTATTAGAAAAGGCACCACAGAGCTTGCTCTCTTCCCTTCTCTGCCACAACAAGCAGGTGGCCTTCTGCAAGGAGGAGAACCTACTGCGAACAGAACCTGATCATTGGCATCATGATCTCAGACTTCCAGCTTTTGGAACTGTGAGAGATACATTTCTGTTGTTTAAGCCACCCAGTTCATGGTATTTTGTAATGGCTGCTCAGACAAAGATAACACGCATGCAGTTAAAAAGGGGGATGGGGTGGGATATAGTTTTGAAGGTTTGGTGAAATTGTTATGATTTATGTAAAAGATTATTTGGATTTTAAAAATACACAAATACCTTGAACAGCTACTTTCTTTGTGATTTATAATTTTTGCTTTTTAACATTATAAGACTTAAAATTGGAACTTTATGTGAAAACATCAGTATCAGTAAAACAAAAAGTTTCATGCCTGTGAAAATAGGCAGCTTTGGTATATAGTGTTTCTTTCCCTTTTATCATTTATTGTGTGCTTTCAGCTTAGCAAATGGTCACTTTCTTGTGTATTTATTAGTAAATCAATGCAGAAAGATGAGCCACATTTTTTGGAGAAATGTACCCTGGTTAGTGAAAGCGCCCTTATTCTTTCTTCTTTGGGAGAAAGAAATGGGAGTAGTTTTGGCAACCAGGTTACCTAGTTTTCATCAGTGTGATCATGAACACACTATCTTGGGAGCAGATGAACATCTCCAGTAATAAGCGGGATCTGTCATATACAAGTTAACTCAACTACCACTATGGGGGGGCAGTGAGCAAGCAGGCTCAGTTCTGGTTGCCTCTCTTCTATACACAAGTCACAGGGTGCACTTGTTTGTAGTGTTTGAGCTAATATTAATTGTATGTGGAATCCCCTATTAATCAAATCCAGCAGCCACACTACACATCTCACAAATCAGAGGCCTGGATCAGACTCTAGAGGGATCACTCCTCAAATTCCTATGAATTGGTATCACCTTATTTGTGCCATCACCTCAGAGATGCACTCCCTGCACTTCTGACAAGCTTTCATCTGAGCTGCTCCTATGATCCTGAGTCATTTAAAGGGAGTGAAATTCTGTGCATTATTGTCTGTTCCTCCAGATGTGTCATCCATTATAGATCTGTTACAAGGTTAAGGATCACTTTGTTATTTTGGGGAAAGTTTTAGTTACTTGTAAAAATAATTTATTCTAGATAAACATACCACTTTAAAGATACTAGGTCTACATGCACCCTCCTTTAATAACGTAGAGCAGAAAGTTTACAGGATTGTCATCATCGTTCTTTCCTAGGAGAAGTTTCAAGAGTATTTGGAGGTAAATGTGCAAACAACAACCTCATTTCCTCTTCTCTGTCCTTCTGTTCCACGTGTAACAAGATAACGCCTAAAATGAGGCCAGTCATATCATGGGAATGTTCTAATCTCTTCTCCCCAAAACAGTGCGATCACCTTCATCAGACTCTTGGTCTAAAATAGATTAAGCTTTGGGAGGAAAAGGATTATCCTAATGATTAGAACTTTGGTAAATAATATAAAATTTACTGGAACATCAACAATCAGAATTTGTTTCTATAATCTCCCTTTTTGAAAGAAGCTGCTTGAAGAAAATGACACCAATACAGGTTCATTCCATAAAGGAGATTGAGGAAAACTAAGCAAGTAAAGAATTATGATTGTATAGCCCTCTTTTCTCACTCCTGTGTTCTTGAGATCTGGCAAATGGAGCTGTCCAGGACACATTTACATCAAAATGTGAACAGAATACCTGTGTTATCTTCCTCTGAGCCATTAAGTTAGGGTGCCCACACTGAAAACGACCATATTTTAACTTTCTAACCACAGCAGCTTGTTCCTGTTCTTTAGTATTCAGTTTATAAAAAGCTTGCTCAACTAGGTGGCTAGTACACTTTTCTAAATGATTTCCCTTGAATAAACAAATTCAGTAAGTTGTTCTAAAGTCTTCCATTTTGCATCATTCAGGAAGAACATTTTTGTTTGTTTACACATTTTCACACAATGCACTGGGAGGAGAGGGCTGAAAGGAAAATGTCATTGCTTCAGTTGCTGAAATTACTGTCATTTCAAAGATATTTTGGTAAACAAGGCAGCTCACAATGCCATCAATCAGCTTTACCCGCATGTATTCAAAAAAGGCTAGGTTTGTGTTTTTACAGATTCAGGGATGTGAAAGCTCCAGCAAACATGAGCAGACACTGAATAGAGCTTTGATGCTAGGGTCCCTGGTGGGCAATACGGGTACTGACTATAATATGTAGGGCTGAGATCTCTGCTAGAGAAAGAAGTGTGTTATAATTGGATCCCAGGAGTTTCATTAGCAGTGGGATGGGAGGGGAGTTGAGGGCATCATCTGGGTGTCTGAGCAACGAGTCATGCAAACACCCTACTGTATGGGATCCAGAGATAGAAAAAATGTTCTCCAGGGCTCAGTGGCCCCTAAATGCTGCCACCCTGATCAGGACTACCAAAATGAGGGCTTCTCTAAGCCATAAACTTGCTGGTGCATCAAGGAAGGTTCCAGTTTCTCTCAATATAAAATGCTTGAAAATAAGCCAGGCTTGAGCTAGCAAGGATATAACTGGTTCTATTTTCCCTACATTCCAAATCCTTTCAGGGGACACTACAAACTATGTTTATTGATCTTATCTCGTGTGTGTAGGCAAGATATGTGGTTAGATGAACTAAAGTTGTCCACAGCAGCTTTAGTTTTGATTTTGATGCAGCAACTTTACCAATGTGCAGTGTGTGTCTGAAGAAATTGTCCCCTTTTAAGACCAGAAAGATAATCTTTGGACTAATCTTCCTGCTCCTTCCCAGACCCCCTTTCCCATCCACTTTCATTTATTCACCTATCTAGAAAAAAATGGTGGAAAACTTCAGGTCCTTAAGAGAAGTGCTATTTATGGGATAGTACAAAGGCCTCTGGTGATCTCATCCTATCCAACCACAGAAAGCTATAGCCCAGGGGCCTTTGGGGCTCCCAGCAGCTTATCTCAGTTTAGCTAGGAGGGTGGGTAGTACTACAGGGTTGTCCTGGCCAAATAGGGGAAACCAAGCTATTTGGAGAGTTTTGTTCTTTGCTCACTGGTGTTTCCTCTGAATTTGTGGGAAATACAGTAGTATGACTCTCCCTTTCCTTTAAAGAATAGTCATGGGGGGCGGGGCAGGAGAGAGAGAGAGAGAGAGAGAGAGAGAGAGAGAGAGAGATGCACATTAATTCAATTATAGCGTCTGGGGTTTAAACAGGGTTAGCCTGGTGGCAAAGAGGTAGATGAAAGGCGTGGTGGTGCCAAATTTGTTTATGAAAGGCTTTAATTTCATGCCATTACTTCTAAGGGGATGGCAATGGTTTGGGGAAGTTCTCCAAAGCTCTTCCTATCATTCCTCCCATGCAACTTTTGCATTCTGTTTGTTTCTGCTCTCTTTACCTTAGGGCTGATGAAGATTGGGTGAAGCTGGGCAGGTGGGATCAGAGATGTATAGTGCCAACCTTCTCTAAGCTCTTCCCAACTGAAGAATATGAATATATATATATATATACATATATATATATATATATATATATATATATATATATATATATATCCCACATGATTTCAGTGAACTTTCACAGTGACTTTCCACAATCACAGGTGAGGAATCCAGCACATTTCAAGTAAAGAACTTTTATTATCAGAATTCAAGTTCATGCCTAATTCTAGAACCCAGGTTTGTAACTACCACAATAAGGAATGACCTTCACTCTTTTCATTATTCTCATGTTAAACTTCAGTTGAAATCTTATGTTCTATATGAAAATTAAATATTTGTGTTTGGCCTAGAAACATCCTGGATTGGACCTGTATAAAAGCTACCACATACCATGTGGGACACTGCTGGTCAGTCATCCAAATGACTCCTTCAAACGGCAAATTAACACAAGGATCCATCAACCAATTTCTGCAATTAGGTGAATTAGCTGCTCAAAGTGAAAACATCTATAACTCTCAGGTTGGATGAAAATATTTTGAAAGATTCATAGAAATATGGCCTGAGAGGTTTCAAGTTAGCAGTAGCCAGGAGCTATCATCCCTGAATGTGCTAGCATCTGAATGACATTAGCCTTTTTTTTTTTTTTTTTTTTTTAATTGGGAGACTACAGTTTACTTCCAGGTCCTCTGATGAATAACCTTGATGTCTTAGGCAGGGGCTCCAATATGCGTCACTCCTTACCTCAAGCTGACTGTTTTATCAACAACCCTGGCTGATGAAAAATTTTCCTGCAATTGTTGTATTCTTACTCAAAACATGCCTCTGTTACCCACTCCAGCTGGTCTAATAGGTGGATGAAAGGATTGCCAAAAACACACTGCAGGAGCATCTGGTTCTGAACAAAAATCCGCCACACGTATTTGCTTCATTCTTTATTTCTTCACAATTTGTAGGATATTAAAGAAGTCTCTTTTGCAAGAGGTTACTAATGTTAGGAGTAAACGTTCCTGGCCTGGTGTGCAAGCACAAACTTAAGGGAAATGAAGAAACCTGAGTAAACACAGAGCCTTGCTGGCAGCAGCTAACATCTTCCAAGATTTTCAGGTCCCTGCCTGCAAGAGGCAATGAGCCCCTGCAGCATTTTGCAATGGATTTATGTAGAAGCTCAGTATACTTTTATCTGGAAACATCAATGTTTCATATGGGTGTTTATATAGAAGATCAATACATTTTTATCTTTACGAATCAATAAAATCTCACACAGTCTGCAGAGAATCTCTTGCTTGGGAAGGCTTTGAAAAATGCCCATCAGATATTTGGGAAGTATTTTTATTAAAACGCTCAGATATGAGACCAGAAAAAAGAAAGCAACTTCTATTTAGAAAACTTTAGTGTCATGACCCACTTACTTAAGTTTGGATTTTTTAAAAATCCTTTACAGGTTGAGCAAATTCAATAATTGGTTATTGAATCACCTAAAGCCTGCACTGACTAACAATTCAGGTGCCTGGCACTGCTCCTCTTCACATTTCTGCTGGTGGAATGCTTACATAATGTAGGTAGTTTGCCTTATGAAAATGCTCAACTGATATTCTGCACACCAAAATGTAATTTTAAATGTAGAATATAGAGTCTGCATAAATTACCTGGATAATTTTATCTGAGACACAGCCAGGTCTCTTTGGCCACCACCAAAGGCTCCGGAGCCAGTTTAGACCACCATAGGTATTGCCGAGCCAGCAATAGCCCAGGGTGCAGTCAGAATCCACAGCTTCTGTAGACTCCAGCTGAAATTGTGCACGTTTAACTCTAGTATTTTAAGGCAATGAATAGCATTGTGCCTATCTATCCGATCGTAAAATTTTTCTTTATCTACTTGCCACAGTGATTGGAATTCATCTCTTAGATAGTCATTCCTTTGCAGATAGAACATGTTTTCTAAAAGAAAAAAGGCAAATACTGAAATACTTCACAAATATTTTTTGATTTAATGAATGCATGCCAATTAAACTATCATTGATGATGTGTATTTGCTCATTAGCTCACTTTTCTTCACAAAAACTAGTGGTAAACAAACGTTTAGGGATTAAAAGTTTTAATAAGGTTAGTTGTTAGACGAGTGTGAGAAAAAAAAATTAGAGAACGTAAGGGTCTTTTAGAGGATTAGAGAGGACAGCACACCTGAATAAACCTCATGCCATGACAAAGGGTGATGAGTATCCAGGGACCAAAAGAAGGGCATGAAAAGGTATGTATTGCATTTTGCAAAGAAAAAAAAAAAAAAGGTCTTACTGTACTGGAAATCGCTCCAGCCCATCTTCTACAACTTTTGGCACATGATTCATAGGCCAGCAGCAGCAGTATCACCTGGGGGCTTGTTACAAATGCAGAATCTAGGACCAGCCGAGTGGCGCGGTGGTTAAGCGCTGGCTTGGGAAGCCAGCGGCCCGGTTCGGTCCCACATGTGAGGGCCAGTGACACTACCCTCAAAACAAAAACAAAAACAAAAACAAACAAAACAAACAAACAAAAAAAACCAAATGCAGAATCTCAGACCCCATCCTAGACTTAATCAGAATTTACATCTAAATGAGATGGCTATGTGATTCACATACACATCAAAGTTTGAGAAGCACGGGTCTCTAAGGCTGGATTTCTCTGAGTCATGGTGTAATGCGTAAAGCACTTAGTGGCTTCTGATTGGACAAGAGATGTACCCTGGATCCAAGTTAGGCTAATCAGATTCTCTCTCAGCATTTTTAAGTTGAGACAGAAAGAAGAAAATGAGAGACAGGAAGAGGGGGGGGGGCGGGGGGGGGGAGTGAGAGAGAGAGAGAGAGAGAGAGAGAGAGAGAGAGAGGAGAGAAGAGGACCATGTGAACCTCAGTGTCAGAGAAAGCCTGTCTACAAAAAGAAAAAAGTGAAGTGGGTGTTTATAGAAGCAGACAGGTTCTCTAGTCCCTACTACCAGTTCCTTCCCAAGTCTGGGCAAGAGATTTACTAAACCAGAGTTCTACGAAGCACCCCTGAATCCTTAAAAAAAACCCCTCTCTCCTTTGTGCTTAAGCCAGTTTGGCATATATGTGGTACTTGGGACCAAGAGACCTAACAAATATAGGTGGCATGGGTTTGATTTGGGTTTAGAAAGGGAAGGAAGATAAGGGCCAAAATATAATTACAGGTTTGTTTGATTTAACCCAGGTAGGCACAAATGATAATATACTCATTATGTGTGAATGATCCACAGGCCTTCTGAATTAATGAACTGAACATTGTTCTCGGTCTTTTGAATACACTTTTATGCTAGTCTTGCAGAATCCCACTTTAAATTGGGAGCACTTGGAAGATGGGCATCTGAGTTGGCCAGTGTTTTCTGTACTACTCACCACCTCCCCTTCTTTTTCCTCCTTTCCTACTTCATCCTGTTCACTGCTCCTGTTCCTGGCCTTACCAGTTCTTTGTGATAATAAATCGGTCTCTGTCTCTACCTTGGCCCAGTGAGAGCTAAGTCTATCAGGCTAGAAGACCCATCTCTGCCTTTGACTAGTATTTGGGAGCTACTCTGCTGCTACCTTTTCTTTGGTGAGCCAAGGAAATTCTTAACTCTTTAGGGTCTGGGTGAATGGGTGGTAGTGTCCTTAAAGCCAAGAGAGCAGCCTGTTTGACTAGATGGCTGCTTGGGTCTTTGGATCTCTGAGTCTGTTCAAGTTTTCTTGATGGAGCTGGAACCCAATCTGAATTCTAGCAGATGGCAAAAGGATCCTGGCCCCACATCAAATTCTTTCAAGTCTTTTTTTGGAGCTGGGTGATGTGTCCATCCATTTTCACACAAGCGGGTCTGGATCCCCAGATCTATGATCCCACAGGTATCACTGATGCTATGAGTCTCCCAGAAGTCCTTGCCTCATACTCTGGAGTGCTTATTTGCTCCAATCAGTTGGCTATTGGCCACTAAATTAATAAGAAGCAGGATGACTCTATCTCTTTGGACCAGATGATGTAGACTGTTGGCTTCTTGTTATAAGGGGCCTGTTCTTCTGCCCCAGCTAGTCTCAGATCACTCTGTAAACCATTTTGGTGGTTGTGATAAGGTGATCTTAAGCTCCCTTGGAATACAGGTTTCAGAGGATGGATTTCTCTTTCTTCATATGTGAAATACTCATAAAGGTCCAATGCTAAGTAAAGTTACCAATGCCCATTCTCTCTCTCAAGGGCTTCTATGTGGGGAGCTCAAGATAATGAATGGGTAAAACTTATGTAATTTCAGGACCTGACATAGCCTGGGTGAACCAGGAAGGAGCCCAAACCAATGGAATATCAAGGCTGACATCTCATTACTCTATTATTTGGATATCACAGATTTTGGGGGGATCATAAGGAATTTGACTGCCAAAACAAAACAAACAAACAAACAAACAAAAAACAAATTAGGGAAAATAGCCCTAGGGTGGAACTCCAGGGGGAAAAAATCACACAAGACCTCTGAAACATTTCTTGGCATTTACTGTTGTTTAAAAGATGAGTAAAGAGATTTTCCCCATTTCACTATTTAAGCTCCCTAGATGCCTTTTTCATAGAATGATCCAGAGAAAGGTATAACAAGTGAATTCTAGAGAACTGAAGGAAAAAAAAAAAGCTGTTGTGCATCTTCCTTTCTTGAGTTCTGTTGTTTTTGCTTCCTTCCTGTCCTGCTAACAGGTGTCCTCCCACTGCAGCGTGTCCCCTGTGAGGGGTATGAAGCAAAGCTCCCAGAAGTAGTCACTGGGGAAACAGGAAAATTGGTTTCTGAGGGCCATTATGAGAGATGAGAGCCATCAGTGACGACTAAAGGACCCTCATAGCTCCCTTTGCTCCCTCTTCTCACCCGAGTGGCCCAGGAAAGCAAAAGTCGAAGTGTGGCGAATACTAGTTGAGGAATAAAAAGTTCAGAAGGAATTCATTGTAAGTTTAATCATTCTTGATAAAAATCATTCTAAGAGATTGCATAGTTCCTTGCCTTCCACCATCATGCCAAACCCATTTTTAACTAGTTTGATTATCTCGGATCTAATACATGTGCTGTTATCTAGGATATAATAAATACATAGATTTCTGTGGTGTCACTAATGTCTGGAAATTGAAAGACCACCATTTCTGGCCTTCCTCAGCCTTGTTTTTCTGTAAGGATCCTCATATAAGGTTCTTAAGGTTAGCAAATCCTTCTTTCTGTTATCATTCATTCCTTGGCCTGCTTGGAGACATCCTTTCTTCGTAGCTTACTGTATGATCTCACTACTGGAGGTAGGTCTAATTCAGGTCCGTTACTTAACCCTTCCTGTCCTGGCAATGGTGCCATATTTGGTCACCCCATTGGGAATTATATCAGTTCTCATGTTTTAATTGTTGTCTCTCTTCTCATAGCTCCCAAATCTATAATTTTTTGTCTTGCCTTTCCTTTGAAATCTACCCTAAATCTCATAAGCTGTTTTAATTTGGAAGTCTTGCTATTCCTCGAACCCAATATATTGAATGTAGAGACCTCTTCTTCACTCTGCTGACTTCTTTGTCTCAGTGAGAGGACCCACAATGAACTGTAAGGCTCTTCTTCCTTGTAGAAATTCAAACGTACATGCATTCTTGTCTGTGATGGTATTACATTTCACGTGGATGTATCTAAAGGAAGGAGGGAAGGGGCTGGATTTGAAAGTGCAAGCTTTTCTTTGAAGGACCTACTTTTCACTTTCCCCAATGTTCATACCCTTCCCTGTGGAAAAGGAGATGCTGTTTGTGACATCTTTTTGGGTGTGAGAGGGCAGAAAGGAAAAGCTGTTGAGCTGAGTGGGGTACAAACATTTTTGGCACATCTCTCTTCCCCACAGAGGTTGCAAAATGGTGGTTTAGTAAACTTGGCTGCATTGTTTGTAAAATGTAGGAAAATTACATTAGCTGTCAACATTTACAAAGCAGGATATTTACACAGAAAACTGAATTTCCATATTTTCTTGGAAAAACCATGGAGTTGGCTACATGGAACCTGCATTGCCTCATGGCATCATGTGGCAGGAGCTGAGCAGCAGCTGCATGCAAGCTTTGAGTGGGCCACTTGCTCTCCAGGTGGTCTCAATGCCAACACTGTCTTGTATTGAACCCAGTCAGCTTCACTCTTATACATCATCCACCTTGGGGCACCTGAGTATGTGATCTCCAGGAGAATCCTTGGAGAGGGACCTTTCAAGGTTTGCAAATCCATTCATAGAATCACAAGTACATAACTTGGAAACAGTAAGAACCTGACATATGCTTATTGAATTGATGTGATTTTGAATCTTTGGACTAGGAAACGTTATACCAGGAGGGCTCTAGATTTGCATGATAACAGTGATCTTATAGCACAAAGATAGCTATATAAACCTTGATTTAGTTGAAGCCCCAAAAGTGTCTGTCATATATTCCTGACATTGAGAATACACTTTCTGGGGTTTAAGTGTCTAGTTATTTGATCAGGTATTCTGTTAAGAAATGATACAGCTTCACAATCACCCAGACTGCAAAAGAGAGTCAGAAATTACATATATAATGTTGACTATTTGCAGATTTGTTCAGTATGAGCCATTTAGGGAAAATAGTCTTTCTTTTCTTTCACCTAAACCTGCCACATATGGTAACAGTTAATCTTTGAATATAAATCACTAAAAATTTCAGCTGTAATTGCCTGGTATCTCAGGGTCAGTGTCTCAGGGAACACAACAAACATCCATAAAATGGAAATAATAAAAGTCTAGTATTTTGAAAATAAAATGATTAAAACTGACACACCCTGTTAAATTTGAATGAGAGGAAATTGATAGCATTTAAAATATTGCAGGACTATTTTGACACTTAACAAAATGATGCTTGGAAAGCACACCACACAGTCTGGCAACTCAAAGTGTCCAGTAAATGTTAGCTATTAGTTATAGATAATCAATTAATAGTTAATAGATAACTATTAGCTTTGTTCTAGATGTATGATAATATATTTTGAACACTATATTACCAAGATGTTAGGGGTGACTTAGTCTTGTCCATGAGTCGTGTCACTCTCCTGTTTTTCCGAGTCTCAGTGAGCAAAGGGTCTGAGGACCCCTTGGACATGGAGACTGACTAGCCTCCCTGCCCCTCCCAGTGGGGCACAAACAGCCAGGACAGAAGGAGTAGCTGGTGGTGGCTCAGGTTGGCAATTGGTCTCATCAGGCAACTAAGCTGAGCACCTTCTAATAAAACATTATTTATTACAGAAAATAAAGGACAATAGTTAAGTGGATTAAAATAAACTCTAAGACTTTTTTTGGGGGTGGAAGATTGTTCTAAAGATGATTTCTGCACCTTCCTCACCCCATATGCACTCCTGTCTCACCTGAACTCTGCCAAGAACATCAAACTGCCATCTTTCTGCCTTAGGTTCTCTTTCTATTTAGCCTTTCACCAAAGCTCAAGAAAACCTCTTGGTTTATTTCAATGAGCTGCACAACTTGATGCACTAGTGGCAGGGGTACTCTTTCAACCAACTGACTACTGATTTATAGCATAGTCACTGAACTTATTATTTTTACATAAAAATCCCTGTGAAAAAATAGTTCCCATCCAAACAGTTCTGAGAAACATAATGTGATTTTGTTTTGTTTTGTTTTAGGGTGTGGATTAAGAAATAAACACACTAACTTCAAAGATTTCCATCTTGTTTTCATATAATCCAAATGAGATTAGATGGCTTGTGATTTATGCTACCACAATCTTCCGTTGCTTCCCACTTTAAATAAAAATATGGTTACAATTAAAATCACATGAACTGGGATTTTTTTAGCTTTTAGAAAATAAGATGGATGGCTTGATGGCTGCCAAGAGAGGCTCTTAAGCATCCTCGTAACATCAAGGCACATGGCCCTTGTGTGGCAGATCTGGGATGTGATGATGTCCATTCATCATGGCATTCTAGAACATTATCTATTAGGGCAGAAGCAGTAACAACAGCAGTAACAACAAAACAACTGCCACACCTAACACATAACATTTTGTACTTTGTATACTAGTTTCAATTGTATTTTTATTTTATTTGGACGTCACAGCAGCCTGTTGGGGTAGTTGCCATGAGTACTCTTACGTATTTTGATCTATGGTGAGGAAACTAAGGCTCAGAGAGTTGAAGGGAATAATAGCTCAGCATCGTGCTTGCAACTAATAAGAAGCAGAGTTAGAACTCACACCAATGTCTTTTGAATTCTAATCCAGTGACTTTTTGTTTGTTTGTTTGCTTAATGGTTTTTTTTTTAATTGGGGAACAGTATGTTTTCCAATGACCCATCAGCTGCAAGTCAAGTAGTTGTTTCGATTTAGTTGTGGAGGGTGCAGCTCAGTGGCCCATGTGGGAATCGAACCGGCAACCTTGGTGTTATGAGCCTGTGCTCTAACCAACTGAGTGAGCTAAGCAGCCGCCTCCAGTGACGTTTGGACTCTAACACTCCAACCCAATAATGTTACTAATTTCTGGAGTCCAAAATAAAATTTTTATATTGACACCATCTGGTCCCATATCAGGCTTTTACACAGGCTCACATGATGTTCACTCTTCCTGGAATGCTCTTTATCAAGATTATTCTACTCTTCTGAGGGTCTAAAAGAACCCCTCTCCCACTGTATGAGTTTGCTTGGGCTGCTGGAACAAAATACCACAAACTGGGTAGTTTAAACAATAGAGATGTATTGTCTCACAATTGTGTGAGGCTAAAAGCCCAAAATCACGGGGTTGTTGGTAGGGTTGATTTTTTTGAGGGTTGTGAGGGAAGGACCTGTTTCAGACTTCTCTCCATAGTTCACAGATGGTCATCTTCAGAGTCACATGGTGTTCTCTCTATATGTGTGTCTGTGTGTCCTTTTTGTTTGTTTGTTTGTTTGTTTGGTAAGAACACCAATCGTTAGATTAGGGCTCACTTCAATGATCTTACTTTAACTTGATGACCTCTGTTAAGACCTTATCTCCAAATAAGATCACATTTTGACACACTGGACATTAGGATTTCAACATATGAATTTTGGGAAACACAATTCAATCCTTAACACCTGTGTCCTCAGTGCCATGTTACCTTCTACCCTTTGTCCTCCTGTTTCCCATCTCAGTTAATGGCATTACCATTTATTCAGTTTCTTAGGCCAACTACCTATGAGTCTTTTCTTCTGTTTACTACATCCAATTCATCCTGAAGTTTTATCATCCCCATCTTCAAAATATTGCCTGATTCCAATCTTCTCACTACTGCACTATAGTCTTTGTAACCCAAACCACTAAGCTCCTGTTTGGACTAATATCATTATGCATGCCCACTGCCCACCTAGAGTCTACTTTCAGCACTTTAGCTAAGTGTCAGTTCTTTAAAATATAAGCTATACCATACCATTCCTTGTTCAAAAGACTGCCTTTAGAATAAAATTGGAACTTTTTATCATGAATTAGGGACTTCATATTTAAAATGTATTTCAGGAATCATGTGGGGAACTTGTTAGATACAGAGAATCTTGGGCCCCATTGCAAACTTACTGAATCAAAATCAGCATTGTCACCATATCCTTAGGAGAGTCGAGTTCATTTTAAAATTTGAGAAGCTCTTGCCTCGAGAACCCTGTAGGATCTCTTCCCTCTTGTGTCTTTGAACTCATCTCCTTTCTACTACTCTTATTCTTATTCTTCCCATTCTACGCTCTGGCCTTTTTGCTGTTCCTACCACTTTGCGGCTCTCTCTCTGCCTAGAATGTGGTCTTAGAGACTACTCAATCTGAAAAACACCACCCCCTCCTTCTGTCATGTCACTTGTACCCACCTTATCCTGCTTTGTTTTCTGCAAATATTTATCACTACCTGAAATTGTATAAGTATGTTTTCATCTAATTTTTATATCTCCACTAGAAAAAAATATAAACTTAATTAGATCAGAGATATTATTTTTCTCACTGTTCTTTCTTCCTAGGCGGAGAAGAACGGCTGACACATAGTAGATGCTCAATAAGTATTTGCTGAAACAATACATGTCTGGACTTTTGGAACAAAATAAGTAATTTTTTTTTGCAGATTTAATTAATTATTTTCTCTAGTAAAATACTCTTAGGCTACTGTTGATTATGGCATGGTATGTTACTATTTCACTACTCTCTGTAATTTCCTCATTTGGGTTACTTTCTCTTCTTTTCTTATCCCAACTCCCTCCTTTCTCACTGGGACCCGGGGTTCTTTTCCATTATACAGTACATTAAGAATGTCTGGAGAGATGCAACAGGCAGTGGGTACTAAAATCTCCAAAGCAACATGAAATAATATAAACTTAATAATGATTTTATTGTATGGCAGTTACTGGCTAGAGCTCATGGACTTGAAGTTTTTGAAATCAAAGAAAAATGTAATAGTATCCAACATTACTATAAAATGTTGACAGTAACTTCAGCACAGATGGCAGCAACAGTTCAAACTTTGCTTGCAAAGTAGGGGACTTACCTCTTTATCTGTGAGACCCTTTTGCTCTCTAATGAACTAAGGAAGACACTGAAATATGATTAAGTGCCAATGAGCTCTGATTAGTCCTTCATTAAAGAGAAGTTTCTTCCAAGGTATCATTAGAAAAATACATACATACATGTATATGATGCAAATTAAAATAAAGCTATTTTAAATTGAGATAATGAGTCACTTGTTTCAATATGAACTTAAATCTGTTTCAGTGTGGTCAGAAAGCAGGCCTTTCTTCAAAAACCACAGCATTCCTGCCAAGTCTTTTGAAGAGAATACTTCCCTAGGCGTTATTGGCTTTTTCTTTCTCAGCTACCTTGGCTTGGGGCTTTGCAGTCTCGGTGGGCCAAGTGGCATTGGCTCCATTTTAGTCACCAGTTTTGTCCTTTCTTCCATGACCTCTTGTTGCCTCCTCTTTATTTTTGTCTATCACTGATTTTTAAAAAGGATAAATAGGGACATAGAGCCTAAAAAGTTAATCAGGAGATTTACTCCAGGGATATTTGCTCTTCAAGAGTTATATGGACACTGATAAGAGACAGATTGTTATGTCTATGTTAGGACACAGGTTTCACGACTGTCAGAACAGTATTTTAGTTTTTTGAATGTTGAAACTTTGGTGACGGCAATTCCTTTCAAATAGTCATCTTTTACTAAAGGGGAAACATAAAGCAAAAGCTAATTCATTAACTACTATGGTTTCTAGGTACAAAGTGACCATACTCTTCATTCTCCTTACATTGGTCTAGACAGCTGTTTTATCCCCATGTACTTGACTCAGACTGCCTTATTTTGCTTTCAAACTTATAACCAGTGAGTTAAAGTAGGAGTTAAGAGTGTTGTGGGGCACATTTGAAGGATGAAGTATTTGAGACAGAAAAAGATTACGACATAGCTATTAGGGGAAGAGGCAGGACATGAAATTAGGTCTCTAGACTTACAGTGGAATCTATCCATTAAAGCGTTTTCTGGGCTTATCAATGTTTTCACCAGAATTAGCGTGAAACAACTCAGAGAAAAAGATGAGGTCCCAGGTCAATGTGGGTATGTGAATATACACTAGTTTTTAAGAGAAATGCCACAACAGGGAAAGGACCAGTCATGGCCCATTCTCTGCTACCACAGCCTTCGGCTTATAGAGCAGAAGGGGCTGACTATATAATGCTAGAAATCAGACCACTGGGGAATGGGCCATCATTAATTTCTTTCCATCTCTATTAGCAAGTACTAGTTCTAGGATTTACATTAGAAGCTCAAAATTATTGGCTAAACTAAATGGACAATTATATATTGTGTCTTGGGATTCTTTTTCAGAGTTATCTTATAAAGTCTGTATGGATTTGTCTTTCTTAAGAAATTCTCTGCTAAGTGAAATAAGCCAGACAGAAAAAAGTCAAAAACCATATGACTTCACTGATATGTGGTATATAAAACTGAAGACAACAAAAGAACAAGGAAAACAAATGAAGAAACAAAACTCATAGACACATAGACACAGACAATAGTTTAGTGGTTACCAGAGGGTAAGCGGGGAGGGGAGGTGGTAGAAGAGAGTAAATGGAGTCAAATATATGGTGATAGAAGGAGAACTGACTCTGGGTGTTGAACACACAATGTTTTATATATATATATATATATATATATATATATATATATATATATATATATTTACAGAATTGTACACCTGAAATCTGTGTAACTTTGCTAACAATTGTCACCCCAATAAACTTTAATTAACAAAAAAAGAAATTCTCACACATTTTTCCTTTGAGGTAAAATTAATGGGAATGGGAGAATGGTATTCTCATTTTTTCGAATTAAATAAGTCACACAAATGGCTTTTGGATCAGTCTGTAGATCTCAGACAAAATGAACTTCCGAGAGGCAAAAGGTTGAAGTCTCAGAAAGTACTGCATCCCTGGTCTTCCAGGCCACCCCGTTGCAACTCCAGGGGGCGCTATTCACATTCTAGTCTAGGTCAAGGGCACAGTGGTGTTGATAGATGCACATCCTTCCAAGGATCCAGTGCTCTAAGACTCTCCGGTCCTGCTTAATTCTGTTAGCATTTGCAAACACTTTTAAGGATAATAGAAAAAGGAGAGATTTCCCTTCCTTTGGTTTTTAGTGCAACTGGTTTCCTGAGTAGGTCATTTACTATAATTCTAAGCTACTATTTAGAAAAGCGTCTAAGAAGGAAACACAGAAATAGAGATAATCACCTTCATTAAAAAAAAAAAAAAGCAGCTCTAAAGACAAATCAGGTAAAGGGAGAATGCCTTAAGGAAGGAAAGTTTTCTAGAGATAAGATTGCCAATCACCTTTTCTTTCTAAATCCTAACCACTTTAAAGTGATACTTCCTCTAGTTGAACTTATTAAGTTAGATGAACATTAATCATATCTATCATACTTATCTGGAAGGCATATAACATATGGCACTAAGCTTGTTTATGATTTCCCCTAATATATCCTTTCAGTACTCATTTCAGAACAATGGTGATATATTGGGTTGTCAGAAAAGTCATGATGCATGTTTGCGACAGATGGCACTAGTTCATTTTTGGAAGCACTAGAATCATTCATATCTATGTTATTGCTATGCCGTTTGACAGCTGACAGTTCTAGCTTCATTCTAAAAAAAAATTGAGCAATTTGCTTGAGTTTTGGAGATTTTACAACAAGTTGAAGATGGAAGACCAAACTGTGAATTTTTGCCATATTTTACTGTTTTACTTCCATTAAGGGAAGAACGCATATCAAGCTTGTGAAAAGTTGCATAAAGTTTACAGTGACAATGCTCTACAAGAACATCAGTACTAATTATGGTTCACGAAATTCCGTGCTGGTGATTTTGGTCTCAATGATGCTCCTCTGTCAGGGAGGTGCACAGAGGTTGATGATGACAAAATAAAGGCATTGATTAAGTCAAACCCGTGTTACAAGACACGAGAGATTGCAGAAATATTGAAAATTCATCACGCAAGCATTCACGACCACCTGAAGAAGCTGGGATACATAAGCAAGCTCGAAATTTGGGTTCTGCATGAACTCAAAGGAGTTCATTTGCATATAAACATTTGCAATATGCTCATTAAATATGAGGAAAACAATCCTTTTTTGAAACGACTGATAACTGGTGATGAGAAGTGGATTGTTGACAACAATGTGGTGCGCAAATGGTCTTGGTCCCGATGTGATGATTTGCCTCAAATGACATGGAAAGCACACATTAATCAGAGGAAGGTTATGCTCTCAGTGTGGTGGGATTTTAAAGGTGTTGTGTTTTTCAAGCTCCTACCAAGGAACCAAACAATCAATTTGAATGTGTACTGTCGGCAATTGGACCAAACAATCAATTCGAATGTGTACTGTCAGCAGTTTGAACGAATCCATCATCCAGAAATGTCCATATCTCGTTAATTGTAAAGGAGTTGTGTTCCATTGTGACAACACGAGACCACACACAAGTTTGATCACCAGTCAAAAATTATTGGAGCTTGGATGGGATGTGTTGCCACACCCACCATACTTGCCTGGCCTTGTGCCGTCAGACTTCCACTTGTTTCACTCTCTTCAAAACTCCTTGGGTGGTATAATGTTCAATTCAGATGAAGCTGTAAATCAGCATCTTGTTCAGTTTTTTGCAAATAAAGACTGGTCCTTCTATGAATGAGGAATTATGAAGCTCACTAAAATATGGCAAAAGGTTATCAAACAAAATGGGCAATATAACATTGATTGATCTTTGTTCTTTATATCAATAAATGACCTTTGAGACATAGACAAAATAGGTCATGACTTTTCTGACAACCCAATATTTCTCCCAAATCTCCCTTTTTCAAAAACCATACGGCAAGCACTTTTTCCTTATTTTGTTAATTTTTAAAGTCTACATTACATAGCCGGTATTTTGAAATGAAATATTACATGACACCAGTACTAGAAAATTTCCAATGGCTCCTCATCTGTGGCAGAATAAATCCAGAGTCTTCACAATGACTCACATCATTTGTCTCCCAGGACCTCTCAGCAACTCCTCATTCCTGGACTTGATCACACTTGCCCCCCTCTGCTTCTTGGGTTTTCCAGGCTCCCTCTGCTTCGGATCTTTGGTGCTGATCCTTCTACCTAGGATACTCTTCTGCAGAGCATGGCTATGCTCACCTTCTCAGGGAAAGCTTTGGCTATTCTAGTTAAAATCTGCACCACCACCTGCACCCCTGCCCTCATTACTCTACCCCTCCTAGGCACCCTGCCTTATTTCTTTCATAGTAGAATTTCTTCCACTATCATTAAAATAATGTAGCATATAATTTCTATTGTTTACTGCCCATTCCCACACCTCATGTTCCACTAGAATCTAAGCTCCACTTGGGCAGGAATTTTATCTTTCATTCATTACTGTTTTTCTGGTGCATAGACAACGAGTGTACACACTTGGCAGGTACTATGGACAAAAAAAGGGCCACATATTAAACCTAACAAGTACCGGAGTCGGGGGAGGGAACTGCATGGAGAGCATTACAAACTCAGAGACCTAAAGTAACTGCGTACCCTGGTCTCAATATAAAATTTCTACTTAATAAATCCTATCTAGGCCTGTAGCTTCCTTGACAAAGGCTAATCTTTACCTACGTGAGCCTGTCTATTGTCTTTTTGTATCTAAGAAAACATATTTGAAATGTCAGAATAATCTCCTTTTCCAAACCCCTCAGGACACAACCACACACTAAAACACAGAACCCCTCATTGTTATCTTGTTCCCCCGCATACCGTCTCTATGAGGCCATATATGTTAATTATTAACTACCCAGCACCTACCAATGTGAAAGAAGAATGTGTCTCTCCATTTCACTTTTTATCCAATCCCACCAATCTACTACCAATGTATATTTCATTAACCCTCTTGTATGTTTCCTCTTTTTACTCTAATGTATAAAATAAACTGCAAAACTTGTCATTCTTCAGAGCATTTTCTCAACCCATTGAGATTTTGCTTCTTGGCAGTTGTGAGTTGGGCTCAAATAAACTCATAAAAATTCTCTACAGGCTTGGATGTGTCTTATGTTAACAGTATTCAATAGTTATTTTTGTTGAACAAATCAGCGTCATCAGATAATGTAGCTATAGACTATTATGTGATAGGAGGTCTGGGTCAACCAGGCTCAGATTATAAGCAAAATGTCATACAAAACAATATCAATATCAATATCGAAAATGCCTTATCAATAATGTATGATTGTATAATAGAAATCTTAGTGGAGTGCTATTATTCAACATGCTCTTTGTGATGACAACAGTTATGGGTGCAATTTAAAAGCTAGATATTTTAAGGAAGCCACTGAATTTCCTTTCAGTGGATGGTTTACTGTAAAAATGGACCCAGAACAAACCTTTTTATATGAAAAACAGATGGATTGCTAAAAGGGTCACAACACATTTTAATTTTCCTGTGAGAAAACAATAAATTACATGACAGAGCCCAAACAAAGGCTCGCCTGTCTCTTAGCTCTCAGCAAAGTTCTGCAGCAGGTCCTGTCCCGGAACAACCTCTCAGTACTTCTGCAGTACCGACAGGACCACAACTGCACACTGCTTTCAGCTTTTCCCTCATGTTTTTTAAATCTCCCTTTCATGTTTTTTTCTTTTTTACTAGCAGGTCCTTTCTTTCTTATTTTTTAAAAATAGACTTTATATATATTTTTAGAGCTCTGTTAGGGTCACAGCAAAATTGAGCAGAATTTTGTAGGTATTTCCTATATAACCTCTGTCCAGACATATGCACAGCCTCCCTCATTATCAATATTCCCATCAGAGTGATTATTTGTTACAACTGATGAGCCTACATTGATACATCGTTATCACCCAAATAAAAGTTTATATTGGGATTCACTCATGGTATTGTAAATTCCATGGGTTTGGACAAATTTATAATGACATGTGTCCACCATTATGGTATCATACATAGTAGTTTCATTGCCCCATGTTCTTTTCTTTTTTATGCTTATTTTTTTCTAATATAAAAGTTATACATGCCGATGGTATGAAAAGCTATAAAATGCAGAAAAAAATATGATGAATCAAATAAATTTAATTTTTTTCCTATCACTAAAAATTATATATACACATATAGGCAACTTTGTATATTTGGGAAACATAGTATATATGTAGTTCTTTATATAGTTTTACAACAGCATTATCTTCCTATATTTGAAATAGACTTTAGGACACGCAGGACCATTAAACATATCTTCTCTGGATAATAAAAGTAAACTGACTGGTTCTGCAAAACAACTGCATACATACCTTCATTACCTTAGACAAAAATCATGTGCTTTTTAGGTCTCAGCTAAGAAGAAAGGAACAAAATAAAGATCTTGAATGTGGAAGTGTGCAATTGCTTTGTGTGTGCACGTGCATGTATGGGTGTGTGCGTGCATGAATGTGTGTTTGTGTGCTACGTGTTACAATTTTGAGAACCTAAGGAAATTCCACAGTGTTTTGCTTTATATTGTTTTGTAGCATTTGTGCAATGAGCCCTCACCCATCCGTGGTGCAATAGACTCTTAGCGTGTTTGTTCTGGAAGGCTTCCATTTGCCATGGAACCACAAACCTCAGTTACTTGACTTTCATATTATTTTGCAACTCCTGTGCTATTTCACGGGCTGTTTGTCAATGACTGGCGCTTTAACTATGACACAAAGAACAGGATTTCTGGAATTACATGCACACTACAAGGAGAATGGCCAGTTTCAGAAAATCCATTTATTTGGTGGAAGGTGATTTTACAACAGAAAATTCAATAAAAACCCCTACTCATTTCTAACATGTAGCAACCAGAGCAGTGATTACCCCAAAGCACAATTCATATTACAAACACCTCTCTTCTGATATCTAGTTCACTACTGAAATAAGTTATCAAAATTTGGGCACTTGTCAGGTGTAGGTTTTAGTAATGCTAACAATAAGAAACAATCTTTATGTCCCTAGAAATCAGAAAACAAGCCAAAATTCCTCTTATTATAAAATAATTAATCTCCGTTGAATAATGGGAAAATATAGAGAGACAAAAAGAAGGAAGTAAAAATCATGCATTTTCCCACTACTCAAAGATCCAAAAGCACTTCTTGAGGATTGGGAAATTAATCCTCTCACCAAAGTCAATTGTGACCTTTCTATCTTTACTTGGACATACCTAATACTTAGAAAAACTGATAAAAAGGCAAAATGAAAATACTTTGATGCTTCATTCCCAGAGCAAGTATGAATAAAATTCACAAAAACAACACGAGGAGTTAAATTTAAAATCCCTATGCCATGAGATTTCATAGTAAAAGACTAGACTTTTGATTTTTCAGAATTAGATGCCTGAACAATAATTTTCATATTAAAACTTCATGATATAACTTCAGCACTGTAAAAAATAGTTAATTGTATATTTTGTGGAAAAGAAAAAATGGAAATCAATTATCACAACAGTAAAGAGTTTTTACTTATGAACAAGCTTTTGTTTATAGTTCCACTGTGGGTGGGTAAGCACTTATAGGAACATTTGTGGGATATTTATTTCCAAGCGTTCAACAAAGAATAACTATTAGTTTGATTTATGCAGCTAACTCCATCAATTCATTAATGTTCATTGATAATCAACAAATAAAATATACCTGTTTTATTACTACCATTATCAACCTAATGGTTTGTTTATATAAATAAAAATCATGATCTTCATTAGAGGCTACTGTATAAAATGTTGTTTGTATTAAGTTAAATGATGAATTATGCATTCTAACTTTTATTCTAAGATAATTATCATGTTAAATCACTTATGGGACTTCCATGCACAGCTGATGAGAGGGTAAATTGGTATAGCCACTTTGGAAAACTATTTGACAGAATTAGGTGGAGGTGAATATATACAGACCCTACGGCCCAGCAGTTGAAATTCTAGGTCAGTATTCAAGAGAAAATGTATAATTTTGTGCACAAAAAGACATGTACAAGAATGTTTATTGCAGTATTATTTGTAACAGTTCAAAACTAGAGATAGCTAAATGTTCATTACCGCTAGAATTAATAAATTGTCACACACACACACACACACACACACACACACACAACACACAGGAATACTCTATGTTACTAGCATTGATAAAAATAGTATTTACATTTCTAGTATTTCTAAAAGTTTACAGAATATTTTAATATTGATTGTGTTATTTGATCCTCAACAAACCTAATAAGGTAGATAATAATATTGTTATTATTGCTTATTATTCCATTTTAGGGAAGAGTAAACAGAAATCGACAACTCTTAAGTGATTTTCCTGCGGTCACATAGATTTCAGCTAGTACCAACCAGGTCTTCCAATGCTCCGTTCTTTCTACTACACCACAGGGCCTGCTTTGATAGCAGATATTATTTTGCCTTAAAACAGATTGTGTATTAATTCTTAAAAGAAAATTCATAAACCTCAAAATTACCTACATATAAAAATCACAAGCTGATGTCAGTGATAAGAGTAAAATACTAATATAAAAACTCTCCATTTTATTAGTGACATAGTTCCAAAATGCAAAAAAAAATTCATTTTCTTTAATGAAAAAATGGCAATACCATTTTACTTCTTAAATAAAATATTATATTTGATACGAATTTTTAATTTAAAAATTAAAATTTTTAAAAAATTACATCAAACCTAAAATTTAGGTCATTGAGTTCAAATATACACTGAGTTAACAATTATTTAATTTCACAAGTATCTGATGAACAGCTGTATTTAATACTGCCCAGTGGAAACCATTTTATAGAGTATTTTACAATTCTCTATAACTAAGAAAAATACTCTCTAACTAAATAAAAGAGACCAGAACTCTCTTTTATCTGATACTTCTGTTCTTTTTAGAGCCAGTGATAACAGTCAAACTGTGTACAATAAGGCCTCAAATTTCTTTCCAATTTATCTTTCCATCATCCCTGTGGCCTGAAATGCTGCCACCTCCCACTCACCAGCTTTTTCATATCTGGGCTTTGGAATACGGTCGGTCATGCTTCCCCCACCCCCAGAGTGCTGCTCTTTTCTCAGCTTTTGCATTTCTAAATCCGTGTCTTCATATCCCAGCTGTATGCATTCACTCCAACAAACCTTATCTTTATTTTTTTTTGTCCTTTCTCACTCTCAAGCTGCTAGTACAGATTTTGGGGTACAGGACTTCAACCTCTTCCTGGACTGTAAACCCTTTGAGGGCAGGATATGTGCCTCATTGGTCTTTGCATTCCCAGTGCCTAGCATAATGCCTTGCATATAGACAGCATTTGATGTATATCTGTTGATGCATATTGGATGAACACCTATGAGGCACTGCACAAATTTGAAGAATGTATGTAATATTTTTTATTCTATTTTTTCTTTTTTTTTTTGAGGGCAGTGTCACTGGCCCTCATATGTGGGACCCAAACCGGGGCCGCTGGCTTCCCAAGCCAGCGCTTAACCGCCGCGCCACTCGGCCAGCCCGTATGTAATATTTTTTAAAGTTGCTCTCACATTTATATAATGCTTTGGCTTTTCTGTTGCTTTTCTAAACACTATTAATATCATCAATAAATAATTTATTATTCATGTTTTGTTTATAAATGTTTATCACTGATGTGTTTATTTTCAATTAGTATTTATTTATAAATTTATTAATGCATAAACCATATTTAGGGTATTATAACAGGCAATGTCTTCTCACAGAACATCTCATTCTATCACCATAACAATCCCTGGGCTAGGAAGACTAAATATTTTTATCTTTATTTTGCAATAAGCTATAAATTGGAGCCTAAAAGACGAAGCAACTTCTGTGAGTACAGAGTTAATTTTTCAGAGGCAAAAAGGAAGTCTATGCTCCTTTTGGACATTAATAAAATATTGATTTCATAGTATTCTATTGTTTTGAAAACTGGCAATACCTTTAAATGATTTATAATAAACGTCTACCAGAAACCTGACAATATGAACACCCCCTTCTGAGCCATGGTAGGTAAGAAAGTGCATACTTTACATCGAAATGCTAGAACACCATCAATCAGCATGAAGGGAAGCACACGTGAAACAAAAGCAGGGCCGCTAAATATTTCAAATTGTAAAAAAAAAATGAATCTTGATAAAGAATACGAAGAAATTGAGTCAACAAAAAAATCATAAATTAAAAATTAAGGCTAACTATTTAAAAGAATTTCACTCTAACAATGAAGAGAAAGGGGTTGGAGGAGGCACCAATTCTGATTGGGAATTTTCTTTTTTGAAAGTTGTTTTTCCCAAGATTTATCATTTTTACAGAGGGAGGTTAGCAAATGAACTAAGAAGTGACTCAACATTGATCAGTTTCTGTGAATTTCTTTAAATACTCTTGGCTGTTTGTAGCTAACAGTTTCATTATACTTGAAAAAAAAAATCCTTTTGGTAACTGCCATGCTTCATACATCAATTGTGCAAAAAGAGATAATTTCTCTCCCACTTCCTTTTTCTTTCAGTATCCATTCATTACACCTAATACAGTTATATATCTTTTGATATAGTTATATAAACTTCTGAGGTCAATTTGAGCTTGAGAGAAATATTATGACTAAATTTAAAAATAGGAAGGACTTAAGGAGGTAGGAGTTCTGAACATATACCCTAAAGATGAAGGAAAGAAGAAAGCAACATTTATTATAATTTGGTGCTTAACTTGATTGTCCACATATGTCTTCTCTGGGGGGATTTTAAAGAATAAATACTTAATATTCACTGTAGCTAGCTCTGCACTACATCTTTATTTACCTTCACACCCAACACAAACTATTCCCCTGAACCCAGAAATGATGCCCTATAAAACTCATATGAGGCAGTGGTTCGCTCCCACCTACAACTTCATTGATTTGATACTTCAGAGTAATTCAAGGTAAATTTTACACTTATGTGTCATTTAATGTACTGAGCCAGAAACATGACTTTGGTGAGGATGGCTTACTCATGGAAGTCGTGAGGTAGACAACTCAAGGACAAAAATTGTGTTTTTCAGAATGATCTGGGGACAGACCAGTGGGAGAGAAGAAAATTGCAAATGGTGTCCCTGGCTAGTGACCCTTTTTCCTATTCTATCTCAATTGTGTGGAAACCAGAGCTCAATTGGGATCCAGACAGACATCCAAGCCTGGAGTGTGAGTGGCCGAAGTGGGGTCTCAGGAGGGTGTGAGTGGGTGACACAAGAGCTTGACAATTTAAAGCTGTACATATCTCAGGTTGGCCTCCATCAAAGATCTCACTAGTGGGGTGACATAAAATCAGTGGTGAAGTTTTGGAAATGCAGAGTTTCCATACTTGGTTTTCTTGTTGGAAATTTTGATTAATTCAACGTTATAACATTACCTGCAAAAATGCACACTACCTTTATGATTGGCAACACTTAGAAAACTTAATAGTCCCTTAAAATATCAGAGAATCCTTATCCTTTACTGTTGGCGATATAAAGTTTTCTCATGAAACACTTTAGGAAGTAATAAGGGCGTGGTCACAGGTCCTCTCCAAGGTGGCAACAAACGAATTCCTCAGGCAATGGTGAAGTAGTGTTTTGTTGTGCTAATATAGATGCCCTTTCTTGATGAAATACAAGATGTGGTCTCAGTTTTAGTGAGTTCCATGTTCATAACTTGAATTTTTCTTGTTTGTTTTAAGAAAAGAAACCATTCACTCTTCTTATTATCCTACACTGTGAAATGGCAGCCCTTGGACTTCATTCAGGTGGACACATGCTGATATTGGGTTAACCCATGTGTATTGATATCCATAATAATTTTATTTTGGTATTCTCTTTTATCTAAGATTTCAAAGGACTTTGTAAATGTTTCAATTAAAATTTGTAGTTATCTTTTTGAAAAGAATAGTAGAAAAAAAGTCTAAGCCTTGTTAGATGTAAGCTCCTTGAGGGCACAATCTTTACTATACGAGTAACTTAAGCTCACTAGAAATAGTATTATCTTTGACACCCAATAAGTATTTACTTATCTAAATTAAAGGTAAAATATACAATTATTCTTCCTATTTCATCTTTATTTTTCCCATGTCCTCAAACTAATAAAAAAAAATTCCATACTCATTGTTCCTTTGTATCATTTAGTTCTACATCACTAAAAAAAGTAGAAATCTAAGAAACTCATGAAATCTATAAGCTTAATAATATACTGCCATTGCCAAGGACATCTACATTTTAAGAGAGGCCATGCCTTAATTTACTTAGAATAAATGATGTAATTATGTAAGGTGCTTAGGATGGACTTTACCTGTCACACATTTAAGTGCTCAATTAATTCTAATTAGTATGATAAAACTGATTTATATAAATAGGTTTCTAATTTGATTTTGTGCTATCTGGCAGATTCATTGAGGATGCATTTTGGTGGCTAGGAATGTCTTCTGACAGCTATATAAACCATATCATGTAGTCTATAATAATGGAAAGATGATTGACCTTAGTTTAAGTCAAGTCTACAGGCAGTAGTAGACAGCTTATTGCTGTCCTTGTCCTAGCTATAAACTAATTAGTCAAGTCACATTGGAACCAGGACAAGGTAAAATTTAGTCAAAATAAATGATGTGCTCATGTGCTTAAAATTGTCATGAATTAAAAATCAATTCAAAGGCCAGCCGAGTGGCTCAGTTTGTTAAGAGTTGGCTTAGAGAGCATGCTCTGAGCAACAAGGCTGCCGGTTCGATTCCCACATGGGCCAGTGAACGTTGCGTCCTAGCTGAGCTGTCGCTGAGCTGCCAACAAGTCTCAGGATGGCTCAGCTGGTATAACAACAAGATTGCCTGTTCGATGGTGGGCTACGCCTACCCACATCTAAAGACTGAACTCGGCACCTTGAGCTGAGCTGCTGCCCAGATTGCTTAGTGGATGGAGCGAGTGCTCTTAACAACAAGGCTGCCGGGTTCAACTCCCACATGGGATGATGGCTACGCCCACCCGCAACTAAGATTAAGCAACTAAGATTGAACACAGCACCTTGAGCTTAGAGGCCACAAGCTGCCATCGGGCAGCCAGATGGCGACTGGCGCCCTCTAAAATGAAGATTGAAGAACAACAACTTGGCTGGGCCCCTCCTCCAATTCCCCAATTAAAAAAAAAAAATCAATTCAAGTTACTAGGTCAGGTAAAAGCTATAATTGAATAATATTTTAGTAATAATTAAGGCACCCTTAGTATTCAATCATTTGCCTCAATCTTCTTATCTGTAAAATGAAGACAGTACTAGCACCTATCTCATCTTGTTATTTTGAAAATTAAATGAGTTAATTGATGAATAGTTCTGATGTGGTTGTGAGACAGTGTCCCAAATCCAAGACAGTTGGAACATATAGCTGGACAAAGGAATTTTTTTTCTACTTTCATATCTATCTATCTATCTATCTATCTATCTATCTATCTATCTATCATCTATTTATCTATCATCCATCCATCCATCCATCCATCCATCCATCCATCCATCCATCCATGCATCCATCCAGTTTGTACTATTAGCATTTTTGGGGCATTTTCACTGTTAAGGGAAAGAAATGCTGACATTTGAAATGGGTGTATATTTTCTATGCTTTATTCATTGTTCTTGTGCTTTCAGTAAAATGTTTATTTTCCAATGAATATGTTACTAGATAGCCACCATGTTAATTAAAAATAAAACACATAAAGGCCGGCTGAGTGGCGCATTGGTTAAGAGCTAGCTTGGGATGCCAGCGGCCCCGGTTTGGATCCCATATATGAGGGCCAGTGACACTGCCCTCTACAGCTAACAACAGCTCCACCTGGAGCTTGGCTCTGTGAGCCCCGGCGATGGTGTAGGCTGAAGCCCCTGCTGCAGTGGGCTGCCATAGGCTACACTGAGTGGCTGGCAGCCAGCATGAGCAGCCAATAGCCGCAGTAAGCGGCTGTCCAGAGGCCAGCGACCGATCTGCCTCATCTGGGAAGAGAGCAATGAGGATACCAACATGGGCCAGTGAAGCAACGTCCTCCACAACTAGACCGAAGAACAAAAGGACAGCAACTTGTCTGTTCCCCTCCCCCAATTCCCCAATAAAATCTTTAAAAATAAAAATAAAATAAATAAAAAATAAAACATATAAGAGCTGCAACAGAGAGGTTTAAAACACTAGTACAAAAAAAAAGATAAGAAAAATCAGAAGGCTAGGAAAACATAGTGTCTGTTTTATGTTTCTTTTTTGAGGGGTTTATTTTTAAGTCATGTGCACCCTTTCATTATTACCTGATTATTTTGCGTTATAAATTACCAAGACCTTCCCCTGCCTCTATTTATCTTGCTATATGCTTTTGAATCATCTTACTAATAACCTAGATTGTCAACCTATGAGGCAACCAGAGAAAATGGAAGAAGCTAAAATGAATCATTTTGTTCTTTGCTTATAAGAATGGTTCAAAATTGGAATTGATGAGGGTGAAATTTTGGTGAAAGTAAAATTTAAAGATTATTTATATTTATCCACACTACTGTTTTATTCTATTATTGTAATTGATTGAAAGTTCTATTACTATAATTAATTGGACATAGTTTAATGGCTTAAATAAGATCTAAACACTAGATCTAAAATTTTTCAGTTGAGAAACTTTCGTATCTTAATTTGGACTGTTTCTCACTTTGAGGTTAAGTGCATCACTTACTTACTCTGTACTAGTTTTCTAAACTATATAATGAGGAAAATAATACCAACTTCATTTCTTAAGAGACTATTATAAAGAGTTTGTGAAAGGCATTGATGATATATCGTCCCACAAGTACAAATGATTATTCATTACGGCTAAGATTTTATTACAAATGTAGTGTGCGTAACTGTGCTGACTTCAGATTAGTTAGCATATGTATTTCTCCCAGGCTTTGTAAGTAAGGGCTTTGTGTTGTGATGTAAATTGTTAAGTTTACTTAATTAGCTTATCATTTCTAGTTTAAGAATTACAATGTGATTCTTCTTACTTTCTCATCACTCTTTCCTAAATGCAAAGCACCCAATTTTATGTTATGCTGATGATCCAAGAAAAATTCTGAAAGACTCAGAAGCATGGTTCATGACTTACAGGAACTAAAATCAAAATGCTTTTTTTCATCAAATATTCCATATTTAAATGAGTTATAGATGTGTATAAACCTACAAAAAGCCTATAAGCCTCTGCAATATGGAACAAGAGACAGTAAATAAGGCAACAGAACAATAATAAGTCCACATGACATCAACATGCTTAATATATCTAAAATGAGAAGCCTTCTTACCTAGCATGCAAACACATTTGACATTCTGATCAGGGTTTTCAAACAAGAGTTCACCACACCTCTGAAAGAAAAAGAAAGCCATAATTATTTTAGGTTTCATACCAGCATCCTCAAGGCAACATGTCCATGCAAACTGACATTATCAGGACATTATTCTGCTCTCATGTTTTCCTTGGTTACCTGAGTCTAGGAACTCATGTCACGAGTAGAGACTTTCTTGGTAGTAAACATTTGAGACTAAGTTAGAATAGATTGTTCCTGCATGCCTCATGCCCCTGCCTAGAAGTGATTCTCTGTGCTTTTATGAGGAGTCACCACCAGACATGCACTCTGTGTCTAATTTCTGTTTCAGTGGATGATATTCAACCTATTAAATCTAATCACATGAGGTTAATCCCTCTCAGAATTGGTCCTTATGCAGACCAAAATTATTCTAAAATACCTGCTCTGACATTATCAAACACAAAGCTCAGTGGCCTATACTTAACTCTTTGAACTCAGCGGGGTAGGGTCAGAGAGGGGGCAAATAAGGAAAAACGGAAAAAGTGGCACTCATGTGTGCTTTTCCTGAACCTACAGACACATGGAAATATCAAGTTTCTTATCTATGTCCTAGCTTTGACTTGCTTGTTAAAAGTGTTGTGCAAGGCAAACTCCAGAGATAAACTCAGTTATTCAAGAATCGACCGCATTTATGTATACGATTGACAAATGGTTACTACCTGAATATATAAAAAAATTTTCCCAATAAACAAGGAAATAACAAATAGAAAAATGGATAAAGGACATGAACAAACAATTCATGGAAGAGAAATCTGAATGGTCAATAAACTCAGAATATATTTGATCAATCATACTAATAATTAAAAACAACAAATTAAAGACGAAATAAGGCCTAGGTTGAACTCATCAGAGTGGCAAAACATAGAAATCTGGCAATAATAAGTGGATTCAAAAATGTAGAGAAATGATTAATGTCACACGTGGATTAGAATATAAAATGATAGAATCATTTTGGAGAAAAATTGGCAAAATTTTACTAGATTTCTTAGTAATTTCTAGATTTCAACCTTACTAAGTTGAAATGTGCATTATTAAATAGCAAGTCATATCCTAGACTGATAACCAGAAAAACTTTCACATACAACTTTAATGCCCAGCTATAAAATAGATAAATAATGTTATTTATATTTTAGAATACTACATGGTGGCTACAACGAATGAATTAGGGCTATATATGCTGTAAAAACATGTGTTATGTATGATAGGCACATATAAATATTCAAATAGTATAATGTTCAAATCATATAAAATGTATTTAATCTTTAAATCATATAAAAACAATGTTAACACTATCTTCATTTTTTATGAAGTTGAAAATATCTAAAAATAGTACACATTGTTTAAGGATTCATTAATTTACAGAAAAAGCATGAAAACAGGCAATAAATAATGAATATCAAACTCAGGGTAGAGGGATGATATACAGAGTAATAACAGGGATTATCGACTTTTTCTATACCATTAATCCCCTCTTATCCATGGGGAGTACATTTCAAGACCCCCATTGGATACCTGAAACCATAGATAGTACTGAATCCAATATATACTATGTTTTTTTTTCTACACATACTTACCTATGATAGTTTAATTTCTAAATTAGGCACAGTAAGAGATTAATAATAACTAATAAGATGGAACACTAATGATAATATACTGTAATAAAAGTTATGTGAATGAGGTCTCTATCTCTCGCTCAGCAAACCAGCACAGTTTTTTTTCCCTCCTCACAATTTCATGAATAGAAGATTCACTCTTATTATCTTAGCAACCTCAGCATACATTTCTTTTCCTTTCCTTATTAAATAGAAAACTTTCACCTTTTTACTTAAAGGAAGCATTTCACAGCTTCTCTTTGGCACATCCAAATTGCCAGAATCATTGCTCTTGCCCTTTGGGGCCATTATTAAGTAAAATAAAGGTCACTGGAACACAAGTACTGCAATCCCAGACAGTTGATCTAATCATGAAGATAGCTAAGTGACTAACAGGCAGGGAACATATACAGAGTGGATACATTGGACAAAGGGATGATTCACGTCCTTGGAGAGAGGGCACTTACTCAGAATGGCATTCAATTGAAAACTTATGAATTATTTCTGGAATTTTCCATTTGTATTTGCAGACTATGATTGATCGTGGATAACCGAAACCGCAGAAATTGAAACTGTGGGCAGGAGGATAACTACGGTAATGGTTTGTTCCTTAAATTATTCTCTAAGCTGTTTTCTATGCTCAAAATATTTCTTAATAAGAAAGAATTGCCTCCATATGCAACACTCTGAATATAAAAATGATCCTTTGCTTACTGCTTCTTGGCACCCATCTCCCTTGGGCTAACAGAGGCCATTTAATACCAGGTTGGACTGCCTTTCCCAATAACTTGTCACCACTTATTTCCTTGTCCTACGAAGATTGAGGACTTGCTACATTTGCCCATTTTCCTCTTTCTTTCACTGTTTACTTGTTTAATTTCACTTCTGTCAATCTTTATTGTAGTTTTTTCCATCGGTAGTTGGAAATCCTCTTATGCTCAGGACAGACTTAAGCTACATGCAGATTTTTGATTGGGCGGGGCATCAGCACCTCTAAGCCCCACTTGGTCAAGGGTCAACTGTACCTACATTTCATATGTTATAAGACAAAGTAATTCCTGGATGTAAGAACTCACATTCTTCACCTATAATCAAGAAATCCTCAGGCATAAAGAGGGGCAGGTTGAGGGGGAAAAAATGACTCAATTACATTGAAATCAACCCATTTTCTGGAATGGAATACACTGTGCACAAAGAGATGGGAATTGACTCAGGGCCATCAAAAGAAAGCAAGTGAGTCAAGAGAATGGATTGAAGAGAGGATGACCAGGTGCACCCGGAGGTTGCAAGAGGGCATTGAATATTAAACGGAGAGTATCGTGAGCTTTTTACTGGTTACTCTGCTGACCTAAATATCATACAATATTTATCATGTCTTTTAATCTCTTCGTGCTTTATTTCTTTGTAGGTAACATGGGATGCTGATATATGCCACAAAGTCAGATCAGAGAGCAAATGTGAAGATTAATGACTATGGGGTCTGATCTTACTATTGGTTCCTGTTTTGTTTGTGGTTTGGCAGAAGTTAAACCCTTTTAAATTGCTAACATCCATTTCCCACATTCCCTGCTTTTTAAAGTGGTATTTTTATGACCTGCAAGAATTGGTAATTATTATTATTATTATTATTATTATTATTTATTTTATTTTTTTTTAAGTTTGTAGCAGAGGATAGTTTTATTAGAGCAAACAGTTACAGATATCAAAATGAGAGGGGATCCCAACCAGGTGTCTTTTTTTTTTTTTTTTGAGGGCAGCGGCACTGGCCCTCACATGTGGGACGGAACCGGGGCTGCTGGCTTCCCAAGCCAACCAGGTACCTTTTAAATCTTTCTTTTAAATGAAAGATCAGAGGTTTCTAAAACGTTTTCAAATTCTTGTCAAAACGAAGTGCTAGGAAGTTCTATCAATTCATATTGTGGGACATAGAAGGACATAACTCTGGACTGCTCCCTTACTCTTTGTTAATGACAAACCCCATACATGCGCTAGGAAGCAAGGGCTTTCCTTATTTCATTGCAGGGGCTTGCAGGAGATGATGTATGGAGGTTGCCTAACTTCTTACAGCTACCCAAAGCCCAATGGCAGCCTTATATATGTCCCTCAAGACGCAGACGGGTATAGGTGGGGATGATGCAGAGGGAGGCTTACTCTCTTTCCTGAACATGAACAAAACCAGGAGACGTTTCTGAAATTCCCATAGAACTTGTGTTCCTTAACATTCAGTAGGGTCCACTGACAACACAAACTAATGACCAAGCAAGAAGGGCAAACATGGTGGCCTTTAGAATGACCCTGAGGACTGCGAGGCAGTCCTCTTTCTTGTCTTCATTTCTCTGGCTGTATGGAAAATGCCTGAGGTATTTTTAATTAGTTCTTTAATTGCTCCAATTTATAAAATTACCTGATGATAGTAACAGATTTTAAAACTATGCTCAGAAGGGAATCTGATTGTTCTCAAGACTTGAAAAAAAACAGTTTTTCCAGTGCATTTTCTCATTGATATCAGTGTCTGTGGGGACTTGGCTGCCAAACATCTGCTTGCTAAACAACCTAGGGTGGTGAATTGGTTTACAAGGTTAGTTGGGTTAAGCACGGTGTCCAAGTCTCAGAAAACTGCAGGATCTGCCATAGGGGATCTCATGCCCTGTTGGGCTCTCAGGTGATACAGCCTTCTTCCCTTGCTGCTGACCTGGCCATGCATGCTGGGACGCCCCATCCCAGCACCCTGCTGGTTCTGTCACCAGGCTTCTGCCTAATTCTCAGAATCTTATCTCTCCATAGGATCTCCATCGTTGTTTTGTCTTCTGTGCCTGAAATACTGAGACCCAATCTCCTTCTTTGTGCCTATTTCCCCCAGGCAACAATGCCCCAAAATAATAGGGCATGGGTTATGAAAATCCCCATCCAAAGGGATGGAACCCTGCTAGAGACACAGAGATCCCCCGGCTCATGCTCGCCTCCCATATAGCACATAGGACTTGCTGCACATGAATGCTATCACCCTGTTAGACCATGAAGAATCAAACCACTTTCATTGTTAGTGTTCCCAACAGGCCTCATTATTGTAACTCTGGTGCCATATACACACCAGGCCTGTAATAAATACTTGTGGACTAGCTAACATTTATTTAGCCCATCCTGTAGGCTAAGCACTGTTCTAAGTGCTGTACATAGGCCATCTCATACTCTCAATATGCTCTTTTAAGAGAGTAGAAAATTGTGGCATAGAGAGTACTACTCACTCTAGAATACTCCACTCTAATGAGTGAGAGAATCAAAGCTGATAGCTTACCTGGTGTTTGACTACTAGTGCTTACCTGGTGCTTGACTACATAGATTCCCAAATAATGGCTACTGTTGGCCTCTTCATTGCCTTAGCGAAGTATACTACATCTATTTATATCACCTTCTCTCATTCATTAGCCAGTAACTACATGAGTTACCATCTATTACGTCTATTTATATCACCTTCTCTCATTCATTAGCCAGTAACTGCATAAGTTACCACCTATTAGAGAGTAGGTTTTGGATTAGACTGATCCAAAGTCAAGTTCTGTTGCTGCCTCCACTTACCTACTGTACTACTATGAGCAATTTATTTAGTTTTGCAAAACTTGTTTTTTCATTTGTAAAACAAGGTAATATTATTTAAATCATAGTATCACTGCAAATTTAGTTTTTAATTCATTAAGAACAAGAATGTACTGATTTAAATTGCTGTAGATGAGATTGTAACACAAAAATTAGAAGTATTTCTAATAAATCTAACACATTTGTTAAAATTATGTTTTATTTTTCATATTATTTAAGATTAAAAATGAAGAAATACTTTTAATTTTAAAAGTCAAAATATTTCAAAAGCTGATTGCTAGCTCTTATTTATTAAGAATTTTCTATATTAAATCTAAAATTTATATTTTAAAAAGAACAAGATGGGTTTTATAAAATACTATATCTATCATAGTATTTTTAATTAAAATATTTGATTTCCATGAACTAAATCATTTGTTCCAGCAAAATATGCAATAAAATATATTTCTCTTAAATAAACTGTATTTTTTATTACTTTCATGAAAAATTTGTTGTGAAAAATTGATATTAGGTGTAATTTAAAAAAAATCACACAAAAGTATTTAGCAAACCTCTTTTACTTAAGAAAAATTATACCTGAAATGACAATAATACTCAAATATTAGTAATAGTACCTGTTCTATTTGAAAGAAGTAAAAAACATTAAAGATAGTGAGTTCAAACATTGTTTAGTTAACAGCTCTTCTAGCTTTCTGAAACCAGTTAATGTTTTTTCTGCTTTGAATAAGCTTCCATATATATATATATATTCCATATATATTTTTCTGACTATTTCCTATCACTTGCATGCATTAGTCTCTCAGCAGGCCTCCAGCAGCTACTCTTTTAGGGTAGGTGTCAGGATATCTTTGGATGGGAGGAAACATTAGCAAACAAAACCGAAAACAGAAATCCTTGTTGCCTAGAGGTTTGTCTCAGTGTCAGCTGAGATGATAACTATTTTTTGTAAGTAGGTAATGTTAAATGTTATCAACAAACTATTAATAGACTGTGATTCTTTGATTATTTCCATCACATCTTTATAACTTTTTTTTTTCTTTAAGCAGAAAGGAATTTAATACATGGAATTAGGTCCTTATAAACTCACTGGAGGTTCAGGCAATAAGATGGGCCTCCAGGAATGATTCTCAGGCAAAAACGCAAAATTGGCTTATGAGGGAAGCTGTGGCAACAGTTGGGAAAGTGGAGAAGCGAGAGGCATCACTGAAGTTGTTGACGTCAAGGACACACAACCACACCAGTGATCCAGGAATTAGAAAGCTGTTGACACAGCTGCCTCTTGACACCCTTGTTGCTAGTGACTACATGTTGGGTGCTACTGTAAGAATGCAAAAAAAACCCCAACATCTCCATGACTGTGCCTCACAGATCTTTAAAGCAAAACAAAACAAAATGAGCCCCTGACATACAGACTCATTTTGGAAAAAAAAAAAAAAAATTAAAACTAAGTTTGCTAAGCTGAAAGAATGCTGATTATGGTCACTATTTGGTGGAAAGTGAAGTGCATCTCATCTGTGCCATGAGCAACTGGGGCTGGGCAGGGCTTTATCCAGGACAGGCTGCCTTCACCCCACCCTCACTCCATCACTTCAGTTCTATAAGTTCGCATTGCAAGAATTTATCTAGTGAGGGTCTTAGTAAATGAGGCAAATATCTGTATGCTGATGCATCTGTTTTATTTGATCACTGCTAAATCCCTAAATATCTAGCATAGTGACTAATGCATAATGGACACCCCCAATGTTAATTAAATGAATGAATAAATAATTCTTTACTGCAATTATATGGGCTCTACTTGAGATTTTAGATTATCTGGGGTAGTGTGAGAAGGGTTTTTTTGTTTTCCCCTGGAGATTTATGTATACACACCAGAAAATGCTGCCATTAGATGCAACCATGTAACATGGAGCTACAATGGGGTGATTAAAGGGGAAACCTGACATTGAGAAGGCATTTAAAAATATATTTGTTACTTCCCATCTCACGTTTTCCCCCAACAAACAACTGAATGATACTAACCAAAGCCAGACCCCCAGAAGATAGGCCTAGAGAGAAAAAGGTTTAGGTCTGTAGATCATAAAAAGACAGCTTCTGTTAAAAAACTAAACTCCCTAAAGTCTCACAGGGCCTGGAAACTTGGAATTCCATTAATGTCTATCAATAGTGAGTGAATAAATGGATATTCAAGAAGACATCATTATTGAGTGCCCACTCTGTGCAGGCCACTATGCCGTGATGATGGATACAAAATCCAGTGAGATTCAGGCTAAATTCTGTCCTCAGGAAGTTTACAACCTGGTCTGAAATCAGAACATAGAAGGCTATGGATACTCTTAATGGTGGGCATGCAACACTGCTTTGGGCTATCAGAAAAGGCTTCCAAAAAGAGATGACCACAGGCCTGTTTGGAGGGTAGGAAGAAGTTGATTGGCAAAGAGCAGACCCATCCAGGCAGAGGAAGTTGTGTTTGCAAAACCCAGAAACCCTTTTAAGATCATTTAAGTAGCTGTTGAGGAGCAAAGTTGTGGTGGGTCAGGGCAGAGGGTATAATCAAAGAGGTGGTTCAGTTGAGATTGGAGGAAACTGGGGGCCAATAGTGATTTGGGAAAAAAAAAATGAAAGAAAGAAAGAAATTCTGGGCTGTGCTAGAGAGGCAGGGTTTGCTTTTCAAGAGCAGGGGTGCTTAAGAAATTCTTTTAGCATTATAACAAACAAGTACAATGTAATGGTACCAGCTATCTCTCATCGACATATCGTCTGTGATCTTTTTGTCAATTTCTACTTTAGAATAGGTACCAAGCTTGAGGTGTTCCTTATTTCTTCTTCTTGGATTGTTACACATAACGGCGATGGCTACAAGAACAACCCCTAACGACACACTTGAAACCTCCTGGGGGCCAATTTTTGCTACTGCCGAAGCCATTAGCACCTAATGTTGAGCACCTCACAATTTCCCCAGCTCCTGGAAGGTGCAATTTCAGGGTCTCCTGCTTTCCAGTGGCCCAAGTCCCGTCTACCATGTGGGTGGCACAGTCAGGCCTTAATCTCTAAACACTGTAGCAGCCCTTGGCACGCTGGTACCAGAGGATGGCAAATTTGGAATGGGGGCCAATTTCAGCTCGAGCTCATGTTTTCCTTTCTAAGTTTTTCCAGTGAAAGAGCAGATTTCCATCCCATTGCAGGCTGTTAAAACGTCAGACTAATAAGTTTTCAACAGTCTGTCAGTGTAGATCTCCAGCAACAACCTGGCACTGTCTTTGATTTGGGGCCTCATTGTCCAGCCCAACCTCAGCCAGTCAAAATAAGAGGCACAGCAGCAAAAGAGAAAAAAAAAATCACTTTGAAATTCTTAACAAATCCATTGTCGCCAACAGTCAACAGCAAAACTGTGGGCTACATAACCTGAAGTGACCCTTCAGGAAGGGCCATCTCTCATAAACCTCTAATTAGCTATGGTTAGGAGTGACTTGAAAGATATTAGTGCTATTGCTATTGGAAATGAGCCTACCACCTTTTAACAGCTTTGTTTTCTTCTTCAGTCAAAGAACAAAATGTTAGCTTAATGGCGTATGCTTTCTATTAGAGAAGTGCCAGCAGCAGCAATCTCCAGAGAGTCTCTCAGCATTTTATTACACACCCCTATTTTTAAATGTTTAAAAACTACTTATTATGAACCAAAACTTGGAAAACCTGGTTTCAGCCCAAGAGTACACATTTATTATTTTTTTTAAGTTACTAAGCAAGCAACTGTCCAGAATGCAAAACTGTTTTCTGTCATTATGGTCCTGGGCAGCAGAGGGCACTAGAAAGGCTACGGCACTATCTATGCCATTTGGATAGATCCCTTTAGGGAGACTCTTTGGGTCAGATGACATACAGGCTCTGAGTCACTGTATTTATGTTATGTTACATTCTCCAGTTCATGAAGGATTTCTCCATGCACTACTTTTAGTTTTGACTTTTATTTCACACATTGAAATGCACATTGAAAATCACATATTTCATTGTGCAAAACAATGACTATAGCCTCTGAGCAAGCACAATTTTAGTAGACTCCATACCTGTGAAGGGTGATGGCATGTGGAATATTACTGGAATGTCTCCCTAATGCATCCAGTTATAGGAATTGAGTAGGCATGTTGGTCCAAGGCACTTTGGGAATAATTCTGGTATGGGCTCTGAGAATTCCTTTTTATCAGATGCAAATACCTATGCCACAAATCTTGATAAACAGAAAAAAAATTATGCCAGAATTTTGCAGTACAATTTCATCTTTTATTTACCTTCTCAGAGCCCCAAGTGTTGATAACCAGCTACAACTAGTTTTCAGAGAGACAGAGGCACTTCTGTGAAAGCAAACAACTAAAGCCATAAGCATTTAGCTTACACATAGTGAGTGTTTAAAGAGGAAGTCCATAGTTACTTTGCATTAGAGAAAACAGGAAGTAGTACAGAAAGAGAACAGCTTGGTACATAGAATGGGAAGAACTTCAGCTATGTAAGTTCAAATCCCAAATCTACCCCTCACCAGCTGTGTGATCTTGCACATATTATTACTTTTCTTTTTTCATCTTCTGGTAGAGCAGAGGGTGTAAAAATGCTCACCCCTCTACTGAAATAATGTAATATATGTGAAAGCATCTTGTGAACTGTGATACCCATAATGGGGCCTGCTGTGTATGTTGTTTTGTGGAAGGAAGGAGGTGGAAGTAGGAGAGGGCCATCTGGCAGTACTTTGTACAAGATACAAAACATAATTCTACTGAGTAAATCCTGGGATTTTATGAGGGCAAAATTTTTGCTCCTCCCATGTTGGAGAGCACCAGTCCCTCAGACGGTAACCAGTAAAACCAAAGATCTAAAGAACCGAGGTTGGCAGGGTAGGATCCGGCAGTAAGCTCAGAGCTGGGTAAAATAGTAGCCTTCAAGAGGGAGAGAGGAAGTAGAGGCGAAGGCAAGGTGCAGATCTAAAAGAGTGCAGGAAAAGGAAGGTGGGCTGGGCGATGATTTGCATCTTGGAGAGGGCACCTCCAGTACCAGAAACACAACTGTTAATCTGGGAGGGATCTGGTAGAGCACCACGGCCAACCAAGTCACTTACAGATGTAGCAAACAAATAAGTCCTCATGGGCTTAGGTGACTTTCCATTCTGGGGTTTTATGATGATCCCAGTATGGGCAGTTGAGCTCAAATCAAGATTCTAATGTTTACTAGATGTGTCACCTTGGGCGAGTTACCCAATAATTTTTTGTTCCTCAATTTCCTCATATGGTAAATGAAGATAATACTCTGCTTACATCATGGGTTTATCATGAGGATTAAAAAAGAATTAATATATGTAAAGCACTTAGAATAGTGCCTAGCAAAACTACTCAATGCATTACTATTGTTAAGAAGATACATTTAGAAGAGAGGCCATGAAAACCATGGCTTTTTCAGCTGCTGCCCAGTTTTACTCCATGTTCTTTTCTTAATCTGGACATTGAAGCCATTGCCCAGAGCAGCGTCAAGCCCCCTGAAACATGAATAAAGGGACAGAAGTCTGCAGTACCTGTTGGATGGGAGTGCCCAACAAACATTTATTTAATGAATGAATGGTAAATCAGAACGCAAATAGCAGATTGAAAACTGGACCTATTCTTACTAGGCAATGATTTGCAGTTCCTGCAAGGGAAGGGCTTCAAGGTCTAAAGGAAAGTCTCATTTTCATTGAACATTTCATTCAAAATATTCATTCAGCAAACCTTCATTGGGGGCTTTGCAGTGCATCAATGGTGCTGACATATCTGTAATTAGTTACTTATGCTGAATTCATTAACTAAATTAAGCAGAACCTATTTCCATTTTGATTACATTATTCTCAAATAATTCTTATGTGTTTAATTTAGGGAAGATTAACTAGACTTTGTGTGGTGGAAATGTTGGCTCTAGGAGGTTCCTATAGACCCTTTGGCTACTGGACTGAGGCCCAAAGACTATCTAACCCTACGTGATGCACACTTGTTCTTGGCATTGAGGAGGGAGAGAGAACCCAAATGGGTTTGGGAAAGAGGAGGTTTCTCATAGTTGTTCACATACACTGGCCACATCCTGATGGGTGTGGAAGAGTTTGTGAATAATGTATTCTGATTGGCGAAGGGAGAGAGGAATTAATATTAAACAAGTCTTCAGTGGGAGTTGAAGGCATGAGATAAGCTGGAAGGGTGTTTGTTCTGGATATGATAAACTGTAGGTGCAAAAGCCTACAGGCAATTGAGGAAGAAAGTTAAGAATGACTAGAAGGGGTTGGGGTTCAGATAATTGGGAGAATTGGGGTGTGGAGAAACACGAGGCTGGGAAGTTGGCAGGGAGTAGATCCTGTATGGCCCTGTGGGACTCCATTTAGTGATTGGACATGAGCCTGGATTCCATAGGCCATAGATCTGAACAAAGTCACTGCAGGTCACAGGCCATCTGTTCAAGGCAGTAGAAAAATCCCCAAAGTGTTTAGAAAGCTTTTATAATGGGAATACTGCACAGCAGCCATATTTGCTGACCCATGTTGCTTCTCAACACACTTGGCAATATCCTTAGGTGGGAAGAGGGTTCTGCTACAGGAGCTGCCACCTCATCATTGAGTGTTTAATGACATTTCCCATATTATTCCTAATAGCCATAGCTTTGATCATCAGTGATGCCAGGGAATGCCACAAGCACTATCCACCCATTTCAACCCTCACACAGGGGGTGCATAATCAGCTAGATTTCTTCAGATGTAGTGTAATCCCTATAGCCTTTATGAAGGGTAGATCATGGGAGGGAGAATGTGACTGTCAACTTTCTAAGTGGAGATGACTGTATTATGAAGACCGTGGCCTTTTAAATCTTGCAAGGAGTGAAGCCGGGGGGACACACTGAAAGGGATGAATACAGCCAAGTTCCTGGATGCCAGATGATGGAGGAACTGGGGTCCTGAGCAAAACATCCTTCCCTAACACTTCAAAAGGAATCTCCTCAGAAATGACTGGGAGAACATGCTACTTGTATACTTCAAGTAAATCCTTCTTTACTTGACTGATACCATCAGTGTGAAATTTGAACCTGCCCTTTGGCCAGACATGCCGTGCAGCAGTGCCTCAGCCAGTCACCCCTAGAACCTAGAAGACTAACAGTACTAGTGCTTGGATGGAATAGCTTCTTTTTTTTTGGCCTGACCTGTGTGCTGCCAACAGCATATACTTACAATTGCTAAACTCCAGCCATCTGGTCCAGTGTCTAAGCTTTAGACTTGGTTTTCTTGATTTTCACTGCAATTTCCAAGCTACTTTATATGACCCTATAGAGAGCAAAAGCTTAATAGATCATATCAGCCATATCTCCAAATCACTGTACAGACGTCACAATTCAGAGATTCCTGGGACCCCATCCAGCCTGTAACTGAATGAATATTTACTCAAGACAAAAGAGTACTTATATAACGTGCTCCTTGCAGCTCAGTTTAGTAATGCTCCTGTACATAAACCAACAATTAAATGTAATCCTATACACTTATATTTTTAAAAGAAATTCAAACCAGTCCTTGGAATTAAATAACCCCAGTGCTAGAGAAAATGACTTCCAGAACATCAAGCCTCACATGCAAACACAGGGCCTCTGAGCCACAAAAGAACAAACACTTTTCCACAGGGATAAGGGCTTGTTGTTGTATAACTACTTGTGAGGTCAAAGATCCAGATGTTCCCATAGACAATCAAAAAACTATTTCTGGTCAAATTGTATTGACCATCTCCATATGGACCCCTCTGAGACATGGATTTAGCCTCGGAAATTTTACTGGCAATCAATGGCAACCCCAGGTGAGAGCAGGAAAATTCAATATATTAGAGAAATGACTGATAGGTTTCATAATCTACAAGTGAAAATGAAAATCCATGAAAACAAGTGTATATTTTGCTAATAGTTATAGTCTGCTTTAGTGTAGCTACTAAACCCTACAATGTATTTCGACAGGAGCAACATTTGAAAGTCACCTCTTCTTGGGTATCTCTCATTTCATGAAAATAGGGACTTTCAGGGCTGGCCGAGTGGCATGTTGGTTAGGAGTTGGCTTGGAATGCCAACTCTGAGCAGCAGGGCCCTGGTTTGGATCCCACATGAGGACCAGTGAGCTGTGCCCTCTACAGCTAAGATGGTGAACAACAGCTCAACCTGGAGCTGGGCTCCCATGAGTCACTGGCGACTGCGTAGGCTGCAACCCCTGTTGCAGTGGGCTGCCATGAGCTACCATGAGTGGCTGGCAGCCAGCGTGAGAGGTGGGCAGCTGGTGTGAGCTGCTGTGAGCAGCCATCCAATAACTGGCGACCCATCTGCCTCAGCCCGGAAGAGCGCAATGATCACAATACCAACATGGGCAAGTGAAGCAAAGTCCTCCACGAGTAGACTGAAGAGCAAAAAGGACAGCAACTTGTTTGTTCCCCTTCCCCGATTCCCCAACGCTGTTCCCCTCCCCAATTCCCCAATAAAATCTTTAAAAATAAAAGAAAGTAGGTCCTTTTGGTCTAGTTTATGGCTGTTCCCAGCACTAGATCAATGTCTGTTGTATCTTAGGTTTTCAATAAATATTGTTTGAAACAAAGAATGAACAAATGATTTGGGACAAAAATATATTGAATTCATTCATTACAGGCAAGTTTTAACTTTTAAATCTATGAGATGGTGGGCTGGCCAAATGGCGCGGTGGTTAAGAGCTGGCTTGGGATGCCAGCAGCTGGGATTCGGATCCCACATATGAGGGCCAGTGACACTGCCTTCTAAAAAAAAAAAAAAAAAAAAATCAAAAAAAAATCTATGAGATGGTGAAAACTCAAATTAAAAGAGAGGAATAAGAGAACAAAATTATACTTAAGTACCTATATTTTGCCTCATAGCATATGCTTAATGAGTTAGATCAGTAAACTGTTCAAGTGTCTGAGAAGAAAAATTGTATAAGGGTCACTTGGAGATTACTTGTGGGGTGTAGGTACTGGATTGTTGATGGTTTGTAATTCTCATTCTAATCACTTTACTGACTCAAGACCCTCGGCAGCCTTCTTACAAATAGAGATGATCATTGATTGGAGATTTAATTCTTAATTAGTGTTACTAAAATCAAGGAATCCTGAAGATCATGCTTCAATAGCTTCCTAGTAAATCGGACTGTGAACTCAACATTGCAATATGACATATATTCATCAAATAATAATGCTCATTAATTAACTCATGCTGAGCAAACTAGTAGATTTTTGTTTATATTGAATTTTTTAACCTAATGACATAAAACTATTTCTCTATGTATTCTTAGCAAAGCAAGACAAAAATTGAAATCAATAATAGCAAATAATCTTAGAAATAAAGTGATGCATATAGACCCATTGTACTGATTTACCAGCCTTAAATTTCAGAATGCTAGGGTATTTAAAGATAGGGGCTGGGTCTTA